>OY728166.1:1042568013-1047568013 GCA_963277665.1 Viscum album
TAGGCTGATATAAAACATTAACATAATATAACATAAAAATTTATTTAAAGATTTTATCTTTATACTTAAAACCAGATGTTCTCTTTAGTAAATGTAATCACTTGAGGATATACATCCAAGAAAGGGGAGATCTAAAAGTAAAGTTAGAGGATGAATAAGGGACATGAATCAATATAACATGAAAGACCATAATCATACTTATAATATCATAAGATTATTATAATAATTAATTTAATTATGGAATAATTGGATAAAGGCATGGAATGCGGAAATGATAAAAAATGAAAAATAATGACATAGTTTCAAAATCCCACACGTAGTTGTGGAAAATGATAACACCATGTTCACACATAACCTATGTGCCTAATTATAACATCATATATGGGAAAATGTATCAACTTGTTCACATATATTACACATTATCTTAGGAGATACACCACATTAACCAATTTAATAGGGGGATTTATCATTTTGGGCCCACCCATCACTTCATAATATTTACATAATCATGCATGACACAAAAGGTTTATTACAATCATAGTCCTAAATTAACCCATTGAATGGAAATGGTTTCATAAGGATTTCATCAAATCCTGGTTTCATGAATAAAAATGTGGTTCCCAAATGAAATAGGGGGAAATGAATTTTTTATAAGAATCATCATTCTAGAGTGAAGATAAAACAACTAAAGAGGAGTTAATTATGTGTTTTGGAAAGAAGTGTTCTTTTGTAAAATATTTGTATTTGTCATAAAATTATATTGGAAACAAGTATGTCCCAGAAAAGAAAAAATAAAGAATAATTAAATTATATTTAAGGAACATTTTTTTATTCTTAATACCAATGATTTTGTGAATGTGGGATACCCCTATGAAAAGGAGTTAGGTTCGAGAATCCCGATACCTTTATGCCTTATTTGTTTTATAAAATTTCCACCTCCAAAATAATAAATGTGTATTTATTTATGAAAAGATCTATAAGTGAGTTTTCTAATTTTTATCCCTATTTATCAATTATATTTATTTGATTATATTTCTTAATTTCCTTGGTTATAGGGTCGTTATTTAGATATCATGGTTTACATAAAAATATCCTTTTTTTATTTCACGATTTTGTTAAATGTAATTTATAAATTTGTATAATTAATTACCAAAGATTATAAAACATAAATTAAAAGATTTTATATTTTACATATTTCATAATATCCATCAATTTTTTTGGTTATAATCATTGTCTTGGAAATGTCTCTATATGTGGTAAACTGACCTTTGGTGGGACAATAGAAAAAGAGAAGGAAAGAGAATATTGAAATTTATATATAAAGTAAATTTGATAATTATAGTATTTTAAAATAATTTTTATAATGATACATTACATCCTAATTTATCTTATATTTCTCGGTTGTGAAGTGGCGGTGAACAAATAAGGTGATGAAGAAGAGGTAGCAAAAAGACGAATATTTTATTGAAACTTAATTAATCCGTGGTGTAGCTTCTCTTGTATGCCACTATAAATCCTTTTTTGTTTGGATATAGTTTACTCTAGAAAATTATTTTGTATTATTAGGGACTTCAAATGGATTATTTTATTATTATTTTGGATTTTAAAGCGGGGTATGAGTAATTTTCCAAGGGGAGGGGTGGGGTTATTTTTACATGAAGAGAGAGTTATGTTTTGAATAAAATATTATATAAAATATTATAACAATGGTAAAACATCCAAAATTTAATTTTTGGCAATAAAAATCACACACACATATATATATATAATATAATGGTTTTAATAATTTATATACCCTTTATAATTACAATTCATAATTATAATAAAAATGAAATTAGATAAAAGAGAAATGGTTATTTTATGGAATCAAATTTGACATTTGGTTTTGGAAAGTTCTTTCTATTTTTGAAAATTACGTTTATTGTATTTTAATTATTCATTTATGAATATATATATATATATATATATCATTAATGGAAAAAATTTCCATAAAGAATTAGGTCATTATTAAAGCATGAATGATGTAATTTAAGATACATCAGTTATGTAAAAAATTGTATTTTTACAATTCACACAAAAATTGAAGTATTTTATAAAATTTCAAAAACATCACCCTTGGATAATTTTGATAAGGTGATTTAATATTTATATTTATTTTATAAAAATAAATTTCTAAAATAGGTAATTTTAATTTTTTAATATAAAAATTATTGTTTTTATAAAATACATTAAAATACAGTTTATTAAAAATATGATTACATTTTATTTTAGTTTTTTAGAAATGATATTTATTTTTATGGAATTATAAAATTTATATTTACATAAATTTATGATTATAAATACTATTTATATAATAATTAATATTTTGAGTAAAAATCTCTATTCCAATAGTCAATTTACTATTCCCAATGGTCAGGTTTCTATTTCTAATGGTCACTTTACTATTAAAATGGTCACATTACTATTCCAACGATTATATTTCCTCCTATATATACCACATAATTCATTCGATAAATATTAAAATGAATTACACTAAAGGATCTATATTTCCATTTTCTAAGATATTGATTGGTTTACTAACATTTAGCTTCTTTCCAATATTGTGGGAAGGGGGGTGTTGATTCTAGTAAATGGGGGCAATCCATATTCTCTCATTTTACCTGTTCTATTTTATAAATGTTTCTCTATCCATAATGTTTCGAAATTTTATTGTATTTATTTCTGATTAATGTGATATTATGTATTAATGAAATAATTTATTGGTTGTTTTCTCAATTTTTAATGTGTATAATATTATATAATATAGTACAACACAAATTTATTTAGTGACAAAATATAAACAATAAACAAATGGGTTATTACAATAATATAAACCCAGAATGATAATTACTCTCTCTAGAAGTCACATTTACACTACCTTTTATATAACTTATCTTTTTAAAATGTCATTATACCAGTATTCAAATTCTTCTCATGATCTTTCATTATCTTTGATTATATAAAAATATTATGAATAATGAATACCAAAAGGATAGTGTGGTAGTATATAATGAATCTATTAATTATATTCCTAAATATTTTTTGGGAATTAGTGAGTCTAAAAGGATTCACTATGAACTCACAGTGTCTATAACTCATTTGAAAGGAAGTGTTTGGGAAATAATCATGTTTAGCCTTTAATATGTGATATATACAAGGACTTGACTTTAAAACATTATATAATATTGAAGTAAATGAATAATTCACATTGAGAATCATTTCAGGTTTAGAGTTTTAGAGAATTAGGCCATAACTATTACATATCAACTTGAAAATTACATGTAGACACTACTACTATGTATCCATTTTTTTTTTCATAAAATAAAAACTCTTAAAAGAAACATGACTAGTTCAATATTTTAGACAACATTCCATTTCCATGATCCCATCCTTGACCTGATTCATCTTTAAGTCCTATTAAAAACATTTAAAAAACATGGGATGAGCATAAAAATCTCATTAAGGGTTATAAAATAAGGAAAGGAAAAATTAACCAATCAATAAATACAAATAAATGAAGACAAACTTTTCGATCATTACATACATCATGAAATCATAATATTTATGAAAAACACCTAGAAATAATAAATCATAAATCTAACATGTGGAATTCATATCATATTTCCATTATAGTTGTCACACATATGTAGGGAGTTATGTTGTAATACCCATCACACTATATTCCCTAAATCTCTTAGGAGAAACATTAATGTTTACCTCTGTTACGTTACCCAATGCATTGGAGAGCTATCTCAGGCTCACCTGCCCTAGGTTTATCACAGAACCACATGTATATGTAAACAATGACCAATAAACATATCATAATCATAACACATAACACAAAAATAATGGAAATATAAAATTTCCACATTCCAATCACAATATATCATATCAATATATTGAAATACACAATTCTATATAAAACCATTTTCAAAAACGATTTAAAACATTTAATAAAGAGATGTTTGAATCAAAGTTTCCCATACCACATTGAAACTTTAAAATTAATAATCATTTGAAAACATTAATGTACATATAAATAAATCCTAAAACCCATTTGAGAAACATGAACATTAATTATAAATATTTATAAGAATAAATATTTAAAACATTTTAACCGATATTTTACTTAAAAAGTTTTTAAAAAAATGAGAGATGCTTGAATAAAAATAATTGAGGAATATAATTTAATCATAACATTATAATATCATGAGAATAAAGGGATTCTTGATATAATATTCCAATGGACATTATACACACCATATTAGAGTGAATTGGTGCATAAAAATAATGAAGTCTCAATGGAATGTAAATTGAGACGAAATCCCTTATAAAAATTGTATCTTTATATTAAGGATAAATATATTACATAATAATGTGTGAAAAATATAAATAGACTCAATATTATTGTATATTTAATTTAAATAAATCAGTGGACATTCACACATATTTTTGTAAAAACAACACCAATGACTTGGATGTTTAACTTAATGAATGGAAATTTAGTACAAAATACTCTTATAAAGTTCATATCGAGGACTTGAGAATCTATCAATGGAGTGATTATGCGTATCAAAAGTATATCCACACAAATGGGAGTGTAAATTTTCACATAAATAAATAAACAATGATTCCACACATAATCCTATCATGACATAATTGAGAATTAAAAGAATAACACAAGGAATGGAAATTGGGTTATAAAGTTCCCTTACCGATTTGGTAGCTTACAAACCATACACCACATGAAATAAGTATCATAAAATGAAGAAGTAAATACCCAAAAATTAATTTATATTATACAAAGAATACAATCATGGGCAGTACATAAACCACACAAAATGAAATAGTGGCAAACATAGCATGAATCTCACGGGAATAAAAAGTGATTTGAAAACCCCTTACCACGTTGTAATCAATCGTGTAATAAGACCAAAAGTTAATAACCACCAAATAAATCATATAATACCATGATTATAAAGATATTAATGATAATATATATCAAATTTAAGTACACAATACACCATATGCAATAAATCAGTGGTGAACAATGGAAATCTCAAAAAATTAAAAGTGAGATAAGAAATCCCTTACCACATTATAATCAATCGAGTCATATGACCAGAGGTTAATAACCTCCAATTAATCACATAATAACATTAATATAAATATAATAATGATAATATATATCAAATTTCAATAAACAATACACCACATGAAAGAAATAATTGGCGAATAATGGATATCTCACGGAATTAAAAGTGAGATTAGAAACCTCTTACCACATTGTAATCAATATAGTTGTATGATAAAAAGTTAATAACCACCAAATGAATCCTATAATACCGTTAATATAAAGATAATCATGATAATATATATATCAAATTTTAGAAAAAAATACACCACATGAAAGAAATAAGTGGCGAACAATGGAAATCTCACAGAATTAAAAGTGAGATAAGAAACCCTTTACCTCATTGTAATCAATCGAGTCGTATGAAAAAAAGTTAATAACCAAAAAATGAATCACATAATACCATTAATATAAATATAATAATAATAATTTATATTATATGTTAGCAAAAAATACACCACATGAAAGAAATAAGTGGCGAACAATGGAAATCTGAGGGAATTAAAAGTGAGATAAGAAACCCCTTACCTCGTGTCCGAATTGACTCATATGTTATGTGCTCTTCTTTAATAATAAAATTAAGTTAATATATAATTTCTTAATAAATTTTTTTAAATTTTATTATACCTTTTATATCACATATTAACATACTATAACTATTAGTTAATTATTTGAGTTCATATCAGACATTTGGTCGATGTTCAGAACTTTAGTAAAAAATGGACTTGTTATAATTTCAAATTGTCCATTTGGTCAAAATTTCATTACCTAAAAAATGATATTAATGATTTAGATATCATATATATCACATATATCCAGTTCAAATTTATTTATATTATTCCATATCATTTAGTGTTAAGAAATGAAATGCACCATTCATGGAGATGGTAAGTCGTACGTACGCATGAATACTAATTTCATTTCTATTTTATATTTAAAGGAATGAAAACTTAATAATTAATAGGTATATTATAATTCTATTATAATATAATATGACATATATGTTACATAATTTCATTAATTACATCTTTTATACATTCCATGTATGTCATAAATGAATCTTATCACCTTGAGGGTGTGGTACTCCGTACTTCCTCAAATGAAATTATCGTGTTTACACATAATGGAAAGAATAAAGGTATTCTTGTAAATAAAAATTACATAAGAATAGATAAAACATAAATATAATATATATCACATATAAATATATTACCATCATAATGTCTACCATAATAGGTGGTAGGATAAGATTGAACAATCATCGTTTTGTGAGGTGTTAGTTCGCCGTCCAAAGAAACAATATGTTCATTACCCATCAGATGAAGGTGTGTGTCAGTGTAGCTCTAATAAATCTCATAAAAACAACTTATTATATTTAGGATATAGGTTTTTTTATAAAATAAAGTAATAAAAAGAGTTTAGGGGGATGGAGAACAAAAATAAAACAAAAGAACATAAGAGAAGATGTTACCTTCAAATCGGGTAACTCCCTTTGGTTTGAACAAAAAGGATTTCTTGAATTTCCTTCCTCCAAAGGTAAGGATTATAGGTGAAAAAGATGGATATTAATAGATTATTTGGGTAGGGGTTGGATGAGACAAGGGTATTGAGAGGTGTAAGGAATGGGTTAGAAGTTAGGGCTTTTTATTAGGGGGAGGGGTTCTTTAGGAAAGTGTGAAAATATTATTTTATTATATAATGATTTTCTGTTTCTAAATATATAAAAAATTTTAAAGTCAAAGATAAGATGAATCATGGTAGAAATAAAATCATCCAATAAGAATTGAACTGGTTTTGGATATTATTTTAATCTCTATAATCTTATTTATTTAAATGATTTATTAATGATGTAAACACTACATCATTATTATGTCATAAATGATTTAATTTATTTAATGTCTAAAAATTATAAAAAATACGTAAATGTAGGAAATTTTTTAGATTTATAATGAATATTTATTTTTAAATATATCAATTATATAACCCCACATTAATTTTTTTTTGAAAAAAATACATGTTTATGATATTTTTATTTTTACTTTAAATAAAAAGTTATTAATATAATTATCTTACCCAAGTGGCTTTCAAGACCAAAATACATACCGAAGGATTTTCTTGGCCAGAAATTATGCACCCAATAAGTTTAGTACATGTGTTAAGATAATTTTATATTATTATAATATTTTTTTACCTTGAATTACCCTATTTACCTTTAACCGCGGTAAAACAAAGCCAAAAGTTACTATTCACCAAAAAATTAATCTTATTGAACCAAATTTTACTTACAAATAAAATCCATGTATGTTAGATTTTCGAAATTGAATTCACAGATGTAGTAAAATTTCATTTAAATGACATAGTCATCTTTTTAACTACTACTTAGTGTTTCCACTATTCAAGAAAAATTGAAGTCTTTCAGAAAAATACCAAAAATTCAGCCTAAGATATATTTGATATTCCAAATTCAAAAATTTTGTCTATTTTACCAAATTTAAAACATATAAGTTTCATTAATTAATTTAAAATTAATTCCCGTTGTCAAAACAAAAATCATGTTTTTAATAAATAATAACTATCAAAATATTAACACTTGTTTATGTCTAATTTCAAAGTAAAATTACTTCCAATTAACAATATTGGATAAAATCATAAAAATATAATATAATTACATTTTTAACCCACTAAAAAAGATAATATATCCATATAAATATATTATATTAAAATGATGTTTTGAATTAAAATACAGTATTTTTCACTATTCATTAAAAATGAACTTTATCAGAAAAATACCAAAAATTTACCCAAAGTATATTTTGATGTCCTGATTCTAAAGAATAATTTTATTTTTTCAAATAGAACATATAAAAGTGAAAAAAACTATATTTTAAAAGTGTTCACCATCAAAAGGTGGTAAATCGACCCTTTAATGAATATTAGATTATTAGTGCTTAAAATTTGGATTCTTTCTTATTTTAAGCTTCTAAAATGTATTGGATAAATCAAAAAAATATTTAACAAACTTGTAAAATCTTATTGAAGTTATTTCTATTCATTCCCCCCAATACAACAGTTTGGCGTTCACAACTATTTAAAATAATAATATTATATTATTAGTGTGCAACATAATATTTCAAAGAAACCGATTGTTGCATATCGAGTACTCCATCAAACATAGTGTCTCCTTTAAAGTAAAATTCATATTTAATTCATAAATACTAATAAATATGAAAAATTTAAATTATTTATTTACCTGGGATGTTACATCCTTCCCCCCTTTTGGGAATTTCATCCTCATAATTTTAAAATTGGGCAGGGAAACTTCATTGAAAATCCCACATTGGAAAAAGAGTAAAAAAATATCACATTAAAAATAAAAAAAGATAAGTAAAAAGGTCACTCAAGACAACAAAAACTTGCATTCCATGAAAACATTGATATAGAAGAGAAACTAACTCAGATGGATTAATAGAGAGAGATAGAGAACTTGATCAGAGAAAATTAACCACCACAATACAATAAATTTGTGGTTGGGTAAAAGTCTGATGATAAAAGAGAGCTTATAACATTTTTTCTTCACATTCCTTTTCATAGAGTTGAAGAATTTTATTAATAACTAGACTAAGATAGTAAGGAAATATACTTACTTTTCATGTAGAGTGTCATCCTTTAATAAAATTCAACCACAAACTCATCTTTTCTTCAAATAGTAAGTATTCAAGATGACTTGGTCACACCTGAAGTGTTAGAATAAACTTCTAGAGTATCACATAATCTAAAAAAGATGAACTATATATTTCCCCTATCTTTAAACATCAACCAAAACAAAAATTGGTTAGTACAAGATCATATAATCCCTAAAAGGACAATCCTTTATAAAAACAAATTCAACTCTTAATCTCCAAAATTCAAAAAATATAACCCAATGTTCAAGAAAGACCATTCAATATACAATTGTCCTTAAAATTCTTCAAAGTAATCCAAAATAATATTGAAACCCAACACTCGGAAGGATTTAATCACATAGTCTTCCAAAATAAATCTTAACATTTATCTCCAAAAAACCTCGACTACTCTTAAAGTCTCATATAGATGTGTAATTAACCTAAACACATATGATCTATGATAGATTAATCATTTCCACAAATACCCCAAATCACGTTATGTTAACAAAAAAACATATATTCTTCCAAAATAAAATTTCAATCATTACTCCACAAATTAAATCCCATTTTATTTTATTTCCCTTAAGCATATAGGGTTCCCAAAAGAGAGAATGTCTTCCAAAATAACATTTATTACATAATCACCCAATCTTTTTTTATACTAAGGTTGTCCATTTGATAAAACATAAGATCTCAAATAAACATATTCTAGTCCCATAAAATCATTTAACTAAAAATAATTAGTCATACTTACCAGGGAGTTCACATAGTCCATTGGTAGGTGATAAATACCAATCGCACTTTGGTTGTGGGTTCGGTTCCTGAATATTTGTTCGACGCAATGGGTTGTCACACGGTCTATGTGTTTTCAGTTTTTCAAAAACTATACAGTTTCACAACATTCCAAAAAAAGAGATAAATTACTCAAAAATAATCATAATAGATTTCAACCACATGAGTTCTCATTGCAGCTCCCAGTTAATTTGGTTTCTCATTAAGAAAACTACCACAGTTTCTTTCACATTTATTGTTGTGTTGGTTCCTTCTAGATCAAATCATTTACTAAAATAAAAAATGTCGGTGTGAGTATATCAGTAAAATCATCAAATAATATCTTGTAAGGAGGGTAATTACTAAGATAGACTTATTCATGTTATCTTAAACACATTCAATTTATCTAAAATAACAATGGCTGATTATAATATTCTAACCATTATGGTTATGTTATTAATGCTTAAATAAAACCCTAACCTCTAAAGTTATCTAAACTGACCTCTGATACCAACTATATAGACCCAAACTTAAAACATTACATAATCTTGAATTAAATGAATAATTCCCATTGAGGATATTTTCAGGTTTATTTTTTTAAAGAATTAGGCCATAACGATTACATATCAACATTAATATTACATGAAGACACTACTACTCAATATCCATTTTTTTAAGATTAAAACTCTTAAAAGAAACATGACTAGTTCTATGTTTTAGACAACATGAATTTTCCTTGATCCCATCTTTGACCCTATTCATTTTTAAGTCCTATGGAAAACATTTCAAAAACATGGGATGATCAAAAAAAGATTAGTAAGGGTTATAAAATAAGGAAAGGAAACATTAACCCATCAATAAATACAAATAAATGAAACCATACATTTCAATCATTACATACCCCATGAAATCATAAGATTTATGAATAACAAATAGAAATCATAAATCATAAAGATAACTTGTGGCATTGATATCATACTTACATTGTAGAAATCACACCTACATAGGGACTTATGTTGGAATACCCATCACATTATATTCCCTAAATCCTTTAGGAGAAACATTAACGTTTACCTCTGTCACGTTACCCAATGCATTGGAAAGCTATCTCGGGCTCGCCCACCCTAGGTTTATCACGGAACCACCCATATACATAAACAATTCCCAATAATCATAAAATTATCATAACACATAACACAATAATAAAGGAAATATAAAATTTCCACATTCCAATCACAATATATCATATCAAGATAATGAAAAAAAACAATTCTTTATCAAACCATTTTCAAAAAACATTTAAAACATTTAATAATGAAATTTTGGAATCAAAGTGTCCCATACCACTTTGAAAATTTTAAATTAATCATCATTTGAAAACATTGATGTCCATATAAATATATCGTAAAAAACATTTTGGAACCATGAACATTAATGAGAAATATTTATAAGAATAAATCTTGAAAACATATTAACCAATATTTTAGTTAAAGAGTTTTTAACAAAATGAGAGAAGCTTGAATATAAATAATTGAGGAATAAAATTTAATTATAACATTAGAATATCATGAGAATAAAGAGGTTCCTGATATAATATTTCAATGGACAGTATATACACTGTATAAGAGTGAATTGGTTCATAACAACAATGAAGTCTTAATGGAATGTAAATTGAGAGGAAATCCTTTATAAAACCTGTATCCTGAAATTAAGGATAAATCTATTGCATAATAATGTGTGAAAAATATAAATACACTCAATATGATTGGATATTTAGTGTAAATAAATCAGAGGACATTCACACATATTTTTTTAAAAACAACACCAATGACTTGGATGTTTTACTCAATGAATGGAAATTGAGTTAAAATTAATTTTATCAAGTTCATATCGAGGACATGAGAATTTATATATGGAGTGATTATGTGTATAAAAAGTATATCCAAAAAATGTGGAGTGGACATTAAAACATAAATAAATAAACAGTTTTTCCACACATAATCATATCATGACATAGTTAGGAATTATAAGAATAACCCAAGGAATGGAAATTGGGTTAAAACGTTCCCTTACTGATTTGGTAACTTACGAAACATACACCACATGAAAGAAGGATCGTACAATGAAGAAGTAAATAACCAGAAATTATAGTATATTATAAAAATAATACAATCATGGGCAGTAGATAAATCACACAAAATTAAATAGTGGCAAACAAAGCATGAATCTCATGGGAATAAAAAGTTAGATGAAAACCCCTTACCACATTGTAATCAATCGATTAATAAAACCAAAAGTTAATAACCATGACATTAATAACATAATACCATGAATATAAATATATTCATGATAATATATATCAAATGGAAGTACATAATACACCACATGCAATAAATAAGTGGTGAATAATGGAAATCTCTTTTAGAATTAAAAGTGAGATAGGAACCCCTTAAAACATTGTAATCAATCGAGTCGTGTGACCAAAAGTTAATAACCACGAAGTGAATAGAATAATACCATGAATATAATTTGAATAATTATAATATATATCAAATATTAGTAAAAAATACACCACATGAATGAAATAAGTGTCCAATAATGGAAGTCTTAGAGAATTAAAAGTGAGATAAGAAACCCCTTGCCACATTGTAATCAATCGAGTCGTATGAACAAAAGTTAATAACCACCAAATCAATCATATAATACCATGAATATTAAGATAATAATTATAATATATATCAAATTTTAGTAAAAAATACACCACATGAAATAAATAAGTGCAGAAAAATGGAAATCTCACGAAATTAAAAGCGAGATAAGAAACCCCTAACTCATTGTAATCAATTAAGTCGTATCAGAAAAAGTTAATAACAACCAAATTAATCATAGAATACCATAATATAAATAGAATCATGATAATATATATCATATGTTAGTAAAAAATACACCACATGAATGAAATAAGTGATGAACAATGGAAATCTCATAGAATTAAATGTGAGATAAGAAACCCCATACCTCGTGCCTGACTTGACTCGTATGTTCCATGTTCTTCCTGAATAATGAAATTAAGTTAATTTATGACTACATAAAAACATTTTTTAATGTTCATTATTCCTTTTATATCCCTTAATGGCTTGTTAAAACAATTATTTAATTTTTTGAATTCATATCGTACATTTGGTCAATGTTCATAACTTTAGTAAATAATGAACTTGTTATAATTACAAATTGTCCATGTGGTCAAAATTTAATTATCTGATGAATAATATTAATGATTTAGATATCATATATATCATATATATCTAGTGTATATGTATTTATAATATTCCATAACATTTGGAGTTAAGAAATGAAATGCACTGTTCATTGAGACGGTAAGTCGTACGTATGCATGAACACTACTTTCATTTCTATTTTATATTTAAAGGAATGAAAACATAATAATGAATTGGTATATTATAATTCAATTATAATATCATATGATATATATGTTATATAATTTCATTAACCCTATCCTTTATATGTTCCATGTATGTCATAAACAAATCATAACACCTTAAGGGTGATGTAGTCCGCACATCCTCAAATGAAATTATCGTGTTTAAACATATTAGTAAGCATAAAGGTATTCTTTTAAATAAAAATTATAGAAGTATAGTGAAAAAAAAACATAATATATATCACATATAAATATAGTTCCATCAAAATGGCCACCATAAGAGGTGGTATGAGAAGACTGAACAATCAACGTTTAGTGAGGTGTTAGTTTTCCGTCTAGAGAAACAATATGTTCTTTATCCATCAGATGGAGGTGTGTGTAAGTGTATCTCGAATACTTATCAAAACAACATCCTAGTATATTGTGTATTTATGTGTTTTTATAAAATAAAGGAGTAATAATAGTTTAGGGGGTTGGAGAATGAAAATAAAACAAAATAACTTAAGAGAAGTTGTTACCTTTAAATCAGGTAACTCCCTTTCATTTGAACTAAAAGGATTTATTGAAGTGCCTTCTAAAAAAATAAGGATTCTATGTATAATAGAGGGATATTTATATATTATTTGGGTAGTGGTTTGATGAGCCAAGAGGCTTTATAGGTGTGAGGAATGGGTTAGAAGTGATGTCTTTTTATAACGGGGAGGTGGGGTTATTTAGGAATGTGTGAAAATATTATTTTATTATATAATGATTTTATGTTTCTAAATGTCCAATATTTATTAATGATGAATATTAGATGATTCATGGTCGAAACAAAGTAATTAAATAATAATTGGATAGTTTTCGATATTATTTTAAACATTATAATTTAATTTATTTAAATCAATTATTAATGAGGTAAACACTACATCATTATTGTGTCATAAATGATTTAATTTATTTAATGTCTAAAAATTATAAAAAAAATAACATAATTTTGGAAATATCATTTGATTTATAATGAATATTTATAGTCAAATTATCAATTATATAACCCCACATTAAAATTTGTTTTGCAAAACAATACATGTTTATGATATTTGTTTACTTTAAATAAAGAGTTATTTATATTATTATCTTACCCAAGTGGCTTTCAAAGGACAAACGTATCACCCAAGGGTAGTCGTGGTCGGCCATTACACATCCAATAAGGTTAGTACAAGTGTTAAGTTAATTTCATATTATTATAATATTGTTTTTACCTTGAATTACCCTATTTACCTTTAACTGTTGTAAAAAAAGTCAACAGTTAGTATTTACTAAAAATTATTTTCATCTTATTGAACAAAATTTTACTTAAAAATAAAAACCATGTATATAGTATTTTCAAAATTCAATTCACTGAATTGGTAAAATTTCATTTAAATGAGAAACTCATATTTTCAACTACTACTTACTGTATTCCATATTCATCAAAAATTGTTGTTTTTCAGAAAAATACAAAACATTAAACACAATATATATTTGATATTAAAAAGTGAAAAATGATGTCTATTTTACCCAATTAAAGACATAGAAGTTGAATTAATTAATTTAAAATTAATTCCCATTGTCAAAACAATAATTGTGTTTTTAAGAAATAATAACTATCAAAAGATTGGAACTTGTTTATATCTAATTTCAATGTGAAATTACTTAAAATGACAAAATTTGGATTAAATGGTAAAAATATAATCTAATTACACTTTAAAACCAATTAAAAAAATAATCTAACCATATAAATAAATTAGATTAAAAGGTAGTTTTGAGATAAAATACAGTATTTTTCACTATTAATTAAAAATGAACTTTATCAGAAAAAATACAAAATATTTACCCAAAGTAAATTTTGATGTCCCAATTCTAAATAATAATTTTATTTTTTCAAATAGAACATATAAAAGTGACAAAAATATATTTAAAAGGGTTCTCTATCAAACGACATTAAATCGACCCTTTAATGAATATTAGACTATTAGTGCTTAAAATTTGGATTCCTTCTTATTTTAATCCTCTAAAATTTATTGGATAAATGTAAAAACATTTAACAAACATGTAAAATAATATTGTATTTAGTTATATTAATTCCCTCTAATACAATGGCTAGTCATTAACTATCATTTAATGTAATAATATTATATTGTTAGTTTGCAACATAATATTTCAAAGAAACTCATTGTTGAGTATCGGGTACGCCATCAAACATAGTGTCCCATTTAAAGTAAAATTAATATTTAATTAAAATATATTAATAAATATGAAATAGATAAATTCTTTATTTATCCGGGATGTTACAATATATCAACGTACGAGTATTTTTAGAGAAGTACATGACCTCAAATAGTTGATCAAATAATTCATCTTTCTATTGAAAGGGATACTATTTGGTTATCATGATTTTATTATACTCATAATAATAAATACAGAGGTTTGTTGAACCATTATTCATCTTGGTTAAGTGGAGCAGAGCACACCACATTTAATGACTTAGACATTAAAACCCTTTTCTAGATTCTATTACAAATGAATCTCAAGTACTTCCAAATCAATGGTTCTAATTTTTTGAGATGGATTTAATAAGGTCATATATCTAGGTATAAAATAAATTGAGATCTCAACCTCTCTATGAACAGTAAGATCATGAATTTATATTGGGAATATATAAATATATTCCCTCACAATGGGAACATATTCAAGAATTATTCCCACCATTGCCTCAATCATTTGAGCAATATACTAATGATCACGAGTCCGTAATATACAAAAATGAGATGAATTTTCCAAAAGAGCTTCATCATCCTCTTTACACTTTTATAGAATCAGAGACTGACCCAGTATTTGAAGAGTGATCACCCTATACCTACAATAGATATTTTTTAATTAAGGAAAACCATCCTAAGACCAATATACAATAAAAATACACTAAATTATGTAAGATAATATTTAATGGGAGGATTAGTCCACAAAAATTTAATATGTAGTAGTAATATACTTTTGATCCTAAAATTTCCATATTTTTTATTCTTACAGATATCTCAACCTCCATGTATTTAAGCGGTGTTTGAAAAGTTATACTAAACATTCAATATATGAAAGAATATGTAAAATCAAAATAAAAAACAAGATCAATTATTATATGAATAACTATAATACCTTTCACCACATTTTTTTGGGGATCCAAATTTTTAGTTGTGATAACATATTCCCTTCCTTCCTCTATATTCCTTAGAGTTATTGTCGTTGATTACCAATGATAACCCTTGGCTAAGGGAATTGGATTGCAAAATTATGATATTCCATATATTCCAAACACTATACCATGGTTTGAGTGTTGATAATTACAATATTTTACTATGCCTCGTTTTTGGGATTCATTATATCCCTTTCAACATTGATTAGCCGGAAGCCCCTCCTATCTATATTTGAATCATATTTTGTTTACCTTGTGATAATTTTCTAGATGCTTCTTCAAACATTTTTTAAAAATTGGTAGTTATTTTTTCCTTACTCCATGAGATATATCTATTGATCCCCCCAAAATGAAACTATTTTTTAAAATGTTTATCTATAGGACCATGAGACCACAAAGATCCATTGACCTCCACCTTGACCTTGAGGGAATAACTGGATATATTTTCCTAGCTACCAAAGTCTTGAATAACTAAATATTTTCATAGACTCAACATTAATTCACTAAAGAGGTTTTCCACCTTACTTTTAGTATTGAATATGAAGCTAAAGGTGTTGCATGAATTCCTTGTGATGTTTTCCTCATACACCCTTATAGACTCATCTTCTTTTTATCTTCATTACAAGTAACTCATTATCCATTTTAAGATGGAATGTTTGGGGAAAATAGTTATTTGAAAATATTTTCTTAAATCATTACCATTATATGGAATTGATTTCCTCTTTTGTATTTTTTTAGTAATTATTTTCCAACACAGATCAGCTTCACCATATAGATGATAGGTATTATGTATGAATTTCTCTTAGTCCAATAATTAGATGACATTTTATATTTTCTCAATAGATTTAGTCAATTTTTATATGACTAAGGAATCATAAGATCTACTAATGGTAGAGGGCACTTATCACAAAAATGACTAAACCAAAAATTTATCTTTCTTAGTATAAGGTGGGAGTTCCACATGATTGAGGTTATCATTCATAACTTTTTCTAGTTGAGCCAATAATTCCATGAATTTTTTAGTACCCGCTCCCATAAGGTTGGACATCTAATTAGGGAAATCATTACATTACCTTTCACATTTGTTTTTTGAATGATTCATAAAATTTAACACCATTAAATAAAAATTGAATAATTAGGGATGATAATTCATAAAATATATTTCATATTAAAATTAAAACTACGAGCATATGGGAAAAACTTATAAATTACAACTTAATCCTATCCAATGAGTCTCTAGGTTTCAATCTCAGCTATCCATGGTGATTTTCCATATTACATTGTCTAAAATAACTATCTATTCATTTTCTAATCCCAAAAATAACTAGAACACTATATGATAGAAAATATAACCACTCAATACTTTTACACATATTATAATATTATTTTTAACATAAAAATTAAATAAATACATACTATGGATCAAAAGGGCTGATGTCTTTGGAAGACTAGATACATTAAAAATAAAAGTGAAACTAAAATATAAAAATTATTTTAATCTTAATAATGAGATTCTAACTCTCTTTGTTCCCCTAAAATTGTATAGGATATCCTAGTGAATTAAATGATAAAATGGTTGAGCTAAAAATCCCAGTAAGGGAATAAACATGATAACAAAGCATAACTTGGGAGTAAAATTACATAACATGATATCCCAAGATAGATGGCTTAGTAATAATCACATGTGAGTATAACATAAATAACATGGTATAATAATTGTATGACAATATAGTAAGTTGGAAGTAATACAAAATATGACATAATAATAAGTCAAGTATGACTAATAAGACTACATTCCATGGTGGATAGTGACCCATCAAGGATTTGGTACCCTTACTAATCACATTCAAACAATATTATGAGATAAAAATATTTCCCAATGAAACAGATCACTATATGGGTTCACCCATCATAACAGGTGCATTCATATGTGTTCCAATAAAAGAAAATTGGTCATAAGTCATAAACTTAAGAATTACCCATTGAATTAAGTCTGTTGCATAATAATGTGTTAGAGAATAACTAGGGATAATATCATAATGGTTTCCATGAAAGCAGTGATTAAATAATTCATGGATTTTCATGGATGAAAAAAATAATATGTCATGAAAATTCTTTCCAAGTATATTGAAGATGTAAAATAAGATTAGAGACCTTATTTAGGAAATCTTCCTTTTAAGTGGCGTTTTCATAGAAATATTAATGATTCTGAAAATAAGTCCAAATATAAATAGTTTCCATAAAAAATTGAACCAAAACTATCTTTCATAAAAAAAATAATTTTAAGAAACCAAGAAATATTTTAAACATTTTATTGAGTGTTTCATTAATGGTGGTAAAGGAAAATATAGAAGTTCCCTTTAGTATGTTTAAAAAAAATTATGAAAGTAACCTTTAAAATATTTGTATCCACGTCAAGGAAATATGAATTACACTTCCTATATATGTGTGAGACATATAAAAATAATATAGAGGTGGTATATCAAGATAATAGAGATATAAAGTCTGTTAAAGATAGATAATTTGTAACCTAAATGAAATTTTTCGGTTGGAAGAGATCTCTTTTCTTAGGCTCTAGAATCAATATGTACTTGCACATAACAGACTATTTAACCAAATTAGATTATTCAATTTCCTAATTAAGTACATTTTACATCTATATTTTACTTATTACTATTTTATTATGTTCATTTAAAACCATTTCCATGAGATATAATGTTTAATTTAACTTTTCTGAGAACTTTCATTTGTGGTTCCAATGTTTTAAAACCTATTGATATTTATTAAAGTAAGATCTTGTAATCGGACTAAAACTATAGTAGTGAAATGAAATATTATTCATTTAATTATATAAATTTTAATTTTCCCGAACACCCATAGGTGATCTGACATATAGAGGATTCTCTTAGAAAAAATGCTAATGTTATACGGTTATTTTATTTTAGGTAGTTTACCGACAATCACAAAATAGATTCATTTTATTTACCTAAATTAATATTGAAATGAAAAAAAAATAATTTATAAAATAATTTTTATAATAATTTTTAAGCATAATAATATTTTTATAACTATCATTACAGGTGGTGGAGAAAATTGATGTATATTGTTCTTGGTGGTAGTGAACTAGGAATATTATAAATAATGATTACATTATCTATGAAAAAGATAGGTGTGTATAATTTTTATATTACATTTAAAAAATACCCATATATTATATTTTTAATACTATAATCACTATGTGAGGTGGTATTTTGGAGTCATGCATAAAAAAGATGAATAAGAGAATTTAAAAGAGAGTGTTTTAGAATTTTACCTCTTGACTGTAGTCTCCTTGATAAACCCCTTATAAAACATTGGGATTGATGTTTTGGAAAGAAAACAGATTATATGGAAATGAGTTTAGTGTTGAGGTTATATATATTGGATGAAATTTGGAAATATTCATGTCTTTAAAGGTGTAAGAAGAAGGGGTGGTTTTTATAAGGGAGGGAGAGGGGAGTTTTTGAATATTAGATTCATTAGTTTTTTATTTTGGCTTAAGAATGTTGTTTTTTTATTGTGAATATATATATATTAAATAGTACATGATATATTAGTCTATTTTGTGATTACATTATTTATAACTCCAAAATTTATGTATTTAGCTTATAATGTTGAGTACCATATTTTTCTATTCACAAAAATTTAACTGTTTTAGAAAAATACTAAATAATCACCCCAACCAGTTGCAAATGTGTGTATTCAAAAAATGAGATCCATTTTTAGAAAATAATATATATTCGTGAGAAAGTTAATTTTTAATTAAGATCTTCATTTATTTTAGAAATAACTATTTTTATATTATGATATAACTTTTACACTTAAAAATATTACTTATGGTCTAAAACAATATCCTACCATTATAATAATAATAATTATAAATATTTTTTATTTATCAAATCATTTTATTGAAATATTTTTTTGATCATTATATTGATTATAAATGTGTAATTAAAAATTTTATGTTTTACAAAGTAGAAATAATTATTTTATCATTTTTTTAAATTTTATTTAGTTTTACTATTGCTTAAATATACCTTATATTCATTTTAAAGGGTTAAAAAATATTATTTTAAACATACATTGTTGAGATTATTATTATAATGACTATATTACCTTTCCAACAGTATGATTACTCTTCCAATGGGCAGATTACTTATCCAATGGTAAAATTTGTAACGGTCATATGGGTTACCTAATTTCTAAAAAAAAATAAAAATTCCATCCAATCTTCACTTATGTCCATTTTCTATAGATGTTATATATAAAATTATTTTCAATATTAATATTGTATTATTAATATTATTCTTTATTTATATATATTGGTTTATGAGTGTAGTTATTCTTTTGGATTAAGTATATCCAATGTTTCATATGTTAGTTATCTTATTTTCAATTTTATATACCATTTTACTATTTACATTTCATAGATAAAATTTCATTCACTAAATTTATAGTTAAAATTAATATAATAAGATGTTTCTGGGCTCATCATATGGTGCATGCACTTTATACTGAATTACTAAATGTGACATAATTATAAGAAGGAAAATTCAACTGATAAAAAACTAGATCGTTACATTTTAAGTGGGATACCACGAAATGGATATTACAATATCAAAAATAACTATATTAAATATAATTATTGGAAATTGGGATGTCAATAAACTATTAAAATAAAATATAATTTCACAATATAAAACATGTCTCATGGATTTGAAAACAATACAAAGAGACACTTAACCTAATCATTGGGTTCCACTAAAGCACTTAAATCATAAATTTAAATAAAATTCCCCCTTAATATCATATTTAATAACCTTATTATTATCTATAGAGTTTAAATTAAATATTTATAGTAAATATCTACAAGTACATTTTTTATTTAATATATATTTTCAATATCTGTTGTGAGTCATCTTTACCATTTTGATATAGTTTTGTAATTATGTTGTTGTTATTCATTATTATCCTAATGTTTAACATTCATAGATAATTTAAGGTACATGATTAGATATTATATACTGATTTATATATATATTATATCTGACTATTAGTGTTTTAAATGTGCCACATGAAAATGCTATTTGGGTTGGCTTATTTCTGTAATCATTGTGAAAGAAGGACATATTTTAATATTTAGTTAAATAATTGATATAACCCTTATAGAAATAAATTATAAAGAACTATTTATTAAATTATAGTAATAATATTATGTAACTTACCATTTTAATCTATGATACAGTATTATAATATTGTTCAAGTAGGTGGTTAGACCCACCCATACATGAGTATACAATTATTTGATTGGTGAGTATAGTTAAGAAAATTTGTATTCTAACATATTTAGATTATACCATAATAATAATGATATTATTTATATTTTTTTTATTTTTAGGAACCATATATTTATATTTTTGGATAATGACTTTGAGATAGTATGGAAAGTAAAAAAATCCTATTTCATGGAGGTGGTAGTCCACACAAGGAGAGGTTAACATTTTCATTTACCAAAAAATTAGAGGGAATGAAAAAGAATTGTAATTTTTATTTTAAAATTATAAAATATATTGTATTTTTAATATTTAGTCTTCAATTCAATCCTTATAATCACTAAATTGAGGTTATGATGAAATATCTAAGACATTACATCCTAGAGGTGGCAGTTCACACAAACTCACGATCAACATTCTTCTTTTTTTATATGATTATAGAAAGGAATAAATAATGGATGTTAAATTACTATAATTAAAAATAATTATCATAATCACAAAAATTTCATTCTACTAATATATATATGGTAGTTTTTTATGAGAGTTAATATGAATAAAATGATAAGGATTAATTAATACACATGTTGGTCCCTTGAACATTCTCTTAAAGGACTCATTTGAAAAGAAGGGATAATTATAAGTAATCAGT
The DNA here is from genome assembly GCA_963277665.1 of Viscum album. Taxonomy (NCBI): domain Eukaryota; kingdom Viridiplantae; phylum Streptophyta; class Magnoliopsida; order Santalales; family Viscaceae; genus Viscum; species Viscum album. The sequence continues at coordinate 1,042,590,231 of OY728166.1, forward strand.
ATTATAGGATTATTTACAAGATATAGTATTCTATGAGAATAGTAATGAAATATTTATGTGAAAATTATAAGGAATAGGATTGGAAGGATGTGGTGGAATTGTTCCACTTTTAAAAGTGTAGAATAGGGCCCTTTTGTAAACACCAATTATTTTTCAGTAATAGAATTAAACTATTAAAATGTGAAAGGATCAAAAATATAAAAATATTGGAAAGTGGTGTGGGATAAGGCTGAGAAAACGTATACCAATTATTTTAACTCATATTTTATATTTATTTGAATTTATTTACCATTAGGTTTTTATATTTTATTATTTACTTTTTACTAGGTAAATTTTTTAAGTAATATATATTTTAAAAAAACATAAAATAACCACTCTAACCAAATGTATCAATTTTGAAACGAAAAATAATAATAATTAAAGATAATTATTTTTATAAATAATATCTTTTTTTATAATTGAATCATTTTATATATCGAAAAAACTATTTCAGTAGAAAATTGACATTTTAAATACTATGTGTTCTTATTATTATTTATAATTTTTTACTAACTAAATGCGTGTTATTATAAAAATATATGTGTTTCAAAATCATATTATAGAGATTATTTAAATTTTATTATTTTTTTAGGTAAATAAAAAGTATTCAATTTTAATAAAATGATTCGTTAAAAATAATGGTTTTACCATTATCTAAGTAAATAATTTTAATCATAGTAATCATACATAAATGATTAAAAATTAAATTAAACTTATTAAATAATATGAAAATATTGATAAGAAATCTATTTTTGGTTTCATTGAAAAATGTTTTGAAGACTATATTTTAAAAGAAGATAATAGAAACATATTTTGGAGAAAAATATTAATTAGTTATTAAAAATTAAGAACATTGATTTTATTAATTAATATTTTTGTTAAAATGACTTATATTTACTTAGGAATAAATATATTTTATAAAAATGTTTCTAAAATAATTTAATTTCATTCTATTATTATTTTAATGACATTGAATTGAAAGTATTTCAAAAATATGCATTTTAATACTATTCACCTAAAAATAAATTATTTTAGAAAAATATGAAATATTCATCATAGGTTAATTTTGATATTATAAATTCATAAATTATATCCATATTTTAAAAATAAATTTTACAAATTTATAAATTTATCTATTGAATAAAAATATTGAACTTAAAGAGAATTAATTTTATTGAACAAAATCCCTTTTAATAATTTATGTGTCTTAATCGCATTTTGTATGAAATTTTAATTGATTACAATATTCTTTATTGAGATTAATTATAATTCTTTAATGTACATAAAAATATTCATATATTTTTTATGATCAATTTATATAGTTTTTTTATGTGAAACTTGCTATGAAAGGTACAATTAATTTATAGAAAAATATATTCCAAATCCTAGGGTCATCACCAAGAGGTTGTAAGAGGGTGGTTATTGTGGATAAAGAGGATTCGAATGAATTATAAATTGGAAATCCATCATGTGATATGATTTTGTTCATCATAATTGATGTCATATGGTGGATAATTAACCATTTTCCATCGTAGTAATTGTTCATCCTTACAGATGTTTTTTTTCGACGTCAGGTTGATACTGCTAGTGAGTCGGGAACAATTGGTGGTCGATGTGTCATGTTAGTGGTTGGGTGTGAGCAAGTTGGCCTCATCCTAATATTTATTTTTTCATTTAAATAGATTCAGGTCTTGTATTTTATATTTATACAATGATAAATATACTCTCATGAAATGACACAATAGATCGACCATGGTTATATTATCCTCAAGTCATAAGTGTCATGGATGAAATTGATAGGACCACATTGAGATACAATTAACACATGGGGGTTCAGTATTATAAATTTTTGACCTAATTAAAACTTGTATCCTATTACCAAATAGATGTTTTTGGATCATGATTCTCATATTCTCTTTTCATTATCATATGAAAGTATATGAAACTAAGTAAATATATAAGAGGATATTTTTACAAGGTTAACTAATCAATAGGTGTAGCTATCCCTTTCTGTGTATAAGGGTGACCTGTGTATGTATTCTTCACAATAACATGATAGAAAATAATTTTTTGGGGATATAAAAAAATACTTATACATGGGTGTATACCTATAATTTTTCAGGGTAGATAAAAATAATAACAAAACCCTAGATTGGTGATAACATGGTCTAACTTACAACTCCGTGTTGGTTCTTTATACTACCAATAAAGAAAATCTTCACATTCTTCATCAGATAATTTGGAACACTATTTAATTATTTCAATATATGAGATTTATATTAGATGTCAAAAGTCTATTTTATTATCTACATACTATTTCTATATTTCGATACTTGCATAATATCAAGAATGAATTTTTCATTATTAATATTTATTCATTTGAAGAATATCTATATAATATCTTCATGTGATCCTATCTATCTGATGATGACCCATCAAGTGATAGTTCCTAGGATCTTTATTTTTAAACCTGCTTTTTATAATAAAAATTGATAATTGGTTTATCTGATATGTTCTCAAACCATTAATTTCCATCTCCTTTTATCTAATTGATAAGAAACAATTTTCAGATATATGATGGATCCATTATTATTCCCAATCATCAGGTTCCTATTTATCTATAGATACATCTCCATCTGATTTCATCTTCCTTATATATCCTATAAACCCGATCAATTATTCCTTCATTCATCTGGATATCATAGTTATTTCTAGTTCTATAACTCCATTTGTTACCCCCAATTTCATCTTGCACACCTCTCTCAAAAAATATTACTAAATGATATTTTTTTTGAGATTTATTTTAAGAACATCCTTATGGAATTTTAATTTTTAAAAATAATTCACAACCACATAAATATATTTTTTATCACAGTGTTCTTAATGATATAATACACCTTTATATAGGTAATGGTTATCTGAATTTTTTGGGTGAGGTTCTTACTTTGAATTATAATATCCCTAATAATATTTCTAGTGACCCAATAAAATATTTGGTTGGGTGACTCTATATTATTCATGATCATTCGTATTCATTTATGAGAACTCTCACATCCACTCCCTTATTCAAACTTCATGTAATATTTCCAAATCCTTAATTTCACATTTTAATTGTTAAAAATATGAATTTATTTCCCAACAATGCCATGATTAAATAAAATTATGAGATCATTATAAGGTTCTTAAAAAAATTCTGGTATAACTTCATTACACATCTTACATTAAATGGAACCTTTTCTGGTGTTCCTTTACATCTTTATTGGAACATATCTTAATATTCCAAAATATACATACTCTTGCCATTGTCATACACCACAAAAAAAATTCCAATAATTTATTTATTCTGATTAATCTACTCAATCATAAGTTTTAATATTTATTTATCATAATATGATATTGTTATTCTTCCTCAATATGGGTTCTCATATGTCTTTAATTTTACTGTCATCCAATGGACACTTAGAGATATACTCTTTTCCTTCAATCATATAGATTCATATAACCCTATTAGATGACCATAGAATACTGAGTGAGATTTTTTATAACATTTTTATTATTGATGACATCACTTGAGATCTTATATTCAATTAACATCACTTGGAAATATATTTATGATGACTTAATGTAGATACTTCTATTTTATTATCCATATCAGAATCCTTTAACCTCCTCTCTTTTATTATCTTCCTATTTTTCTTCTAGATTTTTTAGAAAACATATTTTTGATCATTACAAAATCATTATCTTCTTTCTTCAAAATAATTCTTCTATTTTATTACCATATTCAGAAATTATTCTTTGATAATATGAAAATATATCCATTTGAATATCATCATACATTTCTTATAACATAAAAATTGTTAAGAAATTTTTTCAAATCATTTAATAAATTATTCAAATTTCAACTCAAACATCGTACATGTTCATATGATTTACTTGGTACAAATATACATACAACATCAAAAACATGCCTTTGATTTGGAAGAATTCATATATGTCTCTCTGATGACACTTCCTAGAGAAAAAATGTATTTTCTTTTCTTCAAATAAACTTTTTCTTGAATCATAACATTAAAACATTATGATATTTGACCAATGAATAAAATATCAACTAGAATTATCTGATATTTTTTTGTCCCATCATTATATTTCAGATTTAACCATGAATGTAATATTTAAAACATTAATTCTACCAATCATCTGATTGAGTCAGTATATTGAGATCAATACCCTATCATTGTGAATGTTCCTTCAATTTACTCCCAAACTTTAATTTGTTTATTTGAAAATTACATCCTAGTCCATCCTATGTAAAAAATTTAATATCTTGAGAAAGTTTATCTGATGAACACTTTATATAATTGTTTACCATTATGTGATCTGGTTTCCACATTTATGATGTTTTTTATTAACCCTTATGAAGGATTTTTATTGGGTGTTTTCCATTATTAAATCTATGTGTTTATCCACATATAATACTAGAGTTTTCCATTACAAAATAAGGAAACTTTAGATCTTATGCGTATAAAACGGGGTTGTGACCTTTACACATAACCAAAATCCTTCATGCCATTTCTTCATACCTATTTAAATTATTTAATCAACATCAAGTGATTATTTTTAGTGTGATGGACTCTTTATCTTCATCTTATCTAACTCAATCTACTTGGTTTTAAAAGCATATTAAGGGAACCATTTAAAAAAACTATACTAATTTTGTAATATGATAAAAAATGCTTCTCCAAATATGATTTCACATTTTTTAAACATATGAAATAGAAAATTAATCATCATAATTAAAACTATGTGTCATTGAGGAAATATCGTAAGATAATAATAATTGAGAAATTTCATTATTTTTTTATCTTACTTCCAATATATATCATATTTTTTTACCAGGTATAGATACATCAACCAAACTATGTAACAAATTATTTTTTTTATCATATTTAAAAGGTTGACATAAATGTAAAAATTCTATTACAATAAAAATGATTAAAACCCCAAGAAATACATTGAAAAAAATAAAATTTATACATTTTGTGGAATATTCAATCTAACAGTTTTCATTACCTAGAAATACCATCAATCTACATTTCGAATGAATATATCCACATGTGAATAATTATATTACTTTTAACTCAAATTTATCTCTCCCCCATTTCTATTCCAATATTCATGTAATTTCTCTCCCTATCCCCCTGGTTGAAAATAAATACAGGGTTCATCAGAAAGTTTTATAAGATCATTCTTAATAAATACATAAGTCTGCATTTCACTATAAATCTATGCGATCCATGCCCAGTGTATAAATCAGGAGGCTTTTATTTAGAAAAAAACTACCCATTACCAACTGATCATGGTAACGCATGGAATGAGAAATAAAAAACATCCCATCAAAGGTTATCCCCTTTTATATGAAGTTGATGAAACTATATGATTTATGAGTCTTGTGTAAGAAATATCCACATGAAACTCATGTAATCACTTCACCAAATAGTTTTAAAAAATAAACTCTAGAAAGAAGGATAAGAGACATTAGAGTTCTTCCATAGTTCCAAATTTCTTATGTCATTTTATAATTAAATTCTCCCATTTGTATAAATATTTTTATCGTAAATAACAATAAATGCGAGATTAATTAAAATTTACCTTCTTCAATGAAATGATATACTATCACATTCCAAACCAATTATATTTTCATAAAATAATGATTCTTGAGGATCAAATTGGATCATTTTATAGATTGATTTACATACAATTTTATAGATTGATTTACATACGATTTTCACATCATCACCAAGGATGCTCCTTTCATAAATTAATTTGTGAACCTCTATATGAAACATTCCAATATAGTAAATTCATTATATTGGAAATAAATGTTTAACAACTATCCGTTATCTTATGTTATCCCCCATGAGATCATGATTCACCTTCAATTCCCTATTTTTAGATAAAAAATACATTACAAAATGGTTAAGGGAATAAGGCAGATCCGTTTTTACTTATTAATGTGTATAAAAATGTTGAGATTATTCTCTCACCCAACTTACTCCATTTCCTCCACTATTTATTCCTAAACATAGGAACATAAATTCTAATTGAGGCCATATGGACGTTATCACTTCTTTAATTTATGTGTGTGTGAACTTTCTCTCCTCAAGAAATTTTAAATTACCTTTATCACATAGTGAAACCATCATATTCTTTAATAAAATTTCCTTTGATGTAATTATTATAGAATATTTTATCATAGTGCATCTATCACTAATGAATGTATAACATAGATATTATTAATCTTCATGTGTAATATTTTACTTTTTATTTTGGATGTGCCTTAGCTTATTATTCATTAAACCTTTTCAACATTCAAAAACTTTTGGCCAAATAAAATTCATATAATTAAAAAAAATTGAAGTAGGATTTTATTTTCAACATGACTTCTTCTATGTTCCAAATATCTTATAATCACTTTTGGATGTTTCAATTTTCATGGACATTGAGGATTTAGAATCCATGAATTTATCACCTTTCCAACATAACATCTTCTTAGGAATTTATTTACAAAATTCTTTTGTTTATATCCTATGTATGGTTATAATTTTTTAGAAACATCCAATGGTATACTTTTTTAGCATATTTAGATACATGTTGAGATGAGAATGCACCAACCATTTGACAACTGACTTTTCCAACATCACATGTAATGTTAATCTTTCCAAAACCATTGTATGTTTTCATAAATTCCTTACATTGTGGATGTTTCTTTATAATCTATGACTTTATCCCATTATGTATGGGAGTCCATTATGATTTAGAATTTAGACGATTGTAAAAAACAAATATAATTCATTTTGAAAAAATATATCCCAAGCCCAAAATTTTCCTTAAAACCTTGATCATCTTATATTTTCTACTTGTTATTTGGGGTATTCTTAATAACTTGTTGGGATCTTCCAGTGGAACTATCTTCCATACTCTTGTTCTTATCAACTATAGTCATAGTGGTAGGCTTCTTTTCTTATTTATACATCTATACATGAATATATTTTGTTTTCAAACATACACTATTAATGAAAACATATTTATAAATATTATTAAAAGGTTGTATGGATGGTACTATTTTCTTCATAGATACAGAAGATACATCATTAAACAATGTCAAGATCTTGTTATCGCATGTTGGAGATCTTTCGACCATAAAATCTTCTAGTGTTTATTGAGTTGTAGAAACAACCTTATCCTTATTTTTTAAAGACTTGATATATGTATTCTCATGATTGGACAAACTTTAATTCAAATTCTCAAGATCTTATATTCAGTATAAGTATTGATTTGGAATCATAATCGACATTTATTTACAAAATTAATCAATTTTTCATCTTACTCTTCATACATATCAACTTTTGGTAAAATGGATTCATGTTCGTTGATTTTATTATATTTCAATTCCAATTGTTAATCCTTTACATTAAATAAGTTTTTTGACTTTCTTTGATGTACATGGATCTTTACTTCTAGAGTCTCATATACTCAATATTTCTCTTTAACATCCAGTATCCATTTGTTTTCAAATTTCAAGGAACTTATTTGAAGCTCTACATATATTTATTCAAATGATCTATCCTAACTTGAGAACATTATACATTCAAGAATGTTTCATTGAAAAATATTTTCTATTTTATATACTTCTTTATCCAGTTGGGTGATCTCCTCATTTATATTTTGAAAGAATCCATAAATAAGGGAGACTATTTCTTTGGGAACAAAAAACATATATCACTCAATAAGTCCATTGATATATCATTAGAAGTTTAATGTTGATCATTATCACTACTTACTCTAGGATCTTCTTATTTATGATAGATTTAAAAGAATTTTCACAAACCATGTGATTACTTATGGTGAGAAAAAAATTCTTTTTCTTGGGGGAAATCCGAGCCACATTTTCTTCTATTTAAAAACAATATATATCATCATTGTTACCAAGGTATGGAGAAAATTATACTTCCTATTCTTTTTGAAATATGGATAACTTATTTATCATTATTTTCTCTTTCATTATCCAATTCTTCATAGTCTTGAAAGATATAAGATTCTATATGTAGATAACTGAATATTCACCAAAACTGAATTTAATTGATAACACAGGAAAGTAAATCAAAAATTCAAAAGAGAATAACTACAATGTATAGAATACAATATAGGTAAAATTTCCTCTGATACCAATTTATAGGACCAATTTAGGACATACATAACATAATTCGGGGAGAATCCGTGTTTATAACTTTTTATCCAACTATAAATTTTTATCCCTTTACCTTTTGGACATGTTAGGATATTGATTCTCCTATTCTATTTTCCTTATCTTATGAAAGTATATGAAAGTAAATAAAGTTAGAACATGATATTTTTATATGATTCAATGCTCAGTAAGTGAAACTAAACATTGTTGTTTATGTTGGTGATAATAAAAGGATTCACCACTTAAAAATGATACCGAATATAGTGGAGTAGCTAGATTGAAATACTAATCCATGTGTGAGTCCCTATTATTAAGAAGGGGGATATAAACAAACACGAATCCTTGAATTGATGATGAAAAGTTCCATCTGGGTGCTCCTTCCTATTTTTTTATAGTACCATTGAAGACAATCTTCACCTTCTTTGTAAGGTACTTCGTAATAGTAAGAATATATTTCACCAAACAAGTAATATGTTGGATTTCATAGTGATTATTTAATCTACACATCCATATTCTTTTCCTTTATATGTGTATACTCTTGAGAGAGAAGCATTACTTCCTTTTATTTATTTGTTTATAGATTATAATTATAATATCTTCATATGATCTTGTACATTCCATACTGATTCATCTGGAGACATTTCATCAAACCCTTCTTATATTACCTCTTCATCTAATATGAAATGATAAGAGCTCCCCACATTGTCTAGTCTAATCCTCTTCTCCTTCTTCTGATTAGAAATTCATATGAAATTTGTATTTAATATTTGGATGTTCCCTTCTTCTTAATGATAATTATGTACTTACTTATATGGTCCTTCTTCTCCATCTGATGACTTCTTTAGTTTGGTACCTATACATTTGTTCATTTATTTATTTCTTTATTTGGTGCTTTTATTTTTGTTCATCTCATTAGAACCATATGGTACCACTTCTATATCCGATAAATTTGTCTTGAATATTTATCCAAAATAAGACATTCTTTCTTACTTCATGGCTGAAAATTCCTTGTGGTTTTTTAATTCATATATATAACACACATCTATGTAACACTTTTTTGAAATACATTCTTCTTAATATAAAAAACACCTTTATATGGGTAGTGGTTATCCTAATTTTTTCAGTGAGGTACATACTTTAAATTAAAATTTCTTGATCAATATTATTAGTGAAATAGTAAAAATATTCTATAATCCTTTACAATATTCTAGAATATTCAGGACCATTCAGAATAACTTAGACACCAAGTCCATTGTTCAAACATATTAAAGTATCACTATAACCATTATTTAATTTTATGATTAGAGAAATATTGAATGTTTAGTAAAGAATCACCACAATTATTTAACTTTAAAAAATAATTGTAATGTTCTTCAAACATTATGTTTGTCAAAAAACATTGTTCATCCACCATCTAGTGTATTTTGTTTTAATTTTTATTTAAATATTTATAAGAATATCTTGATACCATTGATAATTTAATTCACAAGATAATTGACTGGCATCTAAATCATTCATCAGTTAATTTATTTTTCACTATGAATTAGATAAATATTCATTTTTTATGTTTACTATATATGATTTTATAGTGTTATCCCTGTATCCAATGATTTCTCGAATGATTATGAGTTTTCCTATATTTGTTTAACCAAATTATATACTATATTATCCTTTAATTCAATGCCTTTATAGAACATTATCAGATGACTTTGTAATACACCACATGATTTCATTAAAACACCTTTGTTTCTTTTGAATTCACCTAGAGACTTCTATTATATGAATGTCACATATAAATATCTATACGATGACATTATGCTAAGGATTTAGTTTGATGATAGAGCTAAAAAAACATTAGCCTCCTCTATCTGATGATCTTCATATGTTTCCTATATAATTTTAGGAAACATTTATATGATCATTCAGAAAAAGTTATTTTTTATCTTTATAATCATTATTCTATTCGATGATCTCCTTCAAAAACTCTTATTTCAAAATAATTAAATCAATTCATTCTAACTTCATCACACATTTTTTATAAAATTAAATATTTTAGGAAACATGTGTTTGATCATTCAAGAGATTCTTTACTTTTTAGCTCGATCATTGTACAAGTATGTTCGATGGACTTAGTATAATCCTTCATAAAACTTCAATAACCTTCCTCAAATTTTTTGGTCAATATACATGATTTCATGATAACTTTTCCTAGTGACACATAGCCTTTTCTTCTCTTCTTCCAAACTTCATCATGAATAATATCCTCATGACATCATGATGTTTCATCAATATAGAACAAATCTCTTAACATCATCTAATAATGGATTCTCTAATTATTATATGTCCTATGTTACCATGAATGTAATTGGTCATACATTTTTTCCACCTATCATTTGAATGAAATGGTCCATTTACATTAGTTAAATTTTAGTGTGTACATTCCTTCAATGGACTCCAAAATATCCTTGGTCCATTTGGACTTTTCATCAGGGTTTATCTAATGTAAAAACATAAATATCATATTATTGTTTATTTGGTGAACATTTATTCTAATGGTACTACCCTTATGAGTGTCGGGATTATCATTTATGTGGGTTTGTGTTGACACAAACATTAAATGTTTTATCGTTGTGGTAACCTTATGAAATACACCGTTTTAACCTGATATAAGTTTAAATTTTATACTTATGTGAGCAGATCATTTGAGGTCTTACCCCTACATTATGAGGGTGTGACCACTACATAAACCCCAAAACCTCCATCCAATTTTCTTGGCCTATTAATAATTATATAATACAAATTATATGATTACTTTTGGTATTCATGCCTCCATCTATTCATCTTCACGAACTCTATTCATTCATTTTTTATACCAATTAATTAAACACTTTTTTGAAACCTCATCAAAATTGTAATTTGATAAAAAAACAAGTTTCTCAAAAAATATAAGTACATGTTTTAGATATCAGGAATATAATATCAATCATCATATGTAAAACTTAATAACTTCAATGAAATACCTTAATAGAATAATAATTGTGAACTTACATTCTTCTTTAATCTTCCATCAATTCTTTATCAACATTGTTAGCACACTTGCGTACTTCAAATGAAATATAAAATAAACATATTATTTATAACATTTTAGAACATATTGAAATCAACGAAATCTTTATATTTCATTCACAAACATTTAAAACCAAGGACATCCATTGAAAACAAATACTACATGTACAAAAAGTGGTCTATTTTAGTAGTTATACTAGTTATAGTGGAAGTCTAGGTGACATTGGGATATAGTTGAGTGAGAAAATATAATTTGATCTAGTTCCCTATTAAAAACTATATTTTTGGTGTATATGAAATGTTATATTGGGTCAATGTAATAGAATTATATTTAAATTTCATATTTTGTGATCTAAGAATCTGTTGGATCAACGGTATGCAGGTTATCAAAGTGAGATCATGATGGATAGTTAATGTGGTTAATTATGTAACTATAGAATTACAAATATTTTCATTTTTTAAATTCACTTTTGGAATTTAGATTATATTATTATTGTCATTATTTATTAATTTTAAAATGTGTCTTTGGATGTGGTTGATTATTTTTATGAATGGTTTGTCAGAGGAGGATTGGCCATTATTTTCTATAGGATTGGTTAAAGTGTGGTTGAAACCTGATCAAGCATATTGATAGACCACTAGAAGTGTATTTTTTGTAGTTGAATCATATACTTGAAAGCACTATGGTGTAAAATCATCCCTTGAATAAAGGTTATTTTTATGGGGAGGACCATCAACCTATAGAAGAGTTGGTTAACAACACGGTGTTTTCTTATGAGAAAAAAATTTAGTAAACTTACATATATATCTTATTTATTATGATGATATAGATGATACATATTTTGTCTATATTTCACCTTGGCCATTAACTTTTTGTTGTAGAAGTGTGTTTAGTGTTCTAGGGAAGAACATGGATGGTTAGAGGGGTTTAAATGGATGTGGATGGTCATGAATGACGGATGGAGGCCCCCTATGGCTTCTCAAGGATGAAAAGCATTCGGGTGAGAAGTTTGTTATGAGATAAAAAAATTTGGGTCATTCATTAAGAGTGAATATTTATTAATAATCCAATACCATGGGATGTTTTTTATTTTTAAATAAAATAATAATTCTGTGTGTTCAAATGTCTCTTTGTGATGTTTTTAGATGATGATCAAGGTTGAGAGGTGGTTCAGGATCTCTGGTGAGTATTAGAGCAAGGATGAGTGGCCTTCATAAATATTTAAATATATAATATGTCACATTATAAACTATAGGACATGGAAAAATGAACTACCCTAATGGATTTATCATATATGGGAGTTTGATGCATCATGCCACAAGAATGACCTTTGGCTGTCACAACATTTAGAAAATGAGGTCATGTCGTGAGGGTCTTACGCCTCACCTAGAAGTAGGTGTGTCCTGTTGCAACCCATATGGGTCTTTTCATCGATGTTATAAAAAGGGAGATTTCCCCTATACCAAGGTAAGTTATGAAAAAACATAATATACATCACCCTATGAATGATAAGGGATGAGCATTAGGTTTTCTACTTGTGTAGCATCACACTGTGACCCCCCACCAGTTTATGACGTGACAACATCCATTGAGGTAGGCACTAAACTTGCACCTGTATTGTTACACGCTGATTAAAACAAATTTTTTTTATTAGTAATGAATTTAAATTAAATTACTAAACATACATATTTTTTGGGAGAAGCTTTTTATTGGGGTGTATTTTTTTCCACCCTAACCCATTTCTTCACCTATCGGTCCCCAATACATGGGAGGATATAGAGTTGATTCCAAGATGGTTCCTTGTGTGTTAATATTTATATATTTTTGGTTATACATTTCTTTCCTCTATTTTTAATGTGATTTGGACTTTAGTTTTTGTGATGAATTCACCTAATCACAGTGAAATCATCCAGTTTTGAAATGGATTTTTCTCAACATGACTAGAGAAGGACTCATAAGGACTAAAAAATTAGGTTTTATTTTATTTTGGTGATTCTAAAATTCCCATTGAGTTTTATGAAATTAATGAAATTTTATATTAGTATGAACAATTAGTTCCCAATTTTAATTATTAATTATTTTTATTTTATGACACAAGATAAAAGCTCGGGTGGCCACACAAGTTTTGATGATTCATAGTAAATAATGGTCACGTATATAAAGTTTATCTGTTTGGTGGTAATTATTATATGGAGGTATATGATCCATATAATGAAAACTCATATTCATGTTATGGATTATTTCATTCTATAATTCATGTTACAAGGAACCATATAGAGGGATAGGGATAGTGATCATCCTAGAGAATGTGATAATATGGATTTGGGAATCATAAACCCAGGATATGTGATATTTATGACTTTGGGTTAACTATGATCACCCCATGATATAATATACAATGGGATAAGGCATTAACTATGTTAAATTGAGACTTTCTATAGGTATCAAGGGTTCATATGTATCACATGTTGACTTGGATGATTTTAGGTCTAGTTTGGTAGGAATGAGAGGCCTAGGATGAGTGGTGATGGGTGAGATAGTTATATGTCTCTTTCTTGGTGAGGAGTACCCTCATGAGTGTGGATTCATACTTGATCAAAATTGTTGGTAGGATGAGTCCTCTAGTAATATACAAGTTTTTATTCTTTAGGTTTTCTTGTGAGTTATTATTTTTGATCTCTTTTGAGGTAAATGAGACATGGGACATGAGTGAGGGTGGTGGAGAGAACTGGTAAGAAGAAATGAACTATTCCATGAGACCATGATTAGTAAAAGACTACTTTCTATGGAAATACCCCCTTTGAGGACAAGGTTTAGTGCCATTTTTCAAAGTAAGGGATGGGTTTGGAGGACCCTTGTGTATTATCAATGGGTGAAATGAGAATAGTGATAGAAACAATAATTATTTCTTAGATGTGAGTTTTGTTTTAGAAAAGGAGATATGTATTGAGTAATGATCACACTATGATCATATATCTATGTTGTGGGATGGGAAAATTTCCTTATTGCTATTTCATGATTATTTTGATCTTTTTTTATGATAGGAATAAAATCCTAGTTTGGTTGCTAATATATTCCAGGGACATGACTCTCCATGAGTGATAAGGTATTGATGTGACATTTCCATAAGTGATAAGGTAGTGGAAGAATAATGTTGTAATATCAAAATATATTTTGAATTTGAGGGTAGTTTTAGGATAAGACCCTACCTGGACTAAGAAGGTGTTTAATGACCCTTACATAGACTATGAATGTAGTGAATATGATGTTATTTCATTTCTTACCGTGAGTTAGAACGAATGTCTTGTGACATGATATGTTCTCATCTTCTGCGAGAAGATATTAGTGTGGGATTTTGTTATTGATAAGGTTATAATAGTTGTAATGTGATGTGTTATGTGATATTGGGACTCATATTGAGTGATATAGTATATGATGAGACATGACTTATGACATACATTCATTGATAATGGGTGGTTCATGGCATGGAAATAAGACCATACCCTAAACATTAATATAGTGTCCAGGACATGATGCCACCCTACCTGGATTCTTTAGAAGTATGCTGGGATGGGGATCTGATGGCATGATATGTCTGGATTCTAATATCGGTGAAAACATGTGTGTTTTGGTGTCATAGGGTCTTGGTTAGAAAATGATTACTTATAGTGTATAGAGTCATTGTGGCATTATCATCACATGATGTTCAAGGAACATGTGAGACAACGTTTATTTTATAATATAAATTTTACTAACGCATACACATAATTGATGGTTTATATTAGGGTTACTTGGGGAAACCATATTGATATTTGTTTCTCTATCCTTGCAAAATAACTTTGGTTGTTTTTCTAATATTATGATCACTTTATATGATTTGTACACATTGTGTAGTGGATATTACTAGTGTATCACGATGCGTATGAGATATTGGTATGATCTTGGGATTGATAATTATAATAGTGCCTATGTTTTTGATCATTTAATTTTTCTACTTGATTTTCCTAGTGGAAAATTTATTGATGCATGAATGTGTGGTTTTTCAAAATAAATAATATATAGTATGAATGTTTTATTAATTTTATGTACTCTGATGATTTATGTGGATAATGTGTTAGTTATTTATACTATTAAATTTACTCTGATTCAAATTATTATCCTCATACTGTCTGATTTACACCCATTCCACTATTCAATAGCCTATGGGGTACATGGAATCTCGATTGATTCAATGTGTCACCTCAGTTGAGGTACTATTGAGTGGACTAAGGCTGAGGCATCACATTTCCATTGAGAAATTATTGTTGCATTATTTTTAGAATGTGATGGATCAAGTAGAGAATATAGAGAGTGGTATTTCTATAAGACAATATTTTTATGAATATCATTGTCGAGTTTTCTAATAGTGTGAGATGTGTTTTATGTGTTTTAGGTCTTAGTATCCACAAGATATGTTTGTGATAAAATATTATATATTTTTATTATGGATGTAATCATTTTTTTTGAGTTTCTAAATGTGACATGTATCTGGTGATGTGATTTTGTTTACATTAATTTAGTGGGGAATCACCAGTATGATTTTACTAAGTAATAACCTTTTTAATATTATTAAATGAGAAGATAGATATGGACTGGGAGGTGAGGCAATAATAAATATTGTTTTGGTAGTGTTTCAGACTAGTTTGAGGTGTATATCCCCATGCATTTTATTATTTAGTATTTTTTCTATTTCCGGTTTAGTTCAGATTATTGAGGATAAGAATTATTTGAGAGGTGTTTAATTTTATGATCTTTATTTTCAGGTCCATTTCTTTGGTTTGAATTCCCTTTTTGAAGGTTTTATTTTGATTCTAATGGATGAAAATCATTTGACATGTATCATATATAAGAGAAATGATATTAATAAACCCTTCTATAGTCATTTATTGGGTGTTGAAGATGTCTAGGGGGTGGTTAGTGATAGTTTAGAGGAGAAGGGGTGAGTTTTAGAATATATTTAAGATGTAAGGGGGGAGTCATGGTGTAATGGTGTGTGTCACTTTGTAATTATTCAGGTTAGACATCTGGTCATAATATACCTAGTTCAATGATGAAATTAAAGGTCTTCTATTGAATTTTAGAAAACAAAAAAACCAAACATATCATATAGAACACTTTGATTAGATTAAATAAATCCTATATTTTTTTTTGATTCATTTAAAGTGAAGAGAAGAAGTGTACATCATGTAGTGAATATTTTAGAGGTTAGTTGCTTGGTTTTATCACTCATGGTTTCATCACACCATGGGTCATTCCCTGTGTTGTGTCCAAGTTTAGATTCATGTTATAGTTTTCAAGGGCTCAATTGTGGTGAAAGAGTTATATGCATCACACAATGACCATCCTTAGTTATATTAAATTTATAGTAGTTGATTAATATATAAAAGCTATAACTCCCAAGAGGATCACTTTGTTATCCTAAGAAGTTAATTTGAAACAAAGATTTCACACCATGATAATTTTCATCGCTCAATGACATCATGAAAAAAATTATTATAAATGCATGGTTTCCACATCACCTGTTTATATCATTCAGTGTCCTCCTGAATTATAGAGAATTTTTTGATTTTTAATTATGGTTCATGGTGTCTAAGGAATATATATCACCTTACGGCTCAATAGATTGATTCCTTCACTATTTAAACTGAGTTTTTTCCTTCTCATTTTATTATTTTCCTTCATATGAAGAAGTCATAGTAGTGAATGAAGTTTTTATTAGTGTAATAATCTATGTTAATTTACAAGAATTGGTTGATTTAAGATTATTATAAGTATTTGGGTTCTCAACTTCAGTTCTAATAGTTTGTAATTATTCAACTTCACTTATTTAGGAGATGTTAGAGATTTTTTTATATCTTCTAACATAATTTTTTGTATGATATACCATGATACATCCTATTATACCCTTGCTAATATAAAAGCCCTCCAATTTTTGTCCCCTGAAATAAATTGATTGGATCCCCTTAAACTGGCCCCTGAAAACATTTTAAACATCACTCTTTATTTAAAATACCTTCATTGAATTCCATATAAAATAAAATTTTATTATATCATTCCATCATTTGATTGATAAAAATTTCATAACTACATATATTTATTCTATCTTGTTATCCTCATAATCTTCCATTGTGATTATTAAAGATTTTTTTGACCTCAAGAAGGTGATTCTATTTATTTAATTGATTTTATTTTCATAGTTTTCTCTTAGGATCGGTATTATTTTTTAGGCCCACTGTAATTTGTTAAGTTAATATTTATTATTTTTATTAATAAATCCATTATATTAGTTTTATTGTTGCAGATTTTAGTTTATGGTAAAAGTATATTATAAGTTATATCTGTTTAGTTTATGTTTAATTATTACATATTTCTTATATTTCATTTTTGAATTGTTTAATTTATACACTAGTATGACATTAGTATAATGATATATTATAACCACTATAAAATATATTTCTAAAATACATTTACATTATTATGAACTAAATGTGAAATTTTGATCATTATAACTAGCCCCTTCATACTTCATATTAATATAATGATTTATTGGTTTATATTTTTATATGATTGGACATTAATATATGTAACATGGGATATAATATATGTGAAATATAGAAATAAGGAATTATATGTAAATTTTGAATTTGAATTACTAAATATATAAGTAATCTAGAATTAATAAAAAATAATAAAAATAATGATTAATGTAATTTGATTATGGATCATATGGTAATGGGGGTTTTGAGAAGGATAATCAGATTCTTGGTTCGTTGTATGGTATTCTATCAAATTATAGTGTGGGGTATGTTTATGATTATAATAATAGTTATTTATTTTATTCCTTTTAAGGTTTACTAGGGATCCAAGTTATCTTTAAAAGAGATGTTGAGTGCTGTTGAAAATCACATTTTGTGTTTTTAGTACCTTGTAATTATTTATCTTCAGAAGAATTATGTATCGAGATTAGTTTAGTGGGTGAGAATATAAAGGTCCTTATAAGATTTAATATATTTTTTTAATTTTAGGGAAGTTTTTTTTTTATAGTTAATAGATAGATTATGTGACCTACTCGAATAGAGGAGATAATCAAAAGCGTTTTACTAAGGGTTTTTGGTAAAATTAGTTAATAGAGATCAAATTTTACAAGATTAGTCTAAGGGGGGAACTTCTTAGTATGAAATTGGTTACGAGAGTAACAAAGCTATAGGTTTTTTCTTTATTTATCTTAACAAATGTGATTTGATATGTGGTGGAAGTCATATTTATTAAAATTCATCGGTCATTTTCTAAAATTTAAAAAATGAGTATAAATTTTTATTAATAAAAATAATTGAATTATTAACATGATATTATAACAAATTAAATGAAAGAATATTAAATTTTAATATAGAATTAAATATTTCTAATTTAATTAATAATTAAAAAATAGGATAGATCATTTAATATTGTGATATTTTTAATAGAATAAAAGTACTTTTAACCATGGTTCAATGATAAATTTAGATTTTAATAAATGATGATGTTATGACATGGTATGGAATGTTGATAATTTATTAAAGTTGAAGATATTCATAATGAGACATTTATATTATAGCTAGAAGAATATTTTTTATATGAGTTTTTATTGTACTAAATAAATAATGTATATGGTAAGTTGGGAATATCCATAATGTTAATGAACATTTCATTAGATATGATACCTTATATTATATAATGATGGATATTTTTCTATTTTAACAGCCTATAAAGAATAAGGATGATATTAAGACAACATATACACATTGGATCCTACGTACCTAAAAGGGTTGATGTCAATAATGAATAAAAACATCTATAAAAATTCTTGCGGAAAGTATACTTTTTTCACTATGAAATTCACTTTTTAATACTAATGTTTCACAAAACATTTTGAAAATGATTTTATTTGAAAATTATCCTTTTAATAAATAAAATATTGCTAAAATTATTTTATTGTCCATGTAGGATGGTAATTATATTCATACCATACATATTAAAACAATGATTCCAATCACTTTTTATATAAAATCCAAATGGGAATGGTTTTGAATAAGACCTGAAGATTCCTTCAAAAAAATTAAAATTTAAAACATGGGTAAAATAACATTAATAAATTGTACATGAATATTAAAATACTTTTAATTTTTTGATAACATTAATAAAAAAGATAAATATTCCCCAATGGATACTTAAATATAAACAATCACGAAAGGTGATGAGATTATGAAATAAAACCATGCCACATTTTAATTAGTTGAATAATATTCCATGTAACTTAAAATGAAACTTTAAATACTATTAAGATATGTAAATTAATGATATTATATTAATGGGGTAGTATATATAACACACAAAATAATGAAGTGTTGAATAAAGCATGTATCCCATAGAAATAAAAGTGAGATGAAAATCCCATACCATTTTCTTTCATTTAGTCGAATGTAATTTATCCTCCTATATAATGGTTTATAGAAAGTTATTAATCAATAAAAGTTACATATTCATAATTACGATAATATATGTGATCTTATTATATATTCATATCATTTTTTTATTAATAATAGTTTTTATTACCCTTATTTTAGGAGTTAGCTTCTTTATTTTCCCATGCATGTTTCATTGTGTAAGTCATGATTTGTGGGAATAAAATACATTTAAATCATATAAAAATTATTTTAAGGTCATATATATTATACTTATTCATTATATTAATTTTTATAATCATTCATTAATGGTGAACATGGATAATTAATCACATTGCATCAGGGATATGTTAGACCGTACGAACACGTTAGAGACAGTATCATTCCATTAATGATAAAAGGGTAAAGAAGTGAGTGGTTTATTAATATTTAAATAAAAAATATAATATCATAATTTATATACATATGTATAAATTATTTTTATAATTATGACCATCAAATTAAAGTGGTGATGGAAAAAAAATTACACCACAACATGGAGATTGTAAGACTTACTTATGCATGAGAACTATTTTTTTCGCAGGTTGGATAAAAGATGGAATATAGTTTTACAATAATCCTAATAACATATAGTAATTTATATAATATCGTATTTATTAATTTATTATGGAAACAACACATTAATAGGATGTATAAGAATAAATGAACTTGTATGGATTGGTAAAAACAATTTCCTCTTCTTCCACGGACTTCCTTTAGATCTATTCTTAAGGGATCTAGGGTTGGTCATTTTGGAAGACCAAGGTCTCCAAAACTTGTATAAGAATTTTTGGAGGATAAATGGGAAATTTTTGGTATATGTAGAAGTCTCAATGTTGTGTGAAGTAGTGAGAGTCATTGTACCCTTCTATAATTTAGATTAAGGGAACTTTTGGAAACTCTCAATGAATTAAATTAAAATAAATTAATTTTAAATTCTAAATGAGTTCGAAATGATTTATTTCAAAGAAAAGATGATTATGGTTACAAATACTCCCAAATAATATTTTTTTAGGAAAGTTCTTTTCACATTATTACCATTATCTTTCAGAGTTATCCCTTAGTTAAACCCTTTAACTCTAATAGTGACCACTTAGTTTTTTACAATTTAAGGGTTTATATAGTGACTATAATATGAAAAATAATAATAAATGGATTATTGATGACGAATTATTCCTCATAAAATTTATTTGGCCTAATTTTAGATTTTTATGATTTCTAGATATTTTAATAAAATATTATTTATTTAAAAAGGTCATTAATATCAATTTTGACATTGTTGATTTCTTGAATTTTTTAAAATGTCATATTACTAAAATAAATTCTAACAAATTATTCAATAAAATTACTGAAATGTCAGTGTAATATTTTAAATTCGTGTATAACATTAATTATATCAAATAATATTTAATTTTATATTTTTAATAGCATTTATTTCATATTTACATTAATTAAATAATTACCACATCATCATTATAGAAGCATTTAATTTAATTATATCTTTGAAAAAAAACTAAAAATAAATTATTATAATGAAGAAAAATATTTTAATGTTAAAATTACTATTTATTTTTGAATTTATAATCTATGTAACCGTATATTAAAAATTATATAATTACTGAAAAATGTGATTGACATCTTTAGATTTTCATTTAACAAAATATAGTAAATGTAAAACTCTCAACCAAGTGGAATTAAAAGGTTATAATTTATTCACAATAATGTTTTTTTGTGAGAATAAATAATCCAATAATTTTTTTGTATTTTTATTCTAATTTTATATTATTTTTAATATTATTTTTACCCATAATTACTAGATTTACATTTAATAATGTTAAAAAATTTACTAAAGTTACTATTCATAATATCTTAAAATAAAAGAAACATATTTACATAATTTTTACCCACATATTTCAAATATGGAATCCATTTTTCAGAATTCAAAACCCATAAGTTTCATTATTTACATTAAAATTAATCTTGTTGGTGGAATGAGAAAACAGGTTTTTAAAGGGAAAACATTTAAAGCATTTAATTGGTTTTATATCCAAATTCAATGGGAATTTAATTTCAATGATCTAAATTATATTAAATGATAAAAAAATTCATTTATGTATACTTTAAAACCAATTTAAAATGTTATTTTTTACTATAAATTATTAAGATAAAAAATAATTTTTCAATTAAAATAAATATTTTTTTTCACTTTTGATCAAAACAGGAAACTTATCAGAAAAATACCAAATATTAAATCAAAGTAAATTTTGATATTATTAAAACAAATAAAAATTTCATTTTATAAAATATAATTCATAAAAGTGTCAAAACTATATTTAAAACAAGTGCACCATCAAAATGCGGTAAAATTGTCTTATTATAAAAATAAATCTTTTATGCCTAAAATTTGATTTTTTATTATATAATGTCTATAAAACACATAGGATAAATGTTAAAAAATATATTTAATAATATATATATACATTAATATAATCCAAAAATTATTATTGGTATATTTTATTAGTATAAAACACACTTGTGCACATTTAAATAGTTTTTACAAAAACATTTACTTTAAATTAAATTGGTTTTAATATTCATTTATAATTAATTGGAAGATAATGAATTAAATAATATATTTTCATAAGATAGTAAATCCTATTCATAACAACCAATTTTATGAATCATGGATAATTTAATTTTACATAAAAATATTAATAGTATATTGTGGTTTGTTTAAGGTGAGTGTTTAATGAAACATAAGATATCAAAGAGATTAAGTTAAAAATGACACATATCATAAACCATTATGGTGTTATAGTAATTATCACATTCACTTGTTAGGATGGTATGACACTGAGTATGATATACTATATAATACCAAACATAGGATCGAATAAGTACAATGAGATACAAATACAAGAGGGGGTTGAATTGTATACTTTAAAAATTCCCTTAGGAAATTTTGGATAACCAAAATTCACAACACCTCTAAGTTATAAACACTTCCTTGATTCTGGAAAAGTGATTCCAGAAGTTAAACTTAACAAAAGTTTACACCAAATAATATTCTACCTTAATGTATATAGAATCTAACTAAATCAGAGTACAAGTAAGGAAGTATAAGAAAGTTATACTTTCCTTAACAATAAAAAATGCTGTGGAAAAAAAGTAGTAAAAACTACAAGTAACAAACAATAACTCTTTTAACCCAAAGAGAAGGGTATCCAACAACCCTGGATAAGAGGTCCCTTGATTTATACTTTCAAAAAAGTCTGTCTTACCCACACCAGGGTAAGCCCTCGATATGAAGATCAGTGTTTGTCATACTATCCCCGCAAGACCTCAACTATCAGGTAGTCAACACCTTTGTCTTCCTCACCAGGAAGCCCTCAACTTCAAGGTGTTGGAACCTTTGTCTTCCTATCCCCAGAACCCCTCGATTTTAATCAGTAACAATCAAAGTCGCACGATAAAAGTCTGCACAAGGCAAAGTTTTGACAAGTTGTTCAAACTTTCTACACGAAGCTTTGAGAGTTGAAAAGAGCCTCTTTCTCTATAAATAACTTCAACAGCATGTAAGAACCGATGTCAAAGTTGTTGCTTCTTTTCAAATGTGCTCTTATTTATAGGCAAAGCTACAACGGTCAGATCCCTCCTCCAACAGTCATCTTTCACCTTAAATTTTGAACGGACCTCTGCACGTGTCTATCAACCAATGGTTAGTCAATAACTAAAAGCACGACATCGTTTTGTAATGAAAGAAGTGTAATCATAAGTAAAACTGATGTTCGGAATGTAAGCAAATAAAAGTTTGGAGTCTAACCAAAATGGAATTTAGAGTCTATAATAAAGAGATATTCAGATTTTGTTTTGTAGGAATTCAGAACCTGAATTCTGTAGAAATCTGGAGTCTGAATTTCAAGGAAATTCCGAGTCTGGTTTCATCAGAATTTGGAACCAGAACTTACAAAGTTCGGAGTCAAAGTTCATGAGAATTCAGAGTCCGAACTCATAAGAGTTCAGAGTCTGCATTCATAGAACTCGGATTCTGTACTTAGATAAGTTCATAATCAGAATTCGGAGTCGAACTACATGAGAGTTTGTATCCATAATTTGGAGTGGAAGTTCCTGAGAGTTCGTATCCAGAATTCGGAGTGGAACTTCATGAGAGTTTGTATCCAGAATTCGGAGTGGAACTTCATCAGAGTTCGTATCCAGAATTCGGAGTGGAACTTCATGAGAGTTCATATCTAGAATTCTTAGTGGAACTTCATTAGAGTTCATATCCATAATTCGGAGTTAAAATTCATTAGAGTTTGTATCCAATATTCGAATTTGAACTTCATTGGAGTTTGTATCCTGAATTCAGAGTTGAACTTCATTAGAGTTCGTATCTAGAAATCGGATCCTTAAAATAGAATGCTTCATATATAAGTATTATATGTTTGTGAGGTTTTTGATATGAATCTTATTTTTATACTTAAGAAAAATATTGATATGAACAATGAAAACATGGTAGGGGTAAATTCCTTTGAGAAGAAAATTTTCCTTATATAAGTAATATATATATTTTCTTAAGTATAAGGTGTTTATGATTTTCAAAACAAGAAGGAATGGAAAATTCATAAAAAAACCTTTTTGTCTCAACAATCTCCCCCTTTTTGGAAAACACAAACAACCTTTTGAAAAAGAATATAATAACTTAGAAAAAATTTCTAGACTTTAAAATTAAAGCTTATCTTCCTTTTTTAATAGATGATGGTGAATACAACTAACTCCCCCTTAGTCTTTGAAACTCTTAGGATTGTATTCTGGATTTCCGGAATGGAATTTTCATTATCATGAGAATGAAAAACTTCGTAATGACAAACGCCCACTTAGATAATCTCCCCTTACTTAAGGATAGTTCTTCTTTACTTAGAAATTTTTCTTCTCCTTTTTAGATTTTGCCTTCTCCCCCTTTTGAGTAATTATTTTTCATTCTCCCCCTTTGTGATTTTCAAAAAGAATTTAGGGAATAGAAAAACAATAAAGTACCTGAAACATTAGTAAAGACATACAGAGAACAAAGTCAACCAAACTTATCATTACAATTATAAAGATTTTTACAAGGAATGACATTAAAACAAAAAATCAGATTGGTCTATTTGTCTTCCTTTTCCTTGGGGATTGACTTTTTCAATGGAGTTTATAGCTTCGTCAAGTCTTTCTGGTCCTCCTCAGGTTGCTTTTCTAAGGATTTAATCCTTTCATCTTGAGCCTTGAGAGCCTCAAACTGTGCCTTAATAATTTTATCCTACTTCAAAAGCATTTCTTCGATCTCAATCTGGAGATCTCTTTCCCCTTTCCAACTTTTAGAAACTGAGTTAAGCTTTCCATCAAGATCCTTCACTTGTTGATTCTGAGTATTTTTCTCCAGGGTCATCTTTTCCTGAAGATTCTTTACCTTGGCATCGTCGTTATCAAAATCATCTTTTACATCATTCTGAAAATGATCAAACTCAGCCAAGTCATCATCAACTTTATTTGACCAAAGAGTTATTTTGCTGCTAGATTTTCTGTGAACATCATAATTGATAATAAAATTTCTATGCTCAGCCTCAATCTTCACACACTTATCCATCACCATGGATACAGATTCTGATTTCTAATTTAGTCTGTGTTGAAGCATCTGACACCTGGAGCCTATGGTGGGAAAGATCGGAATTGTATCCACCAATTTCTTCAATGAATCAACAAAAAAGTCATGACCCAATGCTGATGATTCCGAATCATACACCTTTCTTGGGGATTGTTCTTCTTCAATTTCCACCAACATTATTTTAGAAGAGCCACCAACATGCTTCTTCCTTATGATATCTTTTGTTGGGGTTTCCATGAGCACTTGCTTACCCTTATCAACTTTAGGAATGGGTTCTTCATCAGGAGATTCTTCCTCACTTTCAGATAGTTGAACTATCTTGTCATCATCTGGTTTCTCCTTCTCTTCTCATTGTTCAAGAAAATTCTTCTCATCGCTTTCTTCCTCAGATAATTCATTTTCCTTATCTTCCTCCATGTCATCATATTTCTTACTATCTTTCTCATCTCCCTTTCCCATAGTGATAAGCTTTGAGGATTCGGCCTTTTATTGATAATACTCAACTTGTTTAATTAAGTCATCAAGATCACCACTGACTTCTTCTATTTCTTCTTCTTCTTTTACTTCCTCCTCTTCTTCTAATATTTTAACAACTTCTTTCTCATTATGTTTTTCCAGAGTGAAGTAGTTCTTTATAGGGGTCTTCAGTAATGGTTGGACATCAAAAGTTTCTGGAACGGGAATCTTCTCAGAAGCTACTTCTGTGTCTCTCAAAAGAGATTGTACAACCTCAGCTTCAGACATCTTCTTCTTCATCTTATTCTATTTTTCTACATTCTCATGGTATTCAGATGTCTTCTCCCTGAAGGATTTAGCTTCAGCTAGGTCCAATCTGAATTGAGGTTCCCCTTCTTTCCATTTCTCTTTATCTTCCTTCTATTTAGCAACCACCTCATCTGGATATGATTTTTTTTTCTTCGGATTGGGGGGGTGTAGATTGGGTTTCCTTAGCTTTCGGAATCTTGTCTTCAGCCACAACTTGATTCAATTTCCTCTTCTTACCAACCTTCTTCACTGGCTCCGCTTTCTCCGCATTTTCCGAAATTGCCTCTACCTCCTCCTCTGGAAGATCATAAAACGTTCCTGATTCTTTTGAAAAACCATCTTTCATCCTCTTTAAGGTGTCATCACTTATCAGCATCACCTTACAATTTCTTGGCTTGGAGGTGCAAGAAAACTTGAATGAATCAGGACCCCGAATAATAATATTGGAAAGAAGAGCAGGGTACATAATAATTTGAGCCTTTAAAGTGCCATTCTTGATATTCTGAACTATAATAAAAATGTGCCTCATCAGATTTATCTTTCTTAGATTTACCAAGAAATACAAGATATAAATATCACTCTTATTTAGGTTATCCATATCACCTCTTCTCGGAACAAAAAAACCTTGAACCCACAACTGCAAAATCTGGTTGTTGGTGGAGAGATGGGAAATCTTAGTTGTTTTATCATTTTTGATTCTGAGGCATTCCATTGCCTTCACTTTGCTAAAAATACCTTGCACATCTGGTAGCTTATGTGAACAAAATTCAGCTTCACCATTATATGATAAGACCACCAAGATTGCAGCCTTGGTGTAAGATATCTTGTAAGTCTTACCATAGCTCTTAAAATAAAATCTTTCTCTGCCATCTTCTTCATAGAAGGTAATAGACTCATAAAATTCTACAAGCAAATCCGTAAAAACAACATGTTAATTCCCTAGTTTCGATACACAGAAATCTTCCAATCTACTGAGTTTGATATTCTTAGAAATTAAAGAATAATAATCACTGAAAAAGTCCGGATGGACTAACCTTTCTCTGTAGACTAACCAATTTGAGATTTCCTTCGTAGAAGAAATATCTTGGGAAGTGGCTTCTATAGAAATTCGGAATGGAGGAGCACTGAAAGAATCGAAACAGGCATCAAGAACTGAGGCAGAGCTTTAACACGTAAAGGCTTTGAAAATGATGTGGGACAACCATCAGGGTTCCCCTTTATATAGGCGATGGTAATGGCCTTTGAACATCCAAAATGAATCTAACAGTTGAAAAACTCTTTGATCTGATCTGACGTTTGAAAACATACCCGCAAGGAAATCTTGAATCCGATATTTTGAGGTTTTAACAAAAACATTCGGATTTAAGAAGAAACGAATCCGAGAAATTTTATAATAAAAAGAAACTACCAGAAAAAAAATTGATTATGAAAACTTAGGTAAGAAAGTCATACCTTTCGGATAGGCTAGGAAGTTTATTCATAACAGGTGATATTCTTCTTGAATAAAATTTAACTACGAAAAACTTACTATGAAAAACTCATTACGAAAAACTTAAAATTGAAAAGATTATTGAAAAGTATTTGAGTACGAAAAGTATGAGTACGATATTTCCCATTACGAAAATTCCCATTACGAAAATTCTCATTACGAAAATTCTTATTATGAAAAACTTCATTATGAAAAGTTTTGAAAGGCTAACAAACAAATGTACTCCCCCTATGAAAAGGAGTTTATTACTGTAAGGTGAATTGTTTAACAAGAAGTTAATGAAGGAAGATTACCTCATGGTTATCATTCCTAGATTCTGTTTAATGTATTCAAATCTATCGGAAGGTAAAGATTTTTTGAAAATGTCAGCAAGTTGATCTTGCGTTCTGATAAATTGAAGAATGATATCTCCTTTTAGTGTGTGATCCCTAAGAATGTGATGCCTAATATCTATGTGCTTTTCACGAGAGTGATGTTCATGGTTTTTAATAAGGGTAATGGAACTTGTGTTATCTCACAAAATTTGAGTCTTAGTAAAACTCAAGCCATAGTTTGTGAGTGTGTGTTGCATCCAAAACACTTGACCAAAACATCTTCCCGTTGTTACATATTTATCTTCATCAGTGGAGAGTGCTACTGAGTGTTTCTTCTTGCAAGACTGAGAAACTAATGAATCTCTTAAGATATGAAAAGTTCTGGATGTACTCTTTCTATCCATTCTACATCCACCAAAGTCAGCATCTCAAAAGATTTTTAAAACAAAATCATTTCCAAAAGTGTAATAGAGTCCTAAATCCATGATTCACTTTATGTAGAGAAAAATTCTTTTCACTTCCTTTAAATGAGATTCCTTAGGATTGGATTGATATCTTTCACATAAGAATACTGAAAATATCAAGTCTGGATGACTAGCTGTTAAGTATTGTAAGCTTCCTATCATACCTCTAAAAGATGTTTGATCCACTGGTTTCCCATCTTCATCAAGATAAACTGTGTTTGAGGTACCAATGAGAGTACTAATACTTTTAGTGTTGTCATATCCATACTTTTTAAGAAGATCGTTAATATACCTATGTTGGGATATATAGATTCCTTTTGGTTTTTGAGATATTTGAAAACCAAGGAAAAATGTTAACTCACCCATCATACTCATTTCAAACTCAAATTTCATTAAATCCACAAAGTAATCTGTTAAATATTTCTGATTTAAACCAAATATAATGTCATCAACATAAATTTTAACAATCAAAACATTTTTCTTATCTTTCTTTATAAAAAGGATTGCATCTGCATTTCCCTTAACATAGTTATTTTGAAACAAAAATCTTGTAAGTCTATTATAGCAAGCTCGTGGGGCTTATTTAATTCCATACAATGCTTTGGTAAGTCTAAAAACATGATCGGGATGTTTTGTGTCTTCAAATCCAGGAGGTTGTTCAACAGAAACTTCCTCTTGAACATAACCATTAATGAAAGCACATTTCATATCCATTTTAAATAGTTCAAAATTGAAGAATGCTGCAAAGGAAAGTAAAATACGAATAGATTCAAGTCTAGCTACTGGAGCATAGTTTTCTTCATAGTTTATTCCCTCTTGTTGATTATAGCCTTTAGCAACTAATCTAGATTTATTTCTAATGATGATTCCATTTTCATCACAGTTATTTCTGAAGACCCATTTTACTCCAATTACAGGTGATTCCTTAGTGTTTTCAACCAAGGTCCAGACTTTATTCCTTTCGAATTCATTTAGTTCATCTTGTATGGATTTAGTCCAATCATTATCACCTAAAGCTTCATCAATGCTTTTTTTTCTAATTGGGAAAGGAATGCTAGATGTTCTACTTCATTTATTAAGGAACTTCTAGTCCTTACAGGTTGATTCACATCACCAATGATACTATCACTGGGATTATTATTAATAAATGACTGATTTGGGTTTTGAAGATACTGTTCATTAACATGTGGTAGGAAATCTTCTAGGGTAAATGTTTCAGAAGTATCTTCTTGAACAATTTCCTTATCAGAAGGGTTTTCTATCAAAGGTTAATAATCATTTTTTGAAAACACATCCGAAGATGTAGGTTGAGGTTGTTTGAAAACAAAGGGATCAGTTTCATCAAATTTTACATGTACTGTCTCATCAACGATACAAGTGTTTTTGTTGAAAACACTATAAGCCTTAGAAGTTGTGGAGTAGCCTAAGAAAAATCCTTCATCAGATTTTGGTACGAATTTGTGTAAGTTATCTTTAGTATTCAGAATGAATACTTTGCATCAAAAAACCTTAAAGTAGGAAAGTATAGGTTTTCTACCATTCAATAACTCATAAAGAGTTTTATTAAGAAAAGGTCTAATCAAAACTTGATTTATAGTATAACAGGCATTACTTACAGCTTTAGCCCAAAAATGTTTAGCTACAGAATACTCACTCAACACGGTTCTAGTTATCTCTTGAAGAATTCTATTTCTTCTTTCAACAACTCCATTATGTTGAGGTGTTCTAGGTGATGAAATTTTTTGAGTAATACCTTTTCTACTACAAAAAGTTTCAAAATCATAATTTTGAAATTCTCTTCCATGATCACTATGAATAGTTTTCAAAGGAATGTTTTTCTCATTTTTTACATGGGCTCTAAAACATTTAAAATAAGAAAAATCTTCAGACAACTTTGTTAGAAAATAGACCCATGTAAATCTAGTGTAATCATCAACCAAAACAAATATATAATATTTTCCCCCAATGCTTCCAGTTTTTGTTGGGCCAAAAAGATCCATGTGCACCAACTTTAATGCCTCAGGTGTTGAGATTTCACCGATTGATTTAAAACATGATTTATGGTTCTTTCCATATTGACAAATATTACAAACTTTTTAATAATCAAATCTAAGCTCTGGTAGATCCTTAACTAATCCTTTCTTAGATAGGTTACATAAGTTCCTAAGTTTATAGTGTCCTAACCTTTTATGCCACAACCAAGAATGATCTTCCATTGCACTAAGGCAAGCTAATTCATGGCTCCTAAGGTCTTCTTCGTTTAGTGTGTAAACATTCTCTTGCGTATTGGCAGAAAGAATAAATTCTTCCTTGGAATTGTGTACTAAGAACTTATCATTCCTAAAATTCACAAGGTAGCCTTCATTACATAATTGGCTTATGCTGATGAAGTTGTGCTTAAGACCTTTACAAAAAAACATTTGAAATCAAAGTTTTTCAAAGAAGAACAATGTTACCTATACCAATAATTTCTCCCCGAGCATTATCTCCGAAAGTTAATTTTCCTCCTTTCGTCTTGATAATCTTTTCAAAATAGTTTCTATTACTAGTCATATGCCGGGAACATCCACTATCCTTGTACCGAGTATTACTCTTGGTATTTTCCCTATTTTTTTGAAAATAAGAAAAAGTTAGTTTTTCGAAATCCAGACTTGCTTGGATCTAGAAATTTCAGAAAGTAAAATTTTGGGTACCCACGTCTTCTTAGACAAATAAGCCTTACGAAATCCTAAAGATTGGGTTTTGTTTAAGGAACAATTATTTGACTAGTGACCACCACATTTATACTTTTCCCAAAATGGGGAACATTGAGGAACAAAGTAGTTGTTACTAAAAATCGGTTTAGAACTAGTGTAACCAAAACCAGAATTATTCCTTCGTGGTAGGATTTGTGAATACATTTTATCAAAATTTTCATCACCATGGGTAAAGTTTGAAAAAAATTTCCTCAAGGAAAATATTTGGGATTTGAGTTTGATAACTAAGTTCTTATCTTCAAAAACATTTGAACTAGAGCTAGGCTCGAAAATATTTTTCTTAGAAATTACAGTTTCAAGTTCTTTTGAAAGTTTGTTCTTCTCAGAACTTACTTCCTCAATAATTTTTTAAATACTTTCAAAATCAACATTTTTCCTATCAAGATCTTTAGAAAGATCTGATATTTCCTTAGTAAGAATAATATTCCTATAGTTTTCCTTATCAATATTTTTCATGAGTTTTGAGTTCTCAATCTCAAGAAGTTCTGAAAACCAAGACACTTCTTCATCGGTAGGTAAAGTATTTTCTTCATCAGAAGAGGTTTTTTCATCAGAAGAGTTATAATATTTACTATCATTAGCATTTAAAGAAACGTCGGTCCAGGATTCAACATTATTTACCTTATCCATAAAACAATGATTATCAATAGGTATCCTGGCTATAAGACCAAGATTCTTCTATCCTGAAGATTCATAATCAGAAGATTTATCTGAAGAGTCACCACCACTAGCACTCCAGGTGTCATTAGCTTTCAGAACATTCTTAGCTTTGGACTTGTAATAATTCTTTCTGTTCCTTTCAGAATGCCACTCTTTTCTTTCTTTTCTTTTGAGCATAAGGAAATCAGGTCTTATGTGTCCAGATCTCTTACATTCATATCATGTGATATCTAAATCTTTCTTATATTTCCTTTCCTTCTTCTTATACTTGGATTGGAAATTTCTCGGTCCTGCTATCTTGTTTATTATTCGAGAAAGATTAGCTAACTAATTTTCTAATATTTCACTCTCACTAGATATGGATTGAATAATAACCTTCTTAGATTTGGATCTAGTAACTCTCTCAGGAGTCTTAGCTTTCATGTGATTTGAAGTTATAGTAAAAGTAACACTACCATTTCCTTTCTTCTTCTTTATGTTGTCAGCCTCTCTCTTCATTCTAGTCTCATGTTGAATAAGAGTTCCAAACAGTTCATCAATAGATATTGGAGTAACCTTTCTTTTTTCATCGATAGCAGTTCTCTTTGATTCCCACTCATTGGGCATGATGTCAATAATCTTGTCAAAAAGGGCTTCGTCATCTAGACCTTTCTCTCCTATAGACTATAAGGTATTCACAAAAGTCATGAATCTTTGTTGCACCTTACAAATTGGTTCTCTATAAGGAAAATTAAAACCATGATACTCAGCTCTGAGCATGGCTCTTCTAGTCTCAATCACTTTAGATGTACCAAAATGTGTCACTTCAAGTTTCTTCCATATACAATTAGTTGCTTCACAATAATAAATTTGGCTATATATGTTCCTAGTCATTGAACAAAGAAAAGTATTGCATACCTTATAGTTGAGTTGATATTCATGCTTTTCTTGATTAGTGAAAGCACTTACTTGTCAAGAATTTTATATCCTCTAGTAATCATGACAATGTTATCTACCCAAATATTGATAATGAAAGTCTTCATATGATCTCTTCGATATTCGTAATCATTACCATCAAAAATAGGCGGTCTGGTAAGATTTAAGTTGTCAATAGAACCAACATTTAAACCATCCATCCTTAAAAAAAACATTGGCACACAAACTTGTTAGAAGTATAAGTTTGTAAACAAGATAAAATACTCTCAGTGAGAAAAATTGTATCTCTAAGAAAAAAATTGAATCTGAACTATGATTATGAAAAGTAAATTCCGAAAATTATGAATCCAGAAATATGAATCCGAAAAAATAATTCTGAATCTAATCATGAGATTAATTCAGATTGAACCAAATCCTCTGATAACAATTGTTAGGACGGTATGACACTGAGTATGATATACTCTATAATACAAAATGTAGGATGGAATAAGTACAATGAGATACAAATACAAGAGGGGAGTGAATTTTATACTTTAAAAATCCCCTTAGAAAATTTTGGATAACCAAAATTGACAACACCTCTAAGTTCTAAACACTTGCTTGATTCTAGAAAAGAGATTTATGAAGTGAAACTTAACAAAAGTTTACACCAACTAATATTCTACCTTAAAGCATATAGAATCTAACTAAATCAGAGTATAAGTATGGAAGTATAAGAAAGTTATACTTTCCTTAACAATACAAAATGCAGCGGAAAAACAAAGTAGTAAAAACAACAAGTAACAAACAATAAATCTTTTAACCCAAAGAGAAGGGTATCCAACAACCTTGGATTAGAGGTACCTTGATTTATACTTTCAAGAAATTATGTCTTACCCACACCAGGGTAAGCCCTCGATACGAAGATCGAAGTCTGTCTTTCTATCCCTGCAAGCCCTCAACTATCAGGTAGTCGGCACCTCTATCTTCCTCTGCAAGGAAGCGCTCAACTTCAAGGTGTTGGATCCTTTGTCTTCCTCTACCCAGAATCGCTCGATTGTAATCAGCAAAAATCGAAGTCACACGAAGCAAAGATGCACTAGGAAAAGTTTGAACAAGCTATACAATCATTCTGCACCAACATTGAGAGTTGATAAGAGCCTCTCTCTAGAAATCACTTCAACAGCATGTAAGCACCGATGTCAAAGTTGTTTCTTCTTTTCAAATGAGCTCCTATTTATAGGCTATGCTCCAACAGTCAGCTCCCTCCTCCAACGGTCATATTTCTCCTTTAATTTCAGAGGTACCTGTACATGTGTCACTCAACCAACGGTTAGTCAATAACTGAAATTACGACATCATTTTGTAATGAAACAAGTGTAAGAATAAGTAATACTGAAGTTCAGAATATAAGCAAATAAAAGTTCGGAGTCTAACCAAAATGGAATTCAGATTCTATAATAAATAGATATTCAGCTTCTATTTTGTAGGAATTTGGAACCCAAATTCGATAGAAATATGGAGTCTCAATTTCAAGGAAATTCGGAGTCTGGTTTCATCATAATTTGGAACCAGAACTTACAATGTTCGGAGTTAGAGTTCATGATAATTCAGAGTCAGAACTCATAAGAGTTCAGAGTCTGAATTCAGAGAACTCAGAGTCTGTACATAGATCAGTTCGTAATCAAAATTCGGAGTCGAACTACATGAGAGTTTGTATCCATAATTTGGAGTGGAACTTCATGAGAGATCGTATCCAGAATTTGGAGTGGAACTTCATGAGAGTTCGTATCCAGAATTCAGATTGGAACTTTAAAAGAGTTCGTATCCAAAATTCGGAGTGGAACTTCGTGAGAGTTCATATCCAGAATTCGGAGTGGAACTTCGTTAGAGTTCGTATCTAGAATTCGAAGTTGAACTTCTTTAGAGATCGTATCCAGAATTCGGAGTTGAACTTCATTGGAGTTCGTATCCTGAATTCGGAGTTGAACTTCATTAGAGTTCGTATCTAGAATTTGGATCCTTAAAACAGAATGCTCCATATATAAGTATTATATGATTACAAGGTTTTTGATATGAATCTGATTTTTATACATAAGAAAAATATTGATATGAACAATGAAAACATGTTAGGGGTAAATTCTGTTGAGAACGAAATTTTCCTTATATAAGTCAAATATATATTTTCTTAAGTATAAGGTGTTTGATTTTCCAAACAAAAAGACATGTAAAAGTCATAAAGAAATGATTATTGACTCGACATCACTAATAACCCATGATGGGTTTCAAAATTGGTGGGTCCTAATATATAAGGTTTGTATTAATTAGTATTTGATGGATCAGTCACTTATGTATACATGTTTATTTGTATTTTTAAATGTTTTTTTTACAATATATTGATATATCATGTTACAAAATTTTATTTTGACAAAGAATTTACAATATATATTCTACATAAACAATTATAGTTGATTGATAATTATCCCCATACAGGTTGGTATCTATTTTATTACAAGTTCATAATCTTTATGGAAAATCATGGATTTTGATGAAATGTTAATGTCATTATGAGTAGGTGAAATAATTTAACAAGAATATAGTGATGTGAGACCAATGTTTTCATATCATATAATGATCCACTATGGGTCAAACAGGCACATCACACAATTTGACTCGCTACAAGTCCTAAGTGTTTTCTTTATCTTCAGAGGCTAGTGGCAATAACCTGGTTATCAGCACATATAACCATGGGAATAATTTCACCCTGAAATAAAAACGAATCATGTCACATGTATGAAAATATAAAGATAAATAACCAGATTACATTTCTGAATAAGAGTTATATAACCATGAGATAGAAGAAAACAAATCTTTAATGTTAAATCCATAAAAAAAATAATGGGAAAACCGCAATCGAGCCTCTATATGACCGTTTGTAACCAGTATCCCAAACAACAATGAAGATACATCGACCAAGTGAAGTCATCAACCTAAATGAAACCCTTCCATTTACTTGGAAAATTCAAAACCAAGTATAAATATTCCTAAATTAATATATATGGTTTGGGGTAAACATGCAATAGGATACCACCATGAATATATAAAATGATTTATATAATTAAACCATTAGTTATATAATTAAAAGAAACAATTTTCATAAAGAATTTAACATAAAAATCCATTTGGTTTCATTTTATAATAACCCATTTTCAAATAAACCAAGAATATGAAAAATTATTTTTTGATATTAGGAAGGAAATAAACAAAAATATCCATGAAAATTCATAGGATAAACATGCAAGAAACAAATAATGAAATTTTACAATCTTGAATAAAACCATGTGTAAGGAACAAATGGGATCATTCCTATGGAAATTAACACCTAGTACATTGAATGAAAACTATAACATGAATATGTGAATTCCAATAACACCAATTCCACCCTCACTCTATCAATAACACAATAATATCCCATAGTAGGGAAACACTCACTGAGATTTTTGTATGCCCATAACCTATGAACCTAAGTTATCAAGGTGCTATGTTTTCTCAAAAAAAATCCCACAATTAAATAAAAAATTCTACAGGAAATGAAATTTTGTTCCCATTATTGAACAACTATATTTGTGTCAAAATAATGTATGAGTAATTTCAGAAAACACATGAAGTGTGAAAACTATTTTAAAATGAAAACCCTTATAAATCCGTTTTCTAGGAAAAAATATGTGAGTGTATAAAAATCTTAATTGATATTAAATCAAAACTTTTCATAAGTAAAACAATGGAAAATTCAAGAACAATATGGTGATACATTTGAAAAAACTGTTGTATGGAGACACCTACCCCACCAATAAAGGATTCTTATTCATATTCAAAAATTATTTTTAGAAAAGGAGGGACTCTGCCATCACAAGGAATGATCCAAATTAAACATAATTTTTCCTCCATGAAAACCTCTAGATCAATCCATAACAACCCTTAAGAGTTCAAACACTTTAAAGATAAGAGAGATCAAAGTGAAATCCATAAAGAGGGGGTGAAAATAGGGTGAAATAAGATCTTACCTCTTTGAAATCATCCAATATCAAATGAGAATATCAATGGTACTAATGGAGAACATCATTTAATATCAAGGAAAATATGGGTCAAGCTAATAAAATATTATGGTGAGATTTTGGTTAAAATGGGAAAATTTCTCATTTTAATTTACTATTTTAAGAATGTTATCAGGAGAAAATGGTTAGGCTTCATGATTAGACAAACCATGTGCTAATAGTGCGGTCTCTACTACCCCTTGAAAACAAAATTCCATAGTTACATGGGAATAGATATATTGTTTGAAAAACTATAAAAAATAAATTCAATCTACATTGGACCCTAACCTAAAAATTAACATGATTTTCCTTGAAATCCTTAAAATTAAGAATACCCATTCTTATACCCTAAAAGTTTACATTATAATTTAAAAATAT
This sequence comes from Viscum album, assembly GCA_963277665.1. Classification (NCBI taxonomy): domain Eukaryota; kingdom Viridiplantae; phylum Streptophyta; class Magnoliopsida; order Santalales; family Viscaceae; genus Viscum; species Viscum album. The sequence goes on from OY728166.1 coordinate 1,042,627,559, forward strand.
ATATCAAAAGGTTACCAAATGGTTACTAATAATTGTGAATAGCCCATGCACGTAGAATTTTGACCTAAAATTCAAAAATCTGGAACCTTGTCTCAGGAAAACCTTTAAAACCCAATGATAAGTAAAAAATTACAAGTTAATACATTTATCTAACCTAGAGGGTTCCACAATTCTCTATAGCATTCAAAAAAGCTTCCCAAGAAAGAACTGAGGATTATATGACCACTAAGAGATAAGGTTACTTATGAATCATCATCACTTCATTCTACCATCTTTCACAGTTATCAAATAAACAATATTATCGTACATAGTGCTAGGGAATCATTATACTAAATAACACATAATTAAGATGATTCATTATTCAAACCAGTTAGTCAACCACAAAAGTGTTATGGTTAGGATCATCATCTCCCAATTCTATCTTAAGAGAAGGGATTAGATATTACTTTCTAAATTATAAAACATGAAACATGTATTTAACTGACATCTAATAAAATAATAAGTCTAAATTATAGGCCTCTTTTCCTGGATGTTCAATGATATTGAAATTTATTATACACCTCAGTTCCAACATACCTAGTTTTACCAAATGTCAATGTCCAAATGGGCGTGAAACACTAAGAAAAATATGATCACCTAACAAAGACCTAAATAAGGGAAATGAAGTCTTTATAGAATTTATTGGGAATTAAAGATGCCTCTAACCACTTTTATATCATCTAAACAGTTTTATCATCTCATGAAAAATACTCAGTCCAACTGAATACCTCTCTCCCAACACTGTTGAACACAAAAGAGATCTAAATAGCCACCCATAAAATTAGTCAAAGGATTATATTTTAATCAAGACCTGATAACTATTTTTATTGGAGAAATCAACCAAGGGTAAATTATTTCCAACAATCCATTGAAATCAAGATAACACAACCAAGGCATATCCTCAAGAATATGAGTTGGTCGCATAGTCAGTCCATCCATCTAAGGGTGATACGAAATGAATAACTTCACCTAGGTACCCATTTCCTCTGGTAAACCTATCTGAAACAATGATATAAATGTTGGTTATCTACCAAAAATAATTTAGAATAAACCCCAGGTATTTTTATGATATCTTAGATATAAAATTTCCTATTCTATTTATCTTTTTTTCCTCATTAATTGAAAGAAAATGAGTCAATTTTTTTGTTTGATCAATGATAAAACAAATCATATTTTTTCCACATGGAGTATTTGATAAATTGAAATTATATACCATATATATCCCATCCCACTTGCATTATATAATGGGAAAAGCTTGTAATAAGTAGGAAGGTATATAGAAATCCACTTTAATCTCATGGAAGGTAAAGAATCATGGTATGATGTCTATAATAAACCATCTCATTCTTGGAAACCAATACTGATGTGAAAAATCATGATACATCATGATAGTATTATGTTGTATCGACCAACTATAATGATTTCTATTATCCATCAAACCCTACATCAGACTAATCAAAATGATGAATTTTCCTCAGAAACAAACGATGACATCTAAAGATAAAGATAAGTCAACTGATGTCTCTTCACTATAAAGGATTTCATTAAAACACTAATAATCAGAGTTTTTTTGTTATACAAGATATATCTAATCATCATATTATTAGTAAACTTCCACACAATCTAAGAATTCATGCACCTTAGGCTCTTCCACATCCAAGTGAATCTTATAAAATAATATCATAAAATTAAATCCTTCTAATGATTCCATCAAAATGTAGTAAGTAACCTTATAATCAATATATCATGTAATACATTCCATTTTCTAGGCATCAATAGAATATAAAAATCAAAAGTCTGCAGATGCTCAACACAGTGTCTCTATCATAGATTTAGATCCCTTTGGGAAAAATATACTTTAGGGTCTTATTATTCTAATATATATTAAACCGATCAATGAAGTTATTATGTCACCAAGTCTTGAGGGAATGTGTCCCTAAAGACATATTCAAATATTGGTTATGAAAATAATCTTATAATGACATAGTTAGTGATAGATATATTTCTCTAATTCTTTGCATGAATTGAAACACATTATAATCTCAATCATAAGGTATCACAGAAAAATCGTAACAAAAACCCGATCCTAGAAAAATAAAATTTAAGCAGAAGAAAACCATAGATTATGTTATTCAAATGACCATCTACACTTATCATTCGATTCAATTATAATACCCATACTAGAAAACACTATCATGGGATGTTTGTGCTTGAAAAAATACAAATAAAATTCCTTGTAATGAAAACCAATGCCCAAGAATCTCTTATTCTCAAAAGAACTTCACAAATACATCACTGCCTAAATATTTTAATGATCCACTAAGATTTCCCTATTAGAAATAACATGTCCTAGAAATTTCACTTATTATATCTAAAACTAACATTTAAAAATTAGTCTATATAGACAATTTTCTTTTAGGCTTATAAGGATAAATTCTAGACGATCAAAGTATTTCTTCTTTTACATGGAATACACTATAATATCATTAAGAAAAACTATAATGAAATATTCATAGAAATGATGAAGCATAAAAATATTTAATAAAAATAATTCCCAAATAGTTTTTGTAAGATTTAATTACATAACCAAATATATATAATGTCTATACATACTCTTAAATTTTGTCATAAGAATATCCCCTCTTAGACTCCTAGATGATGGAAACTGATCACAAAACTATCTTAGAAAACTATTAGGATCCAATTATTTGATAAGACAAATAACTAATCCTTTTAAAATAATATTTTTTATTAAAACATCACCATATGTAGAATTAAATAAGTATCCCAATTCTAACGGTTCCTATATAACTTATTTTTAAAGAGAATTAGTGAAGCCCTGGGTGAGATGCTCACACACAAAAATCTTGTCCTCAATATCCTCATAAAAAACTTTATGGTTACATATGATACAATGAAAATGAAATGAGACACATCCCTAGGAGAAGAAAAATAGTAAACTCAACTAGTCTCTAGGATGGTATCCCATAAAAATCATCAAGAAATAATTCTGGGTACCCATTCACTATGGGTGAATGTAAACTACTTAATAACTAGTTATTGATGTCAAGAAATAACATTGAAAATTTACATGAGACCATTCCATCCTTAGGATCAATAGGAAATATAATCCTAGATCTAGGATCCCAATTACATAGAAAGACTTGATTAACTCTATTAAGAGATTGAAACTAAAACTGATAATGATAAAAAATGATATTGGGATTAAAATGAACAATACAACCCATAGAAAGGATAAGTCAAATATATTGATATTATGTACAAGAAAATAACATATGGCATCATGTTCAACAATCAAAATCTATAACTAAAAAAATTTAAAACCCTACACTTTCATCCTTCTTAAGGGAGTGTGACCATCTATTATAAATGGAATAATCTCTAAGTAAAATCCTAATACATCTATTAACTTAGATAGTATAGAATAATTGAAAACACCATTTCCAAAAATATCGAGGGCCATTGAAGATGAGACAAACATCATACCTATCATAGTATATTACCCCACATTATATTCCTCTAGTAAATATTGTGCTACATAGAGGTTTCTAGATATATATTTTATTACTGCTTGAGTATCCCCCTTTACTTGAAAATAAGATCCACCATCTTTTGATGCATCTTAATGAGCCTAGGTTCCTCTGATAAGGGTTGAACCAGATTCACTGCCCTAGAATATTTTTCTAGAAAAATGATTACGTTAACCAGATTCTCTAAAATAATGTAAAATCAAGGGTTCCGCTGCAAAGTGAGGTATAGTACGACCCCATCTTCCACATTTGAAGAAAACCACATAGTATCATCCATAATAACTAGTAACTTATCTTAATATAAACTAATTACACTTAATTTTTTTATTTTCTAGTCATATGAAACACCTTGGATACCCACTAATGTAATATAATATTGAACATGAATTTTCTTCCTAGCTAAGTCTACCTCAATCAAAACCAATTTAGAAACTACCTCATCAAGAATGATAATGACATGAGAAAAAACATTGATTAAATCTTATACCTAGACCCATGTCAAACCATCTAGTATTGATGTATCCCTTAGAGATAAGTTAAAGTGATTGACAAACCATCTACGTTAGATGTATATAATACCGCATCACCAAATATTTTTCTTTATCAAGAGTCAGGAAATCTAGAGTCTTCCTTATTCGCAATGTCTTTGGTTGGAACTAACAATTTAAGGACGTCATGAAAATCGTCCATGTGAGGTCCTTACATAATTTAGCTTGCTCAATTTAATTCAAACACATCCTTCATTAACATTTAATAATATATATGGAATATCCCACCGTATATCCCTATAAAATAACCATAATATGGAAAATCCATTGTATTCATTCAATACATTATTTAGGTTCTTGAGTTCCTTCACCATATGGGGGATTAATAAATTTTGTTCCATAAACTCCAAAGAATGATCCACTATGTGGTCTTTATTTCTACAATATTCTTGAACCAGGGATTAAATAGTACAAATCATCTTTTCCACAAAATCTTGTGGAAATAGAGTGTTAATATATATAAAATTCCATGCAATTCATTCCCTTTGATTCTAAGAGGTCCTTCTATAAAACATTATCTATTAAATACAAGATATATCACCTTATTATTGTAGGAATACATCTATAAATAAGAATTTAAACTTCAAGAAACTATATAAATCCTTTAAACTATAATAGATTAAAATAATAATAGGTTTAATGAGGGAGGTGAATATATTGAAAAAATATAAAATATTGAAATAATTTATCTACATAAACCCCAAAGGAAGCTCAAAATTTTGATGAAAAATCATTGAACACCCATGGAAACTCTAGGGCAGATATAAATGTCATAATTCCTAGATAACTTCTTCACTTACTACTAGAGTCTTGAATGTCCTAAATCTAGTCTACCAAATATCACCAAACAAATAAATTAATAAAACATGATTCTAGTGTGGAAAGAAAAAACATTTTATATGATATAAAGAATGTTAAAAAAGTAATAGAACTAAATCCTCTAGAGTACTTACCAATAATTCCCCCACCTTCATGCTCCTCTAGTCAACCATCAACATGGGATCCTCAGCATTTCCAGGGACCCTATACATGGATTCTGCACATACATCAATGTTCTCATGAAAGTTATGGATAATTAAACCCATTCGGACACCACCAATGTGTTTGTAACATGTTTTTACAGGTATAACAGGTTTATATCCTGCTAATAATAAATTCACATGAAATCAACAAAAAATATTTTCTTAGAATTCATGTGTTAACTAAGACATCAGGAGCCATAGTTATACCTGTTTTAGATCTATAAAGGATTTGTAATAATATGTTATCAGAAGTGTCCAACATCTAGCCACAATGTCAGTGAACATGTTACTTCGAACCCTTAAGGATTAATGTCTCTAGTCAGGACACAAGGTTGACAAGAGTAAATTTATGTGGTATCCTTATGGTATTGAGTTCCAACACATATCTATGTATCCATAAGGCATATTTTTCGGATATGATACATGGCTATCAATATTTTTTCCAATGTTTGGGTTCACCATCATTATCATCTCATGTAGTGTTCAATTCCCCTATAAGGTGTAATCATACCAAAATGGTCTACCTATTATTAGTACCAAGACAATACCTCCATAGAAAGTTAAATACTTATAAAAGAGTAGGTCATAATAAGATAATTCATAATATATCATCATGATAATATTCTAGAAAGTAATAAAAAAATGTGGTCAACATGAATACTGGTAATAAGATACTCTAAGTATACTCATGGAATGAAGAAATATATATAGGTCTCATAAGATACCTAGATAATAAAAAGGAAACATGATCAAACATTTTCAACAAGGAATTCTATCACAATATGAATATCATGGAAACATGAGTGTACGAAGGTCTCAAATTCAAAAAAAAATCTTGCCTCATTAATTCTGATGAAGTAATCCAATATTCATTAATTAATCGAAGAATGAAACATGTTTCACATGCATGAAAAAAAATTAACATATAAAGGATTCTTATATTGGGTTTATGTTCAATTGAAATAAGATTTCTAAAATAGTACCAAGTATTTTTCATATCAAGAAGGTAGGTTCTATAATCACATACCTCAAAGAGCCTTTCAATGAAACAAGTTCCAACATAAGTTGAAGAATATGATGTAAATTCATTATATATATTCTTTATTAAATAATAGTTCATGGATTCATCATTAATTCTAGAATATATCCTTTGTTATAGTCACTAAAAATTAATCCATTATCAATCATTCATTATAATAGATACCCAAGATGATATTTATGTGGAATAGGATCTGATGATGAGTGATCTATGAAAAATTACATGAAAATTTCGATCATTCATGAGAGGTCAAAAATCAATAAAAGTAATGTAATTGACACGTCAACAACCTCCTCCATTATAGAAATAACCCTTTGATTCCTTTTTTTTGTTATAGGAACACATATATTGGGAAATGAAATTCTAGATCTATGATTCATTTTAAGAGAAAAAGTGGTAAATCAAGATAAAAATGATGAATGATGGTTTTTGTGTCATATAAGTCAATTCTTGGCCATCAACTCACTTTTATCCAATGGAATGAAGCTTTGGATGAGTGTCATTACTTATGGAGGGAAAGAGGGGTCTTAGTGGTCAAGAAGGATTTCTATCTAATGAATAATGGAAAAAATGGATCATAAATGCAAATTAAAAATGATATTTTGACTATTAATTCCCACGCACATGGTCTAGTCACATGTATTTTCAAACCGCGTACCAACTATATATTTTCCAAAAGAATGAGTATCATGGGTACCAAGAAACGTTATATGATTTTCCAAAACACAGACATTAACCATTGTTTTATTTCATATTTGATACATTACTATTATATGTTTTATCAAACCATTCACCTTTGATTTCATGGTTTGTCAAACCATGCACCTTGGTCTCCTTGGTTGGTCAAATCATTCACATTGGGATGTATGGTTGTCATAGGTTTTTTCAAATTGTGTGCCTTAATCTTGCATGGGATACATGGTTTTTCAATCTATGAAACTGAATCATGCTTGCGATGCATGGTTTGTAATTGGTTTCTAAACAAATGTTCTTTAACCATGATTGGGAAACATAGTTACCCATAGAATCATTAAAATATACACCGAAAAATAATAAACACAACACCTTCAAAAAGGCCTCTAAAACTCTCCCAAATAAGCAACAAGATCTTATAACACTTTCCAAACAATTTATATATAAAAAATAAATGATTAAATAATGAAATTAAATCATAAAACCCATGAAAAAATTAGAGGTCATTATAATACCCCCTATAAATACATCTCATTATCCTGGATTATATATAGGAATATTGGTAAAACATATAGGACACGAAGGCCAAACATTGACCTTCACCTCCTATGTATACTCCTAGACTTGTCCATGTTTCCGTAGAATTAACACAAGTGGTACCATGTTACCTATTTGGAAATTCACACCCCAGTCTATAATCCACACTAGTCATTCCATGTACAACGCACCAGGCTCTAGCTCAACCTCCATACAGTCGAATACATACATGGGATCAGGCCTATAGTTTCATAATTTTGACACATGAAAAACATCATTCATACCTATGTAGGGGGAGGATAATCCATATGGTATCCAACTATTCCAAACTGATTAATGATCTCAAAGGGTCTATAATAACATGAAACTAACTTCCCTTTCATTCTTAAGCATTAGTGGCCTTACAAATGAATCACTATTAGAAGAACCCAGTAACCTACAAAAAACTCCATAGTTATCATCCTATGGTTAGAATAAGTTGTATGGCTACTTTGAAATGTGATCCATCTCTTCCTAATTAGTTTCATCCACTAATAGGTCTATTGAACCATGTTTGACACCACCAAAACTACCATTGATGCCTCATTCCAATATATAATGAAATGAAACAAACGACCATATTGAGCCACAAAACATTCCATCTAAATATATTCTTTAAAGATGTTGTTGTATATGAAATCAACAATGGTTAGGTGGTCATCCCATTCCATAATAATATATTGGATGAATATCCTATAATAAATGAATCATCAACTATCCTTTGGAATGGAGACAATTTATTATAACCAATCCAAGTTGAGTCCCGAAATCAACAAAAGGACAAGGAAAACCCCATAAAAATCATTAGAGACCCACTAGGGCACTTATAACCAATCAAATAGATTATAAACCTTGGGAAATTGATATATATGTTTCACAGTAACTTCATATAGCATCTATTAATATACAATGATTTAAGGACTACCATCCTCCATCTTAGTGAACAGAATTGGCACACCCCACTTTGATGTACTCACCCAAATAAATTAATTATATTTTAACAGTTGAATATATAACTTGAGATATTTAATCTCAGATAATATCATATGAAACTAGGGTATTCAATTTTTTTGTGCACTTGGAATGGGTGAAATCTTAAATACAACTCTTATATCATAGGGAAGACATATAAAGACATCTTGGAAGACTTATTAATAGGGATCTAAAACCAGTGGAAAACATTTTGGAGTTACCACAGATCCTAATAAAATATCCATTCATGTAATATATGTTATAATTATCCTAAGATGGTTCATGTTTGGACACAGACTACATTCTCCCAACTCCCACTCAGTGGTCATCATGAACTTCTATCCCTTAGGTGATGTAAATAATACTCATCTCTGAAAATAGTTAATGCGGGCTCACATTATAGTCAACCAAAACATTCCAAGAATCACATAAAATATAATTATCTGCAAAATCAGAAAATTCACAAATATATATGTACCTTCAAAAATGTTATTACACTCTGAGAATCACTAAATACGGTCTACATTAATTCCCAATGATAGATCAAGTTTTTGAAAATCTGAAGCTAACATAACCAGTAAGTCATATCTAATAATAAATTTTGTAGATATAAAGTGATGTGGAGATATAGTATAAAACAAAATTGTTGATAATGAAGAACTGGCCAAGTCCAATCCTTGAATAGTATAAAATATCTCACCTCCATCTTTTAGAGGTTGATCCACTACATAGAGATAGATTACCTCAGCTCCACAACCTGGTCCTTGAGGTTTGTGACTAGTCTAAGTAATTTTTATCCTCTAATATTACTACTAAAGACCCAATTAGATCCTTGATTCATAGATTATATCTATCCTACACCCATAAGGTAACTTTTCCTTGAGGGTCTAGAAAAAAGATTCTGAATATTCCAAATATTTCAAAACTAATGAAACTGGATATGAGAGAATGGAATTTTTTTCATTATTTCACACTCTATGTAATTTAAGCACGGATGACCTCCTAATCCCATAGTTTTTGGAAAAAAACCCTTCTTTACTTTGGGTTTATACCGTCGCTCCGGTGAAAAACTTCAATACTCATTTTTTCTATTAACAAAAGTATTAATATAAATTCTATTAAAGTAATAGAGAGGGAAATATGTAATTACTCAATATTCCTTATGATACTCCTCTAGGTTGATGATTTACTCAATGTTGTCAATGGATTCCCCATCTTCCTGAAGTACCTCTAGTTCCATGGAATGTTAAAGGATACTAGAGTTTAATTTCCCAAGAATTATTGATAGTAGTCTTAGAAGCTCCACCACCTTGAATAGGAACTTTTTGAATGATGCCTTACTAAATTGGTCCTTCCTTTAGATGCACTAGAGCTACTATGAGTGAATGCTAAATGGTATTCTCCTACATGAGTAGTTATATATCTATAATTTCCTCCATTGTGGGGTCATTCTGGAATACTTCAACAAATTATCTAGTAAAGTTTATTTGAGGATACATTTTTTGAATGGATAATGTAAAATATGGAATGAAAGAAGCTCTTAAGATATGTACTTGATAGTCTATAGGATCACTCAATGGTTCTCTTATGAGGTTACACATAACCTATTGTATATCACTCATAGAGATACCTGAGGTTCACTATACCTACAAGTTAACCAAATACATATATATACAAAACGTAACAACATGTTTAATAAATACTAATAAATTCCAAAACATATATATCACATTAGGAAAATAGAAAAAAGTTTGTCCCAAATAGATAACACAATTCAAGGCATTAAATTTACGAACTACTAAATAAAAAAGGGTATACATATGACATGTGATCCTACATCCCTAATCATGACGCATGAATACACCAAAATATTTTGAAAAAATAATGTAAATCCCATCAATGATATTTTAGATTTCCATAAAGAATGAGATGACTAAGAATATGTAAACCCACTGACTAGAGTTCCATTAATCATATATCCTTTCTACCAAGTACAAAAATAACTTTGAAGAAAATAAGAAAACTAGGTTTTGATACCACTTTGTAAAGCCTGAACTCGGACCATAGGTTCCGAGTTAGAGAACAGTAAGACCTCATACATTCCTCTCCATACAAAAGTGGTTACCATCTAGGATTGATAGTCTAAACATGGTCAATGGGGAGACTATACCATCATTATCAAATCCATAAACTAAATAAATAAATAAAATATATAGTATATCATTACAATCAATGCTGAAGATAATGAATCCTAATGAAGAAACAAATGAAAAAAAATGTAATAATTATAAATATACTATGATATGATTTTAGAAAATGAAAACTGAGAAAATAAAGTACAAGAAGGTAAAAAAAAATAACAATTTGGAATCCTTTAGAGTACATATTGGTATTACTGGAAGCTCTATTCTCCTCAACTCTACCAACTTCCAAATTCCCCATTCCTTTTCATGGATTCTAATAAATTAATTATACTTTAAAATTAGTATTTTCATGCATTCTGTAAAACATAAAACCCAGTGGGACATTAATAATGATTCTTTAACATGTTGAGAATGTTATAACTTGTTTTTTACATGATAATAATAAATGTGTAAGTAGTCAGTGGAAATTATTTTCCAAGCGTTTGGGTTATAACTAATCCATCTTGATCCCCACCCATACCTGCTTCAAATAATTTCCAAAAGGGTAGTAATTATATGTTATAAGTTACCAAGAATTGACCACAAGCCTGGTGAACATGTTACTTGATATCCTCAAGGCATGGAGCCTTAGGTTGGGCCACAATACAGAATTGTGGAAATGTACTTGGTATCCTGAAGTCATTGAATTCTGACACGTGATTTAGTATTTATAAAGAATCGTGTTTTGTTCCATGCCATAGGTCTATCATGCTCCCACCAAGTTCATGACATGACCAACATCATCATCACATGTCAAGAATCCCCCCCCCCACTAAGGGGTAATCATACCATGCTGGTCCACATGTTAAGAGCACTAATACAATTTCTCCCAGGCATTGTAAATAAACACAATACGACCTAAAATAATAAGGTATAAAATAGAACATAATCATGAGAATATATTTGAAACAAATAATAACACGTGATAAAAATAATTCATATTAATAAGATAAACTAGAAATAATTATCAAATCAAACAACATAGACTGGTATCATGTGTTATAAAAAGACCCAAAAATAAGAGTTAGTTAGATTTTTTAATTCATTTCATATTAAATTTATCATACATGGTTTGTGATTTACATTATTCTAAATCTTACCTTCTCTCATACATATTCATCTTAAACCCTTACTTATACTCATGATTTACGTTTTGGCCTACCATCCAAGGAAAATAATTGTAACTATTCTCTTAACTATAATAATTTTACAAAGTTATAATCTATCTCAATACATGTTATTTTTATATATACCTCACAAAATTATAAATTACCCACTAAAAAGTATAATGAGACATGCTAATTTTTAATTTTTCCATATGGATCACTTAGAAGTCAATAAGTTTTGGGTAAATGTGAAAAACAAAAGGCTCAAAGAGGTGGTTCAACTCTTCTGTACAATGTAAGATGATAATTCAAAATGAATAAAAATTATTCTCTCATAAAAATAAATCTCCCTCCCCAAATATTGTATATTTTTGTAACATGGTTCAAAATTCAAAAAAAATACTCTTAATAAATAATTGACCACATATTATCCTTTTAATCGCAATTTTTTTCACATTTTATTATGTTAATTAATAATATTTTATATACATATATTTTATTAAAAAATTCGTATTTTTTCGTTTATTATTTAGAAGAAGAGTATGGATAATGAAATTTGTTGTAAAATGACTCAAGAACATTGTTTTAATTTTCTATAAAATAGATACACCAATCACTTCCTATAAAATATTTATTCTCTAAAAATGAAATTGTGAACAATGTTCCACTCACACTTTGTTTGAAATAAAATCATGAATAGATTACTAGGAGTATGGTAGGTAAAGAAATATATCTATTAAAATGTGTAAAAAAAATATTAGGTTATTTAAGGATTATGGGGGATTAAAATATAGATAAATGAAGAGGTGGTATCAATGGAATTTCAAGGGTTTATGTTCACTAAACTTAATAAGTTTTAAAAAATTCATCATCTCCAAAATGTTTTAGCAAAATATCATGTTTTTCTCATAATATATATATATAAACTTCTCTCAAGAAAAATAGGGAATTATAATGGATATTTATAGTTGATTAGAATATCTCTTGGGATAGGAAAAAGTTTATCTAGTCACTCAAAAGCATACATTTTAATAAATTGTTAATATTTGTGTAAATTATTGAAAAGTAAAATTAGATGAGTGAAAATAATATATGTAATCCTATATAATCTGATTTTCCAATCTATAATTTTTTCACAAAATAATTTATTTTCATGGATAAATATTAATATAATTTTTTTTTCTCAAATAATTTTTGAAAAACACAAATGTAAATTCCAAAAAATTGAATTATACAAAATAAAAATATAAAATGTAATTCATATTTTTATTGATTAAATTTTAAGATTCATATAAGATATAAAAATCTTAAATGAAATAAGGAATGTTGTCTTTATAGTATATTTCTCGTATATATGTACTTAGTTTTGGAATTATCTTACAAAAACCAGAGTGTGTTATAAAAAATTTAGGAAAATATTAATAGGATAAAAAATAAGAGTAAGGGAAGGTGAAAAAATTATTATTTTTTGATCAATAGCCATATAATGATTTGAATTTATCATTTATTTATTTCTAAGAGGTCTTTTGGAAGGTTCAAAAATTTCCTCCCATAAATGTTTTATAGATAAAAATTACATAATAGATATATATTAGAAATGAAACTAAAAATAAAATGAATGTCTATAGAATTAAAAACAAATCATGGTAAACCCCCCTAAAATGTGTTTCATTTATAGTTCCTGTGGAAATGTACTCATGAGTTCATCCTCAATATGAAAATGGATGGGGTTTAAATAATCTTATCAAACATAAAATTTATTCTCGACAACACTATATATACTTCTTGATTAAGATATGTTCAACTAATTTCTTTTATAAGATACAATATTCAATAAAATAACTGATCTCCACCTCCTTCTATTTATTTATTTAATAATTTTAATCATAAAGTGGAGAAAAAAGATTTATGGTATCCTTGGATTACTCTTCAGGTTTCCATTAAAATGATCATTAATCAACTCAAATGGGGGAGGTTTAATAAGTTCATTCATAGGATTACCAGGCTCGTCAAAGTTTTATACCTACTAGATGGTCACACTAACATCTCCTTCATTATATGGTTCTTATAACCATGATGCTAAATCATCATTATAAAATATAAGAGAGATAAAAATAATTTTATTTTGGTAAAAACTTAAAAAATATAAATCTAAATAAATATCCCTCCATATTATAAGATTAAATCTACTATTATTTTTCACATATTATAAAACTTATGATTGGGTAATCGGTGGATCATATAGATTCTATTTATAACACACTTCTTCCATTGTAATCAATTATTCAACCTATAAACCCAGAAGTATTAGTGCTAATTATGTAATAATAATGTAAAATGAATTATCTTGAAATTATAGTTTTGAAATATTATCGAATGATACATTAAAATTTAAACTAAATCCTTCTATTATATTAGTGTATAATTTTTCACCATTGTAATTCCTTTGAAATAATTTTTGTAGGAGGATTAACTAATACAAACTTATTCTCACTAAAATTAAAATGGAAAAATAAGTGCAATTAAGTTTTTATTACTGCGAAGAGTTTGAATTATTATAACCAATAAATAAATAATAATAAAAGAGTAATAATTTCTAACTACTAAATAAGTGATAATAAAATTTCACTTTATCAATTAATTTTCTAATAGTTCTAAGAAAAGTTCCATTAATATAATACCATCAAGCCCTTTCTTCATATTTCATATTCAACCACTCAATACACTTCTCCAATCTATTATAATTACTTTCTCTATAATATATTTAATTCTTTAAATCAAATTAAGTATGTGGTAATTCATTTAATTTTTTTTCTATGGGTTTTTTACTAAAAATTTAATAACTTTTTAATTGTTTTTCATTATTATTTTTAATTATTATTCAATATGGTATCATGTATATATATATGTATCATAGATAAAAATATATTTAAAAATATATATGAATGTATGTATTATATATATATATAATTTTTATATATATGTTTTTGTGTGTGATATATATTTTTATTTCTTCACACATTCCCATAAAAACATATACACCTCTATATATATATATATATATATACTAATGATTATTTATTTTTTGAAACCATATTTGGGGCTATGGGATACCTGAATAATTAATAGGGGATAAGGACAAATTAGACTCATTAGAGATAGAGTTAAGACCAAATAAAAGTACAAATAATCAAATAGGTTTACTTTCCAAAATGAATAAAATGGGATAAATCCTAACCAGAAAATAACCAAATAAAATAAACTAATGGGTCAAGATATAAAAAATAATGGTACGAAAATATATCAATCCATCATTAGAGCCCTTATAATTAACATGACATATTTTTATGGTGTTTTAATTCAAATGGGACATCAAAGTTTATAATTTATTTTAATCTGAAAAACAAAATTAACTATTGTTTAGAATAATGGAACTGTAGTTCTAATCCCATGAGGCAGTAGGAAGGCCAAGGATACTCTTAGAAAAATCTTTCAAATGTCATTAAATTTTTTATTAAGTTAATACTGAAACTAAACTACTATAAATTATTTGAACTTGTACTAAACATAAATGAATTATTGTTCACAAATAGGATCAAAACCAATTAGAGGGGGGTGAATCAGTGGTTCCTTTTTATTTTTTAAGAATGTTTCTTATCTTATTTTATAAACATTATTTACCATTAAAAACTGTTAAATTTTATGATCCACTTAAATAAAAAATTATCATCTTAACCTTTATTATGAAAAAATATAAATATATGGAAACACACAATATTTATAATATTTTTTGAAAAGATAAACTCATTTCCATGTTGGATAGTCCCACTAACATGGATTCATTTGGTAAGTTGTATCTAAAAAACCAAGGCAAAAGTAGTGAACAATTATATAATCCTAGTAAAAACCTTTCTACTGTAGTTGGTTATACCCCCCCAACTATTCTGTTTAGTATCGACATTCCAATATATGGTTATACACCCCAATAAAACAATATTTTTTTAGAAACTGGAAATTATCCATTGTTATAAACATCACTTTCCTTCTTGTTTGATTCACTTAAGAAAGTATTCACTTCTTCCACAAGTAAGATGAATCCAAATTTTCATATGTACAATCTTCATGAACTTTAACAATTAACTAAGGAACTTGTTGGTCCTAAAAAATTCTCAAAAAACTCTTTCCAAAGAACATCCTAAAGAAACTCAATCTAATATGCCTCATTATGGTATCCTCGGTCATATGGTCTCCATCGGATTCTCATTGGTCTAATTACCCTTCTTCTCTTACTTATTCAATTGAATAGAAACTCAATTGGTAGCTCACAATACCTTTGTTTGATGAAAATCAGTCTGATGAACCTTTCATTGATCGATGTGACTCCGATGGGATTACCTTGATGGACTTTATTTGATGAATTTGCTTCTATTGAAACATTCTATGATGGTCTGATTGAACATCCCACTGATGAATCGTTCTAATGGAATTTTATAAACATCAAACTAAAAAACAAAATCCATATAGAAACTCAATACTATACCAAACAAATGTTATAGGTCTTAGTGTATATTTACAATCCACGTTATTTTTACACACAATATAAATGTTTTATTCTATCCTTTGAAAGAAACCCCTAAATAGTAAATATGAGAAAACCAATTTCACATCCCACTCAATGATATTGATATATCATTAATTTATTATTCATTTAATTCTACATCATTGAATTATTCAACAGATCATAATAGTTATAGGAGCTTCTTGAATCTTCTCAAAACATCATACTTCTTCATGTAAACAATCATTTATTTAGAATTATTCTTCATTATCATTATTCATTAATATGAAAACATATGAACATTATAAGTCGTCCCATTACGATGACCTCTTGTAAACATTGAATGTATTCTCCTAAAGATGCTTCATATAAACTATTCATCAGCACCAATCTATTTATTCAGTACCTCTTCTTTAGAAATAGTCAATACCATTATTATTTTTATCTTGACCCAGTTATAATAGAATGTAGTATGACTTCATGTTTTCTTAACATAATTAAAAAAACAATTCAACCTCGTGAACATGGTTCACTACATTGTTGATCATCATTCGGTTGAACGATCTTTGAATCCTTCTGATGGACCATCATTTCCAACAATAAAAACTTTCGCAATCATCCAGACTCTGATAAAACACTAAAAATGATATAAAGATCAAACCAATAATACGAATTGGCATTAGAATCCATTACGATGGATCATTGGTATACCACATTTGATGGATCAATGTTTCCAGTGACCTATTTTCTTCAGTATGATCAATCTTCCATCCTTTTGATATTATATTACCAATTATTCTCTTAAAAATTAACAACACAACGGATACTCCACATCATATTCTCATCTCATTCACAAACTCCAACTTTTATCACGACTTCCTCCTGACTTTGAATATTTTTACGATCAACATTGCATCATCTAACTTATAATGGAGGGTATGCTAACTTCCCATTCTTAATTACTCCATTTACATATTTCTTTCCCTGAAACTCTTATTTTATGGAAAAAAATATCTCTCCCCCATTAATTTATAATTCTTTAATCATAAGTTTCTACAGACAACTTTTTTACTTATATTAAATACAAATAAAAAAAGCATTATCTAGGGTAAATCAGATCCATTTAGACCCCGATACAACTTATCATTATGATATTCCATTCATTAGAGAATCAATTTGATTTAAATAAACTTGTCACTTGTTATCAACATACCAATATAATGTATCATATTCCATGACTCATTTCTATGGTTTGAGTCTGACATTCTTGATCTGATTGTCCCGAAGATGGTTCTGGATCCAATTGACAAATTTACACACACATCTTCTTTGATAATTATTTCCATTAACTTCTCAACATACATTAATTTTTAAATATATTTTTCTATTGATAAAAAATAAAACCAAAACAATACCTGGGCCTAACAATCTCACCCTTTTTGTTTGTTCTCAATACCCACTTCATCAACTTCAAAACAATACAACTTATTGTTTTATTTTCTGAAATTTTATTATCGCCATTCCATTATTTATCCTTATATTTCTTATTTATACCCAATTAATCCCCCCTATGTTGAAAATAAAATTTAAAGGTCTAATCGAGAAATGTTTCCCCCTTATTGACAAATGGTCTTATTTCCAAGGGTCAGAACTTTCCATCTAAAAAACATCAAACTCTTCTTCAAAAGAACATATGTATCACATGAGTTTTTTAATAATGATTATTTAACAAGAAAAATCTATGTATACGCGGGTGAACCTAGTGTATAAAACAAGAGTGTTTAATTATGATTTATCAATGCTTTCCATAACAAAAAAAATCTTGTAATACATTTTCATTTTTCTTTCAATATTCTAATTTCTGGGGAAATCTTGAAAGTATTTTTTTAATGTAACCTACACCCATATCGAAAAACATATCATAAGGTTCAGGTGTATAAATAAAATGATAAATAAACCATATTTTGTAACCTCATTACCTTATTTTTCATGAAAATTACGAGACTCATCAATATCAGTCTTTTCATTTAAAGACATTTAATTCAGGAAAGTTATAACAAGTACGCACAAATTTTCAGAATCAGGAGGAACCTCACTATCTTATTAGAAGCATATTTTGGGTTGAGAGTCCTCTATAAGTCTTGTCTTTTCCTTCTTATTCTTATATTTTTCATTTGATGTATTTTTTCCTTCATTCTACCTTTCTCAGATTTTGTAATAAGTTTCTATTTATCTATATATTATTCTGATAAGGATTTTATATTCTTTTCTTATTTAGAAATATTTTTACTATAGAGAGTTTGTAATGAATCTTTCATTATTTCTTATTATTCTAGAAGGATAGTCAAATAACTTTTAGAAACATTCCCTTCTTGCTTACATCCTTTACACATTTTTAGAGTTTTTAAATCTCTATTTTATGAATAAAATTTATCAACTTTTCTCTCAAATTAAAAAATGTTATTCTCCCCCCTTTTCTTCAGTTGAGATTTGTTATTCTTATAACTATATTTCCCTGGAAACATGTTCTTTATAGATAACTAAGCATTCATTATTTTCTTGATCAGCCTTTTCCAATTCATAGTTTTCTTGGAATACACAACTTTTTACATCTAATGAGTTTCCCTTTTTGGATCCACATAATTTGATGCAACATTTGATATTTTTTTCATCACAACCCCCTTTATTTATACATGTTTCTTGGTATATACATGTTATACTATCATGAACATTCTATGTGTCCTAAAACACCATAACACTAATAATTACCACTAAATCATGTTTTTTATAATTGATATTGAACATGTTCATAACATTTTCACTATTTTTTATTTAAAAATTTTGGACCAATTCTATTTATAGTATAATTTCTTGAATAATTCACATCCTTCTTGATGAAATATTTTTTTCATTATATCCTTATTTTTTATTCCTTCTATTTCAACTTTTTTAGACGTTTCACCTTTGATATCAACTTCCTCTATAATGTTTTCTCACATATTACTTATCTCAGTATGTGTTGAAATAATTATTAATTCATATCCTAACAACTCCACTTCTTTATTATCCAAACTAGTTTTTAGAAAATCTTTCATCATTTCATATTCATCTTTCTTTAACCTGTTCTTACAATTTTCTTCAAGAATGGAAGATTCATTCAAGTTGAGGTTCTCATTGTTAACTGATCTTTCTTTATATATTTTCAGTTTTTTTCAATATCACCAATATTCATATTCTAATAACTTATAAAATTGAGTTTCTTCTCCTCTTTATTCATTTAATCCTCATTATCAAAAGATATATATTTAATATTTTTATCTAACATCCTTATTCCTTTATTGAGTAGAGTGTTTTTCTCAATTTATTTTTTCAAATTTGATTTAGGAATTCACTACATATCTATAATTTATTAACCATCATCATCACTATCTAAATAGTGACTTTAATTTATAAATTGAGAAATAAATCTGATTTGTTGATCAGATTCATCACCAGATGAGGAATAATTCTTCTTTTTCTACTTAGATAAATTTTATTATTCTCAAAATATGGAAAACTTTCTTTATGTTTCTTCCAATTTTATTTATGATATTTTCTATCATCATCTTGGGACTCATACGATTCAACTTTCTTACTTAGAAAATTATATTCAATATGTCATTTCCCTTAAAAATTTCAACATTTGATAGTTTTACTTTTTCATTTTCCCTTTTTATATTTTTTTAAATAAGGGAAGTAATTGTGCTAAAATAATCTTTTTCTTTATATACCTCTAAACCTAATGATTATTTATTTACTTATTTATCATTGTTTTTACATTTTTAGAATTCTTTGAAGTCAATTTTTTTATCAATAATTTTCTGGAATGGAATAGATTTTCTCATTTCATATTCCACAAGGATATTATAAAGTTCTTCCAATGATAAATATTCATGATCTTAAAAGGCATAAAAATTGGCAAAAAAATCTATATATAAAGTTTCTCATATGTTTCTCAACAATTGTAGACTCTTAAATCTTCTCACCAAAACGTTTTATATTACTCATAGTTTTATTTACCCTTGTAATGAAACTATAAATACCTTCATCATAAGTAATTGTCAAATATTTAAATCTACCTCTCCCAAATTGTAACATGACTTCCATAACATTCTATTTACCTTCATATTTTTTTCTAATATTATAAAAAAATTAGCTGTTTTAAAACACTTAATATCTTAATTAAGATTATTTGTAAGGTCCGTAAATAAAGTATTCTGAGCTTTTCTATTAGCATCGAAACTATTTTTATCAGTATCTATTAATGTAAATTAATGGATTGGGGGAAATACCAATATTTATGTTTATCTAACTTCAATTATAAGTGAAAAAAGATATTTTAACATCATATACTTCCAAGTATGCTAGTTTGTGACATTAAAAATAATAACACCACAATTTTTAACTGAATTTAAATTCACCTTTTATAGATATGGATATTCTATGAGGTACCCACCCTTTGATACTAATTATTTTTATCAAATAGGATAAAGATCATTGAGAGGGTGGTATAACATAAATATCCTTTTACATGTATTGTTACATGATTTTAG
Source organism: Viscum album (assembly GCA_963277665.1). NCBI lineage: Eukaryota > Viridiplantae > Streptophyta > Magnoliopsida > Santalales > Viscaceae > Viscum > Viscum album. Next base: position 1,042,648,438 of record OY728166.1, read on the forward strand.
GAATAATTAACCATTAAATAAAAACCATGGAAAAACATTTAGTGTCTTTGGAAGATTAGATGCGTAAATCTGAAAAAATGGAACAAAAAAATGTTAATTTAATCACCATAATGATATCCTACGTTACATTGAGCCATTATATCTGCATTGGATAACATGGGGGATGATAAAACACTATTTTATTGAATATTGTATTGATAATAGATGATATAATTTCCTCACATTGTGTTAAATATGATTATTTATAAAATATTTGGGATTAGATCATTCATTTGAATATTTGATGAATATTCCAGTTTTACCCTTTATAGTTCACTCTAGTATTTCGAAGATAAATATTTTGTTATTTATTATTTGAATTTGACATTTTTCAACCGTGTTCCTAGATTAATTATCTACAACTTTTATTCAGGACACTAGATCAAAAGAATGCATTTTAATTGAGTAATTGGGCCATAGAGTCAAAGCTGGGCTGGACTCGGCAGAATGGATAAGCTTCTGTATTGTGGCCATAACTCCTACATATGGAATTTTATTGAGCCCCAATTTGGAGAGGAGATAGATGACCCATAGCCTCATATTTTATCCTTCTCGAAGGCCGGCCAATTCACGCGTGTTGGTGGTCAAAAGGGCGGTGCAATTTTCATTAAAATATTTGGCTGAATTTCCATATTCACACTTGAAACCACTTGTAACCTCTCCTCCCCTCCCCTATATAAATTAGAGTTTCTATCATTTGGAGGGGTTGAGACGTGAATTGGGAGATTTTAGGCAGAGGAGAATTTGTTTCAACCAAATTCTCCAACCATTGTAAGAGGGGTAGCTCTTGAAGCAAGGATCCCCTCATCGAAGCCTCCTTCTCTTCTTCATTTTGTAATGTTTTCATTTGTGTAATAAACTTCTTTTTTCTTCTTTTATTTATTCTATTTTATTCTGTTTTGTTTAAATTTCTTATTCTCTTAATATTCCTCTTTGGTCTGTAATTCTTGAGTAGAAGCGTTATTGGGTTATACCCATTATAAACCTTTGCACATGAAAAACGCTTCTACGATGATTACGCCACCCATAGAAGAGTAGTCTTTTAGTAATCGATCTATCTTCTACCCTCTTCATTTAAATATTTTGAATCATTGAGCTAATTTAATTCACTTAATATAATCCATGAATTGTGTTTTTAAATTGTAAGAAACTAAGAAAGCAATTGAACAATTAACACAAAAACACGCGAGGTCGGGATTTTGTGTAAATTGTGAGAGCGCGATCTTAATCGGTAATACAAGACCACACGGGATAAATTTGTAGAGTTAAAATATAATCCCTAAACACAATTCATCCTCATTTACAGAATGGATATGAGCCTTAATTTACCACTGACCATAAGCTAATCTTAGAACATCAATCAAAGCAGGGTGCTGCGATTGCATGTTCCGAAGTTAGCCTAGGGTTAAATTCACATCATCTTCGTGGTAATGTTAATTCTCGTAGGGTTCGGGATTTAACAAATTAAAGGATCATAATTAAGTGAATGTTAATTTACATGATAATGATTAATAATAAAGTAAAGAGGTAGAGTTAGATCTATTACGCCTTTTAAATAGATTTCTAAAAAAAACATCTTTTTGTTGTGTCATTTTAATCGAACTTAATTTCAAAACTAAAAACAAAAAAAATATACCATATTCTTCCAGAAAACTTCTTCTAAATTCATAAACTATAAAAAAATCCCAATACTTTAAATTACTGTTTTTATTTTATTCTATTTTATTTTATTTTTAGAATACCTCTAATAAGTTGTTAAATTCACTTCCTCCTTTGAGAGACGACCTTGGCCAACCACTCTACTGCACCTAAGTACCCCAAATTACACTAATCATTTGAGGGTGCCCACGAAAGCGCTCTATTAGGGGAATACATGAATAAAATAATAATATAAAAATTTGAGTAAGGGAATAAACATAACAATAAATCTTAGCACATGGGATTGAAGGCATAACTTTATGACATAAAAATGCATGGAACGTGAATAAAAATATGGAATCATAACATATAGAACATGGGATAATATAGTCTAGGAATCATAGTAATGTATCTAAAATATAAAACATCACTTTTTCATTAGTCAAGTCTTATTGTACATGGAGAATCACGAGTCAAGGCTAACCACCAAGACCGTTTCACAGGGACTACGAGTCAAGGCTAACCACCGAGTCCATTGCACATCATGTCTCACGTCACTAAACAATACCTGATGAATTAATGAATTATCTAGGTACACCCATTATAACATATTCATGAATATGTGTTCCATATAAAGTATCATACATAATGAATCAAACATTAACATAAGGTTTACCAGTGGAAATAATTTGGTATCACAATCATGTCAAAAGAAATATCAAAAGGGAATATAAGAATGGTGTCCATAAAAGAATGGATATAAATCATACACAGACATTAATAAATGAAATTAGTTATATTTAATGATAATATATGTCAATAAAAAGTTAAAACATGTAAAAATAGTGTTAAATAAACTTTATAAAGAAAAAATTTTAGTGTGGTTTAAGGGAAAATTTTCAAGATTCATTAAAATGGAAAAGGACAATTTTTTTTATAAAACCAGGAATGAACCATGATATTTTTTCATTTTAAAATGATTTATTTTATAAAAATAGTGGTTGTTTAAGAAAAAGAATATTTTTCACTTGAAAATGTGTGAGAAATTGGAAAGTTCCCATTAATTGGGCATGCTTGTTGGGAAGAATTGGGAAGGTAATCGTTTAAAACACGTATATCCCAAGAAAAGAAGAATGAAATGATTTAGATAGACGAGTTTGGAAAATATAAATAGAATTTAGAATAATAACATAAAAATAAAGAAGAGTTACATTAGGGTAAAGAGATAGAAAGCATAACCTGGAAGAAAATTGGAGGTTCAGAAATAATCCCTTACCTTATGTCTGAAACGGTTCTCAATTTGATAATAATGTCTTGTATAATCAAATAAAATCCATTAAATAATTAATTACAAACCTTTAAGAAAATTATTTTGTTTATTATAGTTTTATTAAGTTCATTTATGTCTTTTTTGATGAGTTATAAGATGCAATTTCATCATTTAAGAGTGTTCATTTCCTTAGTTTTCATGCATGGTTCCCCTGAATAAATGTTTGAAAGATCATATGAAATGGGAGAAGGCATACAGAATTTATTTTATGTGTAATAAATGAACATTCATAAGATTAAATGTTTATATAAGTCATTTGGTTATTTAGGCTAAGAATGAATCATTAGATAAATGTTAATTATAACCGTTTAGTTTATTTAAAAAAATATGTATTTTTTATATAATAAGTTGTTTTATTATTATTTAAAATCAATTAAAAATTAAATTCATCTTAATATATTTTATTTTACGTCTAAAAATAATATTATATTTATTAAAAATTTCAATTTAATTAATTTTAATACAAATTACTTAACATTTATAAAAATAATTCTTTGAAATTAACCCTTTTACAATTATCACAATAATTATCATTAACCATTATAATTTATTTTTATGAAAAAAAATTAAGTGGCCATTAATAATTTATTTTAATTTCTTTATTACAACTATTAAAACTATTTTATCTGATTTATCTTCTAGAGGTGTTAAAAAATATTTAAAATAGGCATGCATAATACATTTTTTTAAAGTATTTTTAAGCATAAAGTGATTTTATTCTCAATAATTACCAATTAATTATTGTTTGATGAATATTAATTTACTTTATTATATATGTTATCAAAATATTTCACTTAAAATAATTTTTATTAGTGATTAATTTTATTTTGATAAACATGCTCCACACTTAAAGAATAATTCATTGAAAAATATCATTTTTAAATAATCTCTACGAAATACCTTTAAAATTTATTACTTATATATTAGAAATTTTATTTCATCAATCCATTGATATTAAAGTCTTTCATTTAATTTTATAAATAAATCAAATCACACCATGATAAAAATAAAATTCAACATATAAAAATATTTTTTAAATTATATATTTTAGTTAAAAGTATTATTTTTGTTTTATTCTATATTATTTATGCATTATATTACTTTTAATTGGTTTCAAAAAATATATATATTAATTTTAACTATCAAATAAATGTTCATACAGTGTAAATATTTCCAAGGAATATATTTCCAAAGACCATATTTCCCTTTATAATTGCACCATTATATCCTATAAATTTATTCATTCTTCTTTTAAATAAAACTTCTCATTTCATAACTCTAAATTTAAGTATTTTAATAATTATTTATATTTTAATGATTATTTATCATTATATGTATTTTTCTACTAGTGGTGATTCTCAAAGGTGAATATGATCAAGGGGATCTCCTAGTATTTATGATATTATTAATTTCAATGTATTGTACCATTTTAATTTATAAACTTTTAATGGATAAGGTCATATACATTATGTAATATTAAATAGAGTGTAATACATGGTTTCATGTTCCGTTTTTAATTTCCCATTACAAATAAATATAGTTTTGTTTGTTTGATTCATATCTTTTATAGATTATCTTACATAATTTTAATTCATTTGAAAGAAAAGATAAAATATATTTTATAATTATAGACACATAATTTAAAAACAAATAAGGGGTCTTTAAAACTATGGTGTTTTAAGAATTATCATTGCAAAGATATATAGATGGCTTAGGATGGGTAGTGTCCTGGTTGATGATGATATGATTGTTTGGTTTTTAAGGAGTTGTGCTAGAGGCTAGTGTATTTTATTCATTATTCTATGACACATGTGTATCAACCAAGGGGCTAGTGTTTTTATTTATTATTGATATTAAATATGATTTATATTTATAACATGTTATGTTTTATATCTAATGTATTATGTAGACTATTTATTTTTTAAATAATACCATGATATTTCTATTTAATATCTCAATTGTTTTCACTAGTTTCTGGTTTGTATGATAAAAAAGTTTCATTGGATTTAAAAATAACCATTATGCATTCCATTTTTGTTCATTATCTCCCCATGCTTAACTTACATTATAACATCTAGTCATAATCCTTTGGTATATAGTGAGTCTTTCATAATGTTACATGGTTAATTAGTATATGCAATGTTCATGTGGATAGGTCAGTGTATGTTATATTCACCATGTTTATTCTTAATACTTTCCTTTTATTTAAAAATGATATCCATAGAGGAGTAAATTAACATTTTTCCAGGATTAGTCCTCATATCATATGACACCAAGAAACTTTTTATATCATCAATATAAATCTATGTTAAATTTCATTCATTAATCAATAAAACCTTTAGATTATATAAATGTGAGTGTTTTCTAAATATATTCTATATAATTTATACAAATTTAATTTTGACAGCATATACTCATATGGATCCAACAATATCAATTATTCAATTTGAGAAACTGTCTATGTTCTCACTATGATGCATAATCAAATCTTCAAATTTGTTATAAAAGACAAGAATATATTCTTCCTTCCCCTTTTCATCTCCTTTACTTATATTAGTCCATTGATTCCATTATATATTTTCATATTTTAAAATCAACATATTTATGTATATTCAATTTTAGAGTGATCAAGATAATTATATTTGTTTCTTAACATCAACATTTTGTATATTTTAATTAGATTCATTCAAGAAAACAATTATAGCATTAATATTATTAATTTTTTAAATTAATTCACAGAGAGAATCAAACTCAAGAGATTATATATGAAATATATTATGACTATTACATATCTAATAGATCTACCCATTAAATTTTGGAAATCCCTTTATGTTAAAAATGATATTCATGTCAAAGTTTCTCAATGATAAATTTTATAGTTGATAACCATTTTAATTTGATGTCACTTTTTACAACAACTATGACCATAATCAATCTTTGTGGGATGTGGAATTAGAATGAGTAAACTTTCTCATTGAATGTATATTGTTCTCATGTTAGAAAGAGAATAAAAATCTATCATTAAAATCACACTAAACATATCAAAAAAACAATGTAATTATGATACAAAGATATAGATATTTTATTTGTTATATATTTAATTTGGTTCCCTTGAATCAACATGAATTTTATTACTTTTTATTAAAATATCATGTATTTTTTTATACTTGTATTATCACATGTTTGATTGTACTTTTAAATTCTTATAAGTGATAATGTTATTAGATCATTTTTGTATTAATAGGTTATAGGAGTTCTCTATTATAATGAGAACCTAGAGATTCTATGCTAATATTATTTAAGATATTTTCTATGGTCAAGATATTGACATGACGTAGTTAATGTTTGACTACTAGGTATTGGGGGATCATAAGATTTGATGTTTATTATTATCTTGTTTGAACATTGTGATATCCTAGAAAGGAGTTCATAAGGACATACCTGTCATCCAAAACTCTACATATTATATTTATCATTGTTTATTTTTATTTGTGAGCATGTGTGATTGTCATTAAATATGAAATAATTATTAATGTGTTAATTAAATCACAATACTTTATGCATAATAAAAACCATGGACTATTTACTTGTTGTATAGTATCTCATGTCAATTGAGTCATGATTATAAAGACATCAATTAATTGGATATGGTAATATTTATCCATTTTGAATTTATTAAGAATATATCTCTATCCATTTGATTGAATTATAAGTTTCTGTTATAAATCTTTGGCCATAGTAATTTGTAGAGATGTTTATTTATTTAAGTCAAAGAATGATAGATCAAGAATTAATGATGATTTCACATGTATACATCCTTCTTGATGATATATCATGTTAAAACGAGATTATATTACACAATGAGTGTTCATAAGATGTTTTTTGTTGTTATCTCTTTAACTTATTCATTTATCAATGGATTCCTTCAAGTGTTTCGAGATTCCACTCTTATTCTATGTGTTAGACTTAATAATTCTAAAAGAAATGACCTAGACAGTAATACACTATATGTTTCATGAATCTCAAAAAATAAATATATATTTCATGGGTGAAAATATTATTTATATAAATTTAAAAAATTGTATTAAAAATTTAATATTATTCACAACACATATTAAAGTTATATTTATTTAATAAAAAAATATTTTTTATTCAAGGCTCAATTATTATTTATTAGAGAATGGTATTTTAGTTTAATTAACTGTTACAAAAAATAATATCATTTAAGTATATAAATAAATATTTATTAATTTAATGACCTTAGACAGAACTCATGTCACATTAAAATAATAGTTCTGATTATTTTTTAAAATGTGTGATGTTAGGTATTTACAATGATTAAAAAATAAATGGACTTATAGGGAAATCATTTAATTTTAACCTGATTATAAATAACATTGTTCACATAATTCATATAATTATTTTTTTAGTTGTCATTTTTTGAGACGTGTTATTATGATCAATAAGTTCTATTATCTTCTCTCAAAATCCATTCATAAAATAAATAGCTACCATCCACCCACCTCTAGAGTTATAGAGAGCTTCTATTCATAGGATCCATGTACATCATAAGTGATTAAATTATTCATACAAGCACACAATTATTGGTGATTGATTTTCCAATAGATTCTTGGTGCATGTGTGGATTCCTCTAGAAGATTTCTCATTTGGAATCCCCCAATAATGAAACTCACATCAATATCTTGATGTAATAAATTATATAGTCGCATTATGTTAAAAAAATAATATTATCTATAGGCATGATTAAACAAGAGTACCTCGTGTGTATTAAATTCTACCACCTCACGTTAGAGTGGTGGTGGTAACACACAAAACACGGTAAATAAACTTTTAAAATTTTAAAAAAATTGTGATTACATTGAAGATCCACCGCCTAACAGTTCAATGTAAGTATACACAACCCACATTTCCCAAATGAGTACCCCGACTGAGGTTCCAACTACTTACTGACCTAGTTTGAGCCAGGTTAGATCCTTTTTGACATTTACAGCCTCTAAACCCCACAAACATCATATTTAAACCACAATATACTTTTTAAACTTTAATAATATCAAAAAATTTAAAAAAATATTAAAAAATAAAAAATTATTAGGAATTTAAATAAAATATTTTAAGAATCGTGGAATTCATTTATATTCATTTAAATACATTTAATTTCTATTTAATAAATCAAATACCCCTTCTAGTAGAATTTTATATTATTTATTTTTTACAATGAATTTTTTTTATATTTTGATTAATTATGATTTGGGACTATCCCATGTATATTAAGTTATTTATTCAATTTTATTATTGCAATGAATTAAGTTTCCTAATGAAAATTTTTATAATAAATCAATTAATCATACTTCACCTCAAAATATATTCAAGGGACTTCATATCCACATTTTAATGTAGATAAATATAAAACCTATATTTCGAGTTCCCATAAACTATGAGTGATTTTACATATGTTATGATGGATCACACAATGATGCGGTTCATGAAATAATTTTTCATAGAACCAAACATGAGAAATGCATGAGATAATGATGGGGTGAAATGATTCGAGTCCTTACATGATTCCTTGAATTACCATGGGATCCTAGTTGATCTGTCTACTACTCAGTGGATCAACTATTAGATAACATCTCGTGATCAATTCATAGTTTGATTATCTTTCATGAATAGTTGATTATTTGTTGAATGTATTTTTATACATGATGAGATAGTATAGGTTAATGATCATTTGTAGATAAAAAATAATCATTCGATGAAATATTTCTATTTTTCATGCTAAAATTTTGAAAATGAACACATAATAATAAAATGAAAAATAGATTTTCATTCCCCTCCTAAAATAAATTAATATAAAAATATTTACATTATTTTAATAGACATGGTTAATTATTTATGTAAGTATCATAAATTTATTAAAAATCATTTGAATAATAAAATAATGTTATTTACGTATAAGTTTACAAAATTTTCAAAATAAATATTAATTAATTTATAGCATTCCATTATATTTTTTATTATGAAATCATTGTTTGAATTGTCAGTATATCCAGTGTTAAGGTAACTTACACTAATAAAAGATTATTAAGAGAGTGGGTAAATAAAACCTAATTGGGGTTAATTATAGCTTCCACTGTTTTCATAATAAAATTTGTATGCAACAATTGAGTAAATATGATTTTATGAATTATATATCAGGTAGTTCACTCAACTAATAAATGAACTGCAAGTTAATATATTTTTTAAGAATAAATTCCACAAAAATACCGATGAATAATTTATAAATGTGCTACTCTGGTTTATGAGAATGTAAATAGCTATACTTTTTATTAAAAAAATCTAGTGACTGACTAATCTAATTTCATTTTTATGGAAAATTATGATTTTTTGGAAATAGTGGGACAAAAAAGATTCACATAGTCAAAATATAATTAAATAGGTAATTTTCCTCACTTCCATGAAACATAAAATTTATTATGTTTTTAAGATGATTTTACATTATGGTGAATAACCTAGGTCATCTTTGAAGGAGTGTTAAGGGGTTTTAGTATTTATTTTCAATACTTTTTCCAAAAACAAGAAAAACATGGAGGATTTTAAATGGTGTTTGAAAATAAAATAACATAATTCAATAACTTAATATTTGAATAAATAAATATGTATTTTAAAAAATATAATTATGTTATCATTTTAATATTATGAAAAACAATAGAACGTTCATAGTTTTAAAAATAACATTTGGTTTAATGAAATTCTTTGGTTGAGGGTAACCAATATCTTGGTTCCCCTCTTTTCTCTTTAGAGTGGTGCATCAAGAACCAACCCATAACACGTTTATTTCTTTTTCAAGGTTCGGGACATATTTGTCGAATTAAGGGTCCCAAAAAATATGGATATCAAGTATGTGTGAGGGAGAAAAAGTCACTTGTGTTGTCTAGTCGGAAGATATTAAGATTCCCACTTGAGATCTCAAGCCAGTGGGTTTTGAAATAATTTGTTTTCTCTCCAATCGTCTCAAACAAATGTATACAAATAAAAATAATTTCATGTTAAAACTAAAAGAAATATTTTCAATAAAAAATTATACAAAATATTTAGTAAAAATGTGTTGGAACTCCATTTTAAAGTGTGTAGCTCCATCACAATGATCTCTCACTATTTAGATCGTCATCATGATGAGGAGGAAGAAAATTGGAAAGATAAAATTGTATATACATTTTATATTCTTATAATTAATTAGTATTCGTGTTTTATTAGATAATACACCATATATGTGTTGATTATTATAGAGAATGTGTTTCTAAGATTCCAAAGGAAAAGTGGTGGAAACTGGCCAAATGTGGACATTACCTGTCGTGAATCATTTACACAATATGTAAGAATCATTCAAAGCCTTTCACAAGTCATAAATAAGGTCAAGAATAATTTCATGAATAATTTAAAAGGAATGAAAATATTTTATCATTAGAATCAACATTACACATCATATAAAATTCAAAGGCCAATTCCCACTTAATTTTTATGTTTTGAGAAGAAACATGTCATGAGTGCCAATTACACATCATGATACGAGTCAAATCTCCAAATCCTAAAGAGTTAGGATGAGATTAATGTTACATACAAATTAAATATAGAAAAACATGGATAGATATTACATGATGTGAGAATATTTCACGATTTTTAATTTCCCAACTATTTATTTTCCAGAGTGCGCACAGTAGTACAAAACATTTTGGCCTTTCTATTTTATCTCATTGTCTCCTAATTTTATCGCTAATTTTCTATCCCAACTCTAATCTAATTAATTTATGTTACATTTTTTTATTTTTTTACATGAAATATTTATTTATTTAATTCTTTTACCAATATGACTTCCATCTACCATTTCTGTTCTAGTTTGACAGCGGCTTCACCATACAATCTTGCATGTTTACTGTTTGAAGTAAGTATTTGATTGGTACATTGCTAGTTCTATTCGTGAACTATTTTATTCATGAACATTCAATTGAAAAATATCATATATCAACTATTTTATTAGTACCCCAAGAATGTCTGTAATTGTTTCTTATATCTTGATTATTACCATAAAATGTGGCTAAACCGCTTAGGGTACGGGTCGATATTGGGGGTGTTCTTAACGTAATGAATTTATAAATCATATATTAGAATCCCAAATGGTATTTATTATGTTACATAAATATTTTTCATTCAATTATTTTTGACATCCCTGGACATAAGAAATTTGAATGAAAAAACATAACCTTATTGGAGTATAGTATGTTATGACCGTTATCTAGTGACAATTTATTCCATTGAATATAGGCTTAGTTTATGTAGGTTTTTAGCTATCTACAGACCAAGGAGTAGTTCCATCTTACGTTGATATAGTTATTTTGACTTTAATAAACTAGTTTTCTATGCACTCTATCACAACCTAAGCCTTGGGACCATCACAAGTTAGGACAAAGATTATTCTATTTACTATACTAGAAATAGGACTTATTCCAACAGACCTATACTAACAGTTTTCCAAACCGTTTGTATTGGATACATGTACCAATAGTCTGTAAAAATGTGGTTACATAAATACCTCATATATTCATATACTAATGTTTTTTTAAGAAACTATTTTTATAGTTGTCTTGAAGCTACTCTATGCCAATAGTTTCTTGAAAACAGTTGGTATTGGACACTAATTAGGACTTATACCAATAGTTGGCCAAAACCATTGGTATAGGTCCAACCTATGCCAAATTTTTCATAAAAACTATTGGTATATCTCAAAAAAAATAACATATACCAAGAGTTCTCAAAACCATTGTTATAGGTCTATACCAACAGTTGTGAGGGTCGTTGGAATAGGTACCCATATTTTTTATGGAATATTTTGTCAAATAACATTAAATAACTGAAAAGTTAAAATACTTATGAATATTCATATATATAATATATATGAAGATATTTTCACAAAATTCACGTTAGGCTAGTGGTTAGGTCATTGGATTATTAATGGGAGGTGTTGGGATCAAAAACCTACCATGTTTTATTTTTTGAATTACCTATGCCAACAGTTTTATGAAACCCTTAGTAGAGGTTTTTTATATTAACTATAACAAACATTTTCTAAAAACGTTGGTATATGTTTATACCAATGGTTTTCCCAAAACAGTAGGTATAGACATATCCCAATACCAAACTAGCCAACGGTCCTCCAAACCGTTGGTATAGGGTATTTTTCTAATAGTGTTACCAAAACCCAAAAAATAACCATGATCCCTATCTTATTTTTGAAAATTAAACCTAAATAAATAGTATTAATCAAATCCCAAACCCAAACCAATTCTTGAGGACTCCTGTACAAAGGTTTCTAAGTCACTACTTCCTTTTCTAACAAACATTCCCCATGGTTTTGACCTAATACTATCACTATAACACGTCATTATACAAGACTAGTTTGGGATAAAATGAAATTCTAATATGAAATCAGCCCTTGTAAATTAAATGATGTGTGTGTATGTGTTAAATATTATTACTATTTTTTTGGATAATTTTATTATAATTAAGTACAGAAACCTTCAACATGAACTTGCGATTACCTCACATGTCCTCCATTTTCTCTTTTCATTCTTTCATCTTTATTTCGAATGCTATTGTGTCATTATTACTTCTAGACTAATGATTGAATAAATGACCCCTAAATCATTCATAGAGCCTTGATTCCCAAAAATTACTTACCTTCTTTTCTAAAATATAAATGTACCATTATGAAAGTCTCCATCCAAGTATGGATGACCATAATAATCCTGAAGGTTCCAACCCATCTAACATGAAATATTTTACACCAGCACTTCAAGGAGATCAACCCCTATAACTGGAGTGAACCATTATAGATTATGGATTGAAATCAATCAATGGTACAAAAACCTGTATTTTGTTCCCTATTATACATGTACATATGTTTGAAATCAGACATTGACTCATCAGTATGATCCAGAACATGGTTTAGTTCAGCGAGCTTTAGAGTGAAGATCCTTATAATCACATCTCCAACTTCCTGGAAGATAGTGATACATTTCTCATACAAAGAGTGTCCTATTATGAAATTATATTGGGAGTATTCACATTCTTTTTCTGTGATAGAGCAAAATATTGGCTAAAAATCCAAGCTCCTGAGTCCATCACAACATAGGACAAACTACCTATGAAAATCCAATAAAAATATCTTCCACCGAGACGGATTAGGAATATTTAGAATGACATAAACATTCTTGAGAATAATGAATGGATAATTATACTGGGAGACCAATGATCATTTTAATGAACTTACTAGTAATTTCCCCCATCATGGACTTGATCTGTGGGTCAAACTGCAGACCTTCTATCAAGGTCTCCAACCCGCTGATCGTATAGTGGTTGATTATGCCGATGATGGAATATTTATGTTGAAAACACCTAAATTTGTCTAAGAACATAAAAATTTGGTCTCTCAAAATTTAACTCTATGGAAGAGTGATCATGGACCGCCTCGGCATAGAATCCACCATGTTGAAGAAGACACCTGTATAATAGCAAAAGTAGAGGCCCTAACTAAGAATCTAGAATCCCTTTAGCTACATGATTTTCCAACTCCCCCTCCTACTCCTATAATGGTGATTCAATCCTATAAAATATGTGCTACCTCACACTTATATAAAGAATTTATGAAAATAGTAGATGAAAAACAAATCCAAAATTGTAATTTCGTTAATTACAATCCTAAATACCAAAAATGCCAGTAAATGCAATAGTATTATCAATAGAGGCAGCCTCAATAGCCACCATAAAATAATCAAGGGTAATAAAATTAGAGAAGTATTCAAGTAACACTCAGGAATAAAGGACCACCTAACTATCCACCATGAATCTTGTTCCTATGCCACCTCAACAAGTTTCCCAACTACCATTCCACATAGAGGTAAGAAAATATTTCTACCAGCTTAGGAAATACCACTAAAACTAGATAAACATATTCATTTAAATTAGTAGAGTATTTTCAAAGACTACATCAAAAAATGTAGATCAGGGGATGAACAACCAAAAAATAGAAATTCAAAATCAAAGGGTTTTCCTTCAGAATCTCGAACATCAAATGGGTCCAACCCTTATGACATTGTCAAATAGATTGATAAGTACGCTGGTTGGTAATAATGACACATACCCAAAGGAAGAGGCAAAGGTAGTGGTATGAAGGGGACTAAGAAGTACTGAATTTTCAACAACCATGTATACAAGAATATAAAATTATTAGGAACTCAAGAAATCTGCAACAATCATTTATGAGAATAATAACAAAAGCGTGAATAAATCAAATCAAGAGAACCCTCATGAATTACAACCTCTTGAAAAAGATACACCACAAAAGAAACCTATAGAGGATATCCATATTTCACTACCATATTACAAACCACCTATCCCCTATACAAAAATAATTATATAATTATGGATTGAAGGAAAATATAATATATTTTTGGTGATGTTCAAGAAATTTCACATCAATATCCGATTTGCTAAAGTTATTGACAAATTGCCTACATATGCCAGATGTTTTTTATAAATACTATATAACAAGGGGAATATGAATGATCTTGTATTAATTTAACTAAATTAATTTTTTTCTGCTATTATTCATAATGAAATTACATAAAAATGAGATATCTGGGGAGTTTCTCAATTCCATTCACTATAGGATAATGAAACTTTGGAAGAATATTGTGCGACTTAGGAGCTAATATTAACCTCATGATAATGAGGTTATTTCAAAAGCTATAAATCAATGAAGTAAATCCTACTAGAGTGGAAATTTATTTATCTGATCGATCATTTAAGAATCCCCAAGTGCTTCGCAAGGATGTTCTAGTCAAAATCGATCAATTTATTTCCCCAAAAGATTTCCTCATTTCTAAAATAGAAGAAGAGGGTGTCATTCCGATTATCATAGGATGAAAATTTATATACATAGACAAGAAAATGTTTGATGTGAATAAACGTAGACTTATATTCCTAGTAAGTTAATAACAAGTTGTGTTAAACCTATTAAATTATTCAAAACAAACAGATGATTCTTTTGACTGCCAAGTTATCTTTTCCACTGAAGTGAAAAATGACTACAATGACATTGAGGATGATACTGATGAAATTACTTCTACTAAAATGGAGGAGTATGAATGGTCTCTCTCAAATTTACCCAAGTTTTTAGAGTTAAGAATTCTCTTGTATTTTAGCTTGGGTTGTCGAGTCCTCATAGACCTAAGAAGTAACCTACAGACACGTACATATTTGGGATTGTTTTTTGCAATGAAGTGGCCAACATGGGTTTATTTTAGATGTGTTTAAGTGAAATATAAGAGACCTAAGAGAATTCAATTTAAAATAATGAGTTGATACTTGGTTATCACTTGGGGGGATTGGATGAAATTCTTTTTTAACAATTTTAATTTCTTATATTTGAGTTAGGTTTATTCAAGAAGATCATACAAATTCATCACTTACTAGTTTAATACCAACAAAACATAATAATAATCTCATATACACTTGTAGGATCAATTAATTAGCACTCCAAGGTAAAGGTTCTTATTATCACTTGAAGTATGTGGCCATAAAATTCAACAAGGACGAAGATGTTTTAAAATCATCAAATAAAAATATCAATTAAAAGAAGTGATTATACATTGATGGGGTGATAATTAACATCCAATACAGCCCCTTTCTACTACCATGGATCAACCCATAAGTGGTTTATCCCTCCATTTATGATATGGTTTCATTGGAAGTGGTAAGTAGACTCATGAGGGAGGAAATAAAGAAGTAAAAAATAGTTAAATAACGATTACTACAACGCTGTGTGATAATTTCACAAGGTTTTTTGTGAATAAATTCAAACCATGAACCAATGGTATCAACATTACATTAATAAAAACATAATAATAGGAAAATAATAACTTTTATTAAGAAAATAATATGAATTAGAACAACTTACATTTGAAATAGAAACTTGAGACAATAAAAACGCATCATAACATTACAATGAATTAAAGCACCAAAGATGAATAAATATTCCCACACCACTACCTTATATAAAAAATTTGGGAGTCTTAGGTAGATCCTCCAATAGTTACAGTCATCTCACTTGATTATGGTAGGCTTAGGGTGGTGGAAAGATTGTGGAACTTAGAAATTTCCACTCTTGACCCGAGGTGGAAGCCTACTTGCATCCACCGAAAAAAGTGCCTAGAAGAGATTCTAGATGGAAGAATTAGAGTGGTCCATAGAAGAATACAATGAATATATGAATGTCCCCTAACCATCTATTATGTGTCATCCCAAAAGAGTTTATGGACTATGAGATATGTGTAAAATAGTGGCCTATTTGTCTGGGCCATAGAATCTAGTCGAGAATTTTATCTCCAACATGGGCCGTCTGTAACTCCATTCAAACATCTGAACTATCTTTGTAAAATGTTTAATGAAATGTTTCCCATGATATCCTCTATGTTTAGATAAATTTGAGAATCATTGGACTTGGATCCTGGCTGTTATAGGCTTGTTATTGGGATGTTTTCTAGTTTAAATTGCATAGAATGTGTTTCTATGAAATCCAATTTTGGTGGTCTTCCAACAGGAATCTTCCAATACATAAAATGTATGAATGGATCCCAATGTAATGTGAAAAATAAAAATTAAATATGAATATAAAATCAATATCATTTTTTAATTTATGAGGTGTTCAAAAATGTACCATGTAATAATGTATTTTAAGAGGGAATTACAAACATATTGGGAATCAATGTTCAAAGTTTAAAATGCACTAAAATGGTGTTTTTGAATAATAAATCACATGAATATTTTATATATTAACAATTAATATTAGCCTCATTCAGTGGATAATCACATCCCCAATTTGAGTTTCTCTAGTCTCAAGCAAAATATATCTAAAAAATGTGAAATTCAAATTCCGTTTTTCAAAAACATTTTAATACACAATGATCACCAAAAAATTCTTATACCAAACAATCATGAAACCTGTCAAAATATTTTAATACAAGACATTTTCATAAGAAGATCACAATCCCATTCTACGGTTCAAATTCATCGCCATATTTCATCCAATATCAATTAAAGATGTGGATGTGGTGTGTATAACAATGGACATGGGAGTTCATCTTTATTCAATGGGGAAATGATGGAAGTGCTAAGTTGAATCACATTTCAATATTAAGATGAGTATTCAGTTTTTTTCAATATTTCCATGGTAATTGAAATTGAACTCAAAAGAGTCAACCCATGTAGTGAGACATTGCTGATGACTCCGAGGCTCAAAGACCTTAGGGTGCCAAGTGAAGCCCACATACTCAAGAATCAACTCAAGTTAACTGATTCAAAAAAAAAATCAAATTACGAAAAATAGAGATTTAATTACTAACTCTAGGCCAGACAACATTGGAATCACGATCCCCAATTGTCGAAAGCCACAGATTAGGTCATTTCAGGGCATTACGCAAAAATTTATTGTTTATTAATTTATTTATTTAGTTTTTTTAATGGAATACTCATATTATAAATAAAATTAACACCAAGCCTATGCTATTTATTTGGATGACCCCATGAACACAAACTAATACCCCAATATCAAAAGGATTTGCGTTATGATCTTTTTTTTTTATTTCGAAAAAAATATAAACGATGAAATTTCACATTAGACAACTACACTTTCCAAAATCTATGCTCATGAAATTATATATAGATTAAAATCAGAATCTGGGCATTCTAAATTATTGGATATTCAGTTTCAAAGTGTGAGATGTGTATTATCATGTTCATGGTTAATGAAATTTTTCCTTCCTTGCATTTTTGTATGCACACAAAATTAATTATTATTATTTAATTCTTTTCTCTCACAACATAGAATAACATTTTACCAAGTGTTTAAAGAAAATAAAATTTAGAATGGGGGTATAGGTAGATGAGATGAGTTCTAAAAGGGGTTTGAAATATGAGGATCATGGAATGAAGTCACCTGGTGGTTAAAGTTGAAGTTCTTGCTACTCCAATTTAGTCCTTTGATATCAATGTCACTTGCGGAGTTCCCTAGTGGAAAAAGGAAAAAACAAATAAGCTAACAAATAAAACAATATATATATAAATATATTTATTCATATAATAAAAAAAGTAAAAAAAGTATATATAAAAAAATTATAGAATAAGGAAGCACTATAAGTTGTAGGTCAGTGGTAAGTGTGTGCCCATGACTCCCTTTAATCATGGGTTTGAGTCCCCGCGGCTTTGCTGATTATGATGGGGTTTTCCCCAGGACCTACAATGTGTAGTTTTAATTTCTTAATTATTATTATTATTATTTTGAATTTTTATTTTAACCTACAAAAACATAAAAATAAAATTAACTGATGATATATTGTCTTATTTTTAAATTTCCAGGTAAGGTAATACCCAAGGATCACAGCATGTGACACGGATAAATATGTCACTCCCCTTTCATACCAATCCATACTCATAATAGAAGAATAGTTCAACAGTCTAATTTATTATTATTATTATTTAAAATATAAAAATGATTCATTAATCCTATTTGAAAAATATGGGTGATTCACAATGATTGGAAACATAAAAACTATGGGTTTCCTCCCATGCAGTGGTTTTGTTTAACGTCGTTAGCCCGACATGGATCCTAAATCTATCAATTTTTTCCCGGTTCATAGGTTGGCTCAGTTAACTCAACCTCTGTTTCCTATTTATTGAATGATTCAATGAATGTTTTTAACTTATGTCCATTGACCATGAAAATGTGACCACTTGTGGGATCCTGAATCTCTACTGCCCCATGGGGGTAAACATCATGCACTATGAATGGACAAGAAAATCTAGACCTTAACTTTCCTGGGTGTAAATGAAGATTCAAACTATACAAGAGAACAAATTTTCCCGATTCAAAGTGTTTAACTTTTATATTCATAGATTGCTAAGCTTGAAATCTATCTTTATTTATTCTTGAATTTTCATAAGACTCCATATGAAGTTCCTCAAGTTCAATAAGATCTAATTTCCTCTTTTCTTCGGCAAAAGAAATGTTGAAATTAATTTTTTTGATTACCCAAAATTCCTTATGCTCAATTTCAATAGGTAAATGGCATGTTTTTCAATAAACCAACCTATATAGTGACATTCCTAGGATGGTTTTGAATGTTGTACGATATTTGCAAAGGGAGTCCAAGAGTTTCTCAAACCAATCATTCCAATAGGGATTGATAGTTTTTTCAAGAATTTTCTTAATCTCCCTATTTGTTAACTCATCATGACCATTAGTTTGAGTATGTTACACAGTGGAAACATTATGATAAATCCCATAATTATACAAGAGTGAAGAGAATGGGCGGTTGTACAAATTGGTTCCTTGATCACTAATTATAGCCTTAATAATTCTAAATCATGAAAATATATTCTCTTTCAGAAATCTAATCACAACATGATGGTCATTGGACTTGGTTGGAATGGACTCAACCCATTTTGAGGAATAATCAATTGCTAAGAGGATGTAGAGGTATCCCCTAGAGTTTGGGAAGGGTCCCATGAAATCTATTCCCCCACAATCAATGATTTCAACAACCCCAATTGGAGTGGGGGGAATTTGATTTATTTTGGTAGTGGATCCTAATGCCTGACACTGAGGGGAACTTTTGAAGAATTGGAAGGAATACTTTGTGTGGATATGATAGTAGAAACCACTTTTGATGACCTTTTTCGGTGGTTTTATTTTCAAAAAAGTGTCCACATGCCTCTCCATAACAAAAATTTAGAATGGACTCTTTCTTGGATTCAAAAACACATCTCCTAATGATTTGATCAGGAAAAAACATAAAGAGGTAGGCATTATTAAACACATAGTGTTTGAAATCAGAAAGTAATTTCCTATTATCTTTCGTCCCTAGGAATTTTGGAATGTCACCCGTCACTAAATGGTCTGTTATGTCAGCATACCATGGGCAATCACTCACTGAATAGAGGTGTTCATTGAGAAATGAGTCAGGCACAGAAAGGTGATGTGAGTTGTCTTTGAATTCCATCCTAGAGAGGTTATCATCTACAATGTTTTCAACACCCTTTTTATCATTAATGTTTAAATAGAACTCTTGAAGAATAAGGACCCACCAAATCAATCTATCATTGGAATCTTGTTTTTGGAAAAGGTATTTTAAGGATGAATGGTTAGTGAAGACAATGATGGGTGATCCTAAGAGATAATGCCTAAATTTATCAATGGAAAAGACAACAGCGAGTAACTCTTTCTCAGTGGTGGTGGATTTGATTTAGGCATCATTTAATGATTTTCTTGCATAAGCAATGAAACATGGAGTTTTCTCAGATTGTTTTCCTAAGACTACTTCTATAGTGAAGTCACTCGCATCACACATGAGCTCAAAAGGATGTTTCCAATTTGGAGATTTCATGATAGATGGAGAGAAAGAAGATGACTTGGGTGTAGAGAATGATTCCATATAGATTTTTATCCATAAAAATAGAGAATCTTTCACCAATAGAGCACAAATTGGTCGAGAAATAAAGCTGAAATTCCTAATGAAACTTCTATAGAAACCAGCATATCCTAAGAATGACCTCACTTACTTAACATTTTTAGGATAAGGAAGGTGATGAATGATGTCAACCATAGCTTTATCAACTCCAATCCCTCTACCAGATACCATATGGCCTAGAACAAGTCCTTATTTTACCATGAAATGGCATTTTTTCCCAATTTAGGATGATATTCTTATCCTATCATATTGACAAAACCCTATCAATATTTAGAATTCATCCCTAAAAAGAATCCCCAAAGATGGAGAAGTCATCTATCAGAACTCTAAACAATCCCCCACCATGTTCGAGAAGATTCCCATCATGCACCGCTAGAAGGTACAATGGTCATTACATAACCCAAAGGGCATTCATTTGAAGGAAAAAGTGATGAATAGACAAGTGAAGGTTTTTTTCATTGATTCTCTATGGAGACCTCGATTTGATTATACCCTGAGAATCCATCTAGGAAGCAATATAATTGAAGAATCACTACTCGCTCAAGGTCATGATCAATAAAGGGAAAGAGGAAATGGTATTTCTTGGTACAAGAGTTGAGATACCTATAATCAATACAGACTCTCCATCCAATACTGACCATTGTGGGGAGAAGGTCACTATCCTCATTGGTGATCATAGTAATTCCCACATTCTTTGGACAACATGAATTGGTCTTACCCACTCACTCTCAGCAATGGGGTAGATGATAACCACTTTCAAAAACATAAGAATTTCTTTACTAACCACATCCATAAGATTTGGATTGAGTCTCCTATGAGTTTGACGACATGGTTTGAATTCATATTCAACAACAATCATATGAGTTCCATTGAGTGGTATAATCCTAGGAATATCTGAAATGGTCCATCGAATTGCCTTCTTATGCTTTATAAGGACATGCATAAGCATCATTTCATGATTGGATTCAAGAGAGGAAGAAATGAAATAGGAAAGGATCTATTTTCCCCTAATAATTCATACTTGAGTGATGAAGGTAGGATCTTAAATTCGAGATAATATTGTTTATAAAATTCAAAGGAAGGATGGGACTTTGTATTGAACTCGATTTCCTTTTCCAGATTTGTTGACAGAAATTGGTTTCTTGTGAATTGAATTTTTATCCACTAAATTATCCAGATTAGTGTCATGAATGGGTATGGACACAATGTTATTTATTTCACCAATGGTTTCATTGATTGGTGATTCAATAAAATCATCCATAGAGCTATCTGAAAGAGATTAAATCCAAGGAGAAAAATTTCCCTCATGTGAACAAAGAAAATCAATATCATATTGACATAAACATCCTCCAGTAATCCCTTGATTCTCCTAGAGTTCACTATCAACACTATCAATCCAATTAATCTCATGAATCTCTTCATCATCCCCAATTTTAGTGTTTTCATTTTAGATGTTCATGTCAAGACTCATATTTCTAAAGGTGATGGTCCTGTTCCCATTTCGGACTAGGATAATAGAGTTCGTTGTTGAATGGAAGGGACGACCAATGATGATGGGGGTTTTCTCCCTAGGACTTAATCTTGGGTGATTCTCAAGGACAACGAAGTCAGATGGGTAAATGAAATTTTCAACTTTCACCAAAACAGCATTTAATATCCTCTAAGGAACTCAAACACTACGATCAGCAAGTTGAAGAGTGGAAGATGTGGGTTGAGTTCTTTGAGCCCTATCTGACAATACATGGAATAATGAATCAGGTTCACACTGGCTCCTTGATCACAAAGGGCATTGACAAATTTGTTCTCTCCTAACTCAACATTGATGTATGGACAAATTGGATCATTCAACTTTGGAGGAACGGTCCCTTGAATGATGGTACTCACATTAACAGCCAAAAGGACCTAGTTTTTATATGAAAATTTCAATTTAAAATTGGACAAGTCCTTAGGGTACTGTGAGTAGGCAGTAATGGTTTATATTGAATCAAAAATGGGGATTTTCAACTTAACGTGGTTGAAGATTTCCCTCAATGTTTCATTCAGTTCATGTTTAGATTTTCCACTTATTCATTGAGGGAAGGGAGAAGGTTGTTTGATTGTTTGGTGTGGTTGTAGTTCCTTCACATTCTCAATAGGTTTTTCAGAATCTATATGTGGTTATTCATCATTTTCATGCATTTTTTTACGATTTTAATGGTTCTAGAATATCTTGTTTAGGTTTCTCAATGGATTTCCCACTTCTTAAAATTGTCACTCCTTTGTGTTATTCATGATAGGTTTGTGTGTAACTAGATTCTCCCCATAAATTTGTGGATGGTACTTCCTGATTTGGTATAGTTTGCTTTCAAATTTTAATGGTTTCTATTTCATGTTTAAGGGATGAGACTTCTAAGTTCATTTTCTCAATTGTTTTACACAACTACTCAAGGATTGGAAGAGGGACAAATTGAGTAGGGTCTTATGATGTTTCTTTATCCCAAGAGGATACTTTTGTTGTTGGATTGTTAGTTGGTATTGGAAAACAGTATTTTGGTATTGGTATGGTTGTGGTTGTGATTGGTTGTGGTTTCAGAAATTCTATGTAGGGTAGGGTTTTAGTCCTTGTGGTTGGCTAGCTCATTGGTTATCTTCCTAGAAGAATCCTGGGTGGTCATTATACTTTGGGTTGAATGTGTTTTGGTATTGGGGATTTTGGATGTTTAAGGAATTGATTTTAGTAGGTGTTCCTCTTAGAAGAACATCCTTGATGGATTGAATGGTTGGTCAGTTGTCTGTTTTTTAGTCATGTTTGTCACAAATTGTGCAAATGGGGTCTACAGTTTGGATTTCATATATTTTCCTAAGGTCTATCTATTCAACCTTCCTAGTGAGTGATGCGAGTTTAGACCTAAGGATGTCCTCTTCTCTAATTTTATGCATTATTGTAGTTCTTTGTGAATTTTCATAATAAGGTGATGTTCCCCATGTTTGTTTTTGTTCAGAAATGATTTCTAGATACTCGTAAGCATCATTTGGGGCTTCATTTTTAAAGGTCCCATTACACATCATGTCAATGAATTTTCTGTTCCCTAGGCCCAAAAATTCATATAAATTTTTCACTTGTTCAGGAATAGAAAAACCCTGGTGTGGAACCATGTTTAGGGTTTATTTGAACCTCTCCCATGTTTCATATAATGACTCTCCCTCTTTTTCAACAATGTTTAGAATACTCTTTTTAAGTGTAATTGTTTTATGGTGGGGAAAGTATTTTTTGTAGAATTATCTTTCTAATTGGTCCCAAGAGTTGATGGATGATGGTATCAAATTTTTTATCCAATTATTTTCTCAATACTTTAAATAAAAAAGAAATTTCTTCATATTAACTGATTCTATATGATGTGGGGGACACATAGTATCTACAATGTCATTAAACTCCTTGATGTGAAGGTAGGGCATCTTGGACTCCATTCCACGGAATGTGGGAAGGTGGTTTAGGACATGGGGTTTAAATATGTACTTTTAATCTCCTAGGGAATTATTTCTAATGCATGAGGGGGAATTGGTCTAGGAAGGTGTGAGGTAGCCATTCATGGTTTGATCGATTGCATTCCCCAAGTTGGGCGCTTCCTCATTTGGATTTCCATTTTGGTTCCCACCTGGGTTCATGAGTTGGTTTCTTTGAAAACCATCCGTTGAAATGGGCTCAATTTTTTTACTTTAGAGTATTATTAATATTATGATCTAATGGAAACAGTTTCCTCGGTGTACTTGACTCCCCAACCCTAGGACTATCCACCCTAACAGGAGAGTTTGATTGGTCACGGGTGTAGACAGACATCTGCCAAAAGAAAAAAATTGAGAAATGGAAAATATAAGAGATTTTGGATGAGAATAGAAGAAATGGGGGAGAATATAATGGGTGTTTAGATGACTTACATGGGTCCCCAGAAACAGCGCCAAAATTTGGCCTCGCCCAAATTTACCCATGTTTTTAGGGTTAGGCAGTCTCTTGTAGTTTAGCTTGGGTTGTTGAATCCTCCGAGACCTAAGATGAATCCTACAGACACGTGCATTCTATAGATTTTTTTTGGCTATGAAGTGGCCAAAATGGATTTATTTTAGATGGGTTTATGTGAATTATAAGAGAATTAAGTGAATTCAATTTAAAATAATGAGTTGATCTTTTGTTATCACTTGTGGTGGATTGGATGAAATCCTTTTTTAACAGATTCAATTTCTTATATTTGAGATGGGTTTATTCAAGAATATAAAAAACATCATCAAGTACTAGTCTAATGCCTACACACCATATTACTGATCACTTATACACTTGGATGATCAAATTTATGAGCACTCCAAGGTAAAGGTTCATATTAACACTTGAAGTATGTGGACTTAAAATTCAACAAGGGTGAAGAAGTTCTAAAATAATCAAATAAAAATATCAATTACAAGAAGTCATTAGAAATCGATGGGGTGATTAATAACATACAATAATGCCCCTTTCAACTCCTTTGGATCAACTAAAAATAGGGTTATCCCTCCATTTATGCTATTGTTTCAATTTAAGTGGGAAGTATACTCATAAGGGAGGAAATAGAAAAGTAACAAAATGAGGAAATAATGAACAATCCACTGTTGTGTGATAATTTCACAAGTCTTGTTGTGAATAAATTCACAAAATGAGCCAATGGTATCAACGTGATATTACTAAAAACATAATAAGAGGAAAATAAGAATTTTTATTAAGAAACTAAGATGAATTAGAACAACTTACATGTGAAAGACAAACATGCGACAAAAAAAATACATCATAACATTACAATGAAAGAAAGCACCAAAGATGAATAAATATTCCACCTATAATGCCTTAAATAGTTTTTTTGGGAGCCTCATGTAGATCCTAAAATATTTAAAGTCAACCCACATGAGTATGGTAGGCTTAGGGTGGTGGAAATCTTGTCGAACTTAGACTTTTCCACTCTTGACCCGAGGTGGAAGCCATCTTGCATCCACTGGAGAGAAGCACCTAAATGAGATTCTAGATGGAAAAATTAGAGTGTTCTATAAGCGAATAAAATGAAGCTCCCGATTAACTCTAACCTAATGTAAAGTATCATCAAAAAATAGTTTATGATTTATGAGATATGTTTAAAATGGTGGGCTGTTTTTTCTGGTCCATAGAATCTAGCCTAGAATTTTATCTTCAACTATGGACACCAGTAACTCCATTCAAAGATCCAAACTATCTTTCTCTACTATTTAATGTAATTTTCCCCATGGTTTCTTATATTTTCCGTTAATTTTTTAGAACCATTGGGCTTGGATCCTAGCCTCTATAGTCTTGTTATTGGGATGTTTTCCAGTTCACTTTTCCCAGAATGTGTTTCCATAAAATCCCATTTTGGTGGTCCTTAAATGTGAATATTCCAACCGGCTGGGTAACCAATCTAGTGAGGTATGATTTTATATTATTATTTGGCTATTTGTTTCTACAGTGGCTTTTTTCTTTTGTGAGGTATAACAATTTACCCCAAGTGGGCTCTTTTTAAAATGAAATAAATATTTACTTTGGAGGATGAATGTGAATATTCTAATACTCCAAAAGTATGAATTTTTACCAATGTAATGAGAAAGCTAAAAATTAAATATGAAAATAAGATCAAGGCCATTTTTTATTTTAGGAGGTGTTCAAAAATGTAACATGTAATGGTTCATTTTTAGAGGGTATTACCAACATAATGTGAATCAATGTTTTAAGTATAAAATGCACTAAAATGGTGTTTATGAATAATAAATCAAATGAATATTTTATATATTAACAAGGAATATTATCCTAATTCATTGTATAATCAATTAACATGAGGGAATAAACTACATAGAACCTCTTACGAGGGACACTATCTCGCCTTTGATACCATCAGTTATTCATCCACCAATGCAGGAGCTGAAACACCTCCCAAGCATAATCAAGTATCATTTTCTAGAGACTTTGTTTTCACTACTAGTCATCATTATCTCAGATATGACACACCCACAAGATTAAACTTTTATGTAATAATGACATAAAATTTCATTTCCTGGGGGTGGATGACATCAAAGGGATCATCCCCACATTAAGCACTCATAATATGTTATTAAAAGAAAGTTGAATAACCAAATTGCATCCTTAGATGCTGATCACAAAACCAGTTAAAGCAGTAGTTATGAAATAAGTACTGAAACTTTCATACATAAGAATATTTTTTTTAATCTCTAGTAGCAAGTTGGTGAGTCCTCTATAAGTAGTTCCAAAGAACAGTTGTCTCATAGTTGTAAATAATGATGAAGATGAATTGATCTCAACATGCACCATAACTAGATGGAGAGTATGTGTGGTCTACATAATATTAAATAAAACAACATATAAAGATCATTTCCACTTTCTATTCATGGATCAAATATTGGTGAGACTCGTGGGGAATGAATTCGATTGTTTCCTGGATGGATATTCAAGATACGATCATATTGTAGTTGACCCAACAGATTACACCAAAATAACATTCACATGTCCATTCAGTACCATTTCCTATAGACATATGTCATCGGGTATGTGTAACACATTAATGACCTTACTAAGGTTTATGAAACATATCTACCATGATATGTAATATGAATTAAAGGAAATTTTTATGGTTGATTTTTCTGTTAATGGAAGATCCTTTTATGTATGCTTAAGTAATCTAGAAATTGTCCTAAAATAATATGAGGAGAAGTGTTTATTTTTTAATTGGAAACAATACACTTTATGGTTCATGGTAGTATATTCATTGGACACAAAATCTCTAAGGATTGCGTGAAAGTTGATCCTATGATGATCAAGGTGATCATGTATTTACCTAATCCCTCAATCATTAGATGCATTTGGAGAATCCTAGACTATAGAGGATTCTATCATCACTTTGGGAATGCTTTTTAAAACGTTCCCCACCATTTAACACGTGTATTGTTAAATGATTCCCTTTTTGAGTATACTAATGAGTTTGGGTGGGCATTAAACTTTTTAATTAAAATCATGGTGGATCATCCTGTAATCTTTCCACCAAACTTTGACAAAGACATAGAGTTAATGTGTGACACAAGAAAATTCAATGCACGTACAATTATAAGATAGTGGGTTAGACACATTTTATGTCTCATATAATATTCCAGTCACACCTTGAATGATGCTGAGGTAAACTACACAACCACTAAAAAAGAACTCCTAGTAGTTATCTTTTCCTTCGAAATGTTTTTCTCCTACATAATTTTTTCAAAGATGATTATTTACACTGATCATGCTTCCTTGAAATGTTTGGTGAGTAAAAATGATTCCAAACCAATACTCAGATAGTGGATCCTATTACTTTGATAATTTTACATTATTATCAAAAACACCAAAGGGATGAATAATGGTGTTGTTGATCATCTACACAAACTCCCACTGACCCTCATTAAGGAATATAATAATTGGGACATCGAGGATGAATTCCCTGATGAAACTCTATTCAGACTAAAAATGAAGTTACGCCTATGGTTTTCTAACATTTCAAACATTCACCACATAGGATCCCTTTACCTAGACTAATCTTACCAAAAAAGGAGGCGATTTTTAGTCAGGGATTCCCACTACTATTGGAATGAGCCACTGCTTTTTAAACATTGTGCTGATGGAATAATACAATACGACATCCTAGAAGATGAGATCCAAAGCATGTTAGATTTTTGTTGCGTGTCACAAACTAGAGGGTATCATAGACCTGAATTCAAAATAGAAACAATTCTACAAAGTGAACTCTTCTGAAACACACTCCATCAAGATGTAAGATATTTTTGTAAGATCATTGATTAGTGAAAATGAAGTGAAACCATTGGGAAAAGAGATAAAATTCCCCAAAACCAAATCATGGATGTTAAAAAAAATTACATTTGGGGGATATATTTTATGGGGACATTCCCTAAATCACATGAAAATTTCTAAGTACTCATTGGTGTCGACTATGTATCAAAATGGTTTGAATTTGAAGCCACCACTCATAAAATAGAAAAACTGGTCGATAATTTATTTAATAAATATGTTTTTCAAGATCCAGATTTCCCCAAATAATCATTATTGATAGAGGATCACATTTTACCAATAATATTGTTAACAAACATCCATTGGAGTATGTAATCCAATATAACCTAAGAACCCCCTACCACCCGCAAAGAAACGGGTAAGTTTAATTGTTAAATAGGGAAATAAAATTTATCCTGGAAAATACTAGGAATAAAAATAAAAAAGACTAAAGCATCAAGTTAGATGATGCAACCTAGGAATACTACACTACATAAAAAACACTCATGGGTAAAACCCACTTCTTATAGTGTATGATAAGCCTTTCCATTTACCTGTAGATCTAGAGCATTGCTCATACTAGGAAATTAAGATGTTGAATCTTAATTCTCAAAAAGATGGGGATGTTAGGAAGATAGAGATGGATTAAATATAAGATATAATAAATGATTCCAATGTAAATGAGAATATTTATAAATGGAAAACAAATAAATTTAATGATCAGTGCATTGTGCAATGATTGTTTCTACTAGTGAATAAGGTCTTTTTATTCAACTCCCAATTAAATCGGTTCCCTCAGTTGTTCAAATCCAAATAGTCAGGACCCTTCATGGTTGTGAAATTATTTATCTATGGGACAATATAAATGATTATAACCACTATTCAAATTCAATGGACAATGATTGAAGTTTTATTGGGATCCTTTCTGCGAGGGGTCGGTCATTAATTTCAAATTCATCTAATAAACACTATTTCAATCTCTCGACATTAAACAAATCACTAATTGGGAGGAAACCCAAGATAGTTTAACTTAGGATACAATATGATAGATTAAAATTATGAAATAAGAGGTCAAATTACAATCAAAGATCATATATTTAAGGCAACAAGGGGGGTACCAAATTACACATTGTGTAATCAACTACATAGTGAGTAGGGTTCAGAGCCCCAAAAATTTTATATTCTAGAATTACACATCATCTACCCAAATACCTGGTGTGTAATTTCACTAATTATTTATGTCATGAATATAGCATGCAAGATTCTCATCCCCCTATTTTGCTTTCCCCTCTCCCATCACCCGATCCCAACCACACCCCCACCCTTTATCCACATATCTCCCTCACTTCCACGTCACCACAACCGCCTATTTCCCCTCCCTCTAACCCTAAATTTTCATCCTCTTCCTCCATTACTATCCATTGGACCTCTAATGGATTGAATGGAGATGGTATTCACCCCTACAGATCATGTTCCCGAATACAAGGATGAACCTCTAATCAAGTGTTAAAGGGTTGTTGCAACTCTATCACCCACTATATCATCCTCCTCCAGCTCCGCTTTGGCCTCCACAACTCTATAAGCCACTAAGGAGATGAACATGAACTATAGTGGGTCATGGGATGTGAAAAACCACCACCTTCACCCATTCCTCTATTTTTCTAACATCAATCACCAATTCATGAAGCTCTATTTGTAGGATAATCCCACGTGGACAAAGAATGTATTTGGCCATCCTTTCTCATCTACACATCATCCAGGAGGTCATGTACCTCCTTGACTAACTACAAATTAGTCCCATTATTGAAAATAAAGAGGATAACATTATAGAGTTGTTCCTAGAGTTATTTTCTACTTTTGAGGTGGATGTCAACAACCTATACTTCTAACTATGCAGTAGACCCCACCAATTCTCCTATGCCGAGTTTGGAATCAGGATCGATCTTTATTCTTTCAACTTTCATCACATCAAATGTATTACCGACTCTTTATCTTGAGTAGAGAAATTCACATGCCACCTGACTCTAGAGGATGATTTATTGGGACCCTCATAGTATCCATGATCCCTATACTACAAAATCCACCTAGCTCAGAGGTCATGTTCTAGAGATTATTCATCAGTCATTGACTCATTCTTGATCCGCTCGTGTTGAGTCCCATTACCACTACCATGGGAGGACCTTACATCAAAATGTAATCATAGTTCACATTCTACTTTAAGGAACTTGTGTGGAAGACATGAGGTACACTGATCGCTGGATATTTCGCCACTCATTTAGCCATGCATCTCAGTCTTATTAATTTCACCCTTCCCCTCACCTCTCTCGGCCTGATGGAGTTGGTCATCCTCCTTCTAATTCACAAAGTAATGTTGTTGGAGAAGCATGATAAAATCTATCATTGGACTACAGGATGCATTGAGGGTGATAAAGAGCCACCAGAGACTATGTTCTCAACCCAATGCCTACTCCAACCACCTCTGATCCTACCCTTTCAGTTACTCCTTTCATGTTCACTCATCCCACCACTACCACCATTCTATCTCGCATACCTTTTCCTAATCCTTCCCATTTAACATCCCCATACAATACTTCTATGCCCACCCCACCAAGATCTATTGAGCTATGAATTTATCCCCAATACATTCTAGTGAACCTTCAGCAAATATATTATCTCTTAGGCATCACATTCATACAACCACTATCATTTACTTTTCATACATCCCCATCCTCCCATGCGGACAGTCACCCACCACCTCCATAAGGCCCTTCGTCCTCCACCGTTTATGCACCCAACACAAAATCTACTGACCTACAACCAGAGCTAATAGATCCTACTACCCAACAAGAGTTTTTGGAAGACCATGCATGGAGATGCAAGAGAACTGCTCCTCCATCAACATTTGGGGTACCGTTCATTGAGTTTTTTTCTAGATTCATGCGCACACTCAACATTGGTACATTACTATCTCTAACTACTGAGATAGCTTCCAGCACCACGACACCCCCTCCAACAGTTGATCCAACAACCCCTTCATTCATTTCTACAATTGATTTGGCTGGAAAACTATATGAACCAATTGTTCGGAAGAGGACGATCGATGATCAGATCAATGATTTTTATTTCTCTTATTATGTCATGACCCCTCCCCCATTTTTGTACATTTTATGAGTGATCATATTTTACACTATCTGTATTCCATGTCACTGATGTATAATTGCACTAATTTTATACATGGGATACTCATTTTTCCTCAATGGTGCATGGATTATTTATTATATTATTATATTATCCCTATCTAGATCTAATTTTTATTATATGTTCATAGATGCACTTATACCATAACCATCTCCAATTTTACTACAGATGAATCAGTATCTGGATGATGTTGAGCACTAACATGAGGATCTTTCACTATAGATTCATGCTTAACCATGGTCACCAAAATGACGAGTATGAATACTTTTCATTCTACACTAGATTCATGATTAGTACATTCCTGAGGGTGATTAACCCTACCAAGCATCCATTTGTGCTTGATGACATAGCCAACAGTTCATGTATAGTAAAAAGGACTTCTGATCCAATGGATGACAATTTATGATACTTTTTTCCATCCATATGACTGATTAAATATTTGATAGTACTTTCTGGGATAAAAAACATATTTCATTTGTTATATTAATTTTTAATCATGTAATTAGGAATTTATTTTTTTCCTTAGGTATAATATTTTATCATAGGTCACTTTGAACTTCATTTTACCCATAGATCTAGGTATATTTAAAATTACATTAATTTATTTTCATTGTATACTCTTTCCCATATTACTACTTCTAAAATATTTAAACTATGTGGACTAATGTTTTATCTAGTAATGGTTTTGTCTTTCTAATCCATTATGCTAGTATCCCAATTCAAAATAATGATTCAGAAACTTTTCCCATGGAATCACAGTCATTAAAGGGATATCTCAATTCCCTAACATTCATTTTAAAATATTCAATTTCATTTTGTTTATGATATATCTGTGATATCTCTACCATGGTAATTTTTAGTATAGTTCATACACTATCTAATTTTAAGTGTGTAGGAGTCTTTCTTAAGTTTCACTATTGATACAATAGGATTTTTTATTATTCTCATTTATCTAGGATAAATTTATCATCGAAATCATTCTTTAAACCTAAAATCTCATTACACTCATTTATATAAAAGACCAAGTTACATTGGAAATTTTTGAAATCCATTTTTTCTCTTGGTTAGATCTTTAGAATGATTGGTGAGTTTATTATTTTAATTGAAATTATTAAAAATTGAAATTACATTGATTGACTTATTACATGATTTTTATACCCTTTTTTATTGATAGTTACTTTTTTATACACCCATTCCTTTGAGGATTCTAATCCTATGACTTGATTTTCTTTTCTGAGAAAATTTCATGAGTGACACCAGGGACATGTAAACCTATCAGAGCATGAATTGAGATCTTATTGTGGTTATGACTAAACAAATAAAATTTTAATATGATTAAGTAAATATTTATTGAGCCACTTTTCCTGATACCCACCATACATTTTACCTTCATTTAGCCCATAGTTCCCAGGAATGACCTATTTAGGATACAAATATTCCATGTTGATTATCCCTTTCTACCCTGCTCTTGGTGTTATGTGTGATTAAACATTGAAAAAGTGTGGGAACATTCAGTTTATGGTCATGGGATGTACTGATTTAGATGATGTATTGTGGTACTTTACCATACTTATTTGATATAATCCATGTGTTCTTTCTGGTATTTAATGCCTACCTTGTCCCTTTGAAAAATAATAAAAAAATAGAAATATATTTTTGGTTGTGTATTTGGAAGGTCAAAAATCACCATTTTTAAACCGATGAATCCCCATAAGGTTCATATGAGGTTAGAAGATATATGTGAGATCCTCCTTAAACATGAATTTATAAAAAAAATAAAAATAAGAGGAAAATAATGGAATAGGGTACATTATTTATTAATATTTGATATACTCAAAGATCCAATTTGAGATTCTTGGATAATAGAACCTATTTGATATTAGAGGATCCAAACCACTTCCCCATTCCCATTTACCATGATTAATACTTCAGAACATACCCTCCTTTTGAGCCTGATTTTAAATTTTTTCCAACCATCCCACAACCTCATTTTCGTTTGAAACGTTTTTTTAAAGACCTCATGATTAATTTTTTATTTTCCTTTATGAAGTGGAGATGATAGAATTAATTCAAGAATATTTTTAGGAACATGTATTCTATATTTGATCATAACTATAGTTATAGTTTACCCTGAGTGATTACAGAAAATTTATTGTGTGTTAAATTGGAAAATGGGTATAGAATTTATAAAATAGCATTGAGATTGTAATTTAAATATTAAGAATATAAATATAGAAATTGAACTATTAATCATGACTGATTTTCTCGGAAGGATTAATTTTAGAGGATTGAATTTTTTTTTCTTACACATAGTTTTACTTTCATGGTTGTAATGTATGTTCCTTATTTTAATAATTGTTTCTTTTGGAATCCCTGTTGAGTTGGTTTTTTCTTGAGGATAAGAAATTAATCAAGTGTGGGGAAATTCAATAATATAAAATTGTATAAAAAATTTAGATTCATTTTATTAATTATTATTTATATTTTATTCGATTATTCACCTGGTATGTTTTGATTTTTTCAAGGAACATGTTTCCAAGATTCTAAAGGTAAAGTTGTGAGTTCAGGAAAAAAGTGGACATTACACATTATGAATTACTTAATTGACTTGTAGGAATCATTCATATCATATCACAAGTCCTGAATCAAGTCATAATGAATTTAAATTTCTTGAAAATATTACACTACATGAATATCCAATACACATAGTGTCAGATTCAAAGTACAATTCTCACATAATGTTCAATTCATGAGAATAATCATGTCCTAAGTTCTAGTTAGATGTCGTGAGATGAGTCAAATCTATAAATACAGAAGATTCTATATGAGATTCATTCCAAATCCAAAATTTCGGGATAAAACCATGGATAGATATTACACGATGTGATAAGTTTACACGTCGTGTAATTTCCCAACCATTTATTTTCCAGAGCATGAACATCAGTGAATTTTTTTTTGACATTTTAGTTTTATCTCATTCTCTTAGGTTTTCTAACTTTTTTTCTCTCCCAACACAACTCTAAATAATTCAATTTACCATTTTTATTAAATCTAAGTGCATTGATTATTCTACAAGTGTTATTCCTATATTTAATTGTCGTTTAACATTTCCAAGTATGACTTCCATTGTTGTTTACATTATATAGTATATCCACCATATGTTCTTTCTTTTTTATTGTTTCAAGTAAGTGTTTGATTGGTTTATTTCTTTTTATAATCTTGAAATACTTGATTCTTGAACCTTTAATTGAAAACTTTTATATTTTAATTATTTTATTAGTTAGCCAATAATGATTGTAATTTCTATTATATATTGATTGTTACCATCATCAGAGGATAAACCACATAGTATAAGGGTCAAGAACATGGGTGTTCTGAATTTAATGAATTTATAAATCATAACATGGTAACCCAAAGTCTAGTAATCAGGTTACATAACGGTAAGAAACCATTTCATTCTAAAGGTATGAAATATTTCACTTTCATCAATTTTTAGTTTAAATGCTTAAATATGGCCTAATATGAATGAACTTAGATGTCATAGAGGTTTTGAGGTGTCCAGGGCTAGTTTGGAGCCTGGAACCCAGCTTTATGGGTGAAAATGGCATGGTGCACGATTAGAAGAAATTGCGTGTTGCAGGTCTCGTGGTTATGTCTAACTGTGTGGGGATGTATAGTTGAGTCTTACATGCCATATAGTTAGAAAAACTGTACAATTTGAGTTGCATATCCATGTAGAAATGTCTCTAGTTTTGACTGTGGACTCAGACATGGTCTGTGCATGGATATTAGAATTGTGAGAGTAAACTATGTGAAGTTCCCATTTCTTATAGCAATGGGTGCACGGTTGGCGCACAGTCTGGACAACCGTGTGGCCAAACCATACGACCCATAAATTGTTGGGAAATTAAAATACCACTTCTAATTAATCTATTAAATCATCAAAATTTCTCAATCTCCAAATTAGACAAAACCATAGCCATTGAGATACTATTTTGACACCTAAAGTCTGAATGGATAGATATCTTCTGTCTGAGCTTGAAATTAAGATTTGTTCATCTTGTTTGATCTTCATCGGTATGATCTCAATTCCATTTTATCTATTCATCATTCCTCTTGGTATCAGTTGTGCTATTTATGTGTAAGATAATTTGCCCTATTTTTAGGTTCTTTCTCTGTTCTTAATTTTTCTCTTGATCTGAGATAAATTAGGAACTAATACTATATTAGTTATCCACAACAAACCTATTGTAGGTGGTTCTAGATGCCAAAAAAGTCTGTAACTCCCAGAGGAAGTTTCTAAATGACAAAGAGATGTCATATTCGGACCCGGAGGCCCGGTCCGGAGGGCCCGGAAGTGGTGCGCGAAAAATTGGGTGAAGTGCACGGAAAAAATGTCCCGTGCGAAAGGCAACCCGAGATTTGTGAAAAGTCCCGGAACCGGCATGAAATAATTTCGTGCCCGCGTCCCACGTAGTTGATATTTCGCACCGCTGCCTCTTTCGTGCAATTATTTCACAGAACCCTATATTCCGCGCCACCAGGTGCCTATAAATAAAAGGATACCCCCTTCTTTTTGGGGGGGGGGGGAATTTTAACCGGCTCCCGCACACGCAATTGTGCGTGAAAAACAGTCTCAAGTTGTGGTTATTTTCCACGCCAAGTTTCCACGGGATCCGCCTTTGCGCAAGATCCCCCTGTCATAGACTAAAGTCCATCCCCTTCAGGGTCCGCCCCTTACGCGTAATTCCATCGTTTGTGCACAGGCCGGCAAAGTCGCGCGAAATCCTTCATTTGCATGCGCACCCCTTCCATTGCGCGCAAATCCTTCTTTTGCGCGCAATTCCTTCCTTTTTGCGTCGGCCCGACCGTTTTCACGCGCAATCCATTCCTTTGCATGCTGACTCGGTGTTTTCCGTGCAGTAGCCTCAATTGCGCGCATGGCTGCCCTATTGCGCGCAAACCTTCCTTATTGCGCGCAACCTATCCTGTGTGTCGCTCCTATTGCACGCAACAATATACAGGCTCGCACCCACTGGTCCATACCGTGGGGGCTGCGGTCCCGACCCTCCGAGCTGGTCCCTTCGCTACCATCACATACCCCCATGAAAATTGGAGAGTCGCATTGTGAACTTCTCGGGCCGGGATGTCGGGATTTTCCATTGCGCCCTTATGGACACCCACCTTCCACCTAGGGAATACCATGATTTGAGGTACTCCTCCACACACTGCGAAACACCTTCAGTTGACATATTCCTCTTGGCCTGTTTTCTATGTCATGAGTTTAGATTCTCATCATCAATTCCCCTGAGAATAATTATCTATCATTCAATAATAGGATGCCTCTTGTTCCAATTAAGAGATGCCTTATTCTCCAAGCATGAGATGCCAGTAGTCCTATCTACATGACTATAAACTGTAGTAAACCCTGTGCTCCAAACATAGGATGCCTCTTGTTCCAAATAAGAGATACCTTGTGCGCCAAGCATAAGATTCCTAATTCCATGATTACAGTGTCATAGTTTCAAGAGTGTTGGAATCCGTTCAAACATTCCATCACTCAACCCAATGCTTTGCGTGTCCTTCATTCGGATCTGCATCCACTTCCAATTCTGGAGGGACCCCCTAACGGTATGCATGATTGACCTGTGGTCCGCCTGCTGTAACAATATGGATGATAGACCTTTGGTCTGCCTGTTCTCATAGTATGGATGATTGACCCATGGTCCGCCTACTGTCTTGGGCCAATGCCCCGAAAGACTTTGGATGACGCTTTGAGTCAGGTCCTGTGTTTCGAACATGGTCAGCAGTCGACCCCTCATTTGATTGTCCCCATTCTAGGCTAACGCGATAGTATACTGTTTTGCGAAAATGGTCAGAAGCTATCCTCTATCGCCACGCCTCTCTCATTGCATTCCGAACGGTGTTCATGTGATTCACACTTTTCATATCCCTTTGTTCGGGCCGATTCCAACGCCCTTGGCATTATCCCGCTTCTGCACTAACGCATAGGTGCAAACCTCAACCCACCACTGAGTTGGGATGCCCTCATGGCCAGACATGAAGAAGACATTATGGGCTGCTTCCATGCATAAGCCCCATCCTTCGTTTCCACTCCTTAGTGGCACCTTGGAAGCTTTCTTGCGTAAGCACTATCCACCATAGCCACGCTAACGTGGACCCTTGATGGTTCACCCTACGGCCCCCCTTCATCAAGACCTTTCTGATGCCTTCCCTCCCACAAGGGGTAGAGGGAATTGGGCATGTAATCCCTATGGGTGTGGAGCGAACCCACCTCACCCAAGCTACAGGATGTTAAACTGCTAAGCACCTCGTCCTTAACACAAGACATTAAACTGTGGTCCGACCCCGTGCTTCACACAAAGGGTCCCCCAGCTCGGGCATTCTTTACGCCCACTCGTATCCAAAGGAATGGACTATTCATAATGTGGAATGAAATCCTGCTTTTCGGAGTGGTGTTTGTCCACGGGGGAAGGGATGCCTCAGAGCGTAAGCCCCTATCCTCTCTTGCGGAAGGTTGCACCCCTACATCTCCATACTTCCCCCTGCCAAGGCCAGTGGAGTCCCTTTCGCACTACGCTTTGTCGCACCACGGGCCTCCACCCTGGAGTAAGCCCCGACACCAAGGGCCGCTAACCACGCGTAAGCCCTTGTTTCCTCTTTGGGCCGCTCAACACGTAAGCCCTTTTCCGCTTCTCACGGACGCACCCTTTGCGACGTGATCATCTGGTCCCTGCTGCCTCTTGTTTCTCACACCAAGCATGACTCACATGGTCTTAGAGCGCGCATCGACCATGACACCCTCTATGGGCCGCCTCAGAGTGTAAGCCCCATCCCATCGAACTATGTGGACATTGATCCGTGCTAACGCACGGTACGTAGGAAGCCTCCATGAGGTTCAATCCCACTAACCGGTCGTTCCGACCTCTCCACATCGGTTTCCCGACCACCATGGGCCACCTCAGAGCGTAAGCCCCATACCCACTCTGGGCCGCCTCAGAGCGTAAGCCCCAAATCTCTCATCCCGCATGAAGTTAAAATGTATGCCCTCGTCTTGCATGATGTTAAACTGTATGCCCTCTTCCCGCATGACGTTAAACTATATCTCGTCCCGCATGACGTTAAATTGTATCTCATCCCGTATGACGTTAAACTGTATCCCCCCTCTTGGGCCGTCTCAGAGCGTAAACCCCATGTCTCACACCCACGTCTCATCCTGACTTCCCCCCTGAGCCCACGTTCCTTGGGAAGATCATGCCCTATCCCGGAGATCTTACTTCCTCCAGGCTCCAATCCATGCATTCATTCTCGCGGGTCACCTCTCCAGGTGTCCCACCGTACCACCTAACTACGCGGACTTTGATTCCCTGCCATGGGGATACGTAGGAAGCCTCCACGAGGTTCACGCCCATCACTCCACAATCCATCCTGATCCTTACCTGGGCCGCCACATCCCGGTGAGATCATGCCACCCCATCCCACTCCATGACATCTGGGAAGCCTCCCACGTGCTGGCCCCAACATCGGTGTTCCCCCTAGGGGGTCCTTCAGCCCGATCTGTCTCCGCAACACATTAAACTCGCGGCATACCCCATGTTAAACATGGGAAGCTAAGGAAACCCTCATATGGTACACAATCCCCACATTCGATGTGGGATGCCTCAGGCTTACGCGCCCTCGAGAATCCCTATGATAAGGGATAGAAGACAGACATGCCGATCCCTAGTGTCAAGACATGCCAACGACATTCCAACGTGACCATTCTCCTCACCGAAGGTTGCTGCCCCGAAAAGACCCCTTGGAGCATCTCGATGGAAGCAGCATAATTAACTGGAATCCATGTAGATATGGTGCCAGGAATGAGCTTCACAAACCCGTATTAAATTAATGAGGGAGACCCGGACTAGGTAACGAGTTCCGAGGAGGAATCCACGGAAGGAAGAACCAACATCCCATCATCCCGGTTTCATTCAAGGATCTGACATCCCTGAATAAGGAATGGATGTCGCCCGCCTTTGGAAAGCGGGAATTCAGGGCAACAAGCAGCGCGTCCTCCCCACAGACGGATGTGCGTGCCCCAACGAAAGCGTCGGAAACAGTGGTCTCATGATTTTCCTTCAAATTCTAAGTGTTTATATATATTATATTGTTCCGTACAAGCAATTTTCAGAGTGACTCCCTTAAAATGGATTTTAATCCTGGATTTAATTTAATAGGTATGGCCTATGTATTTATGGATACATTAATTAATTGATTATGGGATATGATACTTGAATTAGAACTAACCCATGGGTTTGTCACTAAATAATTTGGACCTCCATAGGTGGATTTTGATTTCAGCTGTCTTTTAGGTTTTCCTTTTCCCCTTATCATGGGATGTGTATTATTGAATTGATGAATTGAAATTTAATTGAATTTTAAATTGTAATAGAATTGTGTTGTAATTGGATTTCATATTTAATTTATTAATGTAATGGGATGTATAACTGTGGCCCTAGGATAGGTCCGTGTTATGTATTTTTTAATCATGACTTTCCATTTTAATTGAATTCCCCATGTAAGTAAATTAATATCTAAGCATTCTACGATTAGCCATGTATTAAGCCACATATTGAGGTGAGTTTTAATTGAAATGATCACTGTAATGAACATAAATTAGTTAAATAAAATTGATCAATTTTTACATTCCTTGGGTAACATATGGGTTATTATAACAACACCAAGGATGGACTCTTTTAGATTTTACCTTGCTTATGCCCGAGTGATACATGGACTCCCTACTTGACTACCAAGGTAGGACTCTTGTGGGAAGCTATTATACATCCGAGTGACAATTAGACTCTTTATGTATTTACAAGGATAGACTCAAATGGGAAGCTAATCATATACACCCTCTGTGATACTTGGGATCCATTAGTGTACCGCCAAGGATGGTATCAGGGAGCGGTAATGTTACACAACTCCTAGCGCGCTACCACGATTCCAATGATGAAGGTCTAGGATGGTCTTGTATGGTTCTTTGTTCATACTACACATGTAGAAATTCCTGGATTCTAATTAGTAATTCCAAGGATGGGCTCAAGATTCTTAAATTATTAATGAATGAAATGATTTATATGATGCTTCTTCCAAAACATGGCTCAAAATTGGATTCATTTAGAGGCTTATACTATATTGATGGCCTTGTTAGGAACATTTTTATCACATCCTTATAGGGGATTATAGGATATGTGATAGGTCTCAGGAATTCATATTAAAATGTGACTAAATAATTAAATGAACATGATTATAATGGAGATATGAATGACTATTAATTTAGAGACATTTAAACTCAGGCCGAAGAAGGTAACATAGGACATGTGTCCATGGGAACCCGAACCATTACAGGTTGTTTTACTTTCAGTACTTCCTCACATATTTTATTACTTCTTTCACAATATTATCAATATATATTCACTGAATGGATAACATTGTACCATGGGTGATTTCTTACTAGAATTATACCTCACACCCGGTTTGGGTCTCTGATGGGTACCCAAACAAACTATATGATTGCAGTTATGGATAAGGGAATGCACCCTACTAAAGGTTATTGATTCCTACTTAGGGGTAGGGTAGAATGTGATCGATCTGATTCTTGTGATGCTAGATGGATGGTTTTTTGTCTTTATTTACTTATGTTCCATGTATT
This sequence comes from Viscum album, assembly GCA_963277665.1. NCBI lineage: Eukaryota > Viridiplantae > Streptophyta > Magnoliopsida > Santalales > Viscaceae > Viscum > Viscum album. Next base: position 1,042,689,789 of record OY728166.1, read on the forward strand.
ATATACCTTCCATATATACCTGTTTTGGTTGTTTTTTAGAGATATTACATGTATCATCACCTTCTGTATGTGATAGCTTATGTCATTGTTTATATATTCTTATCTTCTTTATTTATCATTTTCTTGTTATTACACTGCTTCATTTGATTATTTTTATTGATGTTTTTATGTGTTACATTTTATTAAGAGGTAATCATCTCCCCATAGAAACACATTGGGCCCTCACTGCTAGTCGGTATCCTCTGGTGTTTGGGAAGATGCGCTTGAGGGAATGCATCCAACTGGGCTTGGGGAAACCTTATGTGAAACCCATGTGTGGGGCATTATAAAGTCGTATAAGAGAGAATTATTTTCTTGTTTTATTTATAATTTCGAGATAATAGAAAGATATGGGAAATAAAAAGTATTAGTTAATGTGTTGTTCCTAGGAATAGCTAAACCATGTATAGGAAAAGTCCAAATGTCCTTGAATAAAATTGTTATTTTGTGGACATTGACTATTATTGCTGATTTGATTCCACCATTAGGTGACACAATTGAATTGTGATATTATTATTGATATGATTATGGGTTCTATTTTATTGTAACCTGATGAGATGAGGGTATTCCATCTCATGAATCATTTTCAAAACTTGTTAGAAATCACATATCATGAATTATTCCATTCCATATAGGATGTATTAACTGATTTAATGTTGTTTTGATTTAGGTCATGATAGATATACCTATTGTTTGAGAGCTAATATTTTAATTGGGTTGAGAAACATGGTTGGTACTTAGAGTACCTATCATAACCTAAGAAGTATTTTCATGAATAGGCTACAATAGTCATCTTAAGAAGCCAATTGTTTCATGCTGATTCAGGGACCACGAGTCACCTAGATTAGAAGGTGTTATGGTATAATTTAGGTGGATTACATATTTTGATTCATAAGGAGTATGGTCCCTTATGGATCAGAATTTTGAGAACCATTTGGTTCAACTTATAGTTCATGGACTACCAGTGGGTCCTCCATCAATGCTAGTTGTGGCAGTAGAAGTTGTACTAGACACATGTGTTGAGAAACAGTTATATGAAGGCTTTATGTGATTCATGCAGACCATTCAGGGAGAAATATGACATATCCCAACTATATAATAGTTGATGCATGAGTTCCAGTAGCATCATCCAACCATGATTTTAGTAGAAGAAAGTCTGCAGGCTATAGATTCATGGCTAGAGGCAATTCATTCCATCTTCAAGTGACTAGATAAGCCTCTTAAGAGGAGGGTAAATATCACTACTTATATGTTGTGTGATTCTTTTAAGAGATGGTGGGATTTCATTACTCAGATAGATCATCATCGAGATATGGGTTAGAGGTATTTTCATATGAACATTTATAAATACTTATATAATGATATGTGGATGGCCGATTGATCCCAAGAGTTCATGCATTTGGATCATGGTACACTATCGGGTATGGATTATTCTTCACATTTTACAAAACTCCAGCACTTCACACCTATTTTGATGGGTGATGATTTATCTAAAGAAAATAGATTTTAGGGTGGTCTTAGGTAAGACATACGATCATAGGTGAATGTATTTTGGAAAACTAGTGTTTCTGAAACAATGAATATGGTGCTTATCACATAATATAACCCAAGAGTTGTTAGGGGTCTGATCCAGGGAGGTTTGACATCTAGATCTAATAATACATCAACCAGTAGTAGGAAGAATCATTTGGATCTTCCACATAGTGACATTTGTATCCTGATCACATACTCAAGTAGCTAGGTGAGGTTCCACCGGTGTGGTAGACTGGGACATATGAAACTTTTGTGAATCAAGGACCCATTCGAGTGCCTATATTGTGGAAAATGGGTCATCTATAAAGATTCTACATAAATTTTCCTCTAGTAGAGACTCAAAGAGGGTTTTCACAAACTCCACATGTAGTAGTGGGGTCCACAGGTTTTTTCGGGTAGGGAAATGGAGTATAGATGGTCGATTATCCTAAGGCGGTGGTTGTGACCATGGTAGCTAGACCCCAGACTTGCAGAGAATGTAGAGTGAATCTACACAGGGTAGTTTACCAACACCTAAGGAGCAGAATCCCAACCCACATACTATGATAGGTATTATTCTAGTAGTCTCTACATTAGTATATACTCTTCTTTATATAAGGTCTTCTCATAGCTTTATATATATTTCCATTGTGGTGATACTTTGGCTAAGATTTCAGTGTTATGATGGATTTATCATGCGAGACACATCGTTGGGAATTAGAATGGAGGATTTAGATCAGTGCAGGGAGTTACTCCTTGAGATTGGAAAGTGTAACTTTGTATGGGACATCTTTTTCCTTGATATGATAGGTTTTTAAATAATTCTTAGAATGGAATGGTTGGATCCCTTTCATTTTTTAACTTATTTCTATTGTCATTGGGTGACATTCACATCACCAAAGGGTGGAGAGTTTGTTTAAAAGGGTTAATGAGATATCTAGGCATGATGAGATGTTCCCCAAGCATTGTGGGCTAAGCATGATGAATGAAAATATTGTGAGTTTATATCTGGGTGATCAGGGAATATGTTTGGAATATTTCACCCCAATGGTTGATCATTTAATAGATGCTTCCCAAACAAATTTTTTAGGATTACCTTCAGTGAGAGAGGTATATTCCTCTATAAATATTGTTCCATGAGGTGCATTGGTGTCCATTCCTCCTAACAGGATGACTACTACTGAAATGTAGGAGCTCTAGAGGAAGATAGAGGATTTAGAGGGAAATGGTTTCATCATATTTAGTACCTCTCCATGGGGATCAAAATCCCTTTTTAAAAAAATACGGATGGAACTCTTAACATATGTGTGGATTTCCGTAAATTGAAAAAGATGACGGTTAAGAATAGGTATCCTCTTCCATTGATAGAAAACCATTTTTATTAGATCTACGAAGACTGGGTATTCTAAAAATTGATTTATGATCTGGTTATCATTAGTTGCATTTTATTACCACATAAATACATCGCAAAACCTTTGGTATAAGGTATAGTTTCTATGAGTATTTGGTTATGTAATTTGGTCTTACAAATGTTCTAGAGGTCTTTATGGAACTAGTGAACTGATTTTTCCATCCTTATCTAGATTCATTTGTAGTGGTTTTCATGGAGGATATCTTGGTGTATTCTCAGAATATACATGACCCTAGCAAATAACTTGAGATCATATTTAATACATAAATAGATCATCAGTTATATTTTTGGATCACAAAGTGCCACTTATGGATGGATCCAATTCACTTCCTAGGTCACATCATCTTACTGAAAAGAGTATCATTTAACCCAGATAAGGTGATATCCATAACTTCCTAGGATCATCCAAAGAAATGTTTTGAGTTATGGAGTATTGGGGTTAGTCTTTTATTACAATAATTCAATAGTGGTATTAGTATTCTTATTATCACCACTCATGGGATTTAATAAGAATGGTGTGATGTTTTTATGGTTGGATTCATGCAATGTAGCCTTTCAGGAGCTGAAAGGGAGACTGAATTCAGCACCGATAATGATTATTCTAGTTTCAGGCTGGAGGTACCCTATTTACATTTATAAATCCATTATCGGGATAAGATCGATTATTATTATGGGGAAAAGTCATTTTAAATGGGTCAGGGAAATTGAGGCCCTAAGAGAGGAATTACTCGAGGCATGATCTTTAGTTACCCATAGTTGTTCATGTTTTTCACTATTGGAGACATTTCTTACTTTGAGAGTGTTTATGGTGTATAAATACCAAAACAAATCCTCAAGTAAATATTTACATAGTGTGATCTAAATTTCAAGAATTGATGGTGGTTTGAATACCTCAATTCATTCAACTTTGATCATTCCTACAGGCAAGGTAAAGGCAATGTAGTGGTTGATGTACTGAGCAGGAGGACTCATATATATAGAGTTCAATAGGATATTATCATGTGGAAGATTATGGATTTGTTCTCTGAGATGAAATTAAAGGTGCACTATAGTTAGGGGTAGACCATTTTACCATACATAGATGTGACCTCTATGCTTATGAAAAAAAGGAGAAGCCCCAGAAGAGGATTCAGAGCCGGTGCACTCGCCAAAGCAGAGCCAAATGGATTTCTAGAATGAGAGGGTATGGCTATTCCATCGGTACCAGCCTGTGCTTGCATGGGAAGCCTAGCCATATGGTCATGCAAAGGTGGAGAGATACTATCAGGATGAATATGTTGGGGAGGGTTAGTTCCTTGTAGATAGTCTGGTTGAATTCCCTAAGACCATCAGGTCATATGATCTTTTAAACCTACAGGCCATGTAATCTCTGAGCCTACAGGCCTTGTATGGGTTCCCCTTCATCCAATGAAAGGGGGTTATCAAAAATCAATAAAAATGAAGGCCTTCGAGCCATTTAGGCAACCCATATTAATATAGTGAGGATGAGGAAACTATCAAACTCTGAGGGCCTAGTTCTATGGGAGAATATGTTATATGAGGACCTCCTTTTGGTTGTATTGTAGGAACGATGAGATTATGCATATACATGGTCACATATGGGATTTAGTAGACATGTGTGAGGAGCTTATACGAGACCCTCAGGCTTCATCTTGAGCAGTTTACCCCAACTTGTCCAAGATGTATCAAGATATACATCTATAAAATATGTTGTTGGGGTTGATAGGTAATATAACTGTGTTTTTTATGAGATATTACACCTATCAGTAGGTGAAGGTGGGACATCAGAGACCATCCAGTGTTTTACAGCAGATACCCATCCCGAAGTGGATGTGGATTGATGTTGAGATGGATTTTAGGATAGGTTTACCAAGGTCACCATGTGTCAATGATTTTGAATGGATTTGTTTTTATAGAATAAAAAAGGTTAATCATTTACTACCTATACAGGATACATTTTCTATAGATTATATTTGGTGGTTGTATATCTATGAGAAAGTATGACTTAAAGGGGTCCCTCATTCTATCATTTCAGATAGGAATGCCTAGTTGAATTAACTGTTATAGAAATGGATGTTAAGTATGTTAGGTACATAGGTAATTTTGATCACAACATACCACCCCCAGACATATGGAAAATCATAGTGCACGATACAGGTTCTTGAGGAAATGTTGTGAGAATACATCTTGGATTTGGGGGGTTCTTGGGAGAGATACATTCTCCTAGTTGAATTCACCTATAATAATATATTACATGATACTATTCAGAGGAATAATTCTGATTATTTATATGATAGGCCATGTCTATCACCCCTATGTTGGTTAGAGGTAGGAGGGGTATATATTCTTTGATTTGATCTTGTTTAGATACCAAAGAGAAATTACAGGTGATTTGGAAATAGATGGATACTACATGGCCTTGATAGAAATCTTATGTTGATCACTACTAAATAACTATATATTTAAAGGTCAGTGATCAGGTCTTTTTATATATTTCAACAATTTTGGGACATAGGAGGATCATGAGATAAGGAAAAAAATCATGGTGGTATATCATGATGTTCAAGATTCTGGAGAGAGTCAATCTAGTATCCTATCTGTTGTAGTTACCTCATAGGTATTTGTCCCTGCATGAAGTCTAACATGTATCTCAGTTACACCACTATCATTCAGACTCATCTTATTATTTTCTACCTATGGAGGTTGATTTATAGGTAGATGCATCCTTTGAGGAGCAGCCTATATGTATTGTGGATCGTTGTATAAAGGTTCTTAGAGGGAAGTTAGTTCCTCTAGTATAGGTGCTATGGCAGCAAAACCATGTATAGGACAAGATTGAGGGGTGTGAGGATGATGTATGAGATCATTGAAGAGATTTATTCTCTAGATATTCTTGACCGCCCTTGATAGGGGAATTTGGGGAGAAACCTTTTTAAGGGGGGAAGTTTGTAAGAACCCAGATCATTCTAAAGGTATGTAATCTTTTAATTCCAAAATTTTTTAGTTTAATATATTAAATATGATCTATAGAAATTCCATTAGAGTTCATAGAGGTATGAAGTTTGCATGGGTCTGTTTCAGAGCCCGAAACCACGATTTGGGGGGGAGGCCTTGTGCACAGTTAGTAAAAACTATGTGGGGTAGACAACATGATTACATCTAACCATGTGAGTAAGGGCAATGGATTAATATAGGTTATATAGTTAGACAAATAGTGTGATTTACAGTTCATGTCCATGTGCGAATGTCTAAAGTTTTGACAGTGGACAAAGACACATTTTTCACATGGTTAGTAAATCTGTACCATAAAACCATTCAAAGTTCCCCTTTCCCATAAAAAAGGGAACATGGTTGGCACACCATTTGGACAACTATTTATCCAAATAGTGTGAAAAATAATGTCTTTGTAAATTGAGAATCTACCCCTAATCAATATATTAAATCACCCTAATTTTCCATTCTTTACAATGGATAGGACCCTCACCATTGAGAGCTTATTTTGACGGAAAAAGTTAGAACTAATGGATCTCCTCTGTTTAAGCTCAAAATTGAGAGTTATACTTATCATTGGGTCTACATTGATAAGATCTCAATTCCAATTTATTAATTCATCATTATTCTAGCTATCAGCATCATTGTTTAGGAGGAAGAAAATATTCCTTATTTTTAGTGTGTTTCTCCATTCTTCATTTTTATCCTAATCAGAGATGAATCAGAAGATGATACTGGACGATCTATCTATTATGATCCTTAAATAGGTGTTATAATTAATTTAATTCAATGTATAAGTGTTTATATATATGTTTTTATGTCACACACCCAATTTTCAGAGTGATATCCTTCAAATGGAGTTTAATCCTTGATTAAAATTGATAGGTGTAACATATATAATTAATGAAACTATCATTAATTGATTAATGGATATGATCCTCGAATTGGAACCATAACATGGGTGTGTTTTTAAATAAATTGGATCACCATGGGTGGATTTATATTTTGGATACCTTTTAGGTGTGTCTTTTCTCCATTTAATGGGATGTTTAATATAGAATTGATGAATTTAATTGTAATTGAGTTTTCAATTATAATGGAGTTGAATTGTAATTGAATTAGATATTGAATTGATTAAAGAAAGGTGATGGATGAAAATGAACCTAGGTTGAGTGCATCTAATAGATTTTTAAGTATTAGTTTTCCATTAAAATGAATTTCCCAGGTGATTACATTAAGTGGAAAGCCTTATAATCTTATCCAAGTCATAAGAAACATTCAAAGGTGCTTTTGAATTGAAATGATCATTATGATGATATTTTTTTAGTTAAATGATATTTAATGAATGATTATATTCCTTGGGTGACACATGGGTTCTTATAAAAACATTGTGGAATGACTCATTTGCCTTCGATATTTCATATTCCCAAGGGAAATTTGGACTCCCTAGTGTACTACCAAGGATGGACTCATGGGGGGATGACTATTATATGCTCGAGTAACAATTAGACTCTTTATGGATTAGAAAGGATAGAATAAAGGGGATTGTTGGTCATATACGCCATGAGAGACAAATTGGATCCCTTAGCGAACAACCAAAGATGGACTCATTGAGATATGATGTTACAACAAAGCTAGAGTGATACCAGGATTCTAATGGGTATGCCTTGGATAGGCTTATAAGGTGTTTGGTTCATGATACACTTGGAGTGATACCTAGATTCCAAATTAGTAATTTCAAGTACTAGCTTAGGTTTCTTAAATGATTAATGAATGAAATTATTTATATGACATGTCTTCCAAACCAAAGCACAACATTGGATTTAGTTAGAGACTTATATTATATTGATGGCCTGGTTAGGAACTTTTGGAAAAAATATTTATGGGGGACTCTAAGATACATTCTAGGTCCTGATACTTTGTATTAAAATGTGATATAATAATTAAATGAACATGATTATAATTAAGATAGGATAGACTATTAAGTCAAAGACATTCCAGCTCGTCTTGATGTTGGTAGAAGTGGATGGGTGTCCAGGGGAACCTGAACCTTTGAAGGTTGTTTTACGTTCAGAACATGCATTTTATATTACTGGATGCACACTATTATCATTATATATTCACTAACTGTATGGAATAATACATTGGGTGGTTTCCAACTGGGATTTTCTCTCACAGCCTATATGGTTTGTCTATGGGTACCCAAATAGACTATATGTTCACAATTATATATAAGTAAAAGTGCCCTAATATAAGTTATTGATTGCTACTTTAGAGCATGAGAGTATGGGACTCAGTTGAGGCTCATGATGCTAGTTGAATATTTTTTTCCCTTTTTATACTTTTTCCCCATGTTTTTTACACCTTTAATGTATACCTATTTTGGAAGTTTTGTAGAGATATTACATGATTCATCACATTCTGTATATGAGATGCTTCTTTCATTGTTTATATATTCATGTCCTGTTTAGTTATTATCTGCCTGGTTATTACATTACTTCCTCTTTTGACTGTTATTGATCTTTGACTATGTTACACATTGGTAATTGGGCATAGTTACCCCATATAAATACCTTAGTCCCTCACTAGTAGTTAGTAGCCTCTAGTGTTGACGTGCTTGAGTACATGTGGACAACTGGGATCATTGAACTCTTTAATGGTACCCATGTCTGGGAAATTCCAATTAAAATTATTTATTAAATTATTTTAGGTAACCCTAACCATGGTATGTTTAAATGAATGAACCTAAACTTATTTGTGTAGAGTATCCTATGACCATTATCCTATGACACCTTCTTCAATAGAAGCTTGGTTTGATGCCTCTAGGTTGTTAGTTATATGTAGACCAAGGAGTAGTTTTTTCTTAGGTAGATATCGTTGGTTTGATCATAATCATCTAGTGTTATATGCTTTTGTTTATATCCTAAGACCAAGGACCATCCCACATTAGGACTGAGATTATACTATTTACCTAAACCCTAAAATTAAATGTGATCCCTATCTTCCTTCTGAATCTTAAACCAAAAAAATAGAATTAATAAAATCCCAAACCACAAAACAATTGTGAGGAATCCTACACAAATGGTTCAAATTCATTGGTTCCTTGTATTCTAAACTTCTTCTATGGGTTCAACCCTACATTATCATTATACGAAGTCATTTTAGAAAGTGTAGTTTGAGAAAAAAATATGTTATAATATGGAAGAAGCCTGTGTGAATTAAATGATGTGTGTGGGTGCATCAAACATGTGGAACTCAGAATTCATTAATTCACTCTTTATGAGGATATAGATCTCTAGAACCTCTATGGTTCTTATAATAATACTTTTAACTCCAATTTTGTAGCACTACACTCCTTGGTAAAATGTACAAATTATGTGGCCATGGTACCCTTTAATTGAAAAAACCTTAGGTGGTTTTGGGAACCTAATTTTTGTAAAACCAATTGTTCTTGAGATTTAGTATAGTAAAAAACCTAATTTGGAATTTTAAAAAACCTAAGATTTACTTTAAATCCTCTTCACCATATCCTTGTAAAATTTTATATCAATTAAATTTCTATAATGAGTTATATTTTCAAACTACCGAATAATACTCTTAACATTGAAAAGACTCTATTTTCAAGGTTGATCACTTTGTTTGGGACAATAGATATAATAATTTGAATTGGGTGTCTTATTATGAGTTTTATGCAAAAAATGGATCCAAAAAATAAAAAATCAGAATAATTTTATGGAAGTATTCTTCATAATGTGAATATAATTTCCCATGTCTTCTCAAGATTCCATGTAGTTCGGGCCGTTTTTCTCCCATTTCATCATAGGATCTCCAAATCATCGCCACATATAATTTAAAAATCAAAACAAGTGAAATTGAAATTTTAAATAGTATTTAAAATAATATAATTGAACCAAATGGTAATTTCAATTGATTATTAAAATGTTATTTTCACTACAACATTGTAACATTATGGTATAATGTTGAAATGTAAAAGTGAATCATTGGGTGATCATACCTCCACACTTGAACATTTTCACCCATGAGAAAATTTTCATTTTAGAAACTAATTCATGAATATATTCCCAAGATAATGATGATTTAAAATTTATAAAAATAAAATACATGATATTATTGTGATAAAATACAGAACCACATAAAATAGTTAATTTCATTAGTCTTGGAAATGTGTGTCTCATAAAATATGGAACAGAAAAGGTCAAGGTTATATATAATACCAACTATGTGACTAAATCTCCAAGGGTGTGTGTGATAACCATTTTATACATTTCATTCCACTTTTATCTAGTATGTGGGTTGTTATAAAAATATATGCATAGTTTATTATTTCTACTAAACAATCCCTACATTATTTGTAATGAAATTTCAAGACCCAGTCACTTAAATATTCATAAAATTCAAACCTTAAGATCCCATCCTAGATATCTTAATATTTTGTGTGTTTTATCACTCCCTTAATTATTTATTTAAGTTTTTTCATTTTTGGGAATACTATAGTCAGATTATAGGCAGGCACACATATGTAAATCATATACAGTATTGAAATATATCAAATAAGTAACGATCATATATAAAAAAAATAAAATTGAGAAAAATTATCCTAATTTATATATACCTTCAATTAAGTATGAAATATTAACACTTCATTATTGAGTTGAATAATTTATAGGTATTTTAGATGAGATATTTAACCCATAAAACCTCACTCAAAATTTAATAATATCATAAATTTTATAAAGAGATACAATCATTTATATCGTTGAAAAATAAAATAAAAATTCATAAAATTACTCCCTCAATGTTAATTCAATGCTAAAACACAAATTCCATTTGGGAAGAAATTTTTCATTAAATGTTAAATAAAATTGAAATAGGGAAATTATGCATGTATTTTCAATAAATTCCATTTTTCTGTGGGAATTTAAATTGATTATTTTGGTACAAAAGTGAAAAAAATGTATATAAATAGGGATGAAGTTAAAAATACCACCCAACATGAAAAAAAGATATAAATAGAAAAAATAAAAAAAGATCAAACCAACTCAAAATATGTTCAAAACACACCTAGATTTTATAATGCATTTACTAAAACTAAAGATATATTTTCGATGAAAGAGATTAGAAATTTATTTATTATTTATAAAAAATTATAAAATACACCAAAAACAAGAAAATTACAACCTTTATTCACGATGTTTCTTCTTTCTTTGTATCAATTGTTTAATTTTTTTAACCTATTAGAAAATAAAAAGATAAATTTAATATTTGGAAATACAATATACAAGAATTTTAGTCTATATATACATCAAGTTTAATTTTAAAATAGAAAATCTAGGAACAAACCTTACCCCGATTCTTTTTGTGGGATTCAATCTGGTGACTGATCCAATCCTATAGAAAATCACCACCATAGGTGAAAACGTTTTTCCTCTAAAATTTTATTATTTTATTACTATTATATATATATATATTTACAAAAAACACACAAAAAATGATAATAAATATTATAGATAAAGTGTGGTTTTACTTTTTTGAATATATTATTTTTCAATGATTTTAAGGACACAAACCTTGGTCTTTTGAACTTTCTATAGAGACTCTTATCATCACCCCAAACCCATATTCGGTTGTAAATTTATTTTTATACTATTTTATATTTTATAAATACTCTAATTTAATATAAAAAATCATGTTGATAGATATAAATTATTTGTAGTTTTATTTATTGCAAATACGATGGAATTGAGTCCGCTGGAAGGTCTCGAACCTAGGTCTTTTGCACTCTAGTCTGTGACCCTCCTAGTTGATCCATAACTATTATGGGTTTCTTATTTATTTTAATAATATTAAAATAGTTATGAAAGTGTAAATTTTTTTTAATAATAATTATATATATATATAAACACACAAATACACGATATATAAAATATTAAATGGGAAGAATTGGAACAAATGTGGCTCATGTTATTGAGTTGAGATTCGAACTGTAGACCAATTTGATTCTATGAAATTCTTGAAACTAGTAGAGCCTAATTCATTCCCGTTATTTTTATTTTATTTTTGTATATTAACTTTTTTATATTTATTTAAAATTATTTACATTGATATACACAACATATGCTAAAAATGGAAAGTAATGAATCCAGTAGTGATGGATAGAGCAAGGAATTAAACCAAGGATTGGTCGATTCTCACAGAATTTGGTAGACATTATCACATGATTCATTTGTAATTTTATTTATTTATTATATATTTATGTGTATTAATTTGATGTTTTTTTATTTTGAATAAAATATTTATATATAAAAAATATATGTCCTATAATGTATTCATTATAAAATAATCTATATATATATATATATTACTAAAAGGTGACCCACAATCAAGGTATACATGATGCATTTATTTATTTATTTTATTAACTAAAAATTAATTTTACAATACAAAATTTAGGAGGGGGAGTGTGCCCACCCCTCTTGTTTAGACATGATAATGAATAAACAAAATTGTTCTTTCATTCGGGCTATTACTAATAATTTAAATGAGTTCTCATATTTGTGCTTGTTCACATTACCATACATGTTCAGGTAGTCCAAGAATTTTTTAAATGGGTTGAATTATAGGTAATGATAAAAAACTAATTTTCACCCTCTAAATAGGTCTTTTGGATTATATGGAGTGAAAAATAAAGAGGGAGGTCACTAAAATCATCTATCTATTTAACATAATTATCATTAGATGAATATTAAACATTTGAAATCATTGTAGAATCATTGATGGTCATTATGTCATTAGTGAAAAATAAATAATCAATTAATGAACATGTATGACATTTTCCTTGAACATTAAAAAATTAAACATAGGAAATAATTTCTTACATATCTATCAATTATAGATACTTCAAAAATGGATCATGGGAAAGAAGATAATTTTTTTGGGGAAAGTGAGTACATCAAAAAAATTAACTGATGTTGGGGAATGCTCTCCTGATGAGGTGATTCATGGAATCAAGGATGTTGAAGTGTAAAATTTGAACACCAAACTATTTTCTTTTTTCCCTAAAATTAAATACATTATAGTTTAGATTGAAATTATTTTTGAATAAGTGAATATTAATTAAAATATCTTATTAAAAATAATTCATAGTTATGAAATAAAAAATAATTTCCAAGAGTATATATCTTATTGAAATAAGTATAGCAGTTCCCCTCTATGATTTGAACCATGAAATGAAATTTTTTTATTCTTAATCCTTATTCATTGGACGAATAAAATTATATGATTGGGCATGTAGTATGTTGACAATTAGGTTTGATTTCTCATAATTATATGGTAATTCATCTCTTTATGTTCACACTTAGTAATCTCAAAGGCATGAGATTATGAGAAAAGAACATCCGGTAGGATGTCTATATATTTATGTGTCATTATATTTTCTTACTTGTGAGCATGTATAATTATCAATATTCTTTTAAATTATTATTAATTTATATCATGACTCCCACACATATATTTGTTACTATAAACCATGATGATATAGTTCTTGTCAATGTTGGGTAAGTTGTGTATATCATTAATGGAATGTTATTAATGAACAAGTCAATGAAGTATTTATCCCTTCTATATTTATTGAAGTTGATATCTTGGACCATTGATTGAAATATATCAATCAAATTAAATTTCATGACCATGGTGTATTGATGAGTTTATTTCTGTTAGTCAAATAATTATGTATCGGGTATATTATTTTATGACATGAGTGTGCAACTTGTTTGATGAGATATCAAAACAAATAGATTATATGACACACTGAGTGTTTGTATATGGTTACTATTTTTGTGACTTATCATCTACCTCTATAGGTGACTTGACCCATTTCTAGATAGAAATCATGGAATTTTGGCAAGACTCCACAAGGCCACTGAGGAAGAGGCCTAGAGGGTCACACACAAAGCGTTTTCTTTTATCTTAATTAAATTGTTTTTTATATTTAACAATCGGAATAAATAGTATTCTCAATACAAAAATTTAATATTTATACAAGATTTATAAATTTGTTAAAATAATTAAATATATATTTATTCATAAGTTAATTTTTTAATGATGTGAATATATAATATTCATTTATCTATTGTTATTAACGCCATAATAAATAAATAATTTTTTATTAATTAATTAATTTATTTATGTGAATATTTATTCACCAGTATATGAATTGAATATTTCTAGAATGAATGAATATTTAATATCAATATTTACTTAGGTAATTTATAAATTATGATGAGGATTAGAGGAAAAATATTGGGTCTGGAGATATATATTTATTTACAATAATGTATAATAACATTTATCATTGTGTTAGTTAGTTCATGTTATTGAATATAATAATAAAATTTTATTATATGACATGGGTTTTCTAGGGGATAAATACTTTAATAAAGGGTCATTTTTCATTTAATTGTATATAAAACCCCTGTCATATGTCTATAAATTGACTACTAACACATTCTATAAAAGGTAAATCATTTTGAAAAATAGATTCATTTCAATATATTATACATTATATTGATAGTAAAAGCCATTCGTTAGGTTTTGGGTTATATTAAATGCGAAACTAATTCTATATAATTTTTGAAACTACAATTCATGTGTGTTCATGTCATGCTAAAGACTCTTCATGCATTAAATCATGAATACAACATAGTTTTCATGTGTTTCATTAGTTAATAATTTGGTAGTACATGTCATTATATTAAAAAATATATGCACACAATTTGTCATATAAATGCATTGTATACAAAAAGATCCATATTGACAAGTTTGTGCATGTACTAATTTATTTACATCCAATTACAAATCGTTATAATATTTTATAAAGTATTGTTGGTTCCAAAATGTTGGAAAAAAAGAATGAAGGAAAAGAGGCCCTACGACCTGCCTCGCGAAGCCATGGTGCAGAGTCCCCCATGAAATGCGCCTGCCACGAAGAAGAAGAGGTGGTATGCTCCGCAAATGCCCTAGACGTTCGCGAGACCACCATGAAGCAGAGGAGGTAGTACGTTCCACGAACTCCCCTGACGTTCTCGAGCCCTTCGCGAAGCACAGGAGGCGGTACGCGCCGCGAACGCCCCTAACATTTGCGAGCCTGCCGCGAAGCCCCGGAGGCGGTACGCTCCGCCAACCCCTTGACGTTCACGACCCGCTGCGAAGCAACTGAATCCCTCTTCATGTCGCGTTAGCTCTCCTCCACGGCTCCTCTTTTCTATAAATACAAGACTCCCCCCAAGCCCAACGGATGGACAATCCGACCTTTCACCTTCCTAGATCCCAAATCATGAAGCAGCCTTCACTCTACAAATCATGTGCTACGTGAGGTATTTTTGCTTCGTGATGTGCCTCCTCATTGTCTTGTTTCGATCCCCTCTTCCGAGAGGGATTCACTTCATGAAGCCTATGGGAATTCGTGAAGGAACGGGATCCCCAAGGGGACCCGGGTAGTCGCGGAGCATTTATGCTTCGCGAAACACCCTTCCCGTACACATGATCCACATGCCAAGGTAGGGTCACTATACTTCGTGAAGCACATTGCCTCAAGACACTTCAATTCTAGAGGCACCTCTGCTCCACAAGTCAGTGCTCCATGAATGCACTTCCACTTCACAAAGAACCTCCCAATTGCACCTCTTCCATATGCTAAGGCTATGGCACCCCACATCATGAAGCACACCCCTTCGCAAGTGCCCTACACATTGTAGAGAAACTATGCTCTACAAGACCCCTGCATATGGACCCCTCTTCTTGGATATTCCTACTCCCATGAAACCCTCTAGTTTTGCATGATGTGATTTCAAAGTCCCCTGGACAATACCGCCCATGGCGTTGCTTTTCCTAATGCTTCTTCGCATAAGAACGCTAATGGATATTGCTTCTTTGTATAGTCATGCTTACATGGACCCATCGATGGTTCGCTCTATGACTCCCCTTCAGTATGAAATTGCCGATACCTTCCCTCCCACAAGGAGCAGAGGGTACCAGTCATGTAAGTCCTAGGGGTGCGGAGTAAACCCAACTCATCCGAGTTGCAGGACATTAAACTGCCAAGCACCCTCGTTCTCTAAAAATGACGTCAAACTGTGACATCACCCCATGTCTCTCACGTGGGGTGCCCCCACCTTGGACATTCTCCATGCCCCTGGTCTCCACAAGGGATGATATCCTCTTTCTGGGAGTGGCATTTGTACACAGGGAAGGGCAACCTCCTTTGTGTAAGCCCCTAGCCTTTCTTGCAGGAGGTAGCACCCATGCACCTCCATACTTACCTCTCCCTATGCGCTTTATCACCATTGGGCCTCTGTCCTGGTGTAGGTTCCAGCACCATGGGCCTCCCAACACATAATCCTCTCTTCACTTCCCACAGAAGCACCCTTCGCGATGTGATCGTCAGGTCCCTGCAACCTCTTGTTTCTCACACCGAGCATGACTCACGTGGGCTTCGAGTAGGCATCGACTATGAAACCAACCCCCATCCCATATGACGTTAAACTGTACACTCAAACTATGAGGACAATGATCCATGTCAAGTCATGGTACGTACGATGCCTCCATGAAGTTCAATCCCACCACTGGGTCGTTTCGGCCATGTTCACATTGGTTCACCAACCCCATTGGGCCAACTCATAGCATAAGCCGCAAATGCCCACGTCGCGCATGAAGTTAAACTGTACACAAACTGAACTATGTGGTATTTGATCCATGTTAAGGCATGGTACATAGGAATCATCCTCGAGGATCAAGACCAACACCCATCAGACCAAGGTCCATATTCACGTCGGTTCATCGGCATCCACTCTTGAACTATGATGTCTTTGATCCATGTTAAGGCATGGTACATAGGAAACCTCAAGAGGTTCAAGCCCACCATCCATTGGACCGAGTTCTATCTTCACATCGGTTCGCCGAGACACCATCCCGATCTATATGGACTTTGATCCATGTCAAGGCATGGTAAGTGGGAAGCCTCCCCGAGGTTCAAGCCCAACACCCATTAGACAAAGGTCCATCTTCACATCGTTTCACCGGCATCCACTCCCAAACTACGAGGTATTTGATCCATGTTAAAGCATGGTACGTAGTAAACCTCAAGAGGTTCAAGCCCACCATCCATCGGACAAAGGTGCATCTTCATGTCAGTTCACCGGCACACCATCCCGAACTATGTGGACTTTGATCCATGTCAAGGCATGGTACATAGGAAGCCTCCATGAGGTTAAAGCCCACCATCCACCAGGACCAAGGTCCTTATTCACGTCGGTTCTCTAACACACCCCCATCCCGCATGACATTAAACGACATACCAATCATGTGGTAAGCCGTTGGGACCCTATCATCCAGTTGTTCTGACACCCCTTCATGTCAATTCAACAACCCCTTTCCACCCCGAACTACAAGGTCTTTGATCCAAGTTAAGGCTTGGTACGTAGGAAACCTCAAGAGGTTCAAGCCCACCATCCATTTGACCAAGGTCCATCTTCACATCGGTTCACCAGCATGCCATCCCGAACTACATGGACTTTGATCCATGTCAAGGCATGGTACATAGGAAGCCTCCACGAGGTCCAATCCCACCACCCATTGGTCACTCCACCCCCCTTCACTTTGGTTCTTACCAACCGAACTATGCATACTTTGATTCCCTACCACGGGGATACGTAGGAGGTCTCTTCGAGGCTCAAGCCGAACTTCACTGTTGCCCTTGAAATGGTCCCATTTCATTCCCCCTCCACTTCATTCATCCATCCATCATCCATCCTGATTATCGCTCGGACCTCCACATCCCGGTGAGATCATGCCACCACATTCCCCTCCACAGCATTCAAGAAGCCGCCCATGTGTTGTCCCCAATATCGGTGTTCCCTCCAAGGGGGTTCCTCAATCTGATCCACCTTTATTGGTGTTCTGATCTGTCTGATCTGTCTCCACTGGATGTTAAACTTGCGGCATACCCTGTGTTAAACATGGGAAGATGAGGAAAACCTCAGATACATGCATGTGTCATATGATTCCCCACGCTTGATGTGGGATGCCTCGGGCTTCCACTCCCTCGAGAATCCTTATAATAAAGGGAAAAAAGACAGACACGCCAACTCCCCAACATCCAGACATGCCAGTGATGCCTCGACATGACTACTCCCCCAACTGAAGGTCGTTGATCTGACTGGACCCCTTGGGATGTCCTGATAGAAGTAGTGTAATTAACTGACATCCATGGAAACATGGTACTAGGAAGAGTTTCACAAACAATGTATTGAATCTATAAGGGAGACCCGGACTAGGTGATGAGTTTTGAGGAGGAATCCATGGAAGGAAGAACTAACATCCCATCATCCCATTTCGATCAAGGAGTAGACATCCCTGAATAAGGAGTGAATGCCGCCTGCCTTTGGAAAGTAGGAATTCTAGGCAACAAAGCTGCACCGTCATCCCCAAAACATGATGGATGCGCGCGCCCCAGAAAAAACATCAGAAACAGAAATGGTGAACCCAATATGAAATTATTCTCCTCAATGTAGAGATTAGTAGCGCTCGAGACATCAGTAGAGTGACGTGTCACTAGATCTTGATATCTGGCACCGTGTCCCACCAAGAAAATAGTGGGCCTGGCATAAAACTCACCAGAAGTTGGGGCAGTAGAACATTGGGCATCCTGTTCTGTGACGTTGTCAGCATGGATCCCTCTCGTCAGCCACGGAAGACAGAATGATGCTGGGGCACTAGTTGTTGATTTCTTTTCCTTGTAGTGTTGATGATTTAATCTCCCTGTTTCTCAGGAATCCGGTTGCTGCCACTGGGACACGATCACCACCCACCCGCCTATGCAGGGTAAGGGGCAACACCAGCACAACCGCTTCGTGTGGCTCCACTACTACCGCAACGGCATCTGCGTCTGCGAACATGGGGCTCCCATGCCCCATCTCCCCATCAGAAGTCATCTAAATAAGGGTGATTAACAACCTCATACATCGCTACGAGGTTGAGGGAATAATCCCAACCCCAGATATGGACCTCCTAGACCTGTAGGTGTCCAGGCCCCGCCGTCAACGCCGCCCTCGAGGGCCGCACAGGGAGCCGCTGCTCTCCACCCTGACATTCAATCATTTCGGGAGCCTGTCCCTAGAGTGCCTCGATGACTCCCTGCCCTACGCTGATGAGGTGGGTGATGTCTGGCTCAGCCCGGTCAGAGTCCTGATCCAAGGGCTCCAAGCAAGGGCCCCCACCCAGTCGCGTCAGCGCCGCCCTCCAGCCTTGCCAGAGGAGCAGGTAAGCTATGCGCCTACACCACTAGCACCGGCTCACCTGACCTGATGCCAGTGTCAGGCACGGGCTGATGAGATCCCCTGCCATGGGGAGTCAACGTCAATGACTACTATGGCCCGATCCACCACCGACACATATCATCATTTCCCTGCACACACTGAGCAGGGGCACTTATATTCCCAACCAGGATCAAGGCCCCAACAGCCCCACGGGAATGCTGGGATGACTCTCCTAGTTGCAGGCATGAGTGGTGATCATCGTGAACCAACCCGCGGTGATGACACTCTGTACGGAGGTCCTCCCCATACCACTACTACACAGAGCGTGGGCCTTCCCTACTTTGAATCTCATCATGGAGGTATGCCCGTGCTAACCTCAACCAGAGTGAAGGTCTACCACATGACAGTGATTCTTGGCACGATAGCCTCTCTTGTTCCCATCACACCGGGTATGGAGTTCTTCCTCCTTCCCCAGGCTGTCGATGTGGAGACCTTACCCACTCGGTCCCTCTCCAACGTGGGGACCCTCCCTACGTCCCTTCCACAGTTTGTGAAGATCCTCCTTGCCCTGGCAACCATGAGGGTGAAGGCCAGCCTCATTCCACCCGCACCAAGCATGGAGGTCCTCCCCATGATCTCGTCGGTGCCAGTGGGGGTCCTACCAACACGAGCACCCGGCACTGAGGTCCTCCTCATGTCCCCTTTGATATCTACCATAGTGCTCTTTCCACCCCGGACCACATAGGTGGAGGTACTCCCCGCCCCAACATAAATACGGTTGAAGGACCTCCTCATGCCTGGAATTGTCCCTTCCCCGAAGATCCATCCCAAGGCAGAAAGGCGGGTCGTCGCTGCCGCAGGAAGAATACTGGAAATCTTAAAACTAAGATCAAACTGGTCTGTTATTTGGATTCTGAAGAAGAGTACGACCCAGTGATGGAACCCTCCCCTCTGTCTTCTATGTCAAAGACATGGTCATGAACAAGGCGTATCAGCCTCATCCTTTTAGAGAGTGAAGTACACTGGATTCCCGCCTCTCTTCCTGGGTATATCCAGGAGGAGGAAATTTTGGGAATCACACAGGTTTCTACTGTGCAGTCACCACCATCATCACTAGAAGCGCCCTCTACATCGACCAGAGATTATGGAGAGCTATTTTGGGGAACAATGGTCATTGAGAAACAGTGTGACCCATTTCCAGCAACCGCAGTCCATGCACCGGAAGTTTTGGTTGTCAGTCTGTCATATCATGACATTGTGGTCAGGTCCCCTCACTCTTCAGAGGATGGCCCGGAATTCAGCGTCTATTCAGCACATTTGACGTATTCTCCACCGCCCAGTCTATTGACTCAACGTTCTGATTCCGTATCGCTACCAGTTCCTCAGCCACCTCTGGTTGACGAGTGGGGAAATATAGGGCCAAACCCTGAATTCGAGCCATAGAACTTGTGGAACATCCTTGTAGTGGATCACTTAATAGAGATGTTCTGGCCGGAGGCAGCAACAAACATCTGTGCGCAACAATCCCTCCCCCAGAGGAAGTTGAGTGCATCCGTCAAACCCTATGGGCGATGCACTTCTATCTTCATTATCATCAGGTGGTGTACCCAAGGAGCCAAGTGAACTTTGAGGAAATTGGCGAGCAATTCCATTTGGTCAATTTGGATACACTCCCCATGGCCCAGTGCCCTGAGTCACCAGGTCGCTAGAGGACCCTCCAACAGAAATGAATTCAGAGCTTCAGGGTACTCCACAAAATCATTAGAGAGGCTACCCCCCACGGGAAAGTGTGTGGTTGGAAGAAGTATGCTTCCCTCCTCTTCAGCCCTATTCAATGACAGCCCGACTCGATATGCGATATTGAGGAAGTTCCCCCGGGAAGGGTCACAGTCCACAGGGCCAATGTCGTGGATAAGGAGGACGAGCTAGAATTTTGTGATGGAGACTTCCCCGCCGAGGGTGCGCCACCATTGTTGGACCCATAAGAGAGGATTACTCATCAGTATAGGAACCTCCTATGTCTCCTTACACCCACCGAGTCATTGGTACTCAGTCGGAATGCCGGTAAGGGTAAAGAGATTGTCAGAGCTGTCAAGCACTCTGACCCGTCCCCCTTAGTTTAGAAGACGGAGGAATTCCCTGAGAAGGCCGCGTTGCTCCAGCAACTTGCTGAGAAGAAGAGGCTGGTCGATGAACTCCTAGCTGAGCGTGCTATAGAGCGGCGACACGACTGTGGTGATCCTAGGCTGGGTCAGTAGGGGTAGGAACAACTCCCCCCCCCCCCCCCGACGAGGTTCCTCCGGGAAACCCTGATCATACCGCTCCCATGGACAGGGTTGAAGCCTAAACTCACGGCAAGAGGGCGCGATACGTCTCACCAAACCCTCCCGAATGGTGCGGAAATCCGAGGAATCCAGCCCGAGTTCCCCCAGCTACCCCGCAAGCCGCTCCGCCAGTCGTTCCAAGAGCCGCTGAACCCATATACCATTTTGAAGAGCCTGGCAACGCACTCATGGTTAGGGATCCCTGCCAAGACAGGGACCCCCTCCCAGATGACCCTATAGCAGCACTCATCGCCTGCCTCGAGGAATTGTAAACATGACAGTTGGCAGTCCCAACATATGGAAAGTCATATCCCGCGTGGTTGGATGATATTCCTGCACCCTGGGGTTTTGGAAATCCCACTATGTCACCCTTGAACGGGACAGGAGATCCGCTGCAGCACCTTGCCAACTTTTCCTCAAGCTGTGGCCCCATGTTGGGGACCCCAGCACAGTAGGAAGCCGCCAAGCTCTGATGTTTTGTGCATACATTGGAAGGACCTGCGTTGGTATGGTACATTCATCTCCCCATTGGATCAGTGATAGGCTGGGAGGATCTTTTCCGGCAGTTCCTATACATGTTCAGATCCACCACGCGAATGACCAGCATCGCAGACCTCTTCAAGTGAAAACAAAGTCCTAATGAGAGAGTCGCAGACTTTATCGCCCATTGGAAGGGGCTCACATATTCCCTCGACATACCACCGACTCAAGAGAAATTATTGATGATGTGCATAGGTAATGTCAAAATAGAGCTGGTTCCTTCCCTGATCACTCATAACTACCCTCGAGGGTTCCGAGTCTTCTCAAATAAAGCCCAGCACCTCGAGGAAGATCTGCAATAGGCTAGTCAGGCGCGTCCGCTGCCCCCTGTGATCCCAGCATGGAGGGTTCCCAGAGCCGAGCCCGCCACGCTGTCCCAGATAGAAGCCCCCAGGCAGCTAGAATTTTTTCTAGTATCACTAGCTCCACAACCTCACAGAGGCCCTCCCCCTCAGGCACAACCTCTTGCCCAGCAGCGATCGCCTCAGAATCGGCAGGTTCCCTCACGCAACGTGACACCGCCGTATAGGCGGGATAATCATGTGCCACCTCCTCATCAGGATCTTCCAGCCCCTCGTTAGGGCCAGGCTCCCAGAGCCCCGTATCCAGAAAAAATACACCAGACATACTCGTTCAGCGACGATCAGGTCACTGGTTACTTCCGTAGTGCCCTACAATAAGAGATTGTGCACCTACCTTAGTGTAAAAGGCCGACAGAGGTGAATCTCACCGATCGCCCCAACTACTGCCCCTATCATCGAATTATGGGGCACACCCTCAAGTAGTGCTATGTGATTTAAGATTGACTCCAAGAACAGGTCGATAGAAACATAGTCAGGTTGGGCCCGGCCATGGAACAAGTGGCGGGTGTCTTTGTGAGGTCAAAAAGTGGTAGCGATGATGAAGGTGAGTGTTAGCAGGTTCCCAGTTGTGGGTCCCAAAAGTACGACGACTGGATGGCCCATAAAATAGTCACCCAAGCCCATGGTATTATTCGGGCATGCCTAAACTAGCCGAATCCTTCAGAACTTGCGGCCAGTGCCTCTACATCATCATCTCAGTCGGCCTCTTCCCATAAGAGTTGGCATCGGCAGCGCAAGAAGAAGCAACACACTCCACCAATTTCATAGTCATCCTGCACTCTCGGTGAATTCAAGCCCCCTAAGATGGGGATCACTCCTAGAATCCTCCCAGTGGTGGATGATTCATCATGCGATAGTCAAGGGTATGCTTCGGTTAATACCGTGGAGTTGGTAAATACTTATATCACTCCCAACGAGGGGGAATTCCAGGAGAACATCTCCAATATCCCCAGCCGACCCCAACGTCGGCGGAACCGCGACCATATGGTTCATCAAGGCATGAAATCTGGTGCTTTCATCTAGGCCGTGCATGCCACTGAGACCAGACAGCAGGCCTAGCACATAGCTCAGCACGCAGAACCTCCTCATCTAGCATCCTAATGTCTACCTACACCTTCGTTCGTGCTACTAGATCAGGAAGAGATACCTCGTCCGTACCACGGCTAGTCTCACCCTATTATAGGCCGATCTCAGTTGTCCGGTCCTCATCCGGTTGCTACTCTTCAGGCCTCCACTAGTGAGCAATCGGGCGTACCTAGCACTAGCCAGCCACCGGTTCAGCCGGCATGGCCCGTCATACCTCCAATCGCAGAGTGGCCTTCTATAAATAGAAGTTCACACCTAGCACAGATGTATGATGATCTGAAGAACCTTGTAGGCATCCCAACAAGGATTTATATCCTCGAGGATCTTCACCTGTCATCAGACATACGTGAGGCACTCGCCGAGGCTCTAAGGTGCCCCCTCCATATTGAGACAGAGGTAGCTGCTGCAGAAGCCTTCCACGCTGAGGCAATTGAGAATGTTGAATTCCAGGCATTTATCTCATTCTCTGGTGAAGGCGAAGACCCTCCCATATAGGGGAACATTCATCCACTATACATCACTGGTCAGTTCAATGACGTGGAAGTCTGCTGCTGTCTTGTTGACACGGGTTCTGGGATTAACCTAATCCCGACTCAAACGTTGAGGAAGCTGGGGTTTTCTAATGATGATTTAACTCCCTCCGACCTCAGAATATAGGGATACGACAGGACCGAGCAGACCCCGGTCGGAAAGATCCATTTGAAGACCTAGTTTGGTGGCCTAATCTCCAGTACCTAATTCATTGTTGTCTCCCAAGACACCGCATACAACGCATTTATGGACAGGCCATGGCTCTACCTACATGCGGCGGTCCCTTCATAGTATCACCAATGCCTCAAATACTCCCTCAATGGTCTAGTAGGTGTGATCCAAGGAGATGCGTCTTCTTTTTCCTTCTGTGAAGCCCATTATCCGGACGCTGACTATTACATGAGCAAGGATAAGTAGATTCTGTCAAGTGAGGTTGATCCTGCCACTGTCACAAGTGATCCCTAGGTAGGTTTGGATGACGCCTACATCTTCCTGATCCATCAGTTGGAGGCCATGACCTCGGACATGCGGCAATGATTTTTCATTTCAGGTGCAAGGGGAAGGAATATTCCCAGGTCCAAGTGACGGTGAAAAATCACCTCGTACTCCTACACCAACTAGGCTCGGGTGATCCCGGAACCTCCTACCCCTATACGGTATTGGGACGTCAGGCTCATGGAAATGGTGGTACGTCATACATGTCTGTTTTACTGGGCTGGAATTAATCGGCTCAAGCCGACACACCACTACTGCTTTGATGTTATCAAGCATAGCCCCATGGGCCGAAGACCAGATTGGATTGGATCGACTGCCTTCATCATTATGGTCTCAGTGGCGCATGAATCTCATGATATGATGACCACTGCCTCTCAAGCCGGCACCGGGCTCCCATCAAAGTCTAGTGGCTCGGAGACAACTCCCCCCATGGAAGATCCCTCCACAAGTGGAGAAGAGAATATAGAGGATGCTCCCCCTGCCTTTGAAGAAGGCGTCTCTACCACAGTTGATGAACTAGTACATGTGAACCTAGGTAGCGAGGCAGATCTGAGGCTGACATTGATCAATGCTGCCATGTCCCTCGAGGAGCAGCAACGATATGTGAACTTCCTTAAGTAGCATCGATTTGTGTTCTCCTAGAGTTACGACGAGATGTCGGGACTAGATCCACAGGTATCCATCCACCGCCTTGGCCTCTCGACAATCCATCGCGGGTTCGAGCAGCCTCCCAGAAAGATGCACACTTCTCACGCTTCCATGGTTGAGGATGAAGTTGACAATCTTATCAAAGCCAACTTCATCAAGGAAGTTCAGTACCCCAAGTGGTTAGCTAACATTGTTCCAGTTAGGAAGAAGAACAGGTAGATCAGAGTCTGTATCGACTTCGGAAATCTCAACCACCGCTGTCCAAAAGAGGATTTTCCCCTTCCAGTGAAAGAGTTGTTGATTGATGTTATGGCTGTGTTCCAGGACCTCTCTTTCATGGATTTGTATTCTGGGTACAACCATATCTATATGGACCCTAAATATGAGGATTCCACCGCATTCAGGGCCCCCCAAGGAACTTTCTGTTACCAGGTTATTCCCTTGGGCCTGAAAAATACAGTTTCCACCTATCAGCGGGCCATGAACCGCATATTCAAGCCAACTCTCGGAACATTGGGGCAGTGATATGTGGTTGATATGGTGGTAAAATCTATTCAGCACCAGGACCATCTCAAAGTCCTTGAGAAATTATTCATCTTCCTCCGTTCCCGCCACCTGAAGTTGAACCCACTTAAATGTGACTTTGGGGTCACCTCCGGCAAGTTTCTCGGCTTCATTGTCAGATATTAGGGCATCGAGGTTGACCCAGATTTGATCAAAGCCATCATCCAGATGCCTCCCCTGAGTAATATTCAGGATCTTCGAGGTCTTCAAGGCCACTTAGCCTACATACGCCAATTCATTGCGAATCTGGCTGGAAAGTGTAAGCCATTTTCCCAACTCATGAAGAAAGGCTATGTCTATGAATGGGACAAAGAGTGCCAGACCGCTTTCGAGGAAATCAAGCAATATCTTCTCTAGCCTCCAGTCTTGATGCCACCCGTCACCAGAAATCCACTGGTCTTTTATGTGACCACCTTGGAACAGTCTCTTGGTGCCCTGCTCGCCCAGAAGAACAATGAGGGGATAGAGAACAGCCTCTACTACCACAGCCGCATGCTCCTCGATACAGAGACCAGATACTCCCCCACCGAAAAGTGTTTCATGTCACTCGTGTTTTCCGTATAGAAATTGCAACATTACTTGCAGCACCATGAGGTATAGTTGGTCTCTCGGGTAGACCCACTGAAATACATCCTAAACCACCCCATGTTGACCGACCGACTAGCACGATAGTGGAAATTATCCAACAGTTTTACATCAGGTTTGTGCCTTAGAAGGCTATCATGGGGTAGGCATTGGAAGACTTCCTAGCTGCCCATCCAACCCCTGTGGATCAATCCATGGACCTAGATTTTTCTAATGAGGCAATCCTCTCAGTCGATCGTACCATATCATGTTGTAAAATTCAATTCGACGATGCCTCCCAGAGACCCACTGGTACGAGGTTCAATGATCCTATGCTCAACAGAGTGGGTCTAGGTATCATCTTCATCACTACGATGCAAGCCATTCTGTCATACTCATTCCTGTTGTCAGAAGGCTGCACTAACAACGAGGCAGAGTATCAGGCTCTCATCACTGGCCTCGATCTGGCCCTTGAGATCGATGTGCCCCATTTTCATGTGAAAGAGGATTCTGAATTACTCATCAAGCAGGTCAATTCAGACGATGTTGTCAGGAAGCCAGATCTCGTGTTGTTGTTGGAGTGCACCCTCCATCTAATAGACCAGTTCCCTTCTCGGCCAGAGTTAACCATGTCCCTCAATCACAGAATGGTCGAGCGGACACTTTGGCTGGTTTAGTTGTGTCACTTGAAAAACCCGAGGAGGATGACCTGATTATACATGTTTCACACCAGAGAGTCATTGCCCCTGTCATCTCAGAAGATGACGACGGCTCGTGGGTAATCCATCTTACTACCGGATCCTCCACAGCAGGAGCCCCAGGTTCTTCAGATGTAGTTGTTGAGATGCCTCCCGACTGGAGATCACCTTTTGTTGAGTATCTTCAAAATGGACGCCTCCCGGATGATTGGGCCAAGTGCGAGCGGATCCGATGCCGCGCACTGCAGTTTACCCTCCAGAGTGGTCCCATTCTTGAGAAGATCCTCTATAAGTGTGGTTTCGATGGTTTTCTCCTCTGTTTCATTTAAGGAGTCGAGATTTCTCAGGTCATGCAAGAGGTTCATGTATGTTCCTGTGGAACCCATCAAGCTGGGCCAAAGCTGTCCCATCAGATCTGGATACTATGGTACTTCTGGACCTCTATGATCCACGATTGTGTCGAGTTCGCCAAGAGATGTCACGTGTGACAAGTCTATGCTAATTTCCTACATCGGCCGCCAGAACCTCTCTACTCCACCAAGTACTCTTGGCCCTTTTCATTGTGGGGTCTCGATTTCGTAGGGTCGTACCCACTAGCGACAGCCCGCCAGTGCAGGTTCATCCTGACCGCTGTAGATTTCTTCTCTAAATGGGTAGAATCAGTCCCACTTAAGGAAGTTAAGGCTCGATCCATTGAGGATTTGGTGAGCTCCAACATCATCTAACGATTCGGAGTCCCTCACGCCGTGCTCACTGATAATGGCACAAACTTCTGAGCAGCTGAGCTAAAGAAATTGTACACCAAGTACAATATTCATTCGAACCATACCTCTCTCTATCACGCGTTGGAAAATGGATAGATCAAGGCGTTAAACAAACAACTCTCTAAAATTTTGCAGAAAATGGTTGGTCAGAACAAGAATAGTTCTCCAGACAAGCTCCCCAACACTCTCTGGGCTTATCGGACGACGACTCGCAATTCCACCCAGGTGACTCCATATTCCCTGGTGTATGGGGTTGAGGCCGTCCTGCCCATTGAGATCCAGCTACCATCGTTACGCACTGCAGTCTATGACCATCAGGTGCCAAATAAGGTGGTCAAAATCCATTAAGCTAAATTGGAATCACTTGACGAGAGTAGGATATGTGTCTTGCACAATCTGGAAAGGCATCAGAATAATATAGCTAGAGGCTTCAATAAGAAGGTTCACCTCCGCTCTTTTCTGCAAGGTGACCTGGTGTTGTCCCTCTGAACGCCAATGATCCCTAGTAGGAAACCACCCAAGTTGGATCCCAAATGGGAAGGACCTTACATAATTCACAAGGTTTACCCCAATGAAGCATATTCCTTGGTGACCATGGATGGTGAGTGCATAACTCGTCCCACCAATGAAAAGTTCCTCAAGAAATACATTGTCTGAGCCCCTTGGTCCTGCATGACCATAAACTGGATGGTCCTGCATGACCTTAAACTATCCAATCCTACATGACTTTAAACTGCACATCGTCCTGCATGACGTCAAACTGCATCTTGAGAACTATGTATGGATTGATTTTCATCCTCATGGGATATGTAGGAATTCTCTGATGCCTCATCTTGGGCCCAGCCCTGAGATCTTCTCTTTGACTTTCCCTCCTGGGTATAGTCTCTTCGGGGGGTCCTTGCATTATGTGGTGTAAGATTCCTTATCCCCAGTCATACGAGTATTATAATGGTCACACCATGTACCCACTCCCATTATTCTATCCTCCATCGTCCTCCCTTCAAGACGTTAAACTGCATGGACTTCAAGAACTATGTATTACTTGATTCCCATCCTCATGGGATACATAGGAATTCCCATATATTTTGTCTGTTGGCCCAGACCAAAATCCAGAATCTTCCCCTCAGGTCAAGACATATGGCAGGGTGCATATTGTTTTCCCCAATTCACATCGAGCTTGCCTCGATCCAGCTGTACGTCCCCCTCCCAGGAGATGTTAGCCTCTTTCGTAGATGGGTACAGCTATGCTTCACCCACTCCTTGACTAGGATTCAATCACCTTCCCTGTCCAAAAGGGCCCTTGAATGGTATGGATGCTAGGCTCAAGGGCCCTCTTAACACTTCGGGCCAACTCCCTAGAGGATGTCGAGCAACAAGCCGATACAAGTCCCATGTTTTTAATGTGGTTAGCGGTCGATGCTCATTTGTTGCTCCCATTTCAGGTCACTATAGGGACGTTGTGTTTCGAACAAAGTCAACAGTTTTCCCAGATCGTTAGGTCCACCCCAAGATGTCCCAAACATCGAGTGTAGTGGTTCGTTCTGCCCCGTCACATTTAAGCGATGAACTCCCCTTAGGCGATGCCATCTATCAGGCCCCTTTTCCTTTTGGTCCCCCAGCCCAGGATCTCTCGGATAGGATTGTACATCATGGTGTTGGATTATTTCCTCATTCACGTCGGGTTACTCGTCGTGTTGTACATATCCCCGGATGAGTCCTCCCCCCTCTCCTTGTCCTCACTTCAAGCCGTTAAACTGCAAGCTGGTCAGGCCTGCCAGACTGAGGCCCAGCCTCAGGCCCCTTGGCCTTCTCGAACCCTATCCCAAGTTCTTACCTGGAGGGTACAGTGTGGTGTGGGATTATGTCCTCAGTCACGTAGGATTATTCTCTATGTCGTACACCTCCCTTATCTGGGTTATCTTCCCCGACCCTCATCATTACTGCATGACGTTAAACTACAAGCTGGTCAGGCCTTCCTAACCGAGGCCAAGCCTCTGGCCCCTTGTCATTCTTAGGCCCTAGCCCATGTTCTTACCCGAAGGGTACGATGTGTTGTGGGGTTATGTCCTCATTCACGTCGGGTTATTCGTCGTGTCGTACACCTCCCTTATCTGGGGTATCTTCCCAGGACCGCGTCCTTGCTGCAAGACATTAAACTGTAAGCTGTTCAGGCCTTCCTGACCGAGGCCCAGCCTTAGGCCCCTTCTCATTCTCGAGCCCTAGCCCAAATTCTTACCCAGAGGGTATGGTGTGGTGTGGGAGTATGTCCTCATTCAGGTCAGGTTATTCGTCATGTTGTACACCTACCTTATCTAGGGTATCTTCCACGACCCTCGTCCTTACTGCAAGACATTAAACTACAAGCTGGCCAGGCCTTCCTGGACGAGGCCCAACCTTAGGCCCCTTGGCCTTCTCAGGTCCTAGCCCAAGTTCTTACCTGGAGGGTACGGTGTGGTGTGGGATTATGTCCTCATTCACATCAGGTTATTCGTCGTGTCGTACACCTCCCTTATCTAGGGTATCTATCCTGACCCTCGTCCTTACTGCAAGATGTTAAACTGCAAGCTGGTCAGTCCTTCCTGACTGAGGCCCTACCTTAGGCCCCTTGGCCTTCTTGGACCCTAGCCCAAGTTCATACCCGGAGGGTACGGTGTGGTGTGGGATTAGGTACTCATTCAGGTCAGGTTATTCGTCGTGTCGTACACCTCCCTTATCTAGGGTATCTTCCACCTCTCCTCGTCCTCACTGCAAGACGTTAAACTACAAGCTGGTCAGGCCTTCCTGGCCAAGTGCCAGCCTCAGGCCCCTTGGCCTTTCGGGCCCCTGGCCCAGGTTCTCTCCTATGGGAATGTATGGAGTGGTGCGGAATTATGTCTTCATTCATGTCAGGTTATTCATCGTGCAGTACACCACCCCTCGTTTGGGTATTCTACCCATGGGTGGCTTTAAGAACTATGTGTGGGTTGATTCCCATACTTATGGGATACGTTGGATCACCTGAATGTATAGGCTTCGGGTCCAGCCCCATTTCCCGCAAATCTCCACTTCACCTTGGCCCATTGGCCTACCCTTCCCCGGAAAAGGGAATATATGGCATGGTATGGGATTATTTCCTTGTTCGCGTCAGGATTGTAACGACCCTGCCATGTACCTCTCCCTCTTGAGCATCCTCGTCGACCCTTTTCGGTGGTTCATTAATGTGCCTAAGGGTACTCTGGTTTAGTACCTAGAATGCGGGGTTCTACTCGGACATGTTTTCACCCTCTTTTCAGGATTTGTGTTCCCCTTCATCATGGATTTCATTACCTTTCACAGCCGAATGGACCCCCAAGAACGGCATGTCTACCACCCCTAAGGGATCTCCTACCATTACGGGCCATCACCCCTGAGGGTTTAGGACAAAAAATTGATACAAATCCCAAGTTGCGAATATGTTCAGTGTTCAATGCTCGTTTGTTGTTCCCACTTCAGGCTAACGTGATATAGATACTATTTTTCCACCACGGTTAATAGTTATCCTTCATCGCCATGCCAACCCCATTAAGCCCAAAGTGTCATTTACATGATTCACATCCTTCCCCATCCTCATCATGTCCAAGTAGAACTTCAAAACTCTTGGTACTATTCCTTAGTGCGAATCTGCACATCAGGGGAACAAAGCCGCGGTAAGGGCATCCTTCGGGGCTCTTCATCGATTTCCCTTTAATGGATATTCTAGGTATTGTAAAAGAAATCCCCCCCCCTTGTTTCCCACACCGAGTTTGACTCACATGGGCTTAGGGATCAGGTTGAGGTCTCAACTTAATTGGAAAGCTACCATCCCTCTATGGTCTAAGCTCTAAGACCATAAACTAATATCTCCTCAGAACTATGTATGGCTTCATTCCAATCTGCATGGGATGCGTAGGAACACCCATACCTCTTTTCTTTGGGTCCATCTTAAGCTCAGCTAATTTGTATTTTCTGTCCCACCTTCGAGACTTTGACTATGGGACCGCGTGGAGTGGTGTAGAATTATGTCCTCATTCACATCGGGTTTCTAATAGCCACACCACATTCACCCCATTCTATGAATTAGCCCTCCTATTTACTATCCCGCACGACATTAAAAGGCACCCCCTAGTACTACGTGTGGCTTGATTCCCATCCTTATGGGATATGTAGGACCGCCCAAACATCTCATTTTTGGGTCCAGCTTATGTGGGAGCTAGTCTCTCCTCCCATTTACCTCTCACCTCTTTATAGGCCCCTTGTCCTGAGGTATCTCTCTCAGAATTGCATACGGGGTGATGTGGGATAATTTCCCCATTCACGTCGGTTATGTTTCACAGCACCATACACATTCCCCACCTAGCATCATCTCTGCTACATTTGTGATGCATGATGTTAAAATGCATGCTTGGTCCCATCACATGACCCTAAACTGTGACATTATCATCCTAGACTCACGATGAAAAATGGCACTGCATTGTGATGACCTCATCATAGAAGATTCCACGTTGGGTATCGGTCATACGCCATGCCATTTGTCAATGCCTAATACGGCTTCATTCTTGTGGTGAAGCCAGGGATTCCTACCCTAGACTTGTCACTTCATTAAAAAAATCAAACCACTGACCTTAAAAGACAAATAAGATTTATCAAATACCGCTTCTCTTAGTGCAAGGGATAGACCCGCGTACCCCTTTCATCCTTTTCACTGGTACCTTACCATGTCGTGCCACCTTTCAAGAACTGTGTATAGTTTGATTCTCATTATTATGAGATACATAGAAGCACCCGGGCACTTCCCTGTAGGCCCAGCCTAACCTTCGTGTTTGGTCCCTCGACTCGAGCACTTCCCCAGAGAACACATGGTATGTAGGGCGTAGGTTCTCATTCACCTTGGGTTTTGTAACCACCATACCATTTGTCTCCTACTCTCATTACCCATTCATGTTCCGAGTTCTAAGAGATTAAACTAAGACCTTTTCAAGAACTACGTGAAGCTTGATCCCCATCCCAATGGGGTACGTAGGAACGCCTATTCATTTTCCCTCAGGCCCAGATCAACCCTTGTTTTTGGTCCCTTGACCAAAAAACTCTCCAAGGAACACATGGTGGTCGGAACCCCCGGTTCCCATTCACGTCGGGTTTTTGTAATTACTCACCACGAGTCTCCCGCACTTCCTCCCATCCATGGTCTGAATTCTATGACCCTAAACTAAGATCTCCCTATGGGAAGGGACTCGAATCCCTCTATCTAATACGTCTCATTTTCGTATTCAGATGCATTTTGACAAAGAGACCAAATTGTGTGATTTTTATGGGGACATTCCCCTCATACCATGAACAAGCTTTGGAAGATTTCTATTTGGATCCTCATCCTCTTCCAAGTCCAAAAGCACCCTCGAACGACAAGGATTATAGGCTTAAGGGATATCCATGGATGATGGGTTTAAGGGCTCTCATATTGTTTCCAGGTAATGTCCCTAAGGATCTCGGATGAAATTTGCGACAGGTACCATGTTTCGAACATCTTCAACGGTCAACCCTCATTTGTCTATCCCCATTCCAGGATAACGAAAAATGGATGTTGCATTTCCGCCATGGTCAATAGTTATCCTCTATCATCACGCCTCTGTCATTGCGATCCAAATTTTGAGCATCATGATTCACACGTTTCCAATTCCTCATGTTCAAGTGGAATTCCAACATACTCGTCTTTATCTCTTTGTGCATCTAGGTGAGTGACATGGACGTGTTAGCCTCATATGGTTGGTATTTATTGAGCATCCCTTCACCCTAACACGTCCATTTCTGTGTCAGGAAAGTCCCACCACTTCTTCTTGTTTCCTACATCGAGCATGACTCACGTGGGATTAGTAGTTTTGGTTGGATGTGTACTGGCTCAACTAGGCTTCTCATCGTCCTACATGACGTTAAACTATGCCCCAAAAACTATATACGGCTTGATTCCCATCCTCATGGGATACGTACAGACACCCCGGTATTTCTCCCAGGGTCCAGCCATGGGAATCATAAAATCCTATTCTTTCCCCTTTCTGGCCCCTGGCCGGACCCCTCGTGAGGAACCACGTAACTATCACCTTACCCCAAATGAGTTCTGGATGACCCAAAATGACATTAGGAAGTGACATCCCCCTCTCCGGAGAGGCCCTGTCTGAAAGATGGAAGGATCTATGATCAAATTGATGCGCCCGTTTAGCATGCTCCCACCATGGTGGAATAACTTTCGGAGTGTTGGATTCTATTCGAAAAACCCATCACTCTACATCCCATGATTCGCGTTCCCTTTATTTGGACTCTCATCCTCCTTCATGTTTGGAGGAACCCCCTAATGGTATGGATGCTAGACCTACGTTCCGCTTGCTATCCTGGGCCAATGTCCTGGAAGACTGGTCATGTCTAGAAGGACCCCCTAATAGTATAGATGCTCGACCTATGGTATGCCTGTTGTCCTGGGACAATGTCCCGAAAGACTAATCGACTATATTTGAGTTAGGCCCCGTGTTGCGAACATGGTCAGTGGTCGGTACTCATTTGTTGTCCCCATTTCAGGCTAATACAATATAGATGCTGTGTTTCTGCCACAATCAATAGCTATCATCCATTGTCACGCCACCCCCATAATGTTCTGAATCCTGGGTATCATGATTCACACTTCCCACTTCCCTATGTTTGGACTAATCCCAACGCCCATGGCATTACCCCGCTCGTACACCAGAGCACATCGGAAGAATGGCTTGTCTGTTGTTCTGATGTCCTAATCCTTCGATCGGGCCCCTCCCATGTCTTCCTGAAAGATCTGAATTGGTTACTTAAACCCTGGATACCCAAATTTTAGTCAACGCGTTATGTTCAGATGGAATAGTATGATGATCACCCCTTGTTTCTCACATTGGGCTTGGCCTGCATGAGCTTCGGGACTGACCACTGAACATTTCATGAATACAATAGACGCATGTGGATCCAAACTCGATAACAAGACTCATGCATGCTATAGAATCAAATAAATCCAAATGTGAAAGTACGTTTGAGAGTTTTTGATCCTTACAAAACTCAGGGGGTTTATTCCTCCCATGGACGGGTTAACCCCGTCAAAAGAGAGTTGCAGTTCTGCCACCCTTCGACTTGTGGCATCCAGGAGTTACTTCTGCTGGCTCAGCTCCCGCTCATCCTCAGCAACGATGGGGCACAATTCATCAGCCTCGGTTTGGGCCTATTCTATGTCAACCTAAATGATGGCCATTTCTTCAGAATCTTGCCTTAGACACTCTTCCGCCTCTGCCAGCTAGGCCTTCAATTGCAAGATCATCTTTGATTTTGCATTAAGAGAGGTTGAGTGCTCATCCGCCGGGATCCATAGCCATTGGATCTCATCCTCAGCTTCCCGAATCTTCTTGATGTTCATCACCTTCCTCCGCTACCAGCCCACACTGAGGACACGATCATACTCATCGATCTTCTCTGTCATAAGATCTTGGATGAGGAGGTGAGGGTGATGGGCATCCACTCCCCCAGCAAATAGATCGCGTAGCCGCAAGTGAATTCTGTCTATCTCATCTAGCCATAATGCATATGGGGTCTTTTCGATAAAGTGCACGATCATCTTCCATGATTGGAGGCAGACTATGTCACTGTCCTCTTCGTCAGAGGTCGTCTCGTGCCAATCCGCGCGGTTGGAAGGCTTGTATGCGGGGTACTTCATTAGGAAATCTTCATCAGGATCTGCATCTGGCATGGTATCAGGCACGACATCTGGCATTGGATCAGACGCGGTGGGACTTGGGTTGACCGGAAGATCCTCATCATCGGACCCCACCTCAATGACCTCAGGCACGACCCTACTGGTGGTCCCGCCAATGATGGGGGGAGCTGCAGCTCGGGTGGGCTGGGAAACTATCTCCATGATTACTGGCATGCCTTTGAGAGGGGCGCCGCTAGAAATCCCGACCAACCTCACCACAACGTCCCATGCCAGTCGGATAATTGTACGTAACAGAGAAGGGCATGGACATTAGTTGGCACAATCAACGTGGGACAGTAATGAATTTAGTGGAGAGGAATTGCAGAGATTGAACTCCTGGTACTGCTCCTGAGTTGATGCTGACAGTACCCCGAAGCGTGGCCCTCCGTATATTGTCAGAAGGTCCGGAGATTCTGGAGGATCCACCTCAGGTGTCCTAGCCCCACTAGACACAGAACTAGACGCAGCCACAGGTGCGGGTTCCGAGGGTACTACATCATCACCCACTGAGGGGAGAGATCGAGGTCTGTGTACAAGGTCCTCCATTGCAGTACAAACATTGGTAATAATTCCATCATGTCTTGAGAGCAGACTCTGAGGAAAGAAACTTGTAATTTTAACTCAAGAGCCTCCGTGAAATCTTCGAGACCTGAGTCTTGATCGCCGACTTCGCCTTCCACCAATGGGATCCCTCCACCGGCCTCACCCCCCTCCCTCTCAAAAGATTTGTCTGATTCTTCCGATAGGGGGAAGCGCTCTCTCAACTCGGCGGCCGACAGTTGTGGGGGAATTGTCTGATCCAGTAGTACCCTCACTCAGTCTGTCATTATATGCGGGGCACCACTGGAATGTACAAATTCCTCCATATCATCCAGATATTGCTTCGCCTTCACCAGGTACACTGTGAAACCGGACCAGATAGGGCCTATACCCAGTAAATCCATCCCGAGGTGGTTCAGGTGTTCTCACATCTCGGGCGGGCTGAGGAATTTCCAGTTGACATCCCAAATGTCCCAGGCCTCTGGGAAAACCGCATTCTCTGGAATTTCGATATGGTTCATCCGTTTCCCTGAAGCCTGAGCGGATATCCTGCGGAATCCCCTCAGTGGCCGCCCCTCATGATAGATCTGCTGTCCTAGGACCACCGGGTCCACTGCTGTTGTTGGATCTGCCACCACTTCATCACCCTCAGCTAGGGTAGGTCTCATCACCACGGCAGCCCCGCCACCATGAGAGGCCCTTGCTTCCCTCCAACCTCGACCTCCGGATAGGGGAGGCCCACCATCACTAGCTCGAATGGTTGCCTGCTTCAGCATTTCCCCCGAATAAGCTTCCTCCCACCTTATGGCATACTCTTTCACAAGTCCAAAGGTGGAAGTTGGAGAATGATATGGATTTCTCTTTTTCCCATCCTCCCATGTGAACATGAGACACAATTGCCTCATCACACGCGGGTGCTCCTCATGGCGCACCTCCCAGTAGACCTGTGGGGTCAGCCGCTGCAAGCACCAGAATTTCCCTGCAAACCGGTGTGGGGTATATGGATCTCAATGTGGATCACGGTCAACCCGTGCCACCAATACTCCACCTTGGAAGGCCAGGAGATAGGCCTGATGCTCTTCCGTCCCCTGACCGTCATCGGTAATTACCACCGTCGGCAATGGTGGAAATTAAACTTGTCTTCCTTCCACACCTAGTTTAGTACCAATTGTATGGTTAATTTGGCTGGAAAGCTCCCAGCAGCATTTAGAATGGATGGGCTGATGTTTGAACCCAGATGTGAGATGGGGTTTAGATATTCGTAAACCCCCCTAATGTGTGTCGCGATCCACCCATACAGAAGATGGAAGGGCTCGTATATCCTCGGTGGCTTCTTGCCCTCACTGACATGCCGTAGTATCTTGTACAATCTGGAAAGCATCAGAATCCCCAGATTGACCCGCCCTCCTGTGGCCAGTATGGATGCCATGATGAATGGTCTGGGCCACACCCCCATGTTGGAATCCCTCACTGGTAGGATCCAACCAAAGATAAGGGTCACGATAAACACCACCAGTCTGACTATCATCTGCTACTTGGTATTGACACTGAAACCCCAGGTCTTCCATTGTCTGTCCTCCAAGAGCCGCCAATATGAGTTCTCCTTGCCCCGTTGAGCCCCCTTTGGGAAAGTTCGAGGCCTCGGGGTAAAATCTCGATCCTTTGGGAAGTTTGAGAACAACTTGAACCACTTCTTAAAGTGGACATCCCTCACCGCATATTTATCTTCTCTGGGGACCAGTCCCATTAGTGCCAGCGCCAGGCATGACATCTGCTCCATATCCTCCCACACACTCATGATGAGGAGGAACTCATCATACATAGCCCCCAAGATTGGGAACCCCAAAATCTGATGGACATCCCACAGACTAATGCCAACCTCCCCATGGTGCAGGTGAAAAGTATTGGTCCTAGATGACCATCTTCTCAAAAGCTCCAGCATCAGCTGTTTTGGTTGATAAATGTGGAATTGGGAGGCCCATCCTGCCTCATACAAACCCACTCTCCTTAGCTCGGCTCCAAACTCTTCGCATGAGGCACCTACCCAGTAGGCACATTCCCATTCGTTTGTGAAGTTGTCACCCTGGCATAGGTCCCACTCATCGTACCACCCTTTCTTTGAATCCCTCAAGGATGCCTTCAGTATTGTGTGGTATAGGGGAGGGGACGTCTCCGACTGCAATGGATTCCTATCAACATTGTTCAGGTGGTTGTATAGGCAGTCGGTGGTGATAGGTGTCAAGTCCTCTCACGCATGACCATCGGCTTCCGTGAACCATTGGCATTGGCACGCCGTGCTTCTGAACTAGCTAGCTAGTTTGTCCCTACTCGGTTGACGAATGAATACGTCATCCCTCAGCCTGAATCCATACAAGGGAAGCCTCTTGCACAATGGGTAATTCTTATAGCTCTTCGACAGCAGCTCCATCAATAAATTATGGTCCGAGTGGCTACGGACCAACTCTCCTAGGCCCAGAAAATTTTCCATCTCATCCCTCCATGCAGCATCTGCGAGCACCCCCAAAGCAGCTTCTTGATGGGCCGTTGGGTTTCAGAACTCGGAAAAATTTCAGGTCAGGTCGCGAAGCTTGTTCATAGAGCTCGTTCGCAAAGCACGTTCGCGGAGCTCATTCACAAAGCCAAGTCGTGGAGCCTGGACTTGGCATGAAAGCACACATTCTCTAGGCACTGTCATGGAGTCAGATACTAGCAATTCACCATGAAGCCTGATTCGTAGAGAGAAGGTGCAGAGTATGCGGAGCTTCACGAATTGAGAGCACAAAAAAGGAAAAAATCGCGGAGAATGGAAAGGAAAAAATAGATGGATATCCCCCTATTTATAAGTGGTGTCCTTCGGAGATTAGCGGCACGTCCAGTCCGTATGGAGCTTCGTGTCACTTCCGGCCCGCGTGGCCCATGTCCGCCTTGCGCGCCCTCTTCGCGAGTGAGCACCGTGAACGACTGTTGATTTTGGTGATTTCCCTAAGACTTCGAACCTTGATCCCTCCGCAGCTCCAAGTATGAGGGGGGTCATTTGTTGGCGCGAAAATGTTGGACGAGAATAATGAAGAAAAAGAGGCCCCGCGACCTGCCTCTCTAAGCCACACCGCGGAGTCCCCCCATGAAACGTGCCCGCCGCGAAGCACAGGAGGCGGTAAGCTCTGCAAATTCCCCTGACATTTGCGAGCCCACTGTGAAGCACCAGAGGCAGTACGCTCCACCGACTCCTTGATGTTCTCGACCCGCCTGGAAGCAAACAAATCCCTCTTCGCGCCGCATCATCTCTGCTCCGCGGTGCCTATTGTCTATAAATACCAGACTCCCCCAAGCCCAACAAATGGAAAATCCGACCTTTCACCTTTCTATCTCCCAAATCGTGAAGCAACCTTCGCTCTGCAAATCATGAGCTAGGCGAGGTGTTTTTTCTTCGTGAGGTGCCTCCGCATTGTCTCGTTTTGAAGCCCTTTTCCGAGAGGGATGCCCTTACAGAAGTCTAAGGGAATTTGAAAAGGAAGGGGTCCCCAAGGGGACCCGGGTAGTCATGGAGTGTTTATGATTCTCGAAACACCCTTCCTGTACACATGATCCGCATGCCAAGGCAGGGTCACTGTACTTCACAAAAAACATTGCTTCACGACACATCGCTTTGCGAGGCACCTCTGCTCTGCGAGGCAGTGCTCCGTGAACACTCTTCCAATTCGTGAAGCACCTCCCATTTGAACATCTGCCATATTCTAAGGCTAAGACACCCCACTTCACAAAGCACACCTCTTCTCCAGTGCCCTCCACTACTCAGAGCAACTGAGCTCTACAAGGCCCCGGCCTATAGACCCATCTGCTTGGAAATTACTTCTCCCATAAGACAATCCAGGTTTGCACGATGTGATTTCAAAGTCCCCTGGATGATACCACATGTGGCGTTGCTTCACCTAATTCTTCTTCACATAGGCACGTTAATGGCTATTTCTTCTTCGCATAGCCATGCTAATGTGGACCCCTTGATGGTTCGCTCTACGACCCCCCTTCAGTACGCAATTTCTGGTACCTTCCCTCCCACAATGAACAGAGGGTACCGGTCATGTAAGTCCTATGGGTGCGGAGTAAACCCACCACGTCCGAGATGCAGGACATTAAAGTGCCAAGAACCCTCATCCTCAACACACGACGTTGAACTGTTACATCACCATGTGCCTCTTACGTGGTGTTCCCCCACCTTGGACATTCTCCACGCCCCCTGGACTCCACAGGGGATGATATCCTTCTTCTGGGAGTGGCGTTTGTCCGCAGGGAAGCGCAACCTCCTTGGTGTAATCCCCTAGCCTTTCTTACAGGACGTAGCACCCATGCAACTCCATACTTCCCTCTCCCTCTGCGCTTTGTCTTCCTTGGGCCTCCATCCGGGAGTAAGTCCCAGCACCATGGGCCGCCCCACGCGTAAGCCCCTCTTTGCTTCCCACGGATGCACCCTTCGCGATGTGATCGTCAGGTCCCTGCAACCTCTTGTTTCTCACACCGAGCATGACTCACGTGGGCTTAGATTAACCATCGACTACGACACCAACCCCCGTTCCGCATGATGTTAAACTGTACACTCGAACTACGGTGACATTGATCCATGTCATGACATGGTATGTAGGGAGCCTCTACAAGGTTCAATCCCACCACCCGGTTATTCCGGCCATCTTCACGTCAGTTCACCAACCCCATTGGGCCGCCTCAGAGTGTAATCCCCAAATTCCCCCATCCCATATGACGTTAAACTATACACAACCTGAACTACGTGGAGTTTGATCCATGTTAATGAATGGTACGTAGGAAGCCTCCCCGAGGTTCAAGCCCGACACACATCGGACCAAGATCCATCTTCATGTCGGTTCACCGACATCCACTCTTGAACTAAGAGGTCTTTGATCCATGTTAAGGCATGGTACGTAGGAAACCTCAAGAGCTTCAAGCCCACCATCCATCGGACCAAGGTCCATCTTCACGTCGGTTCACTGGCTCGACATCCCGAACTATGTGGACTTTGATCCATGTCAAGACATGGTACGTAGGAAGCCGCCCCGAGGTTCAATCCCAACACCCATCGGACCAAGTTCCATCTTCACGTCGGTTCAACGGCATCCACTCTCGAACTACAAGGTCTTTGGTCTATGTTAAGGCATGGTACATAGGAAACCTCAAGAGGTTCAAGCCCACCATCCATCAGACCAAGGTCCATCTTCATGTCGGTTCGCCAGCACGCCATCCCGAACTACGTGGACTTTGATCCATGTCAAGGAATGGTATGTGGGAAGCCTCCCTAAGGTTAAATCCCACCATCCACCTGGACCAAGGTCCTTATTCACGTCATTTCTTTGACACGACCCCGTCCCGCATGACATTAAACGACATACCAATCTAGTGGTAAGCCGTTGTGACCCTATCATCCAGTTGTTTCAACACCTCTTCATGTCAGTTCAACAGCCCCTTTCCATCCCAAACTACGAGGTCTTTGATCCATGTTAAGGCATGGTACGTAAGAAACCTCAAGATGTTCTAGCCCGCCATCCATCGGACCAAGGTCCATCTTCACGTCGGTTCGCTGGCACACCATCCCAAACTACGTGGACTTTGATCTATATCAAGGCATGGTGCGTAGGAAGCCTCCATGAGGTTCAGACCCACCACCCATTGGTCACTCCGACCCACTTCACATCGGTTCTCACCAACCGAACTATGCGGAATTTGATTCCCCGCCACGGGGATACGTAGGAGGTCTCTTCAAGGATCAAGACTAACTTCACCATTACCCTTGAGATGGTCCCACTTCATTCCCCCTCCACTTCATTCATCCATCCATCATCCATCCAGATTCTAGCTCAGGCCTCCACATCCCAGTGAGATCATGCCACCCCATTCCCCTCCACAGCATTCGGCAAGCCGCCCATGCATTGTCCCCAATATCGGTGTTCCCTCAAAGGGGGTTCCTCAATTTGATCCACCTTCTTCAATGTTCTGAACAGTCTGATCCGTCTCTGCTGGATGTTAAACTTGTGGAATACCCAGTGTTAAACATGGGAAGTTGAGGAAAACCTCAGATACATGCCTATGGAATATGATTCCCCACACTTGATGTGGCAAGCCTCGGTCTTCCATTCCCTCGATAAGCCCTATAATAAGGGGAAAAGATAGACACGCCAACTCCACAGTGTCCAGACATGCCAGTGATACCTCGATGTGACTACTCCCCCAACTGAAGGTTGCTGCTCTGACTGGACCCCTTGAAATTTCATGATAGAAGCAATGTAATTAACTGGCATCCATGGAAACTGGGTTCTGGGAAGAGTTTCATGAACAACGTATTCAATCTATAAGGGAGACTCGGACTAAGTGATGAGTTTCGAGGAGGAATCCACATAAGGAAGAACTGATATCCCATCATCCCGTTTCAATCAAGGAGCAGAGGTACGTCAATAAAGAGTGAATTCCACCGGCCTTTGGAAAGTGGGAATGCGGGGAAACAGAGTCGCGCAGATGTCCCCTGAACGCGACGGTCGCGCGCGCCCCAGCGAAAGCGTCGAAAACAAGTATTAAATAAAAAATAATAATTTATTATATTTAAAATTACATTACATAGGAATCTATAGGAAAATTGGATTGAAAAAGAAAAAATGAATTAATCAATTAATAAGATAATTAATCGTATTAATTCATTCGGGAGTTCTGTTATAGAAGAATGGATTGAAATGAATGCTAGGTAGTTATTTCAAATATGTATTCATTTCAATTTTATGACTAATCATGATCTTTAACCAGACCTATGTATATGTTTGTTTTATTTTATTTTATTTTATTCCATGGTTTTTGTAATTATTTATTATTAAATTAAATATGATGGTTTATGTGTCATCCCTTCCTCGATTATTATGTAATACTTGGGTGTTGAAGGTTGTTTTATGTACTTCTCCTTAAACCAACCTTTGGTTCCCCTCACCTATGCATTTATTATAAAACATATATAATAAAATGGCCATCAGAAGGTGCTTGGAGGAGATTCAAGAATGAACCAAGATGAAACCAACATGGGTGATATATACGTAGATAGGTGAAATGCTACAATTTAATCCAATACAGGCATAACACCCCAGACATTTTATGGTATGTTTCTCTTAAATAGATTCTAGTTATTGCCTATATCTCAAGAAT
This sequence comes from Viscum album, assembly GCA_963277665.1. Lineage (NCBI taxonomy): Eukaryota > Viridiplantae > Streptophyta > Magnoliopsida > Santalales > Viscaceae > Viscum > Viscum album. The sequence continues at coordinate 1,042,733,127 of OY728166.1, forward strand.
CACAGAGCCTTTATGGAACAAAACTTTGGTATTTATAGGAGATAGTCATAACCTTTCTATTAAACTTAAATTTTCTAGCTCTACGATTTGAATTTTAAAAATATGACATATATAGTTGTGTTCAGGATGATATTTAGAGTATGATAGAATTAACATAATTTTCGGTAAATAGTAACCCAACCCTATGAATAGTATCCTACCATTATGAATAGTAACTTACCCTTATGAATATTAATATCACTTTTATTAATGGTATCCATACCCATGAATGTATAAATAAATGTAGGCACCTTAAAAATGATGAAGAATATTTTAAGTGTTTATATTTTTTGATTAAATGATGATTTTAATTAAATATTTAATTAATCATATTTTTAAAATTATTTTTGAAAAATGGACTTCATTTTTGGATTCTACATGTCAAAAAAGAGTTGAGTTGAATTTTTGGTATTTTTTTGAAATACTTGAATTTTTGTGAATAGTAAAATACATTAATTTACCATATAAAAACAATATAAATTAAATTAACTTTTCCTAGCATCATGAGTGATGTAAGCACCCAAAAATTGAACTCACATTCATATATTACTATTATTGGTCATTTAATACTCACTATTTCTTGACTTGAGAAGAAATAATAAATTAATGATTATAATATTAAGGAAACTCTTCTCCCCTCAACTATATAAACCACCCCTCACCCCCTCTTCCTTCCACACCACTATAGCTTCAGGACATTCCTAAATTATACTCAAATAGTTCCCTAAACTACTCCCCCATGTCCAATAACTACTTGTATCACCAAAAGGCCAAAATAAATGGTCTTAAGGAGTTTCTCAAAGAGGAGTACTCAAGAGGTGAACCTCTCTTCCTTTTATTTCAATTCCTTTTACAAGTTTCATTATTTTGTTCTCTCTTATCACCTCACCTCATCCAAATTCCATGATAATTCCAGTAACATACATTTAGTGGATTTTCATTTTTATAATGTAATATTTCATTATAACCTCCTTTTTCCTCCTTTTATACTATAAATGCAAACACCATCCGAGATGTGTTAATTTATCACACTAAAGGAAGATGGGTTTTCAATTTTCATTACTTCCTTCAAGACTAGTCATGAAACCTTTTCATTGGTTGAAAGAGATTATAAAATATGTATTTTATCATGTTTAATATTCTATAATCCTTACACACTCATAAAATGGAATAACAATACAAAAAAAGTTCATTGTGCACAAAACTGCCAAGCCAAATCCAAGGGTTTATCATTAACTCATCGAATGAGTCATCCTCATGGTATATAACCAGAATAATTATAAGAACATTTATAACTATATAATGTCATTAATAATATAAATTAATAATTATTTATGTTTAAACACATTTCAAATGAACTCTTACTCATGAATACAAGTAAACAAATCATGAAACGAAGTAAAAAAATGCTTCCAAAACAATAAAAATTTAATCTCTTAAACCCATAAAAAAGTCCAAAATTGAAGGTTTATGTGGTTCCAGAATTATTAATTAATGAATATTAATTTTATTATTCAGGTCATTAAGAAGAAACAAGAACACCTTTGAGTGTAATGTAACGGATTCTCTCTCTCACTTTTATTCAAGAATCTCCCCTATGTTGTGCTCTTTTATTTTTTAATAACTAATGATGGGGTATGTTTTAGAACCTTCTCCATACTTCTATTATAATATATAAATAATGTTATACCCATTTAACTCTCATTAAGCCCTCGTAAGAACACTTGTTACCATGCTGAAATGTTTGTAAGGGGTTTTCTCATCTCACTTTCAATTCTGTGGGATTTCCATTTTTTCCCTCTTATTTCGCATATGTGGAATAGGTGAACTTACATTTTATATATAGTATCATGATTATATTTATATTCATGGTATTCTGTGATTTGTTTGGTGGTTATTAACTTTTCTTCAAACAACTCAGTTGATTACAACGTGGTAACGAGCTTTGTCTCAATTTTTACTTCGTTGTGAGTTTCTTAGTATTATGAACCTACTATTTCTTATGTGGTTTACCTAATGCCCATTTGAGATCACTTTTCAATTGAAATTTTATTCCATTTAAATTTCCATAGTCTTATATTATGGATATGATTATTTTCTAAGCCGTATACCATTTACAAACGGTATTTATTGTAAATATTATTTTGACTGTGGAAATATTGATGAATCGGTATCCTCTATTCTATATGAATAATGTAAAGGCATATTTCTGTCCTATTTAATCTATGAATAAATAATTATTTGGACATGCAGCAGCGGGTGGGGCCCTATACAGCCCCTCGATGCATCGGTAGGTCTCATGAGACAAACCAGTTGGAAACAAAGCCTTCGACTTTGTTTCCAAAAATAAGATGGGTTTCTACCCATAGAACTAAACCATTTTAACAGTACTATGGTATCATGATCTAGATTCATGACGTCTATTTAATAAGAATTGTCTTTATTCATTATCATTTATTTTTATCCATGAGGTTTTCACTATGACAAAATCTATGTATGCAGTTTCATTCTTAGTTTATTAATGGTGTGACTTTTTCATTTCTTCACCATGACATGTTGATTATGTCAAATTGTTTACAATTCAATTATTATTGATTCATTCTTCCACCATTTGTAACCCTTACTGATCATTTGAGCTCACCCCATTAATTTTTTTATCTTCAACAGGTGATGAAGAAGAGATCATTTATTAAGTTCATGTGGATACAATTTTCAGTTTTTTTATGTATTATATTTTGTAACCTTTTACAATGTAATTTCAGTTACAATTATGTATCTTGTTTCGTCAAGACTACTAAATTGATCAATCCTTTGGTATTTTCATTCCTTCTAACCATGCTAATATAACAAGTAATTCACTAACTCTGGTCTAGAGGGGTTAGGGTTTTACAACCGGAATAAGGAGTTTTACCTAAGGTTAAGGGTTGATTTATTTTCCACTTAATCAATATAGAATGGGATAAGATAATGATTGAGTCATTTATTTAATCATTTTATTTAAATCTTGTGCAATATTTATTTCTTTAATGAAAGATCATGATCACATAAATGAATGATTTAATTCGTAATGATGGAATTAAAATAATGGGATTATACATTAATGTTATTTTAATACATGTTTAGTACCTTAAGTAAAATCCATTTAGTATGAAAAGGACATGAAAAATATAAAAAAAGAAAATTACTGCATACCAAAAAATATATCATGTTAATATTAAGTCATTAAGTATTCCATTGTCTTAATTAAGATGAAAATATATTTAAAGTGTCGGTTATGCCCCTTTCAATGGAACTATTAATTGTCTTGAAATCATAACTAATATAGTGGGAAGACTTAACTAAATATGTATTGGGTTTAATCGAAATAATTAATGTAACAAAAATTTTTAGTCAACTATTAAAGATATTAAAGTTAGGATTTATGGATTGGAGAGTCTTCTCCAAGGGTCAAGGAGATGCCAATTTTTAGTTGGAAATACCTCCTACCTAAATAATTTCATATAATTATCATGGCATATATCTAGATTATTAGATGGTAAATGTGGATAATTTCATCTAGAATTTCTACACGACTTAGGTGAATACATAATAAAAACTTTCTAATGAATCTACAATCCTCACAAAAATTTCTTATAAATAAAACTCTCTTGTAAATTACAAATTGTAAGAATGAGATGTTCAAGAAGAGAAAAAGAAAATAAACATGTTGTGTTGAGAATGTATCAGATCATAGCTCCTTGTGTATTATGAAAATACATTGGGTGTTCCCCTATGATTTCTTAGACTTGTATGTATATATCAATCTTTGAATTTAGGAAATCCCAACTAATGCGGTTGAAGAAGAGTAATAGAGAGTCACATAACATTTTTTTTATTTGATATTAGTTAAATGTTATATATATTTCACAATTCAAATAATTATTATTCTCTATATTGGGATTTAATATTTACTCAATATGTATTAAATGAATTAAATTATTAAATAAATATTTATTCATAATATAATTTTTTGACTACATGAATTTATAGTATTTATTAATCTCTCATTATTTGTTCCATAAAAAATAATTAAACATTTGTTAAATAATTTAGTTAGTTATGTTAATATTCCATAGTTATTTATTCTCCAGTCAGTGAATATAATTCTTATTTATTTATCGAATGAGTAAATATTTAATTATAATATTTATTTGGGTATTCAATAAATGATATGTAGGATAAGTGGACCGAGATTATTTTTAGTGATAAATATTAAATTTCAATATTGTATTTGTTTTTCTCATTGTACCAGTTAGTGCTCATCATGGAATAAAGTAATAGTATTATTTTATTACATATAATTGATTTTATCAAGGATTAATATTTTATTATATGGAAAATGTTAAATTAATTAAATAATAAACCATGGCCCAAGTTCTATAAATAGTATTTTCGCACCTTCCAGAGAAGGTTAATCATTGTTCACAACGGGTTCCTCTCAATATATTCATCCCCTATAATCCCCTCAAGAATGAGAAGAACAATTCCTTTAAGATTGAAAGAAAAAAGAGCAAAGACTAATAACATATTATGATAAATCTCTCATGCAAACACCTAATGATTTGTTGGAACTGGTCAAAGATTAACGGAATACTAGTGGATCAATTCAAGAGGAAATCTACCTTTAGTCCTCAAAATGGTGAAATGTTATGCTAATCTGGCTAGAAATAGAAATACCTCAATAGAGTAAGATATCATGATCAATTTAAAGTTTATTCTTGTAATTAAATTATTTATAAAATTTTGGTGATAATATATTATCTTCGATCCATATTTATATATTTCAATATTATTTGTGAATAATTTTTTTATCCATGACGTTTATATCTTTTACATTGAAAATGATTCATTGAATTGAATAAAATACATGTTCTCCTTTATCCCAAAATGGGATTCATTTTAGTTATAAATCATCACAAAATCCAAAGATAATGTATGCACTTTTACATAAATTATGGGTTAGTAATTTTTCAAGAAAGGTATCCCCAATATAATTGGGCCATGTCCATTCATAATATCATATTAAATTTTAAACACATACAATATATCTGAAAACATTTTGTTTTTAACACTGACAAGAATAACTTAAAACATGGCAGTGGGGTGCATGGTACTTCTATTTTCCTTTTGAATGATTATTCCAGTGGGATTCGACACACCGACCTGAATTAAAGAGAAAATACAGTGAGGAATCACATTTATAGTGGCAACCAAATAAATACTGAAATAATAAAATAAACTCCTCTATGGTATATGAAATCAATACTATTATATGATCCTTTAATATATTGTCAAGTGATGGATGGATCCATCAAGTTACATTCCTCCACAAGTTCTCCTTTTAATCTCCTCAAATATTCCTTCAGTCTATACACATCTTGTTAGGAACATGGCATATCGAGGAATTTTATAAAAATCATAAATCAAGGGAATTTTAACCTCCAATTTTTCAAATGTTGAAAATATTTATTTTTCAACTTTATATTTTTTTGATTTATATTGTTGGGTGGCCCTTTGTGAGAATGGAAGATGAATAGTTGAGTAGTTTGGATTATCAAAACAAAACTCTCTTTCCTTTGTTGGGACTTCTCTTAGGAACAAAAATTTCTGAATTTAGATCTTTCGTGATGGTTGGAATGGTGTTTTTCTATAGAGGGGATTCCTATAATGGGAGGTTCATTTGTATTTTAAGCAAGTTACCTCATAAAAGGGTGATAGAACTAAATTTTTCCTTATCCTTTGGGTTGAATATTGATTATGATGTTTGTTTAATTAACACTTGAATTAGAATGTCACCCACAGAGTTGGTAAGTTAGCTTAATTGAGTTTTAGGTATTGTATGGTATTTTGGGATGTTTATTGGAATTAACAAGTATTTTTTGTTATTTTTTTATTAGGACTTGTAGGATGAGATCAGGTTTTGATGTCAGTATTTTAAAAGGTATTTAAGGTGGAAGGGGATTTTTATGTGGTGGTGGAGGAAGAATAACCCACACCATGTGGTTCTATGATTATTGGGCTTGTTAGAATACCCCGTCTCTTATAAACATTACTATCCTTCCATCCTGAGTTGGATGGGTAGTATGATTCTTGCATTGCAATTTTGTTGTGTGGATGGCCTGTGATGATTTCTTAACAACACTCAAAATATTCTCTCAATTTACAAAATTTATAAAAATAGTGGCTTTCAACCGAAAAGATACCCCAATTAATTATATTAGGATTTTGGTATTTATGTTGGGAAAGATCAAATTATTGAATTAATATACTTACCTCTTCAAGAATTCCATACACCTTCTTCTCAAAATCTTAACTTTTCACCCCATGGACTCATCTTATGAGTATAATATACCTCACACAATAATTTTTATTGTTTTGTACCTTGTTTTCAATTACGTTAATTAAAATTATTTGAGTCTTAGAGATTATAGAACCACCTAAAATAGCATCAATCATATTAGGATCAGTTGTTGTTGAAACCTTATAAAAATATAGTATTAATAGTTGATCGCTTATTTGGTGGTGTGGAAAACATGAACCATTTATTTTAAAAAATTACCTATATTCATGAATGTTTTCCACTTTTTATTATCTTATTCCACATGTTGGTTTCCTTATTTTTACATTTTAAGAGGCTGTATTGTATTTTTTAATAAAAAAAATACGTTTCATTTCCACTCAACCTCTAAATAGTGAGTTAACATAGTATAAAAAAATATTTTATAGTTTTTTCTAAATAAAATAGAAAATACTTATGTTTTACAAGTCCCTTGTCAATATTTTCTAGTTTTTGTATTGAAAAAATATTATGAAATTATTTTACATTCTTATGTGGGTATTCTCCGGCATGCCCATTGAATTTCAGTAACACATGAATTGGGTTATATGTTAGTTTAGAGTTGGGTGCTTCGACTTGTATTTTAATGTTTATTGGTTAAATATAAACAAAAGGAGACATATTTTATTTTAATATAAACTACTTTTGAGGCATATTATTCATATTTATTTTAGTTTTGATGTTGGTTTTAAAGGAAAAATAAGGATCGAGAAGAGTGTTGATGTTTTATGTGTCCTCCTTCAAAGGATCATTCGGTGCTTCTTGGGGAAAATGATATAATATCCTATATAGTTTGAGTTTTAAAGGAATAATATCACAAAATTAAGAACATATCACACACAAGGACTATAAAAAAGATATTTTAGAACCAAACATTATATATAAAGTGAAAATAAAGTAAATTCAAAAATATTTACAACATATACACTACACATATAATGAACACACTAAAAACTAAAGCACACCTTAGAAATGATACAAAAATTCAACCTAATTGTCATTGAATAGAAAATTGATTAGGTTTTTAATTTAATATTATAGTGTAGTAAAAACCATGGGTTATATATTAGGTAGAATTGATTGTTTATAGTGTGTATTTTCAATATGTTTTTCAAAAACAAAAAATGTTGGGTGTTTTAAATGATGTTTTAAAATAAAATAACTTAGAGTAAGTTTTTAATAATTGAAAAGGGAAATTGGGTTTTTAGTTAAATAGAGTGAGCCCATAATTCAAATATTAATACACAAAAGGGAAAGTTTATATTTATAAAACCAACATTTTCTATAAGTAAATTATTTGGTTTAGGGAAACCAAAATCCTTGTTCCCATCATTATATTTTAAAGAGGTGCAACTAGAATAAACACTTGACACAATAATAACTTTTTAAAGGTTTTAGCCTCATATATAAAATTAGTTCTACCAAATAATACTAATATATCTTGTATGTGTGAGAGAAAAAAGGGCCTTTGTGTTGTCCAATAAAAAAACACAATATTTCTACTTTTAATCTCAAAGTAATCGGTTTTGGAATAATATTTTTTCCCTTCAATAATATAGTACATTAAAATTAAATTAGAAATATTTCAGTATAAAAATAAAATTAAATATTTCAAATAATTATTTTATCAAACTAGAAGAAAAAAACATTCATAACTCCCTTTACAAGTGTATATCTCCCCAAAATTATCACCCACTATTTGTATCTCTTTTTAGAGGAGGATGAATCTTGTATAGAACTACATCAACATTATTGATCTTACAATGAGGATAGGGAGATCCATAAAATTAAATTTTGTGAGAGTAATACTTTTTAACTCCAAAATGGTATTAATTCACTCCTTTTTTTAATGTGTAATTGAGGCTTCCAAGGTCCCCTTTTCTAAGCAATGTGCAAGGCGGTTTTGGGAACACTATTTTTATAAAACCAATTTTGCATTAAATTTGGACATTTAAATGACTTAATATTTACTTCCATAATAGATAAGATTTGTTGTAAACCCTCTTAAATTTACCATTGTAATATTTTCATGGCTATTTAACCTCTATAATTGGAGATATTGTCAATAGTAGTAACAAAATTCTTGATTTGAGAATATTCTATTTTCTGGATAGATCATTTTCCTTAGGGAAACAGATCGATTAATTCATCATGAATTCCTTTTTATGATTTATATCAAATAAATTTAGGGATATAACCACAAAATTTCATCTAAATAGGATTGAAATACTTTTTATCATGTATAAATCTGTACAAATGTCTTTTTGGGATTCCATATAGTTTGGTTAATCATTCTCCCACTTCATATTGGGCACTTAAAATAAACTCCACATAAAATATAAAATTCAAAATAAGTGAAAATTACTATTTTAAAAGTATTTAAAATCATCTATTAAAACAAAATGGAAGATAAATTTGTTATTAATATTTTATTTTCAATAGAAAAATATTTTAACATAGTGGTATAATTGTGAAATAGAATATTGAATGGTTTTATGACCTATAATCAAGATAATGTTCTAAATCTACATTTATTCATGTAGATAAGAAAAGTAACATGAAAACATAACTACCTCATGTATCTATATTTTAGAAAAATAATATCTCAATAATTGAAAACATATTGAAGTGGTATACGAACTTGTGCATCATTCCATGTCATGATAATAAGTTATATGTGCTGGAATTTCTTATACCTGAACAACCACCTGAAAGAGTGAGTGAGGGTGAGAAGGATTCCTAAAAAAGAAACATGGATGATGAATCAAATATTTGATGTAGTCTATTATCATATATGTATAATGAGATGAAAATTTAGTATAAGAAAATTAATGGATACACAATGTTGAATCATCTCTAAGAACATAAAGAGGAGATAGAGAGGGAAATGATAAATGAGAATCTTAATACACTTAACACACATAAACTAAATGATATATACCAAGTTAGTGGTTATATACCATAGGTTATGAGGAGAATAAATCAATAATAAATTTTTGGATTCTGTATGGATATTGAATAATCAATAAATCCCATTATTTCATCATTAACATCAATATTCTCCACATTCATTTAAAATTTAAATATAAATTGTATAGATAATATTTTTCAAGAATCATTGGACTGAAGTTAACATATTTTATAAGGATATGTGGGAATTTGGTTTTTCATTCATTGTGGTGAATACAATAATAGAATAATTTGAAATGAAAATTAAGATTTTGATGATAGTGGTGGATTTACAAAGTCCATAAATGAAATAAAATATTTGAATAGAGCGCATCAAATAGGTGGTTATTTTCATTACATGTGTAAATAAAGGATAGGGAAATAAAAAATTTAATTAATTAAAGGAAAATAATCTAAAATATATTACATCTGATATATTCATCATCACATTTAATAATTTTGTTTTCATTCTTGAGTATTATAAGTAATTTGACACTCATACATTTGTATCTAAATAAGGGAACCAACAAAGTACATAAATATTATAATAATGAATAGAATAACAAGTTGTTAATGGATCATTATTTTTATATCAATAAGGAAATATTATATCATTGATATTAACATGTGAAAATATTCATAAATTTTAAAACATTTGTTATGTATAGGATGTTACCAAAAACACAATATTAATATTAGGTTTATATATTATGATATTTTATTTCTAATTTGAAATAAATTTTGTTATGGTACAATATACATGAATAATATTTAAATTTTAATTGAACATAAAATGTTCAATATTAGTGAAAAATGATGAATATAACATAAAATATTCATATAATATTGATTTTTGAAATTTTAATACTTGGATAATTAATATAAAAATACAATATAAAGGAAATACAATATAGGGTGTTAGAAACTATTGAAAAAAAACTATTTTGTATTTGACATGTTTACTTATACACTATAATGTTGGAAAAGAATCCCTCTTGTTGTTTTTTGGGTTGTTGTTGTTTTTTAATAGGTTAGAAGATACTAAAAAAGTTTTTTACACAGGTTGTATGACGTAGTTTCATGTTTTGTGGAGAATTTGGATAAGGATATGGTTTGATACATATAAAAAATGGGTTACATGATCACAACAAGTTTCTAGAGTTATGCGATTTCTTAAACCATTACTAATCACACAATAACATAAATAAAGTTTGGTCACATGATTTCATAATCGATGAAACATTGACTAAGATGGAGATTCCATGCATTCCCTCTAAATCAAACTATGGGTGGATTTGTTTTCACACAGAAGATGAAGGGAATATCGTAATGGTATAAGTGAAGCCTGTGATTGATGTAACTCAGGATGGGACAGATAAGACTTCTAATAACTTGATATATCATAATAAAATATGTGCAAATGGATCATGCAGTGATGTTAGTGAATCACATGATGGAAGTCATGTAGTTGGAGAAGGATTTTCCTTACATTCACTCAAAATCATGTGACGAGGGGAGTTCTCAAGATCGTGAGGGATAAGGGTTCATCCGAAAAAGTTCAAGAAATGGAAGTCTTTTAAGGGGGTCATTCAAGTATTATTACGCAATCTCTTGAAGGATTAGAAGATAATAAATGGTAAAGAATTATTAGAGTTAAGTAAAAGTTCAGAAGACATGGATAATTAACCACATTTATCAAAGTTATGTTGGTGGATTTGTTCCTATAAATACCCCATTACCTCTTCATAAAAAAAAGAACTGTTCATAAGTGTTTTAATTTAAATAAAAGGTCATAGAATTTATTTTGTGTGAATCAAATGGAGTTACTCAATTGATGTCATGTAAGAAAAATCCCATAAAAATATTCACAAAAAACAAAGGAGGATTTAAGATCACATATACATGTCATGAATAATTCAATAAGGAAGTGGTGTGATAGGAATTACCTCATATATAGATCATGAAATGCAGTTTTCATGAAGGGATTTATATTCTTGGTATTATGTGATTCGGGTCTTATGATAGAGTCACATAATTGCGTAATCCAATAAGGGTTATCCACACCATGAACAAAAGTTACAGGAAAAGTGTTTTTCATTTACTTGGAGAAAAATGAGCATGAATACAAAAAAAATATAGTATTAATAAAAATATAAATAATTTCTTGAATATTTTACTTGAGAAGAAGTGCATTCACTTTAGTAGAGATAATGAAACAAGCTTTCAAATTATGAATGGTTATAAACCCTGAGGGAAAATAATTCTACTCAAAAAATTATAATATTATTGAACTGTAATGGATTTTCTACATTGAAAATATTATTTTTAATCTCTATGGTTTTATCCTAGTGAGGGTGAACAAGAAAAAAAAATTGTCATGTGCATATTTTTATTTATGTTCATTATTTATTTTAGGATGGAGAGAGAAGAGTGTTTTGTTTAATAATGAAATAAAATCTTAACTAGAATTTTGTTTTAATTTACCGTACCCTGATTCATCTTCCTTATCGGGGTATTTAGCCTTGTAGTGACAATAATTGGTAAAAGGAAAAAAAATTAATGTCAATGTTTCTCTCTTTACGGAAGCAGTGGAAGTTGTTAATCACAACAGGATTCTGATTTTTGATATAATCATTTTTAAACGATGGAAGATTCATATTCAACATTATTTCTAATCATTGGGAATATATTTTTCTATAACATAAAATTATGGTATTATTTCTAGAATGTATAGTTAAACTTTATTAATATTATACCAAAGATAACTTGTTGCTAAGTCCAAATGAATAATTTCTTTAGGGTGACCCTTATCCAACGTAATCTACATAATGGTGATATTGTGTAATTCATAACTGTACTAGTTGGAAAATATGATAAATATCTATTTAGGTTATTTATATTTCTATGAATCTAAATTTAAGGTTATATGGAACAAGTATGAGGACCTGAGGATGCACCTTATTGAATAAGTTGATGCATTATTTGATCAGGTGAATGTTGTTGTAGAGTACTTGTGTTGTTTAGGGAAAAATCTCAATGATGTAAATATCATCAAGCACATCCTTGGAAGATTAAAACCTAGATCTAATCAAAAAATTCTCTATATATTTGGATAAATATCCAAATAAACTAAAAATAAATAGATTTCTTAGTACTCTTATCACATATGAGTTAAGAAATTATGACAATGAGGCTATGGAAAACGGAATTATAACGATTTGTAATTCAAGGACATAAATAATCCCACTATAGAGGATGGCAGAGAAGAATGTGAAGTGTATGAGTTAATTTCATTCCTTTCCTCAAATATTTAAATTGGAAAAGTGAAGTTTAAAGGAAAACTTCTTCATACATTATTTCATTATAGAAAGGTTGGACATCTTATAATAAATTGTCCCATGAAATTAAAAGTTGATAACGAGGAAAATGATGAAATTATAATGAAAATTTATATATCCAATGTGAATGGTAGGAAAAACACTAAGAAAAGTATCTTTAATAAGAAAAATATTCTTTTATAGGAAAATTATAGTTCAGGAGAAACTTATCTAGAAGAAACTAAATACTACAAAGACTATAGAGAAAATTCCATAGTAGTGGTTGTAGTAAATTCAGAAATAAGGGATGAGAGTGAAAGTTATGAAGGGTAAGTTGAAGGAAGATTTGATCACCAGGTTGAATTAGAATCTTTTCATGAGTAAAATGATATTTGGAGTGAAAAAATGAAAAAGAAAACATAGTGGTTCGTGATACTAACATGTATAGGTAGTAACCAGAAAAAGAGATGTTTGAGATGAAGGTAAAGAATGAAAATATAGAAAAATTGGATAGTGTTTTTTAGTAAAATATGAATGTTGAATAATATACCAAGGTTGTTGATGGTTCAAATAACATAGTAAAAGATTATGAAAAAATTATCGAAGAACACGAGGAGGAAGTTGTCAGCAAATGAAAAGAAGTATGAGATCTAGAGATACTCATGACACATAGTATGAAATCAAGAATTCTAGTGACATAGATGATAGAAAAGGTGAAATTGTAGTATGGAGGTCTAGTAACAGAGTCCAATAATTTTCATGGTAATACAAAAACTTTTAATGACATAGCTAGTATGGGGTTTCATCACAAATAGAAATTAATGATGCTTTATGAAATATCAAAATCACCCAATCCAATATTATAGATTAATTTGGGTCTTAATTAGAATCATAAGATTTAGAAATCCTAAGAGAAAAAACGTAATAATATTGACATATAGAAACATGAATTGTATTCGGTTTTATTATTTTGGAAATATGGGTTATTCCCGAAGTGTATGTTTTATAACTAATAAGTACCAAAGGAAACATTAGTAAAAGAGGAATCAAAATGGAGTTCAATATTCCAGGAATGATTTTTGTTGTCATCATTTTTTTGTAGAGGACTCAGACAAAAATGAAGATATTACTTATTGACAATGTATAAGAATGTTCCAAAAAACAACCAAAGTTGTTATAGGCCGCAGCTTAAGGGACCATCCAAAGAACTGAAAATGAAAAAAGATTTGTATCCATGAAAAATGAATATGCTCCATTATATTATTAGTAAGGTGAATATTACTAGTAAATATTAATTATTAATTAAAATGAATGGATCAATAATAAAACAGTTCTATAAACATTCATTACAATTATTTTCCTAATAGAATCAGACCATGTTGGTGTATAAATCCTTGATAATGGAATCAATTCCAACATAATAGGAAATAAGAATATTTTTATATCAATTATTTATAAAATTAATGGTATCATAAAATTTTTTAGTTATGAAGGTCTGACTATTATTATCTTAGGATAATCCTTATTTGTGAAATAAGATATGTAATGTGTAGATTTCTTAGTTGTTAAAGGTCTTAGGCACAACTTTCATAGTGTTAGCCTACCATGTGGCTTAGGAAATGAAATATGAATTACCAAGAAGATATTAATCATCAAGGAGAAATAAAATATATTGGTGATTCATGGGAAGCACACAAATCGGAATCTTAACCTTTTGAGTGGAGAAGAAAAGTGATTTCTATCTAAGGAAGGTATGAATAGGTTGTAGAATAAAAATATTTTTCATCTAATTAAATTATCCTTATAATATCTAGTGAAAAATGGAGGATCTATAGATCGCCCTATGATATCACACGATCATGCTAACATGTGAGATTCTTTTCAGTAAGCGAAGATAACATGAAATTCTTACAAGTAAAAAAGAATGAAAGGTAACAAGAGTATTGTAATTGGTGAATATTGATAAGTGTGGACCTATGTCACCAAGATCCATTGATGGGAAGAGATTTTATGTCATGTTAATTGATTATTACACTCTAATGGTATGGATACTCATCATCACAAATAAGTATGAGGTGTTTATTTATATAACACAAAACCAGAGAGATGTTTAGAGGATTATGGGATAGAAATCATGAATGTATTGAAAAAAAATGTGATGTAGTTTACAAACATCCAAGTGGAGTATTATGTAAATAATCATGGGATAAGGAACTAATTATCAATAGTAAGAACAGATAAAAATGTGATAGTCGATAAAAGGAAACATATCATCAACATCATAGCCATAACGATTATTATAGAGAAATATCTTCTAGATATGTTTTGGAGAGAAGAATTTTTTAAATGAGTCTACATTTCAAACAGATCATTTTTATATCCAAGGGAAGATAAAGCTCCATATGGGTTATGGTATTGAAATGATCCAGTGTTTATGTTATTTTTATTCTTTTAAATAAGTGTTTCATTATCAACAATGAGAAAAATAAGAAGTCTGAATTATGTTAATAAGATGATATATTTGTTGGTTACTCATGAAAAAATATAAATAATTCAACAGGTTTCTGGGAAACTTTGTGGAAGGAAATTTTTTTTGAGGGTAAGTAGGCCTAGTATTTAGAATGTTGATGAACTGTATCCCGAGAATACAAGTTATTAGATGAGTACCTCATGAGGTGTGCATGTCCTCGAGATAGATTCATAATAAGATTTTAAAGATTATTTGGATGATGTTACACTTGTATTTGTATAGAAATGGAAGAGTTGAGTTGAAATTGATAGGTAAAACTTAATCAGTGGTTAGATAGCACTAGTATAGGTAAGTTGAATGAATAATCTACAACAATAATCTTTTCTATCACATAAAACCAAAGTGTTTTGAATAAGTTGCAAGAGATGAGAATTTGGTTCAGGAAATGAATTTAAAGGTTGACTAAATTGGAAATAATCATACCTAGGAGATTATTTCAAGACCAAAAGGTAATAATGTCATTATTACTAAATGGTATTTTTTTAATAGCCAAATTAAGGTGGGTGGTGGTTCAAAAAAAGGCCTCAATTGTTTACAAAGGATAATCCCAAATTGATGGAATCTTGTAGATATAAAATTTTCACATGTGGGAAGGCTTGAGATAATTTTATTAGTAATTTACCTTATCATGGAGAGGCATCTTAATGTTTTCCATATAGATTTAAAGTCAGTGTTTCTAAATGGAGTTCAAGAAAAAGTGGTGTACATAAAATAACCATATGGTTTTCTCATTCATGATGATGAGAATCAAGTCTATCTATTGAAGAAGGAATTTTATGGATTGAAGCATGAAACAATAATATGGTATTCACGACTTGATCATTATTTGAAGAATATAAGATTTTAGTAGGGTGGAGATAATTAAAATATCTATGTCAACAATGTGAGTGATCAATGGATGATGGTGTTGGTGTATGTGAATGACATGATATTTAGTGGATTGAATAAAAAATAGTGAAAAAAAATCGTAGACCTCATTAAATATAAGTTTTAAATGTGAGTGATTAGAAAGATAACATATTTCATTATACTTATAGTGACACAAAGAAGGAGTTCTAGGTTTATTTCTTATTCAAAATATTCTAAGTGGTTTTCAGAATATTTGGAACAGAAAATTTCAAGGAGATGAAAACCATGATGGGTACTGAGATAAAAGTTTCAAAGGATGATGATGGTGAAGATGTCAATGTCACATAATATATATAAATCATTGGTAGTATTCTATAATTAATAGTGAAATGTCCTGGAATTATTTGTTCACATTCCAAGTAGAATGGTATCAAAGAAATCACAAAAATTTCTATTATCATGCAGTGAAAATAATAATTTGATATATCAAAGGCATGGTATATTTTGGTTTGATATACAATAATAAATATCAAAAAGAGTTAATGAGTTATACATATGTAGATTGGGATGGTATAGAAGATAATTGAAATTTGACATCATGCGGTGAATTATATCATAGGAGAATATATATTTCTTGTCCAATAAAGAAATAATATTTCATTTCTTTGAGCACTGTAGAAGATGAATATATTTTGTTGACTCAAGATTGCATGAAATTACTATGGATGAAGAAATAACTTTAAGATATTGTATTTGAAGTTTAATCCTCAATCAGAATCCATTGGGATAATTCATGTGTTATAAATCTATAAAGTAATCCTTCCAATCACACATGGAAGTAGCACTTTGAAATAAACTATCACATTATCAAGAGAAAACAGGAGAATGGACTTATAAAATTGGAATATGTTCCATCTGAATTACCTGATGTAGATATCCTAACAAAGGCCTTACCCAGAGAAATATTTGAATGGAATCGACTATAACATGGAGTTTAGTCAACTCTATACACTTTAAAAATGTGAATGCGGTCCCCCCCCCTTCCATAGGTATGGTTTGTTTCTTCAAATGTGTTTATATTTTCTACTTACAATGTTTTAGACCATAAATGAGTGACCTTTGGGTTCATCAAAAAATGGAGAGAAGTCTTGATCAAGAATGGGGGTAGCTAAAGTGGGTGTACTTTAAATATGATGATAATGAAGAAATTTTTTCATTAAAGACATATCATGAAAGGTTGAAATGTGAAATATTTATACTAGGAGATTTCATGTATTTTTTGATAAGAAATTTTACAATCTGATCATGGGTTATCAATTAGTATCAAGAAGTCATGGGATGTAGAATCATGAAGGAAGTTATTCATCAATGAAAATTCAATGTTATTATTTTTCCCATGCTGAGTTTGACTCTTTTGGGATTAAAGTAATTGTTAATAATGTTCAGGACCACTATCTAGTGTTACAGATGAAAAATGATTTTAAATGTGCATGATTTTACAACAACATGGTTCTTGAATTTTTTAAGTGTTTCCAAAAAACCCAAATGGGGATTGTTTTCAAAAATCCCTTTAAAAGGTTTTTTTTTGGTTTTGGTGTTTATTAATAATGTTGGAAAATAAAGGAAAAGTTATTAAAAAAGGATGTGTGGAGTTATTTAACGTTTTGAGGAAAATTATTCTAAGGAGAAGGTTTACCAGCTAATTCCAAATAGGTTACAAGAACGTAAGAAGTTTCATGATATAAGAGATCATATAAACTATTTTATACCACATGATCATATGAATTAAATGAGATAATGTGATCTCATAATTGATGAAACAAAGGTTGAGGTGGATAGGACATGTGGTTTCTCAGAATTAAGTGGAAAGTGGATGTTTTCTATTGTGTATATGTAATGATCCATAGTTTTATATATATAAATTCCAATATTATAATTATTTCATATTGTACAAACACATAATATAACACAATAAAATATTTATAAATGATTAATTAATGAAATAATAAGTTCTTCTAGAAGTTAAAGAACCTATACTGATGAAATAGTAACTTTACATTTGGAATACTAATGTGACCCTTATAAATAGTAAACCAGAAAATTGAATAGTGACCTCACCAATGAATGTATGAATAAAATTTATCCATCTAATATGTAAAATATAATATAATTATACCATAGTATAAGTAAATAAATATTTTAAAAAATATTAATTATGTGTTGGTACTTTTGTAAGTCATAAATATTTAATTACATTTTATTGAATAATTTAATTATTTAAGATAAAATTTACATTAATAAAATGTATTCATAAATTATTATTTTTATGATTTATGATTATGAGGTAATTTTATAATACATTTTTAAAATTTTCAAAGTGTTAGAAAAGCAGTTTTAATTTTAAAATTTTAATTTTCCATGTAAATGATGATTTTAATTTAAAAATATAATTTTCATATTCAAAAAATTATTTTAATAAAATGGAGTTCATTATTTAATTCTACACATCAAAAAAGGTTATAGTGAAGTTTTGGGATTTTTCTGAAATACATGAATTTTTTAGTGAATAGTAAAATACAATAATTTGTAATAAATGATAAATACTTGAATTATGAATTCATTGGTAATTTACTAGTGATTTAATTCCATTATCTCGAGCTCACACACTCAGGTTATTGTATTCAGTCTCAAGAATCAACATAATTTATTGTCTTGAGAAAAATAATAAAATAATGATTAAAATACTAAAAAACACCTCTCTTTGAGAATTATCCAAATTCTACCCACAAATCATCCCAAGCCTCTCCCTCATGTCTAGAATATTTTGGTCTTAACAAAACACGAAAACCATTACCCTAAGGGGGCTCTCATGAAGAATAAATCAAGAGGTAAATCCCTCTTATGTTTTCTTTCAATATAATTTCAAGTTCCTTTCTTTTCCTATCTTATCATTACTTACCCTTATCAAAGGGGAGTAAAAAATCTATTATCTTAAATATATTATAATTTTATCAAGTTGATGAAATAATTATTCATCAAATCTATTCTCCTCTCTCTTTTACTTTAATAATGAAAACATGGTTCGTGAGGTGCGGATTTACACCTTTGTGGATGATGTGCTTTCATATTTCAATTATGACTTAAAGGCTGGACATTAAAAAAAATTTACGGTTGAAATATTTTATAATATATATATTTAATTTTATTTAATTTTCTATAAATATATTATACACGTGATATTAACTTATTAAAAAAATGATTTTTTTCTGATAGAAAAATTCCAAAATAAATCCAAATGATTATAATTACCTCTTTATCTAATGAATAATCTAAACATATAATAAAAATAGTATCTTAGTATTCTATAAGTTAATTATTATTATATAAGTTCAGTTCTGTAAAACTATCCTCATTATACATGATTTTCCTTACACATATATAAGTAAAGCGATCATGAAAATCAAGGGAAATCAACCCTCCCAAATGATCCAATTAAATCTTCTAACCCATCAAAAAAACAATAAATGAAATTAATAATGTTATAATAATTAAAATAAATGTAAAATGGGTTTTTTAATTATTAATTAATTAATATAATTTGATTATTCATGACATTAAGGTCAAGTGAAAAATCAAATCTGACATAAGGTAAAAGATTCTACTTGAACCTCCAATTTTCCTTCGGGTTACTCTTTCTCCCTCTTTATCCAAATATAATGATTATTTTTTATTTAATTATTCTATATTAAATTTATATGTTCCAAAATCATGTATCTAGGTCATTTTATCCTTCTGTTATGGGGTTATACATGTTTTAATAAGGTTCCCTTCTCAAATCATTCAGAAAAACAAACCCAATTTAAGGGAGCTTCCTGAATTCTTACCCAATATCAAGTGCACTCAAAAATATGTATTAACCAACCATTATTTTTTTAAATCACTCTTTTTATAATGAAAACTTCCTTTCTATATTCTTGTTTTATAAGAACAATTATTCCTTTTCTATTTTAGATAATCTTGATATTTTTTCGATAAACCGTACTAAAATATTTTGTTCCAGAAGTTTCTTAAATGCTCTTTTCACTTCAGTTTGACATCAATTATCAAGATATATGCCTATTTCCTTTAAAAATTTCCATTTATGATTTATATCCATACTTTCATGGACACCGCTGTGATATTACCTTTTGATATTCCTTTTGATAGGATTATGAATCCCAACTCTTACCAGGGGTAACCCTTATGTTTATATCTGATTCCTTATATATGATTCTTCATGTGGAACACATATTCACGAACCTGTTATGATGGGTTTACCCATACAGTGCTCAAATTCATTGGTTAATTTTTAGTCTCATGAGGCTTTATTTTCAATAGTCATGGTGGTTATCCTTGACTTGTGCTATTCTATGTGCAATGAGCCTTAACTCATGCTCCTCTATGTGCGATGAGCCTTGACTCATGCTAAAGTCATATTTTATGTTTCATCAACATTTTTATTAATCCATGATTATATTATCCCACATTATGATTCGTTATCATTAATCACATTCCTTTCTTTTTTGTATCATTATATTATGTCATCTAGCCCGTGTGTTAATCTTTATTTTAATGTTTATTCCCTTATTGGGATTTTAGCTCATCCCTTTGTTAATGTATTCCATAGGTTATCCTATAAAGATTTAAGGTCTCAAAGGATGTTATGAACTTATATATCATGATACATAATAAAACATTTTATTTAGTTCCATGTTTTCAGTTTTATGTTGTCACACCCCGGCCTCAAACTGTCCCGGAACCGATGCGGTTTCAATAAAACATGGTGTGTAATTTTTATTATAAAAATAAAATATGGTAAATTATAAATCATGTTCCACTAAAGATGATATTTTTAGTTTATATTTTTAGAAACCTGATAAAAATTTTATAATCCTTGAAAACTGAAATAGAAATGAACTCCATAAAGCTTCCACCAATCAGTGTATCTCAATTATACTATACCTGTATAATTTAAATAAAAACGTAGGGTGAGCATACGAATGCCCAGTAAGGGGGTTTTAAAATAAAATAATGTATCAATTGAAACCTTGGAAAACATTCCTTTCAAAGAATAATTCATAAGACATTTTCTTAAGGAATGCTTCAATACATAAAGCATAACATAACATTCTGTCCAAAAAATTACAAGTTAACATTTCAAGGAATTTTTATAGAGTTACAATGAAACATGATCCAATCATAATAATGATTATACAAAATTTATGGTGAGTATCATATAAAGAAAGATTTATTCTAACTATAATAAGTGTGACATGTGAAAGTGCAAGTATAGAATTTTCAAATGAAAGTAATATGTAATCAGAGTTACACATAAAATGATAACTTCAATTTCTTTCCTCACTAACTATAAATCATAAACTAGATGATAAATCTATGAGTGATGAATAAACATTATACCATAAGCATTTACTTATTCTGATAATCATAAGTACATGATCTTAACAATGAATATTCTACTAGTCGAATATTCCCTTGGTTAATTAAATATCATAAACATAATGAGGGAAAGTATAATGTTGGGTTGTGCCAAGGCCTCGTTCCATGACCTAATTTGTCTCTTGATAACTACTGATGCATTGTAGGTCTTTGATTAACTTTTCCGCAACCCATAGGGATTCCATTAACCGGTCCCAAACCCGTAGCTCTTTCATTAACCAATCCCAAACCCGTCATATACTCATTCCAATATATTCTTCATATGCCAATTAAGGTCGTATATTCAAAGTGTCCCATACCACTTTGAATATTTAATTTCTAATTTCATATTATTCAAGGTTTCCCATACCACTTTGAATAAATTAATTCCTTAATCCATAAATGGTCATAATATTTTAACTACATTCTTTAGCATTTGCATATATATAGTAAATCAAGCACTTAAGTATCAAAACTAACAACTGCATGGCAATTTAATAAATTAAAAGTATGGTAGGAAGATTATAGAACATGTGATGATAATGAATGCACATAAAATATAGGTTTTTTCATATAAAATGATAACCATGAAATTCTAAAATCTTAATTATGAAAACGTATTATATTCAAAAATGCATATTGGTAATTCATAATGGATTTAATACCTAACTAATATAAAGGTAAACAAAATATTTCATGTGAGATATTAAATGCATAGTTATCCAAACTCCCATTACATTCATGTTTATGTATAAACATACCACAAGGGTACTCCCAACTATTTAAACACAATGATATAAATTGAAAAGAATGAAAATAGAGCACAAAACTTACTAACATAACCAATACCATTAGACTTATGAAAATAAGTGTTAAATTCGTATACACATAAAGTGATTATAAAGGATTGTATTACTAAAAAAATTCCAAATTAATTCTTGAAAACCTTTCACACCCCAAAACAATCATTATAGCATTTTATCATTATTTTGTTAACCCATATTGATATTAATATCATGGTCAAAGCCAATATATATATATATATATATCACCATATATACTTAAGGGTTCTTCATCAAAACGTAAGAACCCAATACATAATTTATGTATAGTAAAAACAGAATTTAAACAAAAGTTTAACATTTTCACCCATAATGTAAAATCGAGGGTATTGTTTCATAAGCAAATACATGTATATAAGTGTGTGTGTGTGTGTGTAATATTACTTATATATTTATAATTTCAACAAATAAAAAACCTATAAACTTAACATGGTTTCTATTCATTATGAGTTCCATTTAAATTAGGATCCTTATTCTTTTAAATTAATAAATATATATGGTTTTGTTAATAACACATATATACAAATGTGTATATATGTAGTGAATCATATTTAAGGTACCAACATAAAACCATATTATATTTTTCAAAAAATAGGAATTCATTTTTATAAGATCCTTCAAAAAAATTAGTAGGAATATAAGAACAACCATGTATAAATATATATATATATATATACATATACACATGTATATATATATATAAACTGTAAAAAAACAAAGCAAGACAAACTAGGTCCCTTACCTGGTTCGAAGAAGGAGAAGAAGTCGAGAGTAGCTAGGTGGAGGTTCTAGATAGAAGAAAACCCATAGGGTTTGAGTGAAAAAAATGGGTTATATATATAAACCATATAGAATTATATATTAAGGAAACTTGTAAAGGATTCGAGGCACCTCAGATTAAATAAAGATTGGGTGCACTCAGTCTTGTGGAAAACGAAATGTAAGGAGGGGCCACCAGATGAAAAGTAGTGTCACCGGTGTAGAAAAAAAACTAAGAAAGTTGAAGAATCAACTGATGTGGCGCATATAGGAAGAAAAATAAGGATGTGACGTGTATGGGTGTGGAAAAAAATTGACTGTTGAGATTTAACTGAAAAATGATTCCACGGATGAGGTGCGTCCACGGGTTTTAAAAGAGATGATCGGTCGAGATTAAATCTTGACTCGTTCGGATGGCTACAGCATGATGTAGTGTTTTAAAAAGAGAAGAACATTCAAGAATAGATCTGATGGGACCAAACAGATGATAAAAATATGGAGGGAAAACCATGGCTACAAGGAGTCGAAGGCTAAAACGAACGGATGGGTCAGATTTTTCACGGTGAGATCGGACAGTCTAGATCTGATTTCCACTGAAAAACCTTGTCCCACATCGAAACAAAACAGATTAAAGTCCAACTTTATAATCCTGGATCTCCTGAAATTATTCCATAATCCCCCCTCCCCCCTCCCTGGTACCTTCCCATACCAGGTCTCTACAGGAGCACTTCTGCACCCACACCTGCCGTCATGCCTCCCCGGACGGTGGCACGCTCTGGCACCCCTTGCACACACATGTGCACGCATAGGAAATGACTATGCATTCCTGCGCAAGTGGATTATCACACTCCATGTGTGCACATCCCTAGTCCATTTTCTAGGGGATGTGAGTGAGATGCCCACTAAGGCCTCGAGTGGCTTTCCCTTCTTGGTCTCCCTCGGCTAGGTGGGGGACTCACCTAATTTTTGTTGAAATGTTAAAAAATACATTTTTATTATACCTAAGAATATAAATTTATTATGTTTATAAAAAAGAATATAAATTCCCTATTACTATTAAACAAAATCCTAAAACAAAACTTTTCAGTAGTTTATAATGATTTTAGTTTCAAAACATCAACGTTCAAAATCAATGTTTAATATATCCTAAGGGAAATCCCATACTAGTTTTATATTTAAAATCAAAAACATATTTTTAGATAAGTCATTTTTTTATTCATCCAAGGATGAAAAAATTTATAAAAATATTTTTAATACATTTAAAATACATAAATACTTAATTCACTAAGTATATCTAAAATATTAAATACAAAAATATATGTTAATTTTTTTCCCAATGTACAATTTTAAACTCAAAAATAGTTTATTTGTACCAAAACCAAGTTGTAACAAATGTGTTCTTTTCTTGGTATTTATTTTAAAACACAAGTTTTATGATTCAAACCCATTTTAAACATTAAATCATTATCCTTCTAAAATATATAAAAAGAGTTTATTACAACCATGTTTAAAGTTATAACTTCAATGCATAGTTTAAACCCTTGGAAAACTCATTATACCTAGATACTTTAAATTAAACAACCAGAATACCCAACGGCTATAAGGTCTTATAACCATTAGATTCTCAATGGTCACCTAAAGGAGGAAACGGTTGGATTATCATTAAGTCCTTATAAAAACATTATTAGGGTGTTCCAACTTCAAAACGACTTGGTGAAGCTGATGCTCATCATTCCTCTGATGCTTAACATGGTTGTTGTGGTTCTAGCTATACTGATGTTCATCGTGACTAATCCAAATGACCCCCACTATTTTCTTGTGATTTTTTTTGGTATTTGGTAGTATCCCTATGATTTTAATAGGTCTTTTAGTAGGTATATTAGGATAGTAAGGTTTCTACTTGGATTTTTTGTAATGTAATTACTTCGATGTTTAATTTAATTAAAATTCATTGTGTTTATTTTGTAAGTTTGTTCTAGATATATTAAAAAATAAACAAAATAAAACCCTAATATTATTATTATTACATGTGAAATATGTTTTGGGAGTCACATTATCCCCCCCCCCTTCAAAGAATTACATCCTCACAATTCTAAAACATTCATACCCATCCACCAGCAAAACCAGACACAAATCACTTTTAAGATCACTTCAAAAAGTCGGCCAACGTGGACGATTTGCTGATCATCCTAAAATGGATCCATATATTAGTTTCTAGTTCCTCAACTTCTATAGTCCATATACAGTGAGATAAATTAGTATTACCCCTATTCATAAAGCATTCGGGTTACTATAGGAACACTTGTGCGTTGTGGAGATCAGATATTTGAGAGTGGACTAGTTCCCTATAAGTCCCTCAAACTACATTTTGCATGAACACTTCAAAGTCATAGATCATCCCATAAATATTAAAACTTAGGACACAGAACATATATACCACTCAAAGGTTACCCTCTAATGCAGCTTCCTAAAACATTCCCAAAGCATGATAGTTCTCTGACAAGGTGAAACAAAGGAAGTTACCATCGTAGTACTTCCCTCCCTATTTATACTCTGAAAATTGTTCATTTGAGATATAGTCAAATATGTAGCACTCTCCTTTATATGAAAAGAGTATATTCGAGTTAAGGGACACTCTATAGTGGCATTTTCAGGTCAGGAGACGGTTTTCAAAAGGGTTGTATTCTATTAAACATGACTTGATGATTACAGACTCTAGTAGTTCGGTAGGGAGTGATAACAGATTTTTTGGAGAACTCACATCTTCCATCTAAAAATTTCAAGATACATGTTTTACTTTAGTAAGGAATAACCATATTAAAACAAAGGTATTATTTTTTAAAATCATGTAAAAGTACGAAAACAAAAAATATAACATTATCCATTTATACAAGGTTTATAAATCCCATGTTGTTACATAACCCTTCACTCCCTCTCACAATTCACTAGTATGGAATTCCAGACATCCTCTGTGATGTCTCTTCATAGGTACCTCCGATGTTGGTGATTTCTTGAGTTCCCAGTCAAGAGGATCCCTAAATCAGTTCCAAATTCTTCAATATCTTTGGTCCAAATGCAACGTAGGAAACTATGATTAACCGCATATGGACATCTAAAGTTCAGTGTGAGAGAATCATGAAATGTAACAAGTTGAGTGATATCAGTATGAACATGATGTCGATAAAAAAATGGGAAGAATCGTCCCCAAAAATTTCAAAGTCTATAACTTGACTTCGAAGTCTGTAGGTCAAGAGTTGATAAAGATACGCTATTCAGAGGTCACCCTCATGGGAAGCCTCATGGAAGTCCTCTCAAGATTAAGCATTCCTTCCTAGGGTAAATAATTTAATAAATCCCTCAAAATACATTCCCTTCTATGCATAGAATGGGAATTGGACGTTCAACGTAAGAAAATATTCGAATCCTCCTCCTCGGTGAAGTTGGAGTACACGAGGAGAGTTGGATATATGGTATAGGTGTTTTCATGACAAATGAAGGTTTTCAAAAATCTCATAGCCTTCTAAACAAGATTTTCCCATTATGGTTTCTAATACTTCTGTTGGAAGAGACAAAAGGCTTGATTTGTCTGCCATCTGAAAATTTTAAGAAAAATTCTACTTAGTAAGACATAATCAAGTTTTTTAATTTTGTTCTAATTTTCCAGGGTTGTCTAAATCAATCCTCTAATACCAACTATAACACCCCAGCCCCAGACTACCCAAGAGCTGGTGCGGATTCAATAAAACATGGTGTGTAATTTTTCTTATAAAATGAAAAGATGATAAATTAAAAATCATGTTCCACATAAGAGGATCTTTTCGGTTTTGATTCTGGAAAACAAGATAAAAATATTACAATCCTTCAAAATTGAAGGAGAAAAGAATTCCACAAAGCTTCCACCAATCAGTGTAACTCAAATCTAATAAACCTGTAAAATTTTAATTAAAACATACGGTGATCATACGAATTCCAAGTAAGGGGTTTTAGAATAAAATAATATTTCAATTGAAACCTTTTGAAAACATTCTTTTAAAAAAATTATTCATAAAACATTTTCTTAAGGAAAGAGGAAATACTTGAAGCATAACATAACATTTTGTCCAAAAATTACAAGTGAACATTTCAAAGAATATTTATAGAGTTATAATGAAACATGTTCCTATCATAAGCATGTTTATACAAAATATATGGTGGTCAGCATATAAATCAAGAGTTATTATAACTATAATAAGTCTGACATGAAAAAGTGAAACTACAAAATTTTTAAATTAAGTTAATACCTAATCATATTTGTTCATAAAATGATAACTTCAATTTCTTTCCCTACTAACTATTAATCATAAATTAGTTGATAAATCTATGAGTAATAAATAAACATTATACCATAAACATTTACTTCTTCTAATACTCATAAGTATATGCTCTTAACCAAGCATATTCTACTATTAAAATATTAACTTGGTTAATTAAATATAATAAACATAATGCGGGAAAGTATAATTTAAGATTGTGCCAAGGCCTCGTGCAATGACCTAATTTGTCTCGTGAGAAATATTGATGCATCGTAGGGATTTCATTAATTGGCCCCAACCTATAGGGCTTTCATTAACTGATCCCCAACCCCTATGGCTTTCATTAACTGGTCCCTAACCCATCAACTACTATGTAAAAGACATTCCTAAAGTGATAAGTAAGATCATATATTCAAAGTGTCCCATACCACTTTGAATATTTAATTTATCATTTCATATTACTTAAGATTTCCTATACCAATTTTAATAATTTAGTTCCTTAATCCATAAATGGTCATAATAGTTTAATTACATTCTTTAGAATTTACATATATATTGTGAATCATTCTCTTAAGTATCAAAACTAACAACTGCATGGAAATTTAATAAATGAAATGTATGGTAGGCATATTATAGCACATGTGATGATAACTAATGCACATAAAATACCGGTTTTGTCACATAAAATGATAACCCTGGAATTCCAAAATCCTTATTATGAAAACATATTATATTAAAAAATTCATAATTTAAATTCATCATGGATTGAATACCTAACTAATTTAAAGGTAAATAAAATATTCCATGTGAGTTATTAAACACATAGTTGTCCAAACACTCCTTACTTTCACGTTTTTGTATAAACATACCACAAGGGCACTCCAAATTATTTACACACAATGTTATAAATTGAAAAGCATGAAAATAAACCACACAACTTACTAACATAACCAATACCATTAGACTTATGAAAATAAGTGTGAAATCTGTATACACATAAAGTGATTATAAATTTTTGTATTACTAAATCAAATTCCAAATTAATTTTTGAAAACTTTTCACACCCCAAAAAAACTTGTTATACCGTTTTATCAATATTTTGTGAACCAAAATTGAGAAACCATATTAATATCATAGTTAAAACTTATACATATATATATATCACAGAATACACTTAAGGGTTCTTCATCAAAACATAAAAACCCAATACATAATTTATATATAGTAAAAACATAATTTAAACAAAGGTTCAACATTTTCACCCATAATGTAAAACTCAGGGCATTATTTCATAAATAAATACATATATGTGTGTGTGTGTAAGAATATATATATATTTATAATTTCGTAAACTTAATACACCTATAAAAATAATAAGGTTTCTATTCATTATGAATTCTGTTTAGAGTAGGATTCCTTCTTCTTTTAAATTGATAAATAGATATGGTTTTATTAAGAACACATATATACATATGTGTATATATGTAGTGAATCCTATTTAATGTGCAAACATAAAACCCAATTACATTTTTAAAAAATAGGAATTTGTTTGTATAAGATCCTTTAAAGAAATAAGTAGGAATATAAGAACAACCGTGTGTGTATATGTATATATATATATAAACTGTAAAACAAAACAATGATAGACAAACAAGGTCCCTTACTTGGTTCAAAGAAGGATAAGAAGTCAAGAGAAGCTTAATGGAGGAATTAAAAGGAAGAAACCCCATAGGGTTTCAGTGAAAAATGGGTTATATATATAAACCATATAAAATTATATATTAAGGAAACTTTCAAAGGATCTGAGGAACCTCAGTTTAAATAAGGACATGGTGCACTCAGTCTTTAAGAAAACGTGAAGAAAGGAGGGCCCACCGGATTAAATGAGGTGTCACTAGTGTAGAAAAAACAAAGAAAATGGTGTAAGATATTGGTGGATCACATGTGTGAGGAAGAATAAGGAGGTGACGCGGATGGGTGTGGAAAACAACGAATGATCAGGATTTAACCAAAAAAGCATCCAGCGGCAGAGGTGCGTCCGCGGGTTTTTAAAGAGATGATAGGTCGAGATTAAATATTGACTCAATCAGATGAATATGGCGTGTCGCAACGTTTTAAAAAGATAAGAATAGTAAACATTACATCCTACATGGGTGAATGGCTGATAAAAATGTGGAGGGAAAACCACGGCTATGGGGAGTCAAAGGCCAAATCGATAGGATGGATCAGATCTCACACGGCAAGATCGAACGTTCCAGATCCAATTTTTGCTGAAAACTTCATCCCAAATCATAACAAAATGGATTAAACTCTGACTTTATAATCCTATAGATATGGAATTATCCTAGAAATACCCATACCCCCTCCCCGATATCGCCCCATACTGGGTCTCTACGGGCACAATTCTGCACCCACCCCTGTCGTCATGTCGCCCCGCACGGTGGCGCACTATGGCACCCCTTTCACATGCTTGTGCAATGTTATGTCCTGACTCTACACGCATGTGCACATGGCTGATCATGCACCATGTGTGCACATCCCTGGGCCATTTTCCAGGGGATGTGAGTGAGATGCCCCCCAAGGCCTTGAGTGGCTTCCCTTTCTAGGTCACCCTCAGCTAGGTGGGGGACTCGCTTAATTTTTTTAGAAAATTTAAAAAATACATTTTTATTATACACAAGTATATAAATTTATTATGTTTATAAACAAAGAATATAAATTCCCTATAATGGTTAAAAAATCCTAAAACCAAACTTTTCATTAATTTATAAACATTTGTGTTTCAAAACATCAATGTTCAAAATCAAAGTTTAATATTCCCTAATTGAAATGTAATACTAGTTTTATATTTAAAATCCAAAACATATTTTGTGTTAGTACCAATAGGGGCGTATATACCCTGAGAGTGGGGGTGAATCATGGTATGGATATTCTTTTTTTAAATACTTCCTGCCCCACTAGATCATGACCTCATTATTACAAGGGTCACTTTGTTTTCACTTGTGTGTTAATTATGATCACTTCTTTTTTTCTTTATATGATGATGATTATTTGAATGCAATTCAAGGATACAAGCAGGCAGACACCGAGATTTTTACTTGGTTCACCCTCACTGGGCTACGTCCAAAGAGCATACAAAGATGATGTGCCGCTGTACCAAATCCATAAAAAACACACTATTGTTTACAAAGTTCATGATACATTACTTCAATTCCCATTCTCAATACCTTTACAATGTTTAGGGTCAGCTCACTGCTATCTCAATGGTCACTACCTATCTGTCTCTCTCAGGCTCACTGCCGATGGCAAGGATCACCTTCTTCCTCTTCCTTTTCTCACTACTCTGGAAAGGATCCACTCATAGTTTATAGACCTGTAGTTATCTTCATTATCACTAATGAATACATCCTATACTGTATGTAGATGCTCTATTGAAGTCCAACTTTCACTCTTAGATGAATCTCACTTTGCACCGAAGGTATCGGGCAATCTTCCATCTTTTATGCAACCCTAAATCACTGTCGTTCTTCAACCATACCTGGCGCCCTTCTCCAAGTTGGCACGCAAGTCTCGGTACGCAAGTTACAACTGGCGCACAAGTTCACCTCAACCACTTGCGCGACACTAGCTTCTACAACTCCAAACTTGCGCGACTCACACCCTTTTATGCCCAAACCAATTTTGGCACGCAACCATCAACTATCACACTTCTTCAAAACCTGGCACGTAGGTGCCACCAAACCACTTGTGTGGCAGCCCCTTCTTCAACTCAAAACTTGGGTGACTCACTTCCTTTCACACCCAAACCACTCTTGACACGCAAAAAACAACTGGCGCACAACTTCTACTTGTGCGACCACACCACCACTTGCGCAACCACCACACCTACGCGATGAGAGCTCTGATTTTCTCTAAGTGTTGAACTATTTCAGAATGAGGAGGAGTCGGCCTCTATTTATAGGCATTTGGACACTCTGCGCAACAGAGCTCAAGTCTCCTCTTGGTGCGCAAGTCTCGGTGCGCAAGTCTCTGACGTGCAAGTCACTTGCATGACCAACCCTAAAACTTGGGTGCCCCTTTTACCTTTTCCATATTTTTATGTTCTGATATTGAAAAAAATATGGCTCGTAAGCTTCCTATCCTTAAATACAATGTCGTGAAAGTCCCTTTTCCAAAACGAATTTTCTCCATTTGTCGATTTTCAGACCCAAAAATTTGGCAAACGCTAGAAAATGGCACCACCTTATATCTGCTCTTTTTGTACCTCCTCCAGATCATCCATTCCTTTTCCAACGTTCTTGAATCAAACATGGATTGTTAACCATATCCCTTGAACTCGACATTCCACCATGAAATCCCCTTTGTTAACAAATTTGTAAGTCATGGTTTTCTTTGTCAACAATCACATCACAGATGTCCACTTTGTCAACAAACACAATCACCTCAAAAATGCTTCAATGACACCTTGAGGGGATTTTTCCAAAAAAAAATTAATTAAGACCTTTCTTTTATTCATCCAAGGATAAAAAAATTTATAAAAAAATTAATACATCTGAAATATTTAAATACATAATTCATTAAGTACAGTTAAAATATTAAATGCAATAATAGCCATTAATTTCATTTTCCCAAGGTACAGTTTCAAACTCAAAAATATGATTCTTCTTACCAAAACCAAGTAGTTACAAATCTGTTATTGTCTTGGTATTTCTTTTAAAACACTAGGGTTATTATTCATACCTATTTTAAACATTAAATAATTATCCTTCAAAAATATATAATTTTTTTTCATTAAAAACATGTTTAAAGTTATAACATCAATTCAAACTTTGAACACTTAGAAAAATCATTATACCTAGATACATTAAATTAAACCGGCAGAATACCAAACAACTATATGGTCTTATAGCCATTAAAGACTCAACATTCATCTAAAAGAGGCAACGGTTGGATTATCTTTAAGTCCTGATGAAAATTCTTTGGGTGTTCCAACTTCCAAATGACTTAGAAAAGATGGTTCTCATCTTTCATCTAATTATTAGCACAATTGTTGTGGTTTTGGCTATACTGATGTTCAACATGATGGATCCAAAGTACCCCCACTATTTTCTAGGGCTTTTTTTTGTATTTGGTGGCCTCTCTATTATTTTAATAGGACTTTTAATAGGAATATTAGGTTAGTAAGGTTTCCTTTTGGATTTGTTTTAATGTAATCACTTCGGTGTTTAATTAAATAAAAATTCCTTGTGGTTATTTTTCAATTTTGTTCTGGACAACATGAAAATTAAACAAAATAACACTATATTATTATTATTACATGTGAAATATGTTCGGGGGGTCACAAATGTACCTAGTATTTCAAAACACTAGACTTTACGATACTTGGCTAGTAATTTTTTGTTTAATTATGCTAAAATCATGTAATGATATGTGTAAAAGACTAGGATTTCTATAGTTGGTATCAAAGGAAAAGTTTTGTTATTTTTGTATACTAAGAAGAGATAACATTAGTAAGTACGGTAAGGATAAGACTAAGTCTAATAAAACATCCCTAAATTTATGTAGGTATAGATTATGTGCTTTATCAAGAAAGTAAATCCCTATTCGGATAATAAAAGTGGATGTGGGTTTGGCATAGATGTACCTGGGAGTGAAAACACTGACTATCAGTTCCAAGCTTGACTTGGGGTAACCTCGTAGTGGAAAACAGGCCTTACTGGGAACCAGGTTTCACACTCCTAGGGGATATGCTTTAGTAAATTCATAAGATAATTAAAAACAATTATTAAAAAAAATCCTATAATAATATATGTTAGGAAAGAGATCATGGATAACCTATATTGAAACCTAGATAAACACAAGTTAGGATATAATTTTCCTTTAAGAGTGTATCCTTATATGTTTAAAGTTTCTTATTTATTATTTTAAGCTCAGTATTTATGCCTCTTAATTGAACTTTATTTTTCTTATTTAATGGAATGAAATAGATGGACATGTTCTAATAATAAATGTGATACGAAATGTGAAGGCTTCCCTAATGATATCAAAAATATGATGGGAATGGGTTCTCAAAACATTATGACAGTACTTTCTCAGACGGCTCATGTTATGAATAATAAATTGAACTATGCATAACTATATCCTTCTACATGGAAAGAGTGAGTTGTTTTCAAATCCTTCATATAGAAAAGGCCTCCCATTTTTAGTGGATCTTTTGATCCCCTCATCATATAATTGTGGATTGATTCCATTGAAAAGATATTCTATGTTCTCGGGTTCCTAGAAGAAGAGAAATTTGTATTAGAGGTCTATCGTTTTGATGGGGAAGCTGATCAGTGGTGGACACTGATCAAAATATGAAGTCCAAGGAGGAAATTGATTCCATGGTTTAGGAGGAATTCAAGAAAATGTTTTTCAGTAAATATTTTCCCCAAACCCTTCATCTCAAGATGGAAAGATATTTCCTAAAAATTAAGAAGAATTAAGTTGATTCAATCAGTGCATATGAAGAAAATTTACCAATATTCCACGATACACCACCAGCATTTTTCATGAACACCGAAAGCAAGGTGGATCGCCTCATTAGTAGAATAATGTTGAGATTATGAAAATAATTGGAGATTCGAGACTTCAAAGGTTATGAGGATATTCTTCATTGTTCCCCAAAGGTTGAAATGGATATCAGAGACTCTTAATGGTATATTAGTCCAAGTGAAAAAAAAATAAAATGGATTCTAATACAGGTTTATTAGAAAATAAAACCTATTATGGAAAAAAGTATGAATATCCAACATGTCAATATTTTGGGAAGAAATATTCTGGTAACTATCTAAAGGGAACCAGGAAATTCATCAAATGCTGAAGAATGGGGCATCTGGATAAGAACTGCTGAAGGTATGTCAACAATTCCACTAATGGGGAAGAATAAAGTAAGTTTTATATACATTCTTAGCTAGTAGTGTTGTATTTGAATTACAAGGAATATGGGAATTTTGAAAATCAATTCCCCTAGCCCAGGTTTTTCAGTGGAAATCAACAAAAACCTCTAAGGAAACAAGGAAGGGCTTATGATATCACTATTGATATGGGGAGTTAGACAATGATGTGGTGATAGGTACATAGGTTATTCATTCAAGAATAGAGAACGTTATATTTGATTATGGTTCAATACCTTCTTTCATATCTTATATGTTTAGTATAACTATTCAAACACCACTTAAAAATTTGGAGGTTGAGTTATCTATGAGAATTGCTAATGGGAAAATTATTTCATCCAAATTACACAAATCCTCCCTAATTAATGTTTGTTTAGTTAACCTCCCATAAAATCTTATCATACTACCTCTAGTAGATTTTGATGATATTTTGGGCATAGATTGGATATATTTATATAAATCCAACATCAATTGTATGGAGAGGGATATCACCCTTTACATCCTAAAGAACTATCCAATTTTTTACAAGTGTAAGGAGTAAGATGAATCTTTTTCAGAATCATCATCTTATGTGTGGATATTACTACCTCATTAGAAATAATATCTCGAGAAAATGATTTAGATGAAGGAGATGATCATGCTTGAAGATATAACCATCATGGGGGATTGCAATAATATATTCCCTGAAGAGTTGTCTGGTCCTCATCCTAATAGAGAGGTTGAGATCTCAATTGAACTTATTCCTAGATCTCAACCTATATCAATGACACCTTATAGAATGTCCACTATTGAGTTGGAAGAGAATATTAATTACTTAAAGAAGAATCTGGATAAGGGTTTTATATGCCTAATTGCTTCATCATGGGGTGTGCTAGTCCACATTATCAAAAATATAATGGATAAATGTGCCTATGTATTAATTATCTTGTGCTCAATAAAATCACAATAAATAACAAGTTTCCCCTTCCATAAATATATGACTTATTTTATCAGCTATGTGGGGCCAGTTATTTCTCTAAGGTAGACCTTCAGTTAGGATATCACCAACTAAAGGTGAGGAATGAAGATATTCCCAAGAATACCTTTTTAATGAGGTAAGGACATTTTGAGTTCATAGTGATGCCATTTGTAATCACTTATTATCGAGCCATTTTCATGGATTTAATGAAAATATTTTTTATAGATTACCTCTAAAAATTTGTGGTTGCCTTTGTTGATTAAATTCAAATATACTCTATGAGAAAGGTGGAACATGAAGAGAATTTGAATACTGTACTAAAGATATTACAAAGAGAGAGACTATATGAAAATTATATTAAATGTGAGTTCTTTATGGAGGAATTATCATTATTGGGGCATGTTTTCACCAGCAAAGGAATATCTGTGGACCCTTCCAAGACAAAGGGAATCAAAGAGTGTCTTAGACCAACATCCTAAACTAAGATCCATATCAGTATTGGTCTTGATAGGTATTACCGATGATTTGTGAAGAACATATCACAACATTAAAACCCAATAACCAAGATGACCTATATGAGAGTGAAGTTTGTTTGGACTCAATAATGTGGGAAAATATTTTAGGATCTCAAAAAGTGACCTATCACTGCACCAACACTCACACTCTCGAAAAGTGGATAACTCTATGTGGTGTTCAATGATTCATCAATGAAAGGATTATATTGTGTTCTGATGAAAAATAATAAAGTGAGAGCCTATGCATCACGGTAGTTGAAAATTCATGAGAAAACATATCATGTACATGATCTGGAGTTGGCGACTGTGATATTTGTGTTGAAAATCTAACGGTATTATCTCTATGGGGATAAGTGTGAGATATATATTGATCAAAAGAGTCTAAAATATACATTCACACATAAGGAGATTAATATGTATTAGTAAATATTGTTAGATCTCATCAAGTATTATGACTGCTCAATCCCCTACCATGCTGGAGAAGAATAGAAGGTTGAATATTCTCTAAGTAGAAAGGATCCTTCATATTTATCAATGTTGAGAATTGAGAAGTATCCAATCTTCTTATATTTTCAAAGGTTGGACATGGGAATCATTAAGTATGTAACATTATCAATAATTTCTAAAATGATTTCTCAACCATCCCTTATGGAGAAAATAAAGGATGCTCAAAGAAATGATGTGAAAATGAAGAAAAGGTTGGAATCTATCCAAAATGTGAAATCCTCCATGTTCAAGATCGATGAGGATAGATTCATAATATTTTTTTGTGACTATGTGTACCATCCAATAAAGATATAAAGAAAGATATTTTGAATGATTCACATAGCTAAATATTATATATTCACCCAGGGAGCACAACAATGTATCAAGATCTTTTGGGGAACCTTTTGTGAAAAAGTATGAAAAATGAGATCGCTGAATATACATCAAAGTTCCTAGTATGTCAGAAAGTGAATAATTAAAGGAAAACTTCTAAATGTATTATTTAACCATTACCCATACCAACATGGAAATGGGAAAACATCAACATGGAATTTGTCATTGTAATTCCAAAGAAATCCAGAAAAAACAATGCTATATGGGTTATTATGGATCATCTTGCAAAGACAGCTAACTTTATCATAATTTGAGGGAACTTATCTCTAGATAAAATTTCATAAAAATATATAAAATAAGTGCTAAGGAAACATGGAGTACAAATATTAATTGTATCTGACCAAGATCCGAGATTTATCTTCATGTTTTAGAAAATCTCCAACATGCTCTAAGTAGTGAGATAAACATAAATACGGCCTATAATCCACAAACAGATGGCCAATCTAAGTGGAATATTCAAAAAATGTAAGATATGTTGAGATCATGTAATATGGACTTCAGATGAGGATGGGACCAACATTTTCCACTAGTCAAATTCTCATACAACAATAGTTTCTACTCGAGTATCCAAATAGCTCTATTTCAAGCCATCTATGGGAAAAGGTGCATAACACTGGCAAATTGGGATGAATTTGGTGAACGTAAGTTACTTGGACTTGCAATGGTCGAAAAAATGGTGGAGGAGGTGGAAAGTCTCCAGAAGAACCTCAAGGCAGCCCAAAGACAACAAAAGAGCAATGTACAAAATTTTCGACATGACCTGCTGTTTATGGTTGGAGACATGGTATTCCTATGAATATCTCCATAGAATAGGATTATGATATTTAGGAATAAAGTGATGCTATTTCTTAGGTACATTAGCCCCATCGAGATCCTTGATCATGTTAGAGTCATGTCCTATCGACTAGCACATCCACCAAAAATGTCTCAAGTACAAGACATATAAGGATGTACACACTAGATCCGTCATATGTACTGAATTCATAGGTGGTACAGTTGGAAAATGATCTTTCTTATGAGGAACATCCTGTGAAGATATTGGATCATAGAGACAAAGTACCATGAAACAAGACTACTCACCTAGTATGATGACTTTGGTGGAACCATAAGTATGACGAGGAAACATGGGAACCATAGTAAGAAATGAAAGAGAAATACTCGAACCTATTTTCATCTTAGAATGTAAAATGAAATTTCAAGAAAGAAATTTCATAAGGGGGATGAATGTAACGACCCAAAGTTTTATCTTTAGAAAATCCCTTCATATAATTATTTCATATGGTATAAACACATAATGGAACACAATACAAGCTATATAAATGATGAATGAATGAAATAAGAATCATTTCTAGAAGTAAAGGAAACTATACTAATGATATAGTAACTTTTCCTTTAGAATAGTAATGTTAACCTTATGAATTGTAAACTAGACAATTGAATTGTAACCTCACCAAATAAATTATGAATAAAATTTATACATATTATAAGTGAAAATATGATATAGTTATATCATAGAATATCTAAATAAATATTTTAAAAATAATTAATTAAGTGTTGGAATTTTTGTACGTCATAAATATTTAATTACAATTTTATGACTAATTTAATAATTTAAAATAAAATTAACTTTTATAAAATTTATTAATAAATTATTATTTTTATTGTTTATGATTATTAGATAATCTTATGAGACCTTAATTAATTTTTCAAAGTATTATAAACCCACTTTTAATTTTAAAATTATTATATTCCATGTAAATGATGGTTTTAATTACCAATTAAATTTCTCATATTTATAAAATTATTTTCATCAAATGGGGTTCTTTTTTTAATTCTACATTATGAAAATTTGTTAAGGTGATTTCTTTGTATTTTTATATTATAATTTCATTTTTTTAATAGTAAGATATGATAATTTATGATAAATGCGGAATACTTGATTTATAGAGTCATCAGTGATGTAGTGATAATGTAATCCCATTATATCAAACCCTCATGATCTATTTTTTATATTTATTCTCATGAACCAACACTAATTCTTTTCCTGAGAAAAATAATAAAATAAACACTAAAATACTCAAAAAAGCAGCCCTCTCCTCCACTATAAATACCACCCCTCACCTCTTCTTCTCACATCTCTAATGCCCTGATAAGTATCCAAATTCAGACCAATTATATTACCAAACCTCACCCCACATCCAAGAGATTATGGTATTAAAAAAGGACCAACACCAATCCCCTAAGGAGGCTCTCAAGAAGAAGGAATCAAGAGGTGAAACCCTCTTACATTTTCTTTCAATATCTTTTCATGTTCGTTTCTTTTATTATCGTCTCCTCACTTCCCATTGTCCAAGAGGCATGAAAACTCAATTCTATTAAATATAGTATAATTTTATTATGTTTATGGAATAATTCATCATCAAATTTCATCTCCTCTCTTTTACTTTAAGAATTAAAGCATTGTCTGTGAGGTGCCGATTTACCACCTTCATGGATGATGTGGTTTCATCTTTCAATTATTTCTTAAAGGTAGATCACGAAACGATTTTTTAGATTTAAACAGATTATAAAATATTTATTATATCTTATTTAATGTTATGGAATAAATTTTGACACATGATATTAATTTATTAAACCAAATGAGATTGGTGTGATCGAAAACCGCTAAAATAAACCAAAACGATTATCATTAACTATATATCTAATGAATCAACCTAAAATCTGAAAAAAAAAATTGTTTATTAATATTCTATATATTCATTAATAACATATATTTTCATTTCTGGACAACTATCATCATTCTACATTATGTTTTATACACATGTACAAGTAAACCAATCATTAAAACGAAAGGAAATCAACGCTCCCAAATGATGAAATTGAATATACTAACCCATTAAAAATCCCATAAATAAACTTAATAAAGTTAAAATAAGTCAAATAAATGTATCAATGGTTCTTTATTTATTAACTAATTAATCTAATTTTACTATTCCGGACAATAAGATCATGTGTAGAATCTTTTTGGACATAAGGTAAGGGATTCTACCTTAACGTCCAAATTTCCTTATTATTACTCTTTCATCCTCTTTATCCAAATATAATTCTTATTTATTTTTATTTAATTCTTCTATATTAAGTTTTTATGTTCCAAACTCATGTATCCAGATCAAATAATCCTTATTTTATGGGGATATACATGTTTAAAAAGGTTACCTTCTCAAATATTTCAGAAAAGAAACCCAGATGTAAGGGAATTTCCTGAATTATTACCGAATTTCAAGTGAAATATATAATATCTTTTAAGCCACCATTTTTTAAATAACTAATTTAATAATTAAAAACTAATTCTGTACAATTATAGTTTTATAAAGACAATTATTCTCTTTTCATTTTAATCAATATTGAATGTTTTCCATCAAATGATCCTAAATTTTTTTATTTCCAATGTTTCATAAATACTTTTTCACTTCAGTTTGACATCACTTAACATGATATATTCCTATATTCCCTTATGAATTTCTGTGTATGATGTAAATCCATCCTTTCGTGGGAAACATTATGATATTACCTTTTAATATGCCTTTTTAAAGGATTATGATACTCAACTCTTACCATGGACAACCCTTATGTTTATGTTGGTTATTTTTGTATGATCCTTCATCTGGAACACATATTCATGAACGTGTTATGATGGGTCTACCTAGATAGAGATCTAACTCATTGGGAAATTTTTATTCTCATGAGATGTTCTGTGTAACGGTCTTGGTGGTTATCCTTGCCTCCTGCTCCTCTATGTGAAACGAGCCTTTATTAGTGGTCGTCTATGTTCCGTGAGCCTTGAATAATTCTAAAGTAATGTTTTATATTGCTACCAAATTACCATGAATTAATTATTATATAATACAATGTTATGATTCCTTAGTTTTAATCATGTTCTATGTATTTTTATATCATTATGTTATGTATTCTGACTTATGTGCTAAGCTTTATTTTAATGTTTATTCCTTTTTTAGGATTTTTAGCACATCCCTTTGTTCATGTATTCCCCATGTTATCCTATGTATATTTAAGGGCCGAAAGTAAGTTAAGATCATATATTGGATGTTAAATAAAGGAATGTTTTATTCAATTCCATGTTTTTAATTTAGTGTACCTAGTATTCCAATACACTAGACTTTACGATCCTTGGCTTGTAATTTCTTGTTTAATTATGCTTAAAATAAGGTAATGATATGTGTAAAAGAATAGGGTTACTATAGAATAATACAAAAGAAATATCACACCCACATAAGTGAATCACATGATTGATGTAACTCAAGCTAAGGTGGGAATGACTTATAGTCTCCTGGAATCACATAATCGTGTATGTGTCAATGGATCATGTGATAAAGTAAATGATTCTCATGATTTAAGTTACGTTGTTTGAGATGAAGTTTTATTGTGCTTAATAGAAATAAAGAAATTATTTTAGGCCTCATGATCACAAGATCCTAGATATTTCCTTCAATTAAGGTTAGCTGAATGTGGTATTTTGAGGAAGGTTACACGATCACTCAAAGGAGATGAAGATATGCAATGATAAAGAGTTTTGAGAGTCATGGTGATTGCAAAAGATATGGAAAGTTGACCATGTTTATTTGATATAAGGGGGTGTATTAATGCTTATAAATACCTAAAACTAAACATTAAAATAGTTAGTATTCTTAAGTGGTTTAATCTACAGAAAAATCCTGAGAGGAGATTTCATGTGAAGCGAAGGGAGTTATATGATCAAAGTCATATAATAAGCACTACTACAAACACGGCCTTTATCAGCGCTAAAAATGGCCTTTATCAGCGCTAGAAAAGCACTGATAAAGCCAGCGTAGATAGGGGGGGTCCCCTTTATCAGCGCTCCGAAAAGCGCTGATATAGGACCCCTTTATCAGCGCTTAAAA
Organism: Viscum album; assembly: GCA_963277665.1. Taxonomy (NCBI): domain Eukaryota; kingdom Viridiplantae; phylum Streptophyta; class Magnoliopsida; order Santalales; family Viscaceae; genus Viscum; species Viscum album. Next base: position 1,042,774,782 of record OY728166.1, read on the forward strand.
AAAGCGCTGATAAAAGTACCCCTTTATCAGCGCTTTTTTAGCGCTGATAAAAGGGTCCTATATCAGCGCTCTCATTTTAGCGCTGATAAAGGACCCTTTTATCAGCGCTTTTAAAGAAGCACTGATAAAAGTTAAAAAAATTTAAAAAATACTGCCAATCAGGGGGGGCTTTTATAGCGCTTGAACCCCCCCCCCCCTTTTACAGCGCTTTTCGGCCCCTATACAACACACCACGCACCCCACGCACCCCCCTCCACCCTTTAACAGCGCTTGCTCTAATATTACCCATGCGCGCGCACCCCTGCCTCCACCAGGATTTGAACTCGAGACCTCCCCCCTGCACGCCTAAGCCCTTACCACTACTCTATTTTGATTTGCTTTCCAATTCATGATATATATATATATATATATTTATATATTTAGTTATATTTATTCGTATAGTGATATATATTTATATTAATATATATATATATAGTTATATTATAATATATATATATATACAGTTATATTATAATATATATAGTAATATTAATATATATATATATAGTGGTATTAATATATATCTATATCTATATCTATATATTTAGTTATATTTATTCGTATAGTAATATATATTTATATTAATATATAGTTATATTAACATATATATAGTTATATTAACATATATATAGTTATATTAACATATATATAGTTATATTAACATATATATAGTTATATTAACATATATATAGTTATATGAATATATATTTATATAGTCATATTAATATATATATAGTGATATTAATATATATATTTATGGTGATATTAATATATATATTTATAGTAATACTAATATATATATATGTAGTTATATTAATATATATATAGTTATTAGATTAATATATATATATAGTTAGATTAATATATATAGTTAGATTAATATATAGGTGTATAAATATTCATATATTGGTATTTTAAATAAAATAGATATTAGTTATTATTTAGATAAATCTAATATATTTTATATGTAAATATGTTTAATTATTTATTTAAAAAATTTAATTTTTAGGTGCGAATATATAAAAAATATGTACATATAGTTTTATATTTGATTATAAATAGCAGTTCATTATAAAAAAGGATGAAATTTCAAAGACATAATATCAATAAGAATTTAATACCTTGGAATAAATTTATTCCCCACCAAGAAAATCCAATAATACCCCCTTAAACGAGTTTGAAAATCCACAAAATGTTAAAAAATCTGGGTACCCCGAAAAAAAAAACTCAGTTTTGGAGGCCTTCTGGGCCTCTTTTGCCCTCGAAAAACGCTTGATCGAGGTCCCCTCGTGTCACAGTGACGTATATCTGGTCGCAGGCTTCGATTTGATATGTGGTAGAGCTCAAACGGACACCCGGATCAAAAGTTATGGCCGTTTGAAGTTTGAGTTGCGTTTTCAACATATTTTGGATCTTTTTTTAATTTTTTTTAATTTTTTTAGTCCTCAAATTGTTATTAAATGACTATTACTCCATAATTATTATCAAAATATTAATTAAAAATATTTTTTAAATTTTTTAAGAAGTCATTTTCACTAAATATCTTAAATATTAAGTATAATAAGTGTAAATATACATTTATGCTTATCTAAAATATATTTAAAAATTATATATTATATTTATATAACAATATAACTATATTTATATATTAATATATTTATAATTTTTTTTGAAGCCGACCCTTTATCAGCGCTAAAAAAAGTGCTAATAAAGTCCCCCCTTTATCAGCGCTACTAAGCAAGCGCTGATAAAGGGGGGCCCTTTATCAGCGCTACTAAGCAAGCACTGATAAAGGGGGGCGCTGCGAAAAACTGTTTTTGTGGTAGTGAAGTAGTAAATAAAATGATTCATATAAAGTGAAGGATCTTACATGATCACATATAAGCGTCATGATGGCTTCACGAAGGGATTTATACACTTAGAGATTCACAAATAGATAAATCACTCACTTTAGTTTTCTATGGGATTTGTATGCTCTGGTTTATGCACTTAGGGTCCTGAGATGGAGTCACACAATCATTTTATCCAATAGGGGTTATTCGATCCTAGAATAATAGTTACATGAAAAGGTTATCTTGATCTCCTTGATGAAAAATGAGTATAAAGACCTAATTATTTTTTTAATCAATAAAATCTTGAACATTAAAAGATTATACTACAGGAGTATGACATTCACTTCCACATAGAGATAACTATGAGCTTTAGAATTTTCAATGGTTGTAAACTAGGTGGGACACTAATCTTGATCCAAACATTGTAATAGTAGTGAGATATAGTGGATTTGGTACATCATCACATTCCCTTTGTATTCTCCTTGTATATAACTTAGTAATGGTTAATAAAGTGAAAATTATTATGTCAAGTACATGTTTTAATTTCTGTTCATTCATTTCCACTTGAACTAGAGATAATAGTTCTTTTTTTGACCAAGAAATACGACCCAAAAGGGGGGGTTGTTTTAATCTATCATAGCCAGATTCACCCCCACTTTTAAGATATTTAACCAAGCCCAGAAAATGAATAATGAAGTATTAACCTTTTAGTATTAATGGTGATAAAAAAGATTCAATAATCTATTTAAAAAAATAAATGAACATTTTCAAGTAGTAGAAAGAGGTAAATTTATAACAACTCGAGATTTTGGATCTTTTAAATTAATATTATCTTTGATATCTTGTGTCACAGGCGACGCTGAAAAAATGAAACACTCGACTAAAATGAACTGAGACATGTTAAATTTAAATTAAGAACATAATAAATAATAATTAAAAAGATATTTTAAAATTTAAATTATTAAATATTATTATTTTGTCTTGATTACTATTTCTAAAAAATGACACATTCTCGAGAATGATTTAAAAAAAATTACTGTATTTTACCCTAGAAAATTAAATTAAACATAGTAAATGTTTTATTATAATAGGTAATATTTAAATTTATAAACTATTATGTCAACATTAAATTATTTAAATAATTTAAATGAGACTAGATTAACGACCCTTGAAGTGTAAAAAATACATTTTCAATAAAAATAGTTTTATTTATATTTTGTATTTTCATTTAAATAACTAAACATTAAAATTTAATAATTTTAATTTAATTAAAATAATTTAATTTTTTAATTTAGAAATCCAATACTTTCTTAGGGTTAATTTTTTATATTTTTTAGTGATAAGTGAAGTGTGAAAATTATATTTTTATTTTATTTTTTTTAAATTTTATGATGTTATAAATATATGATAAAGACCTATATGTTTATAAAAATATTTAATTTATTAAATATTTATGTAATAATAGAACTATGTATTTTGAAATATTATTTTCTGTAACGTCCACATTTTGAAAATATAAAAACCACTTTTTTTAATAAATTATAAGTTTTTTGGTGTGAAATTTTAATTTTTCAATATATGTGTTTATTAAGGATTTACCAAAGGGTAAAATCCTTCTTTAGCACATTATAATATTCTATGAAATATTTTTAGACTAATACACTAAGTAAATGCCGGATTTTGAGCCCCGTAGACCATTGAATTTGATAAGATCATGTTAGTCGAAGTGGATACTCAAGAGGGGGGTGAATTGAGTTCCAATTAAAATTTCTGTTAAAAAATATTTCTTTTAAAATCCCCCAATTTAAAAACAAAGTTAAACTGTAGTGAATCTATACAGAGTGTAAAGGTTCAATTAGTTTCTCAAAGATTGATTAGGTCTCAGTTAACTTAATTTGAAGATTAAATTAACTTTTGAAACTAACTTACTGGTTCAAAATAAGTATAAACACTTGCTAATTTAACTATCAAAGTAGCTTTAAAATAGTTTTGTATTTCAAAGTAATAAGCAGCAGAATATGAAATAAATATATAGTATACTTATAGATTTAACTTAAAATGAAAAGAAAAGGTAACCAAGAGGTTCAGTCTCAAGCTGAGACTTAGTCCTCTCAACAATTTATATAAATTGATCCACACCCTGGATCAGGGGTAAACAACAGTACACTACAGTCCAGGTACAAAGACCTCTACCACAGTTCTTCGTGGGAAAACAAACAGCTCACAGCTGTCCAGGTCTTACTCGACCTATACCACTATCCACAGTGGGAAACAAGAGAGTTATGGAGTTTGAGTGAGGATTTATGAATCCTCCAGTTTAGCATAGGAGACAGCGTGTGTGTAAAATAAATAGGGTACACACACTGCTCAAAATGTAAAGATAGAATCACTAAGAGAAGTGTGATTGAGTTTAGAAATGCTTTAGTGTTTAGCAGTGCAGCTCTGGACTTGTTTGGTTTATCAGAGAAGCTTTTGAGTCCTTCTCTGGTTTCTTGTTCAGAAAAAGAGTGTCATTTTCTTCCTTGGTTCTTGTTCCAGCTTAGCAGCCTGAGTGCATGAAAGGTTTGTTGTAGTGCTTCACTCAAGATGCAGCTTTTGTTCTCATCTAGAATATGTTTCTTTGTGCATGTCCAGGATTCATTGAGTATGGATGTCTACTAGTGAAAAATGCTCCACATTTGAATGATGTTCAGCTCTTGGCTCTTTCTCCCTTCATGTGTCTTCTTAGTGCCTTTTGTGTCACATACATATCTATATCCAGTGTTCTCTTTCCATACCTTTATAGCTTTCATCTTCGGAGGAAAAGAATAATCGCCTTTTGCATGGGTACTAGGTACGGTTCCCTGACATGCAACAGAAATCATTAAATAACATTAACAGCATTAAAACCATCAAATGTAACTGTTAGCTAAATAAATAAATAGTATGAAGAGTATAGGGTTTGACTGGTTGGTCAATCATTAGTAGCCTTCTATTGGTAGACGTGCACGGCGAACTTTGTGTTGTTGAACCTTCTATTGTTATCTCTTTTAAACTTTCATCGGTAGCTCATGTACTGGTGACTTTAGTTCCATTGGTAGCTCTTATTATCGGTAGTTGTCTCTCCATCGGTAGCTCTTTGATCCAGTATTCTATCGGTAAACTTACACTATCAGTAGACTTCTATCGGTAGATCGTATCAGTAACTCTTAGTGTTCTGTATCGGTAGACTGGATCTGTCAATAGAATTACTTACCGGTGGACTTATGCATATCGGTAGACTTGGATTATCGGTGACTCTGTCAATCGGTATAATAAGTCTATTAGTATACTGAGTACCGGTAGCTCTATATCAGTAGCTATACCCAAATTAGTAGCTTTACACTTTTCTGTCTTATTAAAAACTTATCCGAATGGGTTAGAAGAACATCATAACTCATATAAACATGGATAAACAAAGATTAACATATCTCAGGGATTATTTTAATATTATTATCATCTTAATCAAAAATTGGAGGAATTAATATATATATATAAATAGTATATTGAGATTATCAAAGTATATGAAAGCATAATTGGGATTATCAAAACAGGTGAGGTCAACAATCTCCCCCTTTTTGATAATCACATGTTATGATATTATCATTAAAAAAATGTATCTGAGAATATATAATTAAACTCAATTTTCTCAAAGAAAACAGTATGTTATAAAACATAATTTATCAGAGATAGAATTAAATGTATCAGAGATAAAAGAAAAATCCATGATATCAGAGGTAAAATTTTGTGGTATCAGAGAACTAAATGAAAAGATATCAGAATATGAGTGTAAAGGCACGGGTATTGGAAGATGAAATTCAGAGAAATCAAAGGGGAAAATCATGATAGCTCTTAGATAAAATTTCTCCCACTTTCATTAATATCTCTCCCTCTGGGTGAATATGTCTTCCTCTTTTGATACTTAGAGAGTATTTCTCCCCCTTTATAAAATATTTCTCCCCCTCTGTGATAATCAAAAAGTGGGAAATAACAAAGAGAATTGAAACAATAGGAATAAAAGAAAATAACTTGTATTAAATGTGACAAAAAGGTACAAGGACAGAAAACAAAATGCATAGGATTCCTAACAAACAGTCCAGCCACTTGATCAATCCACATCCTCAATGTGAGATTTTCCCTTGGGATCAGAAGAGGATTCTGGTGGTGAGGATTCTGGTGAAGGATTAGGAATTCTGGAAATGACCACAGGAGGCTGAGAAACTGACACTGTGCCTGGCCTGTATTGAGTAGTTCTTTGTGTGATCATAGGTGTGAGGCTTCGAATGGCTTGGACAGGAGTCATCTGAATTGGATAAGCAGTAGAGGTAGAGGCAGGCAAAGCAGGAGGGACAATTACTAGCCTCACATTAACATGCAGAAAGGGCATCAATAGATTTCTGAAATCCATAATGATTCCTCCTCCTCTCTCCATAGAGGATATGAAGTCATCCTTGTTCTCCATAAACTTGTCCAATACTAGAGTCAATTATCTTAGCTTTCTAACTTTCTCTCTGAAGGCTTGATTGATATGAGGCAGTTTCATATTCTCAATCAGAATCTTGAAATGACTGGTCATTTGGGTCTTTGTGTAAATTTTGTAGAAATAGGAGTCCACCTTTTCTTTCAATTCTTTGTGAGAGGGAGAGGCTTCTCTCATGTAGTCTTGTACTATCTTCATAATTTCTATGGTTGAATCTCTTGTAGAGATAACAACTCTGCTCAACTCCTATGAGTCCACAGAGCCACTGGTTGAGGCAGAACCAAGCTCTTCTTTCATCATAGCTCGAAAATGATTCAAATCCATCAAAGGTTTAGATGCAAGAGAGACAACAGAGAAAGATATAGTCTCTTTGAAGATTTTGTTCAATGCAATGATAAGATTTTGAACTTGAGAATCCTGGATTGTAATATGATCTTTCATAGAGGTTTTGAAATCTTCAAATACTGAAACCATCTGGCTTACAACACTCTTCACATAAGTTAAGTCCTTATCTACTTCGGATTTTGAGCTAATGTAAGAGTCTAAAGAAACAACAGAGTCCTTTAGAGCTTCAAGATCTGATTCAAGTCTAGAAACTTGAGCCTGGAATTCTTTAACTTCTTCAACTATTTCACCCATAAAATTTGACAAATTACAGGCAAGAGATACTTCAAAAGATCTTTCCAACATAATCATTTCATCAGCAAAACTCTGCTTCATCTCAGTAACTGAGGCACTAAAACATTCTTTCAGCTCATCCCTTAAGATATCCATATCAGCCTTGGTAACCAAATCAACAGGTGAAACTACTACAAATTCTCTTTTAGAGGCTAATCTAACCACAGAGTCGGTCATAACTGATTGAATTGAAGATACCATAGACACTTCCATTTTTTACCTCTTCCACAAAACATTCCTTAAGGATTTTCTTCAGCTTATCCAGGTCATGCATTCTGACCACATATTCATGAAATAACTCAGAATCAACATCATAAGTAATCTTAGGTCTATCGTGAGATGGCTCATTATCTGAATCTAGATAGTCTAAACCACAGATAATAAAACCTGGGTCTTCTGTCCAATCTTCAATTCCAGCAGCAACTTTAACACTTCCAACATTTGTTTGATGCTCCCCCTAAACAGGTGCATCCTCAATTAGGATAATAGCAGTCTCAGCAACATTCACAGCAGTATTCTCAGCAGGTCTTTTATCCTGAGGAGAATCTTCCACTATCAATTCTTATATCACTACAGCAGCAGGAGGGTCTTCTAAATTAGGCAAGGGTATGTCAACCTCATTTGCATCCTCAGTAGGTACTAAAGATTGTCCAATCACTGGACTCAGGCTCAAATCAGATGATATAGATGCTTCAATCTCATGAACATCTTCTTCATTTTCTACAGCAGCCACTTCAATAGCCTCTAAAGTAGATTATTCCTTGTCTAATTTATGTTGATCTAGATTTTCAAGAGCTGGGATAGGAGGAATGTTAGGGTCTCCTCCTTCATCCATAGAGGAATCTTCCTCTTCTGAATCATCACTGTATTCTGGATCCTCTTCATCAGGTCCCAGACCTGGATCCCTCACATCCTTTGGTCTTGAAGGATGATCCATAGGATTAAACTTGTCATACACCCTCTGGTCATCATTGACCCATTCTCCTCTCCAAGGGTTCCAATTTATTTTTATGTACATACAAACTGTAGTTGTGATACAGAAGTTATTCTTTACTACCACTATCTCATCTTGAGACTCAGCAACCCCTTTTACCTTGATCATCACAGAGATTAACTTAGCAAAGAATTGGGCATTTGTCTTCGATTTGGGCCTTTCCATATCTTCCATCTGGAGCATTATAAATCTACACAAATTAACCTTTACACAATGTCTTAAGAGGTGCAGGAGATAGATATCCTGATATCTCAAATTGGAAAAGTCTCCTCTCCTTAGTATCAAGACATGTTGAACAAATTGGAACAACAATCTGTTCTCTCCATCCATTTCTGCAGAAACTACTTGTCTTTGACTTCCATCACCAGTCAAATCCTCCAAAGAAGTCTCATAATCAAAAATATCACTGGTAGGTGGCATGGCTCTCACGACATATTCAGATACTCCTTCATGTGGAACATTCAAGCACTCATCCCATTCGACAGATGAAAACGACATCTCCTTTCCATTCAAAAAAGAGGTTACTCGATTTTCATTCTCCGATTATTCAAAGGTGAAAAAATCGTAAAAGTGTTTCACTAATTTTGGAACGTAAGGACCATTGTTGTATGAAAAACACTCTACCCGTTTTTTATCTTCAAGAACTTCGAGTACTAAGGACCTGCTAGGCAGCAGCCATTCTACACACATTTCCTTTTCAACCACAATAACTCAATTTTGTAGATGAGGATTCACTAGTCGTCTCCCTGACCTAGTTCTAGAAACACTTCCACTATAACTTGCTTCTTGCTTGGTCCTCTTCTTATTTGTTTTCGGCTCAACAGAGTCATCTCTAACGGTAGGAAGTTTGATTTTTTCCATCACTGGTTCGAAGGATTTAGGGTTCTCTAAGGATTCAGGAGCTAAGGTTTGAAGGTTAAGGTTTGAGGCTCGGTGGATTTAGATGTAGCTTGGAAATTAGTTTTATGATTTAGGAATAATAAAATAAATAAACAAAATGAAATAAAGTAAAAACGATTCAGATTCTGGCAGCAGACAGAAGTTTTAAAACAGTGCACATCGGTGAGAATTTATATCAGTGAGGTTACATCTATGAGGATTCACATCAGTGAGAATTTTACATCGGTGAGAGTTTTACATCAGTGATGATTTTACATCGGTGAGAATTTTACATCGGTGAGAGTTTTACATCAGTGAGGATTTTACATCGGTGAGAATTTTATATCAGTGAGGATTTTACATCGGTGATAATTTTACATCAGTGAGGATTTTACAATGGTGAGAATTTTACATCGGTGACAGTTTTACATCAGTGAGTATTTTTACATCAGTGAGGTTATCACATCAGTGAGAGTTTTACATCAGTGAGGATTTTGACATTGGTGAGGTTATCACATCAGTGAGAGTTTTAGATCAGTGATGATTTTTACATCGCTGAGAATATCTACCGATTGAGGTTAAACATTCCTAACTCATGTCTAATGTCTCTTAACCTATCTGAACTCAAATTTTTAGTGAAAATTTCGGCTAGTGGATGTTCAGTGCCTATAAACTCAAGAGTAATATCACCCTTTTGGTAATGATCTCTCAAGAAATGGGGCCTTACATCAATGTGTTTGGTCCTAGAGTGAGACACATGGTTCTTCGAGATATTTATTGCACTAGTATTGTCACAGTTGATTGACATGTGCCTAAAGTCATATCCATAGTCCAAAAGAGTGTGTTTCATCCACAGAATTTGTGCACAGCAACTACCAGCAGCAATGTACTCTGCTTCGGCAGTGGATAATGCTAAAAAATTCAGTTTCTTACTACACCAAGATACTAAGGATTTTCCTAATAAATGACATGTTCCTGAAGTACTTTTTCTCTCCAACATGCAATCTGAAAAATCAGCATCTGAATAACTCATTAACTCAAAGGGTGGTCCTTTTGGATAAAACAAACCAAAGTTTATAGTATGTTTAAGATACTTGAAAATTCTTTTAACAGCAAGTAAATGAGATTATTTTGGATTAGCATGAAATCTTTCACACATACACACACTATACATAATATATGGTCGAATAGCAGTATGGTAAAGTAAGCTTCCAATCATACCTCGGTAATTGGTTTGATCCACTAGTTTTCCAGTTTCATCTGCATCCAATTTACAAATAGTACTCATAGGAGTTTCACTTTCCTTAATAATATCCAAACCAAAACATTTTAAAAGATCCTTTTTATATTTACATTGATTAAAAATAATACCATTTTCATTTTGAAACACTTGAAATACAAGAAAATATTTAAGTTCTCCCATTAAACTCATTTCATATTCATTTTTCATACTCTTTGAAAAATCAGTACATAAAGAAAGTTTAGAAGATCTGAAAATAATATCATCAACATAGATTTGAACTATTAAAACATCTTTATAAATTCTTTTAATAAAAAGAGTTGGATCAGCAATCCCTTTAGTAAAACTCTTTGAAATAAGAAAATTACTAAGTCTATCATACCAAGCTCTTGAAGCTTGTTTTAAACCATATAAATCTTTAGAAAGTTTAAAAACTTGATTTGGAAAATGAGGATTAGTAAATCTAGGTGGTTGTTCAACAAAAACATCTTCAACAATAAAACCATTTAGAAAATCACTTTTGACATCCATTTGATATAACTTGAAATTCATATGAGAAGCATATGCAAGTAAGATCCTAATGGATTCTAATCTGGCTACAGGTGCAAAGGTTTCCTCATAATCTATAACATTTTATTGACTATATCCTTGTGCTAATATTCTATCTTTATTTATAACTATGTTTCCAGACTCATCAACTTTGTTTCTAAAAACCCATTTTGTGCCTATTGTTAAAGTGTCCTTAGGTCTGACAACTAATTCCCATACATTGTTTCTTTCAAATTATTTTAACTCTTATTGCATAGCCATTACCCAAAATTCATCATTGATAGCATCATTGATATTTTTAGGTTCTAGCTGTGAAAGAAAGTATTGATGTTTAACCTGGTTTCTTAGAGAAGCTCTAGTATGTGTCCCTCTATCAAGATTACCAACAACAACATCCAAAGGATGATTCTTTAGAATCCTTGTTGATCTGGTAAAGGTTGGGCTAGAAATTTCAAGTTCATCTATAGGTTCAGGTTCCATTGCAGAAGATTCTAGAATATGTCCAGAATTGGATGTTTTTATAGAAGGTTCATTAGATTTATCAATAAGGTTCAGAACACTTAAATCTTCCTCAGGAATTTCAAGAGAGGTTTTAGTCTCATGTGGATCAGTTTCATCAAACTTGATGTGAACAGATTCTTCCACACATTTGGTTCTTTTATTAAAGACTTTATAGGCTATTCTAGTTAAATAATAACCAAGAAAAATTCCTTTATCACTCTTAGAAGCAAACTTGTCTAGATTATCCTTTGTATTAAGAATAAAAACTTTGCAGCCAAAGACTCTAAAGTAACTAACTATAGGTTTTCTATTATTCCACAACTCATATGGGGTCTTCTTAAGAAGTGGTCTAATTAAGACTCTATTAATAATATAACAAGTTGTATTCACAGCTTCAGTGTAAAAATAAATAGGTAGGTCATATTCATTAAGCATGGTTCCAGCTATTTCTTGAAGGGTTCAATTCCTTCTTTCTACTAAACCATTCTGCTGAGGTGTTCTAGGAGCAGAAAAGTTGTGACTATAGCCATTGTGTGAACAATGAGATTCAAACTCTTGATTTTCAAACTCACGGCCATGATCACTTCTTAGAGTTTTAATCTTAAGTCCACTAAGATTTTATAAAGATTTAGAGTATTTAACAAATAAGAACAAACTTCACTTTTGTGAGCTAAGAAGTATACCCAAGTATATCTAGAAAAGTCATCTACTAAAACATAGATATAGTGCTTCCCATTTAAACTAGAAACTCTTGAAGGTCCAAACAAGTCCATGTGAACCAACTCGAGAGGTTGAGAAGTTGAAACTTCTTTATTTGATTTAAAAGAAAGTTTATGTTGTTTTCCATTTTGGCAGGGATTATAGACTTTGTCATTTGGGAATTCTAGTTTAGGTAGGTTTCTAACTAAGTTTTTCCTAGTTAATTTTATAAGTGAATAGAATTTTCAGTGTCATAATCTTCTGTGCCAAAGCCAATACTCTTTATGAAAAGCATTTAGGCAAGTAACATTTTGTTTAGCTAAAAAATTTAAATCAACTGCATAAACATTTTCATTTCTTAAAGCAGAAAATTCAAAAGCATTTTTAGAAATAAAAACATTGCAAGAATCATTTTAAAACTTCACATTAAATCCATCATCACATAATTGAGAAATACATAACAGGTTATACTTAAGTCCATCAACAAATAAAACTTTGGAAATTAAAATCGAATCAGTGCTACCAATTTGACCTAGGCTGATGATCTTTCCTTTAGAATTATCACCAAAGGTGACATAGACTTTGTCAACAATTATTAGACTTTTGAAGCATGTATAATCTCAAAAAATATGTCTTGAACATCCACTGTCCAAGTACCATACCTTCTTGTGAGACCTCATTAAGCATGTTTCCTACAAAACAGATTTAGATAGGAAATGATTTTGGTACCCAGATCTTCTTGGGTCCAGAAAGGTTAGAAATCAAAGGTTTAGGTAACCATATTTGTCTTATGGGTATCATATAATTTATAGAATCAATATATTTTAAAATATAAACTTTAGTTGATCTATAACCGTATGAATTACTGGTTGAAGCATACAAATTTCCAGAACTTGAACTAGTAGTATTCTGTCAAGATTTAGGAATAAATCTACTCTTAATGAGCTTTCTCAGTCCAGGTTTGTAACCTATTCAAATAGTGTATTTTTGTGCCACTTTCTTTCCTAGAATTTGAGTTAGTGTGTCCTTTCCATTTGTAAACTTCTCTAAGTCTTTTCTAAGTTGCTCATTTGACATTTTTTGTTCTGTATTTTCCTTTAACAGTTGACCATTCTTCTCTTTTTCAATAGTAAGTTCGGTATTAACAGTTGTTGTGAGAGAATGTTATTTCTTTAATGATTTTTATTTGTCTTTAATTTCATTGCATGTCTCCTCCATCATATTACAGTATTCAAATAATTCCTCACTATTCATGTTTTCAGAATCAGAATCAGAGTCTGCATCATGTCCAGAATAATAAGAATTTAAAACAGGGGAATCTAAAGTTACATCAGATGTGTTGATCATGAAACACATGTTGGCCTGATTCTTCTCAGAATTAGTAGCTTCTGGTTGTCCTAAAAAACACTCCAGGTTTCTTTCATATATTTCTTTTACTTCTTGTCCTTATAATCATATTTCTTTTTGAATTTTAATTTTGGACAATCAGCCTTGATGTGTCCTTTCCTTTTACACTCATAGTAGACTGTTTCATTATCCTTGTCATCTTTTGTCCAATCCTTCTTCCAGTGTCCCTTGTTGTCATACTTTCCTTTGTAGTTAGATTTCCTGAAGAATTTCTTCTTCCTATAAAACTTCTTGAATCTCCTAGCTATCTGAGCCATCTCAATATCACTATCTGAATCATAATATTCACTATTTGAACTCTTAGTAGGTATTTTCATTATATCTTTGTCTTTACTCTTAGAGGCAGTATACTTGAAAGCTATGGATTTTATCTTAGGTTCATCATATTCCTCCTTATTCACCTTGAGTTCTTCCTTGTACATCATTAATTTACTAATAATCTCTTTTACTGGAAGTGCTAAAATGTCACATGACTCTCTGATTGATACAGAAGTTCCCCTCCATCGTTCTGGTAGACATCTCATTATCCTCATAATTTGTTCCTTAGCTGGAACAGCTTTCCCAAGTGAACTCATTGTATTGACTATCTCATTGAACCTGAGATACATATCAAAAATAGGTTCATCAGTTTTCATTTTAAAATTTTCATATTTAATAGTATAAGTATTCAATCTCATTTCTTTAACATTGGTTGTTCCTTCATGAAAAACACCCAAAGTATCCCATATTTCAAAGGCAGTTTTATAAGGAGAAATTCTATTAAACTCTTCATCTCCTAAAGCACGGTACAGGGAATTCATAGCATTACAGTTATTATTGTAAGCAGTCGTTTTTTGTTCATCCCAAGTGGTTCTTTCAGTTTCTGGAATTTTATATTGAGATTCTATAGTAGTCTAAATATCAAAACCCATGCTTTCTAAATATATTTTCATCTTATGTCTCCACTGGGCATAGTTTGTACCATTGAAGAAAGGTGACCGGTTAATAGCAGCACCCTCTAGTCTATTATCCATAACTAGATTTTAGAAAATAGTTTTAAAGAGATAAAATTTAGAACTAACAGAAATTTAAGATCTTTAAAGATGCAACTAAAATCATAGTTGAAAAACAGAGTATTTCAAAAATCCTTAAGCAAAAAACTAAACCTATGATACCAAATGTTGGTCGGAGTGGATACTCAAGAGGGGGGTGAATTGAGTTCCAATTAAAATTTCTGTTAAAAAAAATTCTCTTAAAATCCTCCTATTTAAAAACAAAGTTAAACTGTAATGAATCTATACAGAGTGTAAAGGTTCAATTAGTTTCTCAAAGATTGATTAGGTCTCAGTTAACTTAATTTGAATATTAAATTAACTTTTGAAACTAACTTACTAGTTTACAAAAAGTATAAACACATTCTAATTTAACTATCAAAGTATCTTTAAAATAGTTTTGTATTTCAATGTAATAAGTAGCGGAATATGAAATAAATATATAGTATACTTATAGATTAAAATTAAAATTCACAACAAAGGTAAGAAAGAGGTTCAGTCTCAAGATGAGACTTAGTCCTCTCAACAATTTATATAAATTGATCCACACCCTGGATCGGGGGTAAAAAATAGTACACTACTATCCAGGTACAAAGACCTCTACCACAGTTCTTCATGGTAAAAAAACAGGTTACAGCTGTCCAGGTCTTACTCAACCTCTACCACTATCCATAGTGAGAAACAAGAGAGTTATCGAGATTGAGTGAGGATTTAAGAATCCTCCAGTTTAGCACAGAAAACAGTGTTTGTGTAAAATAAATAGGGTACACACACTGCTTGAAATGTAAAGATAGAATCAATAACAGAAGTATGGTTGAGTTTAGAAATGCTTTAGTGGTTAGCAGTGCAGCTCTGCACTCGTTTGGTTTATCATAAAAGCTTCTGAGTCCTTCTCTGGTTTCTTGTTCAGAAAAAAGAGTTTCATTTTCTTCCTTGGTTCTTATTCCAGCTTAGAAACCTGCGTGTATGAAAATATTGTTGTAGTGCTTCACTCAAGATGCAGCTTGTGTTCTCCTCTAAAATAAGTTTCTTCGTGTATGTCCAGGATTCTTTGAGTATGGATGTTGACTAGTGAAAAATGCTCCACATTTGAATGTTGTTCAGCTCTTGGATCTTTCTCCCATCGTGTGTATTCTTAGTGCCTTTTGTGTCACAGAAATATCTATATCCAGTGTTCTCTTTCCATCCCTTTATAGCTTTCAGCTTTGGCAGAAAAGAATAATCGCCTTTTGCATGGGTACTAGGTACGGTTCCCTGACATGGAATAGAAATCATTAAATAACATTAACTGCATTAAAACCATCAAATATAACTATTATCTAAATAAATAAATAGTATGAAAAGTATATTTTTTGGCTGGTTGGTCAATCATTAGTAGCCTTCTATTGGTAGATGTGCACGGTGAACTTTGTGTTGCAAAACCTTCCATTGTTAGCTCTTTTTAACATGCATCGGTAGCTCATATACCGGTGACTTTAGTTCCATCGGTAGCTCTTGTTATTAGTAGCTTTTGATCCATCGGTAGCTGTCTCTCCATTGGTAGCTCTTTGATCCATCGGTAGTTGTCTCTCCATCATTAGCTCTTTGATCCAGTAGTCTATCGGTAGACTTACACTATCAACAGACTTCTATTGGTAGCTCGTATCGGTAACTCTTAGTGTTCTGTATCGGTATACTGAATCTGTCGGTAGACTTAGTTACTGGTGGGCTTATGCATATCAGTAGACTTGGCTTATCGGTGACTCTGTCTATCGGTAGACTAAGTCTATCAGTAGACTGAGTACCGGTAACTCTATATCAGTAGCTATACCCAATTTAGTAGATTAACAATTGTCTGTCATATGTAAAACTTATCCAAATGGGTTAGAAGAACTTCATTACTCATATAAACATGGATAAACAAATATTAACATATCTCAGGGATTATTTTAATATTATTATCATCTTAATCACATTTGAAAGAATTAATATATAGAAAAATAGTAGATTGAGATTATCAAAGTATATAAAAGCATAATTGGGATTATCAAAATAGGTAAGGTCAACAGATCATAATATGAAATATATTTTATTCATACATGTTTGAAATTATTTTCTAAAAAATGAAATAACTCTAAAACGGTGCATCGTATGAGAAATATGAAACCATCATTAGGACCGGGATACACAATTTACCGTTAGCAGGTTGTAAACGTTTTGTAAATCAGGTATTTGGAAACATTTCATGTGATAATACCATATTTATTTCTAATAAATTTAGTATTATAGTTTTTATACAATAAAATTTAATTTCTCACAAATGATGTATAATGTGAAAAATCAGTGGCCATCTTTAAGTCCATAACATGGTGTTTACCCTAGAAATGGCATAACATTTATTACCATCAAATATTTGGTCATATCGAACACATGGATAAGATATTTAGTATATAAATATTTGTTTGGATAGTTAGAAAAAAAATAATAATTTTATTATTATTATTATTATTTTGACAAAAAAATGAAACTATATACGAACAATTAATATTTATTTTCTTTTTTGGGAAAATATTTTAGTGGTGGAAAAAGAAATTAATTGGATATTATTAATGGTTTCAATTAAATGAAAATTTTATTTTTAACATTAATTTATTAACCATTATCCATTTTTATGGTTGTTTTTATTAACATGTTTTTGGTGGTAATAATGGATGAGATTTATTATTGATAAATAATTTTTGTTGCTGTTGTTATTATTATTAATTTGAGAAAATAAAATTTGTGTGTGTGTGTGTGTAATGTGTGCATATATATTAATGATATAAATATCTAAATGTATATATATACATGTGCGATTGTGTCTGTATATATATATATGTAAATTGGAAGATGTGTATACATGGGCTAAATAAATATATTTATATATTTATTTGAGAGTGTATATATATAAATATTTCTTAATAAATTCATTTAATGAAAGACTAATTCACTTAAGATGAATAAATTAATAAGTAAATACTTAAAAATATTTAATGTGGGGTGTGGGATGTGGTGCATAAGGAATAATGAGCTTCATGCACTTTCCATGAACTTAAATTACATTATAATAAATGGTATTTATATAGAATTAAATAAAATTAAAACTAACAATATTATCAAATGTGGATGGTGGGGTTAACACAATCCCCCACACCACCCCTTTCCACCCCTCTCCCTCTCTCGTGTATATTTATTTATTTTAATTTATTATTATTTTCCAACATGAATCCTAGATATCTCCTTCGATATTGTTCAGATTGACGTGTCATCGGTGTCATTGGGTTCGTCTCAATAAGAATATTTATAATCATATTTTTGTTATAAAAGCAACTAGGTGTATATGGTGCAGTTAAACATGGATTTCAACCCTCATCATCAGTCGTCGTTTCACCTAAGTTAGGAAGTCCTTAACTTTTCACATGTAATATATGGGTTGTTGACAAACTTTTTGGTGAGCATGTGTAGTTGTAGGATTCCCATACCATCTACACTTAATATTTATAAATTATTAAAGTGTTTATTTGATAAATTTATTTATTCATTATTAAATTAAATTTTTAATATGTTCAATGAATTATTTAATAAAAAAATTCATGGTTTTATAAAAAAACCACTCAGATGAGGTGTATTGTCTTCAAAACTAAAAATCATTGATTAGTGATTTAAATCATGCTTATATTGTTGGGTTTTTAGTTATTTAGGATCTTATGTCAACATTTGGTATATTTCATGTTAGAAAATATCCCTTAAAGATGACCTTGAATTGATTTTTTCCTACTATATAAATGAATAAAGTACCAAAATCCTCATAGGGGATGGATTTCTTAATAAATGGGTTTGTTAGAGTATGTGTTTTACTAATTTGACCATGGTACCTTTTAAGTGTATCTTGAGCCTTATTAAATTAATTTTCATGTTTTGATGGTTTTAATGACATGAATTTAAATGAAATGGTTAATGCATGATGGGTTCCCTTTATGTAATTAATTGAATATTTTAATTCAATTAATCTAAATGTAATTGATGTGGGTGGTCTAAATCAAATCTTGTTTTGTAAAATTTGTTTATAAGAAGTATATGAAATACATTTTATCATGTTGGCATGTTTCACACAACCAAATAAATTCAATAATTCCTATTAAATTATAATTTCTCATTTTAAACCATCCCTTGGATCCCTTTGGGTTTATAGGAAGAGAGACTCAGGCCTACAGCCACCTGATTGGTGTGTCATCCTAGGACCTAATTCATACTTAGTCTATTTGACTTTATATACCTATAATTAATTTGAATTGTTTTTGATTGTTGACTTTGAATTTTGAATTTTCTAAATAATAAATTGTTTGATTTATTATATTAGAATAACATAGGCTAAATGGGTTCATTTATATATTATTTACTTTAAGGTAAAATGATTAATTTAACTAGGATGGTATAATTATGATGAAAAATATGAACCTATATAAATGAAATTAATTGGTTTGATATATAAATTTTTTTTATAAATGGATTATTGGGTCTTGTGATGATAAGTTTGGTATGTTTGATATGAGACTTGTGATTTTTCTTGCTTAGATTTTGAGATTATGTGACATCGATGTGATTGATGCCTGAGGTTTTGATGATGATGGCATGTTGAGTTTGTTGGGATACGACTCAGGATTGGTGTTGACGCCTGAGGGCTTGGTGCGCTAGTACTAAATGCCTCAGGGTAGAGTATATGATTATGTTAGTTGCTAGAGGGCTTGGCGCACTGGTACTAAATTATTGATGGAAGATTGTATGATTATGTCAGATACTTGAGGGTTATATGAAAAATCACACATTTTTTGGGGTGAGATTTTGGTTAGCCTAAGGGAATATGTCATATATTTATGGAATATTCTCAGTGATTCATCCTCGGTAGGATAATGTCTCACCGATTTGGGTGATCCAACCTAATGCGGGAGGATCTACCCATTGAAATAGATACATGGTAGTGTTTCAAATTAGGTATAGCGTAAGGTGTCCCCTAGTAACCTACACTACTGGAATTTTGACGTTTTGTGATGGGTTTTTTGTGATGGGATCCCATCAAAAAAACCTTTTTGTGATGGGGCCCCGTCGCAAATAGCTTATTGTAGAAAACAGCATCGCAAATAGATGTCCAATTAAATATATTATATATACAAGAACCTTTCACAACGGGTCTGTCACAAAACATTTTTTGCGATGGTCCCATCGCAACAAAGTTATTGAGATGTTAAGTAAACCTATCACAAAAACTTTTAAAAAATATGTATATAATCTAATTGCAACGGGGCCCCATCGCAAAAATCCCCATCACAAATACTTAATTAAATAAAAAAAATATTAATTTTCTTAAAATAATAAAAAAATTAAAAAATATTAGAATTATCAATATTTGAAAATACTTAATAAAATAAAAATAATAATAAAATAATGATTAATGAAAAAAATAATTTTAATATTATTAAAATAACAAAAAATTAATAAAAAATATTAAAATTATCAATATGCATAAAAAATAGAACTAAATTATAAAATACTATACTTATTATTATTAGTAGTAAAATAAAAAAAAATTAAAAAACATAATACTAATAATAAATATTAATATATTAATATATTAAAAATAAAAAAAACAATTATGAAATATTCTCACCAATATAAAAGACAAAAATTGTAAATAGTTCATATTACAACAAATGTTCAATTCAAATATTTTTAACAGAACAAAAAAATCACTAGGGGGTTGTCTTATGGAGGAGCTGAAGGAGAAGGAGGAGATGGTGGAGAAAACTCTATCCCTAAACTATGAGTCAGACATCGCGTGTAATCTATTTGATCGTGTTTTTGCTGATGTCATCGATGCATGTCCTCCTCATACTGCTACTGTTGTTGTTGTTGCCATCGACGCATGTCCTCCTCATGTTTTTTTGCTGCTACTTCCATCAACACATGTCCTCCTCATGCTGTTGTTGCAGCTGTTGTTGCTGTTGACACGTCTCTTTCTACTGCTTCTACAAACTCTCTATAAGCTCAGTCTGAGCTTGCAACTGCTTTTGATACTATGAGCTAGAAGCTGATTCCTCTCCATGAGCTCCTCTCAAGCATGATGCTGACATCGCAGCAGTACCATAATAAGTCCCAGAAGTCAAATGAGAGTCGATACTAACTAATCAGCCCTTCTCGAAGGCATACTAGGTTGCCTTCATCCATGCTGCCTCATTGAAATGGTGGGCACTAGTCTGATCAGTAATATCGGTCTGACTCTCAGCCCAAGTCTGAGAGGTCGTGGTCTCATATGACTCTTTCAGTTTCAATTTGAAATTAAAATAGTGAAAATATTATATGTAGTTAATTTTCAAACTGAAAAGGAAATAATATTGACCACAATCTGATTCTAGCGATCACCTCTAATCTCTCTAGTGGCTGGATTACTATACATCCACCGATAAATGTCATACTCTATAATATAGCGATGATTGACTGCCTATATGAATATAAAATAAACTATTTATATGTAATGTTATAGAAAATTTTTAAAAATAATTCTTACCAAATTCTCTCTATGTGTACAGAATGTACGACTATCAGCTCAATGTGTCACCTCTTGTCTCCCCCAGTTCTGTCAGCCCAATGGAGATCTCCTCTAAAATCCACCACTCTACCAGTGTCAACATTATCCATCCCAAACGTGAGATGAAATATACTCTGGTCGGTGGGCTCTACATGAATCATCAAATATTATTTCTCCTGCTTTCTTAATGAATGCTCTTCTCAAATTGTGCAAAAACTGACGGAAACGCTCACACATAAACACCGCCCATGCCTCATAGATAGCGACATGCATGTTATCATCGATGGGATACCATAAATCCTACAAAAATATTATAATATCAATTGATTAATGAAATAATTTTCTAAATAAATATTATTCATTTACGTGCCATCCAATGATTGAACATTCCAAGATGCACATCAACGAGAATTTGTTCCCATGTGATCCATGGTTGAGAAAAATAATTATGTAAGATAACGCTCCCCTGTCTAACAACTACATTCACAAAACTATGAAAAGTGAAAATATAATAAAACAATTAGTATATAAATATATTAATGAAATCTAACTAAAATACATAGGTTATCATACCTCCACGTGCATGGATCTAATGGGTACATCCATCAAAATCAATCGTTCATGAACTCCACCGAAGATAAGCTCTGCGTGATTAAAAACTGATAATTTATTTTTCATTTAATCATAATAATTCCCCTCATTCTTTCCTATGCAGTTTTGTTTTAAGGGATATTCAGATTCAAAATAATGAGAGTAGAAAAAAAAAGAAATTTTCTCTTGCAAATAAGCCTCAGCAATTGGACCTTCAACTGATGCTTTGTTACATACATTTTTCTTGAATTTCTACATGCATCTCTCGAATGGGTACATACTTTGAAACTGTACCGGACCACCACATTTATCTTCATGTGAAAAATTTAATATCATATGTTCCATTGAGTTAGAGAAATATGGTGGGAAGATTTTTTCTAGTTTGCATGTAATGGAAATAGTATCTTCTTCCAGTTTACTTAGTGCATCATATTTTTTTCGCCGCACAAATGTCTTGAAAACAATACGATATGTCTGTTATCTAATCTAAAATTATAGAATTAAACAAACCTTTGAATCCAATTGGCATAAGTCTTTACATTATATCATTACAATCATGACTTTTTAATCCGGTAATATTACCATTGTTAACACATCTGCCCAATTTAGAAGCATAACCATATGGAAATCTCAAATCTGCAATTCACTAACAAAATAATAAGCAACTCTTTTTGGATAGTGTATTAGATTTTTTTGGATTCATTAAACTATGTGATCCGACATTTTGAAACAGTTCTAGTTCTGGACATCTACAAATTTGGGCAAGATCTAATCATGTCTTTACATTATCTTTTGTCTTACCTGGTTTACCCAAAATTGTATGAACAAATTATCAAAATATTTCATCTCAATGTGAATGAAAACCAACATGTGGTGGACCGACAAATCAAACCAATATAGAAGATACCAAAAAATGCTCTGTTTTATCCAATTTTTCTCTTTCCCAAAGCCATGAATTTTCTGTTGGTTTACTATTGGCCCAAATGTGATGAGAGGTAGTGAAAATACAACTGATTTTAACTTTGTACCTGAGATCACTTTTGGAGGTTCATCCCTTTCAATTGTGCCTTTTCTAAAATGAGATTTGTTCCTCTGAAAAGGATTATTGGTTGGAAGAGATCTACGATGACTGTCAAAATAGCAAGGTTTTTTCCATTGATGAGCATAAAGGCTTTGTTGTCTTTCATATAGTAAGGGCATGATTTTGGACCATGTGTACTCAATCCAGATAACATTACATATGTTGGGAAGTCACTAATCATCCACATAAATGCATATTTTAATATGAAATTTTATTTCATAGCAACATCATATGTACTGACACTATTACTCCACAATGAATTTAACTCATCAATCAATGGTTTCAAATAAACAACAATATTCTTTTTCGTATGTCCTGGTATTAATAAGGTCAAAAATATATAGGGATCCTTCATCAACATCCACGATGCTAAATTGTACGGAGTTATAAAGACAGGAAAACGTGAATAATGACTACCATAAGAAACAAATGACAGACACCATCAGTAGAAAGACCCAATCACACGTTTCAATCTTATAAAGAAAAATAAGGATGCATTCGGTCAAAATGTTTCCATGAATCCCCATCAGATGAATGATTCAATATTTTATTGGTTGAAATCTTGGTTTTGTTCCATGACATCATTGATGTTTTGTTCTGAGACAAAAACAAATGCTGAAACCTAGGTGTACGGGGAAAATATCTCAACTGTTTCACAGGAATCGATCCAGACATCCCTAGTTGAGCTTCTTTATACCTTGATTATCCACACGTGGGACAACTATCCAATGACTCATTTTCACCAGAATATAAGATGCAATTATTTGCACATGCACAAATCTTCCGATAACTAAGACCCACATTACAAACCAGCCTCTTACTCTTATAGTAATTTATAGGCAACACTTTTCATCCAGGTAATAGTGTTTTAACTAGAGAAAATATTTGATCAAAATAGTGTTTTAACATTGCATTATCTGATTTAATAGCCGTAAATTTTTCAACCGCTCCTAATTTACTTATCTTGCAACCAGGATATAATGTATCATCAGCAGACCTCAAAAACTCATAAAATTTAGATGGTGCTTACTCAAGAGTTAAATCAATATCATCATGAGTTTCAGTTTGTTGAACAGATGGACCAGCAACATCATGTACTAAATTTTGAAACCATGATGGATCCAGAATCAAGTAATTAGTATCTCCTTGGGAACTACGTTCACCGTTTTGATACCAAAAAACATAATCTAGTTGAAAACCAACCAACAAGATATGTCCTCCAACCTTTTCAAATGTGTCAAAAGTTCTCAGAGCACATTTTTTACAAGGACACTTAATTGTGCCTTCTGAAACAAATTTTGGTTTTGATGATTCAAATGATAAGAAAGTTTTAACACCCTTAATATATACATGATTGAAACCAGAACCATTTGGATTTCTTTGGTGATTTATCCAAGCATTGTCATTTAATAATGACTGTTATCGAATTCCTTATTCCATATTTTTCTACAAAATATAAAATCATAACTAGTTTTGAATAATTTTAAATTATAAAAACACAATACAAAAAAAATAATATAAATAATTACAACTACTTCTTAACAATTACAATTAATTATGGGCGACAGAATTTCTAGTGGATTGACCACTACTCTTTTATCTGATGGATCATTTACATGCAACTTTCTCATAGTGAAATCACGACGAAGAATCTGCTTGGAGGTACGCTTATTAATTCTCATGCATACGATAATTCATAAGCCTGCCTCTCAGCAGATTCTTCTTTCTGATTTTTAGTGTGAAAAAGATGCAAATAAATAAGTCGTCAGACAAAAAATCCCCCTTTTTGTCGATGAATCTTCTTCTTGTAACTGTCACTACTTGAAAACATTATGAAAAATGTGGTCATATGAATGCTTATTCAAACTCATGCATACGAGATTGGATATGCATACATAGAAGCATATTTTTTCATAATGTTTTGACTCAGTGAGAGTTGAAAGGAGAAGAGTTATCGAGCAAAAGGAGTTCCCTCAATCCACTGAAAATTGGGCAAAGTTATTACAATTTATTACAATTGGTTTTTTGATAATTATTGCTAATTATTACCAATTATTGCTAATTATTGCTTGGTATTTCTATTTTTGCAATTTATTTCTATTAATTGCTATTTATTGTTATTTATTGAAATTTATTGCTATTTATTGCTAACTATTGTTATTTATTACTAATTGTTGTTATTTATTGCCATTTATTGCTATTTATTGTTATTTATTACAAATTATTGCTAATTATTGCTAATTATTTCTAATTATTTCTAATTTATTGATAATTTATTGCTAATTTTTGTTAATTTTTTTTTCTAATTTATTGCTATTTATTGTTATTTATTACTATTTATTACTATTTATTACTATTTATTACAATTTATAACAATTTATTACAATTTATTACAATTTATTAAAATTTATTACAATTTATTATAATTTATTAAAATTTATTAAAATTTATTATTATCCATTACTATTTATTACTATTTATAACTATTTCTTACTATTAATTACTATTTATTACTATTTATTACTATATATTACTATTTATTACTATTTACTAAAATTTATTGCAATTTATTACAATTTTTTACAATTTTTTAAAAAAATTTACTATTTATTAAAATTTATTAAAATTTATTACTATTTTTTATTATTTGTTGCTATTTATTACTATTTATTACTATTTATTACTATTTATTACTATTTGTCACTACTTATCACTATTTATTACTATTTATTACTATTCATTACTATTTATTACTATTTAATACAATTTATTACTATTTATTGCTATTTATTACAATTTATTACTTTTTATTTACATTTATTACTATATATTAGTATTTATTAGTATTTATTAATAATTATTAGTAATTATTACAAATAATTACTAATAATTACTAATTATTACTAATTATTACTAATTATTATTAATTCTTACTAATTATTACTATTTATTTTTATTTATTAGTATTTATTAGTATCTATTACTATTTATTAGTATTTATTACTATTTATTAGTATTTATTAGTATTTATTAGTATTTATTTCTATTTATTAGTATTTATTTCTATTTATTAGAATTTATTTCTATTTATTACTATTTATTACAATTTATTAGTATTTATTTCTATTTATTACTATTTACTACTATTTATTACTAATTAATACTATTTGTTAATATTTATTACAATTTATTACTACTATTTATTACCATTTATTAGTAGTTATTAGTATTTATTACTAATTATTCATAATTATTACTATTTATTAATTATTATTTATTTATTACTATTTATTACTATTTATTACTATTTATTACTATTTACCACTAATTGAATCTATTTATTACTATTTATTAATAATTATTACTAATTATTGCTAATTATTACTAATTATTACTAACTTTTAATAATTATTACTATTTATTATTTTTTATTTCTATTTATTACTATTTATTACTATTCATTACTAATTATTACTAATTATTACTATTTTTTAATATTTATTACTAATTATTAATATTTATTTATATTTATTACTATATATTAGTATTTATTAGTTTTTATTACTAATCATCACTAATTATTAATAATTATTACTAATTATTACTAATTATTACTAATTATTAACAATTATGACTATTTATTAGTATTTATTAGTTTTTATTAGTATCTATTTCTTTTTATTAGTATTTATTACTATTTATTAGTATTTATTAGTATTTATTTTTATTTTTTAGTATTTATTTCTATTTATTAGTATTTATTTCTATTTATTACTATTTATTACAATTTATTAGTATTTATTTGTATTTATTTCAATTTATTACTATTTACTAGTATTTATTACTAATTTTTACTATTTATTACCATTTATTACTATTTATTACTATTTATTACCATTTATTAGTTGATTTTAGTATTTATTTCTAATTATTACTAATTATTACTATTTATTTATTATTATTTGTTTATTATGATTTATTACGATTTATTACTATTTATTACTAATTATTACTATTTATTACTATTTATTACTACTTGTTACTAATTATTGCTAATTATTACTAAATATTACCAATTGTTACTAATTATTACTATTTATAATTTTTTATTACTATTTATTACTATTTATTAGTATTTATTACTAATTATAACTATTTATTTCTATTTATTATTATTTATTACTATTTATTAGTATTTATTAGTATTTATTACGATTTATTAGAATTGATTAGTATTTATTGCTATTTATTAGTATTTATTACGATTTATTAGTATTTGTTACTATTTATTGCTATTTATTAGTATTTATTTCTATTTATTACTATTTATTTCTATTTATTTATATTTATTACTATTTATTAGAAATTATTAATATTTATTACTATTTATTAATATTTGTTATTATTTATTAGTATTTATTAGTATTTATTAGTATTTATTATTATTTATTAGTATTTATTTTTATTTTTTACTATTTATTAGTATTTATTTCAATTTATTACTATTTATTAGTATTTATTTCTATTTACTAGTATTTATTTCTATTTATTATTATTTATTTCTATTTATTACTATTTATTTTAATTTATTAGTATTTATTACTATTTATTAGTAATTATTACAAATTTATACAAATTATTTCTAATTATTACAATTTATTAGTATTTTTGACTATTTATTAGTATTTATTACTATTTATTAGTATTTATTACTTTTAATTAGTATTTATTACTAATTATTATTTTTAATTACTAATTATAAGTATTTATTACTAATTACTAGTATTTATTTGTATTTATTACTATTTATCTGTATTTATTAGTATTTATTACTAATTGTTAGTATTTATTAGTATTTGTTAGTATTTATTACTAATTATTACTAATTAATATTATTTATTACTAATTATTAATATTTATTAGGATATTTTTCTAATTATTACTATTTATTTCTAATAATTACTAATTTGTGTTTATTAATATTAATTACTGCAAAATACAGCTACTAATTACTAATTACTGCTAATTATTTATATACATTACTAATTATCGTTAATAATTATTAATTATTACTAATTACTAAGAATTAGTACAAATAATTTAATTTTATTATTACAAATAAATACTGATTTCAAAACAATTTAAATCTAACTTAATTGCAACTAATCAACAATAATTAAATTTAATATAAAGAAATGAAATAAATACTAAATTAAATAAAACCTAAATACCTTTAAACTTGATCTCTTATAATTGTAAGCGGCTTCACAACTTCTTCGTAAAAAAAAGCTAACTCTCACAAATTTCACTCTAAAATTAGAGTTTAGAGAAGCAAAGAAAGAAGAAATTTAGGCGGAGAGAAGAAAAAATAGAGGGGGTATATATAGGTTATATTAGTAGCGACGAGACTATTAGCGACAGATTCCCGCCGCTAATAGTAGTTTTTGTGACGGGACCCGTCACAAATACCTTCTACCGTATTAATTACGTTTGGCGGTTAAGAGGTTATTTGTGACGGGGCCCATCGCAAAAAGTGACATGCCGACACACTATTTGCGACGGGACAACATCTCGTCGCAAATAGGTTTTTACCGCCGCCGGTTATTTGCAATGGGACCCGTCGCAAATACCCTCTAGGGTCAAGCTATTTGCGACAAGTGATCCCCCCCCCCCCGTCGCAACTCAGTCTTACCGCCTCCGACATTTGCGACGAGCGGTGCCATCCCATCGCAAATGCCCTTTCGCGCGGTTTGGCGCGCAAACAAAGTCAATTCAAGCGTAAGTTTTTGCGACGAGGTGCATATTCTCATCACAAATAACCTCTTCGACGGACTATTTGCGATGGGATTTATTCTCTTTGCAAATAACCAGTCGCAAATAACGGGTTTTTCCATAGTGCTAGATGGGTGGTTTTTTATTTAATTAGTTCTATTTATTACTTTTCTATACATGCACACTACTAAATTGATATTGCACTACTTGGATTTTCATAGACAACGATGGCGCCAGCCTACTGAGATTTATGTCTCAAACCATACTCAGACCTCCATTGCAATGGGGTACCCACGCACTATTGCATGTTTATAAGACCCACGCTAATTCCTTGTGTTGTTTGCTAGTACCTAGGAGTTATGAGCACATGACTGAGCTGGAGCTCAGCATGCTAATAGAGTACGCCTTGGAGATTTTCATTTATATATTTTATTCCTTCATCCATTTTAATATATCGCTGAATATATATATCCTTCCCTTTATATTAAATGTAATCATTAGTATATGCATGCAGGCTTTGTATAAATTGTCATTGCCCATTTTTATTTATATATTACAATATTCTTCTGCTGCTTTTCTTTCTTTTATTACTACTTCTGCATTTATCTTTTATTTATTATCTAATAAAACACTATTATACTCTGATCTAGAGGGTATATTCTCCCCTTCATGCCATCAATAGACTCTCACTGCTAGTCAACGACCTCTAGCATACTGGGAGGTTCACTTTGAGGTCGTGCGGTGACCAGTCCAGCCTCTGTCTTAGTGGTGATATATTTCGGGATGTTACAAAGTTGTATCAAAGAGAGGTTTCTTTTTTTCATTTGTCTTACTCTTCGTGTTGGTAGACAAGAGACTAGGAATGTGAGGAACTTGTTAAATAGTTTGTCTTGGGACTGATCACCCAACGTGTAGGGAATAACCAGGTGGCCAGGGATGTGATTTTTGTTCATGCTTTTTTCTATTACAGTTGATATGACTTCACCTTGAGTAAATGGTGTATTTTTTGCTTCTTATGGGTTTATGAGATTTATAGTATTCTACCTTTTTCCTTGTATGTAAACAATGAAGCATTACATGCATCATAATAGGCACATTGAAATTCACATGTCAGGCATATGACATGCCATGTAATTGAATATATAGGCTTCTTGTTGATTTGATTTGTGTACCATGGGTTCTATGCCCTGATTGATTGTATAACATGATTTTTTATTTATTTTCATTGTTTCCTAACAGCTTAGCTTTCCTTCCCTATTTAGTATGACATGCTTCTATGATTTCATAATGTTGCTCTGTGTTAGCTGCCTGTAGAGACATTATTTTCTTTATTTTAAATATATAATTGTTGGAATAGGTTAAATTTAATCAGTTTCTATTAAAATGGGATCAATTTTTTAGTTTTAAGGGGTATGGGCACCTTAAAATTTTGAAATGGTAACCTGTATACTTGAGCCATCTTTGAGTTTTAAACATTATTAAAGGTTGATCATCTTTAATTTTAAAGTAACCAGTTATTCATCTAAATTATCAAATGGAACCTAGTGATTTAATTGAGGCATGGTCCTTATGGTATAACCCCTAATGGATGTTTATAGCTTAAAATGTTACGAAACTGCTATTGGGTTTCATTCTGATGAACCCTGTTTCTCTTAGTTGACCCTTATAAGTCGCCTAAGCTTTAATAACATAAAAGGAAATTATTCTTTAAAAGTTCCTAATTATGAATGATTGTTATGAAGTAACAAATTTTATTCAAATAATGTTTTTTGAAACATTCCTTTCTTGCTTTGATGTATTAGTTAAATCATTTAAATGGCTAAAGATTAAAATGTGAATAAATGTGATGGACTTAAAATGGAACTCTTAGGTGGTTTCATTTGATAAAACCATCATGTAAGTGTAGCTTGAAATTTTCTTTTGAGTATCATTATAATGGAAATATGAGCATTTTATGTATGACATTTCCTTTTTATCAATGTCTTAAATGAATGGTTCTTGAGACCAATGTTTTCAGTTTTGTGGGACCTAGTGATTGGGTTGACATTTTTTGGTTCAAAAGGGGATAGCCCATATTAGGTTGCACCCTTAGAATGCAAATGCCTTACTAAATCATGTGTTTTTATAACTTTTGGTGTTGTTAGGGTGTCGTTGTCTCTTATAGGACTCCTAGCATATAATGACACCCTTATTCAAATGGGTGGTCATGGTATCTTTGACCCTTTCTTTTCCTCAGTGATGAAAAAGTTGGTATAGCATCATCTAGGTTAATTGTCATATGGGGAATCCTTAATTTGTGTTAAATCTCTTGTACATACCATCTGATGCTTGAATACATGGGGAGGAATTCCTATGTATAGTATTCAGGATGTATCATCTTGCTTATAGAGCATCAGGGTAGTAAGTGTCCACGTATGCGGTTCCTGTTGGGTGGTAAATGATATAAAGAACCAGTTGAGTTTAGAGTAATCATTGAGACTTGTGTCATTGAGTACACTCTCGGGTCATCTCTAGAGTAGAGTGACCAATGAGATAAAAAAAATCAGTTCATCCCAATGCTCGGGATGACTTCCTTGAGACTCAAGTGTTTTGAGACATCGATCTATTGGTTCAGAATTTTATGTCTAATGCTTGACATACGTAAGCATGGCTCAGAGCAGTGTCATGTGTATATTTATGTTGAATCCAATCTAGTGTGCTTGTGAGTGGCTAGCTTCTCCTCTTTCTACCTACTAGGACTCTCCTAATGTGGGTAGTATTACATCGATTCTGGTAAATGTGTCCTTCTGAGTAGAATGAACAGGACCGAGAGGACAATTTAGAGATGGACATTTTTTCTTCAACATATTTCAGACATTCATGGTTTGAATCATGTCGGTTATTTCTCGTTAGCACAATGTCTGTGTGGTTGGTGGTGAATGAAAACATTAACAAACACCATTAGTCGTGGTTGGACTTTAGTGGTTGAGATTGAATGATCACAGGATGCCACAGGTGGTAATGGTCTGGTGATCAGTTAATGATTGTTCATCGGTGGGTAAAGTCGAGTTTCTTCTAAGGTATCGACCAGTAGGGGTTTGACAATTTTCCTTTAGGTAATATTTAAAATCATCATAGTGTACTCCTTCTGGATAAGAGAGTGTGTCCCCTATATTTACATCATCCTTGATACACTAAGAGAGAATTGGTCTTATGCCAAGCTATTGTTTAAAAGTTGTTGGGGTGGTTTAAGTGGTCTCCCAGTGTTTCACGCTAAATGCAGGGTTCTAATCAAGGCATGATTAGTCATTGGTGTCACTAAGATTATCGTGTATAAATTCCATGAAACAAATCTTCTACATCAGTCATTTCTATTGACTTGGCCTCTAGGACGATGCTACTCTAGGCATAGTCAATGTTCTTATGTGGATGCCTTGGCTTTGTACCAACATCTCACTCGTAATCATGGTGTATGAACAACTTTGTCTTAGATCCTTACACTCTAATTATTTTAATTCACAGATATCCTAGACTTTTTGTCAGGAACGAATGTGTAGATTTTGATCAAAGAACATCATAAGAATTCAGGTTTGGGGTTCATTGAGTGTGTTGTTTGTAATTGCATGATGCCTTGGGGAAAATCATTTCATTTAAATTTGAAATACATCAGATGTTTAAGTCAGGAACCTTTGAGATGAGTTGGCTAGAGTGGGTCGCTACTTTTCTCTATTTTTTTGATGTAAAAGGTTATAAGGAATTTTTTTGAAACATGTTGTTGGATTAGGGAGAGTGTGGTTTAACAGTCAACATTATCTTCAAGGAAATATTTCACGACCAGTTCTGTTTGGTTGATCTAGAATTCAATTGTTTCTTTATGATGGGGTCCCTCATATGACCTCAGAAGTAATAGAGTTAGATCACTTGATGAAAATCTCAATTGGATCATCTCTCAAACACTTTGAGGCATACATTTTAATGTTATTCTGATGATGTAGGTATTGTAGATCAAAATTAAACCCCTATTTAAAAGGATGAGACCAATGCTGGTTAGCCCAACCAGTTAGTTATTTTAAGTGATGACAACATGGATGTCTCTCTATCTAAATGGGCTCAGATAAGAGTTGTTTCAATGTTTTTTTAGAAGAGTGGTTGTTGGGTTGGATCGTAATTTCTTAAGGTGTCTTTATTAATCAATTTTCAATTGTGTGTTCAACTTTTGGAAACTAAATGTGATCTTTTGAGCGAGACATCGTGACTGTTGTAGGTTGGGTCATGTTTTCATTGTTCCCAAAGGATTATCTAGGATGAGAAGTTCTCTGGTGGGGAGGTTGTAACTCCCTCATTTTTAAATGATTACAAAACCCCACTTTTATAATTAATTACGAGTATTTTGGTGTGGAAATTTAATTTTTTTCAATACTTGTGTTTAGTGTGGCTTTACCAAATGGAAAAATACTAATGTAACACTTTGAAATATTCTATGAAATACTTTTCAGAGTTAGACACTGAGTCGGTTCGTGATTCTGAGGCCCGTAGACCCTCACAATTGATAGGATAATAATATTTAATATATTTTATTCATATATACGTGTGATGTTTTACTAAAAAAATAAATAACTCCAAAATGAGGCATCATATTTGAAATTTGATACTACTGTTTGGTCCGTAATGCAAGGTAACCATAGGGAAGTTATAACCTCTATGAACATCAGGTATTTTTCAACATCACAAGTGATATTACCCTCTTTATTTACAACTAATTTATCATTCTATTTTTATATAATAAATAATTAATTTCTCAAAAATGGTGTGTCTTATAAGAAATTAGATACCACTGTTGATTCAAGAACTCGGGGTTTACCCTAGACAGGGTATAACATTTGCGAGTGTTAGACGTTTGGTAAAATCGTACACAAGAATAAGATATTCAATATATAAATATTTTTGTTTGGAAGTTAAAAATAAAAATAATAATTTTATTATTATTATTATTTGTTTAGATGAAAAAAATGAAACTATATATAGACAATTAATATTTATGTTGTTGTTTGGGAAAATATTCCAGTGATGACCAGTGTAATTAATGGGATATTGTTAATGGTTCCAGTTAAATGAAAATGTATGGTTAATTTTAATTTATTAACCATTATCCATTTTTAATATATGTTTTTATTAACATGCTTATGGTGGAAATAATAGATGAGATTTAATATTGATAATGACATATTTCTGTTGTTATTATTATAAAAAAATTTAGAAAATAATATTTATGTGTATATATATATATAACATGTGTGTGTATATATATGTGATAAATATCTATATGTATATATATGAGTGTGTATATAAGATATAAATAAATATATGTGTATATATATTCAACTATATATATATATATATGTTTTATAATATATTCATTTAATGAAAGACTAATCGATTTAAGAGGAATAAATAAATAAGTAAATATTTTTCAAATATAGAATGTGGAATGTGCAGTTTGATTCATAAGAAACAATGAGATTCATGAACCTTCCATGAACATAAATATCCTTATATAAATGATTTTTATATTGAATAAAATAACATAAAAAAACAATATAAATAGTCAATAGTGGGGTGTGCATCATCCCTCACGCCACCCCTTTCAATCCCTCTCCATCTCATGTATTTTTATTTTATTTTATTTTATTTTATTTTTAAACTTCAATCATATATATCTCCAAGTATATTAATCAGATTGAAAAGTATTTGGTGTCATTGGGTTCGTCTCAATATGAATATTCTTAAATATATTTGTTTTTTGAATGAAATTATATTTTGGTGATGCGGTTAAACATAAATGTCAACCCTTGTCATCAGTTGTTGTTGCACCTAAGGTGGTAATTCCTTAACTATTTCACATGAAAGAGACATGTTATTGACATGATTTTTGCTGTGTGTGTGTAGCCATGGGCTTCCCTTATCATATGCCCTTAAAATTTAAGAATTCTTTAAGTGAATTTGGGCGAAATTTAATTAATCATTTTGAAATGAAATGTTTCATGTCTTAAATGAATTTTTTAATAAACAATATCATTATTTTATAATAGAACCCCTCAAATTAAATGCACTATATTCTAAACTAAAAAGTATTGATTAGTGATTTAAATCATGATTAGCTCAGTTATGTGGTAGTTCATTATGCTTTGATGTCAACGTTTGGTATATGGATGGTTAGAAATTGGCCCTTAATGATGTAGTTGAAAGGTTTTTTCCCTTATATATAAATGAAAAAAGTACCAAGCTCCTCCTAGGGATTAGATTGCCTAATAAATGTGTTTTTCAAGTAGGTATTTTCCCAATTTGACCATGTTCTCTTCTATGTGTCTCTTAAGACATGTTAAATGAATTTTCATATTTGGATTATTTAAAGGGCGTGTTTTTAAATGAAATATATAATGCATGATTATTTTACCTTCATGTAATGAATTAAATATTAAAAATTAATTAATATAAATGGAATTGATTCGGGTGGTTTAAAACAAATCCCTTTTTTTCTAATTTATTTATTTAAATCATATGCAATATATTTTATTATTCTGTCATGCCACACGCAGCCAAATAAATTGAATAATTTCTTTTAAAATATAATCGGTCATTTTAAACTATCCCTTTGATCCCATAGGGTCTATAGGCATGGAGACTCAGACCTATGATCACCAGATTGGTGTTCCATCCTGGGATTTTATTAAGAATATCCTTGTTTGACTTTAAATCCATATAATAAATTGGATAAGTTGGTTGATCGCTGGCTTAGACATTAGAATTGGCATAATAATAAATTTTTTGATTTATTATGGTAGAATCACCTTGTCTAAATGGTTTAATTAATATATTAACACGCTTAAAGTCTAATGATTATTTTAAACAGTATAATTATGATGATAATTAAGAACCTGAATTACTGAAATGAATAGGTTTTGTAGATGATATTTTTTTATCAATTGATCATTGCTTTTCTTATGATGATAAATTTGGTATGTTTGATACTGGACATTTGACTTTGAATTCATAGCTTTTGAGATTATGTGATATCGATGTGATTGATACATGAGGGGTTGATGTTGATGGAATATTGAGTTTGTCTAGATATGATTCAAGATTTGTGTTCACGCCTAAGTATTCAGTGCATGTTTTCATACCACCTGAGGGATATGTGTATATGTACTCAATGTTGCAGGATAGAGTCTATGATTATGTCGAATTCTTGAGTGCATAGAACACTGGAACTAAATACCCAAGGGTAGAGTATATGATTATATTGGAAGCCTGAGGGCTAGATACATAGTCACAAGATGCCCGAGGGATAGATTTTAGTTATTCCTAAGAGTGAGATTTTGGTTAACTTGAGGGAAAAGGCTATATGTTTATCGCATGTTCTGAGTGATTTATCCTCAACAAGATAATATTCCACTAATTTGGGTGATCCATCCTAATGAAAGAGGATATACCCACAAACATAGATACCTTGAAGGGAGATAAAGTAGGTATAGTCATCAGGTGTCCCCTAGGAACCTAGATAAGTGGTTGTTTATTTAATTAGTTCTATTTATTACATCTCTATACATACACACTCCTAAATTGATATTGCACTGTTTTGAATGGACTAGATATTGGTGGTTCCAGCCTACTATGATTTATGTATCACACCATGTTTGGGTAGCAATTGAACTGGGGTTCTTGAGTAGCCCTACATGTTTATGAGACTGAGGTTGATTGCTTGTGTAGTTTTATAGTTCATGGGAGTTCGGAGAACATGACTGTGCTGGAGCTCTACATGCTCATGGAGTTCTCCTTAGATATTTTATATTATATTATTTGTTGATTAATGTATTGTGTTGTATCTCTTATTAGTGTATGTATTTCCTTATAGATTATGTATAATCATCATTACATGCATTTATGTTTTGTATAAATTAGAATTGGAAATTTTTATACATATACTATATTATTATTCCACTACTTTTATATCTTTTATTATTACTTATGCATTTATCTGTTATTTATTATCTGATAAACCATTGTGTTACTCTGATCTAGAGGGTATAGTCTCCTCACCATACCATCAATGGGAGGTGCGCTTGGGGCCATGTGGTGACTGGTCTCTCTACTATCTTAGTGGTGAGCTGGGTCAGGATGTTACATTTTCACACTTATGAAACCAATGTTCAACATTTTAGATTATAAGTAATATTTCGTTCTAATTTAAAAAAATGTGGTGCAGTTTTATTTAAATGGTATTTTAATGTTTTATATTACTTTATAGGACACTTAAGATATAATTATTTTATGATAGGATAATTTAAATCATGAAATTCAATTACATTGATAAATTTATATTACACATAAATTTTATGCTTAAAAAACACGTTTTTTCCAAAAACAGATTTCATACATTATGTGCCATAATATTATAATTAACAATTCTAATAATTATAATTTTTTTTATCAAATTATTTTATAATTTCATATTAAGATTTTTATATTTTATAATGATTTTAATTTCATTTTTATGCATAAATGTATGATAAATAGGATTAAATTAATCACCATGATAACAATAAAACTGTTATTTTCAAACAATTGATTTATTATCATTATATACTTCTTAACTAAAAAAATAAATTAATTCAGTATAAAAATTTAATATAATATAATTTTTAAACCTGTGTATAAATATATTAATACTTATTAAATTTTTAATCAATACAAAAAAAGATTAAGAACACTTAATAACAAAAAAATATTTTTCTACAAAAATATTATTCAATATATTCAATGTTTTAATTTAAAAGTTAATTTTATATTATTTAAAAATTTAATTGTATTAAAAATAGGTTAAATATTGGTTCATCACACTCAAATTTGTTAATATGAGTAATTTTATATTTTTATTAAAACATATTTTACATTCTTAAAAAATATTTACCTAGGTAAAAATGAAGACGGTAAAATATAATAATCCTAATGTTAAATGTCTTTAAAAATGTTTAAAAATTGTTATAAAATGATATTTATATGATTTATAAAACTTATCTCACCATACAATCCATTTTTTATCACTTTTGGAGCCTTTTACCCTTGAATTGTGTCATTACATTGTGGAAAAATAATGAGTGCTCACAAAATTTCAATTTTCTTAACTTATAAAAGGAGATCACTTCCACCCTCTCAAAGATACAAAGAGCCTTTGAAATATCATTTAAACCCTACTCAATACTCCTCTAATATAATTCCCATGAATGACCCAAGTCCCATTGTCGCCATTTTTATCCTAATTCCTTTATTTCTAAGGAGACCTTCAAAATAAATCTTGAGGTCCCTAAGTGAGTATTACTTAATCCTTAACACATTATTCTCAATCATTCCCTTAAAAACCTATTCTAAATATAGTAATATAACGAAATTAATAACTTTAATAAACTTTTTTGTTATTATATTAATGTAACATTTATTATTTATTCATTTAAATTTATATATGAAAAAAAGAATGTTGATTTTGTGTTCGTACGGACTATCGCTTTCATGATGCAACGTCTTCCATTTTTCACCACAGCCACTCTTCATAGGTTATAAGGAGGTAATTTAAGAATAAATGTTACATATATTATATAATTATGATTATAATGAGTGAAATTATACTCCACCTTCATTTCCTCTCATTCATTGAGAACTGAAAATGTTAATCGTGCATTGTAGGGACTCCCATAGCCATGAAGTAACACTTTTCTATTTTTAATATAAATTTTAATTATTTATCAAATACTCATAAAATATGATTCAAAACAATAAAAAATCTTAAAAATATCATTTTTTATATATTTAAATTATATTATGTTAAATTAAAACAAATTATAAATACTCACCCATTGAATTTTGGTATATTAATAACTAGGTTAAACTAACCACCTACTTGAACAATGTTATAAAATAATATCATGGATGACTATGAGAACTTATATAATCATGTGACTTTTATTTAATAAATAAAATCCTAATTTTTTTATGGTTCAATAAAGGTTGCATTAATTATTTTACTTATCATTTAAATATCGTCTTGGATCACTAAAATTATAAAAAATAGTTCACACTGACTAAATTCTAAAGATAAATATCAAAAAGACTTATGGTTTGAGATAAGGGATTTATAAATCAGTATCAGTCATTTATTGTAGTAAAATAAAATTATAATATTTTGAACATGGTTTTATTTATTTGGAATTGAACGTGACATCATAAATCATGCGTGAAACAAATAGAGATAATAACACCCAATAGTAAAAAATAAGTTATAACTAACTAATATATCTGTAATAAATTAGAATAAATGAAGAATAAAAAGGTATTGTATATTAATAAGGTTATGAAATAGAATATTATGATATTTATGTTAGTTTTATAAGATATTAGAGTGTAATAGACTATTCAAGAAAATAAGCTAAGGGTTTATTTGTCTCATTTTCAACTACAGAGACATGTTTGATATTTCACAACATCATTTCTTTTATATGTTATATTCACTTCTTTGTTTCTTTAATATATGAAAATGTATTCTATTTTGTGATATTTTAATTTCCATTTCATTAGCTTCCTCTTAATCTCCTATGATTATTATGTTACAAACACTGTGAGGGTTTTGTCACCAATACCTTTTTCAGATATATATTTATTTTTATACTTTTTACCTATTAAGAACCAAAAAAAAATTTATTACCCTCTGGTAATTGATATGTTTTTACTTGTCTTATCCCTATTTAATTTTCTCCTTGTCTCATTTTTATCCATTGTAAGAAATCAATCGTACCTCTTATTTTTGTTTGTGCATCATTGTCTTCTATGATTTTATTGAATCCATGATTTTTTGAATTTCCATATATATGCCTCAATAGTGTATTTTGGTCATTGTATACTAATTTAATTTTTTTAAAAGTTTTAAATAATTTTTTAATGTTTTTCATATGGGTTGTTTCATCAAAGTGTGAAAATCATATCTTTTTTACATTTTCCATGCAAACATATCTTTTCTCCATTTTGGGCTTTTTCTATGAAACATCCTATTTATATTTTCATGTTTTCTAAAATAATTTTTTGGTGTCCTAGTTTTATAAACTTTCTCTACCAAAAAGTGTTTTCAAAAATGTTTTTTAATTCCATAATGATTTTATTAATAATCCGAAAAATGTTTTTATCTAATTCAATGTACTTTGAAATATTTTATGCCTGATCAAGGGAATTCTTACAAATATTCCAACCTCCTTATTTATCAGGTTTTCTTATGAAATTTTCTTTTCTATTCTTAAATAGATCTATCATTTTCTTTTATCATTCCTAACCATCCACTTTGAAAAGTAATTATTTTTTATTCTAAAATATTTTCTCTATGAACACTCAATATTTCCTTAATTTGATTGAAGGGTGTCAAAATAGATTCCATTAATTAATTTATTAGGGAAATTATTTAGTATACCATACACCATTTATCTATAGAGTAAAAATACCATATACTTAAT
The DNA here is from genome assembly GCA_963277665.1 of Viscum album. Lineage (NCBI taxonomy): Eukaryota > Viridiplantae > Streptophyta > Magnoliopsida > Santalales > Viscaceae > Viscum > Viscum album. The sequence continues at coordinate 1,042,814,702 of OY728166.1, forward strand.
TGAATGGTACCTACCTAGAATACTATTTAGTATCATTAGATACCCATTTATAATATAGGGTATTATTATGTTTATTGGTGGAATTAAGAATAATTTCCTTATATTATTCAATTTTACAGGGATATGAAACCCATTTTGATTCCATGGGATATTTTTGAAATGTTTTTTTTCTTATGGAATACATTTGTAATGATGGTGATAGGAGGGGCCCAATATTTCCCTCTAATGAATTTGTTTGAGTTTATATATCATGAGATAGTAATACATGGATATAATGAGTTTGGTCATATAGGCATGGACATAATGAGTTTTTCACATTTTCTGGAATGCACATAAGGAGTTTTTTCATATAGGAAATGACATCATGAGTTTGAACACATTTTCTAGAATCGATATAATGAGTTTATTCACATAGGAATGGGCATAATGAGTTTTATCACAGGTTTTCCTATAATTATGGTTGTACCCTATCTCTATGTTTTTTACATGTTATTACATAATTCTAGGATTAATTTCTTATCATGATATGTTAAATTATATGTTTATTCATCATTTATAATATATTCACCACTTTTATGTTATTTAATGCCTTATTTAATGATTTTTGATCAATTATTTGTTGGGTATTCAATTATTATGTATCTTGATTATACACATATTCTCATCTTATGCTCACTTGTGATATCTGATTTTTATTTCTTACGTTCACACTTACTAATCATTTGAGCTCATTTCTTTCCTTTGTTTCATTTTCCCCATATTATGGAGATGAGTTTAATCTATAAGAGTTATCAGAAGGTGTCAAGTATGGATATGTTATGGAGAAATGTTCCCAAGGGTTGTAAAATAAGTTTTCTATATATATTTTCCTTAAAGACACTAAATGTTTAGTTCTTGGGACTCTATGTCTATGTATAAGATATAATTTTTACCATATGTAAATGTTGTAAAATAATGAAATGTTTATCTTTTGATTCTATGGTTTGTTCAAAAAATTAATTTTGTTATTATTCATAACTAGTTTAGTAATTTTTGGTATTAGTATAATAGAAATTGCTTAAAATCCCAAGGGGTAATTCTATCTATATGATAACATCTTGATGTTTTGGTAAAGTAGATACTATTTCTTTATCCTAGAAATCTCAACGATATCTTGATACTGGAAAGTGGATATAGTTTTTGTACATATTCACCTAGGGGATATGACTTAGAAAAAAGGTTTTTTGAATTTCAAGTCAATATTTACTCTAGTGCATAATGATTGGGACTAAAGTTTTACACATGACTTGATATTCCTCATGGATATGATTTAGTCAATTCACAATCTCAATACAGACCATTATATAGGATTTTAACATATTTGTTTTATAAAACCTAATAATTAATGTCTAAAAATTATATAGATTATTATGTATAGATTCATGAGTTATGTTTCATATTAATTGATATGTTCATTTACGCATAAATATTAAGTTAAACTTTGACATTATTGATTTCAATGATATTAAGATTTAGAATATTTTAAGAAATTTGATGATAATTTTGGGATATTTCGTTTTTGGGATGAGGAAAAAAAGTGAAAGAAAACATATCTTAAAAACATTTAAATTGAACTAAAATTATAAAAGTATGAAATAAGAGTGTCATTAGACATGAAATATTAGGATTGAGATTCTATATTCATATTATCATATACACTAATTTTATTGATAATCATTTTTTATATTAGTATATGGTTGAGACAAGATAATACAAATGAAGCAGAGAAAGGTATGAATCTAAAAACAACTACATCTTATAATTTATTATGGGATAAAAAATAAATGTTTTATAATATTGGAATATGATTGTTATTATGGGAAGGGTATGTTTCATAATCTTAGATAATGTAGGGGTTGATATCATAATGTAAATCAAATCCTATATATGCTTAAATATTTTCATAAGTGAGTGAAATTTATCGATGATATTTAGGTATATTTTTAAAGTTATAAGGATTATGTAAAACATATATGGATTGTTTCTTATGTATATTTTATTTATTATTTTTGAAAAATATAATTAGTTTTTCTTTATTATTTCGGAACTTATATTAAATGGTATCAATAATATTGAAAATTAATTTTATGAAAAGTTTGTATTTTTTTGGGAATCTATTGAAGAATGCATGATTGATGGACATTTGACTCTTTGGTTTAATATATTAATGATATTGAGATAATGGGTTTCATGGTTTTGAAATAAATTATGTCATAATGTATTTTTAACTTTGGGATTGATAATTGATCCATGATATTTTTGATAAAGTATATCGCATTTTTGGTATTATGGTATATATTGTATATTGTGTGATTTTATGAACTAGACATTAATAGTATTAGAGGGTTAATTATAGTGATATTTTTAAAAAATATATATGGTTTCACTATGGTTTAATGTATTATATATTCAAATAGTTCTTGGAATTGTATATTCTGGAGAGTGTGTGATTAGGGTATATACATACTTGAGTATATGATTGTATAAAATATTAATGTTGTTTAAGGAATGATAAGTATCTTAATATATCCTAAGAGGGTAAAATGGGTGTAATATTATAAATTATGTTCTAAATGATAAATATTTTAAGAATAACTTAACCTAAAATCATCCATGAGTAATGATTGAAATGTTTTGGATGTAATTTATTTAATGGGGTAGAATTTAATGACCCAAGATTTTGTATCCTTTAAATTAATATTATGTTTGATAGCATGGGTCACACACAACACCAAACTAATTCAAAATCTAGCTAAAAATAATTGTGATATATTAAAATTACATGAAGAATATAATCATTAAAAAATACAATGATAATAATTAATTAAAATAATTATATATTATTATTTTCCATTGAGTAATATGTTAAAAATATATATCTTTCGAAGTACCATTTAAAATACGGGGAATTTTATTTTACAATAGAAAATTAAATTGATATTAGTTATAATTTTATTATAATATGTAATATTTATATTTATAAAATATTATTCAAATATTAAATTAATTACAATTTTTAAATGAAGAAACATTTGACACTAGAAGTTTGAAAAAGTGATTTTTCAATAAAAAAAGTTTTCCTTCATATTTTGTATTTTTATTTAAATAACTACATAAATAAATTTTATATTTTAAATTAAATTAAAATAACATCAATATTGAATTTTATATTTCAAAATTCTCTTGGAGTTAATTTTCAAGATTTCTCTAGAAACATTTATTTTTAAGTGAATAGTGAAAAAATCAGTTTTTATAAAAACTGTAATTTTTATTAATTTATCAATATATGAGAAAGAAGTAAGAGTTTATAAAAACATTAATGAGATTATATATATATATATATAAATATTAAAACAATTCATTTTAAATTATTATTTTAAACTTATAAAACCTATGTAAACATTTTAGAACATAAGTAATATTTCATTCTAGTATAAAAATAGTTTTCTATAATTTTATTTCATGGAAATATTTAGATTTGGATATTTTTAAGAATAAACATAACTCCTATTTTTAATAATAATTTAGTTTATATCATAAAATTCAATGACATTGATAAATGTATATTACACATAAATTTAAAGCATAAAATGATATTTTATGCGTTATATGTGCTAATACTAAAACTAATATTTCTAGCCTTCAGAAATTTTATTTTCTAAAATGATATTAATATTTTATATAAAAAAAATTATATTATTCAATAATTTAAATTTCATTTTAATCCAAAATTAATGATTACCAGGATTAAAGATAATTACCATGATAATGTTAAAACTGTTATTTTCAAAGAATTTTATTTTTAACATTGTTTTATTTTTAAATAATATAATAAATTAATCCATGTTAAGAAATTTAATATAATAATTCTTTAAAAATAATTTATAAATATACTAACACTCATTTATATATTAATCAATACTAAATAAGATTAAGGAAATAACATTGTAAAAACAACATTTTTCTAAAAATAATATTAAAGGTTTTAAATTAAAAGTAAAAATATATTATATAGAAATTGAATTAAATTTAATAGTGGTTAAATTTATTTCAAAAAATCATATTTGATAATAGGGTTACATTATTTTATTTATTAAAAAATATATTACTAAGTTAAAAACAAGTTGCCTAGGTAAAAATGAAAATTGATAAAATGTAAAAGCCAGCTAGAAAATGATGGAAAAATGATTAAAACATGTTTTAAAATGAGTAGTAGTAGTTTTAATAGCCTTAAACCATCTTAAAATCCATTATTTCTCACTTTTGGATACTTTTACCCTTGAATAGGGTCATTTCATTATTGAAAAATAATGGGTACTCACAAAAGTTCTCTTTCATTCACTTTTAAAAGGGAATAACTTCCACCCGCTCAAAGTTACATGTCCCTTTCAAATATTTAGTGAAATACTACGTAATTTACCTCTCAAAATTTTTTTTTTCAAAACCTAAATCCCATTTCCAACTTTATTTATCTTAATTACTACATTTCCAAGTAGACATTAAAGATAATTTTTAAGGTCCCAATGTGAGTATTACTCAATCCTTACCTGTTTATTCTTAATCTTTATATTCAAAACCAATCCCAAAAAAAGTAATATAATGAACTAAATATAATTACTATGATAATTTTTTTTAATATTAATTTAAAATCACTACTTATTTATTTCCTTCCACTTAGAAAAACAAAAAAAAAAGACAATCATGTGTTTGTTCTGACTAGTGCCTTCACGAAGCGAAATATTTTGTTTTTCACTACCACATCTCTTTGCTTGTTATGAAGAGGTAATTAATAATAGATTTTAAATATTTAATATTCTAATGATTATTAATAGTTATATTATAATCCACATTCGTTCTATCTCATTAGTTAGAAAATGATAATGTTAATTATGTGTTGTGTGAACTACCACCTCCACGAAGTGATGTTTTTTATTTCATCCAGATATTCATTCATTATCCAAAGATATTAGAATATGACTCAATAAACTAAAAATCTAAATAAAATTATTATACTTAATTTATAATGATATTATGATAAGATAAAATATTTATTTACCATACTCGCCAATCCATTTATAGTAAGTTCATGTTTGGGTCGGTCTAAGAACCTACCTTGACAATGCTATAAAATTAAATCATGGTTGAATGTGGAAACATAAATAATAATATATTTTTATTTAAAATTAAAATAATTTATTTTAGTTTGTTCTTTAATGGTTATATAAGCATTAAATGTATTATTAAAATACCATCTTTGATCTCTAAAATTATGAAAATAATTTGAAATCGATTAAATTGTCATGAAAAACAATAAAAAAACTTATGAGATTTGATCAGAGATTTATAAATAAATATAAGTTATATAATTTAGTAAATTAAATATTCTATTATTAATAAAATTTATATCATATAATGGGTACCCAAATCAACATCATAAAGTAAGTGTGAAACAATAAAATTTATGAACACCCGATGTTAAAAAAAAGCTATAACTAACTAATATATTTATAATAAATGATTATTAATAAATTATATAAAATTTAATATATATAAAAATTATCTAAAACTAAATATTAGTATATTTATTTTTGTTATATTTGATTTTATAGTTCATTCAACAAACCAGTTAAATAGGGTAAGGGTTTATTTATCATATTTTAAACTATATGATACATGTTTTATATTTCAAAAAATTATTTATTTTAAATGATATATTCACTATCCAATTGATTTTAGGTATGAAAATATATACCATTTATGAGATTTTAATTTATATTTCATGATCTTCCTCTAAATATGTTTTGATTCATACATTTCCATTACCGTGAGGGTTTCGTCACCAATGTCATTTTCAAATAGATATTTATTTTAATAGATAAAAAATCAAGGAGATTTATATAATTTTCTCTAAAAATTCCTATAATTTTATTCTCATCTTCATATTAATGGGGTTTTAATTTTCTTCCCCCTGTTCCATTTCCTCCCTTGGATCATTTTTACCCATTATTAGGAAACCAAACCCACTTCTTATTTTTTAGTTGGGAATAATTATCTTCCCTGAACATATTAATTAGATGCTTTTTTTAATGTTATTATATATATTCCAATAGTTTATTATGGTATTTATTTTGTAATCTCCCTTATTTAAACTTTTTAATGAAAAATGTTATTGTTTCCATATGGGTTGTTTTTTTTAAATTGTGAAAGTTATATCTTTTTAAAATTTTCCATATAAACAAATATTCTCTCCATTTTTATATTTTTCTATGAATAATAATATATATGTTTTCATGTTTTATAAAATAAATTATAATTCTCATAGTTTTATAAAATATTTATACTTAAATTTTTTTAAATGGATATATAATGTATCTTATTTCTATAGAGATTTTTGGAATGCTCCTAAAAATGTTTTTAATACAATTCAATGTCCATTGACATATTTTATTATTTATCATGTATTTTTTTTTAAATATACCATCCACCTTTTTTCTTAGGGTGACTTATTAAATGTTATCTTCTATCATAAAAATTATTTGTCACTACCTTTGTCTTCCTTAACCATGCACTATGAATTGGAATTGTTTTTATTTCAATTCCTTTCATCTGTGAACACTTTATATTTCAACATTTTAATTGAAGGGTGTTTATATATATTCCATATATTAATTGATTGGGGAAATTATTAAATAAATTGTATACCATTAGTCTATAAATTTTAAATTCTATATAAATAATTGAATTGTATTTACCTAAAAATTTATTTAGTGTCATTGGATACCCATTTTATTCTCAGGATTTATCATGTTTATTAATGGAATTGAGAATATTTTCCTTATTTGGCTTCATTTTAAAGGGATATGAAAGACACATTATTTCCATGAGTAATTTATAATATGATTTATTTCTTATGGAATGAATATGTAAGGAAAATAGTGGGTGGGGACTTATATTACCCTTTAATGATTTGGTTATCATTGATATCTTAGAAGATAGTCATGAGTGGATATAATGAGTTTTTTCATATATTAATGGGCCTGATGAGTATACCAAATTTTTAGGAATGAACATAATTATTTTTTTCACATATATATGGTCATAATGACTTTTGTCACTAGGATTATTATTTTTATAGTAACATGATATTTTTATGTTTTCTGAAACCCCACATCACCCTTAGTTATATTCCCTTTAAAATAACATTTTTTCCTCTTTAACATGTCATATATCTTATTTGGTGATTCTAAGAATGGTCATTGGTATTTTGGAGGATGGAAAAAACTAATGTGGGATAATCAATGGCTATGGAAGGCCACCAAAAAACAACTAGGATCAACCATCCAAATTTTTGCATACTATAATATCTGAGTTTCTATAGGACCTCCACAAACTAGTTGGTGGAGGCCCGTATACCTATTAGTGGTACTTCCTAAGGTGTAGGTGGTCTACTTGGAACCACTGGCTAGCCAGTGGCCTCAAGCAGAGATGAACTAATCAAGGATATATTAGTCTTTTATGCCACTAAGATGGTTATTTAACATATATAATCCCCCCTTTAACCCTAATTTGACATATATGAACTCAGGCGATCTATAGGGTTGTATTGGGCTCTCTCCATCACCTTTAAATGGTGAATGGATATTTTGTTGATCATTTATTCCCTATTTGTAAATTTTAATCAAATCCATTCTATTTTATATATTTATCTTGGAATTAGATGCAATTTTAGGATTCATTGTAATATTATTTTGATAATGTTTTTATCTCTATCAACTCTTTATAGATTCAAAGTGTGTTTGTATCACGGAAGCCAAATCAGTAATTATTTATTGTGTGATGCATGTCACCTATGGGGTATGTGTTGATCCAACATCAATGATGAACTTATTATTAGAAAAAAGTCATTCTATGAGTTGTGAATTTATTTTTAGGGATTCCTTTTAATTTCTAAATTCATCCCTTCCCTTCTGGTGGGAATATCCCATTATGATTGATGTGAGGCCAATGTGAGAGGTAGGTGGTCCCATATTTAGCCAGTGTTTGGTGAACTGTATATGATCTTGATCTTTTAGATGGAATTTTAATGAATTATTGGTATGATGTTTTATTTTTATATATTAATTTTTGAATTTATTTTTATAAAATATATTGTTCTCACTTTTTGGGTAAAATAATGAAGGTTTTGGAAGCACTATGAAATGGTTTGTGAACGTAGTTTTCAAAGCATTATTTTGATGAATCGGGTAGTTTGGAAATTATTTATGAAATTAGATAAGACCATGGAAATAAAAAATTATTTGACATGTGAATAAAATATGAGACTTAGATTCTTAAGATAGTGTTTTAACATCAGTTCTTGTCCTTATTTCTATAGGGGGTTCACTCATGTGGTGTTCCTCTATTACCTTGGCCATGTGTCCTAAGGAATTAATTATCTGACATCATATGGGGTTTACTCATGGTGTGTTCCACTTTTTTTTAATCCCAATGTACTAGGGACTTATTTTGGGAACACTAGTATTGTATTGTTATTTAGGTATGAGTGACCTTGATTTCCAAGAATAATGTTTTATTAAGGGATATCTCCTTTTTTTGTATTTTTATTATTTTGGAATTGATATGATATATGAAACATTGTTTAATAAATGTAAAAGGGTTTATTTATAATTTAATTTAAAATTTTATGGTCTATCTTTTTTGAGAAAACAATGTAATGGATAATTTCCATTCCATGATTTTGATATACATGTGAAAATAGATTTATCATGCCTTTTTTCTTATATTGATCATATTAGAATTATTAGAAAGAGAATTAATATGGAACACTTGGGTGAGATCATAATGAACTTATTTAACTTCACCCTGCATGCTTTTTTAAGGGTGTGTAGACCTTTTTCGTCTGATGGTGGAAAAGTCACAATGTTGTAGAGAGGAAGTAGGGTTTATGTCAGTTGGGTATGAGTGGTTGGTGGTCATATGGTGGGATATTTATGGTGTATCATATGGAGTATCTATTGATATTTTAGGTAATTATTTTTTTTATTTTGGATATTTAACTTCGTTTGGGATTTCTACCTTGGTTTTATCACTATCAATGTTGTTCATTTTCACTTTGAAAATTTTCATTTCTAGTTATATTTCTCAGTATGTATGCCTTTAATTTTTTTAGAGGTTTATAAAATAATTCTATATGGTCATTGATGGATTATTAGGTGTCAGTAACCATTGTATGGGGATTGATAGCTCCCTTTTTGTCTTGTCGCAGTCTAGTTTAGAGCCTAGATGGATGGGTTATCAGGATCGGGTAATGGCAATTTGGTATCAAAGGTAAGTTTTTCTCAGAGTCTTCCAGTCTTGCAATGTTGGAATATATAAGATATGATTTCTGATACAAAAGGGGTAGGTTTCAATTTATTGATTTACTATATCTCACTATAATGAGAATTATGTTACCATGAGATGTTTTGTTTGGTGTCTCTTGTGTTGGGTTTTGATCTTAATCTCATTTGCTACATATATCCTATAGATTTTAAACTAATATTTTTTCATTGCATACTCATTTTATTATATTTTTCTTATGTAGAATCTTACCTCTAAGATGTATTCTAAGGAATGCTAAATAGGTTATAGTTAGGAATAACCCTCATGGGAATATTCATCCTTATCAAAATATCCTAGTAGATATTGTGCGAACAGTTTTTGATGTGGAATAGAATATACTTCATATTCATAATGGAGCAAGAGAGGTGCAAATAGGAGCTGGTGGACACAAGGATTGAGTTCAATACTTCTTATACCAAAAGCCCTATATTTTGAAGTTATAAATAAACCTCAATGGGAGGAGTAATATCTGGGAAAATAGATCAGTTCTTTGATTCTATGGAGATATGTGAATCTATCAAGGTGAATTATATGGCTTTTAATCTCAAGGGTCTAAGTAACAGGTGGTGGTATTTTATGGTTCAGTTGAATCAATATATTGGATTTTAGTGTAAAGACTTCAAAATCCTTTCCTTTTAGTAGTTATTCCCAAAATAATTGATTTTGGATAATTCTATGGAGTTCATCTATTTTAATTAGGGAGTGAATTTGGAGATAGAGTACCCAAACTCTTTTATTGAGTTGGTTTATTTTTATCTTGAGATGGTGATGAATGATAAGACGAAGGAACTAAAATACCTAAAAGGATTTTGAATTAACATATGATCGTTGGTTTATATGTCAAATATCACAAACTATACAAAACTTTCCGATATAGCTATGATGATAGATATTTATATGGCAGGAAAAATAGGTTTGTTTTGATCTTTTTTCCACCCAGTGGTAGATTTAGTGTCTCACATGGGAAGAGGAGAATGTTTCATGACTATAACAAGGTTGTTGTAAGTGTTTATCATTAGTAGGTTATTTATAATCAATGATAAGTAGTTAGAAATATATTATTAACTTATAAAAAATGTGGTAAGGTAGGGGAACCCATCAAACTTTCACCACAGCACCAAATAATTATAGTTCATGTGGTCACTGAGTTCATCTGTAGATATTTTTTCAAGATCTTTCTACATCTTGATTTAGTCATGGATTATGAAATCCAAAGGCCATTATGAAATAGTCAGAATAATTATACTCAATAGGGATTCATCCATAAGACTATAAAGTAATGTAATTTCACATAGAGGAGGATTTTTTATGGATGGTTGTGCAGGTCTAGTGGTAATGAATGGATCTATTTTTTATGAATATTCTATTAAAACATTTTTTTGATATTGGATCCTCACACTCTTTTATAAATTCCCACTTTTTGGATGTGTTAAAATTTACAAAGGAGATCATTCCTTTTGTTACGTATTTGGAAATACATCTTGGAAATATGAAGGAGTAGGGGGTTAAATTTTACTTCATGTTCTCTTTCATTACCTGATGTTGAGTTGGCCTATGATTTTTTTCATGATGTTTATTTTTTGATGTTATTAAGAAAATGGATTTGATGGTTTGTCATCGATTTTAGATTGATTAATACAATTGGTGTGTCTCATTCTTTTTTATCTAAGGGAGATCATGTGTGTTCTAGGGAGAGTGTAATGTAAGGCCTAGTTGTGCATTACCTTCTCACCCAGAGCTCAGGATAATACAATGACACCATAAGTGTCACTTTTATGTGGGGTAATTGAGCCTAAGTGTTCATCCCATGTTGCTTATGACAGTAGGGAACTTCACAGTTATTGTAGGGAATGTAATGCCCCGACCCTAGTTACCCAGAGTCGGTGCATTATTACAAAACATTGGCATGATCACAAGAAAGATCAAATCTCGAAAGACCGATTGGTTTAGTAGCCTTGGAAACACTAGATATATTCATAAGTCTTATATTACATCATAAAATGAAAAACTACTACAACAACATATTGTCTCCATAATACAAACTCATATCCCCACATAATATCCCTGCAGGTCATTCATAATTTACTTCTTCACTTCCTGGGAAAAATGAAACATAGAAAAGGGGTGAGCTCAAATGCCCAGTAAGGATAACAATATAGAGGAAACTTTCATAAATAAGAATAAACATTTAAGGCAATGTATACTAAAACAAAAGCCTTTCAAACTTGAACTTTCAACATAGTATGGCATAAATAAAATGAAATAATTCCATTTACTTATTCACATGGATATTCTACTAATCGAATAATCACATGGAAAAACAATAACCACTTTAATAATGATGGAATGCATAATGTCAGACTATCATAACCACATAGCCCAGGCCTCGTGCCAAGACTATAAATAAGATTTTTCCAAGCCCTTGTGCCAAGACACTAGTTTGTCTCATGAGACCTACCGATGCATCGAGGAGCTATAGCGGGCTCCACCCATCACATATTAAGTCCAATGCATTCCCATATGAAAAGGTTTAAACATAACATAAACATTTGTATTAAAATTATCATACGAAATGTCAATACTTTCACCATAAACCATGAATGGAATAAAAATAGCACATCCATAGTCAAACATATCACAAAACCTTCAATACAATATAGAAGTTTTGTATCATAATAAAACAACTTCAAATAAGCGTAAAATCCATCAAAGGATGTTGACATAGATGAAATCAAAACTCTTTTTAGAGAAATATCTCTTTCTATTTTGAAATCATTTAAGAGTCATATATTTATAAAATAAAACATTTTCTTTGAAAATATTCTTATAAGCTTGTAAGGGAAGCTTCGAAGATTTTATAATGGCGGAAAATAGCCGCACCCGCCGTATAAGTTAAAAAAAACATTCTTACATTAATTTTGTCGAAAAGGTTAAAAAGCACCTTGTTTGGAAAACGACGGAAAGATTCCTTTATAAACCTCTTATAAAAAGTCAAACAAGGGTATAAATGACTTTAACCCATATTCTTGTGAATAGTAAAAATGTTTTGAAATACATTTTTAAGAAACATGGATGTGGATGATAAAGAGATCCCAGTAGATTATTACGTATAAACAACCTCAGATAATGAAGAGATTGCGAAATAAAACCTTACCTTGTACTTTTCCTTGGTTGGGGTAGGTTAAACTCCTATATAATGGTTAAATAATTGTTATTAAATTATTCAAGAATCATATATATTAATATCATATCATATGTTATCTTTTAACATTGATTTGTTAATAATATCTTAGAATTATCGTCGTTTCGGGTGTTAACTTACTCGTTTTCTTTTATATGTTTTGTTACATAAGCCGTGTTTGTTGTATCTTATTCATATCCAGAATGATATAAAGTCCTTAAACATCATTTTTAAATCATCAAATGATAATTATACTTGAATGGATATGATGGAGAATGAATCTCATCGCGTTCGTGGAGACGGTAGTCCGTACGTACGCACGAGCGACAATATCATTATTTTGATATTAAAATAACATATAAATGGATAGTATATCATATATACAGAATTATTAACATGTCATATTTAATATTTACATGAGTTACACATCATTATTATACCCATCCAAATAATAATATATTGAATAACAATTACACCACGACGTTGAGACGGTAAGCCGTACGTACGCACGTATGGTGACATGTTATTCAAAGGGTGGATAGAATACTGAATATGGTTGTAACATATTTATAATAACATCCCAGTATATGTGAGATACTGGAGTTATTATTTTAGAATGGTAATAACAAAGAAAGAAGAAGTGGAAGAAGAAAGTAACTTGAAAAGGGGTGGTGAAAACATTACCTCTTCTACGGGTTCTTCCTTTTGATTTGATCAAAAGGGCTCCTTAGGTTGGATTTCTGATCAAACTAAGGCCAATATGTTGTAGTTAGGGAAGTTGGGAGAGTATTTGGTCAGAGTTTTTCCGAACCAAAAGGCTGTGAAGGTGTGAAAGAAAGGAGAAGGAGGAGTGCCCTTTTATAAGAGGGGTGAGGGGCACCTTTGGAAAAACTAGAAATATTAATTTATAATAAATTCATATTCGGTTTCTAATGGCTCCAAAGTTGATTATTCAAATTTTAAGGTGGGTATGGGTCGAAAAAAACTCAACCAATAGAAGTTAGACAGGTTTGGGTACTTATATTAACCTTATCTTTAAGTATTAACTCTAAGTTAATTAGTTTCACTTTTACAATGTCTCTTTGTATTTTTATATAATATGGTTAATAAACTTACTATATACATCCAAGTGACCCCCAAGTGCTCCATTAATGATGAAACTATCATTATATAAGTCTCTTGGCTGAACCGTATATTTTTAGGAATTTAATATCAATTAATAATATAATATTTGTTTTAAGAACTCTTTTATGTCAATTTTGACACTATTCAATAGTTGATTTTTGTGAAACTCATAACAGATTTATTACTTCAAAAAAAAGTCAATTAAATAAATCCGAATATATCATATTGTACTATAAAATTAGTTTAATTCATTAAAAGTTTCATATTATATTTATTTGGGTATTTATAATATCAATTATTTTAATTTTTCACTATTATAGTAATTACTTCATCATCATTGTGTCATAAATAAATTAAATTATTTAATGTCTAAAAATTATAAATAAAATATAATTATGTAGGACATTTGTTTATATTTCTAATGAATATTTATAATCTAAAATCCAACATATATAACCCTATGTAAAATTGTTTTTCTAAAAGATATATGCTTGTGTCATTTTTGTATTCATTTTAACTTAATTAAAATAAAGTGTCCCTATCACCTACAAGTGGCACCATGGGGTCCCAAAATCGACCCAAAGATTCCTATGGTCGAAACCTTATCAACCAATAAGGCTAGGACACGTTTTAGGATAATTTAGTATTATTATAATATTATACTTTTAACCCTTATTTACCGGATTTACCCTTAACCATGGTAAATAAAATATTTACCGCAGTAATTATTCAAAATGTCTTAAAATAAAAGTTACATATTTACACAATTTGAACATCATGATTCCAAATAAGGAATCCATTTTTCTAAATTCAGAACACAGAAGTGGCAGAAATTAATTTAAAATTAATTCCCGCTGCCAAAACAAAAAGCGTGTTTTTAAGAGATAATAACTATCAAAAGATTGACACTTGTTTATGTTCGGTTTAATTGTAAAATTATGTCCAATGACCAAAATTATATTAAATGGTAAAAATATATTCTAAATATACTCTAAAACCACTCAAATTCATAATTTATCACTATTAATTATTTTGATTAAAAAAGTTGTTTTTAATTAATATTTTGTAATTTTCACTATTCATCAAAATATTAAAGTTATCCGAAAAGTACCAAGATTTCACCTTAGGCTAAATTCGATATTCCGAATCCAAAAATAAAGTCTATTTTGAAATATAAAATATATATAATTTCAAAAATTAGGTATTACCATTCATAACGGCTAGTTTAATTGGTTATGGTGTGTTAGAACTCGGTGTTCTGTACAACACACGCTATCACATTATTCAAAGAGAAGCGTACTGTAGAAGCTTGGGGTGTTACATTCTCCCCTCCTTCAAATAATTTCGTCCTCAAAATTTCTAGAATACTTATCACATGAAAAGACTCGGGTGGTTCTTCATCATAAGTTCCTCGGCTTCCCACGTTGCCTCTTCCATCTTATGGTTTCTCCACAAAACTTTTACCAGACGTGTCGTCCGGTTTCTCAGCACTTGTTCTCTCGTATCAAGAATCTTGAAGGGCTCTTCACAATAAGACAGATCGGGTTCCAGATCTAATTCTTCATAGGTGAGTACATGCGTTGGGTCAGGCATGTATTTCCTCAACAGAGATACGTGGAACACATCGTGAACTTTGGAGAGACTTGGCGGCATTGCCAATCGGTAAGCCACAGCCCCAATTCGTTCTAGAATTTCGAAAGGTCCGATGTACCTGGGACTCAATTTACCTTTCTTACCAAAACTTATGACTCCCTTCCATGGAGATACCTTCAGGAAAACATGATCACTGACTTGAAATTCCAAATCCTTCCTTCGATTATCGGCATAGCTCTTCTGCCTACTTTGGGCTACTTTGATGTGATTTTGGATTACCTTCACCTTTTCCACTGTTTCCTCCACCAGTTCTGGGCCTACAAGTTTTCTTTCACCAACTTCATCCTAACAGGTTGGTGTACGACATCTCTTTCCGTATAACGCTTCATATGGTTCCATCTGAAAACTCGAATGGAAGCTATTGTTATAGGAAAATTCTACCAGAGGTAAATATTGATCCCACATACCCTGAAAGTCAAGTGAGCAAGATCTCAACATGTTCTCTAAGGATTGAATAGTCCGTTCTGATTGTCCGTCTGTCTGAGGGTGGTAAGCAGTGCTCAAATGAAGTTCAGTATCCAGGGATTTCTGAAGACTTTTCCAAAATCTTGATGTAAAACGGGGATCACGATCAGAAACAATCGATAGGGGTACTCCATGAAGTCTCACAACTTCATTAATATATAGTCTTGCTAGATGTTCTAGGGGTAGATCTTCTCTTATAGCAAGAAAATGTGCTGACTTGGTAAGACGATCAACAATAACCCATATTGCATCGTTCCTTCTAGGAGTCTTTGGTAGCCCCATGACAAAGTCCATCGTAATATTGTCCCATTTCCACTCCGGTATGGGAAGAGGTTGCATGACTCCTCCAGGTTGTTGCCTTCCAGCTTTCACTTGTTGAAAAACCATACATCTTGATACAAAATCAGCAATCTCCCTCTTCATTTTTCCCCACCAAAAATGTTCCTTCAAATCTCTATACATTTTGGTGCTCCCAGGGTGTATACAGAAATTGGAACTATGAGAATCATCCAGTAATTCCCTTTTTAGATCAGGTAAATCGGGAACACAAAGTCTCTTCCCGAATTTCAAAATTTCATCTTCATACACAAAGTCTCTCAATCTCCCATCATTTACAGCTTTAATATTCTTTTTAAATTCTTCATCATCAGTCTGATAACTCTTAATCTTTTCTAGTAAAGATGGTTTGGCAACCATTTTAAAAACAATTGATGTTTCGTCTTCCCTGTTTATTCCCATGTCCATCTTCACTAGATCCATGAAAATTGGATCCCTTTCAATTCTCATATTGTTCGAAACTCCATGGTCTTTTCTAATCAAAGCATTTTCCACCTTGTTTGCTTTCCCCGGGTGGTAGTGTATCGTACAATCATAATCCTTGATTAATTCAATCCATCTCCTTTTCCTCATGTTGAGTTCTTTTTGTGAGAAAATATACTTCAAACTCTTGTGATCAGTATAAATCTCACATTTTTCACCATAGAGGTAGTGCCTCCATATCTTAAAAGCAAAGATCACAGCTGCTAACTTGAGATCATGAGTAGGATAGTTTTTCTCATGAATTTTCAACTGTCGTGATGCATAAGCAATAACTCTATCATTATACATAAGGACACAACCAAGTCCTTTCTTTGATGCATCACTATAAATAAAGAACCCATCATTCCCCGATGGTAGAGTCAATATAGGAGCATTGACTAATACTCTCTTCAGTTATTCGAAACATTCTTCACACTCTTTTGTCCAAACAAATTTAACCCCTTTACGTGTGAGCTTCATTAATGGGTTAGCCAATTGGGCAAAATTCTGGATGAAACGTCGATAATAACCTGCCAAACCAATAAAACTATGTACCTCAGTTATACTCGTAGGTGTTGGCCATTCTTAGATTGCCTTGGTCTTAGAAGGATCAACAGAGATTCCATCTTTAGAGACAATATGGCCAAGAAAAGAAATCTCATGGAGCCAGAATTCACACTTGCTAAACTTTCCATATAATTCATGCCTCCTCAGAGTCTTCAAGATAATGCTCAAGTGATTTTCATGATCTTTGTAGGTTTTGGGGTATACCAAGATATCATCAATAAATAACACCACAAATTCATCGAGATACTCCTTAAAAACTCTATTCATCAGATCCATGAATACAGAGGGTGCATTAGTCAATCCAAAAGGCATTACAGTAAACTCGTAATGCCTGTACCTGGTTCGAAATGCTGTCTTCGGAATGTCTTCCTTCTTCACACACAACTGATGGTATCCAGATCGAAGGTCAATATTTGAAAAGTATTGAGCTCCATGTAGTTGGTCAAATAAATCATCAATAAGAGGTAGGGGATACTTTTTCTTTATCGTTATAGCATTGATCTCCCTGTAGTCGATACATAACCTCATAGATCCATATTTCTTTTTAACAAAAAAGAACAGGGGCTCCCCATGGAGAAACACTAGGGTGAATAAATCTTTTATTACTAAACTCCTCTAGTTGTTTATTTAGTTCGACTAACTCTATAGTGGACATTCTATAAGGGGTCTTCGATATAGGCCTTGATCCAGGAATTAAATCAAAGGAAAACTCAACTTCTCATTCTGGAGGATGTCCAGGTAAATCTTCCGGAAATACATCTACAAATTCTTTCACAACAGGTACATCCTCTATTTGAACATTCCTTTCCTCACCCACAGTCATTTCATTCTCTTCCTCCCCAATAATTGAATTAAGTTGAGCTACTGGTGGTGGATCTAAATAAGAATTAGGTGGTGACGATTCTGCTCTAAAGATAAGGTGATCCTTATCATTATCATCAAGAATCGTAACCTCTTTCTTCTTACAATAAATCTTCGCATCATAGTCCGAAAGCCAGTCCATACCGAGGATTATATCAAACTCAATCATAGGTATGACGATGAGATCAGCAGATAAAGAACATTTATGTGCTCTAATGGGGACTGATTCACAAAACTTTGTTGCAATGATACTTCCCTTAGGGGTTTTAACTGAAAACACCCTTATTAAATCAAATTGGAAATATCTAATTTTCTTAGAAAACTGGGAAGATATAAAACAATGCGATGATCTAGAATCAAATAATGTATTTACTAAACTTGAGGAAACCATTAAATTACCTTCCACCACGTCTTTCGGAGCTTCTACCTCAGCAGTAGTGATAGCATAAGCCTGGCCTTGATCCCTTGGCCTTTTCTGAGGCAAGTTCTCCTGACGCTTAGGAAATTAATTTGCATAATGCCCCATCTCCCTACAATTGTAGCACTGAACATTGGTAGCTTCCTTCTTCCCCTTGCAATCACGAGCTTGGTGGCCTTTTTCACCACACTTGTAACAGACTCCCATTCCCTTCAAACAAGTACCAGGATGTTTCTTCCCGCATTTACCACAAGATGGATATTCAACATTTCCCTTCTTCCCCATATTTCCATTCCCAGATTGATCAGCAGGTCTCTTCTTCTCTTGCTTTGCTTTAAAGTCATAAGACTTAGAGAATTCCTTTTCAGTCTTGATAGCACACGAGACAATGTCTTCGTACGACGAAAAGGATTGTGAGACTAATGCTCGACGAAGAAATGGTTTTAACCCATCAAAGAAACGATCAATCTTACTTCTTGGGTAACATATATAATCTCCATCATACCTTGCTAACCTTGTAAAATTAGCCTCATACTTTGAGACATTCTCATCCTCCTTTTGTCTCAGACTCAGAAATTGCCTTTCCATATCTGCTCGATGGTCGCGAGGAAAGTATTTTTCTAAAAACAGATCTTTGAACTCCCTCCATTCCCTATTTGATAGTTCATCATCTTCCTTCATGTTTTGAATCAATGACCACCATTGATCAGCATCTCCAGTGAGGCGGTAAACTGCCATGATAACTTTTTCCCTTTCACTGCTCCCCAAAGCCTAAAATATTTTCTCTAGGGAATTTATCCATTGCTCAGCTACTAAGGGATTTGTACTCCCATTGAACGTTGGTGGTTGTTGCCTCATGAATCGATCTAACATTGATCCTCCACGCTGCAGATCAGGGTGCTCCATACGGGTAAGGTTATTATTCATAACCTGAGTAAGTTGTCCCAGTATGGTGATTAACTGATCGGCACCAGTTGCATCACCGGCTCCACTATAATTATCTTGAGCAGGAGGGAAATCCCTACATGGAGTGAATGCATTGATACGGTTTCCATTTATTCCACTAGGCACTATTTCTAAACAATGGCATAAACTAGATCAGTTTATGAATCAAAATACATAATCCCATACTTATAAAACACTTAACATAAATTGAACTATTTATGGATATAATCCATAATCATAAAAATGTTTTCTTTGAGGAAGTATATACTCATAAACCCTTCATAATGATTTTTAATGAAAATGAGAGTTATCCTAAGCATATCCCCCGGGAGTGTCGTAACCAAGAGTGCAGCAAGGCCCGTTGTCGTGCACCAGTTCCCGTTCGAGTCTAGCTCAACGCGGTGTTTTCGGGTTTTTCCCCTAGGTACATTTGTGCCAGAGCCGCCTCTACCTGCTCGTATCTAGATAGGGATGTATTGCTCGGAAAACTCACAAAATCTCTACAATACCAAAATTCTAGGAAGTTCTTCTATACTAATCCTCAAAGTTCATCTTAGGTCTACATGCTCTAATCAGAGTTTATCTAAATCTAGCTTCCAAGGTTTGTACTAAACATCCTCTGATACCAACTGTAACGCCCCGACCCTAGTTACCCAGAGTCTGTTCATTATTACATAACATTGGCATGATCACAAGAAAGATCAAATCTCGAAAGACCGATTGGTTTAGTAGCCTTGGAAACACTAGATATATTCATAAGTCTTATATTACATCATAAAATGAAAAACTACTACAAAAACATATTGTCTCCATAATCCACACTCATATCCCCACATAATATCCCTCGAGGTCATTCATAATTTACTTCTTCACTTCCTTGGAAAAATGAAACATAGAAAAGGGGTGAGCTCAAATGCCCAGTAAGGATAACAATATAGTGGAAACTTTCATAAATAAGAATAAACATTTAAGGCAATGTATACTAAAACAAAATCCTTTCAAACTTGAACTTTCAACATAGTATGGCATAAATAAAATGAAATAATTCCATTTACTTATTCACATGGATATTCTACTAATCGAATAATCACATGCAAAAACAATAACCACTTTCATAATGATGGAATGCATAATGCCAGACTATCATAACCACATAGCCCAGGCCTCGTGCCAAGACTATAAATAAGATTTTGCCAAGGCCTTGTGCCAAGACACTAGTTTGTCTCATGAGACCTACCGATGCATCGAGGAGCTATAGCGGGCTCCACCCGTCACATATTAAGTCCAATGCATTCCCATATGAAAAGGTTTAAACATAACATAAACATTTGTATTAAAATTAGCATACGAAATGTCAATAATTTCACCATAAACCATGAATGGTATAAAAATAGCACATCCACAGTCAAACATATCACAAAACCTTCAATACAATATAGAAGTTTTGTATCATAATAAAACAACTTCAAATAAGTGTAAAATCCATCAAAGGATGTTGACATAGATGAAATCAAAACTCTTTTTAGAGAAATATATCTTTCTATTTTGAAATCATTTAAGAGTCATATATTTATAAAATAAAACATTTTCTTTGAAAATATTGTTATAAGCTTGTAAGGGAAGCTTCGACGATTTTATAATGGCGAAAAATAGCCGCACCCGCCGTATAAGTTAAAAAAACATTCTTACCTTAATTTTGTCGAAAAGGTTAAAAAGCACCTTGTTTGGAAAACGACGGAAAGATTCCTTTATAAACCTCTTATAAAAAGTCAAACAAGGGTATAAATTACTTTATCCCATATTCTTGTGAAGAGTAAAAATATTTTGAAATACATTTTTAAGAAACATGGATGTGGATGATAAAGAGATCCCAGTAGATTATTACGTATAAACAACCTCAGATAATGAAGAGATTGCGAAATAAACCCTTACCTTGTACTTTTACTTGGTTGGGGTAGGTTAACCTTCTGTATAATGGTGAAATAATTGTTATTAAATTATACAAGAATCATATATATTAATATCATATCATATATTATCTTTTAACATTGATTTGTTAATAATATCTTAGAATTATCGTCGTTTCGGGTGTTAACTTACTCGTTTTCTTTTATATGTTTTGTTACATAAGCCATGTTTGTTGTATATTATTCATATCCAGAATGATATAAAGTCCTTAAACATCATTTTTAAATCATCAAATGATAATTATACTTGAATGGATATGATGGAGAATGAATCTCATCGCGTTCGTGGAGACGGTAGTCCGTACGTACGCACGAGCGAAAATATCATTCTTTTGATATTAAAATAATATATAAATGGATGGTATATAATATATACAGAATTATTAACATGTAATATTTAATATTTACATGAGTTACACATCATTATTATACCCATCCAAATAATAATATATTGAATAACAATTACACCACGGCGTGGAGACGGTAAGCCGTACGTACGCACGTATGGTGACATGTTATTCAAAGGGTGGATAGAATACTGAATATGGTTGTACCATATTTATTATAACATCACATTATATGTGAGATACTGGAGTTATTATTTTATAATGGTAATAACAAAGAAAGAAGAAGTGGAAGAAGAAAGGAACTTGAAAAGGGGTGGTGAAAACATTACCTCTTCTTCGGGTTCTTCCTTTTGATTTGATCAAAAGGGCTCCTTAGGTTGGCTTTATGATCAATATAAGGCCTATAGGTTGTAGTGAGGGAATTTGGGAGAGTATTTGGGCAGAGTTTGGCCGAACCAAAAGGCTTTGAAGGTGTGAAGAAATGATAAGGAAGAGTGCCCTTTTATAAGAGGGGTGAGGGGCACCTTTGGAAAAACTAGAAATATTAATTTATAATAAATTCATATTCGGTTTCTAATGGCTCAAAAGTTGATTATTCAACGTTTGAGGTGGGTATGGGTCTAAAACAACTCAACCAATAGAATTTAGACAGGTTTTGGGTACTTATATTAACCTTATCTTTAAGTATTATCTCTAAGTTAATTAGTTTCACTTTTACAATGTCTCTTTGTATTTTTGTATAATATGGTTAATAAACTTACTATATACATCCAAGATACCCCCAAGTGGTCCATTAATGATTAAACTATCATGATATAAGTCTTTTGGCCAAACCGTAGATTTTTAAGAATTTAATATCAATTAATAATATAATATTTGTTTTAAGAACTCTTTTATGTCAATTTTGACACTATTCAATAGTTTATTTTTGTGAAACTCATAACAGATTTATTACTTAGAACAAAGTCAATTAAATCAATCCTATTATATCATATAATCCTATAAAATTAGTTTAATTCATTAAAATTTTCATATTATATTTATTTGGGTATTTATAATATCAATTATTTTAATTTTTCACTATTATAGTAATTACTTCATCATCATTGTGTCATAAATAAATTAAATTATTTAATGTCTAAAAATTATAAATAAAATATAATTATGTAGGAAATATTTTTATCTTTCTAATTAATATTTATAATCTAAAATCAAACATATATAACCCTATGTAAAAAATGTTTTTCTAAAAGATATATGCTTGTGTCATTTTTGTATTCATTTTAACTTAATTAAAATAAAGTGTCCCTATCACCTACAAGTGGCACCATGGGGTTCCAAAATCGATCCAAAGATTCCTATGGTAGAAACCTTATCAACCAATAAGGATAGCACACGTTTTAGGGTAATTTAGTATTATTATAATATTATTTTTTAACCCTTATTTACCGGATTTACCCTTAACCATGGTAAATAAAATATTTACCGCTGTAATTATTCAAAATGTCTAAAAATAAAAGTTACCTATTTACACAATTTGAACATCCTGATTCCAAATATGGAATCCATTTTTCTAAATTCAGAACACAGAAGTGGCAGAAATTAATTTAAAATTAATTCCCGCTGCCAAAACAAAAAGCGTGTTTTTAAGAGATAATAACTATCAAAAGATTGACACTTGTTTATGTTCGGTTTAATTGTAAAATTATGTCCAATGACCAAAATTATATTAAATTGTAAAAATATATTCTAAATATACTTTAAAACCACTCAAATTCATAATTTATCACTATTAATTATTTTGATTAAAAAAGTTGTTTTTAATTAAAATTTTGTAATTTTCACTATTCATCAAAATATTAAAGTTATCCGAAAAGTACCAAAATTTCACCTTAGGATAAATTCGATATTTCGAATCCAAAAATGAAGTCCATTTTGAAATATAAAATATATATAATTTCAAAAATTATGTATTACCATTCATAACGGCTAGTTTAATTGGTTATGGTGTGTTAGAACTCGATGTTGCGTACAACACACGCTATCACATTATTCAAAGAGAAGCGTACCGTAGAAGCTTGGGGTGTTACAGGGAATGTTTGACCAATTGAGTTAATCATGTTACCCACTTGAATAGGGGTTTTTTAGTCCTTTCACGTTCATTATAATTGGGGTTTCTCCCTTTATATTCCTCCATTAAAACCTCATGACTTTTATGCATTACCAATCCCTCCTTGGCTCCTTCCAAGACCTCCAATGAGTATTTTGAAGTGGTTTCTTGGAAATACTTCACCGAGTTCAAGAGGTTAGGTATTCCTTCTTTTTCATTGGTTTTATCTCTTTTTCCATTCTCCTATGACCCCAATGTCTATAATTTATCAATATTAATTCCGAATTTGGTAATAAATCAATAGATTTCTTCCTAAGGGTTGTGATATATACTTTAAGTTCCATTCTGATGGATTTTATCTACGGTGAAATTATTCAACTACATTAGGTAGGTGTTTCTAACTCATTTCCTAATATTTAAGAGTTACTTGATTTTAGGATTCTTTAGATGTGTTTTATATTTAAATTAATTATGTATATGATATCTAGTTTTTATTTTAAAAGGTTTTCCATGCTTGTGTGGGATTTCCTTTGGAAAAATTGGGTCATTTTCTTAGTGTAATGAAATTATATTTTGAAATGGTTTTTTATGAATTCTTAATGTCTGATAAAATTCTAAATACGGTTTTATTTGTGAAATTCACATGTTTTTTTGGATTTAGGGAAGATGGGGTTTTCAAAGTGGGTTCCCTTTTTGCTTATTGGTTTTCTTGTTTTTATGGGTTGTCTTGGTTTTATAAAGTGAAAATGGTGTTCTTGTTAGCCAATCTAGTTATGATTGGAAGTTTTTATGCATTAATTTAGAATTTTGTGTGAATTAAAAAAAATTAAAAAGAATTTCAAAAATTATATGTATTATATATGAAGTGTGAAGGCCTAGTTTTCACTATGTGATGTGATATTGATTTTACCCTTATTGATCCCCCATGGTTGTTTTTGATGTGTACGCTTATCCTTGTGATAAATGATTTTTTATGTGACTCATATAGTTATTATTTGTTAGGGATAATTTCGAGGGTTGATTGGGATGTGAAAAGGATGTGATCGTGGTTTTATCCATAAGGACTTTTTATTTCCATGTGATGATGTCATTATTCCTGATCCACCTCTGTTATTATTCCACGAGGATACTTAGGTTTCTAAGAGGTAAATAGTGGGACATTTCTTGGATAGTTTATTTTTTTCACTGGATAGATCCACCTTAGTGGTACGTAATACCTGGAATTTGGGTTCATCTCTGAGGAGACGGTTTAGAGAGATTTGGTGGATAAATGTGTGACGGTTACCTTACTGCTAGCTAGGTCAACTTTTGCATTTCATGTGTGGTCCCATTAGTCCTCATGGTGTTTCCTCATATTATGTATGGATTTGATTTATGTATTGGAATATGTATCTATTTTTCCATGGATGGAATTTATCGATGTGTAGTTTATTTTATGTCTCAGTAATATTGTTATATAATGTTATATTGTCGATTTATGAGCATTATGTTTTACCTTCTATGGTTATTCTTGTTTTTTCCCTTATTTTACTCTTACCTTATTTTTGGTTTTGTAAAATCTATTAGGGAAAAGTGGGAAAATAATTTTTTAAGTGGTACTTTTTCTTGGAATTATTTTTAACTATTTTAATATTTCTGTAGGTTTATCATCAAATGTGTTTTCTTAAGTTGAAGACTTGGTTTCCTTTAAAATCCTTTTTGTTTTGGAAATATAGTTTTTTATGAAATGGTTCTAGAAATGGAATTTTTTTCAGTAAAACCTTTTAATAGAATGTTTAAAAAATGTTTTCAATTGGGAAAATTCATGTTCCATGTATTTTTCTTATACTATAAATAAAGGAAATGAAAACCTATTTGTGTACCTAATCTGCAAGTTTTCAGTTTCTTTTTCTTTTATAGAAGGAATTAATTGGACTCATAATGGTATCCTACTAGCTTCGGCTCACAACCTACATAATCATGTTGTGGGTATGTAGTCTTCATGTCTTGTGAATGTATCTTCAGGTTGGATTGTGTCTTCTCTCCAATTGGAAGTGGGTGTTGCACAGGTGATGATGGTGACCATAGAATCACATGGAGTTGGTGATCAAACCATCAATTTCATGGAACCTCTTGGATCGGGCTTTTTATTAACTTATTTTCCCTTTATTTTTTATCTTTAATTGTATTTTTTATATATGATTGGTTGTTTATTTATTTAAGATGTCTCTTGTAATTTATCTTCTCTTTTTATTGTTAAACCATGTTTGGATGATTCTGTTTGGGTTATTGAGGGAGAAAAATTTCCCAATAGTAATAATTAATACCCTTTATTATTTTTGTTATCCCGAGGGGATTAGGGATGCTCCTCAGGTATGTGGAATACTATATTGACAGTCAAGTGGACGAACTTCCCATGTTAGTGCATTACAACTATTATATGTTATTGTTATTGAGACCAATGATGTATCTTCTCATGTTAATATTCCCTTGTTCATTTGGGATTTCCCTAAGGCTTTCCTAGAATACGTTTCCAGTATTCCTTTTAAAAGGTAGGTAGATTTATCCACCTATTTGGCCCCTAGTATGTAGTTGATTAGTATACACTATTGTTGCATAGAACATACTGAATTGAAAGAGATCAATATGTGGTTGGATTACATATTAGATAACTTATTTGTTCACTATAGTGTTTTTATATGGGTGGATGTTATTCTCTGTTACATGAAGGGTGATGGTTCAACTCACCTCTATATAAATTATTGAAATTTATACCAAGCAATTTTTAAGAATAAGTATTCTTTTAAACATGTGGATGAATGGTTTGATCAATTAATGATAGTAATATAGTTTTAAAAAATGATCTTTGGTTTGGTTATTATCATCTTGGTGTTAAGGAATCAGATATCCTAAAGAATCCTTTCCAGAGTCGGCATAGACACTGTGAATATCTTGTGATTCCTTTTTATAGCATGCTGATATTATATGAAATATATTTTTTCAAATAAATTTAATTTCTTTGATTGTTTGAGTTACACAGAAAACCGAGTTTAAGAAAACTATGATATACTAATAAATTGTATTTATCCACTAACCATTGGATTGGTAGGCATGAATAGAAGTAAATAAATTATAAAAAAACTATAATTAAATATTCATAAACGAATTATTTATGAATAAATTAATTAAAAATATAAATAAAATATATTTAAAAGTAAAGGATATATTTTTTTCTGAAAATGATAATTATGAGAACATATTATTTTTATAATAATAAACTATATTTATTGCTGTTGGAGAATTTTTTTAGTGATCTTTTTATATTATATATACATATATATAAATTGGACATTAATTTAATTATTTTTTCTTGTCATGGGATAAGAATAAATCAAGTTTTATTCTTATTTTGTTTCTAAAAAACAGTTTTCATTGCATGTTTCACAATTTTTATAAAAAAATATGCCCCTTATAGAAAATTAATTTTTATAAAATGGATTTTTTATTTTTAATCAGAAGTTCCAAATTTGTTAAATAGGTCACTTTTAATATTTCATCAATATGAATAGTAAATGTGGTAAAAATTATCACATTGGTAAAGGGTAAATCAACATAAACAAGGTTAAAATTCCATGATAAGTCCATAATTTTTCATCCTAATTTTTATTGGATGAATTTTATTAGACCCTTTTCAGCATAGTATCTATATTTAGTTGTTCAATGGAAAATTTTCCTAGAAAATAAACAATATAATATTTAATGCAAAGAATGTTACAAAATCTCTCTCTCTTTGTTTTAAATATCTTCTATGTGTCCACAAATGGAAAAGATAAATTTATGAATAAGTATAAGTGACTATTTTTATATTATTGAAATTAGTTACATGATATAAATTTATTTATAATTTTTATTAATTATATAATGACATTAAATTCTAATGCAACCCGATGCTGTATTTTTTCAATTAATAAAAATATATATAGTGATTTTAAAAATATTAAAAGTAAAATAATTTGAGTTAGTTAATTTTTTAAAAGAATTATATAGATGAGTAAGAAATATTCATATTATGTTATGTAAATATATTAAAAATATCTCTTTTTATTGATATATTTAACGTCAAATTAATTGAATGGTGTTAATAAATACATTAATGGAAACAATGATATTTTATAATATATAATATTTTATTAAATGATATAAATTTAGAACAATATTAGATTTAGTAAAACGGATAGGATATGGTTTTAAAAATCAACCCTAGTATATTTATGGGTTTTTTTCATTTTAGAGTAACATTATTAATCCTTAAATGTTAAAAACATTAATATTATGGTAACATTCAAATGGGTTAAAAGAAAATGGTAAGGGTGACAATGTGATCCAAACATGTAAAAAATTTATTTTATGAGAGGATTTAGACTCATGATAATATTATCTTATAATAAAATCAATTTGGGTCAATTTTGACATTAAAATTAATTTATAATAGTTTAATATTTTATGAGATTCTAAGGGTTACCCTCCCCTCAATTGTAAAATGGTACTTATCCTTTATCTTATTCACCCAACTTTGAGCCATATAGATAAAAAATACTCTTAAAATATCTATTCTAATCATTTAAAGACACATTCTATAGATTATTTTCCTACCAAAATACCAACCCCTGATCCCTTAAGAGGATATCTAAAGGTGTAATTTCAAATAATAAGTAATCATCATAACCGATAACTTTTTAAAAAAATATTCTTTTACATCATATAAATATGATATGTTCTTAATAAAATAATAACATAAGTATCCTATATTTATTTAAATGTTATTATTATCATGAAACTGCCTTTACTCACCATCTTTCCATCAAATGGAATTTGAGAATATCCCTCATGCATACGAATAGTTTACCATCCTCATTTAGTGATACAATACATTTCTCATCAACATATTTTATGGATGGGTATTATTGTAACGTCCCTGAACCCGGAGCCCTTAATCCAGTTCCCCGAGCCAGGTCACCACATGATATCAAATGAACCTCCCTATACTCCATAGGTTTTTTATTATCAACGAGGGTCTAATAGGTCATGTAGGGAGACAATACTCTCAATATTAGAGTACGACACTAAAAATAACAACTTAAATAACAAAAAAAGAGAACAATCAATAACATGCATAATTAACCAATTCCCAAAACTGGGAACAACCATATACAATAGTAAATATGTTATGCCTTGCTACAACGAGAAGTGAATAAAACACTGAAATAAAGAAAATTGTAGCATTCCAAAAATCGTCTGAACCCCAAGTCTGGAACATCACCCAACATGTCCCATGTCCAACTCAACTCCCTAGCATGGGTACCTTTCCCTTTTCTTGACTTGCAAGCATGAAATCAGCTCTGGTACCCAACAGAGGCCTGAGAAAGGTGTTAGTATAACTCAGTAGGCCACCACCAATGGTGTCTACAAAATATCCCGCAATGGAAGATAGTTCATGAAAGTGATAAATGATGACAAGTAAGGATAAATAGTTCATCAAGGATCTCTAGACTTTGTTCATTTAATTTATACTACTATTGAATCCAGGTTCACTACATAGGAATTTCATGATTTAATCTGCACTTTTCATGTGTTCAATGGATTAGGAACATTCAATATTTACAAGTATACGGGGATAAAATCAAGTCATATCTCACTAGGAATCACATTATAACAAACCCATAATCCTCACCTTGAAGCCTCAATCCAGGAGGAATGTAACTGTTAAGGAGAAATAAAACTCTATCCCCCTCCCTAACCTGTGCATTTAGGGGAGAAGCTAAAACCTTGGTCTAACTCAACCTATGGGCGTAGAACCTCAAGTCGATACCCCACCCATCGAATCCATGTTCACATGCTTATTTTTCACTCAGCACAATTAACCATATCACAATAAAGATAACCAATATCATTCAAAACATCAAAAAAAATATCATTAAATAGGGAAATTAGAATTATTGCCTCAATCCATTAAGACATTCTCTAGTTCTAACCCACAACATTCATCCCCATTTCCCATTACCCATTCCTATCTCACTAAGCATAATCATTTATAAATCTAATACCTTAGCATTTTCCCTTATCTCACATAAACCCTTTTAAGCCAACCAAACACCAACATAGGTCACCGCCCAAAAAAGGTGGGTTACTAGGACTCCCATTCACATCCTTCAGGATTAATATCATATTCACCCTAGGCTCTATGTTCTCTCACAACATCCCTACAATTACTTATCTAAACTCTAAGTCTGGGAATGTGGGAACACCCCATGGGTCTCCCTAACATAGGTCATATATTCCTCCATGCGTCACATGGGGATCATGAGGGTTCCATTAGGTTGTTTAGACACCCTAAAAATCACATCACAAAAATGGAATGAAGAACTAATCAAAATAGGGTAAGTATCAAAACCTTACATGCACAAATATCCATTAAACTCACGGAATATAACTTGTAGATCACCTACCTCAAATACATTGATGAATGCCCTCTCTACTAATTCATTATATCCCGATCCAACACCCCTTTGAAGCCTAAACCTAGATCTCACCATAAAAGAGATTTTTGAGTGCTTTGAATGGAAAATCTCCAAAAATACAAGATCTAAACTAGAAAGGAGAGAGGAGAAGAAGATTAGACTCACCTAGATATTAGATTTTCATCTAATGAAACTCCAAATGGTCAATAATCAAAGGAGATCAGTCTGTGGAAGCTCTTGGTCCCTTTGGTTCATTCCTATGGTTGCAAGGGAGGAGGAGGAGGGAAATCCCGAGTGAACATAAATACCCTAGAGTGGTAATTTTGTAATTTTTTAAAAATGTTTTTGGACCACATGGTTTACCTACACGGTATTTCATACAGTGAAAAAACCATGTTGATGCCACTGTCCAAAATCCCACATCCTTCATGGTTTCCCTGGACTATCCACACGGTTATCACTAACCATGCACAGACCATGCGGCCTACCCAAAAAACTCTCCCT
Organism: Viscum album; assembly: GCA_963277665.1. Classification (NCBI taxonomy): domain Eukaryota; kingdom Viridiplantae; phylum Streptophyta; class Magnoliopsida; order Santalales; family Viscaceae; genus Viscum; species Viscum album. Next base: position 1,042,845,560 of record OY728166.1, read on the forward strand.
TTCTCCTTTTTCATGTCTTGAACCCTCAGAAAACCCCTGAGCCTCATTAAGGACTTGGTTAAGTAGTTAATGAACCAAAATAAAGGGATTAGACTGAAACCTAAGTTTAACATACCTTACAGAGAAATCTGGGATCTTACAACCTCCCCACCTTATAACGGCTCGTCCTCGAGCCGCTCTTATATGCATCACCATGTTGCATAGAAAGGAGTTTGGGCCATTGAGCCCATATTTTTTATTCTCTCTCCCAAGTTTACTCCTGAAATTTTTTGTGCTTCCACAACACATGGATCAAAGGAACAACCTTTCCTCACAAAACTTTCTCATTGCGGTCCACGGAATGAATCAAATTCTTCTCAAAGGATGCATCAACATCAAGATCAACATCATCAATATCTAGAACATGATATGGATCAGGATGATATAGTCGAATATGTGAAGCATGAAACACATCATGCATCCCACTATACCGTTGTGGAAGAGAAAATCGGTAAGCCACTGGACCGATACTCTCCACAATATCAAATGGCCCCATATAATTAGGTGAAAACATTCCCTACTTCCAAATTCGACGGTGAACCATCCTCAGTGACACCCGAAAAAACACACTATTTCCCACCCTATACTCCAGAGGTCTATGATGCTGATCTGCATAAGACTTCTGCCTACTCTACACTAATCCCATACCTTTCTGAATCGAACTCACATTCTTCAATGTTACCCTCGTGATAATTGGTCCCAATAAATTAGACTCTCCCACCTCTAACCAACACTGCGGAGATCTACACGGTCTCACATAGAGTGCCTCAAAATGAGCCATATTAATTGTAAAATAAAAAATAGTTATTGTTGGGAAACTCAAGTGGAGAAAATTGTTTCTCCCAGAAGCCACAAAAATTCAAAACAAAAGCACTCAACATGTCCTCTAACACATGAATAATTCTTTCTGACTGGTCGTCCTTCTGCGTGTCATAAGATGTACTCAAAAACACCTGGGTTCCAAGAACCTTTTATAAATCCTTCCAGAAGTGTGAAGTGAAATGTGGATCATGATCTGAAACAATGGTTATCGGAACACCATGCAACTTCACTAACCCTTGAACATATAACTCACCCAGCTAATCAATTGAAAAGGTCTCCTGGATCGGGAAGAAATTATCCCATTTTGTCAACCGATCCACGAACACCCAAATTTCATCACTCTTATGAGGCATCCTCAGAAGACCAACCACGAATTCCATTGTCACTTCATTCCATTCCCACTCTAGAATGATAAATGACTACAACACTCCACCTGGACACTGGTGCTCAGTCGTCACCTGTTGACAGGTAAGGCACCTAGCCACAAAGCCCACAACTTCTTTCTTCATTCTAGGCCACCAAAACTACATATGGAGGTCACAGTACATATAAGTTAAATCCAGATGTATTTACCACTTCGATGCATGGAACTAGCACATAAAATCTTCATGTACTCCTAAAAGTACTCCAACACGGTCATGAACAAGAGCAACCCCATTAGTGCCAAAAACCAGCTAGAAGGTAACTCCCCACCTTTAAGACTTTACTTCATAGTTAAACACTTCGGATCTTCTAAATTTATCTTCTTAATCAATCTAAAAATCATAGATTCAATTTTTATGGATCCAAGAGTCATCTTCCCAGGCTCATTTTGTACCTCCAGGTGCATCTCAACAAACAAGGTCATTGATATCCACTCTGATGATGATTCGTGGACCACCTGAATCTGATTCTTCTAGATCAAAAGATCAGCAACACCATTCCCTTTTCCTAGTGTGTAAACCAACTCAAAATAAAAATATTTCTAGTATTAAACCCACCTTCGATGTTGAAGATTCAGATCTTGTTAATAGAATATGTTCATGTGAATTTTATGGTCAGTAAACAACGTAAAATTCCCAACAAGTAATGCCTCCAACAATTCAACGAATGAACCACTACAGCTAGTTCAAGCTCATGAGTTGGGTAATTTCTCTCATGTGGCCTCAACTGTCTCGACCCATAAGCAACAACCTTGTCATCATGCATCAGCACAACACCAAGTCCAACATCATACGCATCACAAAACAAGGTATACTAATTACACAGTTCAGGTAAAATAAAAATCTATGCATTAATCAAACGCTTCTTTAGCACTTTAAAAGCACTTTCACATGATCCTAACCATTCAAACTTCTCTCCCTTCATGGTCAGACCAGAGAGTGGTGCTTCCAAATGAGATAAGTCCTTAATGAACCTCAGATAATAACCAGCTAAACAAAGAAAACTCCAAACATCCAAAATTATATTGGGATGTTCCCAAGACACCACAACATGTAATTTCTCTGGATCCACAGAGACACCAAATTCCGAGATTTTGTGTCCCAAAACGTTCACCTCACCAATCCAAAACTGACACTTTGATAGCTTGGAATATAGACTATGATCTCTTAGTGTACTCAAAATGATTTCAAGATGTTGGGAACGATCGTCCTGAGTCTTAGAGTACAGTAAGATATCATCAACAAAAACAACAATGAACTGGTCTAGATATGGGTGAAATATTTGGTACATAAAATCCATGAACATAACTAGTGTGTTGGTCAACCCAAATGGCATTAAAAAAATCATACAACCCATACGTTCTTCGAAAAGCTTTCTGTGGTATGTTATAAGGTATCACCCTTAACTAATGGTATATCGATCTCAAATCGATCTTAGAAAAAATAAAAGGGCCTCTGAGATGGTTAAAAAGATCATTGATTCTAGGAAGTGGGTATTAGTTCTTCCCCATCATCTGATTTAGTCTTCTATAATTGACACAATTTCTATGTGACCCAGCATCCTTCTTAGAAAAAAGCAGTAGATATCCCCAAGGGGATATACTAGGACAAATAAACCCCTTGTCTTCTAATTCCTCCAACTGAACCTTCAATTCTTGGAGTTCTATCGATGCCATAGGATATCATGGAATGAATATTGGCTCTTATCCTAGTAACAACTCAATGGTGAACTCAACATCTCTCTCAGGTGGTAACCCCTAGAAGTCCTCAGGAAACACATTCTAAATCTAATCCACTGCTGGTGGGAATATTGGGTACTAATTCTCCGCATCATTTAACATAAGGTAGGCTACCTAGGTCGTGAGATCGCCCAATAACTGGAAAGAGTCCCGACACATCCGGATGGAGCATCACACTTACCATAAGAGACATAGGTGTCTCCATCGAGAAAAGTAAACATTACCCAACATTGATAACAGTAGATGTGGTCTTGATACAACTCTAACCAGTCTATACCTAATATTAGTTCAAAACCTGACATCTCTAGGAAAAACAGATCTTATAGAAAACGATACCCACTAACCTCCAGAGCATTACCCATACACTTCCCAATGTCCTCAAATCGTAACCCTAGTAGAGTGTCAAGTGACATTACCCCACTCACAGTTTCTACGATTAAGCCAAACACAACTACAAAGTGAGACGAAATAAAGGAATGCGTAGAACCTGTATCAAATAATGCACTAGTAAGTGTGGAAGATACAATAATCATACATCAAACTTTGGATGATCCTACCTCACCACCCTCATGTGTTGTATTAACCACATGGAGTTGACCAATCCCTCTACCCAAGGACGCAACCTGAGTACCATGTGCTGCACTCCCCTGATGGTAAGAATGGTCTCACCTAGAGTTCCTTGTCCACCACACCTACTGGTACGAGCTATAGAGCTCCAAATTCTAGCATGATATGGGGTAACTGATGCCTTGAATACACTCGGAATCTTCCTATGACCTCCATCATTCCCTAAATGTTGCAGGTTCCTACATAACCTCTGCACATGGCCTAACCTACCACATGCTCGGCACTGAACCGGAGGGTGGGGAAACAAGTCACACTTGTTCCTTGAACTACCACACTAATAACAGAAGACCTGGTCACCACCTTGAAAAGTTGTCCCCCACTTATGAATTCTCTGTGTGCATCTACCCTGCTGAAAGGTTCCATTGTGGCGCTTCTTACTATCAAAATCTCCACCACTAACTCACCCAGCGGGCACCACAAGTTCACAACCTAAAGCCCCCTTGAGGTTTCCTTACGAGATAATAGCCTAATCTTGTAACGCCCCCGCCCCAGTTACCGAGAGTCGGTACATTATTACATAACATTGGCATGATCATAAAAGATCATGTATCGAAGGACCGATTAGTTTAGTATCCTTGGAAACACTAGATATATTCATAATTCTTATATTACATCATAAAGTGAAAAAAACTACAACAAAATCTTTTCTTCATATCCCCTCATACTATCCCTGTAGGTCATTCATAAAATACTTCTTCACATCCTGGGAAAAATTAAAACATTTAGAGGGGCGAGCTCAGATACTCAGTAAGGAAAACAATATAGTGGAAACTTTCATAAATAAACATAGACATTTAAGACAATGTATAACTAAAACAAAAGCCTTTTAAACATGAACTTCAACATAATATGGAAAAGATGAAATGAAATAATGTCATTTAATTATTCACATGGATATTCTACTAGTCGAATAATCACATGAAATATCAATAACCACTTTCATAATGATGGAATTCATAATGTCATACTATCATAACCACATAGTCAAGGCCTTGTGCCAAGACTACAAATAAGATTTTGTCAAGGCCTTATGCCAAGACACTAGTTTGTATCATGAGACCTACTGATTCATCAAGGAGCAATAGCGGGCTCCACCCGTCACTTATTAAGTCCAATGCATTCCTCATATTAATAGGTTTAAACATAACATAAACATTCGTATTAAAACTAGCATAAAAAATGTCAATACTTTCTCCATAAACCATGAATGGTATAAAAATAGCACATCCACAGTAAAACATATCACATAACCTTAAATACTATATAGAAGTTTTGTATCATAATAAATCAACTCCAAATAAGCTTAAAATCCATCAAAGGATGTTGACATAGATGAAATAAAAACTATTTGAGATAAATATCTCTTTTTTTTTTAAATTATTTAAAAGTCACATAATTATAAAATAAAATATTTACTTTAGAAACATTATTATAAGCTTTTAAGGGAATATTTGATGATTTTATAATGGCGGAAAATAGCTTCACCCACCGTATAAGTTAAAAAAAGACATTCTTACCCTAATTCTGTCAAAAAGGATAAAAAGGACCTTATTTGGAAAACGACAGAAAGATACCTTTATAAAATTTTTATTAAAAGTTAAAAAAGGGTATAAATGACTTTAACCCATATTATGTAAAATAGTAAGAATTTTTTGAAATAAATTTTTAATAAACATGGATTTGGATGATAAAGAGGTCCCAGTAGATAATTACGTATAAACAACCTCGGATAATGAAGAGATTGTGAAATAAACCTTTACCTTGTACTTTTCCATGGTTGAGGGTAGGTTAACCTCCTGTATAATGGTCAAATAATTGTTATTAAATTATACAAGAATCATATACATTAATTTGGTATCATATATGATCTTTTAACATTTCTTTGTTAATAATATCTTAGTATTATCGTCATTTCGGGTGTTAACTTACTCGTTTTCTTTAATATGTTTTGTTTCATAAGTCGTGTTTGTTATGGATAGGTTGTATTTTATTCATATACAGAATGAGATCAGGTCTTTAAACATTATTTTTAATCATCAAATGAGAATTATAATTGAATGGATACGATGTGGAATGAATTTCATCGCGTTCGTGGAGACGGTTGTCTATAAGTACGCACGAGCGACAAAATCATTATTTTGATATTAAATTAATATATAATTGGATGGTATATCATATATACAGAATCATTATAATGTTATTTTTATTATTTACTTCAATTACACATCATTATCATACCCATCCAAATAATAATGTTTTGAATAACAATTACACCACAACATGGAGACGGTAAGCCGTACATACGCACGTATGGTGACATGTCATTCAAAAGATGGATAGAATACTGAATATAGTTGTACCATAATTATAATAACATAAATGTACATAGAATATAATGGAGTTATTATTTTATAATGGAAATAACAAAGAAAGAAGAATTTGAAGAAGAAAGAAACTTGAAAGAGGGTGGTGAAAACATTACCTCTTCTTCGGGTTCGTCCTTTTGATTTGATCAAAAGGGATCCTTAGGTTGTCTTTATGATAAAAATAAGGCCTCTAGGTTTAATTGAGGAAATTTTAGAGAATATTTGGGAAGGTTTTGGCCGATCCAAAAGGAATTGAAGGTGTAAAATTGAGAGAAGGGGGAGTGCCCTTTTATAAGAGGGGTGAGGGGCACCTTAGGAAAAACTCAAAATATTATTTTACAATAAATTCATATTCGGTTTATAATGGCTCAAAAGTGACTTATTTATAATATATGGTGGGTATGGGTTGAAATACTCTCAACCAATATATTTTAGACAGGTTTGGGTCACTAAATTAACCTTATCATTTATATTTAACTCTTAGTTAAATAGTTTTACATTTACCATGTCTCTTGGTATTTTTATATTATATAGTTAATAAACTTAGTATATACATCCAATCAAACATAAAGTGGTTAATTAATGATATAACTATCATTATATAAGTCCTTTTACCGAACCTTATATTTTTAGGAATAGAATATCAATTAATAATATAATATTTTTTTTAAAAACTCTTCTATGTCAATTTTGAAACTATTTGGTATTTTGTTTTTTCTAAATTCCTAACAGCATTATTATTTCGAACATGATTCATTTAAACAAACCTAACATGTCATATTAACCTATAAAATTCGTTTAATTCATTAAAAGTCTCAAATTATATTTATCTGGGTATTTATAATATCAATTATTTTAATATTTCACTAATAAGGTAATTATTGCATCATCATTGTGTCATAAATAAACTAAATTATTTAATGTCAAAAAATTATAAATAAAATACTATTATGTAGGAAATAGTTTTATCTTTCTAATAAATATTTATAATCGAATTTATCTTATGTATAACTCTATATTAAAAATTGTTTAGTTATTAAACATTGATTTTAACTCTTTTAACTCTTCTTTGAATTAAATAATAATAAATGTCCTAATCTAATCCAAGTGAACCAAAGAGGTTCATATTTTATTCCTAAGGTTTTTTTTTATCTAATTATAATTATCCATTAAAATTAGGACATGTTTTAGGGTAATAAAAATATCAATTTTACCATTAATTATCCTATTTACATTTAACTGTGGTAAATAAAAGTAAAAAGTTACTATTCACCAAAAATTATTTTTATTTTATTAAACCACATTTTACTCCTTGATATTAACCATGTCTCTCAGATTTTCGAAATTCCACTCACAAAAGTGGTAAAATTAAGTTTTATGTGATTTTTCAAATTCTCCTAGGAGATGGGTAAAAGACGGTGAAAAGTTCAATAAAATTTTTATATATCTAAAATTATTATAAAATGACTACAATGAATTAAATTGAACTAATATAAGTATTATGTATCTATTTTTACCTAAAATAAATTTAAATAAAATAAATAATTATTTAAATAAAAATTCGGTTTTTAACTATAACTTAGTGTTTTTAACTATTCATCAATAATTGAAAGTTTTCATAAAAATACCAAAAATTCACCCTAAGCTAATTTCGATATTCTGAATCCAAAAATGAATTCCATTTTGAAAGATAAAATTTATAAAATTTTAAAAAGTGGGTATTACTATTCATAATGGCTAGTTTGATTGGTTATGGTGTGTGTTAGAACTCGAAGTTGCGTACAACACACGCTACTTTCTTATTCAAAGTGAAGCGTATCGTGGAAGCTTTGGGTGTTACATTATCTCCTCATTCAAATAATTTTGTCCTCAAAATTTCTAGAATATTTCTGAATAAAAATACTCAGGTGGTTCTTCATCATAAGTTCCTCGGGTTCCCACATTGCTTCTTCCATCTTATGGTTTCTCCGTAGAACTTTTACCAGACGAGTCGTCTGGTTTCTCAGCACTTGTTCTCTTGTATCAAGAATCCTAATGGGCTCTTTGCAATATGATATATCAGGTTCTAGTTCTAATTTTTCATAAGGGAGTAAATGCGTTCGGTCATGCATGTATTTTCTCAACAGTGATACGTGGAACACATCGTGAACTTTGGAGAGACTTGGCACCATTGCCAAACAGTAAGCAACATCCCCAATTCGTTCTAGAATTTCGAAATGTCTGATGTACCTGGGACTCAATTTTCCCTTCTTGCTAAAATGTATAAATCCCTTACATGGATATACCTTTAGGAAAACATGATATCCTACTGGAAATTCAAAATCATTCCTTTGTTTATCGACATAGCTCTTATGCCTACTTCGAGCTACTTTGATGTGGTTTTGGATTACCTTCACCTTTTCCATCGTTTCCTCCACCAGTTCTGGGCCTACGAGTTTTCATTCACCAACATCATCCCAACAGGTTGGTCTGAGACATCTCTTTTCATATAATGCTTTATATGGTGCCATTTTAATACTTGAATGGAAGCTATTGTTATAGGAAAATTCTACCAGAGGTAAATATTGATCCCACATACCCTGAAAGTCAGGTGAGCAAGATCTCAACATGTCTTCTATGGTTTGAATAGTCTGTTCTGATTGTCCATCTGTTTGAGGGTGGTAGGCAGTGCTCAAACGAAGTTCAATATCCAAGGCCTTCTAAAGACACTTCCAGAATCTTGAAGTAAAACGGGGATCACGATCAGAAACAATCGATAGGGGCACTCCATGAAGCCTCACAACTTCATTAATATATAGTCTTGCTAGACGTTCAAGTGGTAAATCTGCCCTTATAGTAAGAAAATGTGAAGACTTGGTAAGGTGATCAACAATGAACTATATTGCATCGTTTTTTCTAAGAGTCTTTGGTAGTCCCATGAAAAAGTCCATCGTGATATTATCCCATTTCCACTCAGGTATGGGAAGAGGTTGCATGACTCCTCCAGGCTGTTGCCTTCCATCTTTCACTTGTTGACAAACCATTCATCTTAACAAAAAATCAGAAATCTCCCTCTTCATGTTCTCCAACCAAAAATGGTCCTTCAAATCTCTATACATTTTGGTGCTCCTTGGGTGTATAGAGAAATTGGAACTATGAGCATTGTCCAACAATTCCCTCTTTAGATCAGGTATATCGGGAACACAAAGTCTCTTCCCAAATTTCAAAATTCCATCTTCATACACAAAGTCACTCAATCTCCCATCATTCATAGCTTTAATCTTCTTTTTAAATTCTTCATCATCGGTCTGAGAACTCTTAATCCATTCTAGTAAAGATTGTTTGGAAACCATTTGAAAAATTATCGATGTTCCACCTTCCGTGGTTATTCCCATATCCTACTTTACTAGATCCATGAACATTTGATCCCTTTAAACTCTCATTTTGTTCAAAACTCCATCATCCTTTCTACTCAAAGCATCTTCCACCTTATTTGTCTTCCCTGGGTGGTAGTGTATCGCGAAATCATAATCCTTGAGTAGTTCAAGCCATCTTATTTTCCTCATGTTGAGTTCTTTCTATGAGAAAATATATTTTAAACTCTTGTGATCAGTATAAATCTCACATTTTTCACCATAGAGATAATTTCTCCATATCTTCAAAGAAGAGATTACAGCAGCTAACTCAATATCATGAGTAGGATAGTTTTTCTCATGAATTTTTAGTTGTCATGATGCAAAGGCAATAACCCTATCATTCTGTATAAGGACACAACCAAGTCCTTTCTTCGATGCATCACTATAAATAACAAACCTGTCATTCCCCGATGGTAAAGTAAATATATGATCATTGACTAATCTTCTCTTCAGTTCTTCATAACATTCTCCACACTCTTTTTTCCAATCAAATTTTACCCCTTTACGTGTGAGCATCGTTAATGGGTTAACCAATCAGGAAAAATTCTAGACCAAACGTCGATAATAACCTGTTAAACCAATAAAACTGTGTACCTTAGTTATACTCATTGGTGCTGGCCATTCTTGGATTTCTCTTTTTTTAGAAGGATAAATAGAGATTCCATCCTTAGAGACAATATGGCCAAGAAAAGAAATCTCCTGAAGCCAGAATTCACAATTGCTAAACTTCCCATATAATTCATGTCTTCTCAGAGTCTTCAATATAATGTGCAAGTAATTTTCATGATCTTTGTATCTTTTGGAGTATACCAAGATATTATCAACAAATACCACCAAAAATTCATCAAGATATTCCTTTAAAACTATGTTCATTAGATCCATGAAAACAGAGGGTGCATTAGTCAGCCAAAAAGGCATTACTGTAAACTCGTAATGCCCGAACCTAGTTCTAAATGATATCTTCAGAATGTCTTCCTTCTTCACACACAACTGATGGTATCCAGATCGATGGTCAATCTTTGAAAAGTATTTACCTCCATGCAGTTGGTCAAATAAATCATCAATGCGAGGTAGGTGATACTTGTTCTTTATTGTTATAGCACTGATCTCCCTGTAGTCGATACATAACCTCATAGATCCATCTTTCTTCTTAACAAAAAGGACAGGGGCTCCCCATAGAGAAACACTAGGGTGAATAAATCGCTTATTACTCAATTCCTCTAGTTGTTTCTTTAGTTCCACTAATTCTACAGTGGACATTCTATAAGGGGTCTTCGATATGGGCCTTGATCCAGGAATTAAATCAATGGAAAACTCAATTTCTCGTTCTAGAGGATGTTCCAGTAAATCCTATGGAAAAACATCAACATATTCTTTCAAAATAGGTAAATCCTATATTAGAACATTAATTTCTTAACCCATAGTTTTTTCATTTTCTTCCTCCCTAATAATTTAATTTAGTTGAGCTACTGGGGGTGGATCTAGATAAGAATCAGGTGGTGAAAATTCTACTCTAAAGATAAGGTGTTTCTTATCATCATTATCAAAAATCTTAACCTCCTTCTTCTTAAAATAAATCTTCACATCATGGTCTAAAAGACAATCCATACTGAGGATTATATCAAACTCAATCATAGGTATGACAATGAGATCAGCAGATAAAGAACATTTATATGCTCTAATGGGAACTGATTCACAGAACATTGTAGGAATGGTACTTGCATTAGAAGTTTTAACTGTCAACTCCCTTGTTAAATAAAATTGTAAATATCTAATTTTCTTAGAAAAATGGGAAGATATGAAACAATGTGATGATCCAGAATCAAATAAAGCATTTTTGAAACTTGATCAGACCATTAAATTACCTGCCAGAATGCCTTTCGGATCTTCTACCTCATCATTAGTGATAGCATAACACTACTGGAAATATAGACAATACCAACGGTTCAAAACCATTGGTATAGGCTGGAAAAACGTTGGTATAATATATACCAATGTTTTCCCAACCCGTAGGGAAGTAAGGCATTGGGAAAGACCTTTACCAAAGGTTTAAGGAAAACCATTGGCAAAAGGTGGTGGAAGTTTTAATTTCCCAACGGTTCCTCTAAAACGTTGGAAAATTCATATTTCTGAGCTTATACCAACGATTCAAAACCATTGGTATAGCTTTTTACCAACGGTTTAGAAAAACCGTTGGTATATATTCATATATTCTCAAAGCATATCAATGGTTCTAAACAGTTGGTATAGCTTTTTACCAATGGTTTATCTAAACCGTTGGTATATATTCATATATTCTCAAAGTATACCAACGGTTCTAAACCGTTGGTATTGGGTATTTTCACAAAAAACTAGTAGCCTGCATACAGCTGCCTCCACTTGATACACCTGCATAAAAAACATCACAAATAACAGCTATAAATAGACTTCAAACACCACAAAAAACATTGTAAATAGCATAAAAAACACATAAAAACATCACTCTTCCAACCATGCCATGTACTACAATTCTCCATTTCAATCTTCATATGACAACAACTCTTCCAATTAACCTATTTCAATTTATTGGGTTCACACATATCAATTATTTCTTACTCAAAAGGTGATGATTATGATAGAAATTGGTGCATGAGGGGTATGTGTGATAAAGTGAATTAACAATGTGGTTAATATTTGTGCATCATCTAGAGTGATTCATGACTTGCATTGAATGTGATGTGGGGGGATGTCCAGAGAGGGGAGGGGGTTGTCCAGGAAGAGGGGAGGGGAGATTTCGAGGGAGCGAGTATGGGGGTCATGGAGAATGTGCAACAATCATTTGTATTCAAATTATAGCATATCATCACATGCATTTGATGATCATGAGCTAATAAGCTTACCAAGTCATTCATATAGTTCAAGACACACAAAAATGGAATAATCTCAAATAACATTGCATGATCAAAGAAATAAAAAAAGGCATGTGAAATCAACATGCCTACATTTACATATCATCCATGAGGTATAACATTTAATCAAATTGTAATAGAATTATACATAAGGCATACGAGTCTCATTTACTTGCATACACAACAGTACAAAAGGAAAATGATATTCATGTCTGGGGGGCTGTTCGGGGTCCAAGAAAGAGGTTGGGTGGGCTGTCCAGGGTCCAGGAAGGGGGTGGGGGGGCTGTCTGGGGCTGTCCATTCACGTCACATTTGACTCATGGATCGTTGTCCTTAAGTTTCAACAGAATTAGAATGTGTTTGGTCAGTTTTTCATATGTCAGATGTTGATTTCACATAAAATTAAGTCCATTTTTAACAAAACAGAGGAACTTTGAGTGGTGTCGGCGACACTGGGCCTCGGATTGAGGCAGGGTTGACTCGAACACGTCACATATGAGACATGGATAATTTTGCAAAAGTATCAACACAATCAGAAGCCGTTTGATCGGTTTGACGTATGTACGTAAAATATTGTCCATTTTAAACAAAATACATACACATGGAGTAATACCAGCCACACTGCACTTCTGATTGATCCAGGGTTGACTCGTACACATCACATATAACCCATGGATTGTTTTCCTAAAGTATCAACATAATTCAAAGGCGTTTGGTCAGTTTCCCGTATGTTAGTTGTTGATTTCACTTAAAAATAAGTCCATTTTGAACAAAAGAGAGGAATTTTGAGTGGTCTCGGCCACACCACACCTCGGATAGAGGCTAATTTGACTCGTACACGTCACATTTGACCCGTGGATCATTTTACTTAAGTTATAACATAATCTGAATGTGTTTGGTTGGTTTGTCGTATGTCAGTTGTTGATTAAACATAAAATTAAGTACATTTTTAACAAAACAGAGGCACTTTGAGTGGTGTCGGCCACACCAGGCCTCAGATTGAGGCAAGGTTGACTCGTACACATCACATATGAGTCATGGATCATTGTTCAAAAGTATTAACACAATCAGAATCTGTTTTATTGGTTTGGCATATGTACATAAAATATTGTCCATTATAAACAAAATACATACACATGGAGTGATACCGGCCACACCGCGCTTTAGATTGAGCTGGGGTTGACTCTTACACATCAAATATAACCCATGGATCGTTTTTCTAAAGTGTTAATACAATCCGAAGGTGTTTGGTTAGTTTCCCATATGTCACTTGTTGATTTCACTTAAAAATAAGTCCATTTTGAACAAAAGAGAGGGATTTTGAGTGGTCCCGGCCACACCGCGCCTCAGATTAAGGAACATTTGACTCGTATAAATTACATTTGACCCATGGATCTTTTTCCTTAAGTTTCAATAGAATACGAATGCATTTGGTCAGTTTTCTGTATGTCAGTTGTTGATTTCAGTTAAAATTAAGTCCATTTTTAACAAAACAGAGGCACTTTGAGTGGTGTTGGCCACACCGGGCCCTGGATTGAGCTGGGGTTGACTCTTATACATCACATATGAGTCATTTATATCTTTGAAAAAGTATCAACACAATCAGAATCCGTTTGATCGGTTTGACGTATGTACGTAAAATATTGTCCATTTTAAACAAAAGAGGGATAGTTTGGGTGGTTCCGGCCACACCGCGCCTCGGATTGAGGCGGGGTTGACTCGTACATGTCACATATAACCCATGGATGGTTTTTCTAAAGTTTAAACAGATTCGGAACGAATTTGGTCAGTTTTTCGTATGTCAGTTGTTGTTCTCACTTAAAATTAAAGTCATTTTGAACAAAAGAGAGACATTTTGAATGGTACCGTCCACACCGCGCCTCGAATTAAGGAAGGGTTGAATCTTACACGTCACATATGAACCATGGATCATTTTCCTATAGTATCAACAGAATCCTAATGTGTTTGGTTGGTTTACCGTATGTCAGTTGTTGATTTCACTTAAAATTAAGTCCATTTTTAACAAAATAGAGGCATTTTGAGTGGTGTCGGACACACCGAGGCTTGTATTGAGGTAGGGTTTACTCGTACATGTCAAATTTGACTCATGGATCTTTTTACTTAAGTTTCAATATAATCTGAATGCGTTTGGTCGGTTTGTCGTATGTCAGTTGTTGATTTCACTTAAAATTAAGTCCATTTTTAACAAAACAGAGGCACTTTGAGTGGTGTCAGCCAGACCGGGCCTCGAATTGAGGCGGGGTTGACTCGTACACATCCCATATGAGTCATGGATCTTTGTGCAAATGTATCAACACAATCAGAATCCATTTGATCGGTTTGGCGTATATACATAAAATATTGTCCATTTTAAACAAAAGGGGGACAGTTTGGGTTGGTTCGGCCACACCGCACGTCGTATTGAGCCAGGGTTGACTCATACACGTCACATATGACCCATGGATCATTTTCTTAAAGTTTCAATACAATCTGAAGGCGTTTGGTTGGTTTCCCGTATGTCACTTGTTGATTTCACTTAAAAATAAGTCCATTTTGAACAGAAGAGAGGGAGTTTGAGTGGTCTCGGCCATACCGTGACTCATATTGAGTCGAATTTGACTCGTACATGTCACATTTGACCCGTAGATATTTTTCCTTAAGTTTAAATAGAATCTGAATGCGTCTGGTCAGTTTGTCGTATGTCAGTTGTTGATTTCAGTTAAAATTAAGTCCATTTTTAACAAAACAGAGGCACCTTGAGTGGTGTCGGCCGCACCGGGACCCAAATTGAGCCAGGGTTGACTCTTACACATCACATATGAGTCATGGATATTTGTTCAAAAGTATCAACACAATCAGAAGCCGTTTGATCGGTTTGACGTATGTACGTAAAATATTGTCCATTTTAAACAAAATAGGGACAGTTTGGGTGGTTCCGTCCACACCGCACCTCAGATTGAGGAGGGGTTGGCTCCTACACATCACATATAACCCATGGATAATTTTACTAAAGTTTCAACAGATTTGGAATGCATTTGGTCAGTTTTTCGTATGTCAGTTATTGTTTTCACTTAAAATTAAAGTCATTTTGAACAAAAGAGAGACATTTTGAATGGTACCGTCCACATCGTGCCTCAGATTAAGGTAGGGTGGACTCGTACACATCACATATGACCCTTGGATCGTTTTCCTATAGTATCAATAGAATCCTAATGCGTTTGGTTGGTTTACCGTATGTCAGTTATTGATTTCACTTAAAATTAAGTCCATTTTTAACAAAACAGAGGCATTTTGAGTGGTGTCGGCCACACCGAGCCTCATATTGAGGCAGGGTTTACTCGCACACATCACATTTGACTGATGTATCATTTTCCTTAAGTTTCAATATAATATGAATGTGTTTGGTCAGTTTTCCGTATGTCAGTTGTTGATTTCACTTAAAATTAAGTCCATTTTTAACAAAAAAGAGGCACTTTGAGTGGTGTCAGCCACACCGGGCCTCCAATTGAGGCGAGGTTGACTCGTACACATCACATGTGAGTCATGGATCATTGTGCAAAAGTATAAACACAATCATAATCCGTTTGATCATTTTGGCGTATGTACGTAAAATATTGTCCATTTTAAACAAAAGAGGGATAGTTTGGGTGGTTCCGGACACACCGTGCCTTGGATTAAGGAGTGGTTGACTCGTACACATCACATATGACCCATAGATCATTTTAATAAATTTTAAGTATATTTGGAAGGCATTTGGTCAGTTTTCCGTATGTCAGTTGTTGTTTTCACTTAAAATTAAAGTCATTTTGAACAAAAAAGAGACATTTTGAATGGTACCGTCCACACCGCGCCTTGGATTGAGGCGGGGTTGACTCGTACATGTCACATATGACCTATGGATCGTTTTCCTATAATATCAATAGAATCCAAATGCATTTGGTTGGTTTACCATATGTCAGTTGTTGATTTCACTTAAAATTAAGTCCATTTTTAATAAAACAGAGGCATTTTGAGTGGGTTCGGCCACACCGAGCCTCTTATTGAGGAGGGGTTGACTCGTACATGTCACATTCAGGGGGTGTCCGGGGGGATGTGTGAGGTCTAGGGAGGAGGGTGGGGTGGATGTCTGGGGGACTGTCTGGGGACCGAGGAGGAGCATCGGGGGCTATCCGGGGTCTAGGGAGGAGGGTGAGGGGGGTTGTCTGGGGGGTGTATGGGGGGCTGTCCGAGGACCATGGAGGAGGGTGGAGGGGATATTCGGGGGGCTGTCTGGGGGGCAGTCCGGGGCCCAAATAGGAGAGTGGGGGGATATCAGGGGGGGTTGTTCGGGGTCTAGGGAGGACGATGCCATGTCAGTGGGAGGGGAAGGGTCTAGTCGGGTACGCAGAGATTCTCATCTACCTCTGGTATGAACCTCCCTCGTACCATCAGCATAAGCACTGAAATAATGGAATAATGAAAAGCACACATACTTATGGACCTTTAAATCTACACATATACAGCACATATCCGCATCATGTCATAAAAAATAACACCAAGGATCAGAGAAAATAGAAGCAGTCATGCAGAGTAACGACAAGTTCACATACAGATCAGAAGTAGCTAAAAAATTGTTGCATACATGCCATGTTTATTTCCCAAAACAAATTAAAAAAAATAAAAATGATGAAACTATAGAACATGGGATGCCTCCCAGGAAGTCCTAAGTTTTACGTCTTCAGCCAGATGGATGGACACTGGTCAATCATCTTGGACCATCAGCTCAGAACTCCTCTCACTCTTACAAGAACTGGTGGCCATGTCATCAAGCTCACAGGGACGCTTAGTGGGATTGATCACTTCAGGAGCATAGCGGGTGTGAATCTGGTGTGGAAGTAAGAGAATCTGGTTCTCTTCATCATCCAGATGCTGAGTCACCCATCGTGCGAGTTTAGATGGAGACGGGATGTGCACATCGATGATCATGGAAGAGGTAGACAAGCTAGACATTGTTGGTTAAGCTTCATCCAAAAATAGATTAATTTTTATAAATTAGAACCTTTATAAATGTTTGCCCCATTTTTACAAACAATTAATGTGTGAAAATTGTGAAAAATAACTTATCAGATATATAAAAATGGATTTACTCATGGACATGATGCATAATATCTCAAATTTTCCTCATTGGATACTAATTTGAAATTTTAATCCATTATCAAATGTCTTATATCAATTTTTTTTTTTTATCCTTAAGGTTGATCACTTTTTGTAAAATCTAGCCAAGGGAGGATAGACTAGTGACTTGGCATATAATTGGATGTTATGTGGTAAAAACCACATTATAAGCATTGTTTAGGATATTATTGAGGTGGTTTGAGGATAAAATATATCTTCTTAGAGAAAATACAGCATGTCCAAGTTTGGTGGTCAAAGTATTGAAGTGGGGGGGGGTATTTGGTGGTTGAGGAGTGGGGTGAGGGGGATGTCCAAGGTCTAGAAGGAGGGGTGGGGGGGGCTGTCCAGGGTCCAGGAAGGGGGGTGGGGGCTATCCAGGGTCAAGGAGAAGGGGAGAAGGGGTTGTCCATGGTCCATGAAGGAGGGGGGGATGTCCATGGTCCATCGAGGAGGGGGGTTATCCAGGGTCCAGGGTCGAGGGTGGGTCCTAGGGTCCAGGAAGGAGGGGGACTATACAAGGTCCTGGGAGGAGGGTAGAGGGGGGTTGTCCAGGGTCCAGAAGGGGGGTTGTCCAAGTTTCAAGAAAGAGGGGGGCATGCTATCCAAGTTCCAGGAGGGGGGACTGTCCAGGGTCCAAGAGGGGGGGTGTCCAGGGTCCATGAGGAGTGGGGGCTCTATTAAAGGGAGGAAATCCCCAAATAATTCATTGAAAATTAACTAAACTTAATCCAAAAAACTTCACAGTTCCAATCCATCACCCAACCAACATCCAATTCATCCTCAATATCACTAACCTTCGCATGCCATAAACAACACAACCTAGTTTATACCAAATTAAAACAGAAAACAAAAATAATAGATACAAAACATTAAAACTAAGGTAGTACATACATATTTAGAGTGTAGAACTAAAAAATTGTTTGATTTAAGATGGATCTATGAGTGGAATGAGTTTATGAGTCTTTGTATAGAGAGATCGTTCATGTTTAGGTCAAATCAAAATAGAAAATAAAAAAATAGATGAATAACATTATAACTGAGGTAGAACTTACAGATTTGAAGTGTAGACCAGAAAAATTGTTTGATTAAAGAGTATGGATGGAGTTTCGGAGACTGGGTAACGAGAGAGCGTCGGGAGAGCTTCAATTTTAGGGCTACAGTCGGGCGAACAGAGAATTGGGGGCTCTGTGTATTTGGAGGAACTTTTCCCCAATGGTTTTTTAAAACCATTGGGAAAACTATGATTTACCAATGATTTACTAAAACTGTTGGCAAAGGCAGTGGAATTGGGAGATATCCCAAAGGTTTTATCAAACCGTTGGAAAAAATGGGTTCTATTGGGAGATATCCCAACGGTTTGATAAAACCATTGGGAAAAAGGTGTGTACTCCACAAATACCAACGGTTTTCTATAACCGTTGGCATAAAAGTGTTGGTATAGCCCTCCATTCCAATAGTGTAATCTTGGCCTTGATCCCTTGGCCTTTTTTGAGGTAATTTCCCCTCACGCATAGGAAATTCATTTGCATAATGTCCCATCTCCCTACACTTGTAGCATTGAACATCAGTAGCTTCTTTCTTCCCCTTGAAATCACAAGCTTGGTGGCCTTTTTTACCACACTTATAACAGACTCCCATTCCCTTCAAGAAAGTACCAGGGTGTTTCTTCCCACATTTACTATAGGATGGATATTCAACTTTTCCCTTCTTCCCCTTATTTCCATTTCCGAAGTGATCAGCAGATCTTTTCTTCTCTTGATTTGCTTTAAAGTCGTATGACATAGAGAATTCTTTTTCTGTCTGGATGGCACATGAGACAATATCTTCGTACGATGACAAGGATTGAGAGACTAATTATTGACAAATAAATGGTTTTAACCCATCAAAGAAATGATCAATCTTACTTCTTGGGTTACGTATATAATCTGCAGCATACCTTTCTAACCTTGTAAAGTTAGACTCATACATTGCAACATTCTCGTCCCCCTTTTGCCTCATCCTCAAAAATTGTCTTTTCATATCTGCTCGATGTTCATGAGGAAAGTATTTTTCTAGGAAAATATCTTTAAACTCCCTCTATTCCATATTTGATACTTCATCATCTTCCTTCTTATTTTTAATCAATGACCACCATTGATCAGCATCTCCAGTGAGGCAGTAAACTTCCAGGACAACTTTTTCCCTTTCACTACTCCCCAAGGCATGGAATATTTTCTCTAAGGAATTTATCCATTGATCCACTACTAGTGGATTTGTACCCCCATTAAATGTTGGTGTTTATTGCCTCATGAAGCGATCTAACATTGATCTTCCACACTAGGGATCGGGGTGCTCTATATGGGTAAGGTTATTATTCATAACCTGAGTGAGTTGTCCCAGTATGGTGATTAGATGATCAGCACCAGTTGCATCACCAACTCCACTGTAATTATCTTGAGAAGGAGAGAAATCCCTACATAGAGTGTGTGCATTGATACAGTTTCCATTGCTTCCACTAGGAACCATTTCTAAACAATGGCATAAACTAGATCAGTTTATGAATCAAAATAAATAATTCCATACTTATAAAACACTTACCATAAATTGAACTATTTATGGATATAATCCATAATCATAAAAAAAAATGTTTTTTTTGAGGAAGTATATACTCATAAACCCTTCATAATGGTTTTTAAAGAAAATGAGAATTATCCTAAGCATATCCCCCGGGAATGTCGTAACCAAGAGTGCAGCAAGGCCAGTTGTCGTGCACCAGTTCTCGATTGAGTCTAGCTCAAAGTACTGTTTTCAGGTTTTACCCCTAGGTACATCTGTGCCAGAGCCGCCTCTACCTGCTCATATCTAGACAGGGATATATTTCTTAGAAAACTCACAAAATATCTACAATACCAAATTCTATTAAGTTCTTCTATACTAATCCACAAAGTCTATCTTAGGGTTATGTGCTCTAATCAGAGTTTATCTAAATCTAGCTTCCAAGGTTTGGACTAAACTTCCTCTGATACCAAATATAATTCCCCGACCCTAGTTACCTAGAGTTGGTTCATTATTACATAACATTGGCATGATCATAAAATATCAGGTCTCTAAATACCGATTAGTTTAGTAGCCTTGGAAACACTAGATATATTCATAAGTCTTACATTACATCATAAAGTGAAAAAAAAACTACAACAACATCTTGTCTTCATATCACCTCATACTATCCCTACAGGTCATTCATAAAATACTTCTTCACATCCTAGGAAAGATTATAACATTGAAAGGGGAAATCTCAGATACTCAGTAAGGAAAACAATATAGCGAAAAAGTTCATAAATAAACATAAAAATTTAAGGCAATGTATAACTAAAAAAAATCTTTTTAAACTTGAACTTCAGAATAATATGAAAAAGATGAAATAAAATAATTCCATTTACTTATTCACATGGATATTCTACTAGTCGAATAATCACATGAAATATCAATAACCACTTTCATAATGATGGAATTCATAATGCCAGACTATCATAGCCACATAGTCAAGGCCTTGTGCCAAGACTACAAATAAGATTTTGTCAAGGCCTTGTGCCAAGACACTAGTTTGTATCATGAGTCCTACCGATTCATCAAGGAGTTATAGCAGGCTCCACCCGTCACTTATTAAGTCAAATGCATTCCTCATATGAATAGGATTAAACATAACATAAACATTCATATTAAAACTAGCATACAAAATGTCAATACATTCTCCATAAACCATGAATGGTATAAAAATAGAACATCCACAGTCAAACATATCACAAAACCTTCAATACTATATGGAAGTTTTGTATCATAATAAATCAACTCCAAATAAGCTTAAAATCCATCAAAGGATGTTGACATAGATGAAATCAAAACTATTTGAGATAAATATATCTTTTTTTGAAATTATTTAAAAGTAACATAATTATAAAATAAAATATTTACTTTAAAAATATTCTTCTAAGGTTGTAAGGGAAGCTTTTATGATTTTATAATGGCAGAAAATAGCCGCACCCACCGAATAAGTTAAAAAAAGACATTCTTACCCTAATTCTGGCGAAAAGGTTAAAAAGGACCTTATTTGGAAAATGACAGAAAGATTCCTTTATAAACATTTTATAAAAAGTCAAACAAGGGTATAAATGAATTTAACCCATATTCTGTAATATAGTAAGAATTTTTTGAAATACATTTTTAATAAACATGGATTTGGATGATAAAGAGGTCCCGTAAATAGTTACGTATAAACAACCTCGGATAATGAAGAGATTGTGAAATAAACCCTTACCTTGTACTTTTCCTTAGTTGAGGGTAGGTTATCCTCTCGTATAATAGTGAAATGATTGTTATTAAATTATACAAGAATCATATACATTAATTTGGAATCATATATGATCTTTTAACATTGCTTTGTTAATAATATCTTAGTATTATCGTTGTTTTGGGTGTTAACTTACTCATTTTCTTTTATATGTTTTGTTACATAAGTCATGTTTGTTATGGATAGGTTGTATTTTATTCATATACATAATGAGATCAGGTCATTAAACATTATTTTTAATCATCAAATGATAATTATACTTGAATGGATACGATGGGGAATGAATTTCATCGCGTTCGTGTAGATGATTGTCGGTACGTACGCGTGTGCAACAATATCATTCTTTTGATATTAAAATAATATATAATTGGATGGTATATGTAAAGACCCTTAAATTTAAAGAAATTTTTTTTCTTAATTTTCTCTGGAATTTTACAAGAACGCAGTTTCTGACGGAACCTGATTACGAGGCCCGGTGTGCCCAGAATATTTTTCCGAAGTTTGGCTCGGGTACGTTCAGTGAACGAACGAGTGGATTTTTCAAACTTTTGAACTGGTGCTCGGAATCAAATTCTGAGGGCACCGATGGAATCGCAACGCCGGTATTTTCTTAGAAAAGCCTCTTCCGGAGTTGCCTTTGCTCAGATGTGGTTTTTAATTTTTGGGATTTAAGTTAAGAAATAAAATAATGTGTTACTACAAACTCTATTTTAATTCACTTAAAGCCGCTTAAAGCCACTTAAAGCTTCTTGAGCTGAGTTGAAGCGGATAGGGTGCAATTAAAAATATCTTACCCTCTTGGTAGGATATTTGTGATGTGGGGCCCGTACGAGCCCCACCGTTTCTTTTCCCCTAAGTAACGCACCCGCAACCCCCCTCTTAAATGAAAGTCAATTAGGGAGTTTCCTTAAACTCTTAAACGCTCCTATTAGTTGGGCGGTTTATTCCTTGAAATTAATTCTATGAATTAATGGGTTGTTACTTAGTTTGTTTTACTTTTTGTTGGCATGTTAATAAAATAAGACCAACGCTTGTCTTATTGAGGATTGCTCATTGAGAGGATTTGGAGAAGACTCCAAGGCTTGAGATCTTCCTCCTCCTTCGCGAAGAACGCGAATAACGCGAAGAACGCTGGCCTCCGATGGAAGGTGACGAAGAACACCGTGTACCGCGACGCCGACGATTCTTCTCCCGCGACGTTCTTCGGCGACGTTCCTTCTTCCACGACAGATCTTCAATCATCCGTTGAGGTAAGAGATTGCGGACCTTTTAATTCCTTGTGGTTTATAACAACAACATGGATTCAATTGTTATAATTAAATCTGTGTGTTTCTTTAACCCTCGGAGATCGTCGACGCGGTGCCCTTCCGCGACGATGCGACACCCTTCCGCGACGCGACGATCACCTCTTACCGCGACGGTCAATTCCGCGAAGAATGCTCGTTCGACGGCTTCGATGAGGTAGGGGTTTTATTTGAGAACAATATTTATCCCCATGATTGTTTCATCTAAAACAAAGAACCGAGATCAAAGTTCAATTTTAATTTTATTAAAATTGTTCCTTGTTTGTTCTTCATGTGTTGAATATTTTATTCCCAATTGTAATCACCTAACGCGGAGGGTGCGGGCCAAACAAACATGGCCCGACAACCCTCCGCAGTTTTCCGTTGATGCGCGGATTGGAGGGAGACAAAAAAATGGGCCGCAGAGACGATTTGTTGGTTCCGCAGTGAGGAATGGGACCCGGGATGAGCTACGGCGCAGACGGAAACGAAATCGGACAACAGGAGCAACTCCAGTGGCCCGCGGAGTCCACCGGCGGCCGGAGGCGACGGTGCCCCGGCTCGCCACCGGATGGAGCCGCCGCGGCCGACCGCACCCGCGACCGCGCGGGTCCGGCGAGACACGGGACGCAGCTTTGCCGCATCCACTGACCAAGTGCGGCCCCACGCGGGGCCGTGGCTCCTCTTTCCGCGGGGACAGCACGCCCCGCGGCTCCCTTTGCTCGGGCGCTCAGCCGAGCCGACCTGAGCCGAGCCAACCCGCCGGTCAGGTCGCGCCCAGGCTGGGCCGGGCCGGGTCATGCCCAACAGGGTCCGACCCAGGGGGGTTGGGCCGGGTCGGTCCGGGCCGAGACCCCCCGTTTCCAGACCTTTTTGGTCTTTTTCTCATAACCTGAGCTACGGGCCTCCGAACGATGCGTCATCAGCGGCAATGAGATCATTTGATCGAGACGGTTGTTTCGGTATATCACACTCAAGGTTTCGGAATACTTTGGGTTCGGCTGGGTTGGTTCGTACACGAAACCAACCGGGCCCTCGGAGCGGAAACGCTCATATCTTGAGCTTCGGACGTCCGATTGACGTGACATCGACTTTGTTGGTTTCCTCTTAGTGAGATGGATCTTTTTACTTACTCTTCTCGAGGTTTGGACGCTGGTGGAGTACAGTCGGGTTGGTTTGGCCTTAAAAACCAACCGGGCCCCTGGAACGCAAAAGCCAATAACTCTCAGACCGGGCGTCTGATTGACGCGCCGTCTGCGACGTTGAGTTCCTGTTGACGATGCGGGTCTTTTGGATACATCAACTCTGGACTATGTGTCAGTTGATGTATCAGCCTCTCGGCTCGTGGAGCGGACCCTCCCGAACGAGCTTGCTGCGTGCAGGAACCTTAGAGCTGGCAGCGACTGCTACTGTGACGACGACGACTGTGCAGAGATCCTCAGTGGATTCGACGGCGACGACTACGGAACTCAGCGATCCTTTGTGGGTCAGTGCTACAGATCCTGTGTGGGTCTGATCCTGTGTGGGTCTTTGCGGGGGTTAGTTACCTATCGATCTTTTGTGGGTCAGATCCTTTGTGGGTCATTGCGGGGGTTAGTACCTATCGGTCCTTTTTGGGTCCGATGACTTAGATGGATCAGTGATCATCTCTAACGTCATTCTAAGAAGTATACCTATGTGAGATGAAACCCTGTTTTTCTTTCCTTTGGGGATTGTGTTGTGCTATCCTATGTGGATTTAAGTTTTGCTTTCCTTTGTGGATTGTGTTGTGCTATCCTGTGTGGATTTACGTTTTGCTTTCCTTTGTGGATTCTATTGAGCCATCCTATGTGGATTTACGTTTTTCTTTCCTATGTGGACTGGGTTGTACTTGAGCTCAGATGTTGGAGCCGAACGGGAATTGATGACTTAGGTATATGTATTGGCATATACCTAAGCAGTGTCGGATGTTACTTTGTGATTGTATCTTTCCTTTGTGGATTATCCTTTGTGGATTCTGTGAGAACTTCGGGGGTCTCGGGGTCCCTACTGAGTAGCTTATACTCACCCCTACACGGGCTATGCCCGCAATACGTTGTGTTGGTTACAGACGACGGACAACGCTGATCGTGGTGGAGGCTTGCGGAGTAGGACGGTACCTGGAGGTGGACCACTGGGTGGGACATACTCGGAGCGGTCGGCTGGACCCGAGGAGCAGTGGAGGCTATCTGTACCCACCCTTCAGGTGGGACTCCCAGTGGATGGCTCGACGTTGCGGCTTTACCTTTCAGTTGTTGTTTTTCCTTTCGAGTTGTACTTTACTTTACAGTTGGGCTTGTATTTCTGGCCCCCTTTACTTTCCCGCACTTACGTTTGTACCAGCTTTTACTTAGTGTTTACTTCCTCCACTTTCTTACTCTGTAGTGCTTGTTACTTTACAAAGGCAGTGCCTTCCCTTTTTACCGGGATTTACGCCTTGGTGCTAGTCGCCAGCCCCTGGCCTATGGAAGTCGGGCTTGGGGTAGTCACGGCACGGGCCCCAAGTACGGGTCGTGACAAATTGGTATCAGAGGAGTTCGGTTCTACCGCAGACTCTGATCTTTCTTCTATGTGAATCAATAGTGTTAAGCGTATTGAGTTTGGTTATCAGTCCAGGGAGCCCAATGTTGGTCCGGCGGCCGACGTATCCGTACACCAGGACCTTGACTTCTGATTTCCGACTTAATGCACGAAAACATTGATTGCAAGTTTCTTTCAAGTTTTCTTTGTGATTACTTGTATCAGCTCACCAGGTATACTGTTCTGACTGTGGCGCACCTGTTTACTTTTCAGGATGGCCCCACGACGGCAGCCAGCTAGGGTTTCGAGAGTTGAGCGTGACGATAGCCCGCCGAGCGATGAGGCTTCGGTGCCGGGCCCTTTGACAGTTGAGGCACCGGCGGTACCTTTACTCGCCGATCCACCGATGCTTCCAGCACCAGCCGCTGACGATGCGCGTCGCCTCAGTGCACTGCATGAGTTCCAGCGCCAGTGACCGCCTAGGTTCCATGGGGAGACAGACCCCCAAGCAGCCGAGGACTGGCTGGAGGCAGTGGTGCGAGTTTTCCGGTTAGTGAGGACACCAGCAGACCTCATGGTGATCCTCGCAGTGAGCCTACTGCACGTAGCAGCGGGCCGATGGTGGAGCTTGATGCTCTAGGTTCACGATGAGGCATCTCTTCTTTGGTCGGACTTTGAGAGCCTCTTTCGCTCGGAGTTCGTCCCAGCCACCCTCCGTGCGGTGTGCATCCAGGAGCTTCTTCAGCTGCGGCAGGGCAGCTTGACGGTCGCCTAGTACTCGGCGAGATTTACCGATCTCTCTCGCTACTCTACAGACATGGTACGGGACCCATTCTTCCGGGCTCGGACCATTGAGCATGGATTGAGACACGAGATCAGGGCATCGCTGATCTCCCTCAGCATTCCGACTCAGGAAGGAGTACTGGAGCGAGCCCTTTTGATCGAGAGCTTTCTTGCTAAGTCTACTTCAGCGCTGAGACCTACCGCGGGGAGTCACGTAGCAGAGTCTTCTGCGGCAGGTAGTCGACGGATGACTCAGGGGTCCGGGCATACCAGACCCTCACGCAGATGACCTCAGGACACTGGCTTAGTAGTGCGGGGCACACAGCGTGGAGCCATTCTTTCGAGAGGCAGACAGTGCTACACATGCAGCAGGCAGGGCCACATGGCTCGTGACTGCCCGACCCACCGTGTCGAGGAGCAGTAGACAGTTGAGGGGCACCCAGGCAGAGGCAGAGGGTCGACCATGGCGGTCTTCGGGGAGGAGGCGGACGAGGCAGAGGAGCTAGCCGAGCAGCAGGTGGTGGGCGACGCTTTGAGGCTCTACCACCACCACCACCAGGAGGTCCACCCTGACCACAGGGAGCTGGCGGGTAGAGACAGGCACAGATCAAGGCAGTGGAGGCCTACGACCATGGCGCGCTCGAGATGATTCAAGGTACGATCTGTGTCTATTCCACCCTTGGTGCAGTCCTTATAGACACGGGAGTGAGTCACTCTTTCATAGTCGCTGCCCTTGTTTAAAGCTCAGAGATTCCAACAGAGCCGTTGGCTCGATACTTACGGCTAGAGACTCCTACGGGAGCAGACTCGATGATTACGCACTGGTGCCGGCAGTGTGAGATTACTCTAGGAGGCGAGAGCTTCGGCTGGGATCTTCTTGTAGCGGCGTCGAGGCCTTACGACGTCATCCTGGGAATGGATTGGTTATCTACAGTCCATGCATAGATTGACTATATTAGGCGCAAAGTGCGATGTGTACACACCGACGGGAGCAGGTTCACCTTCACCGGCGAGAAGGGAGCCTTCGCAGCACAGGATGGACTTCCGCAGAGGAGAGGACATCCCATCACTCATCAGTTGGATAGCCTCATCCTAGGAGCAGTTGACATGCGGAGTCCTAGTTTTCCTACAGTGGTGGATCAGTACGTGGACGTCTTTCCCGACGACGTTCCAGGGCTACCTCCTTGCAGAGAGGTAGACTTTTGTATTGATCTGTACCCCGGGACAGCCCCGATATCCACTCCAGCATATCAGATGGCCCCCGCTGAGCTTCGAGAGCTATGGGTACAGTTGGAGGACTTGCAGGGCAAGGGTTTCATTCGACCTAGTGTTTCACCCTGGGCTTCCCCGATATTGTTCGCCAAGAAGGCGGACGGGAGCTTGCGACTGTGTGTCGACAATCGTCGCCTTAACCAGGTGACAGTGAGGAACAATTATCCACTACCGAGGATTGATGACCTCTTAGATCAGCTCAAGGGAGCACGGTGGTTCTCGAAGATAGACCTCAGGTCAGGCTATCGTCTGCTCAAAGTTCGGGATGAGGACGTGAAGAAGACGGCCTTCAGATGTCAGTTTGGCCACTATGAGTTCTTGGTTATGCCATTCGGCGTAACCAACGCTCCAGCAGTGTTCATGGGCCTCATTAACAGGATCTTTCATCCATACCTTGATCGATTTTTCGTGGTCTTCATCGACGACATTTTGATTTACTCGACGACTGAGGAGGATCACGCCTACCACTTACAGGTTGTACTGGACACACTCTGAGAGAACCAGCTTTATGGAAAACTCTTGAAGTGTCAGTTCTGGATACATGAGGTCCACTTCTTGGGACACGTCATCTCTGAGGCAGGAGTTGCAGTGGATCCCGCGAAGATCGTGGCAGTGCTATCTTGGGAGCCACCCAGGAGCGTGATAGAGGTGTGGAGTTTCTTGGGACTAGCTGGATACTATCGGAGATTTTTGCCAAACTTCTCTAGAGTTGCGGCACCACTCTCAGCTCTTACGAAGAAGGGGAAACCCTTTTTGTGGTCAGACGGATGTCAGCAGAGCTTCCAGGAGCTGAGATAGAGATTGACCAGCGCACCTATCTTGAGGTTACCTGAGGAGGGAGTAGGGTACGTAGTCTACTGCGATGCATCAAGGACCGGACTCGGATGTTTCCTAATGTAGGAGCGAGTAGTGATCGCCTATGGATCACGTTAGTTGAGGCCGCATGAGCAGAACTACGCTACCCATGACCTGGAGTTAGCAGCAGTGGTCTTCGCTCTGAAGACATGGCGACACTATCTGATGGGCGTGTGTTTTACAGTCTTTTCTGACCATCAGAGTCTCATGTACATCTTCTCTCAGAAGGACCTAAACCTGAGACAGCAGCGATGGCTCGAGTTCCTTAGGACTATGACTTTGAGATAGTCTATACTCCTGGGAAGGGGAACGTGGTAGCTGATGCTCTCAGCAGGAGGACGGGCATTCAGCTGCTTGAGGAGGCGACGGAGCAGCTAGCCGCTTTGTGGATATCCTTTGTGGATAGAGATGGAGCAGCCTTCCTTTAATCTCTCACAGTCTCTCCTCCACTACTACAGCGGGTCAGAGAGGCACAACATGGGGATGCTGACTGTGAGATGCGGCATGGATAGATATCCTCAGGATAGGCACCTGATGGCTTCTCCTTTGGAGAAGAGCACGACATCCTTTTCAGAGGACGTACCTTGGTACCAGTCGCTTTACGGGAGGAAGTGCTGAGAGAGTTTCACACTTCTCCTTTAGCGGTACATCCTAGAGTGGTGAAGATGTACCAGGATCTCAGACGACAGCACTGGTGGCCGGGCATGAAGAAGGCTATGGCGGAGTTCGTTTCTCGATGCCTCACCTGCCAGCAGGTGAAGGCAGAGCATCAGGTACCAGCAGGCTTGGTACAGCCCTTGGAGGTCCTGGAGTGGAAGTGGGACGGGATATCTATGGACTTCGTGACTGGACTTCCACGCACTTCCAGAGGTCATGACTCCATCTGGGTGATTGTCGACCGACTCACCAAGTCGGCGCACTTTCTACCCATCAGAGAGAAGGGCTCAGAGGAAAGCTTGGGACGACTTTACGTTCAGGAGATTGTACGGCTTCACGGTGCGCCATCATCTATCGTCTCCAATTGAGATGCTCTCTTTACTTACCGGCTTTGGAAGGGGTTGCTGGAGGCGTTCGGGACGCTGCTACGTCTGAGCACAGCCTTTCACCCTCAGACGGATGGTTAGACGGAGAGAACCATTCATACTCTCGAGGACATGCTCCCTGCATGTGTCCTTGACTTTGGTCGCAGCTGGGAGGACCACCTACCCTTGGTGGAGTTTGCGTACAACAACATCTACCACTCCACCATTGGGATGGCACCATACGAGGCGTTGTATGACAGACCTTGCAGATCACCTTTGTGCTGGACAGACCCTGGAGAGTCAGCACTAGTGGGACCAGAGATGGTCCGGGCCACGACAGAGAAGGTCCAGGTCATCCAGGAGCGGATGATGACAGCTCAGAGCCGGCAGAAGTCTTATGCTGACAGGAGGCGGAGACCACTAGAGTTCGAGGATGGTGACCATTTTTTCTTGCGTGTCTCACCTCGACATGGATTATGGAGATTTTGCCGAGGCGGCAAGTTGTCTCCACGCTTCATCGGACCATTCGAGGTCCTCAACAGTATTGGCGAGGTGGCTTATCGCCTGGCTCTACCACCACAATTGCATCGGTTGCACGATGTCTTCCACGTATCTCAGCTGAGGAGATACGTGCATGACCCAACGCACATCATTGAAAATGGGGAGCTAGACGTGGATGATGGGATGACTTTTGCGGAGGTCCCAGTGGAGATCGAGGATCGACAGGAGCGGGTCCTACGTGGATGGTCGATTCCTCTAGTGCGCATCAAATGGCAGCACGGGAACCTCCAGGAGAGCACTTAGGAGCGGGAGGCTCAGATGTGTGCTCAGTACCCACATTTGTTTCCCTAGCTTATGATGTATCTTTACGGGGACGTAAATCCCTGAGGTGGAAGTGATGTAAAGACCCGTAAATTTCAAGGAAATTTTTTTCTTAATTTTATTTGGAATTTTACAAGAACGCAGTTTCTGACGGCACCTGATTCTGAGGCCCGTTGTGCCCAGAATCTTTTTCCGAAGTTTCGCTCAGGTACATTCAGTGAACGAACGAACAAGTTTTTCTAACTTTTGAACTGGTGCTCGGAATCAAATTCTGAGGGCACCGATGGAATCGCAGCACCAGTATTTTCTTAGAAAATCCTCTTCTGGAGTTGCGTTTGCTCGGGTGTGGTTTTTAATTTTTGGGCTTTAAGTTAAGAAATAAAATAATGTGTTACGACAAACTCTATTTTAATTTACTTTAAGCCACTTAAAGCTTCTTGAGCTGAGTTGAAGCGGATAGGGTGCAATTCAAAATATCCTACCCTCTTGGTAGGATATTTGTGAGGTGTGGCCCGCATGAGCCCCACCATTTCTATTCCCCTAAGTAACGCACCCGCAACCCCCCTCTTAAATGAAAGTCAACTAGGGTGTTTCCTTAAACTCTTAAACGCTCCTATTAATTGGGCGGTTTATTCGTTGAAATTAATTCTATGAATTAATGGGTCGTTACTTAGATTGTTTTACTTTTTTGGGCATGTTAATAAAATAATACCAACGCTTGTCTTATTGAGGATTGCTCGTTGAGAGGATTTGGAGAAGACTCCAAGCCTTGAGATCTTCCTCCTCCTTCGCGAAGAACGCGATGAATGTGAAGAATGCGAAGAAAGCCGGCCTTCGACGGAAGGCGACGAAGAACACCGTGTACCGCGGCGCCGACAATTCTTCTCCCGCGACGTTCTTCTGCGACGTTCCTTCTTCCGCGACAGATCTTCGATCATCCGTTGCGGTAAGAGATTGTGGACCTTTTAATTCATTGTGGTTTATAACA
Source organism: Viscum album (assembly GCA_963277665.1). Taxonomy (NCBI): domain Eukaryota; kingdom Viridiplantae; phylum Streptophyta; class Magnoliopsida; order Santalales; family Viscaceae; genus Viscum; species Viscum album. Next base: position 1,042,876,902 of record OY728166.1, read on the forward strand.
ACAACATGGATTCAATTGTTATAATTAAATCCATGTGTTTCTTTAACCCTTGGAGATCGTCGACGCGACGCGCTTCCGCGACGACGTGACACCCTTCCGCGACGCGACGATCACCTCCTACCGCGACGGTCAATTCCGCAAAGAACGCTCGTTCGTCGGCTTCGACGAGGTAGGGGTTTTATTTGAGCACAATATTTATCCCCATGATTGTTTCATCTAAAACAAAGAACCGAGATCAAAGTTCAATTTTAATTTTATTAAAATGGTTCCTTGTTTGTTCTTCATGTGTTGAATATTTTATTCCCGATTGTTATCACCTAACGCGGAGGGTGCGGGCCAAATAAACACGGCCCGACAACCCTCCGCAGTTTTCCGTTGATGCGCAGATTGGAGGGCGATGACAAAATGGGCCGCAGAGATGATTTGTTGGTTCCATAGTGAAGAACGGGATCCGGGATGAGCTACGGTGCAGACGAAAATGAAATCAGACCACCGGAGCAACTCCGGTGGCCCGCAGAGTCCACCGGCGGTGCGGGTCGCCGGCGGCCAGAGGCGGCGGCGCCCCGGCGCGCCGCCGGATGGAGCCGCCGCGGCCGACCATACCCGCGACCGCGCGGGTCCGGCGAGACACGGGACGCGGCTTTTCCACGTCTGCTGACCAAGCGCGGCCCCACGCGGGGCCGCGACTCCACTTTCCGCGGGGACAGCACGCCTCGCGGCTCCCTTTACTCGGCCGCTCGGCCGAGCCGAGCCGAGCCGAGCCGACCCGTCGGCCGGGTCGCGCCCAGGCCGGGCCGGGTCGCACCCAACCGGGTCCGACCCGGTTCGGGCCGACCGAGGGGGGGTTGGGCTGGGTCGGTCCGGGCCCAGACCCCCCGTTTCCGGACCTTTTTGGTCTTTTGCTCATAACTTGAGCTACGTGCCTCCGAACGACGTGTCGTCAGCGGAAATTTGATCCTTGGATCGAGACGGTCGTTTTGGTATATCACACTCAAGGTTTTGGAATACTTTGTGTTCGTCCGGGTTGGTTCGTACACGAAACCAACCGGGCCCTCGGAGCGGAAACACTCATATCTTGATCTTCGGACGTCCGATTGACGTGCCATCAACTTTGTTGGTTTCCTGTTAGTGAGATGGATCTTCTGACTTACTCCGCTTGAGGTTTGGACGCCGGTGGAGTACGGTTAGGTTGGTTTTGCCTTAAAAACCAACCGGGCCCCTAGGACGAAAAGGCCAATAACTCTCAGACCGGGCGTCTGATTGACGCGCCGTCTGCGACGTTGAGTTCCTGTTGACGATACGGAACTTTTGGATACATCAACTCTGGACTATGTGTCAATTGATGTATCAGCCTCTCGGCTCGTGGAGCGGACCCTCCCGAACGAGCTTGCTGTGTGCGGGAACCCTAGAGCTGGCTGCGACTGCTACTGTGACGACGACGACTATGTAGAGATCCTCAGTGGATTTGACGGCGATGAATACAGAACTCAGCGATCCTTTGTGGGTCAGTGCTATAGATCATGTGTGGGTCTGATCCTGTGTGGGTCAGCGCTCAGCGGTCATGTGTGGGCCAGTGCCTACAGATCCTGTGTGGGTCTGATCCTGTGTGGGTGTTTGTGGGGGTCAGTTAGCTATCGATCCTTTGTGGGTCAGATCCTTTGTGGGTCATTGCGAGGGTTAGTACCTATCGATCCTTTGTGGGTCTGACGACTTAGATGGATCAGTGATCATCTCTATCTTCATTCGAAGAAGTATACTTGTGTGAGCTGAAACCATGTTTTTCTTTCCTTTGTGGATTGTGTTGTGCTATCCTGTGTGGATTTACGTTTTGCTTTCCTTTGTGGATTGTGTTGTGCTATCCTGTGTGGATTTACGTTTTTCTTGCCTTTTTGGATTGTGTTGGGCCATCCTGTGTGGATTTACGTTTTACTTTCCTGTGTGGACTGGGTTGTACTTGAGCTCGGATGTTGGAGCCGAACGGGAATTGATGACTTAGGTATATATATGGTCATATACCTAATCAGTGTCGGATGTTACTTCGTGATTGTATCTTTCCTTTGTGGATTATCCATTTTGGATTCTGTGAGACCTTCGGGGGTCTCGGGGTCCCTACTGAGTAGCTTATACTCACCCCTGCACGGGTTATGCCCGTACTACGTTGTGTTGGTTGCAGACGACGGACAACGCTGATCGTGGTGGAGGCTTGCGAAGCAGGACGGTACCTGGAGGTGGACCACTGGGTGGGACATACTCGGAGCGGTCGGCTGGACCCGAGGAGCAGTGGAGGCTATCTATACCCACCTTTCAGGTGGGACTCCCAGTGGACGGCTCGACGTTGCGGCTTTACCTTTCAGTTGTTGTTTTCCCTTTCGAGTTGTACTTTACTTTACAGTTGGGCTTGTATTTTTGGCCCCCTCTACTTTCCCGCACTTACTGTTGTACCATCTTTTACTTAGTGTTTACTTCTTCCGCTTGCTTACTCTATGGTGCTTGTTACTTTTCAAAGGCAATGCCTTCCCTTTTTACCGGGATTTACGCCTTGGTGCTAGTTGTCAGCCCATGGCCTATGGAAGGTGGGCTTGGGGTAGTCACAGCACAGGCCCCGAGGATGGGTCATGATAGTATATCATATATACAAAATCATTATAATGTTATATTTAATATGTACTTCAATTACGCATCATTATCATACCAATCCAAATAATAATGTTTTGAATAACAATTACACCACAACATGGAGACAGTAAGCTGTACGTACGCACGTATGGTGACATGTCATTCAAAGGATGGATAGAATACTGAATATGGTTGTACGATATTTATAATAGCATAAACGTATATAGAAGATAATTGACTTATTATTTTAGAATGGAAATAACAACGAAAGAAGAAGTTGAATAAGAAAGAAACTTGAAAGAGGGTGGTTAAAACATTACCTCTTCTTCGGGTTCATCCTTTTGATTTGATCAAAAGGGCTCCTTAGGTTGGATTTATGATAAAACTAAGGCCTTTAGGTTTAAGTGAGGGAAGTTTAGAGAATATTTGGGAAGGTTTTGTCCGACCCAAAATGATTTGAAGGTGTAAAATAGAGAGAAGGGGGAGTGCCCTTTTATAAGAGGGGTGAGGGGAACCTTAGAAAAAACTTAAAATATTATTTTACAATAAATTCATATTCGGTTTATAATGGCTCCAAAGTGACTTATTTATAAGATATGGTGGGTATGGGTCAAAATCCTTTCAACCAATATATTTTAGATAGGTTTGTGTCACTAAATTAGCCTTATCATATATATTTAACTCTTAGTTAAATAGTTTTACAATTACCATTTTTCTTGGTATTTTTATATTATATGGTTAATAAACTTACTATATACATCAAATTGAATCCAAAGTGGTTAATTAAGGATACACCTATCATTATATAAGTCCTTTGATGGAACCTTATATTTTTAGGAATATAATATCAATTAATAATATAATATTGTTTTCAAAAACTCTATTATGTCAATTTTGACACTATTTGGTATTTTGTTTTTTCTAAATTCATAACAGCATTATTATTTCGAACATGATTCATTTATATCCCCTCATACTATCCTTATAGTTCATTCATAAAATAATTCTTCACATCCTGGGAGAAATTAAAACATTGAAAGGGGTGAGCTCAGATGCTCAGTTAGGATAACAATATATTGGAAACATTCATATATAAACATAAACATTTAAGGCAATGTATAACTAAAACAAAATCCTTTTAAACTTTAAAATCAGCATAATATGGAAAATATAGAATGAAATAATATCATTTACTTATTCACATGGATATTCTACTAGTCGAATAATCACATGAAATATCAATAACCACTTTCATAATAACGGAATGCATAATGCCAGACAATTATAACCACATAGTCAAGGCCTTGTGCCAAGACTACAAATAAGATTTTATCGAGGCCTTGTGCCAAGACACTTTTTTGTCTCATGAGACCTACCAATGCATCGAGGAGCTATAGCGGGCTACACCCATCACTTATTAAGCTCAATGTATTCCTCATATGAACAGGTTTAAACAAAACATAAACATTCATTTTAAAACTAGCATATGAAATGTCAATAATTTCTCCATAAACCATGAATGGTATAAAAATAGAACATCCATAGTCAAACATATCACAAAACCTTTAATACTATATGGAAGTTTTGTATCATAATAAATAAAATTCAAATAATATTAAAATCCATCAAAGGATGTTGACATAGATGAAATAAAAACTATTTTAGATAAATATCTCTTTTTTTGAAATCATTTAAAAGTCACATAATTATAAAATAAAACATTTAATTTCAAAATATTCATATAAGATTTTAAGGGATGCTTCGATGATTTTATAATGGCGGAAAATAGCCGCACCCGCTGTATAAGTTAAAAAAACATTCTTACCTTAATTCTGTCAAAAAGGTTAAAAAGGACCTTATTTGGAAAACGACGGAAAGATTACTTTATAAACTTCTTATAAAAAGTAATAAAAGGGTATAAATTACTTTAACCCATATTCTGTAAAATAGTAAGAATTTTTTGAAATACATTTTTAAGAAACATGGATGTTGATGATAAAGAGGTCCTAGTAGATAATTACGTACAAACAACCTCGGATAATGAAGAGATTGTGAAATAAACACTTCCTTTGTACTTTTACTTGGTTTAGGGTAGGTTAAACTACTGTATAATGGTGAAATAATTGTTATTAAATTATACATGAATCATATAAATTTATATGATATCATATATGATCTTTTAACATTGCTTTGTTAATAATATCGTAGTATTATCGTCGTTTTGGGTGTTAACTTACTCATTTTATTTTATATGATTCGTTCACGAGTTGTGTTTGTTATGGATAGGTTGTATATTATTCATATACATAATGATATCAAGTCCTTAAACATTATTTTTAATCACCAAATGCGAATTATAATTGAATGGATACGATGGGGAATGAATCTCATCGCATTCGTGGAGACTGTAGTCCGTACGTACACACGAGCGACAATATCATTCTTTTGATATTAAAATAACATATAATTGGATGGTATATCATATATACAGAATAATTATAATGTTATATTTATTATTTACTTCAATTACACATCATTATCATACCCATCCAAATAATAATGTTTTGAATAACAATTACACCATGACGTGGAGACGGTAAGCCGTACGTACGCACGTATGGTGACATGTCATTCAAAGGATGGATAGAATACTGAATATGGTTGTACCATATTTATAGTAACATCAAAGTATATAGCAGATAATGGATTTATTATTTTAGAATGGAAATAACAAAGAAATAAGAAGTTTAAGAAGAAAGGAACTAGAAAGAGGGTGGTGAAAACATTATCTCTTCTTCGGGTTCTTCCTTTTGATTTGATAAAAAGGGATCCTTAGATTGGATTTATGATTAAACTAAGGCCTCTAGGTTGAATTGAGGGAATTAGAGAGAATATTTGGGTAGGGGTTGGCCGATCCAAAAGGCAATGAGGTTGTAAAATTGAGAGAAGGGGGAGTTCTCTTTTATAAGAGTGGTGAGGGGGACCTTTGAAAAAACTTGAAATATTATTTTATAATAAATTAATATTCGGTTTATAATGGCTAAAAAGTGACTTATTTAGAGGATAAGGTGGGGAGGGGTCATAATCCTTTCAACCAATATATTTTAGACATGTTCAGGTCACTAAATTAACCTTATCATTTATATTTAACTCTTAGTTAAATATTTTGACATTTACCATGTCTCTTTGTATTTTTATATTATATGGTTACTAAACATACTATATACATCCAAGAGAACCCCAAGTGGTTATTTAATGATAAACCTATAATTATATAAGTCCTTTGGCCAAAACTTATATTTTTAGGAATAGAATATCAATTAATAATATAATATTTGTTTTAAAAACTCTTTTATGTCAATTTTGACACTATTTGGTATTTTGTTTTTTTTAATTCATAAAATCATTATTATTTCGAACCTAATTCATTTAATAAACCCTAACATGTCATATTAACCTATAAAATTCTTTTAATTCATTAAAAGTCTCAAATTATATTTATTTGGGTATTTATAATATCAATTATTTTAATATTTTACTAATAAGGTAATTATTGCATCATCATTGTGCCATAAATAAATTATATTAATTAATGTATAAAAATTATAAATAAAATAACATTATGTAGGAAATTGTTTTAGCTTTATAATGAAGATTTATAATCGAATTTATCTTATGTATAAGTCTATATTAAAAAAAATTAGTTATTAAACATTGATTTTAACTCTTTTAACTCTTCTTTGAATTAAATAATAATAAATGTCCTAATCTAATCCAAGTGGACCAAAGAGGTTCATATTTTATTCCTAATTTTTTTTGGTTGAATTATATTTAACCAATAGAATTCCGACATGTGTTAGGGTAACAATAATATCATTTTTACCCTCAATTATCCTATTTACTTTAAACTGTGGTAAATAAAAGTAAAAAGTTACTTTTCACCAAAAATTATTTTTATCTTATTAAATCACATTTTACTCCTTGATATTAATCATGTCTCTTTGATTTTCGAAATTACACTAACAGAAGCGGTAAAATTATGTTTTATGTGAATTTTCAGATTCTCCTAGGTGATGGGTAAAAGACGGTGAAATGTTCAATAAAATTTTTATATATCAAAAATTATTATAAACTGGCTCCAATGAATTACATTGAACTTATATAGGTATTATGTATCTATTTTGACCAAAAATAAATTTAAATAAAATATGTAATTATTTAAATAAAAATTCGGTTTTAAAATATGACTCAGTGTTTTTCACTATTCATCAAAAATTGAAAGTTTTCAGAAAAATACCAAAAATTCACTCTAAGCTAATTTTGATATTCCGAATGCAAAAATGAAGTCCATTTTGAAAGGTAAAATTTATAAAATTTTAATAAGTGGGTATTACTATTCATAACGGCTAGTTTGATTGGTTGTGGTTTGTGTTAGAACTCGAAGTTGCGTACAACACACGCTACTGTATTATTCAAAGAGAAGAATACCGTGGAAGCTTCGGGTGTTAAAAATCTACAACTTTAGTAAACCTCTTCAGCCGAAAGATATTTACCTGAGACCTGATCTTGTGACTCAACCTATCCTAGAATCATTTCACCATAGCTGCCGCATCTCCCGTCAATGTCGGAATGAAGCATCTTAAATCAGTGAATCGACTAGCATAGTCTATAACTGACATTATCCCCTAACCCAACCTCAAAATATATGTATCATTCTCCTGCTTCAAGGTTTCTGTGAAGAAGTGTTCAAGAAACTTCTCCTAAAAATCCTTCCACATCATTCCTTCACCCTACTCAGTCTGAACCATAATGTCCCACCAACATTTTTCCTGGCCCCTCAACATATAGGCTACCAACTTAACTCTCTTCTCAATAGGAGTCTCTAGATGGTCAAGAATAATTTGGACGGACTCTATCCAGAACTTTTCTACTTCTGGACCACCCTCTTTGGTAATGGTTAGAGGGTGCTTCAACTGAAACTCCATGGTCAGCTCAAACATACTCAGTGTAACCCACCCTAGCACTACGGGAAAAATGGGTAATAGCGACGGGGTATTTGCGACGGGAATTATTCACGTCGCAAATACCTTTCGCAAAGGAGTATTTGCGACGGGCAACTATTCCTGTCGCAAATAATCGGTTATTTGCGACAGGTTTTTTTACCCGTCGCAAATAGTTTGGTGCGAAATGCGCGCCAAACCGTGCGAGGGTTATTTGCGACGGGGTTCTATCCCCGTCGCAAATAACCGGCAGCGGTTAAAGCCTATTCGCAACGGGTCTGCAGTCCCGTCGCAAATACCCCGGCGACAGGAGTTATTTGCGACGGGCCCCGTCGCAAATAACCGTTTTAATGCTGCCCATAGTTAAATACGGTCAGGGTTATTTGCAACGGGACCCGTCGCAAATATCGTTATTTGCGACGGGTTTTCCGTCACAAAAAAAGCCCGTCGCAATTAATCTAACCTATAAATACTGTCAACCATTACAATTTTCTCACTCTCAACTCTCAATCGTTCCTATTTTTTTGCTCTAATTCTTTTACGACTTTCAGTTGTAAAATTTTTTTTCCGACTTCAAAGATTCAGTTGGTGGTGTTATACAATTCCAGCGGCTCAACATTGACATCAAGTTTAAGGTTTTTATCTGAATTTTAATTTAATATTTATTTTATTTATTTAGTTTAAATTTTTAGAATTTTTTTTTCTGATTTCGAATTAGAAATAATTATGAATAAGTATTAATAATTAATAGTAATTAGAGACAATTAAACACTTATTAATTTAAAATAGTTAGTTGTAATTACAATTAATTAGCAGTAATTATAAAAAAATAAAATTAATTTGAATTAATTAATATTAAATAGAAATAATTAACATTAATTAGTAATAATTTATAATAATTACGAATAATTAGTAATAATTACTAATAATTAGTAATAATTAGTAATAATTACTAATAATTCCCAATATTCAATAATTTGCATTATTTGTCAATATTTGTCCATATTTATTCCAATAATTACCAATATTTACCAAGAATTCCAAATAATTGTCAATATTTACCAATAATTAGGAATAATTACCAATAATTAGGAATAATTACCAATAATTAGGAATAATTACCAATAATTAGGAATAATTACCAATAATTAGGAATAATTACCAATAATTAGGAATAATTACAAATAATTACCAATAATTTCCAATAATTAGTAATAATTCGTAATGATTGCCAATAATTTGTAATAATTATCAATAATTACCTATAATTACCAATAATTACCAATAATTAGTAATAATTTCAATAATTAGTAATAATTACCAATAATTAGTAATAATTATCAATAATTAGTAATAATTAGTAATAATTACCAATAATTAGGAATAATTACTAATAATTAGTAATAATTACCAATAATTCGTAATAATTACCAATAATTCGTAATAATTACCAACAATTCGTAATAATTACCAATAATTAGTAATAATTAGTAATAATTAGTAATAATTAGTAATAATTACCAATAATTAGTAATAATTATTAATAATTAGTAATAATTAGAAATAATTTCCAATAATTAGTAATAATTTCGAATAATTAGTAATAATTACCAATAATTAGTAATAATTTTCAATAATTAGTAATAATTTCCAATAATTAGTAATAATTTCCATTAATTAGTAATAATTTCCAATAATTAGTAATAATTACCAATAATTAGTAATAATTACCAATAATTAGTAATAATTAGTAATAATTTCCAATAATTTGTAATAATTTCTAATAATTAGTAATAATTTCCAATAAGTAGTAATAATTTCCAATAATTAGTAATAATTTCCAATAATTAGTAATAATTTCCCATAATTAGGAATAATTAGTAGTAATTACCAATAATTAGGAATAATTAGTAATAATTAGTAATAATTACCAATAATTAGTAATAATTATCAATAATTCGTAATAATTACCAATAATTCGTAATAATTACCAATAATTAGTAATAATCAGTAATAATTAGTAATAATTAGTAATAATTAGTAAGAATTAGTAATAATTACCAATAATTATCAATAATTAGTAATAATTACCAATAATTAGAAATAATTACCAATAATTACCAATAATTAGTAATAATTACCAATAATTACCAATAATTAGTAATAATTAGTAATAATTATCACTAATTAATAATAATTCGTAATAATTATCACTAATTACCAATAATTAGTAATAATTAGAAATAATTACCAATAATTTGTAATAATTACCAATAATTACCAATAATTACCAATAATTACCAATAATTAGAAAAATTAGTAAAAATTATCACTAATTAGTAATAATTCGTAATAATTATCACTAATTACCAATAATTAGTTATAATTAGTAATAATTAGTAATAATTACCAATAATTACCAATAATTACCAATAATTATCAATAATTAGTAATAATTACCAATAATTAGTAATAATTCGTAATAATTAGGAATAATTACCAATAATTAGGAATAATTTGTAATAATTAGTAATAATTAGTAATAATAACCAATAATTAGTAATAAGTATCAATAATTAGTAATAATTTCAATAATTACCAATAATTAGTAATAATTACCTATAATTACCAATAATTACCAATAATTAGTAATAATTACCAATAACTAGTAATAATTACCAATAATTAGTGATAATTACCAATAATTAGTAATAATTACCAATAATTAGTAATAATTACCAATAATTAATAATTAGTAATAGTTACCAATAATTAGAAATAGTTTCCAATAATTATTAATAATTACCAATAATTAGGAATAATTAGTAATAATTAGTAATAATTATCAATAATTAGGAATAATTACTAATAATTACCAATAATTAGTAATAATTAGTAATAATTAGCAATAATTACCAATAATTAGCAATAATTAGTAATAATTACCAATAATTAGTAATAATTACCAATAATTACCAATAATTACCCATAATTAGTAAAAATTACCAATAATTACCAATAATTAGTAATAATTAGTACTAATTATCACTAATTACCAATAATTAGTAATAATTAGTAATAATTACCAATAATTAGTAATAATTAGTAATAATTACCAATAATTAGTAATAATTAGTAATAATTACCAAAAATTAGTAATAATTAGTAATAATTACCAATAATTAGTAATAATTACCAATAATTACCAATAATTAGTAATAATTACCAATAATTACCCATAATTAGTAATAATTACCAATAATTACCAATAATTAGTAATAATTAGTACTAACTATCACTAATTACCAATAATTAGTAATAATTAGTAATAATTACCAATAATTAGTAATAATTAGAAATAATTACAAATAATTACCAATAATTAGTAACAATTAATAATAATTACCAATAATTAGTAATAATTAGTAATAATTACCAATAATTCGGAATAATTACCAATAATTAGGAATAATTAGCAATAATTACTAATAATTACCAATAATTAGTAATAATTACCAATAATTACCAATATTTGCCAATATTTACCAATATTTACCAATATTTACCAATATTTACCAATATTTACCAATATTTGCCAATATTTACCAATAATTACCAATATTTACCAATAATTACCAATATTTACCAATATTTACCAATATTTACCAATATTTACCAATATTTACCAATATTTACCAATAATTACCAATAATTACCAATATTTACCAATAATTAGGATTAATAACATTATTACATTATTAGTATATATTATTATTAATATTAAAATAATATAATTTTCTATATTATATAAAATTCTCCTTTCATCTGGATGTTTTATATCTCCACATGTAATATTTGCATTCTTTTTCAAAATTATCAACCTACTCACCAATGGAGAGGTGAAAGTGAATGCAAATATTACATGTGGAGACAGAATGTTAAACACATGGATGAAAGGAGAATTGTATATAATATAGAAAATTATATTATTTTAATATTAATAATAAAATATAATAATAATGTAATAATGTTATTATTATATAATTATTATTTATGAAAAAATAATATTTATATTATTAGAATAATAAAAAATTTATATAATATTAAAATTATCAATATTTGTAATAGGTTTTGCTTTATTATCAACATATTCAATTCTTAAAGGGTCAATTTTTAAGTCTATCTCAATAAAAAGTTTGCGTCAGTCGTGTCTGATGTAAACTCTATAATTATCTGCTTGAGTGTTTTTTCTAACAAATTATTCAAAACTGGTAATGGTTTTATATTTTATAGAAAAATATGGAACAACGAGGTCGTCAACAATCATTATTAGATGACCGCATATGGATAAATCAACGTAGAAATCCAAACGGTTCTGGTTTAAATCCAGTATATATAGAGGGTGTGGAGAATTTTTTATCATTTGCGGAATCAAATCCAGAATTTGTTTCAGAAGGCAAAATAAAATGCCCTTGTAGAAAATGTGCATTAAGAATGTTTGACACGTTTGACAAAGTGGGGGGACATCTCTTGCGTTTTGGTTTTCAACCAGATTAAGTTTTTCGGTATCAACATGGTGAACGCAGTTCCAGAATAGGTGATACCAACTTGATTCTGGATCCATCCCAGTTTCAAGATTTAGTACATGATGTTGTAGGTTCATCTATTCAACATACAGAAACTCTGGCTGATATAGATTCAAATCCTGAGTTGTCACCATCTGAATTTTATGAGTTGTTGAGGTCTGCTGAGGATGCATTATATCCTGGCTTCAAGATGAGAAAATTAGAAGCAGTTGCAAAATTTATGGCTATCAAATCAGATAACGGAATGTCAAACACCTGTTTTGACCAGATATTTTCTTTGCTTAAAACACTGTTACCCGAAGGAAATGTTTTGCCTGCAAATTACTATGAGAGTAAGAGGCTGGTTCGAAATTTGGGACTTACTTGTCAAAAGATTCATTCATGTTCAAATGACTGCATTTTATATTTTGGGGAAAATGAGTCGTTGGATAGTTGTCCCACATGTGGGCAACTGAGATATAAAGAAGGGCAACATGGGAAGTCTGGTTTGATTCCTGTAAAACAGTTGAGATATTTTCCGCTTACATCTAGACTTCAGCGTTTATTCATGTCTAAGAATACAGAGACAATGATGTCATGGCATAAAGAAAATATTTCAACCGATAAAAGCTTGAATCATCCAGCCGATGGTGATTCATGGAAACATTTTGATAGAGTGCATCCATCCTTTTCTTTAGAAGCTATAAATGTTCGATTGGGACTTTCCACTGATGGTTTCTATCCGTTCGGATCTTATGGTAGTCAATATTCATGTTGGCCTGTTTCTTTAACTCCGTACAATTTACCTCCATGGATGTTGATGAAGGATCCATATATCTTTTTGACTTTACTAATTCCAAGACATCCGAATAAGAACATTGATGTTTATTTGAAACCATTGATTGATGAGTTAAGTTTATTGTGGAGTACTGGTGTCAGTACATATGATGTTGCTACGAAACATAATTTCATACTGAGAGCAGCATTGATGTGGACAATTAGTGACTTCCTGGCTTATGGGATGTTATCTGGCTGGATTACACATGGTCAGAAATCATGTCCTTACTGTATGGGAGGGAACAAAGCATTTATGCTCATTCATGGAAAGAAACCTTATTATTTTGAATGTCATCGCAGATTTCTTACAGATGATCATCCTTTTCGCAGAAACAGATCTCATTTCAGAAAAGGAACAGTTGAAAGGGATGAACCTCTAAAAATGCTATTAGGTTCAGAGTTAAAATCAGTTGTATTTTCATTACCTCCTATAACTTTTGGTTCCACAATAAACCAAAAGAAAATTTCTGGTTTTGGGAAAGAACACAATTGGATTAAATGTAGCATATTTTGGGATTTTCCATATTGGTCTGATTTTTTGGTCCACCACATGTTGGATGTCATGCATATTGAGAAGAACTGTTTTGATAATTTGTTTCATACAATTTTGGATACACCAGGAAAGATCAAAGACAATGTAAATGCACGTTTAGATCTTGCCCAAATTTGCAGGCGTCCAGAACTGGAACTGTTTGAGAATGTCAGAATAGAAAGGTTACTGAAACCAAAAGAAGCTTATACACTGTCTAAAGAAAACCGTTTATTATTTTGTCAGTGGATTGCAGATTTGAGACTTCCAGATGGATGTGTTTCCAATTTGGGTAGATGTGTAAAGAATGGTCATATTACTGGATTAAAAAGTCATGATTGTCATGTTATAATGGAAAGACTCCTACCCATTGGATTAAGAGGTCTGTTGAATTCTATGATTTGGGATTCCATAACAGACATGTCTCATTTTTTTCGGGAAATTTGTGCGGCTACAGCAGATTATGATGCTCTATGCAAACTTGAAGAAGATGTTGTTGTAATTATATGTAAACTGGAAAAAATATTTCCGCCGTCTTTCTTCGACTCAATGGAACATTTGATGTTACATTTTCCATATGAAGCCAAATGTGGAGGTCCAGTACAGTTTCGATGGATGTACCCATTTGAATGATGCATGAAAGAATTGAAAAGAAAAGTACGTAACAAAGCATCTATTGAAGGATCTATTGAAGAAACTTATTTGCAAGAGGAAATATCTTTTTTCTGCTCCCATTATTTTGAATCTGAGTATCCTTCAAAACACAACCGAATGGGACACAACAAGATGAATATTGATGAAATCGACAATCAATTATCTATTTTCAACCAGCTAGAGATTGGTTTTGGTGGATTTTATGAACGCTGGCTTCCAGATGATGAACATCACAGAGCTCATACGTATGTTCTGCTCAACTGTGAAGAGATGACATCAGTTGTACTGTAAGTATTTATATCACTTATTCTATAATTTATGTTACAGTAAATAACTTTGTTTTTTATAGGTTGTATGATAATCATATCAAGAAAAAAATTCCACAAATTACAGCAGCTGCTCTCGAAGAACGCCGACAGAAAAATTTCTCTCAGTGGTTTCAAAAACTGGTAACATAAATTCTTTATCTTTTAGAAACTCATTCAATGTATAGTTTATTATATTGATAATTATTTCACAAATTTTCAGGTGTCTCGACATGCTGATAAAATTGAAAAACAGCTGTGTATATTGAGTAACCCACCTTCCAAACTTGTTAAAACTTATAATGAATATGTGGTGAATGGATTTCGATTTCACACACATGTATATGGGGAATCAAAAAAAAACAATGAACAGTGGAGTTAGCTTGAGGGGATCTCATCATTGAAAAAATGAAGTTGACTTTTATGGCATACTTGGTGAAATCATTGAACTCTGTTATCTTGGACAACATTACATAACCATGTTCAAATGTCTGTGGTTGGATACAGATAGAGGCGTGCGTGTTCATCCGACTCATTTAATCATTGCTATTAAATGTAAAAGTGTTCTCACAGTAAATGAACCATTCTTATTGGCTCAACAGGCACATCAAGTTTATTACGCAAAGTATTGTGCTACATCAAGAGACTTGACTGATTGGTGGAGTATAATAAAAATCAAAATTCGAGAGAATCAATTTAGTCAAAGTGAATGTGCTTTCACTGATGTGCAAAGAATTGATGTTTTTCAAGAGAGTACTCAAAATCAATCTTTCTTACAGAGAGACATGAGTATCGATGACGACACCCCACATTTAAGAGTCGGTGATGACGATGATGTTAATGATGTCACATATGAATTTGAAATGGTAAGAGATGAAGCAACTGGAACTCGAATGGATATCGATGATGTTGAGGAGGAATATAAAGACGTCATTGACATATATGAAGATGATGATGAAGATGAACACTGATAGAATTACATGGTAGTTATATACAATCATAACTAATATATATGTATATATAATAGTAATTATCAATTATTTGCTAACAAAATTATCATTTTCTGTTTCAGATGGACGATGACACATTTTGTGAGTTGGCGGATGCTGACCTGTCTTTTGATGCGGATGAGTTGTTGGCAGATGACCCTCAGCCTACAGGCGCTCCAGGGAGTACGCAGAGGGGGCACGGTCTTGCACGATTGATGATTCTTGACCCCGTCCCCGAGCGACGTCCACGTCTTGGGTTTGATCCACGCACACAGAGGTGTGATAACCTGTGTGATAACCTGTGGATTTGACTAAGATTTCATTAATCTATTCACATAATAAATGTTTATTATTTTTATAGTTTTCTTCATATAGCAGTCGGACAGGGCAATGCTATTTTGCGCAACTATTTCTCTCAGCCATGGACCACATGGGAGCATATTCCCATTGATGTGCAGCAGGCCATGTTCGGTCATTGGTTGGTACGTACGTAAATAAATAATTTTTATTTTGAAAATTATTATTTCATTTCTAACTTGATATTTTGATTTATTTCTAGGGTTTATGGTATCCGATCGAGGATACCATGCGTGACGCCATCCACGAGGCATGGGAGGTGGCCATGCGTGATCGCTTTCGTCAGTTTTTGCACAATTTAAGAAAAGCTGCTACGAAGAAAGCAGGAGTGTCAGTTTTTGACGAGTCATGTAGAGCACACCGACCAGAGTACATTTCATCCCATGTATGGGATAGATTATGTGTGCACTAGTCGAGTGATGCCTTTCAGAGGTGATCATCGGTGGGGAGGCAGAATCGGGGGAGACAGGAGGTGACTCATCGAGCTGGGAGTCGTACTTTCAGTACTCATAGACATCATCTGGTACGCACATTATTTATAAATATTTTATATAACTATAAATATTAACAGTTTATTTTTTATTTTTATAGGCTGTCGTGCACCCCGATATTACGGAGTACGACGTATATCTGAGGATGTATAGTGATCCTGCTACTGGGGAGCTCATGGGTGATCGTCAGCGTCACATCATGGTCAGTATTATTTGTTTTCAAGTTTAAAAATTAACTTCATATAATATATTCACAATTTTAATTTTAATTTGCAACTACAGGAGTCATATGAGGCCGCAACGTCACAGACCCGGCCTGAGAGTCAGGCCGAGTCATCAGATCAGACCAATGGCCGTCATTGTGATGAGGTGGCATGGATGAAGGCCAACCAGTATGCCTTCGAGAAGGGCCGGGTAGTTGGTATCAGCTCGCGACTGACTCTCGGAGATTATTATGGCAGTGCTGCGATGTCGGCGTCCAGCTCGAGAGGAGATCGTGCATCTTCTTCTGCTACACACTATGAGGATCAGTTGCGATCTTAGACTGCAATGATAGAGAGTCTCCGACAGGAGCAGGAGCAGATGCGTCAGCAGCAGCAACAACATGAGGAGGAGCGTCGATGCCAGCAGCAGCTGTATGAGGAGCAGATGAGTCGTGGCAGCAGCAGCACCAGGAGCAGATGGAGTACATGCGCCGACTCACTCATGCTTTAGGGATGGATTTTCCTCCACCAACATCTGCAGATCCCCCCTCCCCCCTCCCCCCCTCCTTCAGATTAGAGTTTGTTTTTATGTTATAATGTTTGTTAAATCAAAATATGAATTTTTTTTTCTATTTGTAGTTTTAGTCTCATTATAAAATATTAATAATATTATATTTTGAAATAACAATATTAATATGAATAATAATATTATTTATATTTTATAATATTAAAATTTATATATATATTAAAATTTTATAATATTATAATTTAATTATATTTTTTTGTAATATTTGAATTCTTTTAATATTTGAATGTAAAATAATTCTATTATTTTTATATTAATTAAAATATTTTATTAATATTTTTTTATTTATGAATTATAATTCTAATATTATTATATTAATTAAAATCATTTATTAATATTCTATTATTTATTATTTTTGAATTATAATTCTATTATTATTATATTAATTAAAATAATTTTTTAATAATTTATTATTTTTATTTGTGAATTATAATTCTATTATTATATTAATTAAAATCATTTATTAATATTTTATTATTTTTTATTTTTGAATTATAATTCTATTATTATTATATTAATTAAAATAACTTATTAATAACTTATTAATAATTTATTAATAATTTATTATTTTTATTTGTGAATTATAATTCTATTATTATATTAATTAAAATCTTTTATTAATATTTTTTTATTTTTGAATTATAATTGGATTATTATTATATTAATTAAAATAATTTATTACTTTATTTATTTTTTATTTTTTTTATAGTATTTGCGACGGGATACTATGCCTGTCGCAAATAGTATTATTATTATATTCATTAAAATAATTTATTAATATTTTTTATTTTATTTTTAAAAAAGCAATTGCGACGGGCCCGTCGCAAATACTATTTTAAAAAGTTTTTTACAAATATACGGACTGATATTTGCGACGGTAAGGATCTCTGTTGTAAATAATACCTTTAGCGACGGGCCCATCGCAAATAATTGTTGTTGCGACACCATTTTCCGCAACGGGCTATTTGCGATGGGGGCCCGTCGCAAAAGCCTGTTAACGACGGGATCCCGACGCAAATGCCCCGTCGCAAATGCCATTATTTCCAGTAGTGTAGGCATCGTTCCATCATCTTCATAAAACAATAAAAGTTCTTACAGAACTTCTCTTCCTTATCTCCATGGATCACCACTTTCCCATGCTCCACTATTAGAGGTTCCTTCTTAGAAAAATCTTTATGTCATCCAACCGACACATATCTTTGAGGTGGAATTTATCTAAAATTCCAAAAATGAGCTTTAGAATGAAACCATAACACTTACAATTGGAAAAGGACACATAGGTAGACTCATCACTTTTCACAACTGAACTAGTTCACATACACTACCCAAACATGCCCACTAACAACTGAATCACTACCCTTGGCCATATCTCCTAAGGCCATGGCTAACACAAGTATCTAATTCACATGGTTATGATCCTTATCTTCCACTCCCATTCAGAGCAGTTTCTATATTGTAATTTACTCTTACAATAAATTAATCCACTTTTCTTCTTAATTAAGTATCATTTTCTAATTACTACTTATCCCTTTGACCTTACTTTTTACCCATTCATACTATCTTATTAGGAAAAATTTCATTACTTTTAAGAAACAAATGCATGCTAACCTTTGTATCCTACACACCCATCCCGCGTGTGTGCCTATCATGATGCATGTCACTTACCTACATAGGTTCCTAGAATGATGCATGAATGCACAACCTCGTAACCTTCCATCTTGGAGAGGAATATCACAAAACCTCCAAACCACACAACAAGTGCATCACCCAATGGTGAAATATCATTAGATATAACAACACACAATAAGAACAACAATCCCCTCACAGGGTGACTTGGGTTTTCCACCATACATGGGTTAGCTACTCCCAAGAACGATCTCATTACCAAGTACTAACACTTTCCTAACCTCTTTTTTTCCATCCCCAAATAGTAAGGAAGAGAAAATAACTCCTTCGATACCACTTTATAACTTCCCCAACCATGGAGCCACTAAACTGGTGCCCCGATCCAGGTCGCTACATGACTTCAAGCACACCTCCTTATATGTCAGAGGTTGTCGACTATTAGTGAGGGTATAATAGGTCACATGGGGATACTATACCCTCAATATCAGAGTAATCTGTATTAGATACTAACATGAATAATGGAAACAAAAGAGAACAATCAATAACATGAATAATTAACCAATTCCCAAAACAGGGTACAACCGTATACAACAGTAAATATGCCATTCCATGCTACAGTTTCAAGTGAACAAAACCCCAATAGAAAGAAAATAGGAGGATCCAAAAAATGGTCAAGACCCCAAGTCTGGAACCTCACCCAACATGTCCCATGTCCAACTCAAATCCATAGCATGGGTCCCTTGGCCTTGTCCTGGCCTGCAGGTATGAAATCTACTCAGGTACCCAATGACAGCCCGAGAAGGTGTGAGTATAATTCAGTAGGCCACCACCAACAAGGTCTAAAAAATATCTAGAAAAGGTAGATAGTTTATGTAAGTGATAAATGGAGACATGTAAGGTTAAACAGTTCATCAGGGCACTCTAGAATATGTTCATTTAATTTATACTACCATTGAATTCATGTTCACTACTTAGGAATTTCAAGATTTATTCTACCCTTTCCAAATGTTCAATAGATTAGGCACATTGAATATTTCCAAGAATATGGGAATAAAATCAATTTCTATCTCACTATGAATCACATTATAAAAAACCCATAATCCTTACCTTGAAGCCTCAGTCTCGGTGGAATGCAACTGTTAGGGTAATAGAACTCCATCCCCTTCCATAACATGTGCATTTAGGGGAGGAGCTAGAACCTCAGTCCAACTCAACCTGTGGGTGTAGAACATCAAGTCAATAACCCACTCAATCAAGCCATGTGCACATGCTTATTTATCATTCACCACAATTAACCATATCACAACAAACATAGCCAATATCATTCACAACATCACAACAATATCATTAAATGGGGAAAATAAAATTATTGCCTCAATCCATTAACACATTCTTTATTTATAACCCACAATATCCATCCCCATTTCCCATTTCCCAGAACTATCTCACTAAGCATAATCATGTATAAACTTAATCTCTTAGCATTTCCCCTTATCTCACTTAACCCCCTTTTAATCCAACCAAACACCCACATAGTTCACCTCCAAACCAAGGTGTGTTACTAGGACTCTCATTCACATCCTTTAGGCTTAATATCATATTCACCCTAGGATATATGTTGTCGCACAGAGGCCCTGCATTTACTTATCTAAACTCTATGTCCAAGAACATGGGCACACCCCATGGGTGTCTCTAACATAGGTCATATCTTCCTTAATACATCCCATGGGGGATCATGATGGATTTATTCAGTTGTTTAGACACCCTAAACATCACAACAAATTGGCCTGAAGAACACAGCATAAGAGGGTAAGAATCAAAACCCTACATTCTCAAATCTCCATAAAACATCAGGGATATAACTTGAAGACAACCTACTTCGAAACTATTGATGAATGCCCTCTCAACTAGGGCCTTAGATCTCAATCCAACACCCCTTGAAGCCTCAACCAAGATATCACCGAAAAATAGAAGTTTGAGAGATTATAATGGAAAATCACCCAAAATAAAAGTCCTAAACCAAAATGGAGAGAGGAGGAGAAGATTAAACTCAACTAGATCTTCGATTTGTATCCAATGACACTCCAAACTATCAATAATCGAAGTAGATTGGACCTTGGAAGCTCTTGGTCCCTTTGCTTCATTCATAGGGATGTAAGGGAGGAGGAAGAAAATATAGAGTGAACATAAAAACCTAGGAGTGAAAATTTTGTAATTTTTTTAAATGTTTTTTGGGCTGCATGGTTTACCCGGATGATTTTCCTAACTGTGCACAAACTGTGCGGATGCCACTATCCAAAATCCCACCTCCTATATGGTTTCCCTATGTTGTCCGCACTATTAGAACTAACCAAGCACAGACCGTGTGGCCTATCAAAAATACATTTTTTCTCCTTTTTCATGTCATGAACCCTCAGAACACCCCTGACCCTCCTTAAGGACTTGAGGAATCACTTAATTAACTAAAACAACATGCTTAAAATGAAATGTAAGTAGATCATACATTACAGATAAATCTAGTATCTTTCAATTATGATGGGATTAATTCTTATATATGATATTTATGACATAATTATAAATCTATAATGATATTATAATATCTACCTTCATACCTTATAAGCTGTTGGAAAACAATAATCTTGATCATGCATATGTGTTGACTACCACATCCACAAAGCAGTGGATTTTGTTTTTCATTTTGGTTTTACTTAGATGGTTTTTAGGATATATTTAAGGAATATATATTATATATATGATATAATAATGATTCAATAAATTTTAGTCATTATTTACCTTTCTTTTATTCTTTTTATCAAAAAATTGAAAACAATATTCGTGTGTACGTATGGTTTACCATCTCCATGAACAATGTAGTTCATTTTACTATCTCTACATTTATAAACGACTCTTAAAATTTATATAATAAACATGTAATGTATTTATATCTTGATTAAAATTCTTCATATGATTTTGGAATGACTAAAATACATGGCCCAAAATTACCAAACTAGAACATACATGAGAAATGAAGTAGATATCACCCAAGACCATGATTTTAATAAAGAAGTGTTTAAAAATGAGTGATAGATTGTCATAAGTAAATAATATATGGTACACTATATATTATTACTTTTCTAAAAGATATTTATAATAAATATTTATTTATTATACAGTAAGTTCTAATGAGTATGAAGGAAGTTGGACAAATGGTAATGGATTTTCATCTCTCTTTTATTTATGTGGGACACATGACTTATAAACCAATTATTTCTTTAGTGTTGTGTATATACTACCCATTAATTTATGTTATAATTCCTATTGTTAAAATTATGGTATATACATATCCATATATGTTACTTTGTTTCATGGGGCTTATGATTCAGAAGTTACCAAAGTGGAAAGGGTTTTATAATATAATATCATTCTTTATCTAGACTGTTTATGATTATGTTTTTTATTATGAAATATTATAATATAACTCTCAATAAACTCAATACATTTATTATCCTTTATTTTTTAATTTATAATATATGTTTTATTTTAATTTTCCTCATCTTAAGTACTCAGGATTCTGAAAATGTGTTTTTATAGAAAATCGACTTTATCTCTATCATCATTCAAAAAACAAATTCAATTCATATCCAAGATTTCTAAAAATTATTTAAAAAATTATTTTAATATTATAAAGTGATTTTTTAATTTCATTTTTTCCAATGTTTTAATTTTTAGAAAAATGATTAATCTTGTTATTTTTCAAATGATGTAAATTTTGAATTTTTCATTAAAAAAGTGTTAAATGAATATTTTATTTAAATGTATATGGAATGAATGTAATTTCCCACCATTATGAATGATCATTTCCTTGATGATCAAAATAGAATTCTAAAATATTATTTTCAATGAAAATTTTTTCATAATAATTTGTAAATATTTATGCTTTAAAAAGGTTATTTCAAATTGAAAAGTGTATTTTCCTCAAGAAATTTTCCAAGTGATCTCTCCAAAACATTTTCAATATAAGATGGAATATTTGTATCAATTATTCTTTATTGGGGATATAATCCAATGATACAATTATTATACTTTCATAGGATAGTTAATGTTTATGTTTATGAGATTTTTATAAAACCCCATTATTTTCCATGGGTTATATTATAATGAATTGATGAAATGTTTATGAAATATTTTTCCTCTTCATGGATTATGATGTGATGTTATGATGAATGTTTTATGATGTTTTGGAACAAATATGTACGGTTTTAATTTTTGTGATGGTGGTTGCATTATATCCATGAACAATGTATAAGTTATCTACAGGGAAGGAAGTTATGTTATAACCAAGGGAAGTAGTTAATTTATAACCAATGACAATTGTTATGTTGTAACCATGATGGGTGGAAACTATATCTCAATATAATGAATTGTGAAATGATTGATATATCATTATATAAATAGAACTGAAATAAGGGAGTGAACCACATTATGTAAGGGACTTTATCCACTATGATATTCTAGGAAGTGAACCTTAACTAATACGATGGTTTGAGGAGTGAACACATTTCACTATGATATTCTTGAAAATGAGGATTGACTACTAATGAAATGATTTTCTATGATTACATATATATTATAAAACTATAAGTATTATTCTAGTGTTATACCCCCATGGATCAGGTTATTTTAATATTTTATAATTCATTTCTTATGAACTAAAAATATTTTTACAAGAACTCATGACTATGATATATGATGTGTAGGGTATGATTCTAAAATGTTATAATCATGTTATCATGCCCTTATATTCTAGTTATGCTCAAGTAATCATTGATATATCTCTTGTTTACCCTTATAGACCATCTGATCTCATCCTTTCTTTTGTTTACTTTCCCTATGTTATTAAAAAAGCTAATAATTGCTATTTTTCTAAGAAAGGTACTAGTTATTAATAACTTAGTGAGATATGATGTATAAATTTTATTAACCATCTATTTATATACCCAAGTTTCTAAATTCACTAGTCCTCTACAATTTGGGAGTGCATTTTTATGTTATGTAATGAATATTCATCTACTAATATTTGTTATCCATGTATGGAAATTCAAGGTTGTTATAGTTGGTATTAGAGTGAGTTTTATTTAGCATTTAAAAAATGGGTTGAGATGACTTTGGTGAGAATCATATAGAAACATACAAGTATAGGATATTATCCAAAAAATTTGGTAATGATCATGAATGAATTAGGTTAAAACTAAGCTATCATATAAGAAGGGATCATGATTTCTACATTCTATAAAAGATTTTTCATTATTATGTCTTTTTGAACTATGATTATTGTCTCTCTCACTGTGACTTTTGGTTTTAGTAAATGGATATAAACTAAAGTAATCAAGTAAATAGTGAATGTGATAGATAGTGGAATGATCAACGTCCTAAGAAACTAAATGTTATGGGATATAGAATAAAAAATATTATAGTTATGCTCATACAACATTCTCAATCTATGAATCATGATGAATGCCCAAAATGGGAAAAAGAGGGAATAATATTCTGTTGATTCCTTCATGAGGAAAAAAACCTTCTTTTAGTTATTTCTCTAATCTACTAGTTTTTAGAAATATATTAGTACCACTAAAAAGATAATTTCTATTATTCTATGCTCATAATAAGTGAAAATTGTTCCAGATATTTTTCATTTGTAAGGTCAATCAAATCAATTGTGTGCTCCTATTAAGAACCCAAGGAAACATGAACAAATAGACTCCATGGAGTTGGATGAGTTTAAGATATTATTTTTAATAAGTACCTTCCCCATATTTCTCACATGAAAATGGGTATGGAATTCCATGAGCTGTGGTGGAAGGATGATGAATCTATTGGTACATGTGAGTAAACTTTTATAAGATATGTGAGGTATGTATTTGGAATTATCATCCAACCTAAAGGTAAGGTTGATTGATTCTTCATTGGCTTAAAACCAAGTCTATGAAGGGAATATTCCATAAGGGACTTCAATATTTATAAAGAAATCATTTGATGTTCCATGAAGGTGGTGATGGATATGGGAGTTACCCATTAATCTCATGGATTTGATAAGAAAATAAAGATAGAATTCAAAGGTAATGATAAAAACCAAGGATAAAATAAAATGATCCTTCCCTTAAGCTCTAAGTGTGAAATAAAATAGGAAGGATATTATTTTATGGGAACTGGTAAATGTTTGCACTGTGGAAAGGAAGGTCATAGGGTAATTGAATATCAAAATAATGGGATAAAGTTAACGTATGATGTGAATAGAGAGTAAGCCCCACAAAATAATCCATACACACTCTAGGGTTATGAATTCATGGCGTATAGGCATTATTCCAACCTGTTCCAAACTAAAAAGGATAATGATAATAATTGATGCCAATAACATATTAATCCAAGATAAAAAGAAGATATCATACAATCACTATTTCTGATAAGGGGTATGACAAAGATTTTTTGAATGGTAAATTTATTATCCACTCTGAAAATGGAAATTTTTTATTTTATATTGGATCCACCCACTCTTTTATATCAGAATAATTTCCTAAGGGTATCATAGTACCACCTCAAAGATTAAATGTTGAATTAACATTGAAAACACCTAATGGTATGATGATCACATTACAAGCCAATGATTATTATATATTAAAATATTGTTGGAATATTCTTCTTGTAAATCTTTTTATTCTCCCTTCAGTTGAGTTTAATGGTATTTTAGGCATGGATTGGAATTTTTTTACATAAATCCTGTATTTACTACCAAGGAAGCTAAGTCGCATTTTGTATACTAAATAAACCTATTATTGTCTATATATGGGATTGTAAATATGAACCATTGATGGAAATTTCATCCATTATATGGGTATTTATTCCTATTAAAAAGGGTTTTTTATGTTAGATGGTTGGGAAAAAACCCAGTATCAATGATATACCTATTGTGTGGGAGTTTTCTGATGTCTTTCCATGATAATTTCTTTGTCTTCCATCGAATTGTGAAGATGAGTTCTAAATAGTACTCATACCTCGTTTCAGACCTATTTCAAATACTCTATATAGAATGTACCCAATTAGTTGCAGGAATTTATGAAGAAACTACAATAGATTCTTGAAAAGGGATTCATTCTTCCAATTATGTCACCATGGGGTGCACCACTTGTTTTTGTTAAGATGAAATATGTATCAATTTGAATCTATGTTTATTATAGAGAACTTATCAAGATCATAATAAAAAATAAGTGTCTTATATCCTATATTGATGACTTGTTTGATCAACTATGTGAAGCTCGATAATTTTCTAAGATTGATCTTCATTCTGGATATCAGCAATTGAGGGTCAATAAGGAGTATATACAAAATACAAAATTCTGTATAAGGTATTAACATTTTGTATTTATAGTGATTACATTTTACCATATTAATTCCCCCTTTATCATTATGGATTCAATTAATAACATATTTAAAGATTACTTTGATTAGTTTATGGTTGTCTTTATTGATGATATTATTATATATTCAAAGATAATGGAAGAGCATGAATATCACTTGAGAATTGTACTAAAGTACCTAATGAAGAATAATATTTCTGAAAAATTTACCATGTATGAATTTTGGTTTTGGAATGTTTAATTCTTCATTCATATAATCTTAAGGGAGGGTATATCAACAGATCCTTCAAATATAAAAGTTATTCAATGTTGGGCCATACCAACCACCATGACTGATATATTTATTTTTCTTAGTTTGGGTAGATATTATCAATAATTTATAGAGAATTTATAATAATCATATAATAAATTTTCTATGTTAACACAAAATGGAGATATGTTACTTTGGAAAGATTAATGTGAAGAGAGTTTCAAGCAACTGGAGGGAAGTTTTTTCAGTGCAACTGTGCTTACATTATCATATAGTGAAGAATTGATTATAATCTATAGTGATACAAAAAATATGGGATTGAGATTAATTACCATGAAGAATGATGTAGTGATATATTATGACTCATTTCAATCAAAGGTTCATGAGAACAATAACCCAAATCAGGATTTAGAGTTAGGTGAGGAAAATGTTTCATTAAAGATATGGAGGAATTAATTTTATAGTGAAAGGTGTAATATAAATACTGATCATAAAATTTTAAATAATATTTTCACATAAATAGATTTGAATATTTTTTTAGAATATGGTTAGAGATGATTAGACATTATAACTAATGAATTCATTAATACCTTGGTAAAGAGAAGAAGCAGTGTTCAACCATCTATCTAGGTGAAGATTAAAGAGGAGAAAAGGAAGATATAGAACTATAGAAGAAGGAGAGAAATGTTACAGAGTTTAAAATTTATTAAGGTGGAATGATATGGTTCAAGAACCTCTTTTGTGTTCCTTATATATCATATTTTATGAAGTCAATTGATGAATTTCATGGTTCACCATTCTCAATTTAACATGGAAGTATAATTAAGTATATAGATCTTAAATAGTATTTTTTGTGGGACAACATAAAGAGATATGTTGATGAGTATATATCAAAATTCTTAGTATGTTAACAAGAAAAGGCTAAGATAAAAAATTATAAGGTTATGTTGAAACCATTACATATACCATAATGTAAATGGGAAAACATCACCATATATTTTTCATTGAACTCCTCAAAAAATTGATAGGGGATAATGTTATATGTGTGGTAGCCGATCACCTTAAGAAATCATCACACATAATTTACATTAGAGAATTTTTCTATTTGGATCAACAAAACATTCTTGTTAAGGTTAATGGAAAACAATTAACTACCTAAGTATAGTATAGTTATTTATCCCTTAGGTTATCTTCAAAAGTGGAGTTCACAGAAAATGTGTTGTCACTTTTTGTTTATTTTATAAAAAAATGGTTTTAATTTTTTTATAAATAATGTGAAGAAATAATTTGTAATGGTTAATTTTAAGAGAATTTATAAATATGGTGATTAGAACTATTTTGGATATACATTGTTATATTCTATCATTGTTTTCAATTTTTACTAGTTCTTCTTTCACTAGTTGTTAATAAAGAGATTCCACTCTTGATTCATTGCTCTCCATTGGATAGATGATTAAGGTGAGTGTATTCCTAATCAAATTATTAATTGGTATACCCTCCTTATTATGTGTGAAACATCATAGTGTTACCTTTTGATAAATTAGGTTAATCCCCATTTGGGTATTATTATTCTGAAATAATCAATAGTTTCTGCCACAATCTTGTGAACATGTTGGAAATTTCCAAGAATTCACTATCAAACCCTAATCTACTCTATATAAAATAGATGGGAATTAGGTGGAAGGATATATGGATAATTATATAAAGAAATTCAAATTAAAAGTATATAACCCTAAAATATATGAATTCAGAATTAAAAACTGAAATAAGAATAGAAACCAGTTATAATAAGAAATAATGAATTTTATTTATTTATGAATATAAAATCAAACATAGCGATTGGTATAGCCTCCCCCGTTACATATCACTCACAAAAAATACCCCTATATGGATAGAGAAGTTGTTTGGATTTGGGAGTGGGGAGACATAATAAGAATAGAAATAAAGTAACTGAAAAGGAAATCATAGAAATAAATATGCAGCTTTTTATCATCCAGTGCTTCCCCCACCAATATATCATATGTAAATCATACATGCCTCTTATTTATAGGCATATATTTCACCCAGGATGCCATAAATGGCCCATTAAATAGAAAAAAGTATGCATTGGTTATCCCATGGTCATAAAAGATATGCCTATGGATAAATTTTAATCTATTTCTATATTATTTCTAAGGATTTCACATCATGAATATTATTCATGATCTTCATGTTGTTGGGATGAAGTTTGCATGGCCTGATTCATGCACTGACTTCATGTCCTATAATTCATCAAGGATCACATAATACATTACATTAATTATGTGAATTTGTGCTTTATAGTAGGATTTCTATGTTATATCTCATTTATTCATTTTCAATCTTTAAATTTGGTCCTTCATATCTCCAATATTCTGGCATCGTGCCAGGCCATGAAGTGGCGTGATGCCATGTATCTTCACGATGCTTCTTTATTTATTTTTTCATTTTCCAAATTATTATGGTATCCTACAATGAATAAAAAAACTAAATACCAGTTATATTAATCATTTAAAATGAATAAAAAATAGGTTTTATATTAAAATAAGAATGAATAATATGACATTATCAATTCCTCCACAATTAGAAATTGTTATCCTCAGGCATGTAATCTCAACATAAATAAAATATGAGAAAAATGGTACCAATATTCAAATTATAATGAAATTAAATAAAATGATTATCAATTAGTGGTAAAACATTCAAAATTAATATAAAACATCATTTCATATTGACACTCTTCAAAGAAACCAATCAACCGAAGTATTTTACTTTTTCAAATTGATAATTGATGAGTATTTTCCCTTTATTCATTCATATATCAAAATTAATTATTATCAAATATTACAAGTCGTGATTTACCTCAAAATGGATTCTTTTCTCTCATCACATATGATAAAATTTCTAGTTGAGATACTCTCTTATCATGATTACATGATCATTTCTACAGTCTTCAAAGGGAACTACTTTCTCCACCTTGGAATAAAACAATTAACATAAAATCATGATGGATTTTTAAAAATGGTTTTGAAGAATATATGTCTTATGGTTGGTAGGGATTGATGTTAAAAATATTAATGATAAAAAATTTGGATTATATATAAATCATACTACATGATATAAAAATTAAAGTGCATTGAAAATATCCTCTGTAAAATGATAACTTCTTATCTCAAAAACTCTAAGTAAGGTCATGGTAAGTGTAAATATAATGAAAATTTTGAACCTCCTTTATTTTTTTTAATTTTTTTATTTTTAGAATTATATTTTTAAAAAATATCTTAGATCCACCACATAACCACAAATGATCAATAGATAATCGGTATGTTAATGGTGATTTTTCATTTTCCCAAAACCCAAGCCATCTTTTCTTGAATAAGGGAAAACAATAATCGTAATTAATGAAACATGATACATTATCAATACCCAAAATATAACCCCAAAAATTTTTCTATAAAACATAATATATCAATTCTTCTAAGACTTCCCACACATCCTACACTTAATCATTAAAATATCATGCAATAATAATAGAGAAGGGTAGGAATGGATATAGAAGACCTGTAATGTGGATCATTATTAGCGAGTTCATTCTTGGATTATATGGGAAAAATTTATTTATGTCCTTCTCATTTTATGGAAAAGGGTATAATAATAAAATTTCCTCAATTATTTTAAATTTGGGTTTCCATAATCATATATTGGATAAGTTTCAATGCATTTTCAGTAGGTGTCATTCCCCAAGATCACTCAAGAACTATTATCTATAATAAATAGAAATTATTTAGTCTATAAATACTCTTAGTAATGTAATTAATAATTTTGTAAAATAATTCATGGAATGAGATAATAAAAATAAATAATCCATATTATATTTTACAAATTTAATGTATGAAAATGTTTTGGAAATTTCATTTACTCAAATCAACTAATTCGATCAAATAATGAGTCATAAATTCATTATTCATGATTCACTCTAATTATTTAATTCTATATTTTAATCATTAAGTCTCATTAACTTAAAAATATAAAACCTCAAATCTTAGGATTCCTAAGAAACTCATGTCCCCTATATGATTCAAGTAAAGAAAGAAAGATGGCTGTGGGTATGAAATTTTATTATAAATATGAAAAATAGATCTTTAAAAAAAATACATGTAATTTAAAAGATATTGAATATAAAAGAAAAATAATTTTACAAATTATTCTTTAATCAGGTTGTGCAAGTCCAATTTCTTTAGTTCTATTTTGTGGCACTTTTATGACATGTAATCTTTTTATTGGGTGAATTTTCATTTCTTGGATTTAATATGTATTATTTCATGATGTGAATTCCAATTTCAAAACGTGAATTCTTAAAATTTTATCTATACTTGAGCTAAATCAATTTATAGACCTACAAATAAAAACAAATGAAAGTGTAGTCTAGTTTAATCATTTAAAAATAGGTCTGGGGGGAATAGTGGATGAAGGAAAAAATGTGGGTTTCCACCCAGAAGCATTATTTTTTAAAATCACTGGGTCAAATAAAAAATGAAAATTTTTAAATAAATCCTAACTAAAATATTCGCTCCCCCACACTTAATTGATGTATTATCCTCAATTAACTAAAATTTATTTTTCATATAAGTATAATTAAGATGGAATTACTACATTTAATCAGATGTAAAGGAATGGTACAACCTTGTTGGTATTCATTGGTAATAAGGGTAGAGGATTGTAATCTACTCCACTAGTTCTTGAGGTATAGTCCCACTGTATTTCTTCATCATATGACCATTTTTAGTTAATGGGTTTCCACCTTCTTTCTTTTTTATCTAGCATCAGTCTAATTCTAAAGTTGTATAAAAGCGCTTGATCTTTAGGTTCAAATGTTATTGGTTGAATTTTATTATCATGGGATATCCTTGTTCTTTCAATTTAAATATCTGAATTTTCAAAATAATCTATACTTATTTCCTCTAGTTATTACATATAAAATCTCCTCTCCTTCCTAACTTTTTCAATGTCAATATCCATTTGTCTCACAACCTAGTATGAATTTTGATCCAATTCTACTAGGAGGTGGAAGCTCACCCCATAAATCACTCTATAGTGGATCATTCATATGGTTTTCTTATAAGTATTCATTTAATACCATAAGATATGTTCTATCTTTTTTCCTTAATCCCTCCTATTTTATTTTACTGTATAATCTAGAATAACCATGATTTCTCTATTAGAAAAAAATTATTGGAAATTTTTCTTTGTTTGATAAGGGGTTGATGTTTTATAGGGCACACCATACCATTTCTATAATTCTTACATTTTATTATTTTGGAAGTGGGTACCTTGGTTTTTAATGATTGATCATGGTACTCCAAACCTACATAATTTTTTTTTCTTGAAAAAATCTTAGAAAAAATTAGCATCATCAGTACTAGAGGATTTTTATTCCATCCATTTTGAAATATAATATAAAATGAGTAGAATATAAGAATAACCAAATGAAAGTAGGAATGGTCTCAGTTTTTTTTCATTATTAGTGTTGTAGTAGCGATTATTTCAACTCATAAAATGATTTTTTGCACTCATCATCAATATTAAAATCAAATTTTTTAATAGTAATCTTAAAAGAGTTAGAGAAATATTAGTAAAATATTTGATAATCTCTATTACAAACCTGTATGAAGAAAAAATGATCTAACATGCTTAAGAAAAATCTGATATGGAAGAGATTTTATTAATTTAACCTTTGACTTATCAACTTGAATTCCTTACTTTCAAATTATGTGGCCTAACACTATTTATTTTTTGACTGTTAAATGAAAATTTTTGAAGTATAAAATAAGATTATTCTCAATTCCCATTTTCAATACATTTTCCAATTTCCCAAAGAAATGATTGAATGAATTACTAAAACTAGTGAAATTGTTGAGAAATACCTCTAGGATTTCTTCAATGTTATATGATAAAATAATCATTCTACATCATTGAAATGTAGTTGGGGTATTTAATATCCCAAAAGTAATCCTCTTTTAGATGAAGTTTCCAAAGGTAAAGGTGAAGATCATCTTCTAATGGTCTTATGGTGAAATGTTTACATGGAAGTATCCTGAAAACCCATATAAAAAAGAAATAATGAGTTTTCCATACTAATCATTCTATAATTTAATTGATGAATGGTATAGGGAAGTTTTCTTTCGGAGTAACTTGATTCAATATTATGTAATATATACACACTCTCCATCTATTTTTCACTCTAAATGGTATTAGTTCATTGTGTTAATTTTTTATAGTGGTTAGAACTATTTTATTTGGGAAAAAATGAATGGGGATGACCCACTATGAATTAGATATTGGTTAAATAATTTCTTCTACTAATAGTTTTTCAATCTATTTCTTAAAAAACTATATGAAGGTGGTATTAAGTCTTCTTTTTGGATACCTCACTATATGGGAATCATTTTCCAAAAAAAATCTATGAGATAATACTTGGAGGTTAATCCTTAGGATATCTCCAAGACTTCATCCTATGGATTGAACATTTCTATTAAGAAGGTCAGTCATAATTTTTATTAGGTCTTAGATTGATTATTGGTAATGATTAGTATTATTTTTTATCATTCCATAAGGTAGATATATTTAAAATTCCTTTGTAGTGGTTTAAAAACCAAACATGGGGGAAGTTCAATAGAGGATATTGAGTTTTGGTTCCCTATATATAATTCTTTGATATCTTGTATCATTTCATTTTTTTAGTAAATCATTGAAAAAATAATAAGTAACATATTCTTGAAACCTGCAATTGGGATTCACAAAATTTTGGGTATTGGTATTTTTACAAGAAAAATACTCTCCTAATGATAAGAATTCATGAATCATACATGAATTTTCAATCAGTTATGTACCTTACTCAATAGAGATCCGATTTAGTGAATGAATTCTTGATGGAGGCTTCATTACATCAATTATGCTAAAGTGTACCTTCATGTATATTGATGATGGTATTTTCTGTCTTTGGTAATGGCCTCCCCAAAATGATCGATGAATGGACTGGTTCTCTTTCATCTTCTATAGTAAGGAAATATAAGTATACTAAATAAATCAGTCATGTTTCTCATATGATTATATCTTCTACAAATCCATTAGAGAAAATGGCGGATCTATTCAATAATTATACAACAAATTTTGTTGGTTTTAATTCTCAAATATATAAAGAATAAAACACTAAGTGAAGATTAAATTTTTTTGAAGCACCTATATCACAAAATGAATAAGTAAAATTTAAAGAACCAATAGTTTAGGGAATAGAGAATGTCCCTAGATCTTGACAAGTTTAGGGTATTGGTAGTTTGATTAGTGTTGTGATGCTTATTCCTTATCTGATTCTCTCATTTTCATCCAATATTCTTCTTTTATTACATGTATCCTTGAGAGAATTTCCATACAATGTGATTTTTATATTTCATCTAATAGTTGGATTTTTATTTCAACATTATAAAAGGTATCATGAATATCTTTTTTGATTTAAACTTTTCAACTTTCATCGACTCAACTAATGAAGAAGGGATAGTGCCTGAATATATTTCTTTTCCAATTGATGCTTCTATAAGGGTGTTTTGGTACATTATTCATAGTATTTTCAATCTGACCTATGGAATATAGTTGTGGATTTTCAATCATGGATCCTCTAGATGAGGTTTCAATCATATTTTGATCATTTTCTAGGATTCCTTGTTATAAGAAAATAAGGAATTTGTGTTCCTCCATAGTCTAATGTAGGAATCTTGTGTAGGGATTCTATAATAACTCCTAGTACTCATAAATCATCTATCCAAATGATTTAAAAAATAGTATAGATATTATTTCAGATAGATATGAACTTGGATTCAGGAAAAAATATTCGCAGGAAGCATATTTGGTGATATTTCTAGTCATTGATTACTCCTGGTTGAAGAATGTACAACCATTCCATTTTAGCTCCCTCAATAGAGAATTGGAATTCCATTTACTTTACATGTTCTTACATAAATCATCAGGTTCTGAAACAAGATAATATATGTGTGAATTCTTGAATATGTATGTTCCAGTCCTCTCCTTAAAACCCATGGAATTTAGGAATAATTTGAATCATGTTAATTCATAACTCAAAATCATTCTCCAAATCATGTGAAACATGTTAGATCTATTGAAAATTATGGTTTTTGGAGATCATGTAATGTTTGGTTGGGATTTACATTCATTGTGTTAGGTTCAGAGTGAATAGTAAGAGTGTTACTTGAATTTGAAAGAACTTTCTTTCAAATTATATTGGAAATTTTATTTTCCTTAAGTTAGAAATTGATCATTCAATTTTAGGATCGAAATAAATTAATTTTTCATTTAAATTATGGTTCATTCGATTTAAATTTTTTTATTTGTTAAGTGGAACTGCCTCCCTGAAAATGACATTATGATTGATGCACACATATCAAGGGGCATGGAAATAAAAATTAATTACCTATGTATAATATAGTTAGTTATCCCTTAAGTTGTCTATGAAATAGGGGTGAAAAAATGAGTTTTCACTTTTAGTTTCTTTTATAAAAAAATTGAAATTAAATTATTTTTAGAAATAATGATTAGAAATTAGTGGGAATGATTTATTCTAAAACAATTAAAAAATTTGGTGAATAGGATGATTTTGGCTAGACCTAACACTATGATGTCTTTGATTTCATTTTTTACTAATTCTTCTTCTACTAGATGGTAAGAAAGATATGCCCATATTGGTTCATCTCTTACCCTAGGATAGATGCTAAAGGTGAGGGTAATCATAATAAAAGTCTCAATTATTCTATTTTCCTTTCTTTTTGTGCAGTATTGTAGTGGGTTATTTTGAGAAATTAGGTAAATCCCCAATTCGGTATTGTTGTTCCCTAATAATAAATAGTTCCTATCATAACTTTTTCATGGGCTGGAGAATGCCAAACACTCACCACCCAACCCTAATATGTACTATAGAAAATAAATAGTAATTAGGTGGAGGGAGATATGGATCATTGACTAAGGCAATTCAAATTCAAATCATCTAACACTTAACCATAATCATTTGAAATTATAAACTAATATAATAATATAAACCAGTTTTAATAATAATGATTGAATTTATTTATTTAAGCATAGAAACACAAAGATAGAAATTGATCTAGCCACCCCCTTTCCTAACCACATACAAAAACTATCCCTCCATATATTGGGAAGTCGAGTTGATTTGAGAGAGGGGAGACGTTATAGGAAAAGAGAGAAAGTAAAACAAAATAAAAGTAGATATACAAATATACATTCGACCATCATCTAGATCCTCCCTCAATAATTTCTCCTCTATAAATCCCCCCATGCCTCTTATTCAGGGGAATATATTACACCAAATATTTCATAAATGGCCCATAAATGGATAAAATTCTTCCTGGGACATCCTGGAATCGTAAAAGAGAAGTGGTGTCATAAATTATTCTATATTTCTATATTAGTTCCAAGGATTACATATCATGAATACTATTCACTATTTGAATATTTTAGGGATAAGGTTTTCACATATTTTTTTCATTATTGACTTCACGTCCGGTAATTCCGCAATGTTCATTTCATGAATGAAATGTAATATGTGAATTTTTTCAGTAGGTTTTGATCTGTTGCATCCTAGTTCTTCATTTTCATTCTTTGAATTATGTATTTGATATCTTTAATATTCTGGTGTCATGTTGCACCTCTTTGAAGCATGATGTGACATCTCTTCAGCCTTCTAATTTTGTTCTTTTTGTTCATTTTACAAATAATTTATGTATCATGTAATAAATCGAAAAAATAATTAAATACTATAAATATTAATAATTTATCTTTCATAAATAGTATTTTTAATAATAAAATAAGAATAAAATGTATGACACTATCAATCATATTTCTATAGTGTAAGTTAATGAAGTGGTATGGTTTCATAGAGTACCACATTCTATTACATCTGATCTGGATCTAAGGTTTACTACATCTTTTTAGCAAAGTCTTCATTGGGATTTGCATAAATGAGTTGAGTTTCAATGTGGTGTATCACTAACATAAATATGGTCAAACTATGAGAATAATTTAATACCTAGAGTATATACTGAGATCTTATTCTATGTATTTCAATGGTGATTGGGAACAACACTATCCCCTAATTGAGTTTTACTACTACAATATATTTCAATCGAGTATTTATATAGATCCCTATAAATTCCTATATAGAGGGAAACATAGAACTCCAACATAATGGTATGATATAAGAGAAATATAACAATTAGGACCTGATGTATCTATGGAAATGATAGAGAAAGTCATAGTCATTCAAAAATATAACAAGGCATATCAGAGTTGGCCAAAAAGTTATGATGATAATCAAAATCGTGACCTTGAATATTAAGTTGGTGATGAAGTTTTTCAAATAATTTATCCATGTAATAAGGTTAATATATTTTAATATAAGAGAAATACTATCCCCATGTATATTATCCCTTTTGGGATTTTTTATCTAGTAGGGATGATGACTCATCGCTTATCGCTTCCACTGAATCTCTATCAAGTTCAAGATGTGTTCCATGTATCTCTACTGAGGGAGTACATACCTAATATATAACATATATAAAACTAATTGTTTGTAACTCTATAACATAATCATTATTATAAAGAACATTTATTAGAAATCCCAAATCATAGACATAAACTTATACATAACAAGACTACTCTACCGATGAAAGTTCTCTGGAGAAATCAAAAATTAAAAGAAGCTACATGGGAATCCAAAGAAGTAATGAAACAAATATACCCTCATTTTTAGTATCACATTGATGAATTTAAAGTGTGAAATTTATTTCAAGGTCAGTATAATTTAACACCCCTATATTTTATGAAATATTTTTTTCAAATAAATTTAATCTCTTTAATAGTTTGTGAAACATGCAACGTTGAGTTTAAACAAACCATGACATACTGTTAAATTATAATTATCTCATAGACATTGGATTGTAATATATATATTGGACTAAATTAGTTATAAAAAAATTATGGATACATATGTATAAATTAATCCATTGGGTGTCAATTTATTAAAAACAAAAATGAAAACCATTTGAACGTAATAGAGATATTCTTTTGAAAAATTATTTTTATGAATATAATGTTTTTTATATTAATAAATTAAATTAATCACTATTTTTGAATTATTTTAATTAAATTTATATATTATAAATTAATTCAAAAAAATTTATCAATTATTGATATTTTCTCTTGGTATGGGATACGAGTAAACCAAGTTTTATGATTAAAAATGTATTTTTCTAAAAATAGGTTTTCCTCGCGTGATGTGATATTATTTTAAGATTCATTTATAAAAATTATATAAATTTAATATGATAAAATATATTCTATATTTGGAATCATGAGTTTCAAATTTGTTAAATAGTGCTCTTTTATTTTTGGTTAATATAATAGTAATTGTGGTTAAATTTATCACATCAATAAAGGGTAAATCTTGTTAATATTGGTTTAAAATAATCAATAAATATATAATTTTAATAATTATTATTATAAGATTAATAAAATTATACCCTTATCACATTATTTTTTAAATCAAGTTTTTTAATGGACAATTGTCCAGGAAAATGACCAATATATTAGTTAATGAAAAGAAAGTAACTAAATGGAACTCCCTTAGTTTTAAATATCTCTTAGGTATACACATAGTGAAAAAATCGACTTATTAATGAATATAGGTTTATATTTTGAGATTAATAAATTTATTTTCATGATATAAATTTATTTATAATTTTTAGTAATTATATAATCACCTTAAATTCTTATGCA
The DNA here is from genome assembly GCA_963277665.1 of Viscum album. NCBI lineage: Eukaryota > Viridiplantae > Streptophyta > Magnoliopsida > Santalales > Viscaceae > Viscum > Viscum album. Next base: position 1,042,915,199 of record OY728166.1, read on the forward strand.
ATATCGATGTAGTATTTCTCCAATTAATATATATATATATATAATGATTTTGAAAATAATAAAATGAATATAATTTGGGTGATTTAATGTGTACGAATAATTTTTTAGATTAATATGAAATATTAGTATTATTTTAAAAAATTATATTTCAATTACCCCATTTTTCATTATGTATTTGAAGTTGAATTAAATGAATAGTGTTAAAATTGATATTAATGACATTTTATAATACATTATATTTATTCAAAAATATAAAATTTATAAGTTTTTTATATTTGAATCAATAAATGATAAATGGTTTTATACATATTCCATGGTACATTTATGGAGAATTTTTCATTTTATAGTAACATTATTAACCCTTAGTAGTAGACAACATTAATATTAAGGTAATTGTCAAAAGGGTTAACGAATTGTTAAAAAAAGATATGGGTGAAAATTTGATCCAACATGTAAAAATTATAATGAATCAGACAATTTATACTCATCATCATATTATATTCTAATATTCTCAATTTTTATCTATTTAGAAAACAAAATAATTTCTGTTAACTTAATGTTTTATGAAATTTCAAGGGCTCCCCTACCCACAATTGTTAAAGGGAACCCCTACTTTCTCTTATTCACACAAAATTTTGATATATATCTCAACCAAACTCTAAATATATATCTTATAAAATCATCTAGACAAATATTAGTGGAATTTTTCTTTCCAATAGACTAACCATTGTTCCCTTAAGATGAATATCTAAAGGTTTTATTTTAAAGAAGAGGTGATCTCTTTTACCAAACAATTTCTTTTTAATTATTTTTTTATCTCCTATAAATATATTATATTCTTCATAAAATAATAATTTTAGTGTATTAATTAAACTGAAATTTTACTTATATTATCAAAATACCTTCATTCACCCTCTTCTAATCAAATGGAAAGTGAAAATACCGCTTGTGCGTACATGCATCTTATAATCTCCATGTAGTGATATAATTCATTTCTCGTTGCCATTTTTTAAGAGTAGGTATTATAATGGTTTTAATGTTTATATATGATAATTATGAAAAACTTATACTTCTATAATTATAATATTATATCAACCTTCTTAACTTATAAATTGCTGGAAAATGATAATGCTGATTGTGCATACTTGTGGACTACCACCCCCATGAAGCGATGTGATTCATTTTTCATTTTTATTTTAATTATATAGTAATAATGATGGATTTAATTAATATATATGATATATATGACATAATATTGAATTTTTAATGTTTATTTATTATTTACCTTTATTTATTTCCATCCATCGAAAAAAATGAAGATTTCATTCATGTGTACGTTCAACGTACCATCTCCATAAATGGCATAATTAATTTTTTCTATCACTACTTTTATTAACGAATCTAAACAAAAATATAATGAATATTTATCATATTTATATAATGATTAACATTTTTTATATGATGATACCATGATAATAACACATGTACCAAAACTACCAAACCATAACATACATGAAAAAGTAAGAACATATCACAGAAAATAGTGATTTTAATAAAGAAGTGTTAAAAAAGGGGTGATAAAAGGTTATAAGTAAACCATATATGGTATGACAATTATGAGTATTTTTCTATAATTTAATTATAATAGTCATATATTTTATTACATATATGATTATTTTTCTATAATATATTTAGAATAAACCTATATTTAGTATGCATGATCCTTTAATGCGGGCAAAGGAAGTCATACCTAAGGTAAAGAATTTTCATCTCACTTTTATTTTTGTGGGATACATGCCTTATAAACCACTTGTTTCTTTGTGTGGTGTATATACTACCCATGAATGTATTTTATGATTATTAGAGTGAAAATTATGGGATATATATATCCATCGATGGTTCTTTCTTTCATGGGGATAATGATTCAAAAGTTAAGAATGTGGTAAGGATTCCATATTAGAATATCATTGTTTATCAGGATTGTTTCTGATTATATTTTTGATGATTAAATCTTATGATACACCTCACAAGAAACTCATTAATTTTATTCTCATATAGTCATTTCTTTTGAATACATTTTTTCCTTTCATTATCCTAATTTTAAGTACTCAAGATACTGAAAATGTGTTTTTAAGAAAAACTTACTTTATTAATCTCTTAAGTCAGAACACATTTTCCTTCCACATTCATGTTTTCAAAATATTATATTAAATAATTATTTTAACATTATCCTATGAATTTTTAATTCATTTTTACACATTTTTTACTTTTTAAAAATTATTTTAAAAGGATAATTCTTATCATTTTCCGAATGAGGTAATTTTTTTACATTTTCAAAAACAAATTAAAGGAATGTTTTATTTTAACATATAAAAAAAGAAAGGAATTTATGACCATCATGACTGATCAATGTTTTGAATCATCCATTACAAGTTTATAAAATTATTTTTAAGGAAAAAGATTCCTTTATAATTGAATACTTTTTATGTTTAAAAAAAATAAAGTGAAAATGATATTTTCCTCAAGAAATGATCCAAACGATCATTCAAAAATAATTTTCCATTTATAATGACATATGTGATGTTAATTATGTTTTACTGGCGATATCATTCATTTTTACCATTATTATACTTTCTCGAGATTGTCAATGTTTAATTATATGTTTATGAAGCCCGTTTATATTATATGGGTAATGCTACAGTGAATTGATCAAATTTTTATGAAGCCTATTTTATTTTCATAGGTTATGATATGTTGATATGATGAATGTTTTATGATTTTGTGGCACACATATGTATGGTTATCATTATTGTGATATTTTTTATGTTATATCTAATGATGGGGGATATGATATAACTAATGAAGTTGGTTACATTATAAAAAAGGATGATGGTTATGTTATAACCAGGGATGGGTGAGAACTATAGCTCCTTCCAATGCATTGGTTAAAGATTGTTATTCCATGAAAAAAATAGAATTTGAATGGGGATATAACTCAGTTCAATAGAGGATTTTACCCATTATGTTAGTATTTGGATTGAACCTGGACTACTACAATGGTTTTGGGAGTGAACTCATTAAATTATGATAGTGTTGGTAATGGTCCTCTACTACTAAGTAAATGATTTTCTTTTATTATTTTTATTCCAAATATTACGTATTGAACCAATTTTATGAAAATACATATCATGGTCTCGGATTAAATTATGATTCATGTCTTATAAACTACCATTATTTATTCTATGACACAATATTATTATCTATGATATGAAGGGTGTGATTTAAAAATTCTATGTTTAGGTTATCTCGCCATTATGTTCATGTTATACTCAAGTGATCACTGATATCCTTATTTTTTACCCTTACTGATCATCTGATCTCATCCTTTCTTATGATTCATTTCCCCAGTTTATGAACAAAGGTACTAGGTATGATTTGTCTAATAAGAGTTAATGTTAAGAATAAATAAGTGGGAGATGATGTTGATAATTTTTGAACCAGTTGTTTTGTGTCCAAGTTTGAGAAGGTACTAGACATATACGGTCCTAGCATGGATAATAATGTAATATAATAGATATTCATCAATTAAGATATGATATATATGTATGAAAATATAGGTCTTTTTACATGGGGCCTAAAAATTGTCCCACGATGTTTATGTAATTGATAAACTGGATATTCTACCATTTTCTCAATACTTTAATGGTTGTATTCAGGGTTCAGACATTAGTTTATCCACGAATTACAAAAGAGATTGATTACCATATAAATTTAGTTCTGGGAATCTTGATGAGTCACCACCATTATTTGGAGTAAAAAAATGAATTTTTTGAATCCAATAGGTTAATTTATTAGAGCATGTGATTTAAGCACATGGCTTCTCAATCGATCCAAAAAATGTGAAGGATGTATTTTCCTAGAAAGAACTATGGAACTTCTTGGAGATATATATATTCATAGTCCTAGTTTTGTATTATCAATGTTTCATAAAATATTTATTTATTTTTTTATCACCGTTGACTGCTATTACCATGAAAGGGGTGAAATTCTCCTGGAATGTTCAATGGAAGGTCTATTTTGATGAATTGAAATAATGTCTAACATTGAATCCTATTCTGATCTTTCCAAAACTCGGTGGGGGGTTATGCAGTTTTTTGTAATTTTTTTAGTGATGGTATTGGATATGTGCTAATATAGGATGGCAATGTGGTGGTGTATGGTTCTCAGCACCGTTATCCACATGATAAAAATTATCTTATTTATTTCTTGAAGCATTTTGTTTTTACACATGTTCTTAAGAGTTGTAAATACTAACAATTGGGGGAGATTTTTAGAAGGTATTATGATAACAAGATATTTCATTACATAATATATAAAAAATAACCGAACCTCAGGTAGAGGCGATGGGTGGGTATATACAGACATTTTAATTTGACATTACCTATACCCTTTGGAAGTGGAACATCATCGTTGATGCTCTTAGTTAAAAATTTCCTTCTTAAGTCGTCATGAAGGGTAAAGAGTAGTTAAATCTTATAGAGATTTTTTAGTTTTATCTATATGAACATGAGGACGATTCTGATATGGTTTTTTTCCAGTTTTTATTTTTCATCATCTCTTCTTTTTTTATTCTATAGGATTATCATTGGGATGATGAGTTCATAGGAATCATGGAATCCTTTTATAGAGGGGAGACCATTAAAAATTTGCCTCTCTCCACTATTGGTGTTATTCTGTTTTGGAATCAATTCTTCATCCATTAATATTTCAAGGATTTAGTGATGCATGATAGTCATAGTTCCTAATGGGATACTCATATTATCACTTTGATATGTATTATGAAATGATGTGACAATTTTAGTGATTTATCAGTTGATGAATGCAGCTCATTTTATTTTTATTAGGGAAACCTCCATGGTTTAAGATCTTGAGTAAGCTGTATATACAGAAAATTTTAAGGTTTCATGGGGTCCCCTCTACCATTATCACTATAACAACCCCATGATTTCGGGTAACGTTTCTCTTTAAATAAATTTTATCTCTTCAATATCTTGTGTTGCACGTATGAGTGAGTTTTAATGAATAATGATTTATTATTAAAATATTATTATGTGACCATTATAAAATATCCATTAAAATAGTTAGGTATGAATATGAATAATTTTTTTTGAAAATTATATGGTTTGTATATTTTTAAAATAAATTCATTGTTTGTCAATAAAAATTAGAATCATTTGAAAGTAAAATAAATGTTTATCAAAAAAATGATTTGGGTAAATGAAACATATTTATATCATAATAAATTGATTTATTCACTATTTAGGAATTATTTGTATTAAACTTACATATTATATATTCAATCATATTTTTTGACATTAATATATAGTTTTTACTATGCATATGATAATAATAAATCTTTTTTATGATTAAAAACTATATTTTTATAAAAAATGATTTTCATTATGTTTTTTCACACTTATTTTATAATTAATTTTTCCATTTATAATGGTTTTATTTTATAAAATGGATTCCAAATTTGGAATTCATTGTCTCAAATTCGGTAAATATTTCACTATTATTTTTTTGGCATTATTAATAGTAAATGCGATAAAATTTATCACCTTCATAAAGGGTAAATTAGGTTAATCTATGTTAAAAATAAGCGATAAGGCCACATTTTATCATCCTAATCCTTATTGGATGGGTTTAATTCAACTATTATGTAATCTACCAGAATTTCCGTATAATTTGTTTTTAATTATATGGAATTATTTTAGGACTGCAAAATCTGATAGCGCGTGATTCCGAGGCTCGGAGTTCCCCGAATGATCCGTCAAAAAACGTTAAGTTTAAAATTATGTGTGTTTTTCCTGAAAAAGTGGAATAAATATTAAATGGGGTCCAAATTTGAAATCTGATGGAACAGTTTCATTTAGGATAGCGGGTTTACCCTAGGCGTGACTTATGTTTAGTCGGTGCAGGCCTCCGGCGAGAAAACCTAAAAATGGCATATTCGTAAATAAAATAATTAAATAATGTTATTTTATTTTTCAGATGCTTATAACTCACGAACAGTGTCTCAGATTAAAAATTTGAGACCACTACTGAACTCGTGAGGGTATTCTTTCCGTAAGAAGACCCTAACATTGGCCGGTGCGGGCCAACAGTGGAAGTTAGTTTTTTGCCGTAAATAAAATAATTAAGTAACAATTATTTTATTGTTAAAATCCATAACTTCTAAATGGTAACTCAGATTGAAAATACGATAGCACCATTGAGTTCATTGGGGCGTGTTCCCCTTAGGCAGAGCCTAACCTCAACCTGCGCAGGTCAAGGGTGAATGTTAATAATTTGTTGGCCTTTTTTAAGGTACGTTTAGTAAATGTATGGGCGGAATTTTCTATCTTTTGAACTGGTGATTGAATTAAAAATCTGACGGCATTGTTGAATTCACAGTGTCAGGATTATTTTATGGGAGGAATCAGTTCGACCAAAGTTGGTTGGGTGAAAAAGTTAATTTTGCTGACATTTGAAAGATTAATAAAATAACATGTTATGTAATTTTATTTCTTTTTATTTTCTCTAGCAGATGAACGGTGGTGATAGGACCAACGACATGTCAATCTATTAATGACTTGACTCTCTCTATTTTGTAACCACAACATTGAAAATTTGGGAGGTTCATTAATTAAATGAACCTCATTAATTCTTCATGCGGGACACACTCTTTCTCCTCTCTTATTTATATGGAGCTCGGGGTGGGGAGTTGGATGGATTCACCAAGAGATGAAGCTCTGGGAAAGTACCATGGTTCTAACCACCTGGAGGATGAGGGAAGATTTAGTGAGTGGTGATGAGTGTCACCGAATTGCGAACCGACGACAACAATGAAGGAGGTTCCATCGATCATTGGCAGCGGATGTCTTATCCAAGTTGAGGTTTTGTTTAAAAGTTATCTCTAATGATTTAACTTGCTTCTGATTGCTATCACATTAAAAGGGAGGGAACTGGCCAAACAAATAAATCTCGGACCCTCCGCCACTTCTCACATGTTTTGTTCCTCAGGGAGGGTTTCCTCAGATTGGCGACAACGCAAAATAGCAGGTCACACTATGACAGTGGCAGCACTGGAGAGTCATAGGTGCATAAGGCACCAAGAACGGACCACCAGAGCACGTCTAGTGGCCCACATGATAACTCGTTGGCGGGCCAGGTCAGCGGTGGCCGGTGGTGGCCGGAGGTGACACACATCAACCGACCGCAAGTGATGGAAGGCGGCACGCGACGATGCGCCGCAGTTGCTGAAGGCCACCGGACTGAGCCAGTCATGTGGGACAAGGGCGGTGGTTTCAGCGGTGCAAAGCAGCAGCGGATAGTGGTTTATGCTAGAAGGGAGTTCTGCAAAGTAGTCGCGACTAGTAGGCCACGGTAGAAAGAAGTGGCACGGCCCCACGCCACTCCGCATTGGCAGAACCCGGTAGGCCAAACGGTCGACCGTTCATGCGGTGCGGCAATGCCCCAGCGGCTGGGGAAACGGCCCTACAACCATGGGGCCAACGGGACACAATATTCCTCCTTCAGGCGGACCAAGCCAGACCCGCCCAGAAGATCGAACCCACAGCCCAGCGGGCCAGTGCGGGTGGGCTGAGCCCCACCCGATGGGCCAGGCCAACCATGGCCCAACCCCGCGAGCTAGTCGAGCCGACTCCAACGGGCCGAAGCCAGTGAACTGGTCCAACCCCTAATGGGTTGTACCTGAGTGGGGTCAGCTAGACCCCAGGACACGTTGTGTTGGACCAGTCTAACAGAGTTGGACCAGGCCCAGACCCAACCAGTACCTGAATATAGAAACACCTATAACTAACGAACCGGGCGTCTGATCGACGCGTCATCAGTGGATTTGGGAACCCTTTTGGGAATCAGTTCCTTTGTCATATTCTAGTGGGCTTGACTGATCTAGGCAGGACAAAGGTGTGATCCACCCCTGTTTCATGGAAAGGGGTGTAACTAACAGACTGGGCATCTGATCAATGCGTCGTCTGTGTCTTAATGATCCTTGCGACAAGGAGGTCCTACAGAGATACTCTAGATGAGTTTTTATAGAGTTTTACATGCAACCGAGGTTGGATCATACTTGAATCCAACCTGGTCCTTTTTACAAAAGTGTCCATATTTCACTGATCGGGCGTCCGATCAACGTACCATCTGTCACGTTGGGACCCCTATAACGGGGTGGTCCCTTGGGAATGCTTTTTGCAGAACTTCGTACTAGTTGAAATACAAACAATGGCTTGAGGAGTGGTTCTACTAGAATCAAGTTTTCAATGATGCAGAAATCCAGTGGATGGTTGGGACATAAAGTATAAGAGCATCAAAAATGGGTCTTCACCAGTTACCAATATGGGTCTCCACAAGCATCCAATATGGGTCTGCACCAGAAACCAATATGGGTCTTCACAAGTGACCAATATGGTTCTACACCATCCACTAATACAGGTTACCACTAGCAACCAATACATTTCATCAATATAGTTACAATGGATAGGATGGTCTAGTTGTATGACTAGTCATCCCTTTCCCAGTAACCTTGATGATATACCGCTAGAGTGAGCTGTCTCTTTTTCTTGTGCTTCTTGATTTATATCATGCTTGAGATATTAATTTTGAGGTATATCTTATGATGTTTTCTTTTTTGGATTACTGAGAGACCTTTGGGGGTCTTGGGGTCCCCTACTAGGAATTTTTATACTCACCCCTGGAAAGGGCTTCACCCGCAACTTTTTGTGTCTTGTGTAGACAATGAGCAGCTGGGCTGAGACTTGAGGGAGCCAGGACTAGGTGGTACATGGAGAAGATGGGCTAATGTGGTGTGTTGTAGGGATGAGCTATACCTACCCTTATGTAGGATCCTCTATAGACGATCCCGGAGATGATTTTCTCTTCACAGTTATACTTTTAATTTTTCAGTTGGTCTTGTATTCTAGACCCTTTACATTCAACACACTTTTACTACAGTAGTTTACTTCATGGTTTCTTCTTTTTGTGTGTTTGGGATGTTTGTTTGTATTGGTTTAAAGGCAATGTCTTCCTATTTTAGGGATATGAATTTTTAGTGCTAGTTCCCAACCTCTAGCCTATGGAAGGCGGGCTTGGGGTAGTCACAACACGGGCCCCAGGGGACAGGTCATGACAAAGTGGTATCAAAGGAGTCTATTTTATCAAAAAACATAGACTCTGATCTTTTCAATGGATCAATAGAGTTAAGTGATTTGATTTTGGTTTTTAGTTCTGGGAGTCCAGTGTTGATGTGGTGGCCTACATATCCATACATGAGAATCCTGAATTCTTATTTCCAACTCGGTGCACGAAAACACCGATTGCATGTGTTTTGGAAATGTTTTTCCGTGGTTTATTTGGAGTTAGCTCACCAGGCATAACTTAATGACTAGGGTGAACCTATTCCTTATCAGGATGTCGCTACATAGACAGCCAGCTAGGATTCCCAAGATATTACACGATGACGGCCCACCGAGCGATCTTGTGTGGATCAGCATTCTACTAACCCTCTCTGGATCAACATTCTAGAGACCCTGTGTGGATCAACATTCTAGCGGCCATGTGTGGATCATCATTATAGTGACCCTGTGTAGATCAAAATTCTAGAAACCCTGTGTAGATCAGAATTATAGCAACCGAGTGTGGATCATCATTCTAGAAACCCTGTATGGATCAGAATTCTAGCGACCCTGTGTGGATCAGCATTCTAATGACCCTGTGTAGATCACCATTCGAGTGACCCTATGTGGATCAGTAGTGCCTGACCCAATGAGGACCAACCTTAGAGTGTCCCATTGTGGATCAACTACATACCAATCCTTTGTGGGTCAGATCCTTTGTCGGTCTTTCGGGGGGGTTAGTATCTACCGATCCTATGTGGATCTGCACTGAGTGATCCTGTGTGGATCATCACCGAGAGATCCTATGGGGATCAGAAATAGATGCTACCAGTGGATCATGCACACTGACTGAGTGTGTTTCACGAGTTCCAGTGGCATAGGCCTCTAAGGTTTCATGGTTAGACAGATACCCAGGCAGCTAAGGACTGGCTGGAGGCTGTGGAAAGAGTTTTCCGCCTAGTTGGGACACCAAGAGATCAGATAATGATCCTTACTGCTAGTCTTTATTAGTGCATAACCACAATAATGGTCTGCATGGTGATGAGGCTTCGGTACATGGACCATTTCTCCAGATGGTACCTTTAGGTAGTGTTCTAGCTATATCACTACCTTTCGGTCAGTAGTTACAACTGGCAGTACTGGTAGAGGACACATGTAAGCTTAGTGCCTTACACATGTTTCAGCATCAGATACCCCTAAGGATCCGAGGAAATCTCGACTCATAGGCGGCTAAGGAGTGGATTGAGGAGGTGGTCGAGTTTCCATCTAGCCTGGGTACTATTCGATCAGATGGCAGTCCTGGTAGAGTTCTGTCTATGTGGATCAGCATGACGATGACACGGTTTAGATTACCCAGATCTTGCGAAGAGGTGAATTTTCTGTGGACAAGCTTGAGAACCTTTCTCAAAAAATGGGGTCTCTTTACATAAAAAGCTAAGGGGTGAGCTTTACCTAGATATTCTACAACTTCGGCAGGAATACATGTCATTAGCTGAGTATTCATCGAGGCATACTGACCATCCTAGGTACTTGATGAATACAGTACGGTCAGTGCTTTAGGGCTCGGACCTCCGAGCGAGGTGTGTTTGGGGACATCCGAGCCAGCACTATTCCTCTATGCATTCCTACATATATTAGGGTGATAGAGAGAACCTTTGGGGTTGAATGTTCTTTGGCTGAGCAGATACAGCCAGTGAATGTTAGCTGTGGAAAATCAGGAAACTGACACCAGTCTTAGAGACTTGGGCTTGTAAAATGTTTCAGGAAGAGGAAGCGATAGGGACAGATGAATCTTCAGGGTAGCAGATGTGGAAGTAGATCTAGGAGAGCAATATGATGTGGTATACATTTAAACATGTTACAACCACCACCCCAATGTGTTCCCCACTAGGCTTAGGGAGCTGGAGGATAGGGGAATGGAGTAGCTGTATGAGATCAAGGAGTGTGACCCAAGGGCTCCAAGAATGATTCGAGGTATGGTCTATGTATACTACTAATTTTTGTATTAATAGACGTAGGTACAAATCATTTTCTCTTACCACAAATCTTATTAAAGAACTAGAGTTTCTGGTTAAACTGATGGCTTGACCCTTACGTCTAGAGATACCTTTGGGAGGAGACCTAATAATCACACTTATTCCAACAGAGTGATCTGACCCTTGAGGTGAGGGTTTTGGTTGGAACCTCTTGGTGGCAGCGTTGAGGCCTTACGATGTTAGTCTGGGTATGGGATAGACATCCATAGTTCATACATGGATTGATTTTTTTAGGAAAAAATGATATAGTATATCTACAACGTTGGAGTGGGGTTTTCCTTGGTCAGTGAAAAAGGAAACTCAGGCAGCACAGGATAAATTAATGCAAGGGAGGGCGCAAATGATCACTCTTGAGTTGGCTAGCCTCACCCTCGTGGAAGCAAGAGTTTTGAGTTTTCAATTCCAAAGATTAGTGGCTGAGTGTGGGGATGTCTTTTCAAAAGATATTTCCAGAATTACCTCCATAAAGGGAGAGGGTCTTCTGCTTTGGCTGGGTACTACAGTAGATTTGTACCTCACTTCTCCAGGGTAGAGGCACACTTGTCAGCTTTGAAAAAGTAGGGGGAGCCTTTCATATAGATGGATAAGTTTCAGAAGAACTTTTAGGAAATGAGACAGAGAGTGAAGGGTGCCCCGGTCTTGAGGATACTAGAAGAGGGCTTTGGGTATGTAGTCTACTGTGATGCATCAGGAACCACACTAGGTTGTTTCCTGATGCCAAAGTGGGAAGTGAATGCCTATAGCTCATGACAGTTGAGACAACACGAGCAGAACTACGCTACCTATGACCTGGAGTTAGCAGTAGTGGTCTTTGTGCTAAAAATGTAGCGGCACTACTTGATGGGTGAATGGTTTACTTTTTACTCTGATCATAAGAGTATCATGTACATATTCCTACAAAAGGACCTGAACCTGAGATAGAGATGATGGCTAGAGTTCTTCCAGGACTGCGAATTTGAGATAATTTATACTTCTGTGAAGGGGAATGTGGTAGCAGATGCACTCAGCTGGAGGTCTGGTCTACAGCTGCTGAGTGAGGCGTCTGGGCAGCTAGTCACGTGGTGAATATCCTTTGTGGATAAAGATGGATTAGCTTAACTCAAGTCTATGACTATCACTCCCCCAATTCTTCAGCGAGTTCAGGAGGAATAGCATAGAGACATTGACTACAAGGCCCGACGTGATCAGATATCCTCAGGATGGTCTCCTGAAAATTTTTCGGAAGGTGGGGAGAACATCGTTCTCTTCATATGATGCACCATGGTAATAGTGATGCTTCGGGAGGAGGTGTTTAGGGAGTTCCATACACCCCATTTAACATCACGTCCTAGAGTGGCGAAGATGTACGAGGACCCCCGGCGTTAGTACTTGTGGCTAGGGATGAAGGAAGCATTGGCATAGTTTGTATCATGATGCCATACATGTCAGCAAGTGAAGAATGAACAGAGCCAGCAGAAGTATTATTCCTACAGGAGATAGAGACCCTTGGAATCCGAGGAGGGAGGCCATGTCTTCTTACTGGACCCACCCCGATGAGGATAATAGAGGTTTGGTTGGGGAAAAAATCTATCTCTGAGGTTCATTGGACCTTTATAGATTCTTAGTAGAGTGGGTGAGGTGGCATACCGTTTATCTCTTCCCCATTGATACACCAGGTGCATAACGTTTTCTATGTGTCGTAGCTGAGGATATGCGTGCATGATCCATCACACGTTATCGACTAGGGCGAGTTGGACTTTGATTATGGGGTGACTTTTATAGATTTCATGGTGGATATAGAGGATGGACAGGACCAAGTCTTTTGTGGATGGTCGATCCCTCTAGTGTGAGTTTGGCATCATCACGGGAACCTCCAAGAGATCACATGGGAGCAAGAGGCCCATATTCATGCTCATTGCCCTAATTTTTTTTATTTGCTTTTGTTTTGGATTTTGGGGATGTAAATCCCTAAGGTGGGGAGAATGTAATATCCTAGAATTTCAATATAATTTTTTTAATTATATGGAATTATTTCGAGACTGTGAAAACTGATGGCGTGTGATTCCGAGGCCCGGAGTTCCTGAAATGATCCGTCAAAAAATGTTATGTTTAAAATAGTGCACGTGAGTGGTTTTCCTGAAAAGGTTTAATAACTCTTAAATGGGTGCTCAGATCAGAAATCTGAGGTCATTTTTGCATTCAGCATAGCGGGTTTACCTCAGGTGTAACTTAAGTTTAGTCGGCGCAGGCCTCTGGTGAGAAAACCCAAAAATGGAATAAACGAAAATAAAATAATTAAATAAAGTCATTTTATTTTTCAAAATGCTTATAACTAAAAAACGGTGTCTCGGATTAAAAATATGAGACCACTAATGAACTCATGAGAGTATGCTTTCATTAGGAAGACCCTAACGTTGGCCTTCACGAGCCAATAATGGTAGTTTATTTTTGGTTGTAAATAAAATAACTATGTAAAAATCATTTTATTGTTAAAATCCATAACTTCTAAAAGGTAACTCAGATTAAAAATCTAAGATTACTGTTGAGTTCGTTGGGGCATGTTCCCATTAGGCGGAGCCTAACCTCAGCTAGAGCGGGTCAAGGTTGAATGTTAATAATTTATTGAACTTTTTTAAGGTATGTACAGTAAACATGCGGGTGGAATTTTCTATCTTTTGAAACGATGCTCTGATTAAAAATCTAAGGGCATCATTGAATTCGTAGTGCTGGAATTAGCTTAAGGGAGGCTTCACTTCGACCATATTAGTTTGGGTGAAAAGGTTAATTTTTCATACTTTTTAAAGATTAATAAAATAACATGTCCTACTATTTTATTTCTTTTTATTTTCTCCAACAGACGAGTGGTGGGGATAGGAATGAAGACATGTCAAGCCATTAATGACTTGACTCTCCCTTGTTTGTAACCACATCGTTGGGAATTTGGGAGGTTCATGAATTAAATGAACCTCATTAATTCTTCATGTTGGACACACACTTTCTCCTCTTCTATTTATATGGATCTCGGGGATGGGTGTTGGACGGCTTCACCAAGTGACGGAGCTCTACCAAAGTACTGTGACGCTAACCACCTGGAGGACATGGCCAGATTCTGCAAGCGGTGACGAGAACCACTGAATTGTGAATTGATCACAACGCGGAAGGAGGTTTCGTCGATCGTCATCAACAGACATCTTATCCATGTAGGGGGTTTGTTTAGAATTTATCTTTGATGATTTACCTTACTTCTTCTTGCTATCACATTAACGCATAAGGCGTAGGCCAAACGAAAAAGGGTGGGAACCTCTTCCGCTTTTCTTGTGTTTTGTTCTTTAGGGACGGTTTCCTTAGATTGAGAGAAATGCAAAATAGTGGGTCACGCTATGATGGAGGCAGCATGGGAGAGCCGTAGGTGCAGATGATAGCAAGAACAGAACACCGGAGCACGTCTGGTGGCCCGCAAGAGAAACCACTGACGTGCCAGGTCGGCGGCGGCTAGAGGAGACACGCGGCAACCGGTCACGGGTGATGGAAGGAGACACATGATGGTGTGCCGCAGGGGCCGAATGCAGCCGACCCAAGCCAGCCGTGCGGGATATGGGCGACCCCTACAGGCGCCACTGGCGGACCATGGCAGAAGGGGGCGGCACGGCCCCACGCCGCACCGCATTGGCGGAACCCAGTCGCCAGAAATGGCCCACCATTCATGAGGTGGGGCAGCGTCCAACCGCCTAGCAAAACAGCCCTGAAACCACAGGGCCAGCGGGACAAAACTGTCCACCTTCAGGTGGACTGAGCCAGACGTGGGATGGCCAAGCGGGCCGGACCCGCGGGCCAGCACGGGTGGGCCGAGCCCCACATGACGGGCCAGGACAACCCAGACCCGGGTCTGTGAGAAAGTTGGGATGACCCCAACGGGCTGAACCCAATGAACTGGGCCATCCCCTAGTGGGCCAGACCCGAGCGAGGTCAGGTAGACCCTGGGAACCGTTGTGTCGGGCCAGTCTTACCGAGTCAGACCGGGCCCAGACCCAACCGGTACCCGAATAAAGAAATTCATGTAACTAACGATCCTGGTGTCCGATTGACGCACCGTTAGTCGTTTGGGACCCCTTTTTGGAAGCGTTCCTTTTGGAATATTCCGACGGGCCTGACCAAGCCAGGCCAAACCATGGTACGATCGCTCTCATTTCACTGAAAGCGATGTAACTAACAGACCGAGTGTTCGATCGACACGATGTATGTGGCATAAGGATACTTACGACAAGGTGGTCCAATGGAGATACTCTAGGTGAATTTTTATGGAGGTTGACACACGACCAGGGTTAGATCAGACTTGAATCCAACCAGGCCCTTTTTACAAAAGTACCCATATCTCACAGACCGAGCATCCAATCGACGCTCCATCTTTCACGTTGTGACCCCTATGACGGGGAGGTCCCTTGGGTGTGCTTTTTGGGTGACTTCATACCTATTTAAATACAACCGATGGATTAAGGAGCCGTTCTCTTATAATCAAGTGTTCTATGAGTGGGAATCCAGTGGCTGGCTGTGACATGAAGTAAAAGAGAGACCAATACGGGTCTGCACCAGTGACCAATATGGGTTTGCACGAGTGACCAATATGGGTCTGCACCAGCGACCAATACATGTCTACACCAATGACCAATACGGGTCAGCAGTATAGTTACAATGGATAGGATGGTCTGGCTATACGACTAGACATCTCTATCCTAGTAACATTGAAGTTACACTGTTAGAGTGAGCTATCTCTTTTTCCGGTGATTTGTGATTTTTATCATGCTTGAGATATTACCTTTGAGGTATATCTTGTGATGTTTTTATTTTTGTATTACTGAGATACATTCAGGGATCTCGGGGTATCCTATTGGGTATTGTTATACTCACCCCTGGACGGGATTCGCCCGCAACTTATTGTGTCTTGTGCAGATGACAAGTAGTTGGATTGAAACTTGAGGCAGCCTAAACCAAGTGGTATCCGGAGGATACAGTCTGACGTGGTGTGATGTGAAGATGATTTGTACCTACCATTCAGGTAGGATCCTCGGTGGACGATCCTAGAGCTATTTTTATCTTCTCAGTTGTACTTGTACTTTATCAGTTGGGCTTGTATTCTGGCCCCTTGACTTTCAGCACACTTTAACTATAGTAGTTCACTTAGTGGTTTCTTCTTGTTGTGTACTTGGGATGTGTGTTTGTACAGGTTTAAAGGCAATGCATTCCTGTTTTAGGGATATGCATTTTTGGTGCTAGTCACCAACCTATGGCCTATGGAAGGTGGGATTGGGGTAGTCACGACATGGGCCCTGGGGGACGGGTCATGACATATTATCAAATTATCACCAAAATTCACTAGTTTAATGGTTACTTTCCCATTAAAATGACCCTTATAATATTTAAAGCAAAGAAAGTTAAAAATTTCACTCTCTTAGTTTTAAATATCATTGATGTGTCCACATAGGGAAAAAAGAAACATATAAATTAAATTAAATTTCCATTTTATAAAAAATAAAATTATTTATATGATATATATTTATTTATATTTTTTAGAAATTACATAATTACTTTAAATTATTGTACAATTCTAATGTGGTAATTATTTATTTAACGAAAAAATAAAATAAATGGTTTTAAAAATATTAAAAGTGACATAATTTGAAATATTTAACATTTTATATATATATTGTAGAAAAATATGAAATATTAAGGAGTTTTGAAGATGTTATATTCTAATTCCCCTTCTTATGGAAGTATTTAATGTCAAATTAAATGAATAGTATTAAAAAAGACAATAATGATATTTTATAATAAATACTATTTTATTAAATGTTTTAACATTAATAAAAATATTAAATACATCCAAATGGATGGGATACGGTTTTAAATATCAACCATGGTCCATTTATGGGTCTTTTGGTATTTTATAGTAACATTATTAACACATAAATGGTTGAAAGCTTTAATATTACGATAATAGTCAAAGGGTTAACAGGGGTTAATGCAAAAAGAAAAGTGTGAAAACATACACAAATCTTGTAAAAATTTAACTTCATAAAAACTATTTTGACATATCCTCATCTTAGATTCTAATAATAGAAATTTTAATATATTTATAATTAAAATTAATTAATATTAATTTAATCCTTTAAGAAATTCCAAAATTGCCCCTCACTTCAATTACAAAAGGGAACCACCTCCCTCACTTCTTTACACCACATTTATCCATATAGCATGACCAATTACTGATTATTTCCCAAATAAACATCATTATAAATTTTTTAAAGTGATGGTATCCCTAAATGACCCAACGTAATTTCCTTAAGAGAGGATATAAAGGTGGTCCCTCGAAGAAGAGGTAATTGTCTTACCCAAACTCTTTTAATTTATTTATTCTTATATATATTATAATTATCTTTAATTTATCATAAAATAATAAATTTAGTATCCTAAATTTAATTCAATTTATTATGATTATGAACTCACTATTACCCACCCTCATTCCCATCAACTAGAATGTGAAAGTATTGCTCCTATGTATGTATGGATTTCCATCTTCACAAAACGATACAATTAATTTTTCATCACCAAATTTTATAGAAATGTATTATAAGGGTTATGGTGTTTATATATAATAATGATGAAATAAATATACCTTTTTAATTATAATACTATATCTACCTTATTATGTTAAAAACTTTTGGAAATCAATAATGTCACTAATGCATATGTGTGGATTACCACCTCCACAATGTGATGTTATTTTTTTCATTTATACTTCAATTAGACAGCAATGGGGATGAGTATGATAGATTTATATGATTTATGTGACATAATAATGTTTCTGTAAAGGTTAATTATTATTAACCTTTCTTTCCCTCTATCCGTAGAATAATTAAAACAATATTCATGTGTTCGTATGGACTACCATCTTCATGAATGGTTTAATTCATTTTCCTATCTATAAATTTTATAGATTACTATAAATACATATATAAAGAATATATATAATATTTATATTATTTTTAAAATTATTCAAATTATGTAATTATAATTTAAGTATAATTCATAAAAATACCAACCCATAACATAAATGAAAAAAAAAGCAATTACCACCCAGAAAAATGATTTTAACAAAGAATCATTAATTAATGGGTGATAAAATATTATAAGAAAAATAATAAATGGTATGATACACATGTGTATTGTTCATTAATATATGTATAATAAATATAGATTTATTATACAGCACATTCAAACAAATCTGAATGAAGTCCAATTTGAGGTACATGTATATTTCACAATCTCATTAATATAGAGGACTTTTTATACTTAAATCTCTACTGGGGAATTTTTTTTCTTCCATATCAATATTTCTCTTAATTTTTTTAATGAATATCTTTACTATTCTCTATGTATTGTTTAAATTTATTTTTTCCCATGTTGTAATTTTAAAAATTGGTTTAAAATGAATCTTCCTATCTTTTTCTTAATGAGGTACTTTTTGATTTTTCTAAAAAGTGTGATAAAAATGTTTCTTAACTTATACTACTTGAATGAAATTTCATTTTATCATGATTCCTAAATATGTTTAAGATTCCTTTACATGTTTCCATTAATATTTTCAAAGAAAATTTTTCCTTAATATTTTTGAAATTTTAAGTTTTTAAAATAAAATTTAAAAGATAAATATTCATTTTCCTCATAATTTTTTTAATGGCCTTTTTATGGTGATTTTATTCATCAATGACAAGAAAATTTTATTTTTCTTATTAAATACGTGGTACATGTTTTTATTATTACATAATTTGAAAAATTCACATAATTTTGATCATTAGTTATTATATTTATCATAAATATCCATGTTATTCTATCAGTGATATGATTATTACATTAACCATTTACATTTTGTACATATGGTTTTATACATTTAAAGTATTTTATTAACTAGGGAATTATTGATAAATCCATATTTATTACTCAATATGAATATTTTTTTGATATGAAAGACTATTTAGGAACTAAACCCATCCTTCCATATATGAGTAATGCATTGGATAAGCTGTGACAGGTAGGGCTCGAAATTATATAGCCTTTCGGTGCATCGATGTGTATCATGAAAAAAATTAGTTAGGAAAATTAAATGGTTCTGTACCCATAGTTTTAATCTATCTTAGTGAAATGTATTATTGATAGAGATATCAAGATGTATAATGTCATGTCACCCAATAGTATTAATTTACTTAATTAAGAATTCAGTTATTATTATCCATGTATTAATGCATTGATACTACTCATAGATTCATTTTTTTCTCAAATTTTTTATTAAATGGTATTTTTTTAGTTATTTTCCTTGAAATAATTATTATTATCTATTTACTCATTATGTCTTCCACTATACATAACCCATATTGATAATTTTATCTCACCCTTATTTTATTTCATTTTCCTTGTTTATGAAGAGAAAATATTTGAATGACTTTGAATGATGAAAAACATTTAATTTTGATATATTTATATTTTATTTACAATGTAAAATTGGATGAATTTATGTATCTAGTTCTTTATGACTACTAAAATATTATATATATTGGGATTCAATTTACTCATATCAATGCCAATGTAATAATGTAGACACCAGCTCTGGGCCATTGGAGTTGGGGTTGTTACAATCACTGATAGGGAACCTAAGTTTACTTATTATTTATGGAGAAGTATACAAGTAGTGATGGGAGCATAGGTAAAATTGAATAAAACTTATCATCCACATATTTATGGATAGACAAAGCATTATATTCAGATTATATAGGATATTATCCATTAATGTGACATAGATTTTAGTGGATCTTGGGATAACCATCTAGGACTAGTTGAGTTTTCCTATAGTAATAGTTGCTAGTAGTAGATTTGAATGTCTCCCTTAGAAGCTTTGTATGGTCTCCCTTGTAGGTCACCTCTTTTTTAGTTAGAGGTGGGTGAGGCCCCTTTGATGGAAAAAAGTATCATTCCAGACACATCAGTGAGGATTCATGATATATGTTGATTCATTGTTACAACTCAAAGTTATAAATAATATTATAAGGATATTTAATATCTGCCTTTAGAGTTTTCAATTGGTGACCAGGTATTTTTAAAGGTTTATCCTTAGTTGGGTCACCATCAAATTGGTAAATATGGAATGTTTTCTCCAAGATATGTTATATCATTCAAGATCACGGAGCGGATTTTATATTTTTCTTACTAATTGGAATTAATGTCTTAGTTAAAAGGTCTTCATGATATTTTCTGCATATCATAAATTAAGAATAATAACATATATCCTTCCCATGTACAGAATTTGGAAGAAGTTGTGTTATAGCTCTAAATTTTAGTTTTGTAGAAGATGATGGAGATCATTGACTCTTATATGAATTTTATACATGCGATTTCTATTTCATTGGTCGAAGTGTTGTGATGGAACATATCATATTCACATGACACTTGGGAGTGTGAGTCATCAGTGAGAGAGAAACAGCCTCAAAGTTTCCCAAAAACATCCTTCTTTTTCATGGATTCATAGGGTCATAAAGTTCAATGGTGGGTTGGAGTATATCATCCCACTGTACCATCAGGTATGATCCCTTTAAAATGTCATTTTTAACTCTTTACCATATTTTGGATCTTGTTTTCCAGTTATAGGAATTAGTGTTGGGTGTTCAGAGGAGGGGGGAACCAAAGTGGGCTAATTGATGGCTACATAATACCCCCAGCTATCTATTGGAGAACTAGAAGATTTGAGTTCCTTCAAGAACTCAACATGATAGTTGGTGGGACTTTCAGAGGTGTAGGCACTCTTCCTGTAATCGCTATCTAGCTGGTTCTAGCCAGTGTCTAGCCGGTGGCCATGTCCTAGGATGAACTAATCAAGATTATATTAACCACTTATTCCCTAAAAAACATATTTAATGTCTATAATAACCACTTTTGGCCCAGATTGATCTTTTATAAATCCCAGGGTTCTCTTGGGTTATGTTTATATTTCTCTATCACCTTTGTGGGGGAGAATTGATCTATAGCCAATTATTTGTTCCTTCTTTGGTATGATTGTTAAATTCCCTCTTGTTCCTTAATTTATATTAGATTTGTACATTTCTCTAGGATTATATATTAGAATATTATTATCATGTTATAGTCTCACTCAAACCCTTATATATACAATGTTAAATTCTCTCCTTGAGGTCATATCTCTTATTGTTTATGGTGAGGAACATGTGACCCTTGAGTAATGTGTTGATCTATTTTCTTTTATGACATTGTTCTTATGAAAAAATGATTCTAATATGTTGGAATTGACATTTAGGTACTCATTTTAATTAATCTAATGTTCCCTTTCCATCTGGTTTGCATATCCCATTGTGGTTGGGGTGCAACCCAAGTGCGAGGAAGGTGGTTCCTTCTCTAGACTATGATTGGTGAACCATATATGCTCTTGGTTTTCTAAATTATTTTTTAAAATATTATTTGCATGATCCTTGATATTTTTATATGCATTCATAAATTTATTTCAATTAAATATGTTTGTCCCTTGGTTTTGGTAATGCAAAGATGATTTTCAATGAACTGGCATATGTTCTGTGAAATTTATTTTCAATGATTGATTTTGATGAAATGGGTTTAATAAAAATTGTTTACCGAACATGATAACCCATTATTAATGGTGTATAATTTGACATATATATTACATGGGATCCTTGGGTACCTTAGAGGGTATTTTAGCATTGGTTATGGTTTATGTTTCTATAATAGGTTTACTCATTGGGTTTTTCTCTATTCCCTAGAACATGTGTCATAGGGACATGATTATTTAAAATCATTTGGGGGTTTACTGATGGGGTGTTCCAATCATTCCATCACCTTGTGTGCTATGGACTTTTTTAATGTTCACTAATCATGATTTATTATTGATGTATGAGTGACTGAGCTATCCCAGATATATTTTATACTAGGGTTAATATCCATTGTGATTTTTAATTTCATTGTTTTGGATTTTATATTACATATGGTAAAATATTTGAGAAATGTAAAAGGGTTTTTGTGGAATTTTATTTAAAAACAATTAATCGGAGTTTTGTGTGACAACTATGTAAGGGAGAATTTTTTACCATGATTTTGATATAAATGTTAAAACTAATTTATCATGTCATGTTTTTAATATATTTATCAATATTTTAAAAGATACTTGTTATAGAAAACTTGGGAGGGTTCATACTGATCACATTTATCTCACACTATACACACTCTCTTGAGGGAATGTATACCCTATTTTTTCAGATATAGGAACGAGCAAGGCATCACAGTGAAGCGGTGTAATTTATATTTTCTAGGTATTGGTATCTTATGGTGATATAATGGGTTGTTTCCAAAATATCACATTGAGTAGCCATTAATAGTTGGGGTTGTCCTTTTTGGTTTATTTTGGGCATATACATTGGTTTTTTCTTACTACCTGGGTTATACCTCTACCATTGTTGTTCTTTTTTACTATAAAATATTTATTTTTTACATTATCTTATATTATATGTATTCTATGTATATTATTTCATGATGGGAAAATCATTATCTCTAGTTATTATTAGATTCCAAGGTGTAAGTTTCCAGACCATGTGGATCAGGAATTCCAATTAGGTCTTATCAAAGTCTAGTCCGTAGCCAAGATAGATGGGTTGTTTGGTCCTGTTTGTGACAATTTTTCATTCATGTCATTAAATAATGCTATGATTATTTTCTTTTTAGTCCATTTTTATCCTATTTTTTAGGATATTTTTCAATTTTATATTATTCCATGCCTTTTTCAAAGTTTTATGATCTATGTTTTGTTAGGTATAACATTCTTATTTATCCCGATTATAACCATATGACCATATTATTCACACTTATGATATTTTATTTTTATAAAACAAATATAACCTTAATGAGTTTCTAAAATCACCAATTTATTATTGGTATTTTGTGTTTATTTTTGAGATATAATGTTTACCTTATGGAAATATTATGAAATAATGATATGTTTATATTGGATTTCTATAAAATTAATTTACTTCATGAGATTCCTTTATAATATTTTAGGAATTTGAAAAAGGGTTAAAGAATAATATTGGTAAATAATAATTGATGATTCAAGTAGGTAATCCAAAGAATATCTAAATCAATTATTCATCAATAATAAAATTTACTGTATATTTATTCTTAAACCACATTTAATTATAAATATAAGAGTGATTATATTAGTAAAATAATGATTTATAATTACTCTTATAAGTATTTCAAATCTTCTAGTACTATTTCCAAGTCATGTTTTACAAATAGACATGTCAACCCCTGAACATATGAAAATAACAATGAAAATTTGATAAAAATATATGTTTCAATACAAATAAAATCCATTATATCATAAATCCATGTGTTTAGATGTAAACTAATTTTTAATTCTTGTTTTAGAAAAAAAATCCATTAAAAACACAATGTGTATCACAGTTAATTATCTTAATTTGAAAAAAAAATTAATATCATTAGGATACAAAATTATTATTCAATTGAATGACTATAATTCTATAATAGTATGTACATATCTATATAATATAGGTGTATAAAGAGTGATCTTGGTAATGTTAAGGATCATGAAGCTCAAGTAGTTGGTATATAATAATGTTCTAAAGACACCTACTATATAAGAATGATAAAACCAAAGAGATATTATTTTATAATTACTAAGTTACATGATATATTATTCATTGAGAATGATGAATACTTATCCTACAAGGAAGTAGTAAATGTAAATATTCTAAAAGAGGAAGTGGGCATGAATTTAGAAATGGTTTCCATGTACCAAAATCAAGTTTTGTATTTTGGTAAATCAATTGTTGATGTAAAACCCATAGAGTCTAAATGGGTATCCAAGAAAGTGTTGGTCATGAATAGAAAACTAACTAATTATAAAGAAATATCAGTAATTAAAGGATTAATTTTAGTTAAGGTATTGATTGTGTAAAAAAAAATTACCAATAGAGATGTTGGAATCCATTTGAAATCATGTTTCCATATTAGCTACAATTATTGTTATATAAAACCCCAAGAATATATTTATGGATCAAATATGTAATTGAATCAAGTGATGATGAGTTTTCCATGTGTTTACAGGGGTTTAGTGATAGAACCATAGTTTTCCAACTAAGATATGTTATTAACATATGGAAAATATATAATAGTCTTATAAAAAGTTATCAAAAAGTTAAAAAATTATTTATCCAGTGAATGACTTAAAGTAGAAACCCAAGTTATTTAATATAAGACCTACTAAAATTGATCTATGGGTATAATTAATGTAATATAATATATATAAACATATATTATCTTGTAATTTATACTAAAATATGGGAAAATTATAGAGTGAATTGTTTCCAATGTTACATGGAATAAATCACTCTATGATGATGTGTTAAGACATAAGTGGAAATTAATATAATGATTAGAAATAATTATGTTTCTTTTATGGAATAAATCATGCATGAAATTACATGTAGCAATTTTAATGTCTCCAAATTAGAAGGCATGATGGTAAACTTTTAACTAAATCTAGGACTACTAAAAGTGGAAAAATTTAGATATGTCCAATAGAAATTATCACACACTGGTATCAGTTAAAATTTTATTATATTTATTTATTGAATTTCATTGAAATTAAGAATTTAGAGATTGAGTTTTTTTAAATTTTTTGTAATTTTTTTGGTTGTATGTTTATTTCATGGTCAACAACTGGTTGATAGAAATCGAGTAATCTAATCTAAAATTTCAACCGTCTAGTTTTTTGGGGTCATGTTGTAGGAACATGGTCAGGGGTAACATTATGGATTAATTATATGTAAGTTAGTAGAAACTATGTGGTTAACGTGACATGGTAAAATCAAGTTCATATGGAGGCACACATTTGGTGAAAAATGAAGAGTAACCTTGTGATCTAACCCCGTCTTATGTGATTAATTGAAATTGTGTGATCTAATATTATTTATGAGGTTTCAAGGTCAATGGTGATGCACAATTTTTACACAATTTATAGTAAACATGAATTATAATCATATAAAGGGTATATTATTTAATGGTTGTATCCTGAATTATGTGTAGTTAGTTGTAACCATAAATCTTAACCCTGAAGGATGCTCAACTCAAATCTAGTGCTATTTGCACAATTGGTGCATGATATCCCAAATGGTGAAACTAAACCATATCTGCTAAAAATCATTATTTTTTTTTGAAATTATTAATTTTTCCCTATTATATTTTATTCCACATTATCCCCTTATTCAATCTCATTTGATACCTATAAAACCTAGTAATATTCTATGATCATTCCTCTATTCTTCATGGGTATCTCCCTGGATTTCTTCCATCTTGGTTGTTTATTCATCAACATAAACTCTTCTAAACATTTTACACTTATTCTATTCTCCATTATCTTATCTTTTTCAAGAACTAAGATGGTCATGGTGACCTATTGTTCAATGTTACTCAAATTTACATTATTTGTTTCTTATTTAGGGTTTATTATGGGCTTCTGGGGGATTATATAGATCTTTCACATTGGAATAACACTATTGTTTTTTACTCAAAAACTATAGTATGTAATTACATTTATAATAATTTAAATTAAATCCATGAATGAATTATTATTTTTATCAAATGTTTTAAATATTTTAAGATTTATATATGGTGTATTTATGGATCTATTTCCAAGAGATTTTGTTTCTATCTCCTACTATTCCTTTGGAATAAAATTAATTTTCAATGCATCAGTTCTCCAAATATCATTCCAAATAAATTATCCCCATGAAATTCTTCTTAAAATATATTATATTCTCTCCTAAAATGATTTTTATTAAAAACATGGTGGTTTTGACTCTCAATTTTATTATAATGGAGATAATACATGTTTCTAACTTTTTTTTCAAACTATGTTTGTGTATCAATAATTCTATAAAATTTTCATCATGTTTCATTGACCATATATGGTACTTTTATGATATTTACATATTGTTTTCATGTGATTTTTTAACAATATTTTTATAGGAAGATATGTCTAGTAATTTTTTTCTAAAATATATTTTCATGTTTTAATTTCTACATAATTATCTTATGAAAATGTTTTATTAATGTTTCCCTAATGGACCAATAGCACATTGTTTTCTTATTTATTTTAAATCTTATAAGTAGTCTGTTGGTGTTGTTTTTATATAATTTTAATGTGATATTAGCATTAAGTGAAGTTAATTTAACTATCCTAGTTAAAGTATATAGTTATTAAATGATTATTCTTGAAAGAAGTGGATTCTTTTTTGAAGTGTGATTAGAGGTGAGGTTGTGTTATGATTGTGGAAATTTATATATATCCTCTATGTTTCATGTTGATAGATCACCTTTTTGTGTTATGGGAATCCATGGGTTTCTAGGTGGGGAATCTATGATTGTTTACTTCAATGGTTTATGATTATTCTCAACCTAGTGGCTTTATGTTGGACTATTCTCTCTATAGGATATTTCGCACATCAGTCATATTAGGTAGGGTAACACTATGGTTTAGTATAGTTGGATCAAATCTACTTCCAATTAGATGGGTTATGTTTTAGTTTTTTTCTAGATTGTATCTAGGGTTCCTAGGTATTTACATGACTATCATATTTTGATTTTCCCATGATTAGTTTTTATTGTTTGGATTCTATTATTATAAAGATAGTTTATTTATAGTTATTTTATTTTATTATCTTATTATTATCATTGAAATTTATAGTTTAATGTTTATTATCACTAGGGTATTATTTTTAATAAAATGAATCCATTTATCTTCTACTTCATTTCATCATTCTAAAAGGTTTCATAAATCTTGGGTTATATCCTCTTTTTTTGTGACTTGGGTATTTCTAAAGAAAGGCCCTAAAACTATTT
Source organism: Viscum album (assembly GCA_963277665.1). Classification (NCBI taxonomy): domain Eukaryota; kingdom Viridiplantae; phylum Streptophyta; class Magnoliopsida; order Santalales; family Viscaceae; genus Viscum; species Viscum album. Next base: position 1,042,942,377 of record OY728166.1, read on the forward strand.
TACTTTAATTAAGTGAGATATTTTATAGAAATATTGTAAAACATTTTTATGTTAAAATTATTATACTTTATATCTTGGGTAGAATAAATTTAAGTGATGATATCATCTGACTATCTTTATTTTAAATGAAAATATTACTTTCATAGTTTTGTTTTCAAACTAGTATTAAATTGATTTAATTTTAAGGATTATGCATAGGGTGTGAGGAGGGTACCTACTAGGAATTATATTCACATGCCTGTCACATGATAAGTTTTATATAGGTTCCAATTTGATGTAACACATGATCCTTGGATTTTGGTTTGGGGTATTTGGTGGGGGAAAATGAATATTTTTTTACTTGATTCATAGATATGGGTATTTTAGGATTTATTTGGAATAATTATTGGTTTTTTGTTAATGTATCTTGTGTATCTATCTACTTTGGTTTTCTATCACACTAGTTCCTTTCTAATCTTTATATTTTTCTTATATTTAGTGAACAGATTTTATTTTCGTTTTTTAGATGTACTTGATTTTTTTTTACTTTTTATTAATGAGTTTTGATTATATTCTTATATCGTGTTTTGTTTTTCAATGTCATTAAAACTTTTATTTTTTTTGTTATTATTTAACATACAGAGTTTTCTTATTCATATTTCTGGGTGGAATGCCTCTTAATATTATTTATTTATCAAGAAAAAACATTCCTAATTATGTATATTTTGAAACCTAAGACTTATTATCTAGAATATGGTGATTTAGAATGAACTTTTAGAAATTTAATAGGTTAGATTAAATACCATGTCTGGGGAAACACATCTTGTTCTGTGAAAAAATGGTATGAGATCCAGATTATTATTTGGGGAGTCATGGTAGGTAAGAGATATTATCATTGGGACGTGAGCAGTAGGTATGAGTATCTATCCATCAATTTTCCTATTAAATCATTCACTTCCAGGGATTTTTTTTATGCGTGTATCTTGAATTAAAGAACTTTTATTAGATACATATGATATGGTTACTATTTATTTGAGTATTTAGGTTTTTATTGGATATTTATGCAATATTTTGAAAAACATCATGATTTGGAGTGGAAATGGGAATAAATCCAAGGCCCCAAGGTTACCACACATGATCTAGAAAACCATGTACAAACCATGAAACTATTTTTGGGTAACTTATAGAACAAATTGTATGTTTTTCATGTGGTTTTATTAAACATGTGACCAAATAGGGCATAGTTTTGATTTTTTCCATTTTTAAATTTTGATTTATTATAATCCAAAATTGTTCTTATTCTCAATTAGAAATTATGTCATAAAGGTGATTATGATTATTTTACATAAATATTTTCATATTTTTGTTATGTTATTAATTTTGGGAAGATATTTTGTGTACTATTGTGATATAAATATATTTATATTGATATTTAATGATTGGTTCCTTATTTGTATTTGGTTTTATAAAATTTTCAATTTTATGGGCTATGATTTTATTTTAGGATTATTACCCTTTTTTAGTATTCTCTCACTAACTCCTTATGGAATTTATAGGGGGATATATGGGTGGTTCTATACATGAAACCCATCTGGTTATTCAAAGTCTAATTGAGAAAATTATGCCATCTACTTCATCTATGAAGCATAGTTTTCTACCTCTCCTATATCAACCTAGGGAATAAATTCATGAGTTTTATGAATTTAATCCAAATATCATCCATGGACAACATGGTTTTCCTAATAAATTAGATTGGTTAGTGAATATCAATAGGATATTCACCCTTCTCAAACTCCCTAAGTCTCAGAAGATCTTTTTTTCAACATTTTTGCTTGAATATCTGAGTTAGAAGTAATGGAATCCAATTATTCAAACTAAAACACAATAATACCAATCACGGGAAGGTTTTATGGTGGTTTTATGAAAAACTATTTCCCTAAAATCATTGGTGTATCTTAGTTAATTGGGTTATATTTCCTCGAGTAGAATGGATAGTCGGTATTGGCGTACACTCCTTGCTGTATAGAGCTAGTATCATCTCTACATGAGATAACATTTGACGAGTCTCGAAAATCAAAGTGTTTTAAAAGAGGAATTTTTTCTAATATAAAACCTGAAGTGTCATCATTTAGGTTATCCTCATACAAAGAATTAGTTAATAGTGTTGTTAGTGCCGAGTAATTTAGGATGGAGTGCCTAAGGTGATTGATATTTCTTTTATACTCATGGATGGTGAATGAAAATTCAATAGTGGAAAGAAGAATTTGATTGAATCTGGTCATATGGGGTTGGTATTAAAATTCCACCCCTTTTCCATTCATTAGATTCTTCCAAAACTAATTCCCTAGTATGTCATCAGTGCAGTAAGTCAGTATAGTAGAAAACATTGTGTTAGGGATATCCAAATACCTTCCAAAGTTGTAGCTGATTAAGACATCTATGGATGCTTCATTAATGAGATGCCTATAGATTTATTGGAACCATGTTTAAACCCTTTAAATATCACCAATTTTAATCTATTAAACCTACTAATTTGGATATTCCTTACTATAATATGATTCTTTTATATAAAGTATTATCTTTGTTCTATTTTATTTAATATAATGCTCTTCATTAGTGATAACTATTTTAGGTACCTAATTCTAATAAATTATTTGAAACATGTTATTGATAATACCTTATTTTATTTATATTGAATTAATATTTCAATATATATGGAAATTATCTGTGTTATTTTTGTATTTATCGTTTTATGTCTAATGGTCTCTCGTATAGGTGAAAAGAGAATATGGTTAGTGACACTTTTTCTATGCCCATTCTTCATCTATAAACAACCCTCTTTTATTGGATTTTTCAGAGTAACAATGTTTTTTATAGAATTAGAATATTAATTGAATTCTATATATTGTTATAATATTACCATATGAAGACTCTTTATTATATAAATAAAATATATAGGTATGTTTCTTTATTTCATTGAGAGTACATTGATTCTTGACTATCAGGTGATATTTTATTTCTCCTAACCATACCATATAAAAGGTAAATAATTAATTAACCCAAAACATTCTCAAGTAATCTAATATGATGTATCTTGAAGTTAATCATATATGAGTTCATACGGTAATAATTTTTTACATGACCTTTGTGTAGAAGATCAAATGCATGATTTTTTCTTATAACTCTAGTAGTTTTCTTGATGATTATAGTGGGACTGTATACTATAGAATTATTTATTCTATTTATTATAACTTAAATTAGTGAGTGTCAATATGTTCCTTAATTTTATGAATTTTTAATCTATGTTTGAATTTAAATCTCATACATTCCATTATCATACAATTTTTTAAAATATTGGAGTAACCAGGAAGCCTAACCATTTGGGATTCTAAACTCAAATCCAATTCTAGTTTTGTGGTTGTCCATTGTTTGGTAAGCATTTAAGAAATATCAACTGATCATTCCACTTCTAAAAAATATTGAAATTGTTATGTTTCCCTTGTTTAATTATAATCCACCTTGTATCCTTATTTCCTCTCATTCGACTCCCTAAAATCCCAAAAATCTTCAATTCTTATTCCCTCCTTCTTTGGTATTCCCATGGGTTTCTTCTTTCATGGAACTAGTTCTTTAATGTAAAATCATATAAACCTTTTTCTTTCTTCTTATACAACCTTATCATATATTTTTATATGATAATTATGATTATGATGACCTAGGGTTTTATATCACTCAAAATTAATTTTGTGTTTTCTTTTGAAGGGTTTCTTATGGTCATGTAATGGACTATTTGGCCCTTTCACTTTGGAATAACAGCATTTTTTGATTTAATGGTTGAGGTTGGTTACCCCATTGACACCTTCCTATCATGGGGTGTGACAAAAACAAATATTTATTATGTTAAAATGCATTATAATGGAAATATAGGTTGTATCCATAGAGGATCACACAACAATAATGTTTGTCACTTAAATTTAAGAAATAAGTAGAAGTTGTTTTTTCTAAATTGATTGTGTTTAAAAATAAAGAAATAAATTAAAAAAAAATATTGAACCCGAATGGATGAAGAGAGTGATGGGTCAGGGTAAGATCACCTTTTTCAATGTAATCATAGTCATAATGATCATTCCCCCTCTACCTATTGAATGATAAATAAAATACTCCTCGATCAAGTTATCAATCACCCTTGGTTGAAGAAAGAAATGGAACTCACTCTTATGTGAATGGATGTTCATAAAAAATTCCAAAACAACTAAGGAAAGTACCTCTTAGGAATTTTTATCCTTATTAATCTAGAAATTATTGACAAGTACCAAAAAAGTATTGACGATCTCTAGACACTCACCACATAACACAATCTACCCGATCAAGACAAATTGCACTAGGCATAGGGATTTTAAAGTTCTTAAACCAAAGTTATAAATAATTATTGAAACGAATACCAAAAATACAAACACATTAAGAGAATTTCACACTACAAGAAATAGATATCATTCAATAGAAAAATAGTGTTTTACATTAAATCACAAGACTCTGAAATTATAAAATTGAAATTTCCATTTCCCCGATCAAAGGTTTTAACCCTCCATATGAAGGGTAAGAGAGTTTAAACGGAAAGAAGAGAGAATAATGAAACTAAGAAAAAATGAAAGAGAAAATATAAAATCAAAATAACATCCAGACATCAATCCTCTAACACATCCCTTCCCATTCCTTCTTCAACAACTTTGAAAAAAAAGTGAACACTCATATTTATAGGATTAATGGGTGGAAAATTTTCCATTCAGATTCATTCCTCCAAAAGTTTGAGTTCAATTATAATAGTAAATGGACCACTATCATAAATTTTGATATATAAAATTTATTACCCTCTATCGTTTTCATTATGCCACTAAATCTCATTGGATTTGAGCAAGTTTCTGAAAAGTTATTCTCTAATTACTGATGAATACTTTTTATTCCTAAGGAGACTGCTCAACAACCTCCAATTTCGAGCATTCAGTGGATTCTTTAGTGATAGAATTTATACATGAAATTTACATTAAAGATGAGTCTCAGGTCCTCTTTATAATACAGTTAGAATAACTTCATCTAGAGTTATGTAGTCTGAGATATGATTCAATAACTGTTGTAGGGTCCATTCAATCAGCTAGAAAACTTTTTCAAATTAATTTTCTTTTCTGGGACATTGTGTGTTACATTAGATCTAGGTTCAGAAGTAAAACATAAATCCCAAAAAAATCCTAAAAAATTATCAATACATTTGGGTCAAAAATGTAAACGATATTCCTCAAATAAATAAGATCCAAAAAACTACTAAATTTATAGAATTAAACAATTTTCAAAATTAAGAAAAAAATTCTCCAAAAATACCCAAATGATGAATATCAACTCATATTGATAAATTATAAGGGATTAAATCATTGAAACACATATAAAAAATAAAAAAAAAATATTATCTCAATCAATTCCCCAACACTTAGAACTTTGACTCCTAGAATAGTAAACTTCAATATCAAATCAAAGAATATTCAAAACACATCATCATGAGATCCATCAATTCCATTCCAAGAAAAAAATATCATGCCTCATAAACAACCATTATTTCAAGTTCTCAAACCAAGACACTCAATATATTTCCTCTTAATTTCTCCTCCCATGCACACAAGACACATACCTCACATTAATTTTCTCTCATCTCACAAATGTCAATTTTCAACAGGGCTTTTCACATCAAAACTCATGAAAGCATCACCATAATCTTGATAAATATCTAATTATCCACCAGATGGGAGTCAAGGATATGTTTTTATAATGACTATATTTCATTTTTTTTATAGATTCTCGTTGGTGGGATTTATATCTTAAAAAACTTGAGGCAGAATGAGGATGGATTGGCTTTTTTTATAAAATTACAAGATTCAAATTTTCACACAAGTGTGGAATGCTGGTCACCCCTCTTAGTAGAATATCAGTGCAATAATCATCAAAACTCAATAAAAGTGAACATCATTCATCATTTAATTATAAAAAATTTCAATCATCTGAAACATAGTCTTTCTTGAATTCTCCATAAAATAAATAACATTCATTCTCTATTATAATATCCAGAAAACAACAGGTTCTATTATCATGAATGCTCGAGAAAAGGCACAACTTTCAAAAAAATGATATCTTTTAGTAGAAAATACATCACATAAGCATTTTATTTTTCACCCAAAGTATCAACAAATGAAGTATCATAATACAATACTGTTTTTATCCACACTAAAGTTCAATTAGATCATAAAATTTCACTTCATGAGCAGGTTAGATTATAAAAATTGGCTTACAATGTGTCTAACCAAATAAGAAGTTCAAATATTCTAAGGGCTAAAAGGATTAAATGTACAAGGAGTGATATATTGAAAATGATTCATTTTAAAAGGGGGCTTTAAATCGAAATAAATTCCTCAATAATTTAAAATATAAGTACTTCAAACCCTCTTGTTTTTATAGAAATAAATAAAATTATGGTTAAAGAATTCATTTTTTGGTTCTCTTAATAAATGAGGTGAATTTATAGAATATGGAAACACTGGTTCATTAGCCTCAAAGGAAAGTGATTTCAAAGACAGTGAGATGTGGAATGGGATTCAGAAATCATTAGTACCTTTTATGAAATTACCAAAGAATTGGACTTGAAACAATGTCAATTTTAGTATTCATTTAAGCTCGTTTTCATGGAATAAATTGTTTTACTCATTATTATAGGTCTCAAAAATGGAAATGATAATCATTTAAGTTGAAATTTTTCAAAAACAAAAAAAACCTAAAAAAACACACAAAATTTTAAAAAAAAACACACTTTTTTTTAAAATAGATAAACAAACAACAAATGAAATCTTATACTACAAAGGTTACCTCACTCACATGTAAATGATATAGTATCCTCAATGAATTCAAATTGATTTAACATGTAAATAGATTTGAAAATGAATCACATCAATAAATAAAGTGTAAAGGAGACGTAAAACCTAATGAATTTTTTTGATAGACAGGTTATAGGAGTGTCATCTCCTCCACTAGATATGATGGAATGGTCTCATGGAATTCCTATTTACTATTTCCATTAAATGTGAATGGATCCTACTCTACAACCTTTAAAAAATACATAATACCAAAGGGATATACCTGAGTAACTATAAATGGACCCTCCCATCTAGAATTAATTTTACCCAGAATAATCATGTGTCTTGAGTTGAATAATAACACTTTTTTATCCAGGATAGAAGTCTTTTGGTTAGATAATCTTATCATGATCCACTATTGTAATCTATTTATAAATCTAAGATTTTTTAAATGAATCCCTTATAATTTCTTTCAAATCCAATAACTATAATCTTCTCTCTTTCCCAGCACTTTCATGATCTACATTTATCTTCCTCACAGCACAATATGCCTTATTCTCCAATTCCATGGGTAGATAAAAAAAATTCACATAAATAAGCCTATATGGACTCATTCTAATCAGGGTCTTTTAGGCTATCCTATAAGACCATATTGTTTCTTCCATCCTTTGGATCCAATCCTTCAAAAAAAAATTAATAGTATTCTCTAAAATTCTCCAAAATTCATTTGATTTCTCTATTGGAAACTTCATCTTAACCATTTTTTTGTGGGTGATAGAGAGGCAATGTTTTATGATACACTCTATAATTATCCAAGAAATAATCTATTGTCCTATTGAAAAATTTAGTCCCTTTGTCACTGACGATGGTTTTGGGCACTCAAATCCTACAATATATGTTAGCCCTGAAAAACTCATAAATAAAGTTTACATCCTAAGTCCTAGGGACTTTTTCTTCCACCCATTTGGGAACATAATCAACTGAAAGAATGATATAAGAATTTACAAATAAAATTGGGAATGGATTCATAAAATATATCCCACAGAATTCAATAATCTCACAAACATTATGTGGATGTTAGGGAATTTTTTGTCTCCTTGATATGTTTCCATAAAACTGACATTTTTTGACACCTTTTGAAAAATTCATGGGAATATTTAAAAAGTGTGGGCCAATAAATTCCATATTGTAAAACCTTCCTTGCTATCCTTTTAGGTTTACATGGGCCTATACAAGATAATTTGTGATTAAACTCAAATAAATAACCAATTTAACACTCATGAAAACATATTCTTATTACTTGGTCATTGAGAATATTTAAATGAAATGGATCATACCAAATGTAGTATCTTGATTTAGCTTTAAATTTTTTGAATTTGAAGAAAATTGAAATGAGATTGTACCTACGATGTTACCTGATAATTGACCATGTCAGCATACCAAGGCACTTCTCCTTCAATCAAGTACAACTTCTCTCATAGAAAGAGATCATCCAATGGTTCTTTTTCTAGAATTTCAGCTTTAGCAGTGTTAGGAAGTGTGCTTAAATGATTAGACACTTTATTCCCATATCCCTTATTGTCCATGATTTCTACGTTGAACCCCTATATTTGTAACATACAAATCACTATCCTCATTTTTTCTTAATCCTTCTTCATTAAGTACCTATGTGATGCATGATCAGAAAACATAGTGACTTTAAGTAAAAGAAGATATGATCTAAATCTCTTAAAAGAAAAAAAATCTAAAAACTATTTTTGTTTGGTTGTGTAATTGAACTGATCCCCATCTAAGGTTCCTGAATCATAGGTAATTAATTGTGTCTTCCCTTCAATTATCTGAGAATGTACTACTCCAATAGCTGGTTTGGAAGCATCACAAAGTATCTTAACTGGTTCTTCCCAATTTGGGGGTTGCATAACAGGTGGTGTGATAAAACTCATATTAAACTCATCAAATGATTCCTTAAATGCACCAATGAAATAAAAATCATCATATTTAAAAATCAATCTAGATATATGGATACCAATCTTGCTAAAATCATTGATAAACCTCCAGTAGAATCCTTCATGTCATCAAAATGATCTAACATGCTTCACACAAGTTGGGTATGGAAATTAATTTATCACTTAAATTTTTTATTTATCCATTTCAATTCTTTTTTTAAAATTACATGACCAAGGACAATTCCTCTCTCAATAATGAAATGAAATTTTTCAAAATTTAAAATAAGATTATTTTCAATGCCGGTTTTCAAAAACTTTCTAGATTGTTCAAACAATGGTCAAAATAATTTCTATAAAATCTGAAATAATCTAAGAACACCTCAAATAAATCATAAATGTGATTATAAAATATACATACCATACACATCTGCAATGTTATTGGATAATTAGATAATCCAAAATGGAATCGTTTTATTTGAAAAAGTACTGAAGGGACAAGTAAAAGTTGTCTTATCTTAATCCTAGGGAGAAATGGGTACCTAAAAATCCATCAAAAATATAATGATGAGTTCTCCATTACAATATATCTAAAATCTAGTCAATATAGGGGATCGGGAAATGATAATTCTAAGTGACCTGATTCAACATCCTAAATCAATGCACACTCTCTAGCTATTTTGAATTCTCACAGCGATTAATTCATTCTTTTCAGTCCTCACAATGGTTTGGCCAATTTTTTGAACTACAATAATGGGGATAATCCATTTTGAATCTGATATGGGATAGATGATCCCATCCTTAATGAGATTCTCAATCTCCTTCTTCAAAAACTCCATCAAGGTGGGATTCAACCTCCTTTAGGGATATCTGATTGGTTTGGAATATTCCTAAATAAAAAATTGATGTGAGAAATTTATTCGGTTTATTCTAGTGATATCACCTTAGATACACCCTATTGCTTATATATTCTCTCTCAAAAGAGCTATAAATTATTTTTACTGGGTTTTAGATAGATTATTTTCAATTAACAGTGATAATTTCTTTCCCACCTTATGGTACACATAATTCAAATCAGTGGAGAGTGGTTTTAATTCCAAATTAGGGGGATGCTCAAGGTATAAAACTATACAAACATTCCCCACTTCTAATGGTTGGACCTATTACACATAAGAAACCCCATATCATCTTCCTCGTCATCTAACAAATCATCAAATAAATTAGACATTACCTCTTCTTCCCAAATAGAATCTGAATCTCCAACATTTTGGGCATCAACATGTTCGGTGATAATTTCAATGGAAAAACTATCTCCCAAGGATAAAAAATCATGTAAACTACCTCATTCTTCAATTGGTTTAGTACCAACTTCATGGGATAGTGAAAATAGTGAGTGATCATCTGATAGGTTCCTTATAGAGTCAAAAATATTGAAGTACATAGTGGTATCTCCAAATTCCATGGTGAGCGCACCTTCATGGAAATTGATGATTGTGTTGTACTTATCCAAGAAATATCTCCCCAAAATTATGGGTTTGTGTGATTTACTCTTATCTACTTCAATATTCAGCACGTAGAAGTCATCTCCAAATAAGAGATCTTTGACTTTCACTAGGGCATCCTCTGGAACTTCTTTTGGGAAAACTGTGCATCTGTTTGCAATTTGGACCACCACTCTTGTGGGATTAAAGTATCCCATATTCAATGATGTTTATAGTGATTGACAAAATAAATTTATTGAAGCACATAGATCACACAACTAATTCGATAAATTTAAATAAACAATGGTAAATGGAATGGAAAATGTCCATGTATAATCATATTTGGTTGGAAATTAAGGTCAGATAAGGGTTGAGACAATTTTTTCCATGTTTGTGAAAATATCCTTCAAAATATGAGCATACTTTGGAATTTTTTGAGTTCTTCAAGAAGAGGGGTATTAATTTCAACTTTGTAGAAGCTATATAAAATTTATTTTTGAATTGATTCTTCTAACAATATCTTTGATTCAATCATCCTTGATGGAAATGGTGGGGGTAAGTCCTTATTCTCCCTTTTTTTATTTTCAATGGTTTTTATTGTCTCTTCCTCCTCACCATATCCTTATACTCTTCCTCTTTATTATCCTCTTCATGATGCATTGTTTTTGAATTCATAACCTCATTTTCCCTAAGACTATGTGGTCTTGTTTCAGGCTCAATGGTTCCTGGTGGTGAGAGTTCTTTTCTACTTCTTCTTGTTATCAAGCCAAAATTATCTTTTGGGTTTGATATTGTTTAGTAAGGTATTTTCCCTGGATTTTTTGTTTAGATGTTCATGAGACTTTCGAAATTGTTGAACAAATATTTTATGGTGTCTTTTAGTCCCTTTAATCTCAAATTTTTTTTTTTGGTTCTGAATAGGGTGTTGTGCATTGGTGGAGGTTTATTCATAGGTTATTTGGAATATGGGTGGTTGGTGGTAAGAAGGATGGTTATAGGATTTCTTTTCTTGAAATGGAGGTGTTTTTGGGATTTCTGTTGGAATGGGGGTTTGTTTTGGAACCTGTTATAGTATGGGGTCTAGATTAATTATGGTGATTTCATAATCCATATTGAACTTGGTTAGTCTCTCTCCAACTTTGATTATATTTGAACTACCTTGGCTGAAAGGACACTGCATTAGTTTCCATTCTCTGTATTTCATCACATTAGTCGGTGAAATGATCAGGTGATGAGCATAAACCACAAACCTTAGTCGGTGCTTGTTTCTCACACACATGCTTTAGGACCATCTATCTCACCATACCAGTTAGCTCATAAATATTAGTTTCCTATAAAGGTGATGGAGAAGGATCTCTTACCTCATTAATTCCTCTTGTACCAGTACCTCTTGTACCAAACTATTTTGAATTCTTAGAGATCTTACCAGTCAATCCCTTAGCTTCTTCAGGGGACTTTTCAATCAATTCGCCTCCAGATGATGCATCTAGAAGGTTTCTATCATTATCCAGCAATCTTTGATAAAAGTACACAAGAATTTGATTATCCTCAATTTCGTGATGCAGACAGCTGGTAGATAGCTTTTTAAATCATTCATAGTACTCGTAAAGGGTTTCTCTAGATGATTGTCGAATGGGAAAAATCCCCTTTTTGATGGATATGCTTTTGGAGGTGGGGAAAAATATTTTCATGAAGCATATCGACAAGTCATTTAAATCATGCACATATATGAGTTTTAAATCATACAACTATTCTTTGTAATTTCATTCCAATGAAAATGAGAACACCTTATACTTTACCTATTCTTTAGCTACTCTATGGGGTTTGAATGTAGAGTAGACATGGGTGAACTCTTTAATATGTTATTTGGGATCTTCACCTGCCAATCTTGAAATATTTGGAACCAATGGAACCATGTAATTTTTTATATCAAAATAATTTTATAACACTTTCACGAAAATTTTATTGTTTTGATAAAGAAATTATGGTGCACATAAGTCTTTAAGGGAGGGGTTTTTATTTCATGACATGATGACAGGCTCATAGTGAACACTTTAAGTTTCACTCAAGTATATAAGAGAAATTTCCCCAAATTAAGATTCAAAATTAAGTTTTCTAAGTTTATTAACCAAGGTTCATTCATATTCTTGATTTATGTGTAAAGGGTGAGTGTTTTAGGTTATAGTCATGCAATTTTTAAGATAAAAAAATAAAAAGAGAAAATAAAGAGGGAGATGATTTTTATTTGGAACTAACTTTATGAAAAAAATGTCATGTTCTGACATGTTCTTCTCATGGGGTGTGATAAAAATAAATATTTGATAAGTTAAAATGTGGTATAGTGGTAACCTAGGATTTATCCAGATAAAAGTACACACCAATCATGTTTTTCACTTAAATTTGAGAAAGAATTAGAGTTTTATTTTTTAAAAATTATTTTAGTTTCAAAATAATGAAAGAAATTAAAAATAATGTTTGAGCACTAATAAATGAAGAGAGTGATGGTTTCATGGTAGGATCACCTTTTTCAATGTCATCATCGTCATAAAGATCATTCACCCTCTCTTTCTATTTAATGATAAATGAAATACTCATTGATTGATTTATCAATCATCCTTGGTTGAAGAATGCAATAGAACCCACTAATATGTTCATGGAAGTTCATAAAAAATTCCTAAACAACTAACGTAATTCCTGATTAGAAATTTGGGATCATTATAAATATATATATAATTATCTATTTCTACAGACATTCCAACAAGATCTAGAAACTCACCACCTAACATAATCTGCTCGATTGAGAAAAATTGTACTAGGCGGAGGGAGTTTAAAGTTCTTCAACCAAATATATAAAAATGAATGAAACTAAAACCCAAAATATGATCACAGTAATATAATTTCACACCATTAAAAATATATATCATTCAATAGAAAAAAATTGTTTTAAATTAAGTCACAAGACTATAACATTACAAAAGTAAAAATCCGCCTTCCCTGATCACTCAAAGGTATTACCCCTCTATGTGAAGTGAAATAGAGTTGAATGGGGAAGAAGTAATCATAAATAAACTAAGAATAAAGTTAAAAGAAAATTGAAAATAAATAGTACTTCAAGACTCCAATCCTTCAGCATGGCCCTTCCCTTTACTACTTCAACAACTTTTAATGAAAGTGAAAACTCGTATTTATAGGCTTTAGGGGTGGAAAATTTACCATCATATTTATTCATGTGAATGTTTGAGTTCAATTAGAATAATAAATAGATGAATATATAAAATTTATCTTCATTAAAATTTTTAACCAATTTCTTGTTCAAGCGTCCACAAAATCTTAGAGGATTTCAAGAAGTTTTCGAAAAGTTACGCTCGAATTACTGATGAATATTTTTTCGTCTTTAGGAGACTTCTCAACTATCTCAAATTTTTCACATGCAATGGATATCTTAATGATATTTTTAACTCATGAAATTTACATTAAATTTGAGGATCTGAGTCCTCTTTCCAATATAGCTAGAATAAATTCATTTGGAGTTGTGTTGAATTGGATATGGGTATATAACGTAGACATAAATACCACGAAAAATTAAAGAGTACAAAAAATAATTAACACAATTTTGATCAATGTTGTATAAGATATTATTGAAATACATAAGATCTATAAAACATGGAAATTTCCAGAATTAAACAATTTTCTCATTTATGCTAATAATTCACAAAAATATTAAAATGATGAAAGTCAGCTCATATTGATAAATTGGTAGGGATTAAATCATTGAAATACATATAAAAAATAATAAAAATATGATCTCTATCATCCATGTATAATTATTTCAATTAAATTCAGGATTTATTTCTTACATTTAACCCATTTTCTGAATATATTATAAATTACATTTGTGGTATCGATTGATATCGTTCCCAGAGATTTTTTTATGTCTATTGGGTTTTATTTGGAATAAAAGGAATTTCATATGCATCAATCCTAAAAATATATTTCCATATAATCTATGAATTATTGTTTCTTATTAACATACCCAATAGGATCTCCTCAATGTAAATGGATAATCCAATGGGTGGTTTAAATTATTAACCTAACTATGAAGGAGGTAGCTTATGTATTTCAATCATTATTTTTAATTTACACCATCTTTCATTGATTATTTAAGGTTATTTGATGATAATTAAGTTTTTTTTAAAAAAATATTGGTTGTGTTAAACTATATTTTTAGTAGAGGTGATGTGTTGAAAATGGTTTTTGAAATAATTTTTTCTGACTTTAGTTTCTAATTAATTATCTTATAACCTAGTTTTTGTAATGATTTATCAAAGGTACAATTAGTACTTTGAAAAAAAATGCCTTATTATTCATTATACACACCTTAAATGTTCCCCTTATGTTATTTTTTTCATTATTTAGTATGATATTTATATTATTTGAAGTTAATGGAATTATATTAGTTGAATTACATAGTTATTAAATAATTATTATTGGGAAAGGGGGATTCTTATATGAAGGGTTATTGGTGGTGATCCTATGTTATGGTTATTTTCATTTATTTATATGATAGATGTTGTATGTTTATAGACTAACTCTATTTTTCATCATAGTAAGGCATGGGTAGAAAGGTGGGGAATATAGGTATGAGTACTATAGTAGTTTATAATTTTACTCTGGATAGTTTCCCCAAGTAGGATTATTTTCAAATAAGGGTATTCCACCCATCATTCAAGTCGATTAGGGTAAAATAAATGTTAGTTTATTTTAATTACATCTAGAACCAATTTGATAGATTTTGTTTTTTTATCCTAGATTGTATCTAGGAATCCTAGGTGTAACCATTATTATTGTAATTTTATCATCACATTATAATTTAATGATGTTTATAGTTCTATTATTCCCATGATAATTGATTTTTAGTTCAAGTAATTATCTTATTTCTACCTTTATGATTACTGTTTTAATTTTTTTATAATTAGGGGCTTCATTTTAATATTTTTAATTCATTTCTCGTATGTTTCCATAATTCAAACTGAATGTGTTCTTAATGATTATGTTATATTCTACTTTTTCTATAACATTTTTATTTTTAAATAAATTTCATCAATTTATTTTTCATACATAGAATTACATCTCCTCGTGAAATATTTTAAAACATGATTATTTTATATTGTGTAAATTTTAAAATATTAGTAATACTAATTTAACAGATGATCTCATGTGACATATTTTATTTAAAATAAATAGAATAAATTCATATTTTTTTAGAAAAAATAAAATTAAATGGATGTACATTAAAATTTTATCCATTAGTTATGATTAATATTCCTAAATGATGTCATTTACTCCGGATTATACTATTACAAGTTCAGTATAGGTTACTCTTGGATGTAATGTATGGTACTTGGATTATGGTTCATGTTTTTTGTGGTTGAATGTGAGGGATTTTTACCTAACCTAATAATATCGGTACTTTGGGATTCATATCGAATCTGGATTGCTTATTATTATTAAATTATCTTGTGTATCTAGCTAATTTTTATCTCTCTCATGATAGTTCATTTTTCATCATTGTATTTTTCTTCTAGTTAAATTTGAACTTCATTTATGTTGGGATGTTTGGATTTATTTTATTGGTTCTACATTTGGTTGATTTATTTCAATTAGATTATTTTTTACTTGTTTTTTTCTAAAATATGGAAAAATTTAAATATCTTTTATGTTATTCCCTCATTTATGGATTTCACATACCTGTCTTTTGGGTGGAATTACTTATCATATTATTTCTCTATCGAGTGAAATCATTTCCAATGATTTATATTTTGTTGCCCATACACTAATTTTATTCTCTTGGTGATTGGGAATGATCTTTGGCCCATGTCAAGGGCTAGATCAGGAATGAGGTTAAGGGTAAGCTAGGATGGTTCATCAAAATACTTCAGAATGTACAAGGTCCGAGTTCATAGAACATAGAGAAGAAGGGGCACTTATTATCAATGGGAGAAAAATCTAGTCTTTATATTGATCCAATTGAATTGTAATTGAATTTATGATAATTAAAGGTTTGGTTGAGGCTCATTATATATTACATAAGATATATTTATAAATATCGAGTATGTTGTGGATTCTTATAAAACTAAATAATTAGAATAAATATGAAATTATTTTCCCTAAATCTTGTAACTATACAAATAATGTAAAGTATTTTCACAGTGTATATTGTCAAAATGTTACTACAACGGTACTAGACAGAATGAAATGATTATGAAAAATTAAAATAATGTACATACATGAGGGGTATCATCTTTTGAGTTATTTTACACAAACAGGGGAAATATTTGTGAGAAAAGTATCCACAATGGAAAACGTGGTAGACTCATTGACTAATATCATACCATATTAGATTCATGAACATCAATTGAGAGATAGCAGGTTAAGAGTGGATAGAAATTAGATCTAGTATAAATATGAGTATGTTGAGGTTAATAACCTATAACCAATTGATTAATATACTTTAAAGTATCAAATCGTGTATTTATTTAGACATGTGTTATAATATACATAATTATACTTCTAAATAAATATATGTGGTAATTTCATTATACTTCTCATCACATTAAAAGGTTATAGTAGTTACCCAACTATTATGTGAACCTATATATCTAATGATGTTATTCTTATAGAAATTTTCTGTATTCCAGATACATCTTACTAATGGGACACAGTTTGTCTTTGACTATTAGTGGTAGGGTGATCATGATCATTGAGACTTATTCTCATTATGTTTACACAAAGTGATATATAAGAAGGCAATTTATAATGACAAACTCACCAATAGGAACAACACATATAATAAGTATAATTAGATGTTTCTATAGGCAATTTTATTTATTGTTCCTTGGACGTGAGATCATTATTAATGTGTTCCATGATTTATGTACCTTTATTCATGATGAAAATCATGGTGTATTTTTCCATATAGAAGTATCTCATGTTAGATTCCTCAATATTGGTATGACATTAATTGAATGTTTTTTTATTTAATTTGAACTTTACAAATGGTAAAATAAGATATCATTGACACGTTTTTTAAAATGGATAGTCCTAGTGTAAATCTAGGACTATGTTAGTTTAAAGATCAAATAATAAAGATGATGAAACATATATGCATCTTTTTTGTTGAGATATTATATAATAAAGAGATTATATTACACCATAAACATTCTATGTAAGGTATTAATTTTTTTCAATTTGACTAATTCTATTGCTATTTGGGATACTTGATGTGTTTCTAGGTGTATCTATTTGTCTATAGGTTTGACCTACTTCCATTCATAAAATAACCTAGAGGGTCACCCACAAACTATGTTGAGAAGCTGACAAATAATTATATATTTCATGTATGGATATAATATTTATTTACATATTATCATTCATATTAATAAATAATATTCACAATTAATGTGAATGTAATATTTATTTTATTAAATGAATATTTATTATTCGTTATTTAGTTATTATTTATGTGAGGAAAAGAATATAGTTTAATGATTAGGTTGAATAAGTAATATCATAAAAAAATGTTTATTTACAGATAATAGACATAACATATGTCAAATTTAAATAATAAATCATGTAATTATATAAAATATGTGACATGGTGTTTAATTATGATCAAATAAAATGGAAGGGACTTATATGCAATTAATTTTATGACAACCTAATTATATATAACCTTGTTATGATCATTCAACTAATTATTTTGCTATGTGAAATTTTTTGAGATAGGCCATCGAGAGTTAGAAGTTCTATTATAATCTATCAAGACCAATAAAAAAATTGAGAGCTCACTTCCTCCAACATATTGATATATATATTTCATATTAATTGAATCGATGGATGTATTAAGGCATTAAATTATTTATGTTATAACATATTAGTTGGTGGATAAAATTCAAAGTGCTTTATGATGTGGGAAGACCATGACCTTGATAACCTTGAGGCAGTGCATTTCTTTATTACATTGGAATAGATACAAGACTCCAATCCTAAAGGATTGATTAGTTTAGTAGTTTTGGAAACCAGATTATATACCTGAAACATATATTACAATTGAAACTTTAAAATTCAAAATAGTAAAACCTTTGAGGGTACCAACATTCTGATAGCTTAACCCCACATATCAATAATATTATATATCTTGGAATCCTTGGAAAAAATAAAACATAATAAATGGGTGAGGTCAGATTCTATGTAAGGGTATTCATATAATGGAAGAAATTATTAATAAATAAGCATTAACATTATAGAAAGGTATATAAATAAAATACAACCCATTTAATTATAATATTGATCATAATATAGAAAAAATAAATGAAAATAAAATAATTCCATATAAATAATCACATGGATATTCTAATAATCGAATAATCACAAGGAATATCAATAACTAATCTCATAATGAGGGAATGCATAATGTCGGACATCATAAACATACCATTAAGGCTTCGAGTAAGACACCATACATAAATGGGTAAGGACTTAGACAATAACCAAACTAGTCTATCTCATGAGTCTTACTGATTAATTGAGGGGATATATAGAGCCCCACATGTCACTTACAAAGTCTATGGTACTCCTCGCATGAAAACATAAACTACATAAACATTCATATTTAAAAACTAGCGTATTGAATGTGAATACTTTAACCATAAACCATGAATGGTATCAAAATAGAACATCCACTGTCAAACTGATCATAAAACCATAAATAAAATAAGTTAGATGGTATAATAAGAGATCAACCTCAATTAAGCATAATACCAAAAAAAGGGATGTTGACATAGATGAAAATACACTAAAAATCATTAAATATTTGATGAGAGAAATTTTCCTTTCTTAATATGAAATAATTTAATTAAAAGGACACGTAATTTTAAAAGAAAATAGTTTCACTAAAAATAATATTGGTTACTTATAAAGGAATCTATAAGACAACAAGGTGTCACATTGAAATAAAAATCCTTATTGAGATGGTATGTGAGTATGATATACTCTATAATACCAAATGTAGGATCAAAATAAAATAGATATTGAATAAAGTATATAATGATGCTCAGAATATAAGAGGGGGGTTAGTTTTATTCTTTACAAAATTCCTTTGGAACTTTTAAAGATGGTTATGTTTAATAGGGTTAAACAATATAATTCACAAAACCACTAGTTCTATATACTTTCTAGATTCTGCAAATATGATTCCTAGAAATCAATTCTAGAAAAGGTTGTTTCGGAAATGAAACTTAATGAAATTTTACAATTATAAAGATTCTATCTTAAAGAATATATAATCTAACTAAATTAGAGTACAAGTATAATGAAGTATAAGATAATTATATTATCCGCAACAATACAAATGCAGTGAAAAACTTGTAATAAAACAAGTAACAAGTACTAGATCTTTTAACCCAAAGAGAAGGGTATCCAACAACCTTGGATAAAGGTCCCTTGATTTATACTTTCAAGAAATTATGTCTTATCCACACCAGGGTAAGCCCTTGATACTAAGATCAGAGTTTGTCTTGATATCCCCGCAATCCCTCAACTTCAAGGTAGTCGGCACCTCTGTCTTCCTCAGCATGGAAGCCCTCAACTTCAAGGTAGTCGGCACCTCTGTCTTCCTATCCCCGGAAGCCCTCGATTGTACACAGTAACAATCAGAGTTGCAAGAAGAAAATCTGAACCAGAAGTTCAATATACACAAAGTAATGAGAGTATCTCTCTCCAGAAATCACTTCAGATCAAAAGTTGTCCAAAAGTCCAAAAGTCTTGAGCTCTATCAAATGAGCTCCTATTTATATGCATGGCTTCAACGGCCGGCTCCCTTCTCCAATGGTCATATTTTTCCTTGAATTTCAGAGGGACCTGTACATGTGTAACTCAACCAACGGTTAGTTAATAATTGAAATCATGACATCATTTTATGCAAGTGTAAGAAAAAATATGGTTACATAACTAAAATCCAATATTCAGAATGTAAGAAAGTGAAAGTTTGGAGTCTGACCAAAAAAGAATTCTAAGTCAATAATACATGGATTTTAGGATTTTGTTTTCTAGGAATTCAGAACCTGGATTCTATAGATTTTCAGAGTCTGAATTTCAAGGAAATTCGGAATCTGGATTCACAAGAATTCAGAATCAGAACATAAAAAGTTCAAAGTCAGAGTTCATGAGAATTCAGATTCAGAACTCATAAGAGTCTGGAGTCTGTATTCAGAGAAATCGGAGTCAGAACTCGGAAGAGTTTGTAACCAGAATTCATAATCATAATTCGGAGTCATAACTTAGAAGAGTTCATTACCAGAATTCCTAATTAGAATTCGGAGTCAGAACTCAGAAGAGTTCGTAACCAGAATTCGTATTCAGAATTCGAAGTCAGAACTCAGAAGAGTTCATAACCAGAATTCGTATTTAGAATTTGGATTTAGAACTCAGAAGAGTTCATAACCAGAATTTGTATTCAGAATTCTAAAATTCGGATTCTAAAACAGAATTCTTCATATCTAGGTAATTATAGGATTCTCAGGTTTTGGTTTCAAACCGAATTTTACAATTACAAAAATTATTATATGAACAATGAAAACATGGTAGGGATAAATTTCCATGGGGAAATAAATTTTTCCTTATTAAAGTAAAACATAGGGTAAAAAGAGGTTTTCTTTGAGATAAGGTGTTTGTGATTTTCAAAACAAGAAGGAATGATAAAGTCTTAAGGAAACCTTATTGACTTAAAAATATCCACCAAGTATGAAGGAATGGGAAATTCATAAGAAAAATATTATTGACTCAACAATCTCCCCCTTTTTGGAAAGCACAAACAACCTTACGAAAAAGAATATAAGGACGTAGAAAAAAAATTCTAAACTTTGAAATAAAACATATCTCTCTTTTCATATTGGCAAAGATGAATACGACTAACTCCCCCTTAGGTTTTGGATCACTAGGGATCATATTCTAGATTTCCATAATGAGATTTTTCATTATCTTGAGTATGGAAATCTCTTTATGAAAACTCCCCCTTAGATAAAATCTCCCTTACTTAGGGATATTTCTTATTTTCGTAGAATTTTTTTTCCTTATCCCCCTTTGTGATTTTAAAAAAGAATTTTAGGGAATGGAAAAAAATATGGTTCCTGAAATATTAGTAAAAACATCCAAACAAAAACAAGAAACCCACAATTTCTTTAAGATTAGAATAATTTGTACAAGG
This sequence comes from Viscum album, assembly GCA_963277665.1. NCBI lineage: Eukaryota > Viridiplantae > Streptophyta > Magnoliopsida > Santalales > Viscaceae > Viscum > Viscum album. The sequence goes on from OY728166.1 coordinate 1,042,963,933, forward strand.
ACAGAAAATACAACAAAAGATCAAATTCATTTTCCTTCTTTTTCCTTGGGTATGAATCTCTTCACAATGGTTTTTAACTTCTTTAGCTCCTTGTGATCCTCCTCTACTTGATTCTATAAGGTTTCGATCCTATCATCATGAGCCTTCAAAGCCTCTACCTGAACCTTCAACAAGTCTTCTTACTTTACTAGCTTCTCTTTAATCTCGATCCAAAGATCCCTTTCCCTCTTCCAGCTTTGAGAAACAAAGTTCAGCTTCCCATTCAGATCCTTAACCTCCTAAATCTGAGTATTCTACTCAAGATTTAGATTTTCCTCAAAGATATTTGTGAGATCCTTGATTTTTCATTCTTGAGTATCAAAAGTTTCCTTAACATCATCTTGAAACTCATCAAGATCTCTCAAATCTTCAACAATATTCTTTGACCAGCTGACCACTTTCATGCAAGATTTTTTGTAGGCATTGTAGTTGATAAGAAAATTTGTGTGATCAGACTCAATCTTTACACACCTATCCATCACCATAGATACATAATCCAATTTCTAAATCATGCTATGTTGGAGCATCTAACATCTGGATTCATTGGTTGGAAAGATCAGAATGGTGTCAACAAGCTTCTTCAGAGATTGACTGACAAAATCATGTCCTAAATATGATGACTCTGAATCTGACATTTTTCTTTGTGATGGTTCTTCCTCTAGCTCGACCACCTTCCTCTTAGAAGATCCACCAGCTTCCTTATTCCTTAAAATTGCTTTCGTTGGGGTATCAACAACCACTTATTTTCCATTATTGGTTCTCAGAATAGCTTCTTCATCTGGAGACTCATGATCACTTCCAAACAACTGAACAATCTTATCTTCATTAATTTTTTCTTTCTCGGCTCCAGCCTCAATATCCTCAGGATGAATGAAGTCATGATTATGACTCTCTTCCTCAGATAACTTGTTCACATCCTCTTCAACTTCCTCATCCTTCCTAAGATTTGGGAGCTTTAAAGACTCTATTTCAGCAGTTCGGATCGATATTTTCTCAGATGGGGTTTCCTTTTCATGATAATATTTAACTTTCTTTATAATGTCTTCAGTTCCATCACTAATTTCAACATCTTATTATCCTTTTTGTTGAACTACCTTTTCTTCAATAAGCTTCTCTTGGGATTTTTCTGGAGTGAAAAACTTTTTACCCAGAGTCTCAGGTAATGGTTCCACCAAGAAAGTTTTTGGAACATGAATGTTCTCGGATGAAATTTCAGTATCCCTTAGAAGGGATTGAACAATTTCAGCCTGTGACATCTTCTTCTTCAACTTATTCTCTTTGGATTCCTTCTGAAGCTCTTCAGTAGTCTTCTCTTTTAGAGCCTTGGCCTCAGCAGGATCTAGACCAAACTGTGGTTCTCCTTCTTTCCGGTTCTTTTTATCCTCCATCCATTTGGAAACTACCTCATCCAGATAAGCTTTCTACTTCTTGGGCTATGGAGGTGTGGATTGGGTTTCTTTAGACTCTAGGATTTTTTCTTCTTCTTCCACTTCCTTCAACTTTCTCTTCTTTCCAGCCTTCTTTGACGGTTCAGGAACCTCTTGTTCCTTCAGATCTTCTTTAGCCTCTTCCTCTGGTAAGTCATAGAATTCTCCTGTCTCCTTAGAGAAACCAACTTTCATCCTCTTTAGAGTGTCATGATTGATTAGCATAACATTTCAATTCCTCAATTTTGAACTAAAAGAGATTTTGAAGGACTCTAAGCACCGAACAATAAACTTGGAGAGTAGGACAGGATACATGATTATTTGTGCTCTCAAATTCCCATTCTTGATATTATCTATCGTAATGAGAATATGCTTCATCATATTTATCTTCCTAAGATTTACCAAAAAAATCCAAGATATACATTTCACTTTTCTTTAGTGTGTCCTTGTCACCCATTCTTGGTACGATAAAACCCTGAACCCATAACTCAAGGATCCTATTATTGGTAAACAAATGAGCAATCTTTGCGGTCTTGACATTTGAAAGTACAAGATATTCCAAACCTTCACCTTTACAAAACTTATTTGAACATATGGAATTTTGTGGGAACAAAACTCGGCTTCCCCTTCATAAGATAGCCCTACCAAGATATCATACTTGGTATAAGAAAGTGCATAGGTTTTTCCATAACTCTTGAAGGAAAATTTTTCTCTTCCATCTTCCTTTAAAAAACAAATTGATTCATAAAATTCTATGAGTAGATACGGATACACAATATCTTGAGCTCCTGTCTTTGATATAGATACAATATCCCACCCATTAAGCCTAATATTCTTTGAAATAATAGATTCATACTTTATGAAAAGGTTTGGATAAACCAACCTCTCCCTGTATATTTGACACTCCGAAATCGGCTTGACAGAAGACATATCTTGAGAAGGAATTTCAGCAGACATTCGGACTTGAGAAAACTATGAAAATCTGGAATGGGATTTTGAATTTGGGCAGAGCTTCAACACACAAAATCTTTGAAAACTAATGTGGGACAACCATCGGGGGTCCCCTTTTATAGGTGTTGATGAGACGGTTCAACTTCCTATCTCAATCCAATGGTTGAGAATTCTTCTGATCAGATCTGATGGTTGAAAAGATAGCCACAAAGAAAATTTGTAAGATCCAATCCTTTTATGTTTTTTAATAAAAAAATTCATATTTAAGGAAACTAGAATCCAAGATATTTTAAAAAATGAAAAAGAAACTACCAGCCAGTAAAAGGTGATTACGAAAACTTAGGAAAGAGTCATACCTTTTAGATTGTCAGGAGAATTATTCATATTAGTCAAAATATTCTTTGAATAACTTTTGATTTCAAAAATATGATTATGAAAAAAAAATTAAAATGAACAAAAACTTCACTATGAATTATTTTGGGTACAGAATTTTTCATTATTGAAATTTCCAGTAAAAATCTCCATTATGAAGATTGTGAGTACTAAAATATTTATTACGAATAATTTTGAAAACTTCATTATGAAAAATGTTGAAACTTAATTATGAAAAATTATGAAACTTTTATTACGAAAAAGTTTAAAAATTTCATTACGAAATTTTTTTGAAAAATTCATTATGAAAATTCTGAAAATTTTATTACAAAAAGTATTGAAAATTTCATTACGAAAAATTTTGAAAATTTCATGATGAAATTTTTTGAAAAATTCATTCTGAAAAAAATTAAAAATTTCATTATGAAAATTTTTGAAATTTTCATTACGAAATAATTTTGAAAAAACTTCATTACGAAAATTTTTGAAAATAAAACTGACAACGAAAAATTTTAACTATGAAATTTTTGAAAACAAAACTGAATACGGAACATTTTGCTACAATTTTTTTTTTTAAACTTCATTACGAAGAATATGACAAACTTCATTATGAAAAGTATGAAAAACTTATCAAACAAATGTACTCCCCCTATGAAAATGATTTTATTACTGTAAGGAGATTGGTTTCAACATGAAGTTAATAAGGAAGATTACCTTATTTTTATCATTCCTAACTTCTATTTAATGTTTTTAAATCTATCGGAGGGTAATGATTTTGTGAAAACATCAGCAAGTTGATCTTGAGTTCCGATAAATTGAAGAATGATTGCTTCTTTTTATGTGTGATCCCTAAGGAAGTGATGCCTAATATCTATGTGATTTGCATGAGAGTGATGTGCAGGATTTTTACTAAGAGCAATGGAATTTTTATTATCACACAAAATTTTTGTTTTGGTAAAAATCATACCATAGTCTGTGAGTGTGTGTTGCATCCACAACACTTGACCACAAAAACTTCCAACTGCAACATATTCAGCTTTAGTAGTGTAAAGTAATACTGAGTGTTTCTTTGTGCATGACCAAGAAACTAATGAATCTCCTAAGAAATGAAAAGTTTCAGATATACTATTTCTATCCGTTATACATCCACCAAAGTCAGCATCTGAAAAACTTTTTAAAACAAATTCATTTCCAGAAGAATAGAAAAGTCCTAAATCCATGGTTCCCTTTAAGTAGCGAAACATTCTTTGCACTGCCTCTAAATGAGATTCCTTAGGATTGGATTGATATCTTGCACATAAGCATACTAAAAACATGAAGTATGGACGACTAGCTTTCAAGTAAAGTAAGCTTCCTATCATACCTCTAAAAGATGTTAGATCTATTGGTTTCCCAGCTTCATCAAGATCAAATGTGTTTGAGGTACCAATGGGAGTACTTATACTTTTAGTGTTGTCATATCCATACTTTTTAAGAAGATCTCTAATATACTTATGTTGGGATATATAGATTCCTTCTGATTTTTTGAGAGATTTGAAAACCAAGGAAAAATGTTAACTCACCCATCATACTCATTTCAAACTCATATTTCATTAGATTCGCAAAGGAATCAGTTAAAGATTGCTGAGTTGAAACAAATATAATGTCATCAATATAAATTAGATCAGTCCAAACATTTTTATTATCTTTCTTTATATAAAGGGTTGGATATTCATTTCACTTAACATAGTTATTTTGAAGCAAAAATCATGTAAATCTATCATACCAAGCTCTAGGGGCTTCATTAAGTCCATACAAAGCTTTGGTAAGTCTAAAAACATGATCAGGATGTTTTGTATCTTCAAAAACAGGAGTTTGTTAAACAAAAAATTCCTCTTGAACATAACCATTAAGGAAAGCACATTTCACATCCATTTGAAAATAGTTTGAAATTTAAGAATGCTGCAAAGGCAAGTAGGATAAGAATAGATTCAAATCTAGCTACTGGAGCATAGGTTTCTTCATAGTCTATTCCTTCTTGTTGATTATAGTCTTTAACAACTAATCTAGATTTATTTCTAACAATTATTCCTTTTTCATCACACTTATTTCTGATGATCCATTTTACTCCAATAACAGAAGTTTCCTTAGGTATTTCAACCAAGGTCCATACTTTAATCCTTTTTAATTCATTTAGTTCATCTTGCATGGCTTTAATCCAATCATCATCACCTAAAGCTTCTTCAGTACTTTTTGGTTCCAATTTATAAAGGAATACCAGATGTTCTACTTCATTTCTTAAGGAAATTCTAGTCCTTACATGTTGATTCACATCTCCAATGATGTTATCGCTAGGATGATTCTTTAGAAACAACTGATTTGGGTGTTGTAAAACCTCTTCATCAACATAGGGTAGGAAATCATCTAGAGTAAATGTTTCAGAAGTATCTTCTTGGAAATTTTCTTTATCAAAAAGATCTTTTAACAAGAGGTTGATAATCAGTTTTTGAAAACACATCTGAAGATGTAGGTTTGGGTTGTTTAAAAACAAAGGGATCGGTTTCATCAAATTTCACATGTACTGTCTCTTCAATAGTAAAAGTGTTTTTTTAAAAACTCTATAAGCTTTAGAAGTTGTGGAGTAGCCTATGAAGATTCCTTCATCAAATTTTGGTGCGAATTTATGAAGATTATCTTTAGTATTCAGAATGAATACCTTGTAACCAAAAACCTTAAAGTAGGAAAGTCTAGGTTTTCTACCATTCCATAACTCATAAGGAGTTTTATTAAGAAAAGTTCTAATCAAAACACGATTTATAGTATAACAATAAGTACTTACAGATTCAGCCCAAAAATGTTTGGTTAAAGAATACTCGCTCAACATGGTTCTAGTTATCTCTTGAAGAATTATATTTCTTCTTTCAACAACACCATTCTGTTGAGGTGTTCTAGGTGATGAGAAGTTATGAGTAATGCCTTTTCTACTACAAAAAGTTTCAAAATCAGAATTTTGAAATTCTCCCCCATGATCATTACGGATAGATTTCAATTGAAGATTTTTCTCATTTTAAACTTGGGCTCTAAAACTTTTGAAATAATAAAAATCTTCAGACTTCTTTACTAGAAAATAGACCCACGTAAATATAGTGTAATCATCCACCAAGACAAATACATAATACTTGCCCCCAATGCTTCCAGTTTGTGTTAGGCCAAAGCGATCCATATTCACTAATTGTAATGCATCAGTAGTTGAGATTTCACCAACTGATTTAAAACTTTATTTATATTGCTTTCCATATTGACAAGGGTCACAAACTTTTGAGGAATCGAATATATGTTCCGGTAGATCCTTAACTAATATTTTCTTAGAAAGTTTGCATAATTTTCTAAGAATACAGTGTCCTAACCTTCTATGCCATAGCCAAGAATGATTATCCATTTCACTAAGGAAAGGTAGATATTGACTCCTAAGGTCTTCTAATTTTAGTGTGTAAACATTCTATTGCCTATGGGAAGAAAGAATAAATGCTTCCTTGAAATTGTGTACTAAGCACTTTTCATTCCTAAAATTCACAAGGTAGACTTCATCACATAATTGTATTAGGCTAATGAGGTTGTGCTTAAGACCCTTAACAAATAAAACATTTGAAATCAATGTTTTTTCAAGAAGAACGATGTTACCTATACCAATAATTTCTCCCTAAGCATTATATCTGAAATTTAAATTTCCTCCTTTCATCTTGATAATATTTTCCAAATAGTTTTTGTTACCAGTCATATGTCGGGAACATCCACTATCCATATACCAAGTATTGTTGTTAGTACCTTCTCTATTTTCCGGAAAATAAGAAAACATTAGGTTTTCATAATCCAAACTTTCTTGGATCCAGGAATCTCAGAAAGAAAACTTTTGGGCACCCATATCTTTTTAGAAAAATAGGGATTATGAAATCTTAAAGACTTGGTTTTTTATAAGGAACAATTTTTTGTCTAGTGTACACCATACTGACACTTAGTGCAGAAGGGAGAACTTTGAGGTACAAATTAATTGTTACTAAAAATTAGGTTAGATCCAGTATAACCAAAACCAGAACAATTCCTTAGAGGTTGGTTTTGAGATTACATCTTATCAAAATTTTCTTTACCTAAGGTAAAGTTTGATAAAAACTTCTTCAAGGAAAAGATTTCGGATTTTAGTTTGATAACCAAGTTCCTGTCTTCTAAAACATTTGATTTGGAACTAGAGTTAGGCTCGAAAACATTTTTCTTAGAAAATACATTTTCTAGATATTTAGAAAGTTTATTCTTCTTAGAATTTACTTCCTCATGTTTTTTTGAAATAATTTTGAAATCAATATTTTTCTTATCAAAATCTTTAGAAATATCTGATATTTCCTTAGTAAGAATAGTATTCCTTGATTTTTTCTTATCATGTTTTTTCATGAGTTTTGAGTTCTCAATCTCAAAGAGTTTCGAAAACCTAGAAACTTCTTCATATGAAGGTAAATTATTATCTTTATCAGATGAAGATTCTTCATCCGATGATTTAAAATATTTATCATTACTATAATTTGAATTTAAATAAACATTGGTCATTGATTCAGCATTGTGTACCTTAACCATTACATAATGATTTTCAATAGGTTGTATGGCTATTAGACCAAGATTCTTTTGTCCAGAAGATTCATAATCTGAAGATTCATCTGAAGAGTCACCACCACTAGCACTCCAGGTTTCATTAGCTTTTAAGACTTTCTTATCTTTATCCTTGTAATACATCATTTTGTTTCTATCTGAATGACTTTCCTTTATTTCTTTTCTCTTGAGAATAGTAAAATAAAGTCTTATGTGTCCAACTCTCTTGCATTCATAACATGTAACTTCTGAATCTTTCTTATCTTTCCTTTATTTCTTCTTGTATCTGGATTGTAAATTCCTCTATCCAGTTATCTTGTTCATTCTTCGAGAAAGATTTTCTAACTCATTTTCTAAGGATTCACTTCCACTTGATTCGGATTGGATAACAACATTCTTAGACTTAGATCTAGTAACTCTATAAGGAGTATTATCTCTCATATGGTTTGAAGTAGTAGTAAAAGAAACACTTCCATTCCCATTCTTCTTATTTACATTATCAACATCTCTATTCATTGTAGTCTCATGCTGAAGAAGAGTTCCAAAGAGTTCATCAAGAGAAATATGAGTAACCTTTCTGCTCTCATCAATAGAAGTTCTCTTGTATTCCCACTCATTGGGAATGATGTCTATGATCTTATCAACAAGAGAATCATCATCTAATCCTTTCTCACCCATGGATTGAAAGATATTCATGATGGTCATAAACCATTGATGTACTTTGCTTATGGGTTCTCCATAATAAAAGTTAAATCCATGGTATTCAGCTCTAATCATGGCTCTTCTTGTTTCAATTGATTTGGAAGTTCCAAAGAGAGTAACTTCAAGTTTCTTCCAAAAACAATTTGATACTTCACAAGATGAAATTTGGCTATATATATTTCTATTCATGGAGCAAAGAAATGTATTGAGTACCTTATAATTCAGTTTATATTCATTCTTTTCTTGATTTTTGAAGGTACTAACTTCTTTATCAGGGATTTTATATCCTCCAGTAAACATAACAAAATTATCAACTCCAGTATTGATAATGAAAGTCTGCATGTGATCTCTCTAATATTCATAATCATTTACTTCAAAAATAGGTGGCCTAGTTGGATTGCGATTATCTATGGAACCAACATTGATTCCTGTCATCTTAATGAAAATTATTTCCACCAAAACTTGTAAATAGAAAAATTTGTAAACAAGAAAATATTTCTAAGAAAGGAAAATATTGAACAAGAGAATCAATAAGAAAAAAAATGAATCCGAACTTTATGAGTCTGAAAAACTGATTCCAAGAAAAGAATAAGATGAGTTCTATTCAAAATCTAAGCATGATATTAATTCAGATTGAACCAAAATTCTAAAGCCAATTGTTAGATTGGTTCATGATTTAAGGTCACCTCCTTTGATATCAATTGTTGACATTGGTTCAGAGTACAAGGTAGTCTACCTTAGCAAGGAAAAATAATAACAATGGAAAACTTGAGCAAGGAAAACTTTTATGTGAATATAATTATTTCAGAGACCTACTCTAATACCAATTGTTGAGATGGTATGTGAGTATGATATACTCTATAATACCAAATACAGGATCGAAATAAAAAAATAGATACTGAATAAAGTATCTAATGATGCTCAAAATACAAGAGGGGGTGAATTGTATTCTTTAAAAAATTTCTTTGGAACTTTTAAATTTGGTTATGTTTAACAGGGTTAAACAAAGTAATTCACGAAACCACTAGTTCTATATATTTTCTAGATTGTGGAAATATGATTCTGAGAAAGAAATTCCGGAAAAGATGGTTCTGGAATTGAAACTTAATGAATGTTTACAATTATGAATATTCTATCTTATAGTGTATAGAATCTAGCTAAATCAAAGTACAAGTATAAGGAACTATAAGATAGTTATACTTTCCTCAACAATACAAATGCAGCGGAAAACTTGTAATAAAACAAGTAACAAGTAGTAGATCTTTTAACCCAAATAGAAGGGTATCCAAGAACCTTGGATAAAGGTCCCTTGATTTATACTTTCAATAAATTTTGTCTTACCCACACTAGGGTAATCCCTCGATACTAAGATCGGATTCTGTCATGATATCCACACAAGCCCTCAACTTCAAGGTAGTCAGCACCTCTATCTTCCTCAGCAAGGAAGCCCTCAACTTCAAGGTAGTTGGAACCTCTGTCTTCCTATCCCCAGAAGCCCTCTATTGTACACAGCAACAATCGGAGTCGCAAAAAGAAAATTTGAACCAGACTTTCAATACGGACAATGCAATGAGAGTATCTCTCTCTATAAATCACTTCAGATCAAAATATGTCCAAAATTCCAAAAGTCCTGAGCTCTATCAAATGATCTCTTATTTATAGGCATGGCTTCAATGGTCGGCTCCCACCTCTGATAGTCATATTTTTCCTTGAATTTCATAGGGACCTGTACACGTTTAACTCAACCAACAATTAGTTAATAACTGAAATAATGACATCATTTTATGCAAGTAACAGCAAAAATATGGTTACATAACTAAAATATAGTATTCTGAATGTAACCAAGTGAAAGTTTGGAGTCTAACCAAAATTGAATTCGGAGTCTTTAATACAAGGATATTCGGATTCTTTTTTCTAAGAATTCGTAACCGGAATTCTATAGATTTCCGGAGTCTGAATTTCAAGAAAATTCGGAATCTGGATTCACCAGAATTCGGAATCAGCACTTACAATGTTCAGAGTAAGAGTTTATGAGAATTCAGAGTCAAAACTCATAAGAGTTCAGAGACTGTATTCAAAGAAATCGGAGTTAGAACTGTAAAGAGTTCGTAACTAGAATTTATAATCAGAATTCGGAGTCAGAACTCAGAAGAGTTCGTAACCAGAATTCATAATTAGAATTTGGAGTCAGAACACAGAAGAGTTCGTAACCAGAATTCGTATTCCGAATTCGGAGTCATAACTCATAAGGGTTCGTAACCAAAATTCGTATTTATAAATCGGAGTTAGAACTCACATGAGTTCGTAACTAGAATTCGTAATCAAAATTATAGGAATTCGGATTCTAAAATAGAATGCTTCATATCTAGGAAATTATAGGATTCTAAGGTTTTGGTTTCAAACCAAATTTTACACATAGAAAAATTATGATATGAAAAATTAAAACATGGTAAGGATAAATTTCCTTGGAGAAGAAAATTTTTCCTTATAGAAGTAAAACATAGTGTAAAAAGTGGTTTTCTTCGAGATAAGTGTTTGTGATTTTGAAAACAAGAAGGAATGATAAATTCATAAGGAAAACTTATTGACTTAACAATATCCCCCAAGTATTAAGGAATGTAAAAGCGGTAAGGAAAACCTTATTGACTCAACAATCCATTCCTTTAATATAAGTTAAAAACAATCCTTTCGTATTTTTGTCGAAAAAATCATAAAGTACCTCATTTGGAAAATGAATAAAAGATTACATTAAAATAATGATATTAAAATTAGAGCATGGGTAAAAAGAAATTAGGAATTTTTATTATAACAGTAAAAATATTTTGTAAAACATTTTAAAGAAACATGGAAATTGATGATAAATATTCCCAAGTTGATATTGACGTATAAATAGTCCCGGATAATAATGTGATTGTTAAATTAACCCTCACCTTATTATTTCCTTTAGTTTAAGGTTTTTTAACCTCATGTATAATGTTTTAAATCATTTTATTAATTTATATTATTACCGTATTCAACTTTATTATATCATATATTGTCTTCTTGTATTGTTTTTTAATAATATTTCGTTATTAACATTGTTTTGAGGGTTAACTACTTCATTTACCTATGCATGTTTTGACATGTAAGGTCTGTTTATTTTGAATATGGTATATTTATTTTAACTAAATAATGATATTAAGTTCATAGATATTATATGTATTTATTATATACATTTTTATAATCATTCCTGAATGGTTATCTTGGGAAATGAATCACATTGCATCATGGAGACTGTAGGTCGTATATACGCAAGAGCGATAATATCATTCTTTATTGGTGAAAGGGTAAATAATTGGATGGTATATTAATTATACAGAATCAATATCATGAGATATTTATTATTTATGTCCATTATATCCATCATTATACTCATCTAAATAAATTGGTGATGAAAAATAATTTACACCACGGCGTGGAAGAGGTACCCTTTTATAAATTAATTTAAATTAATTACCCATTAAAAATGTCTCCAAAGTGATTAATTTATAATATAAGATGATTTTGGGTCTAAATCCTCTCAACCAATGATTTGTTTGACAAATTTTAGGTCTCATTCTTACCCTAATATTTTTTTAACCCTTATTTAAACCCTATAACTCTTTACGTGACAATGTCTGTTTTACACTTTAAAGGTTAATATAATTACTATAAAATGCCAAAAGAACCATAAATGGGTCATGGATAACATTTTAAACTTTATCCCAATAAGTTGTCTGAAATTTAGTTTTTTATTAATTTCATATGATTTAATAAAATATTATTTATTTTAATATAACATTAATGACAATGTTCGAACTATTCACTACATTTACTTTTTAAAAAATCATCAAAACAAGATATCTTTGAACCAAAACTTATAACATATCACTAACATGTAATATATGTATAGATAATTCGTGTATGGAATTAATTATTTGAAATTATATTAATTTTAATATTTTTAATATATTTTATTTGATATTTCAATTAATTAAACAATTATTACATCAACATTGTATTAGACATTAAGGTAATAATTAATTTATTCAAAAGTAAAAATAAATTATCACAATAAATAAATATCATTTATATTTCAAATGAACATTAAAAATCTAATTTATATTTTGAATAACCTTAGATTAAAAACGGTAATGCTATTAAAGATATGGGTATGACGAACTTAATATCTTATTAAATATAATAATTGTCATACTCTCGTCCCAATGTCTTAACAACGATATAATATCAACCTAAGGATTATTTTTGTCTAACTACCCTCATTTAATGATTTTTTTTACAAATTTTTGGGTAATTTTCTAATATTTATAATATTATTGTTACACTAAATTACTCGATTTACATTTAACTCTGTTAATATAACATTACTAATGTTATTATTCATAATGCCCAAAAATAAAAGAAAAATATTTACATAATTTGGAACCACTGATTTAAAATATGGAATCCATTTTTTAAAACTCAAAACATAGATGTTATAGTAATTAATTTAAAATTAATCAAGTTTAAGGAATATGGAAATGATTTTTTAGAGTGAAAACATTCAAAGGATTGAAATGTTCTTATATGCAAGTTCAAAGTGAAGTTGATTAAAAAGACCTACATTGGAATAGTTGATACAAATTTTATCTAACTATACATTAAAACCAATAAGAAATATAATTGAACACTATGAATTATTTGGATGAAAATGTTGTTTTCAATTAAAATTCAGTATTTTTTTACTATTCATCAAAATAAGAATTTTATCAAAAAAATAAGAAAAAATTAACCAAAGCACATTTTTATATTCCAATTTAAAATAATAAGTTTATTTTTTTCAAATAGAAATTATAAAATTTTCAAAAACTATATTTAAACCATGTGATCCAGTAAAAGTTGGTCAAATTTCCTTTATAAAAATATGGGTTTTTATGAGTAAAAAATTGGATTTATTTTTTCTATCTTGAATAGAAAACACATAGTTTGAATTTTAAAAATTAGATTAAATATATTAAATTTAAATTTAATTCTTTTAATTCATTGATAGTAATTAATTTAATTTATTAAGATAAAAGACCTTTGGATCATAATAGTAGTTTTTATAAAAACATTTCCAATATATAAAATTGGGTATTACATTCACTTTTAATTATTTTATATCCATGTAATTCAAAAATATGTTTCAATAAGATATTTAATCCTATTCATAAGCACCAATTTAACAATTAGAAGATAATCGCATCATAATATTAATAGTATATCATGGTTTTGTTTAAACTTTGTATTGCATGCATTGTAAGCTATTTAAAAGATTGATAATAAAAAAAATAAAGCATACCATGAAATCATGGGGTGTTACATTCTCTCATCCTTTAATAAATTGTTTCCTAAAAATTTTAAATTGAACATCACAAATCAAAAATTGATACTTGAAAAATTATTTTGGGGGAAACCCACATCAGAAATAGAGTTAATGAATCTTCTACTTTAAAATAAAGAAATAAATGTACAAAGGTTAACTTAATATTAAAAATATGAGGGAACCATGTGGGAAAACATAGACATGGAAGAGAAAATGAACAATAAAGTTTTTACAAAGAGTGGTGGAGAACATGGTCCTGAGAAATTTAACAATAAAAAAACATAAATTTTTTAATGGTTAAAAGACCATTGATTTCTCAAAAATAAAAAAAACGGATAATGTTTTTGTTCCAAAATATTTTTCCTAGTGTTGAAAGATTATTTTACTATTCATATAAGCACTTACATGATTTCTTTTTTATCTCATAATCATAATCTCATCCTTTGGTTGTGATTCTATCTATTTTAACTTCATCCCATACACCTGGAAATGAATGTTCAAAAAGAATTTTTCACACCTGAAACACATTTATAAATAATAATATCCATGAGTTATTCCTCTGGATTTTAAATTTCTATTGAAACTAAAATGGCTATAACCTGTTACACAATATTATAAATCTTACATTAACATAAAAAAAGTATATCCAATGTTCTACATAATCCATTCCAACAATAAGGCTCATCCAAAATATATCTTTCCAAATTCACACTCCAAAAATTTATAAGGAAGGTCACTAAATTTCCAAAAATCAAACTAACATCATATTTTCCCCAAAAAACATAATGCAGATCATTTTGTCATATACCAAATATATTATTATATTTTTCACCTTAAAATCGTATCGAAAACATGCATGCTCCACGAATTCATAAATAAGAATTAATTTTGTACAATCCTTATATATCTCATTATTATTAAAACACGAATAAAATAATTCTTGAATCCAAAAATACAAATACATAAATTATTCCACTTCTAATATAGTAATAACATAATATTGAATGTGATTCTTTTTTATGATCTATGTTACCTTGAAACATGGGACATTGATTTTTGATGGTGTATAATCTCCTTATAATTGAAACATTTCACATTTAAAGATTCTTTATTTCCATTACAATCACGATCTCGGTGATATTTATCTCCATAGTTGTAATAAACTCTCATTCCCTTTAAGAAAGTACTAAGGTGATCTTTCCCACAATTATCATATTTTGAAAAATTCTTCATTCCTTTTTTACCTATATCTATCTCTTGATCCATCATTTTATTCTTTTATTTATTTTTCCTTAAAGTTATAAGACTTAGGGAATTATTTCAATGTCTTGATATCACATGAGACTATGTCTTTTATTTGATATTTCCATTAATTAAATAATTACTACATCATCATTTTATAAGACTGTAAGGTAATTATTTATTTCATAAAAATTAAAAATAAATTATAATGATAAATTAAAATCTTTTAGATGTCAAATTACATTTATAGTCAAATTTATCTTCTATATAACCCTATATTAAACACGGTATAGTTATTAATGATATGAGTATGACAACATTAACTTCTCTTTAAATAAAATATAATAAATGTCATACTCTCATTCATGGGACTTCAAAAAGTTATAATATTGGCCCAAGGATGATTTTGGTCAACACCCACTCATCCAATGAAATTTGGATATGTTTTAGAAATATTTTCTAATATTTATAATATTATTTTTACCCTTAATTACTCTATTTACCTTTACCTATGTTAATAAACAATTTCTTGTTACTATTCATAATTCCCAAAAATAAAATAGAAATATTTACATAATTTAAACCCACTGAATCCAAATTTGGAATCCATTTTTCAAAATTCTAAACATAGAAGTTTCAGTAATCAATTTAAAATTAATCCCGTTGATGGAAAAAATATGTTTTTAAACTGAAAACATTAAAAATATTGAAATGTTTTTATATCCAAATTCAATGTGAAATTGATTCTAATGAACTAAATTGGATTTACTGGTATAAATTTGATCTAATTATACATTAAAACCAATCCAAAATATAATTTAAAACTATATTTTTTTAAAAAAAAGATGTTTTCAATTAAAATTTAGTATTTTTTACTATTCATAAAAACATGAAACTTATGAGAAAAATACCAAACATTCAACCAAAGTAAATTTTTATATTCAAATTTAAAATAATAAGTTTATTTTTTTCAAATAGAAGTTATAAAAGTGTCAAGAACTAGATTTAAAACAAGTACACTATTAAAAGGCAATAAAACCGACTTTATAAAAATATGGCTTTTTTCCGAAAGAAATTTGATTTATTATTCCATAATGTCTAGAAAACACATAAAATGAATGTTAAATATTATATTGAATATGTTAAATATTATATTGAATATGAAAAATATAAATTTAATTAATATCATTCACTGATAGTAATTAACTTCATTTATTAAGATGAAACACCTTTGGCGCATAATAATAGTTTTTATTAAAAAAATAACTTATATTAAATTGGTTTTTATATTTATTTTTAATTATTTTGTAACTAATGAATTCAATAATACATTTTAATAATATATTAAATCCTATTCATAACCACCAATTTTATAGTTATGATATAATTCCATAATAATATTAATTATATATTATGGTTTCTTTTAAACTCAGTGTTGTGTACAATGTAATCTATAAAAAAGAATAACTATAAAAAAGATAAAATAACATAAATATTGGAGTTTTACATGCTACATTTGTGGATATTTCTATAGGCTCTCTCATTTGGACTCTCCTGACAAAGGAACCAACATCAAAGGCTCAAGATCAAGTCCACAACATTGGCATTGTGTCTGTCATTTGGTGGTCTCTTGAATCAAATTAGTTTACATTTATATTCTATTTCATTATTATTTAATTAATTATATGAGATCTATGAGTTGATATGATCACTATTAAAATAGGTTTATCATGTCATGATAAATTCGATGTATAGTTTTTTAAATTCAAACCTCTTCCATGGCCTAGTTTTTTAATAAAATAAAGAGATAAATGTAGAAGAAACATATATAGGTGATGATTTGATATACCAAGAATCCACTCATGAATTGTGAAATGAATATAAAATTTAAATAAATTCACTAATGATTCTAAGTATCAACATATCTTCTTATCCCTATACTCATTACTTTAAAATAAGGTTATGAAGAATTAACTCAAAGGTTATTACATAGAAATAATCAATGTAAATTAATACACCACTATGATGTCAGAGTTTCTATTTTGAAAAATCTCTAAGAATTGATCTAGATATTTAATTATGTTTATGTTTTCCATCCATAACATAATAACACACTACCAATTTTTTAAATAGAAATATCGAGACCTATAATATCCTTAGCCTCACCTCAAGCCTAACTCCAAACACAATTGAGCTCCACTTGTTCCTTCAATAGTATTGGATCCATCACCCATGCCTTCATATCACCCATTAGATCTGTATATACACCAATTTTCCCATAGAAGTTGTAATCATAAAAATCAATATTCCATTACCAATGGAATCACTAAAAGCACACACACACACATATATATATATATATATGTGTGTGTGTGTGTGTGTCTGCATGAATATATTGAATAATGATAATGTTTTAAACATCACATGAACACAACAATCGCATCATTGGGAACTCATGGGGCCACCCTAATAGTCAAATCAGAACTAAATTCCCTAGTTCCAATTAGAATGATACTACCATAGTTTGAATAGAACATGAGTTTGGAAAATCTATGATAGATCATTTCAATATTCAAAGTGAATGAGATATCACTAACATTATTCCCAAGTTGAATAACATGTTATTAAAATCCCCATAGTGAATGATGTATCATAAAATTATATCCTTTAGGTGAATGATGTTTCACAAAAAAAATGACGGTGATGAATTTATCACCAATCCAAAGATAATGGGAAATGTTGTATCACTTGATGAATGACGTATCACTACTAGAAAAAACTAAGGTGAACAATCTATCACTGAATCAAAATCTACAAGGTTAATGGAATATTTATCATTGAACAATACACCACCAGCATATAATCCATAGATGAATAATGTATTACTAAAATATTGTTCCCGAGTGAATGAACTATTACTGAATCTGTGCCCCAATGTGAATGATCATTCACCAAATCAATTCAATGGTTGAATGATCTATCACCCAAGGTGAATGATGAATCCCTAGATTCAATCAAAAATATGTAAAATGATGTTTTTTTTGTGAATGATGTATCATTTAGACATAACCCACATGTTAATAGCTAGGATGGATGATCTATAATTAGTATACTAACCAAGGTAAATGATACATCATTGTTTCCAAACACAAAGTTAACTGTTCTTATCCATAATCATAATACATAATTGAATTTATAATCACCCTATAAAATAATATAAATCATATATTTGAGATATGGTGAACAATTTATCACCCTAGGCATTAGTATAACAAACACAATTCATCACTAGGTTACCCATTATCACAAAGTGGTGAACCAAATATCTATATACCAACATAAACCTTTTCTCAACATGGATTTGAATAACATACCATCATCTAAATCACAAGAGTGAAACCATAGAAAACATGTAACACTAAATTCCTATAATAATGGTTAACTCCTACTTAGCCTAACCAAACATGGTTTACTAATTCCAATAAATAGTAACGATTACCAAAAAAGTAATAAAAAAAACTATGAACATAAACCCCCTCTTTATTCCATTCCCTAAGTATCAAGTCACTTCCCAAGGTGGTTGGACATAAACTTCCATGTAATAAATGGATAATATTTAGGTAACATATTGTGATCTATATTTTCTATTTTCATCACCCAAAACCAATTAAATCGTATTTATTTCTATTCTAGATCATTCTGATATGTGCACTCATGTCTGTATGTCATTCAACTAATTTATTAACAGATCATAGGCTCAAACCAAGGCCTCTATATAGGTTATAATTTCATATCATACATGACCTCCCTTTTCATTAGAGGCGATTCTCATTAATGTAAATAACAATTAGTTTTTAATCACCCTTAAATAGAACCATTCATATGGAACATTTATCCATTGACAACTAATTCATAAACACATAACATCCACAAAATCACTAGGAGTCTTACTAGACTCCCTAATCTAACCTCACAGTGTGGTCACACCCATGGTTCCATATTAGTTCTCTCACATCCACTCTGTAACACCCAGATATTTTATGAGAAGTTTTTTTATGTATTATGTTATACGAAACATCAAAGTAATCTTTCACTCAACACAACACTATCTTGGATTTTGTTATTCTCAAAAGCAACCTTCCTCGATAGCATGTGTTATATGCAATATCGAGTTTCACTAAAGGTAAATCGGGTAATTAAGGGTAAAAATAAGATTATAAAATAACCCTAACACTTTCCAAAATCCTATTGGATGAATCAAAGTCTACCCATATCACCTAGGTGTCGGACTATATTCATTTCATGGACTTTTGACCATGAAATAATATAATTATTATTAAAACCAAAGAAAGTGACAACATGTCACTCTCTTAAATGTTATAAGTGTAATAATTTAAATTGAGTGATAAACTTCATAAAACTTCGGATATAAATAGTTCCCATAAATCTAATAAAATTATTTACATCATATGAATTTATTATTAATTTTTAGGGATTAAATAATTATCAACTATTATGACACAATAGTGATGTTGAAATTATTTTATTGATTGAAATATCAAATAAATGATTTTAAAAGTATAAAAATAAATATTATATGAACTATTTAATGTGCTCCACTAATTTTATAGATAAAAATGACTGTTATGAATCTATTAAATCTTTTAGTTTGAACATATATTCTGTTTATATTTTATTTAAATTCAAATAAATGAATAGTGTCAAAATTGACACTATTGTTATTTTATAAATATTACATATTATAAAATTGTTTAAAAATCACAAAAATATTTAACAATTATAAATTAAAATTTATATGGTCTAAAATGTAGTAAAGTATACAATTATTGTAAGAACCCGTTTTTTGCTACGAAAGACTTTGGAATATTCTTGATGATATTCCAGAGCAGCGCCTTCAGACGGCGTGCGATTCCGAGCCCCGGAGTGGCCGGAATTAAATTTTCAATGCGTTCACACTGGAAACGCTAAATAAATGGTATAACTCCTCAACGGAGCTTCAGATCAGAGATCCGAGTGTACGGATGGGTCCGGAATGGGGCGTTTACCCTAGGAATGACATAAAACTTGTTGGTGCGGGACGTTTGGACCCCTCACCCGCTTCTGGAATGTTAAACGGATAAATTAATTAATTAATTTATTCGTTTAATGGTGAAACTCGAGTATCTCTTAAACGGTGGCTCAGATTGGAAAACCTAGGGCACCTTTGATTTTGGAGCGTTCCATTTACCCTAGGAGAGGTATAAGTTTCGCGGGCGCGGGCCATTTGTGAAAAATGGCTCTAGGGGCGTTTTCGTAATTTAGCGGCTTCGGACGTTAAATTTCATAACTTTTGAATGGGGCCTCGGATTAAAATTCTGAGACCGCCTTTGTGCTCTGGAGGTGGTTTTTAACCTAGGTGCGACCTAACTTTCAGTGCGTTTGGGGTTTCAGGCATAGATTTAAATTGGGTTGAGTTTTTTTTATTAAAGGGGTTAATTTTTTTTATTTATTTAAGCCTCCCTTCTCCCTTCCCCCTCACCCATTCCTTATCCCCTAGAGAACCCATCCTCCTCCCCCAACCTCTTATCCTCCTCTCCTATACTCTCTCTATTGGCAAATCGACAATGAAGCCTCGGCGGATCGAGGCAGAATCGCAGCGGACGTGTCGTCATCGACTGACGAACAAATTGAGGTAGGATTTATTCCAATTTTGTTTTCAGATTGATGTTGCTCTTGTAAATTCATTCTTGCTCGTATTATTTCGTCATTTCCTTTATCAATCGTCGATGACGGTCATCGATCCGTGTTCAAAGGCTATGAATGTATCCGAAATCCACCTGTTCTTCGCGTATATTCACCGCCAAATTTTTGAACGCCTTAACCCGCCGATGGATCATTGAGCGGAGGCGCGAGCAGAGGGCACCAGGGCGGTCGGTCGGGTGGTCGTCGGCTGGTCCGAGCAGGAGTCGTCGGCTGAAGCGAGCAGGCACGGCAGGCGTCGGCGAGGGAGAGGCATCCGAGAGCGTGGCCGAGCGGAGGAGGCAGCGGGCCTCGGCGCGGGCGGCTGCGCGCGGCGGTCGTCCGATGGCGTGCTGCGGAGCAGTGGCCGGCAGGGTGGCCGGCCGGTGCAGTGGTCGCCGGAACACTAGGGTCGCGTGACCCTGGTGAAGAAGAAGACCCGATGTTGCGGGTCTTTGCCGACTCTGACCTGCAAAAGCAGGCCACACAAACGAAAAAAAAACACAGGAAAGAAAAAAAAACGGGGTGGCGGCCGGGATTAAAATATATATATATATATATAAGATAATAATAAATAATAATAATATAAAGTGATATTATTATTATTTGTTGTCAAATATTTTTTTCGGTCGTAACTCCCCCGTGCGACGTCCGATTGAAGCGTTGCTAGCGGCCACATGATCCTGTTTTTGAGACGGTCATTTTGAGTCCAATCTTGGATACTTAATTCGGAGTTGAGGCTTGGCCCGCATGAGCCGTCGTTTGAGCTGCGTGCAGCGTTTCACGACTTTTGCATCGGACGTCCGTTTGGGGCGTGCGAGCAGTTGATTCTGGATGTTTTTCTGAAGGGATTTCAATGGTGCAATCCGCCCGCTGTAATTCCGCATGATGGTGCGGGCCCCGCGAGGGCCGTTTCGGGAGTTGACGGTGATTTCCAGCTTTATCACCGGTCGACCGTTTTGGACAAGTGAGTAGTCCATTTCGTGTAATTTTTCGAGAGGATCGCAATGGTGTGATCCATTCGTTGAGTTTCGGGACTGGGATGCGGGTCCTAAGTGGCATCGCTCGTGTGCGGTGCGCCGAGATGAACCTTTTTCTCCGGATATCCGTTGCACTCAAGTGAGTAGTGATTTTAACGTGTTTTCCCGAGGGGATCGCAATGGTGCGATGCGCCCGACTGTTTTCGGGGCCGAGGCTCGGGATCACGGGACGTCGTTCGGGCGTGAGGCGGTGTTGGTGACTTTTTCGTCGGATATCCGTTGGAGGCGAGTAAGTAGTCTATCTCGCGTGTTTTTCTATGAGGATTACAACGGTACAATCCGTTTGGTTGTGCGGAGCCTCTTGCGCGATCTTGTTAAATGTGGAAGCATGGAAGGTGCTACAGTGGTGTTTCGCCCTACCTTATTTGTAGCGGACCCTTGGCGTGTGATCGCGCACTCTTGGGAGAGTGATATAATTGGTCCACGAGATGTGGTTGGCCGTGCCTGGGCCTTTGAGGTGGAGTTGTTACGTCACGCCTTCGCGTTGACGCTGGGTGTCGTGTGCATGATAGCCTTTGGGATGGAATGAGGTATACTCCGGGAGTATACGGAAATGCTTGGAGGTACATGTGGTTGTTCGTACCTGAGAACGTTGGTGCGTTCAGTTGGGGTTGAGATGGGGACACA
Organism: Viscum album; assembly: GCA_963277665.1. Lineage (NCBI taxonomy): Eukaryota > Viridiplantae > Streptophyta > Magnoliopsida > Santalales > Viscaceae > Viscum > Viscum album. The sequence goes on from OY728166.1 coordinate 1,042,986,069, forward strand.
CGTTGTGTGGGACCCATGTGAATTTCGGGTTATACTTTGCGTACTTTGACCTCTCGCGACATAGAGGGTCCCTCTGTGTGTTTGTTAGACCAGCAGGGTGGAGTTTTCCCCTGGCTCGGTGCTGGTTTGTTGACCAACAGGGTTGAGTGGTCTCCCCCTAGTTTCGTTCTCGATGGATTGGTCGGTAGCGGTGTTAGTGACACCCGGTGATGGAACAGGCACTGAACCTCTTTTGGGAGAGAGTTGTTTTTTAGTTGGGTGGTTGCGCGATACCCACTCCGTGTTCGGTTGGCCAGTGGTGTACCCTCCTGTAGAGATGGCCAGAGCAGTTCTGATTTTTACCCTCCAGCGGGGCTGGGCAGTGGGTTACTCATCGACTTCCTCGGGTTTAACCTCCAGCAAGGCTGGGCAGTGGGTTGCTCACTGACTTCTAGGGTCTACCCTCAAGTAGATATTGGGCAGTGGGTCACCCGATGCTATTAGGGTCTACCCTCCAGCAGAGACTGGGCAGTGGGTCACCCGACGCACTTATGGTTTACCCCCCAGCAGAGACTGGGCAATGGGTCACTCGACGACCTCTTAGGGTCTACCATCCAGCAAGGCTGGGCAGTGGGTCACCCTTCGTCTAGTTCCAGGTCTACCCTCCAGCACGGCTGGGCAGTGGGTCGCCTGTCGACTTATTCCAAGTCTACCCTCCAGCGGGGCGGGCAGTGGGTCGCCTGATGATTTATTAAGGTCTACCCTCCAGCAGGGCTGGGCAGTGGGTCGCCGGATGATGTGTTATGGTTTACCCTCCAGCAGGGCTGGGTAGTGGGTCGCTTGATGATGTGTTAGGGTTTACCCTCCAGCAGGTCTGGGCAGTGGGTCACCCGATATCTGGTTATGAATTACCCTCCAGCAGGGCTGGGCAGTGGGGACACCGGTTGGCATTCTAGACTCAGTCCTCTCGACTAGGCTAGTCTGTGGCTTACCTCCGTGATTACCGGAGCGGGACCTTTGGTTGTACGGGTCGGTGATGGAACGGCTTTGGCTTGAGGAGACCTCTCGACTGCAGGGCAGTGACGAGGTGTGGTTTGACTTTCCCTAGAACTCTCAAGTATGAGGGGCACTTTCCCCACCGAGACGCGTTCTTGTGACGTGATCTAAAACTGTGCGGGCGAGTCAGTGCCACCCAAAGTGGATAGTGTCAAGGTGCGGTGATTGAACCCCTTGGATTGCGGTTCAGGGAAGATGTGCAGGATGTTGCGCGATGATGATGGTTATGTCTGTGACTATTGGCTACATTTTCTTGGGCTGAGCTACGGGACGGAGATCCCCTTACGACGTTGTTCGGGCTTCTTGTTTGAGCATATGGACATGTATATACCTTGTTTCTGGTAACCACTTCTTGGGTTTGGTTACTCTCCTTCTAGGTGAGGCGAAGACGCGCGGGGTATGCCACATGCTTTCCGTGTCTAGCTTCTCGTGGTTTGAAAAGTCTACTCTCCTGCTATAGGTAGCAAAGACTCGACGAGAAGTTCATCTTCTCACCGTTTCCAGCTCCTTGTGTTTGGACGAGTCAACCTTCTTTTGTCTTGTTGGGTTGAGCTCGACTCTTTACTGCACTCCTTGTTGTACTCCTTTACTTTTCCCCTTCGCTCTACTGCTCACCCTTCGGTACCTCCTTTTGTTGCTCCCTTGAGCCTTCGGGGTATCCTACTGAGTATTTTTATACTCACCCCTGCTTGGGCTTTGCCCGCACTTGGTGTGCCCTTGCAGACGACGGACAGGTGGAGCGTGACTTCAGTGGAGCGTAGGAGCTTGGGGAGCTTGGACCGCGTGCGGTGGTCGGGGTCGGGTTCCAGGTGGGAGACCCGTCAGCTATTTCTTTTGTTTACCTATTGCCGGGTTGTGGCACTTTTTGGTTGGGCGCGTGTTTTTCCCCTTTTCTTTTCAGTGTTCCTTCAGCTTTATTGTACTTGTAGAGGTCGATACACTTTGTGGTATATATATATATAGCAGTTTCCCTTTCCTTTTCTTTGCTTGTCTTTACTTTTACTCTGCACTTTTGCATTGATTTTGCTATGTGTGTGTGTGTACGGGTGCTTAGCCAAAGGCCTCCCCGAGTTGTTGTGCCTTCGGCGCTGGTCACCAGCCCCTGGCCTATGGAGGCGGGCCTGGGGTAGTTGCGGCTCGAGCCCGGGTAGGGTCGGGTCGTGACAAAGTGGTATCATAGGTGGTTCATTCCTTGGGGCGTTGTGCGGACGTCCCTAAAAGAGGAATTGGTTGGGAATTAGTGAAACGGTGTTAATGTGTCTCGAGAGCGGCTCTCAGGCCAGGGAGTCCAGTGATGGTGCGGCGGCCGACGTATCCATTCACCAGGACCTTGATAACCCGTTTGTCGACTCGGCATGCTGAGACACTTGTTGCGGGGAAAATGTGGTTTATGCATCACATAGGACTGAGTCTTGACTGTCCTTCTTGAGTCAGCTCCCCATCGTTGTTGTTGTGGTATATACATATATGCTCATCTGACCGCGACACTCCTTGATAATATTCAGTATGTCTCCGCGAAGACGGCCAACCAGGATACCAGCTTTGGGTGCGAGACGACGACCTTGTGAGCTACGAGGCAACAGTCCAGGACCCATCATGCGAGCCCCTTTCTCCGGGTGGGCCGGTAGCAGCACCCCCACCTGTTGAGCAGTAGACAGTTTCAGCAGAGCAAGCTGAGCTTGAGCACAGGTTGAGCACGCTTCGTGAGTTCCAGCAGCAGGGACCGTTGAGGTTCAGTGGTAAGCCAGACCCTCAGGCAGCAGAGGTTTGGCTCGAGGCAGTGGTTCGCCTTTTCAGGCTTGTGCAGACGCCAACAGTTCAGAGAGTGGCTTTGGCAGCCACCCTTTTCGTGGAGCAGCTCGGCGTTGGTGGAGTCTGGTGACTCAGTTTCTTGACGAGTCGTCATTTTCGTTGGACAACTTTCAGTTGTTGCTCCGTGAGGAGTTTCGCCCCTCCTGCTTGCGCTCCGTTTGGATTCAGGAGCTCCTGCAGTTTCAACAGGGAGGGATGACGGTGGCCGAGTACGCAGCTAGTTTTGCAGACCGTGCACGCTTTCACCCGGACTTGGTCCATGACGACAACCTCCGAGCGCGGAAGTTTGAGCAGGGTCTCCGCCGAGAGATTCGGGCTGTCATAGTACCCTTGGGCATTTCCACATATGCCGGGGTGCTAGAGAATACGCTGGTGACAGAGGGCTTCCTGTTATGTTTTGCGGTTGGTAGTGGCAGTGGGCGCGACAGAACCGAGACGTCTGCCGTAGCTAGCGGGCGTCGCAAGCAAGACCTCAATGCAGGTGGCCTTCCCACTTCCGGTTTTGGAGACGTGGCCGTATACCACTGTGGCTGAAAGGCGCAGGGCCTCAGCCACGGATGCCCTTCCGTGAGTGGATCCCGGACCGTGGTCGTACACCACAGTGGCGCCGGAGGGCACCAGGGCAGCCCAGAGAGCGCTGGTGCTATGCTTGTGAAGGGAGAGGTCACTTGGCACGAGACTGCCCGACCCGAGTTGCTGAGAGCTTCGGGCAGGTAGCAGGCGCACCACCACGGCAGAGGCAGCACCGTGATCAGAGTAGTGGCCAGAGAGGTGGTGCTAGTAGAGGAGCGGGAGGAGCTGGAGGTGGGGGACGACGTTACGAGGTCTTCCCATCACCACTAGGTGGTCCACTTCAGGCTCCGGGAGCTGACAGTTGGGACCGAGGACAACCGCAAGCTTTGGATGTCTACGATCCTGCAGAGCATGAGGTGATAAGAGGTACGCTCTACAGCTCTTCTACCTTTCTGCAGTAGAATTGTTTGACTCTGTGTGTGAACTGCTTCCCTCCCTACTCCTTGTTTGATGTGTTACCAGGGTGACACGGGGCGTCGGTTGTAACCCTGTGTTGGTAATGTAAAAGGCGTGAGACCTTTTTCATTTAGTCGATGGTGTTGGCTCCTTCGCCTGTTGAGCATATAAGAGAGCATCGACTGTGGAACCTTGCGTGACCAGATATCCTTGGGTGTTTCTCCATATGGATATTCTGAAGGAGGGAATCACCGGGCCTTGTTTCAGGTGCGGGCGGGGATTCCAGTCGCGGCATACGACGTAGAGGTTTGGCCGGGGAGGTGAGCTACCCCCGAGGGCCTTCAGGCCGTTTGAGACCGTGCAAAGGGATAGAGAGGTTTCCTACCGCCTTTCCCTAACCCCAAATTCTGGAGTGGGTGCATGACATAGGCAAGGGATGACCTCGCGTGAACAGATAAATCCCTTGGCCTGTGTGTGGTGACGCAGAGCTATGCGTGAGCTCTTTTGGGTACGGGAAAGCCAGGTGTGGGCTTAGTACCCTGTGTTGTTCCCTGGTTTTGCTTTTCGAGGACAAAAAGATTGAAGTAGGGAATGATTTAAGAACCCGGTTTTTGCTACTAAAGACTTTGGAATATTCTTGATGATATTCCAGAGCAGCGCCTTCAGACGGCGTGCGATTCTGAGCCCCGGAGTGGCCGGAATTAAATTTCCAGTGCGTTCACACTGGAAACGCTAAATAAATGGTATAACTCCTAAATGGAGCTTCAGATCAGAGATCCGAGTGTACGGATGGGTCCGGAATGGGGCGTTTACCCTAAGAACGACATAAAACTTGTCAGCGCGGGATGTTTGGACCCCTCGCCCACTTCTGGAATGTTAAACGGATAAATTAATTAACTTATTTATTCGTTTAATGGAGAAACTCGAGTATCTCTTAAATGGTGGCTCGGATTGGAAAACCTAGGGCACCGTTGAGTTCGGAGTGTGTCATTTACCCTAGGAGGGGTATAAGTTTCGCGGGCGCGGGCCGTTTGTGAAAAATGGCTCCAGGGGCGTTTTCGTAATTTAGAAGCTTCAAACGTTAAATTTCATAACTTTGGAACGGGGCCTCGAATTAAAATTCCAAGACCGCCGTTGTGCTCGGGAGGTGGTGTTTAACCTAGGTGCGACCTAACTTTCAGTGCATTTGGGGTTTCGGGCGCAGATTTAAATTGGGATGAGTTTTTTTATTAAAGGGGTTAATTTTATTTATTTATTTAAGCCTCCCTTCTCCCTTCCCCCTCACCCATTCCTTCTCCACTGGAGAACCCATCCTCCTCCCCCAACCTCTTATCCTCCTCTCCTATACTCTCTCTATTGGCAGATCGACAACGAAGCCTCGGCGGATCGAGGCGGAATCGCAGCGGACGCGTCGTCATCGACCGACGAACAAATTGAGGTCGGATTTATTCCAATTTTGTTTTCAGATTGATTTTGCTCTTGTAAATTCATTCTTGCTCGTATTATTTCGTCATTTCCTTTATCAATCACCGATGATGGTCATCGATCCGTGTTCAAAGGCTATGAATGTATCCGAAATCCACCCGTTCTTCGCGTATATTCACCGCCAAATTTTTGAACGCCTTAACCCGCCGATGGATCATTGAGCGGAGGCGCGAGCAGAGGGCATCGGGGCGGTCGGTCGGGTGGTCGTCGGCTGGTCCGAGCATGAGTTGTCGGCTGAAGTGAGCAGGCACGGCAGGCGTCGGCGAGGGAGAGGCAGCCGAGAGCGTGGCCGAGCGGAGGAGGCAGCTGGCCTCGGCGCGAGCGGCTGCGAGCGGCGGTCGTCCGATGGCATGCTGCGGAGCAGTGTCCGGCAGGGTGGCCGGCCGGTGCAGTGGTCACCGGAACACCAGGGTCGCGTTACCCTGGTGAATAAGAAGACTCGATGTTGCGGGTCTTTGCCGACTCTGACCTGCAAAAGCAGGCCACACAAACGAAAAAAAACACAGGAAAGAAAAAAAATGGGGTGGCGGCCGGGATTAAATATTTATATTTATATATATATATATATATATAAGATAATAATAAATAATAATAATATAAAGTGATATTATTATTATTTGTTGTCAAATATATTTTTCGGTCGTAACTCCCCCGTGCGACGTCTGATTGAAGCGCTGCTAGCGGCGACATGATCCTGTTTTTGAGACGGTCATTTTGAGTCCAATCTTGGATACTTAATTCGGAGTTGAGGCGTGGCCCGCGTGGGCCGTCGTTTGAGCTGCGTGCAGCATTTCACGATTTTTGCATCGGACGTCCGTTTGGGGCGTGTGAGCAGTCGATTCTGGATGTTTTTCCGAAGGGATTTCAATGGTGCAATCCTCCCGCTGTAATTCCGCATGATGGTGCGGGCCCCGTGAGGGCCGTTTCGGGAGTTGACGGTGATTTCCAGCTTTATCACCGGTCGACCGTTTTGGACAAGTGAGTAGTCCATTTCGTGTACTTTTTCGAGAGGATCTCAACGGTGCGATCCGTTCGTTGAGTTTCGGGACCGGGATGTAGGTCCCACGTGGCACCGCTCGTGTGCGGTGCGCCGGGATGCACCTTTTTCTCCGGATATCCGTTGCACTCAAGTGAGTAGTGCTTTTGACGTGTTTTCCCGAGGAGATCGCAATGGTGTGATGCGCCCGACTGTTTTCGAGGCCGAGGCTCGGGATCACCGGACGTCGTTCGGGTGTGAGGCGGTGTTGGTGACTTTTTTGTCGGATATACGTTGGAGGCGAGTAAGTAGTCGATCTCGCGTGTTTTTCTGCGAGGATTACAACGGTGCAATCCGTTTGGTTGTGCGGAGCCTCTTGAGTGATCTTGTTAAATGTGGAAGCATGGATGGTGCTCTAGTGGTGGTTCGCCCTACCTTATTTGTATCGGACCCTTGGCGTGTGATCGCGCACTCTTGGGAGAGTGATACAATTTGTCCATGAGATGTGGTTGGTCGTGCTTGGGCCTTTGAGGTGGAGTTGTTACGTCACGCCTTCGCGTTGACGCTGGGTGTCGTGTGCACGATAGCCTTTGGGCTGGAATGAGGTATACTCTGGGAGTATATGGAAATATTTGGAGGTACATGTGGTTGTTCGTACCTGAGAATGTTGGTGCGTTCAGTTGGGGTTAAGATGGGGCCACACGTTGTGTGGGGCCCACGTGCGTGTCGGGTTCTGCTTTGCGTACTTTGACCTCTCGCGACGCAGAGGGCCCCTCTGTGTGTTTGTTAGACCAACAGGGTGGAGTTTTCCTCTGGCTCGGTGTTGGTTTGTTGACCAGCAGTGTTGAGTGGTCTCCCCCTGGTTTCGTTCTCGATGGATCGGCCGGTAGCGGTGTTAGTGACACCCGGTGATGGAACAGCCACTGAACCTCTTTTGGGAGAGAGTTGTTTTGGAGTTGGGTGGTTGCGCTATACCCACTCCGTGTTCGGTTGGCCAGTGTTGTACCCTCCTGTAGAGATGGCCAGAGCAGTTCTGAGTTTTACCCTCCAGTGGGGATGGGCAGTGGGTTACTCATCGACTTCCTCGGGTTTACCCTCCAGTAAGGCTAGGTAGTGGGTTGCTCACTGACTTCTAGGGTCTACCCTCCAGTAGAGACTGCGCAGTGGGTCACCCGATGCTATTAGGGTCTACCCTCCAGCAGAGACTGGGCAGTGGGTCACCTGACGCACTTATGGTTTACCCTCCAGTAGAGACTGGGCAGTGGGTCACCCGACGACCTCTTAGGGTCTACCCTCTAGCAAGGCTGGGCAGTGGGTCACCCGTCGTATAGTTCCAGGTCTACCCTCCAGCACGGCTGGGCAGTGGGTCGTCTGTCGACTTATTCCAGGTCTACCCTCCAGCGGGGCTGGGCAGTGGGTCTCCTGATGATGTATTAAGGTCTACCCTCCAGCAGGGCTAGGCAGTGGGTCGCCGGATGATGTGTTATGGTTTACCCTCCAGCAGGGCTGGGTAGTGGGTCGCTTGATGATGTGTTAGGGTTTACCCTCCAGCGGGGCTGGGCAGTGGGTCACCCGATATCTGGTTATGAATTACCCTCCAGCAGGGCTGGGCAGTGGGGACACCGGTTGGCATTCTAGACTTAGTGCTCTCGACTAGGATAGTCTGTGGCTTACCTCCGTGATTACCGGAGCGGGACCCTTGGTTGTACGGGTCGGTGATGGAACAACTTTGGCTTGAGGAGGCCTCTCGACTGCAGGGCAGTGACGAGGTGTAGTTTGACTTTCCCTAGAACTCTCAAGTATGATGGGCACTTTCCCCACCGAGACGCGTTCTTGTGACGCGATCTAAAACCGTGCGGGCGAGTCAGTGCCGCCCAAATTGGATAGTGTCAAGGTGCGATGATTGATCCCCTTGGCTTGCGGTTTAGGGAAGACGTGCGGGATGCTGGGCGACGATGATGGTTATGTCTGGGACTATTGGCTACATTTTCTTGGGCTGAGCTAGGGGACGGAGATCCCCTTACGACGTTGTTCGGGCTTCTTGTTTGAGTATATGGACATGTATATACCTTGTTTCCGGTAACCACTTCTTGGGTTTGGTTACTCTCATTCTAGGTGAGGTGAAGACGCGAAGGGTATGCCACGTGCTTTCCATGTCTAGCTTCTCGTGGTTGGACAAGTCTACTCTCCTACTATAGGTAGTGAAGACTCGACGGGAAGTTCATCTTCTCACTGTTTCCATCTCCTTGTGTTTGGACGAGTCTACCTTCTTTTCTCTTGTTGGGTTGAGCTGGACTCTTTACTGCACTCCTTTTTGTACTCCTTTACTTTTCCCGTTCGCTCTACTGCTCACCCTTCGGTACCTCCTTTTGTTTCTCCCTTGAGCCTTCAGGGTATCCTACTGAGTATTTTTATACTCACCCCTGCTTGGGCTTTTCCCGCACTTGGTGTGCCCTTGCAGACGATGGACAGGTGGAGCGTGACTTCATTGGAGCGTAGGAGCTTGGGGAGCTTGGACCGCGTGCGGTGGTCGGGGCTGGGTTCCAAGTGGGAGACCCGTCAGCAGTTTCTTTTGTTTACCTGTTGCCGGGTTGTGGCACTTTTTGGTTGGGCGCGTGTTTTGCCCCTTTTCTTTTCAGTGTTCCTTCAGCTTTCTTTGTACTTGTAGAGGTCGATGCACTTTGTGGTATATATATATATAGCATTTTCCCTTTCCTTTTCTTTTCTTGTCTTTACTTTTACTCTGCACTTTTGCATTGAGTTTGCTGTGTGTGCGTGTGTATAGGTGCTTTGGCAAAGGCCTCCCCGAGTTGTTGTGCCTTCGGCGCTGGTCGCCAGCCCCTGGCCTATGGAGGCGGGCCTGGGGTAGTTGCGGCTCGAGCCCGAGTAGGGTCGGGTCATGACAATTATGGACAATTCACAACATATAAGTAATTATTTATAATGATTTAAAATTTATAATATTATCACCACAAATAAAATTACATAGATTAAATAAGGATAAATCAAGTTTATAATGTTGAAAATAAATTCACAAAATGTATAAATTTTATTTTTTTGATGATATTACAACCCTATATCATCTAATATTTGGATTTGAGTCATTTTTTAAGGTTTTTAAGTGGGGTTTGGATTTATTATAAATTAATATTTCTTATGTTTCCAAAGGTGCCCCTCTCCTCCCTTATAAAAGGGAACCTCCTCCCTCTCCTATTTACACAACTTTGAGCCTTCAAGCTCAGCCAAAACCTGACCATTTCTATTATCAACTTCTCTATAAACATACTAGAGGTCCTGGTCTTCTTCAAAGTCCAATTTTAGTATCCTAAGAGGAGGTTTTAAAGAGGTGTGTTGAAGAAGAGGTAATATCCTTTACCGTTTTTTCAAATTCATTTCTTCTTCTACTTCCTCTTATTTTGTTGTTTCATAATAATGTAATAATATCAGTATCAATAATATAATGATATTTTATTATAAATATGAAATAACCATATTTCACCTTCGATCCATCCTACGTAAAATGAAATCACCACGTGTGCGTACGTACGGAATACCGCCTCCATGTCGTGGTGTAATCTGTTTTTCCACGACCACCTTACTTGGATGGGTATAAGAATGGAATAAATAAGAATATATGATTATTTTAAAGTGATATTTATTCTAAAATATTATACACCATACAATTCAATACATTTCCACAATCATGGGAATGATATCATCGCCCGTGCATACGTACGGCCTACTGTCTCCATGGTGCGATGTGATTTGTTCTACATGATCTTCATTAAACCATGATTATATAAATGAATTGAATGAATAAATATGATATATATTATAAAAATAAAATTCTGTAAATTAAGTATCTATAACCTAAAAATAGGAAGAAGAATTTATTCGACAAAACACACATAAGAACAGAAAGCAATAAACACCCGAATAACAAGTAGCAATGAAATATTACTAATAAGAAGATAAGAATATGACCATATATGATATCATAACAATGAATATGATTTTGTAATAAGTCAATGACATTGTTTAAATCATTATGCAGGAGTTTCAGATATGAACAAAGCATATCGGACCTAAGGTAAGGTAAAATCTCGCAAATCTCAATTTTTATCCGAGATTGTTTATACTTCGGTATTTACTGGGGCATATTTATCATCCACATCCATGTTTCTTCAATATGTAATATTATTTCTATCCTACTACAATTGATTAAATCCAATTTGACCTATTGGTGAATATTTAGTAAAAGATAAGAAAGGAATCTTTTTTCGTTTTCAGTACGAGGTACTTTTGACTTTTCCATCCAAAGTACGAGAAGAATGTTTATTTTTAACTTATACGGTGTGAATAGATTTTTATGATTTCATAAAACATTATTTACATGAAGATTACTTTACCAGTTTTCAAGTTTATTTTCAATTAACTTCTTTTAGTTTAAAATTGTATGACATGTTGAGAAAGAAAAATGTTTTTTGAAGAAGAAAGGATATTTTCCTCACGAATGGAGTTCAAGTGTTTTATCAAAATTATTTTCCATCTAAGATAATACAAGGTTCTATTTATATCCCTATTATTACATTGATTTCATTATGTTATGATGGAATTATTTTTATGAAGTCCTTTTATGGATTATATTATGATGGCATGATGTTTATGAATCCCATTTTTATTACATGGGTTATGCTATGTTGTGTGATTTATGATTTGGTGGCACACATAAGAAAAGTTTCATTATGAGAAGGGTGGGACCTACATATCCCTCTAATGCATTGGGTAAATATTTATATCTCATGAGGTAGACATGGCTAGAATGAAAATTTAATCTGGTTCAGTGACATAGAACTGGAACGAGGAGTGAACTCGGTTCAGTAATGGACTTGTCCGCTATGATAGACTTGGAAATGAGTCTTGACTAATATGAAATGTTTTTCTATGATTATGTGTGTATGACACAAAGTTTCATGTTTTAATCTATGATTATTGGGATTACATTTCACTACTATGATTTATCCCATGATATGATATTATGATCTCTTTTGCAGGTTATGATTTCAAAATGTTATGTTCTTATGAATATGATATGATTGATATTTCTTTTGTTTAACCTTACTGAGAATTTGAGCTCACCCTTTTGTATGTTTTCTTTTCCCTAGTTCAGGAAGAAGGTTATTAAGTAGGATATGCCCAAAGGGACTCCAGATATGATGAAATAAATGGGAGACAATGTAGATGCTTTGTGAACCAGTTGTTTATGTGTCACAGTTTCTAAAGACACTATACTTATACGGTCCTACCATGGTTTTTTTATATGTTGTAATAAGTATGCTTCAATTATAAAGTAATAACAATGTATGTAAAGTATGGGTCGTTATATTTGGTATCAAAGGAAAGGTATAGTCAACCTTTGGAAACTAGGATGTGAAAACCTTAGTAAGAACCCTAAGGAGATGTACAAGCATAGAACATAATCATAGTGTTTTAGAAATGGCCATGAATAACCTATAATAATACCTTAAGTGTGAAATTTTATTCTTGACTATATGGTTTTCCTATTATGATTAGTGTTTCTCACAATATGCCTATTGGTTTTAGTCAATGGTTGGATCCCGAAGGAACCGTGTTAATGCTGAATGCGAAGGAAAATGCAATGATTGTCCCCCTGAGCAACCAAACGTTATGGGAGCTGGAATGAAAAATCTTGTAGCCATGCTCACAAAACTTTATCAAGCTATGAATCATGCAGGACATCCAAACGAGCAAAGGAAGGAGCAACATTCTACTGAATCCTTCATGAGGCAGCGTCCACCTTCATTCAGCGGGTCTTCTGATCCCTTAGTGGCTGAAAAATGGGTTAGTACCACTGAAAAGATATTTTCAGTCCTGCAATGTTCAGAACATGATAAGTCATCTTAGTAGTATATCTTTTGGAAGGTAAAGTCGATCAATAGTGTAATTTTATCAAGAATACGAGGCAAAGAGACGAAATTTAGTCCATGGAATGGGATGAGTTCAAGAACTTATTTTTCAATAAGTACATCCCTCGTATTCTTAGAAAAATGACGGAGAAGGAGTTTCTTGAACTAAAGCTAAAGTATGATTAATTGGTTGGTACCTACAAATAAAATTTTACAAGACTTGAAAGGTACGCTTCCAGAATTATTATCCAACCTGAGAGTAAAATCGATCGATTCTTTAGTGGCTTAAAACCAAGTCTCCGAAGGGCGTTAGCCATAAGGGACTTCAATAGCTACGAGGAAATTGTTTGATGTTCTCTCAAGGTTGAGATGGATATTGGAGTAACCCATTAGTCATATGGGATTTATAAGAAGAGGAAAATGGAATTCAAAGGAAAATCTAAAGACCACACTAAAAAGAAGATGAGTTTTCCTTTATGCTCAAATTGTGGAAAGAAACATGGAGGGAATTGTCTTAAAGGGACATGCAAATTTTTTAAGTGTGGAAAAGAAGGTCATCAGAAAATTGAATGTCGAAATAATGGGAAGCAGATGTCTAATGATGCGAACAAAGAAATAGATACACAGAATGCACCTCCAACACTTCAATGTTTCAAGTGCAAGGAGATGGGACATTATTCCTATCAATGCCCAAATCCAAGGGTTGTTGATGATGATCGACGTCGACAAACTCTTAAGTCCAAAGACAATGGAAAGCCACATAAAATTACTATCGGTGATGTGGAGTACGATAACGAAGTGGTAAAAGGTACACTTACCATCCACTCTAAAGTAGAAAAATTTTTATTTGATTCTAGATCCACCCACTCTTTTATTTCTGAAGAATTTTCTAAGTGTATCGTCGTATTACCTCAACAATTAGATGTTGAGTTAGCTGTGACAACTCTTAATGGCACAACGGTTGCATCAAATGTTTACAATTCTTCTCCGATTGAAGTTTGTGGGAAAGTGCTTTTGGAAAATATTGTGATCCTTCCTATAGTGAAATTTGATGTGATTCTTGGCATGGATTGGTTTTATTTATATGGAGCACATATCAATTTCCAAAGAAGGGAAGTCACATTTCATATTCCATATTAATCTATGATCATCAATCGATGCAAGGATGAACATGACCTTCCAGTGGAAATTTCTTCCATCTTATGGGTCTTGATTCCACTAAATGAAGGTTATTTATTTCAAATGGTTGGCAAGAAAGTCACGATTAAGATTACAACCATTATCCAGGAGTTTGATGATGTCTTTCCAGAGGAATTTCCAGGTCTTCCACCAAATCATGAAGTAGATTTTTCAATAGAACTCATACCGGGTTCTATGCATATTTCAAAGACACCTTATAGAATAACCCTAATTGAGTTGCAGGAATTGAAGAAGAAACTCCAATAGAATCTTGATAAGGGATTAATACACCCCAGTGTGTCACCTTGGGGAGCACCTGTTCTATTTTTTAAGAAGAAAGATGGATTAATGAGACTCTACATTGATTATCGAGAAATTAACAAGATCACTATCAAGAAAAAATATCCTCTCCCATGCATTGATGACTTATTTGACCAACTACACGGATCTCAATACTTTTCCAAGATTGATCTTCATTCAGGGTATCATCAATTAAGGGTCAAAAAAGAGGATATACCAAAGACGTCTTTCCGTACAAGGTATGGACACTATGAATTTATAGTGATGCCATTTGGTCTTACTAATTCTCCTATTATCTTCATGGATCTGATGAATAGAGTCTTTAGAAACTATCTTGATCAGTTTGTGGTAGTCTTTATAAAAAATATTCTTGTCTATTCAAAGAGCAAGGAAGAACATGAATATCAATTGAGAATTTTATTAAAGACCCTGAGAAAGGAGAAGCTTTATGCCAAATTTACCAAGTGTGAATTTTGGATTCAAAAAGTTTCATTTTTCGGTCACATAATCTGAAAAGAGGGGATATCTGCGGATCCAGCAAAAACAGAGGTTATCGAAAGATGGTCGAGACCAACAATAGTAACTAAGATCCAATGTTCTCTTTGCTTGGCTGGATATTATTGACATTTTGTGAAATATTTTTCAAGGTTATATAATCCCCTCACCAGGTTGACTCTAAAAGGAGTTAAGTTCGTTTGGATGGAGGAGTGTGAAAAGAATTTCAAGGAGTTCAAAAGAAGGTTATCCAGTTCACCTATGCTCACACTGCCTTATAGTGGAGAAAGTTTTGTGATCTACAGTGATGCATCCAAGAAGGGATTGGGGTGTGTTCTCATGAAAAACGATATGATGATAGCTTATGCCTCATGACAGTTGAAAATCCATGAGAAAAATTACCCAACTCATGATTTGGAGTTATCCGTGGTAATCTTTGCATTAAAAATATGGAGGCATTATCTTTATGGTGAAAGGTGTGATATTTATACTGTTCATAAAAGTTTAAAGTATATTTTCACACAAAAGGAGCTGAATATGCACCAAAGAAGATGGTTGGAGTTAATTAAGGATTATGACTGCTCAATTCATTATCACCCTGGGAAAGAAAACAAGGTGGTAAATGCATTAAGTCGACAATACCATGCTAGCTTATCCATGATGAGGATCACAAAAGATCCAATATTTATGGATTTACAAAGGATGGATCTTGGAATTATAATGAAAGGGGAGATGTCTTATCTTTCTCAAATTAATGTTCAACCATCTATTCATGTGAGGATTAAAGAGGCATAGAAAAAAGATGTAGAGTTATAAAAGAACGTGAGAAATGTTCCTGAATACAACCCTGATTGTGATGGGATAATAAGGTTCATGAATTGGGTTTGTGTTCCTCCCATCCCAGAATTAAAGAAGGGTCTACTGGATGAGGCTCATAGTTCTTCATTCTCTATTAATTCTGGAAGCACGATGATGTGTAGGGACCTGAAAGAGTACTTCTGGTGGGATGGCATGAAAAGAGATGTTGTCAAATATGTCTCTCGATGCTTGGTTTTTCAGCAAGTTAAAGCTGAGAGACAGAAGTTAAAGGGTATGTTACAACCATTACCCATACCAGAATGGAAATGGGAAAACATCACTATGGAATTTGTCACTGGACTTCCTAAAACATCCAAAGGCAATAATGCTATCTGGGTTATAGTTGATCGTCTTACGAAGTCGGCACACTTCATTGCTATTATAAAAGATTCCTCTTTGGATCAGCTTGCCAAGATATATGTAAAGGAAGTGGTAAGATTGCAGGGAGTTCCACTTTCCATTATATCTGATCGGGATTCGAGGTTTACCTCGAAGTTCTAGGGAAGTCTTCAGCATACTCTAGATAAAGAGTTGAGTTTCAGCACTGCTTATCATCCTCAGACAGACGGTCAGTCTGAGAGGAAAATTCAAACTCTAGAAGACATGTTGAGAGCTTTCTCTATGGATTTGAAAGGTGGTTGGGATCAACACCTACCTTTGGTGGAATTTTCTTATAATAATAGCTTTCACTCTAGTATTCAGATGGCTCTTTATGAATCTCTCTATGGAAATAAATGTAGAAATCCAACTTGTTGGGATGAAGTTAGGGAAAGGAAGATATTAGGACCTGATCTTGTTGATGAGATGGCAGAAGAGGTCAAATCTATTCGACAACACATAAGAGCATCTCAGAGTCAGAAAAAAAGTTATGCCGACAACTGAAGAAAAGACCTAGAGTTTGAAGTGGGTGATAAAGTGTTCTTACGAATATCTCTTTGGAATAGAGTAATGAGATTTGGAAAGAAGGGCAAGCTGAGCTCTAGGTATATCGGTCCTTTCGAGATACTAGATCGTGTTGGGAAGGTAGCTTACTGATTGGTGCTTCCACCGAATCTCTCTCAAGTTCACAATGTGTTTCACGTATCTCTCTTGAGAAAGTACATACCAGATCCTTCACATGTACTTGCCTCAGAAGTTGTATCGCTGGAGAAAGATCTTTCTTATGAAGAACATCCTATAGAGATTCTGGATCATAGCGAAAAAGTTCTACGGAACAAGACCACTCGCTTGGTGAAATTTTTATGGATGAACCACCAATTAGAAGAAGTGACATGGGAGCTTGAGGATAGGACGGGGGAGAGGTATCCTCATTTGTTTGCTATGAAGTGACGAATTTTGAGGGTGAAATTCTAAGCGGGGTAGAATGTAACACCCTGATATTTTATGAGAAGTGTATTTTTTTATTTCTTATGTTATACACAACATCAATGTAATCTTTCACTACACACAACACTAGCTTGGCTACATTATACGCAAAAGAAACCTTCCTCAATAGCGTGTGTTGTACGCAATATCGAGTCTCACTAAACAACAATATGTTATAAAAATATTATATAAACTAGTCGTTATAAATAGTATTAAATAAATTTTTAATTTTATAAAATTATTATTAATTTTACACATTTTCTAGAACATGGTATGAGAACACAATAAATTTTTCGGGTAAAATAAGCATTTTTCAAAAAATGCAGTTTTTCCGCCTTTTGATGGCGCACCCACATTAAATCTAGTTTTTGACAGGTTTATAAGTTCAATTTGAAAAAATAGAATTCTTCTTTAGAATCAGGATATAAAAATTTACTTTGGATAAAATTTTCATATTATTGTGATAACTTTTATATTTTAATGAATAGTAAAAACACGCTATATTTTAATTAAAAAAACTTTTTTCGTCGCAATAATTTATATGGTTAAATTAGAATATTTAATGGTTTTAAAGTATAAATAGAATATATTTTTACCATTTAATATAATGTATTTCATTATAATTAATTTTACATTGAATTCATAGATAAAAAACATTTCAATCTTTGGAAATGTTTTAACTTTTAAAACTCGTTTTCTTAACAACGGGGATTAATTTTAAATTAATTACTGCAACTTCTATATTTTGAATTTTGAAAAATGGATTTCATATTTGAATTCATTGGTCCAAATTATGTTAATAGGTTACTTTTATTTTTTTGATATTATGAATAGTAACTACGGTAATTTTTATTTACTACAGTTAAAGGTAAATTGGGTAATTAAGGGTAAAAATAAGATTATAAAATTACCCTAACACTTTTCAAAATCCTATTAGATGAATAAAAGTCTACCCATATCACCTAAGGGTTGGACTATATTTATTTCATGGACTTTTTACCATAAAATAATATAATTATTATTAAAACCAAAGAAAGTGAAAACATGTCACTCTCTTAAATCTTATAAGTGTAATAATTTTAATCTAGTGATACACTTCATAAATATAGAATCCCGCCTTTTTATCACATAAACTTTCATTACATTATACAAAACCGAGGATCTTTAAGGTTTAGTGTCTTGGAAACCAGGAACATAAAACACAAAAAAAAACATTCTTTGTAAACACTTGAAAGGATTATCCTTATGTTCATCCTAGGTTCATTACTGAATCTCATAACCTGAGGACATACATCAAAAGAAAGGGTGAGCAGAAGTCCCAGTAAGGGAAACAAGGGAAACATTTAACATGTGAACTTGAGATACATCAATAAAGTCATGAAAGAGAACTTTAAGGCATGAGAAAGAATTCATCAGGCATATCATAATAAAAATAATGTATTTCATAACTTGAAGATGTGGATAAAACATTTAACAAATACAATCATTTCTGTTTCACCAAGTTCCATCCCCAAGGTGTCAATAAAAATTACCAAGGTTATTCACCAAGGTATCAGTCAAAATACTCATCTCTAGAGATTAATGCATTGGAGCGCTATCAGGGCGCACCCTTAAATTATCCATTATAATCATGTGATCCACATATATCATCATCAATAATTTCATAAACAACCCATATATCATAAAAGAAATGGGTTTCATTTCATAATCATAACGTTTTAAAAACTGCTTTAAAGACAGGATCTTTATGTCACTTTAAAACCCACAGAAAAGGAAAGTGGGTCTCATGTATGTAAATCCCAGAATTTGAAATAGAACATTTTGGTATATATGTGAATACCCCTTTAGATGAAAGATATTTGAGTATTCACTTAATAAAATAAATAAATTTGGGAAAAGGAGAGACATTTTGAGATGAAAATTATGCAGCATAACGGCTATGTTACAGGGTTTTAGAAAACATTGAAAAGAGAGGTGACATGGGTCACCCACTCATAAATGATACATAAAAGAGTAGGGGAACAGAATATAAAGGATTTAAGAACATGGTAATTAAATTTTAATGATATACCATATGAAACTAAGAACTTGAAAGGAAGACAAAAAATAAGATTTCTCTTATGAGAATTTGGCAGCCTAACGGTGTCACTTAAAACATCCAAAAATGGATTGAATAGATCAAATAGATTCTCTCAACATATGAACATAATTGATAAGTATGATAGATATAGACATCATACCCCAACATAATAAAAAGCAACTTGAAAGACTTGACTAGAAAATTTAACTTGAAAATTAGAAGTGTGAACGAATCCCTTAAAAATTTGGTAGCCTAACAACGCCACTTAAACTTCAACAAAAATGAATTGATGAGATCAAATAGGGTATCTAATCATATTAACATAAAATATAAGTGTGATATATATAGAGATAATACCCCAAAATAATAAAAATGAACTTGAAAAACTTGACAAGAAAATAGAACTTGAAAATGAAAAGGGTGAAAGAATCCGTTACAAAACTTTCGGCAGCCTAACGACGCCACTTAAAAATTCATAAAAAGAAATTATGAGAGTAATAGGGGATCTCTCATCATATGAAAATGAAAAGGAAAGTAGTATGAATATAAAATAACATCCTCAACATAAGAACATGTAGCATAAAATAAATGTCATAAAAGAGAGTACTTGGAAAGAAAGAGAGAGGTGAGATCCCTTACCTTAAAACGTAACTCTTAAAACTCAAAGGTTGGGACCTTGAGGGCTTGGGGGCACCTTGGGAGGACTCCTTGGGTGGTAATGAGACCAGAGCTTCGTTGGGGGAGAGTTGGGAGTCGAATGGATGAGATTATGGCTTTGTATTTATAGGGAAAGTGAGGGGACAAGGCATTAATGGCCAAGGGACACCTCATTGGTGGTTTTGGAAAAACCATGGGCTTGCCCATGGTATTTTCCCTTGGTATTGGCCACATGGGTCCACCCATAAAATAATTCATCACCTTTGGTCGGCCAACCCATAAAATATCTCATGACACCATCATGACACAGTTATGATGTCATTAAACATACCGAAACCCTAAAACTGTATTTTCTCTATTCATCGAAAATTCAACTTTCTCAGAAAAACCCAAAAATTTAACCTTAACCAAATATCGATGATCTGATTTCAAAAATGAACTCCATTTTATAAAAATAATTTTCTAAATATTTTTAATTTAATATTTAAATGAATACACTATTCACTGAGAATTCATTTTTCTCAGAAAAATCCCCAAAAATTACCTTAACATAATATCGATGCTCTGAGTTCAAAAATAAAATAAATTTTATAAAAATAATTTTCTACATATTTTTAATTTAATTTTTAATTAAAAAACACTATCCACCTGAAAAAACTAATACTTGACTAATAATTTATGAAACTGTTATTTAACCATTTTATTGAATCACATTACTTAATCAAGGTGCCTAGATTATATTAATACTTTCTTTAAGTGAGATTACTAATCCATTTGGTCACATTACAAATCCTAAGCATAAAATCACTATTCATAATTTACTATTCATCAAAAATTAGGTTGATCTTATTAGACTCTAAATTTCATAATAAACATAATTGTAGAAGACCATTTTTTAAAAATCATTACACATTTTTAATTATTTAAGGTTTACATAAACATTTTTAAAATATCCTTTCTCTAAAATTAATCAAAAATATGCATACTATTTTTATCCGGACATTTGAAAATTTATAAACTTCATCATAAGAAGAAATAATTTTTTTTTTTAAATAAAGGATTACACAGGGCAGTTATGGTCTCCTTACATAGCCCCTTATCACACCAGCATAAGACCTAAGTGTAAGGTGTGCTAAGGTGAGAGAATCCGAGGGAGGCTCGGCCAACATCGCACGAGTAGTAATTTCTATCAGTTTGAACTTCTCACGAAGGCGATTCCGTTCTAGCTTCACATGATGAAGTACAGCTTGGGTTTGGTCCAGATCAAAGCCCATTGGTGCAACCTCCTTCCCTAGTTCCATTAGATGGGCTTTGATTGGACCGAGACTACTGGATGGGGCCATCGAATCTCCTTTCTGTATTAATTAACCAAGATCACTTGTATTTAGACAAATCTCAACATTTAGTTTCCAACGGTCATATTGACCAATGGTCATATAATAGTCGAAACCCAACAGTCTCATTTTAATTATACTCATGTTATCAAATGAAACAGTTTTGTTGAGTATATAAAAAAAATAACACACAAAATTAGGAAACAAGATTTATTCAAAATTTCAGGTCGTTACAATCTTAACCCCTTAAGAAATTGCATCCTCACTATTTTTAAAAAATTAGGATTGTAAATTTCATTGAAAGTCCCACATCGTAAAAAGTGTCAGTAACACTATTACTTTAAAAAAAGAAAGGGAAGTACAATGGTCACCCGAGATAACCCATACTAGGATTCCATGTAGGAAAACATGGATATGGAAGAAAAAACAAAGGGTCAAGTTCTGAGGGAGAGTGATAGAAAACATGATTAGGATAAATTTAACCACAAGAAAATCACAAACTTATGATTTTTGTAAACGGTCTTTGATTACCCAGTAGGAAACTTAAACCAACAACGTTTTTGTTTTACATTCCTTTTAATAATTTTGAGGAATTAATTTACTACATAGAATAAAAACATAAGGAAATATACCTACCTTCATGTAGAGTTTCATCCTTTAATAAGTTTCTACCAAAAATAATCTTTTCTCCAAACGATGAGCATTCAAAACTACTTGGTCTCATAAAAGCACAAGACTCATCTTATAGAGAATAACATAATCCACCAAAGATTAACTATCTATTTCTTATATCTTTAAAAATTATCTCAAAAACAGAAAGGGTAAGATAAAACAACTGTTCCAAAAGAAAAAACCCTCGAGTACGGGAAACTACTTTAAATCTTCAAAGTTCCACGGTACTACCCAAAGTTCATCATAGACCATTCCATAAATAACTATCCTTAAAATTCCTCAAAATAAACCAAACTAAGATTGAAACCCAAATACAAGAAGTATTTGATAACATAGTCTTCCAAAATAAACTTCATCGTTCATCTCCAAACAACATAAACCACTCCTAACATCTTATAACAAAAGTAGCTAACCTAAACATATTTTACCCAAGATAGGTTAATCATTTCCATAAGTACCTAAATTACTATAAGTCCACATTAAATTTATTGATTCTTCAAAATATATGTCAGCCTTTACTCCTCAAAGAAAATACAATAGTAATCAATTTACCACGATCATATAGGGTCCCCAAAATAGTGAGCGTATTCCAAAATAATAATCATCTTTTAATCCCCTAATCATCTCTATCATATTAATACGACAATCATCGCATTTCCTATCACATTGGTTGTTGGGATAGGTTCTTACATTTCCCACCATTAACTAAGAAAAGAAAGTATAATTAGGGGCTTAAATACTTAGCCAATAATCATGAAAAGGAACATAAATCATATAAGGATAACTTATAGAAGAATAGTATACCCTAACTTGTGATCCCCTAGGTTTCAAACAAGGTTATCCATGATCATATATTCATATGTGAATCTTTATTTTATTTTATCTTTGTTCCTTTAATAATGGTTCATACTAAGCTTATGAATTTACCAAAGCATATCCCATGGGAGTGTCATAGCCAAGAGTGCAGCAAGGCCCGTTGTCGTGTACCAGTTCCCGTTCAAGTCTAGCTCAAAGTGGTGTTTTTGGATTTTACCCCTATGTACATCTATGCCAGATCCACCTCTACCTGATCGTATCCAGACAGGGATGTATTTTCTTGGCAACCCCTTACTCAATACTCACCAAAATACCAGGAAGATTTCCTTTATTTAAACTTTTTTATAGGGTTATTCCTAATGTTTTCATATCATAATTTCCACAAATAACTAAACCATACTTTGATACCAACTATAGTATCCCACCTTTTTATCACATAAACCTTCATTACATTATACAAAATCGAGGATCCTTAAGGTTTAGTGTCTTGGAAACCAGGAACATAATACATAAAAAAATAAAACATTCTTCGTAAACACTTGAAAGGATTATCCTTATGTTCATAATAGGTTCATTAATGCATCTCATAACCTGGGTACATACATCAAAAGAAAGGGTGAGCAGAAGGCCCAGTAAGGGAAACAAGCGAAACATTTAACATGTGAACTTGAGATACATCAATAAAGTCATGAAAGAGAACATTAAGGAATGAGAAAGAATTCATGAGGCATATCATATTAAAAATAACGTATTTCATAACTTGATGATGTGGCTACAACATTTAACAAAGACAATCATTTCTGTTTCACCAAGGTCCATCCCCAAGGTGTCAATATAAATTACCAAGGTTATTCACCAAGGTATCAGTCAAAATGGTCATCTCTAGAGATTAAGACTTTACCCAATGCATTGGAGTGCTATCAGGGAACACCCTTAAATTATCTTTTATTATCATGTGATCCACATATATCATCATCAATAATTTCATAAACAACCCATATAGCATAAAGAAATGGGTTTCATTTCATAATCATAAAGTTTTAAAAACTGCTTTAAAGACATGATCTTTATGTCACTTTAAAACCCACAGAAAAGGAAAGTGGATCTCATGTATGTAAATCCCAGAATTTAAAATAGAACATTTTGGTATATATGTGAATACCCTTTTAGATGAAAGATATTTGAGTATTCACTTAGTAAAATAAAATAATTTGGGAAAAAGAGAGAGACATTTTGAGATGAAAATTCTGCATCATAACGGCTATGATACAGGGTTTTAAAAAACATTGAAAAGAGAGGTGACATGGGTTTTCCACTCCTAAATGATACATAAAAAAGTAGGGGAACAGAATATAAAGGTTTTAAGAACATGGTAATTAAATTTTAATGATATACCATATGAAACAAAGAACTTGAAAGGAAGACAAAAAATAAGATTTCTCTTATGAGAATTTGGCATCCTAACGGCGTCACTTAAAACTTCTAAAAATGGATTGATGAGATCAAATAGGGTCTCTCATCATATGAACATAAATGATAAGTATGATAGATATAGAGATCATACCCCAACATAATAAAAATTAACTTGAAAGACTTTAATAGAAAATAGAACTTGAAAATTAGAAGTGTGAATGAATCCCTTAAAAATTCGGCAGCCTAACGGCACCACTTAAACATCAAAAAAAATGAATTGACGAGATCAAATAGGGTCTCTAATATTATGAACATAAAATATCAGTATGATAGATATAGATATCATACCCCAAAATAATAAAAAGGAACTTGAAAAACTTGACAAGAAAATAGAACTTGAAAATGATAAGGGTGAAAGAATCCGTTACAAAAATTTCAGCAACCTAACGGCGCCACTTAAACATTCGTAAAACTAAATGATGAGAGTAAGAGGGGATATCTCATCATATGAACATGAAAAGTACAGTAGGATGAATAAAAAAGAACATCCTCCAACATAATAACATGGAGCGTAAAATAAATGACATAAAAGAGAGTACTTTGAAAGAAAGAGAGAGGTAGGATCCCTTATCTTAAAATGTAACTCTTAAAACTCAAAGGTAGGGACCTTGAGGGCTTGAGGGAACCTTGGGAGGACGCTTTGGGAGGTAATGTAACATCCCAGGTAAATAAAGAATAAATAATTTTCATATTTATTAATATTTACGAATTAAATATTAATTTTACTTTAAATGGGTTGCTATGTTCGATAGCGTGCCTGATACGCAACAACGAGTTTCTTTGAAATCTTACGTTGCACACTAGTAATACAATAATATTTTTTTAAATGGTAGTTAACACATAGTCGTTGTATTGGCAGGAATGAATATAAATAACTAAAATATGATTATATATGTTTGTTAACTGTTTTTACATTTATCCAATAAAGGATAAAGGCTTAAAATATGAAAAGAATTCAATTTTAGGCATAGATACTCTAATATTCACTAAAAGATCGAACTATCGCCTTTTGATGTCGAACCCTCTTTAAATTTAGTTTTGGTCACTCTTATAAATTCTATTGGACCAAATAAAATTCTTGTTTAGAATCGGGATATCAAAATTTACTTTCTATAAATTTTTTGTATTTTTCTGATAAAGTTTATTTTTTAATGAACAGTGAAAAATGTTGTATTTTAATTCAAAACCACTGTTTAATATAATTTATTTATATGATTATATTATCTTTTAAATTGGGTTTAAAGTGAAATTAGAATATATTTTTACCATTTAATTCAATATTGGTCGTTGGAATTAATTTCACCTTGAAATTGGACTTAAACTAGTGTCAATCTTTTGATACATATTGTTTCATAAAAACACGCTATTTGTTTTGACAGCGGGAATTAATTATTAAATTAATTAATGTAACTTATATGTTTCGAATTTTGTAAAATAGACATCATTTTTTAATTCTGAATATCAAATATAGCTTAGGGTAAAGTTTTGGTATTTTTCTGAAAAGCTTCAATTTTTGATGAATAGTGAAACCACTAAGTGGTACTTAAAAAAACTGATTTTTCGTTTAAATGAAATTTTACCACCTATATGTTTTGAATTTGAAAAATACGACCTACATGGTTTTCATTAAGAATTAAAATGTGGTTCAATGGGATTAAAATAATTTTTTGGTGAATAGTAACTTTTATGTTTTAATCGCAATTAGAGGTAATTAGTGTAGTTTAAGGTAAAAATAATGTTTTAATAATATGAAATGACCTATAAAAATGTCCTACCAAGACAATCCATGGGTCGACTTGGGGACCCCATGGAGCCACTTTGGTAGGAAAATGACATTAATATCTTCTTATTTAAAGTTAAAATGAAAATGTCACAAACATGAGTTTTTTTACTAAAAAAAATTTAAATGGGGTTATAGAAGTCATATTTTTTAATATAAATATTCATTAGAAAGATAAAAATATTTCCTACATCATGATATTTGTTTTATAATTTTTAGACATTAAATAAATTAAATTATTTATGACACCATGATGACGCAGCGATTACCTCATTATTTAATGATTTAAATAAAATGAAAAGATAATGTAAAATATAAGACCTAAACATGTCAAAAACCTATTGCATGGGTATATTTCTAACACTTATCACCTTATACTCAAAATACATCAATTTGGGACCTTTAAAATCCGAAACTCATTTGAAAATAAAGTAACATTTTATACCTCTCCAAGAGTGCCCCTCCTCTCCTCTTATAAAAGGCCCCCACCTCTACCACCTTACCGACACCTCTTAAGCCTTTGTCTTGGCCAAACCATGCCCATTTTGTCTCTCCAAATCCCTATATTACTCCTAGAAGCCTCACTTTGGGCAGAAGTCTTCCCAAGGAAGCCTTTGAGCTCAAATCAAAAAGCGTTACCTGTTTTAAAGGTAGTGTTTTCTCTTGTGTTCTATTGTTTTATTTTGCTTCTCCAACCCCCTAAACTCTTTTTATTATATTCATTTGTAACAACACCAGTATCTTAAATATACTAGGATTTTTTTTAAGAAGTATTCGAGCTACACTTACACACACCTTCATCTAATGGTTAAAGAGCATACTGTTTTCATGGATGGCGAATTTCTGCCTCACGAAACGATGATTGTTCAATATTCTTCTAACACCTTCAAAGGTGGCCATTAAGATGACAATATATTTATATATGATATATAATATTTTTATGTTTTACTTAATCTTCTGTATTTTTCATTTATGTCATACCTTTATGGTTTCCATTATAGGTAAACGCGATATCTTCATTTCAGGAAGTGTGGACTACCGCCCCCTCAAAGTGATTTGATTCGTTAACACCATATTTGGTACGTATAAAGGATAAATTTAATGATATTATATATTATATTATACTGTAAATATGATATACCTTTATATGATTATGATTTCACTCCATTAAGTAAGAAATACAAATGAAAGTAGCGTTCATGCGTACGTACGACTTACCGTCTCCATGAACAGTGCATTTAATTTCTTAACTCTAAATGATTATATAATATTATAAATGCATGTATATAATGGATATATATGATATATATGATATCTACATCATGAATATAATTCTTGATATAATGTATATTTTACCACATGAACAACTTGTACTTATAAAGAGTTTATTTTTGACTCAAGTACCAATGATCGACAAAACGACCATTATTAACTTATATAATTACCTAGTGTTCATAACATGGTAATAAGTCATATAAAAGGAATAATGAACTTGAAAAAGATTCTTAAGGAAGTATAAATTAACTCAATTTTATTATTCAGGACGTTAAAGAACGATCGAGTCAAGTTGGACCCGAGGTATGGGACTTCGTCTCAATCTTCTTTCATTGAGGCATATTTTGTTTTATACACAACCTTCTTTTATATGGTGTATAAACCCCTTTGACTTTTACGTTTCTCCAAAAGGAATATTTTTTATATGAATCATTTTACTAAACGAAAAAAGGGAATGTTTTTGTCATACGTATGCGGCGACAACGACTTCTCTGTCGCCGTGACCATTATTTGAGTTTCGGCTTCCTCTACAAGCCATAACTTTTTTTAATGAAAAATAAATACTATGTTTTACTTTTCTTTTATTTTGGTATTGAAAATGGTTTTCATAATGTTTTTATTATATCAATGTGTTGTATTGATATCTTGTGATTGAAATGTGGAAATTTTATGTTTCCTTTATGCATGTTTTATGTGATAAGATTATGTTGTGGTTCTTGAGCATTGTTATGAAGACGGGTGGTTACCTGATAAACTAAGGGAAGGTGAGCCCGATATAGCTCTCCAATGAAATCGGTAAGATGAAGGAGTTAAACATTAAGGTTTATCCGAAGATATTTAGGGAATATACTGTGATGGGTATTCCAAACGTAGCCAAGAGGGTTACTCCCTACGTAAGAATGTTATGAATGCCTAAAGTTACCTTTATATCTTATAATTTCTATGATTTATTCATGATTTGATGAGGTATGTTAAAGTGATTATGTTTTATGAGTAAAGTATGATTTCATACATGGACTAATGTTTTCATTTCATACTTTTATATCCCTTACTGAGCTTTTTATGCTCATCCCAAGTTTTTGAAATGTTTTTCACAGGTCAAGGGAAAGGTACATGATGTGATGATAGTGTCAAAGAAGTGTCAAGAAATAATCCATGTTTTATTTTGAATATGTTTCCATTGATGGGAAAAATGAATACTATATTTATGTAACCACATTGTTTAAATGTGGAATGAAATGCATGTTTTATGATCTAATTCTCTAAAAATCTAAACCTGAAAAGATCCTCAATGTGTAATCTTGTAATAACTCAAGATTAAGTAAGGTTTAAGGCTGGGGCCTTATAGTTGGTATCAGAGGTCAGTTTAGATAAATTTAAAAGTTGGAATTCTATTAAATGATTATCCAAAAGTATTTTTTTTATGGTCAAATTGAAATGATATAGCATTTTAAGATTACCATGTTGCGTCATCTAATACATGTTTGTTTGGAATATTTTTCTATAGAGGAAACAGGGAAGCAGTGCTAGGAAGGCATATAGAAGGAAACAACCTTCCAAATCAGCAACCTGAGATGGTTGGAATTGGAACTGAACAGTTTGTTGCAGTAATGGCGCAGTTGACTCAAGCGATAAATGGTGGCAGTATCCATGCACGAGATCAACCAGATCAATCGCGGAGGAACATTTCAGTGGCGGAACATTTCATGAGGCAACATCCCCCATCATTCAGAGGATCATCTGACCCTGTTTTAGCTGAAGGGTGGATTAAAGCACTGTAGAAGATTTTCGATGTCATGGGGTGTTCAGAAAATCAAAAGGTTAGTCTTACTATTTACCGTTTGGAGGGTGAAGTAGATCAGTGGTGGTCGATGGTTAAAAATATCAGGGACACTGATGAGGTTGATGCTCTCGACTGGGATGAATTAAAAGGTATGTTTCTTGAGAAGTATTTTCCTAAGGATGTTCGACTTAGGATGGAAAAGAAATTCTTGGAATTGAGGCAAGAGGAAGACTCAGTGGATGCCTATGAAGAAAGGTTCACTCGATTGGCAAGGTATGCTCCAAATTTTATTCGAGACCTTGATAGTAAAATCAATCGTTTTTACTCAGGATTAAAGCCAAATTATCGAAGGGATTTAGCTTCTCGCGAGTTCAAGAGTTATGAAAAGCTTGTTCGATGTGCTGAGAAGGTGGAAATGGAGTTTTCCGATGATCAAGTGTTCTATAACAACCAATAAAAGAAGAGACTGAGGTGGTAGGAGAAAGGGAAGAATTCTTCAAAAAGGTCTGATGGTAAGAAAACTAAGTTTCCAGTTTGTGATAAATGTGGGAAAAGGCATGTTGGGGAATGTCTTCTGAATTCTGGAAAGTGCTACGGATGTGGTAAGATGGGACATAAGGCTCGTGATTGCACTGAAAAAGATCAGGGTGATGGTAAGACCAAATTTGATTTACAATTAGTGAAATGTTTTAAGTGCAATGAGATGTGTCATTATGCAAACGAGTGTCCGACAAAGAGCTCAAGTGATGGGAAGCAGTTAGACTACAAGCAGAAAGGGGTGGTGAAATCCTTTGCAACTACTTCAGTATATTTTGGGCCATCAAATGAAGTTGTATCAGGTAATTTGTTTATTTTTTCAGATTATTCCAGTGTGTTGTTTGATTCGGGGTCTACACATTCTTTTATCTCTGATGACTTTTCTAGTAAAATGGGAATACCATCTCAAGAAATGACTCCTGAAATTTTGGTAAAAACACCTGGGGGAAATGTTGAGGCAAAAAGAATTTATAAGAATCTTCTTATCCTTATCCGTGGAAAGAACCTACTTGCAAACCTTATTGTTTTACCTCTAGTAGAGTTTGATGTTATCCTGGGTATGGATTGGCTCTCTATTTACCATGCTAAGATTGACTGTAGAGCGAAAGAAGTTTCTTTTCAGAAAGACTTTCAGTTTGTGTACAAGAATGAACCCTTACTGTTGATAACATATCAAGAGGCTGAGAAACTTGTAAAAGATGGAAATTAATCTAACCTTGTACATATTGTTGAAAACAAGGGAACTGTTCGGATTAATGATGTGCCAGTGGTAAATGAGTATCCGGATGTTTTTCTTGATGAGTTTCCTGGAATAATACCAGATCGGGAAGTTGAATTTACTGTTGACTTAGTTCCTGATGCTAAGACCATTTCAAAACCCCCTTATCGAATGGATCAAGTTGAACTTTTAGAGTTGAAGGAGCAATTGAAAGATTTATTAGACAAAGGTTTCATTTGACCTAGCACATCACCATGGGTGCTCCTGTTTTATTTGTTAAAAAGAAAGATGGTTCTATGAGACTTTGCATTGATTATAGAGCCTTGAATAATATCACTGTTAAGAACAAGTATCCTTTGCCTCATATCGATGATTTTTTTGATCAGCTCCAGGGAGCTCAGTTTTTTTCAAAGATTGACCTAAGATCGGGGTACCATCAGTTGAAGGTAAAGGAAGCAGATATTCCAAAGACCACGTTTCGAACCAGATATGGCCATTATGAATTTGTAGTAATTCCTTTTGGGCTAACCAATGCACCTTTTGTATTCATGGACCTTATGAATAGAATTTTCCATGAGTTCTTGGATAAGTTTGTGGTTGTTTTCATTGATGATATTTTGGTGTTTTCTAAAAGTAATGAGGAGCATGAAAGAAATTTAAGGGTTATTTTTCAAATCTTAAAAGAAAATAATTTTTATGGTAAATTCAGAAAGTGTGAGTTTTGGTTGCAACAAATTTCTTTCTTTGGTCATATTGTTTCTAAATATGGGATAACTATTGATCCTGAAAAAACAATGGTTGTGGAAGAATGGCCAAGACCCACAAATGTAACTGAGATTCGTAGCTTCCTTAGTTTGGAAGGCTATTACCGAAGGTTTGTTAGACATTTTTCAATGTTATCTAGTCCAATGACTAAGCTAACTCGGAAGGGAGTTAAGTTTATCTGGACAAAAGAATGTGATTATTGTTTTTAGGAAATGAAAAGAAGATTGGTGAATGATCCTATTTTGGCACTACCTTCCAGGAATGGGGAGTTTGTTATCTACAGTGATGCTTCATTGAAAGGACTTGGTTGCATCTTAATGCATAATGATCAGGTAATTGCTTATGCTTCACGATAGTTGAAAAATCATGAGGTAAATTACCCTACACATGATTTGGAATTAGATACTATTGTTTTCGCTTTAAAAATTTGGAGGCATCATTTGTATTGAGTAAATTGTGAAATATAAAACGATCACAAAAGTTTAAAGTATATATTCACTCAGAAATAATTGAACATGAGATAGAGGATATGGCTAGAATTAATCATGGATTATGATTGTACAATTCATTACCATCTGGGAAATTCAAATAAAGTGGTTGATGCTTTGAGTCGAAAAAGTAATGCTTCATTAACAATGTTGCATTTGAAATGTGATCCTTCGGTTAAGGATTTGATAAACTTTGGCATAGAAGTTGTTGGTGCAGGATGTCATTCTGTTTTGTTTCAGGTATCAGTGAAATCTTCTCTATCAGACAGAATTAAGCAAGCACAGAAGCAAGATAGTGAGTTGCAGAAAAAGGTAGAGATGGTTTAGAAGGGTAAGTTACCTGAATTCAACATTGATAATGATTTTGTTTTGAGATTTGGGAAGAGATTGTGTGTGCCTTGTGATTCACAGTTGAAGAGAGAGTTGTTCTGTGAAGCTCATAGTTCTCCGTTTTCAGTTCATCCAGGCATTACTAAGACGTATAGAGATCTTTGGGAGTATTACTGGGGGGACGGAATGAAAAGGGATATTGCGGATTTTACTGTGAAGTGTTTGACATGTCAACAGGTTAAAGCAGAGCGACAGTTACCGAAAGGGATGCTTCTGCCTTTACCAGTGCCAGATTGGAAATGGGAAAATATATCCATGGACTTTGTTGTGGGATTGTCGAAGACACCTCGGGGTAATAATGCAATCTGGGTTATTGTTGATCACTTGACTAAATCTGCTCATTTTTTGGCTATACGAGATACTTTTTCCCTAGATCAAATTTCTCGTTTGTATCTTAAAGAGATATTCAGGTTACATGGAGTTCCTCTCTCCATTGTATCTGATCGTGATCTCAGGTTTACTTCTAACTTTTGGAAGGGCCTTCAGAAGTCGTTGGGTACTGAATTAAATTTTAGTACAACTTTTCATCCTCAATCAGATGGGCAGTCAGAACGAACGATTCAGACTTTGGAGGATATGTTACGTGTTTGTTCGATGGATTATCAGGGAATTTGGGACCAACATCTTTCTTTGGTTGAGTTTTCTTATAATAACAGTTTTCATTCCAGTATACAGATAGATCCATTTGAGCCATTATATGGTAAACGGTGTCAAAATCTAGCTTTTTGGGATGAAGTGGGTGAAAGAAAGCTGATGGGACCAGAATTGGTGGAAGAGATGGCAGAAAAAGTCCAGTTGATTCAGAAACACATGAGAACAGCACAGAGCAGGAAGAAGAGTTATGCGGATAACTGGAGGAAGGATATATCTTTCAAGTTAGGTGATCATGTTTTTCTCAAAGTTTCACCATGGAAAAGTGTGATGTGATTTGGTAAGAAAGGAAAGCTGAGTCCAAGGTTCATTGGACCATATGAAATTCTGGAGAGAGTTGGATCAGTTGCTTACCGAGTGGCTTTACCTCTGATTTTATCTCGGGTACACAATGTTTTTCATGTTTTGATGTTGAGAAAGTATATGCCAGATCCATCTCATGTTTTGAGCCCAGATGTAGTTCAGTTGGAAGAGAATCTCTCTTATGAAGAACAACCAGTCCAGATTCTTGACCGTAGAGAGAAAGTGTGGCGGAATAAGTTAATTCACCAGGTAAAGTTTTTATGGAAAAACCATATGGTTGAAGAGGCAACATGAGAATATGAAAATTCTATGAGGGATAAATACCCCCACTTATTTTTAAAGTGAATAAAATTGTGAGGACGCAATTCCCAAAATGGGGGAAGGATGTAACATCCCAGGTAAATAAAGAATAAAGCATTTTCATATTTATTAATATTTACAAATTAAATATTAATTTTACTTTAAAGGGGTTTCTATGTTCGATAGCATGCCCAATACGCAACAACGAGTTTCTTTGAAATCTTACGTTGCACACTAATAATAAAATAATATTTTTTTAAATGGTTGTTTACACGTAGTCGTTGTATTGGTGGGAATGAATAGAAATAACTAAAATATGATTATATATGTTTGTTAACTGTTTTTACGTTTATCCAATAAAGGATAAAGGCTTAAAATATGAAAAGAATTCAATTTTAGGCATAGATACTCTAATATTCACAAAAAGGTCGAACTATCACCTTTTGATGGAGAACCCTCTTTAAATATAGTTTTGGACACTCTTATACATTATATTGGACCAAATAAAATTCTTCTTTAGAATTGGGACATCAAAATTTACTTTGTGTAAATTTTTGGTATTTTTCCGGTAAAGATCATTTTTTAATGAATAGTGAAAAATGTTGTATTTTAATTCAAAACCTATTTTTAATCTAATTTATTTATATGACTAGATTATATTTTGAATTTGTTTTAAAGTGAAATTAGAATATATTTTTACCATTTAATCCAATAGTGGTCGTTGTAATTAATTTCACCTTGAAGTTGGACTTAAACTAGTGTCAATATTTTGATACATATTGTTTCATAAAAACACGCTATTTGTTTTGACAGCGGGAATTAATTATTAAATTAATTAATGTAAATTATATGTTTTGAATTTTTTAAAATATACATCATTTTTGAATTTGGAATATCAAATATATCTTAGGGTGAAGTTTTGGTATTTTTCTGAAAAGCTTCAATTTTTGATGAATAGTGAAACCACTAAGTGGTACTTAAAAAAACTGATTTTTCGTTTTAATAAACTTTTACCACCTCTGTGTTTTGAATTTCAAATATCCAACATACATGGTTGTCATTAAGAAGTAAAATGTGTTTCAATGGGATTAAAATAATTTTCTAGTGAATAGTAACTTTTATGTTTTAATCGCAATTAGAGGTAATTAGTGTAGTTTAAGGTAAAAATAATGTTTTAATAATATTAAATGACCTCAAAAAATGTCCTACCCTTATTGGATGTGTCATGGCCGACCAAGAAAATCCATGGGTCGACTTGGGGGCCCCATGGAGCCACTTTGGTAGGAAAATGACATTAATAACATCTTATTTAAAGTTAAAATGAAAATGTCACAAACATGAGTTGTTTTACTAAAACAATTTTTCAATGGGGGTATACAAGTCATATTTTTTACTATAAATATTCATTAGAAATATAAAAATATTTCCCACATCATGATATTTTTTCTATAATTTTTAGACATTAAATAAATTAAATTATTTATGACACCATGATGATGCAGCGATTACCTCATTATTTAACGATTTAAATAAAATGAAAAGATAATGTTAAATATAAGACCTACACATGTCAAAAACCAATTAGATGAGTATATTTTCAACCCGTATCACCTTATACTCAAAATACATCAATGTGGGACCTTTAAAATCCGAAACTCATTTGAAAATAAAGTAACATTTTATACCTCTCCAAGAGTGCCCCTCCTCTCCTCTTATAAAAGGCCCCCACCTCTACCACCTTACTCACACCTCTCAAGCATTTGGATCGGCCAACACCTGCCCATTTTTTCTCTCCATATCTCTATATTACTCCTAGAAGCCTCACATTGGGCATAAGTCTTCCCAAGGAAGCCTTTGAGCTCAAATCAAAAAGAGTTACCTGTTTTAAAGGTAGTGTTTTCTCTTGTGTTCTTATGTTTTATTTTGCTTCTCCAACCCCCTAAACTCTTTTTATTCTTTTCTTTTGTAACAACAAAAGTATCTTAAATATAATAGGATGTTGTTATAAGAATTATTAGAGCTACACTTACACACACCTTCATCTAATGGTTAAAGAGCACACTATTTCTGTGGATGGTGAATTTCTCCCTCACGAAACGATGATTGTTCAACATTCTTCTAACACCTTCAAAGGTGGCCATTAAGATGACACTATATTTATATATGATATATAATATGTTTATGTTTTACTTAAGCTTATTTATTTTTCATTTATGGCATACCTTTATGGTTTCCATTATGGGTAAACGCGATATCTTCATTTTAGGAAGTGCGGACTACCGCCCCCTCAAAGTGATTTGATTCGTTAACACCATATGTGGTACGTATAAAGGATAAATTTAATGATATTATATATGATATTATACTAGAATTATGATATACCTTTATATCATTATGATTTCACTCCATTAAGTAAGAAATAGAAATGAGAGTAGTGTTCATGGGTACGTACGGCTTACCGTCTCCATGAACGGTACATTTCATTTCTTACCTCTAAATGATTATGTAATATTATAAATGCATGTATATACTAGATATATATGATATATATGATATCTACATCATGAATATAATTCTTGATATAATGGATATTTTACCACATGAACAACTTGTAATTATAAAGAGTTTATTTTTGACTCAAGTACCAATGATCGATAAAATGACCATTATTAACTTAAATAATTACATAGTGTTCATAACATGGTAATAAGTGATATAAAAGTAATAATGAACTTGAAAAGGGTTCTTAAGCAAGTTTAAATTAACTCAAGTTTATTATTCATGATGTTAAAGAACGATCGAGTCAAGTCGGACCTAAGGTATGGGACTTTGTCTCAATGGCCTTTCATTGAGGCATATTTTATTTTATACACAACCTTATTTTATTCGGTGTATAAACCCCTTTGACATTTAAGTTTATCCAAAAGGAATATTTTTTATACGAATCATTTTACTAAACAACAAAAGGGAATGTTTTTGTCGTACGTATGCGGCGACAATGACTTCTCCGCCGCCGTGACCATTATTTGAGTTTCGGCTTCCTCTACAAGCCATATCTTTTTTTAATGAAAAATAAATACCATGTTTTACTTTTCTTTTATTTTTGGTATTGAAAATGGTTTTCATAAGGTTTTTATTATATCAATTTGTTGTATTGATATCTTGTGATTGAAATGTGGAAATGTTATGTTTCCTTTATGCAAGTTTTATGTGATACGATTATGTTATGGTTCTTGGGCATTGTTATGAAGACAGGTGGTTCCGTGATAAACTAAGGGCGGGTGAGCCCGATATAGCTCTCCAATGCATTGGGTAATGCGAAGGAGTTAAATGTTAAGATTTCTCCGAAGATATTTAGGGAATATAATGTGATGGGTATTCCAAACGTAACCAAGAGGGTTACTCCCTACATAAGAATGTTATTAATGCCTCAAGTTACCTTTATGTATTATGATTTCTATGATTTATTCATGATTTGATGAGGTATGTTAAAGTGAATATGTTTTATGAGTAAAGTATGATTTCATACATGGACTAATGTTTTCATTTCGTACTTTTATATCCCTTACTGAGCTTTTTATGCTCATCCCAAATTTTTGAAATGTTTTTCACAGGTCAAGGGAAAGGTACATGATGTGATGATAGTGTAAAGGAAGTGTCAAGAAAGAATACATGTTTTATTTTGAATATGTTTCCGTTGATGGGAAAAATGAATACTATCTTTATGTAACCACTTTGTTTAAAAGTGGAATGAAATGCTTGTTTTATGATCTAATTCTCTAAAACTCTAAACCTGAAAAGATCCTCAAAGTGTAATCTTGTAATAACTCAATATTAAGTAAGGTTTAAGGCTGGGGCCTTATAGGTAATGAGACCAGAGCTTCATTGGGGGATATTTGGGAGTTGAATGGATGAGATGATGGCTTTGTATTTATAGAGAAAGTGAGGGGACAATGCATTAATGGCCAAGGGACACCTCATTGGTGGTTTTGGAAAAACCCCGGGCTTTCCCATGGTATTTGCCCATGGTAATGGCCACATGGGTCCCCCCATATAATAATTCACCACCTTTGGTCGTCCAACCCTTAAAATATCTCATGACATCATCACGACACAGTTATGATGTCATTAAACATACCGAAACCCTAAAAGTGTATTTTCACTATTCATCGAAAATTCAACTTTCTCAGAAAAATCCCAATATTTCATCTTAACCAAATATTGATGCTCTGATTTCAAAAATGAACTCCATTTTATAAAAATAAATTTCTAAATATTTTTAATTTAATTTTTAAATAAATACACTATTCACCAAAAATTCATTTTTCTCAGAAAGATCCCCAAAAATTACCTTAACATAATATCGATGCTCTAAGTTCAAAATTGAAATCCATTTTATAAAAATAATTTTCTAAATATTTTTAATTTAATTTCTAATTAAAAAACACTATTCACCTGAAAAAACTAATACTTGACTAATAATTTATGAAACCGTTATTTAACCATTTTATTGAATCACATTACTTAATCAAGGTGCCTAGATTATATTAATACTTTCTTAAAGTGATATTACTAATCCATTTGGTCACATTACTAATCCTAAGCATAAAATCACTATTCATAATTTACTATTCATCAAAAATTATGTTGATCTTATTAGACTCTAAATTTCGTACTGAACATAATTGTAGAAGAAATTTTTTTTTGAAAATCATTACATATTTTTAATAATTTAAGGTTTACATAAACATTTTTAAAATATCCTTTCTCTAAAATTAATCAAAAATATGCATACTATATTTATCAGGATATTTGAAAATTCATAAACATTATCATAAGAAGAAATCAAATTTTTTATTTAAAACAAAGGATTACACTAGGCAGTTACAGTCTCCTTACATAGCCCCTTATCACACCAGCATAGGACCTAAGTGTAAGGTGTGATAAGGTGAGAGAATCTGAGGGAGAATCGGCCAACATCGCATGAGTAGTAATTTCTTTCAGTTTGAACTTCTTGCGAAGGTGATTCCGTTCTAGCTTTACACGATGAAGTTCGGCTTGGGTTTGGTCCAGAGCAAAGCCCAGTGGTGCTACCTCCTTCCCAAGTTCCGTTAGATGGGATTCGATTGGCCCGAGAATACTGGATGAGGCCATAGAATCTCCTTTCTATATTAATTAACCAAGATCACTTGTATTTAGACAAATCTCAACATTTAGTTTCCAATGGTCATATTGACCAATGGTCATATAATAGTCGAAACCCAATAGTCTCATTTTAATTATACTCATGTTATCAAATGAAACAGTTTTGTTGAGTATATAAAAAAAATAAAATAACACACAAAATTAGGAAACAAGATTTATTCAAAATTTCAGGTCATTACAATCTTCCCCCCTTAATAAATTGCATCCTCACAATTTTTAAAAAATTGAGATTGGAAATTTCATTGAAAGTCCCACATCGGAAAAAGATTCAGTAACACTATTACTTTAAAAGAAAGAAAAGGAAGTACAATGGTCACCCGACTTAACCCATACTAGGATTCCATGTAGGAAAACATGGATATGGAAGAAAAAAACAAAGGGTCAAGTTCTGAGGGAGAGTGATAGAAAACATGATTAGAATAAAGTTAACCAAAAGAAAATCACAAACTTATGATGTGTGTAAATGGTCTTTGATTACCCAGTAGGAAACTTAAACCAACAACATTTTTGTTTTACATTCCTTTTAATAATTTTGATAAATTCATTTACTACATAGAATAAAAACATAAGGAAATATACCTACCTTCAAGTAGAGTTTCATCCTTTAATAAGTTTCTACAAAAACTAATCTTTTCTCCAAATGATGAGCATTCAAAACTACTTGGTCTCATCAAATCACAAGAATCATCTTATAGAGAATCACATAATCCACCAAAGATTAACTATCTATTTCTTATATGTTTAAACATTATCCCAAAAATAGAAAGGGTAAGATAAAACAACTCTTCCAAAAGAAAGAACCCTGGAGGAAGGGAAACTACTTTAAATATTCAAAGTTCCACGGTACTACCCAAAGTTCATCATAGACCATTCCATAAATAACTGTCCTTAAAATTCTTCAAAAGAAACCAAACTAAGATTGAAACCCAAATACAAGAAGGATTTGATAACATAGTCTTCCAAAATAAACTTCATCGTTCATCTCCAAACAACATCAACCACTCCTAACATCTTATAACAAAAGTAGCTAATCTAATCATATTTTACCCAAGATAGGTTAATCATTTCCATAAGTAACCTAAATTACTATAAGTCGACCTTAAATTCATCGATTCTTGAAAATATTTGTCAACCTTTACTCTTCAAATAAAATACCGTAGTATTCTATTTACCTTGATCATATAGGGTCCCCAAAATAGTGAATGACTTCCAAAATAATATTAATCTTTTAATCCCCAAATCATCTCTATCATATTAATACGGCAGTTGTTGCATTTCCTATCACATTGGTTGTTGGGAAAAGTTCTTCATTTCCCACCATTAACTAAGAAAAGAAAGTATAATTAGGGGCTTAAATACTTAGCCTATAATCATGAAAAGGAACTTAAAGAATATAAGGATAAATTATAGAAGAATAGTATACCCTAACTTGTGATCCCCTAGGTTTCAAACTAGGTTATCCATGATCATATATTCTTATGTGAATATTTATTTTATTTTATCATTGTTCCTTTAATAATGGTTCATACTAAGCTTATGAATTTACCAAAGCATATCCCCTGGGAGTGTCGTAACCAAGAGTGCTGCAAGGCCCGTTGTCGTGTACCAGTTCCCATTCGAGTCTAGCTCAAAGCGTTGTTTTTGGGTTTTATCCCTATGTACATATGTGCTAGATCCACCTCTACCTGCTCGTATCCAGACAGGGATGTATTTGCTTGGCAACCCCTTACTCAATACTCACCAAAATACCAGGAAGATTTCCTTTATTTAAACTTTTCTATAGGGTTCTTCCTAAATTGTTCATATCCTAATTTCCATAAATAACTAAACCATCATTTGATACCAACTATAGCATCCCACCTTTTTATCACATAAACTTTCATTACATTATACAAAACTGAGGATCTTTAAGGTTTAGTGTCTTTGAAACCAGGAACATAATACATAAAAAAATAAAACATTCTTAATAAACACTTGAAATGCTTATCCTTATGCTCATCCTAGGTTCATTACTGCATCTCATAACCTGGGGACATACATCAAAAGAAATAGTGAGCAGATGGCCCAGTAAGGGAACAAGGGAAACATTTAACATGTGAACTTGAGATACATCAATAAAGTCATGAAAGAGACCTTTAAGGCATGAGAAATAATTCATGAGGCATATCATAATAAAAAGAATGTATTTCATAACTTGAAGATGTGGATACAACATTTAACAAAGACAATAATTTCTGTTTCACCAAGGTCCATCCCCAAGGTGTCAATAAAACTTACCAAGGTTATTCACCAAGGTATCAGTCAAAATGGTCATCTCTAGAGATTAAGTCTTTACCCAATGCATTGGAGTGATATTAGGGTGCACCCTTAAATTCAACTTTATTATAATTTGAGACATATATATCATCATCAATTATTTCATAAAAAACCCATATAGCATAAAAGAAATGGGTTTCATTTCATAATCATAACGTTTTAAAAACTACTTTAATGACATGATCTTTATGTCACTTTAAAACCCGCAGAAAAGGAAAGTGGGTCTCATGTATGTAAATCCCAGAATTTAAAATATAAAATATTGGTATATATGTGAATACCCCTTTAGATGAAAGAGCTTTGAGTATTCACTTAATAAAATAAAATAATTTGGGAAAAAGAGAGAGACATTTTGAGATGAAAATTCTACAGCATAACGGCTATGTTACAGGGTTTTAGAAAACATTGAAAAGAGTGGTGAAATGGGTCACCCACTCATAAATGATACATAAAATAGTCGGGTAACAGAATATAAATGATTTAAGAACATGGTAATGAAATTTTAATGATATACCATATGAAACGAAGAACTTGAAAGGAAGACAAAAAATAATATTTCTCTTATGAGAATTTGACAGCCTAACGGCGTCACTTAAAACATCCAAAAATGGATTGAAGAGATCAAATAGGGTCTCTCATCATATGAAAATAAATGATCAGTATTATAGATATATAGATCATACCCCAACACAATAAAAAGCAACTTGAATGACTTGAGCAGAAAATAGAACTTGAAAATTAGAAGTGTGAATGAATCCCTTAAAAAATTTGGCAGCCTAACGGCGCCACTTAAACTTAAACAAAAATGAATTGACGAGATCAAATAGGGTCTCTAATAATATGAACATAAAAGATCAGTATGATAGATATAGAGATCATACCCCAAAATAATTAAAAGGAACTTGAAAACATCACAAGAAAATAGAACATGAAAATGAGAAGGGTGAAAGAATCCGTTACAAAAATTTCGGCAGCCTAACAGCGCCACTTAAACATTCATAAAACGAACTGACGAGAGTAATAGGGGATCTCTAATAATATGAACATTATAAGGAAAGTATTATGAATATAAAAGAACATCCTCCAACATAAGAACATGGAGCATAAATGAAATGACATAAAAGAGAGTACTTGGAAAGAAAGAGAGAGGTGGGATCCCTTACCTTAAAACGTAACTCTTAAAACTCAAAGGTTGGGACCTTGAGGACTTTGGGTCAACTTGGGAGGACTCCTTG
Source organism: Viscum album (assembly GCA_963277665.1). Lineage (NCBI taxonomy): Eukaryota > Viridiplantae > Streptophyta > Magnoliopsida > Santalales > Viscaceae > Viscum > Viscum album. The sequence goes on from OY728166.1 coordinate 1,043,027,248, forward strand.
GGAGGTAATGAGACCATATCTTTGTTGGGGGAGAGTTGGGAGTCGAATGGATGAGAGGATGGCTTTGTATTTATAGGGAAAGTGAGGGGACAAGGCATTAATGGCCAATGGACACCTCATTGGTGGTTTTGGCAAAACCATGGACTTGCCCATGGTATTTCCCCATGGTGTTGGCCACATGGGTCCCCCCCATACAATAATTAATTACCTTTGTTCTTCCAACCCTTAAAATATCTAATGAAATCATCATGACACAGTTATGATGTAATTAAACATACCGAAACCCTAAAACTGTATTTTCACTATTCATCGAAAATTCAACTTTCTCATAAAAATTCCAAAATTTCACCTTAAACAAGTATCGATGATCTGATTTCAAAAATGAACTCCATTTTATAAAAATAATTTTCTAAATATTTTTAATTTATTTTTTAAATAAATACACTATTCACCGAAAATTCATTTTTCTTAGAAAAATCCCCAAAAATTACCATAACATAATATCGATGCTTTGAGTTCAAAAATGAAATCCATTTTATAAAAATAATTTTCTAAATATTTTTAATTTAATTTTTAATTAAAAAACACTATTCACTCGAAAAAAACTAATACTTGACTAATAAATTATGAAACCGTTATTTAACCATTTTATTGAATCACATTACTTAATCAAGGTGCTTAGATTATATTAATACTTTTTTTAAGTGAGATTACTAATCCATTTGGTCACATTAATAATCCTTAGCATAAAATCACTATTCATAATTTACTATTCATCAAACATTAAGTTGATCTTATTAGAATCTAAATTTCGTACTGAACATAATTGTAGAAGACCATTTTTTGAAAATCATTACACATTTTTAATTATTTAAGGTTTACATAAACATTTTTAAAATATCCTTTATCTAAAATTAATCAAAAATGTGCATACTATATTTATCTGGACATTTGAAAATTCATAAACATCATCATTAGAAGAAATCAAATTTTTTATTTAAAACAAAGGATTACACAAGAAAGTTACGGTCTCCTTACATAGACCCTTATCACACCATCATAGGACCTAAGTGTAAGGTGTGCTAAGGTGAGAGAATCTGAGGGAGGCTCGGCCAACATCGCACGAGTAGTAATTTCTATCAGTATGAACTTCTCGCGAAGGAGATTCCGTTATAGCTTCACACGATGAAGTTCGGCTTGGGTTTGGTCCAGAGAAAAGCCCAGTGGTGCTACCTCCTTCCCAAGTTCTGTTTGATGGGCTTCGATTGGCCCGAGACTACTGGATGAGGCCATCGAATCTCATTTCAATATTAATTAACCAAGATCACTTGTATTTAGACAAATGTCAACATTTAGTTTCCAATAGTCTTATTGACCAATGGTAATATAATAGTCGAAACCCAACAGTCTCATTTTAATTATACTCATGTTATCAAAAGAAACAGTTTTGTTGAGTACATGAAAAAATAAAATAACACACAAAATTAGGAAACAAGATTTATTCAAAATTTCGGGTCGTTATAATAAAACTTCGGATATAAATAGTCCCCAGAAATTTAATAAAATTATCTACATCATATGAATTTATTTATAATTTTTAGGGATTAAATAAATATCATTAATTATGACACAATAGTGATGTTGAAATTATTTTATAGATTGAAATATCAAATAAATGATTTTAAAAGTATTAAAATAAATATTATATGAACTATTTAATGTGCTCCACTAATTTTATAGATAAAAATGACATGTCATGAATCTATTAAATCTTTTAGTTCAAAAATATCTTCTGTGTATATTTTATTTAAATTCAAATAAATGAATAGTGTCAAAATTGACACTATTGTTATTTTATAAAAATTACATATTATAAAATTGTTTAAAAATCACAAAAATATTTAAAAATTATAACTTAAAATTTATATGGTCCAAAATGTATTAAATTATACAATTATGGACAATTCAAAACTTATAAGTAATTATTTATAATGATTTAAAATTTAGAATATTATTACCACAAATAAAATTAAATAGATTAAATAAGGATAAATCAAGTCGATAATGTTTAAAATAAATTCACAACATGTCTAAATTTTATTGGTTGATGAGATTACAACCCTATCTCATTTAATATTTTTATTTGAGTCATTTTTTGAGGTTTTTATGTGGGGTTTGGATTTATTATAAATTAATATTTCTTATGTTTCCAAAGGTTCCCCTCTCCTCCCTTATAAAGGGGCACGTCCCCCTTCTCCTCTTCACACAACTTTGAGCCTTCAAGCTTGGACAAACCCCACCCATTTCCATTATAAACTTCCCTATAAACTTACTAGAGGTCCTGGTCTTCTTCAAATACCAATTTTAGTATCCTAAGTGGAGGTTTCAAAGAGGCGTGTCGAAGAAGAGGTAATATCCTTTACCGATTATTTCAAATTCATTTATTCTACTGCTTCCTCTTATTTTGTTGTTTAATAATAAAGTAATAATATCAGTATCACTCATATACTGATATGTTATTATAAATATTAAACAAATATATTTCACCTTCGTTCCATCCTACGGAAAACAAAATCACCGCGCGTGCGTAGGTACGGAATACCGTCTTCACGCTCTGGTGTAATCTGTTTTCCACCACCACCATACTTGGATGGGTATAAGAATGGAATAAATAACTATATATGATTATTGTAAATTGATATTTATTCTAAAATATTATACAACATACACTTCAATACATTTCCACAATCATGGGAATGATATCGTCGCTCGTGCGTACGTACGACTTACCGTCTCTACGGTGCGATGTGATTCGTTCTACATGACCGTCATTAAACCATGATTATATAAACGAATTGAATGAATAAATATGATATATATTATACAAATACCATTATTTAAAATATGTAACTATAACCTAAAAATATGAAGAATAATTTATTCGACAAAACACGCATAAGAACATAAAGCAATAAACACCCGAATAACAAGTATCAGTGAAATATTACTAATAAGAAGATACAAATATGACCATATATGATATCATAACAATGAATATGATTCTATAATAAGTCAATGACATTGTTTAAACCATTATAAAGGAGTTTTGGATACGTACAAATCATATCGGACCTAAGTTAAGGGAAAATCTCACAAATCTCAATTTTTATCCGAGATTGTTTATACTTCAGTATTTACTGAGGAATATTTATCATACACATCCATGTTTCATCAATATGTAATATTATTTCTATCCTCATATAATTTATTAAATCCAATTTTACCTATTGGTGAATTTTTATTATAAGATAAGAAAGGAATCTTTTGTCGTTTTCAGTACTAGGTACTTTTGACTTTTTCGGCCAAAGTACAAGAATAATGTTTATTTTTAACTTATATGGTTTGAATGGATTTTTATGATTTCATAGAACATTATTTACATGAAGCTTAATTTCCAAGTTTTAAAGTTTATTTTCATTTAACTTCTCGTAGTTTAAAATTATATGACATGTTGAGAAAGGAAAAAAATTGAAGAAGAAAGGATATTTTCCTCAGGAATGGAGTTCAAGTGTTTTATCAAAATTATTTTCCATCTAAGATAATATAGGTTTATATTTATATCCCTATTATCACATTGATTTCATTATGTTATGATGGAATTATTTTTATGAACTCTTTTTATGGATTATGTTATGATGGCATGATGTTTATGAATCCCATTTTTATTGCATGGGTTATGCTATGATGTATGATTTATGATTTTGTGGCACACATAAGAATGGTTTAATTATGAGATGGGTGGGACCTATATATCCCTCCAATGCATTGGGTAAATATTTATATCTCATGAGATATACCTGGCTGTAATGACAAGTTAATCTGGTTCAGTGACACAGGACTGGAACGAGGAGTGAACTCGGTTCAGTAATGGACTTTGTCCGCTATGATAGTATTGGAAATGAGTCTTGACTAATATGAAATTATTTTCTATGATTATGTGTGTATGACACAAAGTTTCATGTTTTAAGTTATGATTATTGGGATTACATTTCACTACTATGATTTATCCCATGATATGATATTATGATCTCTTTTACAGGTTAAGAGTTTCAAAATGTTATGTTCTTATGAATATGATATGATTGATATTTCTTTTGTTTACCCTTACTTAGCATTTTAGCTCACCCTTTTGTATGTTTTCTTTTCCCCAGGTCAGGAATAAGGGTATTAAGTAGGATATTCCAAAAGGGACTCTAGATATGATGAAATAATTGAGAGACAATGTAGATTCTTTGTGAACCAGTTGTTTATGTTTCCCAGTTTCTAAAGACACTATACCTATACGGTCCTACCATGGTTTTGTTATATGTTGTAATAAGTATTCTTCAATTATAAAGTAATAAAAATGTATGTAAAGTATGGGTCGTTATACACTCACCCATTCTTATAAATCATAAAATATATGCATTACAAATATAGGTTGTAATGTACTAGACCCAGATTCTACTGAATGGTGTCGTGAGCCTGGTTGGTCACATAGCCTCTAGTGCATCTCCCCACTCAATAGAGGCTGGAGACTAGCAGTGAGGGAATTGGGTGTCTTTCAAGAGACTATGATCTATTATCAGAGTTTAACATTATGGTAGAAATCATATGAACTATTTAAGAAGCAATAAATCAGTTTGACTATAGATAAACATAAAAATTAAAGACATAAACAAAAAATGAAAAAAGTAATCTCATATAGAATGATGATCTTGTCAAGTATACAAAGTATCCAAAATATATATACAGGGCATCAGTACAGTACATATGTCACAATACCCAAAATACCAAAAATTACAATCTCTAGATAGCACCACACGCCTCAACTTGGCCCCATACTTCTTTACTCCTAAGCATGGAATAAAGTAAAACATTATACTGTGGGCACATGACCTTGTCCCTACATACATCCAAATAGTCTATATGGGTACCCAACTGACTAAAAATTACTTTTTTATTAATTTTTTAAAAATGGAGAAGGAACCCCCTAGAACAAGAACTTTCAGGGCGGGCGGAAATAGTGAAGACCAAGAGAATTATTTTCCGCAAAAGTTTGGCATGCCCACAGAAGGGACCCTAAGCTATCAAAAATGATAAGCCCCTCTCCTAAACACCCCGTGCTTTCAAGATAATCTGCAACAAAGTTAGTCTCCCTCCAACTATGGTGAATGCTTGTGCCCAACAGTTTCCCAAATAGGGTGTGAGATACAATACTAGCAGGTCACCACCAAAAGCTTCTATATCAAATCTTGGATGTGAAATATAATACAATGTAGTGTGAAATATATATCACAGTTAAGCAGTAAATAAATGTAATGTTCTCATGGAATATATACTACAAAACAAGTGATATTGTATAGTCCAACAAGGCTACTTGCAAAACATGGGTTAAACTCGTTTAACAAGGAAGCAGTAATCATAAGGAAATAAACACCATAGCTTCATCGTATATATAATTTATCAGGTCATATATGACCATGACATATAATATATATCTCATTACAACCATGGAGGATTCGTATAATCATGAAAGCCACAATTAACATGGCTATATCATATAATAAATAATTTTAGACCCCACGTGGTTGGATCCAAGGTGTAGAGAGCCATGGAATCCTCATTGAGTCCCAAGAGCATCTTGATGGAGACTCAGTTAGAAATAAATGGGGGTCCAAGGATCACACTTCTATAAAATGGTTTTATCCAAAACTAGGGATTTAACAACTCTATGAAAAAAATGGTGTTAAAGACCCCCTTTGTCAATGCTAAAAAAGTTCTATTAAACAGGGACATTTATCAGCGCTTTTTACCTACATTGATAAATGGGGTCTTTTATCAGTATTGGAAAAAAGGTGATGATAAGGGGGGTTATAAGATCTTTTTTAGAAGTGCTGATAAAGACCCCCTTTATCTGCACTTTTTTACAAGTGCTAATAAAATACACTTAAAAAAATATTTTATTAAAAATAATATATTAACATATTAATATATTTATATTGATATAAAAATAATATATATTATTTGAAATATGTTTTAGATAAGGTGAATATGAATTTGTAATTAAAATATAATATATTTAGTTAAAATAGCTTATAAAATAACTAAAAAATATTTTAATTAATAATTTTCTTATTATTACCAAGTAAGATTCATTTAATATCAATTTGAATATAAAAAAATCAACAAAATAATAAAAGATCTAAAATAATTTTAAAACATAAATGAAACTTCAAACTACCATAAATTTTGATTCCGGTGTTCGTTTGTGCTCTACCACATATTAAATTGAATACTGTGATTATCTCTACTTATTTATGACCTGGGGGACCCAGTCCCTATTCTTTTGAGGCCAAAAAAACCTAGAAGGCCTCCAAAACAGATTTTTTAGTCAGTGTACCCCAATTTTTTTAAATGTTGATGGATTTTTAGACTATTTTATAGGGGTATTTTTTTCCTTTTTTATTGGGGATGGAATTTATTCCTATTAATTACATTCATATTGATTTTATTGATTTTGAATTTTATCATTTTTCATAACTTAAATTTATTTATAATCAAATATATAACGATATAAACATATTTTTTTAAATATTCACACATAATAATTTAATTTTATAAATAAATAAATTAAATATATTTTGATATAAAATATATTTTTTAATATATAAACATATATATAAATATATGGATGAAAAAAATTAACGAAATATATATATATATCTATGTATATGTTTGTATGTATGTCATAAAATTTGAAAAAACAAATAGTATAGGGGAGTGGAAAAGCCATTGATGTATATGTTGGAGGTGTAGGGTTCAAAACTCAGTGGAGGCAGGGGCATACACTGGAGGATAGAATTATATAAAGCAATGATAAAGGGGAGGGGGAAGCACTGATAAAGGGCTGGGAAGGTGGAAAGCACTGATAAAGGGGTGGGCGGGTGGGGTGGGGGAAAATTTATATATGCATTATCAGTGAAGCCTTTATTAGTTTTTTTAGCATTGTTAAAGGCCCCGTTAATAGTTCTAAAAAGAACTGATAAAAGTTCTGGGATTTTAACCACAATTCAATCATCAAAGCTTTTTTCGCGCAGATAAAGGTCATTTCTAGTGATATTACAGGCCAATTTTGTGGTAGTGCCATGTCATCATAATATGTTCATTGTGAGCCCAAAAACCCAGATCCAAGGTGTTGTAAGGACTAAGTCATCCCATAGAATCTAGATCCAAGGAGAATTACAGGTCCATGGAATCTACTATAATTTCCATGACCCATGGTGTAGCACACCTATGGAGTCCTTTGAAATCATTCACCAATCAATTAAATTACTATTTCATACCATGATTTTACTAACTCATCTCATAAATTACTAAATAAACCATTACAGAAATTCAAGTTCCATATAAACCATTCAATTAAAAGAATCAACATGAAAAGTAGGCAATATCCATCAACTAACAATCAATTCAATTCAATTCATTTATTAACAATCTTTCTCTAACTAAGAAAGCACTAACCCATGCCATGGGTGTTTTAACATAGGTATACACAAAGGAAAGTCACATGAAATGCCCCGTTGTTGTCATTATTTGGAGAAAAACCTCCACCATATCTTAAAGGAACTAAAGGGAATCACTAACATGTTTCATTTCATTTAATTCAATTATTCAATAAATTTTTAGGGTTTTGTCAGAAATTTTGTCGGGTGTAACAACGAAAGCTAGATCTATAAAGCACTAAATCTCATGGGAAAAGAATGGAACACAAAACATAGGTACATAGTGAAGTTCCAGTCTACTATAAGCTTCTAATTTGACAAATATTGGGAGGAAAATGAAGAATACATGAAGAACCTAGAAATAGAGAATATTATCTTCACCTAAAAAACTATATCGATACAAAGAAGAATGAAAAATTGCAAAAATGAATTGGGTACTCATTGGTGTGGATATAACAAGAGGTGGGTCCTTACCTTCCACACTCTCTCGTAGGACTAAGCCCTCTGAATTTGGAAACTACCTCATCCTCTCTCTATCAAGTAAAGTATAGGTCACCAATAAATATAATGATATGGTTTTCCTAACTATCTTTCACCTCCATGTCAATCTCAAAGAAAAAATCCATAAGGTTCCACGCATTAATGGCCTCCTAAACTACCTGTATCTGAGTCTTCATGTTCAGTTCATCGGTAACTTCATTGTCCTTCTTGGGCATGTAGGCAAGCTCAAAGTCAAAATATTATAAGTATATAATCCACCTTTTTTACCTTAGATTATGATAACGTTATTTAAATATATACTTTATTCTTTTTCCGTCCATATACACCAATAAACGGTCTCCCAATAAGTAATGTCTCCAATAGTGCAAGGAATGAGAAACCACTGCTAACTCATGATCATGCATCAGGTAGCTCCTATCATGTGGACTCAACTATTGATAATCCTACACCATGACTCTATTTACCTACATTAGTGCTTATCCTAGAAAAAATACCTAATGCACCATAATACACATTGAAACTCATTCCCTTCTCTATAATAATCATGAAAGATGCTAAAGTCAGTCTCCCTTCAAATCCTAAAAGTCTATCTCATAGGTAAATGTCCATAAAAACTTCACATCATTTATATTATATCTCATCAACAGTGATTCTAAGGGTTATAATTCATATTTGAGAAGCCTATAATATCATAACATCCCTATGAAACTTCATATATCAAAGATATTTTTTGGTTGTTCCCAGGAAACTATATCTCCCACCATCTCTGGGTCAATTGATACTCATGTATCTGAGATAATATGACCTATGATGTGAATTTTATCTATCCATATGTGGAAATTTAGGATATTATCATATAACTGATGTTATCTAAGTGCATCCAACATTATATCAAGATGTTTTTCATGGTTGTGTCGATTATGAGAATACACCAAGATATCTTCCATTAACACCACCACAAACAAATCCAGATAAGGATGGAAATCTCAATTCATCCATTCCATGAATATTGTAGGCACATTCATGCTATCAGATGGAATAAACAGATACCCATATATACCATACCTAATATGAAATTTCTTTCATGTTATGTTCATAGGTCGAACACGCACCAGATGATATCCAGATCTCAAATCAATAATCATGAACACTCCAGCTCCTCAATGTTGTTCAAAAAGGTCATCTATCTGTAATAAGGGATACTAATTATTAACCATAAACTGGTTCAATTTCAAGTAATCCACACATAAACTAATGGTAAAATCATCCTTTTTCACAAAAAGTCTTGGTGAACCCCAATGAGAAGTATTGGTTTATATAAACCCTTTTTCCTCCAAATCTTCTAGCTACCTCTTGAGCTCATGTAACTCCATTATAGCCATAATATAAGGAGGAATGGATACCATTTCATCTATTATAACTAGATCAATAGATAACATCATATCTCTCTCATGATTTAAACTAGAAATGTATTCTAGTAATACATCCCTGAAAGGATCAACTTCTGGAGGAAAATCCACCAGACGAACTCCTTAACAATCCATATACAAACGAGAATTCTGTGTTGTGATCCCTCCTATCCAATGATATTTTTGTCCAGTTCATGTCACCCGAACACCCCCATTTACCCATTTGAGTAAAAAAAATCTCATATGGTGATGTGAAAGTAACCCTACAGTGATAACAATAAACATTGGATTGATAAACCACTGGCTAGTCCAACCTAAGTATGATGTCAAACCCAGTCATCTTGAGGATAAAATGATTCCAGAAGAATTGACACCCAGCAACATCAAGGGTACACTCCCTACACTAACTTACACCCTCTATTATGATCCCCAACAGAGTGTCTACCGCCATAACTTTCTCATAAACCTGAATCACAAGCCTAAGGCTCTCCACAATAGGTTCATATATGAAACTATGCGATGTACCTATTTTGAAAAGAACAGATGCAATAGTTGAGGCTACTAAGATTTTACCTCTTACTATAGATAGTCTGGAACCCTTATTCTTGGTGGTAGGCTGTATAAAATATATCTTTCTTAAACCAAAGCCTTATAAAATAACCTTACTTTCTAAAGTAGGCATGCACCACTGTATTGGTACAATTGTTGTTTGGATGACTCGGCCACAACCACCACTATCTCGGCCTACTAGACCGTTACTTCTCCAACCCCCTGACTGACAGAGGGATGTGAAACCCACTCCTGAACCTGATAATGGAGCTAACCCCTACCACTCACTACTAGAGGTAATTTCATATAGAAATGATTAATGTGTCCCATCCTACCTCAATCTCGGTTCTAAACTAGGTCAAAATCATACTGATTCCTCATGTGTCCCCATATTCCACACTGAGGACAAAAAATTGTACTACCAGCACTAGCATCCTGATTGATTCCCATTTTACAAGAATCCAAAAAACATCACTTTCTACCACTGTAAGTGTCACTATTTGGTTGATAGGATATATTTCTCTTCTCTATGCCCCATATTTCCTCAGGTTCCACTCTATAATTAGAGACTAATTTACTATCTCAATAAAAGAGTCCAATCTGAACATGTTGTACTAAGATCTAATGGCATGTTAGAGACCTTCCTTGAAGAATCTCTACCTTGATAACTCATCCACAAGGTATAACGGTACAAAACTCTAGATATCTATAAATCATTTAGAGTGCTCCATGACAATCATAGAACCTTGTTCCAGATGCATGAACTCACTGGCTGGCTCTACCCTCAGAGTTTCAGGATAAAAGTAGTTATAGAACCTGGTTTGGAAATCAACTCAGTCCATATCTAAAAGCCTATCATCCTAGTTTAGAATATCCCACAATCTCTTTTCTTCTCCTCAAAGTATATAAGTCACGAGCTTCACTCTCCTCTCAAGAGGTTCCTCCATATGCTCAAAGATCGATATATGAGTCTCAAGTCGCAGCTCAGTAGTATTTGGACATGCATCCCCCAAAAACATGGTATGATTTCTCTGCTGGAACACATGTGTAAGCTTATCCATAGACAATGAAAGATTTTATCCTCTCTAAAAAGTTTTCATAAAGAAGAACAACCCCTCAAATTACTAGGCCTCATCACCTGTTTTTGGTAAAATTATTGGTGCCTCAACTCGCATTATAGAAGGATCCACTAATAACCAATGGCCCACCACCTTCAGAGCATGGTCGTCACCACCCTCCTGGTGTATGACTGAATTTTTTTATGGTTTCATGACTCTACTATTACAACCACACACCTCAGAAAATAATGATATCAAATTTCACAACTAAAAGCATCAGAAAGGTAAAAACCTTCCTATAAACAGGTCTTACCATACAAACTTCTCTAAAATCTAGGAATTTATAAAAATAAATAGCCATAAAAGTCACTAGAGACACTACCTACTGCCCACTCAAAATCCAAGCCATGTTCAAGTCCCTATTTTATAGTTTTTAATTCCATTTCATTCTCATTTTATCTCATGCTTCATTTTAAATTAATGAAAAAAATGGGTCACAACTTTTGACCCATAAGGGTCCATCCTCCTCATGAATCAAAATATAGTGTCCATTTAATTCACACCATAACAAGTTCCAGTCTATGCGACTCAAGGTCCATGACTCAACGTTCCATACATGGCTGCTTAGGGTGTTTGTTTTAGCCTAATTAAGAAAACACTAATTCGGCTAGGACAGGCACTCCAATTACCAATCATGCTTCTCAACCCACTACATATATCATATATCAAATCAGCAAGTATACCTATCACTACACCTATCACAACATCATGAAAACAAGAAATTCATCCTATATGGTATGGCATAATGCATGGAATTTGATTTCTAGTAGGTGCATAAAATGAAGAATGAGATGGAATACTCTCATATCATTAGGTTGGAACAAAATAGAACCCAAAATCATATCAATGATAACCTCACAATCCAAGTGAATCACCCAACAGTTGAATTAAATCTAATGAAATAGCCAAAATTCAGAAAACAAAAATTTCTATTCGATGCAATTTGGATTTTTCATATACATGGGTTAGCTACACCTAGGCATGGATCATTAACAAATTCCAATCCTTATTGATCCTCTTTATGTTGTCTCAATATATTAATGAAAACTAAAAAAATAATTTCCTTTAATACCACTTTGTTACGTCCTGGACCCAGATGCCAATGAATGGTTCCCTAAGCCCGGTTGTAACATCGCCTCATGTGAATCTATCTAAATTCAAGAGGCAACCAACTAGAATAATGGGCCTTGTTTATGATTTTATAGAGAGTATTCATTCTTATCAGAGTGTAACATAGTGGTAGAAATCACATGAACAATAGAAGAAGTAGCAAATCATTCACAAAGTAGGTAAGCATCCATATGACATATATATACAACAAATTTGAAAAGTAATCTCATATAAAATGATGATCATATCATGTCTATAAAGTAGAAAAAACTTGTATACATGGCATTAGAACAATACATATGTCACAATACCAAAAATAACAAAAAGTATTATCTCCAGATAGAATCATGAGCATCAGCACGATCACCTTCTCCCCTGCTTCTATGCATGAAACAAATTTAAGCATTGAATGTGGGGGGATTTCTTTGGCCCCAAACTACATCCAAATTGTCTGTTTAGGTACCCAATGGTGTCCCGAATAGGGAGTGAGATACAATCCCATTATGTCACCACCCAAAGTTTCTATATTAAATCTTTGTTGAGAAATATAAAATAATGTAGAATTCAATATATTTCATAATAAAGTAGTAAATAAATGTAATTTTCTCATTGAATATATACTAAAAAACAAGTTATATTGTATAGCACAACATGGCTACCTTCAAAAAATGGGTCAGGATCATGTAACAAAGCAGTATTATGCATAACCAAACAAACACCACTACCTCTCCATATCTACAATATCGCATGTCATCCATGGACAAGACGTATAATATGTATCTCATAACAACCATAGCTAAGAAACATAATCATTCAAGTGGCATTTACCATATCCATTCCATATAATAAATAATGTTAGACCCCTCAGGGCTGAGTCCAAGGTGTAGAGAACCAAGGTATACTTATTTATTCCTAGATTCAACTCGATTGAATATCGGTTAGGCATGAATTGGGTTCCATGGAGCATGTCATTTGACTATTTCCCCAGTGGTCCCAAACAAACCATATCCAAGGGGTATCAAGGTCTAAGGAATCCCACAGAATCAATATCCAAGGAGCATTATAGATCCAAGGCATCCACTACCATTTCTATAGACCATGGTGTAGTACACTCAGGGAATCCTTTCAAATCATGCATAAATCAATTAAATTACCATTTCAAATGATGAGTTTACCCACTCATCTCATCAATTGATAAATAAATCATTCAAATAATTCAATTTACAAATAAACTATTCAATAAAAAGGCATCCACATGAAAATGAGGAAATATTCATCACCTAACGACCAATTAAATTAAATAAATTTATTAATAGGAATCCTCTAACTAGGAAATAATTAACTCACCCCATGGATGTTTTAAGAAATTCATAAGCAAAGGTAATTCACATGGCACACCCCATGGTAGGCCTTATATGTGGAAACAACCTCCAAAAAATTTCAAAGGTACTAAAGGGAATCTCTAACATGTTCCACTTCATTTAATTAAATTATTAAATTATTTTTAGGGGTACAACTATAATTTTTCACGGAAATAAAAATGGAAACTAGATCTATAAAACACTAAACATCAAGGGGATAGTATAAACCACCTATTGTAGGTCTTTAGTAGTGTGCTCATCCTGTATCAGATCCTAATTCAACTTAGATAATGAGAAAATGAATAATAGATGAATAACATAGAAATTGTGCATATTATCTTGAACCTAAAAAACTCTATCAATATTAATAAGAACATATAATGGCATAAAATAAATTGGTTACACATAGGAAAATATCTAAATAGATGATCGGTTCTCAAATATGAGCTCGGATGATGAAACGGTATCAAAGCCTACAATCTTTCTTCCAAATGAGCTCTCTATGGTGTTGTTTTCCAATGAAGGGGGAGAGAGAAATTGAAATTAGGTTTAATATATTTTTAAGAAAAAATTGTAATTTCTCTAATATTTCTTGGGACACATAGTTTGGCCACACGATTGTCCAAACTGTATGCTAAACATGCACCCTATACTATCTTAAGGGGTAACCTACATGGTCATTGCACAGAGTTTGACTAACCGTGCACAAACCATGAAAAAAATTATATTAAAATTTTATGGTGCTCTCACATGGTCGTGAACATACATCCATATGGTTTACTCAAAACTTGTGGTACATAGCTCCATATTTTCCAGCCTCACATATTTAGTAGTAACAGTGTGACCTACCCTACATAGTTTCTACTAATGGCGTGACCTGCCTGTTTTCCCCAAAAAGATGGGTTTTGAGCTCTGAATAGGCCCCAGATACCCCTGAAACACTCAATATCAAGTTGGTTCTCATAATAGGTTTTAAAAAAGAATTTAAACATAAGACCAACATATTTATAACTTTTATAAAAACTCAAGATGTTATAGAGGCGGTATTAGGAACCAATTACCTCAATAATGAATTTATCCCCTTGAGTGACACTTAAGAAACATTTCTAAAGATTATCCCAGCACATAGATGCCATCAATCACTACTATGAATTTTTATTTCAATAAAATTTTAACTTAAATTAAATAAAAAACATGTATAATTAATTATATCAATAAATCCATTTAGGTTTAATCAAATAAAACTCATAGTTGACTATATACTCATCAAAACCTCATACAATGTGGTGCAATCTATTATTTGAATATCCTTATGCTAAATTATAACAAATTAAAATTAATATATATTTATACATCACTAAATTTGACCTTTATTAGATGAAATTCATATACAAATTTACCTTGAGGATTACCTTTAATGAAAATCAAATAACTACATGTGATCATCCTCTATTGGCCACATTTATCCATCCTAAGAAAAAAAAATCACTAAATTACCACAATGATTCTATGGAATTATAATTAAAACCATAAATCATGGTTGTTAAAATTATAAGAGATGATGGGAAGGAAAGAGAAGGAGAGGAATATGGGAAATATCATCACTACATGTGAATCCATGAGTCCAAACCCTTCATGGTTCAAAAAAGTGTATGTAGGGGAAAATAATAAATGGGGATTTAAAACCATCACTTCTCAAATAGCAAAAGAAAAAAAATAAAAAGGGGTATCATATTTAAAATATTTCAAAAAAATATAATTAGGGATCATTGTGCATGAACCTTTAATTCTCAGTGCAATAACCCTGACTAAGGCATCATGATAACTCTGCAAAGGAGGATTCTAGCAAGACTATATGCATCACAATACAACTAAATAATACAAATAATTAATAAATAATCACAAACACCCTTGGTAGATTGAACATGAACTTGATAATAAAATTCTATATTCTAGAGAGATTTCAAACAATCTCAACCCACATGTTGTGGTGTGATTAGGGAATTCATGAAGCAACAGCCTCATGTTGTGGCATGACACCATCACTGTCACCAATAACCTATTCTTATATTGTTCTACATGGATATATACATACTAAAATGACTCAAGGCCACCCTCTATTAAATAATGTAATGTCTTGTAAATTTCGTATAATTTTTTTTAATTATATGAAATTATTACGAGACTGTGAAATAGGACGGCATGCGATTCTGAGGCTTGCAGTGCCCAGAATGATCCTTCGAAGTTTTTGGTATGCTTAAATTAATTAGCACGTGTAAGCAGTTTTCCTAAATAAGTGGAATAAATCTTAAATGGTTGTCTGGTTTAGAAATATAAGTGCATCATTGCATTCAGAATGGCGGGTTTACCCTAGGAGCAACTTATGTTGGGTCGGTACGGGCCTCCTATGAGAAAACCCAAAAATGGAATAATCGTAAATAAAATAATTAAATAAATTATTTTATTTTTCAAATACTTATAACTCACAAACGGTAACTCGGATTGAAAATCTGAGATAACTGCTGAACTCATGAGGGTATGATTTATTTAGACAGATACTAACTTTGGCCGGCAGGGGCCACCAGTAAAAGTTATTTTTTTCGTAAATAAAATAATTAAGTGACAATTATTTTATTGTAAAATACATAACATTTAAAAGGTAAATCATATTGGAAATCTGAGAGTACCATTGAGTTCATTGGGGCGTTTTTCACCTAGGTAGAGCCAAACCTCGACCAGCACAAGTCGAGGGTGACTGATAAAAATTTTCCGATTTTTTTCAGGTACGTTTAGTAAACACATGAGCGGCATTTTCTAACTTTTGAACCGGTGCTTAGATTAAAAATCTGAAGACACCATTGAACTTGCAACTTCATGATTCATTTAGGGGAGGTTTAACCTCGACAGTAGTGGGTTGAGAGAAGAAGTTGGTTTTTGCATTTTTTGTGGAGGATTAAATAAAATAAATAGATTTCATTTTAAATATCCTCCCACCTATCCTTCTAATTCTTGGTGGTGGGGACCACCCAAACTTTCCTTTAATATGAGGAAACTCTGGGAATTCTCCCAAGTTAAAGAGCCAACAATTAATTGATCTACTAATTAATTAAGTGGCTCCTCACCTTTTAGTTGGGGGGATCGTTGGAAAAGGGGAGATTTTTAGGGGAGACTTTGGGAGAGATTTTGGGATCTTTTGGTTAGGGGAAAAACATCCTCCAATGAAGAACGTCCTCTAGATCAAGAAAAAGGACGGTGCATGAGCTTATATCGGGAGCGTGGTGCGGGAGCAACGAACGTCGACGTCTTCATCTCCTTCCTCGCGACATCTCCAACGAACATCAAGGTAAGGGGTTTATTTGAAGTATGATAAATATATATTTTTTTATTCCCTTATTCTTGATTCTCAATGATAATGTCCAAACAAAAACAACCATTGATACGCACATATACCATGATCTTTTTATTTCATTCTCCGCGCGTTCTTCATGCGTTCTTCAACACCTAATATTTATTGGCGCTAGAAACACGGAGTTTTGTTGAGTGTGATATATGGATGTGAAGCCCTTGATGCAAGGATCAAAAATATGTGAACGTTAAATTTTTCAGTCTTGGAACAAATCTGTATTGGCTCGTAGATGGAGGCGGCCAAATATTTATTGGTGTTGGAAACACAATATTCGTTTGAGCACGACATATGGACGGGGAGCCCTCGACCCGAGGATCGCGAATATGTGATCATTTTATTTTTCAGGTTTAGAATGAAGATGCAGTGGGCCGTGGAAGGGGAAACGTGATGGTGCGATTCCAACGAGTCTTCAGGGCACGGCTCCAGGCGAGGTAGATGGTGTGACGTGTTGCGGCGGTCGAACGGAGGTTGCAAGGCCAAAGGGTTTGGCTGGTGCAAGTTAAGTGAGGCAGATGGTGGCTGAATAGGTGACCGGAGCAGTGGTGCATGGTTTAGCCGATGAGGTTGGAGGCAGAGGATGCGGCGGATACGGCGCTTGGGTTTGGTGGTAGAATAGGCATGAATTTTAGGAGGAGGAGAAAACATGAAGGCATTATATTGGAGAGAGAAAGGGTTGAAATGAAATGAAATAAAATTAAAAGAGAAATAAATAAAGGAGGAGTGAATTGAGGGTTGTGTGGTGCACATGAGATCTTTGGTAGATTGAATGTGGGTTTTGGGATTGAAGAAAAAAAAGGTTAAATAATAATAATAATAATAATAATATAATAATGTTATTATTATTTTTGTTAGTAAAGTCATGTTTCGATTGTAACTTATCCGTGAAACCTCGGTTTCATGAACCGCCAGTGGTAGTGTGACCATGACTTCGAGACAGAAATTATTATTCCAATATTGGATGTCTTTTTCAGGTTTTTGGATCGGGTACCTAAAATGCTCAAATAATAATAATATATTATTATTATTATTAAATCTTCCACCCTCTATAACTTCTACATGCGACATCCGATTTACTTACCATCAACGACAATGTGATCTTGTCATTAAGATGGTCAATTTAACCCTAATGTTGAATATTAAATTCGGGTTCATGGCTTGGGTCCACGAAACACCAAATAATATTATTAATATTATTATTTTGGGATCTTGTATTCGACATATCTCCCTCATACGGTGTCAAAATGACAAACTGTATGTGGCACCAGAAACCTTGATTCAAGGCGGTTAGTTTGGTATACCCCGCTTAAGTTTTGGATAAATTTGGGGTACGTCCAGGTGGGATCAAACATGAATCTAACCAGGCCCTCAGAACTAAAATGCCAATAACTTACAGACCGGGAGTCTGATTGAAGCACCATCTATCACTTTGAAAACCTTTTTATGTAGCAGTCCTTTGAGATACTTCTTCGTGGGACTTCATGGCAGTTAGATTATTCGACCTGTGTCTTGAGGAGTGGATCCTTCTGGAATCAATCATTCTTAGTGCGGGAACCCTGTAGCTAGCTGTAACATGATAATGGTATCCTTTGTGGGTCTGTGCTTGGGATCCTTTGTGGGTCTGTGTTCGAGATTCTCACTTGGATATGCTCTAGGAATCCACATGGGACTACTCTAGGTTCCTACGTGGGTCTTCTGTACTAGGATCCTATGTGGATCTCATGATGTACTAGGATCTTGTGTGGTTCTAATAATGCACTAGGATCCTGTATAGGTCTCATGATGTACTAGGATAATATGTGGGTCTGATGATGATTTAGGATCCTATGTCGGTCTACCTATTAACGGAGTAAGATGATTCAGTAGTTACATCTAATCATCTTTACTACCATACCTATGTTATACCTGATGTGAGCTGAGTTCCTACCTTCGTGGTGATACCTCGGTGGTATTATTTTGTGTGGCGTACCTATATGGTACTTACCATCATGGTGATACCTTGGTCGTGTTCTTCTGTGTGGCATACATGTGTGGTACTTACCTTTGGGGGGTTACCTTCATGGCATTCCTTCCTTTGTGGAAGAGTTGAGCCTTGGGAAATGGATTTGGGCCTTGTGTTTCCTCATTAATGAGATGGGTATACTTGATAACTTAGGTATATGTACGGGCATATACCTAAGTAGGGATGACAGTTGTTTTCATGTTTTTTTATTTATCCTTTGTGGATTTTGAGAGACCTTTTGGGGGTCTCGGGGTCCCTACTGAGAATCATTATACTCACCCATGCACAGGCTATGTCTGCACCTTGATGTGTTTGGTGTAGACGACGGACATCACTGGCTAAGGACGAGGGAACCAGGACTTGACGTAGCTCAGAGGTGGACCATATATGAGACGTACCTCAGAGATGACCATTCGAGAGTTGTACCTACCCTTCAGGTAGGATCATTGGCGGGTGTTCACAAGAGCTGTTCAGTTTACTTGTACTTTCCAGTTTTCTTGTACTTTCCAGTTGGGCTTGTATTCTGACCCATTTTACTTATTGTACACACTCTTTTTATTATTCAGTTTACTTTTTTTCGTATCATGTTGTGTGCTTGGTTGCGTGAGTTACATGTTATAAATTCAATGCCTTCCCAGTTTTAGGGAATACACCTTTGGTGCTAGTCGTCAGCCCCTGGCCTATGGAAGGCGAGCTTGGGGTAGTCACAGCACGGGCCCCAGGGGACAGGTCATGACAAATTGGTATCAGAGGAGTTGGTTCTACCGTAGAACATTGTACTCTGATCTTTTTAACAGTAAGAGTGTTAAGTGTATTGAGTGTGGTTATCAGTTTAAGAAACCCAGTGTTGGTGTGGCGGTCGAAGTATCCATACTCCAGGACCCTAACTTCTGATTTCTGACTCAATGCACTAAAACACTGATTATGTGTGTGTTTTGAAAAGTTTTCTTGTGTATGATTGAATAATATCACCAGGTATAACTAAATGATCACGAAACACTTGATCTTTATCAAGATGTCGCTTCTTAGACAACAATCTAGGATTCCCGAGAGAGTACACGATGACAGCCCACTGAGCGATGAGGCTCCAGTGCAGGTCCCTCTTACTATGTTGGCACCTTCGGGTGGTGTACCAGCAGCACCACCACCCATTGGGTAGTAGATACCACCAGCGGCACTGGCGGATGGTGCATGCTGACTGAGCGCATTTCACGAGTTCCAGCAGTAGAGGCCTCCGAGGATTCAAGGCGGGACAGTTTCCCACACAGTTGAGGGTTGGCTGGAGGTGGTTGCTAGAGTTTTCCACCTAATTGAGACACCAGTATAGTAGATGGTGATCTTAGCTATTGGCCTTTTTGAGTGAGGGACCATGAGGATGGTCCGCATACTGATAAGGCTTCGGTATGTGGACTGTTTCCTGAGATAGTACCTCCGGGTAGTGTGTCATCTATATCACTACCCTTTGGTCAGTAGTTATAACTGGCGGTACCAGTAGAGGAAACATTAAGGCTTAGTTCCTTACATAGGTTTCAGAATCAGATACCCCTCAGGTTTCGAGGCGAGCCTGACTCACAGGTGGCTGAGGACTAGCTTGAGGAGGTGGCTGAGAGTTCTCTAGATCTTATACAGCTTCGGCAGGATGACATGTCAATAGCTCAGTATTC
Source organism: Viscum album (assembly GCA_963277665.1). Taxonomy (NCBI): domain Eukaryota; kingdom Viridiplantae; phylum Streptophyta; class Magnoliopsida; order Santalales; family Viscaceae; genus Viscum; species Viscum album. The sequence continues at coordinate 1,043,047,909 of OY728166.1, forward strand.
ATCGAGTCATACCAACCATTCCGGTTACTCTATGAATACAATACAATCAGTGCTTTAGGTCTCGAACTTCCGAGTGAGGTGTGTTTAAGGACATCTGATCCAGCATTATTCCACTATTAATTCATACTTATGTTAGTGTGCTAGAGAGAACCAATCTCGTTGAATGTTCTTTGGCTGACCGAATACATCCAGTGAATGTTATCAGTGGGAAGGTAAGAAACTGGTGCCAGTCTCAGAGACTTGGGCGTGTAAAATGTTTCGGGAAGAGGATGTGATAGGGACAGATGAATCTATAGGGCAACAGACGTGGAAGTGGATCTAGGAGAGCAGCATGAGGTGGTATACATTTTGACATGTTACAACCACTGCCTCTATGTGGTCCCCACCAGGCTTAGGGAGATGGAAGACAGGGGGAGGGAGTAGCTGCATGCAGTGAAGGAGTGTGAACCAAGGGCTCTAGGAATGATTTGAGGTTCAGTCTGTGTCTACTACTAGCTATTGTATCAATAGACATAGGTACCAATAATTCCTTCTTTCCACAAATCTTGTTCTAGACCTAGAGTTTCTGGTTAATCCATTGACTTGACCCTCGCATCTGGAGATACCTTTTGGAGGAGACTCGATAATCACACTTGAAATGATGGTGTGATCTGACCCTTGAGGCAAGAGTTTCAGTTGGAACCTATGGGTGACATCGTAGAGGCCTTGAGACATTAGTTTGGGTATGGACTGGACATCCACAGTTCATAATCAGATTAACCATATTAGGAGAAAAGGTTGTGGTTTCTCTACAATGTTGGAATGGGGATTTCCTTGGTCGGTGAAAAGGAAACATGGGCAGCACAGGATAAACTCATGCTTAGGAGGGTGAAACCAATCACTCTTGAGTTGGCCAGACATACCCTCTTGGCAGTAGGAGTTTTCAATTTTTAGTTCCAAATAGGAGTGGCAGAGCATGGGGACATCTTTTCAAAATATGTTTCCAGGATTACCTCTCTGTAGGGAGAGGGACTTCTGGTTTGGTTGGGTACTACCGGAGTTTTGGACCAGACTTCTCCAGGGTAGCGGCACCCTTGTCAGCTTTGACGAAGAAGGAGGAGCCTTTATTGTGGAAAAAGAAGTGTAAGCAGAGCTTTCAGAAGTTGAGATAGTGACGATGGATAGAGTTCCTCCAGGTTTATGACTTTGAGATAATATTTACTCCTGGGAAGGGGAACGTGATAGCAGAGGAACTCAGTAGAAGTTTTGGTCCGTAGTTGTTGAGTGATCCGTCAGAGCAGCTAGTCATGCTACATATATCCTTCGTGGATAGAGATGGAGAATCTTACATCCATTCTATAGTTGTCACTCCCCCAATCCTTCAATGAATTTAGGAGGCACATCTTGGGGGGCATTGAATGCGAGGCTCAACGTTCTCAGATATCCTCAGGGAAGACACCTGATGGATTTTCTAAAGGTGGGGAGCATGTTGTCCTCTTTAGAGGACGTACCATGGTACCAGGACCTTCAGCGTCAGTACCGGTGGCCAGGGATAGTGAAAGCAGTGACAGATTTTGTATCATGATGCCTCACTTATTAGCATGTGAAAACTGCTCAAACCCAGCAGAAGTCTTATGAAGACTGGTGTCAGAGACCTCTGGAGTTCGAGGATGGTGACCACATCTTTCTATGGGTCTCACCTTGACGAGGTTTGCAGAGATTTATCTAGGGCGCAAGTTATCTCTGAGGTTCATCGGAACCTTTCAGGTCCTTATTAGAGTTGGCGAGTAGCCTAACTGCTTAGCTCTTCCACTTCAGCTGCACTGGGTACACGACGTCTTCCACGTATCCTAGCTGAGGAGATACGTGCACGACCCTTCACATATCATTGACTGGGGCGAGCTGGACATCGACGATCGGGAGACGTTTTCAAAGGTTCCTGTGGAGATTGAGGATCGACAGGAGAGAGTATTTCGTGGGAGATTTATACCTTTTGTGTGTGTGCTTTGGTAGCATGGGAACCTCCATGAGAGAACATGGGAGAAGTAGGCTCAGATTCGTGATCAATATCACCACTTGTTTTCCTAGTTTTGGTAATGTGGATTTCAATAAAGTAAATCCCTATGGTAGGGATAATTTAATGCCCTATAAATTCCTTATAATTTTTTTAAAATTATATAGAATTATTATGACACCGTGAAATCTGACGGCGTGCGATTCCAAGGCCCAGAGTGCCCAGAATGATCCGTCAAAGTTTTGGTTACGCTTAAATTAGTGCGCGTAAGCAGTTTTCCAAAAAAAAGTTGAATAACTCTTAAACGGTTGCCCGAATCAGAAATATGAGGGCATCGTTGCGTTCAGAATGGAGGGTTTACCCTAGGAATGACTTAAGTTTGGTCAGTGTGGGCCTCCTGTGAGAAAACACAAAAATGGAATAATCGTAAATAAAATAATTAAATAAATTATTTTATTTTTTAAATATTTATAACCGAAAAATTTTAACTAGGATTTAAAATCTAAGACAACTGCTAAACTCGTGAGGGTATTCTTTATTTAGGAAGACACTAACTTTGGCCATGGGGGGCCACCAGTGAATGTTAGTTTTTGGCCTTAAATAAAATAATTAATTGACAATTATTTTATTATAAAATCCATAACATTTAAATGGTAACTCAGATTGGATATCAGAGAGTACCATTGGGTTCTTTGGGGTATTTTCCATCAAGGAAGAGCCTAAACTCGACCGGCGTAGGTCGAGGGTGACTTATAATAATTTTCTGAATTTTTTTTCGGGTATGTTCAGTAAACGTGTGAGTAACATTTTCTAACTTTTGAACCGGTGCTCAAATTAAAAATTCAAAGACACCATTGAAATCTCACCATTGGGATTCGTTTAAGGGAAGTTTAACCTTGAAAGTAGTGGGTTGAGAGAAGAAATTGGTTTTTTCATTTTTTGTGGAGGATTAAATAAAATAAATATATTTTATTTTAAATATCTTCCCACCTCTTCTTTTAATTCTTGGTTGTGGGGACCATCCGAACTCACTTTTAATATGAGGAAACCCTTGGAATTCTCCCAAGTTAATGATCTAACAATTATTTTATCTACTAATTAATTAAGTGGCTCCTCACCTCTTAGTTGGGGGGATCATTGGCAAAGGGGAGATTTTGGGGAGAGCCTTTGGGAGAACTTTTGGGAGATTTTTTTGTGGAAGAACATCATCAAAAGAAGAACGTCCTCCGGATCAAGAATGAGGACGATGCACAAGCTAGGATCGGGAGCATGGTGCGGGAGCAACGAACGTCGACGTCTTCATCCCATTCCCCATGACATCTCCAATGAACATCAAGGTAGGGGGTTTATTTTGACTTATGATTGTTGACGCTCCTTTCCGTCACATAGTCTAAAATAATGAAAAGGGAAATACCTTGGACCCAAAGTGATTCATCCCTTGATGAAACATCAAAAATTGACAAAGGCATGAATCAAGATTCAAAGGCACTTGGGTCGAGCAAGTTTCACCAAGGTCGTGCAAGTATATTTGTGCGCCGCCCATTGGTCGCACAGGTGACTTGCGCGCGCTCTTTGAAATTAACCTAGGGTCTTCTCCAGCCTATAAATACCCCTATGGGCCCCCTATTTCATGGAGGAAAAATTTACAGAAACTCAGATTTGAGCTCCCGGTGCCCTAGTCTCTTCTCAAAGCTTCCAAACACTTCTAAGGTAATTTCTTACCTAGAACGGAAGATCTAAAGACGGTAAGTAAGGCCTAAGTGTTGAAACTCATCAACACTTGCGTGCCAAGGTGGCTAGCACTTAAGGGAAATGGCCATACTTGCGTGCCGCCTTACCACTTCAACAGAGCTTGCGCGCCTCTCTTCTGGAAGCCTCTAGGGATAGGACTAAATGTAACGCCTCGACCCTAGTTACCCAGAGTCGGTGCATTATTTTAATATGTTGGCATGATTAAAAGGAATCAAGTCTCGAAAGACCGATTAGTTTAGCAGTCTTGGAAAATATATTACATACATGAATGTTACATTACACTTCATAACATACAAAACAACATAAATAATCCTTTATGAATTCCATTATTCCCTTGTCTTAACCCTTCTTATCAATCACAATATACTTCTTGGAATCCTGGGAAAAATAAAACATATAAAGGGGTGAGCTCAAACGCTCCGTAAGGGTAAGCAATACAGCGGAAACATTCATAAATAAGCATAAACATTTAAGGCAATGTACAACTAAAACAAAAGCCTTTTAAACTTGAACTTCAACATAGTATGGAAAAAATAAAATGAAATAATTCCATTTACTTATTCACATGGATATTATACTAATCGAATAATCACATGAAATATCAATAACCATTTTCATAATGATGGAATGCATAATTCCAGACTATCATAACCACATAGCCAAGGCCTCGTGCCAAGACTACAAATAAGATTTTTCCAAGGCCTTGTGCCAAGACACTAGTTTGTCTCATGAGACCTACTAATGCATCGAGGAGCTATAGCGGGCTCCACCCGTCACTTACTAAGTCCAATGCATTCCCATATGAAAAGGTCTAAACATAACATAAACATTAGTATTAAAACTAGCATACGAAATGTCAATACTTTCTCCATAAACCAGGAATGGTATAAAAATAACACATCCATAGTAAAACATATCACAAAACCTTCAATACAATACAAAAGTTTTGTATCATAATAAATCAAATTCATATAAGCTTAAAATCCATCAAAGTATGTTGACATAGATGCAAATCAAAATTATTTGAGAGAAATATCTCTTTTCTAGAAATCATTGAAAAGTCACACATTTACAAAGGAAGTAATTTAAAAGAGATTTTTGAATGAAAGTGTCCCATACCACTTTGAAACTTTTGAAAAGAAATATCATTTCAAAACATTCATGTCCATATAAATAAATCATTAAAATCATTTTGAAAACATGGACATTAATTAAAAAGATTTAGAAAGATAAATCTTTAAAACATTTAAAATTATGATCTTGATAAAGAGTACCTTTCACAAATTCTTAAAATATTCATTTTGAAATCATTTAAAAGTCACATAATTATAAAATAAAACATTTAATTTGAAATTATTCTTATAAGCTTATAAGGGAAGCTTTGACGATTTTATAATGGCGGTAAATATCCTTACCCGCCGTATAAGTTAAAAAAAGACATTCTTACCTTAAATTTGTCGAAAAGGTTAAAATTGTCTTGTTTGGAAAATGACGGAAAGATTCCTTTCAAAACACATAAGGGTATAAATGAATTTAACCCACTGTCTAGTAAATAGTAAAAATGTTTTTAAATACATTTTTAAGGAACATGGATGTGGATGATAACGAGATCCCAGTCGATAATTGCGTATAAACAACCTCGGATAATGAAGAGATTGTGAAATAAACCCTTACCTTGTACTTTTCCTTGGTTGGGGGTAGGTTAACCTCCTGTATAATGGTGAAATAATTGTTATTAAATTATACATGAATCATATACATTAATATGATATCATATATGATCTTTTAACATTGATTTGTTAATATTATCTTAGTATTATCGTTGTTTCGGGTGTTAACTTACTCGTTTTCTTTTATATGTTTTGTTACGCAAGCCATGTTTGTCATGGATAGGTTGTATCTTATTCATATCCAGAATGATATCAAGTCCTTAGATACTATTATAAATCATTAAATGAGATTTAGACTTGAATGGATACGATGGAGAATGAATCTCATCGCGTTCGTGGAGACGGTAGTCCGTACGTACACACGAGCGACAATATCATTATTTTGTTATTAAAATAATATATAATTGGATGGTATATCATATATACAGAATAATTATCATGTTATATTTATTATTGACATGAATTACACATCATTATTATACCCATCCAAATAACAATATATTGAATAACAATTACACCACGACGTGGAGACGGTAAGCCGTACGTATGCACGTATAGTGACATGTTATTCAAATGGTGGTTTGAATACTGAATATGGTTATACCATATTTATAATAACATCACAGTATATATAATATACTGGAGTTATTATTTTATAATGGTAATAACAAAGAAATAAGAAGTGGGAGAAGAAATGAATTTGAAAAAAGGTGGTGAAAACATTACCTCTTCTTCGGGTTCTTTATTTTGATTTGATCAAAATGGCTCCTTAGGTTGGATTTATGATCAAAATAAGGCCTCTAGGTTGTAGTGAGGGAAGTTGAGAGAGTACTTGGGCAGAGTTTGGCCGAACAAAAAGGCTCTGAAGGTGTGAAGTAATGAGAAGGGGGAGTTCCCTTTTATAAGAGGGGTGAGGGGCACCTTTGGAAAAGCTAGAAATATTAATTTATAATAAATTCATATTCGGTTTATAATGGCTCCAAAGTTGATTATTAAAAGTTTAAGGTGGGTATAGGTCGATAACCATTCAACCAATAGAATTTAGACAGGTTTGGGTTACTATATTAACCTTATCTTTTTGTTTTAACTCTTAGTTAATTAGTTTGACATTTACCATGTCACTTTGTATTTTTATATTATATAGTTAATAAACATACTATATACATCCAAGAAACCCACAAGTGGTCCATTAATGATACACCTATCATGATATAAATCTCCTTGCCGAACCTTAGATTTTTAGGAATTTAATACCAATTAATAATATAATATTTGTTTTAAAAACTCTTTTATGTCAATTTTGACACTATTCAATAGTTGATTTTTGTGAAACTCATAACAGAATGATTACTTCTACAAATGTTAATTAAATCAATAATAACATGTCATATTAACCTATAAAATTATTTTAATTCATTAAAAGTCTCAAATTATATTTATTTGGATATTTATAATATCATTTATTTTAATTTCTCACTATTATGGTAATTACTGCATCATCATTGTGTCATAAATAAATTAAATTATTTAATGTCTAAAAATCATAAATAAAATATCATTATGTAGGAAATCGTTTTATCATTCTAATGAATATTTAAAATCAAATGTATCTTATGTATAACCCTATATTAAAAATGTTTTAGTAAATAAACTTTGATTTTAACTCTTTTAACTCTTCTTTGAATTAAACAATAATAAATGTCCTAATCTAATCCAAGTGGACCTAAATGATAATATTTTATTCCTAAGGTTATTTTTGGTCGAGATACACTTTTCCAATAGAATTAGGACATGTGTTAGGGTAATATTAATATCATTTTTACCCTTAATTACCCTATTTACTTTTAACCGTGGTAAATAAAAGTAAAAAGTTACTATTCGCCAAAAAAATATTTTCATCTCATTGAACCACATTTTACTTCTTGATATTAACCGTGTCTCTCGGATTTTCGAAATTTCAATCACAGAAGCGGTAAAATTATGTTTTATGAAAAATTCAGTTTTTTAACTACCACTTAGTAGTTTCACTATTCATCAAAAATTGATGTTTTTCAGAACAATGCCAAAATTTCACCCTAAGCTATAATTGATATTCCGAATTCAAAAATGATGTCTATTTTAAAAAATTCCAAACATATAAGTTGCATTAATTAATTTTATAATTAATTCCCGCTGTCACAACAAATAGCGTTTTTTTAAGAAACAATATATATCAAAAGATTGACAATTGTTTAGGTTCAATTTCGAAGTGAAATTAATTCTAATGAACACCATTGGATAAAATGGTAAAAATATATTCTAATTATACTTTAAAACCACTCAAATTCATAATTAATCACTATTAATTATTTTGATTAAAAAAGTTGTTTTTAAATAAAATTTAGTAATTTTCACTATTCATCAAAATATTAAAGTTATCCGAAAAGTTCCAAAATTTCACCCTAGGATAATTTTGATATTATGAATCCAAAAATGAAGTCCATTTTGAGAGATAGAATTTATAAAATTTCAAAAAGTAGGTATTACTATTCATAATGGCTAGTTTTATTGGTTGTGGTGTGTTAGAACTCGATGTTGCGTACAACACACGTTATCGCATTATTCAAAGAGAAACGTACCATAGAAGATTGGGGTGTTACATTCTCCCCTCCTTCAATAAATTGCATCCTCGCAATTTGAAATTGTTCTTCATAAATAAAAGTTTGAATATAGAAAATATATTTGTAGGAAAACCCACATCGGAAATTGGGTAGATAAAATTTAGTCTTAATAAGAGGTAAAGAGAAATGAAAGGGTCACCACCAAATTATGATCTCTATTCGGAGAACATTGGTGGAAATTAGAGACATATAATTGGAGGAAAACGTAAATATTTATAGGTAGTGATTGAGGTCATCAATCACAAACAAGTGTAAAATTGAGGGCCTTAAATTCATCAATCTATGATGATTTAAAATACCATCGGTTCAGCAAAACATATGGTATTAGGATAACACATTTTTTTGTTTTAAGATCCCTTCACTAAAGTATAAGAATTAATTTCTTCATTGAATAATAGAAGAAGAAGAAAAATATGTGCTTGACAAGTAGAGCATCAACCTTTAACTAAGTTCTACCACAAACTCATCTTTCACTTTAAAAGATAATAGAACTTAAAAATAATATTCTATTTATCATATTTGTATAGGGTTAAAAAATGATTTTATAATTCATCTAGTAGAACCATTAAAAAAATGACATTATTCAATCCAGGACATCACATGGGTCAGTGGTAGGTGATACACCCTTGTCGCCCTTCGGTTGTGGGTTCAAGTCTAACGGCCTTGCCTGACGCGACGGGTTGCCGCTCGACCTTAGGGTTGTCCTTTTATGGCAATCCAAAATAATCCAAACTAGAACTATTCAAAATACTTCATTCTAAAATTTATAAGGAAGGTAAACACAATAAAGATCCTTTTTTCCACGTAATAACATGTGAACACATTCATCATCTATTCTTTTAAAACACTGCAACATCTTGAATTACCATAAAACCTTATTGATTACATTCATGATCCCTTATTCCTTAAAGAATAATAGATATACTCCTTCAATCCAAAAATGTTTTAAACCCCAACAATGATGGAATATACAAATCATTCATCATTTTTAAGGTAGTCAAGAATATCCAATATAATTTATCCAAATCAATCATGTATTATTCCAAAATCACTACCTCGGTATCAGAACTATATTATGGTTTATCATTATCTCAACCATATATTTTCCAAAACTTTATCCTGCTATTGAGTCACTTTTCTTTGTTCCACACAATCTCAAGTCCTTAATGAAATAGTACTGCAGTACAATCCCTATATGCTCTATAATTATTACAAGAAGTACATTGTTGATACAACACTCAAATGACATAATCAACATAAGAACTCTAATCATTACACTTCATCTATGGTAGTATCATAACTTGATTATTATCCAATAGCATCACTTGAGGCATAGTCTGACGACTGGGACATAGGTTCGCGTAGTGTCCAAACTCCTTGCAAATGAAGTATTGTACATTTGAAACCATTTTCTTACCCTTGCAGTCATGTACTTTATTCCCTTTTCCTCCACACTTATAACAAACTCCCATTCCTTTCAGGCAAGTTCCAGGGTGTTTCTTCCCACAGTTATCACATATGGGAAAATTCTTCTTTTCCCTCTTCCCTTTATCCATCTTTCTCTCTTCCCTCCTTTTCTTCTCTTGCTTCCCTTCAAAGCCATAGGACTCAGTAAACTCTTTACTTATCTTATCAACACATGATAATATTTCTTCATATGATGACAATACATGGGAGACTATTTCTCTTATAAATTCTGGCTTAAGACCATGAAAGATATGATCCGTCTTTCTCTTTGGATCATGTGCATTGTTGGAGTTCTCATTCCTTCTACTGGGCGCCATTTCTAAACAATAGCATAAACTATGTCATTTTATGAATTGCAATGAATAATTCCAAACTTGTAAAATACCTAACACAAATTGAATAGTTTATGGATATAATCCGTAATCTTAAAAATGTTTTCTTTGAGTAAGTATATACTCATGAGCCCTTCATAATGGTTTGTAAAGAAAATGAGAATTATCGTAAGCATATCCCCCAGGAGTGTCATAACCAAGAGTGCAGCAAGGCCCATTGTTGTGCACTAGTTCCCGTTCGAGCCTAGCTCAAAGCGGTGTTTTCGGGTTTTACCCCTAGGTACACCTGTGCCAGAGCCGCCTCTACCTGCTCGTATCCAGACAGGGATGTATTGCTCGGAAAACTCAAAAAAACTCTACAATACCAATATTCTAGGATGTTCTTCTATACTAATCCTCAAAGTATATATTAGGGCTATGTTCTCTAATCAAAGTTTATCTAAATCTAGTTTCCAAGGTTATTACTAAACTCCCTCTGATAGCAACTGTAACACCCTGACCCTAGTTACCCAGAGTCAGTGCATTATTTTAATACATTGGAATGATTACAAGGAACCACGTCTCGAAAGACCGATTAGTTTAGCAGTCTTGGAAAATAGATTACATACATGAATGTTACATTACACTTCATAACATACAAAACAACATAAATAATCCTTTATGAATTCCATTATTCCCTTGTCTTAACCCTTCTTATCAATCACAATATACTTCTTGGAATCCTGGGAAAAATAAAACATAGAAAGGGGTGAGCTCAAACGCTTCGTAAGGGTAAGCAATACAGCGGAAACATTCATAAATAAGCATAAACATTTAAGGCAATGTACAACTAAAACAAAAGCCTTTTAAACTTGAACTTCAACATAGTATGGCAAAAATAAAATGAAATAATGCCATTTACTTATTCACATGGATATTCTACTAATCTAATAATCACATGTAATATCAATAACCATTTTCAAAATGATGGAATGCATAATGCCAGACTATCATAACCACATAGCCAAGGCCTCGTGCCAAGACTACAAATAAGATTTTTCCAAGGCCTTATGCCAAGACACTAGTTTGTCTCATGAGACCTACCGATGCATCGAGGAGCTATAGAGGGCTCCACCCGTCACTTACTAAGTCCAATGCATTCCCATATGAAAAGGTTTAAACATAACATAAACATTCGTATTAAAACTAGCATACGAAATGCCAATACTTTCTCCATAAACTATGAATGGTATTAAAATAACACATCCATAGTAAAACATATCACAAAACCTTCAATACAATACAAAATTTTTGTATCATAATAAATCAACTTCATATAAGCTTAAAATCCATCAAAGGATGTTGACATAGATGCAAATAAAAACTATTTGAGAGAAACATCTCTTTTCTCGAAATCATTGAAAAGTCACACATTTATAAAGGAAGTAATTTAAAAGAGATTTTTTAATCAAAGTGTCTCATAACACTTTGAAACTTTTGAAAAGAAATATCATTTCAAAACATTCATGTCCATATAAATAAATCCTTAAAATCATTTTGAAAACATGGACATTAATTAAAAAGATTTAGAAAGATAAATCTTTAAAACATTTAAAATTATGATCTTGATAAAGAGTACCTTTCACAAATTCTTAAAATATTCATTTTGAAATAATTTAAAAGTCACATAATTATAAAATAAAACATTTACTTTGAAAATATTCTTATAATCTTCTAAGGGAAGCCTTGACGATTTTATAACGACGGTAAATAGCCGTACCCTCCGTATAAGTTAAAAAAATACATTCTTACCTTAAATTTGTCGCAAAGGTTAAAAGTGCCTTGTTTGGAAAACGACCAAAAGATTCCTTTCAAAACACATAAGGGTATAAATGACTTTAACCCATTATCTAGTAAATAGTAAAAATGTTTTTAAATACATTTTTAAGGAACATGGATGTGGATGATAACGAGATCCCAGTAGATAATTGCATATAAACAACCTCGGATAATGAAGAGATTGTGAAATAAACCATTACCTTGTACTTTTCCTTGGTTGGGGGTAGGTTAACATCCTGTATTATGGTGAAATAATTGTTATTAAATTATACAAGAATCATATACATTAATATGATATCATATATGATCTTTTAACATTGATTTGTTAATATTATCTTAGTATTATCGTTGTTTTGGGTGTTAACTTACTCGTTTTATTTTATATGTTTTCTTACGCAAGCCATGTTTGTCATGGATAGGTTGTATCTTATTAATATCCAGAATGATATCAAGTCCTTAGATACTATTATAAATCATTAAATTAGATTTATACTTGAATGGATACGATGAAGAATGAATCCCATAGCGTTCGTGGAGACGGTAGTCCGTACGTACGCACGAGCGACAATATCATTCTTTTGTTATTAAAATAATATATAATTGGATGGTATATCATATATACAGAATCATTATCATGTTATATTTATTATTTACATGAATTACACATCATTATTATACCCATACAAATAATAATATATTGAATAACAATTACACCACGACGTGGATACGGTAAGTCGTACGTACGCACGTATGGTGACATGTTATTCAAAGGGTGTATAGAATATTGAATATGGTTGTACCATATTTATAATAACATCACAGTATATATATGATACTGGATATATTATTTTATAATGGTAATAACAAAGAAAGAAGAAGTGGGAGAAGAAATGAATTTGAAAAAGGGTGGTGAAAACATTACCTCTTCTTCGGGTTCTTCCTTTTGATTTGATTAAAAGGGCTCCTTAGGTTGGCTTTCTGATCAAAATAAGGCCTCTAGGTTGTAGTGAGGGAATATGGGAGAGTACTTGGGAAGATTTTGGCCGAACCAAAATGCTTTGACGGTGTGAAGTAATGAGAAGGGGGAGTGCCCTTTTATAAGAGGGGTGAGGGTCACCTTTGGAAAAGCTAGAAATATTAATTTATAATAAATTCATATTTGGTTTCTAATGGCTCCAAAGTTGATTATTCGAAGGTTAAGGTGGGGATAGGTCTAGAACCATTAATCCAATATAATTTAGATAGGTTTGGGTTACTATATTAACCTTATCTTTTTGTTTTAACTCTTAGTTAATTAGTTTGACATTTACCATGTCACTTTGTATTTTTATATTTTATAGTTAATAAACTTACTATATACATCCAATAGACTCACAAGTGGTCCATTAATGATACACCTATCATGATATAATTCTCTTGGCCGAACCTTAGATTTTTATAAATTTAATATCAATTAATAATATAATATTTGTTTTAAAAACTCTTTTATGTCAATTTTGACACTATTCAATAGTTGATTTTTGTCAAACTCATAACAGAATGATTACTTCGACAAAAGTTAATTAAATCAATACTAACATGTCATATTAGCCTAGAAAATTAGTTTAATTCATTAAAATTCTCAAATTATATTTATTTGGGTATTTATAATATCAATTCTTTTAATTTTTCACTATTATGGTAATTACTGCATCATCATTGTGTCATAAATAAATTAAATTATTTAATGTATAAAAATTATAAATAAAATATCATTATGTAGGAAATCGTTTTATCTTTCTAATGAATATTTACAATCGAATTTATCTTATGTATAACCCTATATTAAAAATGTTGTAGTAAATAAACTTTGATTTTAACTCTTTTAACTCTTCTTTGAATTAAATAATAATAAATGTCCTAATATAATCCAAGTGGACCTAAATGATAATATTTTATTCCTAAGGTTGTTTTTGGTCGAGATACACTTGTCCAATAGAATTAGGACATGTGTTAGGGTAATATTAATATCATTTTTACCCTTAATTACCCTATTTACTTTTAACCGTGGTAAATAAAAGTAAAAAGTTACTATTCACCAAAAAAATATTTTCATCTCATTGAACCACATTTTACTTCTTGATATTAGCCGTGTCTCTCGGATTTTTGAAATTCCAATCACAGAAGCGGTAAAATTAAGTTTTATGAAAAATTCAGTTTTTTAACTACCACTTAGTAGTTTCATTATTCATCAAAAATTGAAGTTTTTCAGAACAATGCCAAAATTTCACCCTAAGCTATAATTGATATTCCGAATTCAAAAATGATTTCTATTTTAAAAAATTCCAAACATATAAGTTGCATTAATTAATTTTATAATTAATTCCCGTGGTCACAACAAATAGCGTGTTTTTAAGAAACAATATATATCAAAAGATTGACAATTGTTTAGGTCCAATTTCAAAGTGAAATTAATTCTAACGAACACCATTGGATAAAATGGTAAAAATATATTCTAATTATACTTTAAAACCACTAAAATTCATACTTTATCACTATTAATTATTTTTATTAAAAAAGTTGTTTTTAATTAAAATTTAGTAATTTTCACTATTCATCAAAATATTTAAGTTATCCGAAAAGTACCAAAATTTCACCCTAGGCTAATTTTGATATTCCAAATCCAAAAATGAAGTCCATTTTGAGAGATATAATTTATATAATTTCAAAAAGTAGGTATTACTATTCATAACGGCTAGTTTTATTGGTTGTGGTGTGTTAGAACTCGATGTTGTGTACAACACACGCTATCGCATTATTCAAAGAGAAGTGTACCGTAGAATCTTGGGGTATTACACTAAAGGATTGAGCCAAGACTCGCCCAAGTTTTACCCTAAGGGTTGACCATCGCGCAAGTACCCATATGTCGCGCAGGTACACCTTAGTGACCAGGACTTGCACGCCCATGCAGGACTTGCGCGCCACCTCCTTTTTGGGTGCCCTTCCTGCCCATTTCACCCCTCTTATGCCTATCCACCTCTCCTATTCAATATTATGCCTTCAGAACTCTCTCCAAAGCCATTCATGGCATGATTTCTCTGTTGGCTTCCTTATCTGAAAGAAATTTTGTGGAACATTTCTCAAAACCTAGTGATTTACACATCTTTATGTCACTAAGTTTAGAGATTTCATTCATTCAACATCATCCTTTAAGATGAGAGAATCCTGAACTTAGGCCTCCTTTTCAGGAGTAAGCCCCAGTCCAAGTTCTATTAATCTGGGCATCCTTCTTAGGAATAAGCCCCAAGTTCTCATAAATCTGGGCATCCTCCTTAGGAGTAAGCCCCAAGTCCCTTAATCTGGGCATCCTCCTTAGGAATAAGCCCTAAGTTCTCATAAATCTGGGCATCCTCCTTAAGAGTAAGCCCCAAGTCCCCTAATCTGGGCATCCTCCTTAGGAGTAAGCCCCAGTCTCAAAGTTCCCAAAATCTGGGCATCCTCCTCAGGAGTAACCCCAACCATAATTCCCTTATCATGGGATTCCTTTTCAGGAATAAGCCCCAGCCTCAAATCTACAAATGTGGGCATCCTCCTTAAGAGAAAGCCCCAAATCCCTTAATTCTAAAATTCCCTTAACCTGGGACCCCTCTTTAGAAGTAAGCCCTAGTCTTCAAATATCTTTAACATGGGCCTCCTCCTTAGAAGTAAGCCCCAGTCTTAATTTCTCTTAATCAGTATTAATCTACTTTTTGATCTGGGCTTCCTTCTCCGGATTAAAACCGAATCATAAGTCCCCTCCTAATTTGGGAATCTTCTTCAGAAATAAGCCCCAAGTTAGAGTATCCAAATCTCCATAAAGTACATATACCTTTATTGTACCACTACAAGCTTCTACGATACACTTCTCTTTGAATAATGCAATAGCGTGTGTTGTACGCAACATCGAGTTCTAACACACCACAACCAATCAAACTAGCCGTTATGAATAGTAATACCCACTTTTTGAAATTTATAAATTTTATTTTTCAAAATGGACTTCATTTTTGGATTCGAAATATCGAAATTAGCCTAGGGTAAATTTTTGGTATTTTTCTGAAAAACTTCATTTTTTTGATGAATAGTGAAACCACTAAGTGGTAGTTAAAAAAACTGAATTTTTCATAAAACTTAATTTTACCGCTTCTGTGAGTGGAATTTCAAAAATCCGAGAGACACGGTTAATATCAAGGAGTAAAATGTGGTTCAATGAGATGAAAATAATTTTTGGTGAATAGTAACTTTTTTACTTTTATTTACCACAGTTAAAAGTAAATAGGGTAATTCAGAGTAAAAAAGATATTAATATTACCCTAACACATGTCCTGATTCTATTGGAAAAGTTTACCTCGACCAAAAACAACCTTAGGAAGAAAATATTATCATTTAGGTCCACTTAGATTAGATTAGGACATTTATTATTATTTAATTCAAAGAAGAGTTAAAAGAGATAAAATCAAAGTTTATTTTCTAAAAAAAATTAATATAGGGTTACACATAAGATAAATTCTATTATAAATATTCATTAGAAATCTAAAACTATTTCCTACATAATGATATTTTATTTATAATTTTCTTACATTAAATAATTTAATTTATTTATGACACAATGATAATGAAGTAATTACCGTAATAGTGAAAAATTAAAATAATTGATATTATAAATACCCAAATAAATATAATTTGAGCCTTTTTATGAATTACACTAATTTTCTAGGTTAATATGACTTGTTATTAATTATTTAATTAACTTTTTTCTAAGTAATAATTCTATTATGATTTTCACAAAAATCAATTTTCCAAATAGTGTCAAAATTGACATAAAAGAGTTTTTAAAACAAATATTATATTATTAATTGAGATTCAATTCCTAAAAATCTAAGGTTCTGCCAAGAGACTTATATCATGATAGTTGTATAATTAATGGAACACTTGGGGGTCGCTTGGAGGTATACAGTAAGTCTATTAACTATATAATATAAAAATACAAAGTGACATGGTAAGTGTCAAACTAATTAACTAAGAGTTAAAACTAAAAGATAAGGTTAATATAATGACCCAAACCTGTCTAAATTATATTTGTTGGGTGGTTTTAGACCCATATCCACCTTAATATTTAAATAATACACTTTTGATCCATTAGAAACCGAATATGAATTTATTATAAAATAATATTTCTAGCTTTTCCAAAGGTTCCCCTCACCCCTCTTATAAAAGGGCACTCCCCCTTCTAATTAATTCACACCTTCAAATCCATTTGGATCGGCCAAAATCTACCCAAATACTCTCTCAACTTCCCTCACTTAATCCTAGAGGCCTTAATTTAGTCATAAATCCAACATAAGGAGCCCTTTTGATCAAATCAAAAGGAAGAACCTGAAGAAGAGGTAATGTTTTCACCACCCTCTTTCAAGTTCCTTTCTTCTTCAACTTCTTCTTTCTTTATCATTCTAAAATAATAACTCCATTATCTTATATATACTCTGATGTTATTATAAATATGGTACAACCATATTCAGTATTCTATCCTTCCTTTGAATAACATTTCACCATACGTGTGTACGTACGGCTTACCGTCTCCACGTCGTGGTGTAATTGTTATTCAATAAATTATTACTTGGATGGGTATAATAATGATCTGTAATTCATGTAAATAATAAATATAACATGATAATGATTCTTTATATATGATATAACATCCAATTATATATTATTTTAAAATCAAAATAATGATATTGTCGCTCGTGCATACGTACGGACTACCGTCTCCACGAACGCGATGAGATTCATTCTCCATCATATCCATTCATGTATAATTCTCATTTGATGATTAATAATAGTATCTAAGGACTTGATATCATTCTGGATATGATTAAGATACAACCTATCCATGCAAACACAGCTTACGTAACAAAACATATAAAGGAAAATGAGTAAGTTAACACCCGAAACAACGATAATACTAAGATATTATTAACAAATAAATGTAAAAAGATCATATAAGATATCATATTAATTTATATGATTCTTGTATAATTTAATAAAAATTATTTCACCATTATACAGGAGGCTAACCTACCCTAACTGAGGAAATGTACAAGGTATGGGTTTATTTCGCAATCTCTTCATTATCCGAGGTGGTTTATATATAATAATCTACTGGGACTTCATTATCATCCGCATCCATGTTTCTTAAAAATGTATTTCAAAACATTTTTACTATTTAATAGAATATAGGTTAAAGTCATTTATACCCTTATTGAATTTTATAAGTGGTTTATCAAGGAATTTTTCTGTCATTTTCCAAACAAGGTCCTTTTTAACCTTTTCGACAGAATTAAGGTAATAATTTTTTTTAACTTATACGGCGGGTGCGGCTATTTTCCGCCCTTATAAAATCGTCAAATATTCCCTTACAAGCTTATAAGAATATTTTCAAAGAAAATGTTTTATTTTATAAATATATGACTCTTAAATTATTTCAAAATAGAAAGATATATTTCTCTAAAAAGAGTTTTGATTTCATCTATGTCAACATCCTTTGATGGATTTTACGCTTATTTGAAGTTGATTTATTATTATAAAAAACTTTTATATTGTATTGAAGGTTTTGTGATATGTTTGACTGTGGATGTGTTATTTTTATACCATTCATGGTTTATGGATGAAGTATTTACATTTCTTATGCTAGTTTTATTACAAATGTTTATGTTATGTTTAAACCTTTTCGTATGGGAATGCATTGGACTTAATATGTGACGGGTGGAGCCCGCTATAGCTCCTCGATGCATTGGTAGGTCTCATTAGAAAAACTAGTGTCTTGGCACAAGGCCTTGACAAAATCTTATTTGTATTGTTGGAACAAGGCCTTGGCTATGTGGTTGTGATAGTCTGGCATTATGAATTCCATCATTATGAAGGTGGTTATTGATATTGCATGTGAATATTCGATTAGTAGAATATCCATGTGAATAAGTAAATGGAATTATTTCATTTTATTTTTTCCATACAATGTTTAAGTTCAAGTTTAAAAGGCTTTTGTTTTAGTTATACATTGCCTTAAATGTTTATTCTTATTTATGAAAGTTTCCTCAATATTGTTATCCTTACTGGGCATTTGAGCTCACCCCTTTTCTATGTTGTATTTTTACCAGGATGTGAAGAAGTAGTTTATGAATGACCTGCAAGGATAGTATGAGGGGATAAGAGTGTGGACTATGGGGACTATATTTTTGTAGTTTTCATTTTATGATGTAATGTAAACTTTATTAATGTATCTAGTTATTCCAAGGCTACTAAACTAATCGGTCTTTCGAGACTTGATCTTTCTTATGATCATCTCAATGTTATGTAATAATTCACCGACTCTGTGCAACTGGGGTCGGGGCATTACAGTTGGTATTAGAGGAAGTTTAGTACAAACCTTGGAAGCTAGATTTAGATAAACTCTGATTAGAGAACATAGATTTAAGATGGACTTTGAGGAATATTATAGAAGAACTTCCTAGAATTTTGGTATTGTAGAGATTTTGTGAGTTTTCCGAGAAATACATCCATGTCTGGATACGAGCAGGTAGAGGCGGCTCTGGCACAGATGTACCTAGGGGTAAAACCCAAAAACACCGCTTTGATCTAGACTTGAACGGGAACTGGTGCACAACAACGGGCCTTGTTGTACTCTTGGTTACGACACTCCCGGGGGATATTCTTAGGTTAACTCTCATTTTCTTTACAAATCATTATGAAGGGTTTATGAGTATACACTTCCTCAAAGAAAACATTTTTATGATTATGGATTATATCCATAAATAGTTCAATTTATGTTAAGTGTTTTATAAGTATGTAATTGTGTATTTTGATTCATAAACTGATCTAGTTTATGTCATTGTGTAGAAATAGCGCCTAGTGGAAGAAATGGAAACTGTATCAATGAACGCACTCCATGTAGGGATTTCCCTCCTTCTCAAGATAATTATAGTGGAGCTGGTGATGCAACTGGTGCTGATAAACTAATCACCATACTGGGACAACTCACTCCGGTTATGAATAATAACCTTACCCGTATGGAGCACCCTGATCCACAACATGGAGGATCAATGTTAGATCGCTTCATGAGGCAAAAACCACCAACATTCAATGGGAGTACAAATCCATTTGTAGCTGAGCAATGGATAAGTTCTCTAGAGAAAATATTTTAGGCTTTGGGAAGTAGTGAAAGGGAAAAAGTTATCATGGCAGTTTACCGCCTCACTGGAGATGCTGATAAATGGTGGTCATTTATTCAAAACATGAATGAAGATGATGAAGTATCAAATATGGAATTTAGGGAGTTCAAAGATCTGTTTTTAGAAAAATACTTTCCTCGTGACCATCGAGCAGATATGGAAAGGCAATTTCTGAGTCTGAGACAAAAGGAGGATGAAAATGTCGCAAAGTATGAGGATAACTTTACAAGGTTAGCAAGGTATGCTGGAGATTATATATTTAACCCAATAAGTAATATTGATTGTTTCTTTGATGGGTTAAAACCATTTCTCCATCGATCATTAGTCTCAAAATCCTTCTCTTCATACAATGACATTGTCTCATGTGCTATCAAGACAGAGAAAGAATTCTCTAAGTCATATGAATTTAAATCAAAGCAAGAGAAGAAGAGATCTGCTGATCAATCTGGGAATGGAAATAAAGGGAAGATGGGAAAATTTGAATATCCATCCTATAGTAAATGTGGGAAGAAACACCACGGTACTTGCTTAAAATGAATGGGAGTCTGTTACAAGTGTGGTGAAAAAGGCCACCAAGCTCGTGATTGCAAGGGGAAGAAGGAATCTACCGATGTCCAATTCTACAATTGCATGGAGATGGGACATTATGCAAATGAATTTCCTAAGCGTTAGGAAAACTTACCTCAGAAAAGGCCAAGGGATCAAGTCCAAGCTTATGCTATCACTACTACTGAGGTAGAAGCTCCTAAAGACATGGTGGCAGGTAATTTAATGGTTTCCTCAAGTTTAGAAAATGCATTATTTGATTCTGGATCATCTCATTGTTTCATATCTTCCCAATTTGCTAAGAATATTAGATATTTCCAATTTTATTTAACAAGGGAGTTGTCAGTTAAAACTACTAAGGGAATTATCATTGCAATAATGTTTTGTGAATCAGTCCCCATTAGAGCTCATAAATTTTCTTTATCCACTGATCTCATCGTCATACCTATGATTGAGTTTGATATAATCCTAGGTATGGATTGGATTTCAGACCATGATGCGAAGATTTATTATAAGAAGAAGGAGGTTATGATTTTTGATGATGATGATAAGGAACACCTTATCTTTAGAGCAGAATTGTCACCACGTAATTCTTCTCTAGATCCACCCCCAGTAGCTCAACTAAATTCAATTATTGGGGAGGAAGAGGATGAAATTACAGTGGGTGAGGAAAGGAATGTTCAAATAGAGTATGTACCCATTGTGAAAGAATATGTAGATGTGTTTCCGGAAGATTTACCTGGACATCCTCCAGAACGAGAAGTTGAGTTTTCCATTGATTTAATTCCTGGATCAAGGACTATATCGAAGACCCCTTATAGAATGGCCAATGTAGAATTAGTTGAATTAAATAAACAACTAGAGGTATTGAGTAATAACGGATTTATTCACCCTAGTGTTTCTCCATGGGAAGCCCCTGTTCTTTTTGTTAAAAAGAAAGATGGATCTATGAGGTTATGTATCGACTACATGGAGATCAATGCTATAACAATAAAGAAAAAGTATCCCCTACCTTGGATTGATGATTTATTTGAAAAACTGCATAGAGCTCAATACTTTACAAAGATTTACCTTCGATCTAGATACCATCAATTGTATGTGAAGAAGGAAGACATTCCGAAGACAGCATTTCGAACCAGGTATGGGCATTACGAGTTTACAGTAATGCCTTTTGGATTGACTAATGAACCCTCTGTATTCATGGATCTGATGAATAGAGTTTTCAAGAAATATCTTGATGAATTTGTGGTGGTATTTATTGATGATATCTTGGTATACTCCAAAAGCTATGAAGATCATGAAAATCACTTGCGCATTATCCTGAACACTCTGAGAAGACATGAATTATATGGGAAGTTTAGCAAGTGTGAATTCTAGCTTCAGAAGATTTCCTTTCTTGGACATATTATCTCTAAATATGGAATCTCTGTTGATCCTTCTAAGACCAAAGCAATCTAAGAATGGCCTTCACCGACGAGTATAACTGAGGTATGTAGTTTTATTGTTTTAGCAGTTTATTATCGACATTTCACCCAGAATTTTGCCCGGTTGGCTAACCCATTAACAAAGCTCACACGTAAAGGGGATAAATTTTTTGGACAAAAGAGTGTGAAGAATGTTTCTAAGAAATGAAGAGAATATTAGTCAATTCCCATATATTGACTCTACCATCGGGGAATGATGGGTTCGTTATTTATAGTGATGCATCGAAGAAAGGATTTGGTTGTGTCCTTATGCAGAATGATAGGGTTATTGCCTATGCATCATGATAGTTGAAAAGTCATGAATAAAACTATCCTACTCATGATCTCGAGTTAGCAGCTGTGATCTTTTCTTTGAAGATATGGAGGCACTACCTCTATGGTGAAAAATGTGAGATTTATACTGATCACAAGAGTTTGAAGTATATTTTCTCACAAAAAGAACTCAACATGAGGAAAAGGAGATGGCTTGAATTACTCAAGGATTGTGATTGTATGATACACTACCACCCGGGGAAAGCAAACAAGGTGGAATATGCTTTGAGCCGAAAATACCATGGAGTTTTGAACAATATGATAATTGAAAGGGATCCAATTTTCATGGATCTAGTAAAGATGGACATGGGAATAACTAGGGAAAGTGAAACATCAATGCTTTTTCAAATGGTTGCCAAACCATCTTTACTGGAAAGGATTAAGAGTTCTCAGACTGATGATGAAGAATTTCAAAAGAAGATTAAAGCTGTGAATGATGGGATATTGAGAGACTTTGTGTATGAAGATGGAATTTTGAAATTTGGGAAGAGACTTTGTGTTCCCGATATACCTGATCTAAAAAGGGAATTGCTGGATGATGCTCATAGTTCCAATTTCTCTATACACCCTGGGAGAACCAAAATGTATAGAGACTTGAAGGAACATTTTTGGTGGGACAACATGAAGAGGGAGATTTCTGATTTTGTGTCAAGATGTATGGTTTGTCAACAAGTGAAAGCTAGAAGGAAACAGCCTGGAGGAGTCATGCAATATCTTCCCATACCGGAGTGGAAATGGGACAATATTACGATGGACTTTGTCATGGGGCTACCAAAGACTCCTAGAAGGAATGATGCAATATGGGTTATTGTTGATCGTCTTACCAAGTCAGCACATTTTCTTGCTCTAAGAGAAGATCTACCACTGGAACTTCTAGAAAGACTATATATTAATGAAGTGGTGAGACTTCATGGAGTACCCCTATCGATTGTTTCTGATCATGATCCCCGTTTTACTTCAAGATTCTGGAAAATTCTTCAGAAAGCCTTGGATATTGAACTTCATTTGAGCACTGCCTACCACCCTCAAACAGATGGACAATCAGAACAAACTATTCAAACCTTAGAAGATATGTTGAGATCCTGCTCACTTGACTTTCAAGATATGTGGGATCAATATTTACCTCTAGTAGAATTTTCCTATAACAATATCTTCCATTCGAGTATTCAGATGGCACCATATGAAGCGTTATACGGAAAGAGATGTCGCACACCAACCTATTGGGATGACTTTGGTGAAAGAAAAATAGTAGGCCCTGAACTAGTAGAGGAAATGATGGAAAAGGTGAAGGTAATCCAAAACCATATCAAAGCAGCTCAAAGTAGGCAGAAGAGCTATGCCGATAATCGAAGGAAGGATTTGGAATTTCAAGTCAGTGATCATGTTTTCCTAAAGGTATCTCCATGGAAGGCAGTCATACATTTTGGTAAGAAAGGTAAATTGAGTCCCAGGTACATCGGACCTTTCGAAATTCTAGAAAAAATTGGGGCTGTAGCTTACTGTTTGGCAATACCGCCAAATCTCTCCAAAGTTCATGATGTGTTCCATGTATCACTGTTGAGGAAATACATGCCTGACACAATGCATGTACTCACCTATGAAGAATTAGAACTAGAACTCAATCTGTCTTATTACAAAGAGCCTGTCAAGATTCTTGATATGAGAGAACAAGTACTGAGAAACCGGATGACTCGTCTGGTAAAAGTCTTGTGGAGAAACCATAAGATGGAAGAGGCAACGTGGGAACCCGAGGAACTTATGATGAAGAACAACCCGAGTCTTTTCATGCGGTAGTATTCTAGAAATTTTGAGGACGAAATTATTTGAAAGAGGGGAGAATGTAACACCCCAAGCTTCTACGGTACACTTCTTTTTGAATAATGCAATAGCATGTGTTGTACGCAACATCGAGTTCTAACACACCATAACCAGTCAAACTAGCCGTTATGAATAGTAATACCCACTTTTTGAAATGTATAAATTTTATTTTTCAAAATGGACTTCATTTTTGGATTCGGAATATTGAAATTATCCTAGGGTAAATTTTTGGTATTTTTCTGAAAAACTTCATTTTTTGATGAATAGTGAAACCACTAAGTGGTAGTTAAAAAAACAGAATTTTTCATAAAACTTAATTTTACCGCTTCTGTGAGTGGAATTTCGAAAATCCAAGAGACACGGTTAATATCAAGGAGTAAAATGTGGTTCAATGAGATGAAAATAATTTTTTCTGAATTGTAAATTTTTACTTTTATTTACCACGGATAAAAGTAAATAGGTTAAATAAGGGTAAAAATGATATTAATATTACCCTAAAACATGTCCTAATTCTATTGGAAAAGTGTATCTCGACCAAAAACAACCTTAGTAATAAAATATTATCATTTAGGTCCACTTGTATTAGATTAGGACATTTATTATTATTTAATTCAAAGAAGAGTTAAAAGAGTAAAATCAAAGTTTATTTACTAAACCATTTTTAATATATGGTTACACATAAGATAAATTCGATTATAAATATTCATTAGAAATCTAAAAATATTTCCTACATAATGATATTTTATTTATAATTTTTAGAAAGTAAATAATTTAATTTATTTATGACACAATGATAATGTAGTAATTACCATAATCGTAAAAAATTAAAATAATTGATATTATAAATACCCAAATAAATATAATATGAGACTTTTTATGAATTAAACTAATTTTCAAGGTTAATATGACATGTTAGGAATTATGTAATTAACTTTTTCAGAAGTAATAATTTTGTTATGATTTTCACAAAAATCAATTTTCCAAATAGTGTCAAAATTGACATAAAAGAGTTTTTAAAACAAATATTATATTATTAATTGACATTCAATTCCTAAAAATCTATGGTTCGGCCAAGAGACTTATATCATGATATATGTATCATTAATGGACCACTTGGAGGTCTCTTGGGGGTATATAGTAAGTTTATTAACTATATAATATAAAAATACAAAGTGACATGGTAAGTGTCAAACTAATTAACTAAGAGTTAAAACTAAAAGATAAGGTTAATATAATGACCCAAACCTATCTAAATTATATTGGTTGAGTGTTTTTCAACCCATTACCACCTTAAACTTTAAATAATACACTTTTTAGCCATTATAAACCGAATATTAATTTATTATAAAATAATATTTCTAGCTTTTCCAAAGGTGCCCCTCACCCCTCTTATAAAAGGCCACTCCCCCTTCTCATTAATTCACACCTTCGAAGCCATTTGACTCGGCCAAACTCTGCTCAAATACTCTCTCAGCTTCCCTCACTTCATTCTAGATTCGTTCCTTTAGTCATAAATCCAAACTAAGGATCCCTTTTGATCAAATCAAAAGGAAGAAACCGGAGAAGAGGTAATGTTTTCACCACCCTCTTTCAAGTTCCTTTCTTCTTAAACATCTTCTTTATTTCCCATTATAAAATAATAACTCCAGTATCTTATATATACTGTGATGATATTATAAATATGGTACAACCATATTCATTATTCTATCCATTCTTTGAATAACATGTCACCATACGTGCGTACGTACGGCTTACCGTCTCCACGTCGTGGTGTAATTGTTATTCAGTAAATTATTATTTGGATGGGTATAATAATGATGTGTAATTCATGTAAATAATAAATATAACATGATAATGATTCTGTATATATGATATAACATCCAATTATATATTATTTTAATATCAAAATAATGATATTGTTGCTCGTGCATACGTACAGACTACCGTCTCCACGAACGTGATGAGATTCATTCTCCATCGTATCCATTCAAGTCTAATTCTCATTTGATGATTAATAATAGTATATAAAGACTTGATATGATTATGTATATGATTAAGATACAACCTATCCATGAAAAACACAGATTACCTAACAAAACATATAAAATAAAACGAGTAAGTTAACACCCGAAACAACGATAATACTAAGATATTATTAACAAATCAATGTTAAAAGATCATATATGATATCATATTAATGTATATGATTCTTGTATAATTTAATAACAATTATTTCACCATTATACAGGAGGTTAACCTACCCCAACCAAGGAAATGTACAAGATAAGGGTTTATTTCTCAATCTCTTCATTATCTGAGGTTGTTTATACGTAATAATCTACTGGGACTTCTTTATCATCCACATCCATGTTTCTTAAAAATGTATTTCAAAAAAAATTACTATTTACTATAATATGGGTTAAAGTCATTTATACCCTTGTTGACTTTTATAAGTGGTTTATAAAGGAATCTTTCCGTCATTTTCCAAACAAGGTCCTTTTTAACCTTTTCGACAGAATTAAGGTAAGAATGTTTTTTTAACTTATATGGCGGGTGCGGCTATTTTCCGCCATTATAAAATCGTCAAAGCTTCCCTTACAAGCTTATAAGAATATTTTCATAGAAAATTTTTTATTTTATAAATATATGACTCTTAAATGATTTCAAAATAGAAATAGATATTTCTCTAAAAAGAGTTTTGATTTCATCTATATCAACATCCTTTGATGGATTTTATGCTTATTGAAGATGATTTATTATGATAAAAAACTTCTATATTGTATTGAAGGTTTTGTGATATGTTTGACTGTGGATGTGTTATTTTTATACCATTCATGGTTTATAGATGAATTATTTACATTTCTTATGCTAGTTTTATTACGAATGTTTATGTTATGTTTAAACCTTTTCATATGGGAATGCATTGGACTTAATATGTAACGGGTGGAGCCCCCTATAGCTCCCTGATACATCGGTAGGTCTCATGAGACAAACTAGTGTCTTGGAACAAGGCCTTGAAAAAATCTTATTGGTAGTCTTAGCACGAGGCCTTGGATATGTGCTTATGATAGTCTGGCATTATGCATTCCATCATTATGAAGGTGTTTATTGATATTGCATGTGAATATTTGATTAGTAGAATATCCATGTGAATAAGTAAATGGCATTATTTCATTTTATTTTTTCCATACTATGTTGAAGTTTAAGTTTAAAAGGCTTTTGTTTTAGTTATACATTGCCTTAAATGTTTATTCTTATTTATGAAAGCTTCCGCTATATTTTTATCCTTACTGGGCATTTGAGATCACCCCTTTTCTATGTTTTATTTTTTCCAGGATGTGAAGAAGTAATTTATGAATGACCTATAGGGATAGTATGAGGAGATAAGAGTGTGGACTATGGAGACTATATTGTTGTAGTTTTCATTTTATGATGTAATGTAAACTTTATTAATGTTTATAGTTATTCCAAGGCTACTAAAACAATCGGTCTTTTGATACTTGATCTTTCTTGTGATCATGTCAATGTTATGTAATAATGCACCGACTCTGGGTAACTGGGGTCGGGGCGTTACATTTATGGACCATGTTCCTGAACTTCTTCTTTGAAATAAGTCCCAATATCTATCTATTTGGGCAGTCATACATACATAATCCCCACATCATATTCCATGATTTCATCTTTCATGGAAAAATTGTCCGGTTTCACCAATACCTCTTGTTTCTCACACTGAGCATGACTCACGTGATCTTAGAATGTAAAAGTAATTATGACATCTTTCTTTGATCCATCAATATTACATAAACATCATACTCCCTTAATCGAACTACGTGGGTTCTGATTCCTTTTCTAAATAAAGGATACGTAGGTAGCCCATCTACGGGTACGATCCTAACTCTGAAATAATCTATGTTCTTCTGAATGACAATAAACTTCAAGTGCCCCACCGAGTGGATTTAAAACTAGTATGGTCATCCTAATGACCAAGAGACTTTTATATAATGTATTAAAGGATACCATTGACTAATAATCTCTAACAAATATAGATGATTCTCTATCAATGAAGAATCGTGAATACATATAAAAGATTCTCTATATTTCCAACATATCAATCATTGATTGTCATATCTAAAGGAAAGCTCATTTTATACTTGGTAATTTAATAAGGATTCAAAAATATAACTTAAATCAATAAAGAGAGTCCCAGAGTAGACAATAATTCCCCTCAAAAAGGTGTGATGATTCCGACCTCTCATCCTCTCGACCAATGCGAATTTCTAAGCGTCATCAGTCCATAACTAATGAGTGCCTACCTTTGGAAAGTATGTCCCAATGGATATGGAATCATTGGATGTTTTCAGTTCTACGAAAAAACCTGTTAGAACCCGCTTGGAATGTTTGAACCTTAAATCAACGAGGTCATTCCCAATTCCAGAGGAAACAAAAAAATGGTGAACCCGACGTGAATCCTTAACCAAGTTAAAGTGATGTTTTACCTATTTGTTAGGCCCCTATTTAAACTCAATGAGAGGGCCAACAAGACAATCAATAACATATGTGCTTATCCAAAAGATGTAGTGGTCGGACTTATCTTTATTACGTATTTTATATCAAACAGGCACTCTTTTTCAAGATCTTTTGCATTAGAGAAATGGATTCTCTTAAGTTCACACCCGTGAATACTTCTGTTGTGAATACTACTGCTGGGAAGGCCTCTGCTGCTAATCCTGCTGGATCATCGTCCGCTCTGAGGATGACATCACCTACTCAGCATCTTCAATGTTGGGTATCAAATGCACTGGTTAAGGAGTACTGTCAAAACGGTACTATTCCGACTCTGGAGGCTGCTCGACAAGCCCTCTAAGTAAATAATTCACCCTGGTCGTCCGGACAGTAATGACCAGCGATCAAGAATCAGGTGGTTCCAACCACTGTCTCCAACTATTTTGGGTAGTTATCCCTAGAATGCAATCACCATTCACTCCCATATTCTAAGGAGGTGAATGAGCAAGTCCCTCAGGGCGTTAATTCAAGGAGACAGGAGTCCTTCCTGAGGGCTCCCATCAACAATCGTCGCCAGACTCATGCGGAAGTGTGCCCTCAACATGATGAGGGTATCATCTCCAGGCATTCGGTTTAGGTTCCTTGAACCCGAGCAGGCAAGAAGAACCACTGGAGACAAAATCTGGTCAACAGTGAGCAGGTTCTCATCTCTGCCATCTCCAGATAAGTCCACCAACCTAACATGGTGGCAAGCAATGAGTGGTCACACACACCCGTCCGTTTTAATCCTGATTTCTAGCAGACTCATCTGGCAGTAGCACGCAAATCCCACCAGGAAATTCCGGCGGAGTACAATAGACAGGAACATACACCTGTTTATAAATCATCAGCTAGTCAGCAAACTCATCTAACTACATACGATGGATCTCGCCAACCCAATGTGTTAACAACGGGTAAACAGGCACATACACTTTCTTACACTCATCAATCCTGCCAGCAACCTCATCTATAAGTATTTAAGGAAACTCATCAACCACGTTCGGCGGAGTGCAATCAGCAGGCACATACACCTTCTAGTATTGATCAAGCCTACCAACCGTCTTGTTTGGTAGCATTCGGAGAAGTTAGTTGGAAAGCTCTGACGACAAACAGGAGGCAAACTCAACTCTCTTCTTCCACACTTGAGTACTGTCAGGATTCACTGATAGGAAAAGGAGGACAGGAGTAGGAACACACACCTACTCCAAGCACGAAATGGACGTATATCCTCGTTCTGGCAGCTGAAGTCACCAAGCATATTCTATCAATGGTGAAAGAGCAGAAGTAAATCCCTGCTCATATTTTGGATGCCTGCCAGGATATTATAACAGCTTCAGTAGCATCTCAGGGAAAGACACATAAATCTATCCCTACTAGTGGAGTGACACATCAACAGTTCACTTCGGAACAGACACACACCTCTGTTCCAATCCAAGAGGGTTGTGAGGCGTACTCCCCCATATTGTACGGACAACCAAGTCATGCACAAACAACTGATTTGAGTAGAGATAATCAGCCTAACCAGATCATTTCTCCTGAGCAGGCACATACACCTACCCATAATGACCACTTTCATCAACAATTGGTTCCTAAATTGAGTAATAAGGCGTCTAAAAATAAGACCGCCCAGCACAGTCAAGAAATCAAGGGCCAATTTGTAAAAAGGACTTGCTCGACGCTGGAGTTCTTGAAGCCCTCAGAAAATTATCTGTTGGAATTCAAGATTCTACTCCCCCTTTTCCCAATAGTGGGAACATTAATTCTTAAGGTCTTCATTAGATACTTCCTCATGAAGGCTTTCTTCATGACAGTTCGGTCGATCTCGAAGTTTCGTCTTCAGATGAGATCCACAGGAACCCTCTGTGTGTCCAGAAGACCAAGGAGAAAAATGTTTCATTTTTTTCTATAACCCACCATGGTGGTCCTTCCCATGATGATGAATTTAACTATGAAAGTCTTCTACGTAGTTATAATGCACATTGCCTGGAAAATGCTTCAATGGACAATGTAGTGACAAGAAAGCCCTCTTATCTTGACATACATGCAAATGCGAAGCCAGTCATGTCTGATGCTTCACCACTAGCAGGTGAAATACTTTCTCAATCAGAAGATATCCCGGGGTGTATGTCATTCTCCGAACCACCCCTGGGTCGTTCAACTTCTAGTTTGATTAGCGAATTCTCTACCGATCTTGTTGAATCCGATGAAGCAACAAAGAAGCACGAAATCTGGTCTAATCAGGTAGAATAATCTTCATTTAATGATAAGAGGAAATTATAAATATTAGAAAACAATTAGCTAAAGGTGAAGTGCCAGTTATGTTTTGGCCTTTGGCCAACTCTCAGTATGATATTCCAAAGATGTTGACGGAAGATGGAATTCATGATATTCTTCTCAACAATTTGAAAACTCTATGTCAGTTGAAAAATAAAATATTATCTTATGATGAATATGAAAATCATATCAAGATAATAGAAGGGTTACAATGCCAAATTGACTTGGCATCTCTCTCAATTTCTCGATATCCGAAGGCTAAAAAGCAGCAGAGACCCCTTCAGCATTCATGACTTGCTGCACTCAGAATATTGCGCTAGTTAATTTCCAATGCCCCATATGGTATTCATATCAGGGGATGGGGTGTTCATGGAGAACTACATTTCATTGTACTCTCCAATTAGAAAAGCTTTCCGAAAATGGTCTCATGCAACGTTATTGTCCATGGCCGGCCACAATCAATTGGCTTTGTTTGTAATCAAAGGCTTGCTCAAGAACAGGCCTCAACTAGTTCTTCTCAAAATCAAGCATACAGAAAACAATTTGTTGAATTACTCCTGCATCAAGTGAACGAGAATATTGAAAAGTCCTCTCATTTGGAGAAATTACATCATCAAGTGATAGAAGTGTCAGAAATCATCCAACGGTCTTTTGAGTCGGGTGATAAAAGTGGATGTAGGTTGATGCATCCAGCTAATTTCCAGACTAAAGTCTGTAAGATCAAGAGAGCTTACAAGATGGTCTCAGATATAGCATGTAAAGAACCACCCCAGCTTATCAGACTGGGGACTCTTTTAACCCAACCCTCAGAATCAACAAATAGGATTCGAGGAGTTGAGTAGGAACAACAGGAATAGCACCAGTCCACCGGAATGTGGACTTTTTCAAATCCTCAATCTCTTCCTTAGAGAAAGTCAGTCTTCTCTCGATTATGTAAGAATCCCCAAGAGGAAAGAAGAGCCAAATTATCCAGAGATTCCCTCCAAGTTACGATTCATCAAGATGTTCCTGAGGGATCAAATTGACAAAAGTCAATGTCTCATTAGAGACATGGAAAAAGACAATATCACATAAATGCCGATAGAAGGTATGCAATGCGTTATGCATCAATTAATGTCATCAATGCCGTTGTTTCTGATCCACCAGATGAGGTTCACTCAGAGGGATCAGATGAAGAGGTTCCTACTCAAGAAGTTGTACGCACATACATAAATGAAGAAGGTGTGCGTACACGAAATCAAAGGCTTACCCAAAATATGGGTGTTACTTCAAGTAACCCACTTCCCCCTCTCCGAAATGGATCCAACAAGGGGAAAGGAAAGAATCAGGTTACATACCCTTCCTCTGGAGAAGGCCAATCACTCTCACTAGAGAAAATATTTTCACAACATGAGGAAGAAATGAAGGAATTGAGGAGGATGAATGCAGAACTACTTCAGGTTAGTCTTCATCCTAAGCGTGCTGGAGTCAGCCCGCCAAAGGAATTTGATGTGGCTACTAAGATGGATCAATAATATCATCCTTTATCAGTACACCATCATAGGTCTAATCCTATGAGTCAAGTGCAACAACAATCGGCAGTGCTTCCATCGGGCGCAGTACCAGCTGCCACATCTGTCCAAGCTCCAGTCATTGTGCCTATTCAGGTCCAAGATCAACTGGATGTTTCTAAAAACTACTATTGAGTCATTAAAAACTCGGTTGGAGGCTATGGAGGAAAAACGAGCTCAAATTCAACCAGAAAAGAAATCTTACCCTGAATGGGTTGATGCAATTCCTCCCGCATAAAATTTTGCAAGTGCTACATTCCCAATATTTAATGGTTCTGGAGACCCATAGAAACACTTAAAACATTTTGTTTCTCATTGTGATCCTATGATGGGAACGATTCAGCAACAAGAAGCAGTTAAGCTTAGGATTTTTGTACAGTCATTACAAGGACCTGCTTTTTTCTGGTACACAAGCTTGCAATCCCGGTCAATTACTGGATGGGAGGATCTTTGTCAATGATTACTTCTTCAATTCAGCTCAACATTGCCAAAGAAAACAGTTTTTGATCTTACAAACTGTAAGCAAAGGGATAATGAAAGGGTTTCAGATTTTATTGCTCGTTGGAAGGGATTAACATATTCCCTGAGCTTAGCACTCCCTTAAGAGGAATTATTGCCAATCTGTGTGGAAAATCTGCGTGATGAGTTACGCACGCCGTTGATCCCTATGAAATACATAGGAGGGTTTTGAGACCTTACATCAATCGCTCAATAGATTTAATATTCTCTTATAAAGACTAAGGACAAAACTCGTGTAATTCCATCAGTTACGGGAAGGAGAATGGGTAAAGCAGAGACTGCCATAGTTATGCATAAACATGCACCTGTACCTGCTTCTACTTCAAAACCTTTATCTTCCCTAAGGACTCCACCTCCTGAGCGTCGGAAATAGTGGCTGTTTCGTCAAGACGATCAAAGAGATCAAAGACGGAAACAATTTAAGGATTTGAAAATCAAATTTCACTCTTTCCAAAATGAACAAGTTCCTGGCTACATAATTTCAGCTCTGGAAAATAATTTGGTTCAATTGCCAAGGCCCAAATGGCCGAACAAGGAAGGAGATGAAGACTGTCCCATCTATTTCCCCTTTCATCAGATATTGGGGCATCCCATTCATGAGTGTTTTCTCTTTAAGGACCTCCTGTAAAAAATGGTCAACTCAGGACAAGTCAAACTGAAAGGTTATTCAGCTCAGGTAGCATGTGTTACTGCTACAACTCCAGAGGAAGAAGGTGAGTGGTAGGAAGTCAAAAGAAAAAAATGCGTATAAATATGATGATTGGATGGTCAGAAAAATGATCAACCAAACTCATTCCATTTTGTGGACTCAATTGAAGAAAACAATTGTGTCTTCTGTTATGAAAGCCACATCAAAACCCTCTTCATCAGAGGGAAAATCCTCAAAGAAACGGCATAATTCAAAGAAAGAA
This sequence comes from Viscum album, assembly GCA_963277665.1. Taxonomy (NCBI): domain Eukaryota; kingdom Viridiplantae; phylum Streptophyta; class Magnoliopsida; order Santalales; family Viscaceae; genus Viscum; species Viscum album. The sequence continues at coordinate 1,043,081,797 of OY728166.1, forward strand.
GAAAAATCAGAAGAAGATGAGTATGCGTCAAAGCCCAAGTTGTCTTTGACTCTAGCATATTTTATGCCATCTAAGTCAAATCCACGGGAACCATCCCATAAAACGGCATAGCCTAAATTGGCTAGTCAGGCAGAGTCTTCATTGGATGAAGAGTTTATCTTCGGTTCTGTTAATATGATTCATTTAATAGATCCTTATTCCAGTCACAGTTTTGATTTCTATGAGCCTGGGTTCCCTGTATCAAATAGAGGAATCAAAGGGAGTTCTATAGGCTCAGGGTATAGGGGAAGATGTGGATATTTCAGAGGCCACTATTCCAATTCTACCCCTTCTAGAACTATGTATGCGGCAGAAACTCGTGGCAGATCCCTTTAATGAGATAAACAAGAACAAGAAAGTTCTTCCACACAAGGCAGATTTAGTCCTGGCACAGTTATTCTGGAGGATCGGTTGGAAGTTACACCTTCTTCATCTTAGCAAGTAAATGGACCTAATCAGTCTAATCTTTCAATTCCAGGAGTATTACCAACTCCTACCCCAATACAAGATACATCAACTTCCAAAGCATCAACTTACAAGGAACCTGTTAAACCACATGTTCCTATTGGGAAACACAGACCTTTGGATCAAAAGTATGATGTATTGAAACACCTGGCCCAAGTACCGGCCAAGTTATCAATTTTGGATGCCTTTAATTTATCAAAGGATCTTTGGGAGGCACTCATTGAGGCTTTGTCAAGTCCTCAGGATTTTGAAACTAAAATTGTTGTGGCTGAAGCCTAACATGTAAAGAATAATCTTGCAGAATGCCATGCAGTGATATCTTTCACAGATGAAGATAAAGATGATGTCGTGCATGGACATATTAGACCTTTGTATTTATCTTTCAAGGTCAATGGTGTAGAAATCCTAAGATCTTTCATTGATAATGGTTCAGGAGTCAACCTCATACCCATTCGTACACTTTGTCGATTGGGCCTCACGGAATCTGATCTATCTCCTTCTACTATGATGTTACAAGGATATGATAAAAATGAACAAGAACCAATGGGCGATATTACATTCAGAACTTAGTTTGGAGATCTTGTATCCAATTCAGATTTCATGGTTTTTGATCAAGACTCAGCCTTCAACATCTTACTTGGAAGACTCTAGCTACCTCAACATGCGGTTATCCCTTCATCATATCATCAATGTCTCAAATATTGTTTCGATGGTAATTTTGGGACATTTTATGGTGATAAGGCCTAATTCAAGACATGTGAATCTCAGTACATTGAGGTGGAATTCTGTCACATGAAGGGTAAGGAGAAATCCACTACAAGCGAGATTACCAAAGTTAATGCTCCATATGGTTTGGAAAAAATTCCAGTAAACCCATTTTCACATGTGAGTACAGATTATGTGTTGCCTATCATTCAAATTGACAAGATAGGCCCAAATCAAAATACTCTTATGGAAACTTCCATAATGTCAATTATGGTAATCAAGCCAGACAGCATGGGAGAAATTGGTGATTCACCAAGAAATGATGAAAGCTCAAATGGGGATGTCTTCATTTCATCCGCTGAAATTCAGAAAGTCTATACTTCACCAACCAGGCTAGATGAAGTTATATCAATGCCAAAGGTGAACGATGATGTCGATTCTCAATCCATCATCTCTTCTTTATTACCCAAGGAAGACCCTTCAACATCAATCGAGTCAGAAATGGAAGCTTCCTCTTCAAGATGTTCAAATTTTAACATCTCTTCTGATCATGAAAATTCTACTTCATCATCTACTATGCAAGTAGAAACAGAAGAGATAACACATGTTAAATAATAAGAGGAAGATCTCAGGGATGATCTTCCAGCATTTGAAGAGGGTATCTCTACCACCGTGGATGAACTCAGAGAAATAAATCTGGGTACAAAAGAAGATCCACACCCCACTTTAATTAGTGCGGCCATGACTCTTAACGAGAAATAGATGTATGTTTCATTTTTTAAGAAAAATCAAGATATATTTGCATGGAACTATACAGAGATTTCAAGCCGTGATCCTGATGTCACTACTCATCGTTTGGGTTTGCCAGAAGAACATCGAGGATTCAAGCAAGCTGCCAGAAGAACACACCCAACTTATGCTTCCAAAATTGAAGATGAAGTGGATAATCTTATAAAATCTAACTTCGTTAGAGAAGTTCAATATCCCAAATGGTTGGATAATATTGTCCATGTGAAGAATAATAATGGACAAATTAGAGTTTGCATTGATTTTAGAGATCTTAATCAGCATTGTCCTAAGGATTATTTGCCAGTTCCAATCACAGAACTCTTAATTGACGCAACAGCTGGCTATGAAGCACTTTCCTTCATGGATGGATATTCCGGGTATAATCAAATCTGAATGGATCTAGAAGATGAAGAATCTACAGCCTTCAGAGCCCCTCAGGGCGTGTTCTGATATCGGGTAATGCCCTCTGGCCTAAAAATACAGGCGCAACATATTAGCATGCCATGCATCGTATCTTCAAACCCTTTTTAGGGAAGTTCGTTGAATGTTATGTGGACGATTTGGTGGTTAAATCCAAACAACGTTCTAATCACTTGTCTGATTTGGAAATCATATTCCAAAAACTTTGACAACATAATTTGAAGATGAACCCCTTAAAATGTGCTTTTAGGGTAACCTCAGGAAAATTTCTTGTCTTTGTTGTACGTCATTGTGGTATTGAAGTCAATCCTGAGAAGACAAAGTCAATCCTTGGTATGTCACCTCCTCGAAATTTGAAAGAATTGAGAGGAATTCAAGGAAACTTATCCTATATTTGGCGTTTCATTGCCAATTTGGTAGGCAAAAGTTTACCCTTCACCAAATTGATGAAGAAGGGAGTCACTTACCAGTGGACTGAATAATGTCAAGAATCATTCGATATTCTCAAGAAGTATCTCTTGAGTCCACCGGTATTAATGTCACATGTTGAAGGAAGACCACTTATCCTCTATGTGACATCTTTAGAGCGATCATTGGGTGCCTTTTTTGCTCAAAATAATGATGCTGGGAATGAAAAAAGCCTCTACTATCTTAGTCGGACTATGCTTGAAGAAGAAACTTGATACTCAAGTATTGAGAAATGCTGCCTATAATTAATCTTCGCAGTTCAAAAGTTGAGACACTACCTGCAACATCATGAGGTCCAATTGGTATCTCATAATAACCCGCTCAAATTCATCCTTAGTCGTCCAATGCTTACAGGACGTCTCGCAAGGTGGGCAGTTATTTTGCAGCAATTTGATATCCAATGTGTGCCTCAAAAGGTAATAAAGGGCCAATCTCTAGCTGATTTTCTTATTGAACACCCTTCATTAGAAGATACATCTTCATATATTGAACTTCCTGATGAAGAAGTCTTCTTTATTCAGGATAGTCTTCAAACATGGAAAATGTACTTTGATGGTGCTTCCAGAAGTCCAACGGGGAGGAAAATAGAAAAATACCAAATTCAACAAAGTTGGGTAAGGAATTGTTCTCATTTCTCCAAAAAAGTTAGTGTTACCCTATTCCTTCTCATTGTTCGGAGGCAGTACAAATAATGAAGCAGAATACCAAGATCTCATCGCAAGCTTGGAATTGGCGCTTCAATCACAAGTGAATCACTTAAAGGTGAAAGGTGATTAAGACCAGGTAATCAAACAATTCAATGGGGATTATGCCATCAGAAAAGAGGAACAAATCCCTTTGTATGATTATTTCAGAGAGTTAATGGCGGAATTTCCTATGGAACTGACAGTTTCTTATGTCCCGCGATCACAAAATGCCCAAGCTGATGCACTAGCTAATATAGCCACAGCTCTAGAAGATCAAAATCGGGACGAGATAACCATCAGTATTGCCCACCGTCGTACAATTTAACCTTATGTTCAAATTAGAATAGAGGAAATCAATGAAATTAGTCCCATTCCTAAACCATATGTTCATACTACAGGATGGATGACACTATCAGGGAATACCTTCAAAATGGAACACTTCCACCTAATAGAGCTGGGAAAGAACAAATCTGGTGATGTGTGGTCAATTTTACTCTTTATGATAGCCCAGAAAACCTAGATAAATCTCTCTACAAGCGTGGTTTTGATGGAGTTCTCTTCAGATGCATTGATGGTGAAGAGACAATGGCTGTCATGAAAGAAGTGCATGCAGGAGTCTGTGGTGCCCATTAGTCTGGACATAGACTGTCTGATAAAATTCGAAGGCTTGGATACTTTTGGACTTCAATTTTTTTTAAAGGTTGGGGCCGAAGCCTCATTTATTATTAAAGGAAAGCAAAGACCTATTTTAACTGGGTAGAGGGAGACCCATTACATAGCCCGAAGGCCCAGTGGGCATTTAGCCCATTACATGGCCCGTAGACCCATTTTTTTGGCCCGAAGCCCATTCTGTGAATAGTACTGCTATAGTACCTGCTCTGTTACAGTACTGCACAGTACTCGCCACCGCTACAGTACTCTGCCGCCGCTACAGTTCCCCGCCGCTGCTACAGTGCTCTCCATTGCTACAGTATGCTACAATACTGCTACAGTAACCTATGCCCAATGGGTTTTAAACCCCCATTTTTCATGTAGATTTAAGGGGTGCTTACCACTAAGCCAAACCCCAACTACTACTTTTGGACTTCAATGATACAATATTGTGTTGATTTCACAAATAAGTGTCATTCATGCCAAGTATATGCCAACTTCATTCATCATCTCCCAGAGTTGCTTCATACAACTAAATACTCGTGGCCATTTGCCACATGGGGAATGGATGTGGTGGGACCTTAACCTTCAGCTACAGCCAAGCAGTTTAAGTATATTCTTACTGCTACTAACTTATTTTTCAAATGGGAAGAGGAAATACCTCTCAAAGAAGTTAGTTCTAAAATCATTTTTAGCTTCATCAAGTCTAACATCATTACCAGATTTGGTGTCCCTCATGCCATATTGATGGAAATGGCACTAACTTCTATTCATCCGAGGTGAGGAATTTGTATCAAGAATACAACATAAAATCCAATCATTCATCTCGTTATTAGGTAGTGGTCAATGTCCAGATAGAAGCCTTCAACAAGACTCTTTTAAACATACTACAAAAGATGGTGGATAAAGATAAGAGGTCATGGCCTGATAAACTCTTTCATGCTTTATGGGCTTATCAGACCACCACCCGCACTGCAACGCGGTCAACTCCATATTCACTGGTATATGGAACGGAAGTAGTATTTCCCACTGAAGTTCAATTACCTTCACTCAGAGTAGCCATTTGTGATTAGTAATCTATATATAAACAATATCAAAAGCGATTGAATGAATTGGAACGGTTAGATGAGAAAAGATTTTGCACCCTGCACCACTTGGATGTCTACCAGAATCGAATAGCACGAGATTTCAACAAAAAAGTTCGTCTTCGTTCATTCATTCAGGGAGAATTGGTATTGGTTCTCAGAACTCCAATGATACCAGGAAAGAAACTTCCCAAGCTTGAACCAAAATGGGAAGGACCTTACTCAGTACATAAGGTCTATTCCAATGGATCTTATTCTTTAATCTCAATGGATGGAGAACTCATCACTACTCCAACCAATTCCTGATTTCTGAAGAATTATTTTGTGTAAACACAAAATACATCATCAATGGTCCATGCATATGACCTTAAACTATTTGCATTTCTCTCATGTCCAGCAAGATGTTAAACTGCACCATCTATGGTCCATGTATATGACCTTAAACTATCCAAACTTTTATCCAAAATGACATTAAACTGTGTCCCCCTCATCGTCCTTGCTATATGATGTTAAACTATACAACAACGGTCCATACATATGACTTTAAACTATTCTCACCATCGTCCAACATGACGCTAAACTATATCATCCCTTTTCGTCCAACATGACGTTAAACTGTGAAAAAGTCTCTAAAACGTCCAATATGACGTTAAACTATGTCCTCTTTTGTCCTTAATGCATGACATTAAACTGCACAGCCCCCCTTTTGTCCAACATGGCATTAAACTGTATTGTCCCCATCGTCCTAACTACATGACGCTAAACTGTAAAAAAATCCCTTAATACGTCCTACATGACGTTTTACTGTATTTTGTCCATGTTGCATGACACTAAATTGTGCAGCACCAATAGTCCTCACTGCAAGACTTTAAACTTCATAGTCCCTTCATATGTCCTACATGAAATTAAACTGTACATTGTTAGGGTTGTTTCTCCCTCTTGTTTCTCACACCAAGTATGAATCACGTGAGCTTAGAGTAAACTTCAACCATAACACCCTCTCTGGGTCGCTAACCATGCATAAGTCCCAACAACATTTTTTAGGTCGTTGTCCCCAAGAACAACTTGATCACTAATTCATTTTTTTAATTGAACTACGTGGACTTTGATCCTTGACTTTTAGGCTGGGTACGTAGGCAACCTCCCGAGGTTCAATCCCAAAACCAATCTCTTCACATAGGTTCACCTCCATCTCATATGATGTTGATTCGTGAAACCGCCCCCAGAATCAATATCTTTATGTAGGTTCACCATCATCCTTTCTATATGATGTTAAACTGTACAAACACCTTTTTCCATGTATGAAAATAAACTACAACATTCTTTGATACCCTCACCTGAGAGGGAATCATTATTCACATTGATTTCCAGTCATATTACATTACAAAGACTACGTGCATACATGGAAATGCCTAAACATTTTATCTTGGGTCAAACCATCATTGCACTAAAGTCCCCTTTCACCCTTCACATGTACGAACCAAATCTATACAGAGGGTATTTCTAGAACTACGTGGGATTGATTCCCATCCTTATGGGATACATAGGAATGTTCTAGTGTCCCTCGAATCCAGCCCCATGTCTTTTGGGCCTAACCCCAAATTCTACTTTCAGTCCCCTGGCTGAAAAGTCCCTTTGAAAACACACACTGTGTATTTCTTATAATGTTCCGAGTTCTATGACCCTAAACTAAGATCTCTTACACTTTCTTCCCACATGACGTTAAACTATATTTCAAGAACTATGTATGGCTTGATTCCCATCCTTATGGGATAAGTAGTGAAGTCCAACATTTCAATTCATGACCCAGCCACAACATGATTTTGGTTAGCATTGGTCTGTGTATCTCTACATGCATTTAACAAATGCCCATTTTTATGTGTCATAATCCTAACCTTAAATATTTTTCAGATCTCCATACCCTTTTTCTCGACTTCTGGTCACAAAATGTCCAATTTCTGAGAGTTTTTTTTTTCTTGACTATGCAGCATGTGCCCTTAGGCAGCCTTGCATAAGTAGTCTACATAACAGACCTGTCAGCCAAAAGATGTTATTATTTGACTATGCATCCAATTCCCTTATGTGGCCCTACATAATTCAACCCCCAAACGGGTTTTTCAAATATTGGTAACTTCATTTTCTTGGAAATAAATCCTCTTTTGTCCTTATTGGTCTTAATGACAATATGTAGGAATTCGAAAAAATAGTCATCCTTAACATATTTGTCCCATTTTCTTTTTCATGATCTGAAAGTATTCAAGTATATGGTTTATATTTTCCTTCCTTATACTTGGGTCAGACCTTCATAGGAGTAACATTCATCCAGTTCTTAGAAAATATTGTTTGGAAATATCTTATCCATATTCAAGTACCTCTCTCCATACAGCAAACTCTATGCTTTGGAAAATTTGAATCCCCATAAACTTTCACTGGCTTTTTAGTAGTAGAAAAGTAAATTTGTGAGAGTTCTTTTTTATGACTATACAGCACGTGCCCTTAGGCAGCCTTGCATAAGTAGTCTATATAAAATACCTGTCATCCAAAAGATGCTCTTATTTGACTACGCAACCAATGCCCTTAGGTGGCCCTGCATAATTCAACCCCCTTAGTGGGTTTGTTAAATAATGGTAACTTCATTCTTGGGAATTACTTCTTCTAATGCTTTTTAGCCCTTTTTCATATCATTCCTCAGATTCAAAATTTCTTAAGTCATAGTTTACATATTTTCCCTCATACTTGAGTGTGATAATATGTTTTCAGACAAATTTTTAAGGAATAGAGTCCATTTTAATCCATTCGGTCAAAGCTATTTCGACCTTAAATATTAGCCTTTTTATCCGAAATGAATGACTTTAAACTTCCCACAAAATACAAGGGAACTTTGAATAAAAGTCATGTTCCAGCTCTCTAAACATACATTTTGTATGATTTTAGGTAATATTGAGCAATAAAAAGTTTCAAAAGTTTGTAGGGTTATTTATAATAATCCTAGAAAAAATCAAACTATGCTTACTAGGCCCATTGTCTTAGGTAAAATTTAAAGCAGTTAGCAAAATAATAAAGGCACAAATTATTAAAGGTGAAAGTGTTTTTCATTAATGCACAAGAGTTAGAAGGATATCCAAAGACTAGAGTTTCTTCTCTTTTTCAGGAATTACAAAAGACTTTCAACATAACTCTTCATTTGATTTACGGAATCCTGAGCTTCATCAGCAGCCACCTGGAATTCATTCATTCAACTGGATACCATAAGATATGCAGTGATACCAACTCTTCTTGGAACAATTGTAAAAGAATGTTCTTGAGTGCGGTTTGAGAAAATTTTCTGCTGATCAAACAGTGACTCTGTTTCTGTCCAAGAGACTTGGAAGATGGATACATGGATTTGAGAATGAATCATTGGAAGTAAAGAGCCATTTGGAGAGAGCACTCTTTTCAGATATTGTTCTAATACTATGTTTGTCTTCTCTCCACCAACCGGCAGTAGAAAACATTTCAGCCCATGGGTTTTCAATTTTCATATCTGCAAAGAAATGGCATGGAGAAAAAATTTGAAAGTTCACACCATTGTTGTTTCTATTAATGCACAGCATAACTGAAATAGAGGAGTAGTGGTGCAGCTGCATCTCAGGAATATAGTTCTTTGCATCTGTAATATTGACTCTTTGTAGATCATCGTGACCATACAGAGGTAGGTAGATGCTCTGTGGGAAATTAAGATGATATTTCTTCAAGTACTTAGCCAAATTTGGGAGAGTGTTGTCGCAGATATCATAGTAATCGTGGCCAACAATGTTCATCATGTCATCAATCTTCTTGCTAGCCAGTTCATCAGTCATTCTAATTCTTCTAGCAGCCATTGAATCAGCACAAGAGTTGAATAAATTAGCTCTTAATTGGATTGATTTTTTCATAAAATTTGTGAAAAATTCGAAAAAAATGGCTAAGGAATTAAGGCGCAAAAGTCTAATTTTGGCACACAAGTATGGATGTGTCGTGAAAGTATGGATGTGTCGCGCAAGTTTTTGGCATGAAATTATCACTGCGCAAGTCCAAATACCTCTACATCAGCGCGACAGCAAAGAAACAACAGAAAACAGAGCACTTGTGCGATGGAAGCAATTTGCGCGGCGAGAGCTCGAAAATTTGAAATCCGGGTACTTTGAGCGAGAATGGCCGCATATATATAGGTTAGGCCTCAACCCTATGCGCCTAAAAGCCAGCGCGCTCTAAAGCCTGCGTGGCTCAACACCTGCGAGACGCCATCTGCATGCTCAACACTTGCGTGCCGAAGTTTCCTTGGTTTTTTCCTCAGAGTTACATCCTCATTTCTTTCAGATCCAACTCTGATGGGGGACTTTTGTTGACGCTCCTTTCCATCACAGAGTCTAAAGGAATGAAAAGGGAAATACCTTGAACCCAAAGTGATTCATCCTTTGAAGAAACATCAAAAATTGACAAAGGCATGAACTAAGATTCAAAGGCACTTGGGATGCGCAAGTTCCACCAACGTCGTGCAAGTATACTTGCGCGCCGCCCATTTGTCACGTAGGTGACTTGTGTTCCCTATTTGAAATTCGCCCAGGGTATTCTCCAGCCTATAAATACCCCTTTGAGCCCCCCATTTCACGGAGGAAAAATTTACAGAAACTCAGATTTGATCTCATGGCGCCCTAGTCTCTTCTCAAATCTTCTGAACACTTCTAAGGTAATTTCTTACCTAGAACTGAAGATCTAAAGAGGGGAAGGAAGGCCTAAGTGTTGAAACTCATCAAAACATGCGTGCCTAGGTGGCTAGCCCTTAAGGGAAATGGACACACTTGCGTGCCGCCTTACCCCTTCAACAGAGCTTGCACGCCTCTCTTCTGGAAGTCTCTAGGGATAGGACTAAAGGCTTGAGCCAAGCCTCGCCCAAGTTTTACCCTAAGGGTTGACCATCGCGCAAGTACCCATATGTTGTGCAGGTACACTTACGCGACCAGGACATGCGCGCCCATGCAGGACTTGTGAGCCACCTCCTTTTTGGGTGTCCTTCCTGCCCATTTCACCCCTCCTATGCCTATCCACCTCTCCTTTTCAAGATTAAGCCTTCATAACTCTCTCCAAATCCATTCAGGGCATGATTTCCTTGTTGGCTTCCTTATCTGAAAGGAATTTTGTGGAACATTTCTCAAAACCTAGTGATTTACACATCTTTATGTCACTAAGGTTAAAGATTTCATTCATTCAACCTTATATTTTAAGATGAGAGAATCCTGAACTTGGGCGTCCTTTTTAGGAGTAAGCCCCAGTCCAACTTCTCTTAATATGGGCATCCTCCTTATGAATAAGCCCCAATTTCTCATAAATCTGGGCATCCTCCTTAGGAGTAATCCCCATGTCCCTTAATCTGGGCATCCTCCTTAGGAATAATCCCCAAGTTCTCATAAATCTGGGCATCCTCCTTAGGAGTAAGCCCCAAGTCCCCTAATCTAGGCATCCTCCTCAGGAGTAAGCCCCAGTCTCAAAGTTCCCAAAATCTGGGCATCCTCCTTAGGAGTAAAGCCCAACCATAATTCCCTTAACCTGGGATTCCTTTTCAGGAATAATCCCCAGCCTCAAATATACAAATGTGGGCATCCTCCTTAAGAGTAAGACCCAAGTCCCTTAATTCTAAAATTCCCTTAACCTAGGCCTCCTCTTTAGGAGTAAGCCTCAGTCTTCAAATCCCTTTAACTTGGGCCTCCTCCTTAGAAGTAAGCCGCAGTCTTAATTTCTCTTAACCAGTCTTAATCTACTTTTTGATCTGGGCTTCCTTCTTAAGAGTAAAACCCAATCATAAGTACCCTCCTAATTTAGGCATCTTTTTCAAGAATAATCCCCAAGTTAGAGTATCCAAATCTCCCTAAAGTACATATACCTTTATGGACCCTGTTCTTGGACTTCTTCTTTGAAATAAGTCCCAATCTCTATCTATTTGGGTAGTCATACATACATAATCCCCACATCATATTCTATGATTTCATCTTTCATGGCATAATTGTCTGGTTTCACTAATACCTCTTGTTTCTCACACCGAGCATGACTCAAGTGAGCTTAGAGTGTAAAAGTAATTATGACATCTTTCGTTGAGCCATCAATCATACATAAACATCATACTCCCTTACTCGAACAACGTGGGTTATGATTCCTTTTATAAATAAAGGATATGTAGGTAGCCCATCTGTGGGTACGATCCCAACTCTGAAATAATCTATGTCCTTCTGAATGACAATAATCTTCAAGTGCCCCACTGAGTAGATTTAAAACCAGTATGGTCATCATAATGACCAAGAGAATTTTATATAATCTATTGAAGGATACCATTGAATAAGAATCTCTAAAAAATAGAGATAATTCTCTATCGATGAATAACCTCGAATACATATATAATATTCTCTAAATTTCCTACATATCAATCATTGATTGTCATATCTAAAGGAAATCTCATTTTATACTTGGAAATTTAATAAGGATTCACGAACATAACTTAAATCTATAAAGAGAGTCTCAAAGTAGACAATAATTCCCCTCAAAAAGGTGTGATGAGTCCGGCCTCCCATCCTCTCGACCAATGCAAATTCTTAAGGGTCATTAGTCCATAACTAATGAGCGCCTACCTTTGGAAAGTAGGTCCAAATGGATATGGAATCATTGGATGTTTTCAGTTCTACGAACAAACCCATTAGAAACCGCTTGGAATTTTTGAACCTTAAATCAACGAGGTCATTCCCAATTCTAGAGGAAACAATGATAAATATCTATTTTTTGATTCCCCATATTCTTGATTATCAACGATGATGGCCAAACATACACGGCCATTAATTTAAACATATACCATGATCTTTTTATTTCGTTCTTCGTGCATTCTTCATGCGTTCTTAAACGCCTAATATTTATTGGTGCTGGAAACACGGTGTTTTGCTGAGCGTGATATATGGATGTGAATCCCTTGATGTAAGGATCACAAATATGTGCTCGTTTAATTTTTTGGGCTTAGAATGAAGCCGCAATGGCTCGCGGAAGGAGGCGTCCAAATATTTATTGGTGTTGGAAACACAATATTCTGTTGAGTGAAACATATGGACATGGATCCCTCGACCCGAGGATCGCAAATATGCGATCATTTTATTTTTCAGGTTTAGAATAAAGATACAGTGGGCCGCGGAAGGGGAAATGTGACGGTGCGATTCCAGAAATTCTTCAGGGCGTAGCTCCAGGCGAGGTAGACGGTGCGACGTGCTGTGGTAGTCGAGCAGAGGCAGTGAGGCCTAAGGGTTTGGATGGTGCGAGTTAGGTGAGGTTGCAGATGGCTGAATGGGTGACCGGCGCGATAATGCATGGTTCAGGTGAGCGAGGCCAGAGGCGGAGGATCCGGTGGATGCGATGCTTGGGTTTGGTGGTAGAATACGTGTGAATTTGAGGAGGAAAAATAGGTGAAGGAGTCAGATTGGAGAGAGAAAGGGTTGAAATGAAATGAAATAAAAATAAAAGAGAAATAAAAAAGGAGGAGTGAATTGAGGGTTATGTGGTGCGCATGAGAGCTTTTGTAGATTGAACGAGGGTTTTGGGTTTGAAGAAAAAAACGGTTAAATAAAAATAAAAATAATATAATAATGTTATTATTATTTTTGTTGGTAAAACCATGTTTCGGTTGTAACTTATTCGGGCAACCTCGGTTTCACAAATCGCCAACGGTAGTGTGACCCAAACTTTAAGACGGAAATTATGAGTCCAATATTGGATGTCTTTTTCAGGTTTTTGGATTAGGTACCTGAAACACTCAAATAATAATAATATATTATTATTATTAAATCTTCGACCCTCTATAACTCCTGCGTGTGACATCCGATTGACTTACCGTCAGCGGCGATGTGATCCTATCATTAAGATGGTCGATTTAATTATAATGTTGAATATTAAATTTTGGTTCGTGGCTTAGGTCCATGAAAAACCCAATAATATTATTAATATTATTATTGTGGGATCTTGTATTATACATATCTCCCTCCTACAGTATCTAAATGACGAACCGTCTGCATAACCGAAAACCTCGTTTCGGGACGGTTCTTTTGGTATAAACCACTTACGTTTTGGATAATTTTGGGGTATGGCTGAGTTGGATCGAACACAAATCCAACCAGGCCCTTGGGACTAAAAGACCAATAACTTACAGACCGAGTGTCCGATTGATGCATTGTATGTCACATTGAAACCTTTTTTATGTGGTGATACTTTGAGATACTTCTTCATGGGACTTCACGGAAGTTGGAGTATTCGACCTGTGGCTTGAGGATCGGATCCTCTCGGAATTAAGAAAGATTAGTGCAGGAACCTTGTAGGTGGATGTAACATGAGAAAGGGATCCTTTGTGGGCCTGTGCTTGGGATCCTTTGTGGGTATGTGTTCGAGTGTCTCACTTGGATCCGCTCTATGAATCCACGTGGGACTACTCTAGGATCCTACATGGGTCTGCTATACTAGGATCATTTGTGGGTCTGATGATGTACTATGATCTTGTGTTGGTTTGATGATATAATAGGATCCTGTATGGGTTTGATGATGTACTAGGATCCTCTGTGGGTCTGATGATGATTTAGGATCCTACGTGGGTCTGCCTCTTAATGAAGTAAGAAGATTCAGTAGTCATATCTAATCATCTTTACTACCGTATATATGTTATACCTTGTGTAATATGAGTCCTTACCTTCATGGTGATACCTTGGTGGTATTCTTCTATTTGGCGTACCTATGTGGTACTTACCTTAATGGTGATACCTTGGTGGTATTCTTATGTGTGGCGTACCTATGTGGTACTTACCTTTGTGGTGTTACCTTTGTGGTATTCCTTCCATTGTGGAACAGTTGAGCCTTGGGCTATGGATTTGGGCTTGTGTTTCCTCATGAATGAGATGGTTATACTTGATAACTTAGGTATATGTATGGGCATATACCTAAGTAGGGCTGACAGTTGTTTTCATGCTTTTTGGTTTATGCTTTGTGGATTTTGAGAGACCTTTGGGGGTCTCAGGGTCCCTACTGAGTATCGTTATACTCACCCCTGCACAGGCTACACCCACACCTTGTTGTGTTTAGTTAAGATGATGGAAAGTGGTGAATAAGGACCAGGGTACCAGGATGGGAGGTAGCTCAGAGGTGTGCCATAGATGAGGTGTACCGTGGAGATGACCGTTCGAGAGTTGTACCAACCCCTCAGGTAGGATCCTTGGCGGGTGTTCATAGTAGTTGTTCAGTTTACTTGTACTTTCCAGTTTTCTTATAGTTTCCAGTTGGGCTTGTATTCTATCCCCTTTTACTTACTGTACACACTCTTTTTACTATTCAGTTTACTTGTGTTCATATCATTTTTTGTGCTTGTTTGCGTGAGTTAGAGGTTATAAATGAAATGCCTTCCTGGTTTTAGGGAATACGCCTTCGGTGCTAGTCACCAGCCCCTGGCCTATGGATGGAGGGATTGGGGTAGTGACGGCATGGGTCCCAGGGGATGGGTCATGACAAATAATGCCTCCCACCATAGTTTTATTTCATTTTTCTTCCAAAAATAAATCAATCAACCGTTCCAACTGATTAAAATTACTAAAAAGTTATTTGTTTCATAAAATGTTTAAAAAATGAACACTTCAAAATATATTGGTTTTTAAAATAGTACCATTATAATACTTATTATCCTTGAGAAGACTCAAAATGAATAACCCATGAAATAAACAGATCATAATTATCCAATGAATGCCCAATTTCTAGTATCTTAATATTTATAATCATGCCCATAGTGCACATGAACTAATTGAATATCTGAGATTCTAGGTTCTTTGAACTCTGATTCCATAAAAATTATTAGTATCCCTTGAATTATTAATTTTGATCAATATTTGATCCATTATTCTCAATAATTTATAACACGCACTTGACAATATCCCACTACATTTACTATCTCCACAAATCCAACTACCCATTCACTATAGCACTGATTTAAACCTATAACTCTGGGATGATTCCATACTCCTAGTGGAATTCATTTATTTTTTAATTCATCAATTTTATACACCAACAATTGATATATCTGATCTAAACTATAAAATATCTAACTCAACACAACACTTGAGTGTCTTTGGATCATTTCTTCCTCAGACCATTAGTCTCATAGTGAATACCTTTCCATATCATGATTCCTCTATTTTCTAAAAATGTCACCATACTTCCTCAGAATAATTTCTATTCACAAACTCAGTCACCATAAAAATCCATTTCTCAAAATATATACATGATTATTATACCAAAAAAACTCAAAACCCATCCCCACTAGTTATCGACCATATTAACTTCACCTAATCCTAACCAGTTGATACCTATTTCTAGGTATTTTCCATTTACCAACCATAACTTGGACACATATCTCTAAATTTAGTTATGAAATCACAACAACCACTATTTGTATTATATCATATTTTTCATCCCTAATGTTCAACATTAATCCCCACTAATAGTTTTATACCATATATATCTAATGGTTTGCTCCACGAAATACGAATTCCCTAATCATCCATTGAAAAGTACTAGGTTAATCATATTCCTTTATTATATAATCACTAACACACATGATCTACACTTTTCATATCCAGATAAACCCATTCCCCATGTCTCACTCTAGGGTCGACACTACCAGGGTTCTCCCTACACACATTTCTTATATCACATAGTCGATTCCTTACTAGGAAAACCCATCTATATGGATATGATTCTAGGTCTATGAACATGATCAATACCACATGAATCTCTTGTCCCAACATTATGATGGAAAAATATTGTTCTTTAAGAATATAATAATCTTACTAATCCCCTAGTCACTATAGTTGAGGCACGCTCTTAAAGTTTTATACCTCATATATGTTATAAAGTATCCAAACATGCATTTTGGTTATACCAACATTACATTCATGGATGACTCTCTTACAAGTGTAATGCATAAAAACATCATGTTTTATCACCTAAAGTCACATGGAACCCACATATAAATCAATTAATATCCTATATTTTCCAAATATTTCTAATTATAATTTTCCAAATGTTTTTAAATGTTGAACCTATATAACTGAAGTGTGGTTGAGTATCACCTATCGACCATTCAAGGTTTTGGTTCTCCTCTAAATTGTATAACTGCACTCGGGTCGAATCCTCAATGATGATACTTTTTAATAGTCGATTAATTTTAGTTGATTATATTTTCATTGGGGGTTTTCTTGAAGAGATTAATTGAAATTATTAATTGATTTAGATTTATTTAATAATTTAAATAATGATTGGGGTGAATTCATCATTAGGGAGTTAATATTGTGATATCCTTGACCTTTGCTTTATATTGAATTAAATAAACACCCACTTTACAAGATGATTTTGATTAGAATTACCAAGTGTTATGGATTTAATCCAAGTATTAACATAACTTAGGGTTCTAATATCAATCATTAAATATTTATGGTAGTGTATTTATGGTTCCAATAATCCATTAAATCCCTATGTTAATCAAAATATGTCATTAATCAACAAAAATTTATGTTTAACATACATAGTGTTAATTAAAAGAACATATTCATCGAGCAAAAGCTCCCAATGAATTAAAATCCACAAATTATTACTCACCCCAATGGTAGATTTACTCAACCATTTTTTGTTTAATAATCTGGTGGTAATTTTTATGATGATGAATTATAAAAATAAGAAAAAGGGATAAGAAAAGAGTGGTGCACCAAAAACACACACAAGCGACGAAGAGAATTAAGAATGGAATTACGATTGAATGAGAAAGAAAAATAATAGATTTATTTTTAACATGATCTAATAAATTTAAAGAGAATTAATATTTCAAAATATAGGGTAGATGATAATAAGATTTAATGATAAAGATACTTTCATTAAAACAGAATTACAAAAAAACACTTATGTGATTACAAACAAAGAAGAATATAAAAAATAAATCAAAAGAAGAATGGATGAATGGTATCTCAAGTAGAAACATGAGTATGTAAGATCCTGCCAAGATTTTGGCAGAGCCTTGGTCATGCCAACCTACCCCCCTTTTCTCTAAAATTCCAACCTCATGCAAGGAGAAGAGGGGGTTTCATTTACAGTCCAATTGTGGTGGACGATTTTCATTCCAAATCATTACCTCCACTTGGGTCGCCAATTTGGACAACTAGATAGCTAAATATAGAGATATGATCTTCTTAAAAGTTTTAGATATGGATTTTATCTATATACTCTAAAAATATGGCAGCCATGGTACTTCAAAATCCAACGTTATGGTAGCTTTATTAAACACTTTTAATTCGTCAATTTCAATCCAGCTTTCTTCAAGGTTAAAATTTGAATGGTTTTTTGAATAGTAATATTCCCTCAAATCCAAAAACTTTCTTTAAAATAGTCGTCCGACTATAGCTTATATTTCACACTGAAAACTCTCATCTTGAATGAAGTTATATATCAGGATAAAAGTCAATAATTTTTTGACAATTTTAATTTCTGCACATAATGATGGGCGGGAATTTAAAGAACCATTTGGGCCTCTTTTTGGTGGTTTTGAGCCATGAAATTTTTATCCAGGATTACTTTGGATAATCACGAAAACATTCAAGAGTTTCATAAAATTTGGGTTTCTCAATTGTGCACATAAATTCTATCTTCATGGATGGTCCAGATTCTTGAAAGATTCAATGGGCCTTCTTATCTGGACCATATGACCCTCTAAATGGCCGAATTTTCTAAAGAATCCTTCTCATGATATGTTTTAAATTCAATGTAGAATCCAAAAAAAACAAGAATAACATAATTTGGATTAGTATAATTATATTTATGATTAAACCATTAAACATACTTTAATCTATATGAATTCTAATGATGCTCAAAATTATATTTAATATTAAAACATGAATAGTTCACACCAATTGTGAACATTTCAAAGAAAATCATTAAATGGAGTAAATAAAAAGTTGAGAATAAGTTAATAACATAAAATCCCCCACACTTAGTCTTGTGCATGTATTCATGTGAAAAAAATATAGAATCATAACAAAATTATTCTCACTCACCAACAAATATTAAAATTTTGATTTCCACAATCAGGGTCGGTTTAGATAATTTCACTCATCCATATTGAACTCCACCACAAATTTTTACAGAAAAATGTTCAAATTTTTTTCATTTTTCATGATAAAATTTAGAAATGGAAAATATAGACACTCAAAACACACACCTCTCAATATGATAAAAATTTATTTCCGTAGGTTCACTCATTCACCAACCAAAAGTGAAAATCATTGAGTTTGGAAGAGCTCTTAGCTTCCATTTCCCTTCCCAAAAGTGCACAAGAATCAAGATGTATTTTGTTGGGGTTTTTCTATGGCTATGGGATGGTAGAAATTTAATGTCCAAGAGAGAGGATAAGAGGGATAAAACATCATCATGGGTGAAACAATGCACAATTTTTGTGAAATGAAACATGAAATGAAATGGAAACACGCATTTATAAGGGAACAATTGTGGGAAGAAAGACACAAAGAAAAGATAAAATTGAAGTGGATGAGAAGATAACATATTTACAAAAACACAAAACTTCTCCCAATGAAATAAGTGTTATTTTTATTATTTTTCTCTTTTTTTGATTTTTTTTTGAAATTTGAACTTGAAAATGATCACACACTCATATCCCTACCCATGTTTTATCTCCTTACAACAATAATTTTAATACTTACAACAAGATACAATGTTTAGGAAGATTTATTTTTGACCTACCCAAGACACAAACCTTTTTTATTGTTCTTTTTTTAATCATTTTTCTTGAAAACATGACAATAATATTTACAAAATTACATAAATTAATGTCCATTCCCAAAAACTCACTAAATAAAAACCTCTACACCACACTAAAATGTATGTGTGTACTCAAGCATATGAAAACACATTGAAAATCATATAAATGGAAACCAAAATGAAATTCATGACCCCACACATAAATTTCAATAAATTATGCTATATAAATACATTTTATGTTGTGTGGGACAAGTATTGAGCTTGTAATATGGCTATCAAATAAAAGGTTTTCATAGCCTCTAAGGGGATTTGAAAATGAGGATTAATTTAAGGGATATTGGAGGCTATTTGGATATTGTGATTCTCATGTTTTTAAGAAAATACCTTTTTCATATCAATGAACACCAATGTATGAAATTTAGCTTGATGGTCCTGAAACTTAAGACCCACCTTGGGGGTGAAAACACACATTTGGAAAATATTTCCATAGGTGGACTTGGCATAAAAGGCAATGTTGTTCCTCACAGTTGGGGAAAATAAGTTACCAAATCAAAAATTGAGCATTCAAAATTTGTTGGTTTTGACCTAATATTATTTATCCAAAATTATGATGAAAATAAAAAATTCTTGATATGAAAACATGTCTTTTGACACCCCAAAATGGTTGGACAAAATTTCAAAACTGGATGGGAGTAGGTATGAAATTTTTTGTTTTTTTCATTTTTTTTATAGTTTTTTTATTGTTTTTGAAATACACACCCACAAAAAAGAGAAAGAGAAAAAGAAATGGTTTGTTGAAGAAAGTGGTTAAAAAATTAAAGAGGTAGGATAAAGAAGAAATAGGGAGAGAGATGAAGAGATAGAGAGAGAGTTAAAGGGAAAGAGGTCCCCCTGGTATGGATTTGGTGGGTCATCATCTCCATCTAGTTGTGGGTATACTTTAGAATTTTTGTATCTTACGGAAGTTGATGTGGTTCTCGAGATGTATATCCTCTTATGTGGATGCTTTAACCGATGTTTGTTAAAAGTGAATGTCCTTTTGGAAGTGGGGTCTTGGACATGCACTGCACCAAATGGGTAATCATTATAAACAATAAAAGGACCTTACCAACAAGAATTAAGCTTCCCTGGGTGATGTCAAAATAAAGAATTAAAGATCATTACATTTTAACCATCATGAAATATCTTTATCATGATTTTTTTTCATGGAGTACCTTATCTTTTTCTTTGTACATGTTGTAATTCTCAAAGGAATCAAGTCGAAGCTCCTCCAATTCAGTCAACTGTAACAATATTTCTTCACCAGATATTTTACAATCAAAATTAAAACTTTTAACAGCCCAAAAATAATTATATAGGATTTCAAATGGTAAATTTCATGCTTTTCCCAAAACTATCCTAAACAGATACATCCAAATTTATGTTTTATAAGAAGTTCGATAATCCCAAAGTGCTTCACCAAGCATCTCAGGCTAGTCTTTTCTGGAAGGCCTAACGATTATTTCAATCACTCTTTTCACTTCTCTATTAGAAAGTTCAGCCATGCCATTTTTTTGGGGGTGAAATGAAGTTGAATTTTTATGTACAACATCATTATTTTTCAAAATATATTCTAAGGATCTATTACAAAAATGGGTTCCTAATTCACTAATCAAGGAACATGGAGTTCCAAATATATGGAAGATGTGGGTTTTTAGTAACTTGTTAATAGTATGTGAATCATCTATTCTAGTAGGTTTTGGAATCAACCCATCAAGAAACATACTCCACCATAAGAATGTAAGATAATCCATTTTAAGGGGTATTGGTCCCATGAAATCAATTCCCCAAACATCGAAGATCTCATAGATGATTAATGTATTTTTGGGCATTTAATTTCTATTTGAAATTTTGCCTAAATTTTGGAAAGTGGGACAGGATTTACAGAACTCATGTGAATCCTTGAAGAGTGATGTCTAGAAGAATATAAAATCTAGGACCTTTAGGGATGTCCTTTGTGGTCCAAAGTGGCCACCTCTAGGAAGTGAGTTACAGGATTATATGATGGAGTAATTTTCATCTTAATCAACACATCTCCAAATTACCATGACAGTCCCAGTTTTCCAAAGTTTGTTTTCTTCCCAAAAATAGTATTTTCAATCACTTTTCAACTTCATTTTTTGTTCTTTTGAAAAAAATTCAGAAAAAATACTAGATACCAAGTATTTTACAATTAGAGAATAACATTGTGACATGGTATTGAGAGATAAAAGGAGATCAGTAGGGAATTCATGATTAGTGATTTCTGAATGAGAAGAATTAGAAATTATACTCAGGTGATCAGCCATAGGATTTTATTTTCATAGTCTATCTTGGATTTCCCAGACAAACAATTGAAGCACTTGTATCCATATTATTAGCCTCAATTTTGAATCACTTTTCTTGAGTAATAACTTTATAGAATAATGGTCTATGAATATGATGATTTTGGAACCTAATAGATAGGGATGGAATTTATATAAAGCAATAACAAATTCTAGAAGTTCTTTTTCAGTGATATTGTAGTGATATTGAGCTTCATACAATGTTTTTTAGGCATAATAAATGACATGATGAATCTTTTCACCTATTTGACAAAGAACGGCCCCAATGGACCTTTTTGAAGCATCACACATCAATTCAAAGGGTAATGACCAATATGGGGGTTGGATGATCGAGGCAGATGTAAGAACATATTTTAGTTCAATAAAGGATCTCATTCATTTATTATCAAAAAGAAATATTACATCGTTTTGGAGTACCCGAGTTAGTGTTAGGGAAATTCTACTGAAGTTATGGATTAATCGTCGATAGAAACCGGAATGACCATAGAATGAGTGGATGTGTCAAACTTTTGTGGGTTCAAGAAGATATTAGATCACCTCAATTTTGTTAAGATCTACTTGAATACCCTCTTGTGAAATTATGTTCACTAGAACAATCCCATTAGTAACCATGAAGTGATATTTCTCAAAATACAGAACAAGGTTTCATTTGACACACTTTTATAAGACCTGATAGAATGATTTCAAGAATGATTCAAATAACTAACCATAAATGTTAAAGTCATCCATGAATACATCCATAAAATTCATAATTAATTTAGAAAATATACTCATCATACACCTATAGAATATTTCAAGAGTATTGAAAAGTCCAAAAGGCATTCTTCGATATGAATATGTTCCAAAGGGTAACGTGAAAGTAGTATTTTCTTGGTCTTTAGTTTCTATTGGGATTTGAAAGTAGCTAGTGTATCTGTCAAGAAATAAATAATGTGACTTTCTATCTAATAGATCTAGCATTTGATAAAGGAATGGCAGAGGGTAGTGATGTTTTCATGTTTTATCATTCAATTTCTGATAATTTTAGCATACATACCTTTTTTTCACTCGAGTTGTGACTACCTAACCATGTTCATTTGTGATAATTATTATCCCACCATTATTATGAACAACTTTATTAGAATAAACCATTCACTATCTTAAATTTGGTATACAATACATGCTTGAAGAAGCTTGGTGATCTCTTCCCTAACTACCTCAAGTATGAGTGTATTGAGTCTTCTTTGTGGTTGTCTAATTGGTTTGGATGATTCTTCATGATAGATGTGATGCATGAAAAGGTAATGGTTGATTCTTGGTATGTCATCTAGGGTCTAGCCTAAGGCCTTTTTGATTTCCTCTTACACTTGAAAAATCTTGAACTCCTCAGTTTTAGTAAGTGAAGAGGAGATAATGACAGGATAAGAGTGATCATGTAAAATGATTGTAGATTTTAGGTGTTTAGGAAGAGGTTTCAGATCGTTCTCAGCTTTCATTTGTGGGTTAGAGAACTCAATAATATAAGAAGGGACTTCAGTTGCTTCTGATACATTTTCCTTAATACCATCCAAGGTATAGTAGTAGAGATCAGAGTTGATGTGGGATTCAAGAGAGTTTTCAAGATCCTCTAGATTGATAGAGTCTATAAATGAGAGGTCCATATCAACTTCCCTATTTAAGACTTGGTTAATGAGGATCAAAAATTAAAAATCTCTATTATCATTAGAACATGAAGAACATTATGGATTGTGGTTCAATTTACTCTCAAAAGTTTCCTCAGAATCATGGATTGAAAATGCAAAGTGTTCCTCAGATGGGTATTGTATGGATTGAAAAATATTGAACTTGACAAGTTGGTCAACAAATTCCATGGATAAGATGCATGAATGGGAATCAATCTTCATTCTCTCTTTCATTAAGAATGGTCTTCCTAGAATTAGGGGAGATCTAGAAGATTTCATCTCACCTTCCATGTAAAATTCATATAAAATTGTAGGGAATACATGATCATACACACGAATAATGAAATCCTCGATTATACCCTCAAGACTAGTAGTTATTCAATTGTCTAATTGAATGACAACACCCATTGGATGTAAGGTACCTAGAACATGGTTGAAGAAGATTAATTTCAACATTATATTAATTGAGGCTCCTAGTTATATGAGTGAATCATCGAAGTTGTAACTTTCAATTTGGCATGGAACTGTGAAGGTCCTTGGATCTTTTCACTTTATGGGAATAGACTATTGGGTGGAAACATTTTCAAAGGTCTTAAGTTGCCTCCTATGTTTTCACAATTCTTTATGAAACATAGTGTACTTAGGGAATTTTTTTGTCATCTAAGAGGTGAATGTTGACTTCAATACTTCTAAACATGTTGATAATTTTAGGATCAGGATCAAAGGACTTCCATGTCTTAAAAAACGATTGAGGAAAAGGAATGTGGTTTCTAAGTGGAATGGAAGGAGGTGAGGGAATGTATTTAGGTTCCTTTTCTAATTTCTTTTTCTATTCATTTTCTAGGTCCGCATTTAAATGGGATTTAGAGGAATCATCATGAGGAATATCAATTTTCTGTCCCGATCTAAGTGAAATTTTACTAACATTACCCTTGGGTTTGGGTAATGGTTGAGCAGGGATTTGGGATTAATTTGATTTTTGTTGCTGGCTTAGGTGGGATGAAAGTTGACCAATTTGGGTTTCAATATTTTTAAGGTTGGAAAGGGTGAAAGTGGAAAGATATTCCACTTCACTTTCACATGGTTTCTTGGAAGAAGAGGCTTGTCCCGAATTGGGATTGCCTTGATTTTGGTTCTTGGGAAAGTGATTGTATTTTTTTGGGAATTTGAAAGGCTCACTAGGATAGTGGAATCCTAGAGGAGGATTGTTCCTTTGAGGTTGAGGAACAAATGGATAAGGATGATGGAAGTTACCACAACCTTGAACATATTGGAGTTGGTTTGTATTTTGATGAGGGAACTTAGGTGGGATAATAAATTGGATTCCTATATCTCAAGATAGGGTTATAGGTATAATATAAGGTCTCATAATGGGGTTGGTTTAAGTTTCTAATAAACTAACCTGATTGTGGAGGGTTGGGGTTCCGCTGAGCATATATTTCATTCAACTACATTGGTATGGATGAATTAGATGAATCCTCTTGTTTTTGTGGACATATGTGAGTTGGTTGATATGTGGAGCTGTAGATTCCATATATCTTGATAGTTATAGGGAATATAGATTGCATAGAATATGAGGTTGGGGCTTTGGTTTCCACATCTAGTTGTCTCACAAGACCTGTAAGTTCACTTATCCAGTATATCATCTTGTTCAGCTATATAGATTGAATATCTTGGGCTTGTTTGACTTGATAATGTGCTCAATTATGGAATTTTTGTATGTTTTTAGCCATATTTCTTATGTGATATCTTACTGATGTATGAGTTTTATCAACAAGAGAACCACCACATGCGACATCAATGAGAGTTCTCTCTATAGCTAATAACCCCTCATAGAAGTATTGGATCAAGGGTTAGTCAATGATTTGGTGTTATGGATAGGTTTCCAGAAGATTTTTTACCCTCTCTCAATACTCATGGAGTGATTCATTTGGGAATTAGAGAATACCAATTAATTCCTTTCAGGAAAAAGCAGTACAAGAAGCAGGAATTAATTTTTCTACGAAAAGTTTCTTCACTTCATTCCATGTGGTTATAGAACTAGGAGAGAGGTAGTAAAGTCGTGACTTAGAAGTGTCAACTAGAGATAAATTTAGTTCTCAGAGATTGATTTGTTCCTTAGAAACCCCTTGAGGCTTTATGGTAGATCACAACATTTGGAACTCTTTAATATGAATATGTGGATCATCACCGTCTAGCTCTTGAAAATGAGGAAGAAGATGAATCAAACCCAATTTGAGTTCAATGCCAGCCTCTATGTTTTGATATTGAATACCAAGGGGATGGTAATTCATATCAAGGGCTGGAAGTTCTTTATGTGTTTATTCCCTAGGATTATTCATATCTAATTCAATTGGTTGTACAAGGACTGGTTCTTGAATGATTTCATTATCCCTAATGTTCCTCCTAAGTTGGTGAAGAGTTCACTCAATTTCAGGGTCAAACAAATCTAAGGGTTTTTTGGGGAGGCTATGGGGCATTCAAATATATTTTTGATGAAACAGGAAGACAGGGTTCTCTTTATGTTTTTTTTGTTTATGATTTTTATGGAATGGTATGTTTTTCATTGTGTTTTGTTTTCAATTTTTTAAAATTCTGTTTAGATTTTTTTTAAAAATAACAAAAAACTAATGAATAACTAATGCATCGTCCCTGAAAACGGTTCTATTTGAAGTACATACGATTTTTTTCTATCAAAAGTTCATGGTTCTGGTGTTATGCTAATGTTTATAGTATCACTCGGGTAGAATTCTCGACGATGATAATTTTTAATAGTTGATTGTTTTTAGTTTATTGTATTTTGATTTGGGGGTTTGTTTATAGAGATTAATTGGAATGATTGATTGATTTAGATTGATTTAACAATTTAAATAATGGTTGGGGTGAGTTCCTCATTATTGATTTATGTTTGCGATATCCTTGAGCTTTGCTTTATATTTCATTAAATTAACTCCCACTTTACAAGATGACGTTGATTGGAATTCCCAAGTGTTAAGGATTTAATCCAAGACATAGCATAATATAAGGTTCTAATATCAATCAGTACATGTTTATGGTAGTGTATTTATGGTTATAATAATTCATGGAATCCATATGTTAAGAAAACTATGTCATTAATCTATGACAAATTAATTTTAACATACAAAATGTTAATTCAAAGAATATTCATCAAGCAGAAAATCTCAATCACTTAACATCCACAAATTATAACTCACCCCAATCGTAGATTTACTCATAAATTATTTTGATTAATTATATGTCTGTAATTTTTATGATGATGAATTATAAAAATAAGAGAAATGAAGGGATAAGAAAAGATCATTGTGTTGAACACACACACCTGAGCGACGAAGAGAATTAAGAATGGAATTTTGATTTAATGAGAAAGAAAACGAAGAGATTTCTTTTTAACATGATTTAATAAATTTAAATAAAATTAATATTTAAAAATAGGGGGTATATAAAATAATAGTTAATGATAAAGACACTTTAATTAAAATATAATTACAAAACAAATACTTAAGAGATTACAAATGAAGAAGAATACAAAAGTAAATTACAAGAATCATGGATGAATGGTATCTAAATTAGAAACCTGATTATGGAAGATCCTCCCAATAATTTTTCGTTCCAACCTATCCTCATTTGATCTTAAATTTCTACCTAATTAAATGAGAAGAGGGGGTGCATTTATAGCCCAATGGTGGCGGACTGTTTGGATTCCAAATCTACCCCTTCACTTGGATCACCAATTTGGCCAAACAGACAACTTAATTTCATGATGTGATATTCTGAAAAGATGTAGATATAGATCTACTATGTCTACTATGAAAATTGGGAATCCATTGGATATAAGGATACAATAGTATAGTGGTTTTATTAATCAATTGTAATCTCTCCATTTCTATCCATACTTTTTCAAGGCCAAATTTTGAATTGGTTTTTGAAAAGGAAGATACCATAAAATATGAACACATTCTTTAAAAAATTATTCCAAATTTATATTATCATTCACAATAAAATATCTCAACTCAAGTGAATGTAAATATCAGTAGAAAAGTCCATAATTGTGTGATGGTATTAATTTATGGACAGAATGGTGGGCTGGAATTCATAGAACCATTTGGGCCCCTCTTTGGTGGATTTGGGACATGAAATTTTTATCCATGATTACTATGGATAATTACTAACATAAGATGGAGTTTCATAAAATATGGGTTTCTAGATTAATCCCAATAATTCTATCTTCATGGATGGTCCAGTTTCCTGACAGATTCTTTGGGCCTTCTTATGTGGACCATATGACCATTTAAATGGCCGAATTTGCCGATGAATCCTTCTCATGATATGTTGTAAATTCACTGAAGAATATTAAAAAACAATAATCAAAAAATTTGGATCCTTATAATGATATTAATAATTAAAACAGTAATATTACTAGAATATGGATTAATCTTAATAGTGCTCAAAATTATATTTAATATTAAAACATGAATATTTCATACCAATTGTGAAATTGTCATATAAAATCATTAAATGGGGTAAATAAAAAGTTTCTAATAAGTAATAATATCACTAACCAATAACTAAGTTAACAAACCTTGGTTTATCTTAAACCACACTATTCCACCTACCATGGGGATATTATTGAAACTCATTCAATTATCCCTACATCAATAGATGGAAACACCCTCTCAATAGTTCATAACTATAATTATTTTGAGTTGAAACCTCATCCATGAGAAGTAATACCTCGTATATGATAATATGTTATAAACCTTGTAAAAACCAATATATTTAATATCCTATGATTCTTAGTCTTACAAATCAGATCAATAACTGACCATGACCTTAAGCAAGTAAATTAACTTTAGCAAGAAGCACCAATTGGGTTTCCAAATCCTTAAAAACTCAAGGAAAACCTCATGACTAAACCAAAACATGATAAAAATCATTCAACTATAATAATATGTAGATTATAACCATGATTAATATCAATAAGGCTTCCACATACTTGGGATAAACCTTAACCTATAGGTTTAGACTCAAATATCTCAACCCTTAATAAGAAATAATAGGCAAGATGACCTATTATTCTAGTAACATGCTTAAATCACTATTACCTAAAGTTGTATATCAGTGTCACTAGGATACCCCAACTTGTATATTAACCATATATCATATTGGTTAGCTCCAATTATTTGGTACCAAATACCCTAAAGAAATTCATAATTCATCACCAATCCAATGGATCCTATAAATATTACATTACCCCTATATTCATACCAAAGTAACAAATTTCGATTTCCCATACTCATACAATATCTATATATTAGACTCCCACCTTGAGGATCAATGTCACATCCACATGTATATCAAAAGAATTCACTCTATAGTGATTCATATCAATGAAAATGTAACCATATAGTTTAATTAAGTAGAACACCACTAACAAGGTACATAGGAAAATACTTCACAAGTTATTATGATTTATTAATTATTACAATCCTTTTTTAGAAACTATCATATCTGTCGTATATAATCTTGCAACATTCCTATGAACATGTGTTCTAAAAATGATGCATAAGTACATGCCTCCCAACACCCATATCCAAGAAGAAAACCACAATTCATTAGTCTCTAAAATATAATAATTGTAAAAATGTAGGTATCTTAAATGTTAGATAAAAATCATGAAAAAAAATCACAACTCCCTAATAACATGGATATCATCTCATACATGGGATGTTTAGGCATAAACATAGAATCCATACCATGTTTTGATTAGTCTATCTTTATATACCATATATGCAATTCTAAGACAAATAAAAAATATTTTATAATACTTTTTATTATCATGTATCACCCAAACTATGAGCAAACTTTGTCCACCATGTAACCTCAGGTATACCTCCCTATACGCAATAAGAGTTTGACTAATAGTAGGGGTATGAGAAACAATATGGGGAGACTATACACTCTAGTATCATTGATATAAGACAACCAATAATTTAATTAAAAGGAATATTCTCATTATACATGTGATATCATATAGTATGATATGGTATGTCATATAGTATGATATACACATGAAAAAAGTAATATATTATTCCTTTAGGGATTATAGTATTATATAATATATAGATATCATAAATGTTTCCTTTTATAATCTTATATTATGGATTTAGTGTGTTGTAGTTACATGAATAGTAAGGTATAAATAATATTTCACTTTTGTGCTTTATAGAAAGGTAGTGAATCTCCTACATGTTTCACTATCATTAACAAACCATTGCATAAGATGAAATGAGTGATATAGTTATAGTAATATGGTTATATGATATGTAATCATATGTATACTCATAAATTTATGAAAGTTATGATTAAATAAATGGATAAAGGAGAATCTATAAAGTCTATGTAAAGAAATATAAAATATGAGTATGGTGTGTGTGATCTCTTCAAGGAGACTCTGACCAATACTATTACTATCTTTTTTTTATTTGAAAAATATTAACTAATTGTTTCATAAGATGAAATAGGTGGTGAGTTTATTTTTCAAGGGTTTCCTCAGATACATATTTTTTCCAATTTTATAATATTTATGTGGACCATAAAATATGATATGATATATAAGTTCCATTTCCCTTAAGACTAAAGGAACGTAAGATGATATGTAAAGGTAACTAGACATGTATAGGTACATTACTTTTTTGGGAGAGTGGTAGACCCTTAAATGTGCCACTTATCATAAGTGATGATAGGGTTATCAGCTGTAAAATATGATTAATAGGGGTTAAACATTTTACATTTGATAACATATTTGTCATATTCTATAATTCAACCTATATCATTAAATAATATTTGTGAAGAAAAATTGTTTTCCTTAAAATTCAATTATGAATCAAATCATTTGATTTATAAATTGTTTATAAATTATAATAATATATATTTTTGGTATATTTATTAATTTATTATGGGGTTTATAAATTCATTAATTATAAAGTGTTTATAATTAACTAATTAAATGGTTTTGAAACATTTATTAAGAAATATTTTATGTTTTTAATTTTTAATATTAAGATATATATTTCAAATTTTATGGAATGAATTATAATTTAAATAGAAAAATTTTATTTGGAAATTATATGTAAAATTTATAAAGGGTTTATAATTTAAAAAATTATTGAAAAATATAGTGTTTATATTAAATAATTTTGAATTATTCATAATGTTAAATTTGATTCATTCAAATTGAAAAGTATATATTTAGATATTATTTAAACCACATCAAAAGTGTTTATCTGAATTATTTGACCAAGCATTTAACTAAGAATTATATACGATATTTTGATGATGTAAAATGTTTTCAAAATAAAAATTAGAATATAAAATGTCTATATTTCATGAAATATCATATTTCAATGTAAATTCCATATAATGAATAATATTAAGGAGTCTATACTAAGAATAAATATGATGTGTTTATATTTATCAATTTATGTAATGTCCATAATGAAATTTAAAGTGTTTATAATTTCAAATTTTTTAATTATTTATAAATGTATATCTCATGTTTTTAGAATAATTAAAATGTTTATTTATTTGTTTAATTAATTTTGAATATTTATTTTTGTAAATTGATTTTGAAATTTTATTATTGTGTATGATTTAATTTATGTACTGAATTGATTCTTATGAATTATTATTATGTGTATTTTAAATTTGGTATGACAACATAAAATTTACTTTTCATATTCTTTTAACTTAGTCTGTAATTAAAGTATTTAACCTGAATTTAGTTGTTGAATATAATTGTACATATGAAGTGTTAGCATTCATATGAATTGGATTCTCTCTTGAGTAATTTATCCCTATAAATTTGGATATTGGGTCATAATTCCCATTATCCTAGAGACTTATTCCCTGTTTTAGAAAGGAGGGGGCTGGAAATCAGTGGCTTTAGGCTTAATCATGTGTAAATTATGAATTTCACTTAATTATAATGATTTAAATGAGATGTTCATATATCATATTCATAAGATGAATTTGGATATATATGAATATGTTTGTATTTTATTTTTTGTAACATAGTGAAAACTATGGGTTATTTAAATATCTTCACATTGATATGGTGTGAACACATTAATTTTATGGATGTATTAAGGATTAAAAAATTAAATTGGTATAATCATGAATACATAAAGGAATAAAACTTCATATAATTAATAATTCATGTGATTAAATAATTATATATTTAATATGCATATGGTAAATATTTAATTGGAGATGCTTTGAATGAAAACCTCCTAAAAATAATTGTTAGATTCCTTCTAAAGAAACACATTTTATTGCCTCGATCGTCTAACTAGGTTGGTTACATTATAGCTGGGTTGCATGGATTATCTTGTGTATGGTAAGAAAGTAATGTATGGCACTAATTTTATTAGGTTCACATTCATTGTGTTTTCATTGGTTTACACATACATAGGAAATCCTAATAGGATTATGTAACTCGAGGAATATAGTTGGGTTCAAGCATATGACTGATTAGGTAAAGATTTATCCAATCAACTATCCAAAAGTATTATATGATATGATTGGGAGGATTCCCTACAGAAATAATTAAGTGGTTGGAGAAACAGAATAGTGGACTCATTATATAGTGAAATATAGATGTCATAATACTAATAGGTATGATTAAATTTAAAATGGGTCCTCATATTAGTGGGTTGTCATTTAATAATAGACCATATTAAATGAATATAAAACTAGATACCCATATTAGAAAATATTGTATTATAGATAATGGAATCATTGGAATTGATATTGAACATGAGATCAATATTGGATAAGGTAGAGATAAAAGGTAGTAATTTTGATTGAAACTCAAAACTTAGGAATAGTTCTTAAGAAATAGAGAAAATTATTTGTCTTAGGGGAAACCCTTCTTAAGAAATAGACTACTGAAGTTGTTCAAAAAATAGAGATATTTGAATATGATTATAATATAATGGATTCATTGAAATTATCTTATAAAATTATTGTGACCATAGAGTATATGTTTAAAACATAAACAAAAGTCCTCAGATGATTTTAATATAATAAACACCCTAAGAAGGATCTATTAGGAGTATACTAGGAATGAGAGGTATTAGGTGTTGAAGGATCTCTTTTGATGAAAAAATTTAAAATTAAATTTAATCTTAACACATGATATCAATATGATCGGGTATTTTAATGGCATAGAGGTACTGAGTTAATGTCTTAGACTTGTTCTAGATATGGAATTAATTCTACCATCACTGTTGGAATTTTTTGATAGTTTATTATGAATTATAATTTGAATGAGTTCAAAAAAAAATAACCAAGTCTCCTAAATATATTGAGGATATATAACCAATAAAATGGTGGTAAAGTATCAAGATATATCACAATATTTTAGAAGGATGAGGGTAAAAACATTTCCATGAAGAGGATAAAAGTGGTCTAAGAGATTATACAGTGCCAAAAAAAACCAAATAAAAAGAGGATAGACTGTGTTTTCATAGTAAAAAATATATCCTTTGGAGAAAGCAATATTCAGGATACATAAAGGGTTGTAATAAAACACAAGATTAGTACACCTCAAGTATTACTAATATATAATTTAATTATTTTATATTAATGGTTATATGATACCAACTATATGTTTTAAAATTGTTGTAAAATTACATGGGTTTATAAGTAAAAGGAAGAGTTGATGATAACAGAATAATGTTCTTTTAATAAATGGATCAAGGAGTTGTTTTATTGAGGAAATGAATAAAATATTTAATTCATGTTTAGATAAATATTGATAAAAATATATATTTAGATATTATTTTTCTCTCTCTTGAGAGGACCTTGTAAACAAATTTAACATAATATATTTTTTTATTTAAGAAACCATTTTTAAGGGATAGAGTTGGAACTCACAGAACCAATGTCCAATGCCAATTTTATACATAGATATATAAATTTTAAAAAATAAAATATCAAATATAAATTCCAATTTAAAAATTACTCTCCTAAGTCAATAGGTGCACCTGAAATAGTGGGAAATAGTGGCAAGCATCAAGAGCCTCCAACCTTGCTCTATCTCAGGACTCCATGAGTTGACATTACCCCTAGAGTCATTGTTGGTAAGATGGAACACTGGAACCACCATCCAAATTTCCATCCATAACACTATTTATGCCACTAAATGATCAATACATACTTGGAGATTAAAACCACCAACAAATCAAGTAAGAAATAATGAAAATTAGAGCCTTAAGAAGAACATCACAATAAATCTAAGGGATGATAATATCGATGCCACCATTGGGAAAGGAGATGCTAGATCCATAAACCACAAAAGACTGACCAATCCTCTTGGTACTACTAATAATTAATCACCCCTAGAAATATTGAAGTCCACATTAATAAATAGAAATCATCATCAAGGATGAAATATTAAATGTAAAAAACTTTAATGAAAATCACTGAGACTACAAGTGATATTGGAATACCATCAAAGTCGTGGTCAAAACCAACTATAGTGAAATCCCAATTGAAGAATAATCACTAACACAGCCTATCCCAACACCACTCAAAATCAAAGTGGACTTTTTAAAAGGCTATTACTACACCAAAGGCGCACCATATCCACTAAATATAACATACTTTAAAAAAACATCAATGTATCTAGATTTAAAGTATATTGGATATCATGATATAGATAACTATGAAATAATTTGAACATTGATAAATAGGAACCACTTACCAGAGGCCCACTGATGAAAATACATAAAAGAATG
Organism: Viscum album; assembly: GCA_963277665.1. Lineage (NCBI taxonomy): Eukaryota > Viridiplantae > Streptophyta > Magnoliopsida > Santalales > Viscaceae > Viscum > Viscum album. Next base: position 1,043,115,791 of record OY728166.1, read on the forward strand.
GGGCACAATGGGTGGATTGGAGAGAAGAGATCAACCAAAGATTTGATCAGTTGAAAAACACATAACTTCCTTTGACAACATCCCTTCACAATCCCAAACCACCATAAACATCATTAAGTTTAAAAAAGATAGGTTCAAGGAATGATGGATTTAGAATTAAGAGAAGCAGGGTATATTTAACAATGATATAATGTACTAGAAAATAAACCCACCAATAAAACGAATAAAAAAGTTGAAAAAGGGAAATAAGAAACCCAAATACTCAAAGTATCCAAAATTCTAAAAGACTACCACCACTGAAGCCTTCTACCAACAAAGTCCCAAACCTCCAAATCATTACAGTATTTAACCAGAGATAGCAGTCTCACATGATGTGAACTATCATGAACTAACCTATATTATCCAACTATCTGGAACCTAAATTGGTCTTGGAACAGCTATAAGGGAATTCTAGATCCCCATGGGCTAGATACGAGTTCTTGGGCATCCAATAATTGCATTGTGAATGATTTTTCTGAACAAGAATAAAAAACCGAATAACCATAATAAATTGAATATAGGTATGCTAATATAATTCAATAGAGAGAGATATATAAAATAAGGAAAAACATGTTCCATGTACACAAAACCAAAAAAATGAAAATATAAAAAAAACTACCCTCATATGACATGTAATAACCACTAGACTGTCAAAACCTTCTAATGAATAAACATTTCATCACCCAAAATTTTCTTTCCTTTACCTATGTTAGATGAAACAAGATCTATGTACAACCAAAGGTGTATATATGGTGTGAGAAAAACAAGCCCAGTAGGATCCCACTAAGTGTTTCATAAGAAAGATTTATAAAAAATCAATTATTCTCAAGTAAATAAAGATAGGGGATGACATATAATATATACAATTTATTATGAGATGTGGAAAATCACTCACTTTCATCATTTATAAGACAAAAAAGTAACCTGGTTTTCAAATAATTTTCATAAACTATCCAAACACACATTTTAGATATGAACATCATGGATTAATATCACTTTAGTCACATTGGTTCTAGGTTAAGGAGGATCATTGTACAGTCTATGTGATCGGTAGTCTTCCTGGTTTTCACATTACCCTAGAAGAATAGGGCTTGGGGGTAAGATTTCACTCTTGAAAGTGCCTCTATAGTATAGATTAGGCCACTTGGTGCACACATTACCCAAGTAGAACAGGTCTAGGGAATATAACTTCATCCATGAGGATGGATCCCTAGCTCATCATTATTCACAATTGAGTATACCACATCAAAAACGTTCAAAGTAATTTCATCTTTGAAACTGTATAAAACATTCTTCAAACCCATTTTCAATAACACTACCAAAGAGTGAAATATATTTTCATAAATTTTACTAAAACCAATAAATTTCAAAAAACATTCAATTAAAATCATTTCAAAAATATTTTCCAGAAAAATTCATAATACATGTTTTCCAACTATTTTTGAATCCAATTTCATAGAGCAAGCAAGAAAGGTTCGATGGATAAATACAATTCATGAAACTACCTACCTTGAAACACATTGGATATCAACACTCACATATGATCCATAAATAATGAAGAACCGAATAAACAAAATATTTAATAAGGAACCTAAACCATGAATTCCCAATGAAAATTTTCTAAATTATCACTTTTTTAAGAATGAAAACAAAAGGAACACTTACCACCACCATTCATGAACAATGCACTGAGTGGATTGAAGATACTAACAAGAGCCCTCAATTATTTGATGATTCTATAAATAATATGATTAGGTTATCAAATCCATAAAATAAAAATGGTTTTCATAGTCTATGGGAGTATGGAATAAGGAGAGGAAGGAGAATTGATATCAAAATAAAGATAAATATACTTAGAGAGGATTGCAGCTTTGATCAACAGTTTGATATGCCAATGAATTGAGATGGGGGGGAAATGTTATCCAAATAGATCCAATATGTTTGAGTGGATTGATTAAGGATCATGAAATGAGGATTAAGAAATAAAATTAGGGTTTTAGTGGCATAAAAGTATGATAATTATGGGTCCTTCTTACATAGATTAGCATCACTGGCTAACCACCAGCCTCCACCAGCCGGTGTGTGCCAGAAAAAATCAATCATATTGTTTTCCACACCAATTGGAAAGTGGGAACCCAATGGATAGCTGGTGGATATAACATAATGTTGATTCCATTGCTAACCCCCCACCAGTTAGCTAGTGGCTCTCATAGGCTAGCCTATGGACCACCACCGGCCATACTAGGTCTATGTTCTAGTTGACATCCCACCAACAACTAAAGATTCCCTAGACCCCTCTAACATGAAAAAACAACAAGATACAATATGAGATCAGAAAAGAAAAGAAGAAAATTAAACAAGAAGTTGGTTATACCTGAAAACATCAATAAGATAACACAATTCTCTCCACCATATTGTTTTCCCCTAGAAATAAAGGTTTAAAAAGGACTATCCATAAGGAGTTGATGCAATTACTCCCTCTCCATGACCTCTTTCTCCCATGTCTCATTAGTTTCAGACTCATGTTTCCATAGATCTCAAACCAATGGAATCAACTTATATTTTATAACCATTAAATGAGGATCAACTATTTGAAATGGATGCTCAACCATAAACAAATTTAGATCTATGTAGAGTCCTTTCTAGTCTATAACATGTGATGAGTCAAGTGGTGCTTATTGAGTAGGGATACATAGAAGAAATTTTGGATCAAAGGCAAATGAGGTTGTAAAGACAAGAGATAACCCACCTTCTTAAGCCAGTCAATGGACTCAAATAGCCCCACATATCTAGGAGATATCTTTTATTGATTCTCAGTCTTTTGGTGACCCAACTCAGGCCAGCCCTTTAATAACACTAGGTCATCAATCAAAAACTCAAAAGGATGATGTTGGTGAATGATGTTATAGAATTTATGACTACATAAAATTAAATTTCTAGAACTAATAGATAGAATAGAGTATGGTATCGTATCCATGGGGAAGGAAAAGTTAGGTGCATGTCTAAGAAAATTAGTAAAAAATATTAAAACAAAATAACAAAAAAATCATGAATTGATTAATGTGATGATCATAAATTTTTAAGAAGTAACTGATGAGTGGTTTAAAGATTATTTTTAACAGATTAAGAAAATGTGAAAATGATGATTGAGCAAAGGTATAATAGAAATATAATGCCCATGAAGTTTAGATTGACTAGTAATTAGATGATTCAAAAGTTATTCACTAATAAAACTAATTCAATTTCTAAAAAGTGGAAGTCGATTTAAATTTAGAAATGATCTTACAAACATAAGTAAAAAATATTCCATAATAATATAACTTATTAATATATATAGTTTAACTAAAATTCATAATGAAATTCAAAAATACATAATTACAAATCTGGAACAAAGAAAAGAAGAATAAGGTATATAATCTCTCCTTGATTTCCAGCTCCTCAATGTGTTATAGATCCTTGCTTTGTTCTGTCTTTAGAAGTCTTGAAAAAGTCTCTTAATGAATGGTTCAATCTGTAAAACTCTATCATCAATCCCCCAAGCATATTCTTCTATTTAACAGCAAATTTTCACTCATTTGAATTGTGTGCTCACCATCACAACTCTATATCCTACTCCTCTGACTTCCATATGGAACATCTTCACTATACATTTCAAACTCAACTCACTTAAGTAACACTCCCCCAATAAATTTTTCTCCTTACAAGTGAGGTTTCTACCGCTCCAAAGTAATTTCACATACTCTAACTTCCATGTAAAATTGTCTCCATACACTGGAGAAATTTGAAATATTTGACTTGAGTCATCACCCTTTGGTCTTACCACCTCCTTTTGAGAAGTGACCTCAAATTAGTCACATGTTTTTTATAATAAAGGCTAATTAAAAATCGATCGTAAATTCTAAATCTTTAGAAAAAACTTCCAACTCAACTGTAGGTCATCAACATCGCCATTCGGACTAGCAATCAAACACTGAGAGAACATAAATTTTCAAAAGATCGATGTTGATTCCACATCTAGAAACCCTCCTCATACCAGATTCATGCCATTTTTGGAAAACCTCATCATGGTCTATGAAAATTCAAACATGGATACATCCGGTGACATTGAGATTCAAATTGTGGCTCTGGTGACTTCCTCATCGAAAATAGATATTATCAAAGCATAGTTGTAGTGGGTTAGATTTCCCATAGCTATTGTGGCTGAATTCCTCTGTTAATATTTGAAATACATGTATCACCTTTTAATAAGGGTGTCTAGTCACTTTAGGATACTATGTGATTTCTTGACTATCAAATATTAAAATTCTAGACCCACCCCATGCCTAAAAATATTGATTAAATTATAAAAATAAATTATTAAAGAAATAAATTTACATAATTTTAACTAAAATGAAAAAAATAAATAAAAAGGTTAAAAAACTAAAACAAATAATTAATAATTAAATTAAAATTTTCATTAAATGATTAATTAATTAATTAAAATCAAATAATATAAAAAAATACAACATAATTGAACTATATGTTAATGTAATTAATTATGAAATTATTATGGACTGGGAAATAGTTAATTAAATTAAACCATCAATAGAATAATAATATATTAAAATAAAATATAAAAGAATTAAATACTAATTATATATGTTTATTCACCAATTAATAAAAATTATTATTATTAATATTAATGAAATAAAAATTTATATTATCAAAACACCACAATTTTTTCAAAAAAACAAAAATTATTATTTTAAAAGAAAATCAATAACTAAATAATGAATTCAATGATCCACAGAATTAATAATTTAAATATAAAAATGACAAATTAAAAAATAAAATTAAAAAAATTAAGCATTTTACTTAAAAAACTACCACAACACAATAAATAACATATCAAATGATATTTTAAGAATAAAAACATAGAAAATAAACCAAAAGGATGTGGCAAAACTAAAGAAGTAAATATAGCACCAAATTCTCCCAAACTAAATCTATGATACTATCATGAAATTTAATGCATTTTATTTGTTCACAAAGAATGTCAAAAAGAAAAAACCATCACTCATAAGTTTTAAATCACTCAAAATCAAAGGAAAATAAAAAATATCTACATTGCATTAAATAATCATGTCTCCTATGTCAATGTCAAAAACTGACACATTTATTTTTTGATATTTATTCCAGTTCCAGGAATAAAATAATTTTGATAAAAGAAAAATTAAAAAATTTAAAAAGGTACACCTTCAATTATCACTCTCCCCCATGTTTCAAAAATTGAAAAAAAAATCATTTTTCACTTCATTGATACAACTTAAAATATATTTATATATGTTGGTTGTCCCCTTATTCATTTGTGTTCAAAATTTATCTCACCTTAATGAGATCATTTTTAATAAGTCCCTTTTATTTGAATTTTTCCCATCCAAAGGATTGTGGATAACACTATGCAATACTCTTATTGAGTTTTTATTTTATTTATCTTCAGAAATGAACCAAGTGCCCTTATCTTAGAGACTCACCATGGGATCTCAATTTTCTATTTTAATCCAGATTCAATGAACTTATATTACTTACCTTGAGTAGTTTCACAGAGGAATTTGTTTAAAAAGAGTGCCACCTCAGATCAAGTTCAAATTTATAGTTTTCTAAAGTTATAATATCAATTCCACACAAAAATATCCCATCACACTCCCTTTCCTAGATCTTAAACTGAATTTCCAAAAACAGTATAGGACATCACTCAAAAATCACACCATTATAAAAATTTCAGAATTAGTGATACCCCTTAATTTAGTATGCAATTATCACCTAGGTAGGATGATTTTTTTTCTTATTGTTATCTTTAGAACACAATAAAAAAATTGTTCACAAACATCCTAAAATGATGCATGATTGAGACTTAATTTGAAAAAAGAAATTATGGGGGTTTTATGGGTTAATAATGAAATGCATTTTAGATAAATTGAGACCCCTACCCCCACACTTATAACCCAAAAATATCCTCATTTATGAATATAATCGTGGGGGAAACAATTAAACAATTTGATTAAAATGGATTGGATTATCATATGAGAAAATACTTTGTTTCAAAGACCCATAGAGAATATCATAATTTTTTTTCCACAAAATAATCAAGGAATACAAAATTAATACAAATGATCCCTATTAGAAACTACAAGATAGTTAGTAAAAAATGGTTTTTCAAAAGGATTCATGATACAAGCGAGTTTATGAATGATTTTAATGGTGTAGAAAACAAATAATGTTGTGACAACATTATTTGTAACAGAATGACACTAAAGTTTATAGTGATGAGGAAGATATTAAAAAATGAACCATGATTGAGATAACTTCATCAATAAGTTTTGAAGAAAATATTTTCATACATCAAGAAACAATATTTATCATTTTAGAATGAATTGAAACAATTACTCCCAAATATATGTAGTAGCTTATTTAACTATTGTACAAAAGACTTGTAACCTACCTAAAATTAAATAGTTATCTAGTTTACAAAGGAAGTTCCCACAATATGAACATACCACAATAATTTCCATAATTTATAAATAACCAGAGTTAGATTTTAGGGAAATTTTATCCTTTTATCCAACTAGTAACTCCTTCAAGAAATAAAGTCCAGAATGATTATTGCACTGGTAAAATGATCTCTCAACGGACCATAACCACTTCTTACAGTCACTTGACATAACACAAACCCACTTTTCATAGTAACATCATGGTCAGTAGACACATCTATTAAAAAAATCATGTGTGAAAGGATCCAGTTGAAACCTTATCAATTTGGGTTGAACAATAAGTGGAGATAGAGATCTGATCCATACGAATTTATTTAAATATAAATTGAAAGCTAAAAACAATAGAATAAGGTGTTTCCACCCAGGAAACACTAGGTTTAAAGTCCCCAACTATATTCAAAGATTTCTCAACTTGTAAAGAAATAGATAGCAACCAAGTCATTTGGATGCCCATAAAGTAATGTTTTAATCATTGGTCATTCACCAAGAAAGATCGGTTTTATTCTCTTACAAACTCAATAAACCCATTTAAAAGAACTTGAACTATACTTAATGGTTTAGACCACCAGGATTAGACCTTCCAAGGAAAAATTTAATGCCTAGAATCTTAAAGAAGAACTATTTAACCAGCTTTCTGATCTCTATTTCTAATGAAAGAGTCATGAAAAAATAATTCCTCTCTTTTCAAACCCTTGAATTCTCACACGACTCTCCTAATATCATCTATCTCACTCAATTCAAGAAATATTCTTTCTCTAACAATAATAAAATCAAAGTTCAAGGCTTTCACAACCCAAAAATACTTGTGTTGAATTTCTACTAGCGAATGGAATGTTTTCCCAAAAATAAGTCTATATAGAGACATCCCTATCGGAGTTTTAAAATATGTTTTCTATGCCTATAATGAATTACTATGTTTTAAAGACCAATCCTACCATGAACATGAAATTTTTTCCTCCAAAAAAAATTAATTCCCTATTTGATATTTTGACATATCCACATAATTGTTAATGGTAATAAGTTCATGTTCTATGTATAGAATCATACATATTCATCAATGATTTGAATTTGAAAATTTTAAAATGTATTCTATTTTCTGTTATGAAAGACTTTGGAAATTTAAATCTTGAAAAGTAGTTCTGTTTAATGAATTTAGTCACCCTGTTAGCATGATTTTTGGCGAGTACCACATCTTCAACCCATTTGGAGATATAGGAAACATCAATTAAAATGTACTGATTCCCATGAGAATATGGGAGTGGTCCCATGAAGTCTAATCCCCAAAAAAAACATAACCTCTAAAATGCCTTTCTAATACAAATCCTGCTTCTTTCCAATATTTACTAACCTATGATAGTGATTACATCCCACCACTAAACTCCTAGAATCAATTAGAAATTAAGCCTAATAAAATACCACTTGAAGAAATTTTTGGTATGTCCTTTCACATCCCAGATGACCTCCCTAAGATGAAGAGTAAAAAATCTCCATAATGGATGAAATTTATTCTTCTGGAACACACCTCCTTTGGATTCCATCTGCACAAATCTTAAAAAGAAAAGAGTCATGTAGCAACCAAACCCCAGCATCCTAGAGCCAGTTTCATGTTACCATTACATTGGTATAAGATACAAGTAAATCACATCCCAAAGACTGAATAGTTTTGTAGTCATGTAAAAATAGATACATACATGATTGTTTTATTATAAATGAATACACAAATTACAAAATAATTTTATTCGAGGATAATAAATTTATTCCATCTAGTGTATCCTTGTATATATTTCTTAGCACACTTTAGAGAATCCTGGGGAAAAGAAACAAAATAATGGTGATCTCAAATGCTCAGTAAGGGTTAGTATAACATAAACAATAATGAATCAATGAGCATAATAAATATGTAAAGTTAAATAACAAAACACACGTTCCATGTAATCAATAAACTAAGAGGGAGCGAGTTAAAAATATGGTATGATAAACCAATGATAAAACACTTCATTTAAAATAACTGGATAAGTCATAATCAATATTGAAAGGTAAGTAATTTAGAACCCATGCCATTTAAATAAATAAAATAAGAATGAAATCTATATGTATATTTTGTGATGTAAAAATCATATGGATAGTAATAATAATATTAACTGGAATGTTAATGAAAGCAATGATTAATTATTGGAAATCATGTTTGAGGCACATGAAAACCTATACTGTCAAGATCTTTCACTATAAGGCTTAAAACTACATATAGAAATATATTTAACTTGCACAACTAATTTTTCTCATGATAACTTGTCGATGCATTGAGGGGTTATATAAAGTCCATGTTCCATCAGTCACTACATGTCTAAAGCATTCCTCATATCAAATAATCAATTTAATTAATCAAGAATATGCCTTATCAAATATCCATATTGAATAAAGAATACAAATTTATCAATATTTCCTTAGATAATAAAATAACTATTAAAGTAAACAATGTATGTAAAAATGGTTAACGGTTTAGGCAAAAAACATATCCATGATAAATAATATGGATATTTAGGGGAAATATAATGTCTAATGATCCTAGGAAATTAAATATTTAAATGTGAAAGAAAGGAAAAAATGAATTGAATGATGATATTATCCTTAGTTAAGGATACCATAACAAATCCAAAGGATGAATAAGGATGGTATCAAAACAACATATCCCAAGTGATGTAAGGATAAAGGGTTTTTTATGAATGAAATTACTATAAAAATATCTTTTAAAACGTTTTTTAGGAAGATATCCCTTTCATTATAAATAACTTTTTGAAATCCATTTTCGTTAAAAATAAATTTAAAAAAATCTTTAAAAAGTAAACTTTTGTACATTCAATGTAATCTTAAAATAAATAGTGGTGTGTTAATCTATAGATGTCGAACAAGGTAAATATAACATTCCTTTTGCATGGTAAAAAAGTTATAAAAATGCCTAGTTCTGAACGAAACAAGAAGATTCATTTGAAAACACTTATAAAATAAAAAATGGGTAAAAAAATATTTAATAAATCATTTTGAAAATGATAAATATAGTTATGAAAACATTATTTGAAAACATGTTTTTTAGAGAAAAAAAAAAGTTCTCCGACTAAAGAGAGAAATGAAGTTAGGTTTTATTAAAAATATTTTCTAATAAATTTTAAGTAACAAAGAGTGGAAAATGGTACCATTAATTGAAAAGGGTCATGAATAAGGAGAGTAGAATAAAATTAAAGGGTTTATTGAATAAAGATTAAATAAATCCATTTAATTGAATTTCAATAATGAGCAATCTAGATTAGAATGTGACTGCAAAATAAGCCCTTAAATGATCATAACATTGAACTGAGAATTAATCAATGAATTGATCATGTGTATCAAAAATAAATAAACACATAATAAGTGTAAATATATCAATATATAGTAAAAGTCATTATTCACATAATCATAGAATAATAATGACAACAAGGAAGTAATATAACCTAATGAAAAGAAATTGAGCTATGAAATTTATTTACCACTTGGAAACATTAAGTTCAAATACCCTTAGATGAAATAGTTAAAATTAAAAATAAAAATACCATGAATAATGATGTATTCATTATATTAAATATCAAATATGAAATATATACACCATATAAAAGAAATAATTGTTAAAAATGGTGTATGCCACATGGAAGGAAAATTGAGATAAGAATTCCTTACCTTGCGGTTACTTTTGGGTGAACATAATTTAAACTCATATATAATGATTTTAAACATGTTAATAAATTATACAAGAACCATAATATTATTTATAATATAATATATTATCTTATTATAATTTCTTATCACATGTTTGTTAACAATTGTTCATTATTTTCACTCTTTTGGGTGTTAATTGCCTAGTTTTTTTAGTATGTTTTGACTTGTTATTTTTGTTCTTCTTAAAAATATCATGATTTTATCATATATAAAATATAAAAAATGATGTAAAAATAATACATATTTATTATATATGTATTTATAATAATACATAAAATTTAGAGATAGAAAATGAAAAGAACCGTTCCTGGAGACGGTAGGTTGTACGTACGCATGAACGCAACTTTTATTTCTTTATCAAATTTAAAAGAATGACGGATAAATTATATTTGTGTGTGTGTGTATTTTATAATTATATTAAAATATTTATGTCATGCATTTCACATATTTTTATTAAAACCATTATTAATATATTCCATGTATAGTGTGAATGAATCACATCTCTTTGAGGAGGTCGTAGTCCACACATCCACAAACGATATTATCATATACCCAAAAAATAGAAAGTATGAAGGTATGGTTATATAAAAAGTAACAAAATCATAAATAAATTATAAATATTATATATATAATATATAAACTATAAATCCATAATTATTTCTAACCTTGAAAGGTGGTAAATGGAAGAATGAACGACATCGGTTCGTGAGGCAGTAGTCCTCCATAAACATGAAAGATGATTGTGTATCCCATTTGATGGATGAGTGTGAAAGTATAGGTAAAAATATTATCATAAGAAAATATTATAGTATTGAAGATATTGAGGTTACTTATTAGTATGATATAAAAAGAATTGATGGGTGGATAAATAAATGAAACAAAAGTGATCGTTGAAGAATGTTACCACTTATTTGGGTAACTTATTTTGGTTTATTCCAAATGAATTCCTTGGATTTAATTATTCCCAAAGTGAGGATTATAGGATTAGGGGAGAGATTTTGTGAGCTTATTTGGGTAGATTCTGGATGATCCAAATGGCTTGATAGGTGTGAATGAGTGGTAGGGGTGAGTTCTTATTTATAGTAGAGGAGGAGTGGAATTCATTTAAAATTTTGAAAAAGGAATTCTTCCCATATTTTTCCATGTAAAGTGGCTCGAATTGTAGTGACTCAGGTTTTTACTTATATGTCTTTGGAATATCTTTGCATAAATTTTCTAATCTAGGCACTGTAAAAGCGTGCGTTTCTGTGGCCCAGTTATCCCGAAATAAATTTTATAAAAATATTAAATATTTTTATACTATATACATAGAGGAAACGGGTTATCTCTTAAATTTTATAGCTCGCATCAGAAAAAAGTGGTTATAGTTTAGTTTGGAGAATGATATTTACCCTGTAAGGGGTATAACTTTCATGGGTGAAGGCCTTCTGTGGAAAACGTTATCAGGGTATTTTTGTAAATAAATGAATTTATTTATTTTGGGACGTCGGATTGAATAACATTTTAATGGAGTCTTGGATCGATTTTCCGACCATCGAAGTGTTACTAGTGGTCTAAGAAAGGTGGCGGTATGGTCGCGTGGAGAACTCGGTGGAGACCCGGGGGTGAGATGGGTGCACGAGCTGCAGAGCGGCCGACAGAGATGGCCAGGATATGGGTCGGCATGGCTGGGTTGGGCCAGTCGGAGCAGCCCGTACTGGCCAAAATGGTCTTAGAGAGATTTAAACCATTATAACTTCCAAATCAGGCTTCTGATTGATGCATCGTCTATGATCACAAACTCCTCTCATCGAGACATATCTTTTTAGACTAGTTCAGGAATTTTAACACTTTTTTTCATGGGTCAGATTCACGTAACATCTATGTTTAATAATAACAATAATAATAATAATAATAATATAATTACTATTATTTATAGATTATTGTATCAGATGTATCTCATGCGTCCAATGTATGATTGATGTGTCGTCAATGGTATTCTGAACCTGATTTTAATGTAGACATTTCTAGACTGATTCAGGGTGCTTAAACTAAAATTGAGGTGTGGGCCCCATGATTCCAAGTCTAAGAATTTGCAGTGAAATGTGGTTTTTTTCACTGGTTCTCCATTTCAAGAAAGTAAATAACATATCTTAAATATTCTTCCACATAGAACATAATGATTTCCTTCATAATTTCTTGCTATGTCACAACCAAACTTTTGAAAAAAAAATTATTCTATTATTTTATATTGTTTTGTAATATTTTTTCTAGGTGCAGGATGCGCCTTATTAAAATTTTGTGTTTTTATGATAAATGAATGTTTTGGGCTTGGAAGTATCTAGCACACGGACATGGCATGGTTGAAGTTGTGTGTCTTCTCCAGGTCACCGCACAGCCTCCCTGATGTTCAAAAAAAATATTAATTAATTATATGTTTCATCATATGAAATTTAGAATTTTATTAAAAATATTGATAATTATAATATCACTTAAGATTATTATTATTATTATTATTATTATTTATACTTATATTATTATGTATTACTATAACTATTATTATTATTAAATTATTGATATTAATATTATTATAATTATTTTTATTATTAGAGTTGCATTAGTTTTTTTGGTTTTCTTTTTCTTTTCTCTTTTATTCCTTCTCAACTCTCTCCTTATCCTCCCCCCTCTTATCCTGTTATGCCCCTATGTGTGCTCTTCTCCCTCCCCCCTTGTCCGTTGTAACCCTGGCCGGTATCCTTTCCAGCAACTGTTGCACCAAATGACCTCCCTCATGCTAACTGACCTTTCTCACTCCACCACATTCACACTAACTCCCCCCCCCATCGGTACACCTCCCTGTCGGCACACACGACCTGTTCACATCTCCTCTTCGGTGTTCCCCCTACTAGTGTGATTTCTGGCGCCATGATTCTCTTCTCCGATGCAGCTCTGCTCAGAAAACCCCCTCCCTGTGAAGCCAACTCCACCTCAGCTGCTCACTTCCTCTCTGAGTAAGGGTTTGACTTCTTCTTATTTAGGGTTTTGGTTTCCTCTATGGGTAGGGTTCTGTTTTTAGTATGAATTATTGATCCATTGAGTTCAATCATGCCTTGTTTGGGTTCATTGTTGATCTCTTGAGCTATAGTTTCAGTTCCACAATAATTTATACATGTTTCTCCAGAAGAGGTATGTGGTTTTATGCCCAAACATGATCAGATGAATTTAATTTTTTTATTTTTCATTATAATTATGTTTTATGATTTAATTTTGTTTTGAAAACCATATTTTGGAAGTGTTTTGGCATGTGTATATGATGATATGGGATTTTCAAAGGAAAATGGTGAACTTTTTTAGGTTTTTTGTTGTGGTGCTTCTTGAATGTTTTTTATGGTTGTGGGAAAGGTACGAAGTGGGTTTTTAAAGGCACTTGAGGTATGAATTGGTTTTAAAGTGGGGTTTTAAAGGAAAATGGATTGCTTTGGAAAATTGGATTTTGATGGGCACTTTTAATGTAGTTTGTTAATTGTGTAAATTATAGGAATCGTGATTTAATGTGAAATTGGTTTATTTGAGGATTTGAAAGGGTATTGGACATTGGAATTGATTAAATTGACTATGTTATTTTCTTTTAAAATTTCAAATGGGTTTTAGGAGTTATGTAAGTGGTGTGAAATGTATTTTCAAATGGTTTTAGTGTGTGTTTTATTTTAAAGAGAATAATTTATATGTGTTGTTGGTGTAATTTCTTGTTATGCATCTTGGAAATGTTTAATTAAGTGTGATTGATTTATTAAATTATATGTGTGGTGTGTGGTCCCTATATTGTGGTTTCGAGTCACCGGGTCTAAGGCGACTCTCCTGCATGTGCATCGGTAATTTTATATATATATATATATATATATATATATATATATATGGGTTCCTAGGTTATATATATAGTCATCCATGGCAGTGAATATACATGTATGGGTTTAGGTGTGACCATGTATCTCTATGAAAATTCATACGTAGGTGATTGGAGACTAGAATTTGCATATAATCATATATGTGAGGATCCCCTTACACATGTTCATGGACTTTCAGGTGTGTGCATAAGGTCTAGGTGTCTGTATATGTTTGTGAACATGCATATACTCTATGGGGCAGCATCATCTCTTAGTTGTAAAGAGCCAAGGGTCGAATGTTCGGTTTGGTTCCAACCTAAGGTAGGTACCCTATTCCTATGCCTTTAATTTTAATCACATTATTTCTATCTTGTTTTATATTCATGTTTTATATTTTTACAATATACACATGCTATGAAATTTGGTTATGATTTCTAGAAATGATTATGAATTTGTTTTGTAAAATGAAATGTATTTCTAATTCCCATTTGGTATTATGTAAATTTCCTTGAAAAGTGATTTTTTAAGTGTTCTTGAATTGGTAATAGATATTTCCAAAGGTTTTTGGATTTTTGGCCGATTTAGTTATAATAGTGTAATAACATGTCTTGGTTTTTTTAAAAATATCCAATGTGATTTCCAAAAATGGTTTTTTGTGTGAACATAAGGTTAAATGGTGGTTTGAATTTTTTGGTAGAATTGTGTCACACTATTAATGGATTCAACCATGTTTTTAAATGTGTTGTACATTACTTGTGTAATTGAGTTTTTAAATGATTTTGGAACTTAAAATTGTTGGGTGATTATGTGTTCTAAAATGAAAAGTATTCCTTGTAGATAATTAAGTGTGTTTTGGAACTTTAAGATTGATTACTATAAAAGGAAAACCCCTCTTGAGGCATTCCCCTTGTTAAAAAAAGATGTTGTTGAATGTATGAACTGTAATACGTGCCTAGTAAAGAAACTTGTGCATTTTTTGTGTGAAAAAAGGGGGATGTACTCAAGGATGGAGATCTATGGTGAGAGGGTGAGTGCATTTTGAATAAAGGGAATTATGTATTCATGTATGTTATTTTGATGAAAACTCTCCACCACTTGAAATAGAGAACATGGGAAGCCTAGGCTAACTAGGTGGGAAAACTAGGATTAGTACTCATGATGATTCGGAAGTGGTTCATCCTAGTTTTTTCTAGGAGGATTGATTCTATAACTCTAACTGTACCTGGATGATGATTGGAGACCACTAGGGTTATGGGGATGTCCCCTACTAGTGGCTCGTTCATGCGAATGTAGTTGGTCGTGGTTTCTATACCACATCAGTTGTTCATGGTTTCTATACCACATTTCACTAAGGTACGAGGTTCCTAGGGTCCCATTTCTTCAGGTTACCTATAGGGATTGAACATGGTTCTCTCTTATGAAAAGGTGTTTGTGAAATGATTTCCATTTTTTTCTTCATGTTTGTTTCCTTCTTTGTAAAATTCATGTTTTTAATTTGAACTATTGGCCTTTCATTTTTGAATGTTAATGCATGTTTGGAAATTATTTTGGCAATATTATGAAATAGAAGAGAATTCTTTAAAGATGTAAACTCATTACTTGAATTTGAAAGGAAGGAAAACCTTATTTTATTATGTATTATTTTAAAACAAGCATGATTGGATTTCTTATTAAGGGAAAGGTTTAAGGTCATTGTTGTTTTTTTGAATTCTTAATGAGCATCTTAGTGCTCACACCTACATTATATTTTCAGATTAAATGTCTGGTTTTGGATCACCCATGTAGCGTGTGTGTTTTTGTGTTTGGTGGTGACCCATGAGGTTACATGGAGGTATGTTTATCTTGACATATTTGTTTTATTTTCTACTGATAGTATTTACCTATTTTTATTAGTTTAAATTTATTTATTTATTTGTTAATTTTTTAATTTGTTTCCATTATTTTATAGTCCAAATCATTCCCAACTATCTTACATTGATTCGTGACATTAGTTGCTAGCCTGTGGAGATCAGGAACACCCTTTGGGTCTTGCTGTAGACCGGATTAGGTGTTGGGATGGATGGCGATCTGGCTTGGTTAGTGACAAACTGGTATCAGAGGAGATTATTTTCTTTTGAGTATTGTTCCTTGGGAAAGAGTCTGGGTAAACCAAAGATATGATTTTTGGTAGTTGACATTTTTATTATGAGTATGGTTTCTGGAAAACACACCACGTGATAGGACTTCAGTTACCATGGAATTTCGGGTTTTATTTTGGTTCCTTTGTCCTTGTGGTTACTTGTTGTTTAGTAAATGAAACGAGAGTTGGTTAAATGGTCTCCGTGAGCTCACAGGGTCTGGAAATTTATGTGGAGCTGGAAATATTGACCTAGAACACTCTCTGTGATGGTGGAGGGATCAACATATGGCTGCCAACCATATGTCTGAGTCACCCACCAACACTAATTTCCTATTGTGTTTTATTGTGCCTATTGTGTTTTAAGTATATTGTTGTGGGGTGTTTTATGTTTGAAAACCTCTATTTTTTGAACAATTATTTGGGTTTATGTCTTGTCGGTGAGTTATTTTGAAGTGGTGGTTAGTGGTCTCTTTTGGGAAGTGAATCTTGAATCCCTTATGGTGGCTTTCTTGAATGTTTTGTGTTTTCTTGTGGTATGTTATGGCCAAAGAGAAAGTCTGATTTGGTCCTTGAATTGCCCTTGTTTGATAGTGAATTCCCCATAAGGAATTGATATATTCAGAATCTGACCATGGGTGATTAACCATTAGAAGACCCTCAAGTGGATCAACATAAGGACTTTCCTCTTATGCTTCAAAAATTGATTAAACCTCCAATCCTTTTTGGTTAAAAGGATCCTATTACAGTGGAAGAGTGTTTGTGAAAGGTTTAAAGAGACCTTTGTTTCTAATGTTTCTTGAGTCTTCAAAGGTGAAATTTGATGTCGTCATGTCTGAAGGTATGGGCTACAAGTGGTGAAGGGAATATCAGTAAGGGAAGGTTAAAGCGATATAGGATGTTGGTGTTAACCATATCTGAAAGGCCCATTGGGACTCTCATCAGGTTTATCTACGCGGATGTTTTTCTTAGTCCAATAATGTGGAAAGTATTTTCATAATAGGTGGTTATTATTGTTTGTAAGAATCACCTATTGTTTGGGACTTGGTTTAAGGTTCCTTCCCTTGTAAGAGATCTTGGTCTGTAATGGTCATGTTTGTTGGAATTATGTAGTATCGTGTTCCTACACAAACAAGAAGGAGGGTGTTGTGGGACCTTCAAAGAGCCCCTGTTTTATCAAAATCATGTGTTCCATTCAGGGAATTATGATTTTTTTCGGTGAAATCACTTTTTATGTTCCTTTACTTTTTAAGTTTCTCATTTGAAGTCAAAAGGGATGATACATGGGAATATTTTACATCCTTCTCACATATAAATGCCATGTTGAGGAAAAATAGGTTGTGGGATGTGTTGTGTTCAGTGGTGCTATTTGGATTTTGGTTTGGTTTCTTATGGAACCAAAGGAATAAGTTCTATTCAGTGAGATTTTGGAACCTGACTGTGAGGTAGTATATGCTTCAATTACCATAGATTCATCCTTAGGTCTCAGAGCAAAGCTAGAGCACATTCAGGAACCTTAGGGGTGTGAGGGATCTCAGTATAATGTTTTTCTTCTACATGGAAAATAAATACAATTTAGTCCATATGTAGTTTTTCATTCTAGTTGTCCCATTTGGTGGAAAGAGGCATAGGGACCTCACTTCCATGTTGTGATATGCATGGTTGAATGAGTTCCTCCTTCATTATAATGAGGTGGGGATGTTTCATTTTATTTAACCTCAGTGTGGGTACCCTAGTGTGTGTGACTCTCTATGTGGTTATTCATGTATGAACATACATTAACTAAATTTTGAATTTGATTTAGATTTGAACTCACCCGATAATGGTGATGACCCACAAGTGTGGTGGACTGTGTAAAGTTTTCCATCTGATTTAGAGTTTCTTTCATCATTCCCGTTGATGTGGGGATTGGGTCTTTGTGGGGTTTTTGTATCGGTGTGTGTTGGTCGGTTAATATTCTCAGTTATAAAGGTGGGGAGACCCGTTGTGGGTCTCACCGAAATTACCATAGAAATGAAATGGTTTCAACATATTCCTTGTGGTGGGGAGTCAGTTCAGGCCTCCCTATGTTAGTGTCCTTGTTCCGACTCGGGTGTAGGTTGTTTCTTATGGTTGGGAGTTCGTTTGGGCCCACCCATGTCAGAAATTAGAACTATTTATTTTTTTAGTGGGACAACATGAGCTCTCAAGAATTTTGTAAATTTTTTTCTCATGGTTTTGGATTTTGTATGATGAGATGATCATTTCCATTGATTGATCAAATGGATGTGTTTTCACTATTGGGGGTGGATGAAACTTAGTAGGGATTCCATTTTGGGTCTCCAATTTCAATTATTAGGTACTTTTAATTGTTGGTTGTGTTATTTTCATCCTTTCATTTGTTTTTCATTCTAGAATCTCCTTGTGCTATAATGGATTGTTGGTTCTTTCTTTCAAATCAACCTTGGGATGACATTCTAGGGGTGGAAAGCGTTATGGCGGGGAGAATTGTCACATCCTAAATTTTGGGAAAACAATATTTTATTATTTTATCTGGTTTTGTAATATTTTGTTAAGGTGTGGGACAATACTGTTAGAAAATTTTCATTTTTATGTTAAATGAATGTTTTGGGCTTGGTAGCATCTAATGCACGATCATGGCACGATCTAAGTCATGTGGCTCTACCAAGTCACTGCGTAGCCTACCCGGTGTTCAAAAAAAATTAATGAGATGAGTCATCAGATGAAATTAGGAATTGTATTGATAATAATAATAATGATAATATCTTTTAATATTAGGATTATTATTATTAATACTAATATTATTCAGTATTATTATTATTATTAAATTAATGATATTATTATTATTATTTTGATTATTATTATTAGGGTTGCATTAGTTTTTTTTGGGTTTTATTTTTATTTTCTCTTTTTTTCCTTCCCCATTCTCTCCTTATCCTCCCCCCTCTAATCCCATCATGCCCCTGTGTGTGTGCTGCTCCCTCTCCCTTGTCTGCTGCAACCCTAGTGGGTGTCCTTTTTAGCAACCCTAAAAATGGTCGACCTCCCTAACACTGCCTGACCTTCTTCACTCTTCCTAGCTCACCCTCGCGTAGTCCCCCCATTGCGACCCCTCCCTACCGGCATGCACGACCCAACTGTATCTCCCCTTCAGCATGCACCCCCCAGTCGGTGCGATTTCTAGCACGAACCCCCTCTGGAACCCTCCTCCGTGTGTGGCCAGCACCACCTCAACTGCTCTCTTCATATCTGGGTAAGGGTTTGACTTCGTCTTGTTTAGGGTTTTTATTTTCAATGTGGTTAGGGTTTCATTTTTAGGATTAATTCTTGATACGTTGATTTCAATCTCGCCTTGTTAGGGTTCTCTGTTGATCGCTTGAGTTGCGGTTGCGATTTTTTCACCAATTTCAATGTGTTTCTCCACAAGAGGTATGTGGTTCCATGCCCAAACATGATTATATAAATTTAATATGTTTATTTGAATTTATAATTATATTTTATGGTTTAATTGTGTTGTTTAAAATGTATTTTGTAAGTTTTTTGGCATGCGTATATGATGAGATGCACTTTTCAAAGGAAAATGGTCAACTTTTGTAGGTTCTTTGTTGTAGTGATTCTTGAATATATTTTTATGGTTGTTTGAAAGATGAAAAGTGGGTTTTTAAAGGATTGTGAGGTGTAAATTAGTTTGAAAGTGGGTTTTTAACGGAAAATCGATTAATTTGGAAAATTGGATTTTGTTTGGAACTTTTAATGTGGTTTGTGAATTGTGTATATTATGGGAAGCGTGATTTAAAGTGAAACTAGTTTATGTAGGGTTTGAAAGGGGATTGTCCATTAGAATCAGTTAAATTGATTATGTTCTTTTATTTTAATATTTCCAAATGGGTTTTATGAGTTATTAAAGTGGTGTTAAATTTATTTTCAAATGGTTTTAGTGTGCATTTAATTTTAAAGAGAATCATTTGAGTTTGTTTTTGGGGTAAAGTCTTGTTATGAATCTTGGAAATGATTTATTATGTGTGATTGATTTATTAAAATATATGTGTAGTGTGTGGTCCATGATTTATGTTTTTGAGTTGTTGGGTTTAAATAAACATGCATGTGTGTTCATAGGTAAGTATACACATGTGAAGATGCATATGCTCATTAGGGGAGTAGAAACTCTTAGTTATAAAGAACCAAGGGATGAATGTTCGGTTTGGTTCCACCCAAAGGTAGGTCCCCTATTTCTATGCCTTTAATTTGAATCTCATTATTTCTTGTTTTTTTAATACATGTTTTATGTTTATGTAATATAAAATTGATATCAAATCTGGTCTCAGTTCCTAGAAATAATTATGCCTTTTTTTGGACAATGAAATGTATTTCTAACACCTATTTGGTCATAAGTGACTTTTCTTGAAAAGTTATTTAATATGTGGTCTTGAATTGGTAATGAATATTTCCAAAGGCATTTGTCCTTTTGGCTGATTTAGTTATAAAAGTGTAATGACATGTCTTGGTTTTTCCAAAAAGCTCCAATGTGATTTCCAAAAATGGGTTTTGGTGTGAACTTAATGTCAAATGGTGGTTTGTATTTTTTGGGAGAATTACACCATTTTAATCTTGGGTTCAATGTTGTTTTTAAATGTGTAGTACATTGGTTGTTCAATAGAGTTTTTAAATTATTTTGGAACTTAAAAGTGTTGGGTGATTATATGTTCTAAAATGAAAAGTATTCCTTAAAGATAATTAAGCTCGTTTGGGACTTTAAGAATGATTTTTTTAAAATGAAAACGCCTCTTGAGGAATCCCCTTTGTTTAAAAATAGATGTTTTTTAATGTAGGACATGTGATATGTTCATAGTAAATAGACATGTACATTTTTTGGGACAAAAAATGGGGATTTACTCAAGGAGGGTGATCAGCGGTGAGAGGGTGAGCGTGGTTTTGAATAATGATAATGACATATTCATGTATGTTAGTTTGATGAAACCACACCACCACTTTAAATAGATCACATGGGAAGCCAATGTTAACTAGGTGGATGGACTAGGACAAGTATACCAGATGATTTAGAAGTGGCTCATCCTAGTTTCATCTAGAATAATTGATGTTACAACTCTAACTAAACATGGATGATGATTAGAGACCACTAGGGTTACGGGTATGTCCCCTACTAGTGGATCATCCATGAGAATGCAGTTGGTCATGGTTTCTATACCAAATCAGTTGGTTGTGGTTTCTATATAACTTTCCACTGAGGTACAAGATTCCTAGGGTCCCATTTGTGCTATTTACCAATAGGGATTTACCAAGGTTCTCTCTTATGACAAGGTGTCTGTGAAGTGATTTCCAATTTTTTTGTTGCTTCAATCTGGTTTCCTTGTTTTTAAAATCCATGTTTTTAAAATCCCTGTTTTTAAAATCCATGTTTTTAAAATCCATGTTTTTAATTTGTATTATTGGTGTTTTGTTTCGGAATGTTAATGCATGTTTGGAAACTATTTGGAAAATATAGTAGAAATAGAATCACTTTCCTTAAATATGTAACTTGTGACTTGAATCTGAAAAGAAGGATAAAAATTATTTTATTATGTCATATTTTCAAACAAGCATGATTTTATTCCTACGGAGCATCTCAGTTATCACACCGACTTTATCTTTTTAGTTTTAGGTTCTAGTTTTGGATCGCTCTTGTAATGAGTGTGTTTTAATGTTTGGTGGTGACCCATGAGGTCACTTTGAGGTATGTTTAGCTGGAAATCTTTTTATTATTTTACTCTGCTAGTATTTTCAGATTTTTCTCAGTTTAAATTTATATATTTATTTATTTATTTATTTGGATTTCATTTATGGGCTAAATCATTCCCAACTGTCTTACATTGATGTTCAGTACTAGTTTCCAACCCATGGGTATCTAGAATGTCCTTTGGGCCTTTCCGCTGCCTGGGTCGAGCTCCGGGTTGGTTGGTGACTCGGGTTGGTTTGTGACATGTGATATACAAGGTGGAGAGATTCTAGAAAGATGCATGTATAGCGGTGCTCAGCCAATTTTGGAAATCATTGTGGTATGTGAAGAGAGATGTTGGGTTAAATTTTTCCCTGTGGTGCTAGTGTGTGGGTTTCCCTTATATCTCTACTGAGGTAGATATAGAACTCCCCACTTCATGGGAGTGGGTTTTTTACCTTTGGGTTGTATCCTTTAAGGATACTCCCCTGATGGACTGGGGTGTAGGTTCCATGTGGTGATCGTAAAGTTATACTACTACCCCATCATTCTAGGGTGTGGGATCTCCAATCACATTGGTTGGTAGAGTCGGTATCCCCTATCGTACCAAAGTGTGGGTCCTCTGGCCTTAGTATGGAACTCCCCTACTGGGTTAGGGTGCAGTCCAATGTTTCTTAGAGTGGTTCTCTCCTACTAGGTTAGGTTGTGGGCCCACATTTCTCAAAGTGGTGCTCCACTACTAGTTTAGGGTACGGGATCTTGTTTCTTAGAATGGTGCTCCCCTACTAGGTTCGGGTGTGGGCCCATATTTCTCGGAGTGGTTCTCCCCTACCAGGTTAGGGTATGGGCCCATGTTTCTCAGGGTATTAATACCCTGTCGTACCAGGGCATGGGTCCATGCCTATGGAGTTGTGCTCCCCAATCTTTGAGTAAAATTGGGGAGTATGTCCCTCCACTTTTTATGTGTGATTAATGGTTTTGGTTTGGTTCTCCATCGATGGAATGAGGAGAAGGACCCTCCATACAGGAGAGATGGAGGTTTTTTGAATTTTTTTAGGATCCAATGAACCCTCGAGTGTGGGGAAGAGGCGAGGTACATGACTCTCTACTTTGTTTATTTCGACCTTACGCTAAGCGCGAGTCAGCATTGAATAGACCTATGATGATGGGAACTAGGGTAGAGCTTAGTATGTTATTTCAGTAAGAGTCTCGAGTAGAACCTATTGTTGGCAATGAGGTCAGAACCTCATGATTATTAGTACCTAAGACGAGTATATCAGGGTGATTTCTAGGTTTTCCTTATGTTGATGTCACTTCTTTGTTGACACACCCAATATTTTGAGATGCCTAGTCGTGTTTAGCTAAGGATGGTCTCATGATGTATTTTCTCTCTCGTTTTGTTTCCCTATGGCTGTGATGAGTGGAATATTTCCCTTAAGTATCTCCTTTTCTTTTGGGATTTTTGGGGTTCCTACTGAGTATTTTTATACTCACCCCTACACGGGCTTTACCCGCACATGTCTTGTGTCTTATTCAGACCACAAACCTTTCAACGGAGTTCTAAGAGGACCCAGAGCAAGAAAAGATTAGTGAGCCAAACCAACTAAGGTGATTACTGTAGCTTAGATGGGGATCATTCCAACATGTTATTTTGACAATGATCTCCTAATTCAGAGTAGGTTAGACAGTTTTCAGTTTCAGTTTGGTGGGCCATATATTTTCCTTTTTGATCTTCTATTGTACTCTGGTTTAGGATAGTTGTATTCATGCATTTTCTTTTCAATTTTTATAAATCTCTACAATATTTCATGGAGGTGTATCTAGTTGCGTGCATACAGGTACCTTATTCTAAGGCCTCCCATGTGTGTGATAGCCTACTAGGATCTAGTTGCTAGCCCCTAGCCAATTGAAGGTGTGATTGGGGGTTGTAGCTTGTGCCCCATTGGGTCGGATCATGACAGGGTGGTATTAGAGGTGGTTACACCTTTGGGAAGTTAGAGTGTAGTTGGTTTAGCTATGATTTTGGTTTGGGTTGAATAGTGACATTGTTAGGATGTTTTGAGTTTATATTTTAGGCCAGGGACTCTAGTGTTTGTGTGTAAGCTGACATATCCATTCACCAAGACTCTAATAACCTGCCTTTTAACTCCGTACATGCATCATATATGACAGAATTCTGGGGTTTTTTATATCCTTCTTGAGACATCACTCTAGATATAATCTTTGATCGTGGTGTTTCTTGATTGTATTTTCGGAGACCTCCATGATGACAACCAGCCAGGGTTATGTTGTGGGATTGTGGTGATGATCCGACCTGAGTAGAGGGTTCTGTGTAGGGTATTGGTTCTGAGGCAGGACCTCCAGTTGGTCTTCTAGTTGATCCACCATATATCGAGAATTAGGTTGTTCTAGAATTGTAGGATGAGTATTCACATAGTATTAGTGTGCTTCACAAGTTCTAGAGGTAGATACCTCTAAGGTTCTATGGTGACCCAAACCCCCATGCAACTGATGACTAGCTTTCGGAAGTCACACATGTTTTCCTCCTAATGAGGACACCAACTGATCAGATGGTGGTCCTAGCGGTAAGCCTTTTTCAGGTTTTGGTTGGGTGTTAGTGGATTCTTGTGATGAAGACCCATGAAGAGGAGATGTTCACTTAGGTTGAGTTTTAGTGGCTCTTTACGGAGGAGTTTTATCTAACCACGTTAAGATCAGTTCGGATCCACAAGGTTTTGCAGCTTTGACAGGGTAGTAAGACTATGGCAGAGTACTCAGAGAGGTTCACTGACCTACCATGAAACTCCCTAGATATGGTACGTGACCCATTCCTTTGGGCTCAGACTTTTGAGTAGGGCCTCCATAAATTTGTCTGCACAGGAGTGGTATCCATGTTCCTTACCACCTATGCATGTGTATCGGAGCAGGATCTGGTGGTGGAGAGCTTCCTGGTTGAGGAATAGGTATACATGGCCCGCAATGGGGTTTTTTAGGCTAAGACATCAGCCATAGCAGGGAGGTATCATACAGCAGGATCGAAGCATGGGAGGAATACCCAAGCCCTGAATCAGGCACATGAATATGAAGTGCATGATCCGTTCCGGGGATCTCGAAAATAGCAGGAGAGGCGGTGTTACGGCTGCGAAAGCTGGGGAAATCTTACTAGAGATTTTCAAACCCATCATGATGTTGAGATGGAGAAGGTAAATGAACCATAGTGTTAGAGGTAGCACTTCAATCATAGAGTTCTGTAGGGAAGTGGACGCGGTGGAGGAGCGGGTGTAGCAACAGGAGGTGGAAGATGGTACGAGCTACCACCACCACCCCCAAGTGTTCCATGCTAGGTTCAGGGAGAAAGATGATGAGGGTGAGTAAAACTACACAATGTAGAGGCCTTTGACCCAGAGGATCCACAGATAGATATAGGTATTCTCTCTGCCCATTATAATTTCTACAGTAGTTTTGATAGACATTGTTAGGTGGTACTCTTTCCTTTCTATTTCTTTCTCGATGTTTTTTTAGGGTGTTGATAAGACCCTGTGTTATTTTTGTTCTTTGTAGTTTTGAATGCATGAGAAATTGGTATCCTTACCCCACTGAGATATGTTTTTGTGACGTGACTAAAACTTTGCGGATGAGTCAATTAGACGCAAAGCAGATAGTATCGAGTTGTGGTGGACGAGTTCCATTTACTTGTGTGTTCGGGGTGTGGGTTAGATGTTTGAGATTGAACTAAGGGTTAGTAAGACCCAGTGTGTTTTGAGTATCCATTTTTTGTTCGTTTATACACTCGTGTGTTCAGCTTCATCTTGGTACTTGAGTCACTTGAGGAGGTCATGGTGTGGTTTGACATGGCTTCAGACTCCTAAGATTGAGGTTTTCTTTCCACACAAAGATTCTTTCTTGAGACATGATGAAAAATCGTGTGGGTGAGATAGTGCTTCCCAAAGTGGATAGTATCGAGGTGTTGTGGATGAGTCCATTTGAATTGTTTTTTAGAGGTTTTTTTTGGTCTCTGTGTTAGGTTAGCGAGGTGGCATACCACTAGACCCTATGACTATAGGATACTAGGCACTTGGTGTTTCCCACCTATCATAGCTAAGGAGACATGTGCCGAATTATATGATATCATCCTAAGATGAACTGAACTTGGGTGTGGTATCCCTTATGGCTCTTATGAGCATGTGCTTTTCAATAGCACGGGAACCCTAGGTAACTTTTTGGTGGTTTTGTGTGCACTCACTGGCAAGGGAGACCTAGGTCAGTGTTTAGTTTCTTTCCCTTAGGCCTAGTATTTTCCTTTTTCAAGATGAAAATTCTTAAGGTAGAAAGGATTTAGCTACTCAAGTTTTTACTTGTAAGACTTTATAATATTTTTGCATATATTTCCAGATCAAGGTGTTGAGAGAGCATGCGTTTCAATGTCCCAATGTGTCTGGAATAAAATTTATAAAAATAGTAAGTATGTTCCATGCATATGGTGTAAACAATTTTTATCTTAAATGGTGGCTTGGATCAAAAAATGAAGGCCATGGTTGAGTTTGGAGTGTTCCATTTACCCTAATAAAGACATAAATTTTGTGGGCCCAGGCCTTATGTGGAAAAAGTTATCAAGGTCATTTTTGTAAATAAATGAATTAATTTATTTTGGGAAGTCATATTGAATAACATTTGAATAGAGTCTTGGATCAAGTTTCTAAGACAGCGGTTGAGTTCAGAATGTGTCGTTTACCCTACACACGACATAAGCGTATTCAACGTCGGGTGTCGGGTTGGAGGCGAGTAGGGAGGGGGGTTAAGTGGATATTTTTTTTAATAAAAAAATAATCCTCTAAACTCTCTCATCTCCCTTGTGCGCACACTGGAGGCCCCCTCCCCTCTTACCATCAAACGAAAAATGAACCAATGTGAGGAGGTGCTTCCAGATCCAATGTTTGGCATTGATCGTCAATTGATTAAGAATAAGAACATCCCGGGCATTGTTCTGCATCTAAAGATTCAGTGTTTTGTCTTGAGGTCGGGGGTTTTAAATTTTAATCTTATTTCAACTTTTTTAGGCTTTGTTTTTCTTAATCATCAATGGATCTTTGAGAAAAGACTTTGTCTTTGTATATCGGGTCCTAAGGATATCGTATTTGGTCTCAGATTAATTTTCTGACCACTATAGTGTTACCGGTGGTCTGTAGAAGGTGGTAGTGCAGTGGGTCCAATAAGGTGGCGTGAGGTGCTAGAAGCGGGAGAGGCTGATGGGCACAGCGGGGTCAGTCCAGTCGGAGTAGGCCAGACTAGCCAGAACAGGTCGAGGGGACTTGAAACCACCATAACCTCCGAACCAGTCTTCTAATTTATGTGTCGTCTACAGCCACACATTCCTCTCTTCGATATGGATCTTTTTAGACCTGTACAATAATTTTATGACTTGGTTTTGTGGATCAGTTTCATGAAACTCCAAATCTTAATAATAATAATAAAATTATTATTATTTTTTGATCCTTGTATCAGATGTATCTTCTGCGTCCAATATTCAATTGATGCGTAGTTAGTATTGTTGTGAACCTAATTTTAAAGTGAATTTTTTAAAACCAAATCTGGGTGCTTAAATCGAAATTGAAGTGTGGGCCCCATGATCCCAGATCAGGGTGTTTGCAGAGAATTGTGGTTTTTTCATCGGTTATCCATTTCTGGTAAGTAAATAGCCTATCGAGAATATTTTTCTATATAGATCGTGATGGTAGCATCCATTAAATCTTGTGAGCTGTGAGTTGGAGAGATTATAGAAAGACACATGTGTATCGGTGCTCAACCGATGTTTGTAAAGAGAGACAGTGGGTCAGGTTTTTTCCATATGAAGCAAGGGTTTGGGTTTCCTTTAGAACTCTACTGAGGTAGATAATGGACTCCCTACTTCATGGTAATGGGTTTTTTACCTTGGGTTAGTATCCTCTAGTGCTACACTTTTGATGGATTAGGGTGTGGGTTCCCCATGGTGATCGTAAAGTAGGATGGATCCCCTATCGTTCCAGGGTGCAGGCTCTCCAATCACATTGGTTAGTAGAGTCTTTTTTCCCCTGTTGTACTAGGGTGCAGGTCCTCTAGCTTCAAAATGGAGCTCCACTACTCAATTAGGGTGTGATCCCATGTTACTAAGAGTAGAGATCCCATATTGGGTTATGGTACAGGACCACATTTCTCAGAGTGACGCTCCACTACTGGGTTAGGGTGCGGGCACATGTTTCTCAGAATGAGGTCCCTAACTAGGTTAGAGTGTGGGACCACATTTCTCAAAGTGGTTCTCCCCTACCAGGTTAGGGTGTGGGCCCATGTTTCTCAAGGTGGTACTACCCTATTGTATGAGGGCACGAGTCCATTCCTATGGAGTATTTCTCCCATGTCTTTGGGTAAAAGCATTGAGCAGGCCCCTCCACTAGTAATGTGTGATTCTTGGTTCGGATTTAGTTCTCCCTTGATGGAATGAGGTGTGGGCCCCTCCATAAAGGAGAAATGGGGGTTTCATGGGTTTTTAGGAGCTAGTTCATACTCGGCTATAGAAAAATTGTGAGGTGTAGTACTCTCCACTTGGTTTATTTCGACCTTATATTGAGCGCATGTCAATGTTGGAATGACCTCTGGTTTTGGGAATTAGGGTGGATCTTAGTGCATTGTTTTAGGAAGAGTCTTGAGTAGAACCTATCTCTAGTAATAAGGTCAGAACATCGTGAGGATTGGTTCCTAAGAAAAGTATATCTGGGTGATTTCTGGATTTCCCTTATGGTGTTTTCACTTCATCATGGACACACCCAGTGCTTTTAGATGACTAGTTGTGTTTAGCCAAGCATGGTCTCAAGATGGAGTTTCACTTTCATTTGGTTTCCCTCTAGCTGGGTTGAGATGATTGTTACCTTTCTATTTATCCTTTTCTATTAGGGTTTTTGGGGCACCTGATGAGTATTTTTATACTCACCACTACGTGGGATTTGTTGAAAATGTCTTGTTTCTAGTACAGACCACAAACCATTCCATGGATTCCCAGTGAAACCCGGAGTTGGTGGAAATTATTGAGATAGACTAACTAGGGTGTTCATTAGATCTTATATGAGAATATTTATGGTAGGTTCATTTGACAGTTATCTCCTCATTCTGAGTAGGTTGGATGCTTTTTCAGTTCTTGTTTGGTGGCCCATGTATTTTCCCTTTTTTTACTTCTATTGTACGCTGGTTTGGGATATTTGTATTCATGCATTTTATTTTAAGTTTATATATATATATATCTTCACGATTTCATGGAGGTGTATGTGGGTTCTTGTATACATGTACCTAAGGCTAGCACCTCCCATGTGTGTGATAGCCTACTTGGCACTAGTCGCCAGCCCCTGGTCTATTAGTGGTAGGCTTCGGTAGTCACAGCTCGAGCCCCTTTGGGTTGGGTCGTGACACCAATATTGAACCAAATTACATAAAAGGTAGGATAAGCTCCAAAATGGCCATATAATTGATTTTGGGAAGGTTTATATGTCATTTTTCCCCTTAGGAGTATATTTTAGTCCCTTGTTAAGCTAATTTTTCTCTTCATCTCCATAATTATTTTTTATTAATTTGACTAATATTTTTAGTAAAAAACTAAGTTGACATTATTAAAAATTATAAATTTTTCTGATTCAAAATATTGAATCTATTTTTCCAAATTCTAATCATTGAATTGCAATAAATTAATTTAAATTTTATTCCACTAATAGGACAACAAAGTGGATTTTTAAAGTAAAATGTTTAAAAGTTTGTTTTTTTATATTCAATTTCAAAGTGAAATTGATTATAATGAAATAAATTTTATTAATTGATATATAATGTGAATTTAAAACTAATTTAAAATATAATTTATCCTTATTAATAAATTATATGAATAATTTGTTCTCAATTAAAATTCTGTATTTTTCAATATTCATCAAAAAATGAAACTTCATTGAAAAGTATAAAAAATTATCCCTAAGATAATTTTCATGTTCTGATTTCAGAAATGAATTTTATTTTTACAAAAATAATTTATAAAATTTCTAAATTTTGGATTTAAAATAGGTTCACAATTAAAAGGTGGAATAACTGCCTTTATAAAAAAACATAGGTTTTTATGTGTAAAATTTGGTTAGTTTTTATCATATGCCTATAAAATATATTGGATGAATGTAGAAAATATCTTATTGAATACATAACACATATATTTAATTAATATCATTTAATGATAGTAAATAATTTAATTTATTAGGATAAAACACCTTTATGAGCATAATAATAGTTTTTATGAAAACATCCTCTTTATATTCAATTGGTTCTTATTTTCATTTATAATTAATTGGTAACTAATGAATATATATTAATATTTTAGTTAATACTCTTCATAATCTCTAATTTAACATCTAGGTTGAATATTATTATATTAAATAATATAATATTAATAATTTATTTTTGTTTGGTAAAACTTAGTCTTACCTGTAGCTTAAGCTATCAGAGAAACTCGTTGTTTAGTACATCACAAGAAAATTAATCATCACATTCATTTAAAGCTATAGAATATATTAAATTTATTTAAAATATTAAATATACCATGAAGTCTTGTTAGATAAATTCTATCAGATAAAATTTACTCTTGGAATTTTAACGGTGTTAAATTTTCCCAACCTTAAATAAATTGTGTCCTTCCAATTTAAACTCGATCATGGTAATAAATTATTCGATATTGAAAAATTAATTTATTAGAATCTCATTTTGTAAGAAGGTTTGGTAAAATGCCCTCTTGAAAAGAGATAATGGTAAGTACACATGTCATATGGAATAACAAATAACTTGGTTTCTACGTAGGAGAACATCGGTGGAAAGTGAAGATATGGACTTGGAGGAAAAGAGAAAATAATTATACAGATTGATTGAGGTTATCAGACAATAATAAGTAAATTATCAATGGAATGTTAAGGTCCTAAGAATCATTACTCTTGGAGTATTTCAAAGATCATTTGTTCAACAAAAATGAAGGTATTATGAACAAATTTTATTACTTGATCATTTTCTTAATGGTGGGTAATTCTTTTAATACTTAAATTAATAAGGAAATATACTTAACATATTTATATAAACACAAATTCCATCCATTTTTGTGCTTTGATAAATTTCAAATTCTTTCTTTACTTCAGGAAATAGATATCAAAAAATAAGCTTTGATGCCCATAGCACTAAAATACATGTTTAATATATCGTAAGACCCATAAAAGAGTGAAATGTATTTCTATTTGTCTTTAACTATTCTCTAAAGCCAATATGGAAAATAATTTAATCTATAAAACTCAAAATTGATACTATTGGTCCATCATTAATATTTAATTGTAAAATTATTTAACTAAAAAAATTACACCTTAACTAGGACATCACATTTGCTAGTGGTATGTGAAAAATTGTTGCATCCTTTGGTCATGGGTTCATGTCTCGTAGCATTTCCATAATTGATGGTATGTCACCCGATATACATGTTTTCATTTTCTAAAACAATATTAATATAATTCTCAAAATAAATATGATGTACATCCTTGAAATTTAATCATTAAGTATCCTTTTAAATAAGTTTTTCAATATAGCCCAAAAACATAAATACATCATCCATTTATTTAACATATGTCCATCCTTGGTCTAGGGTTTATCCTTTTGAACATGGAATTGACTTGGGTAATGCCCAAGTTCCCCACATTTAAGGTAAATATCCATAAATGTATCCTTATTATGAGTTTCATTTCCTTCTATCATACTCTTTATTTTTCCTCGGAAATTCTTATCTTTATGTCCTTTCCCACACATAAATAATTTCCCCATTCCATTGAGACACATTCATAGGTGTCTCCTTCCACAATTTTTATATGATGAAAATTGATCATTCTTTTCCCTATGGTCTCCACCACTCGATCTCTTATAAACCCCCATCCTTATCTTCATTGGTGAGTTCGAGAGTTGATTAAGGTATATTTTGTTAATCATATTTTGGGAAAACTGAATAGTCATAAACATGATATTTTTACTCCTATCAACACCTCATTTGGTTTCTTATTGTCACCACCATGTCATTTATGTTTAATGTTAACATCAATCCTTCAGGTTCCATCCAATGACTAAACCCATATAGCATCGTGTGAGTAACAATATTCATAGTGAGAAAAATTTATAATCATTTATATGATATCTAAATTATGAAAATTTATTTTCATTATAAAAAACATTAGTTTTAACCTACGTCATTCATTTTCATTATATATTAAAATTATTTATAATGATTTGAAAAAAAAATGTGATTTATTCTAAGAATATCCACTAGGTGATTCAAACCAGGTTAGCAGTAAGACTCATTTTCATGTACCAGGTTATGATCAAGTCTAGCCCAACACACCCTTTTCAGATTTGTTGCCCCAAGGAACATCTATATGAGAACCATGCCCTCTTATAGTATCCAGACAGAGAAAATTTTCTAGGAATAACCAAATAATCATTACCTTACCAAAAGTGTTTGATGTTCAATTATAATTATCGTCAAATTCAATCTTAGGGTTATTTTTACTAATATATGTTTTCCTAAATCTAGTTTGCAAGGTTTCTATTTAACTTTCAATGATACCAACTATAGAAACCTGACCCCAATAACCCAAATTCAATGTCGTTCTACCATAACATAGGCATAATATACAAGTATATCATTTCCTAGAGAACCAAACAGTTTAGTAGTCTTGGTAATCTAGGTACAAACATGAGTTTTTTATTATAAATGAATACTAAAATTAAAATATTTTTAGAGGATAATATCTTTATCACATCTAGAGTATCCTTTCATATCTTTCTTAGAACACTTTAGGGAATCCTAGGGAAATGAAATATAAAAAGGGTGAGCTCAAATGATCAGTAAAGATAAGTAAAATAGTTGAAATAATTAATTAATGAGAATAATAAATATGAGAAGGTAAATAACTGAACAAATATTCCATGTAGTCAATAAAATGAGGGGGAGAGAGAAAAAAATTTGGCAAGGTGAATAACTGAAAATTCATGCCATTTAAAATAATTTGATAAGGAATAATAAATATGTTATGGTAAATAATTGACAAAAAATTCCATTTAAATAAATAAATTACAATTAAATTCATCCATATATTTTATCATTTGAAAACCTTAGGGATTTTAATAATAATAATAATTGAAATCTCAACAAAGACAATTCTTAATTATAAGACATCATTTCTATGAAACATGAAAAGATATACCATAAAGACCTTTCACAAGATGGTTTAAAACTATAGTAAGAAACCTATTAAATTTGAGTAACTAATTTGTATCATGATAACCAATCGAGGCATCGATCATCTATATAAATTATGGGAGCCACCTTTCATTACCTATCCAAAGCATTGTACATATCGAATAACCGATTTAATTAACTAAAAATATTTCTTATTAAATATCTGTATTGGATATAGAATATGGGTTTATAAATATTTTCCCAGATAAACAAATTACTTTCAAAGTAAATACCATATATAAAATTGGTATATGGTTTTGGAAATAAACATATCCCTGATAAATAATATGGATATTTAAGAGAAATTTTAATGTTTGAGGTCGAAGCCTCAGTTCATTCGGGGAAAGGGGCCATATTACAATGAAAATAATGAAACATACAATATAGGGATGTGCTGGATGATACTTGAACTAAGACCACATCGAGAACCATAGGGTAATCTACCATTGAGATGCATTGTGGGGGATTTAATGTCTAATGTAATATAAAATTGTTTTTTTCAAGGTGATTAAAAGGAATCAAGGAAGTGAATTTCAATACTATAAATTTTCAATGAAATGATAAAATATTCAGAGGAAGACTAATGATGGTATTAATAAAACATATCCCATGTGGTGTAAGGTTAAAGGGTTGTTGTCGTTGATGAATAGAAATATTATAACAAGAACTTTTAAAAACATTATTTAGGAAAATATACTTTTCATTTTGGAAAACATTTTAAAATCCATTTTCTTTGAAAATTACTCTTTAAAAAAATATTTAAAAAGTAAACTTTTAAAATTGCAAAGGAATCTGAAAATAAATGATTACAGGAAAATCTATACATGTTTTAAAAGGTATAGAGAACTTTCTTTTTTCATGGTAAGAAGGATAGAAAAATTTCGTGTTTGGAAAGAGATAAGAAGATTGCTTCGAATTTTTTTAAAAGTCACGGGTTGTAGAAATTTATTTAATAAATCATTTTGGAAAGGATAAAAATATTTTTGAAAAACTTTTTATAAAATAGGGTTTTTAAAAGATAACAGGTTCTCCGACTAAAGAGATAAATGAAGTCGGGTTTTCAATAATGAGCAATCTCGATTAGAATGAGATTATGAAATAAACTCTTAAAATAATCATAACGTTGAAGTGGGAATTAATCAAAGAATAAATTATGTGTATAAAATTTAAATAAGTATATAAGAATTTTAAATACATAAATATATATTGAAATTAATTATACACATAATCATATAATATTAATGATAATGTGTAAGTAATATAACCCAATGAAAAGGAATTGAGTTATGAAACTTATTTACCACTTCGTTACATTATGTTAAAATACACTTAGATGAAATAGTTCAAATTGAAACTAAAAATTCCCTAAATAATTAATTATTCATGATATTAAATATCAAATGTGAAATATATACACCACATAAAATAAATAAGTGTTAGAAATGGTGTATGCCACACAAAAAGAAAAGTGATACAAAAATCACTTACCTTGTGTTTCCTTTTGTGTGAACATCCTTAAACATAATATATAAGGGTTTTAAACATTATAAATACTTATACTAGTACCATAATCATATTTATAATATCATATATTATCTTCTTATAACTTCTTATTACCCTTTTGTTAATAATATTTTACTATTTTCGATATTTTGGGTGTTAATTGCCTTGTTTTTCAAGTATGTTTTCACTTGATATTTTTGTTCTTCTTACGCCGATCATGATTTTATCATATCCAGAATGTAAAAAATTATGTAAATATCATATATATTCAGTATATAATTATTTATAATAATCCATAAAATTTGGATATATTAAATGAAATGCACTGTTAATGGAGACGGTAGGTCGTACGTATGGATGAACGCTACTTCCATTTCTTTGTCATATTTAGAGGAATAGAAGGAAAATGATATATATATATATACATATTATAATTCCAGGAACATATTTATGTCATTTATGTAAAATATTTTTATTAAAACCATTCTTAATACATTCCCTATAAGGTGTGAATGAATCACATCGCTTTGAGGAGGTGGTAGTCCACACGTCCACAAACGATATTATCGTATTCCCGAAAAATGAAAAGCATGAAGGTATTGTTATATAAAAATTTATAGAAGAATAAATAAATAATATATATAATATATATAATATATATATAATAAATGCATCAATATTTTCAACCTGGAAATCTGGTAAATGGAAAAAATGAATGACATCATTTTGTGAGGCACTAGTCCACCATACAAACGAACGGTGATTGTGTATCCCATTGGAAGGATGTGTGTGAAAGTTTAAGTTAAAATATTAGAAAAAAATATCTATTTATATAGATTTTATTGATTTTATTTTATCTTAATTATAAAAAATTTAATGGATGGAGAAGTAATTGAAACAAAAGTGATCGTTGAATAACATTACCTCTTATTCGGGTAACTCCTTTTGATTTATAACAAAATAATTCCTTAGTTTTCCTTATTACTCAAGTGAGGATTATAGGATTATGGTATGGATTTGGGGAGATTATTTTGTTATATTTTTTATGATACAAATGGCTTTATAGGTGTCAATGAGTTGGAGGGGTGAGTGCCTTTTTATAGTGGAGGAGGAGTGACATTCTTGTAATGTATTGAAAAATGAATTTGACCCATGTTTTTTTCCATATAAAGTGGATCCAATAATGAATTAAAATCTATAAAAGTTAATATAAGGTCTATATATATCAATAAAATATATTTTTGACATGTTTCTAGGTCATTTTGGTCCTTAGAATTAAGGACTTGTCCCTTATTATGCTAATTTCTCTCTTAATCGTTGTAATAAATTTTAATTACATTCAATAATATTTTCTGTCAAAATCTAAGTTTAAATTTTTAGAAATTATAAATTATGATGATTTAAAATATGGAAATAATTTAATTAAATTCCAATCACATAATAGGTATAAATAAATTTAAATTTAATCCCACAAACGGCACGACAAAGTGGGTTTTAAAAGTAAAAATATTCAAAAGTTTGTTATGTTTTATATTCAATTTCAATGTGAAATTGATTCTAATGAACTAAATTGGATTAATTTATATATAATTTATCTTATAGTACATTAAACACAATTTAAGATATAATTTATCCTTATTAATAAATTAGATGAAGAAGCATTTTTCAATTAAAATTTAGTATTTTTCACAATTCATAAAAAAAAATAAACTTCATAGAAAAGAAATAAAAAATTCCCCATAAGCTAATTTTTATGTTCCCAATTTTAAAAATTAATTTTATTTTGAAAAATATAATTTATAATAGTTCCAAAATTTGGATTTCAAATAGGTTCTCCATTAAAAGGTGACATAACAACCTTTATATAAATTATAGGTTTATCTATGTAAAATTGGGTTTGTTCTTATCTTATCCCTATCAAATATATTGGATGAATGTAAAAAATATATTTTATTTAATATGTAACATGTATATTTCATTAATATAATTAACTTATTATAATTTATTTATTTTATTAGGATAAAATACATTTGTGAGTGTAATAATTGTTTTTATAAAAACAACTACTTTATATTCAGTCGGTTATTATATTAATTTCTAACTATTTGATAACCAATGAATATATATTCATATGTTAGCTAATTAAATTCATAATCTCTAATTTAGTTTCCAGGATATATATTATTATATTAAATAATAATATTTTAATAATATATTTTTGTTCTGTAAAACTTGGTCTTGTGTGTAACGTAAGTTATCAACAAAACTCATTAATGTGTGAAATGCACGATAAATCTATAATATGTGCATTACAAGATATAGAATATGTTAAATTTATTTAAAATATTAAATATAACATAAATTCTCAAGGGATTTTATTCTATTAGAAAAAATTTACTCTTTATGAATTTTTAGGGTGTTACAGGCCATCCCACAACTAGTACTTAAGTTTAGAATTAAACTTATTCCTTTGATTATTTGTAAAATATTTAGAGATGACACTTGATGTCGTGAAATTAGAAAAATATTCATACCAATACATATGTTCCACAATAACAACTATCAATTTTTCATCTGGAAAAGAATAAATAATTTTCATGGGATCTTCACACTGCGTACTAGAAAACTTGAAAAGATTATCCATAATATCATTCCCATAACCATGTATATATTTAATATATAAATAAAATTCCTAAAAAAAATGTATCAATCTAATGAACCTGGGTTTTGCTTTTTTTGACAACATGTATTTCATGGAATAATTGACTAAGGAAACTATGAATCTGGAACCTATTTGGTATGGCCTAAACTTATCCAAATAAAAAAATAACATCCAATAGGTTCTTTTTAATAGTGGTATAGTTCTTTTAAGGATCATCTAGTCGGATACTAGTATAATAAATCACATGAAACTTCTTATCCTTTCTTTAGCCTAACATAGCTCTAAAACCCACATCACTTGCATCACACATAATTTTAAATGGATGTCTCCAATCAAGTGCATTGTTGATGGGTGAATAAGTGAGATTCTTATTAATACGATTAAATTATTTGAGACAATTTTCTTCAAATACATAGGATGAATATTAATCCCATAGTTAACATAGGGGTTTTGTAATTTTTTGAAAACTCCTTGATAAAACTCCTGTAAAAACCAAAATACTGACGAAAACTTCAAACACATTTGAAATTAACAGGAGGTTGAAACCTTAAAATAACTTCGATATTATAATTATAAAAATCTAAACCCTTATTAGAAAATTCATATCCCAAAACTATTCATTCTATAATCTTAAACTAGAATTTATCCCTATTAAATACTATTTTGGTCTCTAAGTATTTATTTAAAATATGTTCCAAATTCTGTAAAAAGTTCTCAAAATCACATCCTACAATAGAAAAAACCATCCATAAAAACTTAATGATTATATTAATCATATCTAAAATGATTTTCATCATAAACATTTTAAAGGTGTTTGGGGCACCATAAGACCCTAAGGGCATTCACCGGTAGGAAAATATTCCAAATATTCTGGAGAAGGTTGTCTTATCCTACCTTCTGGGGCTACAAGAATCTGGTTGTAACAAAAAATATCCATATAGAAAATAGAATAATTAATTCAAAGCTAACCACTCAAAAAATTTATTTAAATGGAATGGGAAAAAGATCTTTTTTAGAAATATATTTAATCTTTTTATAATCTATATAAATCCCCCATTTGGTTCCCTTTCATACTTAGATTTGTTCATTCTTTTAATTGATCATAATAGTGAATCCTCCTTTGTTTGGGACTACATGGACTAGACTAATACAAGCACTATCTAAAATGGTATAGATAATACCAGCATCCATCAGTTTAATTATCTCTTATCTCGCAGCTTATATCATGTTCGGGTTTAATATCCTTTAACATTAAAATATTGGTTTGTGTTCAGGTTTAATAGGAATCTTATGCAGGCATAATTAATGGATAATCCCTTTTAATTATACTATAGAACAACCTATTATAGGTTTGAAATTATTTATAAAAACAAGAAAATTTTCCTCTTGAATTTTATTCAATTCACCAAATGTTATAACAATAAGTGTTTCATTTTTCGCTAAAAATTTGTATTTCATGTGTGAAACAAAAGGCTTAAGTTCCATAGAGGGTGAAGGTTAAATAGAAGGAATACTGTTGTTCATGTGGGTTCAAGATCTTCAATATATTTCTCAAAATGTGTTTTAAAATAGGGAGATTTTGAATTTTAAAATATGATTAGATTTTTTCTTCTCTACTATCCAAGCTGGACAATCCATTCTTATGATTTTAAAAATTATATTTCAATAAATTTATCAAATAAAAATCATCAATATATTTCAATAATTCTCCCTTATCCTTATTAAATTTTTTAGAATTTTTT
Organism: Viscum album; assembly: GCA_963277665.1. Classification (NCBI taxonomy): domain Eukaryota; kingdom Viridiplantae; phylum Streptophyta; class Magnoliopsida; order Santalales; family Viscaceae; genus Viscum; species Viscum album. The sequence goes on from OY728166.1 coordinate 1,043,155,023, forward strand.
TAAGAAGGGAAATCAGTCTCAAGTTCTCTTAAAAGTCTCATAATCTCTAGAATAGAAATTTAATCATCATGAAAACGATCCAGAGCTAGAATATAGGTGCTTTAAAGATCAATAAAATTACCTATATTTCCAATTTTAGTACTTTCAAAATATTATAAAAAATTATTTTCAGCATCCACAAGATTTTCTAGAGCTATATATTATTTAACACCTTCTTATTATTTTATTACTAATTTCTCAACTTTCAATGAGATTCTCTTATCCTAAGGTTGTTTCTCGAACTTTTATGAATGATAAAATCTATTTTTATATTCTAACAATCACACTCTTGAATATTTTTCACCAGATGAAAAATATTTTTCATTTTTAGAGAAATTGAATTAAAACTTTGTTTATCCAAAATTGAAAATAAATTAACCCTTTAACACAACAATAAAAACTCCAAATGTCGATAATAATGGTATTCCCAAGGTGATAGGAACTTATTTGTAACATTACATATCTAAGATAAGAAAATAATCAGGTAAAAACAACTCTCTAACTCCAACTAACAGGTTTTCTTCTCTTCCTATGGGATGTGTAAAGGAATGGTCAACCAAATGTAAGACATAATGGTGGGTTTCAATTATCCAAATCCAAACTGTTGAAATATTGAGAAAGGTATAAGGTTTATTCTTACCTTTAGATCCAAAAGAAAATTCAATTGACATGTTTTCCCTAAGTTTATGTGTATAAAAAACTCCCAGGATATTTATGCTTTAGTGGGATTTTCTTTTTATGTACAACATTGAACTCTTCAATGAGGCTATAAGTTGCAAACTCTTCTAAATATTTCTTGTTTAAAATGATTTTGTTGTTTTATTTCAAGTTTGATGGAACCTGAATTAAATATTGGATTAAAGTAATGTTCACTTGGAGATTATTGAAAAATATAAGGAATTAACGTAATTTGGGTTTGTAATTTTTGGATTTCAACCTATTAGGGAAAGGAATAGATAAAAAAAATTCCAAATAATATAGGTAATTTACCTATTTTAATCCACAATATTTCCTTTACACTTATTTTTTCATCTTAGAGAGTGTTTATTCTTGTTTTTCTATTTGATCACCCGATTATCTTTTATTACAGTAGTGTTATACACAATTACATATTGAGTCTTTCACATATTTGGGTGTCTAGATTCTTCCATATTTTCAGTTTTAACACTACTAGAGTCAAATACAACATCCTATTTCTTTTTTAAACCACTCCTAGTAAAAAAATCCATGGAACTTTATCTAGTATCCATATTTATAGTACTAAAAATCTTACCTATATCTCTTGAAGAAATTTCTATAGCCAATTGAACCATCTAATTTTCTTAATTATGCATTCCTGCATTATTCTGGGCCTTATAAGAATCATCTTTCACTTTTTTTGAATCAATTTCCCCCCATTAACTTTTGAAACGTCTTTTAACATCATCTTGAGAATGATAAGTTTTATATTTATCTTAATTTGGAAACTTTTTTCTTTGATAATTTTTAAAGACAGAGGTAGGAGGTTGTTTTCAAATTATTCCTTGTTATTTATAGGATAATATGTGGTGGTTCCTATAGTTGTGGTCATAATTTATTGAAAATTGGTCATCTCAAAATTGTTTTCTTTGACTATATCCTGAAAAATTGGTATTTTATTGTGTTTGGGAAGGGATGTTAAAATTTTACAGTAAAAACATGAGAGTCCAAACATTCAACATTGTTGACAATGTTCTCTAGGCCTTTGGTCCTAATTTTTATAGCAAACTTGATTATCAGATTGTATGATATTTTTACTAATTAGGGATTTGAGTTGGTATTTAATTTCAGACAATTGTGATTTCATTTCCATCCTTGGATTTGTGTCATTATCTCATCTATTTACTCTTCTTATAATTGAATCTTTTTTTTGTGATTTAATATCCAATGTATTTAAAAAATTCCTGATCTCTTCATTATTTATGCTAGTGAAATTTCCTCCAATAGATTCGCCTACCATGTTCTAACTAGTATGTGATAAACCTTTATATAATGAATATTTGAGTAGTTTATATGATGGATAGTGATGAGGAAACTTACTAAGAATGTCCCTAAACCTATAATAGGATTCACAAAAACTTCTTTATCTTTTTCACAGAAGCTAGTGGTTTTGTTTCTCAATTATGCCTTAACTATCCTTGAATAAAATTTCATTATGAAGGAATTATAGATTTGTTACCAAGTTTCAAAATAGTTTTAATCAATGGATAAAAATCAATTATTTATATTTCCCTTTAATAATAAAGTTATAATTATCATTTTCAACTCATTCACTCACATCCCTTGTTGTGGAAGTTTCTGTACTATGTTTTGGAAATCCTTAATGAAATCTAAGTAGTCCTGATTAAGAACCCCTTTGAATGAAGGAAGATAAATCAGATCATAGTTATGGGACCTAGGTTCAATTTTAAAATAATAATCATTACTTAACAACCAAATAATTTTTTATTCCATCATCCTGGGCCATTCCACATTTCCTTTAATTATTCCTTATTGAATATCTTCAGCAGCCCTCTCCCAAATTTTCCAATATATATTTTTATTTTCTCATGGATATTAAATGTTTTTAAATTTATGTTATAATGGTATCATGGTTAGGAAATAAGTATATTATAAGACCAAAATTTTATATGAATTATTTTTTTTCATACAAATTAAATTTCTTCAATAACTTGTGTTACAAGAAAGAGTGAGTTTTAATGAACTACAACAAACTATTAATATTATTATTCAAAATATACCATTACTACCTATAATTTAAACATTAAAAATTAATTGGAATAAAAATAAATAAATATTAAGAAAAATGGTTTTATATAAACAAAATATATTTATAAAAACTACAAAACATTTAGTAAATTCTTTATATATTTCAAAAATACTATATGATCAAAATAAATGTTATATATTTATTTTTATTTTTTTGAATAATAATTAAATTAATTCTTAACACTTGTAGAAAATTAATTTTATAAAATAAAACTAATTTTTTAAATCATCATTCCAAAATTATCTTAGGGATAATTTCATATATATTTTTTGAAAAGAATATTTTTTAATGAGTAGTGAAAATACTGGTTTTGATTGAAAATTGCCTTTTAATTTAACAAATTTATAAGATTAATTTTTGTTTTAAAATGGGGTAAAAGTATAATTAGTTCAACTATATATTTATCATTTTAATTTAAGATATTGGAATCTATTTCATATTGAACATTGATATCAAAACATTATAATATTTTGAATATTTTCTCTTTGAAAACCCATTTTCTCATCACATATGTTGGCTTAATTTAAAATTATATTTTACCACTTCTGTGAGTTGAATTTGGAAAAATTAATTTCATATTTGGAAGTAAAATAATTTATATTATATAATAAGGTAAAATTATTTTTTTTACCAAAATTAATAGTAAAAATAATAAAAATTATTTATAGTTGTTAAGGAAAAAATGGGTTTACTAGGTGTTAAACTAAAAAGATAAGGATTAAAAATGATCAAAACATATTTAAAACCCATTTTATGACCATATTTAGACCTTATAACATATAATGTTTTATAATGGACCATTTTGGAGTATCTTTGCATCTGAAAAACAAGGGTGCACTCTATTTTTTTCAAAAATACCAAGCGTGTCCTCTTCCCTGCTTATAAAAGGCCACCTACTCTACTCTCTTATTCACACTTTTCTAACCCTTTTATTAGGAAAATATCTACCAAAATCCCTTACTTAAATCCCTTATATCATCACAAAATACTTTTTTTGATCATAAATCCATCCTTGTAAGGATTTTGGTGCAAACCTAAGGAGATTACTAGAAGAAGGGGTAATGTTCTTCAATGAACATTTATATTTTATTTCTTCTTCCACATCCTTAAAATATTATTATATTATTCTGATATAATAAAACCAGTATATACCATATATTTATACATTACTGTGTTAATATAGTAACTAATGTTAGGCGGAGAAAGAAAGGAATGATGGCAAGAGGGGGGTGAATTGCCTTTTAAAAAATGATTAACAAATTAAAATCAAAGTTGAAAGTGCAGCGGAAATAAAATAGGCAAGACACAAAATTGATAACGGAGTTCGGCCTAAAACCCGGCCTACGTCTCCGCTCCCAACTCAACCGTTGAGAGATTCTACCGCTTTCTTTTCAATGGTTTTAGCAAGAAACCCACTAGACTTTACAGGTAGTCTAGAACCTATTACAGCTTGCTTTTATATGGTTATGCAAGAACCCACTTGCTTTCAATGGTTGAGCAAGAACCCACTAGCCTTCTTACAGGTGAAGGCTAGCTCACCTATGTCACAAGCCTTTTAAAGGAAAGGCTTGACCAACCTCTTCACACCTTAAAGGTGATGTGAAAACCCAAAAGAAAGGATGAGAGAAAGATATGGGGTTTGTAGGCACAAACCCAAATTTAAGCTCAAAATGAATAAAACAATAAAAACCGTAATGGGAGAAGCCTTGGGCGCCAAAGGTTGATGGAGCTGATGAAGGGCGCTCCCAAGCTTCTTTGGAGGTGCTCCTTGGATGTGGAAGTGTGTTGGAGCAAGTGGGGTTCCCTTGGAGGAATCCGTCGGAGGTTCGCCAAATGATGAGAGATGTGTCTGTTGGCTTCACAATAGTTCCGGCTATGTTCCTTAGGCTTCCGGGGGTTCCTAGTCCTTTATTTATAGAGGGGGAACCCTCATATGGCCGTTAGAGGCCTTTGGAGCCGTTGGAGAGGCTTTTGGAGCTGTTGGAGGCCAAGTGGACAGGCTGGTCAAAAGCCCAACGGCTAGTTTGACTGGCTCCACCGGCTGACCGGTACAGAGCCACCGGTTGGCCGGTGTGTGCAAAATGGAGAGGCCTTCGGGCTCAGGTTCCACCGGCTGGCCGGTGAGGTGGCCACCGGTTGGCCGGTGCTGAGGCAGTGGCTCACACTGTTCTGGCTGGGTGCCACCGGCTGGCCGGTGCTGAGGCCACCGGTTGGCCGGTGCTGAGGCAGTGGCTCAGCCTTCTGCCCAGGGTCCATCGGCTGGCCGGTGGTGAAGCCACCGGTTGGCCGGTGGACTGAATTTCAGTCCACTTTTGGCTTTTTGCCTTCTTGGCCTTCTTGGCCCAATTCCTTGGCACCCTGAATTTATGCCTATCATCCAAAAACACTTAAAAAAAGATTAGATAAAACAAGAGGGTGATTGTGATCATGAAAATAAAACCACGAGAGGTTCGAGAGGTACAACAATCTCCCCCTATTTTGATGATCACAATCACCAAAACAAACAATTTAGAAAATTAAATGAAAAGCATGCTTTAAAAGATTTTTCCCCCAATCAACCAAGAATTTCTCCCCCTTTGTGATTATCAAAATAGCACGGGGCATAAAACTTGATTGAGGGAATGAGTTGAAAAACGAGATGGAGATTTTAAACCAATTGAAATTTTTGAAATTTGAATTGAAAGTTTTGAATCAAAAATTTGAAATGAAATTTTTGAATGAAAAATTGAATAACAATTTGAAATTAAAAAATTTGATACCAAGAGTTGAAATTGAAAGTTTGAATCGAAAATTTTGAAATTGAAATCAAAAGGGCTTAAACGATCCTAACTCCCCCTAAATAAAAACAACAAATCACCGGGGAGAGGTGTTTGAAACCGAGACAAATTTCGGTCTGGTGAGACTCGCTAGAAGGGATTTTTCAATCCACACTTGTCTAGTGGCGGGTCTTCTCCTAAAAAATTCATCGTTAAGGAAAATGGTTTTGGGCCTACCATACCGGGCATTTTTGCAATTGCACTCATAAATTAAGTGCCCGGGTTTTTTACAATAATTGCAAAATTTGTTTTGAGAGCTCTCCCTTACAAAAACAGTAGGTGCATGGGAAGAGGAAGCTTACTTGGAATAGCCAAGCCCTTGGGTGGTCCTAGATACACGTTGGGAACTAAGTAATTTGGTCAGATTTTGTTCCCCTTGGGTGAACTTGGCTAGGAATTCCCTTAAATCTTTGATGGTTGATTCCATGGAATCAACATCGGGAAAGTTTTGGATTTTGAGGGTCAACTCTTCCTTCTCTTTGAGAAGTTGTTCTTTTTCGGAAGAGAGTTTTTTGAAATTCTTTTTTAAAGAAACAAATTTGGAAGAAAGTTCGTGAAAACCTTCCTCCAATTGATATCTAGCATGTTGGAGATCCTCATATGACATGTGATTGAAAGAATTTGAAGAACAAGAGGAAGAGGAGTCGGAAGATGTTACCTCATGAAATGCCATTAGGCATTTGTTACCGTTGTCACTTGAGGAGGAGGAGGAGGATGTGGAGCTATCACTCCATGTGGCCTTGAATGCTTTCTTATTCTCCTTTTGTTTGGCCTTTTTCTTGTTGAGTGGGCAATCGGGCTTGTAATGGCCTTTCTCGCCACACCCATAGCATGTAACCTTGGGCTCGGATTTTTCGTTGGGTTGAGCCTTGCGGGCCTTGCGGGATTTCTTCTTCTTGTGCTTCTTCATGAACTTGTGCATTTTGCGGGCAAGATTCTCCATTTCGGAATCGCCGCTTGAAGAGGATGATGACGAGGAGGAGGAGCTTTCTTCTTGTTGAACTTTGAAGGCGATGTTCTTTGGAGTTTTGATCGGTTTGCCTTCCTTTTCAGCTTGCCTCCTCATGGTGATCTCATAGGTCATGAGGGATCCGATGAGCTCTTCGACCGGCATGTTTTTGATGTCCTTCGCTTCTTGGATTGTCGTGACCTTCGGAGCCCATGAGCTTGGTAGGATCCATAGGATCTTCTTGACCATCGTTTCTGCAGAAATATTATCTCCAAGAGATTTTCTACCATTGCACACGTCAGTAAAACGAGTAAACATTTCAGAAATAGATTCATTTGGATGCATGGAGAATGATTCAAAATCTTGACGATACATGTCCAATCGAGTATCCTTGACTTTGTTGGTCCCCTCATGGGTAACCTCCAAAAGTTTCCAGATTTCATGTGAGGAGGTGCAAGTGGAAACTCGATTGAATTCATTACGATCAAGGCCGCAATGAAGAGCGTTCATGGCTTTTCCATCAAGCTCGAAATTTTTAATATCGGCTTGGGTCCATTTGGATTCATCGGGGGAAGAGAGAGTGTAACCTTGCATGACAATTTTATAAATGGGATAGCCAATGCTTCTAAGAAAAGTGGTCATGTGGGTTTTCCAATAAGTGTAGTCAGTTCCATCAAAAAATGGAGCACGACCCAAAGAATAGCCTTCAGGGGCGAAAGAGGTTGAGGCCATCACAAAGGATCTTAAATTTGAAACCGGTTAGGGTATTACTCAAATTTTGGCTCTGATACCAATTGTTAGGCGGAGAAAGAAAGGAATGATGGCAAGAGGGGGGGTGAATTGCCTTTTAAAAAATGATTAACAAATTAAAATCAAAGTTGAAAGTGCAGCGGAAATAAAATAGGCAAGACACAAAATTGATAATGGAGTTCGGCCTAAAACCCGGCCTACGTCTCCGCTCCCAACTCAACCGTTGAGAGATTCTACCGCTTTCTTTTCAATGGTTTTAGCAAGAAACCCACTAGACTTTACAGGTAGTCTAGAACCTATTACAGCTTGCTTTTATATGGTTATGCAAGAACCCACTTGCTTTCAATGGTTGAGCAAGAACCCACTAGCCTTCTTACAGGTGAAGGCTAGCTCACCTATGTCACAAGCCTTTTAAATGAAAGGCTTGACCAACCTCTTCACACCTTAAAGGTGATGTGAAAACCCAAAAGAAAGGATGAGAGAAAGATATGGGGTTTGTAGGCACAAACCCAAATTTAAGCTCAAAATGAATAAAACAATAAAAACTGTAATGGGAGAAGCCTTGGGCGCCAAAGGTTGATGGAGCTGATGAAGGGCGCTCCCAAGCTTCTTTGGAGGTGCTCCTTGGATGTGGAAGTGTGTTGGAGCAAGTGGGGTTCCCTTGGAGGAATCCGCCGGAGGTTCGCCAAATGATGAGAGATGTGTCTGTTGGCTTCACAATAGTTCCGGCTATGTTCCTTAGGCTTCCGGGGGTTCCTAGTCCTTTATTTATAGAGGGGGAACCCTCATATGGCCGTTAGAGGCCTTTGGAGCCGTTGGAGAGGCTTTCGGAGCCGTTGGAGGCCAAGTGGACAGGCTGGTCAAAAGCCCAACGGCTAGTTTGACTGGCTCCACCGGCTGACCGGTACAGAGCCACCGGTTGGCCGGTGTGTGTAAAATGGAGAGGCCTTCGGGCTCAGGTTCCACCGGCTGGCCGGTGAGGTGGCCACCGGTTGGCCGGTGCTGAGGCAGTGGCTCACACTGTTCTGGCTGGGTGCCACCGGCTGGCCGGTGCTGAGGCCACCGGTTGGCCGGTGCTGAGGCAGTGGCTCAGCCTTCTGCCCAGGGTCCATCGGCTGGCCGGTGGTGAAGCCACCGGTTGGCTGGTGGACTGAATTTCAGTCCACTTTTGGCTTTTTTCCTTCTTGGCCTTCTTGGCCCAATTCCTTGGCACCCTGAATTTATGTCTATCATCCAAAAACACTTAAAACAAGATTAGATAAAACAAGAGGGTGATTGTGATCATGAAAATAAAACCACGAGGGGTTCGAGAGGTACAACAACTAATTTATATATACTCTTTCATTAAAAGAGATATAAAATCACCATTTGTGTTCGTGGTGGAATATCACCCCACAAACCAATGTTATTCATTTTCCATCACCACCTATAATGACTAGATATAATGATGTATATATTGTTCAAATATGATATTTATGATATTATTATTCTTATATAATTATTATATCACTTATAAAATCTTAATTTTCACTCTGTGGGTATATGATAACGTTGCCCGTGTGTTCGGCTGACTACTACCCCACGAAGCGATGTTGTCCATTCACACTTTATGTGGGAGGTAATAAGGATTTATTTAATGAAAATATATGAAATATATTAAATAAGTTTTATTATGTAATTTTAATATATTATTTACCTTTTTTCAATCAATCCATCGAGAAAATGGAAACAATGTTCTTACATATGTATGGCCTACCATCTATATGAATAGTGTATTTCCTTTTTCTATGTATAAATTTTGGATTACTATAAATACATATATATTGAATATATATTATATTTATATCATGGTTACAATTATTTATATTATGTAACAATGATTAAATTAATAGGACTAAAAAAATTACAAATCAAAACAAGCATGAAAAAAGTAGTTAATGCCCAAAACATGACTTTAATATGGAATATTTAATAAATGACTAATAAAAAGTAATAAGTAAATCATGTATGGTATGATATATATATATATATATATATCTGGTTCTATAATTTATGGATGATAAAATTATATTTATTATGCAATAGTTTTGAACATTTAAAAAGGAATTCATATATTAAGTATAGGGATTTATATTCTCTCTTTTGTTTTTTAGAGACATGAAAATTCATCACTCACTTATTTTTTAGGTATATATACTACCCATATTAAATTTTATATAATAAATATCCTTATATTAATGATATTTAATGTTTTTTATGCTATTCTTTATTTGTACATATGATTCAAATTAATACTCAAGTGGTAAGGGATTTTTGTCTCAATTTGACTTCTTTGAGAAATATGTCATGTTATGCACCTATATTTTTTATGAGGTGTATATAAACTAATTTAAATTTAATATCATGAATTTATTTCTTCTAATGTTATTTTTATTTACATTTAATGTTTTTGTTTCATGGGTCTTATGATTCAACGTTACCAAATTGGTAAAGGGTTTTATAATACAATCTCACTGTTTATCGAGATTGTTTATGTTTATGAATCCAATGATGAAGTATTATGATAAATATCTCAATAAACTCATGAATTTTATTCTCATCTAATTATGTCATCAAAATACATTTTTACCTTCATTTTCTTCTCCTTATGCACTCAGGAGTTCAACAAAATGTTTTTAAGAAAAATAGTTTTAATTTCTATCTTCGGTAGAAAATGATTGTTCTTACATATCCATGCTATTAAAAAATATTTTAAATATGTTTTCAAAAATATCCTAAGATAATTTAATGTAATCTATAACCTTGTTTTAATTTTCTTAAATTATTTAAAATTAAGCTTCAATCATTTTATTAATGAGGTGCTTTTGACATTTATAGAAAATGTGAAAGGAATCTTTATTTTAAAGTGTATGATGTAAAGACCCATAAATTTCAAGGAAATTTTTTTTTCTTAAATTCTTTGGAATTTTATGAGTACGCAGTTTGTGATGGAACCTGATTCTGAGGCCCGGTGTGCCCGGAATAATTTTCTGAAGTTTTGTTTAGCTTAAATTAACGCGTGTAAGCAGTTTTCCTGAAAAAGTGGAACAACTCTTAAACAATTTCTCGGATCAGAAATTCGAGGGTACTGTTGTGCTCAGGATGGCGGGTTTACCCTAGGCGTGACTTAAGTTTAGTCGGCATAGGCCTCCAGTGAGAAAACCCGAAAATGGCATAACCATAAATAAAATAATTAAATAAAGTTATTTTATTTTTCAAATGCTTATAACTCACAAACAGTAACTTGGATAAAAAATCTGAGACCACTGCTGAACTCGTGAGGGTATGATTCCTTTAAGTAGATACTAACATTGATTGGCGCGAGCCACCTGAGAAATTTAGTTTTTGGCCGTAAATAAAATAATTAAGTGACAATTATTTTATTGTAAAATTAAAAACTTCTAAACGGTAACTCGAATTGAAAATTTGAGAGTACTGTTGAGTTCATTGGGGCGTGTTTCTCCTAGTCAGACCCTAACCTTGACCGTAGTGGGTCGAGGGTGACTGATAATAATTTTCTGAACTTTTTTTCAGGTACGTTCAGTAAACGTACGAGCGGCATTTTATAACTTTTGAACCGGTGCTCAGAATCGAATTCAGAGGGCACCGTTGAACTCGAAGTACCGATATTCTTGTAAGAATACTTTCACCTCAACAGCAGATGATCGGGTATAAAACGTTGTTTTTGGGGTTTTACGTGGGTTAATAAAATAAAATAAGTGAATGATTTATTTTATTTTTTAAAACACATGCAGTGTGGATAAAGTGGTTAGAAGCTCCACTTGGGAGTTGGTGGTGGAACCGCCACACCCTAACCTCCCATTTAATGGGGAGGGAGAGAAACCTCTCAAACCGCCTATCAATTAATTTTATATGTCGACGTAAAATTAATTGCACTCAATTAATTTTATGAGTCGACGTAAAATTAATTGTTGTCGGTTAATTTTATGTGTAGACGTAAAATTAATTGCTCTCAATTAATTTTATGAGTTGATATAAAATTAATTGTTGTCAATTAATTTTATGGGTCGACGTAAAAATTAATTGTTGTGATTTAATTTTATGTGTCGACGTGGAATTAATTGCTGTCAATTAATTTTATGTGTCAACATAAAATTAATTCGTGTCATATGTTTTCATGCAGGCTATGTGGGGGGAACTTCTTGGCATCCTCCACTCTTAAGTTGTTCCAAAGCACCTCTTAAATTGCGCCAATGTAATTTAATTCGCCCGACCCCCTTTTTAAATTAAGTAACCACATCGTTGGAATTTATGAAGGTTCCAAATAAATAAACCGTCATAAATTCCACGATGGCTACATACCTCTCCCCCTCTCTTATATATAGGGAGCTTGGGAGAAGGTTTTGGGATGGATTCACCAAGCGAAGAAGCGCTGGTAAAGTATTGTGATGCCCAACACTTGGGGAAATCATATCCTCTCCAACGAAGAACGTGAAGAACGCCAATGACGATCTTCCACGCGATTCTTCTTCGACCTTCCTTCCCCAGAAACCTATCCTCCGCAATATATTCAACGAACAGACGCAGCTCGGAATTGGGGAAGTGTGGCGGACGCGATGAACAATGGTCTTCATCGTCTTCCTTCCACAACTCTTCCAACGAGCGACGAGCAAGAGGTAGGGGTTTTATTTTTTATTTAAAGTATGAACCTTTCTCATGTTCTTCCTTTCTCTCAAAATGAATAACGGTGGTTGTTGTGCTTCATACTTGTGAGAACCTATTGCTACCACCCTAAACGCGGAGGGTCTGGGCCAAACCAACATGGCCCGACCCCTTTGTTGTTCTTTTTGTAATGACTTCACGACGGTATGGCAATGAGGCAACGACAACGAAGGCAGCGAACAAAGGCTGTGCTACCCGCAACTTCCGTGAACTATGCCACCCCCGCGGCCCCTTGGCGCGCACCCGGTGCCCCGTGCCCCTGCTGGCGCACTGCCGGGGCGCCCGCGGCGCCCCCGCGGCACCCCCGCGGCGCCCAGCCGTCGCGCCCGCAGGGACCTACCGTCGCACCCCCTATGCCCTGCCCGCGCACCCGGCGCCCTGCTGGCACAGCCCGGCACCCCTCGGCATGCTGCACCGCCGGCCCAGTGCCCCGCGCCCTTGTCGGCGTCCTGCCCGGCGCCCCTGCCGGCGACCTACCCAGCGCACCCTAGCGCCCCCGCGGCGCCCTGTCGTGCTACCCTGCGCGCCCCCGCGTGCTGCCTGGCGTTCGACACCCTGTCTGGCGCACCCGCGCCCTGCCCGGTGCACCCGCAGCCAGCCGGATCCCAGTCGGCCCGCCCGCGCCCCGCGCGGTCTGCCCGCTGGCCTCCCGGTCACCGGCCTACTGAACTGTCCCGCGACGCCCCTGCGGTGTCGCTGGTCGAACCAACCCGGTCTCCCGGGCCGAGTTACCGAGCAGCCTACATGGCGACTATAGGGCCGAACCGCCCTCGCGGTCCGCTGGGTCGGGCCCAGTGGACCAGGTCAAAACATAGCGAGCTGACTCGCCCAATGGGCCAGTTCAGACCCAGTGAGTCGGACAGGGTCGACCCAGACCAGGTCGGCCCAGTTGGGGTTAGGCTGAGTTGGTCTAACTGGGTCAGACCGGACTCGGGCTCATTACTGGCCCATTACCTTCTTGGGTCATATATTTGGCATCAGACATCCATTTGACAAACCGTCAGTGGCGTCGGTACTCTTGGAGCATAGACATCCCTTTGAGTATACCCCCTGGGAGTTCGGGGTATAGTTGAGATACGGTCGGGTTGGTTCGTATACGAAACCAACCGGGCCCCCAGAACAAAGCGGCTAATAACTCACGAACCGGGCGTCTGATTGACGCACCGTCTGTTGCATTAAGACCCCTGTGACGAGAAATTCCTTTGTGATACTTCTTAGTGGGACTTTGTGATACTTGGAGTATCGATCAGTGGCTCGTAGAGTGGATCCTCTCGGAGGTGAGCATACGGAGTACAGTGACCTTATAGCTGGATGAGACCTGATGACTGCTTGTCCGATTTGATTCGGAGTGACTTGCATAGCCCAGTGGGGAGTACTACTTTGTGAGGTGGCAGACTGATGGTGGAGGAGCACTACTTTGTGAGGTGGCAGACCCGCGGTACTCGACAGGAGGAGTACCTCTATAGGCTATGAGGGGAAGCACTACTGTGTGAGGTGGCAGACCCATGGCGGAGGAGCACTACTTTGTGAGGTGGCAGACCCCCGGTACATGACAGGAGGAGTACCTCAGCAGTCTAAGGTTAGTGAGTGACACATCAAAGTCATGACAGGACTACTGCACTCAACAAAGGAGGAGTTCTCCAGCAGTCGTGTTTTTCTTCATCGTGAATAAAAATCCTGGTTTGAGTTGAGTCAATGACCTTTTTGTTTTTCTCATGATTGAGATGGGTTACTTGATAACTTAGGTATATGTATGGGCATATGCCTAAGTAAAGGTTATCTATTGAGATCTTTCTTTGTGATTTATACTTGTTGTATTTAGTGAGACCTTGAGGGTCTCGAGGTCCCTACTGAGTATCGTTATACTCACCCCTGCACGGGCTATGCCAGCGCCTTGTTGTGTTGGATGCAGATGACGGACAGCACTGATCGTGGTTGAGGCTTATAGAACTGGACAGTACCTGGAGGTGGACTTCATGACGATACGGTACCCAGAGGTGGACTTCACGAAGAGATGGTACCCAAAGGTGTACTTCATGACGAGACGGTACCCGGAGGTGACAGATGGGCATGGAGAGTTGAGGTGGCCATCTCTACCTACCCTTTAGGTAGGATCTTCGGAGGACGATCCAAGAGTAGCTTGACACCTTCCTACTATTTTTTCTTTTCCATATACTTTACTTTTGGGCTTGTATTTCCGGACCCCTTTGTACTTTCAACACACTTGTCTTATTTCTTTACTTAGTGTTTGTTTCTGCTTGTACTTTGGTTGTGTGTTTGTTTGCATTTCATAAAGGCAATGCCTTCCCTTTTTATCGGGATTTATGCCTTTGGTTCTAGTCACCAGCCCCTGGCCTATGGAAGGCGGGCTTGGGGTAGTCATGGCACGGGCCCCGAGCACGGGTCGTGACAAATTGGTATCAGAGGACGTCGGTTCTACCGCAGAACTTATGACTCTGATATTTTCTTTCTATGAAGAAATAGTTTTAAGCGTACTGAGTGTGGTTTTCAGTTCAGAGAGTCCAGTGTTGGTGTGGTGGCCGACGTATCCATACACTAGGACCCTGACTTCTGATTTCCGACTCAGTGCACAAAAACACTAATTACGTGTGTGTTTTCAAAAATTTTCCTTTAAATCAGCTCAAATCATGTTAGCTCACCAGGTATAGTATTTTGACTGTGTCACATCTATTTCTTTCAGGATGCCTCCCCGAGTACGACCAGTTGGAGCCCCGAGAGTTGTATGTACTGACAGCCCAGCGAGCGACGAGGCCTTAGTACAGGGCCCTCTTCCAGTTGAGGCACCAGCGGAGGCACTAGCGGTATTACCACCCGTTGGGCCACCAATGCCACCAGCCCAAGTAGCAGGCGATACACGCCGATTGAGCGCGCTGTATGAGTTCCAGTGCTAGAGTCCACCCAGGTTCTGGGGAGAGACGGACCCACAAGCGACTGAGGATTGGTTGGAGGCTGTGGTGAGAGTCTTCAGGCTAGTAGGGATGCCAGCAGACTTTATGGTGATCCTTGCTGCCAACCTTCTTCGGGAAGTAGCAGGAAGATGGTGGAGCCTGATGCTCCAGATGCATGACGAGGTGAAACTTCTGTGGGTATACTTCAAGATCTTGTTCCGTGTAGAGTTTGTACCAGCCACCCTTCAAGCGGTGTGTATATAGGAGCTACTGCATCTTCAGCAGGGTAGCATGACAGTGGCACAGTATTCAGTGAGGTTCAACGACCTCTCGTGCTACTCCACTGATATGGTATGGGACCCGTTCTTCAGGGCCTGGAACTTCGATCAGGGTCTCCAGAGAGAGATTAGAGCTTCATTTGTTTCTCATAGCATCCCGACGCAGACGGGGGTGTTGGAGCGATCCCTCTTAGTGGAGAGTTTCCTTGTTGAGCAGTCTCCAGCAGCAGGATCCACTACTAGCTGGTATGCAGCGGAGTCTTCTGCAACTGGTAGTAGACAAATGATGCAAAGGTCTAAGAGGGCCAGACCTACAGTTGGTCGGCCGCATGACTCAGGGTCGGTAGTGCGAGGCACCAAGGGGAGTGACAGAGCCAGACCTGCCATGCTGTGTTATACATACGGCGGACAGGGTCACATGTCTCGTGACTGTCTGACCCACCGCTCAGATGATCAGCAGATAGATGAAGGACCTCCCAGGCAGAGGCGTAGGTTCAATCGAGGTGGACCGTAAGGAGCCGGAGACCGAGGCAGGGGAGCTGGCCGTGCAGCTGGAGGTGGACGACGCTTTGAGGTGTTTCCACCACCACCACCAGGAGGTCTACCCTGACCACAGGGAACAGGTGGACATGGAATAGCACATCTTCAGGTAGCTGAAGCATACGACTATGGAGCTCCGGAAGTAGGGGGACAGGAGCGGGACTAGTTCCAGGCATGGAGGTCTTTGTTCTTGGTGCTTCTAGTTTCCATGATGTTGTTGTTTGTGGTTTTTGTGTGTCTTTGTAATTGAGTTGCAGTAATAAAAGACACTTGTCCTTGTGACATTTTCTTTCTTTCCCTTTTGTGTGGTTGATACTGAGAGGTTCCGGTTAAAACTGTTGACTTGACCCTCACTTTTGAGATTCCTACTGGAGGAGACCCAGTGACCACACACTGATGCTGATAGTGTGACTCAACCCTTGGAGGCGAGAGTGATGGTTGGATCTCTTGGTAGTAGCGTCGAGGGATTACAACATCATCCAAGACATGAAATGTGCCGTTCATGTCAGGATTGACTGTATTAGGCAAAGAACGTGGTTTATCCAGAGGATGAGATGAGATTTCTCTTTTTTGGCAAAGGGGAAATCTAAGCAGCTCTTGTAAGAACAGATATGGTGCAAGCTACGATAGAGATGGTGCAGATCATCCATGAGCGGATAAAGACTGCACAGTGCAGACAAAAGTCCTATACTGATAAAATATGGAGACCACTGGAGTTTTAGGATGGCGACCACATTTTCTTACGGGTCTCACCTCGACGTGGACTACAGAGATTTGTCCGGGGCGGAAATTTATCTCCACACTTCATCTGGTCGTTCCACCTCAGTTGCACTGGGTGCATGACGTCTTTCCACGTATCTCAGCTGAGGAGGTACGTGCATGACCTGACCCAAGTCATCGATCGCGGGGAGATGGACATCGATGACGGGACGACCTTCTCGGAGGTTCCGGTGGAGATCAAGGATCGACAGGAGCGGGTCCTTTGTGGACGGTCGGTTCCTCTAGTGCGCGTTCGTTGGTAGCACGAGAACCTCCAGGAGAGCACTTGGGAGCAGGAGGCTCAGATGCGTGCTTGGTACCTCCTTTAGTTTCCCTAGTTTGTGTTGTAGCTTTACGGGGACGTAAAGCCCTGAGGTGGGAGTAATGTAAAGACCCATAAATTTCAAGGAATTTTTTTTTCTTAAATTCTTTGGAATTTTACGAGTACGCAGTTTCTGACGGCACCTGATTCTGAGACCCGGTGTGCCCAGAATAATTTTTTGAAGTTTTGTTAAGCTTAAATTAACGCAAGTAAGAAGTTTTACTGAAAAAGTGGAATAACTCTTAAACAGTTACTTAGATCAGAGATCTGAGGACACCATTGTGCTCAGGATGGCGGGTTTACCCTAGGTGTGACTTAAGTTTAGTCGGCGCAGGCCTCTTGTGAGAAAACACAAAAATGGCATAACCATAAATAAAATAATTAAATAAAGTTATTTTATTTTTCTAATGATTATAACTCACAAACGGTAACTCGGATAAAAAATCGGAGACCACCGCTGAACTCATTAGGGTATGATTCCTTTAAGCAGATACTAACTTTGGCTGGTGTGAGCCGCCTGAGAAAGTTAGTTTTTGGCCGTAAATAAAATAATTAAGTGACAATTATTTTATTGTAAAATTCATAACTTCTAAATGGTAACTCGAATTGAAAATCCAAGACTACCGTTGAGTTCGTTGGGGCATTTTTCTTCTAGGTAGAGCCTAACCTTGACCGCAGTGGGTCGAGGATGACTGATAATAATCTTCGAACTTTTTTTTGGGTACGTTCAGTAAACGTACGAGCGATGTTTTATAAATTTTAAACCGGTGATAAGAATTGAATTCTGAGGGCACCATTGAACTCGCAGTGCCGATATTCTCTTAAGAAGACTTTCACCTCAACGGCAGATGATCGGGTATGAAAGTTAGTTTTTGGGGTTTTACGTGGGTTAATAAAATAAAATAAGTGAATAATTTATTTTATTTTGTTAAACACATGTAGTGCAGATAAAGTGGTTAGAAGCTTCACTTGGGATTTGGTGGTGGAACTGCCACACCCTAACCTCCCATTTAATGGGGTGAGATATGAAATCTCTCAAACCCCCCATCAATTAATTTTATATGTCGGCGTAAAATTAATTGCACTCAATTAATTTTATGGGTCGACGTAAAATTAATTGTTGTCAATTAATTTTATGTCTCGACGTAAAATTAATTGCTCTCAATTAATTTTATGAGTTGACATAAAATTAATTTTTGTCAGTTAATTTTATGGGTCGACGTAAAAATTAATTGTTGTGATTTAATTTTATGTGTCGATATGAAATTAATTGCTGTCAATTAATTTTATGTGTCAACATAAAATTAATTCGTGTTATATGTTTTGACGCAGGCTATGTGGAGGAAACTTCTTGGCATCCTCCACTCTTAAGTTGTGACAAAGCACCTCTTAAATTACGCCAACACAATTTAATTTTCCCGACCCCCTTTTTAAATTAAGTAACCACATCGTTGGAATTTAGGAAGGTTACAAATAAATGAAATGTCATAAATTCCACGATGGTTACATATTTCTCCCCCTCTCCTATATATAGGGAGCTTGGGAGAAGGTTTTGGGATGGCTTCACCAAGCGATGAAGCACTGGTAAAGTATTGCGACGCCCAACACTTGGGGAAATCATATCCTCTCCAACGAAGAATGTGAAGAACGCCAACAACGATCTTCCACGCGATTCTTCTTCAACCTTCCTTCCCCAGAAACCTATCCTCTGCAACATTGTCAACGAACCGACGTAGCTCGGAATTGGGAACATGTGGCGGACGCAACGAACGAATATGTTCATTGTCTTCCTTCCGCGACTCCGCCAACGAGCGACGGGAAAGAGGTAGGGGTTTTATTTTTTATTTAAAGTATGAACCGTTCCCATGTTCTTCCTTTCTCCCAAAATGAAGAACGGTGGTTTTTGTGCTTCGTACTTGCGAGAACCTATTGCTACCACCCTAAACGCAGAGGGTCTAGGCCAAACCAACATGGCCCGACCCCTTCATGGTTCTTTTTGTAATGACTCCACGATGGCATGACAATGAGGCGATGACGACGAAGGCGGTTAACAATGGATGCGCTACCCGCGACCTCTGTGAACTACGCCGTCCTCGTGGCCCCTGGCGTGCACTCGGTGCCCCGCGCCCCTGCCGGTACGCTGTCGGCGCGCCCGTGGCGCCCTGCCGGCGCACCCAGCGGCCCCTGGCGTGCTGCACTGTTGGCCCGGCGCCCCGCGCCCTTGTCGGCGCCCTGCCCAGTGCCCCTGTCGGCGGCCTGCCCGGCGCACCCCAACGCCCCCGTGGTGCCCTATCACGCTACCCAGCGCGCCTCCGCGCGCTTCCTGGCATTCGTCACACTGCCTGGCACACCCGCGCCCTGCCCGGTGCACCCGCACCCCGTGCGGTCTGCCCACTGGCCTCCCGGTCACCAGCCTACTGAACTGGCCCGCGACACCCCCGTGGTGTTGCTGGTCGAACCAGCCCAGTCTCCCGGGCCGAGTTACTAAGTCGCCTACGTGGCGACTATCGGGCCGAACCACCCTCGCGGTCCGTTGGGCCGGGTCAAAACTTAGCGGGCTAACTTGCCCAATGGGTCAGGTCAAACCCAGGGAGTCTGATCGGGTCGACCCAGACCAGGTCGGCCCATTTTGGGTGAGGTTGAGTTGGTCTGACCGGGTCAGACCGGACCCGGGCTCATTACTGACCCATTACCTTCTTGGGGCATATCTTTGGCACTGGATGTCCGTTTGACGAACCGTCAGTGGCGCCGGTACTCTTGGAGCATATTCGTCCCCTTGAGTATACCCCATGGGAGTTTGGGGTATAGTTGAGATACACTAGGGTTGGTTCGTATACGAAACCAACCAGGCCCCCGGAAACAAGCGGCTAATAACTCACGAACCGGGTGTCTGATTTACACGCCGTCTATTGTGTTAAGACCCCTGTGATGAGGCGGTCCTTTCTTATACTTCTTCATGGAAATTTGTGATACTTGGAGTATCGACCAGTGGCTCGTGGAGCAGATCCTCCCGGAGGCGAGCATACAGAGTACTGTGACCTTGTAGCTGGCTGAGACCTGATGACTGCTTGTCTGATTTGATTCGGAGTGACTTTCATAGCCCAGTGGGGAGTACTACTTTGTGATGTGGCAGAACCATGGCAGAGGAGCACTAATTTTTGAGGTGGAAGACCCGTGGTACTCAACAGGATGAGTACCTATGTAGGCTATGAGGGGGAGCACCACTGTGTGAGGTGGCAGACCCATGGCGGAGTAGCACTACTTTGTGAGGTGGCAGACCCGCGGTACTTGACAGGGGGAGTACCTCAGCAGTCTAAGGTTAGTGAGTGACACCTCGGAGTCGTGACAGGACTACTACACTCGACAGAGGAGGAGTTCTCCAGCAACCGTGTTTTTCGTCATCGTGAATAAAAATCTTGGTTTGAGCTGAGTCAATGACCTTTTTGTTTTCCTCATGATTGATATGGGTTACTTGATAACTTAGGTATATATATGGGCATATACGTAAGTAAAGGTTATCTGTTGAGATCTTTATTTGTGGTTTATCCTTGTTAGATTTATTGAGACCTTGAGGGTCCCGGGGTCCCTACTGAGTATTGTTATACTCACCCCTGCATGGGCTATGCCCGCACCTTATTGTGTTGGATGCAGATGACGGACATCACTGATCGTGGTTGAGGCTTGTAGAATTGGACGGTACCTGGAGGTGGACTTCATGACGAGATGGTACCTAGAGGTGGACTTCACGACGAGACAATACCCGGAGGTGGACTTCATGACGAGACGGTACCCGGAGGTGAAAGACGGACGTGGAGAGTTGAGTTGGCCATATGTACCTACCCTTCAGGTAAGAACTCCGGAGGACGATCCAGGAGCAGCTTGACACCTTCCTAATATTTTGTCTTTTCCTTCTACTTTACTGTTGGGCTTGTATTTCCGGCCCCCTTTGTACTTTCACCACACTTGTCTTATTGCTTTACTTAGTGTTTGCTTCCACTTGTACTCTGGTTGTGTGTTTTTTGCGTTTCATAAAGGCAATGCTTTCCCTTTTTATCGGGATTTACGCCTTTGGTGCTAGTCTCTAGCCCCTGGCCTATGGAAGGCGGGCTTGGGGTAGTCACGGCATGGGCCCTGAGGACTAGTCATGACACCCTCTCCCTGAGGTATGATGTTTTTTTCCTTAATGTGTGGATATGTGTTCTCTACTCTGTTACAGACAGCAAAGGAGTGACCTTTGGGTTTGTTGACAAAGGGGGAGAAAATAGTGATTGTTCAAGGGGGAGACAGTGTGGCTATTTGAGAAATCATTATTGATATAGGGAGAAGCTGACAGGTGGAGCATTGAGATAGGGGGAGCATTTTAAATCTGACGATGCTAGAAGTGATCGATCAAAGCATAGATATCACGACAGCTGAGGATCGTGATAAAAGCAGAAGAGTGGTGTAAAAGGGTAGTGTTGGAATGTGGTAAGAATATTTCTAAAAATTGGTATTCCAAAAATTTCTATCAGTTCGGTGTCAACAGTTGGTTTCAGAGTTGAAGTGATTCATTAAAGAACATTTCATTTACTCTTGTTTCTCACGCTGAGCAATGCTCATGTGGGCTTATAGTATGTGTTGAGTAAATACTTGATCGCTATCAGAATCACAATAGGAAAATGGTGGATGAAGAATTAACGATGTATATTTTTATGGAAGAGTTGTCAACAAACCCAAAGGGGGATATTGTTGGGCAAAAATCCCTTAAGGTATCATTGAAACATTTTTGAGGTGATTGTGTTTGTTGACAAAGTGGACATCTGTGTTGTGATTGTTGAAAAATCAAACTATAACATACAAATTTGTTAACAAAGTGGATTTCTTGGTGGCATGTCGAGTTCAAGATCTATGGTTAACGATCTATGTTTGATTCAAGAACATCGACAAAGGAATGGATGATCTGGAGGCGGTACAAAAAGAACAGATACAAGGTGGCACTGTTTTCCAGTGTTTGCCAAATTTTTGGGCCTGAAAATTGACAAAAGGAGAAAAGTGGTTTTTGGAAAAGGGACTTGCGCACCATGTACTTGAAGGAGATTAAACTTGCGCGCCTAATGTTTTTCACGGTCATAAGGTCAAAATTTGGCAAAGGAAAGAGGGTCGTGCAGGTATTGGTGTGGTCGCGCAGGTGACTTGCGTGCCATGAAAAGGACTTGCGCGTCGGTTCCTAGGAGGATTGGAAATTTGCGCGCCATATGTTTTTCAAGATCAGATCTTCGAAATATGGAAAAGGAAAGATGTTCACATAGGTGAATTGCAGGGGAAAAGACCTGCGTGCCGAGACTTGCGCATCAAGGGTAGACTTGTGCACTGTTGCGTAGGCTAACCAAATGCATATAAATACTGGACCACCCCTCCTCATTTTTAACAGAGTTCAACACTTATAAAAATAAGAGCTCTCGTCGCGCTGGTGTGGTGGTCGCACAGGTGGTGTGGGGTCGCACAGGTGGACTTGCGTGCCAGTGTTTGAAGTTGCGTGCTGATTGGTAGTTGCGCGCCAATATTGGATTGTGCGTAAAAGGGATTGAGTCGTGCAGGTTTGGAGTTGCAGAAGATTGTGTCGTGCAGGTGGTAGAAGTAGACCTGTGCGCCAGTTGTGACCTGCGCGCCAATACTCGTGTGCCAGGTTAGACCTATGCACCAAGTAAGGTAGATTCCCCGGTAGTGTTTTTGGGCTGCGTGGAAGCTGGAAGTTTGCCCGATACCTTCGGTGCAAAGAGAGATTCATCTACGGGTGAAAGTTGGACTTCAACAGAGCATCCACACACAATAGAGGATGTATTCATTAGTGATAATGAATAGACCTGCAGGTCTATAAACTGTGAGTGGATCCTTTCCAGAGCAGTGAGAAAAGGAAGAGGAAGAAGGTGATCCTCTCCACTGGCAGTGATCCAGAGAGAGAGAAATAGGGAGTTACCCTTGGGAAAGCAGTGAGCTGACCCTAAATTTTGTATAGGCAGTGATCCTAGGAATATAAGTGATATATCCCAAAATTTTTAAACAACAGTATGCTTTTAGTGAATTTGGTACGACCAGAAACTTGTCGACGTATGCTCTTTGGACGTAGCCCAGTCAGGGTGAACCAAGTAAAAATTGATGTGTCTTGTGAATTATTTACTTTCTGTTTATATTGTGAAACAGGAAAGAGAGAGAAGAGTGTTTTTCTTAACAACGAAACAAGATTAGAATGTGCTTTAATTTTAAATTAGTCATACCCTGATTCACCCCCCCCCCCCTCAGGGTATTCAGCCTTGTGGACTTAACTCTATGAGTCTTGGTCTGATAATTATGACCTAAAACTATTCACAACTTCTTTGTTTGACTGGTATGACTATAAATTACCAAAATCAAGATTCGTAGACATACAGTAGGTTGAAACCCCATAGGGGAAACCTAATAAAGGGTTAGACTCCCCCTTCTATGTCACTGGCATGACTTAGGAAAAAATAAATGGATAAAAAGAAGGATGTACAAATCCAGTAGGGATATACTATTGACTATAGTAGAAACCTACTTGTGATCACTGAGACCATTAGTTTGGGAAATATTTAGAGTTAAATATTAATCTCCCTTTTCCTCACAATCTTCTCTATAGGGTACCCCCATTGGGTTACCCTCTTGTTCCCCAATCATCCTAGCTAGGTGAATGTTACACACATCAGTTCACACATCCCAACCACATGACATTAAACTATATGATACATCATCCTCAATATATGACATTAAATGGTGTGTCTATCATCCCCATCATATGATGTTAAACTTCATTTCCATCATCCTCACTTTATGATGCTAAAATCTATGTACATCATCCTCACTTTATGATGTTAAACCAAATTCTCATCATCTAAATTGCATGACATAAAATAATAGATGCCTTAGGCCTCACCTAGAATCCATTTTCCCTCTTTGATGTCAGTCACCTATTATACCATTCATCTTCCTCAGCCGTCATATGGAATATGAGATGATGCTCCCCTTGGAAGATGAGTATGAACTTTGTTTAGACCGATATGCCAACCCAATTTACTTAAATCCATGGTGTTATAATTATGAGAGTGTTGAAATCCATTTTAACATTCCATCCATTCATCCCCACACATAGTGTCTCCAATGATTTGGATCCCCATTATCTTCCATGTATGAACTGGCCCCTAATCGAGATGGTTTATGGACACACTGGTTCACCTAACATCCTGGGAACATGCCCAGAAAGACTTTTAACAACATTTTTGAGATAGTTCATGTGTTTTAAACATGGTCAGTGGTTTATCCTCATTTTTTCCACATCATTTGAAAGAAGACAATGTATTTTTTGTTTCAAACAAGGTCATCATTTATCTGCCACCATCACACTATACCCTTTATGTTAATGATCTTGGGAATCTAGATTCACCCATTCATTACCCCCTTTTTTCTGGTATAATTCAACACCCCTAGTGTTACCCCATTCTTACACTATCATATGTTAAGAAAGAAAGTTGTTCATGTAGAGAGTCTGATGCTCTACCCAAACATTACTCAGTCAGGACACTACCAAAGGCCAATAAATGGGTCCAAAATCCATGTGTTACATCCTTGTTTGGTAAAATTATATAAGTGAAAAGTATGATATTTTTTTATTGTTTCCCACAAAAATCAGGAATCATGTGGGCATAGATATTCATTTTTTGTTTCCTTGTTAATGTGATGAGAGATTTATCAAAAAGGAAACATTATAAAGAACAAAGGGAATTTAAAACAACCATACAATGTTTTGGAGGGTCATCCACATGTTAGAGCCTCTACTTTATTTTAGGATAAGTTAAATTTCCCAGGGTTCATCCCCAATGAACGATCACTTGAGCTCATCCAGGCACTATTGAGTATCCTTTAGATTATGTTTCCACTCCTTCAGATCATTTTCCCCTCCTCTATAATAAGAATAAATTATTTGGAACTTGTTCACACTTGATTTTTTTCATCATGGAACTAATCTACCATAGATTCCACATACACTAACCTATCCTCTTCCACCAAATGATACCTCAATGGGTCGATGATCTCTATTTGATAAATGATGATGATTTCATGCACTAGTGCCTTCTCCTCTAGATGAGAAATATCCTCATCAATTTTTTAAAGTGCTTTAATTCTCATAGTGTTATTTTTATTCCAAGAAACATAAAAATATTTCCACTTAGAGAATTCTCACACAATGATAAATTATATATCTAGTGAATTGAGGCCACTAAAATCTACCCCGTCAGTCCCCAAGCTGACTAACCAATGGTAGTGAGATCCCACCTGATTTGAAAGATAAACTAGTGGATTGTGGGTGATGAAATTATAAGCACTCCTCCATGCCTTGCATTAGAATAATTTATTTTAATCATAAATTTATGACCAATAATATTTTAATTCTTCAATAGGAATGGGAACAAACTAAGGGAATTCTACCAGCACATTGTTGTCGGGATCATCTATAGGAAGGTCCTCAGGTATTCTGAGCCCCAGGTCTAAGGGAAAATCATCCTCGCCAAACCCCTAACCTATAGAGGGATCCCTAGATACCTACCATGGTAATTTTAAGTTAGGATAATATACCACATCCTATTTCACCAACTCCTCCAATGGAATGATCTCGACCACCTTTTTCGAGACTAAAGCTTCAACAGACGCCACCAATAGCACTTCCGGGGGAGGCAAGATCATCGTAGCCTGCCCGATTATCTTGGTTTATAGCATTATTTCCACCTCATTAATTGTGTATTTGGATAAATTAGCCACCTCTTATAAAATATCTATTATATGAACATACAAAATAGTCTCCTCAATCGCCTTTATCTAAGGCATAGTCTCATCTACATCACTATCATAGGCCCGAGCATCAACACAATTGGTTGAACTCTAAAATTGGTTTGAAATTACATTTAAAGATAAAGTTTAGTTGAGCATGAATTATGAGATAAAAAACAAAAATGAAAAGGGGGAAAGAAGAAAGGTCTTACAAGAGTGTTATAACCTAATTATAAACTCAGAATGTTTAATTTTAAACCCCTAATAAATCAAAAATTGAGTCGTCACCCCAGTTTTGGGTGCTGCATCAAAATATGGCGGGCCACCTGTAACAGTAGTGTTAGGTGGGGACCCCAATCACACCCATTAAAAGCCTAGGGATCCCATTTCTTTTACTTTATATCATCATGAACCTCCCATTTTTGCTACTCTATGATTCATGTAAAATTGAAAAGAGATATATTGTGGTATCAAGGGTTGGGAAGTAGTCTAAACATGGTAAGTTCGTGAATTTACCAAATATATAGTTGGAAGTTCTACCCCTTGGGAATATATGTAGTAATCACTCACATAGAAATCCTCCAATCCTTCATTCTTACCCCCACCAGCTTTCGATCGGTCCACAAAATGTCTGGTATAAGATTTCATACCCAATGACTGCTTTACTCGATCAGCCATGGGATGTGCAATGACATGAGAGTAGATCATGTATTCAAGATCCTCCATGTATTGCATCACCTTGGAGTGGAAAAAATGGAGGCCTTCCCTCGCATGACCCAACCTATTGATAAATATTTCACCATAGTGAAGATACTAGTACATCCAATAGAGATAGGTGGTCTATTTTTGGAGTCCCCAACTCTCCTAGGTGTTAAGAAAAATAGAATCACTAGAAACATCTACGTGGCATAGTCTATTTCCCTATCCATGGACATGATCCCTCAGGACTGACCTAGAGGGTCATCCTAACTTCTGAAGCAACTTACCCGGGTGCTTTGTGCCTATTACTTCTCCCCTTACAGTTCCCATTGGTGTAATACCATGAATTATTGGCTCAACAGTTGCTTCTCTACCTACCAGAACAACTCTGCCTCTGCAGTGTGCCATGTCTTCTACTATCCATCAACCCCATGATTGTAGGAAACCTCATTATTTTGTATCCTGATTGGTTCACCACCTCATCATATCCCCTAGGTATGCTCTCTACCAACTCAGTGCATAATAATGGGTGATCCCATTAACAGAAGTGGAAAGTGGTAGCTCATTTATGCACCTACCATCTTTATATGAAAGCATGTTCCATATATCAATGAGGAATGAGGGTTGGTGTTCTCCGTACACCACTTTGTATACCTTTGGGGTGCACTGCTATAGGTATCACAACTACATCGAGAACTGATATGGGACACATGGCTTTCAGATCACCTTGCAATCAACCTTGGCCACCAATACCCCACCTTGAAAGGCTATAAGGTATGAATTCTACTCAATGGACCTTGTGTAGTTATCGATATCCATCCCATGATATGAGGAAATATGTGGCATATGAAGTTTTATTCCAGAATGATCCTCACCCACAAGTCAACCAATATGATGTTGATATGCTAGCTCCCCATGAGGTTTAGGATCGATGGTTAAAAGTATATACTAGGAGAAGAGATGGTGTTTGGATACTTGTATCCCCCCATGTGTGAAAAAAATCATATCCATACAAAAAATGGAAGGGCCCACACACATGGAGTGGGGTTTCCCCTGGATGATGTGACACTACACCTTGTATATATTTTCTAGTACCTACACCACCAGGTTGATGTGGTAGCCCATTTCCAACACTGCTTCCATGAAAAAGTTACTCAACCGCACCCCCATAAGTGTTTTCGGAACCAAGAGCATGCATTGGTAGATCAGAACGCAATGAATCTAGCTAGCCTGAACATGGGATCCTTGATATTCATGTTATATCCCCATAACTTCCACTAGCTCTCCTTTAAAATCCTCTAGTATGACTACTCCTTGACTCACTAGAATGCCTTGGGGAATTGATGTGGCATCTTAGGTAGTCCATCACTTGGATCATTCAAGAAATACCCAAACCACTATTTGAAGGAGATTTCCTTCATCTATGAATTGTGGTTACTCCCCCTACACCAAGCACAAAAATCAATTTCAATGGATTAAATATTCTAATGGTTCTCCCAAAAATTCTCTCTAAGTAGGAATTCACCATACATGGCCCCTTGGATCGATATACCAAAAATTTGGTAGAGATCCCACAAGATGATTCCAACCTCCCCATGGTTCAGTTGAAATATATTGTTCCCCGGTGACCACTAACACAATAGATATAGAATTATATCTTGGTGATGAGAAACATGGAACTTTGAGGACCATGCCACCTTGTAAATCCAAACCCACTTCATCTCAACCTCAAACTCATGGCAATATTGGAATACCTATTACTTCTAGGAACATTCATTCATGAATGTTTTACCCTGGTGTAGGTCCAAGACTTTTTTCCACCCCTTTTGTGGGTCCCCCAATCAAACCATGACAATAATATCATACTGAGGAGGGGACACCTCTTAGTCCAATGCATCCTCATTGATGTTTTTCAGATGATTCCATTGGTTTTGTGTATTAAAATACACATGGTCTTTCATTGTGTGACCTCCAATAGCCCAGTTAAACTGGTACTACCCAGGTGTTCTCCTAAACCTATTGGTGGGATCATGTTGATTGGAATCAGGGATGAACAAATCATCCCTCATCCAAAAACCATATTGTGGTATCATCTTGCATAGTGGGTATTCATATTGATCCACAATAAATAATACGGTAAGTGTGTCATGATTTTACTCAGCCTGAAAACTCTTCCCAATCATGAGTTTTCCATCCATCTCCCTTCACTGATCAGTGAAATTTTCAACACCTTTAGTGTCCATTTTATCCAAGACATATAATGTTTTTGGGATTGGTTCATGAATTTATATTTGTGAAGTTTGTGTTTTTGAAAGTTTTTTAGGATCATGGAAGACTATTAATGGAACTAAGGTTTACAGGAGAGGATGGTTTTGTGAGTGGTGAGGATCAAAATCAAAAAATAAACATGTAGTTGTCAAGTTTAATGAAAATAGAGCACTGAAATGTATTTCATGAAAATCATGTGGTCCCCTAAAGGATCCACCCCTATTTGTAAGTAAAGGATCAGACCAAGTTTTGTGATTAGGGATTTCCAATCGCTAATTCTTAGTGTATTTCCCTTATAGTCTATTCCTCCTCTACCTCTTTTGATAAAATTACGAGGGAGTGAATTTATTAACACCAAAATAAATGTGATATAGGAGAGGTTGAGCATGGAATGGAAAGATAAATGTAATTTCAAGACAAAAATTATTAAAAATCCACTTAAGGGTCTGGTTCATGAAGATCAAAAGCATCGAAAATATCTCATGTTCATGGAAATACCTGGTCATACGAATCTTAGTCAGTAACCTCCATGTAGTGTAAGTTTGGTTCCTAGAAAACTAGTTTATAGAAGTCCCCAATTGCATATATCATAGGAAGTGACCTCTACATAGTGTATGTCTGGATCGCAGTACTCTGATTCATGGAAGTCCCCAACCACACAGAGCTAAGGCAGTAACCTTCACACAGTGTAGCTCCTGTTAACAAAGTCCCATCACTTCACAAAGCTCATATTATTACATGAAACCATCTATCTTATTAAAAATGATGCCCTTTACTCAATTGGGAATAAAAATACATATCCATGTCTAACTTTTAAGGTGAAATAACCTTTTATCTTCTAAAAAACTCTCTAAATTCGTGAAGCATAGAAGCTTCACAGTAAAGAGGTTATATGAATTTTCAATGGTAGTAATATTTCACAAAAATACCTCACCTAGGTTTTTGAGAACATCAACCCAAGGTGGTGATACCTTTAAAAAATGTTCATGGCCTTCATGAAATACGAAATCCCTTTATGGCTCTTGGGGTGTTTCAAGATAATTATCCTTAATGAAACTAACTCCATGGGAACCAAGACAAAGCTTTAAGGTAGGGTCACCCTATTTCATGAAACATATTATTTTGTGAGACCCCACACCTTCATGAGACCCCTAAACTTCAAGAAACACCCAAATTTCATGAAACTCTAACTTTTATGAAGCTTGTCCACTAGGACTCTCCATGGTTCCTTCTTTCAACCAGTTCCCTTAAATGAAATTCGAGTTCTTGGTTCCTCTATACCCGTCTAAAATTGGTTCAACGTCACTGTAAATCACTGTGTGATCAGTACCACCAACCCTTGTGTCTGACCACTTTGTTTCAAATGTATACTAGGTTATAATATTTTCTTTTTCTCATAAGAATTTGCAATCTAATGCCTTTTTATCCTATGTATAGGAACTCAAATGCTAAGCCTCCTTATTTTCACTCCTCCATGGTAGTATCTACACCATTCCCCACTCAAAGGCATGTGAGTAGTGGAAACATAATCTCTAATGGTGGAACAACTGAGGGAAATAGATTAAATGTCTTAGTAGAGAGTAATTTTAGAGAATCTTCCTCCTACATAAACATGTCCTCCCTCAAGGTATAAGCCCCATCCACGTCTGATATGTATGACATAAAACATCATAGCTCTGCGTCCTAGTCATACGACGTTAAATAGCATAACAACACCCTCAGCACATTATGTTAAACTGTAGCCTTACCCCATGTCATGGGCCTAGGATTCTCCATGTATGATTATCATGGGATTCCATATTCTCCTTTATCATTGTATGACTCTCCTCCTTTGGGAAACATTCACACATACTCCCCACACAATCCCTCATTGACACTCCTTCCACGTCACGAGCATCCTTACCACATGAATTTAGATTTCATGGACTGGACCTATCACAAAAATATAAAATGTGGTGCCTAAATTCATGGGTTTTGATCATTTTCTCTTAAACATGGTATGTAGGACACCTCTTTGAGGTACAATCCCAACACTCCAACATCACCACCCAATATTGAGTGTGAAATTTTCCCCATTTAGACACACATATCCAAATCCTAAGTGTGAAAACTTCCCCCATAGGGACACACTCTACCACATCCCAAGTGTGAAACCTTCACCCCTAGGGATACACTTAACCAAATCCTGATTGTGAAATATTCCCCCAAGGGGACACACTTCACAAATCCTGAGTGTGAAATCTTCCCCCTATGAACACACTCCACCGAATCCTAAGTGTTAAATCTCCCCCCTTAGGGACACACTCCCCTAAACCCCAAGTATGAAATCTCCCCCCACCCCCACCCCCACCCCCACACCCCTGGGGATAGACTCCACCAAATCCAAATTGTGGAATATTCCCCTTTGGGGACATATTTAACCAAATCTTGAGTGTGAAATATTCCCCCATGGTACAGACTCCACCAAATCCCAGGTGTGAAATACCCCCCCTAGGGACATTCATTACCAAATCCCAAGTGTGAAATCTCCACCCTGGGGATACACATTACCAAACCCTCAAGTTTCGTCATCTTATTCAATGGAGAAACATTTAACCATCCACCTATACCCAAAATAAATTAAATTTATAAAAAAAACCCATATCCAAAATTCATTAAACTTGTGTGATCTGATCCATGATTCCTACCCTATAAAATAAAAGAAGGGATTATTGAGATAAAAATGATTGGAGTAATTACACCCCCGGAATAAACTACCTCATTAAAGAAATATGATTCCTTAGGTTTCATGCCTAATATGCCTCACATATGAGTTTTCCTCCAAAATATGATGACTATACAGGTTCCCAACCAACCCAATGTCTAGAAACTACAAGAAATTCCCAATGTTACTATCTACTTTGACCAAAGTTTACTACCTTGTTGAGACAGAAGCGATATAATTAACCAGTGTCCACCTCTTGATGACATTGGGAATTAGTTTCATGAACATGAAATAAATCAATGAGGGAGACCAGTACTAGGTGATGAGCTCTAAGGAGGAATCCATGGAAGTAGGAACCAATATCCCATCATCCCATTTCGATCAAGGATCCTATATCACTAGATAAAGTGATATAAGCTACCAACCTTTAGAAATAGGGAATATGGGGAAAAGATAAATAACATCACCTCTAGGGGGAAGCACGACATGAAGCCCTAATAGAAAACATCAGAAACAATAATGTTTTGATATGGGAAAACATGGTGGAGATGAATACATATACCATTTTATAGTATATTTGACTAACTATTTTTGTTTATTATATTCCAAAGATATGGGAAATATTTCTCATATATGGTTAAAAATATTTATTCATGTTTAATAATCAAATTGAGTTGATAGAATATTATGGTTTAAATGGATTTAGGATAACAGAGGAAGTAATGGGTTAATTTACCTTTTATATTTATATGAGTAAGTATATCATTTTATATTATTTATTTTAGAGATAGATATATATTTTATTCTCCACTATATAAGAAATAAGAAATTGAATGGGATAAAACATGATCCAACATCCATGTTTTATTAGATTCTATGAAAAATATAACATCTATTTTGTATTGAATAGATGAAAACCAGTCATATTTACTCATGGGATTTGTATCCCCTTCCACATATGTATATTTCCACCATTGTTGTAGTGTTATGTAGATATATTGGGATGTAGTATTCCTTATTTTAATTGAATTTTATATGTCAGTGGACTTAATGGGAACCAGTGTAATGCCCCGAACCAAGTTACCCAGAGTCTGTGCATTATTACATAACATTGGCATGATCACAAGGGATTAAATCCCAAAATACCAGTCAGTTTAGTAGCCTTGGAAGTACTAAATATATTCATAAGTTTTACATTACATTATAAAATGAAAAACAACAACAACATTGTCTCCATTGACCACATTCATATACCTTAGACTATCCCTTAGACTATCCCTACAGTTCAGTCATAATATACCTCTTCGCATCCTGGGAAAAATAAAACATAGAAAGGGGTGAGCTAAGATGTTCAGTAAGGATAACAATATAGCGGAAACAATCATAAATAGGCATAAAAATTTAAGGCAATGTATAAGACTAAAACATAATCCTTTTAAACATAAACTTATACATAATATGGACAATATAAATCAAATAATTCCATTTAATTATTCACATGGATATTCTACTAGTTGAATAATCACATGTAATATCAATAGCCAATTTCATAATGATGGAATGCTTAATGCCAGACTTCATAACCACATAGTCAAGGCCTTGTGCCAAGACTACAAATAAGATTTTGTCAAGGCCTTGTGGAAAGACACTAGTTTGTCTCATGAGACCTACCGATGCATCGAGGAGCTATAGCGGGCTCCACCTATCACTTACTAAGTCCAATGCATTCCTCATATGAAAATGTATAAACATAACATAAACATTCGTATTAAAACTAGCATACAAAATGTCAATAATTTATCCATAAACCATGAATGGTGTAAAAATAACACATTCACAATAAAACATATCACAAAACCTTCAATAAAATATTGATGTTTTTTGTCATAATAAATCAACTTCAAACAAGCTTAAAATCCATCAAAGGATGTTGACATAGATGAAATCAAAACTTTTTTAGAGAAATATATCTTTCTATTTTGAAATGATTTAAAAGTCATATAATTATAAAATAAAACATTTATTTTGAAAATATTCTTATAAGATTTTATGGGAAGCTTTGACGATGTTATAACGGGGGAAAATAGTTGCACCCTCCATATAAGTTAAAAAAGGACATTCATACATTAATTTTGTCAAAAAGGTCCTAAAGCACCTTGTTTGGAAAACGATGGAAAGATTAATTTCCAAAAATATGTGGTAAAATAAGGTTATAAATGAATTTAACCCATATTATATTAAATAATAAGAATTTTTTGAATTACATTTTTAATAAAACACAGATGTGGATGATAAAGAGGTCCCAGTAGATACTTACGTATTAACAACCTCGGATAAGTAAAGAGATTGTAGAATTAACCCTTACCCTATAATTTTCCTTATTCGATGATATGTTAACCTTTCGTATAATAGTTAAAACATTTTTATTAAATTATACAAGAACTATATACATAAATATGATATCTTATATGATCCTCTAATATTTTCTTATTAATAATATTTCAGTAGTATCATTGTTTCGGGTGTAAACTGGTTTTTTTTCCTTTATATGCTTGGTTATGTAAGACATGTCTATTATAGATAGGGTGTATTTGATTCATATATAGAATTATATTATGTTCTTAAACATTATTTTTAATCATAAAATGAAAATTATTCTTGAATGATTACGAAGGGGAATGAATCACATCGTGTTCGTGGAGACGGTAATCTGTGCGTATGCACGAGCGACAATATCATTATATTGATGGTGAAATAGTATTTAATGGGATGTTATATAATATATAAAAAATCATTAACATGTTATATTTATTATTTACATCAGTTATAAAAATTATTATACCCATCCAAATAATGATGTGTTTGAATAACAAACTATACCACGACGTGGAGATGGTAAGCCATACGTATGCACATATGGTGACTTTGTCATTCATATGATGGATAGAATAATGAATATGGTTGTAACATTTTTATAATAAAATACCATTATATATAAGATACTGTATTTATTATTTTATAATGGAAACAACAAAGAAAGAGGAAGTGGAAGAAGAAAAGAACTTGGAAGATGTGATGAAATATTTACCTCTTCTTCGGGTTCTTCCTTTTGATTTGATCAAAAGAGCACCTTAGGTTGGATTTATGACAAAAGGAAGGCATATAGGATTAAGGGAGTAAAGTTGGGAGGATATTTGGGCAGGGTTTGGATGAGTCAAATGGATTTGGAGGTGTGAAATTAAGAGAAGCGGAAGTACCCTTTTATAAGAGGTGTGAGGGTCACTTTAGGAAAAGCTTGAAATATTATTTTATAATAAAATCATTTTCGGTTTCTAATGGCTCCAAAATGATTTATTTCGAGGATAAGGTGGTTATGGGTCGAAAAACTCTCAACCAATAGGTTTTAGACAGGTTTAGGTCACCATATTAACCTTATCTTTTAGATTTAACTCTTAGTTAAATAGTTTGACATTTACCATATCTCTTTGTATTTTTATATTATATAGTTAATAAACATACTATAACAAGCCAAGATATCCCCAAGTGGTTAATTATTAATATATATAACCTTATATAAGTTTTTTGGCCGAATCTTAGATTTTTAGGAATATTATATCAATTAATAATATAGTATTTTTTTTAAAACTCAATTATGTCAATTTTGATACTATTTAGTATTTGGTTTTTGTGAAAATCATAACAGCATGATTACTTCGAACAGAAATTATTTAATCAACCCTAACATGTCATATAAACCTATAAAATTATTTTAATTCATCAAAAGTCTCAAATTACACTTATTTGGATATTTATAATATCAATTATTTTAATCATTCATTAATAAGGTAATTACAGCATCATCATTGTGTCATAACTAAATTAAATTATTTAATGTATAAAAGTTATAAATAAAATACCATTATGTAGTAAATATTTTATATTTATAATTAATATTTATAGTCGAATATATATTTTGTGTAACCCTATATTAAAAATGGTTTAGTTATTGAACTTTGAATTTAACTTTTTTAACTATTCTTTAAATAAAATAATAATAAATGTCCTAATCTAATCCAAGTGGACGAGACCATATTTTATTCCTAAGTTTGTTTTTGGTTGAATTAAACTTATCTAATAGAATTAGGATGTGTGTTAGGGTAATTATGATATCATTTTTACCCTTAATTACCCTATTTACTTTTAACCGTGGTAAATAAAAGTCAAAAGTTATTATTCACCAAAAATTATTTTCATCTTATTGAACCACATTTTACTTACTGATATCAACCGTGTCTCTCAAATTTTTGAAATTCAACTCACAGAAGTAGTAAAATTAAGTTTTATTCAATTTTTCAAATGCTCCTAGAAGGTGGGTAAAAGACGGTAAAAAGTTCAATAAAATTTTATATATCTAAACTTATTATAAAATGACTCCAATGAATTACATTAAACATATATAGGTATTATGTATCTATTTTGACCTAAAATAAATTAAAATAAAATAACTAATTATTTAAATAAAAATTCGGTTTTAAACAATAACGCTGTGTTTTTCACTATTCATCAAAAATTGGAAGTTTTCAGAAAAATACAAAAAATTATCTCTAAGATAATTTTGAAATTATGAATCCAAAAATTAAGTCCATTTTGAAAAATAAAATTTATAAAATTTCAAAAAGTGGGTATTATTATTCATAACGGCTAGTTTGATTGGTCGTGGTGTGTTAAAACTCCATATTTTGTACAACGCAAGCTACTACATTATTCAAAGTGAAAAGCACCATGGAAGCTTGGGGTGTTACAACTAGAATGTGAGGGGACATATGATATATAAATTTTCAGGGGCTTGAGTTTTATTATACTTATATATTATACTTTAGGGTTTCGTGATTGTAGAGAAATATGGATAGATGCGAAGTAACTTTATGGATGGCTTAAATTATCTTTATTTTCTATTTTATTCATAGATACATTAGTATGATTAATTAAAATTAAATAATTTTATTTATTTTGGTAGATCCTAATGAGTAAAATATACACACACCCCTATTTTTATTATTAAATTTTTTAGATTTAAAATATTATGTTAAAGGTGGTGTTGGGTCTTACTTGTTTTGAGTACATTTTGGTTAACTTGAGTAAGATGAGTTTACATGTTTGTTTTCTTTTAACATAAAGTATGATAAAATTTATATGCCTACTATTTAATTGCATCATGGGTATTTTATATTATTTGGTTTTTGTGACACATAATGCATGTTTTTGGTTAATGATGTCTTCATATAGTTATGTTATGGTATCAAAACATTTCTTTATTAATAGTGTCTAAGAAATATATTGAAATATTTAATTCCTTACATAAATTCATTTTTACACTCTTGAATCTTTTCAACACTTCATGGTCTATTAGAGGTAGGATTTGGGGGACACTCTCAATCTTATCTCCAACTTGGGATGAGTCTTTGCAGGTGCAAGTCACAAAATATTTTCCACAGTTAAAGAATAATTTTTAAAATTGGAATTATAATTCGATAAAATGGATTATATATTTTGAATTAGTATATAAAAATTTAGTAGGGGTTGAAATATGATAATTTTAGTGAAAAGTTAAAATATGGAAATAATAGTGAAATATTGTAAATTATGGTATATATGAAATCATAAATTTATAATAATTAAATATAAACTAACAAAATTATTACTCATGAAATAATTTTACCTCTAATTTAATGATGGAATACTAGGTGTGTAGTGGATCACTATGGTATGAAGAGGGGTATCTAAGATGACAGAATTGTGAAGATCCAATTATTTTAAATTTTTTAGTTTTTTGAATTTCCAATGGAATTTCTATTTTATTTTTATAGGAAGTGAAAAATGTTACATTAACCTAGTAAATAATTGTAAAAAAATCTTGATGGTTCTGTTGAGTGTGGAATCTTGAGTCTTCTTCATGCTTGGAATTTGAAATGGATAGGAAGAGATGAAAATTTTAAAATTCAATATTGATTAATTATTCAATAGTTTAAAATGTTGTGCATTAAATTGATGAAATTTTGACTAAAAAGTTTTTATAGCATGAAATATGAACTCATAAATTTTTTTGAAAACACCTTTGATCCCAAATCATGAAATTTAACTTAGTGTGAATGTTTTTCATAATTTGGGTTGTCTCAAATCTCGATGAATTTTTAAATTTAATTAATTAATTCATTAAAGAATTTGGAACATGTTTACCTAATTTTATTTTAAATCATAACATGGATTTTTATTCCATTAATCTCTTGATAGTCCAGACATGGGGTATTATTTTATGGCGACGTTATTTGGTATCGAGTTTGAGACATTACTAGAACATGTTCTTCTAGATTGTTCAATAAATAGAGAGTTAAGTCTAAAAAATTCTCATCATTTCATATTATTTTATGAGTTATTATTGGAGGAATAAGATATGATGTTAAGGAATTCCCCCTCTATATAATAATTCTCTAAAATTCTCAATCAATTTCCAATCACCCGTATCTAATTTTATTCAATGTAAATTTATTTTGAAATGATTTTTTATTGGATAATGTATTTTTTTTCAAGAAAAACTTAATATGAATATTTTAAATGAATATGATTCATCATAAAAAATATTCATCCAACCAAATCATGGTAATCCATCTTTAAACAAACACTATGATATTTCAATTTATTCTTCTTACATTGTGTCCATAGGGTTATAACTTCACTAGAGAGTGATTATGAATTACACTCTCCAATCTATTCATGTGAGGAGCTAAGATGATGAAATAATGATTTATGTTGGACCATGGAATGATTAATAATTAGGGGTGTATTTGTAAGAAGTCTATATTTGGGTAGATCTGGTTTGAGAATACCATGATTGTATAGATTTTTTATTATAAAGAGTGATGGGTGGTTATTTAAATAGGTAGTAGTCAGTGATGATTTTACTCTTAATAGTTAATCTCATGAGTTTACTCACAATGGAAATCCAAGGAGGCACTTCTCAGGGGTACTTTTATTATTAGGAATCAAACTCTTGACTTTACATGAAATCCCTTTGGTGTTTTCCAGTTGTATCATAAAAGAGAATCAAATCACTTCATATCTCATTTTTTGATCAAACACTGTAGTAAAATCATAAAATATTATGAGTCTTTGAGTGGTGTTTTTGAGTTTATTCTATGATTCATGCATTGAATACATTGGTACCATTTCAGGTAGTGACCATACAAGTTATATTTAATGAAAATATTATACCTATCTGTTTATCATTTGAAATAATAATTTTATGATTCTATATGTCCCATCCATGAGTAAAGTTTACTGCTATCAAATGAGTCTATATACACTCTCATGTTTGAATACATTCTATTTGTGTGTAGGTTTTAGACTAGTTGGTATCAATAGGGGAGTGATGACTAGTAGGTGATGGTAGTTACCAAATCTTGGATAGAGTTGCAGCGACATGAGAGAACCTAGTGGGTGGAATCTAATCATCTATACAGTGCATGGGGGAGATCTAAACTCATACAAAGTCAAACATAGTTATAGAGAAGAATATGGTCATACCTGCAAGTTCTAACATTTATTTTTTAGATATTATCAAAGTAATTGGGTCCCAAGAAAAAAAAAACTGTTTCACACATTTTGGGTCTCCCAATAGAGTGAAATGAATTCTTGTTTATTATATTAGATGTACATGAAAGTGTGAAACCATTTCATATGTATTATATTATTTATCTTAGTTTTTTTATAGTAATTACATTTATGATATTATATAAAATATATAAATAATATAACATAATAACACCATAAAAAATATTTCATATGTCATATTAGATAATGATTTTTTTTTATTTTATGAATTATATTAAGTTAAATATTAACATATTTATATATACATCACTTTATGCATTCAATTTATAAATTTTTTTAAGTTTTTTTAATAATTTTTTTATTTTATGAGAAAATATAAATTTTCAAGGGTGAATACATAAATTAATTATTTGAAATTATATAACTTTATATTTTAAATTTATTCATTAGTTAGAATTGAAATTTTTAAGTTTTTAAAAAATTGCTTTAGAGTGAATTTTCATAGAATATAATTTAGTATTTGATACTTTTATAAAAAAAATGTTTCTATATTTAAACTATTTTATGATAAATAACTTCTTGTAGTTGCCTACTAGTGTCACATCATGATGTATGATCCTCACACTGACTTATAGTTCAATAGCTAGGTCACTCTGGTGTTCCATAGATAGAAACGTGATCCCCTATGTGTGTTTCCTCTACCATGATTGGGGGCACATATAGCTAGGGAACTACTACCTCAATGTACTACTGTGTTGTTATTGGATACACATAATGTTGTGATGTTTCCATCTCCTCATACTAATATCTAGATGACTCCCCCAATGTATCATGTAGAGTGGTCCCAAACATGATATTTTGAGCCATATGTTATCTAGAAAGGGTTTTAGGTAGGAACTCATAGAGATGATGTTAGTGGCATAGAGAAATTTATCATGTTACCTAAAGGGTTTTCTTGTGAGTACTATGGGTACTGTCATTAAACATAGGGTTTTCAACACTCTGAAGCTTGAGTAACCATGGTAATATGATGTTTCTTAGTAGAGGATGGTATATTTTATGCATGATTAAATGCCTATGGTGTAATATATTCTCTATATAGTTCATGATCCCCTCTCGAAAGTGAAGGATATTCTATCTATGGCTCTAGATCCTCTATATAGATGAAAAGTACCTATTACTATCCCTATTGTTATCTCTGTCTTTATCCCTGATATCATGGATTTTGTGGCAGCAACGATTCTTCCTCTGTAGAATGATCAACATCAACAATAGCATACTCAATAACCTAAATCAGTGAATGTTAATAAGGATATATCAATCTACCCTTATTAGATACATTATCATATATAGACCCGAGAGGATCTCTATGGGATAAAATATATTTATGTAATATATATCTATAAAAATATTCCTCTTCATCAGGATCAAATACATGAATAAGAAAATCTAATCCATCATACTGAAAATTTTATAAGATTATAGGTAATAACAAATATTAATTAAAAGATATTATAAAAATAGTAAACATACTAACTAGTGGAGGCCTATCACAAGGTGTGTAAGGTATAAAATAGTGTGTTATTGGTACCAATATTCATAATCTCTATAATGTGATAGGTAGAGTCATGTTATGGGATATACATGCTATAAGATACAGTACTAGGAACATATGTACCAACACTCTATATATCATGTATTATATCTCTCCCAATTGACCTTTTTCCTTCCTGTGAGTTTAATACTGTGAAATAAATCATCATGTATTAGTGGAGTAAGAATATACAACGAGAATTCCAAATATTGCAATACATGATCTATATGGTGGAACTCAATGATGTGAAAGTGGATGAGTTGAAACACCACTCCATGATTTCCAACCATATCTCTATCATTTGGTGGAAGTGACACTAAGAAAAAACATTTATATTGGATTCATGCAACCTGAAATGAAAATACATAGAATGTATTTAGAAATTAGCAGAGCATATAACTACCTTATCATTATAATATCTTATAATAATTATAAAATACTTATAATTTATCTAACATCATGTGACTATATCAAATATAAGATCTCATGAAAATTATATACATTTTTTCTACATGTATGTACATAATGATAATCCTAACTCCACTTATAAAGAAAAGTAACACATAGTTAGTTCATAACTAAAAATAGTATACTAATAAAATTAGAAACATTAAAGTGGTAAACCAACCAATGTCCCCTAGAATATTCCTATAGTATTTATTCAAGATGTGGTAAAATAAGTCAAGGAATAATACATAGGGATATAATAATATATATGGTCAACAACTATATCTAGATTTCATATCCATATCATAAAGTAGTAGGAGGAGCATCTTGTATACTATGGTAGTAGAATAATTAACACACAATTCACCTATGAGTAAACATATAATGAAAACATGTGTGAATTTGATAAGATTTTCCTTGCCTGTATCATCGGGAATCACTATGATGTTATCATATAGTAATACCATGTGAAACTGAGCACCGTAAAAGACCCTTTGTTGACCAAAAACTTCAATACCTTGTAAGTAGTGCATGAAATCAGACCAATATCATAATGTATCACCCATAACATCCCACCTATAAATAGAAAGACCCAACATGCATGAAACATCCTTTAAAGATACTATCATATCTCCCGCGGTAAAATGGAATTGGTGTTTCTCTAGTAAAAAATATCTACTAATATAGTTATAATTCGATGGTCAATGTAATTATAATTCACACAACATGGATCAATAAAATCTAGCACATAAAAGGTAAGGAATAATAACAAATATAGGTGAATCATGGTAGAAATGATGTGATCTCTAGATACCAAGATGGGGAATAGGATATTTCTCTAATAAGTCACATAATACATGGGAATACTTAGAATATAATAGATACTTGTCTATCTAAACATTTAATATTTTTATAAAATTATGTTAGAATTTTTTAGTTCAAATTGTATAAATTTAAAGACATATAAAATAAGAATATAATATTTAAATTTATGAAGTGTTAATATTGGTGAATAATTAATTCCTTACAAAATTATTTTTAAATCATTATAAAAATATATTATTATTAGTTAAACCCATTATAATTTTAGAAATATATATTTTTAATTACATAATTATATTATTGATGTGTTTATATTTATGATAGATATATAATAATATCATATGAACAATTCATTTCTAATAATAAAAAAACCTGGTTACAAACACTTTGACAGTAATAATGATTACATAAATGAATTAAACATATTAACTAGTTGAATATTTCCCTACACAATTAGGTCATTGAGTATGAGTGTGGACTTCCTACCCACATAAAATACATCACTGTATAGGTAACCATTCATTGGGCCAATCCATCTCATTTCAGATATGGATTAACTTTATATTACCTTTTAGTTTTAACCAATTAATTTTCCCCATAATCATGGGTACATAAATGAGAAAATTGAAATTATGATATTCAACTATATAAATAAATAGAGAAACATTATTCGTTTATAGTCGGTAAAATAGATTTAAAAACTATGAATACAATAAATGTACATATAACCATGTTTCAATAAAAAATATCCAAGGATTCTATAAATCTTGGAAATTAACACAATCATAGTAACAATATTCCAGTAAAATGATAAGTGTGTGACCAAAGCTACTAGAAAATGGATCAGGACACTCATTGACCTCAAATTTTATACCAAAAATATCAAATGATCAAACATTTAATGAGTTATCCTCATATAATATGTTATGAATCTCACACTAAATCATGTGTACATAGCACATTACTCTCTAAAGACCCTATACATCTTTCTTTCCTCATTCCACTAAATACATCATTTATTGATAGAATTTTTCATTCACTAATCATTTAGTAGGTTGATTATAAAACCAATTTATGACACTAATGACACTATCAAAGTTTTTTAATCATATGATTTTATCTCCTCACATCATCATATTCCAATGATCATCTATGTTTTAGAATTTTCATGATGTATTCATATAAAACTTGATTAGATCTCTATATGCCTTTAAGATAATCCTACATATTCTTATATAATGGTATGTATGGTAAAATAAATAGAATATTATAAGTGGGTATAA
The DNA here is from genome assembly GCA_963277665.1 of Viscum album. NCBI lineage: Eukaryota > Viridiplantae > Streptophyta > Magnoliopsida > Santalales > Viscaceae > Viscum > Viscum album. The sequence continues at coordinate 1,043,198,137 of OY728166.1, forward strand.
ACCAATATATATACTTTTAGTTGATTTTTAGAAGATATGTATATATACCATTCTTAAATAATTCCTTTTTAATGGACTCACACTTGAACTTCATTCAGAAATATCTTGCAATATGTCCGAGTCAATATTAATTAAAATTATATAAAGGTATTCTTATAACACCCTAATATTATATTTCCTCCTTTATCACTTGATGGAAATTATAAATCAAGAAAATTCCATTAATATTTGTTATGTACTCTTGAAGGCATGCCAAGAACCAACTCTATGATGAGAATTTGTTCTTCTTAGTAATAGAAAATGCTAATGGAACTGGGGCATGAATTCTATATTTTTTTGTTAGAAATTAATAACATTATAGTATAAATAAAATAAAATAATTTTCTATCAATTTGGATAAAATGTTTTGAAATAACTTGATGAATAAAATAATTGTAAGAATGCCCAAAATGATCTACCAAATATCACCTTTGATAGTCAACTCAGTTTTCATGGTTGATATATCCCTATATATGTTGCTGACATCAAGGTAGATTATTATGACATAATAACTATATAAGTTGTAGTAAAACTTAATAAGATTCATCCCAATCACCACAAACATTAATATTGTATTTTTTATGCATTTTATTCCTTATTTTAAGATATTATATATCAAAAAAGTTTCTTTATTCACTCCCTGAAAAGAACTACTAGTACATGTTGACATTCAATAATCATTTCAATAATGACAGTTGAAATTAATTCAGTACATAATGTTGTGTACCTATTATATGGGATTGGGTTTAAACACATGTTCTAGGAAATTTTTAAACCCTCCAAAAAAATTAATTTTTTTTAGAATATAACACAATTTCATTTTACCGTCAGAATCATACTTGTCACAACAACTCTAATAATGAGATATATTTGATTCTTTCATAAAATAAAAATAATTTTTGTAAATTTTATATTACTTGATCTCATTCTTCATCACTTATTTTCTATCAAATTATCTCCCAATATTCAAAACAATATCATATACTATTCAACATGGGTCAACAATAACTCCAAGAAATTCAATTCTAGGCATAACAATCCACCAATCAAGTTTTGATAAACATGGAATACCTTTTTTCGACCATTATGTCTATGGTGTAGGATGATTCACATTTCAATGTACCTAAATAGGGGTAGGTAAATAATGATCTACTATATATTCTTATTGTTCTGCATCTCCATCATCAGAATCTGTCTCATCATATGATTCTTCATAATCTATCAAATTTTACACCAACAAATCTACATTGTGTAAAGAACTTTCCTTAAAATATACACTCTCTTTAAGATGTGTCACCATTTTATAACATGAAATTTTATCTTGTGGATATGTTGGACCATCATCAAATATAGATGAAGTAGCCTTAATAATAGAATTAGTGACATACAGATCCATAATTTTACCTTTATATTATCCAAATATGATACATCTTACAATTAAAAATCATTAATAATTGGATAGGCTATATCCCATGACCTATATTTATATTATAGATGTTTATATATAATGGATTGTACATCCTGGTTAACAATTAATGGATTTTTCATTTATTGACTTCTACGATTGTATTATCCTAGAGCACTACAACTCATTCAGGTTTTATAATATTACTAAATCTTCGTTAAATATAAATTATTTGACCAATGTAATAAATATATGTATATGACATTTTATCTACAATATATATTCAAATATTATTTTTCCTAAATTACAAATAATTTCTGACATGACCCAATCCAATGGGGCCTCGTCTGGGCTGGTTGTAATCCTGTTTTACCAACCAAATAATTCCTCCAATATGCTAAAGGTTGGTTACAAGAACCAAGTAGGAATATCACTAAAATTGAAGTTCTTATCCTAATATACCAATATGAAATATACACCTATATGATCGTGATATGCAATAAAATAATAATAAATCATCCAACCAAAGAATAAATAATAATGCATGGAAAACCCCTAAGATCCAGCAATGTGAAATGATACATATTAATTTTTAAAAGGTGAAAAAATAACTACACAATATTTAAAAAGAAAACCCAAGCCAACGAGCCTATACCCAAGTGGTAAAGGCTCATACTTAGCATCGAGGAGGTCATGAGTTCAAGACATGTTGGATGAAGGTACTTTTATAGTACTATGCAGGTGGTGATGTAGGCATGACGTGGGCCTGGTGATGCAGGCAAGATGATTCATCCATGATGTCGCATAGGGAATTTGGTCCATGTTATGGGAACCATTCCCATGGGGCCTAAAATCCATGTACTAAATAAATAAGGCTTTATGGGTGGGATATCCCTTAGGGGGAAAGGGTATACCTTTTAGACCTGTGTGTGTAGTGTGTGTGTGTTTGAATGTAATTATACACCGAAGAACCTAATATAAAAAAAGGAAACCCAACCTAAAAACTGGTGATATGACATATCCCCACTCATGATCTCCAATATAAACCATGCCTTTAATCACTACCACCAAGTCTTATATGCTCTAACAAAACATGGCCCACCAAGATCAGCTGCTAACTGCGTGTTGTATACACAAGATATGACACATAGTGAAAGACACCCATGAATTGGTGAATATATACATACCCAGTAGGAAGCCTTGAAAATCATAAAGGAATAATAATTCAACTATTCACTCAACCCAGAAAAAAAGGGTAGAAAGAAGCTAAAAATACAAATATGTTCATATAAGGACACAATTCCTTTAGAAATCTATCAATCTTAAAATCCAACTGTAGATAATGAGTTTTCCCATAGCTTCTTAATTTAGTTTTTTTTCATTCTAGTAACCAAACACAACCTCTATAGATCAATAATATAGGACCCACACCTCACTAATGGAATTTCATAGCTAAGGGAATACTAACCCCGATGGAGGACCCACACCCCTCCAGAGCTCTTGGATGGTTGGATATCAACTCTATAGGTTGAGGACCTATACCCTGGTTAGGTATAGGAGGATATTTACACTAGTTGTACCAATGATATAGGGGACCCATGCCCTGAAATAACTATATCATAAGGGGATACCAATCTTGATTCCTCTATGGGAATCACATTAGAATCGTATCATCAACCAATCCATTGCTGAAGGGACAAACTAACACGTATCATCTCACATCAAATCACTGATATAGAAACAAAGGACACTATCACATCCCATACATAATTCTTCATAGAAAGGAAAAATTATAAGTCTTAATCCAATCCCATGGAAGGAGTTACAGTTTTTTGATAGTTTTAGGGAAAGTGCATGGTGTCTCCTTTTTCATATATGTTGTTTAAGCCTAAGTTAAAGACTTGAATATACAATTCTATCCAACATAGAGTGTAACAGTCTAAATACATGGGTTGCGAGTTGAGGTACATGATGTTTATGACCAACAGTGGCACATGGCATGATCCAAACTACCCATTCCACCTTAAGTGCAGTTGTAAACCAGACAACCTACAAGGAACAAGCTCTACAAGGAGGATGAGAAAGGAGCTTTCACCACAGCAGAAGCTAAATGGATTGCAAGAATGATAGGTTATGGCACCTGCCATCAGTAAAATCTTGTGCATGCACGGGAATGCCTAGCCGAACAACAATGCGAAGGTGGAGAGCAGATTTCATGATGAAGATGCTGGGGAGGAGCAGTTCCAAGTAGTTAGTCTTGATTGTATGTAATGTTTGAAGCTTACGGGAAATGAATTCCTCTAATTCCTATGGGCCATGTAATACTTATGCCTACGGGCCTTGTAAGGGTTTCACCTCACCCCTTGAAAGGTTGATTATCAAAATCAATAAAAAATGAAGGCCTTCGGGCCATTGGAGGTATTTATATACACAATATATAAGGCCACTCAAGTTCTTGGGTATGTTCTCTCTATACATGTTGTACTGGATGACTAGTGACACATGTCATATAAGGAATTCTACAAGACATGTGATATTTTTCTCTTGTAAAAATCCTATCCATAATGAAATCTAGGTTACATGACATGTCCTCTTCGAAACTACATGTCTTGTAGTCTGGTTTTCCAATCTAGAATCTTCTCATCATCAATATTCTGAACATTCCATCAATGTCACCACCGATCGTGTTTGAATCTTTAACTGACGCCCCAATGTCAAATAACACAATATCAATTGGTGATACTTGGCTATTAGTATCTAGATTTTAAAGTCATCACTAAAGACCCATGTCCATGTGTTGTGAGATTAGAAATGACCCTCATCAATAACCTACCATGATCCTTCATCTTCGATATTACTGTCATTCATCTTCACCATTAGTGTATTATGACAAAAAACAAGCATATATTTGGGGTTCTTTATCAATTTAATCTAAACAATAAATTGTATCACAGGTCTAACATAGGCTAATAATGAAATGGCAATAATTATGGGATTAAACCAAACAATAGAGAAACTAAGAATTAATTATATTTATTGTAAATTATGACACTAATTGAAAACATGGAAATCCAAAAGTAGTTGAACAACTAGTACAATGAATAATATTAGGGAAAAATTGAAAATAATAATTTGGTTGGGAAATACAGTCAGTAATAAGGTAGGAATCCAATTATAGAAATAATTTATTATAAAATCATAAATAATATGCAAAGAATCCATAAATAAAAAATCTCTACCTTATCAATGAAACAATCACTATGGAAGAAGGAATTTGTGCTGACATCATTGGTGACTCCTGCTGAATTCAATCATCTACAATGAGGCTCCTTAAACTTAATCCAAGATATATCCAAATATTTTTTTTCATTTTCTAAAATAAACCTCTTTTTGGGTGAGTGGGAACCTTACAAACACCAATACAAGATTCAAACACCTCCATCTTAAACAGCATTACACAACATACAAACATTATGAAAAACCACATTCAAAATTGAAAATTCAAATTCCAAACTTGCAAAACAAAACGCTGGAAAAACAAGCCGCCTGAGGAACTCAAAACAAGAGACGCCATGTCACCATCACTGCCATCATCACCTCTCCGACGTTATCAACTCATCACCGTCACCAACTTAACATTGACCCATCACCAGTACCTTCATTATATCGCATCTCGCAACCACAACCGTCAACGTCACCACTGAATCGTCATCTCGTCGCCTCCAACTAGTCCAAACCATGATCACAGAAGAACACCAACGCCATAGTCATCGCCAGAGAAAAACCAACACCATCGCCAACCGAGGAATCTACGAACCATAAATATGCGAACATCAGAATAAGAAATCTGAACAAATCAAACTCAGAAACGACCTCCTTGAATAGCCTCGCTGATGCGACCACAACACCAGCCCCCGGCCACAGAACCGCCGGTGTACTCCATTCGGAATCCACCGAATCCCTCCAACACTATGAGATGAACTCCTAAAATAGAACATTCCACATAACAGAGCCATTGAAGAAGCCAGATCGAGGAAGAACTTGACCAGACACCATCCTATCGTCGCTTTAACTTCTCCGTTGTCATCCTCGGCGCAACAAAAACTCCACTCATGCCGTCACCACATCACCAGAAAGTCCATCGTCGAACCAGCAAGAGGGGAGAAAAACCAAAGAAAACCCCCAACAAGAAACACCCAAAACCACCTAGAGTGAGGAAGAAGGAACGGATTTTGAACCCTAATCGAAACTAGGAAAAAAACATAAAAAGAAATGTGGCAACCGAATAACGCAACACTGAGGGAATGAAACCCTAAAAAGTAACCGAGAGATAAAACCCTTGAAGAGGAATAAGAGATATGCCGAGATGACCCTTGACCACCAATTCGTTATCCCAAAACCTCGGTGTGCCCATCCCTCCGGATCCGACCTGGAGCGGAGCGGTGGAACTTGAGGCCAGAGCGCGTAATGGTAGCAAGAAAGAAGCCTTCATGGAGCTGGGGAGAGGAGGCTAAGAACCAGCAAGAGAGAGAGATATATATATATAAATTGAAGCAGAAGACGCCACCAGGGAGAAAAGAAACCCTAGGAAGAGGAAGATGTCGAGTCAGGACGAGAGCCCGAGAGCTCAAAACGTGTTTACGGTTAATGCGTGTATCGGTGCGGCCTTACACCACCTACGCGCCACACTTCCCCAACGAGGCCCAAGGTGGCCAACCTTGGTCTTGAGCCAGTTCCCATCGGGGTAGAGGGGGCCATGAGAGGTTTGCTAGCATATGGTAAACGTTGCCTTACGAGGACTCGAACCCGGAACCTCAGGGTCAGGATACTACCGCCTTTAACCAAATCACCCATGCCCCGCGGGCAAGATAAATCAACATGATGATCTCTCTCGAATCACTTAAGGTTACGTGGATAACCCTTGAAATTTTCCCTAAAGGGGATTAAATAGGTTATGGTCTAGGTCAAAATAAGTAACCAATTTTTAATTAATTATTTAATTTCTCTTAAAATACTCACATGACTATGAACAACTACTAGACTAGATTTTAATGGAACATACATAACTTATAGATTCCACCCTATATTTTACATGCATTGACTATTTTCCCCATATGTGGCTTCATTTAGAAAAAAACATTGGTTTTGAAATAACACATGCATGTGATAATAAAACATTAAATATTTTTAAGATACTAATAGTAGGGTTCCACATCCACCATCAATCCATTTATATCCCATGACTAACTCAAAATATATTATTTAAAATAATAAAAGGACCCCATATCAAAAACAAGAGTCATTACAATTTCACTACTAAAAGAAATCATCAACATTTACTACAAATTACCAAATAATTTTATTTAATAATTTAAACTTATCATGATTTCATTTTAAATTAGACTAAAGATCCCATAATCTATGTTAATATAAACATGAATAATAAATTTTAAAAAACCTAACATGTAATATACAATATCAAAAAAAACATATAAGATATTTAAAATTATACTTATCAATATTAAACAAAGTTTCATTATTTAAACAATATAAAAAAATCTAAAAAACTACTAATTAAAACCATATTTAATATTTTTATTATAAAACTAATCTATAAAATATTTAAATTTTAAATTTTAGTTTTTATTACAATTAAAGCCCTTATATTATTCTTTAAAAATTAAAATTATGTTATCTTAGATTAATAACTTCATTACCTATGTTCATTTAAACTTGAATAATACAATTTTTAAAAAACAACATAACTTATAAAATAAAAAAATAATAAAAAAAATTCACAATAATATAAATTAAACAATCTATAAATGTTAAATAGACATGAATAATTTATAAAATATAAACAAAAACTAAAAAAATTATAATTAAAATCATATTTTAAAATTTTTTTATTATAGTTCTCTAAACAATATCACAATTATGAATTTTAGTTTTATATTATATGTAATACTCTAATATTATTAAAAAAATTAAAATTAAGTTATTTTAGATAAAAAAAATAAATATCTATGTTAATATAAACATGATTAATGTGATTTAGAAAAAATAACTAAATAAAAAATTTATAAAATAAAATAATAAAAAACATTCATAATAATATAAATTAATTGACATAACAATATTAAATAATCATGCATAAATAAAAATTATTGGAATCATGGTTTCTTAATATGTATTTGATTTTAATTTATTTTCAATAAAAGGTTTGATGTTAGTTCAATGTGGTTGGAGGTTTTCTTGAATTATCCTGAGGTTGATCTCATTGGGAAATAATAGAGAATTTTCTTATAATCATAAGGATCATTTTAGAAGGAAGTTTTGAAATATGGAAAGGGAATTAAAGGAGTATATCTATGATACTAAGGATAATTTTTTGGTAAATAAAATTTATATAATATTAAGGTTAGTATTCTTAAGGGTCATTTGGGGCATCATAAGGATGAATGTGATTTTTTAAGGATGAAGTCAATCTATATGAGAATATTTCTTCTCTTCATAAGGATGTATGATATATGTATAAGGATAAATTTGATTTTCATAATGATATGATTTTACCCTTAAAATGATAAATCTTGAGTTCATAAGGATTGTTCCATTTGTGTTTTTCTAAAAATAGAACAAAACACAATGGGATCCTCGTAAGGATCATAAAAAATATATAAGTTGGATTTTTCATGACTTGGAGGTTATTTCTATATATTCAATCATATAAACCAATTGACATCGACCATGTGAATTATATAATAAATTATTATTCATAATAAAAACTTAATAAATTTTTAAAAAAACTGATATTTTATAAATATTGTGATGAATAATTTTTCCTTGAAAATAAATGATAGAAAATTATTCGATATTATTAGTTATTTAAATGTCTGTTTTTTTACATTTTTGAGGGTATAAAAACATAATTGAAATTGTTCTAGTGATATAATTCTTCAAATAATTCATGAATGGATATTTTTTATGTGTTCAACATCAACTAAATCTGGAGCATAAAATATTCTATTCTTTAGGATGAAATATTTGGGTATCGGAGGATCCTTAACTCCGATTATAAAAAGAGAATTTCCACAAGATTTATGGATATTTAAATGTAAAATTGAAAATACAGGATATATTTCAAAATAAAATCATTCAAAAGAACATATAGAAGAAATAATTTATTTATAACTATAAAACTCAAATGGTAAAATAAGATCTTAGGAGGTGTTATGGAATTACCTAAAAGATATGAAATTTAATATGAAGAAGAAAATATGAAAAGTGACCAAATCCTTTATATTTTTGTTGTTGATGTCTATTCTTGAAAGATATTATAGATACCTATGTATTGTGTTCTTATGCAAATCCTTGACTTCATACTGTGTATGATTGATTAAGAGGAGGGAGTGTTCTTGAGATTGATAGTGAACCCTTACTGAATAATTGTAATCACTATAATGGATAAAATTACATACTTATACATTGGCACCTTGAAAATGTATTCCATTTATACTAGTTATTAGTAGTAAACCTAGTAAATAAATTTTCTATTTTATTTATTTCTTGTATTTTATTATTTCACGTTTTTTTGAAAAGCCAAAAAAATTATACTACTCTTTGTAATAAGTTAGAAAGATATAGAAATTGAAAAATAAAGTAACAACCTAATTAATACCTCCCCTCTTAATGTGCGTATGATTTTGGTTGCAATAAGTGGCATCAAAGAAACAAGTTTCAAGAAGAAAATATATTTATCAAGAGTTAAATATAAAAAATAATTCCTTAAATATCAAATAAGTACCATTATTATATGGGTACAAATACCAAATCTAGAATAATAGAATGGGGTTTAATTTAAGATATCTTGGAATCAACGTCTTATAAGAATCTATTCATGGAGTTCAATTCATTGACGATTCTAAATATCTATGATCAAAGGGGACTATAAGTTAGTTGAGCTGATGTAAAAGGCTAGAATTATTTATTTAGTACACAATAAAATTAAAATTACACAAAAGTGATGGGATGTGATACTACAATGGCTATGCGGGATAGACTAGACAATATTTATGAAGGTGAAAACAAGATATAGGAAGAAAATATTTAAGTCGTAAAAAATAGTTTTGATGACATAAAAATTCATCCTATTAATAATTTTGATTGGAAAATAAATACCATATGTGAATAATTTAAATAGAACCATTAGGATACTTCCACTTCTCTACAAACTATATTTTTCCCCTCTTAATGAAATAAATCTATTTTAGTTATCATTAAATGAATTGTAAAATAGTTTGGTGTATTATGAAATGTGTGTAAACCTTGAGAGAGTAAATAAAAAATCACTCATTGGATGGAATTAAAATACATAGAGAATTTTTATATCAACAAAGAAGTTAGTTAAGATTATTTTATTAATAGTGAGTTTTATTATCCAGTGGCATGGAAATTAAAAAGGGGGAAATATGTATTTTAAAGAAAGTTACCCCTGGATTTATTTTCATTTTGAAAGGTTGGAAACACCAAATCCTTATGAATAAAAATGATTTATGTTTATGAAGAATAAATTGAGTCTTTATAAAAAAAGTAGGAGGTTCCCCATGTAATATAATTTATGAAAGGAAGATATTCTACAAATAAATTTCAAATAAAGAGTCTTGTGAGTAGGGAATAAGAGGATAACAAAGATTACATGGAGGGATAAGGACCTGAGTTTAAATAAAATAAAGTAGTTGTTATTATTACCATACTAGAGAAATAGAAATATGAAAAAGTGATTGATTAGCTGGCATCCCCCAAGGTGAGGTTACAAACTCAATTTTAACAACTCTTATGTAAACGCTTTCATGCATGGGGGAGGAGTGGTTCGTAATGATCAGGGTTTCGTGGTCTTTAATTTCTTAGCATCCTTCAGCCATGGAGATTCTTTGTAGGCTAAAAATATATCCATGATGATGGGAATGGAGATTTATACTAAAAAACATTCATCTGGATGTGGTGAAAAATGAATCTAAAATTCTCCAGAATGCTCTAATGAGGAAAGGTAATGACCCATGGATTGTTACTTACTACATCCAAAATTGAAAAAGTCTTATCACCAATGGTGTTGAAATCCTTCACACGTGGTGAGAAGGAAATAAGGTTTCATATTTTCTAACTCCCAAGGCCCCAAAGTGTTTTTTTCACTTGTTTTTCTAGATTGGGAACTTTTCATTCTGAAGGTGTTAACTTAGTTTGGGGTGATTCCATTAGTCTACACCATTTTAGGCCCTCGTAATCTTATTTCCATTTGTATTTTTTCTTTGGATTTTCCTTTCGAATAAAATAATAAATGAATTAGTGGTATAAAATTTGGATCTACATGAGTCTAAAATAGATCAACTACAGGTGGTGTTGGAATATAAATAATCATTAAATTAAATTATAGGAGGAATTTTTCACTAAAAACTAAAAAACAAATAATGGATTAAATAAATTTATGATTTCAATGATTTTCTAAAGAAAAAAAAGAAAATATAGTTTAAGAGATAGAAGAATAAGTGGATACCTTGAATGGTAAGATTGAAAATAAATTAAATTTATTTTAATAAAAGAGGAATATATTGTTTAGGAATTTCTCTTATTAAGAAATTTTGGAAAGGGGAAATGGGGCTCAGGTAGTGTGGGAAAAATTAATATTGAATGAAAACCTAGGTGAATGATAAAAATATTTATTGACTATGAGGTTGAGACCTCAAATGCTAATGTGACGGATGTATCAAATAAGGGGAAGAAAATTTTGAATATAATTATAAATTCTTGGAAACTAGTTATCAACTAAAGAACTATTCAAAGGATGGATACATTTAGAGGAGTAGAAGTGAAAAAATATATCCACTCATGAATTTATAGATTTATAGATTCTTTGGACACATGATGACATAAAGTATAGTGTATGAGAGATATTCAAGGGATTGTGTACTAGATAGTAGAACAAGAAGATAGATTCTATATCCTTTATCCCAAAGTGGGAAATATTTTTTTATTTCATTCATTATAACAAATATTAACATAAATCCATTAAATTTAGAAAATGATGGCTAAAAATTTATCCCATGGAAGTCATATGAATATAGATAATCAAAAATATAACTAAATTCTACTGATAAATAAATTCTATCCACTAGAAGAAGAATGTAAATATAAAATTATATCCTATAATAACGACCATAATGTGTTTTTATTTAAAATCCCAAATTTATCTAGTGACTCTTAAAAATAAAAGAGGATGATAAGGAAAGTGAATATAGAAGAATATGAACTGAAATAGGAAAATAAGGATACCCCTTGGATTCTAGGTATTGGGTTTTTATCCCACATTATTGGTAATTAAAATCTTCTAATAAATATAATGGAAAGAGTTGATGGTAATTTTTAGTTTGAAAATGATCAGGAACTGAAAATAAAGGCATATGAGAATAAATTACTCATTAGAGAATAGATTATATCCATTTAAGTACTCTAGATTAATGGATGGAGGAAAAACCTATTATGTGTAATTGAACTTCATTACTCTTGTATTAAAGTTAATTTTAATTAGAAGGTTTGTTTCATCATGAGTGGAATAGGATATTCTCCTATGAGAGTATGGAGAAGCAACGATAATATCTATCAGGTTGATAGTAAGTAGATAATGTGTTTTCTCACTATGGTGGAAGAAAATAATTTGTGGCATCAATAACTGGTAAATCTTTATCATCAAGGAAAGAATTATATTTTCAAGAATAAAAAATTATTGAACATCACCAATCAGAATCACGATAGAGAGATAACATGTGATACATTCATGTGAAGTAAGATGGTACATAACCCTTACCGAAAGAAGAAGAAAGGATCTAACCCACTTGATCTGGTCCACATGGATATATGTGTCCAAATGATTCTATTTAGAATATATGGAGGAAAATATTTCACTATTTTTATTGGTGATTACATAAGAATGGTGTATGTGATGTTTATGAAAAGTAAGAGAAAGGTGATGGATTGAATGAAGAGATAGAATAGGTGATTAGATAAAAAATAGGCTACACCATCAAAACATTACTATTAGATAATGGGATTGAATAAAACATTATTGAATTAGAAATCTACCTCAAAAAAATAGCATCATGGATGATATTTCCTCGTATAGGATACCATGACAAAATAGTGATGTTGAATGATAGAATCAGGTAATGAATAACATGGATATGAAAATGCTTATTTAAATTGGTGTATTGTGATTATACTAAAAATAGGAAATTTATGTTTTTGTACACAATCAAAACTAGGCATTATTGATCCCCCAAAAATATCAAAATCCATACGAGATATGAAATGGTAGAAATCCTTCTACGAAGCACTTTTGAGTTTTTGGAAGTAGATGTCACATTTAGAATAAAGAAGGTAATAAAGGTTTATATGGTGATGAAATGGATGAAATATATTTTTTAGTATACTCAATGATGAGTAGGTCTTATAAATGATTCAACAAGAGGATGTGGAAAATTATCAAAATAAATTTTGTTAAAATTATCAAGGAGAGATAGGGAAGAAAACTAGATTCTAATTTAAGAATGATCTATATGAATAAGATGATAATGCTAATATAAATATGGATATTGTAAATATTCTATTAAGAGATCATGATTCTAAAGATAGATATGAGAAGGAACCTACTATTAAACAAAGAAACACTTTATCTCAAAGAATAAGTATGAGGATGGAGTTTGATCTAACCAATATCATTAGAGGTAAAACTGCACAAGATTAAACATTAAGGATGAGATCAATAGAGATAACCACTTTGATATCCACCATGATTCCTAAATTATTAAAAAGATAAAAATCATGAATCATGGGTGAGATAGATAAATGATTATTTGGAACAAATTGATAAACACCATACATGGGAACTTGTATACTAACCAAAACACCAAAATGTGATTTGAAGAAAGTGGGTATTTCACAATAAATTTGACTAAAATAGTGTTGTACATCAAAATAAACCTCAACTAGTGTGTGAAGGATATATAAAAATTAAATGATTCGATGTAGAAGAGACCTTCTCACCAATGAATCATCTTGATTCAATAATTTTATTCATTCCATTGAAAATAAAAAGTGACTATATAATATATCAGATGGATGTGAAAACATATTTCTCAAATGGGATTCTTAAGGAGGAGTTGTACATAGAGCATCCCATGGGTTTCTTGATTGGTTTTGATGAAAATGAAGTATGAAAATTTATGAAGGAATTGTTTGGTTTAAAATATATAACTCATATATAGTATGGTTAACATGAATCATAACTTAAGAAGAAAGAGTTTAATATAAAAGGTGTTAATTATAATTTATATTGGAATATTTTTAAGGAAAAAATCCCTGGTATCAGTGCTTGTAGATGACATTTTTTAGTGGAAAAAACGATAATTAGTGGAAGAGTTTTCCAAATTGATGAGTTAAGTTTTTGAAATTTTAATGATTGGTGACCTTATCTACATTCTAGGGTTGTATATGACTCAAAAAGAGAGATACCCATTTATCTCATAAGCTAAGTATGAAGATAATCTACATAGAAAATATAACATGAACTATTAAAATTCCATGTTGACCACCATTGATGCTGGAACCAATATGTTGAAACATGAGGATGGAAATATAGTGAATAAAAATCTTTATAGAAGTATTATTAGAAATATTATGTACTTAATATCAAGCCGACCTGATATAGTTTCTACTATTAGTTTCACATCTAGGATTGAAATAAACCCCAAATCAGAACACTTGGATGTACTGAAGAGTATTATGAGATACACCCTAGGTATACTTACTTACATGTTGTGGTATAAGGTGGAAATTAAGTATTAGTTATCATCCTTTTTTTATTCTAATTGGGATAGTTATGTGTTGGATAAAAAATCCCCAAGTGGAGGTTTATCTTTTACTATATCTATGTTTTTAGGGTGGTTGAGAAAGAAGTAGAAAAATACACAACTTAGAATAGATGATGCATAATATATCACTATTACAAATTCAAGCACACATCGTCAATAGATGAGGAAACAACTAAAATATCTAAGTAAAGAAGTGAAGAAACCCCTGGTTTTCCTCTACAAAAACAATTATTCCATTAAACTAATTAAAAATATTGTAAAACACTCTCAGACTAAGCACGTTGAACACATGTTTCATTTTATTAAACAAAATGTGGACTAGGTAGTTTTAAAAAAGGATTTTATGGGGTCTAATCAATGAGTAGCTAATATTATGATAAAAACCCTTGATATGTTGGTTTTTGAGAGGCACGAGTTAAACCTTATAGTTAATCAACCACTTTAAAATTGAGCGGATTTGGAAGTTTTCACCTATCTCTATTTTATATCCTATTTCACTTTAGTGGTTTTATTTTCATGATTGTACTTATATTCAATTTAGTGTATCATGAAAGGGGGCGTTACTATCCATGGGAAATGTATGAAAGAAAATGTAATGGTTCCTTTATTCAAAGGACATATTTTTCACCACTAACAGATTTACTTATTTTCTACATTGATCTTCAGATCACCTAAGGATATAAAGTGTATTGATGATAAATTAATTATTTTTTATTAAGATTGATATAATTATTAAAATCAACTCGATATAGAAGAATAATTAAAATTAAGTTTTATTATTAAAGGGGAAGATAATTAAAAAAATTGTTCTGAAAAAATAGTAAGGAAATTATGTCTTATGATGGGAGAGTTTGTGGAAGCTTTAGAACTTTAAAATAGAGTATAGAAATTAACATAAAACCCCTATGGTGGATAATGTTGGAAAATAGTATGTGATGTTAGATTTTTTGTCAATTTTTTTTATCTATGATGGTTTTATTTTAGTTGGAGAATTTTGAATGTTTTTTCAAATGATCCTATGGTTGATCTCATTTGAAAATGTTAGATACTTTCTCTATAAGAATAATAATTGTTTTAGAAGGAAGTCATGTAATATGAAAAAGGACTTAAAGGAGTATCCCTTGGATTTTAAGGCTCATTTTTTGGTAAAGGTGATTTTCTTAATGATGAAGTTGATTTTTGTATGGATCACCCAGGTCTTCATAAGGATAGATGTGTTTTTCAAAAGAATGATGTTGATCTTCATAAGTATATTTATGTTCTTTGAAAGGATTTTTTTAATCATCATTTGGATGAATGTTATTTTCAAAATGATAAAACCTAAAAATCATATGGATAAAATATATAATGTACCATGCATGTACAAATATTTAGAGGTTTAAAGAAACATTTGAGTTCTCGGTTCAATGGACAATCTAAAATTTGATTTGAGAATTGAAATGGAATTATGAGGTTTCAAAAACCTCAAAGTAGTGTTTTTAGATATGAAATGGGGAATATGGAAGATGACTAGAGGGTTTAAGATGCATCAATGGTAGCCTGGGATGGAGGTTTTCAAGGTGGTTATAGTCTACAACCACTATCTAGATGACGAGACAATATATCACGAGTAGGGTTTTTTAAATTGAAAATTTTAAAATCTACCCTTTAGTGTTTTTTTGGGGGAAACCCCATCCTTTTACCACTATTTTTTTGTGCATGATCAAGGGGCTTGAACCCCTCTTTTTCCCTTCAACACCCCCTATTTTGGGTGGTTTAGCCCTGTTATTTGATGATTTGAGGTATGGATCCGCCTACAACAACCTCATTTCTCATATAATTCTTCCTATATATGTTTTTAGTTCTTAATTTAGGGATTTCAATGCTAATTCCATTAAAGAAAAGTGTAATAAACAAAGTATCATGTGGAATTCATGTAGCTTATATAGAGTATATACTATGATGACGTATACTTATCGTCATGTCATTTTTATAGAGGTATGTGAAACCATATATTTTAATAAGTTTTTACATCAAATTATATTAATTTGGTGTTCATATTGATGTCATTGGTTATGGATTTATCCTGGGATGTGTTTAGGATCATGACATGGGTTTTAAGTGATAATTTTCTATGATACCAGTGTGGTGAGAGCTTTTGGTTGGTTTTTGTCTTTTATTAATATTTATATTTAAGTGTTTAATTAATTAAAATATATTTGAATTAATTGTTTATGGTGTAATGATGTTATTAAGGATACGAGAGTGTGGGAAATGACCTGTTGTATATGGATGGGGCTTGGAGAGCCTAGGTGGAAGATTTCAGGCTTTTAAATTCAATGTGGGAAGTATTTATAAAGGCAGGTGGTCCTTAAAATTGAAAATATTCTCTCATTATGTTTTCTAAGTGCATGTGTAGGAGGTCTATTTGGGTTGCTGAGAAATGATCATAGAATTAACTAATTGTTTTTAATTAATTGTTTTTAATCTATACCTTTGTGCATGATTGGACCTTAGAAAGAGGGGCCCTTAATGGGGTACCTTGTTAACAAATGGGTCATGGGGTTTTGAAATAAAAATTGTGAAATAATATTTATGACATGTGTTTGGTATTTTTTATTTTTTATTTTGAAAATATAAATTGGGATGGTATTTCGAACATGGAAATTGAAACAATATTTTGGAAATAATAAATTGATTTATTTTTTGAATTAGAAATGTGGAATGGATTGATGACATGTGTTTAGTGTTTTGTATTTGGTATTTGGAAATGGACTTTTAAATTTTATTAGAACATGTATTTTTTAAACTGAAATTGGAAGTGGTAATTGGTTTTGGTTTTTAAAATGGTAACTATTGGTTATGCTTTGGCCAAGAAAACGCCTACAGTGGTGGTCAATGTTACTATTGGGATTATGACTATATCTGAGAAAATCCCTATAGGGGAGATCTATGTTACTATTGGGATTATTCCGATTGATGAAAAAAATCCCATTAAAGAGGTCTATGTTACTCAACTATATACCAAGTAAAATCAAGCCTATTATATGGTTGGAATGGTTTTCATGATGTGCTCACAGACACCCCAACATTGACTGAATCATTTATGTTTAATCTATTCCCTAGACCTAATGATCTGCATTGGTATATCCAACCTCAAGTGTCACCATGAACCCGAGGCATCAGTGGTTTTTTTGGTTTTCATGAGATTGTTTTAAAACTGTAAATTTGATTTTAAATTGGTTATTTATCTCACTACTAAATGAAATTTGGAAAGATTTTTTTTTATATATAGACATAATTGGTTATGTCCTACTGAGTTGTACTCACACCCAAATCATGATACCATGGATCTAGGGTACCTAAGAAGTCACTGTTTTTTTTTCGATGGTGCAGGTTTTGGGAAAAGATTGATGTTAATGATATTTTGAGTTGGCATCTTAGTTTAGATATGTATGATGGGACTAGAATAGGCTTAGGACCAGTGTAAATGTGTTTTTAGCCTCAATTTTAGTTTTTTAATACTTATTTTGTAATATCCAACAATGGGGGATCCAATTTTGTATGTATAACACATTCATTGATTATTTCATGTGATGTTGTATTATTTTATCAGCACATTCCCTATCTTCGATGTTATATATGATGTGACTTATTAATTCTATTTATATTTTTTGTACACTTTGATTACTAGGGAATCGTCTCCCAATGATAACCTCAAAGGTCCTCATTACTAGTTGGGTGACTTTGGAATATAGGGAGGCATGTTTGAGGTCATGTAACACGCCGACCCAGGGCACTAGTGCAGTGGCCTCCAGAATGGGATTTTACAAAGTTGTATAAGAGCCCTTTTTGTCTTAAAATTTGGGATTCTAGATAAGGGACTAGGATATTATCATATATTGGTAATCATCTTGTTTCTAGGATCTAGAGCCCCATATACGGGGGAAAATAAATGTTGGTGGAGATGGGATTTGTTGTTATTTCTTTTTGGTATTAAAATTGATTTATTTCTACATCAAGTGTTTTACTTGGGTGTGATGTTATTAATTTATTGATTTTTTGTTGTAATAGTGGGTGACCTAGACCAAACTATGTCATACTTTTGATTACCACATTGTGTATACAGCTAGTTATACCTGATTTATTCTTACCATTACAGTGTAGAATTTTCTGTGTCCACTATTTAATGGTAATTTTCATAGATTAATTGTCATATCAAAATGTTATAGTAGATTCCAGGCTATAATGAGGACCTAGAGATACTGAGACATTTCTCTTAAACACATGTCACATGGTCTAGTTACTTCTTACTGACTAGAAATAGTAAACCTTTGATTATCAGGTGTTGGGGGATCGTACGCATTGAGACTTCTTCTCATGAAGTTTGTACTTGGTGATCTCTATTAGTGATATCATGAGGACATGTCCACCAATAAGAACACCACATGTTTTTGGGTATCATTGGATGTTCCTATCTACAAACATGTGTAATGGTCTCCTAACTTGATATCATTTACAATGTGTGTGATTTGATTGTGTACTTTGATGCATAGAAAAAACCATGATAATGAAATCATGGTGAGGTAGCTTTTATTGGGTGAGTCTTTAGTGGCATGACATTAGTTAAATGGTCAAGAAATGATTTGTCGCTTCCAGGTTATGGAAGTAATATATCTCAGGACACATTGATCGGGATGGTAGTACCTTCATAAGACCATGGTCATGGCAGTCGAGGGTAAGTCTTTCCATTCAGATCAACAAATAATAAAGCAAGAAAAGGGTGATGACATGGGTATGCGCCCTACTTTATGAGATATTAAAGACAAAGAGATTATATTGCACACTAAGTGTTCATAGGTTGGTTGTTTCTCTTGCGAAAATCTTTATATCTTTAGGGGTCATGATGAGTTTCTAGATCCCGCTCTTGGTCTGTGAATTATATTCGATTCTATTGATATAAGGGTTTAGAGGTTCACACAGAATAACATATTAAAGAATTTTCCTTAATCTATTGAATAGGGGTTTCATACATGGTGGGTCCCACCACTAGGGTCCACGATTTTTCCAAGGAGATATAATCACAAAATTAATAAATAAATTCAGATTATTTAAGTTGAGAATAATGAGCATTGAATATATTAATTAAATGTATTTACATGTTTTAAGTAAATACATGAAAAATATTATTTGAACGAATATTAAAATATTCAAGGTTCAATTAATATTTGTGGGAATGAAAAGTTGAGTTAATGACTCATTTATTATCCCATAATATATTGAATGTATTACAAGAAAGTGATAATAATATCTATTATTCAATTCAATGGTCATAACATGACATTTATAGTGCGTTAATTATTTAGAGGTCGGAGATTAAATTCCCAGTAATTTAACTACACACTATATATAGGGGAGTAGGGGCATTCGCTAAAGACTATTCATGGTAATTCTCTCTCTTATCCTCTCTCCCATGTTCTAGAGAGAGACAGAGAGGCTATGGATCTAGGAGCTCAAATCGAGCTCTCTCACAAGCATCGCAAGCAAGGCGATGTAGTGATCATCGTAGCATCGAAGGCCTCATCATAACTTTGCTTTAGCACTAAGATTTTGACGATTGGGACCCCCATAGATTTTGAAGTGCATGTGGAATATCTAGAGAAATTTGTCTTTGGATTCTTCAAGTAGAGATCACCAACGGCAAGTAGACTTCATGTGCAGCTTCATATCTAAACCAGGTATTTTACGATTTTAATTGTGTGCTTAAAATTCTTCACACGAGATCTTCGTCTTAAACCGGGCAATGATTCATCGACATTGACAAGTTCATATCATTCATTGGTGAAAATATTTAAAATCCCACTTTTAGGCATTCCACTGTGTGCCTGGTACTTGAAATTGTTATTAGATGAATTCTTTGGGATTTTAATTCAAACAAAAATTAAATTTTCATTAAATATTGTAAAGGGTGTCGTTACGGTCCCAACGTCATAGACGGTGATTAAATCTGACTTCGGATATCCATGTTATGGCCATCCAAAGTTTTAAATTCGGATAAAAAATTCATTTTTATGGGTATTAGAATTCAAAGAACACATATATTTTGTGTGCTATTTTCATACACGAAAGATAGCGGCGTGTAATTCGCCGTTAATTTTGATCACCGGTGGGATTCTAGTTACCATAATGGTGATTTAGGGCCACTGGATAATTTTCCACCGGTGTGTGTTACAGTATTATTAAAATATTATTATTATAATAATTTTTATTTCATTTTATAAATTTATGAAATGAGGCTGATGATGTTTAGCAATAAAACAAAAAAATGTGAAGAGATTTGGGCCGCTGGGTGCTCCCCGGTCAGTAAGAAGACAAAAAAATGGTGGACGAAGACATGATTTTACAGGTCAATGAATGAATGAAAAATATGTACTCGGGTGGGCCACACTTGTGCTGCCCTCCCAGCTTGGCCGGCCATCGGCCTGCCTCCGCCTGGACCCGCACTGGGCCTGGGCCTCCTCCCCTCAAGCCGGACCGGCCCTCCTCTGCCGGTGAAACAACGAGCCGCCCCAGATCCCTCTTACAGTGGTCCTATCCTCCTGGTGGTGCCACTCGATGGGCCACCTACCTCGCCGGCACCCCCTCCCTCCGGAATTCTGGACTGGGTGTCGCACCAGAGACTAGAAAGCGCATGGTCCATCCATGCTTCACTTGCAGGCATCCCCTCTGCCGTACAAATCCTGCTCTGGCCGCCACCCCGTCATCTTAGCAGACAAATTACACCTGCCTGGTCCTCTTTGACCCGAATGAGGCATGCGCTATGCAGACCTGCTCAGCCCAGAAAACCTCTACATGAGATCTGCACCATCGGAAATGGGCCTACACTGTTTCGCCTAACCCGCACATGGGTTTTTGGGCCCGATTGATTTTAAATGACAAAAAATTAATTAATTTAATTTCGGTTGTAAATTAAATTAATTAAATATTAATTTTTGGTTAATTTCAGATTAAATTAATTTATTTTGGTGCTAAATAAAATTAATTAATAAATTTATTTTTTTAAAAAAAATTAAATTAATTAACGGGATCAAATGACGAATATTGTTGAATTAAAATTAGAGTAAAATTTTAATTCAATAAAATGCCCTCAAAAAATATTTAATGAAAATTTATTTTTAGTTATGCATTTATCTTAAACAGGAGAGTTAATACATATTGATTGATCATGAGTCTTAGACCATCCAATGTATGTTTGGTCTGTTTTATTTAATTATTTAATTATTGCATGGTTTGGTAATAATTATTTTAATTAATAGGCAATTTGTGAATCGTCTTAGTACCATTATATGTATAAGGGTCTTCATGTCCAATTCAGAGTTTTATTTTACTCCTTAGCACCCCTCACGTGCGAGCAAATATTGTCGTATAATGAAGAGACGACCAGTGACACACTTTACACCAAGTTATGGCGACACACCAGACAGGAGTTAGCGCATTGTATGGGAAGATGCTGCAACTCGATTCGCAAATGACGCGACTCAAGGTATATCCCATAGGGTCTAGGTTGATCCATTTTTCACTCAATGGATCAACCATTAGAATTTGATCACGATCAGGTCATCATTTAATTTTTGAATGGTTTATTATTTTTTTATGTATGTGTAGTTAATGCACGAACACATAGAATAATAACAAACAAGAATGCGTAGATAAAATGAACATGTGACGCGATGAATTTTTCTTTTCCATGCATGATTAGTTATGAGTGTGATCAAATAGTACGACTAAGAAGATCTAAAGTGACTTCTTTCATCACATAAAATTAAAAAAAACCTCAAATATATATTAAATCTTTACTTCCATCCATCATTCATGTTTGAACAAAATTAGGTGTTTAGGGGTACCCGTCATGCCAAAGTTGAGGGTGCCTCTTATTACCGAGGCGTTTTTATAAGAATGACGAGTTTAATTAACAAAAATTGTAGAAAAGAAGTAGCCAAAGCTAGCTTGTTGAAATTTTAGAGGCAATCATTGAGTAAATCATTTAACAATTTAAGAAGATGAGACTTCACTCAACAGATCCATGAACTGTAAGTTAATGCAGTTGGCCAACCAAAGGCCTACTTTGAACCCTCCAAGTAGTGGCATAGCTTAATCTTATAGACTATAAGGGGTGGTTCGGGTATCCTTGCCACTAGAATACTCAAGTGACAGAGTATTCTCATTCTAGCATAGAGAGTTCCTAGAATTTGATAAAATAGTAGGAGACATTTAATTAATTAATTAATCAAAATGTCTAAACCAATAATCATTATAAAAGTACCAATCTTCTAATATTTAATTTTATAGAAAAAATGGAAAGTTATACCACATGTAATATTGTGATAACAAATGGACAAAGTAAATGTTCACACCAACATGAGTATCCAAGAATAGTATAGGCGCTTGCACACAGTACTATGATATAAGGAACTCAAGGTGTCAATGTCCCCATCATTGGTTAATTATTAAGTCACCTCAAGAAGATAAGGTGTAATATTTTTTTTCTGGAGACTCCTGTATAGAGCATATGATGTTTATACCATTATGTTATCATCAACATCTGATGCTAGTTGTGGTCGGTACATTAGGACAACGATGATATAAGATGAAGTCTCATCTTTGAGTAGTTTACTAGGAGAAATATGAGAACAAATATGAAAAAGGTGATGGTTACACTAGCATGTATACTTTGAAATATGTATCACGGTCTTTCAATGGATCCCTTTATCATATCATTTTCACCATGTACTCAAGTCGCATTTTATGTTACAAAAAATAGACAGTATTGATTAAACTCTTCGTTACCTATTTAGGTAAAGTTCTCCAAGTAAATAAGAATATAAAAGAAAATTTTATCATTAATTCTTATGGACAACAAATTGAAAGTTAAGGTGAAAAGTCCAACGGAAAGTAATGCTAAAGGAATATTCACAACATCCTTCAATGAAAGAGGTATTAACATGAGGTTATCTACATTGCATATTATGAAATAAAACTATGGAAGTTTAATAATAATAAACTGAATTAAAGAAGTAAGTTACCTCTTCTTCTTCAGGAATATTCATCAATGTGATGTTTCAGTTTTACTTCTTGGGTATTCAATACAAAATGATTATCACATATGTGTATTGATATACACCAACCAATTATGTATAGAAATATTACTACACTTGGTGTATTCTTCGAGTGGCTAAGAATGGGTGATACCTAGGTCAATGGTGAGAAGTAAATTACTTCTTTAATGTCAAGTGAGTGATTCATATAGAACTATTATTGAGTATAACCAAAACATTAATTTCATGTGTCCTAGGACACACAAAGATAATATTCTAGGTTTGGGAATTACTGTTGTCTTTGGTATTTAATACTCATCCAATAGTTCAATAATACTTGGATTGTTGGCGATACTTGATGATTATAAAATGTAAGACTTTTATACCAAGTTGTGGTGAGATAATGTTTTACAAGTAAAACTAAAATTGGATGTAAAGAATATACCTAGTTTGGTATTTAGTTTCGGTAAAGCTAAACATCATTGGTATTATCGACGTCTTTAGTTTGGGCAAAGAAACCTTTAGAAATAAAAGTATGCCACAAAGCTTTCAGAATTAGTTCATAAAAAAAGCATGAATTATTACAATAATAAGATAAAGGTATATATACTTCATAACATCCCTTTATGTAAATAAAGAATGGTAAAGTGATGTAAATGAATGGTCAGAAGATATAAGTTTCTTCGGTCCGACATGCAAAATAATATCTTAACCAAGCATTCATCGATCATGTTAATATATCATAGAGTAATTCAAAAATGCACATTACCTTATCTTCATAATGAATTCAATGTTAACGAGGAGTATCAATGATGAATTATTACAACAACAAAATTTAGTGTGAGTCAATTCCTAAATGCATATCTTATACATCAGAGAAATGATGTAAGTAGTATCAATGTTGCAACTCGTAGAAATTTCCAATATATTTTATGATGTTTTTTGAAAATAATAGTGATATCCCCTAACCAAATTTCTACTATAATGGATATCATATGATTCATAGTATGATGGAAATCCATTATGTCAAAAGGATATGTGTCACGACCCGCCCTCGGGGTCCGTGCCGTGACTACCCCAAGCCCGCCTTCCATAGGCCAGGGGCTGGCGACTAGCACCAAGGCGTAAATCCCGGTAAAAAGGGAAGGCATTGCCTTTGTAAAGTAAACAAACACCACAGAGTAAGCAAGCGGAAAGTAAACACTAAGCAAAAGCAGAGTACAACTGAAAGTGCGGAAAAGTAAATGGGCCAGTATACAAACCCAAACTGAAAGTAAAGTACAACTCGAAAGGGAAAACAACAACTGAAAAGTAAAAGCCGCTACACCGAGCTGTCCACTGGAAATCCCACCTGAAGGGTGGGTATAGATAGCTCCACTGCTCCACGGGTCCCGCCGTCTGCTCCGAGCACGTCCCGCCCAGTGGTCCACCTCCAGGTACCGTCCTGCTCTGCAAGCCTCAGCTAAGATCAACGCTGTCCGTCGTCTGCAACCAACACAACGTAGTGCGGGCAAAGCCCGTGCAGGGGTGAGTATAAGCTACTCAGTAGAGACCCCGAGACCCCTGAAGGTCTCTCAAATCCACAAAGGATAAACCATGAAGAAAGGTACAATCACGAAGTAACAACCGACACTGCTTAGGTATATGCCCATACATATACCTAAGTCATCAATTTCAAATACGCTCCAACCTCCGAGCCCAAGTACAACTCAGTCCACACAGGTAAGTAAACGTATTCCACACAGGAAAGCAAAATGTAATCCACACAGGATAACACAACACAATCCACACAGGAAAGCAACAGGATTCAGCTCACACAGGTATACTTCTTCGAAAGACGATTAAGATGATCTCTGATCCATCTAAGTCGTCGGACCCACGAAGGATCGATAGGTAACTAACCCCCGCAAAGGACCCACACAGGATCGGGCCCACATAGGACCTGTAGGCGCTGGTTCACACAGGACCGCTGAGCGCAAAGACCCACACAGGATCGGACCCACACAGGATCGGGCCCACACAGGACCTGTAGCACTGATCCACGTAGGATCGCTGAGTGCTGTAGTCGTCGTCGTTGAATCCACACTGGATCTCTGTACTGTCGTCGTCGCAGTCACAGTAGCAGTAGCAGTAGTAGCAGTCACAAAAATAGTCGCAGCCAGTACTAGGATTCCCGCACACAGCAAGCTCGTTCAGAGGGTCCGCTCCACGAGCCGAGAGGCTGATACATCAACTGTCACAAAGTCCAGAGTTGATGTGTCCAAAAGTTCCGTATCGTCAACAGGAACTCAACGCAACAAACGGCGCGTCGATCGGACGCCCGGTCTGAGAGTTATTGGCATTTTCGTCCCCGGGGCCCGGTTGGTTTTTAAGGCAAAACCAACCCGACCGTACTCCACCTGCGTCCAAACCTCGGGCGGAGTATGCCAAAAGATCCGTCTCACTAAGAGGAACTCAACAAAGCTGACGGCACGTCAAACGGACGTCCGTAGCTCAAGATATGAGCGTTTCCGCTCCGAAGGCCCGGTTGGTTTCGTGTACGAACCAACCCGGCCGAACTCAAAGTATTCCGAAACTTTGAGTGCGATATACGAAACGACCGTCTCGATCCAAGGATCGCGTTGCCGCAGACGGTTCGTCAATCGGAGGTCCGTGGCTCAAGTTATGGCCAAAAGACCGAAAACGATCCGAAAACGGGGGGTCCGGGTCCGGGCCGACCCGGCCCGACCCGGCCCGACCCCCCCTGGGTCGGTCCGAACCGGGTCGACCCAAACCGGGTCTGACCCGGCCCGGCCGGCGGCGGTCCGGCGCGGCGGCGCGGCCCGGCCGGTGGCGGCGCGGCCTGGCGCCGCTGGTGTCACGTGCGGGGGGCATGGCCCCCGCTTCCAGCAAGAGGCGGCGCGGCTTTTAGCCGTGCCTTTTGGAGAACCGGCCCCCCTCGTGGGGGCCTGCTTGAGGAGAACCGGGGGGCCGCCTGCCCCCCCTCAATTAAACCGCCCCCCCCCCCAATAAATGGGGGGGCTTTTGAGAGTTGATCGGGGGAATTTATTCCCCCGGTCTTGGCCGGCCGGTTTTTCTCCAACGGGACCAGCAAAGCCGGTCCCCTTACGGTTTCCGACGCCAGCGGCCCGGCGAGCCGCCGGTCTTCCCGTCTCGCTGCGGCCCGGAACCGGCCGCGGTGTTCGTCGTCCGGCGCGGTGCGACGGCACCGCGCCCCTCCGCCGCGGCCCCGCTCCGGCTGCGGCGCCTTTGATTCCCTTCGACGCGGCGCGACGGCGTCGCGTTCGTGATGATTCTTCCACGGCGCGGCGCGACGGCGCCGCGCAATATAATCGTGCGAATATCCGCGTGGTGCGACGGCACCACGCCATCTTGTTTCATCCGCAAGATAAATCAACAAGAACAAAGGAGGGGGTTCGGCCGTGTTCATGCGGTCCGGCCCCCTCACGTTAAATGATAACACATATTTAAATATCCTCACGTTAGTCATTCCAGAACCACGAACAAGAATAAATAAATAAACAATTAACAACAACCCCTACCTTGGGTTCAAGTTCGAAGATCGTCAACGACCCGCGGAAGACAACATCGTGGAGGTCGGGCGTCGCGGTAGTCGTTCGTCAAATCCGATGATGAAGAGGTACGTCCGAAGAGGTACGTCGTTGGCGAATCTTCGTATGCCGACGAAGGAAGTCCGAGGAGGAAGCGGCGTTCCCTTTCGTTGACACGGAAGACGAAGAAGAGAGGATCGGCGTTCTTCGTCGGAGCTTGAGCGTTCTTCGTCAAAGCTTGAAGAAGAAGGAGAAGAACCCAAAATGCTCTCAAGATGGCTAAACAATTCTAACCAAATAAAATAAGATAGAGTCTTATTTTATTCACAAACTTAACAAATTGAATTTCAAAGGATTGAAATTCAAATAAGATAACTCCAAAATTAAATGACAAGTTGTCATGTCATTTAAAGAGGGGTTAAAGGGAGTTTGAGAGAAGATGGAAGGTTAGGTTCGTGTGGGCCCCACCACACTTAATCCTCTCAAGGGAGGTTAAGTGGGTGTGGGTCCCACCCCTAACTTCCTTTGAGAGATGTTAACCAACAAAAGTAAAATAAAAAGTGTTCCACATTTTTATTCAACTTTTTATAATTCTCCCCAAAACTAACTTTCGTCCCGCAATAAACGCAACTTCGGAAAAGGTCTCCTTAAGCGAACATCGGCGTTGCGAGTTCATCGGTGTCCTCGGATTTCAATTCCGAGCACCGGATCAAAAGTTAGAAATTCCCGCTCGTTCGTTCACTGAACGTACCCGAGCCAAACTTCGGAAATTGATTCCGGGCACTCCGGGCCTCGGAATCTGGTGCCGTCTGAAACCGCGCTCTTGTAAAATTCCAAAGAAAATTAAGAAAAAAATTCCCTTGAATTTTACGGGTCTTTACAATATGTTTTTGGATGAAAATAGTTTGATAGGACATAAACAAACATGGATCTAGAAGAAAAACATTTTGTATCTATTGTAATTATCCTAATGGTTGCATAGGATATTACATAAATCCCTAATATAGAAATGTTATAGTTAAGTGATAGAATACAAATCTATAAAAGGGTGAGCATATCTACTTGATATAGTGGGGCTCATATTAACATGGGTTTAGTCAATGCCTGAGATGCACAAATAGTTGGAATAAGAACTAGTTCCACAAGTGCATGTGAAACAAGAATGTTCCAGAGACACATACCGCGTAGGATGGTTAAAACCATGGTGATGGTTTTTGTATTCACCATGGCCAGTGACCTATTATTCATTGTGAATAATATTTCCTATAGGTATTAAGTATATAAAAATTATCTAAGATTGAAAAGACAAATTAAAATTCAATAAATGGATTCCATGTAGAAAATTGAAATATAGGTTAATTATAATGAATATTGTGGTGGGTATTCAAATGAGATGATACATGGATGGTACATGCGTAGTACCAATAAGGATCGATTTTTTATACCAAGTCGGTATGCCTAAATCCATTATAATTTTACTTTTTATGGATACTTTCTATGATCATATTATATTAAGCACTAGATGTCATGGCCACTGAACATGAAAGGTGTCTATAGGATGAAACCAAAAAGGGATAGTCACGTCACATAATGCTAATAATGTTAGATTTGGTATCCTAGAACTAATTTTTTGTACTTTGATTACATGAATATTTGACGTATTAAATATTAAATTAATCATCTTATTACATATTGTTCATTTTTCTGCCTGACCATATGTAATAATGTTTCAGAGTATTTTTTCATTGATAAGGAAATGGTAGATCCCCTATATGATAATACCCTTGAAGCGCAATGAAAATATTCTTAATATGGTTAAGAAATTGGATAACATACTCTGATGGGACACGTAGTATATATACTGTCTAGTGCGAGTACTCGTAGGAAGACGAGACTTCTTCTCATGAAGTTCACACTTCATAATCTCCAAGACGGTAGATTATGAGAACATACCCACCAGTAGAAATTATGCATGTTTTGGTGTCATTAGATATTTCTATTTGTGTCTCTCTGTAATGGTCCTTAGATTTTAATATTATCAGTAATTCATGTAATTACTCGCACACTTAGATTTGTTGATGAAAATCATCATTCCATATATTGGAGATAAGTAGTGTATGTTGGGTGCATCATGAATGGCATGCTATTAATGGATAAGTCATGAAAGGATTTATCCTTTCTATTTTTATGGAAGTTGATATCTTGGCCCTTTGATTAAAATAGATTTGTTTCCCTAAATTCCTTGGCCATGGTGTAACGACGAGTGTTTTTCCGAAAGTCAAAGAATGAGGTATCAAGCATATAGGTTGATGACACCGTTTTGAAGCTAGCTTGATTAGATATTGTGAAAAAGGGATTATATTACACAATGAGAGTTCATATGTGGTTGTCATCATTGTGACTTTAAGTTCTTTCTCTTGGGTTCCTTAACCCGTTGTCAGACAATAATCATGGACTTTAGGCAAGCCTGCTTAATGCCAATGAGAAAGAATCCAAGAGGGTCACACACTAAGTGTTTTTGGTGGCATCGAATAAATTTTATTTGAATTTAATTAATGAAATAAATATTATTCCCAAGAATGAGGAAATTTTTTATTTATGCTATATTGATCACATAAATTAAATAAATATTTATTCACCGGATTGTGAATTATATATATATATATATTATTGAATTGTAAGGACCTGTAAAATTCAAGGGAATTTTTTTTTCTTAATTTTCTTTGAGATTTTACAAGAACACAGTTTCTGACGACACATGATTCCGAGGCCTGGTGTGCCCGGAATCATTTTCCGAAGTTTGGCTCGGGTACGTTCAGTGAACGAACGAGCGAGTTTTCCTAACTTTTGAACCGTTGCTCGGAATCGAAAACCGAGGGCACCGATGGAATCGCAGCGCCAGTAATTTCTTAGGAACACCTATTCCGGAGTTGCGTTTACACAGGAGGAGTTGTTAAAAAATTGTGGAAGGTAAAATAAAATTGAGCTACAATTTTATTTCTTTTTAAGTGGTTATATCCTTTGAGTGGAAGTTGGGGAACTACCCATGAGAGGTTAAGAGGGTGGTGGGGCCCACAAGAACTCCACCTCTTCAAATTCTCTAAACCCCCATAACTCTTCACCTTTAAACCCCCATGTATTAAATGATGTAACTTACTCCACATTAAAGCATGCCATTTATTTTGGGAGTTAAGCATTTGAATTTTAAAAATTTAAATGCATGGAAAGTTAAAAATAAAATAAGCATAACACTTAATTTATTTGGGGGTTGTTTTGTGGTGTTGGGTTTTTGAGAGAGGGAGCAATCTTCCTCTGAAGAAGTTCATATTCCACTTTGAAGAACGTGAAGAACGCCACTCTCTGACAAAGAACGCCAACACCAAAGAAAGACGACGTGTCTTACTACTCCTCTCCGTAGCTGGTGTGAGACGCCGCCCCACCTCAGACAATCTATGTCAAGCGTTTACGGAATCCTCTTCCGCGACGCCTTCTTCCGCGACGTTCAATTCCGAGACAAGCATTTGTTCAACTACGCCCGAGGTAGGGGATTTATTTGTTGTTCATGAATACTATGGTCGCCTTTTCTTTGTTTTAAATTGGGCCACCTGTTTCCGCAATAACGGGAGGAGGTCGGACCGCATGAACATGGCCGACCCTCCTCCCCCTTGTTTGTTTGATTTTATTGCGGCATATGCAAAGGCGGCACGGTGCCGTTGCACCACGCAGAAACAGTGGGAATGGACAAGGATGTGCGGCGCCGATGAAGTCGAACAAGGTCGCGGCACCGTCGCGCCGCACCGGAGAATCACGAAAACACCGCGGTCGGAGCGGGGCCACGGCGCCGCGGCGCCGCGCCGGACGGACCAAGGCCGCGGCTGAGGCCGCGGCAGAGTAGGGACCGACGGCCGGTTCCGGGCCGCTGGCGTCGGAGCAGGGGGACCGGCCCATGCCGGTCCCGTGGCGGCAGCAGCCGGCCGACCGGAGCGGGCCGGCCGGTCAGAGGAGGAGCCGGGGGTTACGACCCCCGGCTGGCCGGACAGCAGCGGCCCCCCACATGGGGGCCGCGATTACGAAACAGGGGGGCAGCGCCCCCCCCCCCCCCCCCCCCCCACCGCTCGGCCATTTCGGCCGAGCCACCGGGCCGCTGGCCGTGCCAGCGCACCGGGCCGGGCCGCACCGCCCAGGCCGGGCCGCGCCGCGCCCAAGGGGGCTGGACCCGGACCCGGTTTGGGTCGACCCAGTTTGGGCCGACCCAGGGGGTCTCGGGCCGGGTCGGTTCGGGCCTGAAAACCCCATTTCCGGACCTCTTACGGTCTTTTGCCCATAAGTTGGGCTACGGACCTCCGATCGACGCACTGTCAGCTGTGATGCGATCCTTGGATCGGTAGAGTCGTTTTGATATATTACACTCAAGGTTTCGGAGTACTTTGGGTTCAGCCGGGTTGGTTCGTACACGAAACCAACCGGGCCCTCGGAGCGGAAACGCTTATAACTTGAGCTCCGGACGTCCGATTGACGTGCCGTCGACTTTGTTGGATTCATCTTAGTGGGACAGACCTTTTGGATTACTCCGCTCGAGGTTTGGACGCAGTTGGAGTATGGTCGGGTTGGTTTTGACTTAAAAACCGACCGGGCCCCTGGGACAAAAAACCCAATAACTCTCAGACCGGGCGTCCGATTGACGCGCCGTCTGAGACGTTGAGTTCCTGTTGACGATACAGAACTTTTGGATACATCAACTCCGGACGTCATGTCATATGATGTATCAGCCCCTCGGGTCGTGGAGCGGACCCTCCCGAACGAGCTTGCTGTGTGCAGGAACCCTAGAGCTGGCTGCGACTGCGACGACGATGACGACTGTATAGAAATCCTCCGTGGATTCAAACGGCGACGACTAAAGCACTTAGCGATCCTATGTGGATCAGTGCTACCGATCCTGTGTGGGTCAGATCCTGTGTGGGTTAGCGCTCAGCGGTCCTGTGTGGGCCAGTACCTACAGATCCTGTGTGGGTCCGATCCTGTGTGGGTCATTGCGGGGGTTAGTACCTATCGATCCTATGTGGGTCATTGCGGGGGTTAGTACCTATTGATCCTTTGTGGGTCATTGCGGGGGTTAGTAGCTATCGATCCTGTGTGGGTCCGACGACTTAGATGAATCAGTGGCTACATCTGATCATCCCTATCGTCTTACGAAGAAGTATACCTGTGTGAGCTGAATCTTGACTTTCAATCATTATCTTCGATATGATTGACTTGCTTTCCTATGTGGATTGGGTTGTTCTATCCTGTGTGGACGTGATCGAACTTGGGCTCGGATGTTGGAGTTGAACTGGAATTGATGACTTAGGTATATGTATGGGCATATACCTAAGTAGTGTCGGATGTTACTTCGTGATTGTATCTTTCCTTTGTGGACTATCCTTTGTGGATTCTGGGAGACCTTCGGGGGTCTCGGGGTCCCTACTGAGTAGCTTATACTCACCCCTGCATGGGCTATGCCCGCACTACGTTGTGTTGGTTGCAGACGACGGACAACGCTGATCGTGGGTTGAGGCTTGCGGAGCAGGACGGTACCTAGAGGTGGACCACTAGGCGGGACGTACTCGGAGCGGACGACTGGACCCGAGGAGCTGTGGAGGCTACCTGTACCCACCCTTCAGGTGGGACTTTCAGTGGACGGCTCGACGTTGCGGCTTTACTTTCAGTTGCTGTTTCCCCTTTCCAGATGTACTTTACTTTCAGTTTGGGTTTGTATACTGGACCACTTACTTTATCGCACTTACTTTTGTACCCAGTTTTTACTTAGTATTTACTTCTTCTTGCTTGCTCTATGTGTTTGTTTACTTTACAAAAGCAATGCATTACCTTTTTATCGGGAATTACGCCTTGGTGCTAGTCGCCAGCCCTTGGCCTATGGAAGGCGGGTTTGGGGTAGTCACCGCATGGGCCCCGAGGACGGGTCGTGACAAATTGGTATCAGAGGAGTTCAGTTCTACCGCAGAACTCAGGACTCTGATCTTTTTCTATGTGAAGAAATAGTGTTAAGAGTATTGAGTGTGGATATCAGTCTAAGGAGTCCAGTGTTGGTGCGGCGGCCGACGTATCCGTACACCAGGACCCTGACTTCTGATTTCTGACTCAATGCACGAAAACATTGATTGCATGTGTGTTTCAAGTTTTCTTTGTGATTACTTTGTGTCAGCTCACCAGGTATACTGTTTGACCATGGCGCACCTGTTTCTTTTCAGGATGACCCCACGATGACAGCCAGCTAGAGTTCCGAGTTTTGTACGTGATGACAACCCACCGAGCGACGAGGCCCCAGTACAAGGCCCTATTACTATAGAGGCACCGTCGGTACCACTACCCGTCGAGCCACCGATGCCACTATCCCCAGCCATTGAGAGTGCACGTCGCCTTAGTGCACTGCATGAGTTCCAGCGTCAGCGACCGCCCAGGTTCCGCGGGGAGACGGACCCCCAGACAGCCGAGGATTGGATGGAGGCATTTGTATGAGTTTTCCGTTTGGTAGGGACACCAACAGACCTCATGGTGATCCTTGCAGCGAGTCTCCTGCACGCGGCAACAGGCAGATGGTGGAGCTTGATGCTCCAGGTGCAGGACAATGCATCTCTCCTCTGGATATAATTTGAGAGCCTCTTCCGCTCGGAGTTCGTCTCGGACACCCTCAGTGCGGTGTGCATCCAGGAGCTACTACAACTGCGGTAGGGAACCTTGACGGTCGCCCAGTACTCAGCGAGATTTATAGACCTCTCGCGCTATTCGACGAACATGGTACGGGACCCATTCTTCCGGGCTCGGACCTTCGAGCAGGGACTGAGGCATGATATTAGGGAATCACTGATCTCCCTTAGCATTCCGATACAGGCAGGGGTACTGGAGCGAGCCCTTCTCATCGAGAGCTTCCTTGCTAAGCCTACGTCAGCAGCGAGACCTACCGCAGGGCGGCACGTAGTAGAGTCTTCTGCAGCAGGCATTCGACAGATGACACATGAGCCCAGGAAGACCAGACCCTCAGGAAGACGACCTCAGGACACTGGCTCAGAGGTGCGGGGCACTCAGTGCAGAGCTAGTCTTTCGAGATGCAGATAGTGCTACACATGCAGCGGGCAGGGCCACATGGCTCGTGACTGCCCGACCCTCCGTGCAGAGGAGCAGCAGACAGTTGAGGGACCACCCAGGCAGAGGCAGAGGGTCGACCGTGGCGGTCCGCAGGGAGCAGGCGGACGAGGCAGAGGAGCTGGCTGAGCAGCAGGTGGTGGGTGACGCTTTGAGGCTCTACCACCACCACCACCAAGAGGTCCACCCCGACCACAGGGAGATGGCGGGCAAAGACAGGAACAGCTCCAGGCAGCGGAGGCCTACGACCACGGCGCGCCCGAGGTGATTCAAGGTACTATCTATGTCTATTCCACCCTTGCTGCAGTTCTTATAGACACAGGAGCGAGTCATTATTTCATAGCCACTGCCCTTGTTCGGAGCTCAGAGACTCCGACAGAGCCGTTGGCTCGATCCTTACAGCTAGAGACTCTTACGGGAGCAGACTCGATGATTACGCACTGGTGCCGGCAGTGTGAGCTTACTCTAGGAGGTGAGAGCTTCGGCTGGGATCTTCTTGTAGCGACATTGAGGCTTTACGACGTCATCTTGGTCATGGATTAGTTATCTACAGTTCATGCTCAGATAGATTGCATTAGGCGCAAGGTGCGTTGTGTTCGCACCGATGGGAGAAGGTTCACCTTCACCGGCGAGAAGGGAACCTATGCAGCACAGGATGGACTCACACATAGGAGAGGGCAGCCCATCACTCATCGGTTGGCTAGCCTCATCCTTGGAGTAGTTGACGTGCAGAGTCCAAGCTTACCTGCAGTGGTGGATCAGTATGTGGATGTTTTTCCCGACGACGTTCCAGGACTACCTCCTCGCAGATAGGTAGACTTTTATATTGAACTGTACCCCAGGACAACCCCGATATCCACCCCAGCATATCAGATGGCTCCCGCCGAGCTTCGAGAGCTATTGGTACAGCTGGAGGACTTGCAGGGCAAGAGATTCATTCGACCCAGTGTTTCACCCTGGGCATCCCCGATATTGTTCACCAAGAAGGCAGACGGGAGCTTGCAACTTTGTGTCGATTACCATCGCCTGAACCAGGTGACCGTGAGGAACAAGTATCCACTACCGAGGATTGAATAACTCTTCGATCAGCTCAAGCGATCATGGTGGTTCTCAAAGATAAACCTCAGGTCAGGCTATTATCAGCTAAGAGTTCGGGATGAGGACGTGCAGAAGACGGCCTTCAGGTGTCGGTATGGCCACTATGAGTTCTTGGTTATGCCATTCGGCATAACTAATGCTCCAGTAGTGTTCATGGGCCTCATGAACAGGATCTTTCAGGATTACCTCGATTGATTTGTCGTGGTCTTTATTGACGACATTTTGATATACTCGACGACTAAGGAGGAGCACGCCTACCACTTGCGAGTTGTAATGACATACTCCGAGAGCACCAGCTTTATGGTAAGCTCTCGAAGTGTCAGTTCTGGATACGCGAGGTCCACTTCTTGGGTCACGTCATCTATGAGGCGGGAGTTGTGGTGGATCCTGTGAAGATCGAGGTAGTGCTATCTTGGGAGCCACCCAGGAGTGTGACAGAGGTGCGGAGTTTCTTGGGACTAGCAGGGTAATACCGAAGATTCATGCCAGACATCTCCAAAGTTGCGACACCACTCTCGGCTTTGACGAAGAAGGGGAAACCCTTTGTGTGGTCATACAGATGTCAGCAGAGCTTCCAGGAGCTGAGAGAGAGATTGACCAGCGCGCATATCTTGAGGCTACCAGAGGAGGGAGTTGGGTACGTAGTTTACTGCGATGCATCAGGGATCGGACTCGGATGTGTCCTGATGCAGGAGCGGGAAGTGATCACCTATGGATCACATCAGTTGAAGCAGCATGAGAAGAAATATTCTACCCATGACTTGGAGTTAGTAGCAATGGTCTTCGCTCTGAAGATGTGGTGACACTATCTGATGGGCGAGCACTTTATAGTCTATTCTGACCACCAGAGTCTCAGGTACATCTTCTCGCAGAAGGACCTGAACCTGAGATAGCGGCGATGGCTCGAGTTCCTCCAAGATTATGACTTTGAGATAGTTTATACTCCTAGGAAGGGGAACGTAGTAGATGATGCTCTCAGCAGGAGGACGAGCATTCAGCTGCTTGGGGAGGTGACAGAGCAGCTAGCCGCTTTGCAGATATCCTTTGTGGATAGCGATGAAGCAACATTTCTACAGTCACTCACAGTCACTCCTCCACTTCTACAGCGGGTTAGAGAGGCACAGCGTGGGGAAACAGACTGTGAGATGCGGCGTGCATAGATATCCTCAGAACAGGCACCTGATGGATTCTCTGTGGGAGGAGAGCACGTCATCCTTTTTAGAGGACGTACCATGGTACCAACTGCTTTATAGTAGGAGGTGTTGAGGGAGTTTCACACTTCCCCTATAGCGGTACATCCAAGAGTGGCGAAGATATACCAGGACCTCAGATGACATCACTGGTGGCCGGGTATGAAGAAGGCCGTAGTAGAGTTCGTTTCTCGATGCCTCACCTGCCAGCAGGTGAAGGCAGAGCACCAGGTATCGGCAGGCTTGGTACAGCCCTTGGAGGTCCCAGAGTGGAAGTGGGATGGGATATCTATTGACTTCGTGACTGGACTTCCACACTCTTCCAGAGGTCACGACTCTATTTGGGTGATTGTCGACCGACTCACCAAGTCGGCACACTTCTTACCCATCAGAGAACATGGCTCAATGGGAAGCTTGGGACGCCTCTATGTTCAAGAGATTGTACGGCTACATGGTGTGCCATCGTCCATCGTCTCCGATCGAGATGCTCGCTTTACTTCTCGGCTTTGGAAGGGGTTGCAGGAGGCATTCGGGACACATCTACGTCTGAGCACCGCCTTTCACCCTCAGACAGATGGTCAGACGGAGAGGACCATTTAGACTCTTGAGGACATGCTCCGTGCATGTGTCCTCGACTTTGGTCGCAGCTGGGAGGATCATCTACCCTTGGTGGAGTTCGAGTACAACAACAGCTACCACTCCACCATCAGGATGACACCATATGAGGCGTTGTACGACTGTCCTTATAGATAACCGCTGTGCTGGACAGACCCTGGGGAGTCAGCACTTGTGGGACCGGAGATGGTCTAGGCCATGACAGAGAAAGTCCAGGTCATCCAGGAGTGGATGAAGACAGCTCAGAGCTGGCATAAGTCTTATGCTAATAGGAGGCAGAGGCCACTGGAGTTCAAGGATGACGACCACGTCTTATTGCGGGTCTCACCTCGACGTGGATTACGGAGATTTGGCCGAGGCGGAAAGTTATCTCCGCGCTTCATCGGACCCTTCCAGGTCCTCAGCAGGATTGGTGAGGTGGATTATCACCTGACTCTACCACCTCAGTTGCACCGGGTGCACGACGTCTTCCACGTATCTCAGCTGAGGAGATATGTGCACGACCCGACGCATATCATTGACCATGGGGAGCTGGACATTGATGATGGGGAGAATTTTGCAGAGGTCCCACGGGAGATCGAGGATCGACAGGAGCGGGTCCTACGTGGATGGTCGATTCCTCTAGTGCAAATCAGACGGCAGCACGGGAACCTCCAGGAGAGCACTTGGGAGCGGGAGGCTCAGATGCGTGCTCAGTACCCACATTTGTTTCCCTAGTTTATGATGTATTTTTACGGGGACGTAAAGTCCTGAGGTGGGAGTAATTTAAAGACCCATAAAATTCAATGGAAATTTTTTTTCTTAATTTTCTTTGGGATTTTTCAAGAACGCAGTTTCTAACGGCACCTGATTTCGAGGCCCGGTGTGCCCGGAATCATTTTACGAAGTTTGGCTCGGGTACGTTCAGTGAACGAACGAGCGGGTTTTCCTAACTTTTGAAACTGGTGCTCGGAATCAAAAACCGAGGGCACTGATGGAATCGTAGCGCCGGTAGTTACTTAGGATCACCTATTACGGAGTTGCGTTTACACAGGAGGAGTTGTTAAAAAATTGTGAAAGGTAAAATAAAATTGAGCTACAATTTTATTTCTTTTTTAAGTGGTTATATCCTTTGAGTTGAAGTTGGGGAACTACCCATGAGAGGTTAAGAGGGTGGTGGGGACCACACAAACTCCACCTCTTCAAATTCTCTAAACCCCCATAACTCTTCACCTTTAAACCCCCATGTATTAAATGATGTGACTTCCTACACATTAAAGAATGCCATTTATTTTGGGAGTTAAGCATTTGAATTTTAAAAATTTAAATGCATGGCAAGTTAAAAATAAAATAATCATAACACTTATTTTATTTGGGGGTTGTTTCGCGGTGTTGGGTTTTTGAGAGAGGGAGCAATCTTCCTCTGAATAAGTTCATCTTCCACTTTGAAGAACGCGAAGAACGCCACTCTCCGACGAAGAACGCCAACACCAAAGAAAGACGACATGTCTTACTACCCCACTCCACAGCCGGTGTGAGATTCCGCCCCACCTTGGACAATCTCCGTCAAGCATGTACGAAATCCTCTTCCACGACGCCTTCTTCCGCGACGTTCAATTCCACGACAGGACTTTGTTCAACTACGCCTGAGGTAAGGGATTTATTTGTTGTTCGTGAATACTTTGGTCGACTTTTCTTCATTTCAAATTGGGCCACCTGTTTCCGCAATAATGGGAGGAGGTCGGACTGCATGAACACGACCGACCCTCCTCCCCCTTGTTTGATGATTTTATTGCGACATATGCAAAGGCGGTGCGGTGCCGTTGCATCGCGCAGAAACAATGCGAATGGGTAAAGATGCGCGACGCCGATAAAGTCGAACAAGGTCACGGCGCCGTCACACCGCGCCGGACGGACCAAGGCTGCGGCGGAGTACGGACCGGCGGCCGGTTCCGGGCCGCCGGCGTCGGAGCAGGGGGACCGGCCCATGCCGGTCCCGTGGCGGCAGCAGCCGGCCGGCCGGAGCGGGCCGACCGGTCAGAGGAGGAGCCGGGGGTTATGACCCCCGGCTGGCCGGACAGTAGCGGCCCCCCACATGGGGGCCGCAGTTATGAAATAGGGGGGCAACGCGCCCCCCCCCCTCACCGCTCGACCGTTTCGGCCGAGCCACTTGGCCGCTGGCCGCGCCAGTGCGCCGGGTCGGGCCGCCCAGGCCGGGCCGGGCCACCCCCAGGCTGCGCCCAAGCGGGATGGACCTGGACCCAGTTTGGGTCGACTCGGTTCGGGCCGACCTAGGGGGTGTCAGGCCGGGTCGGTCCGGGCCCGAAACCCGTACTTCCGGACCTCTTACGGTATTTTGCCCATAACATGGGCTACGGACCTCCGATCGACGCAATGTCAGCTGCGATGCGATCCTTGGATCAATACGGTCGTTTTGATATATTACACTCAATGTTTTGGAGTACTTTGGGTTCGGCCGGGTTGGTTCGTACATGAAACCAACCGGGCCCTCAGAGCGGAAATGCTTATAACTTGAGCTCCGGACATCCGATTGACGTTCCGTCAACTTTGTTGGATTCCTCTTAGTGGGAATGACCTTTTGGCTTACTCCGCTCGAGTTTTGGATGCAGTTGGAGTACGGTCGGGTTGGTTTTGACTTAAAAACCAACCATGCCCCTCGGATGAAAAAGCCAATAACTCTCAGACCGGGCGTCCGATTGACGCGCCGTCTGAGACGTTGAGTTCCTGTTGACGATACAGAACTTTTGGATACATCAACTCTGGACTTCGTGTCAGTTGGTGTATCAGCCCCTCGGCTCGTGGAGCGGACCCTCCCGAACGAGCTTGCTGTGTGCGGGAACCTTAGAGCTGGTTGCGACTGCGACGACGATGACGACTGTACAGAAATCCTCCATGGATTCAACGACGACAACTACAACACTCAGCAATCCTACGTGGATCAGTGCTACCGATCATGTGTGGGTCAGATCCTGTGTGGGTCATCGCTCAGCGGTCCTGTGTGGGTCAGTGCCTACAGATCCTGTGTGGGTCCGATCCTATGTGGGTCATTGCGGGGGTTAGTAACTATCGATCCTTTGTGGGTCATTGCGGGGGTTAGTACCTATCGATCCTTTTTGGGTCATTGCGGGGGTTAGTACCTATCGATCCTGTGTAGGTCCGACGGCTTAGATGAATTAGTGTCTACATCCGATCATCTCTATCATCTTACGAAGAAGTATACCTGTGTGAGATGAATCTTGACTTTCAATCATTATCTTCGATATGATTGATTTGCTTTCCTATGTGGATTGGGTTGTGCTATCCTGTGTGGACGTGATCGAACTTGGGCTCAGATGTTGGAGTTGAACTGGAATTGATGACTTAGGTATATGTATGGGCATATACCTAAGTAGTTTCAGATGTTACTTCGTGATTGTATCTTTCCTTTGTGGATTATCCTTTGTGGATTCTGGGAGACCTTCGGGGGTCTCGGGGTCCCTACTGAGTAGCTTATACTCACCCCTGCACGGGCTATGCCCGCACTACGTTGTGTTGGTTGCAGACGACAGACAACACTGATCATGGGTTGAGGCTTGCGGAGCAGGACGACACCTAGAGGTGGACCACTGGGCGGGACGTACTCGGAGCGGACGGCTGGACCCGAGGAGCTGTGGAGGCTATCTGTACCCACACTTCAGGCGGGACTTCCAGTGGACGGCTCGATGTTGCGGCTTTACTTTCAGTTGTTGTTTTCCCTTTCCAGATGTACTTTACTTTCAGTTTGGGTTTGTATACTGGCCCACTTACTTTACCGCACTTACTTTTGTACCCAGTTTTTACTTAGTGTTTACTTCTGCTTGTTTGCTCTGTGTGTTTGTTTACTTTACAAAGGCAATGCCTTCCCTTTTTATCAGGAATTACGCCTTGGTGTTAGTCGCCAGCCCCTGGCATATGGAATGTGGGCTTGGGGTAGTCACAACACGGGCCCCGAGGACGGGTCGTGACATGAATATTTAACAAATATTTATTTACTAGTTTGTGAATAAAATATTTATTTTAGAGAATAAAATATTTATTCAGGTGTTCAATAAATACAAGTGTAGTTCAAACGGACCATGTCTATATTCGGTGATAAAATAATTATTTATGAGTTAGTAAATATTATTTATCCAGTTTGCGCAAGTTGGCACACGAAAAAACAACAATACTACTATTATTATTATGTGTCATGGGATTTCATTAAAGGTTATAATTAAATTTAATGGTTTTTATGCAATTAACTTTTGTAGCAGAAATCCCAACTCTATAAATAGACAACTATGTCTATTGTGTAATTTATTCAAAACCAATTCCATGTTTGGGAATAAAGAATTGTTGCAAACAATGAATTATCTCTTGAATAATACTCATCTCTCTCTCTTAAGAACAAGAAACCAAAGAGATAATTTCTTCAAGACCAAAGAAATAGTGATCAAGAATGAGCAATGTAAGACATTTGATTCACCGCGCTAGCACCTAAATAACGAATGATGTTTCTCGGAGACCATTGAAGCGTGTGTGGATCACTGAAAGATGGATTCTACCCTTGGATCCTCACAAGTGAAATGAACTCAATTTGTATGGTCCATTTTTTATGATAAAAAATCATCAATGAAGAAAGTTCCTATGCCTAGGTATTTATTTCTTCAGATATAAAATAAATTAATTATAATTTTAACATGCTAGATCCTTTCTATTTGTTTTGGGAAATGATTATTAAAAGAAATTTTAATATATCACCCACCAACACATGCTTACTTTATTCCTAGAAGTAACAAGTCATATCATAGGGGTTACATTTAAATTTACTATTATTTATTTGATTTTTTGATCTATGTACAATTGTGGTTAGATTTTATTTTGTGTTATTTGTTCTTTAATCTGATTTGAATTAACATGTTATTGAAATATTAATCATGTTCGTTCAGTGTTTCATATTTTTAATGGTTTAAGAACAAATTAAGAATGACCAAAGATTCCATCAAGAAATTCCAAATCATTGGCTGGTAAAACAGGGTTTCATGGTGTGAGGCCGTAGCACACATTGTATTCTCATTCAAAAAGAATCTAGATGCGTCGAGTAATTAATTACATGTGGTGCTTTTATTGCACACTGCGTGTTGAACGGGCCAACCTGGCACACAACAATCTGATACAGGGTGTGTAATTGGAATGTACACAACATATAGTCTGGCCGAGTCAATACACCGAAGCCCCAAGCGTCTGACATGGATATATGAAAACTGAGGTACATGGATTGTATATTTATGTACACACTATG
This sequence comes from Viscum album, assembly GCA_963277665.1. NCBI lineage: Eukaryota > Viridiplantae > Streptophyta > Magnoliopsida > Santalales > Viscaceae > Viscum > Viscum album. Next base: position 1,043,240,468 of record OY728166.1, read on the forward strand.
CAGTCTCCCATTAAAGGACATAATTAAAATTAAATTAAATTTTAAATTGCATCATTAAAACCTTATTTTATTTATTATCACACCTTTGTCCTTTTGATAATTTAAAAATGGTTTTTATAAAATTTAAAATTCCCAATTAACTTATTGCAATCAATATGTCATTATTTGTTCTACCCATTATTTTCCATGAATGAAATTAATGATGGGTATCTCAAAATAAGATTGGGTTATTATTAAGATGAAAGGAAAATAAATAAATAAATAATTAATTAATGTAAACACGTTTATCTAAAAAAACAATAGAATGAATAAATAAATGCTAGTCATTTAATTTTACATATTCGTTGCATGTGTGACCATTCATGAGCTTGACCAAGACCTATGCACATGTTAGAATTTATTTAATCAAATTTATTTCATGGTTTTTCAATTATTTAATATTAAATTAAAATATGGTCTATGAGTCATCCCTCCCTCCATTATTATATAGGACCTGCATGTCCAACTATATTTATGTAATTCCCTTTAACCAATACTTAGTTCCTCTCACATGTGTGTATGTAATAAATATTCGGAGTATCTCAAGGTGTGTGAGGATAGTTCAAGAAGAAACCATAATGACGCTAATTTAGTGATCCATAGGTGGACATGTGGAATGCTATAGCTCATGCCAAGTACGAAATAGGTAGTTATTTCCCCTAGGTCAAAGGTTGATTTAATATCCATTAATTAAATCAACCAATAGATAAGCTCATGATCAGGTAATTTAATTAATTATTTATTTTATGTCTATTGTATTGAAATAGTATTTGTTGATGGAAGATCATGATCACATAAATGAATTAATTAATATGAAAATATGGAATTTAAATAAAATTGATTATGCATAAATATTTTATCCAAAAATTGTTAATTAATTAAGTAAACATCCACTTAAATATTACTAATACTTGTAAAGTATAAAACAAGAAAAAAATGCATGAATAGTAAAATAAAATCCCTCAATCTAATATTAAGTTATTGTAAGCCTTCTATTAATTGATTAGGAACAAAACTCAATTGAACTATGTGTCTGACCAACCCTTGTTGGGACACTTACTTTTGTAAAGGGAGTTCTTATGAAAGTTTCGGCTTGTCTTAACCATTTTACATCAAGAGGAGTATCCCTTACTATACCTGGTGTAATTTGGAGACAAGTGTTGATAAAAATCCAAGTTAGGATTTTCATATTGGGGAGTCCACTGAACGGATCAAGGTGTTTCAATCCCATAGTTGGTGAAGACATTACTACCTAAATACCTTAAAATAGCATGAACTACCCTTTTGGGGTTATGTGAATGGGGATATAGATCTTTTCCACTAGAATGTCCTAGAAAATAAAAATTCCAAGTTCAATTGTGAGTTCTATTAGGACTTTATAAAAAAGTGTGAGATTTAATAAAATCAATTAATTATTTCTCACAAAATCTATAATCAAGAAAATTGATAATAATATTCTCTTTAAATTATTGAACAAAATGAAAAGCTTAATATCCCTACGATCAATATTAGATAAAGACAATCTCCTCACTAGCAGTAACATCAAGGAGTGGTTTAGATGAAGCCGGGTTGTTCTACGCTATGAATGTAAATCTTATGTTCTAGAATCCTCAATGACTGATCTAGCTACTAAAGATGTGAGTGATGAAAAGTTCATAGTCTATGAAAAACATATGTACGACGCGGTCAATGTTCAATGATTGATGCTTTCATCTATTTCTAGTGACTCATAAAGTCTCACAAAAATAGGGATGCGTATAACATACTTGAGAACCTCTATGGTATTTAACAAGAGAGACCTATATAGGAATAGTTTTATATTTCCAAGGCGCTCTTTTAGAGTAAGATTGGGGAGGGTTCCCCAACTAGGCCTCATGTAGTCAAGCTCATTGGATACAATGGGTGCCTAGAGGTTCTAGGGTTTAATCTCCCTGAAGAACTGGGAACCGATCTCATTCTGGAATCACTCTCCCATATCTTCTCCATTTTTGTTTTGAATTTTAATATGAATAACATTGAGAAGTCTCTACCAAATATTTTTATCCTCCTTCACCAAGTAGATAAAGATACGAAGCTTGAAAATACTTCCGTCCTTATACTGAAAAAATAGAAAGGGAAAATAATGATCTTTAATCCCAAAGCTTATTCACACCCTTCCAAGAAGAAGAAGATCAAAGGTGAGTCAAAGGAACAAGATTCTATCTGATTCACATGTGGCAAGATGGGCCACTGGAAGAAAAAATATACCCAACTGAATAAGTAGTGGGAAGATTCGGGTGCATTTATTATCGACTTCAATTTATCTATTTCTAGAAATTTCATATTAGATATAGCTTTTGGTGCTCACATATGAATTCAAATACAAAAACTAAGTTGATTCAGAAAAATTTACTGAGTATAGGTAGACCTGCAAGAGCCAATGAAGATAAAATTGCTGTTGTAACTATCAAGGACTACCACCTCACATTGTCGATCCAAATGATCCTGGTCTTAAAGGGTTGTTATTCTGTTCCTTTTGTTACTAAAAACATTATTTCTATATCCAGACTAGATACATATAGATTCATTTTCAAATTTGAAAATAAATTTTTCTTCTTTCATAAAGATAGAATTTGTTATGGTAAGACACATTTACATAATAGTCTTTATATGTTGGATTACATGAACCAAGTAATAGAAATCAATGATGAAATTAATTCACAAGACTCATACCACACCCAACATTGGCATCACCAGATAGGTCATATAAATGAAAAACACTTGAAAAAATTACATCGATATGGATATTTAGATTATTTCAAACTAAAACCATATGGTGTATGTCACACATGTTTACAAGGACAAATGACTAGAGCCCCATTTAGTGGGAAAGGTGAAAGGGAAAATAACTTCTTCAATTAGTTCATACAGATGTGTGTGGACCATTTCATATTGATGTAATGGTGGGTAGTCATACTTTATAAAATTTTCTAGTGATTTTTGTATATATGGATATATTTACTTAATGAGGTATAAGTCATATTATTTTGATAAATTAAAGGAATAAAAGAATGAAGTTGATAACCAGATTGGTAGGAAGATAAAGAAACTCCACTTAGACTGAGGTAGATAATATCTTAATCAAGACATCATTGATTACTTGTTGGAGTTTGAGATCATATCCTAACTCACTCCTCCTTACACGCCTCAGTAGAATGGTGTTTGCGAAAGGAGGAAACTCACATTTTTGGACATGGTGAGATCAATGATGAGTTGTAAAAGTCATCCACTATCCTTTTGGGGATATGCGTTACAAAAATCTGCACACATACTAATACAAGTACCATCGAAATCAATAAATGGTATTCCATATAGATCTTGGTGTCAAAGAAAAACCATGTTATTGAATTTACATGTGTGGGGAAGAGAATCATTTGTTAATGCCTCTTCAGGTAACAAAAATTCACCCCGAGGCACAAACTGTACCTTTATAGGATACCCCAAGGAAATAAGGGGATATTACCTATATGAATCCTCATAAAAAAAGGTTATAGTGGAATGAAACACCATATTCCTTTGACTGGGAGAACATCTCCAAAAGGGATTGTGGGAGGGAGATAAACTTCGATGAATTCAAGGCTCTAGGAACACAAGAGTTGGTACAATAATAGATTCCACAAAGACCCATATAAAAAGAAACTATTATAAACACAGAAGAAATACATAGAATTAAAATGGAGGTTATAGAACCAGAATGATATGGTTTTCTAGTTACTTAGGATGTTGACTCATTATTAGTTGATAATAATGAACCTATAACCTACAAGGAAGTAGTAAGTGGCATAAATTTTTCCAAGTGGAAAGAATCCATGAATTATAAAATGGATTCCATTTACCAAAACCAAGTATAGATTTTGGCGGATCCTCTAGTGGATGTAAAGCATGTTGGTTGCAAATGGGTATTCAAGAAGAAACTAGACATAGAACGACAATTCAGTACCTATAAGTTATGACTGGTTGTAAAAGGTTTTAAACATCATCAAGGTATTGAATATGATGAAACCTTTTCAATAGTTTCAATGATGAAATCCATTAGAATTATACTTTCCATTACATCTTACCATAACTATGATATTTGGAAAATGGATGTCAAAACAGCCTTCCTTAATAGGAACCTTCGAGAAGATGTCTACATGACACAACCTAAAGGGTTTGTGACTCCAAAGGATACCAATAAGATATGAAAATTTTAAAAATCCATTTATGGATTAAATAAAGCATATAGATCATGGAACATTCATTTTTATGAATCCATAATTAAATTTGGTATTACGAAGAATGAATGTGAGCCTTGTTCCGAAAAATGGTTTAGTGGGAGTGCAGTTGTTTTCTTAATTGTATATGTTGATGACATATTAGTTAGTTGAAATGAAATACAAGTCTTACAGCCTATTAAGGCATGGTTGAATAAATGATTTTCCATGGAAGACTTGGGTGAGGTAACATATATTCTTAGGATCAAGAACCATCATGATATATCTAAGAGGTTTATTGACCCAAGTTAATGTACATAAATTGAAAATATACTGAAGAGATTTAGTATGAAAAAATACAGGAAGGGATTTTTTCCAATGTCGCATTGCATTGATCTTTCTAAAAAAATGTGTCATCATACCCATAAGGAAATAAATAGAATAGAAAAGATTATATATGCATCACCGATTGAGATAGTCATGTATGATATGCTATGTACTAGGAAAGATGTTTCCTACACATTAAGTGTAGTAGGCATATATCAAGCTAATACAAGTGACCACCATTGGATGGAATCCAAGACTATCCTTAAGTATCTGAGGTGTACTAAGGATATGTTCCTAGTTTATGGAGGACACGAGGAACTAGTCATCAAAGGATATGCATATTCTAGTTTCTAGACTGATCAATATGACATAAAGCCACAAACATGATACATATTCACTTTGAATGGGGGTGTTGTGAGATGGAAGAGCTCAAAGAAGGCTATTTCATAGATTCTATATTATATTCTTAGTATATTACTAATTATAAGGGAGATAAAGAAGCAGTTTAAATGTGTAATTTCATACAAGATCTTAATTTGGTACCCTATAGTAAATATCCCATCACACTATGTTGTAATAATATTGCAGCAGTGTCTCTTGCAGAAGAGCGAAGGTCACATCGGTGGATAAAGAACATACTTCATAAGTATTATATGTAGATGGATTTTTCTAAGAGAGTTGAAGTTTTAGTGAGAATTATTTCCACAGAATACAATGTGGTGGTCCCCTTGACTAAATCCTTGACTCAGTAAAAACATGATTATCATGTGAGGTCTAACATATTGAAAGTTTTATGCAGTTGTCTCTAGTGAAAGTGGGAGTTTGTTAGAGTTGGTTTCCTAGAACCAGCTGTTTTTACTTTGATTACATGAATATTTGATGTATTAATTATTAAACCAAACATATTATTACATATTGTTCATTATTATGCATGATGATATTGTTATAATATCTTAGAGTATTTGTTGCATTGATAAGGTCATAGTGGTTCCCCTCTATGATGAGAACCTTGAAGTTATATGAAAATATTATTAATATAGTTATACGGTTAGACAACATACTATAATGGGAAACATAGTATATATACCGTCAGGTTTGAGTAATCGTAAGCAGATGAGAATTCTTCTCATGATGTTCACACATGGTAATCTACAAGATGGGAGATTATGAAAACAAACCCCCGGTAGGAATTCCACATTTTATGGTGTCATCAGATATTCCTATAATTAATGCATGTCATGAATCACACACTTAGATTTTCTATTGAAAACCATCATGCCATGTGTTGGAGGGAATCTAGGTATGTTGGGTGTGTCACAAATGACATGTTATTAATAGATAATTCAAGAAAGGATTTTTCCATTCCATATTTATCGAAGTTGATGTCTTATCCCTTTGATTGAAATAGAACCGTCACCCTAAATTCCATGTCCAAGGTGTAACATCATGTTTATTTTAAATAGTCAAAGAATGATGTATCAAGAATATGTGTTGATAACACCATCATGAAACCTTCTTGATAAGATATTGTTACAAATGGATTATATTACATAGTGAGTGTTCGTATGCGGTTGTTGTCATTACAGCTTCAAGTTCATTGTCTTGGGTTCCTTGAATCATTTCTTAATAGTAATCTTGGACTTTAGGCCAACCCACCATATGCCAATGAGAAATAATCCTAGAGGGTCACACACTAAGTTTTTTTTGTGGTCTTGATTTAATTTTATTTGAATTTAATTAATGGAATAAACATAATTCTTAAGATAGATGAATAATTTAATTTATGTTATATTGATCACATAAATTAAATATATATTTATTCACTGGATTGTGAATAAAATATATTTATTTATTTTATTGAATATATAATAAATATTTATTTACTAATTTTTTAATAAAATTTTAATTTTAGAGAATAAAATATTTATTTAGGTGTTCAATAAATACACGATAATTTCAAACGAACCAAGTTCATGTCTAGTGATAAAATAATTATTTACGAGTTGATAAATATTATTTATCCATTCTACGCAAGTTAGCACACCAAAACATAATAATACTTTTATTATTATTATTATTATGTGGAATGGTATTTCATTAAATTTTATAATTAAATTTAATGGATTTTATTCAATTAAACATTAAAACCAACATCCCATATTTATAAATAGATGACTATGTCTATTGTGTAATTTATTTGAAACCAATTCCATGTTTGAGAATATAGAATTATTTCACATAATGAATTCCCTCTAGACTCCTTCTCCTCTCTCCCTATTAAGAATAAGATACCTAAGAGAGAGTTTCTTCAAGACCAAATAATGAGAAATCAGGAACAAATAATGCAAGACATTCGATTCTCAACACAAGCACCCAAAGAATGAGTGACATTTCTTGTAGGACAATGAAGCACATGTGGATCACCACTATAGGGATTCTACCATCATATCCTCACAATTTAAACAAAGGGAATCTAGAAGGGCCATTTCAGGCGATCAAAAATCACGAACAAAGAATGTTCCTAATCCCAGGTATTTATTTCTTCATATATTAAATAAATTAAATATAAAATTTACATGAAAGATCCCTTATCTTAGTTTTGGTAAATGATTATTAAAATTAATTTTAAAATATCACTCACCAACACTGGCTTCCATTGTGCCTAGAACCAATAAATAATGGTTTCAATTTACTAAAATCCAATTTAGGATTGAAGTAAGTAATGAGATCATAGAATATACATTTTCAATAAGCTTTTTCTATGTGTCTACCAAAGATTAGTGGGAGCATGACGATTTTCCAATTAAATTATGTTTGGGAACATAAGTAAAAACAAATTGGTCTTAATGTTATTTAAGACTAGGATGATAGAATCTATTCTCTAGTAATTTACTTAAAGTATCAACCTATGTTATAGGGAATAGGATATAATGAGGTGGATCTAAAGGTTTCTTGGACCAAGTCAATCATATATATAGTGACATGGTATTGAAAAATACAAGATGGAACAATTTAAGCTAAAATTGTTTCATGTGTAACATGGAATATATCTCTCTAGGTTGACATGTTCATGTCATGATAGGAGAATAACATGGGGAATTTAAATCCATATTCTTATGACATGGATCATTCACGTATTCCATGATATCTACATGAACTGATATTTTCTGAATATACTTTATAGTTGGAAAATATCAGTTATATCCAGGAGCGCTACTAGTTAAGTAGTAAGAAATAACTAATCGTACTTCAACAAGTACAAAGGATATGTACTTGGTATGTGGAGAATAAAGGATATTAGTTTTAAGGGTACATAAACTAGTTTTCCTTAGATCAATGAGATCCAGTATCACAATTCAGATAAGATGATTAGTTATATAAGATCATATAATCCAGTGGTAGCCATACCTACAAGTACCGAGTACGTTGCATATTCTGAGGTAGCTAATAAGTGGTTATACACAATGATTTGTTATAGTTATTGGAATCAAACCTAGTAAGTTGAGAATTATCAAAATGTAAATTATGATATTATTACAAGCCAAGATGTCATGTTTTGATAGTGGACAAAAGGGATATAATCATGGATATCATCTCTTGATAAGTTTTACTCAATGTGATGAGGTCTCAAATAGAATAATAACCATATGGAATAATCGTGGAAAAACCAACAGATAAATCTGTGACTCAGTAGAGACATGATGTTGATCATGTGAGAGGATAACAAGATCAGTTAGCAATTTGGATCTAGTGCAAGTCAGATTATTGTAATGGTGGGTGTCCTAGACCCAACTATGCAGTACTTTTGATTACCATATTGAGTATACAATTATTTATACATGATGTATTCTTACCATTATAGTGTATAATTTTATACATCCACTATTTAATGGTAATTTCCATAGATTAATTTTCACATTGAAAGGTTATAATAGATCCCAGACTATAAGAAGAACCTTGAGATACTAAGAAATTAATCTTAAACATAGGTCTTATAGTCTAGTTACATCTTATTGACTGGAAAATTAGATGTTTGTCTATTAGGTGTTGGGGGATCATAATCATTGAGACTTCTTCTCATGATGTTTTCACATGGTGATCTCTAGTAGTGAGATCTTTAGAAAATACCCAACAATAGGAACACCACATGTTTTTGGTGTCATTGGATGTTCCTATATATGGACATGTGCAATGGTATCCTGACTTGAGATCATTTCCAATGTTTTTCATTTGATTGTGTACTTTGATGCAATGAAAAAACATGATAATGATGTTGTGGTGAAGTATCTTGTGTGGGTGCATCATAGGTGACATGCAATTGGTTAAATGGTCAATACATGATTTTTTATTTTGAGTTATGGAAGTAATATATCGCAGGACACATTGATCAGGATGGTAGTACCGTCATAAGACCATGTCCATGGAATTCAAGGGGAAGTCTGTCCAGTTAGATCAATAAATAATAAAGAAAAAAAGGGAGATGATATGGGTGTGCGGCTTGCATTATGAGAGATTAAAGACAAAGATATTATATTACACACTACGTGTTTGTAGGTTGGTTGTCGCTGCCATGACAATTCTTATCTCTTTAGGGGACATGATGTAGTGCTAGATCCCCCTCTTGGTCTATGTATAGTATTCACTGTTATTGAGATAAGGGCCTAGATGGTAACACACAATAGCGTATTAAATAATCTAACCTCTTCAGCTGCATAGGAGTTTTGGATAGGGTGGGTCCCACCACTGGGGTCTAGGATTTTTTAAAGAAGATACAATCACCAAAGTAATAAATAAATTAATATTATTCAAGTTAATACTAATAGTCATTGAATATATTTCTTAAATTTATTTACAATTTTTATTTAAATACAAGAAAAATATTATTTGAACGAATATTAAAATATTAAAGGTTTGATTAATATTTGTGGGAATGAAAAGTTGAGATAATGACTCATTTATTATCACATAATATATTTAATGTATTAATAGAAAGCGATAATATGTTTGAATCAATTCGGTTGTCATAACATGTAGATTATAGTGCATTAATTATTCAGAGGTTGGAGAAGCAATTCCATGTAATTTAATTACACACTATATATAGAGGAAGAGGGGCATTTTCCAAAGACAATTCATGGGATTTCCCTCTCTTATCATCCCTCCCATGTTCTAGAGAGAGAGAGTCTTCTGATCCAGGATCTCAGATCGACCTCTCTTACATGCATCATAAGAAAGCTGATGTGGTGATCATCAGAGCATCGAAGGCATCATTAGAACTCCTCTATAGCACATGGATTTAGACAATTCTCACCCCCACATATTTTTGAATCATGTGTGGATGATCTAGAGGAATTTGGCTTCATATTATTTAAGAATCAATTTCTAATGTTGAGAAGATGTCATACGCGACTTCAGATCTAAACTAGGTATTTTATAGTTTTAATTTCATGCTTAAACTCTTCGCATGAGATCTTCAGCTTAAACCAAGAAACAATTTTCCAACATCAACAAGTTCATGTCATTTATCGGTGAAAAATTTCAAAATCACACTTTTGGGGATTTCGCTGCATGTCTGGTACCTACAATTTTTACTCTTGGATACTATAGGAATAGGGTGTGTTAATTCATGCATCATTCTAGAAAAATATGATTTATATGTCATGTATTTATTTCTTGTGATTAATAACAATATGGGGTTCAAATGTGCTAGTGTTTTATTCACTATCTACAGTTTAAATCTATTAGTTATTTATATCTACCTATGGATTTAAATAATAAATCTGATTTGGTTATTGAATGTGTCTACATCCATATATATAATGTTTTTCCATATAAATATATAGTTTCATTATACTTGAATAACTAATAAAGTGACTTCTATTTAATATTCAATTATAAATAATTTATTAATGTTATGGTTTTTGTAAAATAAAATTCCAATAAGAAACATATAATGTGTATTCCCTCATAACTAGTGAATATAATTTTATCTAGACAAGCCATGGAATGATATAACTAACGGCGAAAGGGAGTTTTAAAAATGAAATCTAATTAGAATATTTAAAATGTGAATCCTTATGGTATTAAATTTTTTTGTTTAATTAAAGTGAAATACGAAATAATGTAACATTTAGGAATTTTTGTGAATAGTATACTTTATTTTGATGTCTAAAACCTATGAATGGGTATTTTGGGGCTTGTGAGTTAGACCGGGTGGGGAGTCTCTTGGATATGGGTTGTGATACCTTTAGGGGTTTTTGGGTATTTGATAGCAGGATGTTACCTATAACGCCACCAGTTGGGTTGTGACCTTAAGTTAGTCAAATGTCATATTGTATCATAGTTTCTTATGACCCTTGTGGTTTGTGTCTAAAATGAGATTTGGTAGGGTGGTTGAGTTTAATCCAAGATGTGTTAAACCCTAGAGTGGTTGTCTTGGATCATAGTGTGGATATTAATGGGTGTTAATCTATGGGTGTGTGGGAAATATAGTAAGTGGTTTTCCTTGTATTGTTAGGTGTAATGTGTGTTTGGATGGTTTTAATAGTGCTTCTCATGAGTAGTGATTAGTGTGAGGACTAACCTAATAGGAAAGGTGAGGGCCTAGTAGCTTTTGGGATGCAGCTCAGAATGGTGTTAAGTTGGAGAGTTTTGTGGTAATGGTTGATTGCAATGTGGGCTATCCCAGTATCATAGATGTCTGGATACGTGAGGAAGCATGTGTAATCAATGCACACAAATGTTCTATTGGGTTTTCTATTAAAGGAATATTAATTACTTGTATCTCTTCAAAGGGGAAGAATTAATGTTCTTTTTTTGGTGTTATAGTTGATTTTAGAAGGTAGGGATTATTTTTATGCCTTAACATACTACTTTATAACACATTATTCGATGGGAAGGTCAATGATGACCTTGGAAAGTGGTTCAGGTAAAATAAATAATTGGTTAATTCTTCTTATTTAAGGTGATTCCTAGGTATTTGGTGAATGTTTAGTGACCTATGGAATTGTGTGATACTTGATATGAAGAGGGGGATTCAAGGGTTCTTATAGTTAACTACAATTAACATGAAAGGAATCATTGTTAGATGTTTAAATAGGCATGTTTCCCTAGAATTAGTAATGAATGACTCATGGGATCATGATTTGAGTTTGGTAAATGGTCATAGGGGAAAATTAGACCCTGAGGTTTTTATGAGGTTGAGGTGGTAGGCACATGTCATAGATACATAATTTTATTTGTGTTGGGTGATCAGGTGGATCGGGAGTAAGAAACCAATTATTTTCGATGAGATCAAGGTGATAGGTGATAGATATGCATGGGGAATTTTGAATTTTGTATCAGTAAAACAATACACCTATAGTTCTGTAGATATGTATTTTAGTTCATATAGGATCTCTAGTAGTGTGGTGCTATTAGTGACTCCATTAATGTTAATTCATGATTTCATGGTAGAGATTCATAGGGATATAGTGGGTCTCAGTTGATGAGTCCCCCCTGAATTGAGGGGATATAGAATTTATGAGATGCTTGTAGGAAGGGTGGAACATGGCCTTTGATTGGGAAATTGATATTTCCATGTAGTGAGAGGTGATAATATAGAGGGACAAAAGAACAATGGTATAGAAAATTAGGTTTGAACTAGATGGAGGCATCAAGGTTTGATATATGTTTTGAGTGTGGATCAAAATAAAAGCATGCATTTTATTAACTCAAAACCATGAATGTTGCACCCAAAGACAAAGGTAAATGTTTTTTTTGATAGGGAATAAGCCTATATCCATTTTAGGGTGTATCTCTCATTTATGTTGGGTTTTTGATGGGTATTGTAGGTGTCATTCCAGGAGTAATGGATGAGTAATAATTTCATGTTTTAAGTTAGAGCTCTGAAATGAGTAGTATTGGCTACTTCCAATCATCGAGTTTGAGAATGGATAGGTCATAGGAGATTGTTTTTAGGTTTTAATTAGGTGAATAAATGATAAAGAAACTCATATGGTGGGGAGTGGGATGTCGATAGTGATATTGTTAGTCTTATGATGGAAATGTCATTAAAGTTCAGAACTGAATGTGGAGAGGTCATGGTGAAATTGGATTCCTTTTTTCATTGAATTAAATTAATATATAGATTCAGTAGAAAATTACAAATGGAAATTGGATGTGGTGGTGAATAGACACTAAATGTTGGATTTAGTCTTGGAGAAGAATTAATGTGGCTGATGGTGCTTAGACTAGAGGTGTGTTAGTGTGAGGCTTGATATAATGAAGGTAATGGGCGGTTTAGGATCAAAATAAGGAATCTTCCTAGGAGTTGGGTATGGAATCTATTGATCATTTTCTAGTGATTACATGATGCCTATGGGCATGAAGGATTTATGACCAGGTGAATTGGTAGCATGTCTGTAGTTAGATTCAATAGTTTTTTAGATGAGTTGGACTAGGACGTTTTGAATAGAATTAATAAATAGAAATGTATTGAGGTTAAATCCCACATTCGGTAGTTATTTTTGGAGATTATTAATGTGTTTTGTGTACTAAACAGAGATTTTAATGAAAAATTACTTTTTTGGATTATTGATGGATGAATATTATGCATCTGTCCAAGTCAAAAATTTTGTAACTATTTTTCTCAAGTATGTTTGGGTATTCAAAGTTAGAGACTGTATTGGGTGAACCATTAGTATAAAGGGGTGTTATTTCAATAGTCATTTGCAATGGAATAGGAACTAAAAAATACAAGATACCCTGAATTAAATCCTAGTGGGGGTGGATTTTTGGGTTACTATAGCACTGCTATAGTCGTTACTATTTGGCACTATAACAACCAACACTATTCATCTGATTTGGGCCTTCGGACCACCGGTTTAGGCCTACAGGTCTTAGGGACTTCCGGACACCAAAGGCCTTTGGGCGACATGGCCTTTGAGCTATAAGGGGATTAGATCCACCAATGAACTTCAGGCCACCAAAGCCCATTGGGCCACTAAAAAGACTAAGAAGTAACTTGGGCAGACCACACTAGACAAGGCCCAAATAAGGATTCAGATAAAAAAATAGAAACCACCAGAGTAGAGGTAACCAGAGTATGGAAATTGACATTAGGACCAGGCATTGTGTATCCCTACACAATGAAAATCTATATGATCATCCATTCAAGTTGGGGAGCAAGGCGTATTTAAGATGAAGATGCTGGGGATGAGCTATTTCAAGTGTGTTAGGTCTTCGGCCTTTAAGGTCATTTATTGGGTCATTTATAGGCCATGGAAATTAGGCCTATGGGTCATGAAAGGGTTCCTATTCAACCCTTTTAATGGGTATTATCCAAAAAAAACAAAAAGATGGCCTTTGGGCCATTCGGGGGGGTACCATAGGCTCGATGGGTAATTGGATGAGTAAAATATTGTTTTTAGGATAAATGGGAACATGTAGGCCTTGTCTTAGTGTTTTTTATGAATTAGGGAACATGATATTGTTTTAGTAGTTGGAGCACCTTGAATTGGAGGTTGTTCCATAATGGTGTTTCAAGCATTCAAGAATGGAACGTGTTCGACCAGATTGAATTGGCAATGAACGTACATTAGAAGATATGGATGGATGACCACCAAGACATATCATATATAATAAGTGTTATTATGGGGAGTTTCTAATGTCTTAGGCCAATATAATTATTTTATTTTTGGGGGAAATTTGATTTCTTAGTTTAGTGGATGGTCCAAAATTTTATTCAAGTGTCAAAATAGAATTTTTAGGGTTTGATTAGCTCAAACCAAAGTTTTTAGAAACGTAATGTGGTATCAAGAGGTGGTTTGGAGGGTTCGAGAAGCATTGGAGGCATCACACAATGGTGGGATTCAGGGTGGATATAGCTTATAGCCATAGGCTAGCCGGGGGCCTAGGTTTTGGACTTGTACCACTATGGGGATCATTGGTGGTCTCAAAATAGTGATTTAGTGGGGGGGTTTTAAGGAGAATTTTATTAAATTCCCCCAATTGTGTTTTTATTTTCTAGAAACCCCATCTCTTCCCGCTTATTTTTAGAATATGGCTAATGGGATTAAACCCCTCTTCTCCCCTTAAAAACCCCTATATTGTGGATAGTTTTGGTTCCTTTCTTCAATTATTTGAGGATAGATCCCATTTCAAAAAAAATTATTTACCCTTCCCCTTCACCCCCTAATTTTTTTGATTTCTTCTTTTTGTTATTTCAATGCCTATTCCACCAATTCTTATTGGAACCAACTGAGTATCATGTGGATTTCATATATAATGAATATAATTGATCATTTGATAATATCTAACCGTTGGCACAAATTTTTTTATGTATTTATGTGTTACAACAATTTTTATTAAGGTTTTTATTTAAATTAAATTAATTTTGTATTTTTATTGTTGTTATTGGATTGAGATTTGGTCTGGGATGTGGTCGAGATTATTCTATGAATTTTTGGTGAGTGTTTAGATATGGTTTCAATGTAGTGAGAGATTTAAATGGATTTATTTTATTATTAATATTTGGATTTAAGTGTTTAATTAATTAAAAATAATTATTATTAATCATTTGAGGGGTCATAATGTGAGTTACAATACAAGGGTATAGGAAAATATTGGTTGTGTATGGACCAGGTTTGGAGAGTCTAAGAGGAAACATCCAACCTATGGAATTAAATGTGGAAATAATCCTTAAAGTTATGTGGTCAATAAAATTTCCTATAGTATCGCTTTAATTTTCCTATATGTATACATTTAAGTCTCATAATCCTGTAATAAAATGAATATAGAATTAATCTATTGGTTTAAATTTTTATTTTATTTAATCAGTGAACTTATACATGTTTGAGCCTTAAAATGTGGGACCATAGTAAGATGAATTTTTAATAAATGATTCGTGGGTTTTTGAAATGTAAACTATGAAATTATATTGATGAAATGTGTTTGGTACGCTGGAATTCGTATTTTGAAAATAGAATTTGGGATGGTATTTTATAAATGGAACTTGAAATGGTATTTTGGAAATGGTAAAATCGTTTTGTTTTTAAATTGCGAATATGGAATGGTTTGATAATAAGTATTTTATGTTTTTGATTTGGTATTTGGAAATATAATTTAAATTGGCATTTGGAAATGGATTTTTAAAATAGAAATTGTTTTTTTTGAAATTGAAACTATCAGTTATGCTTTAGCTGAGAAAACACCCATAGGGGTGGTTAATGTTAATATTGAGATTATTATATTTACTCATAAATATACCATAGGGGATGTCCCTATCACTATTGTTATTATGACCATGGATGAAGAAACTCCCATTATGGAGTTCTGTGTTACTAATTTGTATACCAGGGAAACCTGATTATGTTATAGGGTCAGTGTGGTCATCATGAAATTCACAGACATCACCTATCACTGGTCAAAGTTGGTATAGTTGATCAAGGTCCCAAACATAAGGATCAACAATAGTATATATAACCATGGTTCTAACCATGAACTCAGTGCATCAATGTTTGATTAGTTTTTTTTAAATTGTTTTGAAAATTTTATATTTATTTTAAATTGTTTATTTATCTCACTACTGCATGAACTTTTTACAGAGTTGTTTTATTTAGGGATGTCATTGGTGGTGGCCTAATAAGTTTTACTCACACATTTCATATACCACCATGATAATTGGGTACCAAAAAAGATGACTTGTTTTCATAGTTACATGTTTCGGTCAAGGTCCTATAGACACCTAGGATTTTCATACAAAAATATTGCATATTTTTAGATGAAAATTAAATACATTTTACAAATACTCACCCAATGATAATACAGGTTTATTGTTTTTAGAGACTACGTACAAAATATTCTTATTTCATGAAATATCTAAAATATTTCCTAAAAATATCATCCCATTTATTATTATTCACAGAGATTCCCTACTTAAAATATTTCTTTATAACCTGGGGAAAGGGAACATAAGAAAGGGTGATCTCATATTCTCGTTAGGGGTAATCATGAGAGATATCAATAAATGATCATATGAAAGAATAATAAAAGAATAAGGGTATGAGATCATGAATATAACTTACAAAGTTCATAATAAATCTATCAAAAACCATAATCAAGAGTCATGGATTAACACAATATCATTTCAAAAGGCATGAATCATAAGAGTGAGAAATCATGATAAATCAATCATGAACCTTATGTTCATTTCACATAAGTATAGAGCCATTATAAGTATAGAAACCATTTCATATGACAAGGATAAATACCAAGACCATAAAATCACAATGGATAATGAATCAACACCCATTTCACATAGTTGATCATGCACATAAACATGTTTTATATAACAAATCTATCACATTATCTTGTTTATAATAGAGGTTCTACCAAGTTTACTTATTTCCCATAGTAGATCAAGTACATAAACTTGTTTAGAATAATTATGTCATGTGATATAATACTTTACCCAATGCATTAGAGGGATATATAATTACGACCCCACACATTACATAATGATAATTGTATATATGTTCTATAAAATCATTAAACATTCATATATCTTCATATCATAACCCATTCAATGAAACCGGTGTTCATAAGCATTTTATCAATCCATTATAGCATAACCCTTTGAAAATGAATTAGTTTTAAAAAATATCTTAATAATAATAATAAACCTTCTAGAGAAATAATAAGGATTGTACCAGTGGATTATATACCCAATAAAACATAATAAACACAATTTTTATTTATTGTTGATGAATAGAAATTCCATAAAAATATCATTAATGTATTCTTGAGGAAAATATACTTTCAATTTTAAAAATAACATTTCTAAAACAAAAATTTTGAAAAATATTTTGAAAATCCATTTTCATTGAATATAAACCTATAATATTATCATGTAATTTTAATATAATTGAGTGATCATGACAACAGTAAATTCTACTCTTGTCGTACAAGTTAAATGAAAACATTCCTTTAACATTATTGTAAAAATTGTTTCATTTTAAAAATAACAAGAAGATTAATTTAATTTTTTTTTAAAAAGTAATAAAAGAGTAAATATTTATGTAATTAATCAATGTATAGTTGTAAAAATATTCTCAAAAACATTATTATAAAACATATAATTAGAAGAGAATGGTTTTTTGACCGAAGAGAAATAAATTTGATTTTCCTTGAAAACATTATTTTGGTATATTTAGTTCCTTAAGAGAGGAAAATAAAACATATCTTATCTTGAAATTACCATATAAAAAGAAATGTGATCAGATTATAGAGATTAAGATCAATAAATTTCATCTTCTAAAGTATAATAAAAACAAACTTGATAAATAATGAGATTGTAACACAAATCCCTTACTAAAATAGTTACATTTGAATCATAATCTCCATAAAATAAATATCCTTATATAGATATGTAAATACAAATAAATTTTATAAAAATTATCATAAAATAAATTCATGTGAGGTATATACAACACATAAAATAAATAAGTAGTGAATATGGCATGCGCCTCACAAAAATAAAAGTGAGATGAAACTCCCCTACCTCATGTCCAACTTCCTTCATACATGTTCAAAACTCCTGTATAATAAATATAGATTTATTAAAATTATATTTTAGAACCATAATCATATATTTCATACAATATATTATTTACTTATTACATTTTACCACTCATTTATTAATAATCCTTTATTAAAATCACTGTTCCAGGCGATGACTATATTTTTTCAGGTAAGTTTTGTTTTTATATAGTTTTGGTCCTTGTAATTTTATTATGGTTAAATAATATCCACATGGTTAATCATGATATAAATATCATCTAAATTAATTATATACATATTTATAGTCATCCATAAATTTTAAAGGTAAAAAATGAATTACATTGTTCTTGGATATGGTTGGATGTACGAATGCATGAATGCTATTCTCATTTTTTTGACGGATGGAAAAAATTAAAGGTATTTAATTATTTACCTTTTTAAATTCATATTTATATCATTAATATCATTTATATTCATTAAATCTATCCTTATTACCATATATATTAAAATTAAATGAAAAAAATTTATCACTTCACTTTGTGGAGGTGGTAGTATACACATACGTATGAGCGACGTTATCATTTTTCAATAGATTGTAAGGTAATAATGTAGTTTTTATGTTATAATTACAGAAGTATAATTACATTTTAGATACCATATAATTTTTTTAAATCCAACTCTATATCCTTTCAGGAGGTGTAGTGATGTAAAATTAATTACATTGGTTCGTGACGTGGTATTCTGTTCTACACATGATCAATGGATTCATTTTTCATTTGATAGAAGATGATATGGGTGTATGTTATTGATGTTAGCACCAATAATTTTTCACCAAATAGTTTTTATTTATAGAGTTTATAGATGTAAATCTCATGAAAATGAAATTCATATTTTGTATGGAGGACATAGAAATGGTATCCTTGAAGAAGAAGGATTGGGCTTAGGATTCTCATTATAAGGGAAAATATATTTGGCACTTATCTTAAACATTTCAATTATATAATAATTCAATGTATTTTTTATTATGAAATTAGAAAAAAACATGGCCATCCAAGCTATCTAGCCTAACCAGCTCAACCAGGGCACATGCAGGGGTCACCTCAACCACACACGGGGAGCCAACCCAAACAACATGATTCATGGAAAGGGGTGGGTAAGAACAGTGTTATATGTGAGAATTCATGGTGTGTGTAGGTGATGCTTAAGTGGGTCAGACAAAGGAATGTCCTGGCCAGTGAGTGAGTTAGTGCTTATATATGATGGGTGTCAATCCCCAGTGCTAACTTGACAATCAAATGACACAATTATACTTAATAGGTGGAGCAAAAAAATGTTTCCCATCGATATGGGATGCGGGTTCTTGTGCAATATTGTTCTACTATAAAAAACATGATGATAGAATAATGGGTTTTTGATCAAATTGATTCACATTTTCTGATCATACCCCCACATCATCTTCAACCTTCTTTTTGTCCTTTCCAATCCTCGACATCACTGGTTCACTACCATGATCCACTCTCATCATTCACTTGTACTTGATGCTTGAAAAAAATCTTTTCAACCATCTTATATAATCAAACCCAGAGAGGGGATCATTCTTGACATCCTAAATCCATGAATTTGACTACATCTCCAATGCATTCCTAATTCAAAGGACCAAGATATCATATGAATCCAATCATAAGAAATGTGTGAATCCATCATGTGAGGTTAAATGGATAAACCGATTGAATGGATAAATTCACAAGTACACCATGTGAGATTCTAATGATCAAGAAGAAAAATGATTTCATTCATGAAAATCCCCAATGAAATCAGGTAGTTCACAAGAAAAATAGCATATGTTACTTCGCATGAACTCTCATCCTTTTATATATTTTGATCATGTGAAGCCTTATAGGATTGTCCAATAGTTTTTTTGGAACTATATTTCATGAAGGAAAAACAATCCATAATAGAGTCTCTATATGAAAACAATCATTTGATCACAAGAACCTATCTCATGATGTATCAAGTTTAATGCGATCAAATGATAATGATCATGAAATCCATACTGGAATCACATGAATCAAATGAAAAAAATGCATCTCACATAGTGAGAAAGGGTTTTCATTTACAGCTTCCCTTCACATGAACACCTTGGTTGGTTTTCAGGTGCTTGTCTACTGACAAGAAGCACGATCATGAAAATCCCATAAAGTTGTCATGTGAATCCACCATGGACAACCTGATCATTGTATTATACACTCATCCTTTATCATGTGTCTATCCACTTGAGCATCGCATGATCACATAAATCATGATGACATGTTTCTAATCATGTTAATCCTACTAATTGATTATGTGATCATATAAAAACATCAAAATTTTATAATCTTGATTAATGTTAAGAGATACAGAGCATCAATGATAAGCTATACACTGCCTCAAGCCGATGCACATGATGCCTTCACCGTGCAAAGAGGTACCATATTTGGCCAACCATTGCCTATATAAAACACTTATATCATTTAAAAAGAGTTGGTGATATGAAAGGGGGAAGGGAGTAAGAAGTAGATAGAATGAGGTGATGGGCTATTATCTTTGGGGGTGATCACAAGAACCCATCACGAGACACCATCACAAGATAACATAACATGATCCCCTTTAAGATCACATGATCACATGATGATATAAACACCATGTAAACCCTATATTATGTGATGAATGCATGAGTATTTTATGTTCATCTATTTTCCATGTGGTATTAACATTCAAAACACTCACTATTGTGACACCCATATTATAGATAGGTAGTGAAAACCTCCGGTCATGTGGTACACTCATGCGAATGTCTATGGGAATACACCCTTTTTGCATGATAATTCATTGACATGAATCCTATATATGTATGTGGACACATGAAAATTTAATCCTCTTTAATGTAAAACCATTTTACTTGTATACTTATCATGATACCCTTGGATATGAAACTTCAACACTTGGACATGCACCCTTTTTCATGCACCTGATCTAGGACTTTTCTGCGAGACCCCGTCACGCGACTCTCTTAAGATCATGCGACATGACTCATCACTGGTGTCATGAACCCATCATGTAAAAATCCCTCTAATGAATCAATCCCATATATGTGATTAAAAATCCATCCAAATAAGTTTAGATCTAGGATGGTGATGCCTATAAATACTTCCTCATGGCATAGAAAAAAATAGACACATGGAAACATAGAGGTAAGAGTAGACTTCTCAGAGTGGAGAACCATATAAAAACAAGATTCTTCCACAAGTTAATCATGTGAAATGGCTTAAGGTATTAAACAATATGTCTATAAACCACACGTGATCACTCCATTGATCATGCAATAGACATATGGCATGCATGATAGATCACACGAAGGAGTTTTTTCATGTCGACTTAGTTGCGTAAGGCCTCAACAAGACAACATCTAATGAACATTGAGGAATTTATGTAATAAATAGTGAAAATTATGGAATCACCATGTGAATTAGAGACACTAATTTTTATTTGTGTAGTAATGTGAATCACATGTTCTGTTCACCAATCAAGAGATAACCTTTGGGAATGTCAACAAGGTCATGCGATTCCCACTGGACATGTCACCTAAATATTGTGATGGCCTCTGGAAATTTCATCCAAGTCTTGTGATTCCCTTTGTAAATGTGAGATAGATCATGTAAAGTCCTTTAGAAATTTTATCTAGTTCACGTGAATTCTTCTAGATATGTTAGCTGGTTCCCACAAAGTCATTTAGACATGTCAGCTGGATCATGTCATAGACTTTGGAAATGTCAGCCAAGTCACGTGATTCCCCCTATACATTTTGGGAAAATAATGTGAATTCATCTAGACATATCAAAAAGACCATACAAAGTCATCCAAACATGTCATATAGTTCATTCAAAGTCTTCCAGACCTATCATCTTCACATGATAGCCCTTATGAATTTTAGTTTTGATCATGAGAAGACTACTGGACATGTCACTTCGACACCTCTAGAAATGATAGATAGATTCCCTAGATATATTAGGTCGACACCTTGAGAAATTTATTCTTTGTCCAATAGGAAAACATGATCATATTCCCACAAACCTTGTGAACCAAAAACTATGAGCCTTTGGATGAGAATTCCCCCTTTAAATGGGAACTGTCTATAATGGACTATGGCTATGACCTTATTATGAGGTTCTCACCCCACTCATGATCCCCACCCTCTATGTTCTAAAGGATAAGGTTCAGATATATTCTAATGAGAATCCACCTTTGTGTATGCCACTCCATATCCCAAACACTCTAGCTCATGGGACTCAAACTTTTCTATGATTCTATTATCCTTCATTATCCATTAGAATTAAGGGAATGGGCTCATACATGGGAATCCACTTTAGTGTAAGTCCCTGATATTACATTAACTATAATTTATAATACCTTCTCCCTATGGATCTATCACTATTCCACATCCATCATTGGATCAAAGAAGATTATTGAACTATAGGGACTCTGATTCCTGCTATAAGAAAGGTATATAGGATTCTTCCCAATATTTGAGCTCCATATCAAACACTCCATCAGGGTCCACCTAGTTCATAAGTCCCATATCCATATACAGTGAGTCTGATTACATGATATCCCTTGTTTTTTACTCTGATCATGACCCATATGGGATTAGGAATTTTAAACAACCACACCACTAGTATCATAAAAAAAACCCAATCAGGAAAACCTTTGGGTGTAATCCCTATTCAATGACATGATGAAAATTCATCTATAATTGGGAATCCACCGTTGGGTAGGGCCTGAAGGCATTCCCATATTCATAAACTATGGGGAATAACCCTCATGGGTACTACTTATCTATCCCATTCCATTAGTGGGACTAGGGAAGATTGAACTAAGAAGACTCTAATTCATGTTATAAGTAGGATATATAGGACACCTTCCTAAGGCTTGTGCTCCATACCTGATGCCTAAGATCCCTCATATACATCATTTCCTCATGAAGTTAAACTAAAAACATGTAACAAAATGTATTACGTGGGTTTTGATTCATGTTTTCATAGTATACAAAGAAAACCTCAGGGAGGTTCAATCTCATCCTTGAAACAGTGATCACCTTTTGGGATGAAATAAAACTCCAAATTTTTTAGTTATATGGATTCAAAACATAAGAATCATACCATTGTTAAGAAATAGTGTCAAATAGATGGAGAACCTCTGATACATACATATGGTCTCATTAATATAACCTCTTTTACATGTAGAAGGATATAACACTTGATCATTTTACTAGGGTAACCAATCTCATATCAGGATTTGGAAGATATTAATGAACATATATTTAATCTATAAGTGAATCTAGGAGTAGGTAATAAATCCCTCAAAAGGGTGTAATGATCCCAACCTCCCATCCTCTCAAAAAATATGAGTTCCTAAGTATAATTGGGTTTGAAACCCCATGTGAACACCTACCTTTGGAAAGAAATAAAATGATTTTTTGTAGATGTGGGAGTCGTTGGGAGTTTATGTGAGAGATTAAAAAAGTAAAATTGACAAGAATTAATTTAAAACCATAATAAAAACCATATATAATCAATCATTGGCCCTCAATTTTCACTGGCATAAAATATAGTGAACTCGATGTGAATCTATAAATAATAAACTGATGTGAATTCTGGTAACCATGTCATCCATTTCACATGTTAAAGAGGTTATATTTCCTGATCTATTATCCCTATACACCTTCAATGAATAAAATAATGGTGAACCCAATGTGAGTCACTTAAATAATAAAAAGTTTCATATGACCATGTGTTAGGCCATTTTGTTTTATGTCTCTTACATAAAAAAATGGAAATCCCAATTTTTAATCCTTCAATAATATATCACGATTCCCATTAAATAATCCATTCTCACTATGAACATTCCACATGAGAAAAATGGCCAAGCCAATAGTAAGATTGAATAATTGAGTTACCCTTACGTAGCTAATTAATCAAGATTCACACTTGCGATTATGAAATAATCAGTGGCCTTTTACTTATTATCTATGTGACTATAGAAACTTCTTTCAATAACACCACCTTTAATAGAGATTATGTATTCATAAAGAAACTTTTATGGAGCCTCCGCTATGGTAGTAACCTCTAAGGGTTGGAAAAAAATATCATCCACTCAACACCTTCATCTTCAGGTAGAAAACAAGATGGTTTGGGAATACCTCTTACATGGTATGATAAAAAACCTCAAATATACACATAGAGGTATCTAGATGATGAAGAAAACAAGTTTGTCTCATTCATGTAAAGATGTAATGAAACCGGTGGAACCATTCACCACCACTAATAACTCTTGAAGCTTATCCCCAGATTGTGGTAATCAGAAACTTTTATACCTTACCAAGGTAGACAAAGTAATTGACTACATCTCTATACAAGTCAAAGAGCTTCCTACACTACTACAAAAAACGGCCTATATCAGTGCTCAAAACGGGCTTTAAAAGTGCTAAAAAAAGCGCTTTAAGGCTCAGCGCTAATATAGGGGGGTCCCTTTTATCAGCGCTCCGAAAAGTGCTGATAAATACCCCTTTTATCTGACCTAAAAAAAGCACTGATAAAAGAACCCTTTATCAGTGCTTTTTTTAGCACTGATAAAAGGGACATTTATCAGTGCATTTAAAAAGCACTGATAAAAGTCAAAAAAAATTTAAAAAATAAAAAAGAATCAAAATAATGCGTGGGGAGAGCTTTTAACAGCACTTGAACCCCCTTTATTAGCGCTAGAAGGTGTCCCACGTGCTTCCCTTCCCGCGTATCCTCACACACATGCACCCCTTTACTTCCACCCAAACTCGAACCTGCAACCTCCCCCTTTCGCGGCTGCACCTTTACCACTAATCTATTTTGTTTTTTTCTCTATTTAATGATATATATATTTATTTTTATATATATAGTTATATTTATTCCTATATTGATATAGATTCATATTAATATAAATATATTTATTCATATATTAGTATATATATATATATATATTCATTCGTATATTAATATATATTTATATTTATTTATTTATATATATATTTTTAGTTATAATTTTTTATCTGTAT
Organism: Viscum album; assembly: GCA_963277665.1. Lineage (NCBI taxonomy): Eukaryota > Viridiplantae > Streptophyta > Magnoliopsida > Santalales > Viscaceae > Viscum > Viscum album. The sequence goes on from OY728166.1 coordinate 1,043,265,728, forward strand.
ATTTATTTGTATATTAATATATACTTATAAGATTATTTTTAAATACATTTATGAAATATGTTTTTTATGTGTGTTTATAATTAAATAAATAAATAAATACATACATATATACAACACACACACACAGAAACATATATATTTATGAATAAATACATATATATGTGTATTTAAAAAGCCATATAATGTTAAAATGATCATAAATAATAATCTAGAAGCCCGTTTCAACTCCATAACTAGTAAAATAGAATAAAATGAAACAATCTTCGATATGATATGTGGTACATGGCAAACGGACATCCGAATCAGAAGTTATACCTGTTTGAATGTTAAGAAATCAGTGTATCCTAACTAAAAACTCAGTTTTGGAGGCGTTATGGGCCTTTTTTGCCTCAAAAAATCTGAAAAAGGCTTTTCCTCAATCACCAATGCCTAGATCTCATCGCAGGATTCGATTTGATATGCTGTAGATCTCAAACGGACACCCGGATCAAAAGTTATGGTCGTTTGATGTTTGAGTTACATTTTCAAATTATTTTAGATCTTTAATTAATTGTTTTGATTTTTTGTGTATTCAAATTGTTATTAAATGATTTTTAATCTATAATAATTAGAAAATTATTAATTAATAATATTTTTTAAAATAATTTAAAGCCATTTTCATTAAATTTATTATATATTAAATTTAATAGTCTATTTATACGTATCAAAAACATATTTAAAAAATATATATTATATTTATATCAATATAAATATACTTATATAACAATAATTTAGTATTCATGATTTTTTTAAACATAAAATTTATCACCAGTAGGAAAAAATCGCTGATAAATCCCCCCTTTATCAGTGCTACTAAAAAAAGCACTGATAAAGGGGTCCCCTTTATCAGCGCTAAAAAAAAGCACTGATAAAAGGGGCCTTTATCAGTGCTAAAAAAAGCACTGATAAAGGGGGCCTTTATCAGCACTTTTTTTAGTTCTGATAAAAGCACCCCTTTATCATCACTTTGTTTTAGTGCTCATAAAGAACCCCTTTATCAGTGCTTTTTTTAGTGCTAATAAAGGGGTAGCGCTACCCTTGCCCATTTTTGTAGTAGTGATAGGAGGGATATTAAAAACTGTAATCACTAGTTTTATCCAAATAATTCACCTCAGTTTCTTAATGAGGTCACCACATGATATATTTCTACCCTGGACACTCATGTATGGGTACTAATAAGGTCTCACCAGGCACATTAAGATGTGGATAAATAGGAGTGGTCTCATATCCTTACATCAACTACTGAAGCCTATTGGAATATTCTGGTAGTGGACAGTGAGAAGGCTCGTATCCATTCTCCCTCAGTTCATTTTCTTTGTGAATATTCCTATAACAAGCATGGGGGAGGCACATAATCATTCTTCTACACATGAAGCTCATCGAAATATTCTGATGGAAAAAGGAGGACAGGAGTGGGATTATATTCTCACTTCAATTGAAGACATGTTCCAATATATTTTAATCACTAATAATGTGTAGGGATAAATTCATGCAAAAAATTTTCTAAAGTGTAATGAAATCCTATAAATAGTAGAATAGATCTTTAAGAAAATTTTGGAACTGGTACAGAGAGAGAGAGAGAGAGAGTGGCACATATCTTTATCCCAATAACCAAACCATCACATCATTATGATTAGTATAAAAAGGTGGATACTCTAGAAAAATCACACATTATTTATCCTATCCTAGAGTATTATAATCATATTATGACAAAGGATGAGGCATATGATTGGGCGCATATTTCCATTCTGACAAGATCTCACCAACCTAGTTTGGCATATACCTCAGGATAGGTGCACATTCCCATCGAAGAAATACCATGAAATACTTATAAGGTATATGTACTAGATTATAACCCAAATAAAATGAGGTTTGTTAGTAAAATATGGATAAAACCTTAGGTTAGGCTCATATACCTACCAATTTAGCTACTATGTATATTTCAGCTGCCAAGGAAAGCCCAAATCATTTCCTTACTTCCACTAATGAATGAATGCATCAAAATATTTTAGAGGTTATGCAGAAGGAGGATCATATCCCTTATCCCATTATATAGTTTTATCAGCATATTAATATGGGGAATTCATATTTGAACCAGCCACATACCTATTATTCTGAAAGTATTGACCAACATATTCCGATAACAACTCACAAGCATCCTCATATCCCCGATGAAGATATAGAATCTCACTAGTATGCTCCAGAAGCTTATCAATAGTGAGATCATAACATCATATAACCATATTTTTATCAAAATATTTTTATGAACATCATGCATTAAGCTCATATACCTAGTTAACCCCAAAATTAAGGTCATCATATTCTAATCACAATGAAGAATGGGGATTTTTTCCATGATATTTTCAATACTGGTGTCCTTGAGGTTGTACGAAACATATCTATATACCTAAAGGGTCTATTAACACATAAAATGAAAAATAAGATGGTCACTACCTCAATAGTACTCACGGTAGTGCAGAGATGGGTCACATGGACTCTACTCTTGATATCTGTAGTGGAAAACCTCCCCCATAGTAATATCTAACACGGACAAGGAAATCCTCCCCTTACCCTAACACCATCATATAGAGAGGTGATTGAAACCTAGAAACCTTCATATATATTTGTTAATTAAATAATGAGTTAAGTAGTATATAGTATCTCATCAATTGTTAGCATCTCCTCACCTCATTTAGTAGGCGACCTAGAGAAGCAATCTCTATGGTCTGACCTGGTGGAGGAATATGGATCCAACAATAATGAAGCCTACATGGATTTATGGAGAGTGTTATCCAAGAAACACTTCCCAATTATGTTTTTTCCCATTTCTACTTATTATTATGTGATCCTATATTATCTAGATAAGGATTACATGCCTCATTTATGCTATAATATGTGGGAGACTCATCAGTGACTAAAGTCTAGAAACCTCTCCTATCCAAGATATAAGGGTAACCTTTTTAATATAAATATTATCTATTATCAAATAGACCAAGATTCTATATCTATGGGCTTGTATATGAGACCATAAAGTTATAAAGAAAATTTATATCATGCTTTCCCCCATTGTAACAGCCCAAGATTTTATAAAAAATATTCTTTTTAATTAATGTCTTGTGTTATACGCTGCACCAAAAGGAGCTTGCACAACACGCATCCTTGACTTGCCTTGCATTACACGCAATCGCGACCTTCCTCGATAGCGTGTGTAATACGCAATACCGAGTTTCACTAAACAACGATATTCTATTAAAATATTATTAAAAATAGTCGTTATGAATAGTAATAACCACTTTTTGAAATTCTGTAAATCTTATTTTTCAAAATGAACTTCATTTTTGGATTCAGAGTATCGAATTTAGCCTAAAGTGAAATTTTGGTACATTTCGGATAACTTTCATATTCTGATGAATAGTGAAAATTACTAAATTATAATTAAAAAACAACTTTTTTAATCAAAATAATTAATAGTGATAAATTATTAATTGGAGTAGTTTTAAAGTATATTTAGAATATATTTTTACGATTTAATACAATGTTGGTCATTGGATGTAATTGCACATTTAAACCAGACATAAACAAATGTCAATCTTTTGATAGATATTGTTTCTTAAAAACACGCTATTTCTTTTAACAGCAGGATTTAATTATAAAATTAATTAATGCAACTTCTATGTTATGAATTTGGTAAAATAGACTTCATTTTTGAATTCGGAATATGAAATATAGCTTGGGATGAAATTTTGGCACTGTTCTGAAAAACATCAATTTTTGATGAATAGTGAAACTACTAAGTGGTAGTTAAAAAACTGAATTTTTCATAAAACTTAATTTTACCGCTTCTGTGAATGGAATTTCAAAAATCAGAGAGACACGGTTGATGTCAGTAAGTAAAATGTGGTTCAATGAGATGAAAATAATTTTTGGTGAATAGTAACTTTTTTACTTTTATTTACCACGGTTAATAGTAAATAGGGTAACTAAGGGTAAATATGATATTACTATTACCCTAACACATGTCCTAATTCTATTGGATAAGTGTAATTCGACCAAAAACAACCTTATGAATATAATATGACCATTTAGGCCCACTTGGATTAGATTAGGACATTTATTATTATTTAATTCAAAGAAGAGTTAAAAGAGTTAAAATCAAAGTTTATTCACTAAAACATTTTTAATATAGGGTTATACATAAGATAAATTCGACTATAAATATTAATTAGAAAGATAAAACGATTTACTATATAATGATATTTTATTTATAATTTTTAGACTTTAAATAAATTAATTTATTTATGACACAACGATGATGTAGTAATTACCCTTTTAAGGAAATATTAACATAATTGATGTTATAAATACTCAAATGAATGTAATTTGAGACTTTTTATGAATTCAACTAATTTTCTAGGTTACTATGATATATTAGTGTTGATTTAATCAACTTGTTTCGAACATATAATTCTGTTATTACTTTCACAAAAATCATATATCAAATAGTGTCAAAATTGACACAAAATAGTTTTTAAATCAAATATTATATTATTAATTGTTATTTTATTCCTAAAAATCTAAGGTTCTGCCAAATGACTTATATAAGGATATATTTATTAATAATATACAATTTGGGGATCGTTTGGCATGTTATAGTAAGTGTATTAACCATATAGTGAAAGAAAACAAAAAGACACGGTAAAAGTTAAATTATTTAACTTAGAGTTAAATCTAATTGATAAGGTTAAAATAATACCCTAAACTTGTCTAAATCTTATTGGTTGATAGGATTTCGACCCTTCCCCACTTTATCTTCGAAATAAGACCCTTTGGAACCATTATAAACCGATTTTGACTTTAATATAAAATAATATTTTGAGATATTCCTAAGGTGCCCCTCTCCTCCCTTATAAAAGGACACCTCCTCCCCCTCCTCCTCACACCAATTTGAGCACTCAAGCTCGGCCAACCCCTGCCATTTTCTCCTCTCCACTTCCCTAGAATAATCCTAGAGGTTCTGGTCTTCCTCAAATACCAATTTTAGTTCCCTAAGAGGAGGTCTCCAAAAGGCGCTTCAAAGAAGAGGTAATTACCGTTACCAATTCTTTCATCTTTATTTCTTCTTCCACTTCTTCTTATTAGGTTGTTTCATTATGAAGTAATAACATCAGTATCACTCATATACTGATATGTTATTATAAGTATGAAACAACCCTATTTCACCATCTATCTATCCTACGGAAAAAGAAATCACCGCGCGTGCGTACGTACGGAATACCGTCTCCACACCGTGGTGTAATCTATTTTCCACCACCACCTTACATGGATGGGTATAATGGTGTAAAGAATAACTATACATAGTTATTACAACATCATATTTATTCTTATATATTGTATAATCCACTCCAATTCAATTCAATATTTATGGAAATGATATCATCGCTCGTGCGTACGTACGGACTACCGTCTCCACAACGCGATGAGATTCATTCTCCATGTTAACCATTTAAGAATGATTATAAAGTATATATAAGAAATAATAATGAAATATATGACATTATAAAGCTAATGTATTTATGTATATATATACATATGTATGTCATCTACTTACTTCCATTTCAAGACAATAAGGAAAGGAAAACAGCATTCATGCGTACGTACGGACTATCGTCTCCATGAACGGTGTTTTTCATTTTATTTATCTACCTATTATATATATATATATACTGAATATATATGATATATAAATCATATTTTATATTCTGGAAGTAATTAAATCATTATATAAGTAATAATGATGTCAAGAACAACAAGTCAAAACACCTACGATAAATGAAACGATTTTACCCAAAACGCTTCTTTAACATAGAACGGGTAATATAATGTCATAAGTGAACCATATATGATATCATAACAATGAATATGATTCTGTAATAAGTCAATAACATGATTTAAATCATTATACAGGAGGTTCGGACACTTACAAAGCAAGTCGGACCTAAGGTAAGGGAAAATATCACAATCTCACTTTTATCCGAGATTGTTTTTACTTTGGTAATTACTGGGGTGTATTTTATCATCCACATCCATGTTCCCTCGATATGTAATATTATTTCCTTCCTTCTACAATAGTTTATATCCAATTTTACCCTTCGGTAAGTTTTTTGTAAAAGATATGAAAGGAATCTTTTGTCGTTTTTCGTACGAGGTACTTTTTGACTTTTCCGACAAAAGTTAGAAGAATGTTTTTTAACTTATACGGCTTGAATGGATTTTTAAAACATTATTTCCAAGAAGCTTCCTTTACAAGTTTTCAAGTTTATTTTTAATCAAATTCTTTTATTTTAATGTTATATGACATGTTATGAAAGGAAAAATGTCTTTGAAGAAGAAAGTATATTTTCCTCAAGAATGGAGTTCAAGTGTTTTATCAAAATTATTTTCCATCTAAGATAATAAAGGGTTCTGTTTTTATCCCTATTATTACATTGATTTGATCATGTTGTGATGAAATTATTTTTATGAATTCCTTTATCTTATATGAATTGTTTTATGATGTCATGTTGTTTAAGAATCCCATTTTTATTACATGGGTTATGCGATGAGTTATGATTTATGATTATGTGGCACACATAAGAAAGGATTCATTATAAGATGGGTGGGACCTATATCTCCCTCCAATGCATTGGGTAAAGATTTTATATCTCATGAGATAGACAGGGCTGGAACGGTAGGTTATACCGGTTCAGTGAAACAGGACTGAAACGAGGGTTACTCGATTCAGAAAGGGACTTTGTCCACTAAGATAGTCTTGGCAATGAGTCATGACTAACAAGAAATGATTTTCCATGATTATGTGTGCATGCCACAAAGTTTTAAGTTTCATGTTATGATTATGGTTATCTCATTTTCACTTCTATGATTTGTTCCATGTTAAGATATTATGATCTCTTTTGCAGGTTATGATTTTCAAAAAGATATGATATGATTTTTATTTCTTTTGTATACCCTTACTGAGCATTTGAGCTCACCCTTTTATGTTTTCTTTTCCCCAGGATATAAAGAAAGGTTTTAGGTAAAAAAGGAAGATCTTTATGGGAGATTTTGAAGATATTTCACCACGATTAGAAGATTATATTCCGAGTTTCCAAAGACACTAAACTATTACGATCCTTGTGTGTGTGTTTTTGTTATGTACTAAGCATTCCGCAAAAGTAATGTAATGTCCATGTAAGTCAGGCTTCGGGTCTCTACAGTTGGTATCAGAGGAAAGGTTTAGTCAACCTTTGGAAACTAGGATGCGAAAACGTTAGTGTGATCCCTAGAGATATTTCTAAGGTATGTCTAGGGATGTCCCTAGGGATAAGTATACGTATAGGTTATAGTAATAGAATTACGCTAACGATCATAGAATTAAACCTAAGATGTTGGATATTGAAGGTACTCCCCCTTTATTATGTTGTTTTCCCTAGCATGATTTTTGCCTCTCACACTATTCTTTTTGGGTTTTAGAAAATGGCTGGAAACAAGATGATTCATGATAATGGAGGATATGATGGACAATGGAATGATATTCTTTATGAGCAACCAAATGAAATGGGATTTGGAAGTCCAAACATCATTATTATGCCGAATCAGCAATCTCATAATATGATCAATAAAGTAAAATTTGGTAAGTTTCCTGACTCAGCTAATAAGAGAAAGATGGAGTTTCATGATGATCATAGAGGAAAGAAAGTTCAATTTCCCCTATGTAAATCATGTGGGAAAAGGCATCAAGGAGAATGTTTCAAGGGAACTGGAAGATGCTTTGGGTGTGGAAAAGAAGGACACAAAGCAAGTAAGTGCAAAGGAAAAGGTTCATTTAACACCATGGATGAGGATAATGGTATTGCTACGACATCAAAAATGGTTAAGTGTTTTAAATGTGGAATGTATGGGCATTATAAAAACCAATGCCCTAAGGGAAAGACTCATGAAGAGAATCAGTATGGTCGTATGGGAAGTATTTATGTGGATGATGATGAAGAGACTACAAATGATATGTGAGATGAAAGAATTGTCGAAGCTCGGTCAATGGTTTAAGAAGGTAGTGGAATGATTACATGTTTATCAAGTGTAATGTTGTACTATAGAATAAAAAGACATCTAAGGATTGTTACACTGTTGTCTTTCCTTAAGTTTTGAAAGTTTATGATGAATGGTATGAGTAACAATGAAAGGTTATTTTTTGGAAAGTGGATGATATGCACATAATGAAGGGATAAAGAGAATCTAATATGTTTGATAGTATTCATGAGCTCATGATTGATATAAGGACTAAGTGATATCATGGTTTGAGTATATAGAATTTTGAGGATTTTGGTATGTGGAAAGTGTTAACTTTAAACTGCATTCATGTTTTCACTAAGGTATTCAAGAGAATACATGATTAAGGCCTTTGAATGTTTGGAATGTGACCAAAAAGACATATATGTGGGGATTAATGATAGTATTAAATCTCTGCTAATCGTTTTCACTATATTATGAGAGTAGACTGCAGTATTTTGGATAAGCCTAAAGATTAGAATGGATTATGTTGGACATAAGTTAGTATTGTTTAAGGATAGAAGTTTTTTCGATATTATTGATGGGATGTTATAGTAATATAGTTTTAGAAAAAGGACAACCTGCAGGACGGGCGACAACCCATCGCTTCGGACAAGGTTATGGGAATCGAACCCACAACCGAAGTGCGACTGGCCTTTATCGCCTACCACTGACCTACAGGAAGTCCCTATTTAGTAGAAAACTAGTTTTATTATATTAAGCAGTATGATATGTGAAGTATAAGTTCATTTTAGGAACCATATATGATTAATCTCACTATAGATCGACTTATGTATATAATTTTTGCTAACCTTTTGTTTGAAACAGATGGAATGACCCGTCATTCTATCACATGATCTGCTAACACTTCACGAATAACAAATTCAACTTCATTTATTTAAGAGACGAAGTGGAAATTGTTCAAGGCACGGACAACAGTGAGATTGTACCAAAATAAAGTAAGTATTTATTGTAATTCAAATTTTCAACTTTAGGGAAATGATCTTGAAAACCAAAAATGTTATCCTAGTGATCTTATACCTGATGAATCGGATGGTACCTTAGATCATCACAAATTTATGGATTTGTGATTATTGGATTTTCCATAGCCATGTTCTCTACCACTCTCCATCAGAACATGATGGTTAGATTTCTCTTCCATATCCATATTTTCACCTATGTGGAAACCCAATGATTAGTTTATTTGGGTAACCGTTACGTTTCATACTTTTGTTTTTAAAGATTGGTTTTGATATTCCTTTTTACGATGTGGGTTTCTATTAAAGAAACTTTCAAATAGTAAACCATTTATAACCCCGACGAATTTCGAGGGCGAAATTCATTTTAAGGGGGGTAGAATGTAACAGCCCAAGATTTTATAAAAAATATTCTTTTTAATTAATGTCTTGTGTTATACGCTACACCAAAAGGAGATTGCACAACATGCATCCTTGACTTGCCTTGCATTACACGCAATCACGACCTTCCTCGATAGCGTGTGTAATACGCAATACCGAGTTTCACTAAACAACGATATTCTATTAAAATATTATTAAAAATAGTCGTTATGAATAGTAATAACCACTTTTTGAAATTATGTAAATCTTATTTTTCAAAATGAACTTCATTTTTGGATTCAGAGTATCGAATTTAGCCTAAAGTGAAATTTTGGTACATTTCGGATAACTTTCATATTCTGATGAATAGTGAAAATTACTAAATTATAATTAAAAAACAACTTTTTTAATCGAAATAATTAATAGTGATAAATTATTAATTGGAGTAGTTTTAAAGTATATTTAGAATATATTTTTACGATTTAATACAATGTTGTTCATTGGATGTAATTGCACATTTAAACCAGACATAAACAAATGTCAATCTTTTGATAGATATTGTTTCTTAAAAACACGCTATTTCTTTTAACAGCGGGATTTAATTATAAAATTAATTAATGCAACTTCTATGTTATGAATTTGGTAAAATAGACTTCATTTTTGAATTTGGAATATGAAATATAGCTTGGGATGAAATTTTGGCACTGTTCTGAAAAACATCAATTTTTGATGAATAGTGAAACTACTAAGTGGTAGTTAAAAAACTGAATTTTTCATAAAACTTAATTTTACCGCTTCTGTGAATGGAATTTCAAAAATCCGAGAGACACGGTTGATGTCAGTAAGTAAAATGTGGTTCAATGAGATGAAAATAATTTTTGGTGAATAGTAACTTTTTTACTTTTATTTACCACGGTTAATAGTAAATAGGGTAACTAAGGGTAAATATGATATTACTATTACCCTAACACATGTCCTAATTCTATTGGATAAGTGTAATTCGACCAAAAACAACCTTATGAATATAATATGACCATTTAGGCCCACTTGGATTAGATTAGGACATTTATTATTATTTAATTCAAAGAAGAGTTAAAAGAGTTAAAATCAAAGTTTATTCACTAAAACATTTTTAATATAGGGTTATACATAAGATAAATTCGACTATAAATATTCATTAGAAAGATAAAAAGATTTCCTATATAATGATATTTTATTTATAATTTTTAGACTTTAAATAAATTAATTTATTTATGACACAACGATGATGTAGTAATTACCCTTTTAAGGAAATATTAACATAATTGATGTTATAAATACTCAAATGAATGTAATTTGAGACTTTTTATGAATTCCACTAATTTTATAGGTTACTATGATATATTAGTGTTGATTTAATCAACTTGTTTCGAACATATAATTCTGTTATTACTTTCACAAAAATCATATATCAAATAGTGTCAAAATTGACACAAAATAGTTTTTAAATCAAATATTATATTATTAATTGTTATTTTATTCCTAAAAATCTAAGGTTCTGAAAAATGACTTATATAAGGATATATTTATTAATAATATACAATTTGGGGATCTTTTGGCATGTTATAGTAAGTGTATTAACCATATAGTGAAAGAAAACAAAAAGACACGGTAAAAGTTAAATTATTTAACTTAGAGTTAAATCTAATTGATAAGGTTAAAATAATACCCTAAACTTGTCTAAATCTTATTGGTTGATAGGATTTCGACCCTTACCCACTTTATCTTCGAAATAAGACCCTTTGGAACCATTATAAACCGATTTTGACTTTAATATAAAATAATATTTTGAGATATTCCTAAGGTGCCCCTCTCCTCCCTTATAAAAGGACACCTCCTCCCCCTCCTCCTCACACAAATTTGAGCACTCAAGCTCGGACAACCCCTGCCATTTTCTCCTCTCCACTTCCCTAGAATAATCCTAGAGGTTCTGGTCTTCCTCAAAGACCAATTTTAGTTCCCTAAGAGGAGGTCTCCAAAAGGCGCTTCAAAGAAGAGGTAATTACCGTTACCAATTCTTTCATCTTTATTTCTTCTTCCACTTATTCTTATTAGGTTGTTTCATTATGAAGTAATAACATCAGTATCACTCATATACTGATATGTTATTATAAGTATGAAACAACCCTATTTCACCATCTATCTATCCTACGGAAAAAGAAATCACCGCGCGTGCGTACGTACGGAATACCGTCTCCACGCCGTGGTGTAATCTATTTTCCACCACCAACTTACATGGATGGGTATAATGGTGTAAAGAATAACTATACATAGTTATTAAAACATCATATTTATTCTGATATATTGTATAATCCACTCCAATTCAATTCAATATTTATGGAAATGATATCATCGCTCGTGCGTACGTACGGACTACCGTCTCCACGACGCGATGAGATTCATTCTCCATGTTAACCATTTAAGAATGATTATAAAGTATATATAAGAAATAATAATGAAATATATGAAATTATAAAGCTAATGTATTTATGTATATATATACATATGTATGTCATCTACTTACTTCCATTTCAAGACAATAAGGAAATGAAAACAGCATTCATGCGTACGTACGGACTACCGTCTCCATGAACGGTGTTTTTCATTTTATTTATCTACCTATTATATATATATATATACTGAATATATATGATATATAAATCATATTTTATATTCTGGATGTAAGTAAATCATGATATAAGTAATAATGATGTCAAGAACAACAAGTCAAAACACCTACGATAAATGAAACGATTTTACCCAAAACGCTTCTTTAACATAGAACGGGTAATATAATGTCATAAGTGAACCATATATGATATCATAACAATGAATATGATTCTGTAATAAGTCAATAACATGATTTAAATCATTATACAGGAGGTTCAGACACTTACAAAGCAAGTCGGACCTAAGGTAAGGGAAAATATCACAATCTCACTTTTATCCGAGATTGTTTTTACTTTGGTAATTACTGGGGTGTATTTTATCATCCACATCCATGTTCCCTCGATATGTAATATTATTTCCTTACTTCTAAAATAGTTTATATCCAATTTTACCCTTCGGTAAGTTTTTTGTAAAAGATATGAAAGGAATCTTTTGTCGTTTTTCGTACGAGGTACTTTTTGACTTTTCCGACAAAAGTTAGAAGAATGTTTTTTTAACTTATACGGCTTGAATGGATTTTTAAAACATTATTTCCAAGAAGCTTCCTTTACAAGTTTTCAAGTTTATTTTTAATCAAATTCTTTTATTTTAATGTTATATGACATGTTATGAAAGGAAAAATGTCTTTGAAGAAGAAAGGATATTTTCCTCAAGAATGGAGTTCAAGTGTTTTATCAAAATTATTTTCCATCTAAGATAATAAAGGGTTCTGTTTTTATCCCTATTATTACATTGATTTGATCATTTTGTGATGAAATTATTTTTATGAATTCCTTTATCTTATATGAATTGTTTTATGATTTCATGTTGTTTAAGAATCCCATTTTTATTACATGGGTTATGCGATGAGTTATGATTTATGATTATGTGGCACACATAAGAAAGGATTCATTATAAGATGGGTGGGACCTATATCTCCCTCCAATTCATTGGGTAAAGATTTTATATCTCATGAGATAGACAGGGCTGGAACGGTAGGTTATACCGGTTCAGTGAAACAGGACTGAAACGAGGGTTACTCGATTCAGAAAGGGACTTTGTCCACTAAGATAGTCTTGGTAATGAGTCATGACTAACAAGAAATGATTTTCCATGATTATGTGTGCATGCCACAAAGTTTTAAGTTTCATGTTATGATTATGGTTATCTCATTTTCACTTCTATGATTTGTTCCATGTTAAGATATTATGATCTCTTTTGCAGGTTATGATTTTCAAAAAGATATGATATGATTTTTATTTCTTTTGTATACCCTTACTGAGCATTTGAGCTCACCCTTTTATGTTTTCTTTTCCCCAGGATATAAAGAAAGGTTTTAGGTAAAAAAGGAAGATCTTTATGGGAGATTTTGAAGATCTTTCACCACGATTAGAAGATTATATTCCGAGTTTCCAAAGACACTAAACTATTACGATCCTTGTGTGTGTGTTTTTGTTATGTACTAAGCATTCCGCAAAAGTAATGTAATGTCCATGTAAGTCAGGCTTCGGGTCTCTACACCCATAGCACCACAACCCTCTAAAAAATAATCGTCGAAGCCTCATTGAACATCTATATCAAATGATGGGGGAAGTATGGGGAATTCCACTTCATCGAATCCTAATAATATCAAAGATCCCCAAATATTGAGTCCTTAAATGTTATATATATAAGGGAAATCATATGATTAGGTAACCTATGGGATATTTGGTCAATACAGTGAGACTCTTCTGCTTTAGGTATGTAAATACATTAATAATATTGGGAGAGGATCGCCTGAATAATCCTAAGTTACGCCTCTAAAAAAATGCGATTACATCTCAAACAAAGATTTGATGTTATGGACTACCTAAAAACTTTTCATAGTAAAAGAATCCCATCACAAGAGGACTTTTCACATGGACCATGAACGAATAAAATTTCACCAAATAAAATAGATCACAATAGTAACTTCCATAGAATCCATCCAGGAGAAAAAAAAACCCACAAGATGTGGGGGTTTTTACCACCACCTCCACCTATAGGGACATCAAACCCTAAGAGGATCCTAGAAATATTAGTCGGGGTTGTGAACAACACCCATCCCATAGGGCTAGGGGAGTTTTTATATTAATCACCACCATCAAGTTCATCACACCCCAATAGGGTCCTCATGAAATCAATAGTGGTTCCAGATCAACTATAACATGTAGGGATAGGGGAATTTATTTATCAATTTTTTTACTAGATCTATCAGATCCCTTACTGGAGTCCTATGAACCTCAACAACAGGATAAAAAAGTGCTAATATTTTCCTTGAATCATCTCTATCTCATAGGTATGGAGGTATTTTTATCATTATCATCAATATAAAAGGATTCAGTCTTCTCTAGGTTAGGAAGAAATCTTAAATAGTTGAAAACTCATCTATTCATCCCATCATGAGACACACATCATTCATTTGGGTTCTACTCAGAATGTACAAACCAAAACTCCCTTAATTTCACTATTCACATACCAAGACAAGGGCAAAGTATGGAGAAGGCAGTCAAACCCTGTATGGTTCATAGGCTAAAATGGTCCAATAAGACCAAGGGATAGAGAAATGACGCTGAATAAAACCTCTAATTAGTATTAAGTGGTGAATAATATCCCTATTGTGTGGAGGGTGATGGAGAAAATACCATTTCACAATACAATTCAATGAATTTCTTCACTGTCAATCCAAAAAATGATGTGGACCAAGATGTAAATGCAGATGGATGAAAAAAAAAAATAAATTGTTCCTTGTGAGTTTGGTGTTCTAGATGAAAAAAATGAGCTTTCACATATGTGGAATCAGAGAAGGATCTAGAACATGGCACCTAAAATTGATGAATTCCCACCTCTATGGAAAAAATGTTACATGGATAAAGGTAAATGTGTGGCTACATCCCACTCACCACCTATAAGATATGAAATTCCCTCTATAGAGGAAGGATTGGAATAATATTAGAATGAGATACAAAATCTTAGATAGATCAATTAGGAACTACTAAGGTATAATATTCCCATTATGTATCATCAGTAGATAGAAATAAATATCCCTCCTCCTATACATTAGGAGGGAGATAATATTCCTTTAAGAGAGAAATTTGAGCATCCGGTCAGTTCAATATCTAAGAAACTAGTCTACATAAATGAAAAAGTTAAGGATGATCATGAAATTACTCCATTATAGAAACAACCTATCAAAAATTTGGGTGATGATCCATTCCTAACAAGAATTGAGAGTCTGTAGTATATGAAAATGGGGGCACCTCATCATGCCTCACCCACTCCTTATAGATGAAAGAAATATAAGAACCACTAAAATCAATCTTGAGCCTATTAAAATACATATCCCTAAATAATTTCCATTGGAGGGCACTAACATTTTTATTTTGGTCCTCCTTGAGTAGATATTTGAACCAATAGGACATCTTTTCCCATGTTTTCATGCACTCCTCCACATTTATCTTCCTTTTATTAAATCCTATAATAATGATGAGATCATGCTTATTGATCCAATTTCAATACTCTTTATTAGTTTCCACATGTAATGATCTCTCATACATTCAGTTAGAAACATCAATAAGAGATCTAATCTCAAAGTCCACTTCAATAATTTCTTCCCCTAAGTAGTTGATAAGCTCTCATGTTGTCCCCTTATAGAGAACCTCCTTATATGTCTCACAGTTCTGATCATACAACCCAGGACAGATCCTAGGATTCACTATCACTGATTCTTGTAGCCTCTGATTAGGTACTCCCAACATGCCACCTGTGAGATATTGATCCTTATAATATCCACCAATATGTTCTTAATCTTTTAAGGAGTTTAATTCCATCTCCTTTTACCTAGAATTTTATAAATATCATATCTTCATTCGTTTGGGGGGAACATGATCCTTTATGGGATTGGAAGACCTTACTCATCAATTTATTTATCACTTCACGCCCATGTTAAGTTAAAAGATTATTGTAGACCATAAAAATTGTAAACAATGTGAAAATTAGAGGGTTTATGACTTCATCAATAGAATTAAACATTTTAACCTAATTACTCAACATTCCTCTCTCACAAGATAAATTTCAAGAACATTGTATTGATAATCATTTAGATGAGCTGAGAACAACTTTTATACCAATGAAGTATCCATATGGATTCTATGAGTTCATAGAGACAACACAATGGTTATAATTTTTCATTCAGAAAACTTAGGCTAAATCTCATCCAAATCCCACATACTAGGTTATTTCCTTGAAGCCATGGAAAATAACCTAATCATGATACGAGAGCCTAGGAAACCCAATGAGGTCAAACTCACTAACCATCCTGACTACTCCCCTTTCTATAAGATACTAGGACACACTATCCAGGACCAATTTTTCATTAAAGACATCATCTAGATCATGGTTGATTCTAGAAAGGTGATACTAGAGAAGTCCACGGTACAAGTGACCTATGTAACTTTCACCCTAATAGAAGTGGATGGTGACTTTCAAGAATTTTTATCATGTGTCAAAATAAGTTCAATAATTGGATGAATCAAAAGGAAACTAACTAACCTCATGTTTTCCTAATAACCTAGATTATCAAACTAGTAACGATCTCGAAACCCTATATTGATTCATTGAATACACCTCCTGTATGCAGATGTAATCAACACACACAATAAAATTCACAATATGAAGGGTCATATATAACACCTACAAAATCTTTAAATCTTTAAAATTTATTTCCTTCAACATTCGGAAAATGGAAACCACCCCACCAAATAGAAACCTCATAAGATAAAGAGCTTATATTTGGTTCTATTAACATAGTTCACATATCATTCCCCTTCTATATTGTTGAATATTCCCCTGAGTATGAGTTTCTTATACCTGACAAGGGAGCTGAAGGTTAAGGGCACAAAATTTGAGGATATAGGGGGTGACATGGGCATGGACAAACCCAACATTCTAGTCACATCACTATGGAAGAAATATATATAGCTAATACCCATGTGAGATAACTAGATAAATCCCAACATAAGCATGGAGATGCCTCAAATCTATCCAGCATTCATTCAAGCCCAGTCATTTTACACAGCCGATTGGAAGGGGTGTGATTGTATGATCATCCTAAAAAAAGTGGAAGGTCAATGTGTCCTACACCACATATAATGGATTCTCCCTCAAACTCTTCTAAATAACCTAGCCATTCGACCTCAAACAACTAATATCCTAATCCATATAATTGGGAGAAACCCCACCCAATGAAGAACAAGACTCTTGTAGAAAAATATAACATTTTGAAATAGTTGATGGTTGTCTCAGCCAAATTCTCAATCCTAAATGCTCTACATCTTTTAAAATAACATAGAGAGTCACTCATCTAGTATCTATTGATCCCATAAGAGTTAGAGATATAATTAAATACAACCTATGTTTATCAAGTGGATACTATTCCATTAGAATGTCATACAATCATCTCATTCCAAAAAAAAAGTATAAAGATGTCACATGGGGATATATCAGACCCCTATATGTTTCAATAAACTCAATAATGTTGATATACGAAGGTATTTGTTTGAAAATAGTTATAGGACCATCCTCTTCCAAATTTCGGCCCTCTGACATTTGGGATATATTGAGGGGCACTTACCTCCAATGAATCTAACCATTAAAGTATATGAAAAGAGAAATAAAATGAATCTTAGGAAGATAAAACTCAAGTCTTGATTTGGGGACCTCACATATAATGTTAATTTCATTGTTATCCTGAAAGATATAGCATATAATTTCCCCCTTGGAATAATTTTTCTCCATATCCACATGGAAGTTCCTTCAATATTTCATCAATTCTTGTAATTCCTCATTGATGGGAAGGTTGGAATATAACATGGTGATAGTACTCCCTTTGAGTATAGAGAATCTATATACACTGAGGAATGTTTCTACACAAGGGAAGGAAAAAAACAAATGGTAGTTGTTGATATGAAGTTTTCCATGCCTAATGGATTGGGGATTTCCATTATGAATCCTTGGAGTATGCTTGAAAATGATTATGTATTTTAGATAAACCTAATTAAGGATATATATTCAATCTTAGAAATCTATAGTGAACCAAAATCATCACTAGCTCATGCACATGTGATAACAATCACGTCAACTAAAATGTGTCCTTAAAAGGGTGGTCAAAACAATGATCTATATTGATCAGGAAATTATCTTGTGCCATTAGCAGATACCGAACATTCCAAACATAAGTTCTTTATGACTCAGTATTTCCATATCTTTCCTTCCCTTAATAGTAGTGTAAAATAATACAATCATCCCTATAATCTCTCCATGACGGCTCTAGAAGTTAGGGATGTGAATGTTTCTCCTCATGTATTCTATTATCTTGACAGTGTTAGATATGCCCCCGAACTATTCACCATGCCTAAGGATTCCCTCATAGACATAAATATAGGAGATGATGAGGATGACCTTAGCAATTCCCCTCCTTCATTTGAGGAAGGTGTCATCACCCCCATCTATGTGATCAAGAAGGTGAATTTGGAATATAAGAAGACTTATCACCTATTTTGATTAGTGATTCTATGCCTCTATAAGACTGGGAGATATATATTGAATTTCTAAAATATCATTGATACATGTTATTGTGGAATTATACATAGATTCTTGTGATTAACCCCGATGTGGTTACTCGTCACCAAGGCTTGCCCGATGAACATTGAGGTTTCAAGCAGGTAGCTAAGAGAATACACCCCTCTCATGATACTAATGTAGAATCAGTGGTTGATGAAATCAATCAAGACAAAAAAATTCCATTAGGTTCATTACCCAAAATGGATCACCAACATTATCCCCATTAATAAAGAGAACAAACATATCAGGGTCTATATTTAATTCTAAGACCTTAATCGACGTTGATCGAAGAATGATTTCCCATTTACAATATTATAAATTTTGATCAATTCAATTACTATATTTCTATCACATTCCTTTATGGATTGGAATTCATGGTATAATTAGATAAATATATCCCATAAAGATGTGGAATCTACAGCCTTCATAACACCTTAGAAGATGTTATTCTACCAGGTCACTCCCTTTGGATTATATAATTCTATACCTACTTACCAACACACCATGAATCATATCTTGAAAAACATATTGAATAAAATCATGGAATGTTATGTTGATTGACTTGTGGTTAAATCTTAACAATGATTTGATCACTTCACTAATCTTCAAACAATCTTTAGCAAGTTGCAACAACATATTTTGAAGATGAATCCTCTGAAGTGTGTTTTCATAGTAAAATTTGGAAAATTAAATGGATTTGTGGTACTCTACCACAATAAATAGGTTAATCCATAAAATATATTCTATAATTATTAAAATTAAACCCCCACAAGATCTTAAAGAACATAGGTTTATGCCAGGGAACCTCACTTATTTTCAGCATTTCATAGCCAACATAGATGAAAAATCCCTCCACTTTACTAAGTTAATAAAGAATGGAGTCTCCTACTAATTTGATGAGGACTTCTAAGAATAATTCAAGAATATGATGTGTTACCTACTACACTCACTAGTCCTGATGATGCTGATAGAGTAAAATACACTTATCATATGTGTGTATACTATGGGGTGTTCTCTTAGCATTGTACCTGCATAGAAAAATTATTCAGGTATTAAAACAACCTCTACCATCTTAGTTGTTTGATTCTAGGTACTGAGACACATTATTCTGATATCGGGATGAACTGTCTCACAATCATCTTTTGATTTCAAAAGCTAAGTCATTACATAGACCACTATAAAGTCTACTTGGTATCTCATATTGACCCACTCAAGTACATCATTCTCGACCCTATGTTGACTAGGTGTATGGCCCGATGGATGGATTTCCTAAAACAACATGACATCCAATTTGTGTCACATAAGGTAGTTAAAGGGATTTCCCTTTCTAATTTTATTTTGGTAAATCCCTCCCTGGAAATCATGCCAGTGGACATAGAACTTACAGATGAAGAGGTTTTATATTCCCATGACACTCCCAAAATGTGGGAGATAAATTTTGATGGGGCCTCTGGAAGTCTTATTAGCAAGAGGATGGATGTTCCAAAGATCATAAGGGTTGGTCTAGGGGATTTATTTGTCCCCCATGAAAATCCATTTTCTATATTATTTCTCACTATCTGAAGGATACACTAATATTGAGGCATAATACCAAAAAATTATCGCTAGCCTCGAGATATCCCTATAGCTGCAGAAAGCATAACTGGATATCATAGGGGTCTCAGAGCTAGTGATCAAACAAATCAGTGGATAGTAAGGAATAAATAAAGAATAATTGGCCCATATTCTTAGTTATGTTATAATATTGATGAAAAAACTTCCTTTTGAACCAATATTTCATCATATCCATTGAGTACAAAATGATCCCACCAATGCATTGGCTAATGTAGCCATAGTGTTGGAAGAACCTGATCAAGATAAAGCTGTTTTCCAAATCACAAATTGAAGGGTGATATAAAAATGATAAATTATTTCTTTTATGAAATAAATTATTTCATTAATTCCCCAGATAATGAAGAGTTAATTTCCACCTCTAGATGGTTGGATACTATAATAGATTACCTAAAAAATTGGAGCATCCCATCAGATAAATACAAAAGGGAAGTGATTAGACACTGAGTAGTGAACATCACCCTTCAGGATGGTCCAAATGACTATAAATACCTCCATAAAAAAATATTCACTGGATTCCACCTCATATGAATTGCAAAAGGATATATTCTCGCTATCATAGAAGAAGTCCATGTTGCTCCTGTAGTGATCACCATCCTAGGACCTAACTCTCAAAACAAATTAGTAGGATTGGTTACTACAAGAAAAAATGGTGAAAGATTATGTAAAATTATCTAGTAAATTTCGTGAATACTAGATTCATGAAAAATTTGTGCAACAACCCCCATATTTTGTACATATAGCTAAGTATTCCTATCCATTTTTTTAGGGAATAGATATTGTGGGGACATATCCCCCAGTTATAGCTAGGGGGTTTAAATATATCCTTACTGTAACTTACATCTTTTCTAAATGGGATGCGATAATACACCTCAATTATTTCAGGATGACTAATATCATTAACTTCATGATTCCTACATTATCACCATATTTTGTGTCCCTCATGATATAGACAAATAATATAACTAATTTCTATTCTTATGAGCTGAAAAAATTGTATGAGGAGCACAACGAAGATTCTAACAATTTTTCTTCTATAATGAAATACAAAATTGATAGATAGTGACCTTCAACATGTCTATGTTAAGTATACTCCATAAAATGGTGGATATTGAAAATATTTCTTGGATGGATAAGATTCTTTTAAGCTCTATGGGCATACTGTATGTCCACACACACACTACTATGTAGGAAACCTCATATTTGTTGCTTTATGGGATTGAGGTAGTGTTTTCCATTGAAGTTCATTTTCACCACTAAACGAATTGATATCTACAAACAAATCATTGGTGAAGAGAAATCACAAAAGTGGACAGATGAGTTGGAATGGATCGATGATAAAAGGTTTCATACACTGCAAAATCACAAAATTCCTTAGAATCAGATTATAGGAGACTTCAATGAAAAGGTTCACATTTGAAACTTTATTCAAGGAGAACTAATATTGTTCCTTAAAACCCTGATGACACTAGGAAGAAAATCTCCAAATCTAGAACCTAGGTGGGAAGGTCATTACATCATACATTAGTTTTATTTCAATGGAGCTTACTCATTGTCCATAATAGACAGAGAAAGTGTTATGCTCACCACCAATGATAGGTTTTTCAAGAAAAACTTTTCATAGTTGTCTTGAATAATTCCAAGTCTTGGGAATAAGACTTTAAACTGCATCGAATCTTACATCTATACCGTATAATGTTAAACTACATGGAAGAATTCATTACCTCATAATGTTAAACTACACGGAGGACATCCTTACTATGGAATTAAACTACACAGAATACATATTTACCACATTAAAGTAAACTTCACATAGGATTTTACTTCAGGAACAATTCATTTCACATGATATATATCTATGATAAATAAAAATGATGTACTTCCATCCCTATGTGTGAGTATGATCCATATAGGGAATTTTACATTGAATAACTATGTGTGGATTGATTCCACATGTTAAAATATACGTATTGACACCCATATCTCTAATCATAGATCTAGACATTGTATAAATGTAAAAAATACCCCCTCTCTAGGTATGGACCAGACCTGTGCAGAGAATTTACTATTTCAATAACTATGTGTGGATTGATTCTTATTACCATTGGATACATAGTGACTCCCATATCTTCAATCCTAGGTCAAGCCACAATATGGAAATGTCTCCCCTATATAAATATGGGTCAGAACTATGTATATAATTTTCATAAAAGAACTACATGTGGATTTATTCTTGTTTACACAAAATATGTAGTAATGCCCAAATCTATAATCTGGGGTTAACTATAATATAAATGGGAAATTCTCTACTCTTGGAATATCGGTTAGACATGAATAGATATTTTTTCATTCAAAAACTATGTTTGGATTTATTTCTATTAAAAAATAATATATAGTGATACTCAAATATCTAATAGTTTCCCCAATCATAATATAAATGGAAAAAATAAGCCCTCTAAACATATGGCTTAGACCTGTATAGATAATTATTCATCTAAGAACCATGTGTGACTTTATTCCTATTACATTAGGATATGTAGTGATTCTTAGATCACATATATCAGGTCAAGCTATTATATGATAAAAATTCCCTATCCCCATAGATGAACTCGAGGTGTGTAGTGAATTTTACATCCAAGAACTACATGTGGATTGATTCTTGCCATCACATGATATAAAATGATGCATGGATCCTTCATTCCAGGCCCATACATGAGTTTCCATCACTTCCAAATATGTAAATCCATGAGATTTAGATATTTGTAGAGGTTATAGTCCACATTAAATTGTGAACACCCCCACATATTCCCGATCACATATTCTTGTGATGTTTAATCACTTTCTAAGTTATCCCTTATTTCTCCCGATGAGTATCACTCATGTGGGATTAGGGATACTTTAAATCATCTCTAGATGGAATGACCGATACATTTTCTTGATATGTAATTACATCCTGGTCACAGGATGTTAAAATCTAAGACCATGTCCTAGTCTCATGAAATTGAATTGTACAACCACATTTTGGTCACATTACATTAAATTTCATGACCATGTCCTAATTTCATGACATTAAATTCCACAATAACATCTTAATAACATGATATTAAACTAAAATACAAGATTTTTTCATGCTGAACATATTTTCCTCCTAATGAATTTGTATTCAAGAATTTCATGTCTTATCTCTCTTCCCCGAAAAGGTGGTCAATACTCATTGGAATAGAATTTAGGGTGCCTAAACCCTTCTTGAATATTATTTTCTCCATTATCAAAATTCATATATTTTATATCTTAGTTAATACCAAGAAATTACTTGATTTTATACCCTTCTCTTGGAACCCTAAAG
This sequence comes from Viscum album, assembly GCA_963277665.1. NCBI lineage: Eukaryota > Viridiplantae > Streptophyta > Magnoliopsida > Santalales > Viscaceae > Viscum > Viscum album. The sequence goes on from OY728166.1 coordinate 1,043,289,473, forward strand.
ACCTTGGGCTCCCCTTCTCCTAGTTCTCCCCTATAGAAAACTAGTAAAGAGGATTGGTTAATACAAAGGGGAACCACTAGTATTCCATGGTGAATAAAACAATGCCTAACATATTGCTCCTAGTGGGTGTTTAGGTCCCATAGGATATCCCCCCTTAAATCCGAGAGTTGTTATCCCAAATCATGGAATATAAGATTCCACTATTACTAAGGGTTTTCTCGTACCCACCCGTCTCCACCTTCCATTGACTCAGATATTCTTAGGTTGTGATTTAAACTTCCTATAAACAAAATATTAATAAGAATTGATATACTCTTGATGTTACACATATTTGTATCATACCAATGTTTCATATAAATATGATGACATCACATTCTTGTACCCTTTTCACTTTGTGGTTCGAATATCCTATTAAGACATATCTTCATAGAGCTTCAAAATACCTTTGGACACCCCACTTTTTCACCTAATTAAATGATACATTTCATTCATTTTTCCCATTTCCAAGAAGGATAAAGAATGAATTAGTGGTTTATGCCTTTATATTCCATGTCATAATGATAAGACTCTAAACTAAACAACATTCATATCAAAAATAATTGTGGCTTTATTCCTATTACCATAGGATATATAGTTACAACTGGGTCTTCAATCCTAGTTCCTATCACAAATTAACAATAAAATGACCATTCCCTAGGAATGTGCATCATCTGTATAGGTATATTTCTTCATAATAACTACATGTGTCTCGATTCCCATATTATAGGATATGTTGGGATTCTTGGAACTTCCATTATAGATCCAAAAGTGAGTTCTCATCACTCCCAACTATTTCCATATAAGAGAACCATGTTTTTTTGATTAAATTTCATACCAAAATGCAAGTTCCCCCACATATTCCATATCATGAACTTTCACATAGATCAATTGAATGTCCAATTCTCTCTTATTTCTCACAACAAGCATGTACCATGTGAGCTTAGGGATCCTAGAATGTCTCTATGACTAGCACGATCAAGGTGAATTTTTTCTAAAGATAGGTAACCAAGTCATAGTCGCATGTAATTCAATTTCACAATGATTCCCTTTTCACATGACATAAAATTTCATGGAAATAGGTCTTCATGTTGAAGGGATCATACCCTCTAATTGTCATGTTCAAGAATCAAATGTTTTGTTCCTTCAACTTGAAATGTGTTCAATAAACACTTTTATAGAATTTAGAGTGATTAATAAATTATTGAATCTTACATTCTCCATGAATCAATAATATATCTTCGATACCTGAGTTGATAACAACCAATTCCTCATGTTATTCTTCTTCTCTTGGAACCCCATAGAACTTGGGCCCCCTTATCCTTGTTATCCCCTATAGAAAATTTGTATCAAAGACTTGTTAATCTGAAGGGACACCACAAGGATTTTATGGTGAATAACACAATTCCTTATAGATTTTCCCAAGTGGGTGTTTTAATCCTAGAGGAGATCCTCCCCCCCTTAAATCCACGAGTTATTATATCGATGGTGTGGGATATGGGTTTACTACATTATAAAATTTTAACATATACTCACTAGTTTACACCTCAAATAAACATTGATATTCACAGGATATGATTTAGACTTCCCATAACCCAAATATTTAAGTGCATCCATACACTGTCGATTTTACACATCTGTGAATGACACCCATGTCAAAAAAATATTATAATATCATATTCATTTTCCATTTTCATCATGGGGTATACATCTTCTATGAAGACTCAATTTCCCTATGTTTTTTCATTCCTCTCAATGATAAATCCTACTCATGCGACGTTAAACTACATGATAATGTTCTTTTCATATGATGTCAAACTACATGACAACATCCAAGTCACATGAAATTATAGTGTATGACAACATTCTAGTTGCATAATATTAAACTACAAGATATATGGGTTGTCCTACAAGACCTAAAATTTCTTATAGTGGGACATACTCTACATCAATATGTTCTATGGATGAATCTTGTACCTCCATTCCAGAATGAAATATGGAAATTTCCTATCTCTACATATGAGCCCGACCTATGTAGAGGACCCCTAAGACAAACATGATGTTGAGACTCACTAAGGTAAAAAACATGCCCCTATACCCTACATATAAATCAAATATACACAAAGGTATCTCTATAAATTATATGACTATGGAATGATTTATTACCTTATAATATTCATAGGGAAAGCTAAGGAATCCAAGATTTAATAAATAAATATGCCTCTATATAAGGATGTCTAATTCATGCAAACTTGCTTTACCTACTAGAGATAGACGTATGGCTTGCTTGAACATGAGATAGAACTATTCAAGAAAGGCTCTATCATATGTTTACCCACTAGTATTCCTGTGTAGGAATAAAATATGAATCTTTAATATAAAAAAACTGACTAGTGAAAAGTATCTTTAATGATATATTGCACAATTTTAGACTAGTTCCCACATCCTTACCGTATGACGTTAAACTACAAGGAAGATGTTTTTGTCTCATGATGTTAAAATGAATGTAACATGAATCCCCACCACATGACACTAAACTATAAAGATCATCATCTATAATCACTCCTCAACAAAGGACAACAAGAGCCCGAACCTGGGCAACCAATGTTCAGGATGTTTTCCATTATCTTTCTGATCACCTCAGTCCATAAAATACACTTCATGTCTTGAGTGTCACAAGTTACCGTAAAACACTCCTAGACATTAGAGAGGAGAAGGGTCCCTTCTGTATGATAATGCATGTAATACCTATGGGTAAGAGCATAAGGGGACTTGACCCATCAACTAGAGGTTTCTCCTCCTTATAGGAAAGGACCTTCAATCCATGTAAAAAACGTCATCATTATAGTGGAGCTTACCAGCATAGAGTGATTCCTGGTCATCCATAGAATGATGATACCATACCATTACCCATGAACTGAGAACCTTGTGCCATGATATACAAAATTTTAATCACCCACTCAAAGGGATGTTGGATTATTCTTGACATTAGGAGTCCTAATTAGGATTTTGTGTATACACCCCCTGGTACTAGGTCTACATGCATCATGAACTTAAACCAAACACACTTTGGTCAATTATGTATGACCTTAAAATTTATTCTTTGATGGTCAAAATTTCAAGACCCTAAACAGATAATGAAGGAGAGATAAATCTTGTCAGTATGAAAACTCGCAAAGAGTAGTCGAAGAAAAATTCAAGTCCCCTCTCACTAAAATCTTCATCTCCAGACTTTAAGAGAAATTAAGAGAATAAATAAAATTCACAATGATCATGGGGCCCATATTGTGACCCTAGTAAAATTTGGTCCATTCTCACTAGACCCCCCTTGTCCATGAAAAATTTAGAGAAATGATTTATAACATCTCCTCGTCATGATAATGTGTTTAGTATGAAATGAAAAAACTTTTAGGGTTCATGAAACTTTATTGAGTATTAAATTTTCCTTAAACCACTTAATGTCCTTGAAGTATGAGCTAACAGAACCAATTCCCTGAGTTGATACAATTATCTTAAAACTGCATAGCCTTGAGTTATTTCTCTTGGTTCTCCCCTATAGTGTATTTGTAACAGGGACTGATTGATCATATTGGAACTCACTAGGATTCAATGGTGAATAACACAATTATAATTACAGTGTGACTCGAGGATTTTTAATCGATGAGAAAAGGTCCCCTTTAATTCATGAGTTATTTCATGGGATATGTATGATACTAGTTTCCACCGTTACTAATGATTAACTTGGATCCACTATCCTCCATTTTTAATTGACTCAGATATTCCTTGATCATGATTTAAAATACCCATAACCTGACTATTTAAGTGGATTTGACATCCTTGATGTTACCCCATCATGTATTGAACCCATTATCAATGAAGGAATATGGTACTCTATTCATGATCCTTTTTGGTGGTCCTTATCGCATGACTCAAAACCGCAAAATGTAGGGCTTGAGATTCCCAACCATAAACAAAACTGCATTAGGGTGACAAAACCCTTTTGGGATATCTATCTTCTCCATATCCCGCTTCATCTTCAAAATATCAATTAATGATGCATGGTATCAAAACCCTTCATGGATTCTCATTATTGAGAATCCTTGTAAGGATGAAGGGTTCCCAAAACCTCCATGAATACCCATCCTTCACAACCAGTAATAGATGGTCTGAGATAGATGACCATAAACTAAAATAGTAGATGGACCAAGATAGAAGACCCTAAACTACAAAAATAGATGGTCTGATCTAGAATATCCTAAACTCCATCAACCTATGATTTGATCTTGAATTCCCTAAACTACAAAAATATATGGTCTAATATCGAGTACAATAAACAACTGAAATAGATGGCGAATCTAGAATAAACTAAAATAAAGACACATATATTATGTGCTAAAATATCTTAACCTACTTAAATAGATGGATTGATCTAAAATAAACTAAAATACACCAACATATGCTTCGAGCTAAAAGACGTTAAACTAAAACAAGAGATGGTCCAAGCTAAAAGATCCTAAACTACAGAAACATATGGTCCAAGGAAAAATACCCTAAAATATAGTAATTTTTTAGTTTGTTGGGAATTAAAATATCCAATTAAAAAAACACAATGATTTTAGGGTGGAAAATCATAAAGGTAACTCTAGGAAAAAGTTGTTTATTTTCTTTTTGGAAACACTATTTGTGTGATCCAAGAAATATTGAGCACTTATGAAATAGAAAGGACAAAAAACATGATTAGTTGAAAACCCATAATGGGAGGCCTAATAGAATTCTGATTCTATACCTATTAATATTTTCTCATATAAAACTTAGTAAAAATTCACGTCAATATAAAAAAGAGATAAATGTTCTTATGGTCCATTATCTAGCCCTATAAAAAAAATCATGTTGTTCTCACTAGGTTTACTATCCAAGTTTAATATTAGGGTGCATTTATATTTCTTAGGTATCATCTGAGGGCACCCTATCCTATCATGTCTTGAATCTATATGAGACTCATTCCATCCTAGAGGAACTTAAACATCATACAGTGGCTTACTATGTGTGGTGTAATATGTGGAAAGAGAGACATATTTGTGCAACATATCCACCAAAACATGGGTCCCTACCCATTCATTCCTCACAAAGTGATGAAATCACCTTCCCTATATAAGAGATATATATATGTATGATCTTTGATCATAGATATCTTCATCCATGAACCTATGTTCCCTATTCTTGATATTTTTTTTATAGAAATGTTCTATCTCAGAACTATATACAAGTTAATTCCCATTCCATTGAGATGTGTAGCGATATTCAAGATCGTTATTTTGAATTTAGACACCATGAGTCAAGTTTTTTACTTGGTGGTTCTCAGAAACCCCCAATTAATGCACTCCTAACAAATACTCTTGTAGGGATCAATAAAAAACCCCATTGTTTGTTCAAGTAGAAGAAGACATTAAATATATTTACCTTAGAATAAAATTCATTTAGTTAAAATGATTCCAATTCTAGGGGGTATATTGTTGGTACCCATTTTTCACCAAGAAAATTTACATTGGAGAGTTGAGATATGTAAATACCATGAAAATACAATTTATATTTTTTCTTGTATGACTTATAAATTGTATCCTTGAAGAAAAAGTCCTGGGATTGGGATTTTCATTATAAGGGCACATATATTTTATGACAACCCTGCTTTTATTACAAACTTAAACATGATTTATTACATAAAACTTCACTTGATACAACAAGAAGATTGAGAGGTTTAGTGTCTTTGGGGATTAGGATCATTACATAAAAACATAAAACATGAAAATAAAACATCTTTATTGAAAACTTCTTTTACATGACCACTATATTCCCTCGTAATTAGCATTGCATGGGATAACCTGAGGACATGTATAAGAAAAGGGTGAGCTATAAATCCCAGTAAGGGAATACACATGGAATAACATGAGGAGTACAATACATGTTAGACAATAGGAATATCAATAGATAACAATAGAAACATGAACATAATGGCATGATAAAGCATGATAATCATAACATGGGAATGTCGCAACAACACTTAACATGGAATTAGCATGATCCAAGGCTCATTGCACATAGAGCATGAGTAAACCCTCATTGCACATGAAGCATGAGTAAACACTTATTGAAATTGAGTTATCATGATTAAACACTCATTTCACATGTTGTATCATGATACTATACTTTACCCAATGCATTGGAGCGCTATAAGGGCGCACCCTTCTTAAACATTTTATTTCATGCATAAGTGTGCCACATGGATCATAAAAAATTGATTCATAAAACATAATAATTTATTCCACGATAAAGGAATGTGGAATTCATAAATGAAACATTATAATCAATAAGTAAATGTGCATAAATGTGAATACCATTGATGGAGAAATGGGCATGGTATTCACTACACAATGACATTGGCTTAGAAAATCGGTGCGATTTTGGCAGCATAACGGCGTGACATAAGAATTCATAAAAAATGGTTGATGAGAGAGAAAGGGGTTCCTAATAATATTTACATGTAATTTAAAGTAAGGAGGTCATATAGATACATGTCCCAACAATTTTAATGGAATTTAGATTCATGATAAAAAAGTATTGCATGAATGTAAATGAGGAGAGAGACGTTCCTTTCAGAATTTCGGCATTGTAACGGGTGTACATGGGAGCCATTTAATGAGAGAGAAAGGGGTCTCACATCATTAAAAAATAGATAGGGTAGTAAGGAGGAGATGATAAACCATACCCCAATATTCATAATTGAAATTAAAAGGGAAAAACAACTTAAAAAAAAATTGGACAAAAATGAGAAAGGAACAAAAAACCCTTACTTGGAAGTGTGCTTCCAATGGCTAGAGAGAGGATTGTGAGAGGCTTGTTGGGAGCTTGGGGAACCTTTGGAGGATTCTGTAGTGATTAGGGTAGAGGTTGGACGAAACTCCAAAGGCTTTGAGTGAGGATTAAGTGGGATCTTGGGTGGGTTTATATAGGAAAGGTGAGGGAATTCTTTATTATTTAGGTTTGGGTCCCCTTACATTAAATTAATCCAAACCACAAACCATCCCATGGTTTTTGACCATGGTTTTTAGCAAAGGGAAGAGGAAAAAAATATTTTATAAGGCCAAAGTCCTAACTTCTTAAAATAATAAGGTTGCTTATGTGGAGGTGAGTCACACTCCCATGGAAATTAATTGAAAAAGACAAGGTGTTTAATAAGTCTTGAGGGGTCCATTAATGCTTTGAAAAGTAAGTCAAACAAACCCAAAATAAAATTATTTTAATGTTAAAACATATATTGGCCGAACATAAAGATTATAGTATTTTATTACATCACTATTGGGTCATTATGATGTCATAAAACACATTATATATTTAAACGATATTTAATTTTTACCCAAAAATTTGACTGTCTCAGAAAATTATGAAAAATTCACCATTGGATAATTTCGACTTCCTAATTCTATAAATAACATTTATTTTATCTAAATAATTTTCTAAATATTTTAATTTTCACTTTTTAAAATAAAAACCGACATTTATCGAAAATTCACGGGTTTTGACAGAAATGGATTTCAAACCTTAATAAAAATTATAATTGCATTTATAAAATTATAAGATCATTTATATTTAATAAAAATTAATTTAATAATAAAAATATTTTATTAAAATATTATTTAATTCAAAAATCCCTTAATTTTAAAAAAATATAATTCTTAATTAAATAATAACTAAAAACACTATTTGTACTTTAAAAATTATTTACAATGTATCAATAATGACAAGAAAGTATATAAATTATTATATACAAAACAAATAATGTACATGAACATAGTACTATCGATTCGTTACATAACCCCTTAAAACAGTCGCATAAGATCTAAGGGTAAGGTGTGCGATGGTGACAGACTCTTGGGGTGGCTCAGATAACATCGCTCAAGTGGTAATTTCTATCAACTTCCACTATTCCCGTAGACGGTCCCATTCGATCTTGACATGATGAAGCTCAGCTTGGGCTTGGTCAAGAGCGAAGCCCAAGGATGCCACCTCTTTTCCAAGCTTCGACAAATGGGCTTCATATAGGGCAATTCTACTGGATGAGGCCATCGCTTCCTTTGTCTGAGTAAATTTGGATTTGTTAAAGTCCTATATTTATACTAATCATGTGATCACTATTAAATGAATATATTAGAAATAATCAAAATTATTAACATAAAACCAAAGAAATTGACATTTTATATAAACATAAAGAGACATTTAATTTGATCAAGAGGGATTTCCATTAATGAAACTTTGGGTCGTTACAATATTACCCCCTTAAGAAATTTCTCCCTCGAAATTTTCCTTTTCCCACACTAAAACAAATGCAGGTAACTCAGCTTCATCATATCCTCTGATTCCCAAGATGCTTCTTCAAACTTGTGGTTTCTCCACAACACCTTGATGAGGGGCATTGTATTATTTTGTAGAACTTTTTCTCTACGATCTAAGATCTTCACTGGTTTCTCCTCATAAGAAAGATCATCTTCCAATTGTACCACCTTAGAAGAGAGTACATGTGAAGGGTCCGGTATGTACTTCCTTAAGAGGGATACATGAAAGACATCATGCACTTTGGCCATGGTAGGTGGAAGTGCTAGTCGATAGGCCACAACCCCGACACGATTAAGAATATCGAAGGGGCCGATGTACCTTGGACTTAATTTCCCTTTCTTTCCAAACCTCATGACCTTCTTCCATGGAGATATGCGTAGAAAAACCATGTCTCCAACTTTAAACTTAAGGTCTCGTCGACGGTTATCTGTATAACTCTTCTGCTGAATCTGGGCTGCCTTGATATGCTGCTGAATGGTTTTTACCTTCTCCACTATTTCCTCGACCATTTCTGGTCCAAGAAGCTTACGTTCTCCGACCTCATCCCAACATGCCTGTGTTTTTCACCTTTTCCCATACAGGGCTTCATATGGTGCCATTTGGATGCTCGAGTGGAAACTGTTATTATAAGAGAACTCAACCTGAGGAATATGTTGATCCCATCCTCCTTTGAATTCCATTGAGCACGCTCTCAACATGTCCTCAAGTGTTTGGATAGTCCTCTCGGATTGGCCATCAGTTTGAGGATGATAGCCCGTACTGAAGTTCAGTTCAGTATTCAGTGCATGTTGAAGACTCTTCCAAAACTTAGAGGTGAATCTTGGATCTCGGTCAGACACAATAGATAGTGGTAATCCATGCAACCTTACCACTTCCCTGATATATATCCATGCCAGTTGATCCAATGAGAAATCCTTTCGAATAGAAATGAAGTGTGCAGTCTTTGTAAGATGATCCACAATAACCCAGATTTCATTGTTGCCTTTTGGATGTCCTCGGAAGTCTAGTGACAAAGTTTATGGTGATGTTCTCCCATTTCCATTCTGTTATGGGAAATGGTTGCATCATCCCCTTAGAATTCTCCGTTTCTACCTTCACTTGATGGCAAACCAGTCACTTTGATGTATATTCAGCGATCTCCTTCTTCATATTATCCCACCAAAAGTTTTCTCAGAGATATCGATACAACTTTGTGCTCCCTGGGTGAATAGAAAAATTTGAACTATGTGCATCATCCAAAAGTTCCTTCTTCATCTCCAGACTTGATGGAACACATAGTCTTTTCCCAAACCACACAATTCCTTCTTCATTAACATTAAACTCTGAGGATTTCCCTTTTTTGATAGCTTCCACTTTTTCCTGAATTCCCACATCATCCTTTTGAGCATCCTTTAACCTTTCCAAAAGATATGGTTGAGAAATCATTTGTGAAAGGATTCATTATGTTCCCTTCTTTATTATTCCCATGTCCATCTTCATCAAGTCTAAGAAGATTGGATCCTTATCAATTCTCATCATTGATAGAATCGTTGGGTCCTTTCTACTTAGGGAATCTACCACCTTGTTGGATTTCCCAGGGTGGTAATGTATTGAACAATCATAATCCTTGATGAGATCTATCCATCTTCTTGGGAACAGATTAATCACTTTATGTGTGAATATATATTTAAGACTCTTGTGGTCAGTATATATCTCACATTTCTCTCTAAAGAGATAATGCCGCCAGATTTTCAAGGCAAAGATCACAGCCTCCAACTCTAGATCATGTATTTTATAGTTTTGCTCATGTATTTTCAACTGCCTTGAGGAATAGGATATCACTTTATCGTTCTGCATTAGCACACAGCCTAAGCACTTCTTTGAAGCATCACTGAATACCACAAAAAGTTCCCCACTTGTGGGTAAAGTGAGTACAGGCGCAGTGATAAGCCTCCTTTTCAACTCCTTGAATCTTTCTTCGCATTCATCACTCCAAGAAAACTTTACTCCCTTTCGAGTTATCTTGGTAAGAGGGTTGGACAGTCGTGATAAATTTCTCACAAATCGTCGATAATATCCAGCTAACCCCAAGAAGCTATGGATATACGTTACCGATGTTGGCCTCGGCCATCCCTCAATTGCATCTGTTTTGGAGGGGTCCACATATATCCCATTGCTTGTGATGATATGGCACAATAATGAGACCTCCTTCAACCATAACTCACACTTGCTGTACTTTTCATAGAGATTCTCCTTGCGCAAGGTCTCTAGTATAGTTCTTAAATGCTCCTCATGATCCTCCTTGGTTTTGGAGTATATTAGAATATCATCTATAAATACTACCACAAATTTGTCGAGGTAATCTCTAAAGACTCTATTCATCAAGTCCATAAAGATTTCTGGAGAATTGGTGAGTCCAAAAGGCATTGCTATGAATTCATAGTGCCCGTATCTTGTGCGAAAAGCAGTCTTGGGGATATCTTCCTTCTTCACCCTTAAATGATAATATCCTGACCGCAAGTCCACCTTGGAGAATTATTGTGCTCCACGCATCTGATCGAACAAGTCATAAATTAATAGGAGAGGATACTTGTTCTTTATTGTTATTTTGTTAAGTTCACGATAATCGATGCAAAGCCGCATTGACCCATCCTTCTTCTTGATGAAGAAAACTGGTGCACCCCATGGTGAAGAACTTGGACGTATAAACCCTTTATCTAGATTCTCATGTAGTTGTTTCTTCAACCCTTTAAGCTCTACAACAACCATTCTATATGGAGTCTTGGATATTGGTAAAGCTCCGGGTATAAGTTCAATTGAGAATTCAACATCTCTTCTAGGAGGAAGACCAGACAGTTCCCCGGGAAACACTTCTGTGAATTCCCTCACAAAAGGCATTTCTTCAAGGATGGTTTCTTCCTTGGACTCAATCATCTGAGCCAGATACGCATGCTCATAGGGAATTAATATCCATGCTTGATATGATGCAACTAAATGAGATTCATCTTCCTCCTTACACTTGTAAAGAATTGGGGGTCGATTCTCCAAATTGAGTGTGATTTCCCTCTCCCGAAAATTTATGTTGGATCTATATAAGGAAAGTCAATCCATGCCAAGAATTGCATCAAATTACACCATAGGGAGTATGATGAGGTTCTCCAAGAAATTAAATCCATAGATTATAATAGGGGAGGACTTATATTCATGAGATGCAATGATTTCCCCATTTTCTGTACTCACCGACATCTTCACTTCAATGATTTGTGGTGGTGTAGGGATTGTTCTACTAAACTTTTGAGATATAAAAGAATGCATAGAACCTGAATCAAAAAGTATGTTCGCTATTGTTGAATGAATAACTAGCGTACCTATCAGCCCTTCGTTGTTAGGGTTCACTTCGGCAGAAGTGATGGAAAAAGCTCTTCCTTGCTGCCTTGGAGGTTGTTGGTTGCCTTCGAAAACCCTTGGATTAGGGCACTGATTTGAAAAATGACCTGGTTCTTTGCATTTGGAGCATTGAACAATGCGTTGAGGTTCAAATGGAGTGTTCCTCTCATCTATCGCAGTCGAGGGTCTTTCTTGCCGATAATTAACACCTAGGTGCCCTTCTCTTCCACACTTGAAGTATTTCCTCATCCCCTTAAGGCAATTTCCAGGGTGATTCTTTCCGCACTTTTGGAAAGTGGGGTGCTGGATCTTCTTAGCACCGTTGGATTTATCCATCGGACCACCAGCATTGAAGTCCAACTTACTATTCTTATCCCCATGATACCCTTGTGATTCCTCGATCTCCATTTCGACCATGAGGGCACATCAGACAATTTCCTCATAGCTGTTGAAGTTACAGATCGCTAATGCTTTCCGTAGGCTAGGCTTCAGCCCACCAAAGAAGTAGTCAACTTTGCATTTGGGGGTAATGACAAAGCCATAAGCATATAGTGAAAGCCTTGTGAAGTTTTCCTCATACACTCCAACAGATTATTCATCTTTTTTCTTGAGGGAAAGGAAGTCCCTTTCCATATTAAGCCAGAGGGTGCGCGGAAAATATTTATCGAAAAACATATTCCGAAAATCCTTCCATTCCAACCCATTGATATCCTCCTCAGGCTTCATATTTTTGATCAACATCCACTATTGATCAGCTTCACCCTCCATATGATAAGCAACCAGGAGAACCTTTCTTGTTCAGAACATTGAAGGATGGAGAATATCTTTTCAATGTAGTTGATCCATAGTTCAGCGATCGTGGGATCAGATGATCCACTAAAATTAGGTGGCCTTTGTCTCATGAAGCTCTCGATAGTGAATTGTTCTTTCTTAGGGGGGGTTGAACGTTCCTCTTGACCCGTGTTTCTATTCAAATCTTGAGTTAGCTGAGAAAGAAGCGTGACAAAGTTTGCGATTCCCGCTCCCATTGGATTGGGCATCTCATTAGTACAGTCATCACACTGATCTTCACATCGGTTGTTAGCCCGAGTCCTCCTATTACCGGCCATTGGCTGGAATAAAAGGAAAGTTATGGGTAACACATAAATGGTAATCCAAAGACAAAAGTTGATGACTTATAAATAAACTTTTATTTCCTTAACTCATGAGTCTATAGGCTTCAATCTAGGCTTTTCATGATCTAATTTATAACATATATTCCTAGGGGCATTTTTTCTAATTCCCTTAATAAGGGTTCATACTAAGCTTGTGAATTTTTTAAAACACATCCCTCGGGAGTGTCATAACCAAGAGTGAAACAAGGCCCGTTGTCGTGCACCAGTTCCCATTCGAGTCTATCTCAAAGCGGTGTTTTCAGGTTTTACCCCTAGGATAGATCTGTGCCAGAGCCGCCTCTAACTGATCGTATCTAGATAGGGATGTATTTGTTTGATAACCCACTTACTCATTACTTACCAAAACTTAGGTATTTTTTTATTATACTTAGTCTTGTGTCTAAGGTTTTTCTAGGGTTTTCTAATCCTAATCCCAAAAATAACTAAACCTATCCTCTGATACCAACTATGACAACCCTGCTTTTATTATAAACTTAAACATGATTTATTATATAAAACTTCACTTGATACAACAAGAAGATCGATAGGTTTAGTGTCTTTAGGGACTAGGATCATTAAATAAAAATTTAAAACATGAAAATACAACATCTTTATTGAAAACTTCCTTTACATGACCACTACATTCCCTTGTACTTAGCATTGCATGGGATAACCTGAGGACATGCATAAGAAATGGGTGAGCTATAAATCCCATTAAGGGAATACACATGGAACAACATGAGGAGTAAAATACATGTTAGAAAATAGGAATATCAATAGATCACAAGAGAAACATGAACATAATGGCATGATAAAGCATGATAATCATAACATGGGAATGTGGCAACAACACTTAACATGGAATTAGCATGAGCCAAGGCTCATTGCACATAGAGCATGAGTAAACCCTCACTGCACATGAAGCACGAGTAAACCCTCATTTCACTTGAATTAGCATGAGTCAACACTAATTTCACATGACGTATCATGATACTATACTTTACCCAATGCATTGGAGCATAATAAGGGCGCACCCTTCTTAAACATTTCATTTCATGCATAAGTGTGCCACATGGATCATAAAACATTGATTCATAAAACATAATAATTTATTCCACGATAAAGGAATATGGAATTAATAAATAAAACTTTATAATCAATAATTAAATGTGCTTAAAGGTGAATACCCTTGATGGAGAAATGGGCATGGTATTCACTACACAATTGCATCGGCTTAGAAAATCGGTGCGATTTCGGCAGCGTAACGACGTGACATAAGAATTCATAAAAAATGGTTGATGAGAGAGAAAGGGGTTCCTCATCATATTTACATGTAATTGACAGTAAGGAGGTCATATAGATACATGTACCAACAATTGTAATGGAATTTAGATTCATGATACAAAAGTATTGCATGAATGTAAATGAGGAGAGAGACGTTCCTTTCAGAATTTCGGCAACGTAATGGGTGTACATGGGAGGCATTTAATGAGAGACAAAGGGGTATCAAATAATTCAAACATTGAGAGGGAAGTATGAGGGAGGTTCTAAAACATACCCCAACATTCATAATTGAAATTAAAAGGGGAAAACAACTTAAAGAAAATTGGACAAAAATGAGAAAGGAAGAAAAAACCCTTACTTGGAAGTGTGCTTCCAAAGGCTAGAGAGAGGCTTGTGAGAGGATTCTTGGGAGCTTGGGGCACCTTGGGAGGATTATAGAGAGAGTAGGGCAGAGGTTGGACGAACTCAAAAGGCTTTGACTGAGGAGGAAGTGGGAGCTTGGGTGGGTTTATATAGGAAAGGTGAGGGAATTCTTTATTATTTAGGTTTGGGTCCCCTTACATTAAATTAATCCAAACCAAAAAACATACCATGGTTTTTAGCAAAGGGAAGAGGAAAAAAATATTTTATAAGGAAAAATTCCGAACTTCTTAAAATAATAAGGTTGCTTATGTGGAGGTGAGTCACACTCCCATGGAAATTAACTTAAAAAGACAAGGTGTTTAATAAGTCTTGAGGGGTTCATTAATGCTTTGAAAAGTAATTCAAACAAACCAAAAATCAAATTTTTTTAATAGTAAAACATATATTGGCTGAAAATAAAGATTATAGTATTTTATTACATCACTATTGGGTCATTATGATGTCATAAAACACATTATATATTTAAACGATATTTAATTTTTACCCAAAAATTTGACTGTCTCAGAAAATTATGAAAAATTCACCATTGGATAATTTCAATGTCCTGATTACAGAAATAACATTTATTTTATCTAAATAATTTTATAAATATGTTAATTTTCACTTTTAAAATAAAAACCGACATTTATCGACAATTCACGGGTATTGACAGAAATGGATTTCAAACCTTAATAAAAATTATAATTGCATTAATAAAATTATAATATCATTTATATTTAATAAAAATTAATTTAATAATAATAATATTTTATTAAAATATTATTTAATTCAAAAATACTTTAATTTAAAAAAAATATAATTCTTAATTAAATAATAACTAAAAACACTATTTGTACTTTAATAATTATTTACAATGTATCAATAATGACAAGAAAGTATATACATTATTATATACAAACAAATAATGTACATGAACCTAGTACTATTGATTCATTACATAACCCCTTAAAACAGCTGCATAAGACCTAAGGGTAAGGTGTGCGATGGTGACAGACTCTTGGGGTGGCTCGGATAACATCGCTCAAGTGGTAATTTCTATCAACTTCCACTTTTCCCATAGATGGTCCCGTTCGATCTTGACATGATGAAGCTCAGCTTGGGATTGGTCAAGAGCGAAGCCCAAGGATGTCACCTCTTTTCCGAGCTCCGACAAATGGGCTTCATATGGGGAAATTCTACTGGAAGAGGCCATCGCTTCCTTTGTCTGAGTAAATTTGGATTTGTTAAAGTCCTATATTTATACTAATCATGTGATCACTGTTCAATAGCTATATTAGCAACGGTCAAAATTCTTAACATAAAACCAAAGAAGTTGAAATTTTATATAAACATAAAGAGACATTTAATTTGATCAAGAGGGATTTCCATTAATGAAACTTTGGGTCGTTACATATTTGGCCCTTATCTTACTAATTTTACTTAGATAATTATTGTATGTATTTTTTATTATTCCACTTCCAAAAAAATTGTCTATCTAAGCTATATGGATAGCTAGCTCAACCATGAAAAATGCCACAATCACTTCAACCACTCCCAGAAGCCAGCGCAGTTAGCTAACCGAGTAGTAAGGGGTGGCTGAGCATAGAATCTGTTGTGATCAAACATGGTGCATGCAGGGGATGACTAAGTGGGATGCATAATGGAATGGTGTGGCCAGTGAAGTTATGGATGTATATGTTCTTGGGGTGAAGAACCTTGGTGCTGGATCGATAGGCAGATGACATGACAAGACTTATTAAGTGGAGCTTGATAGTATGTCACATCGATGTTATAGGTGGGTTCTAGGAAAGTACTATTCCACCATAAATAAACATACAAATAGAATGACCATCGTCATATGAAATCGCTCCTCACCATCCAATCATGCCCTCGTATAATCTTTAATATCCCACTAATTAGCACAAAACTGAAAGATAGATTATTTTAGAGGAGTCTCAGTTGCAAATAACTATTTGCGATGGGGTCTTGTTGAAAATAACCCAGGCCGTTGCAAAAAGTATCTTTTGTGACAGGAAATCTTCCCATCACAAATATTTTTTTTAAATGTACTGTTTATTGTGAAGGGTCAAGTGACCCCTCACAATAAATTATTTCTAATGAGACTCTAACCCATCACAAATAATTTTAAAAAATAAAAATAAACTGGAAAATAAAATAATATGAAACAGAAAAAAATAAGAAAATAAAAAATAAAAAATATCAAAATATTCAAAAAAACTAAATTTTTTTAATAAATAAAATTTTAAACATTTGAAATAATAATAAAATGAACATAATATTTTCTTATAATTTTTATTATAATAAATATGTACATAATGTATCAATTACTTTGGAGGGGGGGTCATTTGGTAGAGGAGGGGGACATAACTTAATCCCTAAACCCTAAACCAATCATTGCTTGTACTCGTTATGCATCTCCTTTCATTACCGCATCTCCTCATAATGCTTCTGGTGATATTGAAGGAGAACTTCCTACACCCTACACATGACCTCTATAACCTGACTATGAGCTTGCAACTTCTCTTAATACTGTGAGACTGATGATGGCGAATCTCCATGAGCTTTCCTCGATTTAGACATCAACCATGAAATAGTACAATAAAAACTGACATGCATCAGTCGAGAACAGATATCAACCACTCATCCCTTCTCGAAAGCATACTAGGTCGCCTACATCCATGCTGCATTATCAAATCTGACTGCATCAGTTGCCTATTTTTTCTACAGTGTTTTTCATCTCATAGTAATTTTCTGGAAATGTATTCCCTTTAAGAAATAATAATTTAAAAAAAATAACATTTGATCAAAAGAATAATTTTACATTCAAAAATCAGATTTAATAGCCATAAAATTTTTAACATATTCAAATTTTCTTATCCAACATATGGGATATAAATCCTCAAATATATATTTCAAAAACTTATAAAATCATGATTTTTCTAATTTTGAATTCCAATTTTTAATTTGTGTTTCAGGTCAATAAGATGGTTCATCAACATCATATACTAAGTTTTGAAATTTTGATGATTCTAAAAACAAAATAATTATATTTCCATTTAAATTTGATTCACTATATTGATACCAATTGGAATAGTCACTCTGAAAACCAAACGACAAAACAGGAATCCGAACATTACAAAATGTTTTATATCTTCTGAGATCATACTTTATTAATGGGAACAAAATCATTCATTTTGAAACAAAATATGATTTTTTCAATTCCAATGATATAAATGTTTCGACACACTGAATATATAAAAGATTTATACCTAAATAATTTGGATTCTTCTGATGATTTATTGAATCATGATCTCATAACAGAAAATATTGCATATTCCCTTGATCCAAAATTATCCAAAAATATTTATAACTATTTAGTATTTTAATTATAAGATAAGATAAAATTATATTATGGTAATTAAACTATTTATGATTTGAGCTAATTAGTGTAATTTTTTATTTTTTATTTTACAATTTAGTATAAATTAGTTTAAATTCCCCATTAATTAGTGTAAATTAACATATTTTTTTATAAATTAATAAAAATAATTTTAATTTAATATAAATTAATAAAATATATTACAAAATATTAAAAAGGTATAAATAATAGAATTTATAATCATCACGTCATGAGAAATTACCAATTTATATCAACTATGACCAAATTTGTCAATTCTCATGACTTAAAAATTGATGAATAATTTTATTTTCAATTTTCATGTAATATATAACAATCTATATTATTTTATAGTAATTTGTAATAAATTTTACAAATTAAAAATATATTTTTTGATTTATAAAAATATTGTTCATTTAATTCTTAAAAAATTACAATTTTTGTATTATTTTAGAATAATTTATACTAATTTATATCAATTTATTTTAAATTATATAAATTTGTAAATTTTTTTATTAATATTTCATAATTTATACTAATTTATAATAAACTATATTATATTATTTAATGTGTACTGATCTATACTAATTTTTATTAGTTTATAACAATTTATTTTAAATTATGAAAATTTATAATTTTTTCTAAAATTTATGATAATTTCTACTACTTGAAGAAAAAATTATGATAATTTATACTGATCGATAATAATTTATAAAACTTTAAACTATTTTTTTTATAAATTTATAAAATTTAAAATCATTTAAGATAGTTTTTTTATTTACACTAATTTTAATTAATATTTACCATTATGTTGTTATTTATACTAAATTATACTAATATACAATATTTTTTTAATATTTTTTAAAAATTTAAACTATTTTTTATTAATTTATATGAATTTTTATTCATTTAAACTACTTTTATTAAATTTACTAAAATCATTATTAATTTTAGTAATTTTATAGGACATATAGTATTTTAATTTAATTTTAACTCATTTATTCTATTTTTTATTAATTATACTAATTAAAGATATATTTTTACAATTTTTTACTAATTATTTAAAATTATTACTGATATTGACTATCTATTACTAGTACCTCTAATTATTACTAAGTGCCACTAATTACCACTAATTATTAATATGCACCACTAATTATTTTTAATTATTACAAATTATTACGAATTTCAACAAATTATTACTATTTATTACTAATCATTACAAATAATTACAAATAATTACTAATTAACACTAATTATTACTAATTATTACTAAGTATTACTAACTATCACTAATTACCACTAATTATTACTAATTGTTACTAATTATTACTAATTACCACATGTTATTACTAATTATTACTAATTATTACTAATCATTACTAATTATTACTAATTTTTTACTAATTATTATTTGGTACTAATAATTTTTACTTATTATTACTAATTATCACCAATTATTACTAATTATTGATAATTACCACTATTTATAATTAATTACTACTAATTATTAGTAATTATTACTAATTATTACTAATTATTAGCAATTAGCACAAATTATTACAAATTATTACAAATTATTACTAATTACTACTAATTATTACTAATTACTGGTAATTATTACTAATTATTACTAATTTTGACTAATTATTACTATTTATTACTAATTACCACTATTTATTACAAATTATTCCTAATTATTACTAATTATTGCTAATTACCACTAATTATTGCAAATCATCACAATTTATTACTAATTATCACTATTTGTTCATAATTATCAATAATTATTTCTAATTATCCTTAATTATTACTAATTATTACTAATTTTTACTAATTATTATTATTATTTACTAATTATTACTAATTATTACTATTTTTTACTATTTATTAGTAATTATTGATAATTGTTACTAGTAATTGCTAATTATTACTAATTATTACTAATTATTACTAAATATTACTAATTTTTACTAATTTTTACTAATTTTTACTAATTATAAATAATTATTTCTAATTATAACTAATTATTTCCAATTATTGCTAATTACAACTAATTATCACCACTTGTTACAAATTGTTATTAATTATTACCAATTACTAATAATCACGACTAATTGTTGGTAATTACCACTAAATGTTACTAATTATTAATAATTATTACAAATTATTACTAATTACCACCAATTATTACTGATTATTACCATATAACCACTAAGTACAACTAATTATTATTTGTTATTACTAATTAATAATAATTAATACTAATTAATACAAATTACTGCTAATTAGTACTTATTATTTGTAAGTACCACTAATTATTACTAACTATTACAAATTAGTATTAATTATTACTAATTACTAATAATTATTACTAATTACTACTAATTATTACTAAGTACCACTAATTATTACTAATTATTACTAAGTACCACTAATCATTACTAACCATTAGTAATTATTACTAAATACCACTAATTATTGCTAATTATTACTAATTACCGCTAATTATTTTTAATTATTTCCAATTCTTACTAATTATCATTAATTATCACTAATTATTACAAATCATTACTAATTTTTACTAATTATTACTAATTATTACCAAGTACCACCAATTTTCACTAATTTTTTCTAATTTTTTCTAATTATTAGTAATTAGTACTAATTATTGCTAACTACCACTATTTATTGACAATTACCACTAATTATTACAAATTACCACTAATTATTACTAATTATTTCTAATTATTACTAATTATTAATAATTATTACTAACTATTACTAATTACATACTAATAATTAAAACTAATTTCATGTAATTTAAACTAATTACTTCTAATCACAAAAAATTATTAACAATTAAAACTAAATACTTCTAATTAAAAATAATTACTCTAACCTAAAATTATTTACTACAAATTAAAAGTAAGCAATTTTAATTAAAACTAATTACTTCTAATTAATAATAATAATTACAAACATAAAAAAATTAATTATGTAAAAATTTAAAACATTAAATAAGTACCTTAAAACTGAACTTCTTATCGGATGCAAGGTTGAAAATTTTCTTCCCTGTAATATTTAAAACTTTTATGTTTAAGGAGAAAAACAGCAGTGGAAAGAAAGAGAAGAGAGATCAAAGGAGGAGAGACTGAAAAAAATTTGGATTGGGGGAGGGGTGGTATATATAGGTTAGATTATTAGAGATGAAAGTACTAGCAACAAGAAACCCATCTCAATTAATACCCACAATTAATAACCCCATTGGCGATTAAAAAGGTATTTGTGACGGGTCTCGTTGCAAATACCATTCTGCCAAGAGTTTATTTGTGATGGGAATTAATTCCCATTACAAATAACAATTACGACGAAAGATATTTGTGAAAGGGGGGTATATTTCAATTGCAAATACCTTTCTCGTGGTCTAGCATGCATGCGTGCTAAAGGTATTTTCGATGGGTCCATTTTCTCGTTGCAAATCGTGCTTAATAAAAAAACTATTTTCAATGGGGTTTTATTCTCCTCGCAAAGGCCCCATCGCAAAAGGTTTTTTCTATTGTGGACGCACTCCTTGACACCACTGGTTGACTACCATAATCCATTCTCAACATCGGCTTGACCCCGATGCTTGACGACCATCATGCCGACCATATTATACAATCAAACCAAGGTAGTGGATCATGCTTAACATCCTGTAGCCATGCATTCGACTTCATCTCGTATGCATGCCATATTCGAAGGACCAAGATATCACATGAATCCAATCTTGTGAACCATTTGAATCCATCATGAGAGGTTCAATGGCTTACGTGACTAAATGGAGATAGTCACCAAGCCACAACAAGATCTTCAAAAGATCACACAGACAAAATATGTCCTTCATACGAATCCACACTATCATAACATAGTTCGCATGAAAAATAGTGTATGCTCCTTCACAAGAACTCCCCCCATTTACATCTTTTGTTTGTATGATGCCTTTGATGAATGTCCATCAGTTTTCCAGGCACTCCATCACATGAAGGACCAACAATCCAAAAAAATGAACCACATGAAACTGATCATGATATCATATGAATCCATTAAAAGAAGTATCAAGGTTCATGTGATTGAATGATGATGATCATGAAATCTATACTAACATCACACATCTCGCATGGAAAAGAATGTATCTCCCATCATGATAAAGACCCATCATTTACATCCTCCCTTCACATGAACACCTTTGTTGGTTGTCAGGATCTTGTCAGCTGACAAGATGCATGATCACACGAAACCCTTGAAGCTGTAATGTGAAGCTTCCATGGACAACCCGATTGTTGTATCAAACACTTGGCATTTGTCGAGAAATAGTCCACCCGAGCATCACATTATCACATTAAGCATGGTCACATGATTCCAATAATGAAAACCCCACTATGTAGTGATCATGTGATATTTTATCAACTTTGGCACCACAAAATCATGATATTGAGAGGTTCAGAACATCAAATATAATACACAAATTGCCTCAAGATGGTGCACATTAAGTCTTCACCGTGAAAATAGGAACCATCTTCGGACAACAATTACCTATATAAACCCTTTCCATCCATGAAAAAGTGTTCAAAATATGAGAGGAGAAAGAAAGGAAGAATCGTAACAGAGGAGGCAAGGGCTACTACCTTCGGGGGTGATTTCCGGAGCCCATTGCTAGACCCCATTGTGAGATAGCATCATGTGATCCCATTTAAGATCATTTGCTCACATGATGATATAAAAAACCATGCGATCCCTCTATTATGAGATGCACGCAGGAGGCTTGGAAATGTGCCTCTTTTCCATGAGGTACTAACATACAGAACTCTCAGTCTCATGATTCCTATATTCTATCCATGCATTATGAACCTCTAGTCATGTGGAATACTCATAAGAATGTTCACTAGCATACAACCTTGTCATGAGATCATTTCTTGACATACAATCTCTACATGTATGTGAACCCAGGGAAATTTACTCATCATTCCATGAAAAACATTTTCCTTGCAGCCTTAGAATGATAACCTTGGAAATCTAACTTCAACATTTAGATGTGCATCCTTTTTCATGAGCACGATCATAGAAATGTTTGTGATACCCCATCATGTGACCCTATTAAGATCACTTGGTCACATGAATCCACATTGTTCTTGTGATTCTATCATGCGACACTCCCTACAATGACTCCATCCCATATATTCAATTTAAGTGTCATGTGAAGTGGAATATATCTAGGGTTGAGAAGCCTATAACTCCCCCCATTATAGAGAAAAATACACCTGAGATAATCAGGATGAGAGAAGACTTCTTGAAGTGGAGAACCATGAAATCATAAGAGTGTTCCACCATGTTAGATGGGGGAATGACTTAATGGATTTCGTGGTGTGTCTGTACACCTCACTTAATCACTTCATTGATCATGAGAAGGAATTATGGCATGCCATCTTGATCATGAGAAAGAGTTCATGAATTTTGACATGGTTGTGAGAGGACTTAATAGGCCAGCGTTTGATTAACATTGATGCATTTAAGAAATAATGTTTGAAAATGATTGAAGGTTCAATCAAATAAGGAGACACTTATT
This sequence comes from Viscum album, assembly GCA_963277665.1. Taxonomy (NCBI): domain Eukaryota; kingdom Viridiplantae; phylum Streptophyta; class Magnoliopsida; order Santalales; family Viscaceae; genus Viscum; species Viscum album. The sequence goes on from OY728166.1 coordinate 1,043,313,126, forward strand.
TTAATGTTAGCTGGACATGTGCTTCATGAGATATATTCACCGATCAGGGGACAACCATTGGACATGTCATCTGAGTCATGTGACACACTTTGGACATGTCATTCAAATCATGTGATATACTCCATACATGTTATCCAAGTCGCATGATGCACTTTGGATATGTGAGTAAGATCATGTGAAGTCCTCCAGATATGTCTGTTGGTTCATGTGATGTCCCCTGAACATTTCTGCTGGTTCATGTGAAGTCCACCTGGCATGTCATCCACATCATTATATGGCCTCTATAAATGTTATCCAGGTCACATGACACCCTCTGGACATGTCAGGAAGATCATGTGAAGTCCTCCAGATATGATTGGATGGTCATGCGAAGTCATATGGACATGTCAGCAAGTTCATATGAAATCCTATAGATCTGTTATCTTGATCACATTAAATCACTCATATATGTCATATTAGGTCATGATAATACCCATATACATGTAAAGAAGATAACTCTGGACATGTCAAGAAAATTCCCCGGACATGTCAATCTTCACCCCCAAGAATGTCAGCCTTTTCTAGTAGGAATAATTGGGCGTATTACCTTGAACCATGCGAACCCAAACTATAGTCTTTGTCTGATAATTACCACTAATATGGGGTGTGTCTATAATAGACTATGGATATGCACTCATTATAGGATCCTCATGCCACTCAGGATCCCCACCCTCTATCTGTTAGAGGACAAGGGTTGTATATCTTCCAATTGGCATCCACCTTGGTTTAAGTCCCTCCATATCCAAAACACACTAGTTCATGGGACTCAAACTCTCCTATGGTTCTATCATCATTACTTGTCCACCAGAAGATAGTAAATGGGCTCATACAATTCTTCTTCATCCATCAATAGATTGAGAAGTTAATTGAACTATAAGGATTATGATTCCTACTATAATTAGGGTAACTAGGATTCCTTATTAAGGTTCAAGATCCATATAAAACACTACATCAGGGTCACCCTAGTGCATAAGTCCCATATTTATATATAGTGAGTTAAATTACTTGTTATCCCTTGTTTCTCACACTGAGCATGAATTGCACGGGCATAGGAATTTTCAACAATTATAACAATAACATCATAAAATTACCCTAATTAGGGAAACCTCAGTGTGTAACTATCATTCAATTACATGATACAAATTACTCTTTAAATGGGAATCCAATTTGTTATAGTTCCCAACACTACAACAATTCACACTTTTAATGGTGCAAAAAAGTGGATTTAAAAGTGCTATAAAATCACTTTTAATATTAGTAATGTTAAAAACAACTTTTTATCAGCATTATAAAAAAGAAATTTTAAAATCGGACCTTTATTAGTCTTTCTTAGCACCGATAAAGGTTCCATTTATGAGCACTATAAAAGATCTGATAATGGAATCATTTATCAACACTAAAAAAATTGTTGATAAAGGATCCCTTCATCGATGATTAAAAAAATCACTAATAAAGAGTCCCTAGGTCACCGATTTTTCTTTAGTGCTGATAAAGGGTTAAAATATTTTGAGTTCTCTGCCACCCTATTTATTAGTGATTTTCCCCCACTCACATCTACCTCACATGTAACTTGGTTTTTCACACCCTGACCCTTTTTAGTGCTTAGAATTTCTCTTTTTCAATGATTTTCCAAATTCCAGCCTACTCTTCACCCTCCACACATGACTAAATTTGATCATTTTACCTCTATTTTGGAACTAGAATTCCATTACCACTACACCAAGATGTTTTATTTTCTATTTTATGATATTTTTATTTTATTTGGATATTTACATATGCATATTTTATTCATATATTTATATAATTATTTTAAAATACATTAAAAAAATATATGTTTTTATGTGTTCATTTGATATATATATACTTATATTTATTCAAATGTATTATATATTAATATTCATTAACACAAATTAGAATATAAATATAAATATAGATCCATTTATTAAACCACACATATGTATATGTAAACATTATATATATAATCATATAAGTAGATATATATATATATATATATATATATATTCATGTATTTTTCTATTGTAATAAAATGGTTAGATAGTGTTTTAAATACATTCTTAGAATATGTTATGTAAATATGTTTAAATGTGCACTTAAACAATTGATTTATTAAAGTAAATATAAAAAAATTAGGCATATATTAAATTATAAATAAAATTAAAAAAGGAAAAATGATAAAATATCATAACCATAATATCTATATCAATGTAAACCCTAGGAATAAACTTAGTCTTCAATAAAAAAGGACAATAATCCACTATTAAATGAAGATTAAATACTATCAAATAATAATAAATTAGGTTATCCCAACTAAAAACTCGACTTTGGAGATCTTTTTGGCCTTTTTGACCGTGAAAAAAATAGTGAATGAGATTCCCAATAGTTAACTTAGTATAGTTATCATCATGTGATTTGATTTTATATGTGGTAGAGATAAAAAGGACACACTTATCAAAATTTATAGATGTTTGAAGGCCAAGTCGTTTTTTCAACCTATCTTAGATTTTTCATTCATTTATTGAATTTGATGTCATCTAATTGTAATTAAATGACTATTAGTTGATAATAAATAGAAATTTCATAATAAACATTATGATTGTTAAATTATTTTATAATATATTTTTCTCTAAATATCTTATATATTAAGTTTAAATGTGTATTTAGCCTTATCTAAATAATATTTAACAAAATAAATTATATTTACATATTAATATATTATTTTTTATGACATACAATAGTTTTATAAAATATACCATTTAGCAACACTAAAAAACACTGATAAAGGGGGGCATTTATCAGCACTAGAAAAAAAAAGTGTCGATAAAGACCCTACTTTATGAGTGATTTTTTTAATCACACTAAGAAAGGAACCCCTTTATCAGCACTTTTTTGCAAGCACCGATAATGGGTTCATTTTTCAGTGCTTTTAGCTAGTGCTGAGAAAGGATATCACTGGATAAACCCAAATTTGAAGTAATGTGAAGGAATTCCTATATTGTTAAACTTTGGGGAAATAACTTTTATGGGTACAAGTTATCTATCCCTACCCATCATTGGTTTTAGGGAATACCAAACTATAAAGACAATGATTCATATTATAAGAAGTATATATATGTTGTGTTTATGAGGCTCAATCTCTATATCAGATGCCTATGTTCCCTTATATACATCCCTTCTTCATGACATTAAACTGCACGACTTGGACCCAAATGGACTATGTGGGTTGTAGGGTCCTAAAAACATCATAAAGGTAAGTAAATACTCTCACAAGCACTTTGCAAAAGGAATAAAGCATTCCCATAGGTCCAGCAAGGCAAATGAATCCAAATTAAATTGAAAACATTGTAAGAAACCTAAAGAAATAAAATTTTTCAAGAGTTTTAAGTGACCCTCATACCATCACTGAGAAGCATTCACTGAACATATGAACTGCAAACCACCGGTACGGGGATGTACCCGCAAGGCGCTGGCCTGCGGGGCGATGGCCAACAAACCCAGGAATCCACGAACCACATCGTTAGTGGAATTAAGTGCACAAAGTCCATTTGCATACCAACCTTCGAACTCAGAAGTTCACAGATGAAGTAGATTGGCATGGTTCTACGAACCATTCCCTGTGAACCGCTGCTTCCGCAAACCCCAGTTGACCGAGTCTTCCATGGGTTGAGATATCTCTTCATGGGCATTCTCCAATGGCGCTACGTTCCCATATATATGATTTCTCTAATGCTCTATAAAAGGAGAATATGAGGAATATGAAGAGGAAGAATGAAGAAATCACAGAGGAGACCCTAGATATTGGAAGAAAGAATTCAGAGAGGATTAAAACTTCGGGTTTGAATCATCACCTAAGTTAAAACCGTGAACCATGTTTCTGCAGGTATAACCAGCTGTGAACCATAAAAATAAGAAACATAATAGTAATGGGTAAACCAAAAACCAAATTTGGGTCATCATGAAACATTAATTCCTCACAGATGAACTCCCTGTAAACTACAAGTTCCCAGACCATCCCTCAATACCACGCTCTGCATAGGGCATCATTATACAGATCGAACCCTGCACCACGTACTACATCAGTACCAGGATGGATCTTGAAGTGGTGTGGTGGACCATGTACCACTTCAGTACATTTTGGTACATTCCCAAGCCCGTGTACTACTTTGGTACACAGAAGACCCCCTTACCCACAAAGCACTATGGTATGCAGGGCTCCCCCCATTTATCATGAGAAAACAGTACGCAGAATAGGGCGTCTTCGGGTGTACTTCCCTCTAGTTCCAATCTCACCCCTCCATTACCATCCAGTCCTCTATATATCCTCTACAAACCAGTCAACCAAAATCAGGCCATAGCCTTTTACAAATCCATTGGAACCATATAATCAGATCATTAGGCGCATCAGCGCGCCTGTTTGAGTCTACATACCCATGGTAAGTTGAGTCACAAAGGTAGTCCCCACAACGGTTCGGACTCCCAAGATGTATGTAAGTCTACATTCCCATGGTAACCCATAGTCCAACCATGAGATGCTAATGTGAACCATCCCATTTTAGGGATCAAGGGAGATCACTTGATAGTCCATTCAATGAGGAACGATGATTAGTCAAAGGAATCATGATCGCTTCTTCTTTTGACAAGAGGAGACTTTCCTCCCCTTTCCAAGAGAAAATTTTAGGGCACTCCCACTGATTTAAGTCCCTAACCTTCTGAGGTACAAGACACATGACCTCCACTATCTTTCCAGATTGAAAGGTTCATCGCTCTATGACCTCACCCACCATTACCTTAGATTCTTCCGTCGCTGGCCTGACCACTCCCATTAATGAGAGAGAAGTTGTGTGGTTTTTTGAATCTCTCACATCCTCTTGTTTCTCACACCGAGTATGACTCATTTGGGCTTATATATTTGTGACCATTACAACATCCGTATGATCAAACCATCCTAAACTACAAGAAATCTGATTCTTAGTCAAACCAGGACATGCAGGATGCCTTCTTGAAGGCCTGAGCTTAAAAGGGGTACCCTTCCAAAAGGTTCCACCTAATCATGTTCCCCTCAAATGGGAAGCTTCCATCCGTAATACCCAACCCATCTTGTACTATGAGAACTCATATTCCTATTCAAACCAGGATACGTAGGATGCCTAATTGAAGGCCTGAGTTCAAAAGGGGTCCACTTCCAAATGAGTCCACCAGATTTATGCCACCAATAAATGGGCCTTTTCCCAATTTCACGACCCATGCTAACCAAAATACATGGTCTCTGATCCCTTTCCTAAGGATAAATAGGAAGCCCATCTTATGGTCTTGATCCCAACATCAAACCATCTCTCGTCTCTCATGGATGATCATAAACTATAAAGCACCTTATTGCATGTCTTAGGATAACATTGCCTCCACAGTATCAAATCCATGTATATTGATGATGATCCAGAAAACTAGAGGTATCCCATGGATACACTCTTCGGGAATGAACCAGGGATTCACGAACATATTAACATGACTTAAATATGTAAGAGAGTCCCAAAATAGGCAATAATTCCCCCCAAAAGGGTGTGATGAGCCCAGCCTTCTATCCTCTCGACCAATGGAGTCCTTAAGTGTCGTTGGCCAAATCATCATCCAACGATCAACTACCTTTGGAAAACAGGTCTATGAATCAAGGATACGAGGGTCATTGGGTGTTTATGGCTCCATGAATAAACCCACTGGAGACCATATAAGGAAGTCATATCTTAAGAGTGTTGATTACACAAATACATAACCCCATAAAATCACCCATTGGGACCATTTGTCTATGGAACCCCCTTCATAATGCAGAAGGGATAAACTACCCGTCCCCACAGGGTCAATCAAATTCCCCCTAAAGGATAGCTATGCATATTGGGTCGAAACAAATGTGGTAATAGGAAAGTATCTATAATAATAGAAAAATTCTAATCACCCGTTAGACCATTCTTTTCATTTTATCCAGACACATACGCGCGCCTCCTCAGGAGTGAAAAAAATAGTGAACCTGATGTGAACAATAAACATATTGTGGTTTTACCCCAATGATAATAGACAAGTAGATATTTCATGTCATACCATTTTGTTTTCCCCTGTAAAAAATGTGTCACCATGGGTCGAAACAAAAATGGTGAATCCGAAATGAATCCTTAACCAAGTTGGATGTTCTACCCCAGTCAAGACCCGTCACCTAATAAGGGGGGGGGGGACCAAACTGAATCCTCAAATATGAATATGTTCAAGAGATGCTACTTTGGTGGGGTTTTTTGTCTTTATATGTCATATATATATTGTAGGTTTATGCAGAGCAACCTTCAATACAAATGGAATCCCAACGACCAATGAAGACACACACCTTAGAGATCCCGTAGGAGTATGGGTCCCCGATGAAGAGCAGGACCCCCTCTCCAATGCAACATCTTCAACACTGGGTATTCAACATGAAGATTAAAGATCACCACCAAAATTTCACTCTCCCTACAGTGGAGGCTACAAGACGATCCCACTAATTTGTAAAAGCTCAACATCCACCGCCTCATCCATGGATGACACTCCAGTACAATGAGGCCCTGGTGGTCATCTCGAACCATTTTAGGAGACTATCCTCGAAATGTGACAACAAGTACCTCCCTTATCTTAGGGAGGCAGATGAATTCGATGTTAATGACTTATCTCAGCTACATAAGTGTCCTACTCACATGCCCCTACCAGAGAGCATCGTCGCCAACACCAGGTGACCAAGTATCCTTATTCTAAAGAGGATCTTATGATTATGGAAAATAATGAAGTTGAAAAGACATGGGCCCCTTGGGCCACCCATCTAGGGAAGCAGACATGCAATCAGGAACATGCTATCACTCTATTTCCTAAGTTAGATCTTCTTTGTACAAAAACGATAGCATTCAATAGGCAGACATTAAACTCTGCCCCATCTACTCAATCCCACCATAGAAATAGGGTATCATAATAAAATCACGTGCACATTCCTTCCAGTGTTGGCTAGTACCACCATGCATATAGAGTGGAAAAATATATGCAGATTCAAATATCTATTGATGCATGAGAATCCCATCATCCAAATAGGATAGTGACCGACTATAGGAAGGCAAAAATACCTAAGGATTCATATCAATCCTGCAATTCAAATAGGTTAGAAAAAAATACGAGAAGAGCCTCATTCTTTCGGATTCATACAAAGCCCGTGAGACAAATACAATGACAAGTGAGAATAGGAAAATTCCTGTTCATGAATATGATTCCCACCAATCAAATACGGTGGAAATTAGAGAATAAAACCAGAGGAAAAATCGTTGATCTAACCCATCATAGGAGAACTACCGGTATATAATAGAAAGATATGGAGGATCGCAATAGGAAAAAACTCCTTCCCTAACATCAGAATGTTCCATAATACCCATTCCAGCCAAAGATTTATCACATCACAACCTGGAAATGATGGATAATCAGACGTTGATTCCAGATCATATCGTCCAAATATGCCAAGATATCATTGTATCAGTGGAAAGTTGAGGAACTAGGCCCACAACCCGGTTTCCTTATATGGAATGACTTACTCACAAAATGGGTTAGTCACTCTAGAGTATTTATGCATCTATTCTCCATTATAGGAGGGTCGAAGACAATATCCCATGATACACGGACAATCGAATCAGGAACAAATACTCATTCCAATTGGGGGGAAGTTGGTCTAATGTTGTGGCTACTCCAGGGCAGTGATATATCCCTACCAAAACTCATGATGTCCATCGATGTATCCCAAGGGAATCATGAGAAAAAAACAAGGACACATATTTGAAGGCCATTACCAACAGACAGAGGCCCCGAGTACCCGTAAGAGACCACCACAAAATGAAATGTGCCCAAGGAAACTGGAAAATGAAGAGCACAGACATGGTCCTGCTCTGCTCGAAGAAAAATTTCTTGATGCCCTCAAGAATATATCAATAAAGGGTCAATGCCCTATTACTCCATTACCAAATTATTGAAGTGGTAGTAGCATTTGAAAAGTCCATCCTCATAATGTTGCTTCAAGTAGCTCTAAAGATACTCCCCAGAGCACCCACGAGGCTTAATCCATGGGCCAGGAATGATCGATCATGAGATCTTATATCCTAATGCATGTTAGGGTAGCCTTCCACTTGACCAAGAGATAAGATAGCGAGAAGGTCCTCCCCTTACTGTCATTCTCCCATAATGGTCTTCCCCAGGGTATACGTAGTAGATATGCTTCTCTCTATCGTCGGACATCAAGTCCTGATGGTAGTCCTCACCATGATGACAACCATTGTGAAGGCCCTCTCCATAATGGAAGTTGCAATGAAGGCCCTCCCCATAGAAATATCAAGCAACAAGAAGGTCCTCCCCTCATTGTAGTACATCCTAAAGGCCCTACCCATGATGTACACTACATAAATTCTTCCTGCATCTAGATATCATGTTGTGATAGTAGTCATAACTATCATAGATGTCACTGAGAAGGTCCTCCCCTCAGTGACACCAATCATCTAGAAGGTCCTCCACTCGCTAAAGCCCGCCCTGAAGGTCCTCCCCATGGTATACATCATTGGGACATTTATCATGGTCGGGCATCAAGTTACTATGGTAGAACTATCCATTGTAGCACTAATTGAAAAGGTCCTCCCCATAATCAAAACTCACACTATAAATAAGGCCCTCCACCTTCCATGAAAAATGTTAGAAATCCCTCTTATGCTGATGCACTCAAAAAATGGAATAATTTTTTTTGGAAACTCTATCTATGATGAGTGATATCATTTCTCAACTAGAGGATGGTTTGGGGTAACACTGATCTTTAGATCCACCCCCATGCCACTCACATATCGATGAGGCTCCTACCAACCCTGCTCCTTGGAATGAAATTATTAAGAAGTAGTCCAGATAGGCATATCAAGTAGAGGAGTCCCAAGAAGAACAATAATAGGATATTTTTCTTGTGAGAAGACAAATTACTGAGGATAATATACCAGTGATGTATTGGCCCCAGACCACTTATCACATTGACATACAAAGGTATTTTTCTGAGGAATGTATTCATAACATTATCCTCAATATCTGGATGAATATTTTCTAGCTAAAAGAAAAGTTCCTTCCCTATGAAGGGTATACATACCATGTCCATATATTAGGAGAGCTTTGTTATCTAATCAATTTGGAAGCCCTCCTATCTACATGGAAACCACGAACAGAAATTTGAAGGAAAAACCTTGAACTGGATTGCCTCCACACACTGCACAACTTGTGTTGCCTCATCGGCAATGCCCAGTCTGGAGTTCATATTCTGGGATGGGGAGAACATGGAGCTCTACACTTCACCCCATGTCTTGTCCAGCAGACCTCATTGGAAATGAAATCTTGAAATTTAATTACCCAAAAGAATAAATCAAATGAAATCCCTGCTCAGGAAAGATGGGAGACACAACAAAAACTGACCCAGAGTAAGTCTCAAAAGCGTCAGGCCTGACGAAATCAAGCCATCAAAAAGCTTCTGAGCCAAGAAACAGAGAACATATAATAGGCTTCCCACCTAATAGAATCCAACCAATAAGAAGTGGTCATGTATTGAAAATATAAGGATGCTTAAGCAGATCTAGCTCCATACTCATCCCACACCTACGCGGGAGTGCGTGAAATTAAAAATGTGGCAATAGCGGTAGCTACCGTCGTAATACAGAAACAACCCTATCCCATAGGGATAGGTCCATTTTTAACTGCAAATTCCCCCATAAGACCAACAAATCCAGGCTATAGTGCATCAATAGAAGAATGGGAGAAACCCTAGCCAACAGGGCTAGGGGAATTCTTACCTCAAGTTCCCACACATCAGACATATTTCTTCTCCCATCTAGGAAGAACAATGAGAAGAGAGGTAACCCATTCCACCCCATCACATGGTTCATACTCTCTAAGACAAAGGCACATTAAGAGGTCAAATCAGGGCTCTCTTCAGGTCAAATTTTACCAAGAAAGATGAAAAATACCACAAAATGGAAGGAGAATGTCAACCAAAGGATGCAAAAATCTTTCCTACCACTCAGCACTAGGTACACCACCCCCAATGTGGTATTCATCGGTGAACATGGTAAACTTCATCCCCATAGATCTCATAGGAAACAATATAATTGGGGAGGATTCAAGAGAAGATGGTTCCCTCCCGGAGGTAGCCCACATGAAGCTCCATGGTGTGCATACCTGGAATCAGAGAGTTGCCCTAAATTTGGGTGCACCATCATCAACCCCATTACTACCTCCCTCTTAAATCCTCAATAATATCATATTCATATGAACATAACATTTTAAAATCTTATCGTGCATATATAAAATCACAATATCATGTCATGGGAAAAACTTTAAACTGTGAAATGTAATCCCAATAGTGAAGAAATAAGACATGAATCTTTGTGGAATACACACATAATCAAAGAAAATAATTTCATATTAGACAAGGAACATTGAAAAGACCATAATAGAAGACAATTTTCAATACTGAACCGTGTTCACTCCCCGTTCTAGCCCCGTATCATTGAACCATATTTACTTTTCGTTCCAGCCATGCCTATCTAATGATACATAAATATATACCGAATGCATTAGAGGGAGATATAGGTCCCAACCATCTCATAATTAAACCATTCTTACGTGTTCTACAAAAACACAATAACATTTACCATAGAATAACGCATGCAATAAAATGGGTTTCATAAACGTCCTTCCATCATAATTTATATAAAAAAATAGATTTCGTAAATAAAATTCCATCACAAACAAAATAATATCAAGTTAATAACAGGGATATAAATATAACCCTATTTTAAAGAGTGACATCTTAGATGTAAAATAATTTTGAGATAACACTTTAAATTAATTCCTGAGAAAAATATCCTTTCTTTTTTCAAAAACGTTTTCTTTTCTAAAAATGCAACAAAATTTAAAAGAAAAGAATTTAGTAGAAAATAATCTTGATATTTTTTAGAGAAATATTCATGGAAATAAGATTTCATGAAACTATAAAAATCCATTCATTTCTTATAAGTTAAAAAGCATTCTTCTCATACTTTTGCTGAAAAGGTCATTGAGAATGAAAAAAGATTCCATTCATTCCATTTAGTAAAAATTCACCAATGGGTAAAATTGAAATTAAAAAATTATATAAGGATATAATGAATATTTTGAAAAACATATTTAGGAAACATGAATGTGGATGATCAATATACCCTAGTAAATACTTACGAATAAACAATCTCAGATAAAAACAAGATTTGCGAAGTTATCCTTTACCTTAGGTCTGATATTATTCGTATGTATCTGAACCTATTTTATAATGATTTAAATAATGTTATTGATTTATTTCATAATCATAATCCTTTTTATGATAACATTTATGATCATATTTTCATCTTTTTTTTAGTAACATTTCATTGTTACTTGTTATTTAGGAATTAACTACTTTATGATCTTATGTATGTTTTGTAGGATATGTTCTTATTCATATTTTTTAGGTTATAGTTATATCATTTAAATAATTTTATTAGTATAATATATATCATATTTATGCATTCAATTTATTTATATAATCATGTATTAATAAATATTATGTAGAATGAATCACATCGTACCGTGGACACGGTAAACCGTACGTACGCACGAGCGACAATATCGTTCCCATAATTATTGAATGGTATTTAAGGTGACATTGTATAGTATCTAAGAATTAGTATCATGTTACAATAATCATATATTTTTATTACTTACACCATTATAATTATCCAAGTAAGGTGGTAGTGAAAAACAGATTACACCATAGCATGTGGACGATAAGTCGTACGTACACATGCACGATGATTTTTTTTTATAGGATGGGAAGAAGGTGAAATAGGGTTGTCTCATATTTATAATAACATATCATTATATTATTTATACTTATGTTTTTACATTCTATTGAAACAAAAAAATAAGATGAAGTAGAAGAAGAAAGAAATTTGAAAGAATCGGTAAAAGAGAATACCTCTTCCTCGACGTGGATCCTTTAAATATCCTCTTAGGGCACTAGAGTTGGTATTTTGAGAGGACAAGAACCTCCATAATGTTACTAGGGAAGTTTATAAAATAATTGAGTATGGTTTGGCCAAGCATGAATGCTCAAAATGGAGTAAAGAGGAGATAGAGGAGGTACCCTTTTATAAGAGAGGAGAGGCGAACTTTAAGAAACTATCAAAATATTAATTTATTATAAATTCAATTTTAATTAAAAATGATCCAAAAAATATTTAATTATAATATAAGATGATTTAGGTTCGAATACCCATTATACAATAATTTTTAGACAAGGTTTGAATATTTTTGTATCCTTATCGTTTGAGTTTAACCCTTATTTTACCCTTTTTAATCATACTATGATATCATATTATTTACAAATTATGGGTTAATGTAATCACCATATCATGTCAAACGACCCAAAAAAAGTTATTTATGATATATTTGGACTTATATTAACCATTTGGATGAATCTTAGGTTTTAGGAATTTAATATCATTTAGTAATCTATTTTATGTTTTAAGTTATGAATTATGTCAATTTTGGACACTATTCATACTTAACTTTTTAGAAAATTCATAACAACCTGGTTCATTAAGAAAAAAGGAATTAAATCATCCAAAGTATGTTAATTTAATCCAAAAAATTCGAGTATGTCATAAAAATTTTCAAATTAAATTTATTTTAATATTTATAAATTCAATTATTTGAATCTTTCATTAATGATGTAATCACTACATCATAATTTTTTCATAAATAAATATATTTATCTAATATCTAAGAATTATAAATAAAATTAAATTATGGTGCATTTTTTTATATTTATAATTAATATTTATAGACATAGATATTAGTGACATAAACCTATATTAAAATTTATTTAGTAAAAGATATATGTTTACATTATATTTATCATTACTTTAAATTAATGCTTATAAAATGTCATTTTCACATCCAAGTGAATCCATGGGGTCCCAAAATAGACCCAAGTATTCCCATGGTTAGAAATACATCATCCAATATGATTAGGACACATTTTAGGTTAGTTTTTCACAATTAAATTATTATTTTTTACCCTTATTTACCAGATTTACCCTTTAACTGTGGTAAATAAATTAATTACTAAAGTTACTATTCATAATGCCAAAAAATATAAGGTACCTATTCACACAATTTGGACCTTTTGATTCAAAACATGGAATCCATTTTCTCAAATTCAAAACACATAATTTTCAGTAATTAATTTAAAATTATTCCCGTTCTTGAAATTACAAAATGGGTTTTAAAAGTAAAAACATTGCAAAAGATTGAAATGTTTTTACCTATGAATTCAATGAAAAATTAAATATAATAACATAAATTACATTAAAAGGTAAAAATATATTCTATTTATACTTTAAATTAATTATTATAATTTAACCATATATATTATCTCGATGAAAAAAGTTGTTTTTAATTAAAATTTAGTGTATTTCTACTATTAATCAAAACGTGAATGTTATCAGAAAAATATCAGAAATCTCTGCAAAGTAAATTATTATATCCCTATTCAAGATAAAATGTTTATTTTGTCATATATAAATTATTAATGTCTCAAAATATTAAATTAAAATGGGTTCTCCATTCAAAGGTGTAAAAATTAACTTTTTAAAAAAGGTTCTTATACATAAAATAGTGTTTTATTCATACCCTATGACTAAAATATCCATTGGATGAATATAAAAAATATTTAATTAAGTATATAACACATATATATCTCATTTATTTTATTACAAAAAGTAATTTACTAAAAAAAATACAAATATCTAATTGATTTATGTTTTTCATAAGTAATTAATATCCAATGAATTCATAATGCATTTTCATAAGATAGTTATAATTATTCCCACTAACCTAATGGATAGGATATAATGGTAATTTTATATTAAGGTCACCTCATGGTTCACTTAAACTCACTATTTCATGCAAAGTAAGCTACTGATGAATAAAAATTATTTAAATAAAATATTTCATAAAAATATACGAGTGTTACCTTTTACCCCAACTTAAACTGAATTTCACCCTCGAAATTCATCACTTGGAAACAAACAGATGAGGATACCTCTCTTTTACCATATCCTCAATTTCCCATGTAGCTTCTTCAAATTGGTGGTTCCACCATAAAACTTTATCCAAGCGAGTGGTCTTGTTTTGTAGAAGTTTTTTGTTATGATCCAGAATCTATATCGGTTGTTCTTCATAAGAAAGATCTTTCTACAGTGGTATGACTTTTGTGCTTAGTCCATGTGAAAGATCAGATATGTAATTTCATAGGAGAGATACATGAAACACATCATGAACTTGAGAGAGATTCAGTGGAAGTTCCAATCAGTAATCCATCTTCCCAATAGGATCCAGTATTTCAAAAGGACCGATATTCCTAGGACTCAGCTTGCACTTCCTTCCAAATCTCACTACTCTATTCTAGGGAGGTATTCATAATAGAACCTTATAATCCACTTCAATATCTAGGTATTTTCTCCATTTGTCCTCGTAATTTTTTTGTAGACTCTGATACACTCTTATGTGTTGTTGAATATATCTAACATTTTCTACAATTTCATCAACAAGATTAGGTCCTAATATATTTCTTTCCCCAACTTCATCCCAGCAAGTTGGAGTTATGCACTTCTTTCAATAAAGTGCTTCATAAGGAGCCATATGAATACTGTATTGAAAGCTATTATTGTATGAAAATTCCACCAATGGTAGGTGTTGATCCCAACTACTATTGAAATACATAGAGAAATCTCTCAACATGTCTTCCAGAGTGTGAATTGTCCTCTCAGACTGACCGTATTTCTAAGGATGATAAACTATGATGAAAACTAACTATGTATCTAGATAATGTAGAAGGATTAGCTAGAACTTTGAGGTAATCCTCAGATCCTAATCATATATAATGGAGAGTGGTACTTTATGTATTCTTACCACTTCCTTTACATATATCCTAGCAATCTGATCAAGAGAGAAATTCTCGCTAATAGAAATGAAGTGTGCCGACTTCCTAAGATGATCAACTATAACCCATATAACACTATTTCTTTCAGATGTTTTGGGAAGTCCAATGACAAAGTCTATAGGGATGTTTTCCCATTTTCATTCTTGTATGGGTAATGGTTGTAACATCCCCTTAGACTTCTATCTCGTAGCCTTAACTTGCTGACAAACCAATCATCTAGAGACATATTAAATGACATCTATTTTCATGCCATCCCACTAGAAGTACCCTTTCATCTCCTTTTAAATCTTTTTGGTTCCAGGGTGCATAGAGAATGAAGAACTATGAGACTCATCTAATAGCTCCTTCTTTAATTTTGTTATGGGAGGAATACAAAATTGGTTCCTGAACCTTACTATTTCATCACCATCAAGGATGAATTCAAGAACATTTATCACATTCTTTTGTAACTCTACATATTCCTTATGAGCCTCTTTAATCTTCACTTGTATATATGGTTCAATATTAATTTGAGAAAGATAATATTTATCCCCTTCCATTAAAAATTCAAGATCAATCCTTTGAAAATCCCTAAATATTAGATCTTTCATGATCCTCATCATGGATATGCTAGAATGGTCTTTTCAACTCAAAGAATATGCCACCTTGTCCTCTTTCCAAGGTTGGTAATGTATTATGCAGTTGTAATATCTAATCAACTTCAACCATATTTTTTGGTGTATATTCAGCTCCTTTTGTGTAAAAATATACTTTAAACTTTTATGGTCATTATAAATATCACACCTTTCCCCATATAGATAATGACTCCATATTTTTAATGGAATGATTACTGCAACTAACTCTAAATCATGAGTTGGGTAATTTTTCTCAAGGATTTTCAACTATAATGAGGCATAAGCTATCACTATATCGTTTTTCATGAGAATACACCCCAACACCTTCTTGGATGCATCACTGTTTATCACAAACCTCTCTCCACTACAAGGCAGTATGAGCATAGGTGCACTGTCTATCATTCATTCTTGATCTTTGAAATTCTCTCCACATTCCTCCATCCAAACGAGCATAACTCCTTTCCAAGTCAACTTGGTTTGTGGATTAGATAATTGTAGAAAATCATTCACAAAATGTCGATAATATCTATCCAAACCAAGAAAACATAAAATCTCAGTTATTGTTGTTGGTTTCAACCATTATTCAATAAAATCTGTTTTTTCTGGATCAACAGATATCCCCTCTCTTGAGATTTTGTGATGAAAAAATAAAACTTTTTTAAGCCAACATTCATACTTAGTAAATTTGGAATAAATCTTATCCTTTCTCAGGGTCTTCAGTACAATTCTCAAGTGATCTTCATGTTCTTCCTTGCTATTTGAATATATATGAATATCATCAATAAATACTAGAAAAAACTAATCAAGGTAGTCTCTAATGACTCTATTCATTAGATCCATTAAGATAGTAGGGGAATTAGTAAGACCAAAATGAATCACTTTAAATTCATAGTATTCATACCTTGTACGGAATTTCATCTTTGGTATATCCTCATTTTTAACCCTTAATTGATGATATCTTGAATGATGATCAATCTTGGAAAAGTATTAAGCTCCGTGTAGTTGGTCAAATAAGTCATCAATGCATGGGAGAGGGTATTTTTTCTTGATAGAGATCTTTTTATGTTCTTGATAATCAATGTAGAGTCTCATTGTTCCATTATTCTTCTTAAAAAACAGAATGTGTGCTCCCCAAGGTGACACACTAGGGTGTATGAATCCATTTTCAATATTCTCTTAGAGTTTCTTCTTCAATTCTTGCAACTCAATTGGGTCCATTATCTATGGTGTCTTTGAAATAGGCATAGCACCCGATATGAGTTCTATTGAAAACTCAACATCACGATTTGGTGGAAGACCCGAAAATTCCTCTAGAAAGACATCCTCAAACTTCTATACAATGGGCATATTCTAAATCATGAGTTTATCCCTAACTAATTGAGATAAATAACCTTAATTTATTGGAATCAAGACCCATAAGATGGGATAAATTTCTACTTGATGGTTATATTCAGCCTTTCATTGATAGATGATCATAGATTGATCTAGAATTGAAATGTTACTTCCCATATATGGAAATTGATATGATCTCTATATAATGAAATCCAATCCATGCCAAGAATAACATCAAATTCCACTATAGGAAGGATCACAATATTTTCAAGAAGTATTTTCCCAAAAACATCAATAAGAGAAGAATTATAAACTTTTTATACAACTGTTGTTACATTAGGAGTTGTCACAACTAACTCAACATCCAATTATTGAGGTAATACAGAGATACCTTTAGAAAATTCTTTAGAAATAAAATATTGCATGGATCCAGAATCAAATAAAACATTTGTTACTTTAGAGTGTATGGTATGTGTACTGTTCAACACTTCATTATCATAATCCACATCGCCAATAGTGATTTCTTGTGACATTACTTTGTCTTTTTCCTTAAGATTTTTTTGATGCCGATCATTATCAATAAACCTTGTATTAGGGCATTTATTGTCATAACGACCCATTTCCTTGAACTTGTAACATTGAATTGTAGGAGGTGAATTATGTTCATCCTTTTATTTGTTTTCATCATTGTACATCTTTTTTTTCCATCAATTCAGCATTCAATTTCTTGGTGACCATAATTTCCACACATAAAACATTTACTAGTCCCTTTAATAAAATTACCTCCCCATTTCTTTCCACACTTTGAGAATAATGGAAAACTCATCTTCTCTTCAGTGTGGTATTTGGATTTTCCCTTGAATTCCATTTTCCTCTTCTTATCAAACCTATATGACTGATGGGTTACTCCAATCTCCATATCAACCTTGAGATAAAGTCAAACAATTTCCTCATATTTATTGAAGTTCCTTATGGATATTTCTCTTCGGAGGCTTGGTTTTAAGCCACTAAAGAATCGATCAGTCTTACCCTCTTGTTGGATAATTATTCCAAAAGCGTACCTTGAAAGTATTGTAAATTTTCTTCATAGGTACCAATGAATTCACCATCCATTTTATTAAGTTCAAGGAAATCCTTCACCAACTTTGTTCGAAGAATACGATTAAAGTACTTATTGAAAAATATGTTCTTGAACTCATCCCATTCCGTAGACTCAATTTCATCACTTTGCCTCACATTCTTAATAAGATTCCACCATTGATTACCTTCACCTTCCAAATGATATACTGCTAAGATGACTTTATCATGATCAAAACCTTGTTGAAATGAAAATATCTTTTTCATGGTACAGATCCATTATTTATCCACTAAAGGATCAAAATACCCATTGAATGAAGGTGGACACTGCCTCATGAAGGATTCAACAGAATGTTACTCCCTCTTTTGATCGTTTGGAAGTACAATAAGATTCATAGCTTGAGAAAGTTGTGTGATCATGGATACATGATTTTTTGTTCCAGTGCCTATAACATTTAGTTGCTCAGGGGGACAATCATTGCATTTCCCATCATATTCAGTATTAACATGGTTCCTTCGGGTTCCATCCATTGACTAAAACCAAGAATAACAGTATGAGAAACACTAATCATAATAGGAAAACCAGATTATCAAGAATAAAATTTCAATTTTGGAAACTTTAGGTTTTATCCTAGGTTATTAATGGTCATTTCTAAAACACTAGGATTGTATCCTATACTCAGACATATCCTTATGGGATTCTCATCCTAGTTTCCAAAGGTTAATATATCTTTCCTCTGATACCATCTATAGTGACCATTATTTACATAAATTGATATTAATTCCGAATTTAAGAATATTTATTATAAAATATAAAAAAACATGATAGGACTGTATAGGTATAGTGTCATTGGAAACTAGGAAACATAAACAACTGGTTCATAAAACATCTACATTATCTTCTGTTTATTTTATGATATCTATAATCCTTTTTGTCTCCCCCACACCGTGACGACAGCGGATCCTATGCCGGTCCCTCCCCCACTGGTGGGGGAGGGACCCTCTTCGTCCTTCAAGGGAGAGGCCTCTACCTTCTCACCCTTCTCTAACCATGATCTTCTCCCTCCGTTACCTCAGTGATCACTGTCTCTGAAGGTGGCGATATTTACGAAGGATTCCCTAACCTTTCGCTATCGATTGGAGAGTTCAATGAAGCTTCTTCACTTCTCAATAGAACACTTATAGCTTGATTTTTGTAAAGGATGCATTTGGTTGACACCTACGATAAGTTTTTTTTTTCAGATCTCGGGGTTTACAAGAAAGGGATACTATGGAGTTTCTGGATAATATAAATATAATGATTCTCTTCACATCAGTGGAAGATTTTATTCAAACTTGGTTATCCAGGCCCCACAACTACAACGGTTCCCATTTTTATATGCATAGATGGTCTTACGACGTCTATATAAAGTAGGAATCTCCCTCAGTTTCCATTTGGATTAGCTTTCCTAATATTCCTCTTCCTTTTCCAAAACCCTCCATAATTAGGATGATAGGGAACATGGTCTGTAGATATTTGTGTTCTGATAACAGAACCAAATCCATTTGTCACCCAGTGAATCCCTGTGTGCATGTGGAAGTTGATGTTTCAAGAGAGCCATCTGATTTTGTCTGGATCAATGTTGGAGAGGAATACCACTGAAATGCATGTCCGATTTTCACCTATTGACCGGTCAAAGTTCTGATGCTCTGCTAATGTGTATAGCAGCACTCGGGTCGAATCCCCGGCGATGATACTTTTTAAAAGTCGTTTGTTTTTAGTTGATTGTATTCTGATTGGGGGGTTTGTTTGCAGAGCTTATGAAATGATTGATTTATTAATATTGATTTAAAAAATTTATAAATATTGGGGTGATTTAATTTTTAGGGAGTTAATATTGTGATATCCTTGATCTTTTATTTATATTGCATTTAAATTAACACCCACTTCACAAGATAACGTTGATTGGAATTACTAAGTGTTAAGTATTTAATCCAAGCCTTAACATAACTTAGGGTTCTAATACCAATTATAGATTGTTTATGGTAGTGTATTTATGGTTCCAATAATCAATGGAAACCACACATTAAACAAAAAAAGTCATTAATCCATGACATGTTAAGTCCAACATACACAATGTTAATTTTAAGAATATTCATCGAGCAAATACTCTCAATCACTTAACATCCCAAAATTTTGACTCACCCCAATAATATATTTAATCATCCATTAATATAGTTATTAATATGGTAATATATGTTAATGGTGATGAATTATAAATAGAACAAAAAGAACGGGATAAGAAAAGATTTGTGTGTCGAACACACACACACACGAATGATAATTAGAATTAAAAATAGAATTTTGATTGAATGAGGAAGTAAATAAAGGTAAGGGGATTAAACCAGATTTAAACTATTTTAAGATCAATAATATGAATCTATAGAAGGTGTATGAGAATAAGAGATATTGAAGAAGAAACATGCATTAAAATAGAAGTACAAAGAAAGAGACTTACAAGATTACAAAAATGAAGAACACAAAAGTAAATGAAAACAAAGAGAGGAGGAAAGGTATCTCAAGTGAAAACTTGCGTATGGAAGGTCCTCACAAGACCTTGAAAATGATTTGTTCATGCCAATATGTGGTCCTCTCTTCTAAAATGCCAACCCTTTGCAAGGAGGGTAGGGGGATGTATTTATAGCCCAAGGAAGTGGACTGTTGGCATTCCCAATCTGTACCTCCACTTGGCTCGATGATTTGGACATCCAGACAGTATAATATCAAGATATATACTTCTTATAAGTTGTATATAATAATGTTTTCCTACTTCTATCAACATTTGTATTAATTTGGACCTATGGAGATAAAGTTATGGCCGTTTTATTAAACAAAGTTAAACTTTCCATTTCAATACATGCTTTTTCGATGGCCAAAATGTGAATGGATTTTAGAATAGGAATATGCCTTGAAATCTGAATGATTTATTCAAAAAAGTTGGCCTCATATATCCTCTATTTCACATAGAAAAATCTCAGCTTGATTTGATGATTAGATTAGGAGACATGTCATGAATACTGTACTACTTTTAATTCCCAGCTAGAATGATGGGATGATTTTAAATGAATCATTTGGGACCATTGTATTTGGAGTTGGTAATTGAAATTTTTATCCAAGACTCCTTACACTGTCACCCAAAACTTTTAGGAGAATGAAGGAATTTTAATTTCTATATTTATCCTAGTAATTAAATCTTCATGGCTGGTCGAGTTTCTTCACGGATTCTGTAGGTCCTCTTGTGTGGTCCATATGAGCCTTCAAATGGAATAATTGGCCCATGATCCCTTATAATTAAATGATGATATTGAATTAGGAATCCTAAAAAACAATAACCACAAAATTTTGATCATTAGGGTGATAGTTATAAATAAAATAGTAAACTGACCCAGTTGGACTACTTCTAAAAATGCTCAAAAATTATACTTTGTATTAAAACATCAATATTTCAAAAAAATTATGCACATTTCATATAAAATAAAAAAGGGAGTATATAATAAGTCATAAAAATATTAATAACATCAACCACTATATGCATAAAGTGGTTTATGAATTTTGGGTTGATTTATGTCTGGATTGAAAGTGGCTGGGCCATGAGTTAACAAAATATATATGTGGGCCTCACAATGTTGGAAAGCTCAAGGATGTTGTTTCTGGTGGAAAAAATTATGTGCCTAATACAATATATGGACCTATTGGGAAGGGGTAATAGAGTGTGGATACTATGTCAAAGAAATCACCTGCGACCAAGAAACCTCATAGTGAATCCGGGAGAATCCTCTGGTGGATGGTGTTTTCCACAGGTTGGAGAAAGATCTTGGCCTATCTGTGGAGGTTCCCTTAGAGAAAAGGCAGCTGGAA
Source organism: Viscum album (assembly GCA_963277665.1). Taxonomy (NCBI): domain Eukaryota; kingdom Viridiplantae; phylum Streptophyta; class Magnoliopsida; order Santalales; family Viscaceae; genus Viscum; species Viscum album. The sequence continues at coordinate 1,043,335,189 of OY728166.1, forward strand.
AGAGTTATCAAACCTATGGTAACTGAGCGTACCTAGAGATTCAGTGGGCTTGTGGAGGGAGGCTATAAAAAGGGTGCATCTTATGTTGAAGTGGTGTGTGAAGGGATTGGTAACAAAGAATAAGCTGAAGAAGATTGGACACCAAGGGATACATATATAGGAAGTCCTGCTTTGATCAATGGTTCAGCTGATGAGGCTGTTCTCTGGTAAAGTCCCAAGAGGGAGGTTGAAAGTATTGTGCTTGGCAAATATTTTTCACAACTATCGAATGAGGTTCCAGTGGATGGCTCGGCTAGTGCAGTCATGAATGGGAAAAAGGATCTTAGAAACGAACCCAATGATGACTGCTTTTCTATAGGTGACTTGGAGGAGGAGGTACCTGATGAACAACTCCCTAGTCCAAGGAGGTGCAAGAGAAAGAGGGGAAACCAGAAATAGAGGATGAACTATTCTCACCTCCCCGTACTGATAGAGACCCAATCAGAAAAGAATATGAAGGAAAAAAAATTAGTCAATGATTCTCATTCCATCTCCAATGTTGCATGTCAGAAGCAGAAGTCTGATTCTATACCCTCACCGTCTTTGGAACTCCTCATGAGTTTGGAATATGTAATTGATGAAACTATTCTAAAAATTAATTATCATGATGACGAAGTCTAAAGAATGATGGAAAGGCCCCTAAGGGTGGATCCTAATAAAGAAAATCACACGTGTATTAATAAGCAGAATCTCCTCTTAATAGGGGGTTCACAAAAAGAAAAATCAGCATTGAGGAGTACATTCAATCATGGGAAAAGATAGAGTCGAGGTTTGAAGATCTTATGATGGAAGAGCCTAAGACTCTGGTAAGCTCTCTATCATGGAAACTTTTTAGGGATATTGATAGGATAAAATTGCATTTTAATGGCTTGGTTATCTCCTTTTGTGCATGATATTTGGTTTCTCACATTTTCCATAAAAGTGTTGGATAATAAAAATTTTCATTTCGAGTTGAGTAAGACATGAAACTTTTTATCATACACATAAAATCATAGAAAATCATTTCATATTATTCAAGGCTCATTTCCAATGCAATCATAGCAGAAAATGTCCATTACTGAACTGATTTTACTCCTCATTCCAGCCCAGTATCACTGAACATGATTTACTTTCCATTTTAGCCATGCCTATTGTAACATTCTATTACACTTTTAGGTACTTTTGATGTATTTAAGTGCCTCTGTTTTGGATTAGTAACTGGGGGGTGCGTTTGGGTGAAATTTTAAGTAAAACAAAAAGGCAATGGCTTGTGAACGGTTTACGCACGGTTTGATAAACCGTGCGATCAAACCGTGCCAAACTAGAAACACTGGACAGTGGGGTACGAACAGTGTGCACACGGTTTGGTAAATCGTGCCACTAAACCATGCAGACCAGTAAACCTGGACAGTGAGATCCGCATGGTGTGCGCACGGTTTGACAAACCGTGCAGACAAACCGTGCGACCACTTAAAGTTAGATCCTTAAATTGTGGATCTCATCCGTTTTGCCTCTATGTGCTTCGTTTTTCCTCCTATGCTTCCCTAACTCGGGATTTGACTTCTCATAAGGTCAGAGATGGTTCTCCCATTGTTCCAGAGGCAATCCAAAGGCTCCTATTGGTGAATCAAAGCTATATCCTTGAGGTATGTGATCGTTCTTCATTGTTCTTGATTGGTTTTTTAGATCTACTTAGATCTACTTTTCCTCTTCTCTCGATTTCTTAAATCCATGCCCGTTATCGGTAGATCTAAGTGTGTGGTACCATGTTTGATGAGATTTGGTCTTAATATTTCTAGGAGATGAGATCTAAGGTGGATTCTTGAAGAAGAGTACCGGTTTTCTTGAGCATTCTCAACCTTTGTGGTTTTGGTCAAAAACTTCGAGGTAGGTGGTTCTGTCCCGACTTTCCAAATTGATTATCTTTGTATTTTCTTGATTTATTTCAATCATTGATTTAAATTAAATTTCTTAAGTTTCTTTCAATTAAATTGATAAAAACTCGATTCCATTAAATAGAGATATTTGAAATGGTTTTGGCATGAAAATTTGGAAAACCCCAATTCCATTGAATTGGGTGTGGTTATGGAAAATTGGTCGATTTAAATTGTTGGATTTAAATTTTGGATTTGATGGAAATGTTTTCAATTAAATTGTTGAATTTAATTGTGTCAATTAATTTGTGAAATGATGGAATTGGTTTTGAATAGATTTTAAACTTATGAAAATGGATTAGAATGATTTGATAAAAACCTATTGGTTTTATCTTGTGAAAGAGGCATGTTTTGAATAAAACCTGTTTTGGTTTTAAATGGAATGAGATTATCACTTTTGAAATGGAAGAATGGGAATGATCGTATTTTAAGATTTCTTAAAACAGTTTGCCCATATGTAAGAGCGCATGCAAGCCTTAGATAGTTAGTGAGTTATTTGGATACACTCTACGCTACGCCAACATTCTAAAACATAAATGCGGTGGGTCACATCCCCGATGTGATGGTGACGAGTCTCCTTTGGCCAGTGTCATAGGGATGTGTGTATACACGTCTTGCTGAGTTAACCTAGAGAGTGAATAATCCTATAACTGGTTAATAATATTGTATCTTTTGGCAGATGACCATGTTTCTCGCCCGAATATTTATATTTGTGATATAAATGTATGCCAATGCTTTGAAACTGTTTTACATGCCTGCTAAATTTATATAAACTGTTTTATATAAATGTTTTACTGAATCCATTGTTTTAGAAATATTCCATCATTGTAAACCCTTTCTTGATGAATTTTCCATCATTTGAAAATGTATAGCATGATTTGTTCAAAATATGCTTTTGAATTTCCAGACCCGTTTATTTGAAAATTGAAAGCTTTTCTTTGGATAATATTTAATTTTCATTGGTTATGGAATCCCTAGTGGTATCCTACTGGGCTTAGTCTCACACCCTACTCTTTCCTTTAGGTATTTGTAGACTTCCTTCTTCCAGGTTCATGCAAGGGGAAAGGATCACTTGGAGGTGGATCTAGCTGTTGAGTTTTTCAACGTGGTGAGTTGTGTCCTTGGGGATTTTGGGTTTGTTTTCCTATTTTATGTACTTGGGTTGTAGTACTTTGGGATTTCTGTGCCTCTTGTTTTTCTGGTACAATGCTCCCAGTGGAGTTTCTTTGTTATGCATACTGTTTGTTTTACTCTTGCTTCCGCATTCTTGTGGAAAATTCGTTCCCACTTGTTTGTTGTATGATGCCAGGTGCTAGTCACCGACCAGTGGGGATTGGGAACGCCCTTCGAGTTATGTCAGGACTGGCTCAGTTATCGGGTTACCAGGGTACCCGGGATGGTTCGTGACAAATTGGTATCAAAGGGAGGTTTTTTGAACATATTGCCTTGATGACAGTATGCATTTGAGTTTTCTTGTCGGGACTTAGGAGGTAGTTGTGATTGAGTGTCTGGCTAGCTCTCACCGCAATGAACCTTAAGTCACTAGGGGTAGTTAGGGAAATATGACTTGTGGATTAGTTCTAGTATTTTACCTGTTTTGATTTGGATAGAGTGGAATCCAAATCTTGTTTATTCCTTCTCTTAAGAGTAGTTTTCCTTGTTACTCGGTTGGTATCTTAATCTCTGTATTTTCTGGTGTTGTGTAGCATCATGCCTCTGAAAAGACGTGGGAATCAGATCCAAAAAGGGGCTGCTACTGAACCCCAGCAAGTGAGACCTATTGTGGATCCGAGTCTGGTTGAGGTGATTGTTCGCACTGTCCAAGCTCTAGGACAAGCACCACCTCTAGTCCCTGCTCAGGCTCCGGATTTAGATCCCCAAAGTGATATTCTCTGAAGTCATTCTCAAGAGTTCCTACCCCAAAAGCCACCAGTTTTCAAAGGCTCCACTGATCCCCAACATGATGTGGAATGGTTGAGCCAGATCGAACGTCTTTTTGGGTTTTTGGAGACACCGGATGCGATCAAGTTGACGTGTGCCACCTTCGTGCTGGAGGGACCAAGTAGGAGATGGTGGGACATGATGGTGATGGTTGGGAAACATGAGGGTTTGGATTGGAAGGACTTTAGGGTTCTTTTAACTGATTAGTTCTATCCAGAATCAATGGTGTTGGCCAAGGATGTGGAGTTTTTCAAGCTTGAGCAGGCCAACAAAATCATGACTGAGTACTCAAATCACTTTGCTAAATTGGTATAGTTTGCTCCTGAAATTGTATCTAATGAGAGGATGAAGGCTCGATGATTTGATTTGGGTATTTGATCAGTTACTCGTTCTCAGGTTTTCTTGTTGAAGTTTCCCACTTATGCCGATGTGTTGGATAGGGCGATGATGGTTGAGATGGATTTGGCAGGAAAGTCAGGGTTGCAGGAAGTTTCTTTTCTTTCTAGTGGCAGTGTTGGTTCCTTTAAAGGAAAACAGAAGCATGACGTTCCTCATGGTAGTTCTCAACATCAGAGTCATTCTAGACCTCCGGTAGCACTAGGAGGGGCTTCTTTGACTTGCTATCAGTGTGGAAGGCCAGGGAATTCTAAGAGGGTTTGCACTGAGGCACCCAAGAACTGTAGATCCTGCAGACATTTGAGGCACTTATAGAGATTCTTCCATCACTTCTCTACTCCACGTAGTAGAACAGGATCATCAGCACCTCTAGAAACTGCGGGGCAATCAAATGATTCACATGAAAAAAGGGTCCAGCCACAGGCAACTGGAACAAATCTTCTTCACGCAGTGGATGAGTCACCAGAGGTAGCTGATACAGGTCTTGAAACTTTGAGAGGTACCATCACTATAGCTTCATCCTTAGTGATAACACTTTTCGATACTGGTGCATCTCACTCTTTTATTTCAACCCACATCGTTAATCTGCTTAATCTACCCATGGTACTCTTGTCTTGTGCGATGGATATTACTACACCTCATGGTACGGTGAGAGAGAAGGGTCTCCGTAGTCCTTCTTGCATCTTCTTTCTATCAGATGTTGAGCTTGTTTGGGAATTTTTGGTTCTCTACATGAAATATTTTGACATCATATTTGGGATGGATTGGATCATCGCCAATAAAGCCTGGATTGATGGTTATCTTCGACGGGTCTACCTTACTACACCCAGTGGTGTGCCTATTGTTTTTCAAGGAGAATGAGACCCAAGGTCAAGTAGAGCATGAACTTCTTATCCAGAGTTGGGAAAAATTATATAAATGATTGTTTCTGATCTAGAGAAGGATCCAACGAGTGGTGATCTTCCTCCAGTCATCGCTGAGTTTCCAGACATGTTTCCTTCTGACTTCTCTGGTATGCCACTGGTAAGGGCGATCAATTTTTCAATTGATTTAATGCCTGGTACTCAACCAGTTTCTATCCCTTCTTACCAAATGGCCCCAGACTAATTAAAAGAACTGAAGTCTCAGTTGGACGATCTTCTTGAGAAGGGTTTTATTTGCCCGAGTGTGTCACCTTGGGCAGCACCGGTTCTCTTCGCCAAGAAGGCTGATGGTTCTCTACACTTATGTGTTGATTATCGAAAGCTCAATCGAGTTATGATAAAGAACAAATATCTGTTACCTCGAATTGATGATTTGTTTGATCAATTGAAAGGGGTGAAGTGGTTTTCAAAGATTGATCTTCGATCTGGTTACCATCAGTTGAGGATAAAAGAATCTGACATTCATAAGACCACTTTTCGAATTAGGTATGGCCATTATGAGTATCTTGTCATGCCCTTCGTCCTAACAAATGCCCCTGCAGTTTTCATGGCCTTGATGAAAAAAGTTTTCCATGAGTATCTGGATACTTTTTTGGTAGTCTTTGTGGATGACATTCTTTTCTACTCCAAGTCTGAGGAGGATCATGTGCTTCATCTGAGAACAGTTCTGAGTCTTCTAAGGAATCACCGACTTTATGACAAGCTTTCAAAGTGTGATTTCTGGATTCGGGAAGTGAAATTCTTGGGACATGTCGTGTCCGAAAAAGGAACATCAGTTGATCCTGAAAAGGTGAAGGTTGTTATGACTTGGGAATAACCCCAAAATGTTTTAGAGATTCAGAGCTTCTTGGGCTTTGAAGGATACTATCGCCGTTTTGTCAATGATTTTTCAAAGTTAGCTTCTCTAATGACTGATCTGACTCAAAATGGAGTGAAGTTTTCCTGGAGTGAAAAATGTCAGAGTTCTTTTGTTGGGCTAAAGCGTCTTTTGAGTACTACACCAGTGTTATCTTTTCTTGAGGCTGGGGCAGGTTATGTGGTCTTCTATGATGCATCGGGTTTAGGTTTGGGATGTGTCCTTATGAAAGGTAATCATGTTGTTGCTTATGGATCACGTCAGCTTAAGCCTCATGAGAAGAACTACCCTGCCCATGAACTTGAACTTGCAGCTGTAATGTACACACTCAAGTGTTGGAAAAATTACCTTTATGGATAAAGGTTTACTATGTTTTCATACCACAAGAGCTTGAGTTATATCTTCTGTCAAAAATATTGGAATCTCCACCAAAGACGTTGGGTGGAGTACCTTCAGTTCTTCGACTTTGACATTGCCTATACCCTGTGGAAAGGGAATGTCATTGCAGATGAGTTAAGAAAGAAAATTCCAACTCAGGCTGTGAAAGAATCTTCAGAAGAGTGGAGTTTGATGGCTCTTTTTGCTCAGTTGCATATTGGAGTTCAGTGGAAGGGGAATGAAGTTTCTTTAGCCAGTGTTTAGTTGAATTCTTCTCTCCTTGAGTTAATTATTCAGGAACAACAAATAGATGATGAATTCCATGGAAATAGGGACTCTCTCTATGGTGGGGAGACCGACACCTTTTGGTCGTTCTCCAAAGAGGGTGTTCTGTGTTATCAAAACTGTTAAGTTGTGCGGTTATCAGCAAGGAAGGATGTGATGAGGTATTTCCATAACTCTTAGTGGGATGTGCACTCGGGAACCACGAAGATGTTCTATGATATGCGGCGACAGTTCTGGTGGCCAGGTATGATACGAGACATTGCTGAGTTTGTATCTCATTGCTATACATTCCAACAGGTGAAAGCTGAGCACTAGAAACCTTCAGGTTTGCTTCAACCACTTCCAGTACCTACATAGAAGTGGGATGAAATATCAATGGACTTTGTGGTTGGGTTACCTCAAACCCAGAGGAAGAAGAATGCGATATGGGTTGTGATCGACAGACTGACCAAGTCTACTCACTTTATACCTATTCGAGATACAACCAAAGTTGAGGAGTTGGGAAATATCTATGAGAAATAAATTGTTCATTTTCACGGAGTTCCATCTGCTATAGTCTTAGATAGGGATCCTCAGTTTACTTCTCGTTTTTGGAGAGGCCTTCAGGAGGCACTGGGATCTCATGTCCATTTGAGCACGACCTACCATCCACAGTTAGATGGCCAGACAGAGAGAGCTATTCAGATCCTTGAGGACATGATCCGCGCCTGTGTTCTTGACTTTGGTAGATCTTGGGATGATCATCTGGGGTTAGTTGAGTTTTATTATAACAACAGTTATCAATCTGCAATCAAAATGGCTCCTTCTGAGGCTTTGTATGGTCTTCCTTGTAAATCTCCTTTGTGTTGGTCAGAGATTGGTGAAAGATCTTTGGTAGGACCGAGTTTGGTCTAATATACGATAGCTAAGATCCAATTTATTCATCAGATAATGTTGAAAGCACAGAGTCGGTACAATTACTATGCTGATGGTCACCATAAACCTTTAGAGTTCTCAGTTGGTGACCAAGTGTTCTTGAAAGTTTCACCCCGATTGGGTCATCGATGACTTGGGAGGCAAGGGAAGCTGGATCCTTGTTTTTTGGGACCTTTCGAGGTTGTTGGTATTGTGGGAAAAGTTGTTTACCGTCTATCTCTACCACCATAGCTTACATCGATACATAACGTGTTCCATGTATCACAACTGCGAAAGTATCTCTCTGATCCATCTCATACTGTGAGTTGGAGTGATCTTGAGATTAAACCAGATTTATCTGTGACTGAACGACCAGTCAGGGTTGTTGATTCTGAGACCAAGGTACTTCGTGGGAGAACGATACCTCTGGTTCGTATACTTTGGCAGCATGGTTCAGATTCTCATGAGACTTGGGAAATAGAGGAACTAATGAGGGAGGAGTGGCCTCATCTTTTTGACGTGGATGTTTCTTCATAGGCTTTCTGGGGGTAGAAAGGTCTTATGGTGGGAAGGTTGTAACATTCCGTTACGCTTTAAGGTACTTTTGATGTCTTTAAGTGCCTCTGTTTTGGATTAGTAACTAGGGGGTGCGTTTGGGTGAAATTTGAAGTAAAAAATGGAAATGGCTTGTGCACGGTTTACGCACGGTTTGATAAACCGTGCGATCAAACCATGCCAACCTAGAAGCACTGGACAGTGGGGTACGCACGGTGTGTGCACGATTTGGTAAACCGTGCCACTAAACCATGTGGACCAACAACCCTGGATAGTGAGATCCGCACAGTGTGCGCAGAGTTTGACAAACCGTGTGGACAAACTATGCGGCCACTTAAAGTTAGATCCTTAAATTGTAGATCTCAGCCCTTTTGCCTCTAAGTGCTTCGTTTTTCCTCCCATGTGGCCCTAACTCAAGATTTGACTTCTCTCAAATTCAGAGAGGGTTCTCCCATCATTCTAGAGGTGATCCAAAGGCTCCTCTTGGTTCATCGAAGCCAGATCCTTGAGGTTTATGACCGTTCTTCATTGTTCTTGATTGGTTTCTTAGATCTACTTAGATCTACTTCTCCTCTTCTCTCGGTTTCTTAGATCTATGCCCCTTATGGGTAGATCTAAGTGTGTGGTACCAAGTTTGATGAGATTTGGTCTTAATATTTCTAGGAGAAGATATATAAGGTGGGTTCTTGAAGAAGAGACTCAGTTTTCTTGTGTGTTCTCAACCTTTGTGGTTTTGGTCAAAAACTTTGAGGTAGGTGGTTCTGTCCCGACATGCCAAATTTATTATCTTTGTATTTTCTTGATTTATTTCAATCATTGATTTAAATTCAATTTCTTAAGTTACTTTAAATTAAATTAATAAAAACTCGATTCCATTGAATTGAGATATTTGACATGGTTTTGGCATGAAAATTTGGAAAACCCCAATTCCATTGAATTGGGTGTGGTTATGGAAAATTGGTCGATTTAAATTGTGGATTTGATGGAAATGTTTTCAATTAAATTGTTTAATTTAATTGTGGAAATGAATTTGTGAAAGTATGGAATCAGTTTTGAATGGATTCCAAACTTATGAAAATGGATTAGAATGATTTGATAGAAACCCATTGGTTTTATCTTACGAAAGAGGCATGTTTTGAATAAAACCTGTTGTGGTTTTAAATGGAATGAAATTGGAACTTTTGAAATGGAAGAATGGGAATGATCATATTTTAAGATTTCTTAAAATAGTTCACCCATCATGTAAGAGTGCATGCAAGCCTTAGATAGTTAGTGAGTTATTTGGATACATTCTACGCTGAGACAACGTTCTAAAACATACATGCAGCAGGTCACATCCCTGATGGGATGGTGATGAGTCTCCTTTGGCTAGTGTCATAGGGACGTGTGTATACACATCTTGCTAAGTTCACATAGGGAGTGCGGAATCCTATAAATGGTTAATACTATCGTATCTTTTGGTAGATGACCATGTTGCTCGCCTGAATATTTATATTTGTGATATAAATGTATACCAATGCTTTGAAACTGTTTTACATGCCTGCTGAATTTATAGAAACTGTTTTATATAAATTTTTTACTTAAGCCATTTTTTTAGAAATATTCCATCATTGTAAAGACTTTCTTGATGAATTTTCCATCATTTTAAAATGTATAGCATGATTTTTTCAAAATATGCTTTTTAATTACCAAACTTGTTTATTTTAAAATTGAAATCTTTTATTTGGATAATCTTTAATTGGCATCGGGTATGGAATCCCCTGTGGTATCCTACTGGGCTTAGGATCACACCCTACTTTTGCCTTCGGGTGTTTGTAGACTTCCTTCTTCCAGGTTCGTGAAAGGGGAAAGGATCACTTGGAGGTGGATCCAGCTGTTGTGTATTTCTATGTGGTGAGTTGTGTCCTTGGAGACTTTGGGTTTGTTTTCCTGTTTTATGTACTTGGGTTATAGTACTTTGGGCTTTCTGTGACTCTTGGTTTTCTGGTACAATGCTCCCAGTGGAGTTTCTTTGTTATGCATACTGTTTGTTTTACTCTTTCTTCTACATTTTTGTGGAAAATTAATTCCCACTTGTATGTTGTACGATGCCAGGTGCTAGTCACTGACCCGTGGGGATCAAGAACGCCCTTCGAGTTATGTCAGGATCGGCTCGGTTATCAGGTTACCAGGGTACCCATGCTGGTTCGTGACACCTATCTCATGAGATATAAATATTTACCCAATGTATTTAAGGGAGATATAGGTCCCAACCATCTCATAATGAAACTATTCTTACATGTTCCACAAGAACATAAAAAAATTTACTATAGCATAACCCATATAATAAAATGTGTTTCTTAAACATCATTCCATCATAATTTATATAAAACAAATGGATTTACTAGATAACATTCTATCATAAAAAAAATAAAATCATGGTAATAATAGGGATATAATATAACCCTATTTAAAGAGTGACATCTTAGATGAAAAATACTTATGAGAAAACACTTGAAATTAATTCCTGAGGAAAATATCCTTTTTTTTCAAAAACATTTTCTTTTATCAAAATGCCACAAAATTTAAAAGAAAATAATTTAGTTGAAAACAATATTGAAATAATATAGAGAAAGATTCATTTATATTATATTTCATGAAACTGTAAAAATCCATTCATTCCGTATAAGTTAAAAAAACATTTTTCTCATACTTTTTCCGGAAAGGTCAAAAAGTACCTCGTACTAAGAACGATAAAAGATTCCATTCATACCATTTACTAAAAATTTACCAATGGGTAAAATTTAATTTAATCAATTATAGAAGGATATAATGAATATTTTGAAATATATATTTAGGAAACATGGATGTGTATGAAAAATATACCCCAATAAATACTTAAGAATAAACAATCTTAGATAAAAATGAGATTTGAAAAGTTATCCCTCAACATAGGTCCTATTTTCTTCATATGTATTTGAACCTCTTATATAATGATTTAAATAATGTTACTGATTTATTACAGACTCATAAAAAATTTTATGATAACATTTATGATCATATTTTTATCCGTTTGTTAGTAACATTTCATTGTTACTCGTTATTCGGGTATTAACTACTTTATATTTTATGTGAGTTTTGTCAGATTAGTTCTTATTCATATTATTAGGTTATAGTTATATAATTTAAAAAATGGTATTATTATAATATATATAATATTTATTCATTCAATTCATTTATATAATCATGGTTTAATAAAGATTATGTAGAACTAATCACATCGCACCATGGAGACGGTAAGCCATATGTACGCACAAGCGGCGATATTGTTCCCGTAATTGTTGAATGGTATTGAAGTGGATGTTGTATAATATCTCAGAATTAGTATCATGTTAAAATAATAATATATAGTTATTATATCAACCATTATACCCATCCAAGTAAGGTGGTGATGAAAAATAGATTACACCGCGGCGTGGAGATGGTAAACCGTACGTACGCACGCGCGGTGATTTAATTTTTTGTAGGATGGATATAAGGTAAAATAGGTTTGTTTCATATTTATAGTAACATATCATTATATTATTGTTACTGATGTTATTAAATTATAATGAAACAACTAATGAAGAGGAATAAGAAGAAGAAATAAATTTGAATGAATCGGTAGAAGAGATTACCTCTTCCTTGACGTGCCTCCTTTAAATTTCTTCATAGGGCACTAGAGTTGGTTTTATGACAAGACAATAACCTCTAGAATGTATCTAGGGAAGTTGAGAAAATAAATGGTCAGGTTTTGGCCGATCATGAAGGCTCAAAATTGAGTGAAGAGGAGAGAGAGTAGGTGCCTTTTTATAAGAGATGAGAGGGGCACTTTCAGAAACTCTCAAAATATTAATTTATTATACATTAAAGTTTGATTAAAAATGGTCCAAAACTTATTTAATTATAACATAAGAATATTTCCGTTCGAATACCCACCATAAAATAATTTTTATACATGTTTTGAATATTTATTATTCCTTACATTTTTTGTTTAACCGTTATTTTACCCTTTTTAATCTTACTGTGATATCATGTTATTTACACATTGTGGGTTAATGTAATTACCATATCATGTATAACGACCCAAAAAATTAATTTATGAAATATTTAGACTTTTATTAACCATTTGGACGAATTTTAGATTTTTAATAATTTAATACCATTTAATGAACTATTTTATGTTTTAAGTTATGAATTATGTCAATTTTAGACACTATTCATACTTGACATTTTATAAAATTCATAAAATACTAATTCCTTTAGAAAACAGCATTAAATCATCCCATGCATTTTAATTTAATCCAAAATATTTGTGGATGGTATCATAATTTTCAAATTAATTTTTTTATATTTATAAATTCTTTTATTTGAATCTTTCGTTAATGAGGTAATCACTACATCATAATTGTGTCATAAATAAATATATTTATCTAATTTCTAAAAATTATAAATAAAATACCATGATTTAGAAATCTTTCTATCTTTCTAATGACTTTTTATAGACAAATATATCATTTATATATCTCTATATTAAAATCGATTTAGTAAAAGATATATATTTATGTTATAATTCTCTTTACTTTAAACTAATTCTTATAAAATGTCATTTTCACATCCATGTGAATCCATGGGGTCCCAAAATCGACCCATGGATTCCCATGGTTAGAAATATATCATCTAATAGGATTAGGACACGTTTTTGGGTAGTTTTATACTATTAAATTAATATTTTTTACCCTTATTTAACAAATTTACCCTTTAACCATGGTAAATAAAATAATTACTGAAGTTACTATTCATAATGTCAAAAAATAAAAGGTACCTATTTACACAATTTAGACCTTCTTATTCTAAATATGGAATCCATTTTTTCAAATTCAATACAAAAAATTTGTAGTAATTAATTTAAAATTATTCTCGTTGTTGAAATGAGAAAATGAGTTTTAAAAGTTAAAGCATTGCAAAAGATTGAAATGTTTTTACCTAATAATTTGATATAAAATTAATGATAATGACATACATAATATTAAATGGTAAAAATATATTCTATTTATAATTTAAAACCACTCAATATTATAATTTAACTATATAAATTATCTCGATAAAAAAGTGATTTTTAATTAAAATTTAGCATATATTTACCATTCATCAAAACAAGAAAGTTATCAAAAAAATATCATAAATTTATCCAAAGTAATTTTTTATATCCTCTTAAAAATAACACATTTATATTTTCATATAGAAATTATTAATGTGTCAAAATCTTAATTTAATATGGGTTCTCCATTCTAAGGTGTAAAAATTAACCTTTGAAAAAAGGTTCTTATACATAAAATAGGGGTTGATTCATACCCTCTGACTAAAATATCAATTGGATGAATATTAATAATATTTTATTAAGTATATAACACATATATATCTCATTAATTGCATTACCAAAAGTAATTTACTCAAAATAATACAAATATAAAATTGATTTATATTTTTGATAAGTAATTAATAGCCAATGAATTCATAATGAATTTTCATAAGTTAGTTATAATTATTCTAGATAACCTAAAAGATAGGATATAACGGTAATTTTATATTAAGGGCACCTCGTGGTTTGTTTAAAATCATGATTTCATGCAAATCAAGCTACTAAATAATAAAAACTATTTAAATAAAATATTTCATAAAAACATATGTGTGCTACAGAATGACCCCCTAACAATTGAGGAAAGACACGTGAAGTAGGAGGAAGAAATGAAATATCCAAGGAGAATCAATGCTGAGTTGCATCAAGGGAGCTATCCTACCAGATGCGTTCCTCAAGAGAGGCTTCAACAAGTGTTCCCAAAAGAGGTTCCCCTACCATATGCAATCATCCTAGTAAATGAAATTCAATTCGGATTCCCATCCAATCCAGCATCAGTGCCATTAATCTACTTGAATCTAGCCCTGAAAGGACATCAAGACTTCCCTCCACCGGGAAAGCAGCCAAAATACATTCAGGAGAACCCCAAAAGGATACCCCTGGCTAGGTATCTACTCCAAATACCATAATTATCGGCACGTCCAACATAGACCCTTGCTACACCCACTTAAGCTCAATTCTGAAAGGATATGCATCAAGGGCTCTTGAGTACCATCAAGAAACTAATAGCTTGACTAGAATTCTTGGAAGGGCAGTGTTCTCTGATACAACCAGAGTGCAAACCCTACCATGATTGGGTGAGCAATGTTCCTCCATCGCTAAACTTTTGGAACCATTTATTCCCAATGTTTATTTCTTTGGGGGACCCAGAACAACATCTAATGCACTATGGATCTTACCGTGACCCCATGATTGGAACCATAGAGTAGCAAGAATTGGTGAAACATAGGTTCTTCGTGCAAAACCAACAAGGTTCATTAATCATATGGCATACTATCTTTCCAGATAACTCAATCATAGGATGGGAGGACCTTCTGTGATAGTTTCTATTATAGTTTAGTTCGACATTACCTAAGACAATTATCAGGGATCTCATGGACTGCAAGCAGCAAGAGAATGAAAGAGTTTTATACTTCATCACCATAAGGAAAGGCCTGACATACTCCCTAAATTTTCCACTCCCCTAGGATGAAACGCTTTCTATGTGCATCTATAATCTCTAGGATTAATTGTGAACACATCTCATCCCAGTGAAGTACACAAGTGGGTTACAAGATTTTTCAAAAATTTCCCAATGGATAGAAGAATCATTACAGTGGACCAATATCTTGTCCCGTGTGGCCCCATCAGCCCCAAGAAAAAGAACAGGAAAAGATGAAGCGAATTCTGTTATTCTTAATCCACCCCAAGCACTGGCTCCAGTTGCGAGGCCTCCAAAAAATCGTGCATGACCCCTTAGAAGATAACAGTCACCCCACCTTAGCAAGATAAACAAAGGGGTGATAAAAGAAATTATTTTAAGGAAAGAAGAAATAAGGTCTAATAATTACAAGATGACCATGTATGTGGCTACTTCATATCCACCCTTAATTACAACTTGCTCAGCTACCAGAGCCAAAATGAGCTGGTGAAGTGGGTCTCAACAACCATTGAAATTAAGGTCCCTATAAACAGATACTGGGGCACACTATCTAGGAGTTATTTTCCTTCAAGAATCTCATGAAAAAGATGGTGATTTTTGGAAAAATCCTGTTGGGTGTGCCACCAACACAAGTGGTGTGTGTCTTTACCTTAGACCTAAGAGAGGAAGAGAAGTGGAAAACAATCACTAGTAAAAAGGAGAAAAAATTTGACAGTTGGATTACTCGAAAAATAGTCAATTGAGATCATGGAATCCTCCAGGCATAGTTGAAGCGACCAACCATGCCCCCAATAGCCTCTAATGCAACACAACCATCATCCTCAGCCCCACAGTCCTCTGAGAGATAGAAGGGTAGAAAGAAGGACAAAGAAGATGAGTCAACCCCAACATTGAAGCCAACCTTGACACTTTCAGACTTCATTCCATAAATTTTGAAATAATGGGCACCACCCCACCAAACGGGACAATAAGAACCACCCCACCAAATGGAACAACGACCACCACCCTAACAAATGGCACAATGGGCACTGCCCCACCAAACGACCCCATCGGAAGAAGATAGTCAGACATAAGCATTGTCATATGAAGAACTGATTTTTCACTCCATTAATGTCCTGCATTGGATGGACGCCTTCTCTAATGGAGATTATGGCCACGAACCCAAATTTCCTATATCCAACTAGAGAGTTGGAGGAAGAATCTGTAGAGGATGAGGGTTTCCTGGAAGGCATTAACGTGGTAGGAGTCAAATTCCTAGCCACATCTTAACTCAAACTATTAATGTTGTAGAAACCCACAGAAGAACCCTCCAGCAGACACAATAGGAGTGAAATTGTTTCTCTACCCCCACTGTAAGAAATCCATGCCCAATAATCTTGGAGTATCCATCGGAGGAAGAACATATGTCTAATCACCCAAGGAGTACATGAGAAAATTTTTAGCCAAACTTGGAAAGCATAGCAGCACCCTCATCTCTTGTCATAGAGGCCAGAACATCTGCATCCAATGATCAATCCCCTAATGTGACCATGAAAGAGAATCCCTGAGTTGGGAAGATCCAACATTTAGAGAAAAAATATGATATTTTTAAATAGTTAGCCTTAGTACCGACAATCCTATCAATCCTAGATTCCTTGAGTCTGTCTATAGACCTTAAAGAGGCACTTATCAAAGCCTTACTAAGTCCCTAGGAATTCAAGGCTGAAGTAGTAGTGGTTGAAGTCTATCAGATAGATAAAAATCCTGAAGAATGCAACATCATCATCTCCTTCATAGACTAGTATAAGGATTCCTTCATGGAAGGTCACATCAAACCCTTATATGTTTCCGTAAAGATAAAAAGCATTGATGTTCGGAGAATTTTCATTGATAGTGGATCTAGAGTAAAAATCCTCCCACTGTGAACACTTCTTCAGTTTGGCTATGATGAGGACAATCTGACGCCCAACACAACAACTCTGTTGGGATATGGAAAAGAGAACAGAAGCCAATGGGACTAATTAAGATTAAAACTTGTCTTGGTGACCTCGTGTCTGATTCCAAGTGTTTGGTAGTGTAGTAAAGTATGACCTTCAACATCATGTTAGGGAGGCTTTGGCTGTATCATCATGGGGACATTCCCTCTTCATACCATCAGTGCATCAAATATTATGTTGATGGGGAAAATAGGACATTGTACACCGATAAATTCCCATTTGAATCCTATGATTCACATTACATTGATGTAGGGTTTTGTGAACCAAAAGAGAAGCAGTCTTTAGCTGGCAACCTTAACTGGTTCATAATGCAAAATGGTTTGGAAATGTATCCCACTAATCCCCTACAAAATCTTGGGGAAGAGTAAGTATTACCCATCAAACATGTTGAGTGAATAAGTACAAGATCGGATATGGACTCAGCCTTCTGCATGATTTCAATTATGGATGCCAAGTCCAAAGACACTGAAAAGCGTGTTGGAACCTATAATGATAGGGAGTTCCCAAGCAAAGATGCTCTGGGACCATCCTCAAGACCACAAATAGTTCCTGCATTATTCATTAAGGAAGATGAAGATTTCTCTCCCAAATTTTGAGAATTCATCTCGAGATTACTCTCTCCACCAGAAGAGGAATAAGATAATGATGATGAAGAAGGAGAATAGAACCTCAAATATTCCCCTCTCACATTTGAAGAATGTGTCTCCACTATAATTGATGAACTTTTGGAGATAAACCTGGGCACCGAAGATGACCCGTGGCCCACTCTGATTAGTGTGGCTATGCCTTTCGAGGGGAAAGAGGCATATACCACCTTCTTAAATATGAATTGATATGTGATTTCTTGGATGTAAAAATAAAATCCAGGCCTTGATCTAGAGGTCACCACTCATCATCTGGTTCTGCCAGAAGACCATCGTGGCTATATGCACACTGTCAGAAGGACCCACCTGACACATTCTGCCAAAATAGAGGCTAAAGTTGACAACTAATGAAAGTCAACTTCATCTGTAAAGTCTAATATCTAATATAGCTAGCTAAAATAGTCCATGTCAAAAAGAATAATGGATAGATTAGAGTCAGCATTGACTTTAAGTACCTAAATCGGCACTTCCTGAAAGATTATTTCCTAGTCCCGATCATAGAATTGTTTATCGATGCAACCGCCAGATATGAGGACCTCTCTTTCATGGATGGATATTCTTGATACAACCAGATCTGAATGGACTAGGTATATGAAGAGGACACTAATTTCAAGCCCCCCATGGAGTGTTCTTCTATAGGGTTATGCCCTTTGGTCTAAAAAATGATGGCACTACATATCATCATGCCATGGATCGCATTTTCAAGCCCTTCGTGGTAAATTAATAGATTTCTATGTCGATGATCTAGTGGTTAAATCACGAAAATACTCAAACCACTAGACATATATTGAAACCATCTTCAAGAAACTACAACAACATAGTCTAAAGATGAATCCCCTAAAGTGTGATTTCAGAGTTACCTCTCGGAAATTCATCAGCTTCATCGCATGCCATAGTGTCATTGAATTCAACCCTGAGAAGACAAAATCTATCCATGTCATGTCATCACATTGCAACCTCACTGATTTGAGGATATCTAACCTTGCGGGTAAATGTTTTTCTTTCACCAGGTTAATGGAGAAAGGGGTTACATATGAGTGGGATAATGATTGTCAAGAAGCATTCCACTATATCAAAAGATATATTCTAAGCCCTAAGGTCTTGAAGCCTCTAGTTGAGGGGAGACCACTCATTTTTTACGTAACCACCTTAAAATGGTCATTAGTCACTTTACTCATGTAGAAGAATGATGCCGAAACTGAGAAGAGTCTTTGTTACCTCAGCTGAAAAATGATTGTCACTGAGATTCAATATTCAAGGATCGAAAAGAACTACCTAGCCCTAATCATTACTATTCATAAATTCAGGCATTACTTGTACCACCATGAGGTCTATATGGTCTTCCACTACAACCTGCTTAAGTATATCCTCAAATGTCCCATGCTGACTGGATTCATATCATAGTGGGAAGTCATCTTACAATAGTTTAACATACAGTACGTGCCCTAGAAATCCATCAATGGACATGCATTAGAATACATCTTGGAGAAGAAACCCTCGGAAGAAATGAACACATTGGATATTGAACTTCCTAATGAATAAGTATTCTCCATCCAAAAAGGCCCCCAGACATGGGAAATGCACTTTGATAGTGCTTCGAGAAGCCCGACAAGGAAAAGGTTAGAGGATCCCAAGTTCAAAAAAGTAGGACTGGGATTTATACTTATATCCACAGAAAAGTATGTCTTTCCATAATCCTTATTTCTTTCATAGGGAGTCACAAATAATGAAGCATAGTACCAGGACCTCATTACAGGCCTTGAGTAAGCTCTTCATGCATGAGCTGAACACCTAAGGATAAAAGGTGATTCAGAGCTAGTCATAAAGCATGTTAATGGTGACTATGCCATTTGGAAAGAAGTATTGGTACCTTTGATGAACCATGTTTTATAACTGATGGAAGAATTCCCATCAGAACCAATGCTGACTTATATCCCTGATCACAAAATGCTCAAGCCAATGTGTTGGAAAACAAAGCTATGACCTTGGTTGATCCAAACCGGGATGAAGCAGTCATCATCATTGCCCATAATTAGATGGTATTGTCATTCATTAATAACAATATGGAAAAAATTGATGAGATTAGCCCCATTTATGAGCCTTATGGTCACACCACCGGCCGAATGAATCCCATCACAAATTAAATTTGGAGGGGGAACTCCCACCAGATAGAGCAGGAAGAGAACATATCCGGAGGTAGGAAGTAAATTTTATCTTTTAAAATGGTGAAAATCAAGAAAAGGTTCTCTACAAATGATGCATTGATGAGTTCCTTTATAGGTGCATCAATGGAGAAGAGACTGATACTATCATGAAAGATGTGCATGCTGGAGCTTGGGTATCATACCAATCAGCAAACAAGCTCTCCCATCAAATTCTAATGCTTGGATATTGTTGTCCCACTATTATACAAGATTATGAAACATTCACCAAGAAGTGTCATTCCTTCCAAGTTCATGCCGATTTTATTCACCAACCCCCTGATATAATTCACATAGCTATGTACTCTTAGCCATTTTCCATATGGGAAATGGATGTTGTGGGACAATAACATCCTTCCATAGCCAGACAATTCAAGTTTATTATCACAAAAACTGACTTCTTGTCAAAATGGGCTGAACCCATACGCCTTAATGAGGTTGTGGCAAAAAGATTTGTTAGATTTGTGAAATACAACATCATTAATAGATTTGGGGTCCCTCATATAATACTTATGGATAATAACACCAACATTTTCTCTACTGAGTTGGACAAGATATACTAGAAGTATGGAATCAAATCCAATTGTTCATCCCACTACCATGCAGGGGCCAACTAGAAGATAGAGGCTTTCCACAAGACTCTATCCAACATACTTCAGAAGATTGTAGAATAGGATTAGAAATTGTGTGTGTAAAAGAAATTTTAGGATTTATGGGCTTACCGAACCACAACTCACACTTCCACTCAGGAAACCCCGTAATCATTAGTATACATGACATCATCAGTTTTCCCCATCAAAGATCAATTTCCATCACTCTAAATTTCCATTTTTTATCAGTTGTTTATGAATGAGAAATAACAGAAACAGTTTGATGAGTTGAAACAACTAGTTGAAAAAAAGGATTTTCACTTTTCAGTATTTGGAAGTCTACCAAAACTGGATCACACAAGCCTTCAACAAAAAGGTTCTCCTCCTATCTTTCCTCGAAGAAGAGACAGTGTTGGTCCTCATAACCCTAATGATACTTGGGAAGAAATCCCCAAATCTTAAGACAAAATTAGAGGGAACATATCACATACATAAAGTATACTCTAATGGATCATATGCCTTAATATCAATGGATGGAAATCACATCATAGCTCCCATCAATGAAATGTTTCTGAAGAAGTACTTCATATGACTGTGATGAAATTTCCTCACTACATGACTCTAAACTAGACAAAATAGCATCTTATCTGCAAAACATTAAACCGCATATCATAAATAATACTAACCACACAATGATAAACTACATGGTTAAAATTTTCCTATCCACATTACATTAAACTATATGGAGTCTGTCCTTTATAAAAGATGTTAAACTGCACAATTTTAAAGGAACCGTGTATGGATTGATTCCCATTCATTAGTGGGACATGTAGCGATTCCTTGACCCTTGATCTTCACCCAACCACCACATAAAAATTACTCTATTTCATCCTCTATTTCCCCATATAATTAGTGAAATCCTTGTCACTCCTTGTTTCTCACATTAAGTATAACTCACGCGAGCTTTGGATTGGTGGTAAGGATTCCATTACTTAATCAAACTATAGAGGAATATGATAGACCTGACACCTATAGTGGATGAAAGAAAAATAGCCCTAATCCTATAGATAAGTCAGATCGGTATAGGGATAGTTTAGAACGATGTATGGCTTGATTCTAAATCTTTGGAAGAAATGCAGTGATGCCCGTATTTAATAGCCAAGCCCAACCACCAGTTAAAGAAAATAAATGCCTTGTCAGTTCCCTACACGTGGACCAGACCTTTGTAGAGAACATTCAGAACTAAATATGACATGATTTCATTTCATCAGTGGGATACGTAGTAATGCCTGAATCTACTATCCCATTTTAGCCACCACCAAAAAATGCCCCTTTCATTGTGTATAGGTTGGACTTGCACTGGGTAGTCCATGAAAGTTCATAACCGCATGAAATTAAACTTCAAGGTTACTCAAGAGTCATGTGTGTCCCGATTCTCAGTGTTACGGGATCCCGAACAAGACCCCCAATTTCCTACAGAACAAATTCAAAGAGATGAAATAAATTCCATGTCTGAATTTTGATGCTCAGAAGGAGTCAAAAGATCATGATCCCCCCTACATATGAGTCAAGTCTATGTAGATGCTTTAGTAGTTCATGGTTGATCATGGTTTGGATATTTATTACGTTCCTAGACACATATTTCATGTTGATCAAACTCCATACTTTGGGAAATCTTGGATCTCCATAAATATTCATGGATATCGGAGAAGGAAGGATAGTGTCCTACAAGATAACATTGTTTTACTATGGATATCATGCCTCAGTGGCTCTACATATGTTGCTTACAAAACAGCTATCAACCAAAGGGAAATTCATCCTCAGGAGAGTCCTCTCCTACCTCAGTATGCCCAATGGATTCCAAGCCCCATGTCATTCATCCTGATCCAAGGGACCCCTAGGACTATGGTTTACACCATCTATCATCAATTATGTCTAAATAATGTCAGAATATCCTGACCATAATTAACTCAAATCTATTTTTGGTTATTGTGAAAAATGGTCTCTACAAAGTGACGGTAAACTTTGCTACCAACATCCTTACCACACGACGCTAATATAGAAGGCTTGAAGTGTCTCAGTTTCATGACATTAAACTACATTGCATAATTGAAATGATTAGATTTTTATCTTAGCTCAGCCTCCTCAAACAAAATGTCTTCCTTTCTAGTATAAGATCAAAACATCCATAAATAATGTCCACTAGGAATGTTGAATAACTTGGCTTTCCCCTAAGAAGATGTGTGGTGGAGATGAATTATATAATCCATACCCAACCATAGAAGATAATGAAATTTCCCATTTTCTACACACGAATTGAATCAAAGAGGAGAATCCATGAACAAGGATTATCTACATTAATTCTTAAGGGTGATCATATTTACCTCCTTTCACGTTGGGATTACCCTACGACCACCAAACTTGATGATAAATTGGGTGGAATTATTCCTTTCTGCATGACGTTAAACTGCATATCATTGGTCTAAGTATAAAATCCCCCTTCCATTGATTTTTATATTATGAAGTGGTGATCTAAAATCCTTGTAATCACTTCTTTCTCACACCAATCATAGCTCACATGAGATTAGGGACCTTAGTAAGAGATCCACCATGACGTCATGGTGAATCATTATAGGATTTTGGTCCTAGTATCCTGACCCTAAAAGGCATGTTATGGTTCCCTTCCCCATGAGGAACCCCGGTTCTTGATAGTATGATGCTAAACTACATGGTACTCAAAATATGGGAAGAATGCCTCACCCTACACATGATTCAGATCTATGCAGGGGATTACGTAATCCCACGAGTGAATCATAGCCCAAACATTTCTAATTTATCCAGATACACTCCTTCCATACATCAAACTTTGTGCATTGAGTAATCTTGAATCTCTATAATCTTCCATGTTCGTCAGATATGGAAGGCTAGTGTCCTGTGGACACAATTTTTTGACTATGCACATCATGCCCCAATGTCTCTACATATTTCGCCTATAAAATTACCATCAATCAAAGGAAAATTCATCCTTAAGAGAGTTATTTCCTACCTTAGTATGCCTAATATCTCCCAAGACTGGTAACATCCCTCCTAATTCAAAAACCCTCAAATTCATGGTTTACATCCTCTTTCCTACCCATGTTCTGGATATATCAGAACATCCTAACGAAAATTCCCCTATAGTATCTATTGAGGCTTCTGAAAAATTAAGATATGCCATCTGTATGTGTGAAGTTGATCCGCGTACAAAAAAAAACCCGGTCCTATTTCTGGGTTTCCTAGAAAAGATCATCCAAAAAAATTCCCCCTTTCATGTCTGGGTGAACCCCCTTTTATAAGCCACACGTCGTGTCTAGAAAGGTCCCATTCTCTATAATCCTTCATGGGCATGAAATATGGGAGGACAATGTCTTTTGAAAACCTTTGTTTGATTATGCACATTATGCCCCAGTGGCTTTGCATATGTCACCTAAAAAACGACTGTCAACCAAAGGAAAATTCATCCTCAGGAGAGTCCTTTCCAGTTTTCGTATGCTTGCATGACATTTATATCTTGTCTCACTCCCTAGATTTGGGAAACCCCCTAGATTACAGCTAACATGTCTTTCCCTTTTAAAATTCCCACACATGAAAAGAATTTATAATAGAACTGATGAATCATTTACTCTCCATTGGTTAGAGAAAATTGATCTCCCATAATAGGTGTCATGTTTCCTTATTGTATGAAGTTAAACTGTACCATTATCCTTCCCTCCCTATATAAGTAAAATTCACATGGGAATGGTTTCCCATTAAAATCAAATACAGATTTCCCTAATAATTTCAGACTTCATTCCTCATAATTTCCACCCACTATGGCCCCCAACCTCTAAAAAACCCAAAGTGTTTTAAATTCCCCCAGGACATTAGAGATGGTAGTCCAGTGTCCTATGAACACTTTTATTTGTCTATGAACATCATGACCCGGTGAATATTCATTTGTCTCCTACAAAATTGATGTCAACCAAAGAAAAATTCATCCCCAAGAGAGTTCTCTCCTACATCTGTATGCCAAAAATGGCTCTCAAGTCTCATATGCATCCAAAACTCACAAAGATAGGGTCAAGAAAAAACCCTCATTCATGTATGAATGTTATTAGGACATTCTCGGTTGATGAATCTAAAATTGGGGCCCCTTCCCAATAAATTTTGGTCAAATATGTTCAAACAAAAGCATTACTAATAAGTCTGATTGGCATGACTATAAACCACCAAAGAAAAGGATGCAATACTCACCAGATTGAAAACCCGCAAAAGGAAACTATGGATAAAAGTCAAGTACCAGCTTATTAAAACTAAATTGTGTATGGTTTAGGCAAAAAAATATTGTGCTATCAAGTAATCAAAATATACATACAGATTGTTAGGTCAAAACCCTGAAAAGGGAAGCCTAGGAAAATTCAAGTTATACCCTATAAGCTCATATGAAATAGGATTAGAAAAAAAGGGTAATAATGGAAAATACGCAAAAGTTCATGAGGTTTTCTATAAAACATATACAATGGTAGAACTACGCTCACTGATTCCTGCGAATCAGGAAAAAATTAGATCTTGATTTGATAATTTCAATTTACTAGTTTTGAATCATGGTTTAAAATTAAAACCTGATTGAAATAATTCTTATATGGTTGATTGTGATTAATTGACATGATAGGAAAAGTAAAATAAGAAGTATTAGAAGGAAAATTAGTTCCATTATATTCAATAAAAAATGGAGGAATGTCCCCAGTTCAGAGTCTCTCAATAGTATTGAAAGAAAATGAGTACATCATGTTTTGGGAAAGTTACAGTAAGGCGCATCTCACCCTTTCCAGAAAAATGGGGAGCGACTACTGTAGGCCATCAAGATTTTTCTCTAAAGATGCTATCTCATTCGCTTTAGCTCAGGCTGTTAGGCACACGCGTTCCATAATGTCTTTAAGGTCCCACCCTTTCTTCTTTATAACTTCATAATTCACACCCGAAGAGTCTAGTTGAGCCTTCAACCTTGACACACAAGCCTCTCATTCTTGTAGATCCTCCCCTTAGGTGGTCACCAAATCATGAGCCTTATCCTCCTCAGCCGTCAGGTGATCCTGTTCCTCCGAAATTTATCAGAACGTTGTTACTTGATGAGGGGAATAATTGAACCTTTCATGTTTATCCTTACAAGAAGCAAGGACTTTTTGGGATATGAAAATATAGTAAATGATAAGGTTCATATGACGATAATCAAAACCACATGAACCTAATTCGGAATATAACCACCAGATGTTGTTCGTCTCATCAGTAAAATTAGCCATAGGGGTTTTCACAGGGAGGTCTCATAACTAATGCCACTCCTATTTTCGCACTGCATGATGCCTTCCTGTAGCACCAAGGCCTTGGTACCCCACACCATAATGGATATATAGGAATAAAGAGTCATTTCGAGAGTGGGAAGCGACCTATGATAGGTTACCCAAGTAGGGGGATCTCCCTACCCTCATATGGTTCGACTTCTAGACCAATATACGAATGACTAGTCACATATTTTGGGGTATCTGGTGACACTATGCTAGGGACAACCTCATTATGGTTGTGAGAAGTATCCATAGAAGGGGAACAATTGGAATCACTCCCCATTGAGATAGGATGCACATATGTAGCCCCTTCTAGATGCATCTGATGGCAGATCGAGCATCTTCACACCACAGGGATATGAATAGTTGGCATAGCCATTGTAGTCACCATAGGGATAATAATAGGTAGTGTGATCATCACACTCACCATAGGAGGATGAATATAAAGCATGGCCATCGTGGTCAAGATGGGGAGAAGGATAGTTAATGGATTTTGGACCCACTGATTTGGTCTTCTCATCATCCCATCAGGGAAACAGTCTACCCATAGGTGGGCATATTCCAGTGATAGAAAAGTGGATCTCATCATATTAGGGATGATAAAATCCATATAGGAACATTACCCCATCATTATAAGCCATAACTGGTGTATAATTATGGAATGATATTCTCCCCTTAACTGAATGGTAGGAAGAAGTGCAGTCTGTTGAAGGCACCCAAATTGCTTGGAAACCAGTAAGGGAGGTGTGGATCAAAAATGGCCACTAGATCTATGAAAGTAGTGAGAATATCTTCCTGGTGTGTGATAATTTATGAGAAATCCCCTAGAGAACTGCCTCTATCACCCCTTAGTGACCCTTGAGGGGTAGGGTGTGGTGAAATTTAGAAGTGAGAAGCATCATTTAGCAGCCTGACTGCATCGCTAATACTTAATGTCATAGGATGAACATCGATGAAGTTACAAAGGGTGTGTTGAAAGTAGAAGCGAGGAACCCTCAGAGTGTATCAATATTCATAGCTGTGGAAGTGTTCTACTATCCACCCATACAGAATTTGAAACAATCTGCTAAGACGATGCATAGGTTTACCTTCTTGTATCTTTCCAAGCAACTCATAAAGTCGGGAAAGTGTTGGAATGTCCAGATTAACTGGTCGACCCTTTGTCAGCACATCCACCATTATCAAAGTGAAATCCATGACCCTGATATATATATCACAGGATGGGAATATCCATTCTATTATAAACATGGTAAAGAAATCTGTTAATCTAAGCACATGTGGAACATCCAGTTGAAGATCATATCCCTAGGCAGTATATCATCATGCTTCGAGGGTGGCACAATATGACCCTGGAATTTTTCGAGACTAACAGGATGGATGAGTTTGACTGTAGTGGGATCTCCACCGGGGCCTTTTGACCTGCACAAATGACCTTATCCAAGCCTCAAATGGGATAAGAGAGAGATCCTGGAGAGGGTGATCAAGTAGTCCCTCTACTATGACAAGTAGGATCCTTGTTAATGGGGATATATAGTTGGTATCATCCCAAGTAGTAACTGTAGGAAGAAATTCATCATACACATCTCCAAGGATAGGGAGACCTCCAAGTTGGTGTATGGCCCATAAAATGATTCCCACCTCCCCATGTGACAAATGGAAAGTGTTGGTTCTTGAAACCTAGCGGTTCATCAACTCAGGAAGGATTTCTCCTGGAGAGAAAGCTAATAATTGGGAGGCCCAAGATGCATGGTATAAGTTCATCTTATCCAAATGATCAGGGGACTCTAGAAAGGTTTTGGTGTACCCAGAATTCCTAGTCTTATTCTTCAGAGAAGCATCCTCCGGCTTGCAGGTCCCATTTGGTGATCCACCCACCATTAGGGTTTTCTCGGAAAATGTTGATAATGGATGGGTTCTCCTGGGAAACTAGTCTCAAGGCAGTGTTGGGATGCCTGTGATTTCCCTAAGTCCATGCTAAGACTTCTAATATTAACGCATTCTCATAAATCATAGTATTTATTACTTATCATGTTGAGGAAATATTGGCCCGATCAAGACCTTGTGTGCTTCCAGGAGAATTAAAGGAGTATTAGTGTCAACCAATGGAAAATGAACTTCATAAGGAAGACCAAATAAATAAAGTGAAAATTTCACAAATAATGGGTAAACCAGAAGATCAGGAGTACAAAGATATTTTAATAAGATGACCCAAGAAACAATGTAGTATTGAAGATGTTTCTCAGTGTCCTCAACCATGTCTGCCCTCATATTGGCCGATTTCATCAAATATTGTGGAAGAGTAATTGAAGCTTTCACAGAAAGATCCAAAAGCCCACAAAAGTCAGTCGAACGAGAAAAATGTTGGATAAAGGCTAGAAAAATGGACAAGGGGATTAAAAGAGGGTCTACATGGGTCTCTGCATATAGCTCCTGAAAATGGTATGTGGAAAAACATTTCCCTCATACTTTGTGGTATGTGGAATATCTTTCCCACATACTAATGATATGCGAAAGACATATCCCAAAAATAGATGTGTTGTGCGAAATTCCAATGAGGTACTAGCCCATAGAGAATTTTACAACAAACAAAAGGGTATCCAGAAGAAAGAAACTTAAAACCAAGTCCTCTCCATAATGGTATTCAAAGAATGATGATTAAGAGTTTAAGTTCATATTATTAGTGCTTAAAAGTTCAGTTCACCGGTTTAATTTCGTTGTACGGAACATGTAAATTGCTTAGAATTATCCTAAGAAGAATTCCAGACTGTAGTTCTAAATTCCACAATTTAGACGGTGAAAACCAAAATTTAGTTCATGGGTATAAGTAATTTTAAAGACATCGGTTTGTGTAACGTACAATGCAGTTTGTGAATACCGATTTCGCAAAGGAATCGGTACGCAGACACAGAGGAAGCTGAAGGAGAGTTGAGAACACTTTTCACTACAAAAAATGGTAAAATAAAAATGACCTAGGCCCCTTTAAATAGTTATAGACCCCTACTACTGATCCTATATATTCTACTACAAAATACTTCAATTTCAGACGACTTCTACATCATAATAGTCTCCTCTTCATTCCGAACAGGCCACATTCTGATGGAGGGAATTTGTAGGGTCTTGAAAACTTCGCAAAGTGAAGTAAATAATCCCAAAAGCACTTTTCCAAAGGAATAAAGAATACCCAAAGGCCCAAAAATGTAAATGGATGAAAATTGAATTGGAAACATGGGAAAAAACCTGAAGAAATCGATCTTTTTCAAGAGTTTTATGTGACCCGTATACCATCACTAGGAAGGGTTCACATAACGCATGAACTACAGACCCCCTATATGTGGAAGGAATTGCAAGGCATTGTATCACATAGCGATGTCTAGTGAAACCAGGAATCCAAAAACTACATCGTTGGTGGAATCAAGTGCAATAAGGCCATGCACATTCCATCCCACGAACTCAGTATTATGTAGATGAAGAAAATCGGTAGGGTTCCGCAAACCATGACTCGTGAACCACAACCTCTGAAAACTCCGGTTGACCGAGTCTTTCATAGGTTGAGATATCTCTTATTGGGCTTCCATAAATGGTTCTACATTCCCACATACATGATTTCCCTAATTCTCTATAAAATAATCCCATGAGGAAGAAGAAGAGCGCAGATGAAGAAATCACGGAGGAGACCCTAGAGATTGAAAAAAATAATTCGGAGAATATTATGAATTCGGTTTCGAATCATCACTAGAGTGAAAACCATGGACCAAATTTTTGTAGTTATAAATAGTCTAAAACCATAAAAAGAAGTAACTTAATAATAATTGGTAAACCGCAAACCTAACTAGTTTCATTGTGAACCATAAATTCATCCCAGATGAACTTCCTGAGAACTAAATGTTCCTAGACCCTCCTTCAATACGGCGCACTGCATAGTGCATCGTTATTTTGATCGAACCCTGCACAACATACTACATCAATACGTGCGTGGAACCTAAATCGGCAAGGATGACCACATCTAGGACTATGTACAACTTCATTACGTGGTGGTCCATACCTAGGCCCGCGTACTGCTCTGGTATGCAGATGAACCCCTACCCGCATAGCACTATAGTATGCATTCCTCCCCCTATCCCACATCAGAAAATGGTATATAGAATGGGGAGTCCTCGAGTGTCCTTTCCTCTGGCTCCAATCTCACTCCTCCATTACAGTCCAATACTCCACAAATCCTCCACAAACTAGTCCACCAATATCAGGGCAAAGCCTCCTCCAAATCTGCCTCACCCATATGATCAGATCATCGGGTGCATCAGTGTGTCACATTGACTCTACAGACCCATGGTAAGTGGTGTAATGAAGGCTATCCCACAAAGGTTCATACTCCAAGGATGTATGAATGTCTATATTCCCATGGTAAATCAGAGTCCAACCATGGGATGCTAACATGAACCTCCCAATTTTAGGGATCTAGGGTGATCACTTTCTTTTCCATTCAATGAGGAATGATGATTAGTCAAAGGAATCATTCTCGCTTCTCATTTTGACAAGAGGCGACATTCTTCCCCTTTCCCAGAGCGCATTATGGGGCACTCCCACTAAGGTAAGTCCCTAACATTTTGATGGCTGAGCCACAATACCTCCACTATCTTTCCATATCGAAATGTTCATCGCTCTATGCCCTCACCCACATTTGCCTCATCTTATTCCACCGTATGCTCGACCCATCCCATCAGCGGGAGAGAAGGTGTGTGGTTTGTTGAATCTCTCACATCCTCTTATTTATCACATCGAGTTTGAATCATGTGGGCTTATATATTTCTGATTATTACAACATCTATTTAGTCAACCATCCTGAACAACAAGAACTCTGATTCACTACTAGAAAATAAAGCTACTAGCACAGAGCTATAGCCATGGTTTTATAGCCTATAGGCGTGGTTTTAAAACTATAGATATAGGTATTTTTTTATGGACTATATCCATGATTTTCATAACCATGGATATAGGCCATTTTTTGAAGGCCTATAGCCACGGTTTTCCAAAACTGTGGCTATAGGGTTCCCGCGCTTCCACGGGGAAAAAAATCCCACCAAAAAATTGGCGGGAAGGCTTACTTCCACAGTCTTGTGGCTATTTATATAGTTTAAATAAATAAATAAATAAATAAATAAATAAATAAATATATATATATATATCATAATAAATACATATATACATTAATAGTTCTGTGGTGTAGTGTTAAGCGTTGTAGGTTGGAAAACGAGAGGTGCAGGGATTGAAACTTAGCATACACTTTTTTTATTTAGGATATTGCCATGATTTACCAAGGCTATAGCCACATTTTAAACTGTTGCTATAGGTTAAACACCACGATGAAAAAATTTGAGGTATATTTCCATGGTTAAAACTATGGTAATAGGCCAATACCTACTTCCATGGTGATAACGACCATAGTTGGCGAACACCGTGGTCGTAGCCTATGACCACAGTTTGAACCGTGGAAATAGGCCTTTTTTCTAGTTGTGATTCTGGGTCAAACTGGGATACATAGGACACCTTCTTGAAGGAAGAATCTCAAAAGAGGTGCCCTTACAAATGGGTCCACATAGTAATGTTCCCCTCAAATGGGTAGATTTCATGCGTAAGCCTCAACCCATCTTGAACTATGAGAACTCTGATTCCTGTTCAAACCAGGATACGTAGGATGCCTACTTAAAGGCCCAATCTCAAAAGGGGTCCCCTTCTAAATGAGTCTACCCTAATTATTCCCCCAACAAATGGGCCTCTTCCCAAGTCCAAGCCCTAACCTAACCGAACTACGTGGGCTCTGATTCCTCTCCCAATGATACACATGAAGCCTATCTTATGGGCCTAATACCAACATAAAACCATCTTTTATCTCTCCCGGATGTTGATAAACTCTAGAGTTCCTTATTTCATGGCATAAGAAAACATTTCCTTCATAGCATCAAATACATGTATATCCATGATGATCCTACAAACCAAAGGTAACCCGTGGATACACTCTTTGGGAATGAACCAAAAAGTCATGAACATATAAACATGACATAAATCTATAAGAGAATCCCAAAATATGTAATAATTCCCCCCAAAATGGTTTGTTGATCTCGACCTCCCATCCTCTCAACTAATGGAGTCTTTAAGTGTAATTGGCCAAATCATCATCCAACAAGCACCTGCCTTTGGAAAGAAGGTCCATGAATCATGGATACAAGGGTCGTTGGGTGTTTCTATCTCTACAAATAAACCCGATGGAGACCATCTGACGGAGGCATATCCTAAGAGGACTTATTGCACACATACTTAACCCCTTTAAATCACCCATTGAGGCCATTTGGCTTTGGAAACCCCTTCATAATGTGGAAGGTATGAACATCCCAGTCCTTGTGGGGTCAATCCAGTTCCACCTAAAGGATAATGTCCCATATCGGGTCGAAAAAAAATATAGCGACAAGAAAGTATCTATAATAATAGATGAACTATAACCATATTTCTTTTTTTACCCCAAAGATAATAGACAAGCAGATACTGCACTTCAGACCATTTTATTCTCCCCTGTAAACAAAAATGTGTCACCTCAGGTTGAAACATGGGTTTTGATTCTTATTCTCATAGGATATGTATGAGGCCTCTTAAATATTCAATATCATCTTTGAAACAACAATCACCTTTATGGATGATAGTAAAAACCAAAATTCCTAGTTATATGGATTCAAAACACAATAAACTATCCATTTATATGAAATAATGGAAAAATGATTGTAAAAATATTGTATATACACATGGTATCATTAATATTACCCCATTAAATGTAGATGTATTCAAATTAAGATCATTTTATTAGGGTAACCAATCACGTATTGGGTTTTGGAATAGATTTAAAAACATATCTTAAATCTACAATAGAGTTCCAAAGATAGAAATAATTCTCCCCCAAAAGGGTGTGATGAGGTCAACCTCCCATAAATTTGACCAATGTGATTTACTAAGTTTCATTGGGTTTAAAACCCCAAGCAGCCACCTACCTTTGGAAAACAGACAAATGATTAAGTGTAGATGTGGGAGACAATGAGAGTTCTTAAGAGAAATAAAAATGGTAAACTTGATGTGAATGATTGTGAAACCATACTATAACCCCCCCACAATAAGTAATCATCCCCCAATTATCATTATAATAAATAATGGTGAACTATATGTGAATTTTTTAATAATAACATGATGTGAAATCTTTAAACTATGTCATCCCATTCATTGGTTAAAAAGGATATATTTCCTAGTTCCCATCGAGCCATTATTCTCCTCCACCTTAAATGGAAAAAATTACAATAACATTATAACACCTAATTATATGGTATATGGTAATTTTAATATATCTATATGGTTTAATAGTTTTATATTTTAGTGGTAAAATAAATATAACAAAAACGTTCAGTTAAGAACATTGGCTCTTCTTCAGAAAACCTCATTAGGTTTTCCTAAAATCCTTATCAGGAGGGTTTCCTAATAAAACCAAGGACTTTAGGACATGGTAAGGGAAGTAAGGAAGGGATCTAGTAAGGTATTTTTAAAACCAAAATGAGACTTTATGTGTTGTGAGGAGAGGATAAGAGGTGTCATTTTATAAGTTAGGGAGAAGACCCACTTGGAAACCACTTTGAAATTTTCTAAATAATGAAAAATGATAAAGGAATTCCTAATAAAAATTATTATAAGTGACCATATATTCTAATTTTTGATAATATATGGTCTAAATATGGTCGTAAAATAATATTTAAATAGGTTTAATTGGAAAACATACCCATACCTTCTGGTTTAACCCCCAATAAACCCATTTTAACCATAACTACGATAATTAATTTTTTCTATTTTTAATATTTATTATGACAAAAAATTATGTTTAATTTATTACATAATAATAATAATAATTATGAATCTAAATATTTAATACATTTTATGAAATTAAATTTACATAAGTTCTAGAATTTAATTTAAAATTAAACCAGTATAAGCGATGAAAAAGTTGTTTTTGAAAAAAAATTATTTCATAAGTATAAAAAGTTTTTATATCAAAACTAAAAATAAAATTGATTCCAATGTAATAAATTATATTAATAATAATATAATTTAACTAATTTACTTTTAATGCTTTTTAAAACAAAATATATCTTTTTAACTAATTTAATGAAATGAAATTTTATATAAAAAATAGTATTTTCACTACTAAACAAAAAAATTAATATCATAAAAAATTCTCATAAAATAAATTAAAGATAATTATAACATGTAGAGTTAAAAAATTGATTTCTTTATGTTAAATAAATATTCTAAATGTAGGAAAAGTAATTTTAAAATAATTACATAAAACATAATGAATCCTCCTTTTAGAAAAATACCTTTTTATGCATAAAAATTGATTTATTCTTATCCCATAACTAGAAAGAATACTAAATGAATGATAAATTTTTTTTATTAAACATATTATATATATTTGATTAAATTCATTCAATAATAATTATAAATTTCATTTATTAATATAAAAACACAATTCTCATATAAAAACAATTGTTCAAAAACAAAAATTATTTTACGTTCAAATTATTTTTATTTTTATTCCCAATAAATTGATTACCAATGGTTTTTTATACATGTGTAAAAAATATAATTTTCATACCTTTTAAGATATTATTAATACCCTCCAATTTAAGGGATAGGTTTTTCCTGTGATCTTAAATAATAACATTTTAATAGTATATTATAGTTTATTTAGACTCAGTATTGGGTATAACACTTGCTATCGAAGAAATTAAATTTATTTGAAAAGAAATATTTAATAAAATATAAGTGTATTAAATTATACCACTCTTAAAATTAATTTTTACATCAAAATTACATTACTATGATAAAAAAACATAGGATACTTATTCCTCATCATTTCCTTAGGTTCCCATGTAGCTTCCTCAAATGGGTAGTTTCTCCATACAACTTGACAAGATGATTGGTATAGTTTCCTATAAAATTCACTCTATGATATTGAATCTCAAACTATTATTCCTCATATAAAATGTCTTTCTCCATCTGAATAATATTTTAGTTTATTATATGTGATGGATTAGGTATATACTTCCTCAGGAGAGATATATAGAACACGTTGTATAATTAAGAGAGTTTTGGTGAGAGTTCCAAGAGATAAGATACCATCCCTAATTTATCAAGAATATCGAAAGGGAAAATATATCTAGAGATTATATTTCCATTATTTCCAAATCTCATAACCTTATTCCATGGGTAAATTAACATAAAAAACATCATACTAACTTAAAATTCTAGATAATTCCAGTGATTGTTAGCATAACTATTCTATCGACTATGATCTGAATTTATGTTATACTTAATGGATCTAACTTTCTCTGTCATTTACTCATCTAGATTAGGTCCAAATAGATTTCGTTTTCTAAATTCATCCCAAAACATTGGAGTTCTACACTTATTTCTATAGAGGTATTCATAATGAGATATCTAAATTCTTAAGTTGGATCTATTATTGTAGAAAAACTTGACTATAGAAAGTTATTTATCCCAAAAACCATTGAAATTATTATTAAAAGAGACAAATATATCCTATAGGGTTTTATTGTTTCCCTTAGACTGAACCTCAATCTGAGGATGGTAGTAAGTTATGATACTCAAATCTTTATCAAGGGTTTATTGAATAATTCACCAAAACATCATGGTAAACCTCAGATCCAGATCAGATAAATTAGGATGTGGTACTCCAGGAAAATTTACCACTTCATTAATGTATACTCTTTCAAACTAATAAAGAGACAATTATTATCTGATAACAATGAAGTGTGATAACTTCTTAAGGTGATTGACTAAAATCCAAATAGTATTACGACCTTAAGATGTTTTGGGGATTCCGATGACAAAAATCCATGGTGATGTTTTACCATTTTCATTTTAGTATGGGTAATGGTTGTAACATACCCTTATATATTTTTTAATCATCCATATCTTTTTTACATACCAGGAGATGAAATAAAATCTCTAAAATATCTATCTACATCCCATCCCACCATAAATACTCTTTCATATATCTATACTTCTTTGTATTTACAGGATGAATATAGAATGAATAATTATGAGATTCCATAATAATTACTTTAAATATTGTATAGATGAAACATATACATGGTTCCTAAATATTATCATTCCATTATAATAAAGATTAAACTCAATAACTTTTCTAACATTATTATAAATCTATTATTACCTCTACACCTATACAATCTTCACTTGGATATATTGTTGAACACTCATTTTAGAAAGATATTAAATATCCCCTTACGTCATGATTTTGAGATCTATCCTTTACAAATACAGAAATATTAGATCCTTTTAATCCTTTTCATGGATAATCTAGCATGATTTTTTTGATTCAAAGAATCTTACAACTTTCCTTCTATCCCACAATGGTAATGTATCAAGCAGTCATAATATCTAATAATTTCAAACCATATTGTCTAGAAAATATTCAACTCCTTCTTTGTGAATATATACTTTTCTATTTTATGATTAGTATATATATCAAACCTTTATCCATAAAGAAATTATCTCTATATATGTTTTGAAAAAAATACTAAAACTAACTCCAAATATGGAGTTAGATTATTTTTTTCATGAACCTTCAATTATAATGAGATATGATATATAGCCATATCATTCTTTATAAGAACACAAATCAATACCATAATTGATGCATCACTATAGATTTCAAACCATTCTCCACTATAGGGTAATATAATAAAACGTGAGTTGAATAACCTTATTTTTTAGGTTCTTTAAATTTTACTCTCATATATATATCTAAATGAACTTTTCTCCCTTTCAAGTTAACTGGGTGAGTAGACTAGATAATCATGAAAAATTCTCCCCCAACCATTGATAATATTCATCTAAACCAAGAAAACTATAGATCTCAATCATAATGTTGGTCCAGGACAATATTCAATAATATCCAACATTTATGGATCCATAGATATACCATATCTTGAGATTATATGACCAAAAAAATGAAATGTTTTGTAGCCAAAATTTACACTTGGTAAATTTTTCATACAATTTTTCCTTCCTCAGTGTCTTCAGTAAAAATTTTAAGTGATCTTCATAATCTTAATTACTATTTAAATATATAATATTATCATATTTAAATTCTATAAAAACTAATAAAGGTAATCTCTAAAGTCTTTATTTATTAAATATATTAAGATAACATGGGAATTTGTAAGACCTAATGGAATTAATATATATTCATATTGTCTATACCTTGAAAAAATGTTGTATTGGGTATATATTACTTCTTGGCCCTAGATTGATGATATATATAATGAATATAAATCAAGAAAAAAGTTTATTTCTGTGTAGTTTATCAAATAAGTTATTAATATGGTATAGAGTTTACTTTTTTTTATTGTGATCTTTTTCAATTCCTGATAATCAATGCAGAGTCACATCGATCCATCATTCTTCTTATAAAAAGAACATGTGCTCCACCAGGTGAACACTTGGATGAATAAATCCATTTTAATTATTCTCCTATAGTTGGATATTTAATTTCTAAAACTCAATCAAGCAATTTCTATAGGTAGTCTTTAAAATAGTTATTGTTATAGGTATTAGTTCTATTGAGAAATCAACTTCATGATTTAGTGGAAGATAAGGAAAATATTCTATATAGACATAAAAAAACTCCCCCAAAATAGGAATTTCATAAATATTACATTTCTCCGTAATAATGTGATACAAAAACCCATTTTGAATAACAATAAAGACCCATACAACATATTTGATTTCCATCATATGTTCATATTTATCATCGTAATGATTGACAATCATAGGTTGTTTTGGAATATGAAACATGAGTTGCCTACCTAAGAAATTGATGCGGGATTTATGTAGAGAAATCCAATTCTTGCCTAAGATAACATCAAATTACACTATAGGGATAATAACAACAATTTTAGGATGCAAATTATCACAAACTTCAATCATATAATAATTATTAAAATGAGATGCGATCATTGTAACATTTGGTGTTTTCACTACCACTTCAACATAAAATTATTGAAGATATTAAATAATTTTTTAGTCCATTAATAATATATAGTAAATCATATAACTAATATCAAATAGGGTTATTTAGCATACCTTTTAACACCTCAATTTAATCATTCTGTCTCTAATCCTATATTAAAACCAAAATGGGTTACATGACCATTAGGAATTATTAATGAATGTGATCAATCATGAAAAATATTGCATAGGATTCCTAAATCATAAAAATTATTTTAAATATATAAAACCTTAATATTAACTATATTATCCATGATTATAATCTATTCATATCCTATATAATGGTTTATAATGAATGAGAGTTATCCAAGCACATCCCTTAGGAGTGTCAAACCTGGTGTTCAGCAATGCCTATTGGCATGCACTGGGGGATGCTCAAGTCAAATCCCAATTCACCATTTTCAAAATTATTATCCCTAGGTTTAAATATACTATATCCTCATCCACTTTTAATATCTAGAAATGGATTTATTTCTAGGAAAACCTCATAATCTATTTATTACAAAAAAATTTAGGACGTTATCCTATAAAAAACTTATCATTAGGGATTTCACAAAAATTTTCTAACCATAACATCTAAATAATGAATAAAACTAGATTTGATACTAACTATATCAATTCAGACTTTTCATAAATAAATATTGCATATTTTTATGTGAATACTCAATACATTTCACAAATACTTGCCTGAGGATCACAATGTTTTAATGTCTTTGGAGAATATAAATAAAATATTATAATTTCATGGAAGATGCCCAAAATATCAAAAAAAATATTAACATTTATTACTCTTCATAGAAATATACTCTGTCAAACTTTTCTTTATAATTGGGGGGAATGTGAAAATAATAAAGAGTGATCTCAGAAGCTCAATAATGGTAAATATGGGAGATATCAATCGATGATCATACAAAACAATAAGATAACCATAAGGGTTTGAGGTCATGAATATAACTTAAAAAGTTCATAATAAATGTATCATGGATGTTAATCTTGATTTATGGGACAAACATTATCATTTCAAAAGACATGAATCATAACAGTGATAAATCATCATAAACCAATCAGAAACCTTATATTAATGTCATATAAGTTTTTCACCATCATAAGTGTAATTTTTTTTTCAATTTTCAAGGCTAAATAAAGAGAACATAAAATAATAATATATTAGAAATCATCACCTCCCATAGTAAATCAAGAATGACTTGTTTCCCATAACAGATCAATCACATAAACTATTTTCCCATAGTGGATCAAGAACATTGACTTTTTTTGCATTGAAGGTCAATAACATCAAATTTTTTCCCATAATTATCTCATTATATATAATACTTTACCCAATGAATCATAGGTGTATATAATTATAATCCCACCAATCACATAATGAAAATCATATATATGTGTGTCATAAAATCATTAAACATTCATCATATCATCATATTATAACCCATGAAAATAAATTGAGTTTATAAATATTTCATCAATCCATAATAGAATAAACCATTGAAAATGAATGGTTTTTATAAAAACATCATAATCATAATAATGGACCATCCATATAAAGAATAAGTTTGAAACTATTGGATCATATCACTAGTAAAAGATAAGCAATACCAAAGGTTGATGCTAATAAAGAATAGAAATTCCACTAAAATATAATTAAAATATTCTTGAGGAAGATATCATTTCCAATTTGAAAATAACCATTTTAATACTAAAAAACTGAAAAATATTTTGGAAATAATTTTTATTTGAAAATAACCTTTGAAACATATAAATTATGCTACAAATAATTGAGTATTTATGATGGTGGAAAATTTCATTCATTCAGTACAAGTTAAAAGAATACATTCTTTCACATTGTTGTAAAAAAAGTATGTCATTTGGAAGATGAAAAGAAGATTGATTTCAAAAAAGTATGTAAATATTCAAACAATTTTAAAAATTTATTTAATAAATAATTGTTGAGTGGAAAAAATATTCCTAATTTTTTCTAAAACATGGACATGGAAGAGAAAGTATTCTTGACCGAATGGAGAATTAGAGTTTATTTTCCTTAAAAATATTATTTTGGTACATTTATATATTTAACAGATTAAAATGGAAGTAAAACATGTATTCTGACGAAATAAATAAAGTAGAATAATTTTTTATATTCTCTATAATTATATTAATAAATTTATTACTCGAAAGAATATTGAAAACCTATCCTGATAAATAATGAGATTATAACATAAATTCTTTACCACTTTAGTAAAATTTGAATCATAATCCCCCTTAATGATGGAACATTATATAGATATGAAAATACCTATTAATTTAAAAAAATCATCATAAAATACATTCATGGATAGTATATACACCACATAAAATAAATAGGTGGTGGATACAACATCTGTCTCACAGAAACAAATATGAGATGAAAATCCATTACCACATGTCCAAATTCCTTTGTACCTGTTCAAAACTCCGGTATAAAAAATATTGATTTATTATAAATATATTTTAGGACGAGAATAATATATATAATACCATATATTATTTACTGATAACCTTTTTTCAACCTTTTATTAACAATGTTTTATGAAAATTACTATTTCGGGAGATAACTGCTTCGTTTTTCATGTATTTTTTTAGTTCGGTGGTTCTGATACATGTGATGTTATTATGGTTACAACATCTATAGAATATTAATAATTATATAAATATCATCTAAATTCATTATATATATATATATAGAGTCATCCATAAAATTTAGATATAAAAAAATGAATCGCACCTTCCATGGAGACGGTAAACAGTGTGTACGCATGAATGGTATTTCCATTTTTTTTGGATGGAAAGCAAGAAATATATATAATTATTTACCCTTAAATAGTCTTTTTTAATTAATTAATATCATATATAATCATTAAATCAACCCGTATTACCATCCAGTTTAAAATAAAATGAAAAAAGGTATCACAATGCTTCATGGAGGCAGTGGGCCAAATGTATAGACGAGCGACATTATCATTTTACAATGGATTAGAAGGTAAGAAGTTAGATGTGAAATTATTATTATTGAAGAATTAATATGTTATAAATATGATATAAATATTTTAAGTCAATTATTATATTCACCTATGATAATAAATTATGGAAAACTAATTACATCAGTTCGTGATGCGGTAGTTCATCGTACACACAATTAACGGTTTCATATCTCATTTGATGGAAAAGGGGATTGGTTTAGGTTATTAAACTAAAATAATAAAACCTAATTATATGGTATATAATTATGTTATTATTTTAGTATGATTGTATAAGACTTTAAAGAGGTGTAAAAATAAGTAAAACAAAAATGTTCGGTTAAGAACGATACCTATTTTCCAGACAACCTCGTTAGGTTTTCCTAAAAAGCCTTATTATATGGGATTATTAATAAAAAAGGACTATAGGTTGTGGAAATGAAACTAAGTATGTAATTTTTTTAGTTATTTTATGGAAAAAGTGTATTTCTTTGTGGAGAGGATATGATAGGATGTGTCCTTTCATAAGTGGGGGAGAGGACCCACTAAGAAACCACTTGGAAAGTTTCCAAAGGAATAAAAATGTTAAATGAATTAAAAATAAAAAATCTTCTAAGTGAACATATATTAAAATTTGTTATAAAATATTGTTTAAATATGTACATACATTAGGATTAATTTTCTTATTGGAAATCATACCCTTTTCTTTTGGATTAACCCATGGTAAACTCATTTTAATCATAACTACAATAATTAATTTTTATAGTTTTTACTATTCATTATGAAAAAATATTAAGTTAAAATTACTAAATAATATTAATTATTATGATTCAAAATATGTACTCCATTTTACTAAATTAAATTCAAATAAGTTGTAGAATTTTATTTAAAATTAAACCCACTGATGTGACCAAAAAGTGGTTTTCCTAAGAAAATGTTTTCTTAAGTATAAACAGTTTTTATATCTTAATTTAACATTAAATTTTTAACGACTCAGGTTTTGGCCCTGTTAGGCTTTATAATATTCTTATGAATAATTCAAGAGCTATGCACGAGGATGGCGTGCGATTCCAATGCCCAGTTTTCCCGGAATTAATTTTATAAAAATATTAAGTATTTTTATACTATGCACGTGGAAGGGGTGTGTTGTCTCCTAAACGGTAGCTCAGAATGGGAATCCGAGGGCACAATTGCGTCCGGAGCATGTCGTTTACCCTAGGCGGGGTGTAAACATTGCGGGTGCGGGCCTACTGTGAGATAAGCCACTAGGGGTGTTTTCATAAATAAATGGAAATGTTTCTTTATAGACGTCGCCTTGAATAACTTTTGAACAGAGTCTCGAATCGAAAACTCGAGTCTGCCATTGTGATCATAACACCATATTTACCCTAGTTGTGACATAGTTTAATTCGGCGCTGGGTTCCAGGTCAGAGGCATGTTGGTGGGGAGTTAAGATGAAGTTTTTATTTAAAAAAAATTAAAAAACCAATCATCTCTTCCCCCTCCCCAACCTTGTACGCGTAGGTGATGAAACCCCCCCTCCCTCGTCCGTTTCTTCACCAAATTGAGCCGTAAATGTCTGTTTTCAGCATCGATCATCAGCGGATTGAGCTTCAGGGTGTCGCGGGCATTGTTCTGCACCTGAATCTTCGACGATCCGCCAGTAGGTAGGCATTTTGAGTTTTGAAATCCTGGATCCCGATTTGGTGGGTTTTTATCTGTTTTGAGCTTGCAGATGCGTAGATCTATTCCCGGGGGGTGAGAATATGCCTTCGGATGCACGTTTGGACCCTAGGGGTGCCTCTAGTGGCCCTTGGATGGGCCGCCGACGTCGTACCGGCGCGGCGGTGCTGGCGGCGGCCGGTGGCGGTGGCGGCCCGCGACGGCGGTGTCCCGCGGCGGCGGTCCGCAAGAATCAACCGGGACCACCGCGTTGTGGCAGTCTAGAATCAATTACCAGCGAACCCCATGGTGGGAGGTTGGGCAGCCACGCGCGCGCACTGCGCCACCCCGCGACAGCGAGGTCCGCTTGCCGGGTCGGCCGGACCGGCCGGTTCAGGCCGGTCCGACCCTCTCTTGGTATACGGGGGTTTTAAAACCCTCGTATCTTGCTCCCTGGAGATCCGAATCACGTACCGTATTCGGAGATGTGACCCTAGCGACAAGAAGAACCATTCGGTGTGGGTTCGGGGGTTTCAAAGTTTGGGATTATGGCCCGGGTGCTAAAAATATCGAATAAAATAATGATATTTTATTATTATTCAACTTCTGGCCGTTGTATCTTCCACCCGGAGCGTCTGATTGACATGACGTCAGTGGAGTTGAGACCCTAATGTTATGGAGGAATTTTGCTGATGGTTTCTGGGTGTTGGGAATAAGATTGGGGTGCGGGCCCCATGAGGCCCGGTTTGGGGCGTTTACAGAGAAACACAACTTTCTCACTAGGAGTCTGTTTTTGGAAAATGAATAGCTGATCCTGTGTGTTTTTCCGAGAGGATTGCAATGTTGTAATCTATTCTAAGTGTTATAGGATCTAGTCATGGGCCCCACCCAGGCTAACTTTGGGTAATAGTACCTTTTTCATCGGGTGTTTGTTTGGGATGAACGATTAGTCGATCCTATGTGTGTTTCCGAGGGGATCGCAGTGGTATTATCCTATTGATGAGTGTTGGGATCGTAGTGTGGGCCCTGCACAGGCTAACTATGGTGAATAGTTCCTATTTTACTGGTTGTCTGTTTCAGGTGAGTAAACAGCCTATCCTACA
The DNA here is from genome assembly GCA_963277665.1 of Viscum album. Classification (NCBI taxonomy): domain Eukaryota; kingdom Viridiplantae; phylum Streptophyta; class Magnoliopsida; order Santalales; family Viscaceae; genus Viscum; species Viscum album. The sequence continues at coordinate 1,043,378,632 of OY728166.1, forward strand.
TGTTTTTCTACATGGATCGCGATGGTGGCCTCAGTATTGGCCTTAGAGGTGCGCTGTGTGGAGTTGTGGTGGGTCACTTGGGGTAGCGACGTTTGGACCAGCTGTGGTTGAGGATACTCCCTTGGCTCATTCCTACGAGGGTTCGTGCAGCATCACAACCTTAGTACATGTTTGTGATTCTCTCGATGGGATGTTTAATCTATTAGAGTTATGGCATCCCTCCGGTGGGTCTGGAGAAGGATCCTCTAGCATCATTTCCCTAGATCAGGTTCTTGGTATCGCTGTGACCGCTTATCCATGGGCAGCGATCCCCTATCTAGCAGGTTAATGTCATAGGGTTTTTGGAATCATCAGGAATATGATCCCCTACGCAGTGGGTCGTGCTCAATAGGGTTGTGGAATCGTCGAGTATACGACCCCCTACTCAGCATGAGGATTATAGTAGGGTTGCGATATCGTTGGTTATACGATCCCCTACTCAGTGTGTGGTTTCTATAGTGTTGTGACATCATCATTTAGATCCCCTATAGCACAAGATGTACCATATAGGGTTTCAGTATCGTCGTGACCGTCGCGACACGGGTGACGATCCTCTATCTGAGTGTCGTGTTTTTGTCAAGCGCCAGATCGGGTTGTGGTATCCCCCAGCAGATCTTGGGAGTGATCCCCTATCTGTGAGATCTACGAATGCCAGATCAGGTTGTGGTATCCTCTAGCAGACCCTGGGAGTGATACCCTATCTGTGAGATCTTCATATACCAGTGTGGGTTCTGGTATCCCCTAGCAGACCCTAAGAGGGATCACCTATCCGAGGTGTTGGGTGTTTATGTTGTTTCACTGAGGTTTCCTCAGGGAAAATATTCGAGGAGCGTGATATCTCGGGTGAGCATCTAATATGTTTGTGTGGGACCCGATGGAGTGTATCTCTCGAATGAGGGTCATGTGGGATGACAGTGATCATGGAGTGTGCTCTCCTGGTTGTGAACCGTTTCTGGTGATGAGGTCGGAACCTCATGTGGCTTGGTGCATGAGATGAGTATATCTGGATGTTCAAGGTGTATGTATGGGCATACACCTGTATTGAGCTAACTAGTTGTGTTTAGCAGAGGATGGTCATGAGATGGAGTTTCTATCTCATCTGGGTTCCCTCTGATTGGGATGAGCGGACTGTTTCCTTTCAGTTTCTCTCTTTTCTTTTGGTTTTTTGGGGTGCCTACTGAGTATTTTTATACTCTCCCCTACACGGGTTTGGCCCGCACATGTTTGTGTCTTGTGAAGACCACAGGCTCTTCGACGGTGTCCTAGGAGGACCTGGAGTTGGTGGAGCTAAGTGAGTGGGACTGATCGTGGAGTCTTACCGAAGCTGTGCCGAGGTGCTTTCCAGTGGTGCTTTTGGCAGCGTACCCCTTCTTCTAAGCAGGTTGGATGCTTTTGTGGTTTTCCTTTGGTGGGCCCTATTTTTCCCTTTTTTAATTCTATTGCACTCTATTTTGGGATATTTGTATGCATACTTTTACTTCTTAGTTTTATATATCTTTGAACTATTGCATGGAGGTGTATGTGGGTGCGTGTGTATAGGTACCTTAGACTAATGCCTCCCATGTGTCTGATAGCATACTCGGTGCTAGTCGCTAGCCCCTGGCCTATTAGCGGTAGGCTTGGGGAGTCGTGGATCGAGTTCCGTTGGGTTAGGTCATGAAATAGTGGTATCAGAGGAGGTTCCAACTTTGGGATCTCAGAGTATAGCTGGTCTAGCTGTGAGTTGGATTTGGGTTGCATAGCGGCAGTGTCAAGATGTTTTGAGTTTGGCTTTCAGGCCAGGGACTCCAGTGTTGGTGCAGCGACCGATGTATCCATTCAATAGGACTCTGATAACCTACCTTTCGACTCGGGATGTTTGGAAACTAGTATTAGGGACATAACAATACATGTATCATATAGGACTGGGTTTTCAGTTTTACCTTATTCTTCTTGAGTCAGCTCTCTAGATATACTCTTTGACTATGGAGTGTCTTGATTGTATTTAAGGATTCCTCCATGACGAAATCTAGTGAGAGTTCCATAGCAGGATTGTGGTGATGATCCACCCCATGTAGAGGCTGTGGACTAGGGCACAGGTTCTGAGGCTCGACCTCCAGGTGGTCCGATAGTTGAGCCACCACCTGTTGAGTAGCTGGTTGTACCGGCAGTGCAGGATGAGGTTGTGCATAGGTTGAGTGGGCTGTAAGAGTTCCAAAGGTAGCGACCTCTGAGGTTCTGGGGTGATCCAGACCCTCAGGCAGATGATGATTGGCTCAAAGCAGTCACCTGAGTTTTCTGGTTGGTGAGGACACCCCCAAATCAGATGGTGGTCCTAGCGGCGAGCCTTCTGCATGGTTCGGCTGGGCGATGGTGGCGTTCGGTGACGGAGTCCCACGATGAGGAGACACTCACGTGGGAAGAGTTTGAGTGGCTCTTCAGGGAAGAGTTCTATCCGGTGATGCTGAGGTCAGTGCGGATTTAGGATCTTCTACAGCTTTGGCAGGAGGGCATGACTGTGTTAGAGTACTCAGCGATGTTTACATACCTGTCGCGCTACTCCTTGGATATGGTTCGAGACTCGTTCTTTAGGGATCAGACCTTCGAGCAGGGCCTACGCAGAGACATCCAAGCAGGTGTGGTTTTCTTGTGTCTACCCACCTATGCTGGAGTGCTGAAGCAAGCCTTGGTGGTGGAGAGCTCTCTGGCTGAGCAGATTCAGCCTGTGAGTGTTGGGCGTGTGGCAGCTGAGACTTCGGCAACTGGTAGTCGGCGGCAGGCGCAAGGGTCTGGACGTGGCTGAAATTTTAGGAGGCGACCCGAGGATGGGGGATATGAGGCTTAGGGCTCACAGGGCTCGCAATCCAGTTTTGGTTAGCCATAGGAGAGGCGGTGTTATGCTTGCGACGATCAAGGACACCTTGCTAGAGATTGTTTGACCCATTGAGATGCTGAGAGGGAGCCGGTCGACAGACTGCCTTGGCAGAGGCAGCATCTCGAGTATGGCAGTCCGCAGGATGGCGGACATGGCGAAGGAGCTGGTGCAACAATGGGAGGTGGTAGGTTGTATCAGATGCCACCACCACCACCCCCAGGTGGTCCACGCCGAGCTCAGGGATTTGGAGGGTGAGGTCAAGGACAACTGCATGCTGTAGAGGCTATTGACCCAGAGGCTCTGCGGATGGATAGAGGTACACCTTTTGTCCTTTCTACTTTCTGCAGTAGTTTTGATAGGAACTGTTTAGAGGTACTCTTCCCTTTTCATTGTTTGCTTGAGTTTTGTTCAGGGAGTTGGTAAGACCCTGTGTGGGTGTTGTTCGGCGTGCTTCAAATGCATGAGGAAGAGGGATCCTTCCCCCACCGAGACACGTTTTTTTGACGTGATCAAAACCATGCGGGTGAGTCAGTACTGCCCAAAGAGGATAATGTTGAGGTGTGGTGGATGAATCCCTCCGACTTATGTGTTTGGGTAGGGGTGTTTGTTGGTGAACTCGCTGGACTATGAGACCCAGTTGAGAGTCCAGTTGCTTTCCTTGTTCTTATGGGTTTTCAGGGATGAAACATTATAAGGTGGGGATGATGTAGCAACTTGGGTTTTGGCCCTATCAGACTTTGGAATATTCATATGAATAATTCTAGAGCTAGGTGTGAAGACGACGTGCGATTCTGTGTCCTGGTGTGCCCGAAATTAATTTTATAAAAATATTAAGTATTTTTATACTATGCACATTGAAGGTGTGTGTTATCTCCTAAATAGTAGCTTAGAACAGGAATCCAAGGGCACAATTGCATCCAGAGCGTGTCGTTTACCCATGGTGGGGTGTAATCTTTGCAGGTGCAGGCCTGTTGTGAGAAAAGTTTCCAAGGGAATTTTCGTAAATAAATAGAAAAGTTTCTTTATAGACGTCGCCTTGAATAACTTCTGAACAAAGTCTCCAATCGAACATCTGAGTCTGCTGTTGCGATCAGAACACCGTTTTTACCCTTGGCGTGACGTAGTTTAAGTCGGCACCGGGTGTCGGGTCGGAGGCGTGTTGGCGGGGAGTTAAGATGAAATTTTTATTTAAAAAAAATTAAAAAACCAATCATCTCTTCCCCCTCCCCCACCTTGTATGCGCAGGAGATGAAAACCCCCTTCACTCATCCTTTTCTTCTCTGAATCGAGCTACAAACGTCTGTTTGCAGCGTCAATCATCAGCGGATCGAGCTTCAGGGCGTCGCGGGTGTCGTTCTGCACCCGAAGCTTCGGCGATCCGCCAACAGGTAGGCGTTTTGAGTTTTGAAATCTTGGATCCCGATTTGGTTGGTTTTTTATCTGTTTTGAGCCAACAGATGCATAGATCCAGTCCTCGGGGGCATGCATATGCCTTTAGATGCGTGTTTGGACCCCCGGGGTGCCCTCGACGGCCCTTGGAAGGTCCGCCGGTGCGACACCGGCATGGCGGCAGCCCACAGCGAGGGGCCGCGGGAATCAAACGGGACCGCTGCGGTGCGGTGGTTTGGCATCAATTATCGGCAACCCCCTTAGTGGGGGGGTCAGCCAGCCATGTGGGCGCATGCGCCACGGCTGGGTCGGCCGACGCGGGCCGGCCAGACCGGCCGGTTCAGGCCGGTTCGGCCCCCTCTTGGTATACGAGTGTTTTAAAACCCCAGTATCTTGCTCCCTGGCGATCTGAATTGTGTGCTGTCTGTGGAGACATGAACCTAGCTATGAGACGAACCCTTCAGTGTGGGTTCCAGGGTTTCAAAGTTTGGGATTATGGACCGGGTGCTAGAAACGTCAAATAAAATAATAATATTTTATTATTATTCGACTTCGGGCTGTTGTATCTTCCACCCGGAGCGTCCGATTGATGTGCCGTTAGTGGCGTTCAGACCTTGATGGTATCACAGACTTTTCTTGATGGTTTCTGGGTGTTGGGACTGAGATTGGGGTGCGGGCCCCACGAGGCCGGGTTTGGGGCGTTAAAAGAGAAACACAACTTTCTCACTAGGAGTCCGTTTTGGTAGAAGAATAGTCGATCCTGTGTGTTTTTCTGAGAGGATTTCAATGGTGTGATACGTTCGATGTGTTCTGGGATCGATGCGTGGGCCCCACCCAGGCTGGCTTCAACGAATAAGACCCTTTTCACCGGGTCTCCGTTTCAGACGAACCAGTAGTCGATCCCGTGTGTTTTTTCGAGGGGATCACAGTGGTATGATCCGCTTGATGAGTTTCTGGATCGTAGTGAGGGACCCACATTGGCTAGCTATGGTGAATAGTGCCAGTTTAACCGGTTGTCCGTTTCGGGCGAGTAAACAGCCTATCCTGTGTGTTTTTCCACATGGATCACGATGGTAGCCTCGGTATCGGCCTTGGAGGTGCACAATGTGGCATTGTGGTGGGTTTATTAGGGTTGCGATGTTTGGACCATCTGTGGTTGAGGGTACTCCCTTGGCTCCTTCCTACGAGAGTTCACGCGGCATCACAACCTTAGTACATGTTTGTGATCCTCTTGATGGGATGTTTAATCTATTAGAGTTATGGAATCCCTTCGGTGGGCCCAGAGCAAGATCCTCTAACATCATTTCCCTAGATCGGGTTCTTGGTATCGTTGTGACCGCTTATCCACAGGTGGTGATCCCCTATCTAGCAGGTTAACCCCGTAGGGTTTCTGGCATCATCGTGAATATGATCCCCTATGCAGTGGGTCGTGCTCAGTAGGGTTGTGGCATCATCGGGTATACGATCCTCTACTCAGGATGAGGATTATAGTAGGGTTGCATTATCATTGGTTATATGATCACCTACGCAGTGCATGGTTTCTATAGGGTTCCGACATCTTCAGTTCGATCCCCTACAAAGAGAGATGTACCAGATAGGGTTTTGGTATCATCATGACCATCATGACATTGGTGACGAACCTCTATCTGAGTGTCGTGTTTTTTTCGAGTTCCAGATCAGGTTTTGGTATCCCCTAGTGGATCCTAGGAGTGATCCCCTATCTGTGAGATCTATGAATGCCAGATCAGGTTATGGTATCTCCCAGAGGACCCTGGGAGTGATCCCCTATCTGTGAGATCTTCGTATACCGGTGTGGGTTCCGGTATCCCCTAGCAGGCCCTAGGAGTAATCCCCTATCTGAGGAGTTTGGTGTTTATGTTGTTTCAGCGAGGTTTCCTCAGTGATGATATTCGAGGATCGTGATCTCTTGGGTGAGCATTTGAGATTTTTGTGTGGGACCCGACGAAGTGTATCTCTCGGACGAGTGTCATCTGGGATGACAGTGATCATGGAGTGTGCTCTCCTGGTTGTGAACCGATGCATGTGATGAGGTCGGAACCTCATGTGACTTAGTGCGTGAGCTGATTATATCTGGATGTTCATGGTGTATGTATGGAAATACACCTGGATTGAGATGACTTGTTGTTTTTAGCTAAGGATGGTCACAAGATGGAGTTTCTCTCTCCTCTAGGTTCCCTCTGGCTGGGATGAGTGGACTGTTTCCTTTCAGTTGCTCTCTTTTGTTTTGGGTTTTTGGGGTGCCTACTGAGTATTGTTATACTCACCCCTGTATGGGCTTTTCCCGTACATGTTTCTGTCTTATACAAACTACAGGCCCTTTGATGGTGTCCTAGGAGGACCTGGAGTAGGCGGATCTGAGTGAGCGGGACTGACCATGGAGTCTTACCAGATCTGTGCCGAGGTGCTTTCCGGTGGTGCTTTTGGCAGCATACCCCTTCTTTTGAGCAGGTTAGATGCTTTTGTGGGTTTCCTTTGGTGGGCCCTATTTTTCCCTTTTGTACTTCTATTTCACTCTGGTTTGGGATAGTTTTATGCATGCTTTTACTTCTCAGTTTTATATATCTCTGCGCTTTTGCATGGAGGTGTATGTGCGTGCGTGTGTACAGGTACCTTAGGATAATGCCTCCCATGTGTGTGATAGCCTACTCGGTGCTAGTCGCCATCCCCTGACCTATTAGAGGCGAGTTTGGGGAGTCACATCTCGAGCCCCGCTGGGTCGGGTCATGACAAAATTTATTACAATGACATAAAATAGATTATTAATAAGTTAATTTAACTAATTTTAATTTTAATTTTTTTTAAAAAAATGTATCATTCTTACTTCTTTAACAAAAAGGGAATTTTAAATTAAAATATAATTTTTCACTCTTAATCGAATAAATAATCATTTTAGAAAATTATAAAAAACTCACTCTAAGATAATTTTAAAAAATTTATTTCTTTTTTTCAATTTTTTTAAAACTGGAAAATGTTAATTTTAAAATATGTCCACAAAATATGATAAAAATTATTTTTTAAAAATTATAGTTTTTAATCATAAAACAAAATTTACTCTTATCCCATACATAGAAATTATTTGATGAATAATAAAACATTTTATTGAATATAAAATATAAATCTCAATAATATAATTCACTAATAGTGATTAATTTAATTTATTTAGAATAAAGAATGAACACAAAATAAGTTTCCCATAAAAACATTTCTTTTACTTTCAAATTATTTTAATTTTTATTTCTAATGAATTGAAAACAAATGAATTTAGTTTATAAATTTTTAAAAATGTATTATCATAGTCAAGTTATCCCTATTCTTAGCCACTAACTTAACATCTTGGTTGTAATTTCCACCTTAAATAATAATATTTTAATAGTATATTTCAGTTTATTTAAACCTGGTGTTGCATGTCATGAAAGCTAACGATAAAATTAAATTTATTTTAAAAAAATCATTAAATATCTAGGTGTTACATTACTGATATTAATTATTTTATGAGTTAGAATCCTAGGGTGTAGATAGATGATGAGACTAGGCCAAAATCGGGACCAGTGGGGAAGAGTTATTATCCCTAGTTCTTATGTTTTCTTTTATAACTTATTTTGTTTGTTCTTCACATGGGGGATATGGGTTGTTATGTATAACACATTCATTTATTATTCTAGTTGATGCTATGTTATTTTCCCATTGTCTTCCCAAGTTATAATTTTATCAATGATGTATTTGATTTAATTTATTTATATTGTGTTACACACTATGTAAAGAGGGAATATACTCACCATAGTAACCTCATGGGCCCTTTCTACTAATTGAAAACCCTTGTCATATAGAGAGGTGCACCTAAGGTTGTATAGAATACCATCCGAGGGAATCAGTTCAATGGCCTTTATATTAAGACATTACAAAATCTAAACTTTTTATAGATAATTTTCATTAGTTTTTTTGGAAAACCAGAGATATTTAATGGTGATCCATATAAGGACCATCTAGATCTATAAAAGTTGTAGTTGTTGTGACTTGAGGGTCTTTTATATATCAGAATTCATAAAAACCAACTACTATCAACCATGTGGATTCCATTTCATAATATTAATCATAATTATTTATCAATAAATTATAAAAAACCATTTCCATACATATTTTGAGATAAATGAATGTTTTTCATAAATAATAGGGAAAATGTTGTGTTATTCTTAAAGATTTAAATGCATGTTTTGTATAGTTTTAATGGACTAAAACATTGAAGAAATTGTTATATGAATATCATTATTTCAAGAATTCATGTATAGATATTTTTAAAGGGTTCTACATAAACTAAATCTCATGTTTAAAATATCATATTCTCCAAGAAGAAATATCAGGGGTAATAAAAAATTATCCACTCAAATTCCAAAAAAGAGAACTTCAATGTGACTTATAGAGAATTAAATGTCAAAAATAAAATAAGAGAGATATTAAAAAAGGAAATAATTTGAAATTTTTTTGAAAGATAAAACATTTATTTGAATCCCTAATCCCAGAAGGTAAAATAATAGCATAGGACGTGCTATTGTATTTCCTGGAAGATCTAAAATTGAATTAAAAAAGAAAAGGACCAAAAAAACAAAACCATTTTTGATTTATTGTTTATATTCTTTTTTAAAAATATAATTCCTTGGCCCAAAATGACAAAAGAAGAAATATTATAAAAATAAGAATTACAAGAGTCTGATCATATTACAATCTTTTTCATGAAAGGAAAAAAGAGCAGCGAGAAGGCCTTTGAACCAGGTGATGTCTTGATTAAACCCTATGTTGGCTAGACCATTAACAACCAAGATTTCTTCTCGATAGACATGAGTGATTATATAGATAAGATTGGTAAGAGAATAGGTGCATTCCATCCAACGGGTGGTAATTCTCCAAGAAGGATGATTTCTGCCATTCCAAATTGCTTGAACGATGGTCGTCAAGTCACTTTCAATCCAAAAGTTGTTCCAACCAAAGAGCCTGGAAAAGGTAATAACAAGTATCAAACCAAGCATCTCAGCTTGAAGGGATGTGGCAATGCCACATTTACCCATGAAGCATCTAAGAATCCGACTGAGGGGATTCTTGAAAATAGATCCACACCCTACAAGTCCTAGATTGCCTTTACAGGCGCTATAAATATTGATTTTGATCCATCCAAGAAGGGGTGATCTCCAGGACACCTCCAGAGTACTATGCAGCTGACATAAATCACCTTTAATCCTTAGACAGTTCAAGATCCCAAAGTCATGCACAGTGTTGTGTCAATGTCCCTTTTGAATCAAGGTAGCTTCATGTATGGAAATGAGGATCCTAATCTGACCTACATTTTGATTAAAAGAGTAGTTGTTATGAATAATAGAATTCCAATCAAACCAGATCACATGATGGAGTTCCACAACAGCAGTAAGAAATAGGTTCTAGATCTGCTGAGTGCCTTCCATTTTCGCACATTTTTTAAGTTGAGATTTGAAGGAATCTATAATCAACCATATGTAGTAAAAAATGTCAAGAATATAGTTCCAAAGAGCAGAATCAGTAGAGAAAGAGGGAAAGATATGTTTAGCATCTTCTCTGTGTTGATTACAGATTTTTCACTTTGAGCAAAGCTGGATGCCAAAAGATTGGATTCAACTTTTAGTGGGAACTCTGTTGTGAGAAAAACACTAGATGAGGTCAAATATCAATGGTTTTATCCAAGGTTTGTTGAAATGTTTCAACCAATTGTAATTGTTTACCGAGATACAGAAATAATGATTGTAGAAATTTTTTGAGTTTAGCATACCATTGTTTGAAGGTTCCCAAGTTAATAAATCATTGGTGCCAGCGAAAGAGTAGTTTTCAATGACGTTCAGAATAGTATCAGAGAGGTGATCATGCTGAGAGTGTAAAATTTATTTAATAGTGCAGTTTGTATTATCAGGAGTTTGATCTGAAGATATCATGGAAATTAATGGCATTCCAGTCCAGTTATCCACCGAAAATTTCAAGGAGGAGTTTTTGGAGACCATCCATTTGGAATTATTCATAATATTGGTAAATGATTATTTTATGTAATTACATATTGATGAATTAATGAAGTTTAAATATCCATTTTTATGTTTGTAGAGAAACCTATTTTTGAGAAAAGTAATAGCTTCAGAAGTATTGTGAAAAAGGTTCCAAGTGAGTCTTTCATGGATGGATTCATTATTGTATTTGATATTTTTAATACCACTACCACCATTTTCAATGGGATTGTAACTAGTTGACTAGGGAACAATCACAAGTTTCTGTTCCAGAATACTTCCAGTCCATATGAAGTTCTTTATAGCGGTGTTCATTTTTTAAATGAGACCAGTAGGCCATTTGTAGACCGTCATGGAGTAAAACATATTGGAGACAATAGTGGATTTAACAAGGAATGTTTTACCAGACATAGAGAGAGATTTACCTTTCCAAGAAGATAACTTATTTATAAATTTTTCAATAATAGTTGAAAAGTGACAATATTTGGGTCTTCTCCAAAAATTTGGAACACCAAGATAAGTGAAAGGGAGTATAACTTCTTTCAGACCATGGTCACTAATAATGTTACATTTTTTGCATGGAGGGAAGTTTTTCCAAAAGAAGATGCAAGATTTTTTTATAACTAATGGTTTGACCAGAAACCTCTTCATAGTGAGAGAGCACATTTTTAAGATTAAGAATGTTTCTTTTATCCACTTGTAGGAAAAGGGTGATGTTTTCAGCATAAAAAAGACGAGTAGGAGCATTTAAATTCCTAGAGACATGTATGGGTTTTAGTTTGTTATGGTCCACCAAACAGCTGATTAGACGACTGAGGTAGTCTTCTGCTATTGAGAAGATAATGGCAGAAATAAGGTCACCTTGCCTGACACATTTGGTGCATTGAAAGTAGGCCTTGGGAAATCCATCGATCAAAATGGAGATTGATGCCGAGTTAAAGTGATTTCTGATTGCATTGATAAAAGAGATTCTAAAGCCAAAACCTTGAAGGACTTTGAAGAAAAAATTCCAGTCCATGGTGTCGAAGGCTTTTTTAATGTCAAGTTTAATGGAAATGTTTCCTCCTCTATTAGATTTGTTCAAATTATCAACACACTCAGAGGCAAGGAAAATATAGTCTAGAATAGATCTTCCCTTTATAAAGGCAAATTAGTTCCAAGAAATAGTTTTATCCGTGATAGTGGAAAGTACATTGGCAATGATTTTAGTGATGAATTTAAAAAGGGTGTTGATATGAGCAATGGGTCTAAACAGATGAATCTAAGAGTCATTATCCACATTCGAGATCAAAGGTGAGAAACTGGGAATTTAGATCATGAGGGAGAACCCCATTGGTGAAGAAGGATTTTACAAGAGTACACACCTCAGTCTGGATCACATCCTAATATTGTTGGAAGGAACCATTGTTGAAGCCATAAAGACCTGGAGAACAATTAGGGTTCAGACTAAAGATAGTGTCCTTGATTTCGTGATCCAGTGGAGTGATGTGAAGGAAATAGTTGTCCTCATCAGTGATCACTAGATGAATGTCTTCAGGTAGAAGGTCCTTGTTTATATCAAGACCATTGAAAATAGATTCATAGTAAGAGACAACATGATGTGCGATGTCATCTTCATTTTCAAGGAGTCTGTCCCCATCCACTAAAAAGGTTAATGGACTATAGGCCTTCTTGATTCTTTGAAGAGAGTTGTAGAATTTGGTATTTCTATCACCATATTTTAACCATTTAACATTAAACGTTTGTTTTCTCATATTTTCTTTAAAGATGAGAATGTAGTTAATTTTGACCGAAATGTTTATCTATTGAGTAGGGTTAGTGTTGAGGTCATATTTGGTGTTTGTGTTTTGAAGATTATTGAGATATTTCTCAAGAATCATGATGTCATTATTAATTTTTTTGTCTTTAGAGCTGCACCATGTTTTTAGTGTTTGTTTTAGATGTTTTAATTTGAGATTACAGTCAAGAGCATATTTGTTACAAGGCATTGAGGACCAATGGTTTTGGATGATATGAGAGCATTATTCATCAGAGAAAAAAATGTTATTAAATCTAAAAGGTAAATGGGGTTTCATGTCTTTGGTGGCGACATTGACCAGGATGGGGTGATGATCAAAGTTCAGTCTATGAAGTGTGGTACTAGATATAGTGTCCCATTTATCTAATGCATGGGCATTTGTAAAGGCACTATCTAGCTTAGAGGTAACTAATTTGTTGTAGTGTCTTCTATACCAAGTGTATTTGGAACCCGTGATATTGATTTCAATGATATTATTGTGATCTATCAAGGTTTTAAATTTTCTCATTTAAATAGATGTATGAGAAGGTCCAATTTTCTCTCTTGATTTGAGGATGGCATTAAAGTCTCCCATAATAAACAAGGGTGTATTAATGTTAGTGCCGTGATAAGAGATATCATTCCAAATAATTCTCCTTTCTTGGTATCTATTATTTTCATAAACAAAAGAGCAGAAAATAAGTGTATCATCTATATTAAAATTGAAAGTAAAATTCTAGACAGAGATATTGAAAACGCTAATATTTGGTAAAGAAAATTGTGAAAAAATCTATAAAGATTTAGCAATGAGACTATTTGTGATTGCACCAGTAAAAACATAGTTTTTTTGGCATAAATAAGTGTATTTAGAGGCATAATTAATTTTTGGATCTGTGATAGAAAATAATAAAATACGATGACTGTCAATTATTCTCTTTAACACAATAAAAGTGTCAGAGTTAGAAATACCCTGACAATTCCAAAAAAGGATCTTCATTAAAACCTAGGTTTGGAGTTAGTACTTCCCTTTTTATTTTTTTCTAGAACCATTATTTCTGGAAGACCTTTTAACTTCTTGTGTATTATTATAGGCATGTTCCTTCTTATTTCTAGATTTTTTTTGTCATTCTTACTTGTAGGTTTAGGTATTGAATTACTTATAGAAGAATCTATAAATGTCTTAGAAAAAATCAACAAAGAATTGGAACTGTGGTTTGAAATAGAAATTGAGGACTTTATAAAGCAGTCCTCACTATCTATAGGTAGGGGAATAGATGTACCTGGAACCTTTGAGGTGTCTGTGTGCTACATTTTGACATTGTCCAGTTCAAAAGGACAACACTGCTTTAGGTCCATAGAGTCATTTTTAACCTGCATGAGCGCAGAGTCCTATAATAAAAGTGTAATACCATGTTTTACAGGTTTGTATTCCATGAAATAAGTCTTACCATATATGGATTGAGTCTTGGCCTAGTTTTTCTTTGGGATAAAGCACTCAGGATCGACAGTACTGATAATGTGATTAGTATGAATGGAGATTGCAGAAACTAGTTCATTGTCATTAATTTTGATTTCATTCTTATCCATTAGAAACGTTTCTATGTTAGAAGGTTATATCATTGAATCCTTAAGGATTGGGACTATAGGGTTTGTATTACAAAAAATCATAGAAACAGAATCAGCACTATTGTCAGTAGGTTGAGTTCCATCAAAATAAGAATTTGTAGTAGCAGAGATGATTGTTCCGGAGTCATTTTTCTTTTACACCCAAGTTTTCTCTACATTTAACTGCTTAGTATTGAGTTTTTGGGTTTGTGTAGGAGCCTATACCAAGGGTGTAGTTCCATTTAAGGGATTAACAGATTCCAATTTTTTGGTAATATTTTTAGTCATTTTAGTGGATTGTGTTTTGTCCTGATTGTCCTTATGGTTAGTCATAAGCTTTTTAGATTTTTTAGAATGCCCAGTGGAATCTAGATTTTTAGAGAAAATAAAAGGTGATCCTTGAGCATGGGGAGGGGCTATGAGTTATTTGTTTTATTTTTGGAGTCATTATTTAACTCTGAAATATTATTGGCATTTAAATGGTAGGGGTTCTGGGTTTGTCTGTCCACATATTGAACTGAAACTGCCTCAGGCCAGTCACTAATAAGAACAAGTGATGTGCATGTACTGCATGCATTCCAATTCTCTTGTTCAGGTGTATTAACCCTCTTACCCAGGTTATGATCCTCATCTTGGATGAGGATAGAACCTAAGGTCTGGTCAGATTGACAAGTATTGTATTTTTTCTTCTCATTGTATAGCTTTACAATGTCTAAAACTAAATTTTCTAATTCTTCCAAGAGGCCTTGTTCTTTAATAGAGCTATCTTTATGTTCACCAACATCTACGTTGTTTATACCTGATTTATCCCCTATATTTTTCAAACAATGTTTTTTGACCCATATTTTAGCTTTCTTTTTGGGGGGGTTCAGATATCTCCATCATGGGAGCCTTGTCTTTTCTAATTTTCCTTATTTCCTTCCAATCATTTTCAATTGGATGGATTACTTGTCTTCTAATCACCCTACAATTAGATATTTTATGACCAATTATTTTACAAAGGTCAAAAAATGGTGGTTTCCTCTCATATTTGATTCAAATTTTAGTTTTGTAGTCATTTTAAATTAAATTGATTATATTCAGGAGCATTGAATCTAAGTTAATTTCCACCATAACTCTAGAAAAGATCCCTAGGTTAGCATTTAAGGTTATGTGGTCAATTTTAAGGGTATATCCTATGTAAGAGAAAATATCATTCATAAAATTTGGGTGCCAAAAGAACAAATTAAGTCCATGGAGTTTAACCCAGACTTGTTCCATTGAATTCCTACATGTGTGCGGATTAAAAGAAGAGTCCCAATCATAAATTCTATGTAATACTAGATTTAAATTAAGGTTTCTAGTTTTCTAAACTTTATCTATGTCCTATTGTGATTTTATTAGTATGTTAAAGTAACCTTTTCCTATTGGAATCAATTTCGAGTTCAAAGAGTTCAAACAGTGAGCAATACACATATGCAATTTAGATAAAGTCCAAGGATGATCATATTTGAGGTAAGAGATGCGTCCCATGACAGAAAATTTGCATATTTGTGTGCATTTTTGAAGAGCATCTAGATTTGGTTTCACAAGGAACCCCCCATCATCATGTCTCTTGACAAGGAGAGGCTTCATCGTAATTTTTTTACTTAGATCAATACTATTCAACGCATCCAGAAACGATATTCCTTAGAATCTACCAGATAAGTCACGGGTGTACACATTTTCTTTAGAGGCATCTTTGGTATGGATTTCCACGACAGAAATTTTGGAATAAGGCACCTGCTACTTCTGAGGAGTCATGAAATAGTGGGATTCAAACCTCCCAGGCTTGAGGAAGTCCTTCATGGTTGAAGAGATCGAAGGATTTGGGAGAAGGAACCCTAGTCAATCAGGAGTTTTAGTGAGGCAAGGCCTCTCATCTCTCTAAAGTCCCATTTTTTTCTTCTCACCTCATGTTCATATTTAATCTTAAATGATATTTTAGTAACTTTTTTGTTGCATTGTCTTTAAAATAATTGACTCTTGTATAGTGGGTGAGTTCAATAGGATAGAGTGTTCTTAGGATCATTAGTGAACCCATCCTAAAACATTGTAATCACTACTATGGATAATATTACATCATGTTACATTTAACACCTATTTATGTACACTCCTTGTTAACGACCTTAGTAGTGAACCAAGTAAAACACTAAATCCTTGCATTCATTTCCTAAATTTAATTATTTTACTATTTTTTTAAAACCAATAGATTTCTTATTCTCTTTCTAATAAGAGAGAAATATCCAAAATTTGAAATATAAAGTCACACCCTAATTCTCTCCTTCCCTCTTAGGGTGTTTCGAGTTCTGGTTGAAACAAAATAATGTAAACAAAATTCAAATGGAAAAATCACTTCATAATATACAAAATATTAAGATGAAAAATAATATTAAACTCCATACACTAAATAACATAGAAATAAATTTTTATTGAAGTAATATAAATAATGATTTTTTAAAAAAAATATTTAAAATCTACAAATATACCTAAAAATTTATAGTTTGGGAGACCCTAAGTAGGAATAAATATATATTAGAGTCAATGAGATAGTAAATTGAGGGATAATGGTGTGACAATTTAGGGCATATTATATTTATATGTTTCATAAAAAAATAATGAAACAATTTCATTATCTTTGATTATACATTAGCAAAGATCATGAAATTGTTTCACACTTTTGGGTTGTGGAATTACTAGCAAACATAAAGTGATTTCATGCATATACTATTCATCATATTATTATATAATCCTAAGATAGTTTCATGCTTTTACCAGACACAAAAAAATCATAAAAAAAATTCATTATTCAAAATCCCTGTTTGGTAAATAAAGTCAGCAGCAGTTCAAAAAATAAATAAAAAAACCCCTTACTGTAGTTTCTTTTTATTTTAGCTAATATCAAATGAAATTTTTAAATTTTATGTAAAAATTTATATAAATTATCTAACTATATCATATATGATGATAATATGTGTATATATATTCTTATATATAAATATTTTAAATACATATATTATTTTCTAAATATATTTAAACAATGTATAGTATAATTTTCATTACATTTTATTTATACATGAGTATATGTAATGTATTTCAAATTAAGTTGTGGTATAAGGACGAGACATATAATAATCTAAAAATAATTGAGAAAATATAGTTTATTAGTGTGGTTTTTTATTTAAAAAATTTAATAATTTATGTCACTCATTTTTTAAATTTGATTATGATGTTGATATTTTTGGGGGTATTTTTGTTTGATTGAGGGTAATTTTTTGAATTTTAAAATATTGACTATTGGAATTTACAACAACCAAACCAATAAAAATCATAGGGTAACTAATCATAAAATTTTCAATTAAAGTATTTTGGTTCCCTTTGATTATCAATATTTATTCCATTGTTTTTTAGAGTAATAAATAATTTTTTTTATTCTTGATGTGTTCATGGGTGATCCAATGACAACATAGATGACAAGAGTACATAATAAAATTTCATTGGGAGTAAGAGACACAAAATTGATTAATAGAATTACATTGGGTCAATGTTTATGATAAGATATGGGGTTATGATAGAGATCCTATTAATTGATTCTTCCACATCCTGTTTTAGAAGAGATGTCCTGTAAGAGTTCTTTTTCAACAATGAGTATGAATCATAAACTATGGTTTGATAAATGATAGAGATGAAATAATTAATAATAGGATGATATGTGTCACTGTGTCATCGATCATAGGATGATCCTTTTGGAATGAAATTCCATGATTTACAATTCATTAATCTCATCCTTATGAACCTACAGAAATCACAAGAGTTTTTTGTTTAATATTAGTATTTTTGGTGGGAGTGGATTATACAGAAAATTATTATTATTATTTTGGTATTATTATGATTTTTACTTATATATTATTCCCATGTCTATAGAGTGTTTTATTTATTATAGTTTGAGAATTAGTTAGATAAATATATAATTTATATGGTTATTGATAATGTTATATGATTATCAAGTTGACACCTAGGATTAGAATATAGTGATGGGGGAAAATATTTCTCCCTTATTATTTACCATGTTTCAATATTATGAATTCATTAAATTCAATAACTTACTCAATCCTTGATTCCCTCCTGACATGGAAGGGTGAAGCACCATGGAGGGTATAGGATACAACGTGGTGATACTAGCTATGTTGTGGTCTATTAGGCTATGGGGTAGTTCCAATTAGGGGGTATATTTAGTACAACAACCATTTTATATAGGGTTTCATCATAGAGGATGGGTTTTGGTGTATTAAATCTGATCAAGTGATCCATGTGGTGTATAGGAAGAAAGTTATGGTGTAGAAGCTAAAGGGTATGATTTAGTTGGTTCTTATAAATCTGACACCCTTGCATCTTGGTGTGTTGGGATAAAACATAGAAATTATTGAAATAAATAGTATATATGCAATGTACCTCACCTTGGATCTTAGACACATTTTAGCTAGACATTCTATTGTATATTCTGTGGGGGTTTTTTCATTATCCTCCCTATTTCAATAAATTATATAATGTGGTCCTTATCATATTCCATGGTCATCCAATTTATATTCTAGGTAAAAATACCCAGACACCCCTATGAAAAATCACTGATTCAATATTTCTCCCTTATACTTTAGGTATCTCTGAGATATTTTTGTAGGCCTTTAAATCCCTTATTGTTTGTATTTGACCCTAAGATTTGGCAGATCAATCCATGGAATTTCCTCTTCATTCATGATGTAGGCATCTTTATAAAAAAGTTCTAATTATTTAATAACATAATGTTCTTATATATTACATGGTTTGTTTTTTGAAATGGATTGATTAGATATCAAAGTCACTTTATGTGAAGAGTTACTTTTTTTAATAGGGTATTTACATTAAAATGGATTTTTATATGATAAAACACCTTGAAGGTGTGTTTTATTACAAAATAGGTCTTCATTCATGGGAGTGGTGATGGTTTATGGTGAAAATGTTTTATAAAATGTAAGCCTGGGTTTCAAATGACTTTTTTATGTATAGCACATTTGGAACCTTGGGTGTGTTAGGTAATTGACATATGTAGCCTTCGTGTGTGTGACACCACTAGGGGATTATATTTTTTTAAGTTGAAAGACCGTGGTAGGACTCGATATCAGTGGGATTCATGTTATACCTGACTTAGGGTTTAGTGCTTAGTGATCATTTTCATGTCCTAGTACATTTTCCCATAGTCTAAAGCCCAAATATAATTCTTTTTTTAATTTATTTACTATTTAACACATGATGGTATATTTCATAGTTGGATTGGTCACTTTTTTATCATATGGTTTATCCATGGATGGTTTTTCTTATGCTCAATTTCTTTCTTATATATACTTTTCATATTCCATGTTGTGAAAAAGTGAAATGATTTTTATAAAAACCAATAGATTTTCTACAAAATGGTTTTATCTTATAAAAATGATTTACAATATGAATTTTTTAATTTTAGAACTATCGTTTTCATGGTATTAGACTTTATATAGAATATTTGGTGAATGCCTACTTGTAATTGAGATCACACCATAAATTTTCCTTTTATAATTTATAGATGTGGTTTTGTAGGAAACAGATAAAGGGAAGGGAATCTTATATTTCCCTGACTTCTCTTGGGTGTCATCACCTACATTTGGTAGGATGGTTTGTTCATGATAGATGGTCACAAGAAGGATCATTATTGAGATAATATTGCTTTCTTTCAGATTTAATCATTTGTATTGACATTTTATGTCTCATGATTATGTAATTTATTTTTATGTATTGTTTTTTACTCATTTTGTTAATTCATGTGACATGTTTGGGCTGTTTTAATATTACCCACCTTTTGGAGGACCGTAATGGGTGACCTGTCTGGTTGGACCAGGTTGGTTCATTACAAAATTTTATCAGTGTGAATACCCAACATGAACTATTGTGACATGACTTGGGGCTGTTTCAGGGTTTTTGGTAAATATGACTTAGGACCATTGTCGTTTGGATAAAAAGTATAGGAGGGTGTCTGGCCTTCTCCCTTTCATGTCATAACTTTAGTTACCATTGGTGGTCTATGATTTTCTCCTATTGTTCAAATTGGTGTTTGAGATTATTTGAATGAATTGGATGTGAGGATTATTTAAACAAACCTATCCATTTTTTGTTTAATTGGTATAATTTGTAAAATCATTAAATTCTTAATTAGTAAAGTAATTTGAATATATTCTTATGTTTGGTACTTTGATCTGGAATTAGGCTCTTAAATTTATTATTTATTATCTTTTTTGATAATTACACAATGACTCCTAGAAGATCTATTTTGAATCTAATTGAATAATCTAAGAGACATTATCTGCAGGTGAATCCTATGGTGGACCCCTATTTGGTGGAAAACATAATATACACCAAATAGGATCGATGTTAAGTGGGTATTTAACACCTGATATTAGTAGTAGATCATTGATTAGAATTTTCAAAGAAGATTCTACCCATATTCATAGTGACAAGGGATCCCAAGAATTTAAAATTATCTTTAGTGGATTCAAAGTGTCTTCTATCTTCTAAAAACACCAGAGGAATCTAAGGTGGGTTTTTCAAAGTACATGCTTAAGGTAACATGAAGGATATGGTGGTACATTATCATGAAATATAAGTTCCATGAGGATATCACTTTTTATTATTTCAAAAAAATATCCCATCTATAGTTTTACCCTTAGAAATTGCATATAGTGAGGACCGGAGAATTTTTGACATTGAATTGGGGGGAGCGTATAGTTTTGGAGTATGAAACCCATTTCATAAAGTAAGTTCACCTAGAACATGATCTTATTACTAATTAATAACACAAATATCGTATATTTAAGATAGGGTTGAGGAAATATATTTGGTCAAATCTGATTCTATTATTCCTTACAACAATTTTTGAGGTGATGAGAAAAGAGGCTATGGGTGAGGTAGACGTAGCTGGGAAAACCAGTATAGGTGGAATTTTAGTTGTTGGAACAATTGGTAATGGTGTGTCTACTGGATAGAAAAGGAAATTCAAGGGAGGCTCAGATTTATTATATACCAGTTTCATGGGATTTGTTAAGACAACCATAAGTTTCTTTCTATAAGTGTGGGAGACCTGGTTATACCAATCCTAATTGTATATACGTTCCTAAAAACTCTTCATAATTATGGAAAGGCTAGTCACCTCAAGCCATTTTGTAAAGGATGTCCCAAGGAAATAATTTTGGATCTAGTTTTAACAAGGTTTCACAATTATGTTCTTATAATTCTAAGGATCATGGGTATTATCCTCAAGATAAGGGGAATGTTCATAAAACAAAGGGGGATTAGGGAGGAGATGAGATTAGATTTCTTAATGTAGTGGAGTAAGTGACATATGAATCTAAGGAAGGACTGACTACTATTATAGGTATAATGTGTATTTAATCCTCTATAGTGTTATCTTTATTTGATACTAGCCCTACTAATTCTTGTATCTTGTCAAAGGTATTTGATGTATTGAGATTGAATTCATTGATTATATTGCTCTTGTTGAATCTTTCAATGCCATTATGGAAGAGGAATGAAAAAGGTTTCAAATGTCTCGTATTTCGAGTGATGATAGATGACTTTGAAGTTGTGTGGGATTTCCTGGTTCTTGATATTGAAATTGTCAACCTTATTACTATAATGGATTGGATGATCATTATTAGGGACCAAATCGACTGTTATTATCATCGATTTATATTTTAATCTCTTGGTGGATTCGCTAATGTATATCAGGGTGAGTGGGACTCTTGATCTAGGAGGGAAGGGCCCATTGTTCCTTATATTGGGGTGATCTCATTCTAGTTATGAATTATATTCCTTGATTTCATGGACTCTCATTTGAGAAGTCCATTTCCCGCATTAGTTAATTCATAACTCATGGTATTTCTTGGTGATTTTTATTGGTAACCACTTCATGAAGATGTTGAGTTCACTATTGACCTTCTCCCTAGTATGATGCTTATTTCTATGTTATATTATCATAGATATCCTGATTTATTAATAGAAATTAAGTTTTATCTTTTGGATCATGAGGGGAAGAGAATTATTCACCCCAGTGTGTGACATTGGACATCACTTATCCTCTTTTCCAAGAAGGAATAGGGGAGTCAAAAACTACCAATTTATTATTGAAATGTAAATTTGATTAATTTTAAGCAGAAATATCACTTTCCAAGAATTAATGATTGCATTGATCAACTCATATGGGATCATTGGTTTTCTAATTTTCAACTTTGGTTCAGGTACCACCAATTGAGAGTCTTTTAATAGTGTATAACTATGAAAACATTTAAGAGATGGTACATATGTTTTTACTTTCTGGTTAATACATTCAGTCTAACTAATTCTTCTATAGTGTTTATGGAAATGATGAACCAAATTATTCATTATTTTTTGACTGGTTCATAGTCATTTTTTGGAAGATATTTTAGTGTGCTCTAAGTCAGAGGAGGGGCATCGTGATCACTTGGATATTATACTTAGTATCTTAAGGTAAATTCTCTTGTATGAGAATCTTTCCCAGTGTGAATTTTGGATTTGAGAAGTGAAGTTTCTAGGGCATGTTGTATTTGAGAGGGTTATCTTAGTAGATCCTAAAATGGTACATGTATTAATTTCTTGGTAATATCTCAAAAATTTGTTTGAGATCTAGATATTCTTAGGTTTGGATGGTTATTAATGTTGGTTTGTTCATGAATTTTCTAATATTTCATCTACAGCGAAATAATTGACTCGTATGTATTTTAATATTGAGTGTAATGAAAAGTGTCAAATATATTTTTATGAAATTAAGGTGAGGTTGACTTGAGCTCCCATGATGATTGTTTTGGAACTCGGTTTGGGATATGATCTATTCTGTGATGATTTGGGTATGAGATTAGGTTGTGTATTGTTGTAGGGAAGGTAGGTTGTAGCCTATGGATCATGCTAATTATTCTCTCATGAGAAGAAATACTCTACTCATGATATTGAGTTGGAATCACTTATGCATGAACTCAAAATGTGGCATCACTATCTCTTTTGGGATCGATTTATAGTGTATTATGATCATAAAATCCTGAAGTATATTTTTAAACAGCGGGACATGAATTTATGAAAATGATACAAGGTTGAGTATCTTTAATATTTTGATTTTTATATTGAATGAACTCTTTGAGAAATAGAACATGTTCACTGATGATTGTTGTAGGAAATTACTTACACAATCCATGAAGGATTTTGTGGGGGATTATTCTATGATGTTTTTGTTCAAGGAGATTATCTTAGGAGTGGAAGGGTGTGATGAGAATATGTTATTAGCTTCAGTGAAGGTTGAATCAACATTTTATGTGTGGTTTTGGATTGATAAAGTGTTAGAAATAGATATCTAGTACTTTAGTAATTTTTCAAATGTTGGATAGGCCTTTGGAGATTGGTATTGGTCTACCATGGGTACCTTGTGATTTTGAGGTAGGTTGGTTGTTCTGATTTCTCAAAGGTACAAGTTAATTTATAGTGGAAACATGTCTTATTGGTATATACACCATGGTACTACCAAGATGTATCATGATTTGAAATGAATATATTGGTGTCTGGGGATGAGGATGTCAATTATAGATTTCATGTTGTGGTGCCTGACATGTTAGAGGATTAAGGTAGAGCACCAAATACCTTCTAGGTTTTCAAAAACTTTACCCATACTAGTATGGAAGTGGGATGGGATTTCCATGGACTTTGTCATTGGTTTTCCATTGACTCCTAGTGGGAGATATGTGATTCATTTGATTATTAAATGTAATAAGAAATTGACTAATTTTTCCTTATCAAAGAGTAAAAAAAGATAGAATTTATTGGGAACATGTATATCTATGATATTGTAGTACTTCACAAGGATACCTCAAAAATCGTTTTTAATAGGCACCCAAGGTTCACATCTAGGTTTTGGAGGGGTTTTCAATAGGCGATGGGTGCCCAATTGAAATTGAGCATCACATATAATTCAAAAATGGATGTGTAAAAAAAGAGAGATTTTTCGATTCTTAAGGATATTATCATAGAATGTGTGTATGTATTTGGTGGTTACTGGGAAACATATATTTCTCTAGTTGAGTTTTATTGTAATAGTAGTTATCAGGATTCAAATAAGATGGTCCATTTGAAGCATTGTATAGGAGGTAATATAGATATAAATTGTGATGTGATGAATTGGGAGATAATTACTTGGTTTAATTGATCCTTGTGTAAGAGATGATAAAAATGTTTCATTTGATCCAGAATAGATTGATCATGGTACATAATCATCAAAAATCCTATGAAAATTACTATCCTTAGATAATTGAATTTAAAATTGGTGATCAGATTTTTCTCAGAGTTTTACCATTCTTGGGACACCATCAGTTTGTTATACATGGTATGTTGGAACTGAGGTTTATAGGGCCCTTTGAGATCATGTAGAATATTGGGAAGGTGGTTTATCAGTTGGACTTGTTTACTTAATCTAAATTGACTCATGACATGTTTTATAATTCACAAATTAGAAGATATCAACTAAATCCTTCCCATGAGATTGAATGGGAGGATGTTTGTCATGAACATGACACCAATTTTGTTAATCAATCAGTTCAAATTATGAATCACAAGGATAATGTACTTCATGGTAAAAGGATTCCTTTAGTCTATCTACTATGAAAGTATGAATGGGACAACAATGATATTTGGGAGTGGGAAGAATTAGTTTGGTAGTAGTGGTATTATATTTTTATGAGTCTATGATTATGAGCAGTTTCTAGGAACATAAAGATTTTATGGTTGGGAGAATTTTGACACCTTCTGGGCATGGTAGGGGACTATGTCCTAGAGGGTACAGGCTGTGGTGTAGTGATGTTGGCTATGGCGTTGTAAAATGGGATATAGTGTAGTTACCTGGAGGGATGATTTTGGGTTCCACTACCATTTTGTGTAGTGCTACTTTGTCGAGGATGTGTTTTGACAAATTCCCTCTACTCGAGTGATCCCTATTGCATGGATTTAGGAAGATGCATCATAGTGGATGAGTTGTAGGATTTTTTTGATCTATAAAATCCAAAAACATTATGGATTTGTGTGTCAAGATGCAACATATCACTTTACCTAAAAAATAGGATTCTTGATGTGGACGTCATCATGGATCTCGACCATAGTTTAAACAAACATGTTGTGGCATGGAGTGTGGAGGTTGCAACATGGTCCTCCCTATTTTAACAAATTCTACGGTGTGGTACTTAGGTTATTCCATGGTATTATAATTTTTAGTTTGGGTATAAATACCAAGAAAAAAATATGAACTGGAACTTCTTAAACCTCTCTACCATAGACTCTAGGAACCCTAGAGATCTCTTTGAAGTCCTTTCAATCCCTTATTGATTGGATTCAACCCCTAGATTTAGGAGAACAATCCTTATTGTTTCTTATTTGTTATTGTGGTAGATGTATCTATAAAAAGGTTCTAATTCTTGAATAACAAGATGTTTTTGTGTGTTCATTGGTTTGTTTTACGAATTTATGGATTTGATATCAATGTGGCTCCATGTTAAGAGTTAATTGTTTTTAAATGGGGATTTTGTAAAAAATTGATTTGTGTATAATAAAATGTCATGAAGGTGGTTGTGATTAAAAAATGAGTTATCGATAATGGGAGTGGTGATTATTCCCTATGAAAACATTTTATAAATTTTGAGTATGGTTTTTAAATGGTTTTAACAATAATACACATTTGGAACCTTGAGTGCATTGGGTAGTAGATATAGGAAGCCTTAGTTTGTATGGAACCTCTTGGTGAATATTTTGTTTTTATAAAAAACTATGGAAGGACTCAATATCAGTAAGATTAATTTTATTAATGTATTATTTATGAGTTCTTAGTTTTACTTCTTGTGTCCTAGTATGTATTCTCATCATCTAGAGCCCAAATATTATGCTTTTCCATTTTTTCTTGGTTCTACCCATGCTGGTATATTTTATGGTTGGATTTCTCCCTTGTTTGTCTTATGGTGTATCCATTGATTGTTTTCCATATTCTAAACTACTTTTTTATATATAAATTTCATATTCCATTTTGAAAAAATATGAAAGTCTTTTTATAAAAACCCATGTATGTTTTACTATATGGTTTTATCTCATGAAAATTATTTAAAAGATGGATTTTTTATAAAGTCAGAACTAACTCTCTCATATTATTATAATTTTTATATGTTAATTTTTGAAAGATTATTGGTGTTAGAGCTCACACCATACTTTTTCATTTGGGAATATTTGATTTTTTTTCAAGACACAGGTAAAGGTAAGTGTATCTTGTACTTCGCCAACTTCTACATGGTGTCATCGCCTTCATTAGGCGGGATGTTTTTGTGGTGAAGAATTGTCACATAGATGCTCATTGTTAGGATAGTCTTGTTTTCTTTTAGGTTTATCCATTTGGCATGATTTTTATGTCTCAGGATTATTTAACCTTTCATCGGTTATATTCTTTGTTACGTTTTGAGGTTATACATGAGACATGTTTCAGTTGTTATGATGTCACTAACCTTGTGGAATACATTCTTTGGGGACCTATCCTATTTCCCTTACTAGGATTGTTACAAAATACTTTTAGTCAAATTTAATAATTTTGTGGATATAATCACCAATATTTTTTCATATAGTTTTGGAATTATCATCATAGTTTCAAGGAATTGTTATCCTGATAATGAGCATTGATAGAAAGCACATGGTGTTTTGGAATGTTTCACACATATCTTTGGTATAAAATTTATTTTGATATTATCTACACTTTTGGGGATAGTGGTTGTTTTACAGTGGTAATAGCTATTTGGCATTATTATTTTTCATATTAATGAATTGTAAATTGATAATAATATGAATTGAATATCGATTCCTTATTATTTATGTTTTGTATTTTATTATTTTTTCTTTATCCATTCAATTTAAAGAGAAATACCTCCCATATTTAATGATTTATACCCTTTGTGAAAGTCACTAACCCATTAAATATTTGAGATAACTTTTGGGATGTCACTCGGTTACATCATTAATCCAAGTGGGGTCTCAATGAAAGTTGAATCATGATAAAAAAATAAATTCTTTATTATAAAAATTCCACTCAATAAAACAAAATATTATCACCTTTGATTAAATTTCTCATCATATAAATTTTAATTTCCCCCTTCATGAACACCTTTAACTTTCTATCACTTACATCAATTTTTAATTTAGAGGTTTTTATAGGGCTTGGATGGTTTGATCTTAATATAAAATTTGTAGAAAAGTAAGGACTCCATTCATCTCTGCTTCAATCTCTATCATATTTAGAATAATTTATATATTTACTTTCCTATTCAATTATCATCATTCATAAATTTTATTTTTGTCCATTTCATTATTCATAATATTATCCAATAATCCTTTCTTACACTGAATTTTAATGTTCATAGAAATTCTATAATAATCATAATTGATTCTAGTAAAAACATTTCATGTTTTCTTATATAAGTCCCTAAGAATGTTATATATTTTAGGTATTATAGTTATATAATTTCTATATTGGGGGATTTTTTAATTTTTCCATAAGGTATATTATGTATAATATTTATAGAAACCCATCATGAGTACTCCTTATATAATCACAATTAATCCATCAATATCAATGTCACTGGTTCTAAGAAATCATTCTTTAAGATTCCTTCATACCCAAGGAAAAATCAACTATATGGATTACCTAATCTAATATTTTTAGGATAATTATCCACAATTTTAATTATGTCTCATTTTCAAAACCATTTTTATATAACCATACTCTTATATTGATACATTTAATAGTAACATTGAAAACTTTTTGATGCAAACCTTTGAAACATGATTGATTCCCAAGGTTACTTTTCTTATATACCTTACACTATGAACACCCTAGGCATTATTGTTCTAATTGAAGGATATTCGTATATATGTACATACATTTATTGCTATTGTGTGTAATTATTGACATTTACATACATACATATATACTGATTTTATACATACAAACATTTTAAAACAATCATAGTTTTATATTTTTCTAAGTATTTTTAAGTTCATTACTATAAAAATTATAGAAAGTATTCATAATTACATTTTTCAATTATGGAATTAATTGAAAGATATATATTAAAGGAGTGGGCTATAGTTAAATGGCCTCTTAGTGAACTAGTTAGTCTCATGAGATAACTAACACTGGGTAATGGGAGTGTCCTAGCCTTTTATGCATGATATATTTTCAATGAACTTAAAAAATGTTTATGATGTTAAATGTTTTGTATTAAAATCATTATGTGAACCATTAGTATGTAATCTTAATTTTATTTTTACATATTAATTAACATGAATCTATTTTTATTACTTGTTCCATCCGTATTATGTATTCCATGATTATGCATGTCTTTTGATATGTTATCCCTTACTAGGTGTCTTAACTCTTTAACTTTATTATAATTTTATTTTCATAGAAAATATAGAAAAACTCTATGTATGATATAATATAAATACTACTATAAATTAATAAAAATTTATTATATAATATATTAAGTTACATGTAATCTATGATTTCTAATGTTAATTTAATTTTTGTTATGTATCTCATATCTTAACAATAATTAAAGTTTACATTATTTGTATTTGATTATATGTATTATTTTTACATTTAATAATGAAAAACAAACTCTACGAGACTAGAATCAGTGGTTTTAAATTTTTTATCAAATAATGTTTTGTATAACCCTTAGGAACTACATTTAATAGGACACATATAGTCAAAAAGTATTTACACTTATAAAATTCTATAAAATATTTTATAATTGATTAAAAAATTGATATATATATATGATAAATGAATTTACTATTATAATAAATTACATATAACTATGTTTTATATCTCATAGTTCCACCCAATATCTAATCATATTGCATATTTAAAGGAATGAAAATCATGATAATAACTGGGAATAATATGTGAGTTGTTTGAATGATCAAGATAATGGATCAAAATTTAGCTCTGTACCAATTATTATTAATATAAATAAGTTCACTCAAGTTATGAAAAGTAATATTTAACTCATGAAGAAACTATTATACCCTCAATAAGGCTCAACTACATTAGTATTGTTTATGAGTCATCAATCTCTATCATATAGTGAGACTAGTAATCTATTTGCTACAAATAATTGGATTAATTCTTTAGAATGGATTATTATGAAATTGGTAAGTTATAAGCAGGATAAATTTATAATAATTATATATTGAATATATATAAAGGTAGATAAATAATGTTAGTTGTTTATAGTATTTCTTTCTCAAGCGATTATTTTCATTTTCTTTAATTATCCTTCCCTTTTGGATGGAAAAATGGGTTATGGGAATGTTGGGATGTACATGTTGAAACACAATGTTTGGGAGTTCTACTCATCTCACAAAGGAGGGTGTTGTAGGGTTTGGGATACTCTTATAGATTTAATAGACACTAATTAAATCCATTATAGTAGTAATACCAGTTTATTTTACATCCTTCGATGCATTAGTGGGGGGGGGGACACAAATTAAAGATGGATTGGTTATCTTTTTATACATTTATAGGGACATTGTTGAGATTTAAATCATCCTTTTTTCAAGGAGTGGTTCATCTCATTATTATCACATGAGGGTGTATATGGTTTAATATGAGTTTAAATATGTGTATATATGAATGACTTATAGAATTAAACATTTTATAACAAGCTGTGAAAGGAAAAACCATAGTTTAGGGGTTTTTGGTCATCACATACATTAATGTTTTAATTATTGGATCATAACCATGGAAATGGTTCATTGGATCATTATAAAAAATATATTTTTATTTATTGTATCATCACCATTAGTCTATGGTATTTATTGGATCATCACCATATGTAATATTAAAATGCTATATTCATTCAAGATAGTATAAATTTTCAGGGTATAATGTTTTTTTGTGCTGTTTAGGAAGGATTAAAGGGTATATTAGAGTTTTTATTATCCTAAGTATACTATAGGATATATTGGATTTATATTCTATCCAAGAAGAATTAAATTGAATATTATGGGATTTATTATATCCAAGGTGGAACTAAGGTTATAATAATGTTTATTTTCATGCATGAAGTCTTAAAGGGGTGACAATAGGTTTTAAGGACTCATAAAGTATATTAAGCTTACATTGGAGTTTCATGTCATCCAAGATGTCTTAAAGGGGTTTTTTGGTGTTTAAGGAATCCCTCAAGGAATATTTGTCATGTTTTAGTTTCATATAATCTAGGAAAATTAAATAGATTAAGCTGGGGTTTAGTGTATTCAATGGATAGTTAAGGTAACATTGGAATTTCTTTCAATAAAGAAAGGATTAATTAAATTATTCAAGGGTTTAATGTATAAAGATATGACTCAAGGTTATAATTAATTTTTTCACTATCTGGGATGAATTAAAGGGGTCATTCTTGGGTTCATGGTCTCCTAGGATGGTTCTATGTCACATTAGAGTTTCATGCTATCTAAGATGGCATATGGTTTTTTGAATAGAGATGGTAGGTATAATGGTGTTGGAATTGTAGTTGGAAATGATATTTCTATGTATCCTTGTGAGGGGGAGTAAATTCACACATAGTTCAATTTCATAGGTTTAAGTAGTATAAAATGTCTCTGAAACTCATTTAAGGTCACATGATAAGAACCAAAAGTGTTTTTTTATGGTTTCAAAATCAGTATCGATGATGTGTCTTTTAAGGACATGAATTAAAGAGCATTGTTTCATGTAGTTTTAGTCCATAAAACATGGAACAATAAGTTAAAGGTTCATAATAGCATTTTGGTATTGGACTTACGCATGAGAAGACAATGTATTTTATATTAGAAGATGATCACAGGGAAAGAATTAGAATATGTTGGAATGGTAGCCTATTTATATAAAAACTTTTCCTATTTGAAAAAAATAACGGAAAATTAGACCCACAATAAGTGGGAATAATTTTCAGTTATGTTGGTATAATGCTCATTGGGGAATCCAAATTAGGGAAATATCACAGGCTACTTGGATGATAATGTCACGAGTTCTACTAATAAAGGATCTAAATTGTAGTAAGCATCAAAAGGGAATGAGTAAGGTCTATGTAAAGGAATGAGGATTATGTTATGTCAGTATCCACGAAAATAAAAATCCTCCTCAAAGTCAATGAGGTGATCTGTGATGGAAAGAAATTTCATTTCACCCCATGGTAAGTGATTTATATTATCAAGGGGGCATGTAATTAAACATTCTTTTAGATAAAACTTGAGGAAGAATAGTTCCATAGTGTGATATTTTATAGGATATGAATTGTAGTCGGGGTTTGGATTAGTGGTAAGAACCCCATAATCCTACATGAAAAATGGGGGTTCAAAACCCATTGGGTTCAGGGTACTATAGAAGTACTATAGGGAACTATAGCACCAGCAACACTGTAGAAACAGTGGGTACTGTAGTGGCAACATGTCACTGTAGCGGAAACAGGGCACTGTAACAGTAGTGGGTACTGTATGGTACTATAACAGGCAGGGTACTGTAGCAGTAATATTCACAAAATGGGCCTTGGGCCAAAAATTTGGGCCTATAGGCCATGTAATGGGCTAGATGCCCACTGGGCCTTCAGGCTATGTAATGGGTCTACCTCTACCCAGTTAAAAGAGGTCTTTTCTTTTCTTTAATAATAAACGAGGCTTCGGCCCCATCATTAAAAAAATAGGATATGAATTATCCTTATTTAAATGGGTTTATAATTTAATTGTCATTCATAGCTTTGAGTTTCACTCATGTGAATAGATATTGGGATAAAAATATGTGAATTCATAGAGGCATGACACTGGGGGTTTGTAGTCTCTAGGTGAGAACATCACAGTTGTGTTAATTGAGAGATACAAAACCACATATACCCTTGATATAGGGTACGATCATAAATTATTCTTGTATAGGGTATGTGGTCACATATAACCATGTTATTTGGTATATGGTAATGGATAACCACATTATTGGGTAAATGACCACATATCTACCCATTCTCATATGTATATTACTTAATCTATTTTCTAAGAAGATATTACTTAAGAAAATTTAAAATTCTATCTAATATGTGGGTTATGTAGTGATTGAACAACATTGTGTAATTGTTAATTTAGAGGTGTTAGTTAGTCTCAACATATAGTCCACACTATAAATTATAGATTAGGAATATAAAATGGGGAGGGGGTTATGTGATTCACATTTATAGCCTCATGGATTCTTATCATGTGGGTATATTTTTTGGGAGATTTGGAGAGGAACTAAGAAGTTTCATGGATCATGTAATCGATGTGTCACTTCTAATTTCTTTTAAAATATTTTTATCCTTAAAATGTGGGATGACACCATGTATTTATAGGTAAATATGACCAGGAATATTGTTACATGGTTTTAATTTTCCTAAAATGGGGATACTTGATTCTCATATCATAACCATGGATTAATTTTTTCTCAAAATGTTATGGACATGGAAAATAAAGGCAAACATTAAATATTTATAAGAAACTTATTTCATGAAATCCTGAGATTGTTGGTATGTGATCACATAGTATTGTGAATAGAGATATGTGGTCACATGAGTGTGAGGTTATAAGAATTTTCTTAAATTTAAAATAACTTTAACATTTTATTTAGGAATCCTTTTTATATTTGTGTGATACTGATCTTATTGTCCAAAGTGTTAAATTAGTTCTTTATTTTTTACCAAATAATATACAATATAACAGTAATTAAAGGTATTATCTTGATGAAGCCTTATATAGTTAATTTAAAAAGGATTTTGATTATGTTTTTATGAAATAGAAAATGGTATAAAGTGTTTGGGGGGTTTTATTATTTTAACACATGAATTGAAACTAATTTAATATCTAAGAAAAATTGGTTGGAGAAATCGTGATCAACCCGAGTGAGTGTCCCTTGATGTTAACCCTTCATTGATCTCAATGAAAATAGGAAGAATCATTGATTAATTTATTTATAAACACATAAAATAGTATGTTATGTGAGTTATTAGTCAGTTACTTCCTTTCATTTTATTGATCAATGACATTGATTTCTGGCAACCACTCATAATCAATAAAATTATGCCTATATAAGACCGAACTCAAACAAGGCATCACATCAACAACGTGATGAGATATCCAGATTTGGGTCTATACCAAAACATTTATCAAGAAAAAAACATAAATAATCATGGGTTTAACCTTCTAGATTTCATCATGTGACATTATCCATTGTCACACTCCTGAAAGAGAAAAGGTGTGAAAGGAGGAAAACACACTCAAATCATCACATGATTCTATTTATGCATGGAAGCATGAGGATTATTGTTCCTTTTATTTGTATTATATCATAAAAAATAAACATAAAATAAAATGGTAAAAATGAATAACAACATACTATAAACATGTAAATTCAATCACCTTGAAAATATTATAAGCATGGAGCACATGATTACAACAAAGAACACCCCCCAAATTGACCACTAAGAGGAATAGAAGTACATGATGTAGAAGCGGATGAAAATGGATGAAGTAAGCTATAAAACTCAAGCCACCTATATCCTTGGTCTTTCCAAAATTTTTTATGATCCATTGAGTTATTTTAAATATAAATTTGGCAAGTTGGATCCAAGAAAAGTAAATGGTCTATGGGTGTAGGTGAGATGTTCATGATAAATTTTTCAACCAAGTTGATTTTGTTGATTGAAAAAAAAACATGTTCAATTGTCTTGAATTTCATTGGAGATGTAGTTTTTCTAGAGAGATATCCAATGGAGATGGAATCATAAAAATTAGAGGTTTGAGGCCTGAGTTAATACCCAAATATAGAAGGGTGGTCCAATGTGGCCAGCCAAGAATTTCTTCACATTGTTGGAAACTTTTTTTCCTCCAGATAGAATAATTTGGATCCATGGTATTTTAGAGAATTTAATACCACAAATTTTTACATTCTTCTACTAATTTTAATCCCAATTGGATGCAATTATTTTCTATAGTAAGTATTATATTCTGCAAGTGTGTACAATCTCTCACGTAGTTTGGCCCATTTTACTTTAATCCCATCATGGGCTCTCCAAATCACCTAATCCTACAACATAGTCATTAAAATAAGTAAAATAAATCTATTTAATAGTGATTAAAATTAAATTATTTAATAAAAAATTCAGTTTAATTTTTTATTAAATTTGAAACTTTCAATACAAAACCAATTTAAAATTGTGGTGTAATGGTGTAAATAAATAGTGAATCTCTATACGATCACACCCCCACACCTAATCATTCTCTCTCTAGAGAAATGGAACATTTAAAATAAAAAATTATTCATGTATATATTTCCAACTTTTTGAGGATATAACATTTAATGAAATTTTAGTTCATTATAGCAATGCGATCAAAACAAAAACCACCCCAAGGAGTTATTCCCAAAGATCATGGAAAAGGATGTCTCGTAAATTGTTTCTGTATGAAATTCAAAGAGATGCATGATACAAATATGAGAAAGGGATTCAAAATTACATCGTCCTAATAAATATACATGTGTATGTTTGAAAAACATTTCATTCTATTCTTTCCACTTTATATCTAGTAAATATAGGTTATTTAAAAAAAATATACTTTCCTGATTATTTCCAACGAATCTTCCAAACATCTTTTGTAATCAAATTTCAAGGCCTGCTCACTAAATCATCCCCATAAGTCAAACTATATGACCGTGAACTAGATATTCCCACATGTTTTACATTTAATCACTCTACTCATTATAATTTATTTATTTATTATTATTTTGTTTTAGGGCGTACAACAGTTGGATAACATGTACACACACATAGGTTAACACGATACAGTAATGAAATAGATTAGATAAGGAAAACGTGCATATAAAAATAATTTTATAATGATGATAATGATTAACCTAACTTATATTTACTATATATTAACAAATAAATATTCACAATTCACAGTTTTGTGAAAAGATGTGTGTATATATTAAGTGACAAATTTTTTCCAAAAACACTACTCACACAAAGGGTAGCATTCATCTCAATGGTTTCATAGAGATGTATCCATTAATATCCTCAATGAACAAACAATTTACTAAATATTACACCCCAATGTTAAATTCATGCTAAAATTCACATTATATAATTGAGAATTTTTTTCATGAAATGTTAAAACAACATGGAATTAGGAATTTCAACATGAATATATAGTAATTTCAATGATCTTATGAGAAAAAGGGGGAGGGGAGGTAAAAATACTATTCAGAAAGTGAAAAATAGAATAAGAAGAATGATAATGAAAATCCTAAAAAACTTATAAATGTGGAGAAAAGTAAAAATAATATTATGAAAATGAAAAAGATTATAAATTAGAAAGATGATTAAAATAAAAAAGAATCTAGGAATGTAATGACCCCCACGCTTAGAGTGTACACTTTCCTCAATGTAATAAAAGAGAATGTGAGAACAAGGATAGATCTTGGTGGTGTTAACTCGTATGTTTCTTATTGAAGGTGGATTTAATATACCAGATTTTTCTGAATATCCTCATAAAATTGTTTAATTCACATTCGACTAACGGTAATACTTTGACCACTCTTCTCATGAAAAAACTGTATTTCACTGAAAGGGTAAAAATTAGTAATAGTGTAAGGGCTGATTCATCTGAAATGAAGATTAGTAGGGTAGAGTTTTATCCTAGAATTGTACATGAGGACCTTTTCACCAATATAAAACTTATAATAATGAATTATATATTAATGGATAATAAAACCTAATCCTCTGAGCGGTGGTAGAATCTCTCTCGCGGGGGATAGGGTTTCTTTGTCAAAGCAATTCCTTCCCCTCCTCCGGCGCTCCTCGGATGGCCAGGCGTCGAATTTCTTTACCTTGATGTTGGCATGGTTCAATTAGGAGGCTCCCAGTTTCATCGGCTCTGGAAAAGCACCAGCTTCACCGTCTTCATGATCGACAGGCGGTGGCTTCGACAGGCGACAAACTCAGCTCTAGGTGGATGGGGGTTTTCTGGCGTCGGATCCATGCTCAGATTTGTCGATTCGGGCATGGCACCATCATCTCCATCTGGTTACTCTTGGTGAATCGTGGCTTCAGCAGGCGACAACACGGATCTGGGTGGATGGATCTGTCTCGGCGGAGGATCTTGGTTCATCTTCAATAGGTGGAGGCTTTGCCTTGTTCTCTCAGGCATGGCCCCCCCGTGTTGGCCTCAGTGTGGCGCAGAGGGGGGAGGGCCACTTGGTTTGGGCATGTGGCAGTCCTACGGTCTCTGCACAGGGACGATCTCCATGATTCAAGGTTATTTCTTGTTGATTGTGTCTATTTGGTAGTTCTACTAGTTTGTAGAGGGTCAATTCTAGTTTGCGGCGTCTTTTATGCCACTTCTTGTTGGTTTCTTCCATTTCATGTGCTTTGGTTGCATCGGACTCTGGTGAGGGGGCATCTGTGATACTTTTCTGAGTAGATCCATGCCCAATATGGAGTTTTTGGTTTAGATCAGTCTAGATATCCTCATTGGTGACGTTCCTATGGAGTGGTGTTGGGCCATCCAGTCCTAGGTGACGATGGTCTGGCTTCACGACTTTGATCATCTTCCGTTCTCTCCAGCATGCAGTGTGGTGAGAGCCATGAGGTTTGTAGCAGGTTGGATTCCATTGTGATTTAGTCTTGTGATTACTATTTTATGAATGAGTTAGATGTGAATGGTGTTACTGGTTTGTTTGAATGGTTTGACCTCGAAAGCGAGAAGTCATTACTCCTGGACTCGTCTACTTTTATCATGCTCCAGAGGATGATCCAGAGTTGGCATTTCATCTTTGCAGAGCTTTTTGGTCTTGGTTGTTTGAGAGGGTATGGCATTAGCCATCGGATCAGGCCTATAATTTGACACAGGACACTTGCTCTCCGACTTTCCTTGCCATGGTGGAAAGCTTTACTTTGATTATTTTTTGGGAGGGGCAGATCCATGTTTCTAGTCTGCTTGTAATCTTCTTTTTTCCTTCACATTTGACTTTTATAAGTTCATGATGTCTTTTGGGTTCCCCCCTTCATCCCATAAAAGTGGGATTTATCAATAATAAAAATATTTTAAGGCCTTTGGTTTGTTGGATGGATAAACCTTTTCTTCCCTTTATATAATTAGAGTTCTCATATAAATCATGTTAAATTTCTCCCATTTCTGGAATATGAAACTTCCTATGCTCACTTGTATCTAAATTATTCATATGAGATGGTTTAATAGCCCAATATTCATAATGATCTACCTCAATTGGGAGGTGTAAATCCATTACAAACATAATACTGTACAGAGACATTCTGATTATGGTCTTAACATCAATATTGTATACCCGAAGTGCACAATCTGAGAACAAACTCCAATAATTCCTATTGGGTCATACTGTTGTTTCCAAGATTCACTTAACATACCAATTTTATATTTTTCACTCTCTATTAGTTTGGGGGTGATTTTAATTAGTTAATTTATGAACAACCCCATACATACAGATCATGTTTTTCATGTTGTGATTGTAAAAATTTGAACCCTGATCACTAACGATGAATCTTGGAAAACCAAACCTACTGAAAATCAAGGACCTCACAAATCAAAAATCACTTGAGAGTAATCTGGCTTCCTAGCCTTTGATTCCATACATTTAAATACATATTCAATAACTAGTAAGATGTAATAAAAACCAAATGAATTTTGAAAATGCCCATGGAATTCAATTACCCATGCATAAAATATTTCATAAAATAACATGGGTTTCTGGGGAATTTCATTCCTATTAGAGATATTCCAAATGAATTGACATCATGAGCATGAATTATAAAACTAATGGACACATTATACAATATTGGCCAATTAAGGTCTTAGTCAAGGACCTTTTGAGCAATACATTGACAAAAAAAGTGTCCCCCACTTTATAAAGTGTATATAAGGTAAAAAATTAGGTTTACTCATGGTAGAGGACACGCCAACGAACAATATGGTCACTATAAATCCTCCACAAGTAAGGTTCAGCCCCAATATACTATAACAACCCTTATCTTTATTACACATTAATACATGATTTAATTACATAAAATTAAACTTAATACCACCTGAAATATTGAGATTTCCAGTGTCTTTGGGAATTAGGTACATTACATTACAACTTTAAAAATGAATTAAAACAAATTTTTTGAAACCTTCTTTTAACATGCATGAGCTTAAAACTGCATTGGATAACCTAGGAAAATACATAATAAAGGGATGAAACATAAATCCTAGTAAGGTAATAAATTTGGTATCACATGAAGATAATAATAAATGTTAGAAAAATCATATAAATGGGGCATAAAGGGACATGAATGACAAGGCATGATATAACATTATAATCCCAACATGGGAAATGTGGAAATAACTTAAAACACTACCTCATAAAGATAAATCATGGATAAAATGCCAATACATCATAGTGGAAAAAGTCCCAGAAGGGAATCAGGTACACCCTTGTCCCAACAGAATGTATCATGATACTAAATATTACCCAATGAATTGGAGCACTGTATAATTCTGAGCATACCCATCAATTTCATTTCATTCTAATGCTTAACTATTCCACATAGATCATAAAACATGGATTAATTCATCATTATAATTTATTCAATGATAAATAAGTTTAGAATTAATACATTTAATTCCCCAATAGAATGGTATATGTTTATAAAACTGAACACCCTTGATAGGAAATGTGCAAGGTATTCACTACAGAATTGGTTAGGCATGGAAAATCATGGTGAAAATATAGCAGCATAATGATGCCACTTAAAAAGATCCTAAAATGGATTTATGAGAGGGAAATTGTTCTCTCATCACCTAAAAATTATGTTTAAATAAATAGGGACATGGAAAGTTATTCCCACACTTTTTTAATTAGAAAAATAAGGTGTATGATAATAAACAAGCTTGAATAAAAAGAGAAAGGAAAGCATGCCTATGAAATTTCAACATGGAAACAGGTATACATGGAAGGGGATAATGATATATAGAAGGGTATGTCATCATTTATATATAATAAGGTTAGTATGGGTAAGGTGAAAAAATATACCCATAATTAGTAATTGAAAATAAAAGGGCATAACAAGATAGTGAAACTTGGATAAAGATTTGAAGTAAAGAACCCTTACTTGAGTGTGTGACACAAAAATCATGAAAAGGGGATTATTGAGAGCATAGGGAACCTTGGTAGGAATATAGATAGATTAGTGTAGAGAATAGACATGATCCAAGGATTTTAAGTGAATATAATTTGGATATTGGGTGGGTTTATATAGGAAAAGAGAGATATTTTTTTAATATTTTGGTTTTGGACTCTACAAAATAAAATAATCAAAACCACAGACCATCCCATGGTTTTCTCTGTGGGTTTTAACAAAGGAGAGTGTTTTTAATTATTTTATTAGTAAATGGGCCCAATTTATTAAAATAACACCCTTTCTTATGTGGATGTGAGTCACACTTTTAAATAAATTAATTTAAAAATCTAAAATATACTAATGGTTTTGGGGGATTCATAAAGGCTTAGTAGAAATAGTAAATTAAATATAAAATCACATTATTTTAGGGGGAAAATAGATATTTGTCTAAATATACCCATTATTGTATTTATTACATCATTTTTGGATCATTATGATGTCAAAAAACACGCCATATATTCATACAGTATTTAATTTTACTCGAAAATTCGACTCTCGAAAAATTGTGAAAACATAACCATTGTAAAACATTAAAATTCGGATTGGAAAATTAATATTCACATTATCAAAATAATT
This sequence comes from Viscum album, assembly GCA_963277665.1. Classification (NCBI taxonomy): domain Eukaryota; kingdom Viridiplantae; phylum Streptophyta; class Magnoliopsida; order Santalales; family Viscaceae; genus Viscum; species Viscum album. The sequence goes on from OY728166.1 coordinate 1,043,418,322, forward strand.
TTCTAAACATGTGAATTTTCACTTTTAAAAGAAATAACTGACATTTATTGAAAATGATAGGTTTTTGGCAATATTAGTTTTTGGAATCTAATAAAAAGTACATTTCACTTCATAAAAAAATATATAACCATTTATAATTAATAAAACTTATTTAATAATAAAATTTTATTAAAATACTATTTATTTCAAAAATCCATTAACTCATCAAAAAAATAACATAATTGAATTGGAATATTACCTGAAAATGAAATTTGTGTTTGATTAAATAAAAATCAATATCATTTATAAAGTAACAATAAAAATGAAAATAAATTCATTATTCTATATAATATAAATATTCATGCTATTAAGGTCTTGATATAGATCCCTTTATTAAACTAGCGTACTCCCTAAGAGTAAGGTGCGTGATGTTGACACTTCCATGGGGTCATTCGACAAACATGGTTTGGGTCGTGATATCAATGATCTTGAAATTGTCTTATAAATGGTTTTTCTCATGCTTATGTTGTTGGATCTTAGATTCAGATCAATCAAGGGAAAATCCCATTGTTGTTATCTCCCTTGGAAGATTCGATAAGTGGGATTCATATGGTACAAGCCTACTGGATGGGGCCATCACATCCTTTGTCTGTTTCAATTGGATTTGTTAAAGCCATATATTTATACTAATAATGTGATCATTGTTTAACAACTATATTATCAACGATAAAGAGTATTAATAGTATTTTCAATCCAGTTTGCTAAAACAAAATAAGTGCATGTGTTTTCTATATCCATATTATATAATAAAACATGGAATCATAATGGTTTTTTAATTATAACTGTTTCGATTGTTAAAATCTCCCCCCCTTGAGAATTTTCACACTCAAAATTTTCATTTCACCACTTTAAAATAGACGAGGGTAGTTCTTCCTCATCCCTTTCTCTGGATCCCATGTTTCTTCTTCAAACATGTGGTTTTTCCACAACAATTTGATAATGTGGATTTTCTTATTTAATTGGACATTGTCTCTATGATCTATGATCTTCACCATCCTATCATTGTAGGAAAGACCATTCTACAACAGTACCACATCTATATTGAGTACATTTGAGGTTTTAGGTATGTAATTACTCAATATTGATACATGGAATACATCATGAACTCAAGATAGGCTAAGTGTGAGTGCAAGTCGATAGTCCACAAATCCAATGCAATCAATGATCTCAAATGGGATGATGTATCTTGGACTGAGCATTCCCTTTTTCCCAAATATCATCACTTTGTTCCATTGAGATTTGCAAAGGAATACCATGTCTGTAACATCAAACTCTAGGTCTCATTGATGATTTTCATCATTATTCTTTTTTCGACTCTGACCAACCTTGATGTGATATTTAATAGTCTTAAACAATTCCACAATTTCCTCTACCATTTCAGGACCTAGTAGTTTTCTTTACCCAACTTCATCCTAGTATCTAGGTGTCATGCACATCTTCTTATAAAGGTCATCATAAGGAGGCATTTGGATTCTTGAGTGAAAACTATTTTTGTAAGAGAACTAAACTAAAGGAATATATTGATCCCAACCTCCATTGGAGTCAATTGAATATATTCTCAATATGTCCTCATGTGTATCGATATTCCACTACAATTGGCCATTAGTTTTAGGGTGATAAGCCATGCAGAACTCCAAAATAGTGTTTAGAGTAGGCTGAAGAATTTTCCAAAACATGGAGGTGAATCTGGGATCTTTATTGAATACAATCAATAGTGGTACCCCATGCATCTTGACCACTTACTCGATGTATATCCATGCATGTAGATCCAGTGATAATTTCAATCATATCTAATTGAAATTTGCAGTCTTTGTAAGATGATCCACCATAGTCCATAAATTATTATTCCCTATTGGTGTATTTAGAAGATTAGTGAAAATGTCCATAGAGATTTTTCCCATTTTAATGTAGGTATGGGTAATGGTTGAATCATCCCCTTGTATTTTTTTCCTTTCTACTTTCACTTGATGATATAAAAGACATCTTGATGTATATTCTATGATCTCCTTCTTCATATTGTCCCACCAATAGTGTTCTAAGAGATATTGATACATATTTGTGATTCTTGGGTGGATGGAGAAGGTTGAACTATGTGAATCATCCAATAGATCCTTATTTAACTCAGGATTTTATGGTACACATAGTCTTGACCCAAATCTCACAAAACCTTTATCATTAACATTGAAATCCAAGGATTTACCATTCCTTATATCACCTACTTTCTTCTAAATTCCCACAGTAACTCTTTGAGAATCCTCTAACCTATCCTGAAGATATTTTTGATAAATAATTTGTGAAATGATTTATTGTTTTCCATCCATTATGATTCCCATGTCCATAATTTACAAATATAAGGTGTTCAAATCCATCTCAATTCTTATAAATGAAAGAATTTTTAGATCTTTTCTGCTTAGAGAATCTTCCTCATTTTTCACCTTCCTTGGGTGGTAGTAGATTGATCATTCATAGTCTTTGATTAAATATAACCATATTAATTAGTGCATATTTATCTCTTTTTTTGGTGAATATATACTTAAGGCTATTGTGATCCATATATATTTCACACTTCTCCCCAAACAGATAATGCTGCCAAATTTTCAAATCAAATATCACTAAAGATAACTCCAGATCATGTTTTGGGTAGTTCTGTTCGTGAAATTTCAACTTCCTTGAATCATAGGCTCTGATTATGTCATTTTTCATTAACACATAGCCCAAACAATTTTTCAATGAATCACTGAATACCATGAAAAGTTCTCCACTTTAGGGTAGAGTAAAAATAGGGAAAGTGATAAGACTTTTTTTAACTCCATGAAGATCTATTCACATTAATCATTCAAAGAAAACATGATTCCCTTATGAGTTAGTTTGGTAAGAGGGTTTGATAATTGGGGGAAATTTCCCACAATCAGCGATAATACCCATCTAACACAAGGAAACTATGGATATATATCATATATATTGGCCACTTACATCCTTGATTTACTTTGGTTTTTTAATGGTCTACAGATATCTCATTTTTTATGATTATATTCCCCAATAAATAGACTTCCTTCAACTAGAACCCACATTTTCTATACTTGTAAAAAATATTTTAATTTCACAATGTCTTTAGCACAATACTCAAATTCTTCTCATGATCCTCATTAATTTTGGAGTATATTATAATATGATCTATAAATAATACCAAAAATTTATTATGGTAATCTCTAAATACTCTATTCATCATGTCCATGAAGACTTATAGAGAATTAGTGAGTCTGAATTGCATTATTATGAATTCATAGTGCCCATACCTGGTACTAAAATAAGTCTTGGTGATACCCTAATTCTCCACCCTAACATGGTAATGCCCTAAACATATATCCACCATGGAAAATAATTGTTCACCACGTAGATTTTCGAACAATTCATCAATCCATAGAATAACTTTTTCTTTATCATGATCTTGTGGAGCTTATGAAAATCGATGAAAAGGGCCATTGACCAATCCTTTTTTCTTGAAAAAGAGGAATGGTGCACCCCATGGTGAAGCACATGGGAATATGAACCCTTTAACCATATTCTCTTATAGTTTTTTCTTTATCTACTCATGTTACACAACAACCATTCTACACAGAGTCTTGGATAATGGTAATGCCTCAAGTATAAGCTCGTTTGAAAACTCAAACTCTCAGCAAGGAGGATGACCAGAAAATTCATAAGGAAACACATTAGTGTATTCCATCCATATGGGAATCTATTCAAGTATGACACTTTCCTTAGAATCGATCATTTGATCTAGATATTATATCTCATATTGTAATAAGATCCATGTTTGAGATGATGGTTCTAAAGAAGAATTGTCCTTATCCATAATTTCTATAGAATATGAGGATGATTTGTAATATGGAGATTGATTTTCTTATCATGTAAATTTGGTTTGACTCTATATAGTGAAATACAATCCATGCCAATAATTACATAAAATTAACCAAAGGGTGTATGACAAGGTTCACTGGAAAATTCATCCCACAAACATTGGTAGTAGAGGATTTATATACTTGGGTTGAAATGATTTCCCCATTTTCTATTTCCAATGACAGCAGTACCTTCATTATTTTTGGTGGTGTTTGGACAGTTCTACTAATCATTAATTATCTAAAGGAATGCATATAACAAGAATCAAAATGTAAGTTCTCTATTATTGAATGAATAACTAGCATACCTTTCACCAATTTGTGGGATTCACTTCTCCTATAGTGATGGAAAAATCTCCCCCATACTGCCTAGAGGATTTTGTTGTCTCATAAAACCCTTTTCTTAGTTCATTGTTTTCAATTTTCCCTGGTTCCTTGAAGTTGTATAAATTATCGATGAGATGAGGATTGATTGGAGCATTCCTTTTCTCCATCGCATTAATAGGATTCTCCTATTGAAAATTGTTTTTTAGGTGCCATTACTTCCCACACCTAAAGCATTTTCCCATCCTCTTTAGGCAATTTCTGAGGTGCTTATTTTCCCACCTCTTACAAGTGTGATGTTGATATTTCTTGGAAACATTATATCACTCTATCGGACCAACATAATTGATCTTCAATTTCCACTTCTTATCCCCATTATACCCCTAACATTCAACGATCTCCATTTCCACTTTGATGACACATCAGACAATTTCCTCATAGCTATCAAAATCAGAGATCACCAGGGATTTTTTTAGGTTAGGATTTATCTCACCAAAGAAGAAGTCAACCTTGCACTCTGGGGTAATGAAAAAGTAGGAGGTGTATCATAAAATCCTTGTGAAGTTTTCATTATAAACCCTGATAGATTCCTCTTTTTTTTTTCTTATGGTAAATTTAATCCCTTTCCATTTTAAGAATGAGAGTGTGAGGAAAATATTTATCTTTTTTTTTCAAGAAATCCTTTAACCCCATTACTTTGATCTCTTCCCCAGGCTTCATATTTTTTTATTAATGTCCACCACTTATAAACTTCACCTTTCATTTGATAAATAGCTAGCAGGACCTTATCTTGTTTTAAAAAATATATGATATTAAGGGATCAAATGACCCATTAAAAGCCAGGGGCCTTTTGTGCATAATGCTTTAAATTACAAATTTCTCTCTCACAGGGGTATTTGGATTCTCATCCTGATCCACGTTTCTATTCAGAACCTAAGTAATATGAGATAGCATCATCATGAAGTGTGCGATTCCTTATCCCATTAGGTTGGGCATCTTGTTAGGGCAGTCATCACATTTCTATTTACATTTATTGTTTACCTGATTCCTCATATTTCAGGCCATTGGCTAGAATAAAAGAGAAAATTAAGGATGATTATTTTTCAAACTATTAAACTCATAAAGGATAATATAATATCATTAAAGGGATGACTTATAAATTACATTTATTTCCTTAACTTGTTAATTTATAGGCTTCTATCTTGGTTATCCATGATCTATTCCATAACATATATTCTTATGGGTATTTTTTGATCCCTTAATAATGGTTTATACTAAGAATATTAATTTACCAAGGTATATCCCCCAACAATGTCAAACTAGGTGTGTAGAAAGATATGTTTTCATGTACCAGGTTACCCGGAGTCAGCCCCGAAAGACCTTATAGGAGTTGTTAATCCTAGGTACATCTATTCCAGAACCATGTCCACTTGTAGTATCTTGAAATCGGTTTATTTTCTTGATAAACCACATACTCTATACTATAAAAAAATTAGGGATGTTTTCTTTAATCATTCTTATCTCCAAGGATTTTTATAGACATTCCTAATCCTAATACCAAATATAACTTGACTTATCCTCTAATAACAACTATAAAAAACATTATATTTTTTCACATTAATAAAAAATTTCATTACATATAATTAAACTTAATAAAACATGGAATATCATTATGTATAATTTATTTGGGAATTAGGTACATGAAATTACCACTTTAAACATGAATTAAAACATCTTTATTGAAAACTTCTTTAATACGATTGAGCTTAAAACTGCATTGGACAACCTAGGAAAATACATAATAAATGGGTGATTGATAAATCCCAATAAAGAAATAAACACGGAATAACATGAATATAATAATACATGTTATAAATGTCATATCAATTAGTCATAAAGTATCATGAATAACAAGGCATGACATAGAATGATAATCATAACATGGGAAATGTGGCAACAATTTAAAACACTACATCATAAATATAGGTCAAGGATAAACCATGAATACTTCATGGTGGAAAAATTACCGTAAAGGAATTAGGTACACCCCAGTCCCAACATAACATATCATGATACTAAATATTAGACCACACATTAGAGCAATGTATAATTCAGGGGGCACCCATCAATTTCATTTCATTCTCATGCTTAAGTGTAACACATAGATTATAAAACATGGATTAATTCATCATCACAATTTATTCCATGATAATGTAGTGTTTAATTAATACATTTAATTTACCAATAAAAAGGTATATGTGTATAAAAGTTATCACCCTTCATGGGAAATGGGTACGGTATTCACTACACAATTGGTTTGGCCTGGAAAATCATGGTGAAAATTTGGCAGCATAATGACATCACTTAAAAATTCATAAAATTGTTTCATGATAGAGAAATGGGTCTCTAATAATCTGTAAATGAAGTGGACATAAATAGGGAAATGGAAGGATATTCCTACACATATGTATTTATAAAAATAAGGCATACAATAATAAATAAACATGAGTAAAAAGAGAAAAGAAAGGATTCTTACAAAATTTCAGTATAGTAACGGGTGTACTTGGGAGGGATTAATGAGAGATAAATAGGTATATCAGAATTTATACATAATAAGGGAAGTATGAGGGAGGTGAAAAAACATACCCCATCATTAGTAATTGAATATAATAGTACCTAAAAAGATAAAGAAACTTGGATAAATATGAGAAAGGAAAGCACCCTTACTTGAGTGTGCGACTAATAACGATTGAAAAGGGGATTTTTGAGTGCATTGGGCACCTTGGGAAGATTATAGAGAGAGGAAGTAAGAGTAAGGTCATGATCCAAGTATTTTAGTGAAGATAAATGGGATCTTGGGTGTGATTATATAGGAAAATAGATGGATTTATTTAATATTTCTATTTTGGACTCTACAAAATAAAATATTTGAAACCAAAATACTTCCCATGGTTTTTGACCATGGTTTCTAAAAAATTAGCTGTTTTAACCTAATTTATTAGGTAATGGTCCAAACTTATTAAAATAATTCCCTTGCTTATTTGGAGGTGAGTCACACTTTTAAATAAATGATTTTAAGGCTCAAAAATATATTAATGGATTTGGAGGATTCATAAAGGGTTAATAAAAATAATAAAATAAAAATATAATAACATTAATTTATGGTGAAAGAATATATTTGGAATAGGATACCCATTATTGTATTTATTACATAATTTTTGGGACATTTTGATGTCATAAAACACATCATATATTTATACCGTCTTTATTTTTTTCTTAAAAATTCGACTGTATTAGAAAATTATGAAAAATTAACCGTTGGATAATTTTGATATTATAATTCCAAAAATAATATCAATTTTTTTAAATAATTTTATAAATAATTTTATAAATATGTGAATTTTCAATTTTAAAAATAATAACCGGCATTTATTGAAAATGACAAGTTTTTAGCAATAATAGTTTTTGAAACCAAATAAAAAGTACATTTCACTTCATAAAAATTATATTAACATTTATAATTAATAATCCTTATTTAATAATATAATTTTATTAAAATAATTTTTATTTAAAATATCCATAAATTCATCAAAATAAATCCCTTAATTGAATTTGAATATTACCCAAAAATACAAATTGTGTTTAATTAAATCAAAATCAAAATAATTTATAATGTAACAATTAAAAAAAATTAATTCATTATTCTATAAAATAAAAATATTCCTATTATTAAGGTCTTGATACATATCCATTTATTACACCTTCATATACCCTAATATTATGGTGCACGACAGTGAGACTTTCATGGGACTCTTCGACGAACTTGGTTTGGGTTGTGATCTGGATGAGCATGAACTTATCTCATAAAATATTTTGATCATGATTAAATTATTGGATCTCATCATGGGCCTGGGTGAGGGAAAATTATGATGATTCTATATCCCCTAGTATACCTGATAAATGGGATTTATAGGGTACAATCCTACTAGATGAGGTCATAAATTCCTTTGTCTGTGTCAAATGGATTAATTAAAGACCTATATTCATATTAATCATGTGATCATTGTTTAATGTCTATATTATCAATAGTAAAAATTCTTAATGGTATTTTGAATCTTATTGGATAAAAAATATGCACATGTGTTTTCTATTCCCATATTACATAATAAAACATTAAATCAAAAAGGAATTTTATTTATAATCACTCAGGTTGTAACATATATCATCATGAATCATGATTAAGTCTCTCTAATTTTGAAGTAATGAAATCAGTTGGGACCATAGATGCTTCTAGAAAATTCACAATGTATGCATATCAAGGGGAAAGGTCTATAACATCACAAAAGTTCTTATGAGATAAAAATTCTACAATAGGGAGGGGTGAGTCAACATAATGGTCAAATGATGGGGAAATCCTACTAATGTGGCTATCTAGAACATTTTTTACTCCTATAATATCTAGAGTCACATGCTCAAACTCTTAGAGGAGTATCATCCATTTAATGTGGTGGGGCATAGATTATGGTTTCTTATGGAGAACACTACGGGTAACATGATCATAAAACACAATGATTTTTGACCCAAGAAGATATGAACGGAATTTTTCCATGGGGAAAAATAGAAATGAGTTAATTTTAGTTGTTGTGTATTTTTCCTAGGTAGGGTCAAGGGTACAAGAGGCATACACAGTGACGTAAAGATCCTTCTCAACCCTTTGTGATAAAACTACCCCAACTGAAAAGTTAGTGGTGTTACACATAAGTTCAAAGGGGAGATCCCACCATTATGGTTGAATAATGGGAGGTGATGCGAGACTCATTTCTAGTGAATTGAATTCACCATTTAAATTTTTATAAAAACAATATGAATATTTTTATCATAAATAATATAACGGAACAATTATCTTTCTAAAGTCTTTGATGAATCTTTTTTAAAAACTAGTGTGACCCAAGAATGATCACACATCATGAACACATTTTGTATATGGAAGTGATGAAATTAATTAAAAAAACTTTATACACATGAATTAAAACATTTTAAATAACATTTCTAAGAAATATCCACCACCCAACCATGAAATAAAATTTCTCATAATTTAATAATAGATATTTTTCAATGAAACAATGAAGAATAGAACCTAGGTGTTAAAAACCGTCATCAATGTAAGATCTATAATGGGTGAAATCAATAGTAAAAACTAATATACAATTCTCAAGGTACTAAAAAAATATACTCAATATATTTTGATGAAAATTACCAAGATCATTACATAGACCAAAATTAATTTTACTAAATGTAAATGTACCAAATGGATAGGTAAATATTGTATTTTATTAATCCTTAGGGGATATATGGATTTAAAAATATCCCAAATATCCATAGAGGAAATAGTAATGAGACTTACCAGCCATTATTTCTAAAAATGTTCAATGTAAGGAAGAGGAAAGTGGTCCTTTTGTGTGGCTAGATTCAATCTACTGTAGTTAATACAGACTTGCCAACTATTTTTCACACATGTTGGATCCAATTGATTCCATTCATTTGAAAAAAAAATTATTTCAATTTCTTTTAGGTACAAATTTCACTGGGTTAACCATTTTACCATAAGATATTGGATAAATGATCCTATCTAGAAGTAATTTATTGAATTCAAAATTTACCACTTTAACAAGTGTTATGATTTTCTTAGGGGCTGATACTCATCATCTAAAAGTATACAATGCATAAAAATAGATGGTATAATCCTAAGAATATCATCCAATGTCACCATTATCATCGTTTTACCCTCTCTAAAAAGATTTAACAACTTTGATTCCAACCGTGGGAGAGGTTGTTGGAAATAATTATGGGAAATTGGTAAATAACCTCAAGATATGTGAATTTATATTAGATAAAAGTGGTTTTAATTCCAAAAACAGTGGTTTTTTTGAGGGAGGGTATTTAAGGGGAGTGATGTCTATGAAATGGTCTATCTACTCAAGTTTATTCTCCAATGAAATAAAATAAATGGAAATTATATTTTCATAATCATTGATAGTCACGGGTACCTCATAATGAGTACACTCATCAATTAAATTTCATAATCTACAATTTCCTGAATCCACAAAACACATAAAATATGAATAAAAAATAAAACCATCTAAGGGTGTAGAATAGGAAAATGAATCAGAGTATAGTTATAGGAGAGAATGTTGTGTGTGTTTTTCATTAGAGAGCACTTCCATTAAATAAACGTGAAGATTGGAGTTCTCTTAAATGGGCTATTTCATAGAATCAAGGATATTAAAACATACATTTTCTCCATCAAACTCTATAGAAAATGTACCATTGTAAAAATTGATGATCTTCTTTGAATCTTTTAGTAATGGCCGTCCAAGTATGATAATATCATGTCGTTAGGTTCATATATATTCCATATTAGTAATATAGAAGTATACATGGAAGATGGGATTCTTTAATCTTATAAATACATCCTCAATCACTCCTAAAGGGTGTATTGTTATATGTATCTCAAGGTTCACAACTATTCCCATTGATTGAATCTCTCCAAACTTCATAGATGTATACATGGAGTTTGGAATTACATTAAATGAAGCACCTAAATCTATAATTTCATAATAAAATAAGGTCTCCCATTTGGTGAAAGGTATTTTGAAATATTATATATCCTTACATTTGGTCAGAATCTATTTTTGTATCAAAGAGGAGACATTCCTTCCTAGGTAGAATATATCATTCCCAATTAATATTCATCTATGGACGAAGCATTATTTAAGAAATTTGGAATAATGAGGGGTTTTCTTAACTACACCCAAAAAGGATTGTTAACTTTCACCTTTTTAAATGTATCCATTATTTCTTTATCAATCGCATTATAAAAAATTTTATTATATATATATATATATTCTTTTGGGTAAAGGAAGAGGAATAAATTATTTAGGGGAATCCTCAATAATAACTTGTTTACCCTTTTTGTATTGTTTTTATTCACATGAATGTTTTAGGGTAGAAAAGGAGAGTTTTCAATTGGGGAACATACATGTTGGGAAGAATCATTCGACGAAGAAAATTACTTACCACTTTAAAGTGTGATTGTACATACATTACTTTTTTTCCTTAGGATTATCAACATGTTCTGATGGTTGTTGTCTAGAACCTTGCTTCTTTATCTCACTAGTGGTGTTTTCCAATTATCCCACTTGAGATCATAGGTCTTGAATAGTATATTGTATGGTTAGTTGGAACTGAACCTTATGGGATGACATTTAATTCACCATGTCCATGAGGCTTGGTTCAGATTTTGGAGGATGATGATTATTTCGAGAAGGTTAAGGATAATAAGGTTCCATACCATGATATTATTGATAGAAGTTCTATTTAGGGTATCTCAAGTCACCTTATATTCATTACTATGGTTGTGCTTTCCACATGAGGTTTGGATTTGGCCAAAATTGTTATTTATTTAAGGGTGGTTCCTGTTGAAATGGACACCACGAAAATATTATTGTTCAAGACTCAGATAAATCTTGAAGTTGGGGGGAACTGGTTAGAAAAATGAGTATTATAAAAAAATACTATAATGACATGGAATGGTAGGATAGTGTGAATCACCTTGATCTTGAGATAATTTTCATAGAAGGGTATTCATATCTTCATGTTTACTATCTACCTTTTTTTATTGAGTGGGTGTAATTGTCTGTATACCAAATTGTTGTGAATTTTGGGTCATGCTGGCTATTAATTCATGAGAGGTGGTAGGAATTTTATCACCTAGGGAACCAATAGCTATAAAATCTTTCATACCATGATATATGGGAATATTCCCCTCATAAAAGTATTTTATTAGCAATTGTTCACTAATTTGTTGGTGGAGGAAACATAAAAAAGTCATTTGAATATCTCCCAATATTCATGAAGGGTATGTTCTTATGTTTTCCTAAATCAATAGATTTCATTTTAGATAGATGTAGTTCATGAGGAAGGGAAAAAATTCTTTATAAATAGTAATTTCAGGTCATTCCATCCCACAATTATTGGATGTTGATGGTATATTCAATCTTTGGCTACACCATCAATGTATAAAGGGAAGACCCTAAACTTTATGAGCTCCCCAGTCACATTTTGGGGCTTCCTGGTGGAGAAAACTATATGAAACTTCTTGACATATTTGTGAGGGTCCCCACTGAGAAGACCATGGGATTTAGGAATAATGTGGATTAGGCATGATCTCAACTTAAAGTTGGATACTTCCTCGGGATATTGGATGTACACTAGTTGGTACTCCATGTCCAGGGTGGTCATTTCTTTTATGGTCCAACAATTTGTAGCTATGTTTTTTGGGGTTTGATTTGGTTCAAATTTATATTGGTTTATATAAAAATGAAGTTCCACCAAGGGTGCCTCAGTGTTACATTATTTTACTACCTAGATTAATTAATTTGTGAGTGAAGGGTCTTTTAAATTTTCGGGTCATTTTGAAACAATATTTCTTTTATAGATATTGTCATTCAATGAATTTTTTATGTTTTTTTTAACAAAATATGAATAAAATAAAAATAACTTAATAAAAATGATTGGGGAAAATAAAATAGAATGGTATAATACATAATAGAGAGGGTGGGAGAGAAGATAGAGAGAGAGATAGAGAAATGAAACCCGCAAAAACAAACAAAATAAATAGAAAAAATCAAAGGGGAAGGTGTAATATTTAAAGGATTAATAAAAAAAAGAAAATAAAGAAATAAAAAAGAAAATTATCTTATATTCCTGGAAACAGAACCAAAATTTGATCATATTATCAAGCCCGTCAAATTATTTTTTTACTTTTTACTAAAAGTTATATGATATAACAGGAACCCTAGCTCATATCTTGATGGAGTATTAGATCATTAATTCAAAAATGGGATTTTATTTTGTTTCTATGAACTCAAAAAAGGGATAAATTGTTTGGGGGTTTTATGATTTTAACACATGAATTTAAACTACATTACTAAGCAATCAAAACTAGTTGAAGAAATCATGATCAACCGGGTGAGTGTCCCTTAATGCTCAACTATCATCGCTCTCAAGGGAAATGGGAAGCATAATTAATTACTTAATTTATAAATACCTATAATATTATGATATGTTATTTATTAATAGGTTACCACCTAGGATTTGATCGATCAATGATATTGATTACTGGTGTCCACTCATGATCAATAAATTATGTTGATGTAATAACCAAAATCAATCAAGGAATCACATCAAAAAGCTGATGAGATGTCCAAATTTAGGTCTATAAAAAAACATTTATCTATAAAAAACATGAATAATAATGGTTTATACCTTTTGAATTTCATCAAATAAACCAATCCAAAGGCACACTCATGAAAGAGAAGATGTGATAAAACAGGAAAACACGCTCAAAACATCAAAAGATTCGGTTTATGCATGAGAGAATGAGGATTATTGTTCCTTTATTTTATATTATATCATACCAGAATAAACAAAAAATCAAAATGTATAAATGAATAACAATATAAAAGAAAACTGGATATTCAATCACCTTAAATATATTACAATCATGGAGCTTTGGATTAAAATAAATAAGACCCCCCAAAATGAACACTAAGAGGTTTGAAAGTACCTGATGTAGAAGGGGAATAAAATTTATGTATAAATATCTCAAATTCAAATCACCCATACCCCTAGTCATTACAACATTTCAAATGAGAAATTGAGTGATTTTAAAGAGAAATTTGGAATGTTGGATCTAAGAAAATTCAATGGTCTATGGTTCTAGGTAAGATGTTCAGGAAAGTTTTTTCAAACAAGTTGATTATATTGTTTGACTAAACAAAATGAAATAAATTATCTTGAAATATGGTGGAGAGATGGGTCTTCAAGATATTGGTCCAATGAAGGTAGAATTAGAACAATTGGAGGTTTGAGTGCCTATTTATGGTCTAAATATAGAAGGGTGTTCCAATATACACCTCTCAAAATTACCTCACATTATGGGCCAATTTTGGGCCTCAAAATGGATGAATTGGTCTCTATGGTCTTCTAGAGAAATTTACCCATATATTTTTACACTATTATACATATTTTCATCCAAATTATATGCAACTGTTATCCATAGTAAATATTTAAGTTGCCTATTGTGTTTGGGATCTCACATAGTTTGGCTCTTTTTTCTTGAATTCCATCATAGTCCCTCAAAATCAACACCTCATACAATGTAATCATTAAAAAAAGTAAAATTTCCCAATTCACCAGTGATAAAAATTAAATTATTTAATTAAAAATTAAGTTCAATTTGTTATTATATTGTTAATTTTCAATAAAACCCTAATTTAAAATAGTGGTGCAAGGGTGGAAATAAATATTGAATCACACTATGATTAGCTACCAATTTGAATCCAACCGAATTAGTTTCTTTATTAAATATCATTTATACATATATATTACATTTTTGATAAATTAATGAGGTATATAATACCTTTAAAAAGGAAAGTGAGGATTTGTGAAAAACCATCCTTAAATAATGGACAAAACTCAAGGCCAACTCCTAATATATGGCTCTCTTTACCATGTCATTTGATTGGGAAAAGTTTTTAGTGAATCTCTATTTTCTAAAGAGTGAGAAAAAATATTCCACATAATGATCCTATTTTTTTTCTTATTTAGGGGAGATTGTCCATTATATTTATTCCATATAAGTGAGGATGATCATCATGGAAAATCACATTTCATATTCTTGGGCACCAATAATATATTTTTTATAAATAATATGGAAAATAAAAATGTATAAAACATGAAGTTAAATACATTTAAAACTATATTCCTTTTTTATATCTGAAGTTTTATCCCCCACATTTTATTTACATAAAGACACTACATCACATACAACCAATACTAATCCAAAATAAACCACATTATAACCATAAAAAAAATCGTAATTAAGAATGAAAAATTTCAAAAAATAAAAATAAAAAATTCAAAACAAGGGATCGATCAATGGGATGATGGGAAAGGTGGGTCGATCTCGAGATCTAGGAAATGGTGTATACTATCTAACCTTCACATGAACCACCATTATTGATACACCTTGACCCCATTTCTATCCACACCAAAAAACATATATGAACAAGAACCTTCAGCTTCCATCATCATTGACCAACATTAGCAAGCAGACCAATGAAAAAATAAAATGAAAACATCACTGAATGATGAAATATAACACCACCTATCAAATTCAACAACAACATTATCTCTAAAAAAAATAGATATAAATGGACACATAAAATTGAAACTAAAAAAACTGAATCATCATCTTGTACATTAAGGATGAAACACCAAAAAGCTTCCACAACCAACCCCTCAATAGCACCAAGGACTAAAACAACTGATCCTATCAGAGAACAACTCCAAAAATACTTTTATCAGGGGAGAAAAACATTATGAGTGAAACATAAGGACCAAAAAAACATACCATACTATTAAAATAAAAATTGATTCTTTAGGTTTGAAATAACATAGTGGAAATTTTGGTAGGAGGAGTTTATGATTTTAAAACACATGTGTTTCTTCCGAACCCATCCATCATCAATAACACAAACAATAGTATTCCCTATAAAACATGAAGAATATATTTTTAAGAATGATGTATTCAAGAGTAAGGGAATAAGGGAATTATTAAAGGTATTTTTATCATAAAAAAACATGAACCCACTAACACAAACTATGAAGAAAAATCATAGAAATAATAAATTATAGTCAGGAGTAACATTGAAGACCAAAATCAAAACAAAATATCATCAAAATAAAAATCCATTAAAGTATAATTGAATCTAATTGTATATGGTTTTATTGTATAATGGGACTATATGAAAGAGTAACATTATATTTTTAATGAAAATAATAAAATAATAATAGAACATGAAACCTTAAAATAGGGGAAATAGAATGAGGGATATAAAATAGAAAAAAGGGAACAAAACTGACCACCTCTAGGATAAACATGTGAAGAAGAGGAATTATGATACCATTAGAGAAAATGGGGAATATTGGGGGATAATTAATACACACCACTAAAGAATCTAGAACCCCAGTGTATATGGGGGAAGAGAGTTCCTGAGAGTTAAAAGAGTGTGGTGAAAAATCCACTAAAAAATATTTATTTGGAATTAATGTTCTATGATAGAAAGTTAGCAATAATATTTATGAAAAAGAAAAACGATATAAAAAATGATTTTAAAGATAATTATATATGTTTTTTGTGTTATCCTTCAGATTATATAATCAATCCATAGATTAAGATTAATAAGTTATTTCATACTTTAAGGGAAACCTATAAAAAGGACTCAGTGTCCTAAATAGTTTACACATATAAAGTGATTGTGACATGTTTCATTTAGATATGTAATTATTTTTTAAATAATTAATTCATAATATAAAGATATATAAGAATATTATAGTGGAATATCAAGCTAAAGGGATAGTTATTAGATATAATAAAAGAATAATAGGGTTTCCAATTTCCAAAACAATTTGGAAGAAGCACTAGAAGGAGCAGTAAACTGGATTTAATATAGAGTTATAGTGTAGAGAACATGATTAATCATCTTAAAAGTGCATTAAATTTAAAGAAATAACTATTTTATAGTTCTTAAATAGAATGGAGATGGGTCACTATTCAAAACTGTGCTCGTGAAATAAAAAAGTATACCATAAGTGAGGTGAAGGGAACAATACAATAATATTACAAAAAAAGGATAATTTAGATCATAAAATTATGTTATCACTTGTATTATGGTGATAAATCCAAAAATATGGATAGGCCTTGGGATATACTACCTGACCATTAATAGAGGGATGGACCAGTGATTAGCTTAAAACACCAACTATATCAAAAAATGTTTTCCCATTGGTGGTTAGTGAGTATGAATATCATAAAAATGATGTGATGAAGATAGAACAGTGAGATAGACTGCACATAATAAAAAATATAGACTCAAGGTTCACATACTCTTATTATCATGTGTCCAATTCTTATTATGAAATAGTTTCAATCTTTCTGAATAAATTCCTACTTTTTATAATAAGAACAATGAAATGATTAAGGAGGTATCCATGTACTCCATGTACATAATTGAAGGATAAGTTTCAATAGGCAATTTAATCTCCACTTACCTTGTAACACCTGGTGATTTCATAGTATGTTTTCTTGAATATTTTTTGATGCATGCAACACCGACTTGGCCTGCATAACACACAAGATTGAGTTTCTGCAAAACAACACTTTAGTGTTAAAATTATATAAATGATATATTTATAAATTATCCCTTAAATATAGTAATATCAATAGTAATAAATAATTAATTTTTTTCTCTTAAAATAAAACATATTTATATTGAAAGGTATAAGTTTTGGTAAAATATTTATATGTTTAGAAATAATATTTTCTTAAAAGAACTACTTTTTATGTCCTTTTGTGAAAAATAATAAAATTTATTTTAGACACTATTAGAAACAGAATTTTGTAAAATAGACTTAATTTTTGAATTTATAATATCAAAATTATCATTTGGTAATTTTTCGATATATTTTTGAAAACTTTCAATTATTGATGAATAGTGAATAACACTACATTGTTGTTAAAAAATGACTTTTTTATTTAAATAATTATTATAATTTAAATTGATTTTAAAGTCATAATAGATAAATAATAAATATGTTTACCCAATGTAGGACATTGTAATAAATTTTATAATATAATTAGATATAAAAATTCATTGAATTTTTTAACATCATTTTACCCTCTTTCTAGCCACATTTACATATTAGCATTAAATGTAATTTTACCATTTATGTGAATTTAATTTCAAAAATCTGACATAAATGGTTATAATATCTATAAAAAATGAGTCCTAATAGGATCAAAATAATTTTTGGTGAATAATATCTTTTGAATTTTATTTACCATGGTTAAGGGTAAATATGGCAATTAAAGGTCAAAATAATATTAAAATTATATGAAATTACCCTAAAACTTGTCCTAATTTCATTTAATAAGTATTTTTAGACCAAAATAAACATTAGTTCAATAATATGATCTTTTTTATTTTACTTGTGTTAGATTAAGACATTTATTATATTTTATTTAAGGAAGAGTTAAAAGTGTCATATTTAAATTTTAATAACTAAATCATTTTTAATATATAGTTATAAAAAAAATAAATTATACTATAAATATTCATTAGAAAGATAATAAATTTACCTAAATAATGAGAATTTATTTATAATTTTTAAATATTATATAAATAAATTCAATTGTGACACAATGAGGATGCAGTAATTGATTTATTAAAGAAATAATCCAATAAATGATATTAAGATTATTAAAATAAATATTATTTGACTTAATTAATGACATAAACTAATTTTATAGATAATTTATACATTTTTTTGAAATTTTATAAGTATTTTTTCAAAGTTATATTGTTTGTTTCATATTGTTTAAAATATAAATGTTGAATATTATTAAAATGGACAAAAATGATATTTTAAAATAATAATATTTTATTAAATGATATAAATGTAATAAAAATATAATATTTGGAAATATAAATTTTATAATGTTAAATATGTCATAAATTATCAAATTGGGGTTCTTTTTTCATTTTATAGTAACTATATTAACCCTATAGTGTAAAAACACAAGTAGACACAGTAAGAGGTAAACTGTTGAACTAATGGTTTAACCCAGAGGATAAGGTTAATTTTGTAATATAAAAATGTCTAAAATTAATTGTTTGAGAGGATTTATACACATAATAATATTATAATCTAAATAAATCACTTTGGATCTATTTTTAACTGAAAATAAATTTATAATAAATTAACTTTTTAAGATCTTCCAAAAGTTATCTTCACCACTCTTATAAAATAAAACATCTCTTTCTCTTTAATTAACACCTCAAAATCCATTTGGATCGGAGGAAACATGAAACTTTACTCTACCAACATCCTTAAATTAATTATAGAGTCCGTAATTTGGGTATAATGCCAGCCTAAGGGGTCCTTTTGTGGGAATCAAAAGAAGGCACTCGAAGAAGAGGTAATTGTTTTACCAATTCAATTTCGTTTCTTTTCTTCTTCTACTTCCTATTACAATGTTGTTTACATAATAAAATAATAACTATATAATAAAATTTATTATTATATGTTTTTATTATTATGGTATAACCATATTACTCTTTTTACCCTCCTATAAAAAACAATATCACCATGTGTGCGTACGCATGGCTTACCGTCTCTACATCGTGGTGTAAACTGTTTTTCATTACACATTATTTATATGTATATAATGATAAATATAAAGGATGTAAATAATAAATATAAAATGATATTGTTTATTTAAAATTTATATTCCATCCAATTAGAAAACATTTAACCATTAAATAAATGATACTATCGCTCGTGTGTACGTACGACTTACTGTCTCTAAGACGCGATGAGATTAATCTTCCACATTCAACATTCAAGGATGATTATAAAAATATATATTTTTAATAAATATGAAATTTATGACATAATAATGATACTAGAATAATATATATATATATTTACATATATTTCATTCAATTATTTCTATTCAATACGTTAAGAAAACAGAAACAATGTTCATGCATACGTACGACCTACTATCTAAATGAACGATGTATTCCATTTAATATATATATCTAATATATATATTTATATTATGAATATCTATGATATGTAAATAGTTTTATACTTCTTGATGTAATTAAATCATGATATAAGTAATACGATCATTAATAACAAGTCAAAACACCTACGATAAACAATGTGATTATTACCCGGAATGATTATTTAACTTGGAAATTATTAATAAACGAGTAAAATAAAGACATAAATGAATCATATATGATATAATAAATTTTATTATGGTTATTTTAGAAGTTATAAATATGTTTCAAATCATTATAAATGACTTTAAGTCACCTACAGAGAGTATCAGACCTAACGTAAGGGAATTCCATCTCATTTTTAATTTTCGTGGGATATAAGCCATGTTCACCACAAATTTCATGTTTGTTGTGTATAAAATGCCTCTATTATATTGTGTATCATGAATAAAATTATCTTGATTCTATTTAAAGATTCATTTGAATATATTGGGCTTATTATTTAAATGTTCAAAATGGTATCAAATGCTTTGAATGTTTAATAAATTAATCCCTTCTCCATTTCAATAAGCTTGATATTAGAATACATATTTATATATACGTATATAAAGGATTAAAAATAAAATTTTATGTCTATTTTGAATTTAATTAAAATTATTTAAAAATTAATATTTTTAAGGTTTTATGTTAGTGAATGTTTAACTAAAACATCATTTTAAGTATTTTAAATATTTATTCTTCTAAATCATTATCATCAATGTCCATGTTTTCAAAATGGTTGTATGGATATATTTTTATGGACATGAATTTTTTAAAATGTTAATTCCTTTAAAAAGTTTCAAAGTGGCATGGTACACTTTTATTGAAAAATCTCTTTTTAAATTTCTTCTTTTATAAGTGATCAAATTTAGAATAAATTATTTTAAAGAAAAGAGGAATTTGTCTCAGGATATTTTTAATGATTTTATTATATTATTTTCATCTATTTAAAACTATTTTATTTTATTTTATGATTAATTTAGATTTATAGTTTATAATACAATATTTTATATTATACTTTAGGTTTTATGATGTTTTTGATACCATTCACGGTTTATGGTTAAATTATTAACATTTGATATGCTTGTTTTAATACGAATGTTTATGTTTTTTATGTTTCAATATTTTCATATAAAGAATTCATTGTACTTATTAAGTGATGTGTGGGTCCTTCTATAGACCCTCTATGAGTAGGTAGGTCTCAGGAGATGAAATTAGTTGGCTACAAAACCTTGGTATTTATTTTACAAGCAGTTTAACATTTTTAGGAGGATAAATCTTGACACAAATTAGATGGGTTTCTACCCGCAGACTTAAATTGTCATAAGGACAGATCTTGATAGTAGTTATCTTGAGGATATATCTTGATATTGAAAATGACCATCATTATGCATTCTCTCATTATGATATTAGTTATGGATATTCCAAGTGATTAATCAACAAGTATAATATCCATGGTTATGCTTATTTTATATGGTATTATTTTTTCTTTCCATATTATGATCAAGATTGTGTTTAAAGGGATTGTATTTTAGCTATAAATCTTACCTTATGGTTTATGATTATTTATTAATAATATATTCTATTGTATGCTTAGCCTTACTAATAATCTGATCTCACCCCTTTCTTATGTTTTATTTTTAAAGATTCTATGAAGTGTAGTATGAATGATATGTAGGGTTAAGATAAGAGAATAATGGATTTCTCAAAGGATTGTCGATGTTGTATTTTATGTTTTGAATTATAATGTATGATTGATGAATGAAATCTATTTTCCAAGACTGTTAATGTGATGGGTCTTATAGGATTTGATTCCTTGTAATCATTCTAATGTATAAAAATAATGCACCGGCCCCGAGATTATTGGGTCAGGGCATTACAGTTTATATCAAAGGATGTTTAGCAACATCATTGGAAATTATTTTTAAAAGACATAGATTAGGGAACATAACCCTAATATAGACTTTTAGGATAAGTCTAAGTATATAATATCATCCTTTATATTTAGTAATGGATAACCTAGTTTAATCCTATGGAAAACTGGACTGAGAAGAAGATTCCACTATTTAGGTATCCTATAAATGTATCTTCCTGACTACATCACTATTATTAGTATATTTGAAATTATGCTTTATGTATTGTTCAATTGTTATAATAATCAAAGTTATACATGAAATGGTTATACAACTGATAAAGATGAGGCTAGAAAATAAAAATGAGATGAAGGAGGTATTAATGAATATGATGTAGAAACATAGTTAAGGGTTTAAGAGTGAATTGAAATGATTAAGTTTATTTTGTATTTGGATTCACACATTATTAAATTAATGGTTCTATAGTTATAAGATTCATGAGATATTTAAGGATTGTACTGTAGTACTTCTTCTTTAAGGATTTGGAAGCATAAGAGTTTTGATTTTGGATTTAAGGGTGATAAAATATTTGATGTGTGGTAATAAGAGATACATTATGATGTTTGGAGAATCTGATGTCAAGATTTATTTTGGAAATTTAGAGATCTTTTTTGATAGTGAATTTGGATAGAAGTATTTTGGAAAAGTCTTATGGTTGGAATGAGATTAGTTGAACATTGGATATTATTGTTTTCGGTTTAAGTATGATTTATTGGATATTATGTGCTAACCTTTTTGGTTTTGGAAAACATTTAAAAGATGAATGAAGTAATTGTGGAACATATGATTAATTAAATTTTCTTCATGAATAAAGAATCTTCTGGAATATAAATCACTAGGTGAATGAAATGAAATAAAAAAATATTAAAGAACAACCAAAGGATAATATTCATTCATGGAACGATATCATGTAAGTTTTCTCAGGTTCTTATATAGATTGTAAAATAATCCCCCAACTATAATAAAAACCATTAAAAAATGTTTTATCCTAATACCTTATGTTTTATTTAATTGATGATATTTTAAATCATCATAGATTTATGGCTTTGATGACCTCAAATTTCCATTTATTTTTAACTTGTTTATGATTTATGACCTCAATCAATCCCTATAAATATTTAAGTTTTTCTTCCATGTAAGTATCTCTACTTTCCACTAACATTTTCATATATGAATGTCTAAATTTGTGGCGAATTTTTCATTTCTATTTCTATCTAATTAAGAGTATATTTTATTAACCTTATTTCCAATGTGGGTTTTCCACAAAAATATTTTTTAGTATCAACCTTTTATTATCAGAGTACAATTTCAAATTGTGAGGTCACAATTCATTGAAGGATGGGAGAATGTAACACCCCAATATTTCATAGTATGTTATATTATATTGATTGTGTTTCATGTATCACTAACTTAGTTTGGATATATTAACTGAATATAGGTCATTAGAATCATTTTTAAAATATAATTAAATATAAAAATTCATTGAATTTTTTTAATGCCTTTTTACCTGCCTTCTAGCCACATTTGTAGGTTATAATTAAATATAATATTACCAATTCAGTGGATTTAATTTCGAAAATCCAACATATATGGTTGTAATTAGTATGAGAAATGTGTCCAAATCGGATAAAAATAAAATTTGGTGTATAACAACTTTTGAATTTTATTTATCATGATTAAAGGTAAATAAGGTAATTAAAGGTAAAAATAATATTATAATAATATTAAATTACCCTAAAACTTTCCCTAATTTAATTGGATATGTATTTTCAGACCAAAATAAACATTATGTCTAAAATATTATTTTTTAAGTCACTTGTGTTAGATTAAAACATTTATTATATATTATTTAATGAAGAGTTAAAAGTGTCATATTCAAATTTTAATAATTAAACAATTTTTAATATAGTTTTATACCTAAGATAAATTAGACCAGAAATATTCATTAGAAATCTACAAAATTTCACTAAATCATGATAATTTATTAATAATTTTTATACATTAAATAATTAATTTTAATTGTGACACGATGATGATGCAATAATTGATTTATTAAAGGAAGAATCAAATAAATGATATCAATATTAATAAAATAAATATAATTATACTAAATTAATGACATAAACTAATTTTATACATAACCTAGACCTGTTAGTTACATATTGGAAGTATTTTTTTGAAGTTTTCATATTGTTTTGATATTTTTTAAAATGAAAATGTTGAATATTATTAAAATTAACATAAATTTTATTTTAAAATAAATACTATTATAATAATTGATATAAAAGTCATAAAAATATATGCTTTGGAAAAATAACTTGAATAATATCAAAATTTTTATAAATGGTACAATTGAGATTCTTTTGTAATTTTATGGTAACTATATTAACCCTATAGTGTAAAAACACAAGTAGACACAGTAAGAGTTAAACTGTTTAACTAAGGGTTAAACAGAAAAGATAAGGTTAATTATATAACCTAAACATGTCTAAAATTGTTTGGTATAGATTATTTATACCCATAATGATATTATTATTTAAATAAAACATTTTATAGTTTTTTAAACTGAAAATAAAATTATAATAAATTAATAATTTATGATCTTACAAAAGTACCCTTTACCACTCTTATAAAAGGGAACTTCTCATTCTCTTTAATTAACACATCCAAACACATTTTTCTCATACAAACCCTCAAAGTTTCCTCCCAAAAACTCCCTAAATTAATTATATAGGCCATACATTGGGCATAAATCCATCCTAAGGGGTCGTTTTGTAAAAATCCAAAGGAGACATTCAAAGAAAATGTAATTGTTTTACCAATTAAATTCAATTTATTTTCTTCTTCTAATTACTCTTACTATGTTGTTTCCATAATAAATTAATAAATAAAATATATAATATATTCTGATATGTTTCTATTATTTTTTTACAACCATATTCTTCCTTTTACCCATCCTACTAAAAAGAGTATCACCATTCATGCGTACCTACGAGTTACCATCTCCACGTCATCGTGTAAAATATTTTTCATTACACTTTATTTCTATGGGTATAAAGATGAATATGAAGGATTTAAATAATAAATATAACCAGATTTTGTTTTGTAAAAATTCATATTCCTTCCAATTCCATACCGTTTAACCATTAAGTAAATTATATCATCGCTCGTGCATATGCATGACTTACCCTCCCCACGATGCGATGAGATTCATCCTCCATGTTCATCATTCAAGTTTTATTATAAAAATATATATTATTAACAAATATGAAATATATGACATAATAATTCTACATTAATAATATATATATGTGTGTGTGTGTCTGTGTATGTACATATATGTCATTCACTTACTTATATTCAATAAGATAAGAAAACAAAAACAACGTTCATGCATATGTACGTCATACCATATCCATGAACGGTGTATTCTATTTAATATATCAACCAATTATATATATTTATGTTTATAATATATATGATATATAAATAATTTTATACATTTTATGTAATTAAATAATTATCTATGTAATATGATCGAGAATAACAAGTGAAAACATGTACGACAAACAAAACAATTATTACTCGGAATGGTTCTCTAACTTTGAAATTATTAAAATACAAGTAATATAGAGTCATAAATGAATCATATATGATATCATTAAAATTAATATGATTTTTTAGAAGTTAATAATATGTTTAGAACTATTATGCATCATTTTTAGACATGTATGGAGAGTACCAGACCAATGGTATGGGAATTCCAACTCATTTTTACTTTTCATGAGATATAAGCCATGTTCACCACATGTTACTTATATGTGGTGTATGTACTACCTATATTATATTTTATATTATGAATAAATTTATCTTCATGGTATTTAATGATTCATTTGAAGATATTGGGCTTATTATTAAAATGTTCAATGTGGTATGAGGTGCTTTGAGTGTTTATAGAATTACCCCTTTCTCTATTTTAGTATTCTTGATATTATCATACATATTTATTTATATGTATGTTAACGATTATAAAGAAAATTTTATGTTTTATTTGAATTTCATAAAAATGTTTTGTAAAGGAATATTTTTAAGGTTTTATGTAAGGTTTTATTTAACAAAAAAACTATATTAAATATTTTAAAAATTTATTCTCCTAAATCATTATGGTTAATGTCCATGTTTTCAAAAATGGGTTTAAGGGTTAATTTATATGGAAATGATTGATTTAAAATGTAAATTCCCTTAAAAAGTTTCAAAGTGGTATAAGACACTATGATTAAAAAATATCTTTTTAAATTCCTTCTTTTATATGTTCTCTACTTTTGAATATATTATATCAAAGAGAAGTGGTATTTTTATAAATATATTTTTAATGATTTTATTAGATTATTTTAATCTATGTCAACAACCTTTGTTGTATTTAATGATTAATTGAGGTTGATTGTTTATGATACAATCTCCCATATTATATATAATGGTTTGTGATATGTTTTAATGTGGATGTGCTATATTTATACCGTTCATGGTTTATGGTTAAAGTTTAACATTTCATATGATAGTTTTAATATGAATGTTTATGTTGGTTATGTTTCACTATTTAAAAATGAGGAATGCATTGGACTTAGTAAGTGATGGGTTGGGACCTCTATATCCCCTTAATGCATCGGTAGGTCTCATGAGATGAAATTAGTTAGAGAAAATCCCTTCGCATTTGTTTTCCAAGCAGTTTAATATTTTCAAGAGGATAGATCTTGACAAAAATCAGAAGGGTTTTTACCCACATACTTAAACTATCACGAGGATAGATATTGATAGTAGCTATCTTGAGGATATATCTTGATAGTGTATATTTCCATCATTATGCATTCCCTTAATATGATATTAGTTATGGATATGCAATGTGATTATTTGACTAGTAGAATGTCCATGGTTATGATATTTTTATTTGTAATTATTTATTCTTTCCATATTATGATAAATATTTTGTTTAAATGGACTGTGTTTCAATTATACATATTTCCTTATGGTTTATGATTATTTATTCATAATATATTCTATAGTATGCTTACCCTTACTGAGCATATGATCTCACCCCTTTCTTATGTTTTATTTTCCAGGATTCCATGAAGTGTATTATGAATGATATGTAGGGTTAAAATAGGAGAATAATAGAATTATAAAAGGATTATCTTGGTTGTATTTTAAGTTTTCAATTGTAATGTAATATTTATAAATTTAATATATTTTCTAAGACTAATAAAATGATTATTCATTTGAGATTTGATTCCTTTTAATAATTTCAATGTGTTAAAATAATGCACTGGATTAGGGATTCTTGGGTTGGGGCGCTACATACATATTCTCAAGTTCATCCTGATTTTTAATTTTTTATACCCCAACATTCCTCTCCAAAAATACTATTCCAAATATTCTGAGAAACTGACCAAGGATAAATATTAGAATTACATAAGGTTTCCTCAAAATCTATTTCTTTTAGATTATGTACGACACTCTTCTATTTATAGAGAAGATATGAATTTCTATAATAACTCCTTCCTAAAATCATAATATGATGAACAGATTGATATGGAAGTTGATTCTCAAATACCCTAAAACTCTATCATAGAATAGAAAACTTTCTCATGGAATCAATAATATATCTATTTATATCTTACCCTATCTTTGGAACATGTCTTTTGACATAAAAATAGTGGTCATGGTATGAGCATTGTGAATTCTCATTTTAGTGATACATGAACATATCAAGTCCTAGACACCATGACATAATCCAATACACTATGACATGAAATGATATATTGTGGAATGAGACCATATTCCTCTAATCAAGTGTGAAACTTATTTTTCATTGGATATAAATTATCAAATGTTTTATTTCTAACCAACCATCATATAGATCCTTCATAGAACAATCATATTTACTCTAGTGTGGAACATATAGGATACTTTTATATATCTCAAATTTAATCTTATGTGAGTATCACTATATCATTGTCTTTTATTTCACCGCATGGCCTCCCAATCGATACACCAATTCTACTATAACGAAAACACAGTTTTTTAATATTTCAAGCTATTGTATTGAGATTTTATTTTATTTATATATTATTTTAGTCCCACACTAGACCTAGAATGGTGTGTTATATTCCCATCATGTCATGGTTCACTTCATCCTAGAAAAACTGAATTCCATTGAATCTTCATGCAATTATAATGTGGCATCAACTAATTAATGATCATATTTTCAATAAATACATCCTAAAAGAAATTCCAAAACTAATGAATGAATTGTCTCAAGAGTTTGGTCATATCAAGAATCTAATGTGAAGGTTATCTTGAAATTATACCATAAGATAAAATGATGTTTATGAGAGTAGTCAAACTCTTGGTTCATGATCAATGTTATATTAACCATGCAATTATTAAGATCACCTTGCAACTCCCCATTACCAATTGACTTCATAAGGGGATTAATTGAAATCCAACACTAGTTAACCCCCAACCCAATCATCAAAGACTCTTAAATATCATAATATTACATCAATATCCCATTTTAGTTTTTTAGAAAACTATCTATTCAATGCAATTAAATAGATATTGAAGAATTAGCTACAGTTACCAACACCTCAGTTCTCTACCTCAATCATCACTTAAAAAAAGAAATACAGTCTCTCATCATTTTAAAGAATATATCCTTTTTATTTGTATAAACTTTTAACTAATTAAAATTAATTATAAATGGATAATTTCCAAGAATAAAAATAAAATATTTTGAGAAAGAATAATTTTATCACAACACTCTCATGTGTTATAGGTATTCCTTTGATATGAGGTTTTTTAAGGAATCAGAGCTCACCACACTCCACATTCTCCATCATTATGTGGTTCATAATGAAAATATAATTTTACCATGAGTTTTGAAAGAATTCATTAAAAAGTTCATTATACTTTCATTGTCACACCTGGTCATTATTAAGTACAAGACATCGAATCCCATGCCTTCTTGTTTTAAATTTTTTCAAATAATTTGATTCCTAAGCTATATTACCATGATAAATATCATATCTAATTTTACACAAGGTAATATATTTTTTATTCTTGTAGTTACATGAAACATATTTCCATCCTATAAATCATTCCCCTCTATAATTATACTTTTTATCTCCTATATATCCAATCCAATAAACATTATAATAACCATAACATAGAACTGGTGGTCTCATTTAGTCTCACAAATGGAAATCAAGAGTTACCTTTATATAAAATAATATTTATTTCATTAATAAAATATGTGAATCCTTTTTGTTACATTGGAATAAAACATAAATCATCCCCATAAATAAAATTCAATGTCTATGCACTATAAAATAAATTAGTTTACTGATAATTTTCAAGAACTATATTTGATCCATTCTCCGTTTTTCATCAATGGAAATCTTGATCTCAATTGATATTCGAGTAAAAAACATATATAGATTATTCTATCAAAATTTTATTCTTTACCTCACAAGAATAATTTTATTACAAGTGTTATATAGAATCTGTTGTACTTATGAATTGAAAACCCAAATAGAATATGATTCCACTAATCATTGAAATCTCAAACTATATTCATATTTTTTCAGGAAAGTCCCTAAAAGTTTCATCTATGATTATAAAAAGTATTATGTAATTGAAATAAACAATAACTATAAGAGAATTTATGTCTTCTCCCTTGACATTGAAACTATTAAAAAAAATTGGGTTCATATTAGTTTTTTTGGTTTTTAACCTTCGTTACCTCACAATATTATTGTACGCGATGTTGTAAATATGTTTTTCATATTTGTTAATAATAACATCTATCATAAATTTGTAAAATTTTTATAGTGGGTTTATAATACATTTGTATTAAAAATGATGTGTAAAACCATTTACCATGTTGGTTTTAAAATAAGAGATGTGATAAGTTTTCTAAAAAACATCCTATATACCACCTAAAAATATGTATTTGGAGGTGGTTTTACATGCCAGTTATATAAATATTGACAGGTAAAACCATTTATCACATTCATTTAAAAAAAATTGAGTTGATTTTTGTTAATTTAACTTAGTAAAACAACCATCCTATTAGTAAAAAAATAGACTAGAAATAGACAAATAGTAGAAAAAAACCATAAAGAAGCATCACAATATCAATGCATTTTAACTTTACAATTTAAAATTTAAACTTTACAATATATATTACAAATGAACAAAAAAACAATCCGACCTATGACATAATCTACCCATTCTCATTATAACTATCTTAGCTCTACTCCAGTATAAGGCTGAGGGTCATCAAAAAGTTTCAAATAAAAAATAATCCTTGAACTTGTTATATGAATATAAGAAATGAAAAATTAGATGAAAGGTTTATAAAAAAACTAATCATCAGAATTTTGTAACTAAACAAGTTGAAATTATTTCCAAAATAAATCTTAGAACATATAATACATATTCATTTACACCTTGAATATGAAAATCCTGTTTAAAATATTTTTTCAATTCAAAATTATCTTTTATGTACTTATAACCAAAATAAAGTTATTGTAAATGATAAGTGTCCTTTTGTTTTACATATTTGATCCTTATGCTCATATTTCCTATTGTCTCTATAATGTAATCTCATTCCATGTTTTAAATTAATATGTATAAATTAAATTTAAATGTCATTGTAATATATAAATGTATGAAAATATTCAAACTTACATGTTCAAAACATTCTTAAAATTATCTCACACTTTTACATGGATAGAACCTACCTTGTATGTTGTATTCTATCTATGATAAAAAACACCCAACAACCAATGGGAAATAACAATAGAAATATATAATGTCAGTGATTATCCAATTAATAGATATAAAACAGTATGAAATATGTGTTCCATACTCTTGAAGATAAGGGAGTAACCAAACTGAATTACATCATCTTGAAATATTTTTGCAATATAAAATTTTATTTTTGTATCACTCATTGTCATTACTATAGGTGAAATACATTTTGGGTCTATAAATGCATATATTAAAGACATATCATGCTGTATACAAATAGTATAATGATACCTAATAAAAATAAACTATATATATTGAGTTTTAATTATTTAAAATATCTAAAAGATATACGATAATCGAATTACATGGAAAAGACTTCAATCATGTTGATTCCCAACTCATCTCTAGTTACAAGATCCATGATATCTTTATTAATAATAATCTCAGCCATTGCACACCTGTAAATGTTATTATCCATATAAATATCATAAACTTCCAACAACATATTTTATTATGTTAATAATATATCAATTCAAGATGATGTTTAATTAGAAGTCATAACGACATGTAATTTTTTTGTCTATATAGTATTTCATTACCTTTAATGTATTACTATAAAAAAAATAGAGAAATAGAGAAATATTAAAATTTATAAAAAAATGAACACCAATATTAATTAAAGGATATAATCTACACATACATCAAGGGTTATATGTCAAAAAATTATAAATATCAAAAAAAAATCCCTGATACTTTGTTGAACTATATTGACCTTATTTATAGAAAATGATATTGTTGTTGATCTATCTATAGTATATTGTATAATAGATCAAATATTATATATCTCTATTTGTTAAAAATGGAAAATATTTCCAATAGAATATATAATATCATATGTAAAAATATGTTTCTTGGGATCCTCAACATATAAATAACAATAAATATGAAGCTGTAGTGTAGTAGGTATAGGAGTTTGATATGAATGAGGAGATGAAAGAGTGTTATCTGCTGGTGGAGGTGGAAGAGTGGGATCAGTAGCATGAAACTATCTTTACATTTCTGCAAACATGGACTATACCAAATCTCTAATCCTTTCCTCTATCATCTCACCCAAATCCAAAACTT
This sequence comes from Viscum album, assembly GCA_963277665.1. Lineage (NCBI taxonomy): Eukaryota > Viridiplantae > Streptophyta > Magnoliopsida > Santalales > Viscaceae > Viscum > Viscum album. Next base: position 1,043,450,167 of record OY728166.1, read on the forward strand.
TAACTTCTAAATAGAATGACTACACACTTTTTTTACCAACTCACCTACCAGGTATCCTAGATCAATATCTATCTGTTCTATATTTTCTAATTCAATAGATAAAATATATTTCCTACCCTCAAATATAAAGGTCCCTTATATTCTCTTCTCCTCAAGGGATTATTATTTGAATATTTGAAAAAAATCAATAGTGAATCACAATATATATAATTTATTTAAATTAAATAACATAAATAAATAAAATAACTTTTTAAAATCCTCATAGCTGCAACCTCTAAATTTTACGTAAGAAATTTCCAATTTTTCATCATCTAGTCCCTATTCTATTTTTCATGTCAAATTGGGGTTAATGGAGGGCCATACTCTAGAACTTTAGGACTAGGCATTCAGTTTTTAAAAATTGTCTGCTATCATTTGTTATTCCAAAAACATATACTACCAATGAGATAATGTGTGTGGGGATACGTTTTTGTGTTGGAACTCCTAATGAGATCTATTTGTTTTCTATAAATTAAGAATAAGCATATCAATAATATGATCATTATTATAAAAAAACTTCTAAAATATAACATTTCACTTCATAGAAGTGATTCTTTTCATTTATTGTGAACAAACATCTTCCATGTATCTTCATTTAGAAATGGATATATATATATATATATGTATATATGGACAAGGATATCACATATATGCTGATATTTCTTATACCAAAAAATTAAAAATAATGTAAGGGATAATTTAAAATCCCTCTATCTCTTAGAAACAAATCCTAATCATTTCATCTTAAATCCTCCAATATTAAGTTTATCATATGTCATCTAATAATAAGTTAAAAAACCTACATCACTAAAAAATCATGATATGTATAATTATAAAAATTTATATTATAAAAACTTTATCCCATAATAGATATATTTTCAATTTATCAATAATTCTCCAACCATAAATTGAATTTTTTTTATTTGGCCTAAAGTTAAATAAAAATCTTAAATTTTATTTAATTTGGACCCTTATGGATATAATTATCATCAAATTCAACTATTATCCTCTGGTCCCAACTTCATGCAATTTAAAATTTAAGTAATTTTTTTACTTTCACATTTACCAACCCTTGAATTATTATATACCCTTATAGAAGTAGATGGATCATGTGCAGAAGGATGGAGAATATCCTCAATATGAGTATGCATGTAGTCCTCCCAAGAAGCTCGTGGCGAATCAGATGTCTCATATTGCATTATCCTACAAATCAAATTAAAAAGATTAGTACACAAATATAAAAAATTAAATATGACATATTAAATTAAATAAATGATTAAAAATGATCTGATAAAAAGTAAACTAAACTAAACACATTTTTATTCATTTTTGTGGAAGTAGATAACTAAATTATAAAAACATTAATGAGATGTGGAATTAAATAAATTATTGAAAAAAATAAACTATTATATAAAAAAGTGAATAAATTTTTAAAATGATACAAAAAACAATACTAAACTAACCACTCTTTATCATATTTTTTGGAGCATCACTAATGTAATACACCAATATGGAGTACAGTTACAAAAAATGGTGTGTTAATAGTAAAAAATATCTAACATATTACACCATTTTCACCCCAAAAATTACATTTTTGAAATATAATATTTTAATCATTTAATAATCTATTTTCAAACATATTAATTTAAAATTATTTATTTTTCCATAAAATCAAAAAATGAAAATGTTATGTAAGGGTAAACATAAGTTAAGTAAGGTTTAAATAAATAAAACCAAACTAATTTAAATAAAAATTTATATTATTAATTATAATATTTGTATTAATAAAAAAATAAAATATATCCAATTTTATGTGATTTTAAAAAGTAAAAAAAGAAATAGATATGTAATACATGTAATATAAGAAAATTACTAAAGGTTTTGTTTCTTAAATTCCTTCCTCATGACAATTATTTATGGTACAAAACCATTTCCATAATGTTTTCGTCAATATTCCATGTTAATCTTTCCTTGGAAGTTGGTATCTCATATAAATTAGCATCTTCGTCATGTTTTTCTTCCCCAACATAGTGATTTTTACTTGTAAAAATATAGACCAATACATAAAAGATGAATCAAGATAATAGAATTTGTTTAATCTGTTTCCAAGATAAAAGGATCTTATTTGAATTCCAATATATTCATATTAACTACTATAATATTTTATTCATCATGTTTGATGCTATTCTTATTGATATCCTATCTGTAGTTAAAAATTAGAACTCTAAATTTTATTTAAGAAACCTAAAATGTTTATTCAATTTATTTTTAATATATATGGGATATGTAGAATGGTTTTTTGCATTTGGAACTTGAAAAATAAATTTTTTATATTAACACCAATACACTATAATCATAAAATACACTTATTTTATCCCGATCTATCACATGAAATGAATCTACTTTAATTTCATACATGGAATGTGTTGTTAAATTTTTACTTGTACCACCTACTAACCATCGCAATGTTTTTCATGAATTTGATCTACCATTCATAGTCTCTTTAAACCATAGGAAAATAGTTTTTTTATGCTCATTCAAAATTCACTTTTATTTATTCTTTGGATAACATTTTTTTAACACATTAATATGCAATGTTATATATTTATGAGCATCATCTATGTTATTTAGGATTTATAAATGTATCTACTTTATCTTTTCACCTATCAATGATTTTACTTTCAAGCCACAGATCCCATTTTCTTCATAATTAAGTCATTCATCAAGAGATGTAGGAAAATCCTATGTGCTTTATTGTATATAAGTATCTTGTACAAAACTTGATAAAATTGATAGAAATATATTTCTAAAAAATGGAGGTTTAAGTTCAATATGGATTCTTAAGATATAAATTCAATATAAGAATATACCTTTCAAAAGGATACATCCAAAATTGATATATAAGTCCACAAACGAATATTTATCACATAAAATGAAAGATTAAATGCAGCATTATATCAAAATAATATGGAGGAAAAAATCCAATTGAAAAAGTATATAGAAAACATTATTCTACAATTTTTTATTGAATTCAACATAATCACCTTTTGAAATATTTATTTGAAAAATAAAAAAACTTCATGATAGTGATTTTGACATGGATGGGAATTTATCCTCACAATGCAACTGGTTAGAGTTATTTCATCATGATGTGAGAATAATGATATTTAATACCTCTAAATATAAAATATTATAGTTATATAATGTTTTTACATTTTAATAATAATCTTGTATAACTTTTATACCATTAAAACACTTAAAACATATCTTTTTTCCCACTTGGATAATTTTTGAATTTCCAGAGGCATTTATGTTCATCTTCCATTAGGATTGGGAGCTAACTCCAAATTTATTACCATTGAGAGTAAGCCCAATCTTGATTTCAACAAATATTTACACTTTCCATTGATATCTAACAATGTTCCAATCAAGACATAATATAAATTATTCTCCACATACATGACATTAATGTCATGCTTGATCTCATGATATCTCTAATATGTATGTTAAAAAAGTATTGATTTTTTCCTCTAAATATTTCTATCATTACCTGATTTTTTTGTGTATTTCCAAATGTGACATCAATGTTTTTCACCACCTCAAAATATTGTTTAGCAGAGAATGATTTTGGAGAGATATGAAATTCTTGAGAGCCATTGAATTCCTTTTTTAATCATTAATAATTGTGATCCATAAAAAAACTTTTGATGATCTATGTATACCATTTCTCTCACATGTTATAGATGAAAATATGAAGTTTATTTTTCATAAATTAGACTATATTTATGTCCCTTAGCATTTTTTTAGAAACATTTCCATATACCGGGAAGACATTTATTGTGAAATTTATCATTGAATACAATTTTAAATGGTCCATTTTATAATAATCATACCCAATAATACATTCCTCCTATAAAATATTCAAATCATTAATTAATGGTGAGAAGAAAACATCAATATCATTTCAAGGATATTTTGGTCCAAAAATCATAAAACCCAACATTGATATATTTTGTATTTATATAAAATTTATGAGATAAGCTTTAAATTACTAGTTAAATAAGCCATAAACTATGTTTGGTACTAAGGATTTGATATGAATTCATTCCATTTGTACACAGTACAAGTATTATATTTATGACTTCACTTTTGAATGTAGAAAACTGTTGATCAAATTTCTTCCATTGTGGACAATCAGTAAGTTGATGAAATTTTCTAACAACTATCTACTCCCCCACATGTCTTCTTATTCTTTTTCATAATTTTAATTTCCAAATAAAAGTTTCAAATGAGTAATTATAGGAAGATACCAAATTTCTATGGACTTAGTCTTTGTAAATACTAAATAAGAATGTGATTTTTCACTGAACTTATATTGTGATGTACCATATTTGGGACACTCTAATAGACCTTTATATTCCTTCTAACATATCACATAGTCATCAAGGAGGTATATATCTTCTTGTAACACAGACCCATAAGGTATAATCTTGTTTTTTGAATTATAATATTAATATAGAAGATTATTGTATTTAAGAAGTATGTCTTCCAACATCTGTAACAACATTGTAAAACTCTTGTACCTTCATACATTTTCACCTTCAAGTTAATAAATATTAACACTGTTGATAAAACCATATATTTCATATGACCTAGAAAAAATGTTTTTTTGGATCACCATATATATTCTTAATTATTAGTTCATTCCCAATCACTTCTAACTTAATATCATGAATCATATCTTCAATTTTATTATACTTATCACCTTAAAAATCATCATCGTCAATACATTTGGTATTTTTCCCAATTTTTTCATGCCAATCCTAAGGGTTGTAACTCAGATTAAAGCCATGAAAAATTTAATGATATTTTATTTCAATGATTTTAAAATTATTTATATTTAAACATTTCATTTATGTAAAATATAAATTCATTGCGTAGATCATTTAATTTAGAAAATTACAAAAAATAATTAATTCAATCCTCATATTCATCACTTGTTTGCATTTAAGTAATCCAATTACATCTGATTATTACCTATAAAAAATATCCTGATTTTTATGTAAGTTATTATATTTTGAAATTTAATTTCAAATGTAATTTTATAAATAATAATAATAAAATCATAAAATTATTCACAAATAAAATAAATAAAAAATATGTGGTAGAAAAATATCACCTAAAACATATTTAGTTATCATTATTTCATAAAAAATAAAAATGTATCATATAATTAGCATGATCACCTAAATTTATTAAAACTTAATAATCAATTATAAATTTAAAATTATCATTCTAATGTAGAAAAAATATACCATAGAAACACTTTAATCAGTAAATTAAAATTATTTATAACATGAATTTATAAATTATTATCATTTAATAAAACCTTAAACACAAAAAATCATACTTAAATTAAAAAATAACTCAGATGAATGAATAATTGGAAAAGGAAATAAAAATATAAAATATATGAAAAAATATTATTGGCTGTAGAGATCATTTAAAAAAACATAGACAAAAAGCATTCTCCAATTAAAACATATCTTGATGCATATAAAATTGAAGAAATAAACATGAACTAAAAAATAATTCTGGGAGAGGGAGAATGAGAATCAACAAAATAGAATTATTTCCTAGAGAGAGAGAGTGGTAACTAATGGTAGATGAGGGTGGAAGACGGTGGTAATTCCAAATACATGGGATAAGACTCTATCATATCAAAGAAATAAGGGTTAGTGTTCCGCATGTGAGCAAAAAGAGACCACAATCTTGAGAAAGAATGACCCAAAAATTACTCCCCATATGTTTCATAAAAATTTAAAATTATTATCAAGTAGGTTATTTAATAACCAACATCAAGATTTTTAATCCTTTTAACTAGATAAAATACCTTTTTGAAATCAATTCCCTAAATTTTGGGTAACCCTTTGCAATCTAAATGATCTTTGTTCCATGATACTTCTCTAATATCATTGAGTTTATTTCCAAAAATCCACTTTTCCTTGACAAATTCTTATCATTAGTATGCGTAATAAAATCCAATGTGTCATTTCTCTCAAGTTTACACAGCTCATATTTGATTTCTACTTTATAATAACTATTTTACAATACATCATATTTACTCTTTGGTTTAATATATGAAACTGGACTAGTATTATTAGAATTCATTAAACTGTAGAAGGTTCAAACACCTTTACTACCATCTCTAAGATTTTTCATATCATTAATATATTTCCTATCTATTAAAAATGTAGAATCACTTTTCATGGGGGCTTCTTCATCATAGTATAATTTTTAATCAACATAAGATTTTTGAAAATCTAATTATCTATTAGAAATACTCCCACATTGTCCAATATTTTATTTAAGAACTATATCAATGTTATCATCATTGGGAAGGATGGGTAAGGGTCAGGTGAGCATGTCATTGAATGGAGGACCCCAAACACGGGGAAAAACTCTACAAAAATGAGGATTTTTTACTGGAACTGTCAAGGGCTAGGGAACTCCCCAATGGTCAAGGACCTTAGACATTTTATTTTGACCCACAAACCCATGCTTGTTGGCATTACTGAGCCCAAACTTATTTTCAATAACTGAATATGATTCAAGTGTGGCTCCCTTAGATAAAAATTCATCTCACAAAACTCTCATGACTCTAACATGGATCATCTATGGGTTTTAAGGCCTGAGACAATCAACATTATATCATAAAGTGGGATGTCTCAAAGCATTTTAATCCCTTGAAACATTGACAATTATGAGATTTCTGTTGCGTTTGTGTATGCTTCTAAATCCTATATTAGAAGAAGGGGCTTATGGGATGATTTGAGGGTTATATCTGAGAATATCGATCAAAAGTTGGTGATCCTTAGTGACTTTAATACTATTTTGAGGCTGGAGGAAAAAACTGGGGATAACTTCCATCGAAACGCATCCTTGGAATTCTATTTGTGCATTGATCAATGAATTTTTTTTAGGTCTCGGTGGTTAGAGATCATTTTACCAGGAGTAGGTAAACTTGGAAGGGGAAGAAAGCAAGCATGCTTGAAAGAGGTTTTGTTAAAATGCATGATCAAAGTGTTTCCCATGGAATTTTAGGGTTCACACTTCCCAAGCATCATTCTGATCACAACCCAATTATTGTGGGAATTAGTACACAATTGAAGAGGTCTCTTCCTATCCCTTTTCGGTTTAACAATGGCTGGATTGTAATTATTGAGTGTAGGGAAACTGTGTTGGAAGCTTCAATCATTGAGGTGCTTGGAAGCCCATTGCAAAGGTTAGCGGGGAAATTAAAGCATACCAAGATTCTGCTCAAGGAGTGGAGCAAAAACTCATTCTCTCTGCTTGATCATGACATTAAGGCTACTGAGGAGGCTCTTTCATGTTGTCAGATCAAGGATAAACATCTGAATATTCCATCTAGGGAGGAAATCCAAGCCCATAACAGGTAGGATAATCAATTAATGGTCAAAGAGAGGCTGAAAAAAAATCAACTAAATGTTAAATTTTTTAAGGAGGGAGATCGAAAAACAAAATTCTTTCACAGGATACATAAAGAGAAGAGGGCCCAAGTAGGAAACAATGCAATCAACTTTAATGGTTTGCTTCAAAACTCTGAAAATGAGATTGCCCAGGCTGCTGTGGAATACTTCATGGGTTTATATTCTGATGATGGGCATGATAACACACAGAATATGGTTGAAAACATTAGCTCTTTCATTGAGGATAAAAATAATCAATCCCTTACCACTCCTCCCCTGAACGAGGAAATTAAAACAACCTTGTTCTCCCTTAATATGGATAGTTCTCCTGGTCTAGATGGATTTACTAAAAAATTCTTCATGTTTTACCAGGATGTTTTTCAGGATGATATCCCTCAAGCAATTAAATAATTCTTCACATATTCCTATATGCCGTATGGGATGAATTCATGCTTTATTGCACTGATACCCAAGAAGGATAATGCAGTTGATATTAAGGATTTCAGGCCTATTTCACTCATGAATACAATTTCTAAGGTCATTATTAAGATCATTATTAACAGGATGGGACTGTTGGCTAGTGGCATGATTAATCAAAATCAGTTTGGATTTGTTATTGGAAGAAATATTCAAACTTGTCTCTTTTCATCCTTAGAGAGTGTTAACTTGATGAGGAAAAATGTAAGAGATAGGAACTTTGTGCTCAAAATTGACATTTCTAATGCCTTTGACACACTAAGATGGAGTTTCCTTTTTGATGTCCTTAAAAGGTATCGGTTCTCGAATGATTTTATCATGTTTATTAGTACCATTATAAGCTCATCAAGACTGTCCATTATTATTAACGGGGCACATAAAGGATTCTTCTCGTGCACTAGAGGTGTGAGGAAAGGGGATCTACTTTCAAGATTGTTATTTTCTAATGCTGAAGATTATTTGAGTAGGTGCATCAGTGATCTTGTTCAATTTGGATTTTATCATAAAATTAGGGTCGGGAAAAATGAATTTGGTCTTTCAAACTTACTCTACGCTGATGACATACTTTTGTTTGGACGAGCTTCTAAGAAAACAATTTGCTCTATCAAGGTGTTGTTTGCACATTATAAAGAGGTGGCTAGACAGGCGATTAGGTGGAATAAACCCTCCATTGTTTTTGGTAACGACATTATGGTTGGAAAGAAAAACAAGATCATCCAAAGTCTTGGAGTAAAAAAAGGGACTCTCCCTTTCCAATATCTTGGTGTTCCTCTATTCTGGTGGAAAGTTAAAAGGCATTATCTGGAAGGTATTTATTCTGGAATTGTAAATCAACTTACAAGATGGAAAGGAAAGGCCATTTCCCTATCTGGGAGAGTGTCTTTTTAACTCAGTGATCACATCAAAGTTTGTTTATTCCTTCTCGTTGTATAGGTGTCCTAGAGGCCTTATCAAGGAGCTTCAGTGCATGGTAAGGAATTTCTTATGGAATGGTTCTGCCCATGAAAGGAAATTGGTAATTGTTGCTGGGAAGGAGTGTATCAGACCATTTGATCTTGGAGGCATTGGAGTCAAAGATCTAAGGATCTTTAATGATGGTATCATTGGGAAATTCCCATGGGGTTTAATTTCCAATGATGCCTCTCATGTATTTTTGGTCAAAAGATTTAAGGAAAGGTTGCTGAATCGATATAAGTACTATATTGGGCCATCTGTGTGGGCATCAATAAGACACACCTTCAATAAAATCATGAATGATATGAAGTGGATGGTGTGTGAGAGCTCTAACCTTAATTGCTGGAATATCACTTGGATCGATAGGCCACTACATGATATCATGATAAACCACTCCGAAATAAGGAATATTCCCATTGCTAATTTCAAAACACAATGCCAAATATTTTAAAGGATAATTCCCCCTCAAATTGGACTTGAAATTCAAACTTACACATTCATGGATCATGACACTCTAATATGGAAACTAAATAGGAATGGGTGTTTTAACACCAAGGATTTTATAGGATGGAATGTGGGAGCTCTACTCAGATTTCAAACTATCTTAAGGCGTTTTAGGTATCCTTTATTCAGCCATCTAGATTTATCCTAATTTGGAGAATCTCTAAAAATAGGCTTCCTACCCAGGATCAACTCAAGCAGGCTGGAATTTAGATTGCTTCAGCATGTTATCTATGTATGTGCGTAGAGGAAAATGGACAACAGTCTTATGTAGGTTCTCTGTTTGGGTTGGAATCGTGCTCACACATGCAAGTTCATGAGATACTTTCAGCGCTGTCCAGTGCTTGAGAGGGTGAGAAAATTCAGAACCTACTACTGGTGGCTTGTGCTGCAATTCTTGCAGCTGTTTGGCATGCACGCAATGCCATCCTGTTTGAGAATTAGAAGATTTTTGCACAGACCAGAATGCTTTCCTTGCATAGGGATGTGTATGCAACATCTATGGTGAAAAATGGCGGGATGAATAACAACTTATTTTATTTACAGATTCTCAGAATGTTAGGTGTATCTGGTCACCCCCAAAAACCCAAAACTCTGAAATACATTCGATGGATACCTATGATAGGCTCGTGGCTCAAGGTAAATGTTGATGGGGATGCTGCTGGTGTTCCAGGGCCATCTAGATTTGGCAAAGTCTTTCTCACATATTGTGGTTTTGTGAATGACTGTTTTTCCTATTACACTGATATATGGGTGTCTTACGAAGCTGAGTTATGGTCTATGATCCATGTGATCAGGTATGCTGTTCAATTTAAATGGAGCTTGTTATGGATTGAATCAGATTCTCAAACTGTTGTGCAAGCCTTGAAAACAAGAACACGGGATGTGCCATGGAGAATTCTACCTCAATAGATCGCGTGTCTCAACAAGATCACTAAGCTCAATCTAATAATCTCACATGCCTATAGGGAAGCTAACCAAGTTGCAGATGCTCTGGAAAAGAAAGCAATAATGGAGAATAATATGATGTGGTCCTTCACGGCACCAGGATACTGTGCTCCACTGGTGGAGGTGGACATGTGTGGTGTAATGTACTCTTGTTTTTTTAATAGTCCCTTGTATGCTTAACTTCTCTACCTTTTTTTAATAAATATTTTTAGGGGAGACTTTGACCGGATCCAAGACTTTTTTGGTATTATATATCATTGAACTTGATCAAATATTTTTCATTACTCTTAATGTAATAAAAACTGTTGATTCAATTTAATATTCTTAAGCATGTATTATATTAGAACTATAAATTACAAGTAATATTCATTGAATTAGATCATAGTTTACACTTATTAAGAATATTTAAATTCAAATTTGTGGTTTTTATCTCAAAGTATGTGGAGGTCCTTGCTCTGCTATAATGTTTCTTCACATGTCCTTTAAACTCCAGTTATTCCGCTCAATAACTTAATTTTATTAGGGTGTGTATAGAGCACTATTTTTAGGCCTTATTAAATTACTATCAATATATGAATCAAAATTTTCATTCTTGTATTCAGATCTATTTTCAGATCATAATTATTCTATAGCACATCCAAAATAGTTCATAATAATTATTCAAAAATATCTTGAGACCCTATGACATACATTAAATTAAAAAAAACATAAGTCACGCGAGTGATATCATTAATAATAGACATTTAATTCTTATTTACTATGGTTTAGTTTAAGATCATTGGTATATAAACATCTATGTCTACTAGATTAAGTGGTTTTTCATTTTAATCTTCATTTTCATGTGGCTCTTATTCACCAATTTTCCTTTGTTACATATGTTGGGACTAGAAAATGTGTTCCACAGACATATTTTAAGAATCCTAGACGTGATACTTTCTCAAAAAATATAAGAGAAGTATAAGTATAAAAGTATCTCCATGACCAAATAATAACCATATGGGATCTCCATATGTCACATGAATTATCACACACCAAGGGATGTAGTTTCCTAAAAAATATTCCTAGTCTAGTGATGTGGTGGTAAAAACCTCCCTTTAAGAGTTGGACATGAATTTCTTCCATTGCTGACAAAAAGGATATAGAGACTATAAAACCCAATTTTAAGGGTCCTTTGGGAACTTTATGGACTTATAAAACACTTGATATGGGGGTTGGAGTGGGGGTGGTTTTATCCAAGGTCATATTGAAGTTTTTAAGTTTTTATTTGGCTAGTCCTAGCACTAATTTGGACTTAAATATCAATAGTTATGGATATTTGATGTTAAAAATTTTACATGAAGATATATAATCTCACACACAGGAGCACACACTCAGGGCTCATTCGCTGTAATCTCCCCCACCCAGCTCATGCTCCCAGTCCCTTCACCAAACTCCTCTAATTACCTCATTCTATTTTTCCAATCTATTTCAACCAAATCATCACTTGTGTTACAATGTTCCCATTCCCAAGTCTAGTAATTTTTCCAACTAGTGGAACCTTAGTTATACTTATATTCCCATCATATTGCACCAAAATCATCCATCATTCCCATCCATCCAAACCGATCTTTACATGCCTAATGCCCAAAGTTTTCTTATAAATAGATCCACTAGGTTTCCACTTGAAGACAAGATTCCAACATTTTTTTAAGACAAAGAGGCACCTAGAACTCCCTCTATCTATGTCTCTAGAAACCCATTAAAGTATCATATGATGCTTAAGAACTATGGGAATTAAAAAAGAAGTGGGTAAATTGAGTCCTATAAAGGTATAATATTCATGAAATACCCCTCCAAACAAAGTACTCTATAGCTAGGTAGAAGGACCCATATCATTAATTATATAAGAGTTCAATACAATCAATATCCCCTTAAAGGAAACTCATTATGGTGAAATATTCCCCAGGTCCCTTAGAGAGGCCCTCACTAGGGAAATAAACCTCACTACCCCCTCATAAACAAAAACCCTTTTTATCCTCCCTAAAAATGGTGGGCCACATTACTTGTCCCTCACATAAGTGAAGCACCTTATCTTTCCATCACTAGGAAAAAGCACCCTTTATCCCCTTAATAATGGAGATCCTCCTATGTTAACTACAATATGTTAGACCACCAACTTCTTCGACCATACTAGGGTTCCATGCTCACAATAATTCAAATGGTTGAGTATCCATTTACTCAGGTCTCCTACATATACATCAAATTTCTAGGGCTTCCTCTGAAGCTTCCATATATATATGATTAATTCATGAAAAATTGATTGCTCACATTTGATCATGTATTCCCTTGATAAAAGGTCGCTTCAGGTTTTCATTCGTAAATCATAAGTCCTTTAAGGGATTTTTCAATCATGAATTCCCAAGATAAAAGGGTCCCTATTTAGTAATAATATAAAACTGGGTTTATGTAGCACTAGGGTTTTAATAGTGGTATATAAAATTACTTTAAAAAAAAACCACTTCTTAGCGATAGAAAAAGCACTCATAAAGGCCCCCTTTATCAGCACAATTAGAAAACATTGATAAAGGGGTCCCTTTAATAGTGCTCGTAGGGGGGGAGGTCTTTATCAAAACTAGTTAAAAAACAGTGATAAAGGGTATATTTCAAAGGAAAATCTTTCATCAAAAATAATATATTAATATATTTATATTTATATAAATATAATATATATATTTTAAATATGTTTTAGATAAGGATAAAAAGGAATTTACACATTATATATAAGATATTTAATGAGAATCACTTATAAAATAATTAACTAATATTTTAAATTAAATTTTTTGATAATTATTATTGAGTAATAGTTATTTAATAACAATTTGAAGATAAAAAATTGAAAAATTAATAAATGATCTAAAATAAGTTGAAAACATAACTCAACCTTTTTAAAGGCCATAAATTTTGAATCTGGTGTCTGTTTGGGCTCTATCACATATCAAATTAAATCTTGCCTTGATCTCAATGCTTTGGAAAACTCAGAGGACATTGGTCATGGTTTTCAAGGCCAAAAATGCCGAAAAGGCCTCCAAAACTATGTTTGTAGTCAGGGTACCCAATTGTTTTAACATTCAATGGATTTTCAACCTCATTTAATAGATACTTATTGCCTTTTTTCGGTGGTTATTGAATTTACTCCTATGGATTACATTCATATTGATATTATTATTTTGAAATTTTATCGTTTGTTATCGTTTAATGTTATTTACAATCAAATATATAACATTATATACATACATTTTATATATTCACAGATAAAAATTTAATTTCTTTTAAAAATATTTAACCATGTTTTTATATAAAATTTACTTCTCAATATATAAACTTTATCTAAATCAAAACTAATATCAATTTTATTTAAAATAAAAATGTATGAATATTTATATTCTTACACAATTATTGTTTATATAATTTATATAAAAATATTTTTGTGTGTGTATAGACAAACAAAAGTACATTTATCTATATATTCTAATATATGTATATAAATATATAATATATAATACATGTAAGTAAATATAAACACATATAATTATATTTATATATGAACATTTATATATATGTATGTATATATATATTTATAAAAACACACATACACATAGAAAAAACATATTATATATTTGTATTTAAATATATATAGAAACACACACACATATATATAAATATATGGAAACAATATAAAAAAATATAAAAAAATATATAGATAAATCATAAAATGAAAAAAACAATATATGGGAGTGGAAAAGGGGTGGCTTTTGACAAAGAGGTCTCAGGTTTGAAACTCGCTGGAAAAAGGGGCGTATGTGGGAGGGTGAAATTATCTAAAGCACTGATAAGGGGGGTGAGGTGTGGTAGTGCTGATAGAAAGGTGGGGTGGGAACAACAAAATTATATTGTTTATCATTGAGGCCTTTAACAATTCTTTTTTTAGCACAGATAATGTCCACCTTTAACCACCCCGTTTATGAACAATATTAAAGCTAACACTTTAACATCACTCGCATTATCAATGGTTCTACAAAAATGAAAATTCCCTTTTACTACCGATGTTAAAGTACCAATTTTCATTAGTGTAGGGATATTATTGAAGCCAATATTGACTCATGAAACATGACTTGGATAACCTAGGCCCCAACCCTATCAACCTAGGAACCTAATAAATTCCCCTATACACTAAAAGACCGATGTGGTCATGGGATTCCTTATGAGGTGTGATCCCCAACCATGTAGTAATTGATGATATCATCACCTTGAGTAATTATTGATATAGTAACATAAAAATCTACGAATCCCCAATATAATCCTTAATCCCTTCTACATGGGGGAATATCCCTAATGTGTCCAATCATCCTTCTATCCAATCATTAACTAAAAGAAGGCAGGAATTCATTTGTGTAGCATACAATAATGTGTAATCCCCACTCAATCATTCCCAATTCTAGATCAATATAATCACGTATAAGTATTAACTCTCTCTTCATTCACCTTTTCATAGTATAGATAAAACATTAGTGTGGTCTTAATTCATAATTCCCACTAAATTCTCAATTTTCCCTCCTTCCATGAAAAATAAATCATAATAGCATTATGTAAACCTTTATGAAAACATCATTACCACATTATTTTAAACACTATGATGTGGACCAATCATATAACCTTAAACTATGTTACTAAAAAAAGGGATTTAAAATCTATTAACCAATATGGGACACCACTTTGAGGTTTATACTAAAAAGTAACTAAAAGTTTCTCTTCAGTAAGGCCATAACCCATATGATCGTATCCTTATGAGGCCATATCCTCATGAAATAACCTACATCATTCCTTTTTAGGAAATATCACTAGTTAGTGAGAATTTCCACCCACCAAGCCATATTCACATTGGGCCTCATACGTTTCATTATAAGGTAAAAATTCCCTATGAACCATACTCTCATCCAGATATATTCTTGATGAGGTTACATCATGCTTGGTGGGATACATTCCCATAAAACAATTCTAATATACTCCACATGAGACCATATTCCTTACAAAATAAACCCATCTTATTGGGCCATATTACTATTGATATTAGACAAAAGGGGTCACATATGCTTAAGTTCCACACTAGCTATTTCTAGGAACCATTCACTTAATTTTCCACTCGTATAACATTGGATAAGGTCTTGGATGCATGAAAATAAAAATAACATCACTTGGTTTTATTTGCATGACCATAAAAGGCACCACAATGGTACTCATCTCACAATTATAAAATTTATTAAATGTGCCATTAAGTATCATCAAACTATGTGGGTTATGATTTATTTTGAAAAGATACATTAGAATATCCTCTATTTGGTTCAATCAAGATACCAAAAATATGTATTGCCTCCTAGAATGATGATGAATTTCAGTGCACCCATCCCTACATCTTTAAACCATAGTGTCTCTAATTATGTTATGAGAAGATGAAGAGTCTCTAACGAATATAAATAAACACCATAAATAGAGAACCTATAAAACAAAAAAAACAGTTCCATAAATAGAGAACCTTTAATAATTACAAATGTTCAAATTGATGCATTACTAT
Organism: Viscum album; assembly: GCA_963277665.1. Classification (NCBI taxonomy): domain Eukaryota; kingdom Viridiplantae; phylum Streptophyta; class Magnoliopsida; order Santalales; family Viscaceae; genus Viscum; species Viscum album. Next base: position 1,043,466,184 of record OY728166.1, read on the forward strand.
GATGAAATCATTAGCATAGTGGTAACTAGTATTTTGCTATGATTTTTTTAATTATTCCTGAATGTGGAATAAATCTATAAGGGAGTACCAGAGTTAGAAATAAATCCCCTTAATAGGGTGAAATATTCCCAACATCCCATCCTCTTGAAAACATTCATTTTATAGTGTTATTGAAAAAGACCTAGATATATCCTGACTTTGGAAAGTTTTCCTTAACTAACTCAATTTTTTTCTAGTATGTTCTTTGGATTTTCCATTGAAAAAATAAATGTTGAACTCGACATAAATCTACTACCCATTAATGTGATCGATTCAAATTTTTATTACCTGTGATACTACACCAATGGGTATTATCATTTGTGTTTATCCTTCCTAGATTCCTAGAGTAATATCCCCTTCAATATAAGAAAATGGTTTCCTCAAAGTGTTATACATATAACTCAACTACCGTGAATGTTTTGGACCCAACAACATAAAGGATGATGTCTCCTACCCGTCACCTTCAATTATATGTGGATAACTCACTGTTTTTAGAGTATCAACTGAATTTTACAATCCTAACATTGGAGGCTACACAAGGAACTCTACAAGATATGAAGCCCCACTCACATTCCACTAAATAGTGGGTTTTGGAGAAGTATGTAAAACCCATCAATACCTCCAACCACATCAAGAGACTCTCCCTAGAGTGTGGTAGTGTGGAACTACCTTTTCATTGGAAGGAAGATAAAGAGGTTAAATATGGAAAAACTAATTCCTAGGAGTCTCTTAGAAAACCATCTCTCAGGAACCATCACAAATGCTACTATTGTTTGACCCCAGTACCCTAGTAAAAAACCAAGGAAGCCACTCTTGAGGACTTTGTCTCAACCATTCAGGATCAGAAATATAGAAAGCGATCTCTCTAGGGGAATCAGGCCCATCTGTATTATGAGTAGGACTATATAACTATTCCATATGGAGAGTTCCATCATCACATCCTAGAATAAGATCATACCACATCCCTTCTCACATCGAACAAGCCTAAAAGTGTGATATAACAACATCAAAGGGATTATACTAGCATATTATAGTATCTAACAGGGTATGAACATTATTAAAATCCACATATACAAATATTATTGGCATAACATGATGGAAACCAGAGAAAAATAATGGGAATATATTTCCATTCCAATCATAGAACGATCACATATCCCAGTTCCTATTGCATAAGACCATCATAACATCCTGGAAATAATAGAGGCACAAAATTGTACCCTTTACCACATCTTATTAATTTTTATTACATATTATTAGTATAAAAAGGTTATATTTGGCATATATGAGTGATCAATAGATTTAGTATCATATTTATTTCTTTCTAATGCTTTTTTCAGGGCCTCTAGGCATGTCACACACACTGGATTCATGTTTCTCCACATCCTCATTTTCCAAAGGTTTGTGGATTTCATCACTTTCATCATTGATTTATGATCCTTGATTGAAAATGGATGATGGGATGTTGGTTCTTCATTCCACAGATTATTCATTGGAGTCTGTTCCCCAGTTTAGGTCTCCCTCACAGATTATTTCATGTTCATGGAACACATTCCCTGTGAAATATATATGTGGATACTGGTTAATTATACCACTTATTTCTCAAAAGGGAAAAAACCTCTAGTCAAGAGAGTAATCATGTTGGTAATGTTTGGACATTGTGTATAATGGACATCTGGAAATATTCCTATAGGGAGTGTATCTCATATGAGGCATCTTAAGCGCAGAAGACAATACATCCTATTTCAATCATGAGGTAATTGATTCCTTGTACGTATGTATTCCAAGGATTTTTACCTCAATAATCACCTATTTATTGTCTTGGGTAGGTATTATGGGCTAGGTCACAGGTTTTACATCCTATGAAGATAGATCAGAATGTCCTATTGAGACCGATTTGGTCACAAGCTTAACATCTTGTAGAGAGGAACTAGAATTCCCTATTGAGGTAAATCATGGAGGTTTGTCCCTAAGAGGATATATTTAACACCTAGGTTTCCGATCGTAATCCTCTACTATGTAAGATCACATATGGTGGATCCAGACACCCTATTGAGGCATATCTAGATGGAGGATCAGAACACCCTATTGAGGAGGATCCAAATGGAGGACCAGAACGCCTTATTGAGGAAGATCTAGATAGAGGTGTGTCCCTATGAGAGAAGACATCACACATGGGTTGGTTGATTAGAATTAACTATTAAGGTGGATCAAGGATGGTATGTTATAATGCCCTATGGAGGCATACCTACATAGGGAATCCGAACACCCTATTGAGGTGGATCCTGATAGAGGATCTAAACTCCCTATTGAGGCATATCCAAATAGAGGATTAGAATGTTGAATTTTGACAGATCTAGATAGAGGTGTGTGCCTAAGAGGAAATATTTCACAACTTGGTTGGTTGATTAAAATTCCCTATTGAGTAGTATTAGGTATAGTGGATCATAAATCTCTATTGAGTCGAATCTGGATGGTAGATCAGAATCTCCAATTGAGGTAGATCAGGATAGAGGTGTGTCCCTATGAGGTAAGACGTCACACCTAGGTTGGTTTATCAAAATTACCTATTTAGGCAGATCAATAATGGATAATTATAACACCATATTGTGGTAGACCAAGATGGAGGATCTAAATGCCCTATTGAGTTGAATCTGTATGGAGGATTAGAATGCCCTATTGAGACAGATCCATAATGGTGGATGATAACTTCATATTGAAGAGGATATGGATAGAGGATTATAAAATCCTATTGAGGTAGATCCATATGGAATTGTGTACCTAGGAGGTATTATTTCACACTTGGATTGGTTGATTAAAATTTCCTATTAAGACAGATCAGGGATGGTGGATTGGAATGACCTATTGAGGTGGATCTGGATGGAGGATCCAAACACCCTATTGAGTCATATCCATATGGAGGTGTATCCTTAGGAGGTAATATTTCATATATGGGTTTATAGTTGTTGGGATAAAAATTTAGGGAGGATTTTTTACGTACCTTGTTCAAGACACATGGTTCAAAACCATTTTATTTTGAAGCCACAGTTTAAAATCATCTGAGGGACTGAACCACATAGTTTAACATCATGGGATAAGTATGCTCATGTCACAAAAAGAGAATCAATGAGGGGTGGTGTGGGGATTATATGTAGAATATTCCCTATGTGAGTGGCTTATATCCCATGATGTGGGAGAGAGTGGAATCCCATGATGATTGTTCATGGGGAATCCCATGCTCATCGCATAGGGTAAGGCTATAGTTTTCCGTCATTTTATGAGGTTGTTTTCATGCATTTTGATGTCCAATGACAAGTAAGTGAATCTAGGTAGTTTTACCTCATGCATCTTGTGTGTGTATGGGATCACACTTAAAGGGTAATCCTATCAAGTTAATTTCAATATTCAGAATATAGACACTTAACCAAGATAGGTGCATAGTTTCTCTCAAAGATACCACCTTCAAGGATGACATGAACACTACTCATGCAACTCTGGGTGAGACATGTAATTAGAAGTACCATATTGGATTCGAAATATGGAGTACCAACATTAGGGTCCTCGTTCCTAGAAGTAATGGGAACTATGGTACCTATTCTAAGGCGAAATAGGTATGATAATTGCTGTACTAGAATCATAGAGGATTATATGTCGGTGACCAAGAAGTTTTTGTGTGAAAATTTGTTATGTTGTGTAAAACATTTGGGTGAGTAGAGGGATATAAAACAAAAGAAACATACGGATTAAATAGGTACAGTTTCATGAAAATTGAGTTGTGTGTAAAAATTGTGTTGCATGAAAGATTTGGAATTGCATATAGATCACAGTTTCATGGAGGAGACTTAGAGTTTAAAGAACGTGAAAAACCATATGAGTAGTTGTTCAAGGATCACTCTACCACAATCCTATTTTTTTTGTTCCCATTTAAGGTATGTCATGCAAGTGATATACCTTTTAGAGTACATTCTATCTAGTGTTGTGTACTGTCATGGATGAGACAGAGTTGTGCATAGTAGATCATTTCTTTGTCTTCTAGAGATCCACTCATAGGATTGGGGGTTAGATTCTATTTATAGATGAAATACTTGGCTATTAGTGCACAAACCCTTGGTCATGTAACTGGTTTGAATTTATCTTCATCCTTTCACATTGGGGCTTGGCCGCACAAAAAGTCTACTTTTATGCCACCTTTGTCACAAAATTTTATAGTCGCATGATAGGGTTTCATGCAAAAATTCATTTCCACATGCATATCAAATATTTTGTGCACATGGGACTTGGGAATGAGTTCGAACTGAGGGGCCTCCATAGAACTCATAATCACCTTTGTCGCTCAATTAAATTTTGTGTGTAAATGTATATTTGTATGCACTCACTAAATATTGTGTGAAACATACTCCTCAGTACTAGAATGGTCCTTCAGGGTGGTTTCTATGGGTAATTCATCCAAAAACTACCATCAAAAGTCTAAGATGATATTTATGTGCCAAAAAATTCTCCCCCCATAATTTGAGTTGGTAGGGAATCAGAAGGTTAGATTTTGAGGGAAATGAAGAAGTGATTAGCTAATTTTCATGTTGGTTCACAACTCTCACCATGTATCATGTAACTTATTTTTTAACTTGATGAAATCCACTAGAAAAATCCTATTAATTAGTGGGTCCCCTTATATAGTAATCAGACATCTCTTGAGTAATGCTTAGATCTCATGCATGGAACTCATCCCTATGTGTGCAATATCGAGCCTCATCCATGAATTTTGCATAACTTCCTCAGTTGTGAATCTACTTCCATGACCAAGGTGTAATTTTGAATTAAATAATCCAAAGTTTCAAGACACTTCAGACTTTTCACGCATAGAACTCCTTTTTTACATGCATATTCTTAGAGCTCACAGATTCTTATGAAATGGAAAACTAACCCAATTTAGCTGAGATTGATGTAGCTGTTATCGCATGGAGGGATAATATGGTTGGGAACCCTGAGATCCCTTAATCTAGGAGGTCTATTTCTAATAATTAGGAACTTTTGTGTATGGTGAGTATGTCCTAGAGTAACTATCTATGGAGCAACAACCTCTCATTGTACAATTTGTGGACGATGGATGAGGTGGCCATCCTGGGTATCGAATTCTACATGTCGTGCTCTATTTTTTACTCACAACGACAAGTCCTCATGCTAGAAAATCACTGTAAAGGTCACCCTATATGGGATCATCAATAAATTTCCATCTACATGCTAATTGGATAGACAAGAACAACCACTAGGGAGTAACTAGAGTCTAATGACTTCCTAGATTGCTATTCGAGCATATTCTAGAGAAATATCAAGGAAAACATCAAACATTGACATAAATACTTATATATGTGGGCTGGAAGAAACATTACTAATGAATGTTTATGGGGGAATAGGGTATGCTTTACCTTCTTGGAGTATGAGGCTGAGCGGCGTCATATAGGATTGTATAAAGTAGTGTGGATGTCCAAGTTCCACATGTACTGTCAATAAGATATTTTTCCAGAGATCCTCAATTTTTGGTCTCTAAAAACCAACCCTTTACAACTTCACCGTGGAGAGGTGGGGATCATATTATAGAACATGCACTACATTGATATCATCCCACCATGTGGATTAGAATATGAAGAGTTTCTACCAAGATCGAATGTTTGGGTTGACAAGAAGCATACCCCTACCACAGTGCAGAACCTTCTAGAGGCGTTGAAGGGAAATCTGGACCACCACCCCCTTCCAAAAAGACATCTCATTCAATAAATGGATAAGAAAGTTCCATAATAAGTACCCATACCTGAAAATGTTGGTCCAGCTGAATAAATGTTTGGTGACACTGAAAATGAGGAGGTTGGGATCATACTGGTTGATTTTAAAGGAGGGGAAGTATGAGTAGTGGGGATATAACATGGAGGGAGAGTAGAAGATATTATTCCACTCCAATGCTTTCTTGGACACCTTCCATAGAATATGTATTCTCACAAGAAGATATGAATGCATGGTACTACACCTAAGGACAATTATAATGGAAGAAATCATAGAAGCTAACAATAGGGTAAATCTGGGGGTGTTGTTGTTGGACTAGTTCTACAACCCATTGGTCTATGTTGCGACAAGGGGTGTACTCGGGAGTATTTATGGCCCATTACAGTTATTTCATGGTTATATTGTGGTGATATTTTGTGGTTATGAGTTTCCAAAAACTATCATCCTACCAAATGTTGGTATGTGACTCTCACTGATCAACATCATCGGGGTTTGGCCAGCAGCGCTCAAGAAAGTCAGGGTCACGATTGGAATCAAAAACTACAAAAACATCAACTCCCACTAATTCTCAACCCTAGTTTTTTCAATTCTATATGACATGAGGGGATGTTAGAGTAGGTAGAACACTTGTTTACTTTTCGAGGTAGAGTGTTGGTGTCTAGAATCTATGGAAACACCTATTACGATCCATGAAATCCATCTCGATTTACTCGGTAGTTCAGATGCACCCAGTAGCTGTTGATGAAAGTTTACATGGGGGTTCATGATGAGTGAAATTCCTATATCCTTCATTAGTTATGTTGTATGTTCATAGGTTATGGCTCATGGGAGGCCATCATGTTATCACAGAGCAATGTTAATGCTGTCCTATCTGAGGACTATTCCATCAATTGGGAAGAGAAATAGCTGAGCACAATCTTGAATAAACACATAAGGGTGATCATGCTAGCAAATTAGATGTTAGAGAATTATAGAGGTAGGTGGTCTTCTCTATGATGGGAGAGGAAAATGTTAGGGGAAGCTCAAGTTGGAACTGTAATGGGTGCGACACATGGCATTGTTGCACCCCTACCTCATGGAGGGGAGGGATTTTACCATATCTGGTAATAGAAGAAAGTAGGAGGCTCTCAGATTTGAAAAAGAAAATATAGGGAGGACCTCGACAAGAAGTTTCAGTATCCCCTGGAAAAAACTACTGATGCTGATTTCCCCATACTTTGTGTGTCATGGGGTTTGATGAGAATGACAATTCCAACAGAGAAACTGTGATGGATGGTAACTTAAGAAGGGATCACAATATTGAAGGTGGGGCATGCCTAGATTAATTCCAAGGACCACTTATGTAATATTTTTGAATAATTGGTGGTCATGGATATATTTTAACATCAGTGTTGGACACCTGCACTTACTCTCATCTTGGTGTGGGTGATGTTAAGTGGTGATCCAAACATGATAAGATTCCATCTACTAAAGATTCAATTTAGGAGATACCAGTTGGGGATCACATGAAAGGATCTAGTAATGAAGAATCATAGGGATCATCCACCAATTAGGTGGGTCCCTAGGAGAGCAGTGAAACCTATCCTTCAAATTATTTTGACTTTATAGAAATAATTGAGGAAATATTGTTAAAATAGTATTCTTTTTTATTCCTTATCCAATTTTTTATCAAAGGATCTAAATGGGATTTTTCTTGTTCAAGAGAAAGTTGAAAATTAATAAGAATCCCATATTGGTGGGGACGAAGGCATGGTAGATATGGGTTAAATCATCATACATTAAAAGGAATATAAATTATGTACGGGGTAAAATCGTAGTTTAACATCATGCACTGAGGACGTTGGCGGGGCACACACATAAATCTACCCATTATTTTCTTCCTCATGTCGAGTTGTGAGGGAATATAAACCTACTAATGGGTCAAGGTAAATGAATGGGGATTATGACTAAAAAGGAGGCCTATGGGAGCATTTTGGGGTGATAAAAACCATAGGTAATGGATCTTGTTTCAACGAATCTATGGATGGGACCGGAGACAATAGGTCTAGGAGTCACTATGTATCCCATGAGAATGGGAATCAAGACACACACAGATTTTGAGAGAGGTGGAGGCTTGGGCTTGTTGGAACACCAGGAATGAATCAAATCATGTGAAAGAGGGGTGAATTTACATATTTTAGCATCATAATGATTGGAAAATGGGTGGGGGAATAGAGGACATTTGTGTGGTGAAAAAAGTTAAAACCTGATGTGAAAAGATCCAAAAAGGACGAGCACTACATGAAGAAATTGTAAAGCCTATTTCACATAGTTTAAGGTCATATAACCTAGACCCTAGAAAATAGTTTAAATTAATAATTCTTGGACTATTGGTGAATAGTTTAATTTCATGAATCATATACTATGGAAAATTCTATTTTAAAGTAATTTTAATGGCACAAAAGAGGTAGAACCAGATGTGAAAGGAGGAAATGAAAGCCCCCGTACCACACAAATAACTTAGAAAAAATGGATCATAGTTTTTTTTCATAATGATATGAACAAGGTCAAGATAACAAATATTTTAAATTAATGATGCTCAGACTAGGGGACAATGTCGGTCTCATGGGTATCAGTGTGGTACACATGAATTAATGCCTAATGTAAAAGGAGATAAGGAATCTCGTGCACCACTTGAACACCTTGAGATGAACTGCACATAGTTTATGGTTCTAATATTGGGACCCTAAATGAGGTTAAAGGGACAAAGGGTTCATAAATTTGTGACTGGGTCATAATATGGGAATTATAAATGTCACTACATTTCCCATGATGAAGGGAATCAAGCTATACATAGTTATGATACACGACATAGTAGAATGTTGACACTAGAACTGGGGGTGATCCTCTCTGATGAGGGAATTGAGGCATACCATGATTTTTTTTGAGGAATCCCATGATTATGACATGGGGTAATGCTGTAGGTTTAACTTCAGGTGTTGATGATGATGATTAGTTTCATCTTACATCATATGAGGAATCTTAATTTCAGTTGGGGAAAGGTTTATGACCATCTCATACTTATTGTATGAGGCTTCCCAGCATTATGCAGGGTCTGATCATATCTCATTAAGAGGAATCCTAGTTTATACAGTGTATGATTACAGTTTAGCATCATGCACTAAGGATATCAGGCTTTTTTGTTTAAATTCATATAACTCAGACTATAGATGTTGTTAGTTTAAAGTCAAAAAACATAGACTACAAGGGCTACAAATCATTTACAGTCCCAATTTTTGGACTGATTGAAAACAATTTAAGCTCAAACTACCAGGACTCATGAAAGTAGTTTAAGGTCAGGTCACACGGGCCATGATTTTTTATGTCTTTACCACATGGGTAGGAATATACCAAGCCTCATAATCCCACATGATACATGCTAAGTGTGGGAGACAAGGAGTGGGGAGGGGATTTCCCTAACACATGAACGTGAAAAATAGGGACAAGGGGAATTCAGATTGAGAATATCCCAATGGAAATGACTTGCTTACTAAACATGCACAGATGCATGGAGGGGTAACGACAAGGGTTTTAAAGTTCCACCAAAACATATGGACGTGGAAAAGAGTTAAATCATAAAATTTGAGAAGTGGACCATGAAACGAGGGTGACTAAAGGGTAGGGAAAAACTGTTGAACTTGTTTGAACCACATGTTCCACAACCACATCACTCATGGATGGGGTGAGAAAATATAGAATAAACTATTTACTATGTTCAAAACCAAAGAACTAACATTTTTTAAGAGATCCATCAAGTATTGAGCCTAGGATGGTAGGGGATGTAAAGTTTTATGAAACTATTCTATTAGGTGGGGGGAATCTAGATTTGAAATATTATGATGATCCAAATCTAGGATAATTCTATGCTCACTAGTCTTCAATTACGCAGATTGAACAAAATCACTCTTTCCACACATGAAAATGATTATCATGTTGTCTATAATTTAGTGATTTGGAGTACCTCCACCCCATGGGCTATTATTTATCAAGTATGAAAGTGCATGAGACTCATCCAGAACAATATTGTTGTTACTCACACTTGGTGTGAGGGAAACAAAGTGGATTTTTTTTCACTTATAAAGTGTCATGGGATGCCTCTTTCTCTTGATTCTCTAGTATTGGATCCACTCCTGTGTAGTGAATGAATATTGTTATTGGGAATTCCCTTGGTCTTTATTAATTTATGCCCACCTAAACTCATTCCTAATGTAAGTTTTTCTCACTCCCATATTTAAAAAAAAAATTAAATTTCAGTCCTTGTGGAATCCAACATTCCAGGTTCTGTGCCACAAAAAATTTGAACATGTCAATGGGAATATCTCAAAGAGGGAGCCAAAACCATTCTCAATAATGGGGGTCCTGAGGTCGTTCTTCAATGTGGCATAGTAGTATAATAGCACCAAATGTAGAGAGTTATCTCATGTTTAGGACCATGGAATTATGTAGTTTTATATCATAATATTGTGATGGTGGAGTCAACTCATGATTATCGCATGTGGTATTATGTGTTTCCCACACATGGTAAAGCTATAAATAGCATCATGTGATGAGGATGTGGGGATAATATTACATTAAGGTCATAAAATTTGGATATTCACAAACACATTAAGATCATATTTCATATACAATAAGAAAATAGTTTAAATACATGATTCATAGACTTGGGGGTTATTGTTAGTTTAAGGTTGTAGAGCTCATACCATTGGAAACAGTTTAAGGACATGTTGCATGAACCCTTAAAAAAGGTTGAAGGTAATGTCATATAGACCATGATATAGATTAACATCATGTGTTGAGGGTGTTTAAAATAATTTAAGGTTGTGTTTCATGGACCATTACACCCTCAGATAAATGGCAATGAAGGTATGTGTGATATCCTCTCCATATATGGTGATCAAAGAGTATGCTCTATTGGAATAGACCTTATAAATTTCGTATGTATCTTCCCACTTGTGCTCCAAATTTGGTTCTTTTTTTTCTGGGTATCATCATCTTTCAAAGATCCAAAACCATGTCATCCTTATGAAGGACAATAGGAGAACCTTATTTTTGAAATATCACACTATCTTACTCTAGTGCCTTTTTAGATTTTACAAAGACTAGTTCCTGTTCTCTTTGATGGAATCCAACTCAGCTATATGGACTTTTTCCATTATTCCTAGCATCTACTGGTCATAGATAGCTACTCATAGTGATGTAAAATGAACCTCAATGTGTAATATTACCTCTGTTTCATACACCAGGGAACATGAAGTCACTAGGGTGCAATTTTGAGTCACTATCTAACAATCATAGAGGGTGTTGGGGATATTATTTGTCCAACAAATTTTTTATGGCCCACCATTTTCTAAAGGATATAGAGAGGATCCTTTTGAATTTCTCAATATTCTAATTTTCCTATGCATCATAATGAGATGTATGGTTGGACTAGAAGTTTCACTTGTCATACAATATCTTCTGCTCAACGTCCCATAATTTGGTGTTTTTGTCTATAAGAATAGAATGAGGAACTCTAAATCAATGAATGATAAGTGAGTTCATGAACTCGATCAGGGATAAAAATTTTAATTCCTTTAGTGGACTTATTTCTACCTCTTTGAGAGGAAGCCCATTGTGGTTAGAACAAACCTTCTCTAGTAAGATATTGCTAGTGGGTATGGTCCCATGACCTCGAGCATCCATAATGAAAGGGGAAAAAATACATGGTGGTGTAGAGAAGATTTGGTATTTGATATATAATATTGTAATTGATCTAGCATGCTTGAAACTTCTTAGAAATCATGATGCTATCATGAACCATGGTGGGGAAAAAGTATCCCAACCTCTGAATCTGGTGGGAAATATTGAATCCCACCGGATGGGCCCCATGGGACCTAACATGGAATTCCTGCCTGACCTGAGGTATCTCGCCTCCTTGTTTTAAATAGAGGATAATTCAATCAAACCCACATCCATATAGGGACTACTCAAGGTTATCCCCACTTTAGACTATGGGTGGTGTTGTATACTAGAAGATTTACTCACACTTAGTTTGTTCTGGTAGGATAATGCCACACTAGAGATAATAAATGATGGTATTTTTTCAATCAAGTGTTTTCTATGATGTGGGGGGACCTAGGGGTCCTCACACAGAAGCACTAGTAGCCATTTTTTTGTTTATTTCATTTCATGATCATCTAAAATGAAAGAAAAAATGACCCTTCATAATTCCACATGAATGATTTGGTCATCCTTGTTAGGATCTGCATTGGGTGTTGCCAAAATTTCCATGTCATCCAATCAACCATTCTGTGAATGGGAACATAAGTCACTTCTGAATGGGAAGGTAAGTAGGCCTCCAACATGCGATAATGCTGTAGTATGGGCATGTGACCTTTCTTTCTGATGATGTAGTCACCATTAATCTATTTAATTAATAGCTTAGAGTCTCACTTTACATGAAATCAGGGGACATAAATTTCAAGGTCCAACTCAAGACCAATAATTAGAGCCCGATACTCTCCTAATTATCAGTGCAGCCTTCTAACAAAATAAATGAATATAGAAGAATGAACTATATAGGAGTGATAAAGATAACCCCTAAGAACACTCTATTGATCTTGGTATTGTTGATTATTTTACCCATCATACTCTGAGAGGAACCATTAGAATGTATATTCCAACATGGTATGGTCTTCTCCATGGATATGATAGCATCATCTAAGAATTTAAATTCTATGGGATGTTCTTCATGGGTCAAATGGAGGTCATGAATTATTCTAGTGGCTTACCTTAAATTGATTTCTACATGATGAACTAGATGTCAAACTACTTAAGGACCACTGCCCAATGTGCCAGCCATCCTGTTATAATAGGGAAATTGAGAATATCAATCAGTGGGTCTACATGGGAAAACAAATATATATCGTGATGTTGTAAATAATTTCCTAACTTTTCCATTGTGAAAACCAGTGCAAGGAATCTCTTCTTGATAGGTGAGTATTCAGTCTCTGTGTTAAGGGTCATGTGACTAAGATTGTATAAACTATTTTTTTCTGAACTCATTGCTTTTCTGGGATAGAAGGACTTGAAGGGACTATTCTAGGGTAGTAATGTAGAGGAACCGAGGATTTTTCAAAATGAGTGGCATCAGAACTAGAGGTTGTAGAAGGCACATCTTGATATCCTCAAATGTAGTCTATAACTCATCATTAAATAGTTATTCTCTTTATAATCCTTGAGAAGGTCTTATACATTCTGGTTAGATTTACAATAAATCAGTGTATGTAGGCTACGTGGCCCTAGAGACCCCAGAACTCCTAGATGTTTCTTGAAGGATAAATTTATATGATGGACTTGATCAGATCTAGGTTAATATTCATACCACTCTATATTACATAAAATCTAAGAAATTAACTAAAGGTAACCTATATTGCACACTTCAAGGTGTTCATCATCAACTTTTAGGAGCATAGGAAGATGAACAATTTCTCGTGGTCTTTGAGATGGTCTTAATGCTATAAAGATTTGAGCACTAACTCATCCACATATCATTCCACCAATTTCTTGAGAATTGGTTTTAATATTTTTTGTATTGACCAATGATAACTATATCCAACTTTTATTAATCTAAAAGGAATCATGTGATAGAAAAATGCCCCTTATGGTTCTAGAAAGGTGGTGGACACCTCATCCTCAGGAGATATCTGAATCCAACTTCACCCAGAGTATCTATCCATGAAGGAGTGGTCTTGAAACCTTGTTATGACATAGATCAATAGATCTATCACTTGAAGGGAAAAATCATCCTTTATACAATAATGGTTGGGGTCTCAGATGTCGATATAGACTCTAATATTTCCATTCTTCTTCTTAACTAGGACCATGTTGGCTATCCACATGGGTTACTAGATTACCTTGAGGGATTTAAATTTGATAAGATTGTTAACTGTGGACTTGACCATAGTACTATGATATCAGTGCTTCTTTCGGGGAGGATTCTTGAATCTGCAACCACTCACTAGGAGGCCAAGATGATGAGAAATGACCTGAGTGTCCAGCCCAATAATCTCATAATTTCTTTAGGTGAATACATCCTAATGCTATTTTTTGAAGTCCACATACTACTGCTACTCCTTTGGATGCATGGATATGCTGATAAAATATTTCCTTGGGTCTTAATTAGTACCAAGATTCATCTGAGTTAGCTAATAAAAAGTGTTGGGGACCCTATTCAAATACATGAGGCAAATCTTTCAAATCCTATTCTTCATTTGAGATAGATGAATCAGTGGGAGGAAGAAGTTCTCCTAGACTATATGATCATTGGAAGAAATAGTTCATACATGGTAAGACATAGAATCCTCTGTTAGGGGTTATCCTTAAACTGAGACTATGGAGATGTAAACTATCAATACAATTCCATCCATCCTTTGACCACAAGGCCATTTATTATTGTTAAAGAAATGGGGTGAGTAGCTTCTATTGAGTATACCTTATTCTATAGAACAAATGATATTTCATGTATTGATTTTCATTGGGTGAACATGTTGATACTTAATTGAGGTAGGGGATTCTGGTACTATACATGCCTATCCAATATAGGAGTATGAGGTAATATAAGGGCACTCCATTTTCTTAGGTATAATGAATCCCTTTTTCTTATATAGGTTGACCCCAATCTAGTATTTTGGCCTCTAATAGATGAATCGGGAGGATGAATCCTCTATTAAATTATGCCCATGGATTGTTTTTAGTGGCAATCAGATCATTAGGGTAATTGATGAACCCAACCTTATAAGTCCGATCTTACTTCTCCTCTCTCTTGTAGTAGCCAATGTCTGGTTAGAATGATTTATAAGATTCAAAGATAGATACATCACCCTAGAGGAACCCTAGTTTACCATCGAGGGAGTATTTGAGGCTCTTGTGATATAAGGTGGGAAGCACTATGTGCAAATGAAGCTAGGATTTACCCAACATCACATTTTAGGTGGTATCCTATGAGACTACCATGAATTCTATATTTGATATCAAGCCAAAAAACTGGGAATTCATCAAAATATTTTCACATGGTTGCTGATTAATCTTATCATAACCCATAATTATAAAATTGGAGGGAGTTATATCTTAATTTATCAGTCCCATATTGTGGAGGATCCAAGTTAGGATGAGTTAATCCCATAACTAGTATCCACTAGGATATAATGGATCTGTACACCACTGAATTTTTATGTTATATAAAGAATTCATATGTTCCCCTGCATGATGACACCCTCTTCTTCCCCAAAAAATTAGATGATACATTGACACTCCTATTTCTCGGCCTCCTCTTCATAGTAAACCTCAATGGGATATACTGAAGCTTTGAATTAGAGTGGGATTTTCGAATCTTCTATAAGGGACTCATGCATTTATTTCAACAAGAAAAGATGCTAAAGGATTGAAAGCCTCATTGGTTTTTCAGTGAGGTGTTTCAAAAAATTGTATATACATTCCAGGGGAATATTTCTTCCTATGGAGGGTGTATCCTTGGTAGGGGGAATAATGGATACTGCTAGCAAAACCACTAGTGTTTGGATAATGTTATAAATATTATACTGGTGAGTAGCTAGCCTACTCTGAACAATTTTTGGTTGACTATCTTTCGTCTATGGTTGGGATTTGGATAGATGTGGATGATCATTGAATAGTCATGATGGAGATTCTTGGCTGACTAACACAATAAGATCCAAAGGAATACCTGATAGAGCAGACTAGCTAGAAAATACTTGTTGAGCCTTGCACAAAAACTTATTCATAGTCTCATTAGATTGAATGAATTTGTTAGCATGAGTGTTCTCATGACTCACATGTACTCATACTTTTATTAAATGATGTTTTCTAGAGGAACATGAGGGGTTTTCATGGATTTCCACACCATCGAGCATTATAAAGTGGTTAACTAGATCAACATCATTTACATAGGCATACTACCTCTCCTCATCTATGAATATATGGAACAGGAAGTACTCTGGGCGCATCTCGTAATCTAGGAGGTATAAAATCATGGATAATATAATATGGCTTCATCACCAGAAGGAAACTCTAATTTTCCTTACACTGTCAGTGCCAATTCATCTAATACTTGGATGGTTGCGATAAAGATGTAGGAGTAGTGAATTAAGGGAGAATTGAAACCAAAAAAGGTTTAGGATTTCCCAAATGAGCATAGTTAACACCATGAGCATGGGAAATTGCCTTTCATGACAACCAATCACTTATTTATTGGTTCTATAGCTGGGGGCCTGCTGCCACTCACCAGAGCCTTCACAGTTAGTGTCGGGACTGGTAGAGATATGTGTCACCAACATTAGGATGTTACACAACATGATTAATCCATGATACCCTTGATCATGTAGAAAATATTTGAACACAAACCATTCCTTGATGGAGTGTCTGAGGATCATATGGTATTGGTAGTGGTTAGAAATACTAGCGAATTTAGCTTCCTAAGACCTCTTACACTTAAGATATTTCAGAATTCCTCATTCTAGGGAACATATGAAATTGTATGGGGGCATGTTAGTCCCTGAAGGAAAAGGCCTAGTTTCGTTTATTTAGGAACAAAACTATGGGAGTCTGGCCATGACAGATGAATAAAGTGAAATTTTCTCATCTAGGTGGATACACATGATGATGCAGTACCTAATGATTCTATGTTAGGCTAGGCTATTCTTGGTAGAACTAGGATCAATGAGTCTCTTCAAGAAAAAGGGATAGCAGATCCACTCTATCTAGAACCACTTTATTCATGACGGTGGAAGTCTATAATTTTTCAAGTCTACTCACAATATCTAGAAGGGTAAATGAGCATTAAAATTTCCTATTATTATTCAAGACCTCCTATAGACACTAATACATTCAGGAGAACCCCTAGAATCATCCTTGGAAGTTTTAGGTGATAAGGATTGGGACCATCCCACTCTTAACATCCCTCATCCACATTAATAACATATATTCATTGGATAGTTTCCTATTGAGTGAATACATGATGCCATTAAATCAGGTGACAAAGTAATAAACTCACTAATTAGGAATATTATTTCACATGAATAGGTTAAAAATAATTTTCTTTCATGTGGTGGAAATAAAATGATAGATGAACTATCAGTGGAGATACTCCCATCCGACATCGGAACTTATGGGCAACTAGCTATACCAAACAGACACAGTCCCTTCTAATGTCTGAACAAAGCATCATAGTTTAATGGGATTTTCTATTATAGGGTCCCCAATATAGGTACAACCGTAGAATTAATGTGTCCTAGGTGCTTCATAGGGTCACCCACCCCATTGAACGTTGTGATGACGGGGTTTTCAAATTGGGGGGGGGGGGTTCTCGAACATTGTTCACCCACGTGAGGTAGGACTTTTCATCAAGTGGGATTTACACCTATCGTGTCTCCAAGGCTTCTAAGAAAGATGTGAGAGTAACTATCACAACATATTGGAAAGGATATATAACCACTAATGAGTTGATAGGATCATCAACTACGGGATTATGCCATTCATCTTAGGGAGTAGCAATACCTAGATCCTGAAGTGGATAATTATGATGCTCATACTGGTTTAGAAACTATTACCTTTTTCATTTTCCATATCTTGTGGCTTCCGTTCAGAATACATGTGTTAGGATACCAATATCAAATGGGGGTATTTGTCCAAGGAGGACCAGGTGAACCACTAGAGGAGAGATCAAATCCCTTTGGGAATTTCCACATTTCAAGAATTGCTCAGTAATGAGTTCATTAATGAGCCTTTTTTTCTTAAAGCTGCCGGGGCAAGGTGGCCATCATATGTTTCGTCTGCACTTTAAGAAGATCCTATAATTGGTTAGAGGACTCAACATTCCCCTTTATCTTATCAAGATTCTGATAGGTAGACAACAATGCCTCATTGAGGGGATCTCTAAGGTCAAGTGCCTGCCTATGCTAATGTGTGATAACACCTATTGAAGGGTATGTACAGAACTATATAGTCTCTTAAGGTGGATATTCTTGAAAATATCTTGTGTTTGTGCCCTATTTCTAGGATTCCTAAGTTGTTAATTGAAAATCATGTTATCCATGGAGGTATCTAGAAGGGAACTCCCATCATTGATGGATAGACATGACTATTACTGGATAGGGTTGAAATGGAGAGCAACATATTATCCCAAGAATCTAATATGTACATACATAGATGATTATTCAATAACTTGGTGGAGCAATTTAAGTATTTTGATGTAGGTTTCTTGAATGGTATGGTGATAGACATACAAATTAAGATTCTCTCAAACAGGGATCAATGAAATCTCAATATTTCTAAATTTTTTGTCAATGACATTGAGTTTATCCTCAATCAATAGGTAAGGTATCTTCCAATGATGAAGGTGGTGAATTGTCTCACAAATAATCTGGTGCAAACTCACTAACTGGTCCTATATAAGGGAATCTGGTAAGTCAAAGTTTATTGTTGTAGAATACCACTTATAACTAGTTAATGGATTGTTCCTACCACAATACCTTTTTCATAGAAGAATATTCATGTTCTTGGGTGGCCAAAACCCTAATTAGAGCTGTCCAATATATGGGTGGTCGCACCAATGTAGACTGGTTCAAATGATGTTTTACTAAGAGTGGAGTCACTATGTGATCCAAACATCTGCTACATGCTAGAACATCTCTCAGAGGCAGCTCTAACATCATTTTCAAATCCCTATAGAATGGGGTGTTCTCCATTACCACATGTATGAGGGTGACAAAGTCCATCTATAGCTCGGTAGAGAGCTTTCCATCTGAGGGCGTCAACCTAGACCCTGACATCTTCCCAACTTCCTCTGTATATGAATATAGGAGGGAAACAGGTATAAATGAAGATTAATTTACTGGAATCCCTTAGTAGGGAATCATAACATACCCTACCTACAAGTACCTATAGAGGGATATGGGGTTCTAGTGGACCTTGGCCTCTATGATCATGAATCTCAATGGCCATGTTCCATTCCCTAGATCTAATAGTTTGGGTGACTGCTCCATCATCCGTTTATCTATAACCTCAGAATCTGATAGGTTAATGAATTCAATGATGATTTGGGGATTCCCAGGGTTTCACCTTCGATGGTGAGTGTTACCCTTATTCCATGGGATGGTTCTTTAGGGGAGGGTGTATCTTTGGAATGAGGAGGAACTCAAATATCATTTTCATTGGAGCAGGGAGGACCTATACTTTTATTATAGAGGCATGAGGAGGACCTCCATGTTCACTAGTGAAGGTAGCAGGATGAGGACCTTCGTAATGGCTGATAGAGAGGGGAGGACCTCCGTTTTGGTTGGTAGCAGCATGAGGACATACATGCTGGTTGATGAAGATGTGGGTAGGACCACTTCTATGGTTGTCGATGGAGTAGGGAGGACTTATTCTCTAGTTATCCTCATTAAGGGATAGAACATTATGAATATCATTAGTGTCGATGATTGAGAGAGTCAACTCGGCCTGCCTATGAGGCTACTGAGGTCTCGATCCAAATTAAGGGAATGTGGATCCCTATTCACCTATTGCATGGATTTGAAGGGGTACAATGATGGTGGAAGGATCCATATAAGACATAGAAGATTCCCCATTTTTTGGCATTATACAGGGTATTCCCCTGATGTCTACTCTAGGTGCTGTGGATGAGGGCTGGAAAAGCTGGGGTGAAGTCCACCTACTCGTTGGCCCATGGGACCTATTAGTGCTGGTGTGGACAACGCCTGGTGGGAGACCTCTTGGACAGTTCCCAAGTAGTATTCATATCTATCGAGACTCAAAATTTCCTTAAATACATGATTTAGGGGAGTGAGTAATCATAGTGCTTAGTGTAGAGACTCCAGAAGTACTTTGTTGGAAGAACATGGGGTTGTTTTCCCCTGGAGTTTCCCTCAGTGGCGGCGATGTCAATGAGGTAGTGACACCTATAGGTCCCGACAGACTATATCCCTAATATGATTGAAACCCTCATAATAATATGAATAGACTAGGGTTTCGATCACCCTATTGTGGATGATCTCAGATGGTGAGACTGGTTGTGGGTTCCTAGTAGTTGATGCCATGGCACAGGTCATGGTGGAAGTATAACTATTCGAGATCATCAAATTATGGTTCCTTATGCCCTAGTGCCTACAAGCACTGGGTTTTTGGTTTCCCATAGCTTGAGACCTATAAGTAGTATAGATTCATATATCAGTACAAGTATAGGTAAATCAATTCCCAATGGCCTAACATCATCTAATCTTCTAAAAATGGAAAGGGATCCACACTGATAGTGTAACAGACTGAGATGTCCAATGCTAATTGCACCAATTTGCAAGTGAGTTCCATGATGGGCCCACTGTTTCCTTGGGGGAATTTTGTTGATGGTCTAAATCAAGTGACATGAAAATACAATGGTTCCATGAATGCAACTAGTCCCCATAGTTTAATATAATAATTTCAAGTCAGGTTCACCATTATTGTTTCCGAAACATTCATTGTGGCCACAGATCACGTCACATGCATCGAATTCTTGTTTCACCACATTAATTCTTTCAAAAGGCAGCTAGATTTTAACAATTTTCTTAGTGATGAATGCAGCTTGATTGAAATGGGATGATGGTATGTCAGTCCCTCTCATGGATTCCTCTTTGGAACTTGTTTCCCAGCTTGGTTCTCCCTCAATGATTTATTCATGTTTGTGGAACTCATTCTGAATTCCATCTCTACATGGGAACAAATTAATTGTGCTATTTATATCTCAAAAGGTAAGTAACCTTCAGTAAAGATAGTAGTCACATTGGACATCTATGGGAATGTATGGAAATTCGGTATATTGGGCACCTACAAATCTTTCTACAAGGAGGGAATCTTATTTGAGGTATCTTATGTGCATAAACTATGGAATACCATTTTAATTATGAAGTAACTGACAGCAAGGATGTAATTATTACAATGAGTTTTACCTCATGAATCCCATGTTTATTTCATGGGATATTTATTATAGGATAGGTAACAAGATCCACATCCTATAGAGATGGATCACAACATCCTGTTGAGATAGATTAGGTCCCAAGCATAACATATTTTATAGATAGATCAGAATTCCGTATTTAGGAAGATAATAGAGGTGCGTACCTTGAAGTAAAGAATTCATACCTGGGTTGATGATTTTAACATCATATTGTGGCAGATACAGATTCCCTATTGAGGTGGATATGGATGGTGGATCAGAAGGCCCAATTAAGGAAGATCCAGATGGATGATCATAACACCTTATTAAGGAAGATCTATAAGGATGTGTTTCCATAGGAGGTTAGAAATCACACCTGAGTTGGTTGATCAAAATTCCCTATTGAGGCAGATCAAAGATGGT
Source organism: Viscum album (assembly GCA_963277665.1). Taxonomy (NCBI): domain Eukaryota; kingdom Viridiplantae; phylum Streptophyta; class Magnoliopsida; order Santalales; family Viscaceae; genus Viscum; species Viscum album. Next base: position 1,043,487,422 of record OY728166.1, read on the forward strand.
GGATCAGAATACTTTATTGAGGTAGATCCATATAGTGGATCAGAACTCCCTACTGAAAAAGATCTATATAGAGGATAAAAACACCCTATTGAGGAGGATCTACATGGAGGATCAGAACACCCTATTTAGGTGGATCCATATAGAGTTGTTTCTATAGCATGGAAGAAATCACCCCCGGTTTAGTCGACCAAAACACAATATTGAAGTGAATCAAGGATGGTGGATCAAAACTCACTATTTATGTAGATCCAGATGGTTGATCAAAACACCCTATTGAAGGGGTTCCAAATTGAGGTGTGTTCATAGTATAAAATAAGTCACAACTGGGTTGGTTGAATAGAATGCCCAATCAAGGTAGATCAAGGATAGTGGATTATAATTACCAATTGATGTAGATCTAGATAGAGGAACAGAATTTCCTATTGAGGTAGATTTAATTGGAGGATCAAAACTCCCAATTGAGGATGATTCATAATGGTGGATCATAATAACCTATTAAGGTAGATATAGATAGAGGATCTGAATTCCCTCTTAAGGAAATTATAGATGTTGGATTAAAACATCCCATTGAGGTGGATCAGGATGGAGATGCGTCTCTAAGAGGGAAGATGTCACATCTGAGTTTAATGTTGCCAGGCTTAACCTTACAGAGGCTTCTTATGCACCCTATTTTATATAATAGTATAAAAACCACATAGTTTGATGTCATATTTTAAGGTTATCTGATAGGAATAATCTACACAGTTTAACATAACGTGGTAAGGATGCTCACATTGTGGCAAGAGAGTCTACACGGAATAGTGTGGGGATTACACATGGAAGCTTCCCTATATGGAGGGTTCATATCTCATGGTGTGGGAGTGGGTGGAATCCCACAATGATCATTCATGGGGAATATTATTCTCATCAAATAGGGAATGGTTTTAGTTTTATGTCATGTATTGAGGAATGTTTTGTACAGTTTGACATCTTATGACTAGTATTTGAATATAGGAAGTTTTATATCACGTATCTTGATCGTGTAATGTATCACTCTTCAAGAGGACAATATCATGGAGAGAGGAATATCTAGAATAATGATCCTCTTTAAGATATGTGCACATTTTCCCTCAAATATTCCATCTTTATGGCTTACATGACCATCGATTATGCTCTTATTTGAGATATATGGCATTGGCACTACCATAGAGGAGTGGAAGTCATAAGAACCGATGTTAGGGTCCCTGATCTTTGGAGAAATGGGTATTGTGATACCTAGGATTTGGATCAACATGTATGGTAATGACCACACTATAAGAATATGGGACACTGGGAAGGGGACCAAGATGTTGTAGTGTGGAAAAGTGGTGTGAGAAGAGGGATCTAGAACAAGGGAAACATATGGATTCAACTAGTATAGTTGTGAACAAAATTTTGAGTTGTGTGAAAAAATTAATGTTTTGTACAAGAATTAGAGTTACGTGATGACCAGCAGTGTGAAAACGAAGCTTCTCTTTGCATGAACCATACCATCCTATGGATTAGTTGCATGAAGACCAGTCTACCATGGGTCAAGACGTGTTTGGGCCAACAAGATGTTTTTCACAGAAGTTCTCTACTATTGAGGGTCCATTGTCTATAGTTTTCATGCTGAAGTGGAAGATATAATGTTGTGTATATCAGAGTGTCATTTTTTATTGTCCAGATCCTCTCACTAGATGGGGGCGAGATTATATTTATATCCAAAGTCTAATTCAATTGGTGTGAAACTCCTTAGGTATAGAACTACTTTGCACACATCTTCTTCTTTCTCCCCTATGTCTAGGTCATGCAACAAGTCCTGTTTGACATCAATTATTTCATGAAACTACAAGGTTGTGTGATGAAGCTATGTACAATGATGCATTCTTGCACACAACCCTGCTGTTTTGTGCACATGTTCCTTGAGAACACGTTATAATTGAGGGGAAACCATGGAACTCCTCTTTTCCTCTATTAGCCAAGTATTTTGTGAAAAAATTTATCTTTTCCCACATTCTATATATCTTTCATGCAACCCTATGCTCGGCCTTCGAAAGGTTCTTCATAATTGTTTGGATGCTCCATTATTCTAAAATTGACTGTTATACGTTTGAGATGAGATTTCAACTCCACCACCTTCTCCCAATGATATTGATGTAGCTAATCATCATATCCTATTGGTTAATCGTCAATTTTCACATATTCACACTCTTATTCAAGAGTATTATTTCCTTGTTTTGATGAATAATGAATAACATGACTGGGATCATATCTTCAATCCAAATCGATTTTAAGGAAATATCAGAGATAATACTATGGAGCATAGTCATATCCCTACTAAATTTACATGATCTCTTCGATATATTCTGGAATGTTGTCTAAAATTTTCCCATATCCATACTCTTCTGAAATGCAAGGAATATTGTTATCATATCCTAAGAATAATATTAATGTAGGTCTATATTCATTTCCATGATAAAGAATCCCATCAAGATAATTTAGTAGTAAAAAAAGTATGTGCTTATATTTATAGAAAATATAAAATAATTCCTTAGAATATTATGAGGAAAATACTAGAGTCACCTAGGAGGGTTCCCACCCATGATGGTCATTATGCACAATTCATGACTTAAGCTTCCCCATAAAGAGCCTCTAAGAAAAAACATCACTAAGGGTAATATTTAACCCATTAGAATCCTCGTATCCTTACCCATATCACTACAGTAATTCTTGATTCCCTCCAACATATATCAATAGATTCCTAAGGACCTGTTAGATTTTTATTGGAAAGTTAAAGGAGATGTTTTTGTGGAACCCCTCCCCATGTACTATGATCACCCGCACTAGAGTTCCTTTTCCGAGTTTCTACCATATATGTCCTCCCCATAGAAATATAAAGATTGACCATAGTAATTCTTCTAGTCATGGAGTGAGATAAAAAAGTCATCCTCTCAACTAGAAGATCAACTAGGAAGAATGTCCTCCTATTTCTATTACACTAATAATTAGTAACCAAGATGTTTCTCCCAATGGAAACCAGATCTTGGACCCTCAAGGTCATTCCTAGGTTATATGATGTACATGCCCTACTTGTAGTCAGATGTCAAGATGAAATTGAATTCCTCACCATAAAAACAAGTATAAAGATATGCATTGAAGTCTTCTCCATGGTATTCACTATGAATTTCTTCCCATAGTGAAATCTCCTCCAAATAAGAAGATCATTCCCTTGTCAAAACTACTTTGAATATGCCCTCATATCGTGATGACCTTGTGATTTTGAGGAAAACCACACAAATAACCTCACCAATGTCTTGTGATATATCATCATAGTAAGGAGACAATCTTAGGATAGATTTATCTTTTTTTTACCTCTTGTAGATGACTTATTCTATTATACAATGGATGGGATTCCAATTTTTCTTCCACCACTCTATAAGGAAAACAAGAAGCACCTTCTCTAGTTAGATTAAGTATTTTAATATATCTATGAGGGTGGAGATAATATCACGAATATGAATAAATAATTATCCTAAGTCAATATATAGTCATAGTATATCCCATAGGAGCCTATAAATATGAAATAATGAAGTCCTTAAGCAATAAATGATTAAATTATTTTCATCTAAATATGTGGATAACTAATTTTCATATATAGGAGAAAAATAGGTATTAGGGAAAGTATTTATATGATGTATTGATATTAGGATAACTATTCCAACATAAATAATTAGAATCATTATAAGATATATGATATCCATATTTGTGAAGATAATATTGAAATATCCAACTGGAATTAATTATTTGTTCGAAGGCTATATGTGAGCTGATCACCATTAACCAAGATGATGTGTAAATCAAAGGGTGAGGTGGACAAGGAAGGTTTCATTTTACTCCATTTCTCAAAAAATAGAGTTCACCAATAAAGACTTCATGAAAAATCTTTTATTTAGGAAAATTTTAAGGAATAGGTTCTATACATCCTAACTAGTCTATATACTAGAGATCCCATCATCTCTAAATCACATAAATGATACACATGGTGGGAGAAACCCATTCAAAAACACTTACATTGGGAATCTAAAATTTTTTTACATACCACTCTCTTAATAAAGGAAAAAAATTTGGTTCTTGTAATATCATCATTAGAAAGTAACTCACACATGAAGCATGGATTATATTCAACTTATTCCCACATTATATTTAGTAAAATCAAAATGGTAGATGAAATAGCCATTGCAGCAGTGATATGAGAGAAGACTCATACCATAGGTTTGGGTTAATTTTAACCACCACAAATTACCTTGGGGGAATCAAAAGATTAGTTAGTCCAATATGTTATGGTGGAAGATATAAATCAATGCTTGTCCGTACATATGGGATAATTTATAACAAAACCTCTCCCCCACCCCACAATAGTCAATATTTTCCATATTAGTTGAGGTAACTTAGAAAAATACTTCATAGTTTCTCCCAATATATTATTCATCCACTTTGTTTGGAAACAATCAGTGGATATTAATGGTAATTACCTTAGTGACCCATGGTGAACTCCATTAATCCTAGGCCCACTGGATTTTTGGGAGAGGATACAATTTGTTCTGGAACTATAACTGGAGTGGATCGATTATTGGCTACCCAAGATTTCCATCCACTATAATCACATTCAGAGAGGCTAGTCATCATCCATCCTTCATTAAATTTGTGCTCAATAGTGACTAGTAGGTTTAGTTTGACCTCATCGTGCTAAATTGAGTTCTAGACTGGTGTGTCTGCACTCCATCCACTTCCAGCTATTTCATGTCAAAGGACTACAGTAAGAATCTTATCACATAATAACCAGAAGATGCATGGTTTGAGGCTCTTTGGCTCAAGAATATACCTAATAAATTCAATTTCCTCACTTAGAGAATTAGGAATAAGTCTGTACCAACTGATAATAAAGTCAAGCAGTGTGGTGTTTCCATTACCTCTCGATGTGTTTGCTGTAGGAGACAAAATGAGGAAAGCTCGAGCCACATTTTCTTTGAAAGTGAGTGGGATCATGAGGTATGGAATTTATTTGGGGGTTTTACTACACTCTCTTCTTATTTGGGGGTTTTATTTGGGGTTTTTATTTGGGGATTGTGAGAACAACTTTCTCTGTTATTCTACAAGTAGGCTTATGGTGTTTGTGGCAGGTGAGGAATAGGCACATTCATGAGGGGGTGGTGTCTTTAGGCCACTCTATTATTATTTAAACTAATTATTTGATTCAGTATATGGTATAGATGTTAACTAAATGGAGGGAAGCACTATCCTTATAGAGGATCTGTACAGGTTCCAGCGGTCATCTGGGAGGCAGATGATCCTTAGGTAAGTGGATTTACTGGACGCCTCTAGCTAGGGGGTTGAAGGTTAAATATAATGGCTCCTATATCTATGGTGTTCTGAGAGGTGGGGTAGTGGTGTGTGATAGCACAAGATCAATTTTAATTTCTTTCATGGCTCATTTGGGATAGGAAAAAACACTTCAAGCAGAGGCATTAGCCATGTTGTCGGGTCTTTGTGTGTGCAGACATTGACATATGAATATCTCAGATGTTAAAATTGATTATCTGATTTTATATAATGCTTTTCCGGGTCTTGGTATGATCCCTTGGTCAATTTATTATATCATTAACAAATTCCATGCCATCCTGGGTGATTATTTTAAATTAACCCATACCTGGAGGGAGGGAAACAAAGTAACAGACTACCTGGCATCTCTTGACTTTTCTGGCCCCGAGAACTTTGTTTTTCAAAATTTCAGCCGCCTGCAGCTGATGGGGATCAATATCATTAGATTAGATTGCCTCAACCTCCATTATTTTAGAACCCCTTAGGTTTTTTTATATTGGCCAGTCTTAACGGGCCTTCCTTCTTGTACTTCTCTTTTCCATGAATAAAAATTTATATGATGGTGATGACGATGGTAATTACCTTATTATTATATGAATAATTTATTAGAGAACATTGAGAATAATGGGAGAAATATCATAAGTAAGTTTATCCAAAAATAATTTTAATTAAGGTAAAGACCAATGAGGTTGCTCATTTTTCCATCAATATATATTCAAAAGGTAAAGTATTTCAGTACACATTTTATAAAGATATGATTCTCATGGAATTATTTTCGTCATTGAATTCCATCAACATAGGATTATTAATAAAAACAAAACAAATTTTTTTCTATAAGGGTATGAAAACAATTTTTTTTAATCTAAAATGGATTCTAGACTGAAACACATGGAGAATATTTTCACAACACGCATTAGAGGTAGGTTTTAAATTTCAAACTACTTAGAATACTCATATTTTATCCACATGATGATTTTCTCCCAAAAAATTTGGAAAGGGGATGGGCATATCTCACCCATCACCTAAATAATTTGATGATCCTTCCTTCTAGGAAATGTTACCCTAATATGAGAATGATATAGAATAATGAAATAAACTCAATATTGAACTTCTCAGAGTTAATATTCCCACTAAGTTTAATTTATAGGATAAGGTCAATGCCTACCCTCCAATACCTATTCAACCAAAAGAAACTACCCAAAAATTAATATTGGAGTTAAGACATGAAAATAGGTCTAGTTATAGGTCAGGGATTTATCTAAACTTGATAGCCTTAGTGTACTGTGAGTTTCATCTATTTGGGAGACAACCAGTGTCATGAAAAGGGATTAACCCCATACCAAATAAAACTAGACATCTGTTGTTGAAATAGGAAATCCAGAAATATCAAACCCCACCCCTACCAATACTCAAGAATCTACCAATTCATCAATCTGAATAGAATTCCATGAGTACACTAAGACCATTGTTTTAAAAATGGAGGCTATGGGAGGATGGAATGAATCCGTTAATCCAAAGAGGAAACCATTACCTAAATTGGCGGACTTCAATCCTCCCATTTCTAACTTTGGAAACCTGACCTTCTCAACATTTAATATTACCTTACACCTAAAGTAGTATTTTGAGGCAATTTGTATCTTGATGTAGCCCCATGATGGAAGTGATTAAGCAATATGGAGCAACAAACACTAATTTTCTATGTAGATATTAGAGGGACATGGATTCTTCTTGTATGTAAACATTATAGTTGGGTATATTTTAGGATAGAAAGACCTTTTTCAACTATCTGCATACCACTTTATATCGACACTAAATAATATTATGATCCTCAATCTCTCAAATAGTATGTAGCATGAGAATGAGACAGTCTTGAATTTAAATTCTATATGGAAGGGTCTAACCCAATCCATAAATATTCAACTTCTATAGGATATTTGAATGAAGATATGTATATAAAATCATTGTGATGAATTGTAGACACTACTGATTCCATTGAATTACTCAAATGGATTTATAGAGTTTGGGATGGTTGAAAAATGTCAAGATGTTGATATCTGATGCTCATGTTCCAAATCTTGGCCAATAAGGAAAATAAAAGGAAAGAGAGAATGAAAAAAAAGAAATAGAGAATGTTAAAAATAAGTTTTTTACCTATATCTACATCTATCATTTTTTTCATGATCTTAAACACCATCCTATTTATATAAATAATTTATTTAAATTACTTTCAATATAATTAATGAATTTAATGTGGGTAATTACCTAAAATCATCAAGTTCATTTAAAGACGTTATGAAGGTGTTGGAATATCTCTTTACACTCTTAAAATACTAATAATTATCTTATAAGATCCATAAAAGGCATGAGAGTGAAGTAGAGGTGGCAGAATTTGGAGTTGGACCTGTGTAGACTGTACCAACTAGTCGATACAGTGAATCGGCTAACCAATGAATTGGTGGAATTAGCCCTTATACAACCGATTAACCATTGGTGGAACATTTTCCAACTAGTGGATCCACTAGAGATGCATAAAGTCTATTTGAAGGCTTCTGGATAAACACTATCAACTAGTATCTCATGGGTGGGGTATTCCAGAAACCCTATGATATAGGTATCCTAAATGCTACCCGGTGTAGGCTACTGGGTGCCTAGTGGAGTTGGGAAGACTTCGGCAAGCCCACATTTATTATGGTCTGAAGACCATTATGATCGCCCATTCTAGGTTCATTATAGTAGACTATTTTAAATATTTTCCTATCCTTTTTAGAGACTATAAAAGTACTCTCCTAGGCCCTTGAATATCTAATGTAGTTACAGACTTTCTCTGAAATTAAAAATCGACGGCGAATTGCTAAAGTACTCAATTCATCTCAAGAAACCTCATATTTAAAATTATTTAAAGGATATCTAACCATTCTCACAATGTATTTATCCTTCATTTTACTTATTATATTAAGATATTTGTGTGCTACTTTTTAATGAGTTTTCCTTAAGTAAAATTATCTTTTTTAAAACTCAATTCACCAATGGTTCACACTCTAAAAAAGTGCAGGATGGGTTTCTTGATGACTGAGCATGCTCAAGAGGGTGATCAAAAGAAAAAATTATAATGGATATTTTAATGTTCACTATTGAGACTAATGGTTTTATATAATAGAACTCTTGAGTTGAGGGGTGAAGACATAAAGGCATACATTGAGCTTTATCCACACTCCGTATCAACTGTCTTTGTTTAATATTTACTTTTCCGCATCGAATCATTCAATATCATCTAAAAAACTTGAATATTTTTTATTTCAATTCTTATATACTCTATTTACTTTGATATATTCTTTATAAACTTGGATTTATGTCATCAAGTATCAAATTTGTTTTTCTCACTTTATTATTTCAAAATCATTTAATTTTGGCATTATTCTTTCATTATGCTTTTAAATTTTGAATGGTAAATTCAATCTCTACCCTATTACCATAATATTTAACCAACAAATGGTATCAAATGATAATTTTATTTTTTATCAAAGAAATATGTTTTTTTTAAATTTCCTTCATTTTTAATTTATTTTTCAAATATTTAATTGATTTAAGAGTCCATTTTTATTATGGAATCTATTTATAATTCATACGATCCAATTTTTGACAACACTTATTATTCCTATTTAAATAATTAAATATCAACATTACATGGTAGTATTTCTTATCATGTATGGATGATTTTAATGCATGATTATATTAACCCTAATGAATTTTAAGAAACGTTGACTCCTACAGATATTATGAATTTTGAATTGAATCACAAAGCTATGAAATCTCTAAAATGTGTTCTTGATAAAAATGTGTTTAATCATGTTTACATACAAAAAAATACTTATGATATTTAAAAATTGATTAATTTAACACAATAATTCACAAAAAAAATCAAGGGAACTTGATTATATTATTTCATTGGGATTTTGAATGTTTTACTTTGAATTCTGATAAATCTATTAGAATCATGTTTATGAGATTTAATGAAATCTTTAATGGTCAAATGTCCCTCGGTGATGAATTATCTATAGAAATGTTCTTAATGATAATCTTTCGAGTGTTACCAAGATTCTAAGAACCTAAAATATTATCCATACAAGAATCTAAATGCGTGAAAAAGATGGAGGTATAGGGACTCATCAAATCCTTAACAAAATATGATACCACGATGAAACATAAAGTTGATGAGGATGATAATGAAGCCAAATAAGTCAAAAAATCCATTTCTCTCAAATCGAATAATTATGAACAATTCACATGTGAAGTTCTAGATGATGTACTTCTTACTAATAATATGTTAAATCACTACCAAAATAAGAACTTCAAAAAAATATCCAAAAAGAAAAATCAAAAGGTGGAATCAAAGGTCATGTGAAACAAATATAAAAAGGAAAGGTCACATCAAACTGAATTTCCCCATCTACAAAATAAAATCTAAAATAAAATAAGAAATGTAAAAAGGATTTTAAAGTCTCTATGTAGAGTGAAAGTGATTATTCCATGGACTAAAATTCGTCATCTACATCAAGTAACTCAACCCAAAGGGAATCATGGAACATATTGATGAAGACGTCGATGATAGTAATCCAATTCCCATTTCCTACCCCTCTTCTCCTTCTCCTTATTTTCATTCTCCTCTTTCTTCTTCTCCTTACTCCTTCAATCATGAAAATTATAAAACAAAAATATTCTGAAAATCAAATTGAAAATTGATATCATCAACTTGATTATTTATATCATAGACTCTAAAATTATTATAATAATTTTTTTAATTAAAAAGTTAATCTCTAAAAGGAAAGGGATCTTCGAATCCAATAAAAATAAGAACTCATCAAGAAAATAAGAACAATCTGATATTCATAATATTGAATCCACTGTTAATGAACATAAAATTTCTCCATTTAAATTTACCTAAGGTGAATAAAATATAAATAAAATTTTGGGATGTAAAAAACCCAAAAAATATTTTGATGACTTTGGTTACTCTAATTCAATGAATTATTTGAAATAATAACTGATAACTACTTTGGTAAAAATGTTTTTTTCAAGATTTTTATTAATTGATTACAAATAAAAATTCAATTAATATATGTTTTTTATTGAAAAAATATGCATTCTATAAGACCAAATTCAGTTCATATCTCTTCCAATTCTTCAGAAAGAAAACCCTCTAAACAAATTTGAATTCGAAAATCACTATTGGATAATGTAAGTGGACCCATGTTTGTGTGGGTACCAAAAACATCAATAATTTAATTTTGTTAAAATTGTTTCTTCTGATTAAAGACAAATATGTAATGTGGTTCCTATATTCTGGTTTCTTGAGGCACATGTGAGGTGGCCTATTTGAATTCAATAAAATAAATAAACAATAAGGAGGCTGCATCACCATTAAAAATAATTAAGGGGGAAAGATAAATGGTGAAGGTACCATTATTTTTTCTAACTCAACATTAATAAAAAAAAATTATTCATTAAAGGATTGAGACAAAATCTACTATGTTTAGTATGTTTGGTTAAAGTGGTTTAAAAATCTATTTACAACATGATTTCTGGGAATTTTTTAATTCAAAAGGAAATATTTTATTTACCACTTCATGATTTAAAAATTTCTATACTATTAATTTAAAATATCTTTTTATCCAGAACATTAAATGTTTGAGCACACAAATGAATGACTATTGGATTTAGTATAGATGCCACAATCATTGTAGCTGACATTACCTTTTCAAGACCTATATATATTAATAAGTAGAATATTTTTCAAAATTTCATATGAATAAATACACGGTTTTTGAATCTTTATAACATAGTAATAAACGTAATTCATCTTTTAAATAAACAACAATATTTATTCTTCAAAATTTTGTAAACTGATCTATATAGACCTTTTTTGTCCTAAGAAAATTTAATTTAGATGAGGAAAAACCTATACTCTCATTATTATTGAAAAATTTTCAATATATACTTGGGATTATTTCTTAACTCATAAAAGTGAAGCTTGTAAAGCCTTCATCATGTTATGAAAAATTGTTTCAAATGAAATGGTTTCAAAATTATTTAAATCCCCAATGATCATAGGGGAGTGTTCAATTATAAGTAATTTACTTTTTTGTATTCTTTTATATTATATAGTCAATATTTTTTGTGGTCCTCAAACCCCTCATCAAAAATGGGTAGTAGAGAGGAGAAATCCAAAAATATATGAAATTGCTTGAACACTTTTAAATGAATTTTATATTATATTTGGTTTTGTCCGGGGCTATGAATATTATATTCTATTTCATTAATAAAAAAACCCCTACACACTTTTTAATAACAATAAAAATAAGAAGGTATTTTTTTAATAAAATGATTGAAAATGTTTTATTTTAAATGTATAGAAAATCCTGGTAAAATTTATTCTAAATTAAATAAATGTATCCGTATTGGGTACTAAAAATCAATAAAATATTATCATATATTTAGAAAAAAGACCAAAAAGGTGGAAGAATCAGTTTATGTTTTCTTAAAAAAATTTTCTCAAACCTCTTCCTGAAATTTGTTTGAAAATGATATTTTAAATAGACCTTTTAAAATGAATTAATTTGAAGAAGAAAAATAATTTACTTCAAATTCATTGATTAATGATTTAAAAAAAAATCCAAATACAATCTTCTTGAAAATTTCATTAATGATTTAAATTAGGATATCATTCTCATAGATCAGTCATAAATAATATTCTACACCTACCGTCCATATCTCACCTTAAACCCCAAAACCATGATGATTCCCTTAATGATGAAAATTAGTTGCCCACTAGATATGAAAAACTTTATCAATTCACTTAAAATAATGTATGGAATATTATGTAAGGCCGTAATGGTTTTAAATTTATAATATCTAAATGGGATATCTAAAATAAATTGGAAGAATCTTGTAATATCCCTATAAACATGTATCATCTAGTTGTATAAGTTTATAACCAAGGATAAGGAATCAACAATGGTGAAACATTTATTCTCATAGCTTGGTTATAATTGAAAACATCTTTTTCACATTCACTGATTAAGTTAATTTCAAAATTTTTCAAATGGATGTCAAAATAAATTTTTTAAATGGGTTTACATGCAAAAATATTTTTTTTGAACAACCACCTAGTTTTGAAAATCATCCTATTCCAAATTATATTTTTAAACATACCAAATTTTATTATAGACTAAAATAATCCCCTTGAGCATGGTATGAGTGTACTTCAATCTATCTTATATCAAATGTTTTTGAAATGGGAAAATACAATTCAAATCTCTTTTAATTGAATAGGCCAAATGAAAAATTTCTTGTTCAAATTTTTATTGATGTGATTTTTGGGTCTACCAATAAAAAATTCTATTCTGAATTTTCCAATTTAATGAAAAAGTATTTTGATATGATATTTATGGGAAAAAAATATTTTTTATTAGTTTTTCAAATTTTAAAACTTATAAAAAAATATTTTTAAACTAATAAAAATAATCTAATGAACTCTTAAGAAGATTCATAATGGATCATACAATAGAAATTCACAATCTCATGATTTTTACTTGTACATGTATGTCTCTTGAAGCTAGTAAGATGGTTGAAAATAATGATTATATATGTATCATTGGATGTATCTTTTATGTTACAAAAAAATGACTTGATATAATGTTCACTATTTTTATTTTTGTTCAATTTGAATCAAATTAAAAGTAATAACATTTCAAATATATAAAAATAATTTGTTATAAAAGTTTCTAAAAATACCAACCTATAATTTCCAAATGAACCCACTTTTTAATTATATTCTTTCTATGATTCTGATTTTGGTGGATTCCAATTAGATGAGAAAAGTAAGTGTGGAAATTTTTATATACTAGTAAAATTAATTGTCTCATGCAGTAGTAAGAAGCGAAATTAAATTTTTCTTTCCACAACCAAAGAGAAATACATAACCGATGGGAGTTGTTTCATTAAAATTATATGGTTAAAACACACTCTATTTGTCTTTGACATAACATTTATCAATGTACCTATCAATTATGATAACACTAGTTATATCAATATCTCTAATATCACATCCAACACTCTAGCACCAAACGCATTGACCTTTGTCTCTATTTCTAAATAGATCACTTCCAAAAACATCACATATTGTTGGATTTTTTCCCAATGGAATATCAAATCATTGATATTTTGACATAAACTCTATCACATAACCATTTTTAACTCATTAAATATAAGGCCCCAGCCTTAAACCTTACTTAATATTGAGTTATTACAAGATTACACATTGAGGATCTTTTCAGGTTTAGAGTTTTAGAGAATTATATCATAAAACTTGCATTACATTCCACATTTAAACAAAGTGGTTACATAAAATATATTATTCATTTTCCCATCAATGGAAACATATTTAAAATAAAACATGGATTCTTTCTTGACACTTCCTTGACACTATCATCATATCATGTACTAATCCCTTGACCTGTGAAAACATTTCAAAAACTTGGGATGAGCATAAAAAGCTCAGTAAGGGTTATAAAAAGTATGGAAAGGAAACATGAGTACATATATACATAAGAATGAAATCATACTTTACCCATAGAGCATAATCACTTTAACATACCTCATAAAATCATGAATAAATCATAGAAATCATAAGACATAAAGGTAACTTGAGGCATTCATAACATTCCTACATAGGGAGTAACCCTCTTGGTTACGTTTGGAATACCCATCACAGTATATTCCCTAAATGTATTCGGATAAACCTTAACATTTAACCCCTTCGCATTACCCAATGCATTGGAGAGCTATATCGGGCTCACCCGCCCTTAGTTTATCACGGAACCACCCGTCTTCATAAACAATTCCCAAGAACCATAACATAATCGTAGCACATAACTTAAGCGTAAATTAAATATAACATTCCCATATTGCAATAACAATATAACATTTTAAGATATTGAAATAATAAATCCATTCTAAAAACCATTTTCGAAACCATTTAAAAAATTTAATAAAGATATCTTTGAATCAAAGTGTCCCATACCACTTTGAAGGTTTTAAAATTTTAAAACATTAATATCCATATAAATAAATTCTTAAAACCATTTTGAAAACATGGATATTAATGAGAAATATTTATAAGAATAAATCATTAAAACATTTAAAACCATATTTTATTTAAAGGGTTTTTAACAAAATGAGAGACACTTGAATACAATAATTGAGGAATAACATTTAATTAGAACTTTATAATATAATGAGAATAAAGTAATTCATGATATAATATTACCAAGGACAGTACATACACCATATAAGAGTGAATTAGTGCATAAAAACAATGAAGTCTCAACAGAAATGTAAAATGAGATGAAATCCCCTGTAAAGAAGGTATCCTTAAATTAAGGATAAATCAATATCATAACTATGTGTGACTAATATAAATACACCCAATATAAGAGGATACTATGTTTAAAACAATAAATGGTAATTCACACATATTCAAAGGATGACATATTCAATGAATACATATTGAACCCAAAGAAATCGAAATTGGGTTAAGAAGTTCCCTTGACAGCCTAACGGCGTCACATCAAATTTTAGAAAAAGAGTTGATGAGAGAGATAAAGGGTATCTCATCACTTGGTAATAAAATTTAAGGAAATAAGGATATATAATAACATATCCCCACATAATAAGATGAAAATTAAAAGACATAACAAAATAAGTCGTTTAAAAAGAGGAGGGTGTGAGGTTCCCTTACCGATTTGGGTAACTTTCGAAATGTACACCCCATGAAAGAAGGACTATACAACATTGATGTAAATAATCATAAAAGAAAGTATGTTACACAAATAGTAGAATAATGTAGAGTACATACACCACTCAAAAGGAAATATTGGCAAATGTATCATGAATCTCACGGGAATAAAAGTGAGATGAAAAATCCCTTACGAAAACTCGGCAGCCTAACAACGCCACTTAAAACTTCCAAAAATGGATTGATAAGATCAAATAGGGTCTCTCACCATATTAACATAAAATTTACATAAAGAGTAATATAAAATAACATCTCCCCACATAACAAATAGGAGCTTAAAAGAAGTGACATAAAGGAGAGTACTTAAAAAGAAAGAGAGAGGTTGGATCTCTTACGAAAATTTGGCAGCCTAACAGCGCCAATCAAAACTTCCAAAATGGATTGATGAGAGAAAATAGGGTCTCTCATCATATGAACATAAAAATTACAGTAAGATTAATATAAAAGAACATCCCAATCATAAGAAATATGAGCTTAAAAGGAATGACATAAAAGAGCGTACTTTAAAAGAAAGAGAGGGGTCAAATCCCTTACCTCGTGTCCGACATGACTCGATCGTTCTTTAAGCTCATGAATAATAAAATTTGTTCAATTTATAATTTATTAAGGAACTAATTTAAATATTATTATTCATTTCATATCACTTATTATAATGTAATAATAATTTGTTAATAAAGTGAGTTCATATCAGACGTTTTTGTCGATGTTCAGTACATGAGTAAAAATTGAACTTGTTTGGAAAAGAATTTTCCATGTAGTTATAGGTACATCATCTAAATAACAGTATTTATGTTTTAAATATCATATATATCCAGTATATATTCATTTTATACTATTCCATAGCATGCGGAGATAAAAAATTAAAAGCACCGTTCATGGAGACGGTAGGCCGTACGTACGCATGAACACTACTTTCATTTTTTTCATATTAATGGAATTAAAACAAAATGAGATATATATATATTATAATTACAGAATTATATCCATAATTTAGATGTAATATATTACATATATATCAATTATATATATGTACTTATAATAGTTCATAACATTTGGAGGTAAGAAATGAAATGTACCGTTCATGGAGATGGTAAGCCGTACGTACGCATGAACGCTACTTTCATTTCTTTTTTTTTGTATTTAATGGAATTAAATAATAATTATATAAAGTTATTTTATAATTCCAGTAGGATAACATATGTAATACCATTAATTCCATCCTTTATACATCCCATATATGGCATTAATGAATCAAATCACTTTGAGGGGGCGGTAGTCCGCACTTCCTAAAATGAAGATATCGCGTTTACCCATAATGGAAACCATAAAGGTATTCCATAAATGAAAAATACAGAAGATTGAGGAAAAAAATAAACATATTATATATCATATATAAATATATTTAAATATTAATGGCCACATTTGAAGGTGTTAAAATAGTATTGAACAATCATCATTTCGTGAGGCAGTAATTCGCTATCCATAGAAACAGTATGTTCTTTAACCATTAGAAAAAGGTGTGTGTAATTGTAGATCTAATACTTCAAATAACAACATCCTATTATATTTAATATACTGGTGTTGTTACAAAATAAAAGAATAAAAAGAGTTTAGGGGTTTAGAGAAGCAAAATAAAACAAAAGAACACAAGGGAAGACATTACCTTTAAATCGGGTAACTTCCTTTGATTTGAGCTCAAAGGATTCCTTGGAAAGGATTCTGCCCAAAGTGAGGCTTCAATGATGAATATATGGATGTGGAGAGATGAAATTTTCAGGGGTTGGCCGAGCCAAAGGCTTGAGAGGTGTGTTTAAGGTGGTAGAGGTGTGGGCCTTTTATAAGAGGAGAGGAGGGGCACTCTTGGAAAGTTACAAAATGTTACTTTATTTTCAAATGAGTTTCGGATTTTAAAGGTCCCAAATTGATTTATTTCGAGGATAAGGTGGTAAGGGTTCGAAATACACTCATACAATAGGTTTGTGACAATTGTAAGTTATAGTTTTAACATTATATTTTCATTTTATTTAAATCCCTTATTAGTGAGGTAATTGCTGCATCATCATGATGTCATAAATAATTTAATTTATTTAATGCCTAAAAATTAAAAAAAATGTAATGATGTAGTAAATATTTTTATATTTCTAATGAATATTTATAGTCAAATATATTACTTGTATAACCCCATTTAAAAATTGTTTTAGTAAAACATCTCATGTTTGTGACATTTTAATTTTAACTTTAAATAAAAAAGTATTTATGTCATTTTCCAACCAAAGTGGCTCCATGGGGTCCCCAAGTTGACCCATGGATTTTCTTGTTCGGCAATGACACATCCAATGAGGGTAGGACATGTGTCATGTTCATTTCATATTATTAAAACATTATTTTTACCTTAAATTACACTAATTACCTCTAATTGCGATTAAAAACATAAAAGTTACTATTCACCAAAAAAATATTTTAATCCCATTGAACCACATTTTACTTACTAATGACAAGCATGTTTTTTGGATTTTTTAAATTCAAAACACAGAAGTGGTAAAGTTTCATTTAAACGAAAAATCAGTTTTTTAAGTACCACTTAGTGGTTTCACTATTCATCAAAAATTGAAGTTTTTCAGAATAATACCAAAACTTCACCCTAAGCTATATTTGATATTCCGAATTCAAAAATAATTATTATTTTAAAAAATTAAAATCTTATAAGTTATATTAATTAATTTAATAATTAATTCCCGTTGTCATGACAAATAGCGTGTTTTTATGAAACAATATATATCAAAAGATTGACACTAGTCTAAGTCCAATTTCAAAGTAAAATTAATTCTAACGACCACTATTGGATTAAATGGTAAAAATATATTCTAATTTCACTTTAAAACCAATTAAAAATATAATCTAATCATATAAATAAATTAGATTAAAAAGTGGTTTTGAATTAAAATACAACATTTTTCACTATTCATTAAAAAATGAACTTTATCCGAAAAATACCAAAAATTTACACAAAGTAAATTTTGATGTCCCGATTCCAAAGAATAATTTTATTTTGTAAAATATAACACATAAAATTTTCAACAAGTGGATTTAAAAGAGGTTCTCCATAAAAGGCTGTTAATCGACCTTTTAAAGAATATTCGAATGTTTACGCTTAAAATTGGATTCATTCGCATTTTTAATCCTCTAACATTTATTGTAAAGAGTAAAAATATTTGAAAAACATATATAATAATTTTGTAGTTAGTTCTGTTAATTCCTGCCATTACAATGGCTAGGTGTTAACTACCATTTAAAATAATATTATTTTATTATTAGAGTGCAACGTAAGATTCCCAAGAAACTCGTTGTTGCATATTGCGTACGCCATCGCACATAGCGTCCCATTTAAAGTAATATTAATATTTAATTCAAAAATATGGATAAATGTGAAAATTTCATATTCTTTATTTACTTGAGGTGTCACATCCATCCCCCCTTTTGGGAATTGCGTCCTCGCAATTTTAAAATTGGGCTTGGAAACTTCATTGAAAATCCCACATCAGAACAATAGTCAGTAAAACAATAACCTTAAAATAAAGAAAGAGAAGTACAAAGGTCACACGAGTTAAACCATACTAGGATTCCATGTATGAAAATATGGATATGGAGGAGAAAACAAAGGGTCATGTTCTGATGGAGAGTGATAGTAAACATGTCTAGGAGAAAGTTAACCATAAGAAAATCACAAACCTGTGATGGGTTAAACGGTATTCGATTCCCCAGTAGGAAAAGTTAACAGACAAAATTTTTGTTTTAAGTTACTATTCATTGAGGAATTTATTTTTGAGCTTAACTAAATCATAATGAAACATACTTACTAGTCACGTAGACTTTCAAATTTTACTAGATTCCTTAATCAAACTCATATTTTCTCCAAAAGACGATTATTTAGGAAGACCTGTTCGCATTAAGAGTACTATAATCAACTTCTTGAGAATCACATAATCCACAAAAGATAACTATATATTTCCCATGTCTTTAGACAAAATCCAAAACCAAAATTGTTAGTATGAGTTCAGAGAATCCACAAAAGTATAATCCTTTATAAAAAGAAAATCTATTCTTAATCTCCAAAATTTGTCCAAAAAAACCCAAAGTTCAACGAAGTCCATTTGATAAACAATTGTCCATAAAATTCTTCAAAGTAAACCAAACTAAGATTGAAACCCAAATATTTGAAGGATTTAATCACATAGTCTTCCAAGGTACAAATTAACTTTTATCTCCAAATAACATCAGTTTCTCTTAAATTCTCATATTGAAAAGTAATTAACCTAATCACATATCCTCCATGATAGGTTAATCATTTCCATAGATAACCCAAAATAAACTTACTCTAGATTCCTAAAATATTCTAACTAAAAATAATTAGTCAAACTAACCAGGGAATTCACGTAGTCCAGTGGTAGGTGATAAATACCAGTCGCACTTTGGTTGTGGGTTCGATTCCGACAGCTTTGTCCGACGTGACAGGTTGTCACACGGTCTGCATGTTGTCCTTTTTCCAAAACTATATAATTCATAAAACATTCCCCAAAACGAGATAAAATCTTCAAAAATAATCATAACATATTTTAACCTCAAGTTTATCTCATGCATTTTATTTTCCATCATAACATATAATAACCCATAATTACCACAAAAGTAAGGATCATATAAACCCTAATGGTTACCTTTATAATTATTACCTGAACTTTCACATCAATTGGTCATCTTGTACATGATGCATTATAGAACATACCAAGGTTCAAGTGGTTGATCATGACTCCTTGATAGTTGGTTTAGAATAACCACGAGTTTCCTCATTGAATCCCCCATTTCATTTAGTCTCTTAATCAGAGAACCACCACAGTTTCCTTCAAACCTATTGTCACTTTGGTGCCTTCTAGATCCATCCATTCACTAAAAACAGAAATTTCAGTGTGAGTATATCAACAAAACCATCATGTACTAATGAGGAAGATATAATTACTCATTCACTTTATCTAAAAACTATGAATCTTTCTGAAATCCTAACTATTATGGTAATGTCACTTATGCTTAAAGAATACCCTAACTTCTAAAGTTATCTAAACCTCCATCTGATACCAACTATAAGGCCCCAGCCTTAAACCTTACTTAATCTTGAGTTATTACAAGATTACACATTGAGGATCTTTTCAGGTTTAGAGTTTTACATAATTATATCATAAAACTTTCACTACATTCCACATTTAAAAAAGTGGTTACATAAAAGATAGTATTCATTTTCCCATCAACAGAAACATATTTAAAATAAAACATGGATTCTTTCTTGACACTTCCTTGACACTATCATCATATCATGTACCAATCCCTTGACCTGTGAAAACATTTCAAAAACATGGGATGAGCATAAAAAGCTTAGTAAGGGTTATAAAAAGTATGTAAAGGAAACATGAGTACATATATACATAAGAATGAAATCATACTTTACCCATAAAGCATAAGCACTTTAACATACCTCATAAAATCATGAATAAATCATAGAAATCATAAGACATAAAGGTAACTTGAGGCATTCATAACATTCTTACGTAGGGATTAACCCTCTTGGTTACGTTTGGAAT
Source organism: Viscum album (assembly GCA_963277665.1). Taxonomy (NCBI): domain Eukaryota; kingdom Viridiplantae; phylum Streptophyta; class Magnoliopsida; order Santalales; family Viscaceae; genus Viscum; species Viscum album. The sequence goes on from OY728166.1 coordinate 1,043,508,281, forward strand.
ACCCATAACAGTATATTCCCTAAATCTCTTCGGATAAACATTAACGTTTAACCCCTTCGCGTTACCCAATGCATTGGAGAGCTATATCGGGCTCACCCGCCCTTAGTTTATCACGGAACCAACCGTCTTCATAAAAAATTCCCAAGAACCATAACATAATCATAGCACATAACTTAAGCGTAAAGAAAATATAACATTCCCATATATCAATAACAATATAACATTTTAAGATATTGAAATAATAAATCCATTCTAAAAATCATTTTCGAAACCATTTAAAACATTTAATAAAGAGATCTTTGAATGAAAGTGTCCCATACCACTTTGAAGGTTTTAACATTTTAAACCATTAATATCCATATAAATAAATCCTTAAAACCATTTTGAAAACATGGATATTAACGAGAAATATTTATAAGAATAAATCATTAAAACATTTAAAACCATATTTTAGTTAAAGGGGTTTTAACAAAATGAGAGACACTTGAATACAATAATTGAGGAATAACATTTAATTAGAACATTATAATATAATGATAATAAATTAATTCATGATATAATATTAAAAAGGACAGTATATACACCATATAAGAGTGAATTAGTGCATAACAACAATGAAGTCTCAATAGAAATGTAAAATGAGATGAAATCCCCTGTAAAGAAGGTATCCTTAAATTAAGGATAAATCAATATCATAATTATGTGTGAAAAATATAAATATAACCAATATAAGTGTATACTAAGTGTAAAAGAATCAAAGGTCATTTACACATATTAAAAGGATGACATATTCAATAACTACATGTTGAACCCAAAGAAATCGAAATTGGGTTAAGAAGTTCCCTTGACAGCCTAACGGCGTCACATCAAATTTTAGAAAAAGAGTTGATGAGAGAGATAAAGGGTATCTCATCACTTGGACATAAAATTTACGGCAATAAGGATATATAATAACATATCCCCACATAATAAGATGAAAATTAAAAGACATAACAAAATAAGTCTTTTAAAAAGAGGAGGGTGTAAGGTTCCCTTACCGATTTGGGTAACTTTCGAAACGTACACCCCATAAAAGAAAAACTATACAACATTGATGTAAATACTCATAAAAGAAAGTATGTTACACAAAGAGTAGAATAATCGAGAGTACATACACCACTCAAAATGAAATATTGGAAAATGTAGCATGAATCTCACAGGAATAAAAGTGAGATGAAAAATCCCTTACGAAAACTCGGCAGCCTAACGGCGCCACTTAAAACTTCCAAAAATGGATTGATGAGATAAAATAGGGTCTCTCACCATATTAACATAAAATTTACAGAAAGAGGAATATAAAATAACATCTCCCAACATAACAAATAGGAGCTTAAAATAACTGACATAAAGGAGAGTACTTAAAAAGAAAGAGAGAGGTCGAATCTCTTACGAAAATTCGGCAGCCTAACAGCGCCAATCAAAACTTCCAAAATGGATTGATGAGAGAAAATAGGGTCTCTAATAATATGAACATAAAAAGTACAGTAAGATTAATATAAAATAACATCCCAATCATAAGAAATATGAGCTTAAAAGGAATGACATAAAAGAGTGTATTTTAAAAGAAAGAGAGGGGTCAGATCCCTTACCTCGTGTCCGACATGACTCGATCGTTCTTTAATCTCCTGAATAATAAAATTTGTTCAATTTATAATTGCTTAAGTAACTCCTTTAAATATTATTATTCAGTTCATATCACATATTATAATGTTATAATAATTGGTTAATAAAGTGAGTTCATATCAGTCGTTTTTGTCGATGTTCAGTACATGAGTAAAAATTGAACTTGTTTGGAAAAGAATTTTCCATGTAGTTATAGGTAAATCATATAAAGAACAGTATTTATGTTTTAAATATCATATATATCCAGTATATATTAATTTTATACTATTCCATAGCATTTGGAGATAAAAAATTAAAAGCACCGTTCATGGAGACGGTAGGCCGTACGTACGCATGAACGCTACTTTCATTTTTTGTCATATTAATGGAATTAAAACAAAATGAGAGATATATATATTATAATTACAGAATGATATCCATAATTTAGATGAAATATATTACATATATATCCATTATATATATGTACTTATAATAGTTCATAACATTTGGAGGTAAGAAATGAAATGTACCGTTCATGGAGACGGTAAGCCGTACGTACGCATGAACGCTACTTTCATTTCTTTTTTTTGTATTTAATGGAATTAAATAATAATGATATAAAGGTATATTATAATTCCAGTAGGATAACATATGTAATAACATTAATTCCATCCTTTATACGTCCCACATATGACATTAATGAATCAAATCACTTTGAGGGGGCGGTAGTCCGCACTTCCTAAAATGAAGATATCGTGTTTACCCATAATGGAAACCATAAAGGTATGCCATAAATGAAAAATACAGAAGCTTGAGGAAACAATAAACATATTATATATCATATATAAATATAGTGACATCTTAATGGACACCTTTGAAGGTGTTAAATGAATATTGGACAATCATCGTTTCGTGAGGCAGTAATTCGCCATCCACAGAAACAATATGTTCTTTAACCATTAGACCAAGGTGTGTGTAAGTGTAGCTAGAATACTTCAAATAAAAACATCCTAGTATATTGAAGATACTGGTTTTCTTAGAAAATAAAATAATAAAAAGAGTTTAGGGGGTTGGAGATGCAAAATAAAACAAAAGAACACAAGGGAAGACATTACCTTTAAATCGGGTAACTTCCTTTGATTTGAGCTCAAAGGCTTCCTTGGAAAGGATTCTGCCCAAAGTGAGGCTTAAATGATGAAGATATGGATGTGTAGAGATGAAATGGTCAGGGTTTGGCCATTCCAAAGTCTTTATAGGTGTGTGTAAGGTGGTAGAGGTGGGGGCCTTTTATAAGAGGAGAGGAGGGGCACTCTTGGAAAGTTACAAAATGTTACTTTATTTTCAAATGAGTTTCGGATTTTAAAGGTCCCAAATTGATTTATTTCGAGGATAAGGTGGTATGGTTTCGAAATAAACCCATCCAATATATTTGTGACAAGTGTAAGTTATAGGTTTAACATTATCTTTTCATTTTATTTAAATCCCTTATTAATGAGGTAATTGCTGCATCATCATGATGTCATAAATAATTTAATTTATTTAATGTCTAAAAATTATAAAACAAATATAATGATGTAGGAAATCGTTTTATCTTTCTAAATAATATTTATATTCAAAAATATTACTTGTATAACCCCATTTAAAAATTGTTTTAGTAAAACATCTCCTGTTTGTGACATTTTAATTTTAACTTTAAATAAAAAGGTATTTATGTCATTTTCCAACCAAAGTGGCTACATGGGGTCCCCAAGTTGACCCATGGATTTTCTTGTTCGTCCATGACACATCCAATTATGGTAGGACATGTGTCAAGTTCATTTCATATTATTAAAATATTATTTTTACGTTAAATTATACTAATTACCTCTAATCGCGATTAAAAACTTAAAAGTTACTATTCACCAAAAAATTATTTTAATCCCATTGAACCACATTTTACTTACTAATGAAAATCATGTATGTTGGATTTTTGAAATTCAAAACACAGAAGTGGTAAAGTTTCATTTAAACAAAAAATCAGTTTTTTAAGTACCACTTAGTGGTTTCACTATTCATCAAAAATTGAAGTTTTCCAGAATAATACCAAAACTTCACCCTAAGCTATATTTGATATTCCGAATTCAAAAATTATGATTATTTTAAAAAATTAAAATATTATAAGTTACATTAATTAATTTAATAATTAATTCCCACTGTCATGACAAATAGCATGTTTTTATGAAACAATATATATCAAAAGATTGACACTAGTTTAAGTCTAATTTTAATGTGAAATTAATTCCAATGACCACTATTGGATTAAATGGTAAAAATATATTCTAATTTCACTTTAAAACCAATTCAAAAGATAATATAATCATATAAATAAATTAGATTAAAAAGTGGTTTTGAATTAAAATAAAACATTTTTCACTATTCATTAAAAATGAACTTTATCGGAAAAATATCAAAAATTTACACAAAGTAAATTTTGATATCCCGATTCCAAAGAAGAATTTTATTTTTTCAAATATAACACATAAAATTTTCAAAAAGTGTATTTAAAAGAGGTTCTCCATAAAAAGGCGGTTACTCGACTTTTTAAAGAATATTAGAATGTTTACGCTTAAAATTGGATTCATTCTCATTTTTAATCCTCTAACATTTATTGTAAAGAGTAAAAATATTTGACAAACATATATAATAATTTTGTAGTTAGTTCTGTTCATTCCCACCATTACAATGGCTAGGCATTAACTACCATTTAAAATAATATTATTTTATTATTAGAGTGCAACGTAAGATTCCCAAGAAACTCGTTGTTGCGTATTGGGTACACCATCGTGCATAGCGTACCCTTTAAAGTAATATTAATATTTTATTCAAAAATATGGATAAATGTGAAAATTTCATAATCTTTATTTACCTGGGGTGTTACATTAAAGGTGAATTCAGAAAGATTCACTTATAACATTATTCATTTGATATATGGCTATCTTGAGTTTTGTTTTTATTTTCTTTAAAATATATTTTTTAAAATAATTTTGTTTTTAAATATTGAGATTATTTATTTAATTATTTATTTATCTTTTATATTATCCCTTATAGTACTTGTGATATCATTTTAAGGGTATCTATATATCTTTATTTCATAAATTTCCCTTCAGTGAGAAATTCTAATTTCAATTTTTTTATAATTTACGACTAAAGCCTATTTTTTATTAAAACAATGGAAATATTATTTTAGGTATAGGAGGACCATTACTTTAATAATATTCCCAATGGGAATTAAATCAAATTACATATCCATGAAGGTCTATATTTTTGGCCCAATGGCGGCCTGGTGAATAGTAATTATATAGTATGAGTAATGATTTAATAAATTTTCCACTACATTGCCTTCTACAGTGACCAACACAACTATTTTTCAACCTCTAATATAGTTTTTTTAAAATATTTATTATTTTTAGTTACATTCAATACCTTACAATTTACTTTGGTAGATTTTATTTTCAATTTTCATCAAGAATGTTTTTAAAAAAAATCATATGTATTTATTCGTCTAATTAAATTTTTTTCTCTCTTAAATAAGATTAATTATGAGTAAAAATATTTATATTTTATTGTATCTAACTTTTATATTGTGTTTTATTTTATAGAAATATCAATTTGAAGAAATATTTTTAAATATAGGCCACACTTCAAAGGAATAACCTCTACATGTTCTTTCAAAGAAGAATTATCTCTACGAATGTTAAACTATTCCACGATGTTCTATGGAAATGGTATGTACTGGTTTTAATTTCCTCCTTTCCTTTTCGCTTTATTTTCATCCAAATCCATTTTCTTCTAATAAATTATTATTTTATATTTATTTTACCTTTGAAATTTCATTTCTTTTTCTTTTTTTATTTTTTTCTTTCTTCTTCTAACTTTCCACATTCCTACTATAATTATCCAATAATTTGGGTAGTTTTGAAGTTAATAAGTGTATGTTTTTTAATTTATCTTACATCTATATTTTTATTTCATTTTTTTATTCTCATCTCTCTATGTATAATAATTATATTATGTGGGTTGTTATGGAAATTAAAATATTTTTTCAAAATATATTTCTCTTAAAATATGTTTTTTATATTACTTTTAATATTAAAATTTTTCATTTAGTTTTTACATCAAAATAATTAATGCGTTATTTATTCATATTCTTATTTTTCACTTTTTTAGTTTGATTTTTTTATAATAAAAAAGGGGGATAAGTATATTAAAACATAAATGGGATACGTATTAAATATTTATTTATAAAATGTTGAGTTGTTTTTAAAATTTTCTACACTCTATTACCTATCTCTAGTGGTCATTTTATTTTTAGTGGAGCTTATCAAATTTAATATTTTAAAATCTTAAATTTATTCTTTATCATTTTTAATAGTCTATTTTAATAGTTTACTTCTTATTCTCATAGAATATCATAATAATATATTTAGTTTATTATATATATATTTTATCCTTGATCTATTTTTAATTTGTCTTTTATTAAGATAAATGTTTTCTGAGCAGCAAAAAGGATGAGATTTCTAATCCTATATCTCTCTCATTGTGTTTTCCCAATCACAAACACTCTCTTACATATATAGAATTGTTATTTAAGTCATTTTTGGATTATTTTCAATTATTAGTAGTGAATTACATGACATATTCATGTTCCATTAAAGAGTTTATAAAGGAGTGGGAGTATCTCTTTCCACTCTCATGTCCTTGGAATTATATTTGAATATTATTAAAATGAATTGGAGTGATGTGAATGTGGAAGAATTTGGAGTTAGACCTATGCAGACTGCACCAACTAGCTAGTGTAGGGTGTCAAAAACCCATTGCAATGGCTACAACAGCCTTAAAGTGTTGAACTACCCCAGAAAACTCGGTGGAGGACCACCGACCAGATGATGGCTCCACTAAAGATGTAACAATTTTGTCCACATGCCACCATACAACCATTGGCCCTTATCAGATCATCAATGAAGGTTATCTATAAGCCCAAAGCTACAAGTAACCCGCCAATAAACTGGTGGAGGCTACCAGGTACCCAATGGTGTCGGGAAAACTCCAATGATCTTGTACTTTTAATAGTTAAAAATACCGTTATGATGGTCTGTTCCAGATTCATTATAATTGTTGATTCTATATTTTTCCTAAAGACTTATTAGATCTTATAAAAGGACTATTCTAGATCCATAGGGGTATAATCCTATTACCAATATTCTCCCAAGTTCAAAATCAACTATGAATTGATAATGTTCTCAATTCCTCTCAAGATCCTTCAAGTTCTTAATTATTAAAAGGATGTGTAACTTTTCCCAAATTATCTTCCTCCATTATTATAATTATTTCATCAAGATATTTTTTTGCTAATTTTAAATCAGTTTTCCTGAATATAAAATTATCTTTTATAAACCTCTATTCATCAATGGTAAATACTCAGAAAAAATTAGCATGATTTTCTTGATGACCGATGATGTTCAAGAGGGTTCTCAAAAGTCATTATTATAAGGGATGGGTTCTCGGTCATTGATAGGACTAAGAGATTTACAAAATATATCTATTGAGTTGAGATACAGAGATCTAGTGGATCCCATTGAACTTTATCCAAACACCATATTAATTTTGTTTGTATACTATTAACTTTTCCAAATTTTATTATTCATCATCATCTTGAATACTTTAATAATTTTAAATTTGAAAGATTATATGATTTACTTAATTTTATATTTTCTTTATAAACTTTAATTGAAGTTATCAACTTTCATTTATTATATTTATCTTTTTATTGTTTAAAAATTATTTAATTTTTGGGATTAATATTTCATTCTTCTTTAAAATTTTAAAAGGGAAAATCAGCCCCCTCATTCCATAATTTTTAGTCAATAATTGTTATTAAAAAAGGCATTGAGTTTTTATCAAACACCATTATTTTTTAAAAAAATTATTATTTTAATTTTTTTTCAAATAATTAACCGATTTTAATGTTTATTTTTAATATGGTATATAATCCAGTTCATATGATCCAAATTTTGATGGAACTGAGTACACATATTGGATGACTCATAAGTCAACATTCCTCAATAAAATTTCTTATACTATATGGAAAATAGTAATGAATTATTATCTTCCCACTAAAGAATCATAATATAAATTGATCCTTAAAGATATTAAGACTTATTAATTGAAGAAAAAAGATATGAATGATTGACATAGTGGTATTGATAGAAATTAGTTTAATCATGTTTCCACATGGAGAACTTCTTATGTGTTTTAGAAATTATTATAATTAACACATGAGGGGAAATCAAACTCAAGGACACAAGATTATATTTTTTTCTTTACAATTTTGAAATTTTATAATGTATTATGATGAATCAATTACAAGAATGTTTATGAGATTTAAAAACATATATAACTGTATAAAGCCTCTAAGTGATGAATTATATATTGAAATAATCCTAAATAAAATACGAGGTGGATACCTAGCTCCTAGTTTCCTAATGTAATGGCTATCCAAGAGTTCAAAGATGTTAAAATTTTGGCATTAGAGGTACTCAATAGTTTGATAATGAAAATGAAATTACAATGATATATTAAGATGAGAAGGATGCCAATAAAGACAATAAAGTAATTAAAACCATGACCTTCATTATTAGTAATGAAGAAAATTATGGAGGTAACATTCTAGACTATTCTATTCTTACTAGGGTTATGAAAAATCACTTCCAAAAATAATAACTTCAAAAAATTATCCAAAAAGTAAAATAAAAATACAAAATTAGAGGTGGAGTGCTATAAATGTAAAAAATAAAGGCCACATCAAACAAAAGTGCCCCATTTGAAAAAAAAATCTCAAAGAAAATATGATAGGTAAAAATTATTTTAATGTCTCTATGTGGAGTACATTTAATGATTCCATGGGCTAAAAATTTTCATCAATGTTAATTGACTCAAGCATGAAGGGAATTATGGAACATTATGATAAAGACATAGAGGTTAGTACTATTTTCCTATTTCATCCACCACTTCCACTCCACCTCATTCTTCTTCTCCAATTTCTTATTATTTATATAACTCTATTCATATTAATTATGAAGACATAAAAATATTCCTGAAGTCAATAAAAAATGGTTATCATTAACTTGATTCTTTATATCTTGAACTGAAAAGAGAAAAATAGTCATGTTGTTAAAGAAAAATTCAATCTCCAAAAATAAAAGGATCGTTTAATCCAATAAAAATAATATTTATGAAAGAAAATAAAAAATAAATTGCATTTAATAAGCATGAATCCATCATTAAATTATTTAAAAATTATCTTTTTAGATTAACTTGAGGTGAATAAAATATTAATATAATTTTGGGAAAAAAATCTTAGAAAATATCAAGATGGATTTCGTTACTCCAGTAGAGTGGGATGCCTAAAAATTTCAACTAAATTATATTTGTAATTGGTTTTTTGCAAGAAAAATATTGTGATTATTAAAAAATAACCGGTCACATAATAATTTAATATGATTGAGAAAATGAACTTTATGAAACAAAAAAATTTCAATTAATATATCTTCTAGTATTTCCAAAATAAAAACTACAAAATAAATTTAGATTCTGAAATCTTTATTCAATAATTTTTGCGGGCCACTGTTTTTCTGGGTAACCAAAGCATTGATAATTTAATTTTGTAAGATAAATTTATTCTAAGAAAAAAAGAAGAAATGTGGTAAAAATATTCTAATAGATCAAGACACATGTGTGGAAACCTATTCAAATATAATAAAAACATAAAAGTAAAGGAGTTCACTTCACATTTGAAAGTAATTCAAGGTGTAATATAATCAGGGAAGGTACCTTAAGTTTCTCTAACTCACCATTAAAAAAATTATTTATTTGTAAATGAATTGAAACGTAATCTACTATGTATTAGTCTGTTATGTGACAACATTTTGTAAATTTCTTTCAAAAATGATATCAATAATTTTTTTAGCTAAAAAGGGAAAATTTTATCTACCACTTTAAGATTTGAAAATGTTTATATAGTTAATTTAAAATCTCTTACTTACTAAAATGTAAAATGTTTGACTGAACAATTGAATGGGTCATGGATTTAAAATAAATTACTAAGTAATTATAGCTCAAAATATCATGTTAATAATAATTATATTTACTGGTATGAGATCTTCCCAAAAAAATAAATAATGGAATGGTTTGTGAAGGATTCCAGTATGGTACGAGATAAAAATAATGTTTTAAATCTTGAAACTATATTTATTCTTAAAAATATCTTGAAAATATCCTTATTGACAATTTTATACCTATGAAATTGAATTTTTATGAAGAAAAAACTAGACATTCATTATTTTTTATTACTTTTCAATCCTGACTTAGTATTATTTGTTAACTCATAAAATTGTATCTTGTATATACATCATCATATTATTAAAAAGGGATTAAAATTATAATTTTTTTTAAATTGTTTTAATTAATAATGATCTTGGAATAGAGTTTAAAAATAAGAAATTTAATTATTTTTGTTATTTTGAATGATATAATCAACCTTTATTTCTCCTAGAAACCCTCAAAAAAATGATGTAGTAAATTGGTTAAATTGAACAATCGAAGAAATAACATGAACTCATTAAATGAGTTTTCTATTATAAATTTTTAGTGAATACTTAATGATATATCATTAATTACATTCTTATTAGTCCATTTTAAAAGAAAACACCTTATGAATTTCATTATAATAAAACACCTAAGGTGAGATTTGTTAATGTTTTTGGTTTAATTTTTTTAACACCAAATAAAATATTGGTAAATAAAATTATAAATATAATTTAAGCGTCTTTCTTATGTACTTCAATTCATGAAGGGTTTATAATGTCTTTAACAAAAATTCTCAAATAGTTGAATAATCAATTCATGTTCATTTTTTTTTAAAATTTACCCAAACCTATTTTTAAATTTTTTTTTGAAAATGATATTGTAATTTTACATTCTCAAACTAAAGAAGTTGATGAAGAACAAGAATATAATTTAAATTATTTTCTATAAGTTCTTAAAAAATATAAAGGTAACCACCTTGAAAATTTCAATGGTGATTTAGAAGAGCGAACCCATACTTTGGGATCTTCCTTAAAGTAGGTTGAAATCCAAACCTTTATATCCCACCTCTTACCCCAAAATAATAATGATTATATTAATGATAAAACATTTGGTACTCTTTATAGGAGATGAAAAAATTACTTTACTCAAAATTATATATGGACTCTTGTAGAAATAAATAATGACCATCTTGTTATAGGCTCTATATGAGATTTTTGAAATAAAATAGATGACTATGGTAATATCACTAGAAAAAAACTCATCTAGTTACAAAATTTTATAATCAAGGAGAAGAGATCAACTATGGTAAAACCTTTACACCCACAGATTAGGTTTAATATATAAAAATCTTGTTCTAATTATATTCTAATATTAATTTAAATATTTTTAAAAATCCATTTTTCAAATGGTATATTTATAATAAAATACCTGTGGAATAACCACCATGTTTTGATAATTAACCGTTTCCAAATACTATTTTGAAACATTCCAAATTTCTTTATGGTTAAAAAAATATCTCTTGAGCTTAAACTGGGAATATTTTAAATAATATTCTATCAAAATGGGAAACTTTGATTCAAATATTTTTTTTAAAACACATCTCAAACAACATTTTACTTTTTGAAATTTATGCTGATGAAGTGATTTTCGATTATATAAAAGAAAAAACATCTTTTAAATTTTACAACTAATGAAAATGGGATTTGATATGAGATTTATGGATGAAATTTAATTCATTATTAGTTTTAAAATTTCGAAAAAAAAATTCACTGGTATATTTTTAAACCAAATAAAATACACCAATAAAATCTTAAAATTAGTCATAACAGATCTTGCTAAGAGAATTAACACCGACATGAGTATGAAGTGTATTCTTATGTTCTATTAAGCTAATAAAATAGTCAGAAAACGATTATAGAAGTATGATTGGAAGTATAATTTACCTTTCTATAACTCAACCCGATATAATGTTTATTGTTTTTATTTTTGATAGATTTGAATCAAATCCAAAGGAATATAATTTCAAATTTGTCAAATGATTTTTTCATTAATTAAAATGTTAAAAAATCATATTTTATTCTCTCTAAAAAGAAAATATTTTGAATGATAATTAGATAGGGAAATTTCTAGTGTAGCATTCAAACTACTATTAAAATCCCTTGTCTCATGAACTATAAATAAGAAGAATTAGGTTTCTATTTTTATATCCAAAGTGTAATAAATAGCCACTATGAGTTATTTCACTCAAATCCAATGGGTGTAACACAAACTCATGGAATTTGAGATAAAATTAAACCATTTCCCTATCAAGTAATATAACACTAGTTTTATCTACATCTCTAAAAATCATATCCAGAAATATTTCACCAATCACATCCACCATTATCGCCATTTTCTAATAAATGAATTCCAAAAATGTGATATATTGTGGTATTTTATCCCAATAGAATATCAAATCACATATATTTTCACGAAACCTCTAGCCCTTGATCAATTTAAATTCATCAAATGTGAATAAAGAATGATTCTCTCATGACATTATTTATTTGGTCCTTGTATATCTTGAGTTTTATTTTAAAAATATTATTTTTAAAATATTATTTTGTTTTTTAATATTTAATTAATTAATTAATTTATTTTTCTATCTTGTTTATGATTCCTTATCTCACATGCGTTATTATTTTAAGGGGATACATATCTTATTCTTTATGAAATTTTCCATAAGACAAATATTTCATTTTCAAAATTAATAAAATATTACTTATCGAAATATTTTTATCATTTTTTAAAATGTCAATTTTTTTCAAGATTAAGTTGTTTTCTTATATTTTATAATTATTTTTAAACTATATTTTATATAATATATTTATATTTGGTAAGATTTTTTTAAACATTTTTTAACAAAATATTTTTTAAAAATCATATATATATATATATATATATATTTATTTTTATCTAATTTTTATTATCTATTTACATAATATAAAACCAACATAAGAGAGATCTAACACCAATATAGATACAAAAACTCATGTAATGTCACAAAGTACCACTTCCGATAATGAAATTGATGTTACAACATCCCTTATAAGAAATAATAAAGGAAAAGAGATATCCACCATACCAATATAAGATGAATAAAGTTAAATCTTTCTGAAAATACCATGTACTAGGTTACCTTTTTTACTTTCATGGAAAACAACTTCTCATGTTTATTGAGGATAAGAAACCCAATGAATTCGGTCTTAGAGGTATCCCTAACTATTGTCCCTACCAATGGATTTTAGATCATAGTATACAAGTGCATTTTTCTTTAAGGATATTCTTGAAAATGGTTGAATCTAAGAATATTGGGTTGGTAAAACCATAGGCACAAGTGGAGTATTTTTCCATCACCTCTCTCAAAAAAAAAAAAAAGAAAGAAAATTATAAGAAATTGTGCAAAAATGTTTTACGAATGGATGACTATAATGTTAGTCAAACTGGGAACATACTATTCCTAGGGAATAAATCAATCAATTAACTGTGACCCCAATTCCCTATGTGATGGATAAGACAAATACTTTAGTATCACATCCTAATATGAGTAGGTATACAAAAAAGAGGCTCAACCAACACATAAAGAGTATGAAATAAGATTAGGAACCCATGATGATTCCCATGTTGGTCCAAAATATCCATTATTTGTTACCTCCATCACTAGTAGTATGGATAACATCCCTCCAAATAAGGCAATGGGAACTTCCCCACTAAATAACATACTTATTAGATATAGAATTTCAATACATCTCGGTAAATCTAATTCACTTAGTATCCCCCATCTATAAAAATGAAGATACATATGATACTATGTTCCCCTGATATAATTAATTAGGAGGATAAGAGGTTCTATAGGACAAGGAGGTTGAGCAAGAGATATATAACATAAATCTCAACACTTAATACATGTGCTATTTAAATCTATATATACTTTAGATACATGGACAGAAGAACTTCAGTGAGATCAATAAGATCATTGTTAAAATTTGGAATCAACTATAATGCCCTGACCCTGGTTACCCAGAGTTGGTGCATTATTTCATATCATTGGCATGATCACAAGAGATCAAGTCCCGAAAGGCCGATTAGTTTAGTAGCCTTGGAAGTACTAGATACATACATAAGTTTTACATTACATGATGAAATAAAGAAAAACAACATTGTGTCCCCTTTGAATAAATTCATATACCTTATCCTATCCCTACAAGTTAATCATGATATACTTCTTCACATCTTGGAAAAAATAAAACATGGAAAGGGGATAGCTCAGATGCTCAGTAAGGATAACAATATAGAAAAAACTTTCATAAATAAGAATAAATATTTAAGGCAGTGTATAAGACAAAAACACAAGCCTTTTTAAATTAATCTTTAGCATAATATGGTAAATATAAATCAAATAATTCCATTTTCTTATTCACATGGATATTATACAAGTCTAATAATCACATGTAATATCAATTGCTAATTTCACAATGATGGAATGCATAATGCCAGGCATCATAACCACATATTCAAGGCCTCGTGCCAAGACTACAAATAAGATTTTGTCTAGGCCTTATGCCAAGACACTAGTTTTTCTCATGAGACCTACCGATGCATTTAAGAGCTATAATGGGCTCCACCCATCACTTACTAAGTCCAATACATTCCTCATATGAAAAGGTTGAAACATAATCTAAACATTCATATTAAAACTAGTATACAAAATTTCAATATTGTACCCACAAACGAAGAATGGTATAAAAATAGCACATCAATAGTCAGACATAACTCATTCAATACAATATGGGAGATTATATCAACCTCAATAAATAATGATGAAGGATACTGACAAAGATTAAAATAACCAACAAATCTATTTGATAGAAATATCCCCTTTTTCTTGAAAACAATTATAAGTCTCTCTATTTATTAAGAAGCTGTTAAAAATAAATATTTTAATCAAATATTCACATAAAAATTTGAAACTTTTAAAATGAATTTTAATTTTGAAACATCCATGTTGATATAAATCAATCCTTAAAACCTTTTTTAAAACACGGAATTTAATGGGAGATATTTAGAAGAATAAATCCTTAAAACATTTAAAATGATATTTTAGTTAGAGGTCCTAAAGAATGAGAGAAATTTGAATAAAACTAATTGAGGTAATAAAAACATTATAATATCATGAGAATAATAGTATTCAAGATATACTACCTCAAAGTATAGTATATACACTATATAAAAGTGAATTGGAGTATAATAACAAAGAAGTATTAGTAGAATGTAAATTTAGATAATATCCCTTATAAAGAATGTATCCTTAAGTTAGGGATGAATCATTGAAATAATTATGTGTGAAGAATATAAATACAATCAATATGATTGGATATTCAGTGTAAATAAATCAGAGGACATTCACACGTATTATTGTAACAACAACACCATTGAACTGGATGATTAACTCAATGAATGGAAATTGACTTAAGATTACTCTTATCAAGTCCATATCGACGACTTGAGAATTAATCAATGGCGTGATTATGTGTATCAAAAGTATATCCACACAATGGGGAGTGTAAATTACTACATAAATAAATAAATAGAGATTTCACACACAAATTTGGAGTAAAATAATCAATGAAGTTTACGTAAAACCTAATGAGTGGAAATCGAAATTAGAAATTCCCTTACCGATTTGGTAACATACAAAACATGAATCCCATGAAAGAAGTATAATAAAATTAAGTTTTAAATACCCATAAATTAAAGTATATTACACAATGAACAAAATTATTGATAGTATATACACTACACAAAAGGTAATAGTGGAAAATATTGCATGAATCTCACGGGAATAAAAAGTGAGATGGAAACCCCTTACCGCGTTGTAATCAATCGAGTCATAAGAAACAAAACTAATAACCAATAAATTAATCATAGAATACCCTGAATATAAATATAATCATGATTATATATGTCAAATAGAAGTACAAAATACACCACATGCAATAAATTAGTGGCGAACAATGGAAATCTCACGAAATTAAAAGTGAGATAAGAAACACCTTACCTCAAGTCCGACTTGTCTTGTATGTTCCTTATTCTTCCTGAATAATAAAGTTAAGTTAATTTCTTCTTGATTAAGATAATTTTTCAAGTTTTATTATTCCTTTTATATCCCTTATTATCTTTCTATAATAATTAGTTATTTATTTGAGTTCATATCGGACATTTTGTCGATGTTCAGAACCTGAGTAAAAAATGAACTTGTTATAATTACAAATTGTCCATGTGGTCAAAAGTAAATTATTTACAGAATAATATTCCTGACTTAAATATCATATATATCATATATATCCCGTATATATATGTTTTTATAATAGTACATAACATTTGGGGGTATGAAATGAAATGCACCATTCATGGAGACGGTAAGACGTATGTACGCATAAACACTACTTTCATTTATATTTTGTATTATAATGGATTTAAATATTAATTATACATAGGTATATTATAATTATACTAAATTATCATATATAATTTCATTAATTCCATCCTTTATACATCCCACATATGGCATGAACGATTCATATCACTTTAAGGGGGCAGTAGTCCACACTTCCTTAAATTAAATTATCATATTTACCCATTATGGAAACCGTAATGGTATGCTATAAATGAAAAATAAAAAATTAAAGGAACAATATAAATATAATACATATCATATATAAATATAGTTTCATTATAATGGACACCATGATAGGCGGTTGGATATATTTGAACAATCATCGTTTCGTGAGGCAATAGTTCGTCGTCTACAGAAATAGTATGTTCATATCAATTAGATGGAGGTGTGTGGAAGTGTAGTAAGAATAATTCTAATAAAAAAACCTATTATATTTAGTATAATGGTGTCTCTGTAAAATAAATTAATAAATAGTGTTTAGGGGGTTGGATAAATAAAAAAAGAAATGAACTTAAGAGAAGACATTACCTTTAAATCGGGTAACTCTCTTTGGTTTGAATCAAAAGGTTTAATTGAAGTGCCTTCTGCATAATTAAAGACTATAAGAAAAATATAGGGATTTAGGGAGCTTAAATGGGAAGAGGTTTTATGAGACAAGTGTCTTGGTAGGTGTGAGGAATGGGTTAGAAGTGCTGTCCTTTTATAAGGGGCAGAAGGGGCTCTTTATGAAAGTTCGAAAATATTATTTTATCATATAATGAGTTTCGTTTTCTAAAGGTAAAAAACTCACTAAAATCAAAGAAAAGATGACTCCTATGCGAAATAAAATTATCCAATAAGAATTGTATAGTTTTTGGATACTTTGAAAATTTTAATAATCTTATTTATTTAAATCATTCATTAATGAGGTAAACACTCCATCATTATTGTGTCATAAATTTTTTTATTTATTTGAGGTCTAATAATTATAAACTGAATACCATGATATATTAAATCATTTTATATTTAAAATTAATAAATATTGTTGAATATACAACTTATATAACCCCATAGAAAAATTGATTTACTAAAAGATGTATGTTTAAGTCATATTTGTCTTTACTTTACATTAATTAATATAAAGTGTCATTATCACTCCCAAGTGGCACCATGGGGTACCAAAATCGACCCAATGATTCCCATGGTCATACATGTATCAAAAAATAAAATTAGGACACATGTTAGGGTAATTTAATATTATTTTTTACCCTTATTTACAAGATTTACCTTTTAACTGTGGTAAATAAAATATTTACTGAAGTAAATATTCATAATGTCTAAAAATAAAAGTAACATATTTAGATAATTTGGACCTATTGATTCCAAATATGGAATCTGTTTTTCCAAATTTAAAACATAGAAGTGGAAGAAATTAATTTAAAATTAGTTCCCATTATTAAAACAAAAGCGTGTTTTTATGAAATACTAACTATCAAAAGATTGACACTTTTTTATATCCAATTTCTAAGTAAAATTTCTTCCAATGAGAAAAAGGTTATTAAATGGTAAACATGTAATATAATTAAACTTCAAAAACTTTTAAAAATATTATATAACCATATAAATAAATTTTATTGAAAGGAATTTTTGAATTAAGATACATTATTTTTCACTATTCATTAAAAAATGTACTTTTTTAGAAAAATACCAATAATTTACCCAAAGTAAATTTTGATGTTCCTATTATAAATATAAATTTTATTTTTTCAAATAGAAAATATAAAAATGGAAAACTTATATTTAAAAAGGGTTCTCTATTAAAAGGCGAAAAATCAACCTTTTAAAGAATATTAAAGTATTTAGGCTTAAAATTAAATTCAATCACTTTTATTGCCTCTAATATTTATTGGATAAATGTAAAACATTTTAACAAACATATATAATCATATTTATTTATTTATATTTATTCCCTCCAATACAATGTCTATGCACTGACTACAATTTAAATTAAAAATATAATTATATTATTTTTCAGTATAACTCAACATTGTGTGCGACATATGTTTTCAAAGAAACTCACTGTTGCGTATCAGGTATGCCATCAGTCATATCATACCCTTTAAAGTAAAATTAATATTTAATTTAAAAATATTAATAAATATCTAAAATTTCATATTCTTTATTTACCTGGGATTTTATATCCTCCCCCCTTTTGGAAATTGTATCCCCGAATTTTTAAAACTGGGATTGGAAACTTCATTGAATGTCCCATATCAGAAAAAGAGTAAATAAAACTATCACTTTAAAGGAAATAAAGATATTTAAAATGGTTACACGAGATAACCCATCCTAGGATTCAATGAAAACATGGATATGGAGGAGAAACTACGTGTCAAGTTCTGATGGAGAGTGATAGAAAACATGATTAAGATAATGTTAACCACTAGAAAATCACAAACTTGTGATGGGTTAAACGTTCATTGATTCCCCAGTAGGAAAAGTTAACAGACATAATTTTTGTTTTAAGTTTCTTTTCCTAAGGTTGTTGAATTTATTTATTATTTTAACTAAAAATATAAGGAAACATACTTACTTGTCATGTAGACTTTAATTTTTATTAAATTCCTACCACAAACTCTTCTATTCTCCAAACGATGAGTATTCCGAATGACTTGGTCACACCTGAAGTGCTAGAATCCATTTTTAGAGTATAAAATAATCTACCAAAGATGAAATATATATTTCCCAAGTATTTAGACATCAACCAAAACAAAAAAGGTTAGTACAAGATCTGAAAATCCCCAAAGGGTAATCATTTATAAAAAGAAATACAGTTCTTAATCTCTAAAATTGAACAAACAATACCCCATGTTCAACAAAGACCATTCAATATAAAATTGTACTTAAAATCCTTCAATATAATCCTAACTAAGATTAAAACCCAAAAATTAGAATAATTTGATTACATAGTCTTCCACGTTAAATTGTATCTCCAAATAACATCAACCCCTCTTAAAGACACATCCGTAAAAGTAATTAACCTAATCACATATTCTATATGATAGGTTAATCATTTCCATAAATAAAAAAATTTCTATAAATCCTCAATAAAAACATAGATAAAAATACACCATTACTTCTTAAATGAAATCCCATAGTATTGTATTTTCCTTAGGCATATTGTGTTCCCAACAGAGCAAATGTCTTCCAGAATAACATTTATCACATAATCACCAAATCATTTTCCTACACAAAGGATAAAAATTTGATAAAACATAAGATCCCAAATCAACTTATTATTGATCAATAAAACAATTTAACTAAATGAATTAGTCACACTATCCATGGACTTCACGTAGTCCAGTGGTAGGCAATAAATCCCAGTTGGAGTTTGGTTGTGGGTTCAATTCCCGTAGATTTGTCCGATGCGAAGGGTTGTCACACAGTCAACGTGTTGTCTTTGTTCAAAAGCTATATTTTATAACATTACCAAAATGAGATAAATTCCTCAAAATAACCATAACATAATTTAACCACAAATGATATCTCATACCTCGCATTTTCATCCCAAAAAATAATAACTTTTAATTACCTCAAATTCAAGGATCATATAAACCCAAATGATTATTTATAACTATATCCACAAAAGAAAAGATAATTATTCCTCCAATATAATTTTAACATAACAAACTGTAGGGTCACACATATAAGATAAAAGTCTTCCAACGTAATCCATCAACAAAGAGAACTAATACTTTTAAAGATTCGCTATCCATTTATTTCCACATAAGTTATTACATGACCAATATGTTATCCTATAGAATATTGAATTGACTTGGGTAATTCCCAGGTCCCCTAAATTTAAGGAAAATGACTATAAATGAATTATTGGAATCATTTTTATTTTATTCCGTAGTACTCTTCATTTTTTGGCAATTATTTACATTATATCCTTATTTCCCACACATAAATCATTTCTTTATTCTATTGAGACACTTTCCTAGGTGTCTCCTTCCATATTTCCTACATAATGGAAATTGCGATTTATTTTCTCCATGTTCTCCACCGCTGGAGCTCTTATCATTCACCACCTCTCTCTTCTTTATTGAGTCTGAGAGTTGGTTAATATATGTGTTGATGATCATATTTTTGGAAAATGAATTTGGCATGAACATGATATCTTTTACAACTATCAACATTCCATTTTGTTTCTCATTTACCCCACCATGCCCACCTTGTACATAATGTTCAATGTTACTATCACTTCCTTGGAATCCATCCATTGACTAAAACCTGAAGGAATTATGTGAGTAACAATAGTTATAAAATCATTTAGAGAATATCATGACCCCTTATTTTAAATCTAATACACCATAGGATTAACCAAGGTTATTTATTCTCATATTATATTAAAATATTTCCAATTAGTTTGTAAATAAAATTTGAATTATCTTAAGCATATTCCCCAAGAGTGTCATAACCAAAAGTGCAGCAAATCCCATTGTCGTGCACCAGTTCCCGTTCGAGTCTATCTCAATGTGGTGTTTTCAGGTTTTACCCCTAGGTACATATGTGCTAGAACCTCCGCTACCTACTCGTATCCAGATAGGGATGTAATTCTTAGAAAATACACAAAATATCTACATTACCAAAATTCTAGGAAGTAATTCTATACTAATCCTCAAATTCTTTCTTAGGGTAATGTTCTGTAATCAGAGTTTTTCTAAATCTAGCTTCCAATGTTTGTACTAAACTTCCTCTGATACCAACTGTAACTCCACAAACCTACTTAACTATAGTCAGTGAATTATTACATATCATTGGCATGATCATAAGAGATCAATTCCCAAAATATCTATCAGTATAGAAACATTGGAAGTACTAGACACATAGAATTTTTACAATACATGATGAAATAAAGAAAAAAAACATTGTGTCCCCTTTGAACACACTCATATCCCTTAGCCTATCCTTGCAAGTTAACCATGATATACTTCTTCACATCTTGGAAAAAATAAAACATGGAAAGGGGTGATTTAAATTCTCATTAAGGATGACAATATATTGGAAACCTTCATAAATAAGCATAAACATTTAAGACAATGTATAAGACAAAAACACAAGCCATTTAAAATTAAACTTCAACATAATATGGAAAATATAAATCAAATAATTCCATTTACTTGTTCACATGGATATTATACTAGTTGAATAATCACATGTAATATCAATTGAAAATTTCATAATGATAAATGCATAATGCCATATATCATAACCACATAGTCAAGGCCTCGTGCCAAGACTACAAATAAGATTTTGTCAAGGCCTTATTCCAAGACACTAGTTTGTCTCATGAGACCTACTGATGCATTGAGGAGCTATAAAAGGCTCCACCCGTCACTTACTAAGTCCAATGAATTCCTCACATGAAAAGGTTTAAACATAATCTAAATATTCATATTAAAACTAATATATGAAATGCCGATATTTTAACCACAAACAATGAATGATATAAAAATAGAAAATCCACAGTCTAACATAAATAATTCAATACAATATAGAATATTGTATCAACCTAAATCAAGAATAATTAAGGATATTGACCTAGATGAAAATAATCAGTAAAACCATTTGAGGGAAATATCCCCATTTTCTTGAAAACATTTATAAGTCTCACTATTTATCAAGAAGATGTTAAAAATAGATTTTCGAATCAAAGTGTCCCATACCACTTTGAAACTTTTAAAAGGGATTTTAATTTTAAAACAATCATGTCCATACAAATCAATCCTCAAAACAATTTTTAAAACATGGACATTAATGATAAATATTTAGAAGAATAAAGCTTTACAACATTTAAAATGATATTTTAGTTAGAGTTCCTAACCAAATGAGAGACATTTTAATACAAAAATTGTTGTAATAAAAAATTTATAATATCATGATAATAAATGCATTCATTATATACTATGTCAAATTACATTATATACACTATATAAAAGTGAATTGGCGCATAACAACAAAAAAGTACCAATAGAATGCAAATTGAGAACAAATCCCTTATAAAGACCGTATCCATAAGTTAAGGATGAATCAATGACATAATTTTGTATGAAAAATATAAATACACTCAATATGATTGGATATTAAGTGTAAATAAATCTGAGAACAATCAAACATATTCTTTTAACAACAACACTAATGACTTGTATGTTTAACTCAATGAATGGAAATTGAGTTAAGATTACTCTTATCAAATTCGTATCGATGACTTGAAAATTTATCAATGGAGTGATTATGTGTATAAAAATTATATAAACACAAAGATGAGTTTAAATTACTACATTAATAAAAAATTGTGATTTCACATACAATCGTGGAGTAAAATAATCAATGAAGTTTGCATAAAACCCAATGAGTGCAAATCGAAATTAGAAATTCCCTTACCGATTTGGTATCATACGAAACATAAACCCCATGAAAGAAGGATCATAAAATGAAGTTTTAAATACCAATAAATTAAATTATATTACACAAAAAACAAAATAATTGACAATACATACACCTCACAAAAGGAAATAGTGGAAAATATTGCATGAATCTCCCAGAAATAAAAAGTGAGACCAAAACCCCATACCACGTTGTAATCAATCGACTTGTAAGAACCAAAGTTAATAAACACAAAATGAATCTCAGAATACCAAGAATATAAATAGAATCATGATAATATATATCAAATGGCAGTACATAATACACCACTTGTAATAAATAAATGGGGAACAATGGAAATCTCAGGAAATTAAAAGTTAGATTAGAAACACCTTACATCAAGTCCGAATTGTCTTGTATGTTCCTTGTTCTTCCTGAATAATAAAATTATATTAATTTATACTTGATTAAGAACTTATTTCAAGTTTTATTATTCCTTTTATATAACTTATTATATTTTTATAACAATTAGTAAATTATTTGAGTTCATATAATACATTTTGTCGATGTTCGGAACTTGAGTAAAAAATGAACTTGTTATAATTAAAAATTGTCAATGTGGTCAAAATTCTATTATCTCCAGAATCATATTCATTAATTAAATATAATATATATAATATATATACAGTATATATATGTATTTTTAATAGTACATAACATTTGGAGACAAGAAATGAAATGCACTATTCATGGAGACGGTAAGCCGTACGTACGTATGAACGCTACATTCATTTTTATTTCTTATTTTAATGGATTGAAAAATTAATGATACATAATTATATTATAATTAAAGTATAATATAATATATAATTTCATTAAATCCAGACTTTATACATCCCACGTATGGAATGAATGAGTCATATCACTTTGAGGGGGCGGTGATCCACACTTCCTCAAATGAAATTATCGTATTTACCAATTATGAAAACCATAATGGTATTAAATAAATGAAAAATTCAAAAGTAAAAATGACAATATAAATATAATATATATCACATATAAATGCAGTGACATCATAATGGACACCATTAGAGGCGGTTGGAGATATTTGAACAATCATCGTTTTGTGAGGCAGTAGTTCGTTGTCCATAGAAACAGTATGTTCGTATCAATTAGATGTAGGTGTGTGGAAGTGTAGTTAGAATCCTTCTCATCAAAACAATATAGTATATTGAGGTTACATGTGTTTCTCTAAATTAAATGAATAAACAGAGTTTATGGGGTTTGATAAGTAATATAAATGAAAAGAAATTAAGAGAAGACGTTACCTTTAAATTAGGTAACTCCCTTTGGTTTGAACCAAAATGTTTACTTGAAGTACCTTGTACATAAGGTAAGGATTATAGGAGAAATAGAGAGATGTATAGAGCTTAAATGGGTAGAGGTGGGATGATCCATGTGGATTGGGAGGTTTGAGGAATGAGTTAGAAGTGGTGTCCTTTTATAAGGGGGAGGAGGGTCTCTTTAGGAAAGTTTCAAAAATATTATTTTATTATATAATGATTTTCGGTTTATAAAGTTAAAAAACTCATTAAAATCTAAGATAAGATGACTCATGTTCGAAATAAAATCTTCAATAATAAATGGATAGTTTTTGAATATTTTTTTAATTTTTATAATCTTATTTGTTTAAATCATTTGTTAATGAGGTAAACACTACATCATTAGTATGTCATAAATAATTTTTTTTATTTGATGTCTAAAAGTTATAAAAAAATACCATGATGTAGGAAATATTTTTATATTTCAAATTTATATTTATATTATAGGAGATAACTTATTTAAACCCATGTAAAAATGGATTTACAAAAATATATATGTTTAAGTCATCTTTGTCTTTACTTTAAATTAATTAATATAAAGTGTCATTATCACTCCCAAGTGTCTCCATGGGGTCACAAAATCTACCCAAGGACGTACATGGTCGATAATGTATTGACCAATAAGATTGGGACAAATTTTAGGATAATTTATTATTATTATACAATTATTTCTTTACCCTAATTTACCAGATTTACCTTTTAACCATGGTAAATAAAATATTTACAAAGGTAAATATTCAAAATGTCTAAAAATAAAAGTCACATATTTACATAATTTGGACCTCTTGATTCCAAATATGGAATCAATTTTACCAAATTAAAAAAACATAATTGGAAGAAATTAATTTAAAATTAATTCATGTTGTTAAAACAAAAAGCGTGTTTTTAAGAAATAATAACAATGAAAAGATTAACACTTGTTTATGTCCAATTTCAAAGTTAAATTGCTTCAAATGACAAAAATTGGATAAAATGGTAAATGAATAATATAATTAAACTTTAAAACCTTTTAAAAATATAATTTAACCTTATAAATAAATAATATTAGAAGGCATTTTTGAATTTAGATACAGTATGTTTCACTATTCATTAAAAATAAACTTTATCAGAAAAATACCAAAAATTTATCCAAAGTAAATTTTGATGTTAATATTCTAAATAATAATTTTATTTTTTCAAATAGAACATATAAAAGTGAAAAAAATATATTTAAAAAGGGTTCACCATTAAAAAGGGGTAAATCGACATTTTAAAGAATATTAGAGTATTTATGCTTAAAATTGGATTTATTCGCCTTTTAAGCCTCTAAAATTTATTGTATAAGTGTAAAAACTTTTAAAAAATATATATAATTGTACTATAGATAGTTATATTCATTCCCAACAATACAATAGTTAGGAATTAACTACAATTTAAATTAATAATATTATTATATTATTTTTCGGTATTACTTAACATTGTGTGTAACATATGTTCTCAAAGAAACTCATTTTTTCGTATTAGGTATGCCATCGATCATAGCATCCCCTTTAAATTTAAATTAATATTTAATTAACAAAAATTAATAAATATGAAAAATGTCATATTCTTTATTTACCAGAGATGTTACATCATCCCAGTATTGTTTTGTTGTAATTATATTATAGGATCAATTGGTGAACATATAACTATATAAATAGAATCAAATTCTAGGAAGGAAAACTCAATCCACTCATAAAATGGCCAATTTCCCCAAAATTCTATTCATGAGAAGCAATTATTTTCCCAAATAGCTGTATCCTCAAATCCTCAAGACATGGAAAAACATCATGAGAAGAATTGCATGACCCTAGTCTAGAGGTATGATATCTTGAAGTCAATATCCATTATCCCAAATCAGTTCTCAATTCTAGATTCCATTCACCTTTCAAAGGATCACCATGAAACTACTGTTGATGATCTCTTAATTCCCCATGAGTGTGAGATCATGGTCACATGTACTGAAATATACTATGTAGAAACTAACATTTTTGTATGTAAAATGGTTATATACTTCATAGAGAAAGAAAATAATATGGATATACAAGGAAACATCATGTATTTATATATATATGGGAAGATGGATGACATTGTTATCTATCAGACATGCATTAATAATGAATCCAAAATCAATATCATTCATGTTTGAACCCATTAATGATTTTTCTACAATAAAGATAACTTCTCCCCAATACTATGAAAATACAAGGGTGTGAAAAAGAGTGAACATATTCATCTCATTAGAATAAATATTAGATTTATGTTTAGATAACTTGTCTCCGAAACAATGTTTAGGGTCATACAGCAAGATACAAATTCTAATGCCATATTGGGAAGATATTAGCTTCATATGCATGATATAGTGTCATTATCTTACTATTTGTTCCTCAATTACTCTATTAATGGTCAATGTGGAGTATTTTCAGATGATAAAGCCCGTTTAAAGTCACTAAAATTCTAGTATATAGACATATGATTATAAAAAAGGGAAGGAAGGAATCTAATGATAGATAATGTAATATGTAATGCTGCCCCCCAATAGTTTATAAATTTTTCATACCAAACCTTTTAGTGAACTTAATGTGAATTATGTTTTGGACATCGATCAGATCACAAAAATATCCCCAGATTTAGGCCATCACTGGGTCATGAAAATATGGCATGAAAAGAGAAATACTTTGATGACAAACCTATCATTTGAGGGTTAGGTGAATGTACTCCCATAAAATTCATCACTAATAAATAAAGTGAAAAATAGAACTCCATCCATGTGAATCAATTTGGATCATAAGTATCTGTACACATGGACCAATTTTCAAATATTTATAAAAAAGACATAGGATATTCAATAATAGAGACATCCATCCCCATAAAAGGAGATGAGAATAGTATATGGGAATATTTTTCCACATCTTCATGAATAAATGTAATATTTTGTACCCCAAAGAAGGGTAATGTAACCTTAAACATTATCGTAATTTTTTTGATTAAAATACAGCTAAATAATTAAAAAGGTTAAATAATTCAACATATCATCTCCTAAATCTAATAATATCAACACATCATTTTCCATTGATGATAATATTTAGGTGGGGTAAATAATCCAGGATGATGCTGAAAATGGTGTCCCTAGAATAACAGCATCTGGATCCAAAGGAAACTCCTCCTCATTTACAAAGTATCAAAAGTACCCTATATTATCTTTTAGTCCATAAACCTCCACCTTATTTTTGTCTACCAGTGATATTGAGGTTGAATTAGAATAAGAAGGGTTTATCAAAGATGCGACTTGAATATTTTTGTATGAATTTTACATCACTATCAATGATCATTTTTATGTTAATAATGGTAAAAAATATTAAAATTACCCACTTTGATTATTTTTTCCATGAATACCAAGGAGTAGGAGGCATATATCTCTTTCATAATGAAGCACTGAGATTCATAATCTTAAATTACATAGAAATTCCTAGGATGGATCACGATATTCTAACCAATCATTTGGTTCCTCCAGAAGATCATTGTGGTTACAAATAAGTGCCCAGCAGAATTAATCTAATCCTTGTTCCCAAAGTAAAATCTAATATTGATGAGATCATTAAATCTAAAATCATTCGAAAAGTTTACTGCCTAAATTGGCTGGAAATTTTTTTTCCTCTCAAGAAGAATAATAAGAAGATCAAAGTTTCATAGAATTCAAATAACTCAACCAACATTTCCAAAATAATGATTTCCCAGTCCTGGTAAATTACTTTTGTTCGATTTAATGGTTGGTTTTTATGACCTATTATTCATAGATGGGTACTATGACTATAATAAAATTTAGATGGTCCTTAAATATGGATTTATCTACTTTCAAGGAACCCTAATTGGTATATTTCAATTAAGTGATTCTTTTCAGATTGATAATTTTGGTTCCATATATCTATATTCTAGGAATAATATCTTTAAGACTATTCCAGGGAAAACAATCGAATGATATATTGATTATTTTATGGTTAAATATCAATAACATTGTGTTCATCATGGAAATATTGATGTATTTTTCAATGAACTACTACAACATATCTTCAAGATGAATCCACTAAAATGTAATTTCTTGGTGACATCGGGGTAATTCATTAGTTTATGATATTCCATCAAAAAATATATCTTGACACTAAAAAAACCAAGGAGATCCCTAACTCGAATCCACCCAAAAAAGTGAAATAAATTTAGAGGACCTTAGGGATTCTTTACCTATATTAGATGCATAAGAGTTAATATTATAGGTAAACTATTACCCTACGAAAAGCTGATGAAAAAGGGAGTCACTTATAAGTGATATGAGTATCGTGAGAGTGATTTTGAGGATATTTGTAAATAAATCCTCAAAATATTGGTATTTAGGATTCCTATGGATGGTAGTCCTCTAGTTTAATATAAGGTATCCTTGGAGAAATCACATGGTGCTCCTCTTGTATAGAAGAATGTTGCAATGAATTAAAATATTATTTATTGTCTTAGCTGAAAAATGTTTGATACCAAGACTTGATTGTATTCCGTTGAGGTGAATTTAATTACATTAATATTCATAGTTAAGAATTTGAGGAACTACCTACAAAATCAAGAGGCCTACTTTGTATCTTGTATTGGCTTACTCAAATACATCCTCATTAATCCAATATTAAGTATATCATTTTCACAATGGGTGATGATCTTTCAATAGTTTAAATATATATTATATCATTGAAATTAGTTAAAGGAAAGAAATTGATAGATTTCATCATAAAACACCTTACTCCAGAGGAAATTATTGTAAAGGAAGAAATCCCTAATAAGGGGGTTTTATTTGTTTATGAAATTATCCAAACATGGATGGGTATTTTGAATATTCCTCTAGAAGTAAAATAAGAATAATAATGGAAAATATGAATCTATATGAGGTATGTTTATGAATTTTACTTATATATTATATAAAGTCTGTTTTTATTTATTCATTCCAACTATTAGAAGGATATAACAACAATGAGGTAAAAAGTTTATCTCTTGTTTTAGGCTTCAAAATAGCACTATAAGTACCAGTAGCCCATTTGAAAATAAAAGGTGATTAAATGATGGTGATTATGTAGATAAATAGAGAATATTACATTAAGAAAAGAATAATTAATCCCCTTGATTGATTAATTTTTATATTTTATGGCTGAATTTTCTTCCAAACCAACATTGTCATGAATTCAACATTCACAAAAATCCCGCATTGATGCACTGGATACACACTCATGACACTTCCTGAAACAAACCATTATAAAAAAATCCTTCATATTACACATGATATTGTGGTCTCTCAATTTATCATTTGATATGTTGAATAAATTAATCTGATAATAATTAAAAAGAAATTAATTAAAGTGGTTATCATTTCCAAATGATACCATTATTGGATAGATTCCCACACTACAATGGACCATCTATATAGTAAAACTCTCCTATCAGAACAAGATTAGAATGATAAAATCTAATGGAGGGTAGTAAACATCATTTTTTATGATGGACTACATTCATATAAATTAGTCTATAAATGATGCATTGATTGAGTCATCCTCAAATTTATTGAAGGATCGTAGGACCTTACTATAATGTTGGTAGTCCATAATAGAACCTATAGTTCTCATTATTCAAGAACAAAACCCTCCAAAAAATTCATTAGGGATGGGTATTTATGTCTATTGATGATAAAATACTATGTGAAGTTCACTCAGAAGCTACATGTTATCCATATACAAATCAATTTCATCCATCAATCCGAGAGATATTTCATGCTACAAAATATTCTTAAGAATTCTATACCTGTAGAATTAATGTGATGTGTCTATATTTCCAATCTACTAATATAAAGTTTAAGTACATCATTATATCCCCTAATTTATTATCCAAATGGGATAAAGCTACACCCCTCATGGAAATCAAGGGAAATGTAAAATTCCCCATGAACTCATTCACTATTTAAAAGGGGAAGATAAATTGGTGGTGGTTTTAATTTAATTTTTTATAAATTATAAATAAACATATTCTACCAGTTGGGATGTAATCCACTAAATATATTCACTCAACCTTACACATATTAAATGGTTAAGTAAATATGATAAAGAAAAATAGTTTTGACAACACTCATAATCTTTACAGGTTCCTACTTCTTTTCATGCTCAACACCCTCCAGAAATGAATCAGTTAAAATTTTTTATCATCAAATACATGTATATAAGATAAATATTATCTTGAATAATTTTCATCAACATCCCATAATAATTTAAAAAACATTCTATATGTAATTAAATAATTAGAATAAAGTATGATTTATATCTTGATAATCACAGGGATGGATTAGAATACTTTAGCCCAAAAGAATGTGCTGTATAGTTTTCATATTCATTTGACTATTAATCCTACACTATATACCTCCTCTCATTATGTGTATCCCATCTCTCTAGAGATTGTTCTATTTCCTCAGCCTCATATTTTTTCATTGATTGGTGCCTCATATTCTCTAATGTCCAGGGAACCTCTTCCCCTTGGGGTGGTCCCGTTGTTTGTGGTTTCCTTCAACGATGACATTAATCACCATACTCCTTCAAATGAATCACAACTACCTTTCGTTACTGATATAACCTTGAATATTCTATCTAAATCCTTTATGGGATACTCTTCTGTGATGGATGTTCCCACATCTTCCTTTGAGGATGTGGCGACCCTCTTGAAGTGGAATTTGGTGGCCCTGATCGATGTAGATAAACTGTGGCATCCTATATTACATAATCTCATTGGATCTTGTGGGCCTAGAGTCCCTTGATCATTTCTTAGTGTTTAATAAAAAGTAAATTTTCTTCATCATGGACTCTAGAGGGGATTTCATCAAGGCTAGGTGCAAGCGTTCTAGATCGGTAGGATGATTGTGTTTTAGTCTTTATCATCGGCCGATGGAGGTCCACTATGGAATAGACTCTCCTTGTGCAGTGGTTTGAATCAAACTATAATAACCTAGTTAATAAAAGAATAAATCATTTTCTTATTTACTAATATGAATTATTTTGTTATATTCAATATAAAAATATTAATTTATTTTTAGATCAAAAAAGAAAATTGTTTTAACTAAAATCTTTTCTTAAATGGGTTTATATATAAGTTAAATTTGTTAATTTTAAAATTGTAATTTGAAAATATTAATATATTTTTTTAAATCATAATATCAGAACATACCAATGGTGAAATTCTAGTATTTTTTAGAAAATATTGTTTTTTTAGTGAATAGTAAAAAACACTAATTTTTGTAAAAAATAATTTTATTGATAAAAAATTATGTAATTTAAAAGTCCCATAATGTTATGAACATGATTTAAAGTGACATATGTATTATTTATTTAAATTTAATATAATTAATTAATTTTTAATAAAAATTATATTGGTATTAAATATATGTTTTGTTTTGGATTTAAAAATGTTTTTTCTAAGAACTGTTTTTATAGGCATAATGTTTCTCCATTGAAATTAATTAATATAATACTTAATGGGGAATGTTTAAAATAATTTTTTTATATTATTTATCATTAAATATTAATCTATTTTCATAAAATTATTATTATTAGTCATTGAGTTAATATAAAATCATCTTTTTCTAAAAACATACTCTCCTTGAAAACATCATTTTTATCGCGTCTATAGGTTTTGTTTTAAATTGAATTTTGAAACTCTTGGGAATTTAATTTAGTAAAATGTATTCCATGTTTTGAATCATCATTATTGATATTATTTAATATATTAAACTTATGTTTTGACTGAAATTAATAGTGAAAAAAGTAAAAATTAATTATCATGGTAAATGTAAAAATGGAATTTCTGATGTGTTAAGGTAAACATATAATAGTTAAAATAACCTAAACACATGTATAAAATATATTTTTGGAACTATTTAGAAACTATGAAGTATATTATCTGGACTATATTATTATTAAATCCTTTTTACATGAAAAACAATGTTGGTTTAATTCATCCTTTTCAAAAATTGAAAATGTACAACTCAACCGACTTATAATAGGTAACCCTCTATCATACTCTATTCTTAACATAAAAATTCATTGTTTAGACTGATACATAACTAAATCACTTCTAAATTCCACAATTTATTCTTATAAGACTTATTTTCTCCATAAATACAACCAATAAGTGTATTTGGTAAAAATCAAAAGAAGTTTCTCGAAGAAGAGGTATCATTTTTCCACAAACATTTTTATTTTATTTATAAATCCACCTACATAAATTATATTTAAACCATTATTATGTAGTAAAAACAGTATATTATATATAATTATATGTTATTATTTTTATTTATAACCAAAACCATTATCCTCTTCCATTAAATGGGTTATGAAATCATTATTCATGTGTACATCAGACTACTACCTTGCGAATCGATGTCATTCATTTTTCCACTACCACCTCTCACACTTGGGTATGATAATGAATATAATATATATATATAATTTATATTTATAACATAATTATACCTATGGATTAATAATATAATTTATACCTTTTTTACATCCATTCCTTAGGGTATACGATAACATCACTCTTGTGTTCGACGAACTACTGCCTTAGGAAGTGATGTGATTCGTTTTTCTTTAAAATTTTACATAGAAGGGAATATGGTTAAATATAATAATTATATGTGATATTAATGGAATAATAATGTTATTAATGACACATTTATCATTATAAAAATTTAATATATAATTTTTACATTTTCACTCAGTGGAAAATGATATTATCTTTCATGAACATATAGACTACCACCTTCATAAAGAAATGTGTCACTCTTTTCATCAACACACAACATGGATGATATATATAAGTATATTTAATGAAAAAATATGTTATATATGATATTATTATCTTTATTTAGGATAAAATAATACTTACCAATTTTTCATAATGATCATTGAAAAAGAAAAATGTTACTAACGCATATGTACGACAAACCCTCTCCATGAGTGTAACTTACAATTTTTTTAAAACCCCCCATTAATTATTTGTATTAAATGTATAATTGAATTATAAATATGATAAATATTTCATCATTATTATTCAATATATATTTTAAAATAATGACCACTTTTACCATAGTCAACCTACCCAAATCATTTTTGACACATAATCCTAATATGGTCAAAACATATGATGTGAACATAATTGATTTTATAATTGTATAAAACATAGTAATAAGTGAAATAAAAGTAATAATAAATAAAAAAAGGTTCTCATAAAAATAAATGATTAAAATAACTTTATTATTTGTAAATATAAAGACACATGTGACAATTCAGACTCAATGTAAGGGAAGTCATCTCAATTTCCTTTTGTCGAGGAATATTTTGATGTTATACACCTTTATTATTTTATAAGGTGAATATACAGACATGGTGAAATGTTATATCATAAATTTTTATATTATATTATTATTTAATGTTTTGTTTAATTTTATTCTTCCATGGGGATTATTATTCAATTGTTTCCCAAGTGATAATGGACTTTTATTTTAGAAAAACCATTTTTAATGTTTTTCCTATCTACTCATTCTCTTATATGTGCATGTTTTTTTAAATTATTATATGAAAGTTATTATATTTCCAAAAATATTTTTAAATTATATTTTAGGTTACTTTTAATTTATTTCAAAGGTTTTCAAAATGGATTCTTTATATGTTTTTTACAGAACGTGTTGATCAATGAAAAAAATGAATGTTATATTTAAATGTTTATGGTGACAAAAATTTTTTCTGCTATTGTGACTATTATTTTATTTCTATATTCCATTGATTTTTTTAATGTATTCATAAAAAACAAACATGTTTCACTTTCATGGTTATTTTATTATTTTAAAAAATAAAAACAAAAGGATATTTTGACATCCAAAAGTGATTTGTATACGTGTTTAAAAGAGTTTTGTAAACTGTTTATGAATTAAAAGTGCAAGAATAGATATTTTTATTCATGATATAGTACATGAGAGTTATATAATAGAATATGGTGTTCCTAGATATAACCTGGTGATATATTATAGCTTATATAAATGGGTACACCAAGATAGCGCCGGGTGAGCCCACTACAACTTATACGATGGGTGCTCCTAGATAGCATCAGATGATCCCATTATAACTTTAATGATGGGTGAATGAAAATAGTGTTCCAATTCATTAGTTAAAGTTAATTATCTTAATATTAATGAAGGATGGATTTACCAAAGGGTTTCTTCTTTGGATTTAATTGTGCTCTAATTAATTCTGACATGGGTTTAAAAAGAGTTATGAATGCGATGCTCTATGTTACCAAAAAGTGTTTTTAATTTATTTATATGTCTTTTTAAAAGCTTATATATATATATTTTGAAAAGACATATTCATTAACGTCAAAGATCAGCGAACGTACAGTCGCGAAGCCATGAAAGAAAATGGTCCAGCCAGATCTGGTTAACATCAAAGGGGCCTGAGGCTGCCAGCTGATGGGAAGCATTGATACCTTCCCTTTTAGTAAATGAAAAGGTACATATTTGGAAGCCTTTACAGAGTGAAAGGATTCCCCTGATGAGGGATCCCAAAGACTGGAGGCCAGTGTCGTTGGAATTGATAGCATTGATAATGGTGAGATAGTCTGATTCGAGGTTGATTTTATCCCATCCGCGGTCCTTGGCGAGCATCATACCTACAGGGATGGTAGTAGCCACAACCACCACAGGTTCTCATAGAGCGATGTGTGATTCATGTTTGGCCGTAATGATTTTCCCCTGATGATTCTCGGCTAGGATTCCGAGGGTGACATGCCCATCCTTGGGGATAAATGAATCCACATTAATCTTAATAATCCCCTCACATGGCGGAAAAGAGTGGGAGGGGAAAGAAGGGGTTCTAAAGGGATTATTTTTCCCATTTTGTTGCTTTCAGCCCTCAATCCATGAAGAGGCCAATTCAATCTAGAATTTGGGTGTTCTGTGCACACTGTTGAAAACTGCCTCGTTACGACAGACCCAGATGATCTAGGCCAGGGTGAAAAGTGAGTTTGCTTTAGCCTATGATAAGGATGAGCAACACTTCATCAGGAAGCATGGGAGGTCATCGGCCATGGCCGGTGAAGTGGCTACATCAGAATCCCATTTATGCCAAATTTCATTAGCCCCTGGGCACTGGATGATGGCGTGTAGGGGAGATTCTGGGATGTTCGGGAAGAAAGGGCAAGAATCATCACTGGACATGTGCCGGAAGGAGAGAAGGCTCATGGTAGGAAGGGTTCCCATGCACACATGCCTCCAGAAGTGGCGGATTTTTGGGGGAACGTTGATTTTACAAATTGAATTCTAGGGTCCCCCATCCCAAACGACTGAATGGTTTCCAATGGAAAGGCGGTATCCAGACTTCACTATATAGTCTCCCGACAGGCCGTTGATCCCGAAGAGATGGTCGGGTCCTACATCTGGGACCCTGGGGGGACTCAGGATAATTCTTTTGTCTCTATCATTGAACTATGCATGAATATTCTCCAGACACCATCCAAGACCCTGATCGGAAAAGAGGAACCTGACAGTGGCATCTTCGAACCCTGGTTGGGCAGGGGATGAGGCCTGAACACCATCCTCATCAATCCACAAGGGGTTAGTTCAAATGTTAACAGTTTGGCCATTCTGGATCCCCTAGCACAACCATTTTTCCAAGAGGCAACGGGCCCCCCAAATGCTTCTCCAGAGGAAGCTTGGATGGGGGCCAATAGAGGAGACGTGGAAGTCCTTGTGGGGAAAATACTTATAATAAAGAATGAGCGCACATAGAAATTAAGGACGGTTAATCAGGCCCCATCTTTACTTAGCCACAGGAGCATCATTGAAGTGAAAGAGATTCCGGAATCCCATAACTCCCTCAGACTTGGGTTTGAACAGTCTCTCCTAGTCAATACAGTGGGTTCGGTTCCTTCCATCATTCTTCCCCCACCAGAAGTTAGTTGTTCTTGAGTGGATCAGGTTGACAATGATCGACCGGAACTTAAACATGGACATAAAATAGTTGGGGACAAACTGGATAAAAAATTTAATGAGGATCTCATTACCATCTTTCGAAATTTTTTTGGGGGTCCAGCCTTGGATTTTCTTCTCAATCCTGTCCATCAAGGATGAAAAGATTTCTTTTTTGGAGTGGCTGATAACTGTGGGGAGGCTGAGGTATTTCTGGTGTTTCTTGACCAATTGGATACCTACATAATCACAGATTTATTCTTTTTTGGAAGGAGGGACCCCTGCGCTGAAAGCGATTTCTGACTTTCCATGATTGATTGATTGACCGGACGCCCTCTCGTACTGTTGGATCGTATGGATTATTACCAAGCATTCATTCGTGGTTTCTTTGAAAAAAGGAGGTATTTGTCGGCAAAGAAAAGATGCGAAACCAGTGTACTAACATGGCATACCTTTTCCCCATGTAAGGAGTTTGAGGATGCAGCCCTGGAAATAAGGTTAGAGAAAACATTAGCCACTAAGATAAAGAGAAAGGGGGAGAGAGGATCTCCCTGTCGAAGGCCTCGGGACGGGGCGAATCCTCGAGAAAGCTCCCCATTGACCTTGATTTGGAAAGAGACGGTTGAGACACAATGCATGACCATATCAATACATTTAGAACAGAATCCCATTTTCAGCATAACAACACTGAGGAAGTGCCATTCCACTTTATCGTAGGCCTTGGTCATATCAAGTTTCCAAGCCAAGTTCCTCTTTTCACAGTGGTGCGAGTTTTCATGGAGTGGAATACTTTATGGGACAAAATTGAATTATCAGTGATCAGTCTCTTGGACATTAAAGCACTCTGGTTTTCCGAGATGATGTCAAGTAACGAAGGGCGCAACCTATTAACTAAGTTCTTTGAGAAAATTTTGTAAGAGACATTGCACAGGCTGATGGGTCTGAAATCAGGGGCTGCCAGAGGTTTCATTATTTTAGGAATGAGGATGAGGATAGTTTCATTGATGGTAGAAATGAATGTTTTCCTAGCCCAAATGTTCCTCATCAAATTGCAGATGTCATGACTGATAATGTGCCAGTATTGTTTCAAGAAGAGGGCGTGGAGACCGTCCAGGCCCGGGGCCTTAGTGGGGTGGATATGTTTTAGAGCCATATGAACCTCCTCATCCGTCACATCTTTGGAGAGTTACTGATTGATCTCATTGGTGATCACATGTTTAATGCAATCATCAACTTCATCATAAATGAAAGGAGTTCCTGCAGAGAATAGGTTCTAGAAATAACAGGTCAAAGAATCATGGATTCCATCAGTGTCAGAGACTTTACTACCGTCTGGTTGAGATATGCAAGTGATAGAATTACTGCGGTGCCTATATGAAGCTTTCTGGTGAAAATATTGTGTATTGGCATCCACTTTGGTAATGTTGGTGTCCCACACCCACATATACTAGAAGCTTTCCTTGATGCGCATGGCCGCATCCAGATCTTTTGGAGTGGCACTGATAAATGAGAGATTGCAGTTAGATGGGAGTTTCTTGAGGAGTTAATGTAGTTTCCTTTCAAGGGAATCGTAGTGCCTATCAGGATGATCGAATTTTGTGCCGCTCCAAGAACTTAGATCTGATGCGGCCTATTTCAGATTGAGTCCCACGTCTGCGTGATTACTCTTCCAGCTTGATTGGATAACATCTTCACATTCCTATTCTTTTTCTCAGAAGCTTACAAATCTAATGGGTCTGCTAGAGTGCCTGTTCTGTTTTCCTTGACTACAGTCAATGAAAATTGGGCAATGGTCTGAGCAGTAGAATGTCAAGTGGCCAATTTGGAACACACTGAAGAGATTGTCCACTCTGTTGATCCTAGAAATTTTTCAAGTCATTCAGCGATGCGGGTTCTATCTGTCTTATAACGACCCATACTTTACATACATTGTTAATAATTCAAAATTGAAGCACACTTATTACAACATATGACAAAACCACAAAGGACCGTATAGGTATAGTGTCTTTAGAAACTGGGAAACATAAACAACTGGTTCATAAATCTTCTACAGTGTCTCCCATTTATTTCATCATATCTAGGGTCCCTTTTAGCATATTCTACTTAATTTCCATCTTCCTGACCTGGGGAAGAGAAAACAAAATAAAGGTGAGCTCAAATGCTCAGCAAGGGAAAATAATGGAAATAATAATCATATCATATCTTTTTGAAAATCATATCCTGCAAAAGAGATCATAATATCTTAACATGAAATAAATCATAGAAGTGAAAATGAGATCCCCATAATCATAACATGAAACTTGAAACTTTGTGGCATGCACACATAATCATGGAAGATCATTTCTTGTTAGTCATGACTCATTTCCAAGACTATCTTAGTGGACGAAGTCCCTTTCTGAACTGAGTCACCCTCGTTCCAGTCCTGTTTCACTGAACCGGTATAACCTACCGTTCCAGCCATGTCTATCTCATGAGATATAAAATATTTACCCAATGAATTGGAGGGAGATATAGGTCCCACCCATCTTATAATGAATCCTTTCTTATGTGTGCCACATAATCATAAACCATACATCATAGCGTAACCCATGTAATAAAAATGGGATTCTTAAACAACATGACATCATAAAACAATTCATATA
Organism: Viscum album; assembly: GCA_963277665.1. NCBI lineage: Eukaryota > Viridiplantae > Streptophyta > Magnoliopsida > Santalales > Viscaceae > Viscum > Viscum album. The sequence continues at coordinate 1,043,547,023 of OY728166.1, forward strand.
AGATAAAGGAATTCATAAAAATATTTCCATCACAACATAATCAAATCCATGTAATAATAGGGATAAAAACAGAACCCTTTTATTATCTTAGATGGAAAATAATTTTGATAAAATACTTGAACTCCATTCTTGAGGAAAATATCCTTTCCACTTCAAAAACATTTTTCCTTTCATAACATGTCATACGACTGTAAAATAAAAGAAGTTGATTAAAAATAAACTTGAAAACTTGTAAAGGAAGCTTCTTGTAAATTTTTTTTAAAAATCCATTCATGCTGTATAATTTAAAAAAAACATTCTTCGTACTTTTGTCGGAAAAGTCAAAAAAGTACCTCGTACGAAAAACGACAAAAGATTCCTTTCATACATATTACTAAAAACTCACTGAAGGGTAAAATTGGATTTAAACAATTTTAGGTGGATGGAAATAATATTACATGTTGATGAAACATGGATGCGGATGATAAAATACACCCCCGTAAATACTTACGAATAAACAATCTCGGATAAAAATGAGATTGTGATATTTCCCTTACCTTAGGTTCGATTTGCTTTGTACATGTCCGAAGATCCTGTATAATGGTTTAAATAATGTTATTGAATTATTCCAGAATCATACATATTGATATGATATCATATATGGTCATATTCTTAGCTTCTTGTTAGTAATATTTCATTGTTACTTGTTACTCGGGTCTTTATTGCCTTTTGTTCTTATGCGTGTTTTGCCGAATAAATTCTTATTCTTCTTTTAAGTTTATAGATACCTTATATCCAGAATGGTATTAGTGTAACATATATCATATTTATTCATTCAATTCATTTATATAATTACTATGTAATGATGATCATGTAGAACAAGCCGCATCACATCGGGGAGACGGTATTCCGTACATACGCACGAGTGATGATATCGTTCCTATGATCGTGGAATTGTATTGGAGTATATATATATTATTTCAGTATCAATATTAATTTATAATAATCATAAATAGTTACTCATTACACCATTATACCCATCCTTGTAAGGTGGTGGTGGAAAATAGATTACACCACGGCGTGGAGACGGTATTCCGTACGTACACACGCGCGGTGATTTCATTTTTCCGTAGGATGGATAGAAGGTGAATTAGGGTTGTTTCATATTTATAATAAAATATCAGTATGTAAGTAATACTGATGTTATTACTTTATTATGAAACAACTAAAGAAGAAGAAGTTGAAGAAGAAAGAAATTGAAAAGATCGGTAATGGATATTACCTCTTCTTTGGAACGCTTCTTTGAATCATCCACTTAGGGAACTAATATTGGTCTTTGAAGAAGACAAGGACCTCTAGGATTATTCTAGGGAAGTGGAGAGGAGAAAATGGCAGGGTTTGGCCGAGCTTGAGTGCTCAATTTGGTGTGAGGAGGAGGGGGAGGAGGTGTCCTTTTGTAAGGGAGGAGAGGGGCACCTTAGGAATATCTCAAAATATTATTTTATATTAAAGTCAAAATCGGTTTATAATGGTTCCAAAGGGTCTTATTTCGAAGCTAAAGCGGGGAAGGGTCGAAATCCTATCAACCAATAGGATTTAGACAAGTTTAGGGTATTATTTTAACCTTATCAATTAGATTTAACTCTAAGTTAAATAATTTAACTTTTACCATGTCTTTTTGTTTTCTTTCACTATATGGTTAATAAACTTACTATAACATGCCAAACGAACCCCAAATTGTTTATTATTAATATATATATCCTTATCTAAGTCATTTGGCCGAACCTTAGATTTTTAGGAATAAAATAACAATTAGTAATATAATATTTTATTTAAAAACTATTTTGTGTCAATTTTGACACTATTTGATATATGATTTTTGTAAAAGTCATAACAGAATTATATGTTCTAAAAAAGTTGATTAAATCAACATTAATATATCATAGTAACCTAGAAAATTAGTGTAATTCATAAAAAGTCTCAAATTACATTTATTTTGGTGTTTATAACATCAATTATGTCAATATTTCATTAATAAGATATTTACTTCATCATCATTGTGTCATAAATAAATTAAATTATTTAATGTCTAAAAATTACAAATAAAATACCATTATGTAGGAAATCGTTTTAGCTTTCTAATGAATATTTATAGTCTAATTTATCTTATGTATAACCCCATATTAAAAATGATTTACTTATTAAACTTTGATTTTAACTATTTTAACCCTTCTTTAAATAAATTAATAATAAATGTCCTAATCTAACTCAAGTGGGCCTAAATGGTCATATTTTATTCATAAGGTTTTTTTTGGTCGAATTACACTTATCCAATAGAATTAGGACATGTTTTAGGGTAATAGTAATATCATATTTACCCTTAGTTACCCTATTTACTATTAACCGTGGTAAAAAAAAGTAAAAAGTTACTATTCACCAAAAATTATTTTCATCTCATTGAACCACATTTTAGTCCTTGATATTAACCGTGTCTGTCGGATTTTCTAAATTCCATTCACAGAAGCGGTAAAATTAAGTTTTATGCAAAATTCAGTTTTTAACCTACCACTTAGTGGTTTCACTATTCATCAAAAATTGAAAATTTTCAGAAAAATACCAAAATTTCACCCTAGGCTAATTTCGGTATTCTGAATCCAAAAATGAAGTCCATTTTGAAAAATAAAATTTTTAAAATTTCAAAAAGTGGTTATTACTATTCATAACGGCTAGTTTTAATAATATTTTAATAGCATAGCGTTGTTTAGTGAAACTCGGCATTGCGTACGACGCAAGCTATTGAGGAAGGTCGCGATTGCGTCTAAAGTAAGCCAAGCAAGTGTGTAGTGAAAGATTCCTTTGATTATATATAAAAAAACAAAATATTACTCATAAAAATCTCGGGTGTTACATTCTACCCCCCTTAAAAAGAATTTCGCCCTCAAAATTCGTCACTTTGTAACAAACAGATGAGGATACTTCTCCCTCATCATATCCTCAAGCTCCCATGTAGCTTCTTCAAGTTGGTGGTTCCTCCATAAAACTTTCACTAATCGAGTGGTCTTGTTTCTTAGTACTTTTTCTCTACGATCCAGAATCTCTATCGGTTGTTCTTCATAAGAAAGATCTTGCTCCAGTGGTACAACTTCTGAGCTGAGTACATGTGAAGGATCAGGTATGTACTTTCTCAGGAGAGATACATGGAACACATCGTGAACTTGAGAGAGATTCAGTGGAAGCGCCAATCAGTAAGCTACCTTTCCAACACGATCCAGTATTTCGAAAGGACCGATATATCTAGGGCTCAACTTCCCCCTTTTTCCAAATCTCATAACCCTCTTCCAGGGAGATATTCGTAAGAACACTTTATCACCCACTTCAAAATCAAGGTCTTTTCTTCGGTTGTCGGCATAACTTTTCTGTCGACTCCGAGCTGCTCTTATGTGTTGTTGAATAGATCTGACCTTTTCTTCCATTTCATCAACGAGATCAGGTCCTAATAGCTTTCTTTCCCCAACTTCATCCCAGCAAGTTGGAGTCCTGCAGTTATTTCCATAGAGAGCTTCATAAGGAGCCATCTGAATACTGGAGTGAAAGCTATTATTATAAGAAAATTCCACCAAAGGTAGGTGTTGATCCCAACCTCCTTTGAAATCCATAGAGCAAGCTCTCAACATATCTTCTAGGGTTTGAATTGTTCTCTCAGACTGACTGTCTGTCTGAGGATGATAAGCAATGCTGAAACTCAACTCTGTATCCAGAGTATGCTGAAGACTTCGCCAGAACTTCGAGGTAAATCTCGGATCCCGATCAGATATAATAGAAAGTGGTACTCCATGCAATCTTACCACTTCCTTTACATATATCCTGGCAAGCTGATCTAGAGAGAAATCCTCTCTAATAGCAATGAAGTGTGAAGACTTTGTAAGACGATCAACTATGTCCCAAATAACATTATTGCCTTTGGATGTTTTAGGAAGTCCTGTGACAAAGTCCATAGTGATGTTTTCCCATTTCCATTCGGGTATGGGTAATGGTTGTAACACCCCCTTAGACTTTTGTCTCTCAGCTTTAACTTGTTGACAAACCATGCATCGAGAGACATATTCAGCAACATCTCTTTTCATGCCATCCCACCAGAAGTACTCTTTCAGGTCCCTATACATCTTCGTGCTTCCAGGATGAATAGAGAATGATGAACTATGAGCCTCATCCAGTAGCTCCTTCTTTAATTCGGGGATGGGAGGAACACAAACCCGATTCCTGAACTTTATTATCCCATCACAATCAAGGTTGAATTCAAGAACATTTCTCACCTTCTTTTGTAACTCGACATCTTCTTTCTGTGCCTCTTTAATCTTCACATGTATAGATGGTTGAACATTCATTTGAGAAAGATAAGATTTTCCCCCTTCCATTATAATTCCAAGATCCATCCTTTGTAAATCCATAAATATTGGATCCTTTGTGATCCTCATCATGGATAAACTAGCATGGTCTTGTCGACTTAATGCATCTGCCACCTTTTTTTCTTTCCCAGGGTGGTAATGGATTGAGCAGTCATAATCCTTAATCAGCTCCAACCATCTTCTTTGACGCATATTCAGCTCCTTTTGTGTGAAAATATACTTTAAACTTTTATGATCCGTATAAATATCACACCTTTCACCATAAAGGTAATGCTTCCAAATCTTTAATGCAAAGATTACCGCACCTAACTCCAAATCATGTGTTGGGTAATTTTGCTCATGGATTTTCAACCGTCGTGAGGCATAAGCTATCACCATATCATTTTGCATAAGAACACACCCCAATCCCTTCTTGGATGCATCACTGTAGATCACAAACCTTTCTCCACTACAAGGTAGTGTGAGCACATGTGCACTGGATAACCTTCTTTTCAACTCCTTGAAATTCTCTTCACATTCTTCCGTCCAGACAAACTTAACTCCTTTCCGGGTCAACTTGGTGAGTGGATTAGATAATCGTGAAAAATATTTTACAAAACGTCTATAATATCCAGCCAAACCAAGAAAACTTCGGATCTCAGTTACTGTTGTTGGTCTCGACCATCTTTCGATAACCTCTGTTTTTTCTGGATCCATAGATATCCCCTCTTTTGAGATTATGTGACCCAAAAATGCAACTTTTTGAAGCCAAAATTCACACTTGGTAAATTTGGCATAAAGCTTCTCCTTTCTCAGGGTCTTCAATATAATTCTCAAGTGATCTTCATGCTCTTCCTTGCTCTTTGAATAGACAAGAATATAGTCTATAAAGACTACCACAAATTGATCAAGATAGTCTCTAAAGACTCTATTCATTAGATCCATGAAGATAGCAGGAGCATTAGTAAGACCAAATGGCATCACTATAAATTCATAGTGTTCATACCTTGTACGGAAAGACGTCTTTGGTATATCCTCCCTTTTGAACCTTAATTGATGATACCCTGAACGAAGATCAATCTTGGAAAAGTATTGAGCTCCGCGTAGTTGGTCAAATAAGTCATCAATGCGTGGGAGAGGATATTTGTTCTTGATAGTGATCTTGTTAAGTTCTCGATAATCAATGCAGAGTCTCATTGATCCATCTTTCTTCTTAATGAATAGAACAGGTGCTCCCCAAGGTGACACACTAGGGCGTATGAATCCCTTATCAAGATTCTCCTGGAGTTGCTTCTTCAATTCCTGCAACTCAATTGGGGACATTCTATAAGGTGTCCTTGAAATTGGCAAAGCGCCCGGTACGAGTTCTATTGAAAACTCAACTTCACGATTTGGTGGAAGACCCGGTAATTCCTCCGGAAAGACATCATCAAACTCCCGTACGATGGGCATATTCTTAATCATGAGTTTCTCACCAACCATTTGAGATAAATAACCTTCATTTAGTGGAATCAATACCCATAAGATGGAAGAAATTTCCACTGGAAGGTTATATTCATACTTGCATCGATAGACGATCGTAGATTGATCTGGAATATGAAATGTGACTTCCCTTCTTTGGAAATTGATATGAGCTCCATGTAGAGAAAGCCAATCCATGCCAAGAATCACATCAAATTCCACTAAAGGAAGTATCACAAGATTTGCGGGAAGCACTTTCCCACAAACTTCGATCGGAGAAGAATTATAAACTTTTGATGCGACTGTTGTGCCATTAGGTGTTGTCACAGCTAACTCAACATCTAATTGTTGAGGTAATACGGTGATACCCTTAGAAAATTTTTCAGAAATAAAAGATTGGGTGGATCCAGAATCAAATAAAACATTTTCTACTTTAGAGTGGATGGTAAGTGTACCTTTCACCACTTCGTTATCGTACTCCACATCGTTGATAGAAATTGCATGTGACTTTCCTTTGTCTTTAGCCTTAAGATTTTGTTGACGTCAACCATCATCATCAACCCTTGGATTTGGGCATTGATTGGCATAATGCCCCATCTCCTTGCACTTAAAACATTGAAGTGTAGTAGGTTCATTCTGTGTATCCCTTCCTTTGTTTGCATCATTAGACATCTTCTTCCCATTATCGCGGCATTCAAATGCCCAATGACCTTCCTTTCCACATTTAAAACATTTACTTGTCCCTTTAAGACAACTCCCTCCATGTTTCTTTCCACACTTTGAGCATAAGGGAAAGTCCATCTTCTTTTCAGTGTGCTCTTTAGATTTTCCTTTTAATTCCATCTTCCTCTTCTTATCAAACCCATGTGACTGATGGGTTACTCCAATCTCCATCTCAACTTTGAGAGCACATCGAACGATTTCCTCGTAGCTATTGAAGTCCCTTATGGCTAACGCCCTTCGAAGACTTGGTTTTAAGCCACTAAAGAATCGATCGATCTTACTCTCAGGTTGGATAATAATACCAGAAGCGTACCTTGAAAGTCTTGTAAAATTTGCTTCATAGGTACCAACAGATTCATCATCCCTTTGCTTCAGTTCAAGAAACTCTTTCTCCATCTTTGTTCGGAGAATACGAGGGAAGTACTTATTGAAAAATAAGTTATTGAACTCGTCCCATTCCATAGACTCAATTTCATCCCTTTGCCTCGTATTCTTAATAAGATTCCACCATTGATCAGCATCTCCTTCCAAACGATACACTTCTAGGATGACTTTATCATGTTTAGAACATTGAAGAACTGAAAATATCTTTTCAGTAGTACTAATCCATTGTTCAGAAACTAATGGATCAGTAGACCCGCTGAATGAAGGTGGACGCTGCCTCATGAAGGATTCAACAGAATGTTGCTCCTTCCTTTGCTCGTTTGGAAGTCCTGCATGATTCATAGCTTGAGAAAGTTGTGTGAGCATGGCTACAAGATTTTGAATTCCAGCTCCCATATCGTTTGGTTGCTCAGGGGGACAATCATTGCATTTCCCATCGCATTCCGCATTAACACGGTTCATTCGGGTTCCAGCCATTGACTAAAACCAAGAAGAATAGTGTGATCAACACTAATTATAATAGGAAAACCACATAATCAAGGGTAAAATTTCACACTTAAGGTCTTATCCTAGGGTATTCATGGCCATTTCTAAAACACTAAGATTGTGTTCTATGCTTAGACTTATCCTTAGGGTTCTTACTAAGACTTTCACATCTTAGTTTCCAAAGGTTGACTATACCTTTCCTCTGATACAAACTATAACGACCCATACTTTACATACATTGTTAATACTTCAAAATTGAAGCACACTTATTACAACATATGACAAAACCACAAAGGACCGTATATGTATAGTTTCTTTAGAAACCGGGAAACATAAACAACTGGTTCATAAATCTTCTACAGTGTCTCCCATTTATTTCATCATATCTAGGTTCCCTTTTAGAATATTCTACTTAATATCCATCTTCCTGACCTGGGGAAAAGAAAACAAAAAAAGGTGAGCTCAAATGCTCAGCAAGGGCAAATAATGGAAATAAAAATCATATCATATCTTTTTGAAAATCATATCCTGCAAAAGAGATCATAATATCTTAACATGGAATAAATCATAGAAGTGAAAATGAGATCCCCATAATCATAACATGAAACTTGAAACTTTGTGGCATGCACACATAATCATGGAAGATCATTTCTTGTTAGTCATGACTCATTTCCAAGACTATCTTAGTGGACAAAGTCCCTTTCTGAACCGAGTCACCCTCGTTCCAGTCCTGTTTCACTGAACCGGTATAACCTACCGTTCCAGCCATGTCTATCTCATGAGATATAAAATCTTTACCCAATGCATTGGAGGGAGATATAGTTCCCACCCATCTTATAATGAATCCTTTCTTACGTGTGCCACATAATCATAAACCATACATCATAGCGTAACCCATGTAATAAAAATGGGATTCTTAAACAACATGACATCATAAAACAATTCATATAAGATAAAGGAATTCATAAAAATATTTCAATCACAACATAATCAAATCCATGTAATAATAGGGATAAAAACAGAACCCTTTTATTATCTTAGATGGAAAATAATTTTGATAAAATACTTGAACTCCATTCTTGAGGAAAATATCCTTTCTACTTCAAAAACATTTTTCCTTTCATAACATGTCATACGACTTTAAAATAAAAGAAGTTGATTAAAAATAAACTTGAAAACTTGTAAAGGAAGCTTCTTGGAAATAATGTTTTAAAAATCCATTCATGCCGTATAAGTTAAAAAAACATTCTTCGTACTTTTGTCGGAAAAGTCAAAAAAGTACCTCGTACGAAAAACGACAAAAGATTCCTTTCATACATATTACTAAAAACTCACTGAAGGGTAAAATTGGATTTAAACAATTGTAGGTGGATGGAAATAATATTACATATTGATGAAACATGTATGTGGATGATAAAATACACCCCCGTAAATACTTACGAATAAACAATCTCAGATAAAAATGAGATTGTGATATTTCCCTTACCTTAGGTCCGATTTGCTTTGTACGTGTCCGAAGATCCTGTATAATGGTTTAAATAATGTTATTGACTTATTCCATAATCATACATATTGATATGATATCATATATGGTCATATTCTTAGCTTCTTGTTAGTAATATTTCATTGTTACTTGTTACTCGGGTCTTTATTGCCTTTTGTTCTTATGCGTGTTTTGCCGAATAAATTCTTATTCTTATTTTAAGGTTATAGATACCTTATATCCAGAATGGTATTAGTGTAACATATATCATATTTATTCATTCAATTCATTTATATAATTACTATGTAATGATGATCTTGTAGAACGAGTCGCATCACATCGTGGAGACGGTATTCCGTACGTACGCACGAGTGATGATATCGTTCCTATGATCGTGGAATTGTATTGGAGTATATATATATTATTTCAGTATCAATATTACTTTATAATAATCATAAATAGTTACTCATTACACCATTATACCCATCCTTGTAAGGTGGTGGTGGAAAATAGATTACACCACAGCGTGGAGACGGTATTCCATACGTACGCACGCGCAGTGATTTCATTTTTCCGTAGGATGGATAGAAGGTGAATTAGGGTTGTTTCATATTTATAATAACATATCAGTATTTAAGTAATACTGATGTTATTACTTTATTATGAAACAACTAAAGAAGAAGAAGTTGAAGAAGAAAGAAATTGAAAAGATCGGTAATGGATATTACCTCTTCTTTGGAACGCTTCTTTGAATCCTCCACTTAGGGAACTAATATTGGTCTTTGAAGAAGACCAAGACCTCTAGGATTATTCTAGGGAAGTGGAGAGGAGAAAATGGCAGGGGTTGGAAGAGCTTGAGTGCTCAATTTGGTGTGAGGAGGAGGGGGAGGAGGTGCCCTTTTGTAAGGGAGGAGAGGGGCACCTTAGGAATATCTCAAAATATTATTTTATATTAAAGTCAAAATCGGTTTATAATGGTTCCAAAGGGTCTTATTTCGAAGCTAAAGTGGGGAAGGGTCACAATACTATCAACCAATAGGATTTAGACAAGTTTAGGGTATTATTTTAACCTTATCAATTAGATTTAACTCTAAGTTAAATAATTTAACTTTTACCATGTCTTTTTGTTTTCTTTCACTATATGGTTAATACACTTACTATAACATGCCAAACGAACCCCAAATTGTTTATTATTAATATATATATCCTTATCTAAGTCATTTGGACGAACCTTAGATTTTTAGGAATAAAATAACAATTAGTAATATAATATTTGATTTAAAAACTATTTTGTGTCAATTTTGACACTATTTGATATATGATTTTTGTGAAAGTCATAACAGAATTATATGTTAGAAAAAAGTTTATTAAATCAACATTAATATATCATAGTAACCTAGAAAATTAGTGTAATTCATAAAAAGTCTCAAATTACATTTATTTTGGTGTTTATAACATCAATTATGTCAATATTTCATTAATAAGATAATTACTTCATCATCATTGTGTCATAAATAAATTAAATTATTTAATGTCTAAAAATTACAAATAAAACACCATTATGTAGGAAATATTTTTAGATTTATAATGAATATTTATAGTCGAATTTATCTTATGTATAAACCCATATTAAAAATGATTTACTTATTAAACTTTGATTTTAACTATTTTAACCCTTCTTTAAATAAATTAATAATAAATGTCCTAATCTAACCCAAGTGGGCCTAAATGGTCATATTTTATTCATAAGGTTGTTTTTGGTCGAATTACACTTATCCAATAGAATTAGGACATGTTTTAGGGTAATAGTAATATCATATTTACCCTTAGTTACCCTATTTACTATTAACCGTGGTAAAAAAAGTAAAAAGTTACTATTCACCAAAAATTATTTTCATCTCATTGAACCACATTTTAGTCCTTGATATTAACCGTGTCTGTCGGATTTTCTAAATTTCATTCACAGAAGCGGTAAAATTATGTTTTATGCAAAATTCAGTTTTTAACCTACCACTTAGTGGTTTCACTATTCATCAAAAATTGAAAGTTTTCAGAAAAATACCAAAATTTCACCCTAGGCTAATTTCGGTATTCCGAATCCAAAAATGAAGTCCATTTTGAAAAATAAAATTTATAAAATTTCAAAAAGTGGTTATTACTATTCATAACGGCTAGTTTTAATAATATTTTAATAGCATAGCGTTGTTTAGTGAAACTCGGTATTGCGTACGATGCAAGCTATCGAGGAAGGTCGTGATTGCGTGTAAAGTAAGCCAAGAAAGTGTGTAGTGAAAGATTCCTTTGATGATATATAAAAAAACAAAATATTACTCATAAAAATCTCGGGTGTTACATGTCTTTCCCCAGAACCATGTGAAAGGATTTCCCGCATAACCTAGATCAGTCAAGTCTGCCTTAGAGACTGCATCATTAAAATTTTACATCGACAAAGATGTTTGGATTGTTCGGACTCTTTTTTCCTTATGAAACTAAATATCGTTGAAGTCACCTCTAAAGAGAATAGGGCTCAAAAGATCGTGACACAACATGCTGAGGAGCTTCTATGATTTCCACTTCTCACTTTGGGATGGACAACCATAGAATCCCACGAAAGTCCATGGCGGGGTGTGGTCCGCATGAATGGCCGCAACCACATGGTGCGAGGAGAAGGACAAGATCTTGACGTCGACAAAATCCTTCCCAAGGAGACAGATTCCCCAGAAGTGGGCTTGTCAGGAGACCGGGAGGCATCCTTGGAAACCGCATTTCAGAGCAATGCTTGTGGTGTCCTTGTTTTCCAGTATGGTTTCGGATAGGAAAACCATATCGGGGAGACTTTGGGCGCAATTGCGTTGGATAATTAGGACTATTCGTGGGTTTCCAAGCCCACAACAGTTCCATCATAAGACGATCATTGATCTAGGTGGGGCTGGGTCTTACCCGCCTCCGCCTTTGAGTCCTCCGAACTTGTTTTTTCACCCATTAATTTCCATCATTTAGGGGAGTTCCCCACAAACAGGCTTGTTTGAATTTGTCTTTTCAGTCTCTCGGGTTTAGTATCTTCCTGTTTATTGTCTCTTTCATCTCCTTGGACCCTTTTCCAGGTTCGATGGGTGATTGGGCTTGGTGTTGAGGTTCCTGTCTTTCTATCTTTATCCTGTGTTAGGATGTTTTCCATGGTAATTTATAGATCTGGGTCGGGATTTGGTGGTTCAGTATGCATCTTCTCTGGTCTCGGGCTTTGCTCTGGATGATATTTTGGTGAATTCATTGGCTCTGAAAAAGATGATACAATGTCCTTCAGGGGGAAGGATGAATGTAGTTTTTCCCCTGATTGGTTGTTCTCATTCCATGTTTTTAAAATGTTTTTCATAGGATTTATGTATGTGTAAGGGAAAGAAAGAGTTCAATTTTGAATCTGTGAATTTTTTTTAGGAAATGAAAACATTATTTGTTTTAAATATTTTATATGGTGAAAAAATGATACTGATCGTAATTTTACACTTTGTATTATATGGTTTGGTTATGTATGATTTATGAAATGATTATCTAAAACTATAAACCTAAAAATATCTTAAAACTTAAGAGAATTAATAATGAACTTAAATTTTAATATTATGTAATGTTCATGGTCGGGTACTTATAGTTGGTATTTAAAGAAAATGATGGAATTTGATTCAGGGAAACACTCAAGTGTGTGTATAGTATAAACCATGGATCTTCACCTAAGGGCATGATGAGTAAAATGTGGATAGTGGTGTGTCACACCCAGGAGGTGTATCTTCCCATGGAGTTCCTTGATAGGTATCAATTAATGTCCACTGTAAATAATTTCATAACATTATAGGTGGTATCCAAGGTCAGTTTTGATAACATTAGAGTTTTGTATAATGATAATAGCATACCTTTGAAAGATTTTACTTTATGGTTATAATGAAATGATATATCATTTAATGATTAACATGTTTCTTTATCTAAACCATTTCTATTCAGAATGGTTTTCTACATAGTAAATAGAGATGTAGTAATTTAAAGGAATTGAGAAGAAAATATCCTTCCAATTCATCATCCCATGATGGTTGGAATTAAAATATAATAGTTTTTTGAAATTATGGATTATCTAAAATAAGCTATTAAAGGTTGTGGTTTCCATTCTACAAAGCATCCTAATCTACCATGAAGTAACATGTTAACTTTGGTGAATTTTATGGAAAAAAATCTACTTTATTTCAGTGGATCATCTGACCCCATGATAGATAAAGGTTGGATTAATTCCCAATAAAAATATTTGATGTAATGATACGTTTAGAAAATAAAAAGGAAACTCTTTTCAAAGTGAAATATCATCTTGATTCCATGGAATTGAAAAAATTTAAGTATATTTTTCAAGAGAAATATTTCATTAAGGTTGCTCATATCTGTATGGGAAAATAATTCATGAAACTGAGGAAAAAAGTTGAATATTTTATAGCTACATATGTAAAAAACTTCATCAGATTGGATAGGTATGTAATGGATTTCATTCAGGAAACTGATAAAAAAATAATATATTTTTCTCAGGTTTGAAACCAATTTTATTAAGGGCATAGACATAATAGAATTTAAAAATTAGGAGAAAGTGGTTTGTTGTGCTGAGAAAGTTGAGATGATGTTTTTTGACACGCATGTTCCTTGAGATAAAATATTAAGAAAAGGTGAATATGGCAGGAAATGGAGAAGAAAAATACTAAAAAGTTTGAATATATAGCTCTAAAATATTCCAATTTTGGAAAATGAAATTTCAAGGAATTTTTGAAAAGATTTGGAATGTGTTTTTTTGTGGCTAGTTTGGTCACAAGGCTCATGACTGTAAAGAAAAGAGTATTGAAAACCCCAAAAATTGGGTAACTGATATCCATCCATTGGTGTGGTGTTTTATTTTTAATTATTTGGGTCGTTATGATAACATGTGTTTGAATTTAGTTTTATGGGATATAAATCATGATGATCAGAAACATAAAGGTGTAGCAAAGTCATTTTCTACTACTACTATTGATGTTAGGTCGTTAAATGAGGTGGTGACAAGTATATTACCTGTATATTCAAATTTTATCAATACTATATTTGACTCTATATCATCACATTATTTCATTTCTAATAAATTTGTATGTAAAATGAAAAAATAACCACATGAAATGAAGAGACAACTTTTGGTGAAAACTCCGGGAGGAAATATTAAAGCAACCAAGATTTATAGGAATCTACTTATTATTATCAATGGGATGGTATTTTTTAAAATTTTGGTTAACTAGACATATAAGAGTTTTATATAATTCTTGGTATTTATTAGATTTAATTTTATCATAATAAGATATATTATATAACTAATATAGTTATGTTTAATGATTTTATAACATTGATAACTTACCAAGAAGCTGAGAAATTGATTAGAGGTGCAAGTGAAAGTTACCTACTTCATTTTGTTTAAAATAAATAAACTATTCAAATTAGTGATTTATGAGTAGTAAATAAATACATCGATGTATTTTGTAATGATCTTACTTGTGTTATTCTTGGCCAATAGGTTGAATTTACCATTTACTTTGTACCTAATAATAACCCTATTTGTAAACAACCTCATCAGATCCCTTAAGTGGAACTTTTAAAATTGAAAATGTAATTACATGAGTTAATAAAAAAAGGTTTCATCTATCCTAGAACTTCGCTATGGGGTTCTTCTATTTTATTTATTAAAAATAAAGATAGTTCAATGATACTTTTCATAGAATATAGACCCCTGAATAACATCACTATTAAGAAACATTATCCTTTTCCTCATATTGATTATTTTTTATCAGCTCCAAGAAGCTCTGTATTTTTTGAAGGTTGAACTGAGGTTAGCGATCCATTAATTAAAATTTAAAGAAGAAAAATTCTAAAGACAACTTTTCTAAAAATATATGTGCACTATGAGATTTTAGTTTTTCTATTTGGGTTGTCTAATTAAACTGTTGTATTTATGGACCTTATGAATAAATTATTTCATGAGTTATTATAAATTTTTTTGGTTGTATTTATTGAATTTCATTTTATTTTATTATAAAACTCAATAGTAATATGATATATACCTAAGGATTATTTTCAAAACCTTAGAATAAATAAAATATGTGGGAAATTTAGTAAGTGTGAAATCTTATTAAGAAAAATTTCTTTTCATGGACATAATATTTCTAAATATGGCATAACTATTGACCCTAATAAAACAAATATTGTTGATGAATTGAAAAGACAGAAAAATATCACACAAATTCATAGAGTTCTTGTATTAGTGGGTCACTATTAGCAGTTTTTTGAAAACATTACTTGGTTGTCTAGACCACTGACTAAGTTAGCTTGAAAAGGATTTAAATACATATAGAAAAAATAATTTGATGACTATTTTCAGGAAATAAAAAGTTATTAGGTGAGTTTTCTAGTTTTGGACCTGCCTTCCAGAAATGCTGAATTTTTAATTTATAGTTATGATTCATTGAAATGAATTAGTTGTGTCCTAATGCAGAATGATCAGGTAATCTCTTATGCTTCATATCAGTTGATACCTCATGATTTAAATTACCTTACATGGGATTTAGAATTACCTTCTATGTTATTTTCTTTAAAAATTTGGAGCCATCCTATGTATGGAGTAAAGTTTGAAATATATACTGATCACAATATTTTTATTATATATTCACTTAGAAATAATTGAACATGAGATAGCGAAGATGGGAAGAACTGATCAAGGACTATGATTCCATGATTCATTACAATCTTAGAAAAGTAAACAAAGTGTATGATGCTTTGATTTGAAAAAATAGTTCTACATAAACCATGTTAAATTAGGAACATTAACCTTTGGTTAGTGATTTCAAAAATATTTTCCTAGTAGTTGTGGATACAGGGACATCCTTTATTTTTTTAGGATTCAACACAATTGACTTTTATCACAAAGAATTATGAAATAACTGAAGGAGGATCAACATTTTCTAGAAAAGGTAGAATACATCAATATGGGTAATGCTTATAATTCTATCATTAATAAAGAATGTGTTTTATGATTTTGAAAAAGTTTATGTGTTCCTTGTGAATCCCATTTGAGGAAATAGTTATTGATTAAAGCTTACATTTCTTCATTTTCTGTTCATCAAGGAAGAATTAAGACGTATAAAGACATTCATAAGTTTTAATGGAGGGATGAAATAAAAAGATATATTACTGACATTACCATAAGGTATTGGACTTTTCATTAGGTTAATGAAGAATAATAGTTACATATTGGAATTATTTATCCATTTCCAATATTAGAGTGGAAATGGGAAAATATATCAATGGATTTCATGGTAGGATTGTCAAAGACATGTCAAGGTAATAAAGAGTATTGGTTTATTTTTGATCAATTAACTAAATATTCACATTTACTTCCCATTTAAGATAAAATATATTTAGATTAAATCTATCTATTTTATAAAAAATTATATGGTCGGGTTACATGTAGTGCCTCTCTTAATTATATTAGATCGTGATCCCATTTTTAAATCTAATATTTTTGACGGAATTCAAAAGCCATTGAGTAGTGAATTAAATTTCAGAAAGGATTATCATCCTCAATCGGATGTATTATATCAAAATATGATTAATAACATTTAATATATTCTCCTTTAATGTCCAATGAATTACTAAGTAGGTTGGGATCAACATATTTGTTTGGTTGATTTTTCCAATAACAATAGTTTTTAATACAAAATGCATATGGAACCATTTGAGCCATTATATAGAAAGCAGTGTCAGACACCAGATTTTAGGGCTGATGTTGGAGAAAGGAAGTTGATGGGACTAGAGTTGGTATACGAATAAATGGAGATGTTTTAGTTTATTTATCATCATAGGAGGATGGATCTGAATATGCATAAAAGTTATAAGGACATCCGGAGTAATGATATTTATTTTGAGGTTGGAGATCATGTATTCCTAAAAGTTTCTCCATGGAAAAGTTTTATTTGTTTTTAGTAATAATGGGAATATAATAACATGGTTAATTAGATCATATTATATATTGAAGAAATTTGAATCATTTGACTACTGAGTGGACATACATCCGAGTTTACCTTATGTACACCAGGCATTTCATGTTTCGATGTTAATGAAATATATGCTAGATTCATCTCATGTTTTGAGCCTCAAAGTAGTTCATTTGGAAGAGAAATTTTAGTATTAGTAAAAAACCAATTATATTTTTGACCATATAGAACATGTGTTATAGAATAAGTTGATTCCTCAAGATAAGGTTTTTTTGGAAAAACCATATGATTGAAGCATAAACATAGGAATCTGAAAATGTTATGAGGAAAAGATATCCACACTTGTTTAGTAAGTGACTAAAATCGCAAGGACTAAGTTTAAAAATGTTGTTAAGAATTTAAAAACTAATTTAATAAAAGATTAATTTTTTAATTTTTAATATGAATTCAAATAGTTATATTTTTTATAAAAATATTATGTTATTTTTTGATAAAAAAAATAGTTTTAACTAAACTCTTTTCTTCTATGGGATTTATAAAAGATTTTAATTTTAAAATTTTATAATTTGAAACTTTAAAAATTAATAATTTTTTTTGAATAATATTATAAAAATTTATATATGGTGAAATATTTTGGTTTTTTGGATAATATTGATTTTCTAGTGAATAGTGAAAAATACCCATTTATGTAAAAAATACTTTTCTTTTCCAAAAATTAAGTAATTTAAAATTCCCATTCTGATTTGAATATGATTTAGAGTAACATAATAATTATTTATTTATATTTAATAACTTGATTAATTTTTAATAAAATTTATGTTGGTTTTTATTATAAGTTTGTTTCTGGGTTTCAAAATGGAATTTTATAAAACCTATTTTCAAATATATAATGTTTCTCAATTTTAGTTCATTAAAATAATACTTAATGGGGAATGCTTCAAATGAAATGTATATATTATATATAATTATTATAATTATAATTCATTGATTTAATAAAGAATAATCTTTTTCTCAGAAAATACACTCCTTGAAACCCCAATTTGTTTATTGCGACTGTGGTTTTTATGAATTGAAAATTTCCACTTAGGTGAATTGAATTTGGTAAAATTGATTAAATATTTAATATCATAAAAATTTATATTTTTAATAAATTTAAAATAATGTTTTCACTAAAATGAGTTGTTAAAATTGAAAAAATTAATTACTGGAGATAAGGTAAAAATGGATTTACCGTGGGCTAAACTAAAAACGTAAGGGTAAAATGACCTAAAAACTTGTATAATCACTTTTTTATAGAATAATTTATAAATTAAACCTTATTTTATCTATAATGGTTCATTATTGGAGCATTTTTACATGAAATATTTTTAGTGGAATTCATTACATTCAAATATTACATGTGTTCCACTCACCCCACTTATAAAAGGCCACCCTCTCTTCCCCTATTCAAACCATAAAACCCCATTGGTTCTAAAAATAACTGACCAAATAACTTCCCTAATTACCTAATATCATACAATAAGCCTTTTTTGTACATAAATACAACCATGTATATCCTTTGGTGAAAACCAAAAGAAGTTACCTGAAGAAGATGTAGCATTCTACAATGAACGTTTTTATTTTATTTCTTCACCCACCTCCTTAAATTCTTTTTGAACCACAATTATAAAATAACCATAGGATGTTATTTATATTTATATTTCATTGTTTTGATTTCATAACCTAAAACATTTTCACATTCTATCAAATCGGTTAAAAATTACCATTCGTGTGTACGGCAGACAACCTCCTTGTGAACCAATGTCATCCATTTTTTCATTTCCACCTCTCATGGTTGGGTACAATGATGGATATAAAGTATATATATATATATATATATGATATTTATAAAATATTTTAACTTATTTATTCTTTATATCAAATATAAATTTCATTAGTTTGTATTTCTTATGTATATGATAATGTCGCTCATGTGTACAATGAAATGCCGCCTCGTAAAGCGATGTGATTTTTTTACTAACATTTTATGTGGAAGGTAATAAGGGTAAATATAATTAATATATGTGATATACATGGAATAATTATGATACCAATGAGATATTTATAATTTTGGAAAGATAATATATCTTTTTTACCTTTTTAGTCACTGAAAAAGGATTATATCATTTGTGAACATGGGGACTACGGCTTTCACGAAGTGATATAACTCCATTTACATCACCATGCTACATAGATGATATATATAAGTATATTTAAAGATATAATATGGTATATATATATATATTATGATCATTTTGGTAATAAAAAATAGTACATACCTCTATTCCAAAGTGATCATTGAAAAATGGAAACTTTACTCAAGTGTACGTACAACCTATAGTCTCTGTAATTGTTACGTACATACTTTCTTGAAACCATATTTCCTGATCAGTATTAAAAGTATAATTTATCTATGAATATGATAAATATTTCATAATTGTTACTGTGTATTTGTTTAAATAATGACCTTTTTATCCATATTCAACCTACCAATGTCATTTTTGAAGTATAAGCTGAATATGGTCAAAACATTCAAATTAAACTTAATTGATTGAGAAATTGTATATAACATGGTGATAAGTGAAATAAAATAAAACATAAAATTTAAAAAATTTCTCAAGAAATTAGATAATTAACATAATTTTATTCTTTTGGAAAATAATTACAAACGTGACAAGTAAGACTAAATGTAAGGGACTTTGTCTCAATTTCTTTTCATTGAGGCATATTTTGATGTTATGAAGATTTATTCTTTTATAAGAAATATATACTTATCCTTTTAAATTCTATTTCAATAATTTAATTATTCTAATTATATTTAATGTCCTTTTTAATTTTATTCTTTTATAGGGTTTTTGATTTAAGTGTTTCCCATGTGATACAGGATGTTTATTTAAAATAATCACATTTTAAAAGTTTTCCCTCCAAATATTTATTTTCCATGGTAATGTTTCTTTAAGTGATTTTATTAAAGTTTTTACATAGACATAAGATATTAATAAATTATATTTTATGACACATTTACTTTATCTAAAAGGTTATAAAAATTAATCTTTTTACATGTTTTATTAGAAAAATTGTGATAAATTAAAAAAATAATATTATATTATAATATTTATGGTGACTAAATTTTCCACTTCAATGATTTTTTTTATTTCTATCTTCCTTTGAAATAATTCATGTTTTCTGAAAAAAATATTTTCCCTTTTTTGAGTATTTTTATATTGAAAATCAATTTTTAAAGGAAAAGGGTATTCTAATAACCCAAAGTTATTTTTTATTGGTTTAAAAGATTTTTTGAAATGTTTTATGATATAAGTATTCAAGGATAGAAATATTGTATTATGAGATGGTATATGAGTATCATATAGGTGAAATGGGTGCACCCATATAGCATCAGGTGATCCTGTTACATCTTATATGATGGGAGAACCCAGATAGTAATGGGTGAGCCCATTAAAGCTTATATAATGGTTGCTCCCATATAGAACATGGTGAGGCCATTATAGCTTAAATGATGGGTGCGTCCAGATAGCACTCCAATACATTGGGTAATGTTCCTTTTCTAAATAGGAAATAATGAGAGATTTTCCAAAGGGTTTCTCTAAGTTATTTTTTTGAGATCTAGTTACTTCTAACACAAGTTTAAATTATATTATGAATGTGATGATCTAAGTTACCAAAAAGTGTATTCAAGTGCCAGATATAGGGGTTTAAAGAATTAATTTGAGAAAATATTGTGGGTGTTTTTCATGTAAAAATGTTTTATATCATATTCTCTAAGAACATTGATGATTAAGGTAAATGTTATGTGAGTTTTAATGTTTTTAATAGGCTTGTTATTTTCTTTATTTTTATACCCCTTATTGATATTTCTCTACTTAACCCAAGTTTTATTTTAAACAAATCATAGGATTTAAGGATGGGTAAGGGAAAGAAAGAGGTCAATTTTAATGTTGTGATGATTTTTTTAGAAATGAAATCATGTTTTGTTATAAAAGTTTAATATGGTAGAAAAATGGATACAAATCGGTAGTTTCAACTTTATATTATTTGGTTTTGTTATATATGAGGTATATAATAATTATCTAAAACTCTGAACCTAATAATATCCTAAAATTTAATAGATTTAATTATTCACTTAAATCCCAAGATTATGTAATTTTTAAGGCCATTCCACTGTGCAACCTCATAGTTATTACACTTCCGTTCCAAAAATCATTCATTGTTTCCATACATCTGTAACTCTTTGGGTGATTCTCTCTATGCTGAAGACCTCACTATCTTCCTTGAGGAAGCCTCGATATCTCATATCTAGGTTGATATGGTTCTATATCCAGCCCTTCTGGTGTGGATTCACCTTTAAGTGGGGGATTCATTTGAATAGTGTTAGGATATTTTTTATACCTCACCTTAAAGATTCTACTTGTTTTATCACTACCATGAGAATTCTTTTCTAGCTTAAAAAAAGTGTCATCGGGCATGGATAGATGATCCTCAGTTTGTTTTTTTAATAATAGTGTGGTCTCATATCTATCAGGTTCCATATTTTCCATCATTTGTAGAATATTTTGGGAAGATGTAGATCAGGAGAGTGATTTGTTTGTTAAATCATATTTTCATCCTTAGGCTTGTTTGACCCATCATATGAAAGTGCACAATCTATCTATCTCACTCTTGGGAAAGAACATCCTTTTTTGGATCTAGTACCCTATATATCATTTATTCCCTTATTTAATAATGATGGTTTTTACTTGGGCTGGTTTAGTGAACAAAGAAAACCTCTAGTTTGGTGTTAGGGTATTGCCTTCAATCATTACCTCTATTGTGACCCCCATCCCTTTGATCTTGGCCCTTTTAGACATTCGTTTGTTTTCTATTCATTTTTTTACTTTGTATTATTTCATAATTAGGGGAACTGGAACCTCTTGGACATGCATAGTATTTTTTCGAAGAAGAATTAGGAACCACCACATTTGAATGATTCTCTTTCTTCTCTTCCATCTGGTATGTACACAATATCTCATTCCAAAAATGATCCTTCCTTTCACTCTTCTCATAATAAGTACAATGAATCAATGGGGGAAAATACCATGTTTATGAATCCCCATCCCCTTTTCCAATGATTTCCTCACCTCTTCCCAATTGTATTTTCATCATATCCCGATCCAAATAAGACATGGATCATTATTCTTATCAGGTTATGTGTGTAAAGACACCTAGGAAAAATGATATTTTTAGCTCCTTCTAATGATTTCTTTCATCATCTAGAATTTATAAGGCTTGGGAACTCAGGTAATGATGGATTTCATCCTGAAAAAACTTCATATAAATAAATCATCCAATGTTATAGTTCATGAACATAAATAATTCCCTTAAAGATAGCAGAGTATGAATTAAGACTAATAGAGCATGAATTTATGAATGATATCCCATAGAATGAACACATATTTATCTTTTAGAAACCCAAAATCTTAGTGTAATTGAGTGTTGATCTTGATTAGTTTGTTACTACCAATATTACCACATTGGTTCATTATTCTTTAATCTAATATGATTGATCCAAATGCGATGCTTAGGTAATAGAATCCTTGTGGAATTATCATTGCTTATTCAACCCAAGAGAGTCATCATGTATCGTGGGAGAGTATTTTAAATTAATTTTGGATCCAATGGAATAGAATGAAAGAGGTGATTTACCTTGTAAGGCTAGTCAGAAGTTTTTCATATTCATGTTCAAAAATGATCTCCAAAACACGGGGTACATGATAGACTGTTTCACCTCGTATAATAACCATAAAGGTAATTTATACACTTGGATTCACCTCGACTAGTTTATTTCAAATTATCACTCTATTTCCTCATATCCTGTTGAAAATGCAACTCATCTTGTTTGAATCATTTTCATTCCCCAATTCTAGTTTTTATGTCTCCTAAAAAAGAAAGCGGTGACCATTTTGATTTCTCCCAATTTTCGACCAATGCTCTGGGGTACCATTAAGAGGTGAGAGATTCTTGGGTTAATCTATCATAGTGAAGTTCATGGATCATCCTTCAAAACAATATGATGCATCTTAAATGAGTTCTCCAATCCTAGATCCGTATCCACCCCTACCCAACATTCAGGACATGGATGTAACCAATGTAGAGATTGAGAGATTTGAGTCTATTATAAAAATGAATGGAATGAGACAATGTTCGGTGAATCCTCTTAAAAAAATAAAATTTTGGGAAAAATGGTCTTGAATCATGAACGACTAGTACATCAGTAATCTTGAGTCAAATGGACCAGGGAAGGAGATCATAATACAAAAAAAAACCGTGAATCCCTCAAGGAAAAGAATCTAATAAAAAAACCCAAAATTGTACTAGAGAATGGAACCTACACTACTAATCATGATTAGTTGGGGGATATAGTCATGATTTCATGTTCCAAACCCTACACTAAAGGAGGATACCCAAAGGGACATACAAGGATTTTCAAAACCATTCCTCATATAGTTTCTGATCTTGACAATGTCTTGTTTGAAACTATTCCTAAAGAGAATTATATCCCTGAGGTAGTGTGTTTGTTCAACCCATATATAAGATCAGGACCATACGTATTCCTAGAATCCTTCTATACGGCCTCATGGGGTCTAGTTATGAGTGATCTAATTCATGTAGTGTAGGACTTTTTTTCTTAAGTATTATTCCTCATGTAGAATGTTCCACTACTATTATACTAATTTCTAAAATTAAAGATCCAACTTCACTCTAGCATGAAAGACCTATTATTATATGAAATCTATCTTATAAGGTGATTTTTAGTGTAATAAAAAAAATACTAATCAATGAACCTCCCCTGCTATATCTCTAAAGAATAACACGAGTTCATCATGGAGAGGAAAATCCAAGGTGCTATTGGTTTGGCTCAAGAAGTTATTAGTTACATCAATACAAAGGACATTTTTTCAAATATTTCTATCATGTCAGACATGAAAAGTCATGTTATATATTCAAATAAAACATTATTATGTAGGTGTTGGCTTTCATGTGATTCCCATTATAGGCCTATAACCTCATGTTTAGGTGTTTGAGTTCCTTGTGGATTTATATATCCTAAATGGGGAAAAATTGATGTATTTCAAGAAAGTAAATGGGATAATGAAATGATACTCATTATCCTAAATCCTATTCATTATCAATGAATATTCTCTTAGATATTCCATCAACAAAAGCATCCTGATGGGAAGTATCCTCCCTTACCTCTATAGGTCTCACTTCTATGGAATTTCCCTTCTCTTGTTTAAATTGTACATGATGATTTTTTTCAATGTCAGTAATAGATCCATTACTAGTATCAACAAGATATGGATGGAATACTAAAAATGGATCAGCTAACTTGTGAACCGAAAGAAGAGTATAATATATATTTTGACCTGATACTTGAATAGGTGTGTATTCTCTCTTGTAAACATTTTAGATATGTACAGATGAGAATTCCCAAAAGTCTATCTAGGAACCCTAATATCCCTGAGTAATCTACATATCGACCACTTTGATATGGTTTTTAATAGGATCATTATGCACATCATGAATTGGAAAAACAATATCTTATCATTCGGAGGTAGAATTTCCCTACTGAATATTGTCCTATCCACCATTCACATGCATGTTATTTCATCCATCAAGGTATCGAAAAATTTAAAATCTAGCATCGATTAATTCATAGAATCATTCATTTGGGATTAAATTTTTGATGGAAAACATCAATGTGATTCACAGTCAAAGATGGATATCTATTCAAAGGAGGGAAGCATGAATGTTAGGAATATCTCTGGTTCGATGTAGTGTGTGCAAGAGAATCATGTGTGGGGGGTTCTTGAGGGATATACACATTGGGGTAGGTTTATGGTGTATAAGTATGGGAGTGTAATGGGCACGTTGAGAGGTATTTCTTCTTCATTATGTCTTATGATTCAACCTCATATATCAACTCTTCAATTCAATAGTTAGTATATCATTTGTAGGGGAGATATTAATTTCTAGTAGAACAACTTGGGTTGCAAAAAATAGGAATTCTAGACTTCCTAAACCAGACATAACATTAAGGAAATAAAGTATGAACCTTTTATTTCTCCATGCTATTCTGGACAAGAAATAGTATGACATATTTTACATCATTTTATTAAACTCAAACATGGATAAATGTTTTTTCATAGTATCATCATCAGGGGATTTCTCTATAAAATAATTTTCTAGAGTGAAGATGGATCCTAATGATAATGATATCTGGTTTGAGGTGCTTTGGTGCAAGGAGATCCCAAAATAATTAAAAATTCTCATATGTGGAGTTAGGAGAAATGTTTTACACTTATATGAGAATATTATGAATAAATAAATCAACCTTATGTCCAGGTGCACATGTTGTAGTGAGTATCAGTAATAAACATCGACTCACCAATTCTTTATAGGTGAGTGGGCATGTACTATATGGAACAAATTCATTGATTTTATTGGTATTTTTTCTCAAGATACATTGAGCCTCTTTATCTTTAATCCGAGGTTATATGGAGCGAGAACTTCTTGACCTGAGAATAAGAGAAAAGATATGATCTACTCAGTGGGATATTGGTTAATTTGGAAGGTGGTTAGAAAAGATTTTCACGATGGTATCACTTGAAAATGAATATACATTTCTATCCAATCCAAGAACCTATTGATCAGTCTGACTCAAATCATCATGAACTAGGCAGATTCCCCCTCCCTTAGACTAATTTTGGATGATATTACTCACACCACTCTATCCTTAGGACCACCCATCGTCAATGTTTCCATTGTTATCCTCATAATTAAGGTATTAATCTCAATATAGATGGATCATGTAGCATGGGTGTCATGTGTAACTGTGTTATTTTTCATGATCATAGGGGATCAATTATTCACGCTTTCATATCATACATTGGAAGTGGACACTTTCTCCATACCAAATTTAATTTAATGTTACCCGGCCTCTTCTTATGTATTTAGAAAAATATCTATCTTGATGTATTTGAAAAGGAATCCATAGTAATTCATAATTCTCTTCACATATTAGGTTCCATCCCATGGTCTATCTTCTATCACATCCACAAGTTTATGGGTCTTATCCACAACCACATGGATTTTCTCCACACCATGAGATAAGGGAATTTTTTTTGGTTTCCTTGATTCCATGGATGTCCAAGGATTACAAATTACTTTATTATCAATCTTGGGTTATTTTCCACTAGAGGGGGAAAACCTAGTGAGATGTGACTCCCTAATACTTTATCATTTAATACCTCATAATTTTCCATGGTTTCTTATTTTCCCTTTGTTTTATATTGAACTTATACTTTATCTAAATAAAATATAATAATGATTGTTTTATATATTGGGAATCCTTATACTCAACATCAATGGATAATATTCTTCTTGAGCCTTCAATGTATATAGAGTAATATTATTACTCAAGAAAAAATTATATGAGGATCAAATCTTTGAAACTCTAGCTCAAATTTTATTCAACCATATTCTTGAGCTCTGAAATATGATGATTATAACATTTAAATTTCAGGCTATAGTCAGTCTTATATTTCTGTTAGTTTTTGGACACTCTCAAAATCTACAATATATTAACTCTCAATATTTCTCTCTCTTTGACAGCTTTTGATATTAATTTTTTTCAAATCGTAGAATTAAATTATTTTTTTAGTAATTAATTATTTCTTATCATTCTAAAAACTTTACCCAGTAGAATCATATAACATAATCCTCCATGATTTTATCATTTGGTTAAGCTTATGTTTATGACCATTTTATGTAGTGTTAGGTCCACTTGGGATATACTTAACACTGGGAGTGGGGTGAATCAATGTTGGGGACATTATATTAAAATTTCATATTTTTTATCTTCTTAACTCTTTAATATATTTAGATCTTGATTCTGCCAGTCTGTTTCCTTTAATTTATTCTTTAGGATGTAGATAAAGGGGAATATAGATTTATAATGTTCTCCTTTCAAAAATAAATGTTAACACAATGAATATATAAGAAATTTCCCATGATCAAACATGCCACTATAGTAAGATACATATTATTGTGGGTTTGACTGAAAATGATCCTGAACCTGAAGTGCGGTACCCTACACTTAGGAGGGGGATAAAAAATAATACTGAGTCCAAGAATAGTGATAGACTAGTCCAACATGAATCTTCCCAGTAGATATTTATATATACATTATAGACAGTCTTCAACAGCCATGTTTATTTTTCAACATATATAAAGTCATCCACCAGATGTAATTTATATTTAATGTCTCAGTGTTGAAATATTCTTTTCCTCTTCCTATTATACTTTTATAGTAGAATGAAAGAAACTCCTTAATTTGTATACTCAATAATATACACTCCACTATAGTAATAAATCCGAGTTTTTCTCCTTTCTTCACATATTTCTCAGAAAAAAATATGCACAATAATTTCCTTTCATATTCTTTGTTCTTATTATGTTTTCTTTTTTGGAAATATATTTTCACAACACCTTTTATTATCTCCTCTAATTTATTTAGTGAACTTTAATTTAAATAGTATTATTATCTTCTTCTATTATTCATATTTCATTCTTATTCATTGGAAAAAAACTGTACTGAAAATATTATCAATTATTTTACTTATTATGATGTATATGAAAGACAAAAATTAGGTCGCTCAATTGTATTATTTTTTACCAAAAAAATTATATTTTTAGTATCTATAAAAAATATTTATTTTCTGTTCTTTGTGAACCTATAATATATAGATATAATAATAATAATGTTAAATGAAATATCAGTTATCTACACATATCTTTCGTGTTTATTCTAGTATTTATAGAACCACATAAATATATGTTTGAATTTCCAAGACTTATGGTAATTTAATTCCTATTGGATCATTAGTAATTCCCCTTTTCAAGATAAAAAATTACTATCCTCATACTATTCTAATGAAAACCATTTATATTTATATTATCTATAAATAAAAGAGTTCTCAGTAATTATCATATTTATTATTCTATTTGTCACTATCACGTGTTTAAATTCACAATACCATGTGATTTTTAACATCCAAACTACTTTTAAAAAATCAATAAATCTCAACATATTATTCTTCATCTTTCTATGATGATCCTATGAATTTATTATTTCATATAGATATACATGCATACAAATTGAGATTGGTTCATTTATAGTATATAATTATCCATAAGTTATTCCTTCATGACTCTCGGAATCATGAATTAATTATCATGATATTTTATTGATTTTATAAATGGTATAACCATAATTTCCACACTTTATGTTCCTATGTTTCTCATGACTTTGTATACAGATATTTACATCGAAAATTTACTTCTTCATTGTGAAAAAAGTAGTATAAAACTAAATGTATTTATTATTCCACTGTATCATGTGACTTTCTTCTTCAATACCAGTTCACATGAATTCATTCATTGATACTTTGATTTGAATCTATAGATTAAATACTATCCTCATAATGCATATTATCTATAACTATTCATTCATTATTTAATATTTATAGTGAGATCTCTACTGTAATATGAACTAAAGATTATAAAAATAAGCATGAGAAAATACAACTTTCTTAGAGACCCTTTTAATATTATTCATTTTCATATTTAATAGAGATACTAATGGAATGATCAATCATAAATGATCTTTATATTATCAGCTTGTATATAGGTACACACAACTCAATTATCACATACATTTCATGTATAACTCACATCAAGGATCATCTATCATGGAAGATCCATGAATGGTCAATACAGACATGGAATATCATATGCACGAAATATATGTGCATCATTTGACCTAAATGAAGATTCACTATTCATGAAAATAAATTATTCATAGATTATCTGATACTAAACCTCAAAAAAAAAATATATTTATCCCATGGAAGATATATTCTTGATTCATCTCTTTATATTAGGTTTGTACTTATATTTATAGAATATCCATGGACTTTATCACAAAAGCTCTATGCTCATTGAAGAACATCATATGCATGGAATCTCTATACCATATAGAGGATATGTTCCTCATTCATGGTAGCTTCACCTTCAATGCTACACTAATGACCACTTCATCTTGTAACATCCTTTGTTCTTCACTTTTGATTTATGTAAATAATTGAAATATAGAATAATAACCAATAGATAAAACCAGAGGAGGCTAAATGGTTTTTAGTTAGGAGGTAAGAAATTATTATGTGGTGTGATCAAGCGGTGTAGATAGATTCAATTGGATGAATCTCATTCAAAATGTATTTTTAATAATGGGTGAATAGTGCCCGTATATCAATTTCCTGCATCAAAGATTCAATAATACTTTATCTTAATAATAATAAAAATAACTTATTGAGAAACCCATTAATTAGTATATGGGTCCACTCTAGAAACCCTAACCTCTACCGTTATTTAATACCACATGGTGGTGTGTCATTTATCCTATGTTCACTTAGTTTTCTCTCCTGCTAGACCGTGTATGTGTGTTTCATTATTTATACTCTATAGTTTTTATTCGATGGACATTATAGGGATGGTCCTCACAAGGTGATTTTTTCTCCCACATGTGTGGTTAAGCATACCCCTTATCATACTTAAGGTTGGATTTTTTTAGTAAACACTTTACAATAGAGTTGAAATAGATTATCAATATATTTTATTCCCTCCTCAAATATTCATGCGACATCCTGTTACCTTCTTTTATGTATTTATAAACTCCTTTTCCCTTTTTGTGTTTATTTCTGTTTTTACGAGGATGTACTAATTTTTTTGATGAAAATGGCATATTTTTTAGTGATGTTTTTTTATTTTGAATTAATGGAGTCCTAATATAAATGTTTCAAATGCTTTAAAGGGTTCAATTTTGGTCTAGGTTGATTTCGAAGCTTTATTGGTGTTTTTTTCTACTAGTAACTGGCTACATAAGTAATTTATTTCATAAATCCTTGGTTTATGATATAAATTATTCACTATACATAACATGTGATAATTTATTAAGGCAAAAAATTATATATGGAGTAAAAGATGAATTTATAATGTAAAATCATCTCTTGGTGTGTTTTTGACCCAAGGTGATTCTTTTTTGGTGTGTGTGGAGCTTGATGAATTTAATTCATAAACCCATGACTTTAGCCATAAATTAATTATTCCTTATGATTTTATTTGTGCTAATCACCATATTTCATTGGTCATACTATTTGAACTCATCTTGAAAACACTAGGCTACCTCCCATGAGTGGTATATAACTCCATGGCTTCTGGACATGTCAGTTTTTTGTTTAATCTCTAGAAAGTTTCCTTGTTTTTATACTTCATTCCAAAATCATTCATTTTTAATCGTGTGATCTTTTGATTTTTGATTGAATAAATGTTTCATATTGGTGATTTATGATAAATTTTTTCCTTGTTGGTTTCCTTCACCTACGTTGTTCATTGGTGTTCTCCCATTGTGGGTCTTGATTTGAACACTAATGAAATATTGGAGGTCCCATTTTATTCTCCCCAATAATTGAAACCTTTTATTTATTCATTAATATAAATGAGTTTTTAAATAATTTAAAAACCTAGATTTAAAGTGATTGATGGATGAATTTGAAAAAGGTATGGAGATTATGACCCCCACACAATTTATATAGAATTGAAATTGTAATGCAAATTTGAGAAAAAATGAAGGATTTATTTTGAAATTTATTTTTGAGATAAATGAAATAACATGAAAGATTATTTAAAAAGAAATTAATTGATTAAAACTATGTATTGGTTTTGAATTGATAATGTCAAGATGAAAATCGAATTTGGGATGTTTTATTTTTAACTGATTTGAGATTGTGGATTTCCCTATGATGGATTGATTGATTGACTGAAGCACATGTGATCCTGAGTAGTTTGTGAGTAATTAGGACATTGACACTAGGATCTGACCTCCTCACACTTTATTAATGATGGGAATACTAACATGAAAATAATGGTAGATGATTTTCTCTGATGAAGAGTTGAGTACTGAAGACCTATGTCATGGGGCGTGTGCACAAATTGTATTGAGATCACTCATTAAATAGTGTGATGATACTTATTAATGGGTCTCCATCTACCCAGTTAAAGAGGTCTTTGCATTGATTTAATAATAAATGAGGATTCGGCCCCAACCTTTAAAAAAAATATCACACACCCTACCTTTTACTTTGAGAATTTGTAGATTATCCTATGCTAGGTCCAAGTAATGTAAATCTTCCACTTGGAGGAAGTGGATGTTCTCGATACTTGGGAACAAGAGTTATATAGGAAATCAATGAAGATGTGATCCACTTGTTACATGGTTTTATCATTGAGATTTTTCAAAGAAGATGTTGTGTCTTTTGATGATGTATTATTTGGGTATTGTTTTACCTATTTTATTATGGTACTTTCTCCATTTAGACTATTTAGAATACTGAATTGTATCTTTTTTCATTTTTTTATGGAAAAAATTTATCTTATTTTTATTTTACCATGTCATGTTATGGTCACTAACCTTTGGGGACTAATAATTCCCTTCGGTCCATGTTAGGGCCATCTCAGTTACCAAGGTGCTAGGATGTTTATAATAGTTCTTGAAAAGTTGTATCAAAAGAGGTTTTAAATATCTATTTGATATCAAAAATATTTTTGGGTTTTACTGGTAGAGTGGAGTTAGGAGTTTTGTGATTTAATATGTAGTAGTGGCTTAGTTCCTGACCTTTTGTCATTGTAATGAGCCTTAAGTCACTATGGGTGTTGGGAAAATTTTCTTTAAGGATTAATTTGACCCATTTTCATGATATTTATCTTATTTTTATCTGAGTATGTTGAAATTCCAATCTTGAATTCTACATAATGGAATTTTTATTCTAGTATCTTTCATCTTATTTGTTTATCTATGTATCCTTGCTAACAGTTTTAGTGTTTTCTACTGATGTTGTGTAGCATCATTAATCCAAGGGTAAATTTGAATATCCCATAAGTGTAATATATTGGTGAACGAAAGTAGGAAAATACTTCAATTGAGAAAAATATTTTTAACTTAGTGGTGCATGTTATCCATGATTTGGGATAGATGCATGCACCTATTCCTGTTTAGGATCTGGAAGTAGAACCTTGATGTGATGAATATAGAGATCTTTTTTAAGAGTTTCTTCATAAAAAAACACTGGTTTCCCAAAGGTCTAATGAAAAAATAGGTTGAGGATTTCTTGAAAAATATTTATCTTCATTTTGAATTCATTGAAATTCTATAATCTATATAGGTGAAATGTGTTACTATTAAGCTTGAGAATCCTAGCTAGAGATTGTGAGATTCAAGGGAAATGATGAGGAAGTATGGGGGATTGGATTAGAATGACATAGAGCTCTTCTCATTGATTATTTCTATCCATAGTCAATGGTCTTGATGAAATCCATAGAGTTTCTAAACCTCTAGCAGAGTGACATGAAGGTCAAACAATATGTGAATTGTTTTTATGATCTTGTTTAGTTTTCACATGAGGTTGTATCCAATGAGAAGATGAGGGATAAATTGATTGATATGGTTCTCTGAACTAATATCTAATTTCTTATTTTCTTATTTATGATCACTTATTATGATTATGTGTTGGATTGAGAATTGATGGTTGAGCATGGTATAACTGTTATTTCAGGGTTAACGAGAGTTCCTTCTTCTCGTAGTAGAATTTATATGAGTTACATTAAAGGAAAGAGAAAGATTAAGGTTTATCTTGGTGTTTAAATATAGTAGGTGTCCTCCATACCTCCTGAAGTTCTTGTAATATTCCCCTTGACTTTTGTTAGTGTATAAAGGTTGGGAATTCAAAATGGGGTTGTTCTAAGGTTTTAAAGATCTGTAGTTTTTATGACTGCTCTAGATAACTAAATTTGTTCTTCCTTTTCTTTTTGGATCCATACTATCGAAGGGTACCATGAGCACCAAAATGTGCTTCCATGTAATTACATGCTTCATGAACTAAGGTATTTCAAACATAGTTAGCTGAAACAAAGCATTTTTATGTAGTAGAAGAGTCTCCAAAGGAAGATGATGTGGATCTAGTGACTATGAGAGGTACCATCACAATAACATCGTCTTTATTGACTAATTTGTTTGATATAGTTTCATGTTTATCATTTATATAAACACATATTTTGAGTATATTGAGTCTTCCAATGGATCTTTTTCCTTATATAATGGATATTACTACACCCCTATGAATGAATATAGAGAAAGGTCTTTAATTTTCTCATTGTGTTTTCTCTTTATCAAAGATTGAGATTACAATGAGTTTTTTGGTTCTTTAAATAAAACCTATTGACGTCATTTTTGGGATGGATTGGATGGTTTTTCATAAGGAAAGGAACACCTATTATCTTTGGCTAGTTTATTTTACTATCCCTGATTTGGTGTTTGATGTTTTTTCAAGTAGAATGGGACCTGAGTTAAAGCAATGTTACACCATATTTTATAGCCTTTATAAGGGTAATATCGATGTTTTTTAACTAGAGAAATAATCATTGAGTGATGATCTCCCTCCATCCATTGTTGAGTTTCTATAGGTTTTTGTTCTTATTTCTTTGACTTTCCATCAGTATGAGAGGTTGATTTTTCTACTGATTTAGTATCTGTTACTCATCTAGTGTCAATTAATTTTTACCATATTTTACCAGTGGAGTTGAAAGAATTGAAGACATGGTTGGATGATCAAATATATAAGGGATTCATATATCCAAGTGTGTCACCTTGGGAGGAACCTATTCTAGGATTGATGAAATTTGATGGAACACTTCACCTATATGTTGATTACAGAAAACACAATCGAGTTATGGTGAAGAATAAATATATTTTACCATGAATTGATGATTTTTTTGAATAAATGAAAGATGACAAGTTGTTTTTGAATTTTGATCTTCAAATTTTTAATCATTATTTGAGAATATAAGTGTTTTAAATTCAAAATATTACATTCAGAAGTATGTATGGCTATTATGAGTATCTAGTTATGTTATTTGATCAAACCAATGTTCCTATAATTTTTATGAATGTAATGAACATGATATTTCATGAGTACCTTAACACGTTTGTGGTGGTACTTTTGGATTATATCTTAGTTTAATATCAGACCATGTAGGACCATGTTCATAATTTATGTGTAGTTCTGGAAATCATGAAATGTCATCGAATTTACCTGAATCTTTCAAAAGGTGATTATTAGATATATGAAGTGATGTTATTGGGACATGTGGTCTCAAAACATGGTATTATAGTTGATCATGAAAATGTGAAAGCTATTATGACCTGGAAGCAACCAAATAATTTTTTAGGATTCATAGATTGTTGTGTTTTGTTAGATATTACTGCATATTGATTAATGATTTCTCTAAGTTGGCTTGTCTCACTAAAAAAAAGATGACATAGTGGTAGTTTATTAGTAGTGGTTTTTAAAACAGAAAAAAGCATATTTAAAATAAAATAAAATAAAATATATTGGTGGTTTCACTAAAACACCACTATTTTTTTAATATTTAGTGAGAGTTTTATTAAAACAGTCACTAAATTTTTAAATAAACCCTAATTTCAATCTTTCGACACCTTATCCCCAAGCCCCCAAGCCCCTTGACCCCACCCCTTCCCCATTCTAACACCGCTTCCCTCACCACCATTCAGCGATTTTCGCCCCTCACCACTTCTAATCACCCATCACATCCCCTTACCACCCCTCTCTTCCCCCCTCACCACCCTTCCCCTCACCCACTCACCTCACCCAACCCTTTCCCGCTCGCCCCCGTACCCCCTCGCCCATTATCCTCCCCCTCCCCTCACCAAATCACCTCCCTCTTCCCCCCTCACCCACTAACCCCCTTTCCCACTCACCATTCACCCCTCACTACCCCTCAATATCCCTAATAACCATTTATCCCCACTCACCCCCGAGCTTCCACTCACTGTCTATAATGATCATTTATTCCCCTTTATCAATGCATTCATAATCTTTGTTAGGTTGTTCAATGTACCTATTTTAGTTCCACAACCATCATTTATTCCGTTAGTTTAATTATGTTTTTTTAAGAATAAATTTTGTTTATAATTGATGATGAAATGGTGATAGTAATACGATGTGTTTTCTTTGGTTTTAATGTGATAAATTTTGGGGTCTTCATACAAATTCAATAATTAAATTTTTATAATAATTATGCAGAAAAGGTTCTTGAAGAAATGTAGGTTTCTTATGAAATAATTGGTTTTCTTACTATAATTTTTTATGGGGTGTCACAAATATAATGTTTCATGGTTTTGACTTTTTTCCAAAATATCACGATTTTTTTGGATTAATATCAATGTTTTGAGTGTTTGTTAATATATAAAATTATTATGTATTATTTATTAGTTTCATTTTTATCAGGTTTTATATCGAATATAATAGATTAACATCAATTTTAATAGGTATTTTTAGATGTTAAGAATTATTTAAGGGGAGCTATAAACATTTTTTTTATTAATATCATGATTTTTTAAATAATACCAAGAATGGTTTTATACGGTGTTTGTTAATTTCATTGAAATTATGGGAGGTTTATTTAAATATTATAGATAAGACCTATATTTATGATTTTATATATTATAAAATAGGGGATCATCATGAATGCATAAAGTGAACTAAAATATATAATCATTTTCATGACATTGGGAAATGTTTAATTTTTATTTTACTTTTTTGATTAATCATTTTTATGTTTACATCTAATTATATAGGGAGAACAATTACAATCCAATACCTATGGAAAAAATTTGGATTAATTTACCTCAAAAAGGTGAATTCCTACAATATATTTAATTAATTTTTTCATCATTTTATATACTATTTTAAGTTAATCTCCTTATACTTTTTATCTAATAGTTATTTAGTTTTTTCGCATATCTTTTTGGTGTTCTAATTTTCCATTCAACCATTTACAACAGGACACAAAACATATGAAATACTCTTTTATTCCAGTGTTACCATTATTTCTATTTCCTTTATTTGTTTAACTTTCGACACTTAATATTGATTCGATTTCCTTAGCAAAAATCAGTTATCATTTTTGAAATCCAGAAGAGTAGGGGAGGATAATGTGCCCATTATGGTGACTTCTCATGACATAACGGGCACAATAGATTCCTCTAATCATCTATTTTTCAATAATAAGAATGGTTTTTTTTGGGTAAGAACATTGACTCAGGATGTAGTGGTGTAAGTTAGATAATGAAATAAAATTGTAATCATGGTAACATTGTAAGTTATGATTTTTTTGATTTTTTTGGGAAGTGTAAAAATAATTCACATCTCAATTTGAAACATGATGTTACCAGTATGACTCAAATTTATTCTTTTTAATTAAAATTGATGTTATTTTTATGTAAAAAATATAACTAAAATACTCAAAACTGGGAAAATAAAATCATATTGTTGTGATACTTTAATAAACTGATCCATAATTCATTTGTGATGTGGAGGAATTAACAGCACCTCAATCCAATAAATGATGTACCCAGTATAACTCAAAGTGTGTATTATAATTTTAAAATCAATATTTAAGTTCAAAACATTTCACTCACAAAAACTAATAAAACATAAGAAAAATGTATTGATAATTTATGAAATATTTTTATAAATCATTTATGACGTGTAAGAATTAGTTTCACATCAAACTGATACACGATAATACTAGTACGAGTCAAAGAGTGTGAATCTAGTTTAAAATGACATTTTAGTACGAAAGATAAGTGATGTAATAAAATTGAATAAAAAACATTAATATTGTTTTTATACATTAGGAGAAAGATTCATATGTCAATTGGGACATGTAAGAATTAGCCACACCACAATCCAACACATAGTGTGGCCGGTATGACTCCAAATGCTTTGTTTAATAAAAATTTGAATCCATTTTAGTAAAAAAAGACATCTCACATACTTCAAACCAATAAAATGAATTCTTTATATTTTGATACATTATAAAAGTGATCTATAAGTCATTTTTTCCCTATAAAAATTAGTTTCACCTTGATCTAAAACATAATGTTCCCCATATGAATCAAAGTGTACACTATCAGTTTAAAATCCCCATTTTAGTTCAAAATGTTTCACTCACTAAAAACTATAAAAATACACTCATATTTTATTTATAATTTAGAAAATCTATTCATAAATCATTTTTTATGTTTAGTAAATAGTCTCACAAAAATTTATACACAATGTGATTGGTATGATTTGAAGTGTGTGTTTCCAATTTAAAATGAAAATTTATTATAAAAGAAAAGATATGTACTCAAAACTGACAAATACACATTTGGATTGTATTTTTAATTTATTAAAATTCTTCATAAGTCATTTGGGATGTTTATAAATCAACCACATCTCAATCCAAAACATATTGTGACTGGTATGACTCAAAGTGTGTCTTTTTTTATTGTTGACATTAATTTTAATAAGAAAGAAAAATTGATCAACTAAAAGATGAAAGAAATCATTCATATTTTTTTAATACTTCCGGGAAATGATCCATAATTTATTTGAGACATGTATGAATTAGTCACACCTCAATATATTATTATAGGTATGACTCTAAGTGCATCTTCGTATTTAAAATTGACATTAATTTTAGTAAAAAGGACAACTGACCAACTCAAAACTAAGAAAACACATTTAGCTTGTTTGGATACTTTAAAAAAATGATACATAAGACATTTTTGATGTGTACGCATAGAAAATGCATCAATATGACATGGGGTGTGGCCGGAATTACTCGGTAAACACTTATTAATGGTACAAAAGCCTTTAAAAACATTTTTGGGGGTAAAAACTATAAAAATGTGGCTAGATTGACCCGAAATAATGGGACAATTACGATATATTTAATTTAAAAATCTAGAAACTAAAGGCATGTCATTCTAAATTATGATTTGACCAGGATGGCCATAAACACTTTTTTAGTGTTTTAAAGCACTTAAACATACATGGAATGGTCAAAAGCATATAAAATGACCTCATATTGATGTGACATCATGGGAAAACCACATCTTCCTCTCTTTATCCTCCTGAATAAGTAATTAGTGTATTGAAAAGTAAGGGTGGGGGTATTTGCACCCCACAGTTAGTGGATAAACCATGTATCCGAGGGTGGCTTCACAAACTCTCATGTTAGAATCAGTTAGTAAGAATCCCACATAGTTGGCTAGGTGAAATTTCTTAGCTTATTTAAAAAAATGATTATGTGATACTAGATCATGTGTTCAGTGCATCATGTTAATTTTTCATAGACATTGATATGGTCATATTGTTGTCTAGGTGAGATCACATGGGGATGAAATAAACAATCCCAATGTCAATATGGTATGTAATTGTGTGATCTTTCTAAGGTATCCTATTCTATTAGTGATAATTTGCTCTATTGGTTAACACTTGGGGGATTCCTTCACTGGTCCATGCACCTTGACCTAATCACCTACAATCCCATGTATTCTTGGGGGGGGGGGGGTGCTAAATCTATGTCCCTAAGATCATTGTAAATTTCCATTCATGTGGTTCCTTAGAGGGAATGCATGAGTCAGAAAACCTTCTCGATATTTACTTTGTTATATTTTTTATATTTTTGTAAACTTTGATATCTCTCAGGAATAAAGAAATTCCCCTCAGAATCCAATAGGATATAATTAAGAGAGGTTTATTCTAATGAACCAATGGAATATTTTTTACCTATTATATTGTTTTCATAAGGGAGTGGGTGGTTTTTGGGGTAGAATAAAATTTTAGTGATATAAAATTATAAATAGGATATGAGGCCCCCTATTTCACATTTAATTTAGAACATTCATTGACACATATATTAGTGTGTATTACCCTATTCCTAGTTTCATTTGTGTGGTATCGTCTAGAAACGAGATCCTACGTATTAGATTCCAGGTATACAAATCATCACATGGAGTAACTATCACATGCTCGTTAATCACCATGTTGATATCAATAGAGTTTTCATACTTTAAAGTTAGATTGATCTGATATTACATGCTTTATAACTCACTTAGTTGATTTCAAGTGATCCTATATACTAAAAGTTATGAACAAACCGACTATGTTTTTTTCTAGTATTATGGTGATATATATGCAATTGCTATGTTGTCATGTGTGGTTAGTACATAGAGGAAATATTTTTTCTATAAATTAATTCAAGAATTCCCTTTTTATGTATATGATGACTCTATTATAAAATTGATATATTCGAGAGGTATCCAGATGTTGGGAATAAATAACTAATAACATCAAGGGTGGTCATCACCAATGAATCATCTTGAAACATCAACTCCTACTGAATCTTATATGATCTATCCTTAAAGAATATTCTTTATCAGATAGGTTACCACTTTATGTATTTGGGGTATCGATCGATGCTCTCATTCATCAACCATGACTAGGGAAATGACCACTTATCTTGATAAAAAAAGACTGATATTTATCTCATGAGAATATCTCCATGTCTGTTAACTGTATCAAAATAAAAATTCACTCTACAGTCTATGTATTGGGATGAAACTCAATTTTATTAGAGGAGTATCATCTATTAGTAGAATAAGAATATTAAAACTATGTATCTATCATGACATGGTTGATGAGTATCCAAAGGATTGGTTGGTCTTTAAGTGGGGACCTCAGTTATGGAGGTGTCATTAGTATGAAATGGGTGAACATTTTTGGTATAATAGAGTGGGGAAGAATTTAAAGCAAGGATAAAGATAGTAAATTTGTTAGAATATGTTTGGGTTTCTGAAATCCTTTATCGTAGAAATATCTCATTCCAAACATTTTTAGAAGATGGAATCAGGATTCAAAAACATTTAATTTTGTCCATGGTGATGATGGAATAATATTATGATATGTAGAAGTAATCAATGGTTCTTGGATTATTGGTGATATGTATAATAAATTTCTCCCCAAGATATCAGATGGTATAATACTGATAATACTCTCTAGATTTCCAAGGAAACACTCTATATCGTGAGATCAATGATAGGAGAAGACCATTATCTGAAGGTTAATGTTCTTTTTTGGGGCATGGGATCACCATTTCATTAAATTGGACATGGAAGTTCCAGAACCACTAAGGTGCCAAACATTCTTGATTCATGATATATATGTAATTCCTGACACTAACCAGCACATTCAGGAGGGGGGGAGAGTTTTACAACTTATGTTGGGAAGCTTCCTCTGAGGATTACTTTATGGGTTTCTTGGTGTTATTTATATAAATATACCTGATATTTTTCATTCTCCAACTATGGTATCATGAAAGAGTGAGGATTATGGACATTATTATGGATACACTATTGTAAAATGGCTTAAAAATTAACCTTTATGTTCTAATTTTAGACACGTTTTACTAGAATTTGGGGAATGTTTCCAAAAGAAAGTCTCCATTCATAATTTTTGGTGGCTTTCAGGTATTGTGGGTTGGTATAGTGGCCCATATAAATGGGTATGAGTTTACCAATTCATTAGAAATTACCACTTCTCATTTTAGGCCCTACCAAGAGAGTATATGGAAATTATGACCCAAAACTATAAGCGGGTGATATATCAAGAATTTAGTGATTGGAATGAATAGTTTCAATATATACTATATAGAACTTCTATTGAAACAACTAATGAAAAATACAAAGAGATACCTAATGCATGTATCTACGTAATAACCCTTTTGGAAATAATTTCATGGACCTATATAAATAGTAAGGTCATATAAAAAAGTTAAAAACCCTACATATTTGGATGGATGTCCAGTTTCATAAAAAATAGAACCCCCTTCCCAACTTCATGTGTATTCACTGAGAAACACTAGATGGTGTTATGCCAAATTTAGTTAATGTCATCTAGAGAGGAGTTTTTCATATAAGTGTCCATCCCGTCACTAAATTCATTCATTGGTTTGTAAGATGAATATGATGAGTCTTATATTCAATCATACCATGATGTGAATTTTTTTTAGTTCACCAATTCAATGGCCGACTATCTACATGGGATGACGATTAACCAAATCATTAGAAAAAGGAAACTGATTGCGTAGTCGAGCGCGTCAAATTAGTTGTTTAATTTTGACTAGAATTTCCACAGTATATTAGCAACCATAGGCCGTCTCTTGACGGAGCCTTAGATCATTAATTTAAAAATTGGTTTTTGATTATGAAATTAGAAGTGGAATTAGGTTTTGTAAAACTTGGGGCTTTGATGATTGAAGATGAAAATAGAAAATGAAAGTGACAAAATAAAGTAGAAATGAACAAGTTTAATTAAGCGTGATCAACCCAGGGCAATCTCATGAAATTCATCCTTCATCGCTTCATGATATTGGGTTATAATATTTTAATCCCTAGTTTGTAACACCAAGAACCAGAATTTTACTGAGTTTATACTAGGATACCTCCTAGGGTTTAGTCGAAAACAGACAATGATTCACCAGACACTGCCGATCATTGGGTGATTTGTGTTCGACATCATAACCGAAACTCACCAAGGAAACACACAATGTACTTGATGTACTATCCTTGTTTTTATGTTATTTCATTGTACTACCATGAAATAAATGTACATGACCTTTAAAGTTCTTATGTGAGTTCAATTGACCAATATGAATCACACAAACACCGCAATTGGAAGGGGGAAAAGAATGTGGTGAATGGTGTGTTAAACATTACATGAATGGGTACCCCCAAACATGATCATATGAGTTGAGCATGACATACCAGTAAATAAATCAATAAAATAAGAATATATGATGATTAAAAACAACACAAAAACTTGGAATTAAAAAGATAATTCAAATATTACAATCATGAAGCTTGGGATTTACATCACGTTGCTCCCCAGGTGATCACAAGGGGTTTAGAAATCCATGGGAGGGGAGGAAGAAGAAGTTGTTAAAGTAGAAATTCCCATAGCCTCTAGAAAATATAGTGATGACGAAAAGACCTCTTTGGGACTCCAAAATGGCAGCACCTTGCCTTTGGTTCGAACTCCAAAATGGGGTGCCCAAGGTGCAAATTTATAGGCAAAGTGGGAAGTGGATTTGGGAACTCTGATTTCATGAATCCGCTTGGTCTATGGTTTTAGCCGGTCAAAAATCCTTAAATTACTTTGGAAAAAACTAAAGAGTTCTTTACTGACTTCTTTTATACCTCCATGTCAATGTTGGCGGCCAGATATGAAATATAATAAGAGATATTTCCAAAATACAGAGGCAATGTTTTGACCCCATGCAGATCCACTTTATTGGACAGATCAGCTTGTATGGGCCTCTTAGTGGATGAATTGGGCTTTGGTTTCTTCATATAAAATAGAGATCATTGAATTTAGGATCATCCGCCAAAGGTTTAGTCCATTTGGATCACGTATTAGTATCAGAATGCATTTTAGTATACTGGTGTTCTTGGATCGTGTGCAGAATTGACCATTTTTCATGGACTTCATCATAGGTCCTCTAAATCACCTCCACCTACAATATAATTATCAAAACAAGTAACATTTCCCTTTTTAAAAGTGTTAAAGGCAAAATAATTTGATAAAACATGGAGTTAAATTTATTATTATACATGTAATTTTCAATACAAAATCAGTTTAATACATAGGTATAAGGGTGAAATAAAACAGTGAATTGTGGTACGATCACACCCCCACACCTAAACATTTGCACTCCTAAGCGAAGTATAATGTACTAATCATGTTACATTACTAAATAAAAGGTTTTAAGATAACCAATATTCCTTTGAAATAAAATTCATCATGTCTCTTCTATGGAATCAATTTCCCCATCATTTTTCTTTTCTCACATTCAAAGTTTTTGATCTTCATTTGTTAACCCATGCAACATGTTGCAACCTACCTCACCTTATAATTTTTCATCTTCACTCAAGGAACATATGAAATTGGATTCTTTCTCTTTTACCAGAGTTCATGTGATCTTACCATATTCTTGCCAACATTCTCATTTCTCTACCAGCAGAAACTAGTGTGCTACTCAAGAGGACTTCCTACAGGTTGTTCTAAGGTTCAAGGGTTGGTAGGATTTAATTTTTTTAA
Organism: Viscum album; assembly: GCA_963277665.1. Taxonomy (NCBI): domain Eukaryota; kingdom Viridiplantae; phylum Streptophyta; class Magnoliopsida; order Santalales; family Viscaceae; genus Viscum; species Viscum album. The sequence goes on from OY728166.1 coordinate 1,043,590,176, forward strand.
AAATGAGGTAGAATAGGAGTGTTTAATATCTTATGTACAAAACATGTCAAAATTAAGCAAGTGTTCACAACAAATATACACAATCAACCCCTCACAAAGTGTATCACCTCTAACTCACTCTCCCCATTGTCCATTTTTGTGGATCACAACCAAGAAATGAATAATAATGAGTAAACATCCTCTTTTATCCATTTTTTCATTTTTTCTATTTTTTTTTTCAATGTACAGAACTATTTTTGTATAGATTTTATAAAGATAAAGAGGGAAACATTTGTAAAACAGTGATGTAATATGGCTTGTAAACCCATTTCCCAAATAAAATGTAGTCACCCTTTATATCAACCAATAAAAATGGTTCTCTACCTAGAATTCCCATGGAAACACACTCTCTCCCTCACTTACTGAAAGTAAAACAATAATATACCCAAGATATGGGAAGGTAGGGATACATTAGCTTGTAATGTGTCTACCTAACATGCATTTCATGGTCTCTATGGTTTAAGAAGGATAAAATGTACAGGTGGCCGAAAATAGAGGATAATTGTAAAAAGGGATTATCAATGAATGAATTCCTCTACCATTAATGTAGCATACATGAATCTTATGGATTCAAATAGAATCAAGGAAAGTTCTAGTTTCTCTACATGACCCAATACTCTCAAGTAAGTGATTAGAAGGAATAATATATAATAAAGGGTGTAGAATATCTCTCGAGTAAGGGATTAAAATATGGGTCACTGATAATGAGGCATGGGTTTCAAAAATCCATTAAACACCTAGGAATGTTTTGAAAATAAAAATTCTAAAAAAAAATTCCATATCAACATTCATTTGAAAAACATTTTTCCAAAAACAATATAATTTTACACACAAGCTACTCAAGCATGAAAAATGATTTTGGATATTATTTTTAAGATCAATTTTTATCTAAAAACAAAGAATAAGGGAAAATAAATCAAAAATGAAAACATATTTTTTTTAAAATGTGATTTTTTGTTTTGTTTAATCATAACTATGACATTTCACCCTCCCCCACACCTAAAAGTTACATTGTTTTCAATGTAAGTATTTTAAATAAGTAGGCAAGTAAATAAGGGTATGGAGAAGGGGAAACTTGCTAAATGGTTTCATATGTGGAATTTATAAGTTGGATTTCCTCCATGAGATGATTTGGAAAATACTCATAGAAGTGTTTGAGCCTCTGCCCATTGATAGTAATCCTTTGTGCACTCTTCTCATGCAAAACCTGTATAGCACAAAAAGGGTAAACATCAGTAATAGTATATGGACTGAGCCATCAGGAATGAAGCTTACCTGGGTGGAGCTTTAACCTAGAATTATACATGAGAACCTTGTCACCAATATGAAACTTCCACTGATGTATCATGATATCATGTATATCCTTTTTCTTCTCTTTATAGATTAGATAATTTTCATATACATCACGTCGAATTTCTTCCAATTCTTGAAAATGCAGCTTCCTATGCACACCTGCATCTGAATGATTCATATTACATTATTTAACAACCCAATATTCATGGTGTTCTACCTCCACTGGGAGGTGAAAAGTATTTCCAAACACAATTATATATGGTAAAATTCCAATTGGGGTCTTAAAAGCTGTACGGTATGCCCAAAGTGCATCATCCAAGAACCAACTCCAATCTTTCCTATTGGGTTGTACCGTTTTTTCCAATATTTTTTTAACTTTCTGATTTGAGATTTATGCTTGTCCATTATTTTGGGGGTGATATGCAGTGGAGAATTTATGATCAACCCCATACTTAAAAAGAAAAATTTTCATGTGGTGATTGCATAAATGTGAACCCAGATAACTAATGGTGAATCTCAGTAAACCACACCTACTAAAAATCTGAGACCTCACAAAATCAACAACCACATGAGAGTCATCAGTCCTAGTGGTCTTTTCTTCCACCCATTTAGATACATAGTCAACATCCAATAAAATATATAAAAATCCAATTGAATTTAGAAAAGGCACCATAGAGTCAATTACCCATGCATCAAAAATTTTACAGAATAACATGGGTTGTTGGAGAATTTCATTCTTCTTGGAGATATTCCATGTGAATTGACAATGACTACATGACGTGAAAAATCTATGGGCTTCCCTATACAATGTTGGCCAATAATGTCCTAATTCAAGAACCTTTCGTGCTGTACATTGAGAACCAAAGTGGATACCACTGGCCAAGGTGTGGAAGAAGGTCAAAACAGAGGTGAAATTATGGTCAGGGACACACTGATGAACTACTTGGTACCACAAATTCTCCACAAGTATGGGTCATCCCAAATGTACCCCTGAGAATCATGCTTAAGTCTCTGGAACTGTGAAGTGCTAAAATCAGTGGGGACCTTGGATGTTGCTAGAAAATTCACAATGTTCGCATACCAGGGAGTAAGGTCCACAACACCACAAAGGGTATCATGAGGGAATAATTCTCCAATGGGGAGGGGTGAGTCAACATGATGGTCCAATGGTGGGGAAATCCTACTAATGTGGCCAGTTACCACATTTTCCACTCCTCTCTTATCTCTAATCTCAAGGTCAAACTCTTGGAGGAGGAGTATCCACCGAATGAGACGAGGCATAGCTTTAGGATTCTTTAGGAGGAAACAAAGGGCAACATGATCAGAAAAGACAATGATTTTTGACCCAATAAGATATGGACAGAATTTTTTCATGGAAACACAATAGGAAGAAGTTCTTTTTTAGTGGTCATGTAGTTTTCCTGGGCAGGGTCAAGGGTACGTGAGGCATACACAATGACATGAGGAGCCTTCTCAACCCTTTGTGTTAAAACTACCCCAACTGCAAAGTTAGAGGTATGAAACATAAGTTCAAAGTGGAGATCCCACCTTAGAGGTTGGATGATGGGAGGTGATGTTAGACTCCTTTTTATTGAATTGAATGCATCCTCACAATTTTTATCAAACAAAAAACTCATAATCCTTTTATAATAACTGAGACAAGGGAAGTGCGATCTTACTGAATTCTTAAATGAATCAGTGGTAAAAACTAGCATGACCCAAGAAATATCACACCTCAGGAACAAATTTTGGATATGTAAGGGTTGAAATTAATTCAATTTTTTTTATTTATCCACATGAATTCCCTCTTTTGAAAAAACATGTCCAAGAACTATCCCCTGTTCAACCATGATATGTCATTTCTTGTTATTTAGTACAAGATATTTATCTAAGAAAAAATGGAGGATAGAAGCTAGGTGAGACAAACAATCATAAAAGGAAGTTCCATAAATTGTGAAATCATCCATACAAACTTCCATGTAATTTTCTAGGTACTCAGAAAATATAATAAACACACAATGCTGAAATGTACCGGAAGCATTACAAAGACCAAAAGGAATCCTTCTGTATGCAAATGTGTCAAATAGGCAGTTAAATTTTGTCTTTTCTTTATCCTCATGGGCTATATGGATTTGGAAATATCCCGAATAGCCATCAAGGAAACAATAATGGGACTTACCAGCCAATCATTCTAACATTTTGTCAATGAAAGGTAGAGGAAAGTGGTCCTTCCGTGTGGATTGATTCAGTCGATGGTAGTAAATACAGATTCACCAACTATTTTGCACACGTGTTGGAACCAATTCATTCCTTTCATTTAAAACAACTGTTATTCCTGTTTTTTTGGCACAATTTTCACTGGGCTAACCCATTTACTATCAGATATAAGATAAATTATCCCCGCTGCAAGTAATTTACTGACATCCAATTTTACCACTTCAAGGAGAGTGGGATTTCACCAGTATTGAGATTGTCTTACGGGCTTAGACTCATCATAAAAAAGTATATGGTGCATATAAATAGATGGGCTAATCCCAAGAATATCATCCAATGTCCATCCTATTGCCTTTTTACACTCTCTCAGAATATGAAGCAGTTTTGATTCCTACTGTTGAGAGAGGATATTGGAAATAATGTGAGTAATTAGTCAATAACATCAATATTGGCATTTTTTAAATTAGATGGAAGTGGTTTTAATTCCAACACTAGGGGTTTTTGGACCAAGGGAGTGGATTTAGGGGGAGTGAGGTCCATCAAACTGTCTATCTGCTCATGTTTATTCTCAATAGATAGAGAATCTATTAAAATGAGATTTTCAGAATCATTGACGATCATGGGTACCTCATATTGAACACACTCATCAATTAAAGTACAAAATTTACACTTTTAAGAACCCACAAAACACTCCTAACATGAATCAAAACTCAAATAATCCAAGGGTGAAGAAATATGAAATGAATCAGAATTTTGGCTGAGGAGAGAATTGTGTGTGTGTGCATTATTTGAGAGCACTTTCATCAAATAGATAGGAAGAGTGGAGTGCTCTTCAATGGGGTGTTTCATAGACTCAAGGATGTTAAAACTGGCATTTTCTACTTCGAATTCCATGTACATCATACCATTCTGAACATTGATGATTGTCTTTGCTATTTTGAGGAATGGACTCCCAAGTATAAGAGGATCATGTCCTTGGGTTTGGGTGTCTTCCATCTCAAGAATGTAGAAATAAATAGGGAAGATGTGATTCTTCACTCTTATAAGGACATCCTCAATCACTCCTTTTGGATACGTAATACTTCAGTTGGCAAGTTGTATGAAAATTCCTATTGGTTGAATCTCTCCAACCTGCAGAGAAGTGTACATGGAGTGAGGCATTACATTAATTGAAGCACCTAAATCTAGCATAACATCATAAAATAAAGTCTCCCCTATGGTACACGGTATTGTGAATGTGCCCGGATCCTTGAATTTGGTTAGCATTGCTGGTTGAATCAAGGCCGATACATTCCTCCCCAAGTTGAATCTCTTATTCCACTTTATCCATCATCTATGGGTGCAAAGTTCTTTAGGAAATTTGGCATAATGGGGAATTTTCTTGACTGCATCCAATAATGGAATATGAACTTGAACATTTTTAAATGAATCCATTATTTAATTATCAATCCCATTATCAATGATTTTATTAGATTTAGAGAGTCTTTGAGGGATAAGAAGAGGAATGTATTTTTCATGGGAATCCTTAATGATAATTTTAGTTCCCTTTTTATTTTGTTTTTCTTCATTAGAATATTTTATGGGTGGAGAAAGAGTATTTTCAAGAGGGGGACATACCTATTGTGTAGAATCAGTAGAAAGAGAAACTTCTTTACCACTACGATGTGTAATTGCACATAAATTACCTTTTTTCCTTCAGATTGGAAATTGGTTGAGATGGTAGTTTTCCAAAACCTTGCATCTTAAGCTCACCGATGGTGTTCTCCAATTTTCCCACTTGAGTTCATATGTCTTGAATTTCCAATTGTGTGGTCTGTTGGAACTGGAGGTTCTGGGTTTCCATTTGTTTCACCATATCCTCGAGGTTTGGTTCGGATTTGGGAGGAGTAGGATGATTGTTTTGGGAATTTGAAGGATAAGAAGGTTGTATACCTTGGCCTTGTGGATACCAGTTCTGCTTGGGGTAGCTTGCGTTTCCTCCTTGTCGGTACTTGGGTTGTGTTTACCACCCATGATTTGGATTTGGCCGGAATTGTTCCTACTTTAAGGGAGGTGCTTGTTGGAATGGACGCCCTGGGAACACAGCTGCACAAGACTTAGGTGAATCCTGAAGATGTGGGCACTGGTCAGACAATTGAGTACTATTAGAACAAATATGACAATGTAATGGAAGAGGAGTAGATTGTGAGTTACCTTGTACTTGAGATAATTTCCTTATAAGGGTATGAATCTCATCATGTTAATTATCTACCTTTTGTTCTAGGGCTGAATGACTTACTTCGTGGACTCCTCGGGTTGGTGCAATTGCTTGTGTACCAAATTATTGTGCATTTTGAGACATATTGGATATTAAGTCGTGAGTGGCAGAAGGAGTTGTATCAACTAGGGAACCACCACATGAAACATCTATCATTCCAAAATCCATGGGGAAAAGTCACTCATAGAAGTATTGGATTAATAGTTGTTCATTAATTTGGTGGTGGGGGTAGCTTGAGCAAAGTCTCTTGAATCTCTCCCGGTATTCATGAATGGTATCTCCTTGTGATTGCCTAATTCCAAATATTTCTTTCCTAATTGATTCAGTTTGGGAGGAAGTAAAGAACTTCTATAGAAAGAGTCGTTTAAGGTCATTCCATCCCCCAATTATGGTAGGCAGATAGTATAACCAGTCTTTGGCTACACCATCAAGGAAAAAAGGGAAGACCCTAAACTTAATTTGGTCCTCAGACACATTTTGGGGTTTAATGGCGGAGAAAACTATATGAAACTCTTTGAGATGTTTGTGAGGGTCCTCACTAGTAAGACCATGAAATTTGGGAAGTAGGTGGATGAGGCCTGATCTCAGCTTAAAGTTGGCTGCTTCCTCGGGATATTGGATGTATGCAGGTTGGTACTCCGCATCCGGGGTGGTAAGTTGTTTTAAGGTTCTATTATTTGTAGCCATGTTTTCTTGTATAAAATTGGGATCATTTTTTGATTGGTTTATGAACACTTGAGGTTCCATAATGGTTTCCTTAGTGTTACTTGATTGACCTTCTCTAGATGCCTTGATTTCTGTGTGAAGTGTCTTATCAATTTCTGAGTCAAATTCTAGCAGTTATTCTTTTTCTGATCTGGTCATGAAAATCAGTTGTGAAGTTTTTTTTTTATTGAACATGGATAAAATAAATTAAGAAGGGTGAAAAGAGAACAGAATTTTATAATGCAGAATTATAGAGAGGGATATGGAGAAGAAGAAGAGATAGAGAGAGAGAGAGGAAAAACACACAAAAATAACAAAAAATAAAGACAAAAACCCAAAACAAAAACAATCAAATGGGGGTAGGGTATTGAATGGAGGACTAATTAAGAAGTAAAATAAATAAATAAATAAAATGAAATAATGACAATAAATGATCTTGGCTACCCAGAAATGACGCCAAAATTTGATTGCGTTGTCGAGCGCGTCAAATTAGTTGTTTAATTTTGACTAGAATTTCTACAGTATAGCAGCAACCCTAGGTCATCTTTCACCGGAGCCTTAGATCATTAATTTTAAAATAGGGTTTTTATTATGAAATTATAAGTGGAATGGGGTTTTTTAAAACTTCGGGGTTTGATGATTAAAGATGAAAATAGAAAATGAAAGTGATAAAACAAAGTAGAAATGAACAAGATTAATTAAGTGTGATCAACCCGGTGTACTCTGATGATGTTCATCAGTCATCACTTCATGATATAAGGTTATGATCTTTTAATCCATAGTTCTTAACATCTAAAAACAAAATGTTATAGAGTTTATACTAGGATACCTCCTAGGGTTCATTAGAAAACACACAATGATTCACCATACACCACCGATGATTGGGTGATTTGTGTTCGACATCATAACCGATTCTCACCAAGGGATCAAACGAAGAACTCAATGTGCTCTCCAGGTTTGTATGTTACTTCATTGTGATACCATAATATAAATTTTCATGACCTTGAAAGTGGATATGTGAGTTCAATTGACCAATATTAACCTCACAAACACCGCAATTAAAAGGGGGAAAAGAAAGTGGTGAACGGTGTGTGAAACATCACTTGAATGGGTACCCTCAAACATGATCATATAAGTTGACCATGACATACCAGTACATAACACAATAAAATAAGAATATAGGATGATTAATAACAACACAAAAACCTGGAATTAAAAATATCACTCAAATATTACAAACATGAAGCTTGGGATTTACATCACGTTCCTCCCCAGGTGATCACAAGGGGTTTTGAAATCCATGGGATGGGAGGAAGAAGAAGTTATTGAAGTAGAACATGCAATAGCCCCCAGAACTTCTAGTGATGATGAAAAGACATATTTGGGACTCCAAAATGGCATCACCATGCCTTTGGTTCAAAATACAAAATGGGGTGCCCAAGGTTCCAATTTATAGGCAAAGTGGGAAGTGGATTTGGGCACCCTTATTTCACTAATCCTCTTGGTCCATGGTTTTGGACGATCAGAAAGCCTTAACTCACATTGGAAAAAACTATAGATTTTTTTAGCAACATCATGTATACCTCCATGTCAAATATAGAGGTCAGATATGGAATATAATAAGATATATATAAATATATATATCCAAACTACAGAGGAAATGTTTTGACCCCGTGCAGATCCACTATATTAGACAGATCAGCTTGTATGGGCCTCTTAATGAACGAATTGGGCTTTTTCTCCTTCATAAGAAATGGTGAACATTAAATTTAGGACCATACTAAAAGGTTTCATCCCCTTTGAATACATGGATTAGTGTAATCATGTGTTTTAGTATACTGGTGTTCTTGGATCATGTGCAGAATTGCCCATTTTTCCTGGACTTCATCATAGGTCCTCCAGATCACCTCCACCTACAATATAATTATCAAAACAAGTAACATTTACATTTTTAACAGTGTTAAATACAAAATAATTTAATCAAACATGGAGTGAAATTTATTATTATACATGTAATTTTCAATAAAAATCAGTTTAATACATTCGTATAAGGGTGAAATAAAATAGTGAATCATGGTACGATCAGCAACCAAACAGGGTTAGGGGGTTACAAAATTACCAGTTGAAACTAAGATACCTAGGAAAATGATTTCCTTGAATTGGGAAACATAATATTAAATTCCATGAAATAAAGTGAAACATATTAGAATCCCACCATCTGGGAGTGGAACAACCACCCTTCCCTCCATCCACACCAATTCCAAAATTATAAAAAAATTTGATGGAATGAGACTTTTAGAAGGAACAAATACGAACCAAGGAAGTTTAAATGGAACTAAAAGAGTTAATGGTTTTTTTATCAAAGTTTAAATAAGTCAAGGTTCCCCTTAATATCATTTATAAAGACAAACATCGTGATTTAGATGATTTCATCATAGACATGAATGTTTTCATTCCTTCAATAAGCGATTTAAACTTCCACTCGAGGAATATTTTTGAATTAATGAGGTTGGGATTAAGATGTATAGACATATATTTTTATAGACATTCCTATCAAGAACAGGTAAATAGATTGTGCACATTGAGTCATGATATTCTTTCACTAGTTCCCCTCAAGTCATTAAATAGTTCATTGAACAATGATGGGGTTAGTAGTCATTTCATTGACCATCATTCCCCTAATATATGATGTCAAATATGTAACCATTATCTTTTTGACCCATTTAGATTTTGGAAGTGATGAAAAATAAGGCTCTCCGGGTTAGATAGAACATATAGGGCAGATTATTTTGAATCCAACTGGAGTATTTCCAATGCCTCCACCATAAAGTCTTGGGGAATTACCTCATGAGGAAATCTAAGGTAAACAATAGGTGATATCTATATTTTTCATTTATTTATTCATGTTTTTTTAAATACATTTTATTTGAATACTGATTTATTAATTATGATATTTATGACTGATATGAATGTTTTTTGTATTCTTATTGAATGATCAAGATTTGGAACAATATAAATGAAAATTAATCATTGTTCCGAGACAAGAAGTAGTTTAGGGGTACACCAGAAAATGATAATGATGTTAAGAATGAGGATTGAAGCCAAAAAAAATTAAGACTTACATTTAATGAAGTTTTCAATGATATAGGATGTACATGTGATGTTTCAGAGGTTCCATATTGAAGAAGCAATTTGGAATGATGATGAATCCACTAGAAGGAGGCCATTCATGTCATCTATCATGTACACTATGTGTAAAATATAAAAGGCATGGACTACTTATACAACATGAAGTGGAAAAGATGAAATTTGGAGGATTGCCCATAATTTTTGTGGTGTAAAACCAACTTTCACACTATTAAACCATCCAGATCTACCCAGTATATAATATTGAAACATATCTTTTAACATGAATTTTATGGGATCGAATACCGAGATGCCAATTAAACACCCATTTTTGACTAGGTGTAACCTCAAGGATGATATATAAGATTATAAATAGAGGGTTTCATCCAATATAAATGAAATGGGATTCCATGCATGAGGCTTAACCATAGGGAGGTTTCCATAGGGTTTCTCCCCACAGTTCTTTGTAGATGGGTTTCTACATTACTTTTATTTTATTTTCCCAACTTTGATGCAATGTTTGTTTACTCATTATAATAATTACAATTTCTTTTATATTTTTTATTTCCCATTATTTAAATTCTGATATATCTGCTATGAGTAATTTCTAATTCATTATTGGTGATCATCCATTGATGATTAGATTGATCCATAAGGGTTAATAGTAGGGGTGGTTGGCACTTAAGGAATATCTAAAATCAAACATTATAACCCGATGGATATTAAAAAGCTTTAAAAATTGACAATATCATTCTATTTCACCAACCCTAACCATTATAGGGGTAAACAAAGGACCATAAACTGGTTGGAGTTTATCAATTACTTTTGATTCTTTCTCCATGGAAGCTAGGATACCCATGATTAGTTTGTCCATTAATCTTGAGAAAGGGTTTTTTTTCCAACATAGGTTGATCCAATTGGTTGGAACAAGATCAAGTAGTGACTTTTCACCACTTTGAATATGATCACATAGGACTATCCTACATTATATTTATTGTTATTATTTTCCTATATGTTGAAATTTAACCTTTTACTTTTTTTACCTGAATTAAAACCTAATATACATAGTTCCAAAAAAAATCAAATTAAACTTGGGATGACCCAAAATTTCATCATTAGTTTCCATCACCGCATTCCTTTCTCTCTGTGGGATCAACCTTATACTTCCACCTTACTATTCCTTTGTATTTAGTTTTTTTAGGTCACATATAAATTTATAATTTAATTATAATAAAGTTTTTAAATACATCATTTGAACACAAGTTTTTTGAAAGGAAGTACTTAAATCCTCAAGTAGAATCAAATTATAAATTAATATTAAACCATAACCACATTGACTTAAAATGCATAGTAAAGTGGAAGTACAAGGTCAACTCTTCAGAGTGTGTGGAATGATATTATTGAAACTTTTGACCAATAGTTTGGTCATATTAATTTCAAATTTACATTACATAAAAACATATATTAGGTTTTTATTGAGATTAAAAAAATAGAATAGGGTTAATTTCAGGGTATATTTAAAGGATATTCCTCAATCTAAAATGGAATAGTCCAATATCATTGGTTGTAAAGGAGTGAAAAAGTATCCAATTGAAAATGGTATGACCAATTGGATCATCCTAATATGAAATTACTCCTTTCCCTACAGTAATTGACAAACTAAGTGAAAAAAATTTGGATTCTCAGAAAAAATAATCATAGGTTATTGGTACAAGCCTGATCAATTCCAAGTGGGTCATGGTCTTTCATTTTCCCCTCTGATGGTCAAGGTAAGTTTAATTGAATGAGATTGAAAATTATTTTGAGCCTGGTTACTTCCTATAAGGTTACCATGTTCGATTTTGGAAATTAATTATGTTCAAACCACCCCTACTCCCAACCATTGGAAATTTATTTGGTCATTATCAGGTGATCTCCAATGATTAATGAAGAATAAAACATAGTATATAAATTGGTGGTAGTAATTTCCAATATTTTACTTGTGTGTTTTTTTCTAATGAAATTATTTTTTATTTAATTAAATCAATTTATTCTATTATAGGAGTGTAATTATGACATTAACATGATATTATTGTGATCTCTGAAGAAAAATCTATTGAAGGATTGATAGGTGAGTCCCAACAGTGACTCAAGAAAGTCCTCTATCAAATCATTCTTTTCCACTACAACTGGTTCAACATTAATAGATAATATTATAGATATGGATTCCTTGGTTGAATATTCCTGGTTTCATGTGACTGATTTTAGTGCATATTTTCATAAAGTTATAAATTTTAATTCCTTCATTATTCCTTAATCATTATCACTGAGAAATTATCTTTTTTTCATATAATGAGTTTTATTGGATACCCAAAGTGTATCTGAGTTGAAGAGAAATTACATGCCCATTATTCAATTAGAAAATATGGGCTAGTTAACCCTATATCTAATGCAAGTTCCACCACTATAAATTCATACCATTGTGTGCCATAGTGAGGAGGACACATTTGATACGATACCTCCAACCGATAGAATTAAGAATACAATCCTTTTCTTCCTTGTGATAATTTCATAGTATTCCCTGACTAAAATATTCTTAACTTGGAATGTTATAATCCTAATCAAAAGGTCATAGAATCAAAGATATATTCTCTTTATCTTTACAACCAGAGGAAGATGTGTGGATGAAAGATGAATTGACGCTACTCTCATTGAGATTTATTAGGTTCAAAATATCCTTGGATGATTTGGTACAAGAATATATACTAGTCCCTATAATTTCTTCTGAGTTGGTTCTAGAAGTAACTTCATTTCCCCAAAGGCAATGAAATTGAGAGTGAAGTATCATTTTAAGATTCATTTGGGAAACACCCCTTTTTGAAATAAGTGATCAAGTATAACATCTTCCTAAATTATTTAACAACCTTGGATTTTGTGTGTATGAATACTAAAAAACACATGAAGTTATGATGGAGATGGGTTTTCATTGCGAATAAGGGAAAACATCTGATCCACTTATCTTAATGGAGATTTTATTGAAGAAGTATTCTATTTTACTATCTATATGACTTAAAAAGGAATCTTGGTGCATAGAGGTGGTAATGAAAATAGAACACTTATACGAAGAAATGGTTATTGAAATTAAGAACCTTTATTGGGAGATAGATGATGCTAGAGATAACATGGAAAACCACCTAAGGCTACTCAAATATAAAAATAATGAAAAGAAGAATGTTTCCACTAACCAAGAGAATCTATTTGACACTAAAGAATATGAAATTAGAAGGATAATTATACACCAATATAACATTTTTAGAGCCTAAATATCACTTAATGAACTTTAAGTTTTCATAAATAGTACATTATATAGATATAATTGTTTAGGAGTGAATAAACAGAATCAAATTTTGGGGATAATCCGTTACCATTATATCAATAAATGAAAATCTCTTTATCCTCTATTTTTTGTCTTTATGGAATTATGGTCTACATCCATCATCACCTTAGAATAATATATGAAATCCTGAAAAGTAACACCAAATTAACATGAAAACATTTGAATATTTAATTTGAGACAGTAAAACTCACTTTTGGATCCCAATCACTTGATTCAAAATTATTTCATTGTCATGGCTCACATATGGGTATATATACAAATATTGTCACCATAAAACTAGATTCGTTCCATTAAGATGAATGGACTAAATCAACATGATGAGGATCATGAAGGGGGATTTTAAATATGGATTATAATACTCAAGAGGGTTCAAATACTCTGAAATTATGTCTTTATACATTTCATGTGGGTTTTTTGAACTAATATACCAAGGATGGGAGTAATAATGAATACTGTTTATTTTTCATAGGTGAAGGGGCATAGAATAAAGTGACCCAAGATTTTCATACAAAGATATTACATATTTTTATAATAATATTCAATATTTTTCACAAATACAAGCTTTAGGAATGTAAAGGTTTAGCGAATTTGTGGGAGATACACAAGTTTCTTATTTCATGAAAGATCTTCAACATCTACAAAAAATATATTCTCCTTAGACATACCCTACTTAAAACCATTATTCTTGAAATAGGGAAATGAAACATAGGAAATGGTGAGATTAGATATTTAGTAATGATAATAAAGGGAGATATCATAAATCACATAAACATAACATGAACATAAGGGAATGAGAACATGAGCTTAACATTTGGAATAATATCATGTATATCATAGATCACAACTCTCATAAATGTAATAAATATTTTTTGTTAATAAGAAATTAATATTAAAGTAAATCATTGAATATAAGCCATCAAAGAACAACATTTACATAGGAATGTGGAAAAAATATAAGATTATAACATTTTAAACATGTATAAATACAATCAGTTTCATTCATTAAAAAGAGGACATGAAATAAGTCCCATTTATAATGTTACAGATATTTGTAATTATTGACACCTAATGTTGATCCAAAATACCCCATGTACTTTAGGTTGTGATGTCCTCAAAAACCCTTTATACAATAATAATGATCTTTTTTTCTATGTGTGATTGTTAGGTTTTATTTTATTCTTATGTGTTCGTTGGTTAATTTCTCTAAGTATTCATTCCAGATGTTTTTGGATGAAATCTACATAAGTATAAAAACTTTTCTATTCAAAATTATTTACTACAAGATGAAAATAGCTATGTAAATCAATAGGTAACCTCAATTCCCTACATAAAGTAAATTTTTATGTCAAGTCATTTACATTGCAAGATCACCAACATGAAAATTTTCATATTTTGATCAGATGACTTACATGACATAATTTCCTACATGATCTTTTGACTATAAAATTTTTTAAATCGAGTTATAAGATAGGGGATATATAATTTAGATGATCACTCCCCTACATAAATCCAATATTTGAAGAAATCAGTTACTTTAATATCATACCTCATGAATTCAGCCACATCAATTCAATCGGCTACGTCAGTTTCAGTTAATCACCTACATGATTATAGTGTCTATGTCATTCCAATTTGGTTATGTCAGATTCAACAACATGAATAAAAATCCTAGGTTATTTAATTTAGATATCTGAAGCAAAATTAGTTATGTTTATTCAATTATGAAAATTTTCTACATCATGATACAAGTTGGTATTTACTATTATTGAAGCACTGGAGTGAAAATTTAAATACGGCTATAAAACCCAAAAATTTTCTATGTCTTCTCTAAAGAAAAATATAATATAATAAGATAGATGTACTAAGATAGAAGAAAAAGACAAATAAATATTTTATTTATCTCTACTATTGCTAATGTTTTTATTTTCAAAGATAATGATATGTCACCAGTCCCTAACCCTTTGGATCATATGATTTGTGTTTAAATTAGAAGTTAGTGAATGTGTTTAAAAATTGATTGATACAGATAACAATGTAGTCCATTTCAAGTGAATTTATGATCACAATAATAATAAAATGAACTTGTTATAAAAGATATTTGAAAAACACTTTTTTTCATAATAAATTAATGAAAAATAATTCTTGACTTATCATATGTTCTTATTGAAAATCCGTTGACGCTCCTTTTTCATCACAGAGTCCAAAGGAATGTAAAGGGAAATGAATTAGCACAAATTGATTCATCCTTTGAAGAAAATATCAAAAATCGACAAAGGGATGAACAAGGAGAAGATTGCCCATAAGTCGCGCAAGTTTCCTCATAGTCACGCAAGTCCACTTGCGTGACGCATTATGGTCATGCAAGTGACTTGCGCGACCTAAGTGAAAACAGCCCATGGACTTCTCTTGCCTATAAATAGACCCTGTGGGCCCCCCATTGGAAGAGGATTTTTTCCAGAAACTCAGATTTGAGCTCCCAGCACCCTAGTCTCTTCTCAAAGCTTCCGAAACACTTCTAAGGTAATTTCTTACCTAGAACGGAAGATCTAAAGAGGGGGAGGAAGGCCTAAGTGTTGAAACTCATCAACACTTGGGCGCCTGAGTGGCCAACCCTTAAGGGAAAATGCCACACTTGTGCGTCGCCTTACTCCTTCAATAGAACTTGCACACCCCTCTTCTAGAAGAACCTCAAGAGGATTCTAAAGGCTTTAATCAAGAGTCGCTCAAGTATTACCCTGCTGGTTAACCATCACGCAGGTACCCATGTGTCGCGCCGGTATACCTGCGCGACCAGGACTTTGCGCTCCCACGCAGTACCTGCGCGCCTACCAGGACTTGCGCGCCCCTGCCTTTTTGGGTGCCCTTCTTGCCCATTTCACCCCTCTTAAGACATTACACCTCTCCTATTCAAGATTCAATCTTCAAGACACTCTTCAAAGCCATTTATGGAATGATTTATTGATTTGGATTCCTTATATGAAATGAAATCTGTGGAATATCTCTCAAAACCTAGTGATTTATACATATTTATGTCACTAAAAAAATTGATATTTCATTCATTCAACCTCATCCTTTAAGATGAGAGAGCCCCTTAATCTGGGCCTCCTTTTTAGGAATAAGCCCCAGTCTTAATTCTCAAATCTGGGCATCCTCCTTAAGAGTAATCCCCAACCATAATTCTCTTAACCTGGGCTTCCTTTTTAGGAGTAAGCCCCAGTCTCAAACATGGGCATCCTCCTTAGGAGTAAGCCCCAAGTCCCTTAATTTTTCAAATCTCTTAACCTGGGCCTCCTTTTCAAGAGTAATCCCCAGTCTTAATTTATCTTAACCAGTCCTAATTTACCTTTGCTCTGTGATTTCTTTTCAGGAGTAAAACTAAATCATAAGTCCTCTCCTAATTTGGGCCTCCTTTTCAGGAGTAAGCCCCAAGTTAGAGTATTTAAAATCTCCATGAAGCACATATACCTTTATGGACCCTGATCCTAGATTTCTTCCCTAAAGTAAATCCTAACCTTCATTTATCTGGGCAGTCATACATACATAATCCCCACATTATTTCTTATGATTGCATCTTTCATGGCACAATTGTCTAATTTTTACCAATACCTCTTTTTTCTCACATCGAGCATGACTCACGTGAGCTTAGAGTGTAAAAGTAATTATGAAATCCTTTGTTGAGCCATAAATCATAAACATCATACTCCCTTACTCGAACTACGTGGGTTCTGATTCCTTTTCTAAACAATGGATACGTAGGTACCTCGTCTGCGGGTTCGATCCCAAATATGAAATAATCCATGTCCTTCTGAAAGACAATAAACTTCAAGTGCCCCATTGAGTGGCTTTAAAACCAGCATGGTCATCATAATGACCACGAGACTTCTATATAAATGTGTCGAAGGGTAACATTGACCAAGAATCTCTAATAAATACAGATGATTCTCTATCGATGAAGAACCTCGAATACATATAAAAGATTCTCTAAATTTCCTACATATCGATCATTGATTGTCAGATCTAAAGGAAAACTCATTTTATATTTGGTAATGTAATAATAATTCATGAACATAACTTAAATCTATAAATAGAGTCCCGGAGTAGACAATAATTCCCCTAAAAATGGAGTGATGAGTCCGACCTCCCATCCTCTCGAACAAAGTAAATTCATAAACCTCATCAATCCATAAACTAATGAGCACCTACCTTTGTAAAGTAGGCCTGAATGGATGTGGAATCATTGGATGTTTCCGGTTCTACAAACAAACCCATTTGAAACCGATCAGAATGTTTGAACCTCCCATCAAAAGGATGTAATCCCAGAAATCTGAGGGAAACAAAAATGGTGAACCCGACGTGAATCCTTAACCAAGTTAAAATAATGTTTTACCCATTTGTTAGGCCCCTATTTAAAACTCAATGATAGGGCCAACAAAAACAATCATTGACAAATGTGCTCATCCAAAAGATGTAGTTGCTGAATTTATCTTGATTACGTATGTTATATCAAACAAGAACTCTTTTCCAAGATCTTCTGCATTTCTAGAATGGATGCTCTCGAGTTCACACCTGTGAATACTGCTACTGCAAATGACACTGCTGCTACTCTTGCTGGATCGTCGTCCATTCTAAGGATGATATCACCTACTCAGCGTCTTCAATGCTGGGTATCAAACACGCTAGTTAAGGAGTACCGTCAACACAGTACCATCCCAACTCTGGAGGCTTCCCGACAAGCCCTCCATGTAAACAACTCACATCGGTCGTCCAGACAACGACGACCAGTGATCAAGAAGCAAGAAGTGATGACTACCATCTCCAACCGTTTCAGGTCGTTATCCCCGGAACGCAATCACCATTCGCTCCCTTATTCTAGGGAGGTGAATGAGCAGGTCCCTCAGGGCCTTAATTCAAACAGACATGAGTCCTTCCTGAGGGCCCCCACCAATAATCACCGCCAGACTCATGCGGCAGTGCACCCTCAACATGATGAGGGTACCGACTCCAGGCATTCGACTCAGGTTCCTTGAAAACGGGCAAGCAAGACAAACCAACAGAGGCAGAATCCGGTCAACAATGAGCAAGTTCTCATCTCTGCCATCTCCGAAGAAGTCCACCAACCTAACTTGGTGGAAAGCAACGAGCGGGCACATACACCTGCCCGTTTTAATTCCACTGTCCAGCAGACTCGTCTCGCAGCATCACGCCAATCCTGCCAGGCAATTCCGGCGGAGTACTATAGGCAGGAACATACACCTGTTTATACATCATCAGCTAGTCAGCAGGCTCGTCTGACTACATATGATGGATCTCGTCAACCACGTTTGGCAAAGTGAAATCAGTAGGCACATACACCTGTTAGTATTTATCAAGCCTACCAACAGTCTCGCTTGGTTGCATTCAGAGAAGTTAGTCGGAAAGCCCCGACAACAAATAGGAGGCAGACTCAACTCTCTGCCCCCACACTTGAGTACTTTCAGGATTCACTGACAGGAAAAGGAGGATAGGAGCAGACACATACACCTGCTCCAAGCCCAGAATGGACGTATATTCCCATTCCGGCAGCTGAAGTCACCAAGCATATTATATCAATGGTGAAAGAGCAGATGCAAATCCATGCTCATATTATGGATGCCTTCCAGGATATTATAACAACTTCAGCGGCATCTCAGGGAAAGAAACATAAATCTACCCCTACCAGTGGAGTGACACATAAAACATTCACTCCGAAACAGACACACACATCTTTTCTAGTCCAAGAGGGTTGTGGGGTATACTCCCCCATATCATATAGACAACCAATTCAGGAACATACACCTGATTTGAGTAGAGATCGTTAGCCTAACCTGGCCATCATTCCTGATCAGGCATATACACCTTCTCAGAGCAGCCACTTTTGTCAACAAGTGGTTTCTAAGGCGAGTAAGAAGGCGTCTAAGAAAAAGACCCGCCCAGCACAGTCAGGAGATCCAGAGCCAATCTGTAACAAGGCCTTGCTCGATGCTAGAGTTATTGAATCCCCCATTCAATTATCTGTTAAAATTTAAGATTCTACTACCTCATTTCCCAATAGTGGGAACATTAATTCCGAAGGTCTTCAACAGACACTTCCTCGTGAAGGCTTGCTTCATGACAATTCGATCGATCTCGAAGTTTCATCTTCAGATGAGAGCCACAGGAACCCTCTGTGTGGTCAGAAGACCAAGGAGCAAGAGATCTCATCTTTTTCTGTAACCCATTATGGTGGTCCTCTCCATGATGATGAATTTCACTGCGAAAGTCCTCTCCGCAGTAGTGATGCACATTGCCCGGAAAATGATCCAGTGGACAATGTAGTGCCGAGAAATCACTCTTATGTTGAGGCACTTGCAAATGCGAAACCAGTCATGTCTGAAGCTTCATCGCTAGCAGGTGAAATACTTTCTCAATCAGGAGATAGCCCAGGGTGTAGGTCATTCTCCGAACCACCCATAAGTCATGCATCTTCAAGTTTGATCAATGATTTCTCTACCAATCTTGTTTAATCTAATGAAGCAACAAGGAAACACCAACTCTGGTCAAATTAGGTAGAACAATCTTCATCAAATGATAAAGAGGAAATGCTGAACATGAGAAAACAACTGGCGAAAGGTGAAGTTCTAGTCATGTTTTGGCCTCTGGCTGACTCTCAGTATAATATTCCAAAAAATGTTGATGGAAGATGAAATTCATGATATTCGTCTCAACATATAGAAAACTATTTGTCAGTTGAAAAAGAAGGTATTATCTTAAGATGAATATGAAAATCATCTTAAGATAGTATAAGGGTTACAACGTCAGATTGATTTGGCGTCTCTATCAGTCTCTCGATATCCGAAGGCTGAAAAGAAGCAGAGAGCCATTCAACGTTCACGCCTTGGCGCAATAAGAATATTTCATTAGTTAATTGCCAATGCCCCATATAGTATTCGTGTCAGAGGATGGGGTGTTCATGGAGCACTGCATTTCATGGTGCTCTCCAGTCAGTAAATCCCTCCGAAAATGGTCTCATGCAATGTTATTGCCCATGACCGGCCACACTCAATGGGCTTTGTTTGTAATCAAAAGCTTGTCCAAAAACATGCTTCAACTAGTTCCTCTCAAAATCAAGAATACAGAGAACAAGTTGTTGAAATACTCTTGCATCAAGCAAACAAGAATATTAAACAGGCCTCTCGTTTGGAGCAAGCACATCACCATGTGACAGAAGTGTCAGAAATAATCCAACGGTCTTTTGAACTTGGTGATAAAAGCGGATACAGGTTAATGCATCCCGCTAATTTTCGGACTAAGGTTCGCAAGATCAAGAGGGCTTTCAAGAAAGTATCAGATATAGCATGTCAAGAACCACCCCAGCTTGACAGACTGGGGACTCTTTTAAACCAACCCTCAGAATCAAAAAATAGGATTCACGGAGTTGAGCGAGAATAGCAGGAACATCCCTAGTCCACTGGACTGGGGAATTTTTCAAATCATCAATCCCCTCCTTAGAGAAAGTTGGTCTTTTCTCGATTGGGGAAGAAACCTCAAGAGGAACGAAGAGCCAAATTATCTGGAGATTCCCTCCAAATTACGGTTCATCAAGAAGTTCCTGAGGGATCGAATCAACAAAAGGAAATGTCTCATCAAAGACATGGAAGAAGACAATATCACAGAAAAGCTGATAGAAGGGATGCGATGATTTATGCATCAATCAATGTCATCAATGCCGTTGTTGCTAATCCACCAGATGAGGCTCACTTAGGGGACTCAGATGAAGAGGTTCCTGCTCAAGAAGATGTACGCACCGATACAAATGAAGAAGGTGTGTGTACACGAAGTCAAAGGAATACTCAGAACCTAGGTAATCCTTCAAGTAACAAAATTCCCCCTCTCCAAAAAGGATCCAACAAAGGGAAGGGAAAGAACAAGGTTACATATCCTTCCTCTAGAGAAGGTCAATCGCTCTCACTAGAGCAAAGGTTTTCACAACAGGAGGAAGAAATGAAGGAATTAAGAAGGTTGAATGCAGAACTACTTCAGAGTAGTCTTCTTCTTAAGCATGCTGGAGTCAGTCAGCCAAAGGAATTTATTGCAGCTACTGAGATGGATCAAAAATATCCTCCTCTATCAATACAACCTCCTAGGTATAATCCTATTGGTCAAGTGCAATAATAGTTGGCAGTGCTACCATCAGTTGCAGCACCAATCACCACATCTGTCCAAGCTCCAGTCATTGCACCTATCCAAGTCTAAGTTCAACCGGATGTTTCTCAAAAGTTAATAACTACTATTGAGTCATTAATAGCTCGGTTAGAAACTATGGAAGGGAAACATGCACAAGTTCAAACAGAAAGGAAAGTTTACCATGAATGGGTAGATTCGATTTCTCCTCCATCCAGTTTTGGGAACCCTGTATTCCCTATTTTCAATGGATTAGGCGATCCTGAACAGCATTTGACGTATTACGTGTCTTGTTGCGATCCTATGACGGGAAATCTGGAGCAGCAAGAAGCAGTGAAACTCAAATGCTTCGTGTGAACCTTGCAAGGACCAGCTTTTGTTTGGTATACAAGCTTGGAATCCCGGTCAATTACCATATGGGAGGATCATCGCCAAAAATTCCTCCTTCAGTTCAGCTCAACTTTTCCAAAGACAATAGTTTTTGATCTTACAAACTGTAAGAAAAGGGAGAATGAAAGGGTATCTGATTTCATTGCTCGATGGAAGGGATTAACATATTCCTTGAGTTTAACACTCCCTCAAGAAGAATTGTTTCCAATCCTTGTGGTAAATCTGCGTGACAAATTACGCACGCCGTTAATCCCTGTGAAATACATAGGAGGGGTTCGATACCTTACTTCAATCGCTCATTAGATTGAAGATTCCCTTATACAAGCTAAGGCTAAATCTCGTGTAATTCCATCAGCTCCAGGAAGAAGAATGGTTAAAGAAGAAATTGCTACAGTTATGCTTAAACAAGCACTTGTACCTATTTCTACCTGAAAACCTTCATATTCTCGAAGGGCTCCACCTTCTGAGCACCAAGAACAAAGGCCTTTTCTTCCATACGATCAAAGAGATCAAAGACGGAAAAAATTTGAGGATCTGAAGAGAAAAACATACTCTTTCCAAAATGAACATGTTCCTGGTTATTTCATTTCGGCTCTGGAAAACAATTTGGTTCAATTGCAAATTTCCAAGAGGCCAAACAAAAAAGGAGTTGAAGACCATCCCAATTATTTCCCTTTTCATCAAATGTTTGGGAATCCCATCGAGGAGTGTTTTGTCTTCAAAGACCTCATGTAAAAGATGGTCGACTCGGGACAAGTCACATTGAAAGTCTCATCAGCCCAGGTAGCATGTGTCACTGGTACGGTTCCAGAGGAGGAAGGTGAATGGCAAGAAGTCAAAAGAAAAAATGCATAGAAGTATGATGATTGGATGGTCAGAAAGACAATCAATCAAAATCATGGTATTTTTCGAACACAATTAAAGAAACCAATTGTGTCTTCTGCCATGAATGTTGTGGAAAAACCCTCTTCGTCAGAGGGAAATTCCTCAATGAAACGGCATGATTCAAAGAAAGAAAAAGAATCAGAAGAAGATGAGTATGTGTCAAAGCCTAAGTTGTCTTTGACTTTGGCGGACTTCATGCCATCTACTTCAAAGCCACGGGAACTGCCCCACCAAATGGAACTGCCTAAACAGGCTAATCAGGCAGAGTCTTCATCAGACGAAGAGTTAATATTTGGTTCTGTTAATATGATTCAATTAACAAATCCATATGCCAGTCGCAGTTTCAATTTCAAGGAGCCTGAATTCCCTGTATCAAATAGAAGAATCAGAGGAAGTTCCAGGGGCTCATGATACAGGGGAATACGTGGATCTTTCATAAGCCACTATTCAAATTCTACCCCTGATAGAACTATATACGCAGTAGAAACTCGTGGTAGAGCTCTTCAGTGAGCTCAGCAAGAACAAGCATGTTCTTCTACCAATAACAAATTTAGTCCTGGCACAGTTATTTTGGAAGGCCGGTTGAAGGTTCCATCTTCTTCCTCTCATCAAGTAAATGGATCTAATCGGTCTAATCTTTCAAAACCAAGAATATTGCCAACTCCTATCCCAATACAAGATGCATCAATTTCCAAAGAATCTGCTTCCAAGGTACCTGCTAAACCACATATTCCTATTGGGAAACACAGACCTATGGATCAAAAGTATGATATATTGAAACACTTGGCCCAAGTACCATCCAAGTTATCAATTCAGGATTCTATGAATCTGTCAAAAGATCTTCGAGAAGCTCTCATCGAGGCTTTGTCAAGTCCTCAGGAGTTTGAAACTAAAATTGCTGCAGTTGAATTCTATCACATAGAGAATAATCCTGCAGAATGCCATGCAATAATATCTTTTACTAATGAAGATGAAGATGATGTTGTGCATATAAATGTTAGACCATTGTACTTGTCTGGCAAGGTCAATGGCGTGGATGTTCGAAGATCTTTCATTTACAATGGTTCAGGAGTCAACCTCATGCCCATTCGCACACTTCGTCAATTGGGCCTCACGAAATCTAATTTATCTCCTTCCACCATGATGCTATAGGGATATGATAAAAATGAACAAGAACCACTGGGTGAAGTTACACTCAGAACTCAGTTTGGAGATCTTGTATCCAATTCAGATTTCATGGTTGTTGATCAAGACTCAGCCTTCAACATCTTTCTTGGAAGACCCTGGCTACATCAACATGCGGATATCCCTTCATCATACCATCAATGTCTCAAATATTGTTTCGATGGTCAAGTTGGGACATTGTATGGTGATAAGGCCCCGTTCAAGACATGTGAGTCTCAATACATTGAGGAGGAATTCTATCACATAAATCAAAGGGAGAAATCAATAACAAAGAAGATTACCAAAGTTAATGATCCAAATGGTTTGGAAAAAATACCAGTAAATCCATTTACACATGTGAGTACAGATTATGTGTTGCATATCTGTCAAATTGACAAGATAGACCCAAATGAAAATACTCTTATGGAAAGATCCATAATGTCAATTACGACAATCGAGCCAGACAACATGGGAGAAATTGGAAATCTACCAAGCAGTGATGAAAGCACAAATGGTGAAGTCTTCATTTCATCTGCTGAAATCCAAAAATTCTATGATTCGCCAATTAGTCCAGAAGAAGTTATAGCAACATCAGAGGTGAAAAATGATGTCGATTCTCAATCCATCATCTCCTCTTTATTACCCAAAGAAGACCCTTCATCATCAATCGGGTCTGAAATGGAATCTTCTTCTTCAAGATATGCAAATTTTGACATCTCTTCGGATCATGAGAAATGTACTTTATCATCTACTATACAAGTAGAAATGGAAGAAATAAAACATGATAAAGTATAAGAGGAAGATCTCAGAGATGCTCCTACAACATTTGAAGAGGGTATCTCTACCACTATAGATGAACTCAGAGAAATAAATCTGGGTACAAAAGGAGATCCACGCCCCACTTTAATCAGTGCGGCCATGACTCTTGAAGAGGAAGAGATGTATATTTATTTTCTAAAGCAAAATAGAGATATAATTGCCTTGAACTATACAGAAATGCCCGTGCTTGATCTTGATGTTGCTACTCATCATTAGGGTTTACCAGAAGAACATTGAGGATTTAAGAAAGCCGCGAGAAGAACACACCCAACTTATGCTTCTAAAATTGAAGCTGAAGTGGATAAGCTTATCAAAGATAACTTCATCAGAGAAGTTAAATATCCCAAATGGTTGGCTAATATTGTCCCTATAAAGAAAAAGAATGGACAAATTAGAGTTTTCATCGATTTCAGAGATCTTAATCGGCATTGTCCTAAGGTTGATTTCCCAGTTCCGATTACAAAACTTCTAATTAATGAAACAGCTGGCTATGAAGCACTTTCCTTCATGGATGGATATTCTAGATATAATCAGATCTGAATGGCCCCAGAAGACGAGGAATCTACAGCCTTCAGAGCCCCTCAGGGTGCATTTTGCTACCAGGTAATGCCCTTTGGATTAATGAATGCAGGTGCAACTTATCAGCGTACCATGCATCGTATCTTCAAACCCTTCTTAGGGAAGTTTGTTTAATTCTATGTAGACGATTTTGTAGTTAAATCCAAACAACGTTCTAATCACTTGGCTGATTTGGAAGTCATATTCTGCAAGCTTCGACAACATAATTTGAAGATGAACCCCTTAAAATGTGATTTTGGGGTAACCTCAGGAAAATTTCTCGGCTTTGTTGTATGCCATCGTGGTATTGAAGTGGATCTTGAGAAGACCAAGTCAATCCTTGGTATGTCACCTCCTCAAAATTTGAAATAATTTAGAGGACTTCAAGGACACTTAGCCTATATTCGGTGTTTCATCGCCAATTTGGCAGGAAAAAGTTTACCCTTCACCAAATTGATGAAGAAGGGAGTCACTTACCAGTGGACTGAAGAATGTCAGGAAGCATTCGATATTCTCAAGAAATACCTCTTGAGTCCACCAGTACTCATGCCACCTATTGAAGGAAGACCACTTATCCTCTATGTGACAGCTCTAGAGCGATCATTGGGTGCCTTTATTTCTCAAAAGAATGATTCTGGGAATGACAACAGTCTCTACTATCTCAGTGGAACCATGCTTGAAGCAGAAACCCGGTATTCAAGTATTGAGAAGTTCTGCCTGGCATTAATCTTTGCAATTCAGAAGTTGAGACACTACCTGCAACATCACGAGGTCCAATTGGTATCTCGCAATAACCCGCTCAAATTTATGCTTAGTCGTCCAATGCATACAGGACGTCTGGCAAGGTGGGAAGTTATTTTGCAGCAGTTTGACGTTCAGTATGTGTCTCAAAAGGCGATAAAGGGCCAAGATCTAGCTGATTTCCTAGCTGAACACCCTTCAGTGGAAGATACATCTTCAGATATTGAACTCCCTAATGAGGAAGCCATCTCTATTCAATAAAGTCCTCAGGCATGGGAAATGTATTTTTATGGTGCTTCCAGAAGTCCAACAGGGAGGAAAATGGAAAATCCTAAATTCAACAAAGTTGGCTTAGGAATTGTGCTCATTTCTCTAGAAAAGGCAGTATTAACTAATTCCTTATTATTGTGGGAAGTTGGTACCAATAATGAAGTATAATACCAAGCACTCATCGTAGGCTTGGAATTAGCGCTTCAAGCACAAGTGAATCCCTTAAAGGTGAAAGGTGATTCAGAAATGGTAATCAAACAAGTCAATGGGGATTATGCCATCAGAAAAGAAGAACTAATCCCTTTGTATGATTACATCAGAGAGTTAATGGCATAATTCCTTTTGGAACCGACATTTTCTTATGTTCCAAGATCACAAAATGCTCAATCTGATGCATTGGCTAATATAGCCACAGCTCTGGCAGATCTATATCGGGACGATACAACCATCAGTATTTCCCACCATCGTATAATTTCACCTTATGTTCAAATCAGTATATAGGAAATTAATGAAATTTGTCCCATTCCTAAACCGTATGGTCATACTACAGGATGGATGTCACCTATCAGGAAATACCTTCAAAATGGAACAATTGCACCTGATAGAGCTGAGAAAGAAAAAATCCAGCGACGTGTGGTTAATTTTATTCTTGATTATAGCCCAGATCACCAAGAGAAAATTCTCTACAAACGTGGTTTTGATGGAGTTCTATTCAGATGAATTGATGGTGAAGAGACAATGGATGTCATGAAAGAAGTGCATGCAAGAGTCTGTGGTTCCCACCAGTTTGGACCTAGACTGTCTGATCAGATTCGAAGGCTTGGATACTTTTCGCCTTCAATGATACGAGATTCTGTCGATTTCACAAAGAAGTGTCATTCATGCCATGTACATGCCAACTTCATTCATCAACCTCCAGAGTTGCTTAATAAAGCTAAATAATCATGGCCATTTTCCACATGGGGAATGGATGTGGTGGGACCTTACCCTTCAGCTAAGGCCAAGCAGTTTAAGTACATTCTTACTGCTACTGACTTTTTTTCCAAATGGGCAGAGGCAATACCTCTCAAGGAAGTCAGTTCTAAATGTGTTGTTAGCTTCATCAAGTCAAACATCATTACCAGATTCGGTGTCCCTCATACCATATTGATGGACAATGGCACCAATTTCTGTTCATCTGAGGTGAAGAAGTTGTATCAAGAATACAACATCAAATCCAACCATTCATCTCAGTATCATGCAGCGGCCAACGACCAGATAGAAGATTTTAACAAGAATCTTTAAAATATACTGCTAAATATGGTGGATAAAGATAAGAGTTCATGGCCTGATAAAATCTTTCATGCTTTATGGGATTATCGGACTACCACCCGCACTACAACTCAGTCAACTCCATATTCATTGGTATATGGAACAGAAGCCGTCTTGCCCATTGAAGTTCAACTACCCTCGCTCAGAGTTGCCATTTGTGATCAATCATCTACAGATGAACAATCTCAAAAGTGATTTAATGAATTGGAACAGTTATATGAGAATAGATTGTGCACATTTCACCACTTGGAAGTCTATCAGAATCGAATAACACGAGCTTTTAACAAAAAAATTTATCTTTGTTCATTCACTCAAGGAGAATTGGTATTTGTTCTCAGAACTCCAATGATAACAGGAAAGAAACCTCCCAAACATGAGCCAAAATGGGAAGGACCTTATTCAATACATCGGGTCTACTCCAATGGAGCTTATTCATTAATCTCGATGGATGGAGAAGTCATCACTACTCCAACCAATGCCATATTTTTGAAGAAGTATTTTGAATAAACTACAAATTACCTATTTTGTCCTTGCTATATGACATTAAACTATACAGCAATGCTCCAGTATGACCTTGAACTGCAACTTGGTCCAACATGATGTTAAACTGTGCCCCCCTTGGTTCAGTATGACCTTAAACTGCAACTTGGTCCAACATGACATTAAACTGTGTCCCCCTTGGTGCAGTATGACCTTAAACTGCAACTTGGTCCAACATGATGTTAAACTGCATCATCAATGGTCCATGCATATGACCCTAAACTATTTGAAAGTCCCTTACATCCAACAAGACGTTAAACTATGACGTCCTAACTACATGATGCTAAACTGTACAGAAAGTCCGTGATACGTCCTACATGACATTAAATTGTATTTTGTCCCTGCTACATGACACTAAACTGTGCAGCACCAATAGTCCCAACTGCAAGACTTATAGTCCGTTTATATGTCCTACATGACATTAAACTATGAATCATTAAGGTTGTTGTTACCTCTTGTTTCTCACACCGAGTATGACTCATGTGAGCTTAGAACAAACCTCAAGCATAACACTCTCTTTGGGCCGCTAACCATGTGTAAGTCCCAACAACATCATTTTTTGGGTCATTGTCCCTAAGAACAATTTGATCATTATTTCATTCTTTAATTGAACTACACGGACTTTGATCCTTGCCTTCTAGGCTAGGTATGTAGGCAACCTCCCAAGGTTCAAGCCCAAAACCAATCTCTTCACATCGGTTCACCTCTATCTCATACGATGTTGATTCGTGAAACTGACCCTAGAATCAATATCTTTACATTGGTTCACTTTCATCCTTGTTATACAACGTTAAACTATACAACACTTTTTTCCATTATGACAATAAACTACAATATTATTTGATACCCTCACCTGAGAGGGAACCATTATTTAAATTGATTTTTCAATCATGTTTCATTACAAAGACTACGTGCATACATGGCAACACCCAAACCTTTTATCTTGGGTTAAACCATCATTGTACTAAAGTCCCCTTTCACCCTTCATATGTATGAACAAAATTTGTACAAAGGGTATTTCTAGAACTACGTGGGATTGATTCCCATCTTTATGGGATACGTGGGAACATTCGAGCTTTCCTCGAATCCAGCCCCAAGTCATTGGGCCTAACCCCAAATTCCACTTTCATTCCCTTGGCTGAAAAGTCCCCATGAAAACACACACTGTGTATTTCTTACAATGTTCTAAGCTCTATGACCCTAAACTAAGATCTCTAATCCTTTTGTCCCACACGACGTTAAACTGTAGTTTAAGAACTACGTATGAGCTTGATTTCCATCTTTATGGGATACGTAGTGAAGTCCAACATTTCAATTCAGGACCCAGCCACAACACGATTATGGTTAGCGTTGATCTGTGTATCTCTATATACATTGAACACTATCCATATTTATGTGTCATAATCCTAACCTTAAATATTTTCAGATCCTCATAACCCTTTTCATGACTTCTAGTCACAAAAATGTCAAACTTCTGAGAGTTATTTTGCCTGACTATGCAGCATGTTCCCATAGGCGGCCTTGCATAAACAGTCTATATAACAGACTTGTTAGCCAAAAGATACTATTATTTGACTATGCAACAAATGCCCTTAGGTGGCCCTGCATAATTCAACCCCCTAACGGGTTTTTCGGATAGTGGTAACTTCATTCTTGGGAAGAATGCCTCTTTTGTCCTTATTTGTCTAAAATGACAGTATGTTGGGATCCACAAAAATAGCCATCCTTAACATATTTGTCCCATATCCTTTTTTCATGATCTGAAAGTATTCAAGTCTATGGTCTATATTCTCCTTCCCTACGTTTAGGTTAGACCTTCGTAGGAGTGATATTCATCTAGTTCTTCCATAATCTTGTTTGGAAATATCTTCTCCATATTCAAGTACCTCTTTCCATACAGCAAACTCTATAATTTGGAATATTTTAATCTCCATAAACTTTCACTGGCTTTTAGCACTAGGAATGTAAATTTCTGAGAGTTCTTTTGCTTGACTATGAAGCACGTGCCCATAGGAGGCCTTGCATAAACAGTCTACATAACAGACTTGTTAGCCAAAAGATACCATTTTATTTAACTATGCAGCCAATGCCCTTAGGTGGCCCTGCATAATTCAACCCCCTAACAGGTTTGTTAAATAATGGTTACTTCATTCTTGGAAACTAATTCTTCTAATGCGTTTTAGCCCCTTTTCATGTCATTTCTCAGATTCCAATATTCTTAAGTTATAGCTTACATATTTTCCCTCATAATTGAGTATGGTAATATGTTATCAGATGAATTTTCAAGGAATTGAGTCAATTCTAATCCATTTCGGTCAAAGCTATTTTGACCTTAAACATTCGCCTTTTTATGTCTGACGTGCATGACTTTATACTGCCCACAAAAGACAAGGGAACTCTGAATAAAAGTCAAGTTCCCAGCTCACTAAACATACATTTTGTATGATTTAGGTAACATTGAGCAATTAAAAGGTTTGAATTTTGTAGGGTTATTTACATTAATCCTAGTAAAAATCAAACTATACTTACTAGGCCCATTGTCTTAGGTAAAATCTAAAACATTTAGCAAAAGGGAATGCATGTACAAATGAGTGAAGGTGAAATTGTTTTTCATTGATGCACAAGAGTTAGAAGGACATCCACAGACTGAAGTCTCTTCTATTTTTCAGGAGATTACAAAAGACTATAAACATAAGTCTTCATTTGATGTACAACATCCAGAGCTTCATTAGCAACTACTTGAAGCTCGTGCACTCGATCAACTTCACTCTTCTCAGCTTGATAGAGTGACTTCTTGGCATCTGCAATGGCTTTCATACCATTCGTTTGAGCTCCCTCCAATGAATTATTGAGCTGATCAAGTTCCCTAGTAATAGTATCTAACTGTTGCTGGTGCTGCACCTGCTGGACGACTTTTTCTTTGATTTTATGCTTCAGCTCCTTCATCTTGGCAGCATAATAAGCCTCAGCTCAGGATACCGTAGCCTCAAATTTGCCGATGTTAACTGACAATTTCACCCTGGTCAGATCTTTGCGGCACTTTTTCTCCTATTCCCTCCGGAAGATGATCTGTTTCACTATGGTATGGATCTTTTCATATCCAAAACCGCCAAGTCCTAGTATGAAAAATTTGGAGGACAATCAAGGAATTTTCGATGATAACTCTTCTAAAGTCACCTCAGATATGATTTTCCATATGTTGTTCCATGCCTTGCGTCATGAAAAGAGGAACACTTTAAGCATCTCTAGGTCTGATTCAACATCATCATCAGAGGGGGCAGGTAATCTGGGATTAATGCACATAAGAAAGTGCCCTGTTCTGCTCTTTCCCCCAGGCTTGTGCTTCTTCACTTTCAATTCCCATGGGGGAAGAGGCTGGGGCCTCACCTCCAGACCTAGCCACTGTAGTTGACAGCCCTTCATGATTAATTGAAATCTTTGGTTAGCTTCAAAGGATAACAAAAGAATCGATTGTCTTGAAAATTAAGTACAATCACAAATATTGTAATCCCTTACCTGAAGGTTGGTTAGAAACCTAAGAAGACTCCTCCCCATCTTTCTTAGTATCAATAGAATCTTCAAGATGGGTCTCAGGAGGGTTTACTGGGTTTAGCTCTACTTGAGATAATGTTTCTGCAATGGTAGGGTTGACATCAATGTTCACACCCTCTTCAGGCATTGGCAGTTCAGTAGTTTCTATGGATGGAACTGCGTATCATTTTCAGTCATGATTAGAAGTGTAAATTATTAAAAAATTTATTGGGTGAAGGATAACAATCACGCCCAAGGTCTTCTAAATCACATGAAAACTTATCATGATCATAAAATTCTTCGAAATACATGCCATGATTCATCATTTCATCCAATGATATTTCAGAATCCTAGTTAGTCTCACCAGTGGCAGCGTTTGGTGTGTCTTCTTGACGAATTACGTCCTGCAGCCCCTGACCCTGGATAATATCTTCGGGTAAAATCACAACATCAGTTGAATTAGTTTCAATAGTCACCATAAGCTCTAATGCATGAGTTGAACCTGAAGTATCACAGAATGGAAATCAGTCGGTGTTTCATTCAACATTTTTTATGAAGCATTGTTGACTTACCAGAAACAGGTTCTTCTCTTCTTGAAACAGCAGCAGGAGGGATACTGGGAATAGATGCTAGCTCTTCTCCAGGAGCAGCCAAGTTAGCTTGGATCTGTGATTGTTCCACAACACCCTCTGTGGTCTTTGAAGGAGGATCAATATTTTCCCTCAGGGGGGAAATTGAAGAGGCCCCTAAAATCCCCAGAAATATGAGTAACCATGTGGTCATGGGTATAAACTCATGATTACTCGAAAGACTTAGCACTGTTAATGGAGCGTTTAGCTGTGTACTTCCTCCTTCATTGCCTTTGCTTATTTGGTTTTTTGGGAGTATCGGTAGTCTCCCTTATTGGAACTTGGATTGGCGAATGGAAGGCTATGTCCAGCGCCTCATTCATGGCCTGCTGGCCTGGAGATATCTTGCCTGGTTTGCGAGGAGAATCAGCAGCAGCCCCAATGGCAGTACCACCAGGGCTATACTATGGCGAAGGAACCCCAGTTCCTTTCTTTGCAAGCTGAAAGATAAAGAAAATAACTTCCTTAAGTAACAAATATTCGACTGAAATCAAGTTGCAAAGCAAATAAAAAAAAACTTACATCTTCAGGAGCTATATACTCATGCCACTCCTCATCTCCAGAACCACCAGCCCCCACAGTGGCGCCACGATCAATCATTTTATTCACCTGCCTGGTGACTTGAACAGACTCATAAATGTCATATATGAGCTATTCCAGCTCTCTGATGTAATCCCACACTTCATTGGGGTCATCCTCGTATTGAAGATTTGTAGAAGCTATAAGATTCCCTATTACCAGAAGTTGTAGGCCCTCACACAAATCCAGCCAGGCGGTCTCAGTACCACAATATAAACACTGCCATAGCTGGACAGCCTCTGGTATTAGATATGAAGGCTGCGAGGAAGGTCCTACCATTTTTGACTTTAATTTCTTCCCAGCTCCTTCAACTACTGATAGAGAATAAGAAAGTAAGACTTATTGCTTTATAAAGTAGTAGTGATTAAATTACTACAATGAAGTAACTCACCAGCAGTTGATGGAGTGGGTCTTTTAATTCTTACCAGAGGATTATATCAGGCACGAAACCGCTTTGCCGCTGGTTGTGCCTCATTATCCCCATCATGGGAATCCAGTGAATCAGTTCTAGAGGAGGAGTCCGTCAAATCAATTTTAGGTGGGGAAGCATCACCTTCATGAGGAAGGGTTTCTTTCTCTACAGTCCTCTTCCTTTTCCCCACCTGATAAACTGGGTGATTCAATATCCATTTGGGGTATGATTCTATCCAGTGTTCGGCATAATATGTCGTAAAATTATGTGCTGCTTTTTCAACTAGTAGATCAAATACTGCCCCAGTCTTCTCCCTTTACATCAGCAGCCATAGTTGCCGAGCAACCATTGGATGTTTCTCTAACCTGACATGTACTAGAGGAGATACAAGAATATGTTTCAGACATTTGAATTGATGTGAAAATCTATATGGAGCATTGGCCTCACATATGATTTCTCTGTCAATCCTCGCAACTAGCACACCATCCCTGCAAGCTAGCATGTATGCCCTCAAATCCAAATGGGCAGTTCCATCATCAACAAACCACCCGGTTGGCGAACTTCCATAGAGAAAGAAGTTGAATTCCTTAAACATACTCAGCCTCACTTTCATTTCATAGGCATTAACATCTAATGGAGAAACTCCAGAGAATTCTTGCACTGACGGCCTGAAAGAACTTCCCGAAATTTGTAATCCATTCTGTACATTGTAAGTCCTGAAGTGAGTGGCGATCCATCCCCCTAAAACCAGGAATGGTCCCACTATTCTTAAAGGATATTTACCCATGAATACATGAAGTAAACTCCTATGAATCTTTTCTAAAATGGGGGTAGCCAACCCAACCATTTTTCCCTCAGCCAACTTTTCCGCAATGATGAAGGTCCCTGTCCTGACGCCTCCCTTTGAATCCCTGACTGGAAAGAGATAAACACTGAGCCACATTGCCAAGAAGCCCGCTAGATGAGTCTTATTTGGGATTCTTGGATTCAACTCATATCCCCACTTCTCAAAATCTCCTTCTTCTAGAGTTGTCCAGAATGTTCCAGGAGCACCCCTCTTCTCAGGTTTTGGGCAGGTGGTAGGACGTTTGGGCCTCTTATCCTTGGATTTCTTTTTCTTGGATCCTTTTTCCTTCGGCTCCTTCTCCTTTGGCTCCCTCTCTTTCTTCTTAATAAGAAATATATTCATCCATTACTCCGGATGAATATCCTTTCTAGAATGAGTTAATGAGGTCTATAAAATCTTGAGCCTGTGGAAGATCTTAAATAATTCCCGAGCTAACGCATGAGTTTTCTCTGAATCATTCCAAGTCACATTGGGAGGAATGAATTCATCATACATATCGCCCAAAATTGGATCCCCTGAGATCTTTTAGACATCCCATAGACTGATGCCTACATCTCCATGAGTCAGATGGAAAGAATTTGTAACGCCCCGACCCCAGTTACCCAGAGTCGGTGCATTATTACATAACATTGGCATGATCACGAGAAAGATCAAGTCTCTAAAGACTGATTAGTTTAGCAGCCTTGGAATAACTAGATACGTCCATAAAGTTTTACATTATATCATAAAAAAACATCTTGTCTTCATATCCCCTAATACTATACCTTCAGGTCATTCATAAATTACTTCTTCATAATCCTGGGAAAAATAAAACATTGGAAGGGGTGAGCTCAGAAGCTCAGTAAGGATAACATTATAACAGAAGCTTTCATAGATAAGCATAAACACTTAAGGCAGTTTATAACTAAAACAAAAGCCTTTTAAACTTGAACTTCAGCATAAAATGGAAAATATAAAATAAAATAATGTCATTTACTTACTCACATGGATATTCTACTAGTCGAATGATCACATGCAATATCAATAACCACTTTCATAATGATGGAATTCATAATGCCAGACTATCATAACCACATAGCCAAGGCCTCGTGCCAAGAATACAAATAAAATTTTGCCAAGGCCTTGTGCCAAGACACTAGTTTGTCTCATGAGACCTACTGATGCATCGAGGAGCTATAGCGGGCTCCACCCGTCACTTATTAAGTCCAATTCATTCCTCATATGAAGAGGTTTAAACATAACATAAACATTCGTATTAAAACTAGAATATGAAATGTCAATACTTTAACCACAAACCATGAATGGTATAAAAATAGCACATCCACAGTCAAACATAACTCATTTGATACAATATGGAAGATTGTATTGTATCACATTAACCTCAATAAAGAATAATGAATGATGTTGACATAGATGAAAATAATCATCAAAACTATTTGATATAAATATCTCCCTTTTTCTTGAAATCATTTAAAAGTCACACTATTTGTCAAAAAGCCATTTAAAAATAGATTTTTGAATCAAAGTGTCCCGTACCACTTTGAAACTTTTTAAAAGGAGTTTTAATTTCTAAAATTTAATGTCCATATAAATAAATCCTTAAAACCATTTTTAAAACATGGACATTAATGAGGATGATTTAGATGAATAAGTCTTTAAAACATTTAAAAATGGTATTTTAGTTAGAGTTTCTAATCAAAAGAGAGACACTTGAATACAAATAATTGAGGTAATAAAAACTTTTTAATATCATGAGAATAAAGGGATTCATGATATACTATGTAAAAGTACATTATATACACCACATAAAAGTGATTTGGTGTATATCAACAAAGAAGTCTCAATGGAATGTAAGTTGAGATGAAATCTCTCATAAAGGCCGTATCCTTAGGTTAAGGATAAATCAACGACATAATTATGTGTGAAAAATATAAATACACTAAATATGATTGGATATTCAGTGTAAAACAATCAAAGGATATTCACACATATTCTTGTAAAAACAACACCAACGAATTGGATGTTTAACTCAAAAAATGGTGAATGAGTTAAAATTACTCTTATCAAATTCATATCAATGACTTGAGAATTATCAATGGAGTGATTATGTGTATCAAAAGTATATCCACAGGAAGGGGAGTGGAAATTATGACATAATCAAAGGAATAGTTATTCCACACATAATCTTGGGGTAATATAATCATGAAATATGCGTAAAGCCAAATGAGTGGAAATTGAAATCTCAAATTCCCTTATTGATTAGGTAACTTACGATACATACACCCATGAAATAAGTATCATACCATGATGATGTAAATACCCATAAATTAAAGTATATTACACAATGAATACAATCATGGGCAGTACACATACACCACATGCAATAATTAAGTGGTGATCAATGGAATTCTCACGGAATTAAAGGTGAGATAAGAAACCCCTTACTTTGTACTTTTTCCTTGGTCGATGGTAGTTTAACCTCCTATATAATGGTGAAATAATTGTTATTTAATTATAAAAGAATCATTTACTTTAATATGATATCATATATGTTATTTTAACATTGATTTGTTAATAATATCTTAGAATTATCGTCATTTCGGGTGTTAACGGGTTCATTTTACTTTATATTATTTGCAATATTCGTTATTAATGGGATGTATATTATTCATATCCATAATGATATCAAGTCCTTAGATACTATTTTTAAATCATTAAATTATAATTATACTTGAATGGATATGATGGAGAATGAATCTCATCGCGTCCGTGGAGACGGTAGTCCGTACGTACGCACGAGCGACAATATCATTCTTTTGATATTAAAATAATATATAATTGGATGGTATATCATATATACAAAATAATTATCATGTTATATTTATTATTTACATGAGTTACACATCATTATTATACCCATCCAAATAATAATATATTGAATAACAATTACACCACGACGTGGAGACGGTAAGCTGTACGCACGCACGTATGGTGACATGTTATTCAAAAGATGGATAGAATACTGAATATGGTTGTACCATATTTATAATAACATCACAGTATATATATGATACTGGAGTTATTATTTTATATTGGTAATAACAAAGAAAGAAGAAGTGGAAGAAGAAAGGAACTTGAAAATGGGTGGTGAAAACATTACCTCTTCTTCGGGTTCTTCCTTTTGATTTGATCAAAAGGGCTCCTTATATTGGCTTTCTGATCAAAATAATGCCTCTAGGTTTTAGTGAGGGAAGTTGAATGAGTATTTGGGCAGGGGTTGGCCGAACCAAAAGGCTTTGAAGGTGTGAAGAAATGAGAAGGAGGAGTGCCCTTTTATAAGAGGGGTGAGGGGAACCTTTGGAAAAGCTAGAAATATTAATTTATAATAAATTCATATTTGGTTTCTAATGGCTCCAAAGTTTATTATTTAAATTTTAAGGTGGGTATGGGTCGCAAAAAACTCAACCAATAGAATTTAGACAGGTTTGGGTCATTATATTAACCTTATCTTGAAGTATTAACTCTTAGTTAATTAGTTTCACTTTTACAATGTCTCTTTGTATTTTTATATTATATGGTTAATAAACATACTATATACATCCAAGAGACCCCCAAGTGGTCCATTAATGATATAAATATCATTATATTAGTCTCTTGGCCGAACCTTAGATTTTTAGGAATTTAATATCAATTAATAATATAATATTTTTTTTAAAAACTCTTTTATGTCAATTTTGACACTTTTTAATAGTGGATTTTTGTGAAACACATAACAGAATTATTACTTCGAAAAAGATTAATTAAATCAATCCTGAAATGTCATAGTAACCTATAAAATTAGTGTAATTCAATAAAAGTCTCAAATTATATTTATTTGGGTATTTATAATATCAATTATTCTAATTTTTCACTATTATGGTAATTACTGCATCACCATCGTGTCATAAATAAATTAACTTATTTAATGTCTAAAAATTATAAATAAAATATAATTATGTAGGAAATCTTTTTATAGTTCTAATTAATATTTATAGTCTAAATTCCAACATATATAACCCTATGTAACAATTGGTTTTCTAAAAGATATATTCTTGTGTCATTTTTGTATTTATTTTAACTTAATTAAAATAAAGTGTCATTATCACTTACAAGTGGATCCATGGGGTCCCAAAATCGACCCAAAGATGACCATGGTCGACCATGTATCAACCAATAGGGTTAAGACACATTTTAGGGTAATTTAGTATTATTATAATATTATTTGTTAACCATTGTTTACCGGATTTACCCTTTAACCATGGTAAATAAAATATTTACCGAAGTAATTATCCAAAATGTCTGAAAATAAAAGTTACCTATTTACACAATGTGAACATCCTGATTCCAAATATGGAATCCATTTTTTCAAATTCAAAACACATAAGTGGCAGAAATTAATTTAAAATTAATTCTCGTTGTTAAAACAAAAAGTGTGTTTTTAAGAGATAATAACTATCAAAAGATTGACACTTGTTTATGTCTGGTTTAAATGTAAAATTATGTTCAATGACCCACATTGTATTGCATGGTAAAAATATATTCTAAATATACTTTAAAACCACAGAAATTCATAATTTATCACTATTAACTATTTTGATTAAAAAAGTTGTTTTTAATTAAATTTTAGTAATTTTCACTATTCATCAAAATATGAAAGTTATCCGAAAAGTACCAAAATTTCACCCTAGGCTAATTTCGATATTCCGAATCCAAAAATGAAGTCCATTTTGAGAGATAGAATTTATAAAATCTCAAAAAGTAGGTATTACTATTCATAACGGCTAGTTTGATTGGTTACGGTGTGTTAAAATCTCGAAGTTGCGTACAATGCACGCCATTGCATTATTCGAAAGGAAACGTACCATGGAAGCTTGGGGTGTTACATTCTCCCATCATTCAATAAATTGAGTCCTCTCAATTTTTAAAATTGTGCTTGGGAATATAATGGAAAGTCCCACATCAGAAAAAGAGTCAATAAAACTATCACTTTAAAAGAAAGAAAGAGAGGTATAAAGGTCATCCAAGATAACCCATACTCGGATTCCATGTAGGAAAACATGGATATGGATGATAAAATAAGTGTCAAGTTCTGATAGAGAGAGATATAAATAATTATCAGGAGAAAGTTAACAATAAGAAAACCACAAACTTGTGTTGGGACAAACTGCCATTAGTCTCCTAGTAGGAAAGTAAACAGACAACATTTTTTTTTGTTTTAAGTTACATTACATAAGGACGAGGAATTAATTTATGATATTGACTAAAAACATAAAGCGATATACTTACTTTTTAAGTAGAGTTTCATTATTTAATAACTTTTTACCACAAACTTATTTTTTTGATCAATGAGTATTCAAGAAGATTTGGTCACAATAAAAGAGCTAGAATAAACTTCTATAGAAATACATGATCCATGTAGGATAAACTATATATTTAACTTTTCTTTAGAGATTAATCAAAACCAGAATGGTTAGTATAAGATCTGATGATCCCCCAAATGTATATTCCATTAGAGAAAAAATACTAATCTTAATTTCTAAAATTAAACCAACAATACCCCAAAGTTAAATAAATACCATTCAATAATAAATTCCCCTTAAAATCCTTTAATATAATCCTAAATAATATTGAAACCCAAAACTTATAAGAATGTAGTCTTCCATGTTAAATTGTATCTCCAAATTACATCATCTACTCTTAAAGTCACATACTTAAAATTAATTATCCTAATCACATATTCTTTATTATAGGTTAATCATTTCCATAAATAACCCAAATCACTATAGATCCACAATAAAAACATAGATAAAATCCACCATTACTCCTCTAATGACATCCCATAGTATTCTATTTTCCTTGGACATATAATGTTCCCAACAAAGTGAACATCTTCCAAAATAACATTTTTCACTTAATCACCGAATCATTTTCCTATACTAAGGGTATTCATTTGATAAGACATAAGAACCCAAATAAACATATTATTGATCAATAAAATCATTTAACTAAAGAAAATAGTCACACTAACCAGGGACTTCACTTAGTCCAGTGGTAGGCAATAAATCCCAATCGCACTTTGGTTGTGGGTTCAATTCCCGTAGCTTTGTCCGACACGACGAGTTGTCACACGGTCTACATGTTGTCCTTTTTCAAAAACTATATTTTATTATATTACCAAAATGAGATAAATTCCTCAAAATAACATAATTTAACCACAAATGTTATATCATACCTTGCATTTTCATCCCAAATTATAATAACTTATAATTTTCTCAAACCCCAATGAACATATAAAACCAAATGGTTATTTATACCTATATCCACAAGAGAAGAGACAATTCTTCCTCAAATATAATTCTCACATGGAAAACTGCGGGGTTACAAATACAAGAGAAAATTATTCCAAAGTAAACCCATCAACAAGGAGCGCTAATACTTTTTAAACATTTCTACAACCATTTATTTCCACATAGCTTCTTCTTTGACCATGAAAATATCCTATAGAATAGGAAATTCACTCGGGTAATGGACATGTCCCCTACATTTACGGAAAATGACTGTAAATGGACTCTTGGGACCATTTTTATCTTCTTCAATAGTACTCTTCATTTTTCTTCGGCAATTCTTCACTTTATGTCCTTCCTTCCCGCACGTAAAGCATTTCGTTGTCCCATTGAGACACTTTCCTGGGTGTCTCCTTCCACATTTCCTGCATGATGAAAATTGAGGGTTCTTTTCTCCTTGGTCTCCATTGCTGGAGCTCTTATCATTTATCACCTTTCTCTTCCTTGTTGAGTTTGGGAGTTGGTTAATATATATGCTGTTGATCATATTTTTGGAAAACTGATTTGGCATAAAGACGATATCTTTTACGCCTATCAACATTCCATTTTTTTTCTCATTGCCACCACCGTTCCCACCTTGTACATCATTATCAAAGTCACTATGACTTCCTTGGAATCCAGCCATTGACTAAAACCAGAAATCATTGTGTGAGTAACAGTAGTCGTAAAATCATTTAGAGATTAAAATGTCACCATATTCTCAATTTGAAACATATTAGGATTAACCAAGGTCATTTACTCTCATATTATATATATATTACTTAAATCGGTTTGTAAAGAAAATGTAAATTATCCTAAGACTATCCCCCGAGAGTGTCGTAACCAAGAGTGCAGCAAGGCCTGTTGTCGTGCACCAGTTCCCGTTCGAGTCTAGCTCAAAGCGGTGTTTTTGGGTTTTACCCCTAGGTACATCTGTGCCAGAGCCGCCTCTACCTGCTCGTATCCAGACAGGGATGTATTTCTCAGAAAACTCACAAAATCTATACAATACCAAAATTCTAGGAAGTTCTTCTATACTAATCCTCAAAGTTCATCTTAGGTCTACGTGCACTAATCAGAGTTTATCTATATCTAGCTTCCAAGGTTTGTACTAAACTTCCTATGATACCAACTGTAACGCCTCGACCCCAGTTACCCATATTAGGTGCATTATTACATAACATTGGCATGATCACGAGGAAGATCAATTCTCGAAGGACCGATTAGTTTAGTAGCCTTGGAATAACTAGATACATCCATAAAGTTTTACATTACATCATAAAAAAACATCTTGTCTTCATATCCCCTCATATTATCCCTGCAGGTCATTCATAAATTACTTCTTCATAATCCTGGGAAAAATAAAACATTATAAGGGGTGAGCTCAGATGCTCAGTAAGGATAACATTACAGCAGAAGCTTTCATAGATAAGCATAAACACTTATGGCAGTTTATAACTAAAACAAAAGCCTTTTAAACTTGAACTTCAGCATAAAATGGCAAAGATAAAATAAAATAATGCCTTTTACTTACTCACATGTATATTCTACTAGTCGAATGATCACATGCAATATCAATAACCACTTTCATAATGATGGAATGCATAATTCCAGACTATCATAACCACACAGCCAAGGCCTCGTGGCAAGACTACAAATAAGATTTTGCCAAGGCCTTGTGCCAAGACACTAGTTTGTCTCATGAGACCGACCGATGCATTGAGGAGCTATAGCGGGCTCCAACCATCACTTATTAAGTCCAATTCATTCCTCATATGAACAGGTTTAAACATAACATAAACATTCGTATTAAAACTAGAATATGAAATGTCAATACTTTAACCACAAACCATGAATGGTATAAAATTAGCACATCCACAGTCAAACATAACTCATTCGATAAAATATGGAAGATTGTATTGTATCACATTAACCTCAATAAAGAATAATGAAGGATGTTGACATAGATTAAAATAATCATCAAAAATATTTGAGAGAAATATCTCCCTTTTTCTTGAAATCATTTAAAAGTCACACTATTTGTCAAGAAGCCATTTAAAAATAGATTTTTGAATCAATGTTTCCCATACCACTTTGAAAATTTTTAAAAGGAGTTTTAATTTCTAAACATTAATGTCTATATAAATAAATCCTTAAAACCATTTTTAAAACATGGACATTAATGAGAATGATTTAGATGAATAAGTATTTAAAACATTTAAAAATGGTATTTTCGTTAGAGTTTCTAACCAAAAGAGAGACACTTTAATACAAATAATTGAGGTAATAAAAACATTGTAATATCATGAGAATAAAGGTATTCATGATATACTATGTCAAAGTACATTATATACACCACATAAAAGTGATTTGGTGTATATCAACAAAGAAGTCTTAATGGAATGTAAGTTGAAATGAAATCTCTCATAAAGGACGTATCCTTAGGTTAAGGATAAATAAAAGACATAATTATGTGTGACAAATATAAATACACTAAATATGATTGGATATTCAGTGTAAAACAATCAAAGGATATTCACACATATTCTTGTAAAAACAACACCAATGAATTGGAT
The DNA here is from genome assembly GCA_963277665.1 of Viscum album. Taxonomy (NCBI): domain Eukaryota; kingdom Viridiplantae; phylum Streptophyta; class Magnoliopsida; order Santalales; family Viscaceae; genus Viscum; species Viscum album. The sequence goes on from OY728166.1 coordinate 1,043,632,978, forward strand.
GTTTAACTCAAAAAATGGTGAATGAGTTAAAATTACTCTTATCAAATTCATATCAATGACTTGAGAATTATCAATGGAGTTATTATGTGTATAAAAAGTATATCCACAGGAAGGGGAGTGGAAATTATGACATAATCAAATGAATAGTTATTCCACACATAATCTTGGGGTAATATAATCAATGAAATATGCGTAAAGCCAAATGAGTGGAAATTGAAATCTCAAATTCCCTTATTGATTAGGTAACTTACGAAACATACACCAATGAAAGAAGTATCATACCATGATGATGTAAATACCCATAAATTAAATTATATTACACAATGAATACAATCATGGGAAGTACACATACACCAGATGCAATAATTAAGTGGTGATCAATGGAATTCTCACGGAATTAAAAGTGAGATAAGAAACCCCTTACTTTGTACTTTTTCCTTGGTAGATGGTAGTTTAACCTCCGGTATAATGGTGAAATAATTGTTATTGAATTATAAAATAATCATTAACTTTAATATGATATCATATATGATCTTTTAACATTGATTTGTTAATAATATCTTAGAATTATCGTCATTTCGGGTGTTAACGGGTTCATTTTACTTTATATTCTTTTCCATATTTGTTATTAATGGGATGTATATTATTCATATCCAGAATGATATAAAGTCCTTAGATACTATTTTTAAATCATCAAATTATAATTATACTTGAATGGATATGATGGAGAATGAATCTCATCGCGTTCGTGGAGACGGTAGTCCGTACGTACGCACGAGCGACAATATCATTCTTTTGATATTAAAATAATATATAATTGGATGGTATATCATATATACAGAATAATTATCATGTTATATTTATTATTTACATGAGTTACACATCATTATTATACCCATCCAAATAATAATATATTGAATAACAATTACACCACGACGTGGAGACGGTAAGCCGTACGTACGCACGTATGGTGACATGTTATTCAAAACATGGATAGAATACTGAATATGGTTGTACCATATTTATAATAACATCACAGTATATATATGATACTGGAGTTATTATTTTATAATGGTAATAACAAAGAAAGAAGAAGTGGAAGAAGAAAGGAACTTGAAAAGGGGTGGTGAAAACATTACCTCTTCATCGGGTTCTTCCTTTCGATTTGATCAAAAGGGCTCCATAGGTTGGATTTCTGATCAAACTAAGGCCTTTAGGTTGTAGTGAGGGACGTTTAGAGAGTATTTGGGCAGGGGTTGGCCGAACCAAAAGGCTTTGAAGGTGTGAAGAAATGAGAAGGAGGAGTGCCCTTTTATAAGTGGGGTGAGAGGCACCTTTGGAAAAGCTAGAAATATTAATTTATAATAAATTCATATTCGGTTTCTAATGGCTCAAAAGTTTATTATTTAAACTTAAAGGTGGGTATGGGTATAAAACAACTCAACCAATAGAATTTAGACAGGGTTGGGTCATTATATTAACCTTATCTTTAAGTATTAACTCTTAGTTAATTAGTTTCACTTTTACAATGTCTCTTTGTATTTTTATATTATATGGTTAATAAACATACTATATACATCCAAGTGACCCCCCAAGTGGTATATTAATGATATAACTATCATGATATAAGTCTCTTGGCTGAACCTTAGATTTTCAGGAATTTAATATCAATTAATAATATAATAATTTTTTTAAAAACACTCTTATGTCAATTTTGACACTATTCAATAGTTGATTTTTGTGAAACACATAACAGAATGATTACTTAGAAAAAAGTTAATTAAATAGATAATAATATGTCATATTAACCTAGAAAATTAGTTTAATTCAATAAAAGTCTCAAATTATATTTATTTGGGTATTTATAATATCAATTATTCTAATTTTTCACTATTATGGTAATTACTACATCACCATTGTGTCATAAATAAATTAACTTATTTAATGTCTAAAAATTATAAATAAAATATCATTATGTAAGAAATCGTTTTAGATTTCTAATTAATATTTATAGTCTAAAATCCAACATATATAACCCTATGTAACAATTGTTTTTCTAAAAGATATATGCTTGAGTCATTTTTGTATTTATTTTAACTTAATTAAAATAAAGTGTCATTATCACTTACAAGTGGATCCATGGGGTCCCAAAATCGACCCAAAGATTCCCATGGTCGACCATGTATCAACCAATAGAGTTAAGACACGTTTTAGGGTAATTTAGTATTATTATAATATTATTTTTTAACCCTTGTTTACCGGATTTACCCTTTAACCATGGTAAATAAAATATTTACCGAAGTTATTATCCAAAATGTCTAAAAATAAAAGTTACCGATTTACCCAATTTGAACATACTGATTCCAAATACGAAATCCATTTTTCCAAATTCAAAACACATAAGTGGAAGAAATTAATTTAAAATTAATTCCCGTTGTTAAAACAAAAAGTGTGTTTTTAAGAGATAATAACTATCAAAAGATTGGCACTTGTTTATGTCTGGTTTAAATGTGAAATTATGTTCAATGACCCACATTGTATTAAATGGTAAAAATATATTCTAAATATAATTTAAAACCACTCAAATTCATAATTTATCACTATTAATTATTTTGATTAAAAAAGTTGTTTTTAATTAAAATTTAGTAATTTTCACTATTCAGCAAAATATGAAAGTTATCCGAAAAGTACCAAAATTTCACCCTAGGCTAATTTAGATATTCTGAATCCAAAAATGAAGTCCATTTTGAGAGATATAATTTATAAAATTTAAAAAAGTTGGTATTACTATTCATAACAGCTAGTTTGATTGGTTATGGTGTGTTAAAACCTCGAAGTTGCGTACAATGCACGCCATTCCATTATTCAAAAGGAAACGTACCGTGGAAGCTTGGGGTGTTACAGAATTAGTTGCTGGGATCCAGTGGCTGAGTATCTCCGGTACGAAGTTATCATGTCTATAAACAAATGTTTTCCCAACCCAGACAACTTCATATATTGCAGCTCCCTTTAGAACCTCAACAAACTCTGCACAGGTTTGTCGCACCCAGTATACCAACATCCAAGTTGGCTTCACGCCTCCCCCAGGACGGAAGCCCCAACTTTTCTTCCAGCCTTTGGATTGATCCATCTGAGCATTTCAGAAGATTGAAGGATGACAATGTGGTTGCAGCTTAGGTGTATGATCTTTAAGATCTGGTGTGCAAGGGATATGATGCATCATGTAGGCCTTCTCCACTGTTTCAGCACTTAGAAATACTCCTCCACCTGAGATATTTACTAAAGCAAAGTTGGTGTAATTCTGAAACCATGAAAATGGTAGATTGTTCTTTGCTTCTGGAATGGTGACTTCTCACAGATGACCATATCCATACAAAGGCAGATAAGTGCTCTGTGGAATGTCACGATGATATTTCTTCAGATACTTAGCCAAATCCGGAAGAGTGCTATCTTTGACAGTATAATAATCATGGCCAATGATGTTCATCATAGCTTGATAGCCAGTTCATCAACTATTTTGGGTCTAAGAGCCATTGATTTTGCACAAGAGTTGAATAAATTAACTCTTAAATGGATTGATTTTTCATAAACATTGTGAAGAAATTCGAAAAAATGGTTTAGGAATTAAGGCGCGCAAGTATGGATGTGTCACGCAAGTGTTAAATGTGCCGCCCAAATTTTTTTCACGCATGTTTTCACCGTGCATGTCTTATTACCTTGACAGCAGTGCAATAGTGAGGAAACAGCAGAAAGAAGATGACTTGCACGGCGAGAGCTCGAGAGTTCGGAATCAGATGTTATGCACGGCCAATGACCACGTATTTATAGGCCATGCGGCCTATCTGCGCGTCTACACCCAGTGCGCTCAAGCCCTGCGCGACTCGAACCTGCGCGCCAAGTGTTGCGCACTGAACACTTGCGCGCCACCTTTCCTTTGGATGTCTCTTTTTTCCTCAGAGTCACATCCTCATTTCTTTCGGATCCAACTCTGAGGGGGGACTTTTTTTGACGCTCCTTTTTCGTCGCAGAGTCCAAAGGAATGTAAAGGGAAATTACTTGGCACAAATTGATTCATCCTTTGAAGAAAATATCAAAAATTGACAAAGGGATGAACAAGGAAACGATTGCTCATAAGTCACGCAAGATTCCTCATAGTCGTGCAAGTCCACTTACGCGACACATTATGGTCGTGCAAGTGACTTGCGCGACCTAAGTGAAAACCGCCCAGGGTCTTCTCCTGCCTATAAATAGACCCTATGGGCCCCCCCATTGGAAGTGGATTTTTTTCCAAAAACTCAGATTTGAGCTCCCGGCGCCCTAGTCTCTTCTCAAAGCTTCCGAAACACTTCTAAGGTAATTTTGTACCTAGAACGGAAGATCTAAAGAGGGGGAGGAAGGCCTAAGTGTTGAAACTCATCAACACTTGCATGCCTGAGTGGCCAGCCCTTAAGGGAAAATGCCACACTTGCGCGCCGCCTTAATCCTTCAACAGAACTTGCACACCCCTCTTCTGGAAGAACCTCCAGAGGATTTTAAAGGATTTAATCAATATTCGCTCATATATTACCCTGCTGGTTAACCATCGCGCTGGTTCCCATGTGTCGCGCAGGTATACCTGCGCAACCCGGACTTTGCACGCCCATGCAGTACATGCGCGCCTACCAGGACTTGCGCGCCCCTGCCTTTTTGGGTTCCCTTCTTGCCCATTTCACCCCTCTTAAGCCATTCCAACTCTCCTATTCAAGATTCAATCATTAAGACACTATTAAAAGCCATTTATGGCATGATTTATTGATTTGGATTCTTTATCTGAATGGAAATCTATGGAATATCTCTCAAAACCTAGTGATTTATACATCTTTATGTCACTACAAAAATTGAGATTTCATTCATTCAACCTCATCCTTTAAGATGAGAGAACCCCTTAATCTGGTCCTCCTTTTCAGGAATAAGCCCCAGTCCTAATTCTCAAATCTGGGCATCCTCCTTAGGAGTAAGCCCCAACCATAATTCTCTTAACCTGGTCTTCCTTTTCCGGAGTAAGCCCCAGTCTCGAACATGGGCATCCTCCTTAGGAGTAATCCCCAAGTCCCTTATTTTTTCAAATCTCTTAACTTGGGCTTCCTTTTCAAGTGTAGGCCCCAGTCTTAATTTCTCTTAACCAGTCCTAATTTACCTTTGATATGGGATTTCTTTTCAGGAGTAAAACCCATTCATAAGTCCTATCCTAATTTGGGCGTCCTTTTCACGAGTAAGCTCCAAGTTAGAGTATTTAAAATCTCCATGAAGCACATATACCTTTATGGACCCTGCTCCTAGATTTCTTCCCTAAAGTAAATCCTAACCTTCATTTATCTGGGAAGTCAAACATACATAAGCCACACATTATTTCTTATGACTGCATCTTTCATGGCACAATTGTCTAAGTTTTACCAATATTTCTTGTTTCTCACATATAACATGAATCACATGAGCTTAGAGTGTAAAAGTAATTATGACATCCCTCTTTGAGCCATCAATCATAAACATCATACTCCCTTACTCGAACTACGTGGGTTCTGATTCCTTTTCTAAGCAAAGGATACGTAGGTAGCCCGTCTGCGGGTTCGATCCCAACTCTGAAATAATCCATGTCCTTCTGAATGACAATAAACTTCAAGTGCCCCACTGAGTGGATTTAAAACCACCACGGTCATCATAATGACCAAGAGACTTCTATATAAATGTGTCGAAGGGTACCATTGACCAAGAATCTCTAATAAATACAGATGATTCTCTATCGATTAAGAACCTCGAATACATATAAAAGATTCTCTAAATTTCCTACATATCGATCATTGATTGTCAGATCTAAAGGAAAACTCATTTTATATTTGGTAATGTAATAAGGATTCAGGAACATAACTTAAATCTATAAAGAGAGTCCCGAAGTAGACAATAATTCCCCTAAAAAAGGTGTGATGAGTCCGACCTCCCATCCTCTCGACCAATGCAAATTCCTAAACCTCATCAGTCCATAAACTAATGAGTACATACCTTTGGAAAGTAGGTCTGAATGGATGTGGAATCATTGGATGTTTCCGGTTCTATGAACAAACCCGTTAGAAACTGATCGGAATGTTTGAACCTCCCATCAAAAGTATGTAATCCCAGAAATCCGAGGGAAACAAAATCCTTACTACATTTATAAGAATCTCCTTTAGCTACTTATACATCAAATCATTTATCCTATAGATCTTTTATTAACAACTGTATCTTACAGCTGTTACCTAAAATATGTAAACATTTATTTTTATTATATTTCATTGTAAAGGTTCCCTATAAAATAAAATTTGATGTATGTTTCTTATAATGAATTTCTAGAGCCCAATTGAAAGTGAAATTTCTTTTAACATGTGGAAAATACAATAAATCAGTAATGCAGTCCCTGGAAAACAGACTGGCATTCCCTAGAAAAGAGGACTAGCCTAGTAAAAATCCTTACACTCATGAAGAAGGGTGGTGTTGGAGTGGACTAAGGGAATTGTATTCTTGAAACCACAATAAATCACTATGTGTCTATTTATCATTTTATGACTTTATTTCTACTACATTATTTGTTAAATAATAGAAAATAAATCAGTTATAAATAATAGAGGGATATTTTTCTCTGTGAAGAAAATTTTAAATAATTCAATTCACCCCCTAAGTCATATTAAGACAAGTATTTGACAACATTTGGTATCAGAGGATGTAATTCCTCAGTTCTCAAATATACAATTTTAAATCTAACAATGTCTTCAACAATGGTTGTAATTACTAAAAACATTGAAAGAATGTCTATGGTTAACGAACCTTATTTTAATGGCGATAATTATGGATTTTGGAAAGAACAAATGATTATATATCTAAAGAACCCCAGTCAGAAGCTTTATCTCAAATACATAAAGCCTTGTGAAATACTAAATACAAAACTAGAAACTTGGGACTCATAAAATAAAGTAAAATATGATATGAATTCTTAATATATAAATTCTATAATACAGCGATTAAGTCTGTATGAGATCAAAAGAGTTTCTCAATGTCAAATTGCTCATGAAATATGGACAAAATTTTCAGATTCTTATGAAAAAAAGATAACATTCGGGCTCTTAGATATAATAATGAGAAAATAAACATTGAGTCTTATAAAATGACAGATGGTTAGATTATCACAAAGTTGAATGTAACACTAATAAAAATTTCAATTAATTATTCTTATTAAGGGAAACATATTACCCAACCAAAAAAAAGATCTGAATGTTATTATAATATTACCACCATGGGGGTGTAAAATTTTGATGGGTGTCAAAAAATCAACAGAGTTCAAACACTTCAAAATAAAGGATCTTATTAGTACTATGATGGTGTATAAGGTATATATGGAAGAAGATGATGGAGAACATAGGTTGGTTAAGAAGGAGAATGCTAATTTAAAGGACTAAACTTTAAAGGGTGATAACAAGTGTGTATAAGTTCAAATAGTTGTTTCATATGATGAAAATTCTTTAAGTAGTTATGATTCTGACAATGATCTTGCTCACTTTGCCTGATAATTCAAGAAGTAATATAAATAGAGAAGATTTTTTAAGAAACCATTCAATAAATATAATAATTCATATCAAAATAATAAATAATTAAAATGGTATGAATTTAATATTCTTGGATATATATAGCCTAAGTGGCTGCAACTTCAAGATAAAAAAAGACAAAAAGGAAATACTTGAAGAAATTTGGTTACAAGAAGAATTATAAGAAAGCCATAAAAGCAATATAAAGTTCTTTAGAAGATTCTAATGATGCTTTATCTTCAAAATCAAAATATGAGTGTTCTTATTAGAAATCCAACATGTGTTTTATGTAACATACCAACATGGTATACAATTTCTATTCTACTAATAATGAATCATAACCAGAAAAGGGAAATTTCACATTAATAAAAATAGATGAATATTGTTACATGTTAGAAGCAAAATATTAATTTTTAAAAAGGAAAACTAAAACTCTAACAAATCATTTTAAGTAGTTGTTTTTGAAAAGTAATAAATAACTAAAATAATTGTATGTTTAATAACCAAACTTCCAAAATATGATGAATCATGTGTTGAACATGGAAATAAAATTGAAAAACTAGAAAAAGAAGTTTAGAACTTAATATTTATACTAGTGTATTTAAAAAGGAAAAACTTATTTGAATCAAATTCATGTTAATAATAAAACTAATAAAAATATATTTGGAATAGAAAAGCAAGGTGAAAACCCAATGTTTTACGTGAGATATTATGTAATTAGTTACAAAAATAAAAATATTCAAAAATTACTTATTTTAACTACAGGGATCTAGGACACTACAAAAATGATTTCAATTTGATAAAACCACATTTATATGTATCTAAGAATGATATTTAAAAAAAGGTTATTTTTAGAGGTTTTGGACAAACCAAGCACATTTGGGTTTCTAAATACTTAGTTTCTAACCTTAATTGACCCATGAAAATATGGGTACTAAGATACTTTTTGTTTATGTTTTTCTTTTTATGTAAAAATTTCCAAGAGAACCAATAAATGATGTTATATAGATATTAGATTCTCAAGGAATATGAGTGGATATTTCTCTCATTTTCTATCATTATTAAACATAGACAGAGTTCATGTCACTTTTAATGAAAATTCTAATGGAAATATTATGTGAGTTGGATATATTAGAAATCCAAAACCTACCCTAATTAAAACAAATATATATATGGAATGTTTAAAGAACAATCTGATAAGTATATCCAAACCTTTTGATGATGGATATTGTTTTATTTTTCAAATAATTCATTTTTTTATTTTTCAAGATAAAATCATTAAATTTAAACCACCAGAAATAGAGAATTTTTTTACTCTAGATATTAATTCTATGAATATACAAAAGGTGATATATTTAAATAAAGAAAAAAATAAGTAAAATATATGGAATAAAAAATTATGACATTATAATTTTTATTCTTTGAGAAATTTATCCAAAAGGTATTTAGTTTGATATTTACCTTAAATTAACTAGAATAAAAATAATCTATGTGATGCATGCCAAATGGAAATATAAAATAATAATTCTTTTAAATCAATTAAATAGGTTTCAACATCAAGACCCCTAGAATGTATTTATATAGATTTTTTTGTTCCATTTATAGTGTAATGACTAAGAAGAAAATATTTTTTTATGTTTTAGTATATGATTACTTTAAACTTATCATGGTTTTATTTTTATGTGTTAAAAGTGTTGCTTGTTATATTTTTATAAGTTTCTAAAATTGGTTAAAAAGGGAAATATGCCTAAATTATTTTACTGAGAAGTAACCATGGAGGATAATTTGAAAACTACGAGTTCAAAAACTATTGTTCAAAACATGTTATCAAGAATACATTTTTTCTCCTAGGGAAACTCAATATAATGGGGTTGTTGAAATTAGGAATAGGGATTCTCATCAAATCTCTAGGACTATAGAATTTGAATATAACCTTCCTACAATGTTTTGGGCTGAAGCTATAAATATAGCATTATTTTTTCATAAATAGAGTTCTAAATAGAACTATTTTAATGAAAAAACATTATGAGATATGGAATAATGAAAAACTTAATGTTAGATAATTTAACGATTCTTCTTGTAAGGTTTATATTATAAAAACCAATTATAATATTGGCATTTTTGATATAAAAGTTGATTAAGAAATCTTCGCAGGCTATTCTACTACTTCATAATCATATAAAATTTCTAATCAGAAGTCAAATATTTTTATAGGATCAACTCATGTAAAATTTGATAAAATTGAACCTTTTGATCAAAAAGTAACTAATTTTATGAAATAAGTAATTATTTTGAAAACATGATATTTGAACCACTTTTTTATAAAAAAAGGATGATGAGATGAATAATGATTTTCCAGAACCAAATACTGAAAGGTTGAATTCCAGTGAACCTGAAAGTGTGCTTCCTAGATAGCCATTAACCATTAAGAACCATCATTTAAAAAAACTTATTGGAAATTTAGATGATTTAATTTGAACTAGAATAAGTATAATAAACTTTTTAGAGTTTTATTTCTTTTTATATCATCTAGAACCTATGTCTGTATAATAATCCTTTGTAAAAAAAAGTTGGGTTATAACTATGGAAGTTGAATTAAATTATTTCAAGAGGAACATATTATGGTAATTTGTTAATAGAAACTTTGACAATCCTATTATTAGAACAAAATGGATTTTTTTTGGAATAAATAGTAGGATCTTGGTGTGATAACTAGGAATAAATCCCGACTTGTAGCAAAAGTGTATAATCAGAAAAAAGGTATAGACTCAGAGGAGACCTTTTCCCCATTAGCCACATTAGAATTCATAAGGATTATTTTATATTATGCATCATATATGAATTTAAAATTATATCAAATAGATTTAAATTATTCTTTTTGGAATTGTTTTATAATGGATGAAGTTAATTTTGAATAACCTCTTGATTTTAAAAATCATCATTTTCCAAATACAATTTTTAAAATTTCCGAATAATTTTATAGTTTCAAACAAGAACCTGAATATTAGTATGATAATTTATCATCTTTTATTTTAACAAATGGATTTTATCCAGGTAATGCATATCCTATTTTTTTAAGAAGACATCATCTTTAGATATATTATTATTGAAGATATATGGTGATGATGTAATTTTTGGTTCTAGAAATAAAAAATTGTGTAATGAAATTTCACTACCCATGAAAAGGCCTTATAAATGTGCAAGATGGGCGAGATAAATTATTTTATAGGTTTTTATGTATACCAAAAAGACATTGGGAGTGTGATAAATCAAAAAAACCCAAGACATACTTAAAAGGTTTGTAATTGAAACTGGTAATGTAAATAATATTACTATGAGTTCTAATGAAAAACATGACTGAGATGAAGCATGGAAACTAGTTAAAAACAATACTTATAGAAGAACAATTGGAATTTTACTATACTTGACTGAAAGTTTACATGATATTAAGTTTTCAGTCTTTCTTTTTGCTCAATTTGAAGCTAATCCTAAATAATTACATTTTAAATCTACCAAAAGGATTCTAATATATTTAAAAGGAAAAATTTTTATTTCCATATTTATTTCAAAAACTTATGATTTTAATTTAATATCATACTCATGTGTCAACATTTACGGTTATAGACTAGTCAGGAAAAGTAATCCAGGAACTTACCATTTTATAGGTAAATACATGGTATCCTGGTCTAGTAAGAAGAAACACTTTGTTGCATTATCTACTATAGAAGTAGAATATATGGCATCTAGTGGTTTTTGTGCGGAAGTTTTATGGATGAAACACACATATATATATTTAGATTCTAGTATGATCAAGCCTCAATTAAATGTTACAACACTAGTGTTATAAAACTTTCTAAGAGTCCTACAAATTAATCAAGAGCAAAGAATATAGACATAAGGAACCATTTTCTACGATATCACACTAAAGAGGTGATATTTATCTAGAATGTTTCTCTACATAGAATCAAATAGATGATATTTTTACTAAAACCCTTTTAGGTGAGGTTTTTTATTTTATTAAAATACAATTGGGTTTATTTGTTTTTAAATAAGTTTAATGTTTTTTTATTAATTTTGATTTAATTGAATTTGTTATCATTAATTTGGTTTATAGTTAAAATAGGGTGTTATGTTATATTATTTATATTAATTCTATATGAAAATTTTTCTTATTCATATTATCTATTTATTTAAAATTATAAAACGATAAATTTTTGTCTTTTATATTATTACATTATTGTTGGTATATGTAACACCCGAGATTTTTATGAGTAATATTTTGTTGAAAGGAATATTTCACTACACACTTTCTTGGCTTACTTTACACGCAATCGTGACCTTCCTCGATAGCTTGTGTCGTACGCAATACCGAGTTTAACTAAACAACGATATGCTATTAAAATATTATTAAAACTAGCCATTATGAATAGTAATATCCACTTTTTGAAATTTTATAAATTTTATTTTTCAAAATGGACTTCATTTTTGGATTCGGAATACCGAAATTATCCTAGGGTGAAATTTTGGTATTTTTCTGAAAACTTTCAATTTTTGATGAATAGTGAAACCACTAAGTGGTAGGTTAAAAACTGAATTTTGCATAAAACATAATTCTACCGCTTCTGTTAATGGAATTTCGAAAATTTTACAGACACGGTTGATATCAGTAAGTAAAATTTGGTTCAATGAGATAAAAATAATTTTTTGGTGAATAGTAACTTTTTACTTTTTACCGCGGTTAATAGTAAATAGGGTAACTAAGGGTAAATATGATATTACTATTACCCTAACACATGTCCTAATTCTATTGGATAAGGTTAATTCGATCAAAAACAACCTTATGAATAAAATATGACCATTTAGGCCGACTTGGGTTAGATTAGGACATTTATTATTAATTTATTTAAAGAAGGGTTAAAATAGTTAAAATCAAAGTTTAATAAGTAAATCATTTTTAATATGGGGTTATACATAAGATAAATTCGACTATAAATATTCATTAGAAATCTAAAAAGATTTCCTACATAATGGTATTTTATTTATTATTTTTAGACATTAAATAATTTAATTTATTTATGACACAATTATGATGCAGTAATTATCTTATTTATGAAATATTGACATAAGTGATGTTATAAACACCAAAATAAATGTAATTTGAGACTTTTAATGAATTACACAAATTTTCTAGGTTACTATGATATATTAGTGTTGATTTAATCAACTTGGTTCGAACATATAATTCTGTTATGACTTTCAAAAAAATCATATATCAAATAGTGTCAAAATTGACACAAAATAGTTTTTAAATCAAATATTATATTATTAATTGTTATTTTATTCCTAAAAATATAAGGTTTGGCCAAATGACTTAGATAAGGATATATATATTAATAATAAACAATTTAGGGTTCTTTTGGCATGTTATAGTAAGTGTATTAACCATATATTGAAAGAAAAAAAAAGACACGGTAAAAGTTAAATTATTTAACTTAGAGTTAAATCTAATTGATATGGTTAAAATAATATCCTAAACTTCTCAAAATCCTATTGGTTGATAGGATTTCGACCCATCCCCACTTTATCTTCGAAATAAGACCCTTTGGAACCATTATAAACCGATTTTGACTTTAATATAAAATAATATTTTGAGATATTCCTAAGGTGCCCCTCTCCTCCCTTATAAAAGGGCACCTCCTCCCCCTCCTCCTCACACCAAATTGAGCACTCAAGCTCGGCCAACCCCTGCAATTTTCTCCCCTCCACTTCCCTAGAATAATCCTAGAGGTCCTGGTCTTCTTCAAAGACCAATCTTAGTTCCCTAAGTGGAGGATTCAAAGAGGCGTTCCAAAGAAGAGGTAATATCCGTTACCGATCTTTTCAATTTCTTTCTTCTTCAACTTCTTCTCCTTTAGTTGTTTCATGATAAAGTAATAACATCAGTATTACCTACATACTGATATGTTATTATAAATATGAAACAACCCTAATTAAACTTCTATCCATCCTATGGAAAAATGAAATCACCGCGCGTGCGTACGTACGGAATACCGTCTCCACGCCGTGGTGTAATCTATTTTCCACCACCACCTTACAAGGATGGGTATAATGGTGTAATGAGTAACTATTTATGATTATTATAAAGTAATATTGATACTGAAATAATATACATATACTCCAATAAAATTCCACGATCATAGGAACGATATCATCACTCGTGCGTACGTACGGAATACCGTCTCCACGATGTGATGCGACTCGTTCTACCTGATCATCATTACATAGTAATTATATAAATGAATTTAATGAATAAATATGATATATGTTACACTAATACCATTCTTGATATAAGGTATCTATAACCTTAAAATAATAATAAGAATTTATTCGGCAAAACACGCATAAGAACAAAAGGCAATAAAGACCCGAGTAACAAGTAACAATGAAATATTACTAACAAGAAGCTAAGAATATGACCATATATGATATGATATCAATATTTATGAATCTGGAATAAGTCAATAACATTATTTAAACCATTATACAGGAGCTTCGGACACGTACAAAGCAAATCGGACCTAAGGTAAGGGAAATATCACAATCTCTTTTTTATCCGAGATTGTTTATTCGTAAGTATTTACTGGGATGTATTTTATCATCCACATCAATGTTTCATCAATATGTAATATTATTTCCATCCACCTAAAATTGTTTAAATCCATTTTTACCCTTCGGTGAGTTTTTAGTAATATCTATGAAAGGAATCTTTTGTCGTACGAGGTACTTTTTGACTTTTCCGAAAAAAGTACGAAGAATGTTTTCTTTAACTTAGACGGCATGAATGGATTTTTAAAACATTATTTCAAAAAGCTTCCTTTACAAGTTTTCAAGTTTATTTTTAATCAACTTCTTTGATTTTAAAGTTGTATGACATGTTATGAAAGGAAAAAATGTTTTTGAAGAAGAAAGGATATTTTCCTCAAGAATGGAGTTCAAGTGTTTTATCAAAATTATTTTCCATCTAAGATAATAAAGGGTTCTGTTTTTATCCCTATTATTACATTGATTTGATCATGTTGTGATGGAATTATTTTTATGAATTCCTTTATCTTATATTAATTGATTTATGATGTCATGATGTTTCAAGAATCCCATTTTTGTTACATGTGTTATGCGATGATGTATGTTTTATGATTATGTGGCACACATAAGAAAGGATTCATTATAAGATGGGTGGGACCTATATCTCCCTCCAATGCATTGGGTAAAGATTTTATATCTCATGAGATAGACAGGGCTGGAACGGTAGGTTATACCGGTTCAGTGAAACAGGACTGAAACGAGGGTTACTCGATTCAGAAAGGGACTTTTTCCACTAAGATAGTCTTGGCAATGAGTCATGACTAACAAGAAATGATTTTCCATGATTATGTGGGCATGCCACAAAGTTTCAAGTTTCATGTTATGATTATGGTGATCTCATTTTTACTTCTATGATTTATTCCATGTTAAGATATTATGATCTCTTTTGCAGGTTATGATTTTCAAAAAGATATGATATGATTTTTAGTTCCTTTATTTGCCCTTGCTGAGCATTTGAGCTCACCCTTTTATGTTTTCTTTTCCCCAGGTCAGGAAGATGGATATTAAGTAGAATACGCTAAAAGGGACCCTTGATATGATGAAATAAATGGGAGACACTGTAGAAGATTTATGAACCAGTTGTTTATGTTTCCCAGTTTCTAAAGACACTATACCTATACGGTCCTTTGTGGTTTTGTCATATGTTGTAATAAGTGTGCTTCAATTTTGAAGTATTAACAATGTATGTAAAGTATGGGTCGTTATAGTTGGTATCAGAGGAAAGGTATAGTCAACCTTTGGAAACTAGGATGTGAAAGCCTTAGTAAGAACCCTAAGGATAAGTCTAAGCATAGAACACAATCTTAGCGTTTTAGAAATGGCCATGAATACCCTAGGATAAGACCTTAAGTGTGAAATTTTATTCTTGATTATGTGGTTTTCCTATTATAATTAGTGTTGCTCACATTATTCTTCTTGGTTTTAGTCAATGGCTGGAACCCAAAGGAACCGTGTTAATGCGGAATGCGATGAGAAATGCAATGATTGTCCCCCTGAGCAACCAAACGATATGGGAGCTGGAATGCAAAATCTTGTAGCCATGCTCACACAACTTTCTCAAGCTATGAATCATGCAGGACTTCCAAACGAGCAAAGGAAGGAGCAACATTCTGTTGAATCCTTCATGAGGCAGCGTCCGCCTTCTTTCAGTGGGTCTACTGATCCATTAGTTGCTGAACAATGGATTAGTACTACTGAAAAGATATTTTCAGTTCTTCAATGTTCTGAACATGATAAAGTCATCCTAGAAATGTATCGTTTGGAAGGAGATGCTGATCAATGGTGGAATCTTATTAAGAATACGAGGAAAAGGGATGAAATTGAGTCTATGGAATGGGACGAGTTCAAGAACTTATTTTTCAATAAGTACTTCCCTCGTATTCTCCGAACAAAGATGGAGAAAGAGTTCCTTGAACTGAAGCAGAAGGATGATGAATCTGTTGGTACCTATGAAGCAAATTTTACAAGACTTGCAAGGTACGCTTCTGGTATTATTATCCAACCTGAGAGTAAGATCGATCGATTCTTTAGTGGCTTAAAACCAAGTCTTCGAAGTGCGTTATCCATAAGGGACTTCAATAGCTACGAGGAAATCGTTCGATGTGCTCTCAAAGTCGATATGGAGATTGGAGTAACCCATCAGTCACATGGGTTTGATAAGAAGAGGAAGATGGAATTCAAAGAAAAATCTAAAGAGAACACTGAAAAGAATATGAGCTTTCCCTTATGCTCAAAGTGTGGAAAGAAACATCAAGGTAGTTGTCTTAAAGGGACAAGTAAATGTTTCAAATGTGGAAAGGAAGGTCATCGGGCATTTGAATGCCGCGATAATGGGAATAAGATGTATAATGATGCAAACAAAGGAAGGGATACACAGAATGAACCTACTACACTTCAATGTTTCAAGTGCAATGAGATGGGGCATTATGCCAATCAATGCCCAAATCCAAGGGTTGATGATGATGGTCGACGTCAACAAAATCTTAAGGCTAAAGACAAAGGAAAGTCGCATGCAATTTCTATCAGCGATGTGGAATACGATAAAGAAGTGGTGAAAGGTACACTTACCATCCACTCTAAAGTAGCAAATGTTTTATTTGATTCTGGATCCACCCACTCTTTTATTTCTGAAAAATTTTCTAAGGGTATCACCGTATTACCTCAACAATTAGATGTTGAGTTAGCTGTGACAACACCTAATGGCACAACAGTCGCATGAAAAGTTTATAATTCTTCTCCGATCGAAGTTTGTGGGAAAGTGCTTCCTGCAAATCTTGTGATCCTTCCTTTAGTGGAATTTGATGTTATTCTTGGCATGGATTGTCTTTCTCTACATGGAGCTCATATGAATTGCCAAATAAGGGAAGTCACATTTCATATTCCAGATCAATCTACGATCGTCTATTGATACAAGGATGAACATAACCTTCCAGTGGAAATTCCTTCCATCTTATGGGTCTTGATACCAATAAATGAAGGTTATTTATCTCAAATGGTTGGTGAGAAACTTATGATTAAGAATATGCCCATCGTACGGGAGTTTGATGATGTCTTTCCGGAGGAATTACCGGGTCTTCCACCAAATCGTGAAGTTGAGTTTTCAATAGAACTCGTACCAGGTGCTTTGCCTATTTCAAAGACACCTTATAGAATGGCCCCAATTGAGTTGTAGGAATTGAAGAAGCAACTCCAAGAGAATCTTGATAAGGGATTCATACGCCCTAGTGCATCACCTTGGGGAGAACCTGTTCTATTTGTTAAGAAGAAAGATGGATCAATGAGACTCTGCATTGATTATCGAGAACTTAACAAGATCACTATCAAGAACAAATATCCACTCCCACGCATTGATGACTTATTTGACCAACTATGCAGAGCTCAATACTTTTCCAATATTGATCTTCGTTCAGGGTATCATCAATTAAGGGTCAAAAGGGAGGATATACCAAAGACGGCTTTCCGTACAAGGTATGGACACTATGAATTTATAGTGATGCCATTTGGTCTTACTAATTCCCCTGCTATCTTCATGTATATAATGAATAGAGTCTTTAGATACTATCTTGATCAATTTGTGGTAGTCTTTATAGACGATATTCTTGTCTATTCAAAGAGCAAGGAAGAGCATGAAGATCACTTGATAATTATATTGAAGACCCTGAGAAAGGAGAAGCTTTATGCCAAATTTACCAAGTGTGAATTTTGGCTTCAAAAAGTTGCATTTTTGGGTCACATAATCTCAAAAGAGGGGATATCTGTGGATCCAGCAAAAACAGAGGTTATCGAAAGATGGTCGAGACCAACAACAGTAACTGAGATCCGAAGTTTTCTTGGTTTGGCTGGATATTATAGACATTTTGTAAAAGATTTTTCACGATTATCTAATCCACTCACCAAGTTGACCCGGAAAGGAGTTAAGTTTGTCTGGACGGAAGAATGTGAAGAGAATTTCAAGGAGTTGAAAAGAAGGTTATCCAGTGCACCTGTGCTCACACTGCCTTGTAGTGGAGAAAGGTTTGTGATCTACATTGATGCATCCAAGAAGGGATTGGGGTGTGTTCTTATGCAAAATGATATGGTGATAGCTTATGCCTCACGACAGTTGAAAATCCATAAGCAAAATTACCCAACACATGATTTGGAGTTAGCTGCGGTAATCTTTGCATTACAGATTTGGAGGCATTACCTTTATGGTGAAAGGTGTGATATTTATACTGATCATAAAAGTTTAAAGTATATTTTCACCCAAAAGGAGCTGAATATGCGTCAAAGAAGATGGTTGGAGCTGATTAAGGATTATGACTGCTCAATCCATTACCACCCTGGGAAAGCAAACAAGGTGGCAGATGCATTAAGTCGACAAGACCATGCTAGTTTATCCATGATGAGGATCACAAAGGATCCAATATTTATGGATTTAAAAAGGATGGATCTTGGAATTATAATGGAAGGGGAAAAATCTTATCTTTCTCAAATGAATGATCAACCATCTATACATGTGAAGATTAAAGAGGCACAGAAAGAAGATGTAGAGTTACAAAAGATGGTGAGAAATGTTCCTGAATTCAACCTTGATTGTGATGGGATAATAAAGTTCAGGAATCGGGTTTGTGTTCCTCCCATCCCCGAATTAAAGAAGGAGCTACTGGATGAGGCTCATAGGTCATCATTCTCTATTCATCCTGAAGCACGAAGATGTATAGGGACCTAAAAGAGTACTTCTGGTGGGATGGCATGAAAAGAGATGTTGCTGAATATGTCTCTCGATGCTTGGTTTGTCAACAAGTTAAAGCTGAGAGACAGAAGTCTAAGGGGATGTTACAACCATTACCCATACCCGAATGGAAATGGGAAAACATCACTATGGACTTTGTCACAGGACTTCCTAAAACATCCAAAGGCAATAATGCTATTTGGGTCAAAGTTGATAGTCTTACAAAGTCTGCACACTTCATTGCTATTAGAGAGGATTTCTCTCTAGATCAGCTTGCCAGGATATATGTAAAGGAAGTGGTAAGATTGCATGGAGTACCACTTTCTATTATATCTGATTGGGATCCGATATTTACCTCGAAGTTCTGGCGAAGTCTTCAGCATACTCTGGATACAGAGTTGAGTTTCAACACTGCTTATCATCCTCAGACAGACGGTCAGTCTGAGAGAACAATTCAAACCCTAGAAGATATGTTGAGAGCTTGCTCTATGGATTTCAAAGGAGGTTGGGATCAACACCTACATTTGGTGGAATTTTCTTATAATAATAGCTTTCACTCCAGTATTCAGATGGCTCCTTATGAAGCTCTCTATGGAAAGAAATGCAGGACTCCAACTTGCTGGGATGAAGTTGGGGAAAGAAATCTATTGGGACCTGATCTCGTTGATGAAATGGCAGAAAAGGTCAGATCTATTCAACAACACATAAGAGCAGCTCAGAGTTGACAGAAAAGTTATGCCGACAACCGAAGAAAAGACCTAGAGTTTGAAGTGGGTGATAAAGTGTTCTTACGAATATCTCCCTGGAAGAGGGTTATGAGATTTGGAAAGAAGGGGAACTTGAGCCCTAGATATATCGGTCCTTTCGAAATACTGGATCGTGTTGGGAAGGTAGCTTACTAATTGGCGCTTCCACCGAATCTCTCTCAAGTTCACGATGTGTTCCATGTATCTCTCCTGAGAAAGTACATACCAGATCCTTCACATGTACTCAGCTCAGAAGTTGTACCGATGGAGCAAGATCTTTCTTATGAAGAACAGCCGATAGAGATTCTGGATCGTAGCGAAAAATTCCTACGAAACAAGACCACTCGCTTGGTGAAAGTTTTATAGAGGAACCACCAACTTTAAGAAGCTACATGGGAGCTTGAGGATATGATGAGGGAGAAGTATCCTCATCTGTTTGTTACAAAGTGACGAATTTCGAGGGCAAAATTCTTTTTAAGGGGGGTATAATGTAACACCCGAGATTTTTATGAGTAATATTTTGTTCAAAGTAATATTTCACTACACACTTTCTTGGCTTACTTTACACGCAATTGCGACCTTCCTCGATAGCTTGTGTCGTACGCAATACCGAGTTTCACTAAACAACGAAATGATATTAAAATATTATTAAAACTAGCAGTTATGAATAGTAATAACCACTTTTTGAAATTTTATAAATTTTATTTTTCAAAATGGACTTCATTTTTGGATTCGGAATACCGAAATTAGCCTAGGGTGAAATTTTGTTATTTTTCTGAAAACTTTCAATTTTTGATGAATAGTGAAACCACTAAGTGGTAGGTTAAAAACTGAATTTTGCATAAAACATAATTTTACCTCTTCTGTGAATGGAATTTCAAAAATCCGACAAACACGGTTGATATCAGTAAGTAAAATGTGGTTCAATGAGATAAAAATAATTTTTTGGTGAATAGTAACTTTTTACTTTTTACCGTGGTTAATAGTAAATAGGGTAACTAAGGGTAAATATGATATTACTATTACCCTAACACATGTCCTAATTCTATTGGATAAGTGTAATTCGACCAAAAACAACCTTATGAATAAAATATGACCATTTAGGCCCACTTGGGTTAGATTATGACATTTATTATTAATTTATTTAAAGAAGGGTTAAAATAGTTAAAATCAAAGTTTAATAAGTAAATCATTTTTAATATAGGGTTATACATAAGCTAAATTCGACTATAAATATTCATTAGAAAGCTAAAACGATTTAATACATAATGGTATTTTATTTATAATTTTTAGACATTATATAATTTAATTTATTTATGACACAATTATGATGCAGTAATTATCATATTTATGAAATATTGACATAATTGATGTTATAAACACCAAAATAAATGTAATTTGAGACTTTTCATGAATTACACAAATTTTCTAGGTTACTATGATATATTAGTGTTGATTTAATCAACTTGGTTCGAACATATAATTCTGTTATGACTTTCACAAAAATCATATATCAAATAGTGTCAAAATTGACACAAAATAGTTTTTAAATCAAATATTATATTATTAATTGTTATCTTATTCCTAAAAATCTAAGGTTCGGCAAAATGACATATATAAGGATATATATATTAATAATAAACAATTTAGGGTTCGTTTGGTGTGTTATAGTAAGTGTATTAACCATATAGTGAAAGAAAACAAAAAGACACGGTAAAAGTTAAATTATTTAACTTAGAGTTAAATCTAATTGATAAGGTTAAAATAATATCCTAAACTTGTCTAAATCCTATTGGTTGATAGGATTTCGACCCATCCCCACTTTAGCTTTTAAATAAGACCCTTTGGAACCATTATAAACCGATTTTGACTTTAATATAAAATAATATTTTGAGATATTCCTAAGGTGCCCCTCTCCTCCCTTATAAAAGGGCACCTCCTCCCCCTCCTCCTCATACCAAATTGAGCACTCAAGCTCGGCCAACCCCTACCATTTTCTCCCCTCCACTTCCCTAGAATAATCCTAGAGGTTCTGGTCTTCTTCAAAGACCAATCTTAGTTCCCTAAGTGGAGGATTCAAAGAGGCGTTCCAAAGAAGAGGTAATATCCGTTACCGATCTTTTCAATTTCTTTCTTCTTCAACTTCTTCTCCTTTAGTTGTTTCATGATAAAGTAATAACATCTGTATTACTTAAATTCTGATATTTTATTATAAATATGAAACAACCCTAATTCACCTTCTATCGATCCTACGGAAAAATGAAATCACCGCGCGTGCGTACGTACGGAATACCGTCTCCACGCCGTGGTGTAATCTATTTTCCACCACCACCTTAAAAGGATGGTTATAATGGTGTAATGAGTAACTATTTATGATTATTATAAAGTAATATTGATACTGAAATAATATAAATATACTCCAATACAATTCCACGATCATAGGAACGATATCATCACTCGTGCGTACGTACGGAATACCGTCTCCACGATGTGATGCGACTCGTTCTACATTATCATCATTACATAGTAATTATATAAATGAATTTAATGAATAAATATGATATATGTTACACTAATACCATTATGGATATAAGGTATCTATAACCTTAATGTAAGAATAAGAATTTATTCGGCAAAACATGCATAAGAACAAAAGGCAATAAAGACCCGAGTAACAAGTAACAATGAAATTTTACTAACAAGAATCTAAGAATATGACCATATATGATATCATATCAATATGTATGATTCTGGAATAAGTCAATAACATTATTTAAACCATTATACAGGAGCTTCGGACACGTACAAAGCAAATCGGACCTAAGGTAAGGGAAATATCACAATCTCATTTTTATCCGAGATTGTTTATTCGTAAGTATTTACTGGGATGTATTTTATCAACCAAATCCATGTTTCATCAATATGTAATATTATTTCCATCCACCTAAAATTGTTTAAATCCATTTTTACCCTTCGGTGAGTTTTTAGTAATATCTATGAAAGGAATCTTTTGTCGTACGAGGTACTTTTTGACTTTTCCGACAAAAGTACGAAGAATGTTTTTTTTAACTTAGACGACATGAATGGATTTTTAAAACATTATTTCAAAAAGATTCCTTTACAAGTTTTCAAGTTTATTTTTAATCAACTTCTTTCATTTTAAAGTTGTATGACATGTTATGAAAGGAAAAAATGTTTTTGAAGAAGAAAGGATATTTTCCTCAAGAATGGAGTTCAAGTGTTTTATCAAAATTATTTTCCATCTAAGATAATAAAGGGTTCTGTTTTTATCCCTATTATTACATTGATTTGATCATGTTGTGATGGAATTATTTTTATGAATTCCTTTATCTTATATGAATTGATTTATGATGTCATGATGTTTCAAGAATCCCATTTTTGTTACATGTGTTATGCGATGATGTATGTTTTATGATTATGTGGAACACATAAGAAAGGATTCATTATAAGATGGGTGGGACCTATATCTCCCTCCAATGCATTGGGTAAAGATTTTATATCTCATGAGATAGACAGGGCTGGAACGGTAGGTTATACCGGTTCAGTGAAACATGACTGAAACGAGGGTTACTTGATTCAGAAAGGGACTTTGTCCACTAAGATAGTCTTGGCAATGAGTCATGACTAACAAGAAATGATTTTCCATGATTATGTGTGCATGCCACAAAGTTTCAAGTTTCATGTTATGATTATGGTGATCTCATTTTTACTTCTATGATTTATTCCATGTTAAGATATTATGATCTCTTTTGCAGGTTATGATTTTCAAAAAGATATGATATGATTTTTAGTTCCTTTATTTGCCCTTGTTGAGCATTTGAGCTCACCCTTTTATGTTTTCTTTTCCCCAGGTCAGGAAGATGGATATTAAGTAGAATATGCTAAAAGGGACCCTAGATATGATGAAATAAATGGGAGACACTGTATAAGATTTATGAACCAGTTGTTTATGTTTCCCAGTTTCTAAAGACACTATACCAATACGGTCCTTTGTGGTTTTTTCATATGTTGTAATAAGTGTGCTTCAATTTTGAAGTATTAACAATATATGTAAAGTATGGGTAATTATAGTATATATTTATTAGTTGAAAGTAAACCTAAAATGAAACTATGTATATAATAACATTTGGATTTGGGTATATGATCGATTGAAAACTGGATCTCAACCCTTTTTCAATTTTCATATATAACCTCTCTTTGATATTGAACCATCATCTCTAACCTTTAAACCTCCTTCTAATCTTCAAATGAACTATGAAAAATGGGAAATCTGAAGCATGTTGATGATTGATTCTTGGGATTGTCTAAAAATCCAAAGGAAGTTGAATAAGAGTTATTGTAGTAAAATCTATATACAAGGAATGGTTGAAGACAACCAAGATTTTGTTAAAGAAATCGATTTAGTTTCAGTTTTTGGTTCTTGTTTTTGATGAGAAGAATTATATTTTTATTTTTTAGGAAAAGGTTAATGAGTACCTGATGAATGTAATACATAATTTTAATTAAATATAGTATGTAATATTTTCAAATTTTAAAGTAAATATAGTGGAAGTTTCTTGTTTTTAAATAACTAGTATCTTTCATCACCCCAATGAGGGGGAGTTTTCTTTTAGTTAGAAAATTGTTAGGATAAGCTTAGTAGGTCCAAATGAGTTGTTCAGTTTTTTGGGAACATATATTTTTTGAAATAAATCTATAAAAGTGTACCTTATAAATGGATTTTTATTTATGTTTGGTCAGATAGGTATATTGAAAAGAGTAGGAGAGATGGATAATGTTGTTTTTCAAGATATGTATTTCATGTACTTCTTGACCAATAATATAATTTAGAATTTTAGAGATACATGGTGATATTTATACATAATTTTTTTAAAGATAATGGATATAAAATTACAATCCTTATGGTAGAATAATTTCAATGTGTTTAAATATGAAAGAAGTGGATTTAAATGAAGGTAATGTGATGAAACGTCATAAAAGTAATACCGTATCATAATTTCCTCTTGAAGATGATTGGATATTACTAGTATTATTCCTTAAATTCCTAAAATATAGTTTTTCTAAAAAGTGTGACTTAGGGGAATCAGCTCAGACCTCACTACCTAGTTATAAAACACCTATGGACACTGTTTCTATGAGGAGAGTATAGTGGAAAACATATACAATAACAAAATCATCTCCTCCAGTCATCATTTATGTAGTTGTTGTTCCTATCTATATTCAATAGGATGTGGATAGTAATATCAAATCTACTGGTGAATTTATTGTGTCTTTTGATGAATATCAGCATGTGGGGATGATTTTTGAGACAATTGTTACTTTTTTTAAAGATAGTCTAGCTAAAACTGGGCATGTGAGTTCCGATGTTCAGAGAATTCCAAAGTTACATGAAGCCAATGAATAAGATGATTCAATTATTCTTGGATCACATGCAGATATAATAAGGTATTTTTATTTATTTATGTAATATAAAAGGCATTCCCAAGAACCATAAACATTATAATTACCTTAAATTTCTCATAAAGTATCTCTTTCTGTTATCAAGAGTTCAAAAAGATTAGAAAAGGAAGTGTTCTCTAATGATTTAATGATAGAGATTGAAAATATGGGAGTAAACTGTTATATTTTAAATTAGGAGATATATGTTTATAATCATGAGATTATATAACATAAAGAGTATCTCCTCTATCTCCAATTCAGACAATAATATGTTACATAAAAAGGTAACTACCCAATTAGTAATGATCAATAGTCTTCAAACCAATCTACTTTTTCCTCATGCTAATTATGATGTATGTTTTAATAAACTTGATGCATTGATTACCATAATAATTGTCCTAAAATATTTTTTTCACTAAAAATGATGAGTTTGTTATTATTCTTCCCTTGGTTTCATCTCAAAAGGATGTGTTTCAAAATACTTCATCCATGCATTCAGGTATATCTCATGAATTTCTTATTGAAATGAAAGACTTTAGGGATGAAGTGAAAGAGACTATATGCACATTAAAAAGTAGTTAATTGATTCTAGTTTAATTTACAAAGAAATTCCAACCCTATTCTACTTCTAAATTATAAACTCCATTATTTCATAATTTTAGAATGGAGTTAGTCAGCTACTATTTGATTTATGTTCTATATCATCTCATATTCAATGTTTCCTAGATGATATACCTTCTTTTGTGTTTTTAGATGAGATTAAAATGTATTCTTTTTCAATTTCATGATAACCATTAATATTTAATGAATCTTAGTTTTAGATTAGGTACATGCAAGAATAACCACATTGACCATGTTGAGAAATATCATAGAGATTTGGTTGATGAGAATTTTAGTATTTCAAAGGAAGAAAGTGAATTACTAACATGCATCATTAATATTAATGACAAAAATGCTCATGTTTTTCAAACAGTAAAAAATATATATTTTATGGTTGTAGATATATATTCCATGAAAAAATATAAATTCATATTCAAAAGAATCTTCATAGGAATCATAAAAATAGTCAGTTCCAATTATAGGAAGGGAGTTGGTTATTTAAAAACCTCTTGTAATTTCATGTTTAGTTAAACCCCAACCTACCTTTAATGATAAGTTTTTTAAATCTTCACTAAATTATGTTAAAGAATTTTTTTGATAGTCTTCTAGTTTAAGTAAAAAACACAGATCCAAATTATTTTCCCATGACTGGTATGCTAATTGACATGAAGACATATGTGAACATAACTATGAAGAAGGTTTTTTTGGATATTCCATCTTGTATAACCATTGTAGGCATTGACCCTCTACTTATCCCTCCTTCTATTAGTGATTATAGAAGTTTCTATTCATGCCATATAGAATAAGTTAATACATTTTTTAGGAATTATATAGCATTAGTCACTGAAGTGAATAAGAAATAATCTCTCTTGATTATTTAACTATTTAAGTCTTATGTTATACCAAGGATCAAAATATGTGAAAAATATTTCTTTCAGATGAGAAGAATAATACACATTTTTTGAACCTAATAGTGCTTCTTATCAAACCTAGAATATAATAGAAGGTGCTTATGATCTGTTAGAACCATTAGTGCCACCATCATCTACCTCTAGACCTACTTGAACCTTAAAACCAACTTCATCTAAACCAAAATTTCTTCCTTGAAAAATATTTTGTAATTGTGCTTTATAGATTTGTATTTTCACTTCAAAATCATTAATTAAATTCTTCATTATTTCTTTGTTTCTCATTGGTTTTTAGTGATTTTTTTCATTTTATATTATTTATATCTTTCTTTTATTAAATGAAACCCAATCTTTCCATAATTCCATATTCACTTTTTTTTCTACATTTTAAGAGTTCATAAATCTAAATTTCTACATTAATATGTGTTTTTATATCTATTACCCTTTATATTTAATGACACAAAATACTGAAAAGTTATCTCTCATAAAAAATGGATAGATGTTTTCTAATTTTTATAACTTTTATCATTTAATAAAAAGGGTAATATGTATTTTAAAATGTGAGAATTAACTCTATAAGTGATAGAAACACTATATTTTAAACACTAACATTTAATTTCTATTAAATCTTTTTATGTTATTAATTTAATATCTACTATAATATTTAATGTATTATGTGAGTTTTTTTATTATAAAAAAGGTCGATATTGTTAGACTATTAATGTTGATCCACCATATCTAATGTTATTTAGGTTTTGATGATCTATAAAACACTTTATAATTTAGTAATGAAATCTTTTTCAATGTATGTTTTTCAAGTTTTATATTATTTATATGTGTTCCACATTAAATTTATCTAAGTTATCATTGTCTACATTTTTGGATGAAATCTATGTAATTATAGAAAATTCATTACATGGATATTTTTGTCTTCATCGTGAAAACATCTACATCGATCATTCAGTTATGTCAATTCCCTACATAAAGAAAAAAACTATGTAAAATTTCCTATGTCCCAAGATAACATATGTAGAAATTTAATACATTGAAAATAACACCTACTTCATGGAATTGATAATGTGAACTTTTTTCTATATAAAATGGATACATCGAGCAATTATATATGTTAGAAATAAACTATGTGATTAATCATCTACATAAATCAGTTATTTAAAGAAATTAGTCATGTGAATCTTCTATGTGGTGAATTAAACTATGTCACTTCAATCAGCTATGTCAGATTCAGTGAATCACCTATGTGATGAAATTGGATAATCTGTTTAAAATCATTTATGTGAAAAAGTATTATGATTTAATTTTTCTATGTGATGTAAAATCAACTACATGGATTTAATTCTAAAAAATAGCTACATCATGCTACATGTTGGTGTTTATTAAAATTAAAGCAGTTGAGTGACGTTTTTAATGCAATTGTACTATCCTTAAATGTTCAATTTCATTTTTAAGTAAAAATTGAATATAGTAAGAGTAAATTTATGAGATAAAAGATAAGGATAAGGAAATATTTTATTTGGTTGTAAAGTTATTGAGTTATTTATTTTATAGGGGAATGTTATGTTATCAGTCCCGGATTCTAGGATCACATTATGTATGTTTAAATAATAACTAAGTGCATAAGTTTAAAAATGATTAAAAATAGAACAACATGGTCATTTTCAAGTGAAGTTAAGTGAATGAGAAGAATACAGAGAACTTGTTCTACAATCTCTCTAAAATGAAACTATATTTTTAGCGTAAATTAGGAAAAATAAGTCTTAACTTACTGAATTTGATTAGTAAATATGCTTTCTATATTTAAGAAAATATCAGAGAGAAAATTATTATTTAGATAATTTATCCTTGACATCTATCATTTTTTTCATTAGAATCTTATAGTTGGGATCTAAAATCTTTAAACTCTTTCTTTTATTTTCTATCATTCTAAAGGTTACTTTTACAGGAACCATTGAAGGATGTTTCATCTAAATCCTTTCTAGAGATTAATTTAAAGCTCTTGTTCTTGTGCTAAGTGTCATATTATTTTACTCATTTTTGTAGTCTGTAAAAAGGACTATCAGTCCCCCAAACAATGAATAGTCTAGTGAAAATCAGAACACTCTTAGAGAATGGTAGTGGTGAAGTGGACTAGGGGACTTCTAGTATCGGAACCACTATGAATATATTTGTATTTGTTTCTATTTTTATTATTTTATTTTCATAATTAGATTTCTCAAATAAAATAATAGAAATACGTCATAAACCAGAGAGGGAGATATTTTTATGTGATTAAAAATAAAAATAATGTAATTCACCACCCCTCTAGATTCGTAATACTATCAGTCTACAACAACAACAAAAATATCCATACATAATCTTATAGAAATGAAACCTGGTCTAAAAATAACCTTATAGAACTGAAAACATGTCAATAAATAACCATATTAATATGAAATCAAATCCACAGATAACCATATGGACATGAAACTCAGTCCACACATAACCTTGGAACATGAAAAAGGATAATTCATAACATTGGTAACAACAAATCATGATTGCACAAAACATAATTAACTCATGAGTTTTCCTTATTTACCCAATGTATTATAAGTCTATATAATTTGGGGCCCACCATTCACATAATAAAAATAATGCATATGTGTGCCACAAGATTATAAACCCTTCATAATATCATAACCCTTGAAAATAAGTGCGTTTTATAAGCATCGAGAAACCTCCAGATGTGTGGTATACAACTTTGTTCTAAATGACCCATATGTAACCAACATAGAGAGGATGCAGACCTATTGTTTCTAACCTGTGCTACTGCTTTTTCTTTATGGAAATATATTTTTGACATTTTTGATCTCATATAGACAGGTTTGGACTCTATCGGAACGCAGCTTCAAAGATGCACTACTATAGATTCCTCTCCACAAATTCACCAGCTCTTCACTAATGATGTGACCAAACGTATTCAATTAATCAAGTATGAAAGAAATTAAATTAATCACAAAAATAACACTTTCAATTTTCATGATTCTCAAATAAAAATTCACACTGTGATCAAGGAAGCTAGAATCATGCAACCGGGACTTGCCACAACTCAATCAATG
The DNA here is from genome assembly GCA_963277665.1 of Viscum album. Lineage (NCBI taxonomy): Eukaryota > Viridiplantae > Streptophyta > Magnoliopsida > Santalales > Viscaceae > Viscum > Viscum album. Next base: position 1,043,662,750 of record OY728166.1, read on the forward strand.
ACTTCTGCATCCTGAGACAAATTAGAGTCAAAGGAAAATACAGCCCAATGAGAGGTTTATTGGATTTTTTTCTAGAAACCTCCTATTCTTGGTTGGATAAAAAATTAATGTAGATGATGCTTAAAAAGAAAACCCAGGACCTATAGGATACGACATCATTTGCATAGATCACAATGAGAACATTCTTTGATGCTGTTATGGTTCATGTGGTCATACCTCATCCCTCGAAGTAGAGATGTATAACGCCATCAATGTAGTTGATTTGACATGGGAACAAAGATGTAACAATATTTGGATTGAAAGCGACTTAACTACCGTCGTTCAATCTCTTAGTCATGGTACAACTAACCTGGCTTGGGCTATTACTGCTAAATGGATCATGTGCCTACAACACCTCTCAAGACTTAATCACATCATCACGCACACCTATAGAGAGGAAAAAAAGCAGTAGATGGTATTTCCAATAAATGTGTCGACAACAATATTACATTCATAGAGACCCTGCCTGCTGATGTCACCCCTCTTTATCAGAGTGACTATTATAAAATCCCCACTTTCCGAATTTTTTAATTTTCTATTTCATTTATTCTAGTACCTTATCCAAAAAAATCATAGTTTCACCCAAGTAAAACAAATAGATTAAAAAAACTCAAAATTGCACCATAGTATAACCCATGGAAAATAAATGTGTTTGATAAACATATTTTCATCATAAACATATACCATCTAGGAAAAAATAAGAATGGTACCATTGGGTCAAATCCCTATTGAAACATAAAAAACAATAAATATTTTTTTCCTATGATGAATAAAAATTCCATAAAAATATCATTTATAAATTATTGGGGAAAATATTTATTACATTTTAAATCACTACTTTAAAATATAGAAATTTCCCAAATATTAAACAAAAAAAATTATTCGAAAATGACATTGGATGCTTTTCAATGAATCAACAAATAATTGAGTGTTCATGATGGTGGTAAATTTTATTCATGTCATACACAATAAAACAAACATCCCTGTGTACTTTCAATAAAAATTAAAAATACCTCATTTTAAAAAGAATCAAGGATATTAATTTTAAACCATTTTTCTAAAACATAGGTAACAATGACTTTTATAAGTCATAAGGTATTAGTAAAAACATTTTTGAAAACAATTTTTGAAAACATTAATATAGAAGAGAAATGATTTTAGATCGAAGAGATAAATAAAATTTATTTTCCTTAATAAAATTATTTTAGACTATTTAGTTTTTAGAGAGAGGAAAATTAATGGAAAACATGTATTATTGAAGAACAATACAAATAGAAACATCCTGAGTTTCTAGGGAGGTAGATCCTAATATTCCATAACCAGAATCATAATCATAAACAATCTTGATAAATAATTTGATATCAAACATAAAACCGTTTATTTTGTAGATTTTAAATCACAATACTCGTGAAATTAAGAAAATTAGATAGATATGAAAATCCACATAAAATTAATAATAATAACCATATTATGTATTTATTTTAAGTATATATATCACATGAATGAAACAAGTGGGGAATGTGGCATGTGTCCTATAGAAATAAATGTGTGAAGAAAATCACAAACCTGAAGTCCAGAAATTATTCATACACATTCAAACATAATTTGAAATAAATATAGATTTATTTTAAATATATTATAAAATAACAATAATATATATATAATACCATATATTGTTTATTTATGACCTTTTACCACCCAATCATTAACAGTTATTTATTGAAATCATTGTTTTGGGTAATGATTGCTTCATTTTTCATGTGTGTTATGGTTCAGTAGATTTAGTCTCTGTATGTTGATTATGGTCCCATAATATATATAATTTTAATAATGTTTTAATATTATATATATTCATTATACAAATAATTATTTTCATTAAAAAAATTAGATATTAAAAAATGAATTTCACCATTCATGGAAATGTTAGGTTATACGTACGCATGGACATTATTTCTATTTTTTGATAGATGAAAATAATTAAAGATAAATATGAATTAACCTTAATAGAATAATTTTTATATCATATATATCATTTATAATAAATAAATATTTCATTATTACCATTAATGTAAAAATAAAATGAAAAATGTATTCCATTACTTCCTGGAGGCGGTAGTACAAATGTATGCATGTGAAATGTTATTATTTTCCAATGGAGTGGAAGGAATATTTGTAGATGTGATATTATAATTCTCTAAGTATAAGTTTTTAATAAATATTTTGTATTCAATCTATATCCATCTTTATATTCACCCTTGGGATGCAGTGATGGAAAACAAATCACACAAATTCGCACAATTTTAGTTCATCGTGCACACGATCTATAGTTTTCTGTCAAATTTTATGGAAGAGTAGATGAATATAGGCTATTAAATTAACATGATAACATATAATTATATGGGATATAATTATATTATTATATCATCATAGTTTAATAATATTTTTAGGGGATGAAGAAGAAGAAAAAAACTAAAACACTCAGTTAAGAACAAAACCTCTTCTTCAGACAAGCTCATTAGGTTTGCACCAAAATCCTTCTTAGTAGGACTTACTAATCAAAGTAATTCCTCTAGAATATTGATGATAAGTAAGTAAGATCTTGTTTGAGAGATTATCTTAACCAAAAGGCTTTGGGGGTGGGGATATTAGATAGTAGGGGGTTCTCTTTTATAGGTGAGGGAAGATGACATGCTTGGAATGTTTTGAAAATAAAAAATAGACACTTGATTTACACATTAAACAAGGATCCAAAAGGAATAATTATCAAAATTTATATGAGATGAGTTCTAAATATGTCCATATAGTAGTAATTTTAATTGTTTTTTGGTATTTTTGACCCTTATATTTTTTGTTTAACCCTCAGGTACACCTGTTTTAACCTTGACTTCGGTAATTAATTTTTACAAATTTTCAATTCATTATGACCAAAAAATAATATGAAATTATTATATAATATTAATTATTAATATTTAAAAAATTTAATACATTTTTATAAATTTAATTATTATGAATATAAGATTTAAATTGATAATTAAACAGGAAGACATGACGAAAAAACTATTTCCCAATGAAAATGTTTTCAAAAGTAAAAAAGGTTTTTATATCACGATTTTTAATAAAATTGATTACAATATCCTAAATTAGAATAATAAAAATGTAATTTAACTAGTTTTAATTTTATGCCATTCTAAAACATTATGTGAAATTTTAAATACTTTCAACGGAAAAGGCGTTGTTTAATAAAAATAGTATTTTTCACAATTCCAAAAAAACATATTTTTAAAAAAATATAAAATATACACTCTAATAAAAATTTTAAAATTTGATTCAAAAATTAAATTTTATTTTTTCAAATAAATTTTCTAAAATTTAAAGAAATTAATTTTAATATAATTTTTTGAGAGGGAATTGTTATGGTTAAATACATTTTTAAGCATAAAATGATATTTATTAATTTTTCACGATTAAAAAAATATTATATGAATGATAAATTTTTATTGAATAAATAAAAAAATAAATTTCCCTAAAATAATTAATAAATAGTGATTAATTAAATTTATTAATATTGAAACACATTCTATACATAAAAATAGTTTTTCAGAAAAAAATTTCTTTTACATTCAAATGATCTCTATTTTTATTTTTAATCATTGGTAAATGAATAATTTTTTTATTATTTGGTAATCCATATACTTTGTATAATTTATTTATTCCTATTCAGACTCAATATTTTAATTGCTAGGCTATAAATATCAAATTAAATAATAATATTTTAACAGTATATCATGGTTCGTTTAAACTCAGGGTTTCATGTAATGAAAGATATCAAAGAAATTTAAAGAAAAAAATATTTATAAAAACATAGAGTGTTATATTATCCCCCCTTTAATAAATTATTTCCTCATAATGTGAACTTTTCTTCTACAATCAATGGTTTGACATTTGAAAATTCTTTTATGGAAAACCCACATCGTAAAAGAGGTCAATAAAAATTCCTTTTAGAAAGAAGGAATTGGAAATATGAAGGTTTTCTAGAAGAACAAAAAATAGTGTTTCCAAATAGGATAACATTATTGGGAAGTGAAAATATGATAATGGATCATTAAACCAATTACTAAGGATTAATTGATAGTGATATAGATCATTGTCATGGGAATTTTAACAACCAAAAACCATAAATCAGGGACCAGTTAAAATACCATTGATTCATCAGTTTTTAAAGTAATATGACAACACTTATTTATAAAGATCATTTTCCTAATGTTGACGTAATTTTTACTATTATGATAGATAAAAAAAAGAAAAATATACTAACTTTATATTGTTTAATTTAATAAGCACAATCTCATCAATTGGTTATGATTTAACCAATTTACATTTCATCCCTTACCCTAAGAAATGAAGATAAATTGTTCATTCTTAAAGCACTAGGAAATAAAAATATCCAAAAAATAATAATAAGTAATTCCTTATATCTTTATTTATCTTCAAAACCAAAAAGGATATCACAATTTTTACAATATGGATAAATATTAAAATAATGAGAATTATATTACTCACTTAAACCCTATCCAAATTTCTTTTAAAATAATTCCATAAATGGGTAACCTTAAGGATCCTCCAAAATATGTCTAACCAAAATGAAATCCCAAGTACTGGAATGGTTTGATCTCACATACACCCTTGAAAAACATAACCATTATGTTAAAATAACATTAATCACTCATCAATTCTTATACTTAGTTGAATATTTCCTACTATTTTCCAAAATAAAGTCATAATAAAATCAGATATGCATGAAAATATATTTCACCCTTTACACCTAACAAAGATCCCATGTTATCTATAAAAAATATTTCCATTAGAAGTTCTGGTTTATCCTTTCATAGATAAAAGACTATAGATTGATTTAATGTATAAAATGTGATTTAATTATTCCAGAATATATGTGGACATAAATATTGAATTCATAAAATCAAATTAAATTTCACTAAAAGATAAAAAATAATATTCTAATTGTGTACATTCATACAAACACCAACCTAAAAATCCTATCACTATAATTGAGTATAAGTGTGGCATAATTATAATGATTCACTTCGGCTATTGTGATTACATAAACATTCACTTTATCCTTTATATTTAAATGTTTTTGTCGATTATTATCCTTATTATCCCATGTATTAGGTAATTTATTCACATAATGCTCAAAATCATTAGAGATTTAGCATAGAAGTATGGGTGGTGTATTCTATTGAACCTCTCTTCATTTTTTTCATTGATTGTATTATTTACATTAACTTGAAATTATTTTTCATGGTGTCTAGGTTTCCCACACTTGAAACATCTTCATGTTCATTTTAGGTATTTATATGGGTGTTTCTTCTGACTTTTTTGGCATGTTGGAGATTGTAATATTTTCTTCCCCTAATGTGATATACCACTATAAAACTATGTCTTCTATTTCTTATCATTTGAACTATGAGGGATTACAACTTCCATTTTCACATTGAGTTCACATCAAACTATTTTTTATATCTCTCAAATTCCTATATAGCTAGTTTCTTTTGACAATTTTTTTCAAACCACTAAAGAAATAATTATTCTGTTTTGAAGTTGATGATGAAACCAGGATAATACCTTGCAAGTCTGGTAAAATTTTGGTCATAGGTACTATAACACATTAATATTTTAATATAAGAACAATTTTTTTCAATATTCTCTGTTACATGAAACACCAAGATTAAAATATTTGAAAAATATATTTCTATACATTTAATCTCTTCAATAACTTGTGATACACACAACCCCAAGTCTAAATTAACCATATATCATTATAACTTAGATATTAAATTGGTTGGTATAAATAAAACTAACTAAAATATGAAAATTTTATTTTTTTATCATGTATTAAATAAATTCAATGGTTTTAATTTTATTATAAATAAAAAAAATCAGTTGACATAAGAAATAAATATTTTTCTGAAAACATTTTTTTAACAAATCAATTTCGCCACGATTTTCACACATAATTTAAAATTAATTATAACCACTTTTAAAAAAATATTTTGAAATAAAAATTCATTTTTTAAATAATCTTTTCAAAATTATCTAAAGAGTGTATTGTTGATAATTTTTCAAAAATATTGATTTTCCGATGAATAGTGAAAACTACTAGTTTTAATTGAAGATTTCCTTTTTGTTTATATATTTTAAAAGACACCTTTTAAATTAATTTTTTAAAATGTTAAATATGATCAATTATATTATAATAAATATAGTTTAGGTCATTTTAATAAATATAATATTTAATTTTTTTATTAAAACATTCTCTACTTATGAAAATGTTTCTTTGGAAAACTGATTTTTCCTCACATCTACATGATTAATTTTAAATTAAATTCTACCAATTCAACAAAATGAATTTTGAAAAATAGATTCCATATTTTAAATCATAATAATTACTATTAAATAATAACATCAATAGTATTTTTAGTCTTAATTTATAGTAAAGATAGTAAAAAATAGTTATCATAGTTAAGGTTAAAAATGGTTTACAAGGGGCTAAATTAAGAAGATAAGGGTAAAGATGAACTAATAACTTGTATAAGTACTATTTTATAGTAATATTTCAACCTTAAATCATCCATGGATCATTAATTATTCATTTTTATCCTATAATATTGTGAAAATCATGGGTATCACTTTTTCTTTTTAAAACTTCCAAATGTGTACTCTCCCCCACACATAAAAGCACACCCCCTATCCCCCTCTTAACACTACCAAATAATTTTGGTGTATCCAATACATGAAGATATATTGTTAGGACCAAAATGATAATGATGATAATCATTTTCAAATATTCTGTTTTTCTTTCAAGAAAATATCAAAGAAGGAAAAATCACTTCACTCTGTTTTTGGTGAATATCGATTAGACTATTATATTCAGAAAACTAGACTCATGATACTTAAGAAATTCCATCAGATTGGAAATATGTATTCTAGGTGAAAAGGTTCATCAAACACACATCGATTACGAAATATAAGACAAGAACATAATGATGTTTTTTATTTAAAGTCTTCCTGACTTCAGTGAAATTCTGACGATGATTTGCTATTTTGTATTTCCCAAAAATCATAACTAAGTTATAAAATCTGTGATACCAATATGATGAAATAAAGGGTGAAAAATATATTATCAATCGTATTTAGGACAATCATATTTAGGTTGATAAAGAAATAAATATGTTGATCAAAGAATGGGGATTTACAATAAATTTCATTATAAGTTAGATGATGTTAAAGATGATCTTCAATGTATTCAAAGTCCTAAAGTAAGTCAGGATACTTACTAAAATTTTTAAGAAAAAGAAAGATGGTAAAGATGAATATTTCTGGTATCAATGATCTTCGTAATGATTTTACCGAAGAAATATCTGTTTAAGGCTGAGGAGGTTGATCATAATGAAGGAGCTAATTTTTAGTCAGACCAGAATCCAAAAGATTTGAATCATTGTAGAAATAAGTTGATGAGTTTTGTAATCATGAAAGAGAAATATGTTAAGTATTGAAAGTTTATTGGTATCTTATTCTGAAAAGAAATAATTTTAAGAATTCAAAGTTGTTAATAACAATTCATCATATTTGATATACCATCAAAATAATCAAAGACTGATTTTTTTGTTGAGAAATATTGGGATTAATGATAAATAAATAAGTATAAGTTGTTGGAGCTGATTCAAAAAGGAAAGTCATAGAATGAGCAACAATTAAGTCAACTGTTTATAATCAAGATGATTTTTTGATTGTGTTAAGGTAAAAAGAATTTTTAGATATATCTAACAAGTGGGTTAAAATAAATGATGAATATTTTGAATTATATTCCAAGTGGGTCATGATAAAATAAGAATTATAATATATTGTTTTATATTTGACTTCACATTATTGAGTCATATAGTAATAAAAATTTGAATCGTAATCATACATGAGTTTTGTTAAGTAAGAAATTTTTCATGAAGAGTTTTAATAAGATATTAGTGTTGTAAAAGAAAATATTTATTCCTAAAGAATATGTTCTCAGTTTTTCAATAGTTGGTACAGAGAAATCGTTTTGAGAAATCGTAATGGAGAAATCAGAATGAAGAACTGGAATCAGACATATGTTTGTTTAATATGTAAGAATCAATATAAAGATTTTTGATGAATTGATAAGGTTTGATAAGAAAATAGAAGAGTTTATAAGTGTAGAGAAGTTATTAATGCATCCATAATTCAAGTGAAATTTAGTTTTAGAAAAATTTGGATATGTGGGAAAACGTTTGAGAATCCCGCCTAAACCATATTTATGTAACCTATAAAATGGAAAGTACTTTTTACTTTTATCTAACACAAGTATTGTTCATGAAAGGAATAGAAAAGGTAATGCACTAAGGAATTATAGATAGAATAAGATTCTAGATTGTGTTTTCTTGAAGATTTTTGTTGGATAGAATAAACATGAGAGAAGAGACAAGATAGTATTTAGGTAATCATCATTTTAGAATATCTAGATTGAAGAAGAAGTAGTTCAGAATTATCTCAACTATACTATGCCAGAGATATATATTTTTTGTATTGATAAATCAAAATAGGAAAATCATATTGGTATTTATGGATTAAAGAAGAAGTAGTTCATAATTATTTCAGTGGTATTATGAAAGAGTTATATGTTTTCCTTATAGAGTAATCAGATTGGGAAAATCAGATTTGGAAATCATATTGAGGATTTCTATGAAGTCCAGGAAGTTCTCACCAGCTTCTCTGTAAGAAAGTGAACAATTGTTTTGAAAGATCAAATTTGTGAATTTTGATCGATAATCACCAAAAAATGTCTATTACCTACCATTATTATATCATTTTGTGATACTTGAACCATAAGAACAATTGTATTGATCATATAGATATAAGAGTGTAAGGATATATCCTACTCATTGTATTACATAGAAGGATTTTTGTTCTAGTGGATTGTATGGTATTGGATTGATTCCAAACCATACCAAGGACATAACAACTCTTATTGAGTGATGAACCTTGTTAAGTTTTATGCCCTTGTGGGTACGTGTTTGAATTTTATTCAACAGAGAAAGAAATCATTAATAGGAGGTGATGATTTTTCATAAGAAACGAAACATACAAGAAAGAGATATCCATGATTCACCCATCACCTTCTCAGGATTGGGAAATTACAATTGGTATCAAATCCAAAGGTTCCATTCATATTTTTTTTCTAATTTTTTCAAGAGAATTTGATGGAGAATATAAATTGTGTCAAAAGAAAAGGTATTCTATTTTTCAATGGTAAGAATTATCATATTTGTAAAGATAAAATGTTGCATTATCTTATTTCTATTTGATATAATTTTCTTGAAGCTAAAACATATTAAGTTCCTTCTATTTATTATAAAGTTCCTCTTAAACCTATTGATATGAATAATCTTGATAATTATCGAAGAGATAAGAATTATTTAATTTCACCACTTTGTGAGAGTTAATTTTTAATTGTGAAGGGTGATTCTATATCCAAATGTATATAGGACAACTTGAAAAACATATATGAACATAATATATAAGTGAAGAAGAAAAAAAGTAAAAATCTAGAGGCTAAAGTATAAATATTTGAAAATGGGTGAGTATGAATCTATTAGGTACTTCTATAGAGAGGTAAATAACATTGTGATCACTATGATATGTCTTGGTAAAAAGTTTTCGGATTCTACAGTTATTGAAAAAATATTAAGAAGAGTTCTCAATAAAATTAATATTAATGTTTATTCAATAGAAGATAGAGATCCTACAACATAATCTCTAGATGATTTTTATATCACTATCATCACTTATGAAATTATAAGGGAGAAATAAATTATGAGAAAAATAAAAGTTGATAGAGAAATGTATTTCATGGTTTCTAAGAAAGGGAATTCAAATAAGATTCTTATTGTAGAAAATGTTGGTGATTCAGATTCCGATTATTTTTAATGTAAAAAACATGATGATATTTTATCCTTTCATTATAAAAATATGAGAAGAGGTATAGGTAAATATAAAGTAAAAAAACCTTGAAATTATTTGAATTGGGAGCCATTGTCACTTTACGGCTAATTATCCACGATGAAAGAAAGAAGACGATATTGATGAAGAAAAAATAATGATAAGAATATCATGGAAGAAATATGGTGATAAGGATAAATATTCTGCTAGAGTGAAAGATAAAAGGTGCTTCAAATCCAAAATAAGAACTTTTTTATCCAAAGATGAAGATGAAGAAGATAGTGACAATGAGTCTAAAATATTTACTAAGATTCTTGGTGAGAATAATTTTATTCCAATAGTGAATAACAAAGAGTTTGAAAGTAGTAGTTCGAAGAAAAATAAACTCGATTAGAATATCATCTAAAATAAGAATTGAAAAAATTCATGAGAAGGATTGGATGTCAATAAAATGAAATAAAAATATTGGAAAATGATAGTTCTTTAAAGAAACAATGTATTTTCTCCTAATGAAAAATTTAAACTGGTGAAATAAATTTTTGATTTGAAGAAATATCTTGAGGAAGAAAATAATCTTAATGAAAATAATTAAAGATGAAGGAAATAGAAGAATAATTGGAACTTTTCCAAAAACAAATTTCAAAGATGAATAGTAGAATACAAGATTAAAAATCTATATCTTATAATTTGGTGAATGTTATGTATTGATGACCATGAAAAGGATCAACAAAATTTACTTGAAAAGGTTGAGAAGAAATATAGACACGTTTTTGAAAATAATAAGGATGAGAAATTTATATATGTGGCTAAGACCATCAATGTTGGGAAATAAGAAGTTAATGAAAATTTGGAGTTTGAAAAAGTTTTTATTACTTATGGTTCTAATAATAATAAAAATAAAACCAAGAATAAAAAGAAAATTCCAATTGATAATAGAAATGTTAATTATCTACAATGTTATGATAAGAAAGAAAAGATGGTTGCTGAGAAATATCATCCCAGCTCTTGTCAGTATGGAATTTTTAGAGGAAAATATTATTTTTATGGATACTACTGGTATTGTGCTGGATTTTTGAATATGGAAAATATGTGTTGGTTAAACCAACAACATTAATAATATTCCACAAATTATAAAAGTAATGTTTTAAGGGGGAGTGAATCTCCTCAAAAGAATAAGTCTAAGAAGGGTATTCAGAAGAAACCAAAGAATGTTGTTGTTAAAGTTAAAAACAGATTTAACCTCTATAAAATATTTATGAAAGATGCGATACATCTAGACACCATTCAAAAGGATTTCATGTTTTTTACTATCACAACAAAAGTTCTTTCATTTTCAGAATTTAGAGATAAAGAACTATAAGGGGACGAAAAAGATATTGTATTAGAAATCACTCTGAAATCTAAAAAATGAGACTAAAATTGGACTATTGAAAATGGGTGTTATTTTCATATTACATGAGATTTAAAATTTTCGATAAATGTGATAAACATAAAAGAAAGAACAATTTCATTTGGAAATGATGAATCTCTGAGAATCATAGTTGTTAGATTATCCATCATTGGAAAAAAAGTTGAAATCTAAGAAATAATTATATTTTTATGGGATTGAACACAATATGCTAAGTGTTTCAAAACTTTTTTCATGAGGGTAACAAAGTTATATTCATAAAATATTGGTTTTGTGTGAAAAGTTAGGAAGATGGAAAGATAATTATAAGAGGCCAACATAAAAAGTAAACTTGTTCTAATTTAGTGTAATACAGAACTATTTTTACTTGAGTAAGGTGGAAGAAAATAAATTATTAAATAAAAGGTTGGGACACATGTTTCAATGAAACATAAACAATCTATTAAAGAGAGATAATGTCTGTGAAATTTGTGATGTGTTAAGAAGAATATATTGTTGTTATACTATTTTTCATAAAGGAAAAATTATAAACTCAATGAATAATATAGTTGAGATTTGTTAAAAAAAACCCTAGAACATATTCATTATAATACCTGTGGGCCAATGAGAAAATAATAAACCAATGGAGATAAGAAATTAATTACTTTAATTGATGACTTTACTCACATTACTTGGGTTATATATATGCAACATATGTCAAGTGATATAAATATAAGGACCTGGCCTTAAAAATTACATAATATTGAATTAAATGAATAATTCACATTGAGGATCTTTTCTGGTTTAGAGTTTTAGGGTATTAGGACATAACTATTACATATCAAAATATTAGAAAATCAGGAACTTCTACCCAAAATCCACTTTTTTTCATAAAATAAAAACTCTTGAAAAAACTTCATGTCTAATTCCATGTTAAAGAGAGCATGGCTTTTCCTTGATCCCATCCATGACCCTATTTATCTTTAAGTCCTCTGAAAAAAATTTCAAAACTTGGGATGAGCATAAAAGGCTCAGTAAGGGTTATAAAACAGCGAATGAAAAAATTTATTCATAAATATATACACAACATGAACTCTTTTACTTACCTCATGAAATCATAATATTTATGAAAGTAACATAGAAATCATAAATCATAAAGGTAACTTGCGGCATCCATACCATACTTACATTGTAGCTATCACAGCTACATAGGGAGTTACTTTGGAATACCCATCATAATATATTCCCTAAATCTCTTAGAAGAAACATTCACGTTTACCTCCATCACGTTACCCAATGCATTGGAGAGCTATCTCGGCCTCACCCGCCCTAGGTTTATCACAGAACCACCCATATACATAAATAATTCCCAAGAACCATAACATGATCTTTACACATAACGTAAGCATAATGGAAAGATAACATTTCCTCATTGCAATAATAAAATATCATTTCAAGATATTGAAATAATAAATCCATTCTCAAAATCATTTTCATTACCAAAATACAGAAAAAGAGTATTTGGTATTTATTTTTCCTTTTAAAAACATTCCGACTTGTTAAGGAAGCCAAAGATCAAATAATACTCGCGGCGGCGGAAAGGTCGTTGTCACCGCTTACGTTAAAAAAAACATTCCTTTTTTGTCATTTAATAAAACACTTCATATAAAAAGATTCCCTTTGATTAAAATGAAATTTCAAAGGGGCTTATACACTGTATAAAATAAAGTCAGGTATAATAAATGCCTCAATGAATGGAGATTGAGACGAAGTCCCTTACCTCGTGTCCAACATGACCCGTTCGTTCTTTAATCTCCTTTAATTTAGGTAACTCACTTTGGTTTGAACCCAAGGACTTTTTGAAGTACCTTCTTCCTATGTTAAGGCTTCTAGGAGGAGGAGAGGGATGTAGAGAGCTTAATTGGGCAGAGTTTGGATGATCCAAATGGGTTGAGAGGTGTGAGAAATTGCATAGAAGTGGACTCTATTTATAAGGGAGAGGAGGGGCTCTTTAGGAAAGAGTGAAAATATTATTTTATAATATAATGATATTTGGTTTCTAATGGTCCAAAAATTATTATGGTCTAAGATAAGATGACTCATAATTGAAATAAAATCATCCAATCAGAATTGGACATGTTCTAGATAATATTTTAATCATTGTAATCTTATTTAATTAAATCATTTATTAATAAGGTAAATAATACATCGTGATTGTGTCAAAAATAATTTAATTTATTAGATGTCTAAAAATTATAAAAAAATACCATGATGTAAGAAATATTTTTATCTTTCCAATGAATATTTATAGTCGAAAATATAACTTGTATAACCCCATGTAAAAATTAATTTACTAAAAGACATTTGTTTATTTATTTTGGCCTTTAAGTTAATTAAAATAAAGTGTCATAATCACTTTTAAGAGGCTTCATGGGGTCACCAAATCGACCCAAGGATGCCCATGGTAGTATATGACTCAACCAATAGGATTAGGACACCTGTTAAGGTAAATAAATATTATTTTTTTACCCTTATTTACCTGATTTACCCTTTAACCATGGTAAATAAAATATTTACTGAGGTAAATATTTAAAATGACTAAAAATAAAAGTTACCTATTTACACTATTTGGACCTCCAAATTCCAAATATGGAATCCATTTCTCCAAATTCAAAACACAGAAGTGGCAGAAATTAATTTAAAATTAATTGCTGCTGTCAAAACAAAAGGCATGTTTTTAAGAAATATTAACTATCAAAAGATTGAAAGTTGATTATATACAATTTAAATGTGAAATTTATTCTAATGACCGACATTAGATTAAATGGTAAAAATATAATCTATTTACACTTTAAAACTAATTAAAAGAATAATCTACCCATATAAATAAATTAGATTAAAACATAGTTTTGAATTAAAATACAATATTTTCACTTTTCCTTAAAAAAAATGAACATTATCAAAATAATACCAAAAAATTACCCAAAGTAAATAATGATGTCCTCATTATAAATAAGGATTTTATTTGGTCATATAGAATGTATTAAAGTGACCAAAACTATATTTAAAAAGGGTTCGCCATTAAAAGGTGGTAAATCAGCCTTTTAATGTAAATTATGCTTAAAATTAGAATCATTAATATATTAAGCCTCTAACTTTTATTGGATAAATATAAATACATGTATAATCATATTATAGTTAATTTTGTTCATTCCCACCAATACAATGGCTAGGATTTAACTACCATTTAAAATAATAATATTATATTATTAGTGTGCAACCTAAGATTCCAAAGAAACCCGTTGTTGCGTATCGGGTACACTATCGAACATAGCAACCCCTTTAAGCTAAAATTAATATTTAATTCACAAATATTAATAAATATGAAAATCTATTATTCTTCATTTACCTGTGATGTTACATCCTTCCCCCCTTTTGGAAATTGCATCCTCGCAATTTTTATCCACTTATCAAAATAAGTGGGGATATTTATCCCTCATAGCATTTTCAGATTCCCACGTTGCCTCTTTAACCATATTGTTTTTCCACAAAAATTTTACCTGGTGAATTATCTTATTCCGCAACACCTGCTCTCTATGGTCTAGAATCTGGACTGGTTGTTCTTTATAAGACATATTTTCTTCCAACTGAACTACCTCTGGGCTCAAAACATGAGATGGATCTGGCATATACTTTCTCAACATCGAAACATGAAAAACATTGTGTACCTGGGATAAACTTGGAGGTAAAGATACTCTGTATGAAAATGATCCAACTTTCTCTAGAATTTCATAAGGTTCAATGAACCTCAGACTCAAATTTACCTTCCTACCAAAACGCATCACACTTTTCCAAGGAGAAACTTTGAGAAAGACATGATCACCTACCTCAAAAGAAAGATCCTTCCTCCGATTATCCGCATAACTTCTATGTCTGCTCTGAGCTGTTGTCATGTGATTCTGAATCAACTGAACTTTATTTACCATCTCTTCTACCAATTCTGGTCCCATCAGCTTTCTTTCACCTACTTCATCCCAAAAATCTGGAGTTCAACAACGCTTTCCATATAATGCCTCAAATGGAGCCATCTGTATACTAGAATGAAAACTGTTATAATAAGAAAATTCAACCAAAGAAAGATGTTGGTCCCAAATTCCCTGGTAGTCCATCGAGAAAGCATGTAACATATCCTCCAAGGTATGAATTGTTCGTTCTGACTACCCATCTGATTGAGGATGAAAAGCTGTACTAAAATTTAATTTAGTACCCAATGACTTCTGAAGGCCTTTCCAAAAGTTAGAAGTGAACCTGGGATCACGATCAGATAAAATGGAGAGGGTAACTCCATGAAACCAGACTATATCTTTAACATACAACCGAGAAAGTTGATCTAGAGACAATGTATCTCTAATAGGAAGGAAATTAGTAGATTTTTTCAATCAGTCAACTATAATCCAGATTGCATTATTACCTCGAGATATCTTTGGTAATCCCACAAAAAAGTTCATGGATATATTTTCCAATTTCAACTCTAGCACCAGTAGAGGCTGAAGAATTTCTTTCAGTGACTGTCTCTATGCTTTAACCTGCTGACAAGTCAAACACTTCACAGTAAAATCAGCAATATCTCTTTTCATTCCATCCCACCAATAATACTCCCGAAGATCTCTGTACATCTTAGTACTACCAGGATGAACTGAAAAAGGAGAACTATGAGCTTCACATAACAACTCATTCTTCAACTGTGAATCACAACGCACAAATAATCTCTTTACAAACCTCAGAACACAATCATTATCAATGTTAAATTCAGGAAACTTACCCTTCTGAACCAACATTACCTTTTTCTGCAACTCACTGTCTTCCTTATGTGCTTTCTTTATTCTGTCTGATAGAGATGATCTCACTGACACTTGAAGAAAAACAGAAGAATTTCCTACACCAACAACTTCTATGCCAAATTTCATCAAATCATAAACCAAAAGATCTTGTTCCAAACGTAGCATGGATAATGAGACATTACATTTTTGACTCAAAGCATCATCCACTTTATTTGCTTTTCCTGGATGGTAATGGATCGTGAAATCATAATCCTTGATTAATTTTAGCCATCTCCTCTGTCTCATGTTCAATTATTTCTGAGTGAATATATACTTTACACTTTTGTGATCAGTATATATTTCACACTTCACTCTATAAAAATGATGCCTCCAAATTTTTAATGAAAAAACAACAGTAGTTAATTCCAAATCATGTGTATGGTAATTTAACTCATGTTGTTTCAACTGACGTGAAGCATAAGCAATTACCTGATCATTTTGCATTTGGACGCAACCTAGTCCTTTCAACGAAGAATCACTATAGATAACAAACTCACCATTTCTGGAAGGCAATGCCAAAACTGGAGCATTCACCAATCTTCTTTTCAATTCCTGAAAACAATCATCACATTCTTTTGTCCAAATGAACTTAACACCTTTTTGAGTCAACTTAGTCATTGGACTAGATAACCATGAAAAGTTTTCAACAAACCTCTGGTAATAACATGCCAAACCATGAAAACTATGAATCTCAGTTATATTTGTGGGTCTTGGCCATTCTTCAACAACTTTTGTTTTTTCAGGATCAACATTTATGCCATTTTTTGAAATAATGTGACCAAGGAATGAAATTTGTTGTAACCAAAACTCAAACTTGCTGAATTTTCCATAAAGTTTAACTTCTTTTAAGGTTTTCAAGAAAACCCTTAAATGACTTTCATGTTCCTCTTTACTTTTTGAATAAACCAAAATATCATCAATGAACACAACCACAAACTTATCCAAGAACTCACAGAAAATTATATTCATAAGATCCATGAATACAGCAGGTGCATTGGTTAAAGCAAAAGGCATAACTACAAATTCATAATGGAAATATCTAGTACGAAAAGTGGTATTTAGAACGTCAGATTATTTTACTTTCAACTGATGGTACCCTGAACTCAAGTCAATCTTCGAAAAATACTAAGCTCCCTGGAGCTGATCAAACAAATCATCGATATGAGGCAAAAGATACTTATTCTTAGCAGTGAAGTTATTCAATGATCTATAATCAATGCAAAGTCTCATTGAACCATCTTTCTTTTTTAACAAAAAGACTGGATCACCCTAGGTTGATGTGCTAGGTTGAATGAAACCTTTATCTAATAACTCTTGAAATTTCTTCTTTAACTCTAAATGTTCAATTTGAGCCACTCGATAAGGGGGTTTTGAAATTGGATTAACATCAGGAACTATGTAAACAGTAAATTAAACTTTCGGATCAGGTATAATACCAGGAAACTCATCAGGAAAAACATCGAGGTACTCATTTACCACTAGCACATCATTAATTTGAATAGTTCCTTTGTTTTAAACAATATGTTAAAGGTAACATTCATTTCCATCTTTTACCAGTTTTTCGACTTCCTAATATGTTATCAGAAGAAAGGGTTCATTCTTGTACACAAACTAAAAATCATTCTGAAAAGAATTTTCTTTAGCTCTGTAGTCAATCTTAGAATGATAAATAGAAAGCCAATCCATTCCCAATATAACATCAAACTCTACTAGAAGAAAAACAATAAGGTTTTCAGGTAGATTCTTTCCACACACAAGGAAAAGAATGTTCTTATGTTTTCTTTTTGTATCAACATTTCCTCCAGGTGTTTTTACCGTAAGTTCAGTATTCATATCATGAGATGGAATTCCCAATTTACTAGAAAACTTTTCAGAAATAAAAGAGTGCGTAGACCTTGAATCAAACAACACATTGGCATAATCTGAACAAAAAAACAACGTACCTGATACAACTTCATTTGATGGCCCCACATCTGCTGAAGTAGTTGCAAAGGATTTCGCCACCCCTTCCTGCTTGTAGTCTGGATGCTTTCCCTCGGTTGAGTTCTTTGTTGGACACTCATTTGCATAATTACCCATTTCATTGCACTTAAAACATTTTATTGACTATAAATTAGATTTTGTCTTACCATTACCCTGATCTTTTTAGTGCAATTAAGAGCCTTATGTCCCATTTTACCACATCGGTAACACTTACCAGAATTCAAAAGACATTCCCCAGCATGCTTTTTTACCAAAATTTTCACAAAATGAAAACTTAACATTCTTACCATTAGACTTTTTTGAAGAGTTCTTTCCTTTCGCCTGCCACCTCAACCTCTTATATTGTTGTTTGTCAAAGAATACTTGATCATCGACAAACTCCATTTCAACCTTCTCCACACAACGAAAAAGTTTTTCATAACTTTTGAACTCACGAGAAGATAAAGCCCATCGATACTTAGGCTTTAATCCTGAGTAAAAATGGTTGATTTTACTATCAAGATCTCGTATGAAGTTTGGAGCATACCTTTCCCGTCGAGTGAATTTTTTTCACAAGCAGCCACTGAGTCATCCTTTTGACTCAATTCCAGGAATTGTTTTTCCATCCTAAGACGAACCACCTTAGGAAAATATTTCTCCAGAAACATACCTTTGAATTCATCCCAATAAAGAGCATCAATCTCCTCACTATCCTTGATATTTTCACCATCGACCACCACTGATCAGCTTCACCTTCAAAACGGTAAACTATGAGACTAACCTTTTGATGTTCTGAACAACCCATGACATCAAAAATCTTTTCCAGTGCTTTAATCCACCCTTTATCTAGCACCGGATCAGATGATCATCTGAATGATGGGGGATGTTGCCTCATGAAATGCTCCACTACTGACATGTTCCTATGTGGTTCATCTGGCTGATCTCATACATGGATACCACCACCATTTATAGCCTGAGTCAACTGTGCCATCACTGCAACAAACTATTCAGTTCCGATTCCAACCATCTCAGGTTGATGATTTGGAAGGTTGTCTTCCTCCTGATGTTGTCCCAATATATCTTCCCTGTTTCCTCTACCGAAAACCATTCTAAACAAAGAAATATCTTAGGTGAAGCAACATGGTAATTTAGAAATGCTATATGATGTCAATGTTAAAATAAATTACTTTATGGATATTAATTTAACAATATCCTAACACCTAATGTTATCTAAACCAACCTCTGATACCAACTATAAGGACCCGGACTTAATCATTACATAATATTGAATTAAATGAATAATTCCCATTGAGGATCTTTTCAGGTTTAGAGTTTTAGGGAACTAGGACGTAACAATTACATCTCAAAATATTACAAAGTAGGCACTTCTACGCAGTATCCACTTTTTTTCATAAAATAAAAACTCTTGAAAAAAAGACATGTCTAATTCCAAGTTGAAGAGAGAATGGATTTTCCTTGATCCCATTCTTGACCCTATTAATCAATAAGTCCTGTGAAAAACATTTCAAAACTTGGGATGAGCATAAAAGGCTCAGTAAGGGTTATAAAACAGTGAATGAAAACATTTGTTCATAAATACATACAAAACATGAACTCTTTTACTTACCTCATGAAATCATAAGATTTATGAAATACACATAGAAATAATAAATCATAAAGGTTACTTGCGGCATCCATACCATACTTACATTTTAGCTATCACAGCTACATAGGGAGTTACTTTGGAATACCCATCACAGTATATTCCCTAAATCTCTTAGTAGAAACATTCACGTTTACCTCCGTCACGTTACCCAATGCATTGGAGAGATATCCCAGGCTCACCCGACCTAGGTTTATCATGGAACCACCCATATACATAAATAATTCCCAAGAACCATAACGTGATCTTAAGACATAACATAAGCATAAAGGAAATATAACATTTCCTCATTTCAATAATAAAATATCATTTCATGATATTGAAATAATAAATCCATTCTCATAATCATTTTCAATACCAAAATACGTAAAAAGAGTATTTGGTGTTTATTTTTCCTTTTAAAAAATCATGGATTGTTAAGGAAGCCAAAGATCAAATAATACTCGCGGTCGCGGAAAGGTCGTTGTCACCACTTACGTTAAAAAAACATTCCTTTTTGTCGTTTAATAAAACGATTCGTATAAAAAGATTACCTTTGACTAAAATGAAAAGTCAAAGGGGTTTATACACCGTATAAAATAAAGTCATGTATAAGAAATGCCTCAATGAATGTATATTGAGACGAAGTCCCTTACCTCGTGTCCGACTTGACCCGTTCGTTCTTTAATCTCCTTTAATTTGGGTAACTCACTTTGGTTTGAACCAAAGGACTTATTTAAGTGCCTTCTTCCTAATTTAAGGCTTCTAGGAGGAGGAGAGGGATGTAGGGAGCTTAATTGGGAAGAGTTTGGATGAGCCAAACGGCTTGAGATGTGTAAGGAATTGCATAGAAGTGGTCTCTTTTTATAAGGGAGAGGAGGGGCTCTTTAGGAAAGAGTGAGAATATTATTTTATAATATAATGATATTCGGTTTCTAATGGTCCAAAAATCATTATGGTCGAAGATAATATGACTCATAATCGAAATAAAATAATCCAATCAGAATTGGACATGTTTTGGATAATATTTTAATCATTATAATCTTATTCAATTAAATCATTTATTGATGAGGTAAATATTGCATCATCATTGTGTCATAAATAAGTTGATTTATTTGATGTCTAAAAATTATAAAAAAATACCATGATGTAAGAAATCTTTTTAGATTTCCAGTTAATATTTATAGTCGAAAATATAACTTATATAACCCCATGTAAAAATTAATTTACTAAAGGATATTTGTTTATTTCATTTTGGCATTTACATTAAGTTAATTAAAATAAAGTGTCATAATCACTTTTAAGTGGCTACATGGGGTCCAAAAATCGACCCAAGGATTTCTATGGTCGGATATGACTCAACCAATAGGGTTAGAACACCTGTTAGGGTAAATAAATATTATTTTTTTACCCTTATTTACCCGATTTACCCTTTAACAATGGTAAATAAAATATTTACTGAGGTAAATATTTAAAATGACTAAAAATAAAAGTTACCTATTTACACAATTTGAAACTCCTGATTCCAAATATGGAATCCATTTCTCCAAATTCAAAACACAGAAGTGGCAGAAATTAATTTAAAATTAATTCCCGCTGTTAAAACAAAAGGCGTGTTTTTAAGAAATATTAACTATCAAAAGATTGATAGTTGATTATATACAATTTAAATGTGAAATTGCTTATAATGACCAAAATTAGAATAAATGGTAAAAATATAATCTATTTACACTTTAAAACCAATTAAAAGGATAATCTAACTATATAAATAAATTATATTAAAACATAGTTTTGAATTAAAATATAATATTTTCATTATTCCTTAAAAAATGAACTTTATCAGAAAAATACCAAAAAATTACCCAAAGTAAATTATGATGTCCTAATTCTAAATAAGGATTTTATTTGGTTATATAGAATGTATTAAAGTGACCAAAAGTATATTTAGAAAGGGTTCTCTATTAAAAGGCGGTAAATCGGCCTTTTAATGTAAATTATGATTAAAATTAGATTTATTCATATATGAAACCACTAACTTTTATTGGATAAATATAAATACATGTATAATCATATTATAGTACGTTTTCTTCATTCCCGCCAATACAACGGCTAGGAGTTAACTACCATTTAAAATAATAATATTATATTATTAGTGTGCAACGTAATATTCCAAAGAAACCCGTTGTTGCGTATCGTGTACGCTATCGAACATAGCAACACCTTTAAGCTAAAATTAATATTTAATTAAAAAATATTAATAAATATGAAAATATATTATTTTTCATTTACCTATGATGTTACACTAAAACTGTTTGAATATTTCAGGAGGAGATCTGAGAAGGAATGAGAGTATTTGGTGAAGTAGTTGAGAACTGATATTGGTGGTGAGTATAAGAATGAGTAATTTAAAATTTATCTTGGGAATCAAAGAATCCGTCATGAGTATAGTTCCCCATACACACCTAAAAAATGGGTTTTCTCAAATGAAGAACATATGTTTGGTAGAAATGGGGCGAACTATGTGCCTTGAACATGGTATTTCTCATTATTATTGGAGGAAACCCATGAGTACTATTGTGTACCTTCAAAATTGATTTTTTATAGTAAATATTTAGATATGACTCTATATAAAATGTTTAAAAAAAATCCATGTTTGAAATACTTAATAATTTTCAGGGTTATATGCATTATAAAGAAGAAAGGTGGGAATCTTAGAAAGTTTAATCAAACTAGTGATGAAGTAATTTTTATTTTTAATTTAAATGAAGGAATATGATACATATGTTTCAAAAAAGAAAATGTAATATCTTTTAATTATATAGATGTGAATGTTATTGAAAAGGATGAGGAAGATAAACAGACTCAAGAAGATAAGTATGTAGAGGAAGATAAAAATATTTTTTAACAATTCGAATAAAGATATTGACAGTGGTAATCCTACTCTAGAAGAATAATTTAAATATTCTACTTTTGATGACAAGGATGTAAATAAAAAAACTCACCCCAATATGAGGAATCAAGTTGAAGCTCAAAACATTATTAGTGATCAACTTCAAAGGGTTTAAACAAGAATAAAAATTCACATACTTATTTGTATTCAAAAGTTGAGCTGAATCATGTAAATGAAATCTTTGAGATTCGAGAATGGTTTCAGACTGTGAATAAAGAGATGGATCAAATAGAAAATAATGTTACATGGGAAATTGTACGAAATCCATTGGTATAAATTATTTTATCCAGAACTAACTTAATTAACAAGGTTTAGTGATAAGGAACAAGGAAATATTAGTGTGTAAAGGATATTCTAAAATTGAAGATATAGATTTTGAGGAGCCACAAACTCTAGTGGAAAGGTTATAAACAATAATAATATTTATTTCTATTATGTCACAATGAAGTCACAAAAAATTTCAAAAGGATGTAATGTTTTCATTTTTCAAAAGGGATCTTGATGAGTAAGTTTATATTGAACAACCATGTGGTATTGTTTTTGTTAGATATGAAGGTTATGTGTGTATATTAAATAAAGTGTTGTATGAGATAAATTAACCTCCAAGGGCATGGTATTCCAAATTAGATATTTTAATAAACAACAAGTTTTTTAATAAAGGAAGAGGTGATATCAATCCATACATAAAAGAAAGTTAGGACTTTCCCCTCATCATAATTTTTTATATTTCTATCATTATATTTAATGGGAATGTTGAAAGATCTTGTGAAATATTATATAAATAAATGAAAAAGTTGTTTGAGATTTCCATACTAGGGGAAATGAAATACATTCTTGGGTTACAAATTTTACAAAATTAGATGCAAAATTATTCTCAATAAAAATATTTTTAGGAACATGATAGGAAGTTCATCATGGAAAATGAAAAACCATTTTCCACACAGATTTCAGTGGGAAAAAAGTTGAGTAAATATGGAGAAGGCATGTAAGTTGATCAGAGAGAGTTTTTAAATATGATTGGATGTTTGAAATATTTGACTACCTCAAGGCCTGAAATTTTGTATATGAAATATTCCAAAGTGATTCTAAAGAATCACATTTAATTTTTGTAAGTAAGAATTCTCATATAGATCAAAGGTACAAAAGAATTCATAATCAGGTATGATATCTTATAAAGTATTGAACTCCTTGGGTATTTAGATGCTGACTGGGTAGGAAATGTTGATGGTATAAGATCCACATATGGTGGAGTTTTCTTTCTAAATAATATTTGGGTTAGTTGGTATACAAAGAATCAAAATTTAGAAACTCCTAGTATAGATGAAGCTGGGTATGTTGCTTCCACTAAAGTTTCTACTCAACCTATATGGATGAACACACAATTAGAATATTTACTTATTGAAGTGAAGTTACCCTTGCTCTTGGGCTGTGATAATCAATGTGCAGTCAACCTTACAAATAATATGGTATAAGATTATCATTAAAAACATATTGATATCAAATATCATTTAATCAAAAAGAATGTGGATAATAATGAATTGAATCTCGAGTATGTTCCTACATTAGAACAAGTTGCAGAAATTTTTAAAAACCCATTAACAAAGGAATACTTTTCTAAATTGAGGTTGAAAATAGTCCACTAATGTCATTCTCATCAATTATAAGGTATGTTTTTTCCCTATATCATATTTTCTTTGGATAGTGTTATCAAAGAGAAAATTTATTTATAAATCTATTCATTGTTATGTACTAATCCTTTTAAGGAACCTTGCAAATAGGGGGTGTCATTGGTAAGATGTGAACTCAACCATGTATGTTTTTGACCTATTATAACTATTTGTTGTATTGATTTTAAGAAAGAAATGTTTTTTATTCCATGTATGTTAAGGAAGTTTTGGGAAGAAAGGATGGGGAAGAAATATGGGGATGTTTTTCATGAGTCGCTACTTTTGAACAGCATGGTTTTTCATTGAATGATTCTTGTGTAGTATAATGAGTTAACTCATGTAGGCATAGAATTGTTGATAATTAATCCATATCTTGAGGTTAAAAAGATTGGTGATTCATGAATCACTGGTTGACAACAAAATATGAATGGGAGATTGTTAGGACCAAGGTGATAAGGATGATAATCGTATTAAGGTATTGTCTTTTGTTGTCAAGGAAATATCAAAGAAGGAGAAATCACCTCACATAGTTTTTGGTGAAAATTGGACTAACCATAGTATTTATAAAATAGTACTTACAATATATAAGATATTCCATCATATTGGGAATATATTTTCTAGATCTAAAGGTTCAACAGACTCACCTTGTGTCCGAAATAGAATAGAAGATTGCAATGAGGTGCTGCTTTAAATTCTTCCTGACTTTGATAAAAATATAACAATTCCTTAATCTACTGTAATTCCAAAAAATTATAAGTAGGTTTAAAAATTGTGATTCCATCACGATGAATGAAAGTGGGGTAAAGATGATTCTAATCGTATTTAGGACAATTGTATTTAGTCTGACATGGAAAAAAATATGTTGATGAAAGAATGGGAAGATACAATATTTTCCATTATAAGTAAGATAATACTAAAACTGATCTTAAATGTATTTAAAGTCATAAATTATGTCATGATACTTGCTGAATGTTGGATGTAGAAGAAATTTGTTGAAGTTAAAGACTTCTGGTCTCAAAGATCATTGTAATAAGTTTACTGGAGGAAGATTTGTTAAAGGTTGAGGAGGTTGATCATAATAAAGGTACTGGTTTTTAGTCATACCAAAGGGAAAAATATTTGAATATTCAGATAAATAAGCTGATGAGTTTCATAATTATAAAAGAGAAATAATTTAAGTGATGAAAAATCATTGGTATCGTATTCATAAAAGAATGATATTGCTGATGTTGGAGATGGAGATTAAAATTCATTGGGTTCAGTATTCCATTATAATTATCAAACATGGATTTGTTTTCATTGGTAAGTGTTGGAAACAATTATAAATAAAATAATTTGAAGTTTTTTTATGTGATTCAAAAAGAAAATTCAGAGACCAATCAACAATGAAGTCAACTATTTATTATCATGATGATTTAATGATTCAGTTATGGTAAAAATAATGTTTTAGATATCTCTAACAAGTTGGTCAAGAGAAATGAATAAAAAGTTGAATATTATTCTATGTGCTTCATGATAAAATAAGAAGAAAAATATATTTTTTACATCTATCTTCATCGTAATTTTGTAGATCACAATAACATTTTGAATAAGAATCGAACTTAATTTTTGTTTAGTAATGAATTTCTATTGAAGAGTTTGAAGAGGATACAAAAGTTTTTTCAATAGAAATATTGAATATTTAATAATATTTTTTTTACCTTTTTTCATCAGTTGGTGTTGATAAATTTTATTTGGAAATCAGAATAATGAATCGGAATCAGAGTGATGTTGGTTAACGAATTTATAAGCGAGATGAAGTCGTTAGAAGATTTTATATTGTTTGAGATGAAATGATAAGAGTTTTGAATTGTTAAAAAATTCATAAATGTATCTAAAATTCAAGGGAAATTGATGTTTATGGAAATTTGGTTCAGAGGTAAAAGTTTTGAGCATCCTCCCAAAACTATATTTTGGTCACCAACAAAAGGGAAAGTAATTTATACTATCATTTGACACAAGTGCCATTTTACAAATGAAGAGAGGAAGTTGAGTACTAAATAATTTGAGAGAGTTGAAAATCCCAGATTGATTTTTCATGAATAAATTTTTTAGATAAAACAAAAATAAAAAAAGAGACAAGATTGCATTTAATTGGTCATCACATTGAGATTTTTGGATTGAAGATGAAGTATTTTAGAATTGTCTCATACGTATCCTGATATAGCTATATTTTTTTAATGAGCAATCAGATTGGTAAGATCATATTTGGATTTTCAGATTCAAGAATACGTAGTCTATAATTATTTTAGTAATATAATTAAAGAGATATATATTTTCCATATTGAGAAATATGATTGGGGAAATCAGATTGGGAAATCAGACTAAGTTTTTATAGAACGTCCAGAAAGTTCTTACCATCTTATATATAATAAAGTGAAGAATTTCTTTGAAAGATCATATTTGTGATAGTTGATCAAGAAAAACGAAAAAATTCTTGTTACACTTACTTTATTATATCATTTTTTCTACTTGAAACACATTCACTATTGTATTGATCATTGTGTTATACGAGCGTAATGGAACATCCTACTCACTGTATTCCACACAAACGAATTTGTTTAATAAAGTATTGTGTGGTATGGATTTTTTCCAAACAATAAAATAGATGAAAATACTCATATTGAGTGGAAAACCTTATAAATTCTTTTATTCTTGTGGATGTGTGTTTGAATTATTTTCAGTAAGGAAAGAAATCTTCAACAAGAGTAAAAGGTTATTTCATAAGAAAGGAAACATAAAATAAAAAGATATCCTTGATTCACCCTACCCCTCTTAGGGATATAACTATCTTGACTAGGCAGTTAAATATATCTCCTTAAATCCATCCCTACATCTAAGAGGCCTTGGTTAGAGCATAAATTCAATCTATTAAGGCTTCAGTTATAAACCTAAAGATTTTTTTTGAAGAACAAGTACATTTTGAAACCATGTTTTTTTGTTTTACCTATTATTCAAACTCTTTAATATATTCTAAAACAATGATAAAAATATATATCTAAAATATATTTAGATATTAGTTTTTGAATTTAATAACTTATATCGATCTCCTCTTTTATCAAATTGGAAACAAAACTGTCAATTGTGTGCATGATAGACTATAGCCTCACGAATCGATGTAATTCATATTTCATGATCACTCATAATGGAAGGATATAATTACTGACCAAAAATATTTATCTTTTTTTATGAAATTAATATAATTCATTAATTATAATACCTTATGTTCCTTCTTAACTTTCGATCCATTGGAAAATAATAATTTTTCTCATGCATAAATGTTTTCTACCACCTCCACGCTGTGATGTGAATTTTTTTTCTTTTTATTCTGACATGGTTGATAATATGGATATATTTAATGAATATAAATGAAATATTTGATATAATAATGACTCTATAAATTTTAAATAATATTTAACTTTCTTGTACTCTTTTAGTTGAAAAAATGTAAACATTATTCATGTGTACATACCTTTTACCGTCTCCATTATCGATGTGCCTCAGTTTCCCATATAAAACCATTATGGAATATTATAAATACTTATATAACTATTATATAAAATATTTATATTATTTTTAATATTTTTTAAATAATGGAACCATAAACAATAAAAAGGACTAAAATTACCATACCAAAACATACAGGAAAAACATAGAAACTATGACTCAAAATAGTGATTTTAATAAATAAGTGTTAATAAACGAGTAATAAAATACTATGGGTAAATCATATATGGAGTGAAATATATGATTATGGTTTTATAATTAATATATAATAACAATATATTTATTATACTCTAGGTGCAAACATGTATAAAGGAAATCGTACCTGAGGTAAGTGATTTCTCTCAATTTCTTTTCATTGAGGCATATTGTAATGTTATGGACATAATTTCTTTTATATGGTGAATATACAACTTCTTTTCAATTATATATCATGAATATATTCTTCTTCATGGTATTTAATGTTTAATTTTAGGTTATTTCTTTCATGGGGAATATGATTCAAATGTCACCAGTGTGGTAAGAGTTTCTTGTATCATTATTACATCATTTAGAAATACACTATATTCATCAATTTTTTTTGGGGGGGGGGGTATATAATTCCACTTATATATGTTATGTAAAAAATATCTTTATCCTCATTATATTTAAGGTTTAATTTTATGATATTTCCTTTAAGGGGCTTATGATTCAAAATTTACTAAAGTGGTAATGGCTTATTTCACAATACCATCACTATTCAAGGTTGTTTATGTTTATGTCACCCTTGAGGAATTGTTTGATATTTCAATATTAAACCAAATATATTTTTTATCCCTAGTTTATTCATTTAATTTTTATATATTAGTACCATTTTCATCTCTTTTTTATTAAAATGATTAAGAAAATGTTTTCAATAAAAGCAGATTATTTCTCTCTCTGGGCGAAAATCCTTTTTATTCCATATATATATGTTTAATAAAAATATTTCCAAAAAAAGTTTTTATAACTCTAAAAATGATTTTTTAAAGAAATTATTACCCATTTTTTTCTTTTAATTTTTTTTAATAGAGTATTCTTATATTTTTCTAAATAGGTACGTTTTGAATTTTACTAAAAATGGTAAAAGAATATTTGTTTTAACATACTATAAATGTATGTAATTTCCCAATGTCATGAACACTCATTGTTTTTTAAGATTACTTCACAATTTTATGAGGTTAATTTAAAATAAAAAATTTTCCATTATATTATATAAATTTATACTTTTTGAAATTTATTTTCAATGGGAAAAGGATATCTTCCTCAAGAATATTTTGATGGAATTTTTTTCCATCAATGAAAACAAACATCATATTACATTATTCTACATTGAGAATATATTGTAATGATACCATCTTTATTTTTTTTCATAGGATATTTTATGATTAGTTTGATTGGGATGTACTAGTTTGATACTATTTACCATATTACTTTGGATGGTTTATGAATATGTATATTGATCGGGGAAAGTATTAACATATGTATGCTAGTTTTCCAATACGAATGGTTATGTTAATTACGTTTATTGATTGAGAATTTTGTTAACATTTCATTTTCATGCTTACTAATATGAATATTTACGTGGATTATGTTTATCCCCTTTCATATGAGGAATGCATTAGGCTTAATAAGTCGTAAGTAGGGCTCGCTATACCCCTTGTTGCATTGATATGTCTCATGATATAAACTAGCTCGGGTTTTTAGAAAAGACTATTCCCATTTATGTAAGATATATTGGTATGAGTCCATGATGGTATGTTTATAATGTCTTACATTATGAATTACCTCATTATAAGATTATTTATTTATGTCCACATTATTATTCGATTAGATTAAATATCCATAGACATGTTTAAGGATTATTTGACAATTTATATAACATTAATCATCAGTTACTCCTTTCATATTATTCTTTATATTCATGTTATTGATTAAATTGGAAGTTTTTAGTTATTTAATTTCAATATTTATTATGCCTTATTTTTTCCGGATAGATTCTCTTATACTCACACCCTTACAAAGAATTAGAGTTCACTCATTTAGTATTTTTCATTTCCACATGATGTTAAGAAGTGTATTATAATTGGTATTCAAGGATATGAAAATGGAATAATTTTTTTCTCAAATAAAATTATATTTTTTTTATGTTTTCACATGTAACATGAAATTAAAGAATATATTTAGTTTTCCAAGAATACTATCCTATCCAATCCTTTGGGATATGATAAAGTTTATCTTGAACTAATGTAATAAGGTAACTTCTGACTTTAGGAAGCTAGGGTAAGGGTCATCATAATTGGTATCAGAGGTAGTTTAGTGGAAACCATAAGAATAAGATTTAAGAAAACATATATTATATACCATAACTTATGACTGAATTTGAGGATAATTATAATTATATTATAACATCCAATTATTTTTGGAAAGGTAGATATTATGTATATTTCCAAAAAATAAATCTTTTTTCAGATAATATAGTTGATGTGCCTTTGGAATATATATACCTAGGGGTAATAACTCTGAAAAGGATGTAGTAGGATTTGAATCGATTGTCACCAAGTTTATAAAAATGATCCTTACGACACACTTGGTATGAAACTCCTTGGGGACATGGTTGGGATAGTTAAAATTATCATTACAAACCAATATGAAGGATTTGGAAAAATTTTAATGATTTGAAAGAATTTACAAATAAACCCATTTTGGGAATATGAGATACATTATGAAAAAAATCAATTTATTTTAACTATGTAACTAGTTATGAAGTTATAAATTATGATTCATAATGTTATGATCAAATATATTATATACAATTTTTTATAAATTCATCCTAGTTGAAGGAATGGAAACCATAAAATGCATATACTCCATGTAGGGATTTTCCTCATAGACATGTTAAAGTACCTAGAGATGGAACTTTAAATAGAACCGATAAAATTATAACAATATTGGGGTAGTTGATTCATATTATGGATAATAACCATGATCTTATGGAGCATCCTACATATCCACAACATGGTTTAATAATATTATAATGCTTCATTCATCAACAACCCCCATCGTTTAAAGTGACTATAAATCCAATTGTTGCTGAGAATGGATAAGTTTCATTGAGGATATATTTATCACTTTAGGGAGTAATGAAATGAATGATTTTTTAATGGTATTTTATCTTTTATAAAATGATTTGTGTCAGTATTATTCATTTATTCAAAACACTAAGGATGAAGAAGAAATAAAAAACATGGAGTGGATGTATTTTGAGGCACACTTCTTGTAAAAATATTTTTCCAACAAGACATGAGAAGATATAAATATAAAATTGTTGTGTTTGATATAAATAAAAGAGGAAAGTATATCTAAGCATGAAGATAAAATTAAAATTTTATGACGGCGTGTTTTATAATATCTATGTAATAAAAATAGAAATATTTATTATTTTATTGATTTATTTTAGACAATAATTTGTATTGAACTAGCTCTCAAATATTCCCATCATATGAGGACATATTATCATGTGTTTTCAAGATAGATAATGAATTATCCAAGCCTTATAGCTATGAATAAAAGAAATAGAAGAAGAGGATGATATAGAAAAAATGGATATGGGTAGTAAGGGAACTAAGTAATTTCCTACATGTGATAATTTTGGAAATAAACACCCTGGGACTTTCTTAAAGGGAATCGGATTTTTCTACAAGTGTGTAGATAAAGGCCACCATAATCATGATTTTAATAGTAAGAAAGATGATTCCAATGTGAAAGTCATCATCTTTAACGATATGGGACACTATATGAATGAATTTTAAGGTTTTAATTGAATTTTCCCCATAAAATATAAAACCTCGAACCCTCTCTTCCATGTTCAGTATATATAAATGATGTTTATTTTTTAAAATACCACTGGTCAAATACAGAAAATTTAATAAATTCAATTTGTTACCAGTCTAGGTTTTGGAGGATTAGAAAAACCATACATAGATTTTATATAATAAAACATATAGATTTATTTAATTCCTTTTCTACAGATTCTTAATGGCCCTTGAATACTTCTTAGTACATGTAGTAACCAGAAGATATATATCAAAAGTAATTGAGATAAAAATCCTAGTAAGAGGATAGATAAGAAAATTAAACAATATAACATGAGATGAGAATAATAATTATCATCATAACATAGTAATATGATCATAATAATGGGAGGAAACATTAATAAAAGACTTGGAAAGTGGAAATTCATATAAATGAACCATCTTGTCTTAGTGGTCAACTAAAACACATAGTTGTGAATAAAAAAAGCCTCATGTTCATACATAACTTCACATTAACTCTTTATTTTCATCACAATACCTAATTAATTGGAACAATTTTTAATCCTGGGTGCAACCATCACATTCAAACATTCATATTGCACTATATAATTCTAAGTGCACCTATCACATCATAACATTTACATTATCATGAATTCCACATAAACCATTTGTAAAATTTGAACATAAAATAACCCATATAAAGGAATGGGTTTTGAATCAAAATGAATACATTCATAAACATTTTTATCCCAAAATAAAGAGATAATAACATTCTTGACATAGAACAATCAACATTGAATTAAGAAGAAACCATCGTTAAGAAGTAAAAAGAGTGTTATGTGAAACAATATTTCTTTTAGAAAACATTGGGTTTGTCATGAAATTAAGTAGAAAACATTTATATCAATGAAAAGGTATGATAATGATGAAGAAATTATTTTTAATTCAAAACAATACTGAAAATTGGATTAAAAGAGTGAAAAACCAAAGAAAGAGGGTAGGGTTTGAGAATTCCCCTAACCTTGTATTTGATTGCTTCCTTCACCTAATTTTCTTATATAATGAAATTATATTCATTAATTAAAAATTAAATAACATTTTAAATATTAATATGGTTAATTATTGTTTTATTAAGTTCTTTTATGGTTATTTGGATGAGTTATAGAGTTTAAATCCATTGTTTGGGAGTGTTCTTTTTCATAGTTTTCATGAACGGTTCGTTGGTTTACAAGAATAGAAGTTCATGTAGATCATGGATAAATATAAAATAAGGATATAAAATGTTATTAATGATATTATAGTAGTTTAACTGAACTTATAATGAATTATTTTATAAGACATGTGGATGAATCACTAGTTAAAATTTAATGATGATCGTTTTAGGTTAATTTGGGCGGTTTTTGAAACACAACAAACATGTTTTGTTTTATCAATTAGTATTATGAATAAAAGTTGTTTCTAGAACATAATAGGGGTTAAAAAATACATAATGAAATATGGTTTCAACCATTTAATGGTTTAATTGCCATCCTTGAAGAGTTGATGGAAAATGGAAGTGCATCACCCATGATGTAGGTAAATTAACACATCACATACAACAATTTCATTTTTATAAACAAAAAGATATATGGAGGATTATAATGAATAATAATCCATTAACATGATATAATAATATTATTAAAATAATAACAGAGTTATCATGACATTTGGATTATATATGTTGAGGATAAGATAAAAAAATAAATAAAATTTGAAAGGAAGTTAAAAGAAAAGAGAGAGAGGAATTACATCTTAAATCATCATATTGAGATCATATTTAAGGAACCTAGGCTTGGTATTTTGATGAGACCATGATCTCTAGGATGTTGGGGGGGAGGGTAGGGAATATCTTTGGGAAGAATTTATACATGCATGGAATCTTGAGATGTGTTAAGTAACAAGGGTGTGAGGGGTGGTATTTATAGTGGAGAAAGAGAGGTTTTCTTAATTATATTCATTAATTTATTATTTCTCCCAAAGATAAGAAATATTGATGATTCCATGAACTAGAACCATAATATGTGCATGTTAGTTTGAACTAATGGCCATTTACATCATCCATGACTCAATCATGATGTCAAAATTCAGGTTTTAGTATTTATCTTGAATTGTCATATTTTTCTATTCATAAAAAATTCATGTATTTTAGAAAACCCCAAAAAATTTACCCTAACCATTTTTTGGCATGGGGAATCTAAAAATGAAATCCATTTTATGAAAATTAATTTATAAATATTTTTAATTTAATTTTTAAATAAAATCATAATTTACATGGAAAATACATATTTTAAAATTAAAAATTATTTTATAATGCTTATATAAGGTCTTATGAAATTAACTTAAAAATAGTAGAAACAGAAATTATAATTTAAGAATACATTTTAGAAAGAATAAATTTTCATTTTAAAATCAATTAATTACATATAATTAATTTTTTAGGTTTAATAAAAATATTAATACTTTAATTATGGTCATATTGTTACTTATAAGATACATTCACTGGTGAGATCACTATTCATTTGGTCAATGAAAGACATATTACTATTCATAAGGGTAAGTTACTATTCATAAGGGTAGGTCACTGTTAATAATGGTAGGTTATTATTCACCAAAAATTATGTTGGTTTTATTAGACTCGTAATAACTTACTGATCACAACCGTGTATTTTTGTTTTTTAAAATTAAAATCATAGAAGTGAGAAAATTAAGTTTAAAGGCTAGGTTTTAAATTTAACTTAGTATTTAGTAGTTCATTTTATAATTATGTGGAATTGTGTTTCCTTTTAAAATATTGGGATGATACATTATTCCCCCCTTAAAAATAATTGGGCCCTCGCAATTCATTCATCGGACTCAAAACAAATATGAATATCTGCCTTCATAATTATGACAAAATAAGACTGCCAAACTTATAGATTCTTCCATTTATAAGAAAACATATAATCATCAAATTTGTCATTAACATTGCTATGATGCCAACTATAAATCCTAAAACCCTCTCTTCCAGGTTCAGTATATATAAATTATGTGTATTTTATTTAAAAAAAGAAAAATAAACAAATACACCACATTTAATACATTCTGGGATTTTTTAGCGGTCTAGGTTTTAGAGGATTATACAAACCATACATAAATTTTAGATAATAAAATATAAACATTTATTTAATTATTTCTTCTCTAATTTCTTATTGGCCCCAGAATACTCCTTAGTACAAGTAGTCAGCTAAGGATATATATAAAAAATGGGTGAGCTAAGAAGCCCAGTTAGAGGATAGATAAGAACATGAAACAATATGACATGGGATGAGCATAATAATTATCATCATAACACATTCATATGATCATAATCATGGGAGGAAAAAAAATAAAAGACCTGGAATATGGAAATGCATAAAAATGAAGCATTATGTCCTAGTTGTCAACTACATCAGATAATTGTGGAAAAACCAGAATCATGTTCACCCATATTTTAACTAGAACTCATTAGGATCATCACTTTAACCAATTCATTATAGTACCTTTTAATTCCAAGTGCACCCTTCACATTTAAACATTTATATTGCACTATATAATTCTGGGCACACCAATTACATCATAACATTTACATTATCATGAATGCTAGAGAGAACTTATGTCAAAATTGAACATAAAATAACTTATGGAAAGGAATGTGTTTCACACCATAATTAATACATTCATATAAATTTGGATCCCAAAATAAATAGGGAATAACATTCTTGACATAGAACAACCAACAATGAGTGAAGAAGAAACAATCTTTGAGAAGTAAAAAGAGTTTGTTTATTTGATAGAAGAGTTCTTTTGGAAAACATTGGGTTTCTCAAGAACATAAGTAAAACTTTTTATATTCCAAAAAATTTAATATAATAATGAATAAATTATTTTTAAGGCATAATCATACTAAAAATTTGGTTGAAAGAGTGAAAACCCAAATAAAGAGATTTGTGTTTGAGAATTCCCCTTACCTAGTATCTGAACACTTTTTTCACCTTATCGTCCTATATAATTACATTATATTCATTAAATATAAATTAAATAATCTTTTATATATGAAGATGGTTCATTATGGTTTTATTACATTTTTATAGGCCTTTGGATATGTTATAGAGTTAAAGTCCATTTTTCGGGTGTGTTCTTTTTCTTAGTTTTCCTAAACCGTTGATTATGGTTTTATTATGCTGATGAATCATTAGTTAAAATTGAAAGATGATAATTTTAGGTTAATTTGGGCAGTTTTTGGATCACAAAAAACCTGTTTTGTTTTATCAATTAGTATTAGGAATAAATGTTGTTTCCAAAACATAAAATGGGTTAAAACATACATAATAAAATCATGTTTCAACCATTTAATGGTTTTATTGATAGCCTTGATGGAGTTGAAGGAAAATGGAAGTGTATCACTTGTGATCTATTTAAATTAACACATCACGGTAAATGATTTCATTTTTATATACAAGGAGAAAGAGAGACGAGTATAATGAATAATATTACATTAACATGATATCATAACAGTATATCAGTCATACTAGAGTTATAAGGACATTTGGATAAGAGAATTTAAGGATAATATAAGAAAAGAAATAAAATTTGAAAGGAAATTAGAAGAAATGAGATAGAGGAATTACCTCTGGATTCCTCCTCTTGAGATCCTCCTGAAAGAATCTAGGTTTGATCTTTTGTTGAGATAATGATCTCCAGGATGTAGGGGAGGGATATAGAAGTTCTTTGGTAAGAATGTAGACAAGTCTTGAAGCTTGATAGGTGTGAAGTAATGAGGCTGTGAGGGGTGGTATTTATAGTGGAGGGGAGAGCAGTTTTCTTAATATTATATTCATTAATTTATTATTTCTCCACAAGAAAAGTATTAGTGATGATTCCATGAAAAATAATGGTAATATGTGCATGTGAGTCTTAACCAATGGCCATTTAGATCATCCATGACTCAACCATGTTGCAGAGATTCAGGTTTTAGCAATTATCGTGAATTATGGTATTTTACTATTGATAAAAAATTCAAGTATTTTAGAAAAATCCAAAAAA
This sequence comes from Viscum album, assembly GCA_963277665.1. Classification (NCBI taxonomy): domain Eukaryota; kingdom Viridiplantae; phylum Streptophyta; class Magnoliopsida; order Santalales; family Viscaceae; genus Viscum; species Viscum album. Next base: position 1,043,699,779 of record OY728166.1, read on the forward strand.
TTTACCCTAACCATTTTTTGATATGGGGAATCCGAAAATGAACTCCATTTTATGAATATAATTTTAGAAATTTTATTATTTTATTATTTAATTTAAATCATAACTTACTTGAAAAAAGAGATTTTAAAATTAAAACTGATTTTATAATGCATATGTAAGGTCTTATAAAATTATCTTAAAACTAGAAGACATAGAATTGTTAATTTATGAACACATTTTATAAAAACACATTCTCTTTTAAATTAATTAAAATTAATTATTTATGATTTATAAAAATAACAATACTTTTACTATGGTCATATTGTGACTTATAAGATACATTCATTTGTGAGGTCACTATTCATTTAGCAGATTAAGGCCCATATTAATATTCATTAGGGTACGTTACTATTCATATGGTTTGGTTACTATTCATAAGGGTAGATTATTATTCAACAAAAAAATAAGTTCTCATTATTAGACTCTAAATAACATACTGATTGCAACTATGTACGTCTGTTTTTTGAAATTCAAATCACAGAAGTGAGAAAATAACTTTAAAGACTAGGTTTTAAATGTCAGTTAGTATTTAGTAGTTAATTTGAGCATGATGTGGCATTCTGTTTACTTTTAAAATAATGGGATGTTACAAGAAATGCCTAGGGATCATGTGTAATATTATTCTATTTATACAGCCAAAGTGGAATGATTACAGTGCTTGTGTGTTTAGATTCAAGAATTATATTTTAAAGGTATTTTTTACAAATGGTATTTTGGCTATAAAAGTAATGAAAAATCTACAAATTGTGTTAATTTTGGAAGCATATATATATTCATGTAATATTAACTTAAGAGTTGTGGATACCATATTGGGATTATGATTTTAAGATTTATAATAAGTTCAATATCATAAGGACCCCTTTTTTAGACATTATTTGATGATAGTTTATGATGATTAGATATGTTTTTTGAGAAACTTATAGAAATATAAACCATTGGTTTAGTATATATGTAGTGAAAACGTTATTTAAGGAAGAATTCCATTTCATATTTCATACATTAGAATAAAGGTATTGAAAACCATTATAGTTAATATAATCATTGATGTAAAGGTAAAAATAGCCAATTAAGATTATTATATTTCACAAAACATTTTAGTTGTATAGAAAAACCATGCGAAGAAAACTTTATTTATCAACAATGTTATTTTTTTATATTTTTCATATTTTAGGAATATGATAGTAAATATATTGATATATTTTTAGAGAAATGAAAACCCCCATGATGAGTGATAACCCATCTAATCCAGAATAGTCATGGGGATTAAACCGATAACTAAAGACTCACAATGGTGTGATGCCTACCACTAGCCTATGTGATGTCTTAGTTAACATGAAATTGTTTTTACATAATTTATTTGATGGATAAATAGTTATGGAATGGAATAAGTCAAACATTGGGTGTTACTATTTTGGTTTAGATAGTATCCAATGAATTAATGGTTGTTTAACTCATAATAGATTTATGGTTTTCTAGTAGTTAACATTCAATCAACAATTCGCATTCTTGTGATCAATGACCTCTAACAATAACTATAATTATTTATGATTTTCTTCAATGTCCATATTTTCAATTCCCACTTATCTTTCCAACTTAAAGGCTTATTTATGTGCTATTCTATATGACCTTATTAATTTCTTTTCTCTCTTATCAGGAAGAAGTTTTATTAACCCTTATTAGGATTTTGGATTTCAAGAATGATATTTTAAAGTTACAAACCTTTGATTACCAAGATAAAGATCAAATCACAAGTATGTAATTTATTAAATACAGAGAGAATGTAATACCCCAAGTTCTTAAAATTAGAACATAGTGCTTTATAATGTATGTGACATGAAACACTGAGCTCAAATGATCTGTGAAATATATTTCATAAAATTTAAGCTCTTCGATTTCATGCAATACAGCACCATCGTGCCTAAATAAATTGAATACTATTATGACATATATATATATATATAATTATAGGCTATGAATAGGCCTAACTAAATTATAAAAATTATATTTTTTTCACACTTATAAAATAAATAAAATTTTTATCATTTTATTACAAATAAAATTAATAAAATTAAATAAAAAAATGTTTTTCTAATAAATTATTCACTTCTATAAGGAGGTCTTGTTATACATTGCACACATACATTAAAATTAATTTTTGACTATTTTAGAAAATTTATTTTAAAAAATGAATTTAAAATTTTAAATTATCATGTCAAATTATCTCAGAGTAAATTTTTTTTAATTTTCTGAAAAGATTAATTTTTTGACGAGTAGTTTAAAATAATGGGTTTTTATTGAAAGCCACCTTTTAATTTAAAGAATTTAAAAATTACATTTTGATATAATATTACTTTAAAAAACAAAATTAGTTAATATATAGTTTAATAAATACAACTTGAGTAATTTTAATTATTTTCACATTGATTCTTTATATTAAATCATTTTATACATATGAAAACCTTTCTTTGGAAAACTGCTTTTTTGTCACGTCTGCAAGATTAATTTTATATTAAATTCAACCAAATATATGAAATCAATTAAGAAAAATGGATTCCATATTTGTAATCAGAATAAACAACATCATAAAATATGTAGAAGTTAATTTTTGTTCTTAATGAATAGAAAATATAGTAAAAATAAGTTATCACAATAAAGGATAAAACCGTTCATCGGGGGTTAAACTAAGAATACAAGGATTACTATAACCTGTTAACTTGTATAATCATAAATTTCTTGATGTGTTTTGACCATATCTCATCCATGGTTCTGTGATTATCCATTTTGGATCCTTTCTTCATGTGAAAAAATTGGGTATCACATTTTCTATTAAAAAATTCAAATTGTGTCATCTCCCGCACTTATAAAAGGACACCACCTATCCAATCCTATTTACACTACCAAAGGATTTTGGTTTAGATAATACCATCAAAAAAATGTTTTTTAAATCCCTAACAAAGTCCTAGAGGCTTTTTTAGATAAAAAATATAATTTTTAAGCCTTTAGGTATAAACCTAAAGAGGTTATCCAAAGAAGTGGTAAAGTTCTATACCATGGATTTTCCTTTTAGTTATTCTTATAAATCCTTCATATATTATAAAAATATTAAAAATACATATTTATTATATAATTATATTTTATTTTGTTAATGTAATAACCTATTTTTATATCCTCTTCCATCAAATGGGAAACAAACCCATCGATCATGTATACGGTGAACAACGACCTCACAAACTGATGAAATTTGTTTTCTATCACAACCTCTAATGGATAAATATAATGAAAATTTTAACATTAGTATATTATATTTTTGAAATTGATATAATTATGGAATTATAATATCACATATACCTTCTTAACTTCCAATCTGTTGGAAAATAATAATGTCGCTCATGCGTACTTGAGGACTACCAACAATACATAGCGATGTGAACTGTTTTTATTTTGTTTTGTTATGGATGGTAATAACTATATATTTAATGAATAAATTTTTTTTGATTAAAACAGATCTCATTGAGGACTAAAATCAGCATAAGTACAAGAACAAATCCAAGCAACGAAATTGTCCGGCCAGAGCTGGATGGAGTCAAAAGGGCCTAAGGCCGCCAGCTGATGGGCCACATTGTTTCCTTCCCTTTATTTAAAGGAGAAGTTGCAAGAAGAGAAGCATTGGCCAAGTGAGAGAATACTCATAATGATGGTACCAAAAGGCTAGAGTCCACCATCATTTTTGTTGATAGCATTAATGACGGTAAGGTAGTCAGACTCCATAAAAATGTCGCTCCATCCAAATTCCAAAACGAATAGCAAACTAGAAAGGATGGCCATGGCCTCAGCAACTGCCGGTTTCTAGAAAGCCTGGTGTGGAACATATTTTGTAGCAAGGATTTTCCCTAGATCATTACGGGTCAGAAGGCGGAGGGCAAAAAGACAATCCTTTTGGAGAGACGCGTCCACATTAATCTTAAGAGTACCTTCTGTTGGGGGGTTCCACTGAGAGGGTGGGATGAGGGAAGCTCCTATCATAAAATGGTCCTTATGGTATTTATAACCCTCAATCTAAGAAAGTGCCTTGTAAATCCAGAATTTTGGAGGTTTGTGAGATTGAAGAAACACGACATCGTTACGTCGGATCCAAATAATCCAGGCCAGTGTGCAAAGAGAACATGAGAGAGATGAGGGAAGAGAGGAGCACCAACGCGTCAGAAGATCAAGAAGGTCAAAGGCCAAAGCCAGTAAATCGGTATAGGACGAGTCCCATTTACTCCAGACTTGATTAGCTCCCAGGTAGTGAATGATGGCGTGCAAAGGAGCTTCAATAGTGCTTGGGAAGAAAGGGAAAAATGAAGAACTGTCCATATGTCGATAACCGAGAAGGCTCATGGTTGGGAGGGAACCAGTGCAAACCTGCCACCAAAATCCGCGAATTCTAGGGGGAATGTTGAGTGTCCAGATCGATTTCCAAGGTCCCTCATCCCGGCCGACAGGGTGGTGGCCAAGGCCCAGTCTGTAGCCGGACCTCACTGTGTATTCACTTATGATGTCATTGGTCCAGAAAAGGTGGTCAGGGCCTACTTCAGGGATCCAGGGAATGCTAAGGATGAATCATTGGTCCCTCTCGTTAAACCAATCAAGTATCTTTTCTACACACCACCCTTGTCCCTGGTCAGAAAAAAGGCAGCTGACAGTGGAATCTTCATAACCTGGTTAGATGAGGGATGTAGCCTGCATACCATCCTTATCGATAAGCCAAGGATCAGTCTAGATATTGACTGATGAGCTAGACCCAATCCTCTAGCCCAGTCCTTTATCTAGGAGCCGTTTTCCCCCCAAATGATTCTCCATAGGAAGCTGGGGCGGGGACCGAGAGAGGAAGCATGGAAGTCCGTGTGGGGAAAGTACATAGCATGGAGAACCTGTGAACAGAGAGACGAAGGACAGTTAATCTGGCACCATCCTTTCTTGGTCAACATAGCATCATTGAAGAGAAGGAGATTTTGGAAACCCATCCCTCCCATTGATTTGGCTTTGCAAAGTTTCTCCCATGCCATCTAGTGGGGTTGATTCCTTCCATCATTCCTACCCCACCAAAAATTGGAAATGCATGTGTGGATCTGGTCGACTAGGAATGACAAGAGCTTAAACAAGGACATAAAATAGCTGGGGATGGACTGGATGATAGCTTTGATGAGTGTCTCTTTTATAGCTTTAGAAATTCCATTAGGGGACAAGCCAAGAATGTTCTGCTCAATTCTATCAATAATAGATCCAAAGATTTCTTTTTTGGAGCGGCCGATCACTGTGAGAAGCCCAAGATACTTCTAATTCTTCACAACCATATAAATACCAGCTAGAGCGCATAGCTCCTCCCTCTTCAATTGAGGCACCCCTGCACTGAAAGAAATTTCATATTTTCCATGATTGATAGACTGGCCAGATGCCCTCTCATACTGGTGGATTTCATGGCAGAGCACTTGACATTCATTAACTATGGCTTTGGAAAAAAGGAGGTAGTCGTCGGCGAAGAAGAGATACGACACTGGTGGGCCAACACGTCTGGACTATGCCCCATGAATAGAATTAGAGGACGCAACCATGTAAATAAGATTAGAAAACACGTCAGCCACCAGGATGAAAATAAAAGGGGAGAGAGGATCTCCCTGGCGGAGGCCTCGGGATGGGATGAATCCTCTTGTGAGCTCCCAATTGACCTTGATTTTAAAAGACACGATCGAGATGAAGCCCATGACCAAATCTATCCATTTAGCGTAGAAACCCATTTTTAGCATGACGACATGAAGGAAGTGACATTCCACTCTATCATATGCCTTGGTCATATCCAATTTCTAGTCCATGGTTCCTCTTTTTGCGGTAGAGCGTGACTTCAAATAATGAAACACTTCATGGGCCACAATCACATTATTTGTAATCAGTCTCTTGGCCATGAAAGAGCTCTGATTTTTAGAGATAATATCAAGGAGCCAAGGCCACCGCCAATTGACAAGGATCTTTGAGAAGATCTTGTAAGAGGCATTGAAGAGGCTGATAGATCTAAAATCCGAGATCGCCAGGGGTTTCATAATTTTGGGAATGAGGACAAGTACAAATTCATTGATGGTAGCAATGCACGTCTTCCAAGTCCAGATATTTTTTATCATGGTGAAGATGTCGAGACCAATAATGTGCCAGTATTGTTTAAAAAGCAGTGCATGGAACCCGTCTGGTCCCGAGTCCTTAGTCGAATGAAGATGTTTCAGGGCCAGGCATATCTCCTCATCTATCACATCTTTGGTGAGCTGCCTATTAATCTCCTCCGTGATCACAGGTCTGATACAATCTTCCACCTCAGAGGACATGAAAGGGGTTCCTACAGTGAAGATGTTCATAAAATAGTAAATCAAGGCCTCATGAATAACAATTGAATCAGAAAATTTGCTTCCATCAGGTTGTAAGATGCAGGTAATAGAGTTCTTCTGATGCATGGCTGAGGCTTTCTGCTGAAAAAACCGAGTATTGGCATACCCTTCTTTAATGTGGATATCCCGAGCCCGCATAGCACAAAAGATTTCCTTGATTTGCAAGGCCGTATCCAACTCTCTTTGTGTAGCTCCAATCAAAGAAAGGATGCGATTGGATGTGGGTTGTCTAAGGAGGGTGTTCAGTCTCTTTTCAAGGACCTCACAGTGCCGGTCGGGGTGGTGAAATTTTTTATTGCTCCAAGACCTCAGCTCAGAGGTGACCTGCTGGAGGTTAGGACAGACATCCACGTGGGTACTTTTCCAGCAAGATCGGATCACCTCTTCGCACTCCCAGTATTATGCCCAGAAGCTCTCAAACCTGAAGGGTCTGCTCAGTGGTCGATTAAGTACACCTCGCATACAATCAATGAGAATTGGACAATGGTCCGAATAGTTAAGGGCCATATGGCCAACATGAAACATGCTGAATAGATTAATCCAATCAGAAGAACCCAAAAATCTATCAAGCCGCTCAACAATGTGATTTCCTTCAGTATTTCCCCGGAACCATGTAAAAGGATAACCTGTGTACCCCAGATCGACCAGGTCCACCCAAGAGACCGCATCCTTAATGTTTGACATCGAAGCTTCTAGTAGGATGATTCCACCTCGCTTTTCCACATGAAACATAATCTCATTGAAATCACCTCCGAAGAGGATAGGTCTCGGTAAATCTTGTCAAAGCTTGTAAAGAAGGTCCCATGACTTTAACTTATCATTATGGGATGACCAGCCATAGAATCCCACAAAAGTCCAGGGAGGGAGAGAGTTTTTCTGAATAGTCACTACCACATGGTGCGATGAAAAGGACAAAATTTTGACATCGATATTGACCTTTCAATGGAGACAGAGTCCCACCCCAAGTGGCCTTGCCTAGGCACTGGAAAGAATCCTTGGATTCCACACTTCAGAGAAATACTAGTGGTGTCCTTGTTTTTCAATATGGTCTCGGACAGGAAAACCATATCGGGGCGACTTTGAGCGCAGTTGCGCTGAAGCATGCGAACCGTTCATGGGTTTCCAAGCCAACGACAGTTCCAACATAAGGCAATCATTCTTCTAGGCGGGGCTGAGTCTCACCCGCCACCGCCTCTGGTTCTTTCAGACTTTCTTCTTCATTTTTCATTTTCCATCTTTTGGTGGGATTCCTCCCGGATTGATAGGTTTCGAATTATCTTTTCCTGGCTCCGGGTTTAGGGTCTTCCGCATACCCATCACTTGTTCCTCGTTGCACTATTTTCCACATTCGATGAGTTATTGGGCCTAATAATGGAGATCTCGATATTCCCTGGGCCTCCATTGTATGAATTTCTGCTATGATCGATTGTGGTTCAGGATCCAGATCTGGTGGTTCGACGTGCATCCGCATTGGCATTGAGCAATGTTATGGTGATTCTTTTTTCCTCATCACCGACTTTGTTGAAGTTTGATTATTTTCCTTCAGGGGTGAGTGTGAACTCCAGCTTCATTCTGAGTGGGGAATCCATCACTTGGGAAGTTCATTGGTCCAAGTAGAAGGGATTTTTTAGGTATGGGTTTTGCCTGACTGGAATGTTCCATTGTGAGACGGTCACAGTCCTTTTGTTTTTCCATTTTGGGGATGAAAGCATATTTGTTTGTTTTGGCATGAGGCCAAGGAATGTATTGTAGGATAATGTTGCCCGCTCCATTATTATGTTTCATGGGGTACATTCTTTCCAGGTGGACAAGACGACCACAGAAGAAGAAAAAGATTGGAAGTTTCTCAAACTCGAATGATAGTCAGGAATTGGTTTCTTCAATTTTCAAGAACATACCCCTCATCAGTGGCTCTGACACTTCAATCTCTACCTTGATCCGAACCTTCAGACCCCATTGTATTGGGTCTGAACTGTCCCAGTCAAGAAAATGACCTAAACTGTCTCCAATTTCTATCATGGTACATTCCATTCTTGAATGGAAGGGGATTCCTTTAATACGTATCCATAAGGGGGGACAGGTTAAATTCCCATGTTGGATATCGTCCCCCCCTTTGAATTCTTCCATGAGGAGGAGTTTATTATCAAATGACCACAGTCTGCCGTGCAAGATTTTGTCTCTATCTTTCTTGTTAAAGAACTCAAAGAGGAAGCGGTTGATCCCTGCTTCCTGAATATCCACTCCTGCATCAAGTTTCTAGATGTGTTGTAGAGTGTTTTTGAGAGACCCCTGATTAACCAAAATGTTTTCCAAAAACATTCCCACCACGAGCAGCGCCAAACCCTTATCCAGCAGAGTGTTCTCATTTCTCCATGCCTCAATCGTCACCTTTTCTTTGTCTGTCAGGGACAATCTCTTCCACTGATTAAAAACTTCCGCATCCATAGTGAAAATTGAATATGAAAACCTCCAACAGGGTCGGCGACCTTGCAATCCCCGCGTCCCTCACTTGAAACAGGCCCAATCCACCAAGGAGTAAAAGACCCGGATTCCCCAAAGTGACCACCATCCACAAAACACACACCGAACCAAACACCACAGCCTATACAGTTAAAGAAGCCTCAAAAGTGGTCGCGTCAAGGAAACTCTCACCGCGGCTCACACCATACTTCGTGGAGCAACCCCTAGGCAGACCCTCGGTCTTCACAACACAATAGGTACTTCGCAGAGCCACATCGCACAATAGGTCCACAATGTAGTGGTTCCTCGCGGGAGACCCTTCCCGAGTCAGGACACTTCGTGACGACCACTGTGCGAATGCACAACGCGGTGCATCCTCGCGGGAGGAACTTCGTGAATCATATGGCTTCACGGTTGCCACTATGCGCACACACAGCGCTGAAGAATCTCGTGGAAGACACTTCATGTTTTAGACCACTTTCAGCTACCTCTCACAGTCTCACAGCGTGATGAACAATCACGGAAGGAGCTTCGCGAGGCAAAACCACTTCGTGGTGGGAGGCACTTCGCGAATCAGACGGCTTCGCAGCTGCCACTTTACGCACGCGCAACCAAGAAGAACCTCACAGAAGACACTTTGCGATCTAGACCACATCGTAGCTTCCCCTTCGCGGTCTTACAGCATGGAGAATGAACGCCGAAGGAGCTTCGCGAGGCAAAACTACTTCACGACGGACACTTCGTGAACTAGAGAGATTGGAGTCGGCAAGAGAACCACGCCCACTTCACGGTAGCAGGAAGGGAAAAACAAAAGGGGGGGAAACCTCATGCTCGGCCATAAGACCCTAAGCACATGGATCTGAAGCCGAAATCTGATTTGCGGCGAGGAGAAGGATTTTCTCAACCACTGGAAAGGCCTCAAGGGAGGAATCACATGGATCAGGAGTGTCGAAGAAGAAGAAGGGGAACTAGAGTCGCATTCCTCACATAGATCTGACTCCCTCAAGGAATGATAGCGACGGAAGAAGCTTCAAGATCCCAAGGGAGGCACAAAACGACGTTTTGAGGTCAAAGATGAGCTAATGAAGAAGAAGAAACTCGAATCCTTCCAGAACCCAGACGACAGGAACCGAGAGCAGGCGGAGGAGAGAAGAGTCAAGGAACACATATTCACACCGTGGAAAAATTAGAGACCAACACAGGAAGGAAGAAGGGAACCAACACACCAGAACAGGGAATCCAGCAAGCATTGCAGCAAAGAGACGGGGTGAACAGAAGTAGACGGCGCCGCCGGAACCCGAACGGACCAGGAGACTGAAACCTAGGAAAACCTAGGAGAGAGAGACTCTCACGTAGGAGAGACTTTTGAAAGTGAGTGTAATGTCGTTTATTTAAAGAATATAAATCAAATATTTGATATAATAATGTTTAAAAAAGGTTAAATATTATCCAAAATTCTTACATTCCATCAGTTGGAAAAACAGAAATAATACTCATGCTTACATACGACCTACCTTCTCCATCGATTGTGTAACTCACATTCCCATATCTAATTTTTATAAAATGTTATAAATACATATATAATGAATATATGTATTATTTATAAAATCTTTAACTATATGTAAATAATTCAATCACGATCAATGATAAAGGACTAAAATTACAAAACCGATATAAACATTGAAAATGAAATAATTATCATTTGAAATAGTGATTTTAACAAAGATATTTTAATAAACAGGGCATAAAAGGCTATAGGTAAATCATATATGTTATGAAACATATTATTATGGGTTTATATTTGATTTATAATAAATATATATTTATTAAATAGTATGTTTAGATACATTAAATTGAAATCAGACCAGAGGTAAGGGATTTTGTCTCAATTTCCATTCATTGAAGTATATTGTAATGTTTTCACTAAATTTATTTTATATGGTGTAAGTACTACACATTTTACATTTTATATCATGAATTTATTTTTCCTCATGGTATTTAATGTTTCTTTTTAATTTTTTTCTTTCAATTGGATTATGATTCATATGTTACCAAAGTGGCAAGGGTATCACATCTCACTTTTACTTCAGTGTGGCATATTTTATATTCTACAATTTTTTATTTTTATGGGTTATATATTTATATATTGATAATTTATATCATTAATATATTCATGTTCATGGAATTTAAAGATTATTTTGAGTTTATTTCTTTTATGGGACTAATATTACAAAATTTACCAAAGTGGTAAGGGTTTATTTTGCAATCTCATCATTATTGAGGATTGATTAGGTTTTAGTATCCCTTGGAGAAACTATTTAGTATTTATATATTAAAACAAATTTATATAATTATAAAGTCATTATCAATGGGCATTTCATTTAATAGTACTATTTCCTCTCTTTTCGACTTAAACTAATTGAGAAAATATTTTCATGAATAGATGGATTTATTTGTTTATTCGATTGAAAATCCATTTTCTTACATATCCATGTTCACTAAAAATGTTTTCAAAAATTTTATTTAAACTCCAAAAAATATTTAATATAGAAATTTTTATGAATCTATGAATTTTTAAATTTTTTTGAATAAAATATTCCTTTCATTTATGGAATGCGGTAGTTTCTTACTTTTACCGAAAATGTGAAGGGAATCATTATTTTAATGTACTCAACATGTATGGAACATCCCACCATCATGACCACTCATTGTCTTGAAGTTCCCATTACATGTTTACATGTTTATTTTCAAATAAAATATCCTTTTGAATCTTCTAGAAATTTATATTTTTTTAAATTAATCTTCCAAGTGAAATGGATATTTTTTTTTCAATAATGTTTTAGTGGAATTGTTATGGTATTTATAATCATCAATGACAACAACCCTCATTTTACATTATTCTTCATTGGAAATATATAGAAATGACCACATCAATAGTTTTTCTCTAGATGATTTATGATAAGTTTGACTTGGATGTATTATTTTGATACCATTATCTATAGTACTCTGGATGGTTTATGGTTATGTTTATTGATTGAATAATGTATTAATATTTTTATGCTAGTTTTACAATATTTTTGTTTTTATCGATTATGTTTTTTTATTGGTGAAATTATTTTCATTCATATGATAGTTTTTAAATATAAATGTTTCTCTAGATTATGTTTATCCCCTTTTATATGAGAAATCCATTGGACTTACTAAGTGTTGGGTAATGTCTGCTATATCCCCTAGATGAATTTATAGGTCACATGTGATAATCTATGTTGGCCTTTTGGCTAATGACTTTTCCTTTTAGATAAGATATCCTTACATGAGGCCATGATGGTATGGTTATGATATTTGAAATTATAAATTCCATCATTACGATATTATTTGTTGATGTCCATGTGATTTTTTGATTAGTTAGAATATCCAAGGATACGTTTCAAGCTTATGTGACTATTTGTATGACATTATTTTGATCATCAGATATTCATACCATATTATTCTTTATGTTTAGGTTATTGGTAAATTCAACATGTTTCAATCATTTACCATGACATATTGACTATTCATTATTTATTCAAAATAGCTTCCACTCTATGTATACCCTTACTGAGAATTAGAGATCACTCCTTGCATATATATTTTTACTTTCCCTAGGATACTAGTAAGTGTGTTAAGATTGATATGTAGGGTTATGAAAAGGGATAAATGGTGTTCTAAAAGAAAATTATATTTTGTATTTAATGTTTTTAATATAATGTGAAATTGATGTACGTATCTAGTTTTTGAAGACTAAAAAACTATTTGGTCCTTTTGGATGTGGTCACTTGTATCTAGCACCAATGTAATAAGAAAAACACTACCTCTAGGAAACTTTGGTTTGGGTATTTACAAATACTAATGGAATCAAAATCATTCATCTTAAGCTCATGGAATTCCATCTCATTTTTTTAGGAAAAATATGATAGAATTACTTACTGAAAATACCCCCTTAAAATCATTCCATTTCATATACTCAATTTTACCCTCTTGCCTAATAATTTTAATAAGATTTCACCGTTAACCTAACTCTACTTCCAAATGATAAATGTATATGAATTTTTTTTATTGTTTGAGGACTAAATAATCAAAAATATGTTTTCCATTACATTGATCTATTGCTCAGAAACCAGTGGATTAGAAGTCCCATAGAAGGAGGGTGGAAGTTATCTCTTAAAATATTCCATGGTTTGCTGCTCCCTCCATGGTGAACTCTGAAGTTCAACATGACTTGTGTTTCCACTTATAGCTTGAGAGTGTTGAGTGAGAATAGTTGATGTGGCCTTCAATTAAGAGAATTTCCAAATCTTTTTAATTAATATTTACTTGAATTTATCATTTAATTATGTTTTATTTGTTAATGAACTATACTTTAATAATTTGGTTTTTTAAATGATTTAATTTCCATCTTTCAGATTAATTTGGTATTTTCTCTCTGAAATAATTAATTTTTTTCTATTTTTTATTATTTTATTTCCAATTTTCTTTTAGAATATTTATTTTTTTTGGTTTTTTTAATTAATTTTTAAATAATTTTTTAATAATTAATTTTTTATTTTATGGTATTATTGAAACAATAATTTAATTTTTAATCATTGGATTGTTTTCGTTTATTATTTTTCTTTTTATTTTTACAATATAAATTATCTGTTAGTTTTAAAATACTGATAAACAGTATTTGAATTTATTTACTTCAGTAATTTATAATTTTAATAATTTGATTTTTTCTTTGTGTATTATTTAAATAACTAATTGATTTAGTTTTTATTATTTATATATTTTTAATTTTAATGTTTTAATAATTTATAATAATGTCAAATTTTAATGTTTTTGAAGATCTTCCATTGGGATTGAGTATTTGCCACCTGAAACCATCACCATTAACAGACCAGTCAGCCAACGGTAGAATAATACGGGACCCTCCACCAAAACAGGGGTTCCACTGCTAGCCTGAATTTCATGAAATGGAATTTTCTATACTACATATCATGCTTGAAGAAGAACTGGCATTTTCATGCTTGAAGAGGCCTCAAGTGACCACATCCTATTCGTTGGTCATGCTTGAAGAAGAACTGGAATTTTCTATACTATTAAAGAGGCCCCAAACCATATTTTTCATGGCCACAAACCAGGTTTGGCTTTTTCTTGATAAAACCAATCCCTCATTTCTTTGAACGTGATGTTTCCAATGATTGATCTAAAACAAGCCCCAAATATCCCCAAGGAAGATAACTGATCCTGAGATTCCTACTTGTGGGTCTGCTAATGCCACTACCACTGAGAAGATGTGAAAGGTTTCTTAATAATGTCGCCATTGATGTTGAACCCAAGAATCAATGCTGGTCCCACCGATTTATCTGAGGAAGCCTAAAAACGATCTCACTGATTCAATCATGGAAAGAAGATGAAGTCGTAGATGAGCTGATGCTCCTCCCCATTTTGGGAGAAGAGAACCCACAATACGGATATGAGGATAATGAATAAAAAATTAAATAAAAATAAATAAATAAGTAAATATAATAATATATAAGTCTAATAAATAAAATAATTATAAAAAATATAAATTATTTAACATAATTATATAATATACATTTAAATATAATAAAAAATTGATAATATATATATATATTTTAAATATATAGTTATATATATTTAAAAGAATAACAAAAATTATATTTAAATTTATTTGTTAATATTCATATATTTATATGATAATAAATATATTCATAATTATAAATGATATATATAGTGATATTAATAATAATTATAATAATTATATATTTATATATATGTAAATATACTTGTTAATAATTATTTTCATGATAACAATATTTTTTTTGTTATTATAAAAGATATACTTTTATAAAAACGTTAATAATAATAATGAATTATTATTTTTCCATTATGAACATCTGTTGTGGTTGTTAAAGGGGTTTATATCAAGTCATGTGCAATTGAATAAAATATCGAAGCTGTGACATGTGGATGACAATGAAGCAAAGGCCGAACTAAGTCAGCGTATGCCGATGGTCGTCTACCGGTGAATGACATAGCATAAATTTGGGAGATATATGGCATATTCGAACATATAGGATTGACATTCTGGAATTCATAAATTTTGAGACCTAACTTCCACAACACACCACTACTTACTGTGGAGCTTTGGTCTTCGAGAAAGAGTTCAAGGTAGACCAAATGGGTTTGAGATGATCTTCAAAGGGGAGTTCTCATTCTCAAATTCTTCTTATTACTTCCTTTTTTTCTTTTCTTTGAAGATGTTACATATTCTTCTACAATTTTGTATTGATTTAAACAAGAAGTTGGGTTAATTTTCACTTGGGGTATTTTAATTATACTGGTTTTTATTTTTATCACCTCTCCAAAAATAAATATTTTCTTTAAAAAATATGAACTTATCATCAATATTGATTATTAATTTATTAAAAATTGCTTCTGTTCCTATCAAACATAATTTTAAATCTTTAGAAATGTCGGTGAGATCACTTCTAATGAATTTTTCATTGAATCCATTGATTTTTCATCTTTCTTAATCTAGTGTACACCAAGATTGATTAATATGTGTGTTTAATCTCCAAAAAAAGAGAGGTAATCTAACCCCCTTTTTGAGAAATAAAATTCAATCCAGTTATTATGATAGAAGAATGCATTTAAATGAGTAGGTAAAAATTATCCTTGCAAACAAAAATATCTTTTTGACAAATACCTAACACCATTGTCTGGAACCATTAACACATCTCACACTCTTATAGAAATCTATTAATCACACCTTCAAACACCATTTAATTTATTATTGTATTGAATAGTTTTGAGATAAAATAATTCCATATAACATTCACCCTCCTTACCTTGGATTCTACCCTTCATTACTATAATATTGTTGGTTTATAAATGATATTTTAACGGTCATGATGAATTCAATACTTATCAAAATTTGTCATATTTTTCGGGTAAGTCTTGGCATTGAGTAACGTTTGACTATTTAAAAACAATAATATATCAAAATTAAATATCTAAAAAATGATTTTCTCTTAGATTGTTTCATCATTGTAGTTGTCTTTAAAACCTTGTTTTCTTTGTGAATTATTGCCAATTTTTTTTATAAACTATTGTTTAACATTTTATTTTTATCTGGTTTACATTGAAATATATTGTGATGTGCATGTTCTTATTCAAGTAAAGTTGTTTGTGTGTAATTCTACATTTTCAGTCACATCTATAAATTTTTAATAAAATGCATGTAATTTTTGGCCAAAGAAGTAGGAACTAGAGGATTTTGATCACCAAAATTATTAAGATTGATGAGGGGAGTTTTAGTTAGTCATTGGATAGGTTCAATTATTTTTTAGTTCAATGTCCCAATCATGGAATACCATTGAATTTTATTTTAGAACAATTTTATAATGGATTAAATGACGATGAGTGTCGTGTTTCAGAAAAACTGACAAAGGAATTATTAGTGTATCACAAAAATGAAGTGTTTTTGAAAATTTGTAAGGAATTTTATAGAAATTATAGAAATAAACTCCCATTTTTAGAGACTGAAAATGAGAACCTTTTGGAACATGTGACTAATGATGGGAATTTTTTTTTGAAAATTTTAAACATTAAATTTATGAATATGAGAAGAAAACCAAGAAATTAAAATTGATTTGTGAAAAAAGTGATAGACTTAACAAATCATTTAGGTGCTGTAATAATGAAATTGTTCATGTAATTGAAAATAAAATTTATGAGTTAGAACATCAAGTTAGTAAAATTGTTCACAAATTTGAATTCGTAAATGTTGAGATAGAGATATTTCTTTGGTTTTTAAACACGTGCCTCTTAAATCTGGAAATTATGAGAGCATCAAAATCATCATGGAATTTTTCATGATGGAGGTTGAGAACAATATTTTTTATCAATTTAGAAATCTCAAAACTCCTTTATTGGATTCACATCAAACAAGGGTAGTTGATTTTGATTTTGAATCTGAGATAAAAGTTGAAGAGGATTCAAAACAAATATTCAATAATTTAAAATATTTTAATATTAAATTTCATAATAGTTTCCATGATTTTTTCCTTAAAAACACATCCATTTTCATTATATCTACCAATTATTTAATAATATATTTTAAAAAATAGGTTTTTTTGGAAATCAAGGCACATTCCCAAAAAGGCCTTATTCCACGATTCCTCTTCTTGAGAACATTAGCTATATCAACTATGAAATAATTGTACTAGTGGAGAATATGTAGTCTATCTCTATCAAGGGGTGTTTTCAATTGTGTTTTTCATTTTTTGAGGGATTGGGTTATTTTCTTTGATGTTTATAATCACATAAAATTTATTTTTCTTTCAAAAAACATTTGTCTATCAACATGTGGGGGTTAATAATTAAAGAAACCACAACCACTTAGTGACCAAAGATATATTTTGAGGAGATTTGGATGGGGAATTTTAAACAATAATTTTACGGCAGGAAACCCCTGATTTTTTATTTCAATAAAATAATTAGTGCGCTTTCAAATTTTTTTTATTTATTGAAACCAAAAATAAAAATGTCTCTGACTAAGATTGTTCCTCTAACGATTATGAACTTTTTTCCTTAGTAATGTATATATAAACAATTTAAATTTAAAGTTTCATGGGAGTCAACCTATGGTATTTAATTGTTTCTTTTTATTTTCTTGTTGTCCTATGAATAAATTTTTATTATTGCTCTATTTTTTCATTCTTTGTTTCTATGGGTTTTAGTTCATAGTCTTCTTAGTCAGCATGGGTTGTAACGAAGGTTGTTGTCGAGGTGTTATTATAAGGGCATGGTTGTCATTTTTTTCTCAAATAAAAATTATTTGATTACTGGAGTCACACTGGATAAAATTTAATCAGTAGAGTACTTATATTAATTTCCACATCAATTTTGTACTCTTCACATTGCTTATGTACTAAAAGTTGGTTTATTGCTATAAATTTTAGATTCATTAATTTTAATTCTATTCAGTATATGAAATTATGTGTGGGAGAGTAATACCCCTTGTTGTATATCTTTGAATGGATCTCTTTTCCTGTATTGGGTGTTAGAATTATGTTTTTTATGCTATTTAAAATTATATTGAATAAAATTTTTAAACTTGATAAACTCGTTTCACTATGTACTCATTGACTTAAATGACATTGTATGAACATTATTAGAAAATTCATTGTCTTTGCCATAATGATCATGAATGATTTTAATTAATCGGTTAGAAAATATTAATTATGGAAAACCTATTTTTTGAACTGAATTGAGACCCTTTAACGCATTATAAAACTACATAATTTAAAATTTGTTATAAACCAAGAATTATAATTGTTTTTCTCACCTTTGAATTAAACATTGAGGAAAACATTGGGTTTTAAGTGTGGGGGGAGGATCTACATGATATGAGATAATTTGTTCTTTAATATAGAGCAATCAAATCCCTTTTAAAATATTCATGTTTTGGAGTTTCTCAAGTTTTGAGTAACATTTTCAATGGGTCATAATTTTTCATAATTTTGAAAGCCAACAAACCCCTTTAAAAGGGTTACAACTTTATTACCCCATGAATTAAATTTAATTAATCATTTCTCATTTTCTTGAAATAATTAGATCAAGGTTATATTTCTGAGACAATGGTGTATAATTATCATTGAATTGAACCTTTTTGATTGAATCAATCTTATATGACATGTATTTACATGAATTGTAAAATGAAAATCCTAATCTAGGTTGAGATTTTTTCCATCATTCATTCATCATTTTATCTTTAACCAAAAACTCATTGATTAGTTAGTTATTATTCCATGAAATTTTTGAACATACTCATCCATTCAGTTATGTCTAATTATTTGGGTGTTAATTTATGCATGTCTTCTTATCTAGAGGTAAAGAGAATATCGAAGGTTTCAGTTAAATTAAATTTGCTGTTTGTTTAATTAAATTAAATGTTTTTCCAAAAGAAATAATTTTTGTATAAGAGTAATTAAATATTACATCAAATAAACTTTATTTTAAGAGGTTATTTACATCTTCCACATAAATGGGTTCATGGGGGAAACATTTTTTAATTAATCAATTCTTTGTGATATTAAAGTTGTTCAGTTTTGAGATTTATTATTTCCCATTGAAATTAATTACTAATTTCTTAAGGAAAATAAGGGAATATGTATGCAATAACATGACGTCTCATTGAATTAGTGATATTCCACATATTTTTAATCAATTTTTGTTCAATATTTCCCACCAGATCTAATGAAAACGGGGGATATCTTCCACTGAAATCCATCTCTATCTGAGATCTATCATGAGACACGATGAAAAAAAACCACCTCCAATGGGAATAAAAATTCCTCACAGATAAAGGAGTACCCTAGATCCAAAAGTATATTAAAACAGACTAACTTAGCAAGTCACTGACCATGTTTGGAGAAGAACCAGTGTTTCCCCCACCGTTGTGGAGTCCCCAAACCAGATTTTCCATGACCATGAACCAGATATGGGGTTTTTTAGATAAAATCTTGAATGGAGATCTCTGAACCAGATATTGTCAACCCTGGATCTACAATAATCCCCAACGATAACTGAATAAGACAACTAATGATGAGAAGCCGACTCATAGACCTACTGATGTTGCTACGGCTGTGAAGCCGAGCTAGGGTTTTGGAAAATACTACCATCATTGTTTCACAAAAGAATCAAAGCTCCTCCCACTTTAGGGAGAAGATAACCACTAGTAGGGATAAGAAGACAAGGAATTAAAAATTAACTAACTATAATAATATATAAATATAATGAATAAAATAATAATAAATATTTTTAAATAAATAAATAATTAACATAAAGACATAATATATATTAAAATATAAAAATAAAAAGGATATTATATATTGGTTTATTTATAAATATATTATTATATAATTATATAATTAAATGAATAATAAAAAGTTTATATAGATTTATTTGTTATTACCAAGTCACGTGAAGTTGAATGAAATACTAAAGCTATGAGATGTGGGTGGTGAGGAAGAAGAGACCCGAATAAGTCTATGTATGCCGATGGTGGTGAACGAGAGAATGAAAAAAGAATAAATATGAGAGGGAAATGAAAACTTCGGACATATAAGAATGAAATTTTTGAATTCAAAAATCCTGAGACCTAACTTCTGCAACACACCACTTCTAATAGAGGAGCTCTGGACTTCGACTAAGAGTGTGAGGAAGACCAAAGGGGTTTCAGTTTCTCTTGCAAGGTGATTTTTCTTCATCATATTCTTCTTTATAATTACTTTGGTTTTGTTCTTTGAAGATGTTATATGTGGTTTTTCTATTCTGTACTGATTTGAACATGAAGATTGAGTAATTTTTAATAGGGGTATTTTAATTCTAGTGAGTTTTATTATTATATATTCTTCACAAATTTATAATTTCTTCAAGAAAGAATAATCAAACAGTGCGATTGATTCTGAATTCATTGATTTTTGACACCTCTCAATTATAATTCTGAAACTTATGAAATTTTTGGTGATATCACCTCTGATGACTTTTTCATAGAACTATTTTTTTTAACATTTTTGAATTGGAGAACGACAAGATTGATTAATCTCTATGTTTAATCTTCTAGTAAGGAATGTTAATCAAACCCTTTTTTGAGAATGGAAATTCAATTTGGTTACTAAGATATAATAACCCATTTAATCCAGTTGGTAAAAATTCCCATATCCAGTATCATCATCTATCTTCCAACTCTTTAACAACATTTTTTAACACCATTAATACATTTCACACTCCCCTAAAAATTTGTTCCTCACACTTTTAAACATCAATGAATTTATAATTGTTTTTATTAGTTTATTGATAAAATAAATCCCTAGAACATTCACCTTGATTCCATTGGGTTCAACCATTCAATAATATACTAGTGTAGGTTTATGAATTATATTTTGAAGACTGTGATGGCCTCTATCCCTATCAATAATCACAAAATAATTCATCCCATATTCTAATCCATTTGGTTTTACATGAGGATAATCATTACATTGACCATCACATTCATTATTCAAATGATTCCTTTAGGTTCCAACAATTAACTAAAACCTAAAAACATAGTGTGAAAAACAATTATCATAATGGGAAACCAAAAAATCATGAAAAATCATCTATAGGATTAAAAAATCAAGAGACATTATTTTAAATCTTTGACACCTTAGGGTTAACCTAGGACATTTACGATCATCATCTATTCCAATCCTTCATGATTGTCCACAATGACTTTTTAAATTTCCAAAACATATCCCCCAAGAGTTTCAAACTATGTGTATACTAAGGCCCATTTTCATGCACTAGATAACAATCAAGTTAAATCCCAATGTTCTATTTTTGAATTTATTACCCCTAGGTACAACTGTACTAGAGACACATTCACATTCATTATTCAATGAAGGATATAATTTCTTATAAACCACATGCATTATCCTTCACCAAAATTACAAGATATTTTATTATAATTTGACCTACCCTATGGTCCTCACTAATTTTTTCTAACCCTACAGTCTAAATATTCACTAAACCTTTCTTGGATTAAATCTAATGCAAAACAATAATTTTATACATATTTATTACATATTTTTAGATGAATATTCAGTACATGTAACAAATACAAGCATGAGCACTGTAATGGTTTAGTGTAGTTGAAGACTAGATACACAATCTTCTTATTTTATGAGAAATATTCAATATCTCCCATAAATAACTTCTCATTATTCATACCCAAAATAAAACCATTCTTCATGACCTGGTGAAAGGAAATATTAAAAAGGGTGAGCTCATATTCTAAGTAAGGTTATTCTAGGGAGACATCATTAATCACATGACATAACTTGAACATAAGGGCATACTAAAATGAGTTTAAATTTTGAAAAAAATTCCCATATAAAATTGATCATAACCATGAGTCCTGGAATAAATATTGGAAGTACATATGTCATGAATCATAAAGGAAATCAATGAATATTTTTCAGAATAAAATAACCTAGACATAGGAATGTAGTAAAATAATAATATTATAACATTGTGATCATGGGTAAATTGAAACAAGTTCACTCATTATGTTAAGGACATTAAATAAATCCCTCTCATATACTTCTGGAAATGAAAAAAAGTCCACTGAAAAGCTTGTGTACATGAAACCAGGTCCACACATAACCTTATATATGTGAAACTAGGTCTACACATAACCTTATAGACATGAATAAATGTCCACACATAATAATATTGATAGGAAACTATGTCCAAACAAAAAATTATTGACATGAAACCTGAAAAATGAATAAAATTTTAAACTTGAATTAAAGCCCATGTATAACATAATTAACTCATGATTTATCCATCTTTACCCAATGAATTGGAGGGATATATAATTATGGTCCTTCCCAAAACATAATTAAAATCATACATATGTGTGTCACATGATCATAAAACATTAATCATATAAAAATCCTTAAAAATAAATGGATTTAATAAGCCTAGTAAAATACATGGATAAGAATCATGTCACATTATCATTCCATCAATTCATTACAACATAACCCAAGGTAAAGGAACAAGTTTTATAAACATCCCATAATTTCACCATTGTATAACCAATGGTTAACATCCCGAGCATAAAAAGGGATTAATTTAGAAGGGAGATCATCCATCCAATGTAAGCCGTGAGTAAATCCAAGATTGGAAAGCCCATCATAGATCCTATTGGATTCACGGAAGTTGTGAGTGGCGATGAAGTTAAGCCTAACAAGAGAATTCAAACAGTCCATCTGGCGGGCATTGAGAGGCCAAGCAAGGGGGATGGTACCATTCCAAATGGCCTGAATGATTGTAGAGGAGTCACTTTCTATCCAAATATTGTTCCATTTATATAATCGGGAAAAGGAGATGGGATGGATGGCGCCCATCATCTCAGCTTCAAAAGAGGAAGAGGAACTGCAATATCCCTAAAAGCATCTAAGAATCTGGTCCATGTGATTTCTAAAGATGGCACCACAACCCACTGGTCCCAGGTTGCCTTTTGAGGCTCCATCCACATTGATTTTAATCCATCCCAGAGGGGGAGGGAGCCAAAAAAATTCAAGAGTAGAGTGAGGGAGAGAGTAGATCCCTCCACCCCAATACGTT
Source organism: Viscum album (assembly GCA_963277665.1). Classification (NCBI taxonomy): domain Eukaryota; kingdom Viridiplantae; phylum Streptophyta; class Magnoliopsida; order Santalales; family Viscaceae; genus Viscum; species Viscum album. The sequence continues at coordinate 1,043,722,914 of OY728166.1, forward strand.
TGAGGATCCCAAAGTCACGGACCGAATTGTTGTAGTGAGGTTTTTGGATAGAAGATGCTTCTCGAATGGCCATGAGGATTCTCATTTTTCCTACTTTAATTTTAAAAGCATTATTGAGGAAAATTAATTCATTTATACAACAACATATAATATGAAGAAGATACCCAACAGTCGAAACCAAAAGGTTCTTGATTTTCTATGATGTAGACAACTCCAAGCAACTCTGAATCTGCATGTTGATGGTATAAAAAAGTATCCATCTACACTAAAAAATGTCAAGAATATAATGCCAGAGAGTGGTTTCTGTGTCACAGGAAAGAAAAATATGATTAATATTCTCTCAATGTTGGTTGTAAATATGACATTTAGAACAAAGAGTAATCCAGAAGGTTTTGAAGCAATTATCTGTAGGAATTCTTTGATGGGAAATCTGACAGATTAAAGTAAATCTTGAGGGTTTTATTTAGGTTTTGTCGAATTTATTTATCAAGGGGTGATTGTTGTAAACATTGTTGAAAAATTACTTATAAAAGCCTTTGGAGTTAATAATCCCATTCTGCGCAGGTTCCCAAAAAAATATTTGTTTTTCATTTTTAGTAAAAACATAAAATTACCACACTTTGGAAGGCATCACGAATCTTCAATTTTAAATTTTTTTTAAATCATTTGTAAAAATTTCTTTTATAAATCATATAGTAACATTAAAAAAAATTCAAAACCATTTTAGAAAATATTAAAAGAGAAGAGAATATATTTTCAACTAAATAGAGAAACAAAGTTGATTTTCCTTAATAATTGTATTTTGATATATTTAGTTCAAAAAGAGTGTAAAATGAATAGAAAACTTGTATTATATATAAATAAAAATAGTAAACAAAAATTTATGTGATTATTTATTGTTAAATCATACTATTTTATTTTCATAAGCATAATCAAAACAAATCCCAACAAATAATGATATTGTAATATACAACCCCTAATTTGATATGTTTTGAATCATATTCCCAATGAAATAAAGAACCTAATATGAATATTTAAATCTACAAAAAATTCATAAGAATCATAATAAAATAAATTCATGTGAATTATATATACCACACAAATGAAACATGTTGTTAATAATCCATGTGTCCAACCGAAAAAAAGAGAGGATAATCCTTTACCTATATCCTCAACTTTATTTAGAGGCATTCGAACCTCATGTATAATAAATAGATATTATATATATATATATATATATATTATATACCCATAATTATATATATCAAACCATATATGACATATTTTTAACCTTTTACCACTCGTTCATTAACAATTATTTATTTAAATCACTGTTCCGGGTGATGACTACTTTGTTTTTCATGTATGTTCAGAATCAATAGTTTTGTTCCTTGTACATTGAATATGGTCCCATAAGATACATAATTTTAATCATGATAAAATATAATATATATTCACTATATAAATATTTATAGTAATTCATAAAACTTATTGGAGGAGTAAAAAATTACACAGTTCATGGAGATAGTAGGTCATTCGTACACAGGAACGATGTCTCCAATTTTTCAACGGGTGGAAAAAAAGAAATATAAATATGAACTAAAATTTCCAAATTATTTTTTTTATATGTCATATATATTAATTAAATCCATAATTTTTACGATCTATTTCAAATAAAATGAAAAAAATCACATCCCCTCGCAGAGGCGGTACTCCACATGTACACATGAGCTACATTTTCATTTCCGAATGGATTGGAATGTAGAATCTAGTTGTGATATTATAAATAAAAAAGTATAATTATTCCATAAATAATATATATATATATATACTTTAAATATGTCATTATATCCATCCATGAGAGTAAGTTATTGAAAATGAATGACATCTTTTCGCAATATGGTATTCTGCAGTAAACACATTTGACAGTTCCATTTCCAATTTAATGGAAGATGAGATGGATGTAGGTTATTACTTTATCATAAGAACATATCAATATATAGTATATATAGATTTTTATAATTATAGATGGATAATATTTTATGGAGGTTGTAGAATATATAAAAAAAATATTCTTCATTAATAATGATACTACTTCTTTAGAAAACCAATTTATATTTGCATGAAAAACATTATCAGTAGGGTTTAATAAAAAAATAAGGCCTATAAATTGTGTGTGGGGAATTAAGGAAGAGGTTTGGGGTGGAAGTTTATAAAACAAAAGGCTTTATTAGAGTGAAGAGGATAGAATAGAGGGTACTATTATATAACTAGTGGAGGGGACACACATGATTTTTTTTGAAAAAAAGATATATCCTCATTTTAAAAATTAAAAAAATATCTATAATAGATCATTAAAAAACCTTATTGGGAAAAGGTAAAAATATGTTCAAAAATATTAATTGGGAAATTTTTTAGCACATTTTTACCCATATCCTTTTAGTTTAATACCCAGGTAAATGAATTTTAACATTAACCATTGTAATTAATTTTTACTATATTACTATTCATTGTTAAAAAATATTAAGTTAACAACATTATAAAATATCAATCATGATGATTCAAAATATAGAATAAATTTTTATAAATTTAATTCATAATATTATTAGAAATTAATTTATAATTAAACTTGCAGGAACAATAAAAAAATAGTTTCCCAAAGAAAGAACATTGAAAAGTAAAAAAACATTTATCAAATTTAACATGAAATTAATTCCAATGACCTAAATTTACAAATGCAATGAACTTACCTACATGGGCCCACCTTTCATATAATAATCTGATTGTGAAAACCCCATACTCATCTCAAATAGGCTAGGGGATGATGACCAACACTGAGTGGACATATCCCACACATGGGAGACATTATCCCAATGTATGTGTACACTTTGTTTGCACCCAAAATTATGTACCAACAACTTTGTTATTAGAAAATTGAGAAGATTGGATCCTGTGTAAATAAAAATCATAATTTTCATTGAGAATTTATAAGGAAGAGCTGAATAATCATTCTTAATGAATAAATTCTTAGGATTTAATTTTTATTAGGGAACTTATTATGCCAATATTTTATTCTTTTAAATTATATTTTTATTCTAAATATTTTTCATTACCTTATCTAATGAAATTGGATATCCACGGCTAGATAGCTATTTAGATCAATTCGGGAATATTTAGGAGTTACCTAAACCCTTTTTGAGGGCTAGAACAGCCATGAATCCAAGGGGATATGGTGTGGGAAGGAATAACACCCACTATTAGTGCATATGGTAGGTGAAAGTGGTGTCTAAGTGGGTCATAAAAGTTTTTGGGCCGACCTATGAGGGTGTGGGTGAAATGTTGTTGGTTCCTAACCCCACTACTAGCTAAATGAATCGATGAAAAACCATAGATTATTAAACATTGCCCCTCCTTCTAGAGTTTTAATGTTGGAAATGGATGAGAGGAACTATTCACTTATCTTTAAAAATATAAATATAACCATAGTAACCTGATCATAGAGATCTGATGCATTCAGTCACACCCTTCTGTTGTCTTCAAATTTTCTTGGTCTTTATACACCTCAATGATGCGGGTTTAATGAATCAATCCATTCCTGATGACCACTTGACTCTAGAATCCAACCAAACCAATTCCATCTTCTACAACACCCGATGACCTTAGATGTAGTCTTCATGTTCCAAATAAAACCGGAATCAAAACAAAATTAGTCAATGTACTTTATTCGTCTTATATACAAGACTCTATATGAAATTCATCAATCACAGGAATGATTATTATCATGTGAACACATATCCTTCGAGACACAATGCATGAAATATATTTCTTTTATTCAGATATTTTTTTGATGAAAAAACCCATCACAAGATGTGAAAGTGTATCATGAAACTAAATGATGGACAACCACATAGTCTTTACATGATCAAGAGAGGTTAATCACAAAACAATCATGTGGTCATAATGATATCTTCTAAAGGTTGAGTGTGAAAGTGATGATTCCCATGAAAATGAATGCTAACATCACACATCTCACATGAAAAATAGTGTTTGTTTCCTTCATTAGAGGATTCCACATTTTACATATTTTTTGCAAGAATACATAGAAAACTGTCTAATGTTTTTCATGGACATGGTGAGTGATTATGTGATGTCCACATAGCTATCACACAAAGCGCACAATGATTTTCAACTTAATGTCTAATGACATACCACAAATCAATCATGTGCCACCATCCTTTCATCATGTTTTGTCATGTTTTGATGATCATGTAAAGTCCACCACCACATCTAGATGGTGTGTGAAACACCGTCACTATGAATAGAGTATGATATATCCATGCAACTATTTTATATGAACCATTTTCCTATTTAAAAAAATAACACAAGAAATGGGAAACAATATGGGAGAGGGGAGGAGGGGGAGAGAATTGCGGAAAAAGAGGGGAAAGACACAAGTAGATTGAACCCTATCAAAAGAACCCATCATGTGATCCCTTCAAGGTCACATGATTTCAAGATGCAATAAACACCATGTGATGCCCTCATGTGATACAGTGTTGTGGGGTGCGTTCATGTGGATATGATATGTAACCCTTAAATAGGTTTTCATAAACCCATCATGTGACTCCCTTTGGATCTTGTGACCACTTGCACCCTTTTCATATTAACATGCATTGTCATGTGGCCTCTAAATTCAAGTGAACCAGTGGAAATATATTCCTCTTTCCATGAAAAAATAGTATGTTCTTCCATTCACCCCTCCTTCCATGCATACTATTGTCTATATATCCCTAGCATGATACCCTTGGACATGAAACTTCAACCCTGGAGTGTACCCCTTTACCTTCCACAAGATCCAAGACATGTTCAGAATAACCTATCACATAATACTCTTAAGATAACGTGATAACATCAATCTTAATTGGAATCATGGTTCCCTCATGCGACCGTATACCCATCAGCATAGATCATGTGAAAGTAACCATACATGTCAGATTCAATTATGTGATGCAACATGGATATGTCAGCTTCGATCATGTATAGACTTGTGCACATGACATCTTTAATAATGATATGCACCATAGTATTATTTTTTTGGATTATGTGATAAACCTCATACATTTCATTAGGTTTATATGAATGGACTTTGGCTTATTATATGTAATCATGAAAAACACCTTGTACATGTTGGCCTTGTCTCGAGAAGGCCCCATTAACATGCTGGATTCAATCACCTAAAGACCCCTCAATGTTTAAAAATTTTCAAGTAGACAATCTATACAAGTCAGTAAGACACTAAATAAATTTCAAGGAGACACTAAGGAAAAATCTTGTAGATACCCTATTCATGTCAAAAAAATTCAATGAGAACACTTCAGAATATACCCTCAAACCATGTGAATCCCCATCATGATCCCCTTGGTATATAACTCAACCTTCATATGGGATATATCCATAATGGTATATGGTTATTCACTCATGAAACCCTATTGTAATTATTGGATCCTCATTCCATCAAAGCCTGTTCACTTGGCCACTCATGGTCTCCACCCTCTATCATTTTGAGGATATGGGTTAGATATCATTTATGAGTATCCACCTTGGTGTATGTCCCTTGATATTCCATTTACACTAGTTCATTAGACCAACCCATTTTTGGACTATCTTTCTTCTTCATCCATTAGTGGATTAGGATGAAAAAATAATTTATGAATACTTTGATTCCTATCAAAACAGGACACATAAGATACTTTCCTAAGAGAGATCTCTATTAGGGTTTCTTCGATGTGTAATCCCAACATCCATATACAGTACACACGATGAATTTCAATCTCTTGTTTCTTGCATAGATTTTGAATCATATGATCATAAGAATTTTCAATGATTGTGTCACTTTCATTCTATAATTCCTCCAAATCAATGAAACCTTTGTGTGTATGACCAATTCAATAATATGTTACAATTTCATGCTTACATGGGCATCCACCTGGGTGTAAGTACCTATTGAAATCCCATATTGATAAAATCTAGTGAAATAATCCTCATGAGTATTAATGACCAATCCTAACACATTAGCAGGTTGACAACAAGACAAAATACATGGGTTTTGATTCATTTTATCTCATGATACGTAGGAATCCTTTATCATGTTTCAATACCAGTCCTAAAACATCAATCCTATTCCTAAACATCTATAAATTCATGAGTTCCTGGTCATATAGAAACAAATCCTAAGAAGTCCCTCGTGGTTAAGTTGCAATGGGAACCGTATGGAGGATCTTGAAAACAAATAGATGATTTTAATGATATAACACCCTATTAAAAGTACATGGATTCAAAACCCAATTTTTTTGTTAAGGTAACCAATCCAATAGTGGGTTTTGCGAAAGAGTCACATACATATATGAAGTCTATAAGATAGTCTGGGAGTACGCAATAATTCACCCCCAAAAGGGTGTGATGATCACAAACTTTCATACTCTCAACCAATTTGAGTTCCTAAGTGTCATTAGTATTGATACCTTGAATGATCACATACCTTCAAAAATAAATACAACAACTATTTACATGGGTGAGAGATATTGGGAGTTTCCACCTTTCATGGAAATGAAAATGGTGAACCCTATAATGACTGAAAGTTTTATCCATGGAAATTATCTTCTTATAATTATATCTTATAGTATAATCACATAAGACTACTTTTAAAACACAATCAAAACTTTATAAGTGAAGAAAAAGTAAAATAAAAGGGTATCTTTAGAAGATATGGAACATATAGCAATAGTAACTTGAACTTTGAAATAGTAAGGTGACCGTTATGAATAGTAATCCAGAAAATGTAATATTAACCTCTCCAATGAAAGTATAAATAAAATTTACCTTTTTATAAGTGACAATATGGTATAACTATATCAGTGTATAAGTAAATAAATATTTAAAAAATTATTAATAAGGTGTTTGTATATATATAATTCGGGAATTTTTAATGACAATTGTATGATTAATTTAATAATTTAAATGAGAATTTAGTTTCATTAAATGTATTCATAAATTAATATTTTGAATCTAAGATAACTTTATGCGACCTTAATTAATTTTTCAGAGTGTTAGAAAAGAAGTTTTAAATTGAAATATTTATATTTTTCATGTAAATTGTAATTTTAATTAAATATTAAATTAATCATATTTTGAATATTATTATTAAAAAATTGAGATTATTTTTGGATTCTACACATCTAGTAATGGTTTTTTTGATTTTTTTTGTAATTTTATGATGTACATAAATTTTCGTGTGAATAGTAAACTACAGTATTTCACATAACTAATATATCTTAAATTTCATCATTCATAATGTAATGATGAAATAAAATTTATAGAACATTAGGTTTTTCTATGTTATATTTAATCTCATAAATTTTTACTTAATACAATAAACCCAATTTCAAAACCTAAAAAGAACTATCCAAAACCTAAAGTAAAAAAGTTATTCCTTAATATATCATTTTCTCTTTATTTTCACATTCCTTTTAGTAAATTAATAAATTTAATTATAAATATTATTTAGAGTATAAAATTAATTATATTATATTAATATATGATTTATGTTTTCAAAAAACTACTATTACAAATCTAACATTAGATATATTATTTTATTTAATTTTTTATTCTAAAACACCCCTCCTCAAGTATAAATATCCCCTCTCCCTCACCTTGGAAAACAACTCCTCTAATCTATTACTGAGCATAATATATTCCCAAATTCTACCTATAAAGACTCTCATAATTTTTAGGGAGGTTTTGGAGCCCTCCAACTCTAATAAGCAAGGCAGTTATAGTTTTGTGAAAAAGAAGCTACACTGAGGAGAGAGTAAGACCCTATTAAATATTCTCTCTACTCTTCATCTTTTTTTTATATTACCAGATCTATTTCAAAATATTATTATATAAAATTGATTATATAGTAATTTAAAATTATATTAATTATGTTATCCTACTTTAAATATCATATTAATGAAAAATATAAATTTCGTACTTCCCTTTCCCGCACTATCAACAACATCCTGTTAAAGGCCGGTTAACCATCTACGAAGAAGTTTCCAAAATAATTCTTATAAAAAACTTCTTGTATGGACAATATAAATAATAAAAAATATATTAATATCAAATTATATTTATTATATTCTTCTGAAACTAATTATACTAATTTATAAATTACATTGCATAGAAAGTGAAATCGTCACATGACAGGAAATGATTAAGTAAACTATGATATCAAAATGCTTCAATTTCATCAACGAAAATTATGAAATAAAATCCAATGAATATAATTGATAAATAGTTTTAAAAAATGAATAGAATTATGTTTTAGATCATTTTTTAAATAAACATATATTTATTATTTTGGAGGAGTAGAGGAGATGAAATTAAGCGGAAATTAAGGTAAGAGATCCTCTCCATTTTACTTCTTTCAAGATTTCCCTCAATGTTATGCCCTTTTATGTAAACTTTATTATGATTGGGTATGGTTATGAAAATTCCCCTTACTGTACTCATGATTTTTAAATTATTATATTCCCCTTCCTATTTCAGTAATCCAACTTAAGTACACATGATACCATGCCGATTTTTCTGAGGGATTCAACCCGAACCTCTTTTATTCCTCCGACTTTCTTTATATTTCCTTCTACCTAACTATGGTTAACTATTATTCTTATTTTCATATTCTAAATTCTATTTTATTATGTCAAACTCATTTAACCAGTTCCATTCATCTTTATCTTCCATGGATATACATGTTTTTATGTGATTCCCTCCTCAATACTTCTCGATAAGCAAACATGTTTTAAGGAAACTTCCAGAATTCATATAGGATTTCATGTTCACTCTATCTTCTGTTTTAGGACTCCATTGTCTTTATAGAATACATATTTTTTATTGATAAAACGATCATGTTTCACTCATGGTTTTGTATAAAGGATTGTTCCCTTTCTATTTTAAAGGCTCTAGAGTATTTTCATTAAATTCCTCAAAAATGTTTTTATGCTAAAAATTCTTGATTAATTTTCCTACATGTGGCTAATTATATTTTACATCACATACCATGATACATATATAATTTTATCTTATTAATTTCCATGTATACTTTAGTTCCCTTCATTCATGGACACTTTGGTGTTACGCCATTCTGTTATGCTATGTGTCATGATTATGGCACCCAATTCTTTCCATGGGTGAACCTTATGTTTATGTAACATTGATTATGTATGATTATTTATAGTTAAACATGTTCCCAAAATGATAATATGGGTGTGCACATATAGATCTCCAATTCATTGGATAATGTTATGTCACATGATATGTTGTGTGCAACGGTCTTGGCGATTAAACATGGCTTGTCCTACTATGTTAAACGATCTTGGTGGGTAGCCTTGAATCTTACTAAAGTCATGTTATATGTTTCTGCCTCATTTCATTGGCTATGTTTATATGATTCCATGCTTATATGTTATGATTCCATATGTTCCATTCATTTTTTATCATTATGTCACGCCTTCTAACCCTAGTTCTAAAGCCTTATTCTTATGTCTACTCCCTTAATGGGATATTTAGCTCATCCCTTTGTTCATGTGTTCCCAAGGTACCCTATTAAGATGTATGAGCATAATGGAATTTATGTGATATTTTTTAAAATAAAATAAAGAAGTTTATTTAGTCCCATGTTTTATGTTTTATGTATCTAGTCTTCAAAGACACTAGAATTTACAGTCATTGGCTTGTAATCTGATGTATAATTATGATTAAAATCAGGTAATATTATATGTAAATGGATAGGGTATCTATAGTTGGTATCATAGTATGGTCTAGTTAATTTTGGAGATTAGGAATAGATCACCTTATTAAGAACTATAAGGTTGAGACTATGTATAAGAAAACATCTCTAAATTTTGTTAAGTATAGAGTAAGTGGTTTATCAAGAAAATAAATCCCTGTATGGATACAAATAGATAGAGGCAGCTCTGGCACATATGTACCTAAGAGTTAAAACTCCGACAAGGAGTTTCAAACCTGAATCGGGGTATCCTGGTACATGACAACGATCCTTTCCGCACTCTTGGTTTGAGACTCCCAGGGGATATGATTTGGTAAATTCCTGAAATTAGTACAAGCCATTATTAAGTGAATAAAAAAAATCCCATAAGTATATAAGTTAAGAAATAGACCAAGGATAACCTAGATTTAAACCTAATGAATAAAAAGTAAGGATATAATTCTCCTTTTTAAATTTATCCTTTTATGTTAAACGTTTCATTTTTATGCTCAATAGATAAGTATTCAAGCCCTCTAATTGTATGGTCATTTTCTTAGTTAATGAAGGTAAATAGAAGAAATTGTGCCAATAATCAATGTGATAGGAAATGTGATTATTTCCCTAATGATATGTTTCATATACTGAGAACGGGTGATCAAAAATTCATGACAATACTTGATCTTCTGGCTTAAGTTAAGAATAATAACATGAATCACGTTGAATACCCTCATCCTCAAAGGAAAGAGCATGTTGCCATAGAATCCTTGATCCTGAAAAATCCACCCATGTTTAGCAGATCATCTGATCCCCTCCTCGCAGAACAGTGGAATAACTACATTAAAATGATATTCTACATCCTCCAGTGATTGGAATAAGAGAAATTTGTATTGATGGTGCATCATTTTGATGGTGAAGCTGATCAGTGGACATTGATCTAGAATAAAATCTCCCGAAAGGAAATAGATTCCATATATTAAGGGATATTCAAGAGGATGGTTTTTAGTAAATATTTTCCTCGAACCATCTTTCGTAATACAGAAAAAGAGTTCCTTAGTCTCAAGATGAAGGGAGATGAGTTAATCATGGAATATGAAGCAAACTTTATAAGGATTTCAAGGTATGCCTCTATCTTTGTCATGAACACCGAAAGAAAATGTGGATCGCTTATTTATAGAACTAAAGCTAAGTCTACAAAAAGTGTTCGTGATTCAGGATTTTTACAGTTATGAGGAGATTGTCTATTGTGCCCTTAAGGTTGAAATAGAGATTGGAGACTCTCAGTGGTCTCATGGGATCAGTGATAATAAGCGTAAAATGGGGAACAACATGGGTGGTTCAACAGAAAAACTCATGATAGAATGAAGCATGACTATAGCACTTGTAATTGTTTTTGGAAGAAGCATATTGGGATCTATCTAAAGGGAACCAAGAATTTCTTCAAATGTGAAAAGTTTGGACATATATACAAGAACTACTAAAGGGATATGAAAAATCCCACTAATGTGGAAGATGAAAGGAAGGATCAGATTAATGATTAGTAAGTGGTGCAGTGTTACAATTGCAAAGATCATGGGAATTATGAAATCAATTTTCCAAATCCAAGGGTTGTGAGAGGAAATAAAAAAACCTCCATCAAAACAAGGAAGGGATTATTCCATCACTAATGCTGAGGTGGACCCAGACAATGAGGTGGTGATGGGTACGTTTGTTATTCATTCAAGAATAGAAAACATACAATTTGATCTTGGTTATACACATTCATTTTTATAGTGCATGTTTGGTAGAATTATTCAAACATCACCTCAAATTTTGGAGGATAGGTTATCTGTGAGAACAATGAATAGGGAAATTATTGTGTCCATGGTTTATAACTCCTCCCTAGTTAATGTTTGTGGAATAAACCTCCCTTAATATATTTTTATACTTCCATTGGTGGAGTTCTATGTTATCCTGGGCATGGATTGGCTATCTTTATACAAAGAAAACCTCATCTGTCATGAAAGAGAGATCACTCTTCACATCCTGATAAATCCTCCAATTATTTACAAGTGTAAACAAGAAGATGAATCTCTATTAGAATTAGTGTCTTAGGTGTGGATATTAATTCTTCATGAGAAAGCATTTCTAGCTCAAATGATTGAGATAAAGGAGAGAATCATGAAAAAAACATGACCATCATGAGGGATTACACAGATTTATTCCCAAAAGAGTTGCATGGTCTCCCTTCCAATCGAGAGGTTGAGTTCTGAATTTATATTATTACTTGATCTCTACCTATATCAAAGAAACCATTTAGAAAATGTACTATAGAGATGGAAGAGTTGAAGAAGTAGTTACATGAGAATCTAGAGAAGGGTTTTATATGCCTGAGTATTTCACCTTGGGGTGCACTGGTACTCTCCGTCAAAAAGAAGGATGGGTCATGCACCTCTACATTGATTTTTGTGATCTCCATAAAATCATGATAAAGAAAAAGTATCCTTTGTCGCAGATAGATAAAATCTCCAATCAGCTTTGTGGGCCGAGTTATTTCACTAAGGTAGACCTTTAGTTGGGTTATCACCAATTAAAGGTGAGGAAGTAAGATATTTCCAAGACTGCCATTTCGAATGAGTTGACACTATGATTTCATAGTGATTCCCTTTGGACTAAATAATTCTCCCAAAAAAATAATGGATTTAATGAATAGATTATTTAGATATTACCTTGACAAATTTGAGGTAGTCTTTATTGAAAATTTATGATATACTCTAAGAGAAAGGAGGAACATGAGGAGCTTTTGAATACTTTTCTAAAGACATTCTGAAGGGAGAATCTATATGAAACGTATAGTAAATGTGAGTTCTATATGGAGGAATTTTCATTCTTGGGGCATGTTATCAGCAACAAAGGGATATTTTTGGACCCTTCTAGGACAAAGGCGATTGAGGAGTGTCCCGGGACAACATTTGTAATAGAGATATGTAGCTTTTTGGGTCTATATGGGAATTATCGAAGCTTTGTGAAGAATGTTTCACCATTGTCAAACCCAATGACCAAGATGAAACAAAAGGGAGTAAAGTTTGTATGGACTCAGGAATGTGAATACTATTTCAATGAGATGAAAATGTGGTTAATTAGTGTTCTAGTACTCACATTCCCAAAAAGTGGAGAACAATTGGGGGTGTGTAGTGATGATTCAAAGAAGGGATCATGTTGTGTTCTAATAAAAAATGATAAAGTGAAAGCTTATGCCTCAATGCAGCTGAAAATCCTAGAGAAAACATATCCTATGCATGATCTGGAGTTGGAAGCAATGATCTTTCTATTAAAAATCTGGAGGCATTATCTATATGGGGAGAAGTGTGTGATGAATACTAATCACAAGAGTCTCAAATACATATTCATATAGAAAGAGCTTACATTAAGACAATGAATATGGATAGATCTCATCAAGGATTATGACTGATTAATCCACTACCATCCTAGTAAGGTAAATAAGGTGGGAGATTCTCTAAGTAGAAAGGATCTTGCATCTCTATCAATGAGGATAATTGAAAAGGATATGATTTTATAAGATTTGCAGTGGATGGACATGGGAATAATTAAGGGAGGAACATCATCAATCCTTTATCAAATGATTTATCAACTATCCCTCATAGATAAAATAAAGGATGATCAAATAAAAGATGTGTAAATTCTGAAAAGGGGGAAAGCTATTAGAAATGGGAAATCCTCAGAGTTCAATATTGATGAGGAATGAGATGTATGATTTGGGTCATGATTATGTGTACCATCTGATCCATAGACAAAGAAGGAGCTTCAGAATGATGCACATATATGAACCTTATCTATCCACCTAGAGAGCACAAATATGTATATAGATCTCCGAGAAACCTTTTGGTGGGACGATATGAAAAGAAAGATTGCTAAATATACATCAAAGGGGCCAGTATGTGAACAAGTGATGGTTGAGAGGGAAAAGTATAAGGGTATGATAAAACTACTACCCATACCAACATGTAAGTGGGAGAACATCACCATGGACTTTGTCACTATACTTCCAAGGACATCTAGAGGAAATAATGATATATGGGTCATTGTGGATCGCCTTATGAAAGCAACTCACTTTATAAAAATTTGAGAGTACTTATCATCAAATTGCATGGATATACATCAAATAAGTGGTAATGATGTATGGAGTACCACAATCTGTTGTATCCGATCATGATCTGAGATTCACCTCAATGTTTTGGAAAAGTCTCCAACATGATCTAAGCACTAAACTAACATCCTCAAACTGAAGTCCAATCAGAGAAAACAATTCAAACATTGGAATACATGTTGAGAGCATGTTCTATGGAATTAAATAGAGGATGGGACCATCATCTTCCACTGATTGAACTCTCATACAATAACAGTTCCACTCGAGCATCTGAATGATCCCATATGAATCCCTTTATGGGAAAACCAGAAGAAAATCGGTATTTTGGGATAAAGTTAGTGAGAATTAACCACTAGGACCTGAAATGGTTGCAGAAACATTATAGAAGGTGGAAACCATTCATCAACACATCAAGACATCCAATGTAAAAAAAGAGTTTCTCAGAAAATCATCGAAAAGACCTAGAGTTCAAAGTTGGAGAAAAGATATTTCTCCGTGTATATCTGAGGAAGAGGGTACTGAGATTTGGGAAGAAAGTGTAGATAAGTCTTAGGTACATCAACACATTCTATATCCTTGATCATGTTAGTGTTGTGGCCTATCGACTGGAACATCCCCCTTCCATGTCCAAAGTACATGATGTCTTTCATGTACCTCTCTTAAGGTTGTACATACCAGACGCATCATATGTACTATCTTTTGAGGTGGTACACTTGGAAGATGATCTTTCTGATAAGGAGAAACAACTTAAGATATTTTATCATAGAGATAAAGATCTATCCAACAATACTACTCACCAGGTCAAGGTATTATAGGGGAATCACAAGTTCAGAGAGGGAACATTGGAATTGGTGGAGGAAATGGAGGAAATGTACCCACACTTGTTTATGGCTGAGAATATAAAATGAAATTTTGAGGATGAAATTTCTTAAGGGGGGAGGAATGTAACGAACCAAAGTTTTATCAATGGAAATTACCTGCTTATAATTATGTCTTATAGTATAATCACATAAGAATACTTTTAAAACATAATAAAAACATTATAAGTGAAGAAAAAGTGAAATAAAATGTAATCATTTGATGTTAAGGAACATATAGCAACAATAAATTGACCTTTGGAATAGTAATGTGGCACTTATGAATAGTAAACCAGCCAATGTAATAGTAACCTCCCCAATGATAGTATAAATAAAATTTATCTTTTTATAAGTGACAATATATTTAAATTATATTATAGTATAAGTAAATAAATATTTTAAAAATTATTAATAAGTTTTTTGTATTTATAAAAGTTATGAATATTTAATTAAAATTTTATGATTAATTTAATAATTTAAATGAGAATGTATTTCCATTAAATGTAAAAATTAACTAATATTTGGATTCTAAGATGATTTTATGTGACCCTAAGTAATTTTTCAAAGTGTTAGAAAAGAAGTTTTAAATTTAAAAATTTGTATTTTTCAAGTAAATTGTGATATTAATTAAATAGTAAACTATTCATATTTAGAAAAATATTTATGAAAAATTCAGTTCATTTTGGGATTGTACACATTAAAAAATGGTTAGAGTGATATTTTGGTAATTTTATGAAATAGTTCAATTTTCAGGTGAATAGTAAAAGTACAATTTTCACATAACCGGTATATCTAATATTGCATCATTCATGATGTAATGATCACAGAAACTACTATTACATGTATAACATTTGATATATTATTTTATTTAATATTTTATTCTCAAAACACCCCCTCTTCAAGTATAAATAACCCCTCTCCCTCCCCTTGGAAAAGCATTCCTCTTATCCATTACTAAGCCTAATCACTACCTAAATTATCCCTCTCAAACCTCTTAGAATATGTAGGGTCGATATGGGTCCCTCTAACTCGAATCACCTAGGGATTTATGGATTCGTGAAAGAGAAGCTATACTGAGGAGAGAGTAAGACTATTAAATCTTCCCTGTTTTATTCCTCTTTTTTTTCATTTACCCTATCCCTTTCAAAAAAATTATTATAAACAATTTATTATAATTTAATTTAAAATTATATTAATGATTTTAACCTATTGTAACTATCATATTAATGCAAAATAAAAATTTGATACTTCTATTTCCTGCACTGCCGACAACGTCCTGTTAAAGGTCAGTTAACCATCTATGGAGACATTTCCAATATAATTTTTAAAAACACATTCATGTATGTAAAATATAAATTATATAAAATATATTAATATCAAATTACATGTATTATATTATTTTGAAACTATTTATACTAATTTATAAATTACATTTAATAAAAAGTGAAATCGTCCCAAGATTGAAAATTCTTAAGTAAAATATGATATCAGAAGCCTTAATTTCATCAATGAAAATTATGAAATAAAATCAAATGATTATAATTGGTAAATATTTTTATAAACTTACTATTATTTAATTTTTGATCATTGTTTTAATAAACAGAAATTTATTACTTAAGAGGTGTATAAGAGACGAAATTAAGTGGAAATTAAGGTAAGGGATCATCTCCATTTCACTGTTTTTCAGGATCGTCCTCTAAGTTATGCCATTTTATGTGTAATTACATGGTATGGGGTATGAAAATAAACCTACCTCATAATGTCCTCATGATTTTTAAATTATGATAAACCCATTCTTCTATCATTAATCCCTCATAAGTACACACAATGTCATGCCGATTTTCCATGAGGATTCAACCCGAACCTACTTTATTCCTTCACGTTTCTTTATCACACTTTTTACATAACTAAGGTTATCTAGTATTATTATTTTCATCTTATAAATTCTATTTACATGTTTCAAACTCATGTAACAAGTTCCATTCATAATTCCCTTTCGAGGCTATAAGTATTTTTATGTCATTCCCTCCTCAATACTTCCCAATAATCAAACCTGTTTTGAAGGAAAT
This sequence comes from Viscum album, assembly GCA_963277665.1. Classification (NCBI taxonomy): domain Eukaryota; kingdom Viridiplantae; phylum Streptophyta; class Magnoliopsida; order Santalales; family Viscaceae; genus Viscum; species Viscum album. The sequence continues at coordinate 1,043,739,792 of OY728166.1, forward strand.
TCTTGAATTCTTCTCTGATTTCAAGTGCACTTTGTTTTCTATTTTAATCCTATATTGCATTTATATAATAATTATTTTCATTTTTTAAAAAATTCATGTTTCACTTCAGGTTTTGTATAAAGGATTGTTCCTTTTTCTATTTTAAAGGCTCTATAGTATTTTCCTTAAAACCACTCCAAAATATTTTCATGCTAAAACTTATTGAATAATTTTCTTAAATGTGGTAACTTCTAATTGAAATCACATACCATGATACATATATATTTTTAAATTATGCATTTCCATGTATACTTTAGTTAACTTATTTCATGGAAATGTTTGTGTTACACCCATCTGTTATGCTATATTTCATGATTGTAGTACCCAATTCTTTCCATGGGTAATCCTTATGATTATGTAATATTGATTATGTATAATTCCTTGTGTGGAATTTTTTTTCATGAAAAGTTTATATGGGTGTGCCCAGATAGTTCTCCAATGCATTGGGTAAATTTAAGTCTCATGAGATGTTATGTGTGATGGTCTTGGAAGTTAGCCTAGGCTTGTGCTACTATGTGAAATGATCTTGGAGGTTAGACTTGACTCATAATAAAGTCATGTTTTATATTGCTTCCACATCTCTATGAATCCATGTTTATATGATCACAGGTTTATATGTTATGATTCCATGTGTTCCATGATTTTTTTTATCATTATGTCATGCATTCTAACCCTTGTGCTAAAGCAATATTCTTATGTATACTCCCTTACAGGGCTATTTATCTAATCCCTTTGTTCATGTTTTCCCCAGGGTACCCTATGAAGATTTATGAGCCCAATGGGAGTTAGGGTTTTTTTAATGTTTAAATAAAGAATTTTTTTTAGTCCCGAGTTTTATATTTTATGTACCTAGACTTCAAAGACACAAGACTTCACGACATTTGGCTTGTACTCTGATGCATAATAATGATTAAAATCATATAATTTTATGTTTAAAAGTATAGGGTTTCTATAAACCCCATTTGAAATCATGTGATAACAGAATAACTATGTCATTATAGGCATCGAGCATCTTGTCTCCCAAACCCAGACAATCCACACCATTCATTTTTTAAATAATAGTAAACCCAATGTTAAATATTTCAATAATAAAACGTAATAATGGTCCCTTTCAGGTATGAATTTTATCTATGTACATTCCACAAAAGAGAAATAGTTGAACCGATAAAAAGAATAGAAAATTGTGTTACCCACGCATAGATAATTGGGAATGTTCTATACATGAGATGATGCACTGATTAGAGACATTATTATTTTCTATCTTTATAACTATAGATACTTCTCTCACAAACATCACCTTGACATGAGATCATGTCATCATCATGTGAATGTTCTGGAAATTCATCAAAGTTTTCAGCCTCCATGGGTTACAATAAAACATCACCAACCGGACCCCTTTAGCTTTGGATGGGAAACATGATGGTCTAGAAACACCAAAGATGTGATACGATCTCGACCCTTGAGGATGCACATAGAGGCATTTATATTATGAAGACTACAATCCCACCCCATTCAAGGAATGTAATACTAAAATAATTGATTACCTTTTCCATTACCAACCACTTCAGATGCCTATCCTTAGATTACAACAATTAACACCATCCTTACCTTATTATGGTGGAATAAGGAGTCAACCATGGTTTTATCTGGATTTATGATCAGTATAGGAATCCTCTTATAAACCACCATCACCATCGTTATCTTTCCAATTTCCCCCATTCACCTACAAATGACACTACCCGACTAGTTTCCACTTGGGATACTCATTCTCAGGTTGTAATGAGATCTCATCAGGTGTGGAAATCTATTGATTTAAGCGAGTGTGCTTATATAACCAAGTACACTGATAGATCATGTTATTATATTCCATCCGTGCCTAGCAAGAAGGGGTATATCCCTACTCACCTAGATCAAGTTTCACCATATATTCTGGCAGCAAGCATTGTGGAGGAAGATATACTAACCCACACATATGAATCCGATCAATATATCCTGATGGAGCAAGGAGGGTAAGAAAGGGCTTGTATAACCAATTTAATGGAAGATATATTCTACTATATCGTATAGACTGAGAAAGTTCATGCCTATATTTGTACACATACTTTACTAAAGTGCCACTATATTTTTGAAACAATAGAAGATCTCCACATGCATATCCTGGAATTGATGTAGATATAGGGAGAGATGCATATTCATATCCCTATATCTAGAGTATAACATCACTATGATCAACACAAACAAGAGGATAATTCATAGAATGTTTACATTCTTTCTCCCATCTAAGAGGATTATTGATATATCATGACAAAGGATGATCCTTGAGATGTGAATAATATTTCCATTATTATTAGGGATCATAAACCATGATTTGAAAACACCTTAGGACAACCAAAAATTCTTAATAGAATATTTAAAAGGCATAGGATCAGGATCCTATCAACTATCTAATCAGGTTTTTTAGTATAATTTTTCAATCAACTCATGGTAGGCTCATATCCCCAACAATGAAGTAACTTGGAATAATAAAGCAACTTAAAAGAGATTAGACAATATCCCTACTACCATCAATGAGAGACAAAAATAAAATCCTTCAATGGCTATATGGGTGGAGGTTCATACCCCTTATCCAATTCCAGTGGTCTGTCAGGATATTCCATTGGGGAATGCATATTTGAACCCGACTCATACCCTTGCTTCAACCAAAGATGACCAACATATTCTAGAAACTACCCAATGGAAGGCTCATATCCCTACCAGTGATATGAAATATCACCAAAATATTCCAGTAGATCCTTATTAGTGGGATCATATTCTCTCAATGATAGATGATCATCAACATATTCTTGATGATCTTCATGTGGAAGGTTTATATCCTTTTTGAATCCCAAAAGGCACGTCAGTATATTCTATATATGATGAAAAATGAAGCTAATATCCACAATCAACTAAATTATATTGTACTGAAGGTGGTGCGATGCATATATGTTACACCATGATGGTCTGCTAACACATCATCGGAAGAAAAAGGTGAAAATTACCTCGATAGTCCTTGATAGACCTGTGGGGATCCTTAATTCCCACCGGGTTTCCGAATTTATAAATTTAAAACATGAATCCAAAATAACCCTAAACTACAAGGTATTATAGGATATGCAAGTCTGAGGTCATACAAATAGAGATAAGGTTGGAGAAAATATTAATTAAATTAAATAAAACTAAATTAATTAAGATTTTATGAAATAAAATCTAAATTACTGAGCCTTGGATTTGTAAAGATGGCGGGAGAATACAATATAAAATTTTTGCTGAGAAGCAATGATTCCATGTTCATGAATGATAAGGTATGAAATAATTAATTAGAAATCATAGAGTCATTGTAATTGGGTCGTAGCAAGTACAATGGTCATGTAAAATGTTCATAATTCTAAGTTCTCCTTTTCTCATGGTCCGATACATTATATTAAAAAGAATGACTAACATAAAACCATAATTAATCCTAGGATACAAACAAACACAATTTTTATAGAGGAAGTTTAAATCCAAGATACCATATTAAACCAATTTATTCATTCATTCTTGGTAATGGTCATCCTCAAAGAAAGAAAGAATATAAACTCAATATCTAGTACTTATCACAATGGTCAACCAAGAAGAAACCAGAAAAAGGAAAGAATTAAATAAAAAATATGAAATCCCAACATGAATTGTAATAAAATATTAAATACCTCATACATTAAATACTCATTCAACATGGATGCCACAACATTAATAAATCACCCACTCATGCTAACCACTAGCGGGTGGAGAAAATAAAGAAATTAAAATCCTACAGAAAAGTGGTGAAGTAGTAGGTGCACCTTCATCCGGTGGTGGATCCTTGTCGAAACATGCATCCAAGATTTATTTTACTAGAAGTAGGTAAGCCATCTATATATATGATTCAAATTTGTTTTTACCAATATATTTCAAGACGTATAATGAGATTACACATTGTGTAATCCCAATTTGTGTTTTCCTCCAAGAATTTTGAATCTATGGAAATCTTAAACGTGGATTTGAAACATTGACTGATTTTTACAATGTGAAATTTGGACTCAAAACATGTAATCCTTAAATATTTAGATCCCATGAATCTGAGTGCATTTATTCTCCAAAAACATTTCCCGAAAAATGTCAAGTTGTGAAGTTGGTATTCACAACGTGTAATGATGTTTCATAGTGTGTAAGCTAGTATTGACTAGTTTTTGTGGTGATAGTTGTATTCAACATGTATGCATTGTGTAATTGTATTACATGGAATTTAATAATCCATTTTCCAGAATTCAAGCCTTATTTATCTTCAAAAATATCGCATCTTTCTGATTTTCTTCGGTCATGACACGAAATTTCATTATGCCCCTATTTACACTTCATTTTATTCCTTTTTTTCACAAATTCATCGTTTCCATCAATAAAAAATAAAACAATTCAATTAACTCAAAAATAAGAAATATTCATAAATTAAATACATAAATCAATATATAAAACCTTATATTAATTAAATACACTTATCAGTCCTCCTCATGATAGTATAGAGATGGATTATGGGGACTATACCCTCGACATTGTCTATAGACAACCTCCCAATAATGATATATTTCACAAAAAAAGAAAATCCCCAGCTTTTCTTGACACCTTAGTTTAGCATGGTTCTAGAAACATTGATTTTAACCGTATATGGTTTCCCATAACCTATCACCATCCCCTCACCTTGGTTTACATAAACCTTAAGGAAATGAACTATGTGGTCTAACATGTTGGAGGGATATAGCTTTGATGAAGAAAAATAGGGCATATAAATGTGTAAGGAGATTTCCAAAAACATCATTTGAACTATGTTTTTTCCTATCGATGCTTCTTACTATGGGGTCCCAAATGAACCGTAGGAGTACTGAATGCCTTATCTATGATAGAATATATGGGTGACCCATCAATAATTGAAGACTAAAAACCTATCTAATGAAGAATATGAGGGTCACATAAAAATAACAAATTCACTCTATTTTCATCTAAAAATGGAAGCGTTCTCCCTGGCCAGGGACCCATGATCAGAAGATCATAAAAAAACCTACATCAAATTTTCCTTTACAACACGAAAAATCTTCAATTATAGATTTCCAATTCCCCACCGGACATTCGTATATGATTAAGGGAAAGTATGGAGAATTTCACTTTACCCTATCCATATGATAAAAAATATCCTAGGATATGGCGCTGTGAAATTTCATAGCCATAGAAGAGATCAATGGATTGGGTCACATGTGGGAATGCTTCACAATAAAACAAATCCTATCTCCTTTGAGGATGCTAAGATTCCACAAATAGAGAGATAGGGCCTTTGATAGACTACTATGTTGGTCCTCTCATTAAAATTAAAACAACACTCAAACAAGGAATCCAAATTCATGAGATACCTAATGGTTTCCCATATAATGTGACTCCTATCCTAGGAATCCATTACACCCAACCCATGTGTGAATAAGACAACGCCAATTCAGGTAGATCGTAATAGCAATGTAATTTCCCAACCCTAGATTCCCAGATTCGGTGCACTATTTTAATACATTGGCATGATTACAAGGAATCAATTCCCAAAAGACCAATCAGTTTAGCAGTCCTAGAAAACTGATTACATACATGAATGTTACAGTACACTTTCTAACATACAAAAAAAATAATCCTTTGAGAACACCATTGTTCCCATAGCTTAACCCTACATCTCAAACATTAAACACTTCTTGGGATCCTGGGAAAATAAAACATAAGAAAGGGGTGAGCTTAGATGCTCCGTAAGGGTAAATGATTTAGCGATAGATAATATAAACAATATGCATGGTGAATAATTGAAAACACATTCCTTTACATATAATAAACACAAACACTTTATGGAAGAAATATGAGTTGAGTAAATAACGCCATAATAAAACATAGTCATGGGTATTCTACTAGTCGAATAACCACATGAACCATCAATATTATTTTCATAATGAGAGAATGTATAATGCCAGATATTCTGAAACATTTTTTCAAGGCCTCATCCAAGACTTCTAAAAATGATTAAGGCCTCATACAAAACCATAAATCAAATTGGGAAAGGCCTCGGCAAATTCAACATTTATTAGTCTCATGAGACCTACCGATGCACGAGAAGCTATAGCAGGTTCCACCAGTCACTTACTAAGTCCAATACATTCCTCATGTGAAAAGGTTGAAATATAACATAAACATTCATATTAAAAATAGCATACGAAAGGTCAATACTTTAACCATAAACCAGAAATAATATAAAAATAGAACATCCACAGTCAAACATATCACAAAACCTTCAATACAATATGGAAGTTTTGAATCATAATAAATCATTTCAAATAAACATAAAATCCACCACAGATGAAATCAAAACCTTTTTTTAGAGAAATGTCTCTTTCTATTTTGAAATCATTTAATAGTCACATAATTATAAAGAAAACAATAATTTTGAAAATATTATTATAATCTTGTAAGGGAAGCTTTGATGATGTTATAATGGCAGAAAATAGCCGCACCTTTCGTATAAGTTAAAAAAGACATTCTTGTCTTAATTTTGTCGAAAATGTCATAAAGTACCCTATTTAGAAAATGACGAAAAGATTACTTTTGAAAAAATATAAGGTTATAAATTAATTTACCCCTTTATCTAGTAAAAAATGTCTTTAAATAAATATTTAAGATACATAGATGTGGATGATAAGGAGGTCCCAGTAGATACTTACGTAAAAACAACCTCGGATAATATAGAGATTGTAGAATTAAACCTTACCTAGCACTTTTCTTTGATAGAGGGTACATTTAACCTCCTTTATAATGACCATAGTATGATATTAAATTATAAACAAACCATATTGAAATTTATTATGTCATACATGATTCATTTATGACTTTATACAACCCATCTAATAATGATTTCCTTGTTAAATTAACATTTTGGGTAAGAATCGCTTTCTTTATCGTACGTGTTTTAGCATGTTACTCTTGATTGTATCACTTAGATAAAGATTCAAATAGTTCCAGATTATAAAACATGATTTATATATCATATATATTTAGAATATAGAAATGTATAATAGACCAGTATATGAAATGGAAAACACCGTTTATGGAGACAGTAGTCTGTACGTACGCATATTCATTGTTTTCGTTTTCATATCGTATTGAACGGATATAAGTGAATAAGATACATGTAAGTATTTAAATAAATAAATATATATATATATCCAGTAGAATTATTATGTCATATATCACATACTTATTAGTAATATATATTTTTATAACTGTCGATGAATGGTGAATGTGGAAATGAATCTCATCGCGTCGTGGAGACGGTAATCCGTACATACGCACGAGATACAATATCATTATTTTGATTTAAAATAGTATTTAAATAGATGGTATATCATAAATAAATAATCATTAACATGTTATATTTATTATTTTCATCAATTATACATCATTATTACACCAATCCAAATAATAATGTATTGAATAACAACTACACCACGACGTGGAGACGGTAATCCGTACATACGCACGTATGGTGACATGTATTTCATAGGATTTATAAAATAATGAATATGGTTGTAAAATATTTATAATAACATCAAATATATAGAAGATACTAGAGTTATTGTTTTAGAATGGAAACAAAAAAGAAAGAGGAAGTGGAAGAAGAAAAGAAGTTGAAAGAGGTGATGAGATATTTACCTCTTCTTCGAGTTATTACTTTTGATTTGATAAAAAGGGCTCCTTAGGTTGACTTTTTTATCAAAATAAGGCCTCTAGGATAAAGTGAGGAATGTTGGGAGGATATTTGGGCAGGATTTAGATGATCCAAATGGCTTTGGAGGTGTGATTTTGAGAGAAGGGGAAGTGCCCTTTTATAAGAGGGGCGAGGGTCACTTTAAGAAAAAATTAAAGTATAAATTTATTATACAATCATATTCGGTTTATAATGGTTCCAAATGAATTTATTTCGAGAAATAGGTGGTTATGGGTTGCAATCTTTTCAACAAATATGTTTTAGACAAGTTTAGGTTACCATTGTAACCCTATCTTCTAGATTTAACTCTTAGTTAAATAGTTTAACTTTTACCGTGTCTTCTTGTATTCTTACACTATATGGTTAATAAAATTACTATAAAATTTCAAGAGAACCTCAGGTGTCTCATTAATGACATATATAATATTATTTAATACCTTTGGACAAACCTTAAAAATTTAGAAAAATTATATCAACCAATAATATAGTATTTGTTTTAAATATTAACTTATGTCAATTTTGATACTATTTGGTATTTTGTTTTTGCGAAAGTCATAAAAACTTGATTAATTCTAAAAAGATACATTTAATCATACCTAAAATGTCATATTCACATATAAAATTCTTGGATGTCATAAAAATTTTGAAATTATTTTTATTTTAATATTTATAATACCATTTATTTGATTCTTTCATTAATAAGGTAATTACTGCATCATCATTGTGTCATTAATAAATTTAATTATTTAATGTCTAAAAATTATAAATAAAATACCATTATGTATGAAATATTTTTATATTTATAATTAATATTTATAGTCTAATTTATCTTATGTATAACTCTATATTTAAAATTTTTTAGTTATTAATCTTTGATTTTAACTCTTTTAACTCTTCTTTAAATAAAATAATAATAAATGAATTAATGTAATCCAAGTGGACCTAAAGGGTCATAATTTATTCATAAATTTGTTTTTGGTCAAATTACACTTATCCAATAGAATTAGGACATTATTTAGGGTAATTTTGATATTATTTTTACCATTAATTACCCTATTTACTTTTAACCGTGGTAAATAAAAGTCAAAAGTTACTATTCACCAAAAATTATTTTCATCTAATGGAACCACATTTTACTTCCAAATATTAACTGTTTCTCTCGTATATTTTAAATTCAACTCATAGAAGCGGTAAAATTATGTTTTATGCAAATTTGCAAATGCTTCTAGAAGGTGGGTAAAAGATGGTAAAAAGTTCAATAAAATTTTATATATCTAATATTATTATAAAATGACTCTAATGAACTACATTGAACATATATAGATATTATGTATCTATTTTCACCTAAAATAAATTTAAATAAAATAACTAATTATTTAAATAAAAAGTCATTTTTAAACAATAACGTAGTGTTTTTCACTATTCATAAAAAATTGAATGTTTTCAGAAAATTAAAAAAATTCATCCTAAGATAATTTTGATATACCAAAACCAAAAATGAAGTCCATTTTATGAATTTAAAAATCTAGAAGTTGCATTAATTAATTTTAAAATAATTCCCGTTGTGGAAACCAAAAAAAATATTTTTAAGAAATAATAACTATCAAAATATTGACACTTGTTTATGTCCTATTTCAAAGTGAAATTACATCTAATGACCAAAATTGGATTAAATGGTCAAAATCTAATCTAATTATAATTCCAAACCATTCAAATTATTAATTTAACACTATAAATTATTTTTATTAAAAATGTTGTTTTCAGTTAAAATTTAGTATTTTTCACTATTCACCCAAATATTAAAGTTATCAGAAAAACACTAAAAATTTATCAAAAATAAAATATTATGTCATAATTCTAATGAAGATGTTTATTTTTTCAAATTTAATATATAAAAGTTTCAAATATTGGATTTAAAAAAGGTTCTCCATTAAAAGGTGGTAAAATTGCATAATGTTTTTGAAAAATACTTATTTTATTTGAAGAAATGAATTTATTATTACGTTAGGTCTATGAAACTCATAATATGGATTCTAAAATTTTAAGGATTACATAAAGTTGAAAATTAATTTAATAAAATTCATAATTGCTTTTGAATGGCTAGTTTGGTAAGTCATCGTGCGCTTGAACTCAGTGTTTCATGTAGTGCAAATTATTGAATTATTTTGAAGAAATAACGTACTATGAAATATTGAGGTGTTACATTCTTCCTCCATGAAATCCATCCAAGAGAAAACCTAGTCTACAATGAATGGGGAATTATTATATAAATTATTGTCCTATGATTCATTAGATCCTAGAAAAAGGATCAGAAAGTGCCAATATTTTTCCAAAATCAACCCCACCCCACAGGGCCAGGGGAATTTTTATCATTATCATCACCCCTAATGGAATATATCATTTCTAGTCTTTTTGGTAAATGTCTAAATCCTTCATCATATTAGTTCTTATATCTACATGACACTCCTCTTTCATTTGGGTCCTTCATGGAATGTATGATTGAAAACTCTCTTAAGGTAAGAATTCACAGACCAAGATAGGGGGAGAATTAGAGAAAGGTAGTCAAAACCAATAAGGTTCGTAATCTATGATAGTTTAGTAATACCAGGGGTTAGAGAAATGACCTCGATTCAACCCTTAAAGGAGGGGGAAGTGGTATAAAACCACAGTATAACATAGAGAGTTATTGGGTAACTACTATCCCATGATATGTATCACTTAATATCATCACCACCAATAAAAAAATAATGGGGACCATGATGAAAATGAAGAGATATACAACAAAAAAATATACCTTTAGAGGTAGGATAAATGGATGCATAAATTGAGGATATACATAAAAGAGTTAGATAATGATCAAGAACCTAGCACATATAAATGGTGTGTTTCCATCTCCTCATTGTAATTATTACAAGGATAAATGGAAAGGTGGGGCTACATTCCACTCACTGCATAGAATATCTGAAATCCCGTCCATAATGGAATTGCTAGATCATTATGAAACTGAGATATAGAGCCTTAGAAAACTAAATGAGGAACGATTGTGGGGAAATATTCTCATTGGGTATCACCTTAAAAAAAGTATATATATATATATATATTTATCCTCACACACATAAAGAGATATATAATCATCCTAAAATGGAGAAATTTGAACATAATTCTATCTTTGGATCCTAGAAGTTAGTCTTCACAAATGAGGAAGTTGGGGATGATTGTAACATTTCTTCACTATATAGATAACCAATCCCTACTGAGGGTGATCATATGGTCCTATCATTATTCAAAAATCATCATTATATGATTTCTAAGACCCCACATCATGCCCCACCCACTCCCTGTATACTGTAGGGGGTCCATATAGTGATACCCTTTGAACTCCCCAACACCATCGATTCCTAAGTTGATCAAATGGAATCCATGGAAGGGTGGTTCACACCAATAAATCCAAAAAATAATTCATATATTGAATGGGTGGATGAAAATTTCTCCCACCCTATTTCAACAACACTATCCTATCAAAATTTTATAGAATGGGAGATCTTGAATAACTTGTCATGCATTTCACATCCTAATTCAACCTGATGATGGTCACTCGAGACATGAAATAGCCGTCCAAACTGAGATGTTTTGTAAATACTCTATTTGAGACAATCATAGTTTGGTACAACAGCATTCCAGCAGTATCTTTTCTAGACTGGGAAGACCTTCACCATCAATTACTTTAAAAATTGTGTTGCATTCTAAGAAAAATAATGATGGTTGTAATCAAAATTTGAAATCAATGAAAAAAATGATTGTGTATCTCTCTTTTTCGCTAGATGAAATTATTTAATGTATTAACTCAGTATACCAATCTATCACGAAATATTATTTTATCTTTTTGTGGATAATATCTACATTGAGATATAGACACATTTGATATTGATGAAATATCCAGGTATATTATGTGATTTCATATAAATGGAATAATTTCTATGAGAACCCATTCCAAAAACTCGATACAAATCTCATCTCACACCCACAATGCTAGGAAAAAAGTCATACTAAGGTAGAGAATACTTTTATTAACCTCAAACTAAAAACAATTCCCATTAAAAAACCAAGAATTCCCCATATAATATGAAACCTCTTGTCGAGCAGCATCAACAACAAAACTTCCATCAACCAGAGGTGAAGAGATATTAGAGTTTCCAGTAATATGTCGAACAGTTAAACAAAGTGTTTTCGTTTTGAAATGAATAGGTTATGGGTTATTTCTTCATGAATATTGAAAATATCATACTCATGAAATTGGATCCAAAGATACCCGTTGTGGTAACCATTAGTGATCTCCCTAAATAAAGTTCTTATCATAGAAGAACAGGTCACACCTTCTTGTACTACTTTGTCTTCAAATATATTCACCAGATCATGGATAATTATGTAAAAGTCATTCAGTGAAAATATTTGGGACATGTGACATATCTGATTATCACCCAACTAGAATAAGAGAGTGAGTGGAAAGAAGATCTTGATAGTATTTCATTGAAGTTTGATAAATGAATGACTCGAATAATAGTTGAAAAATCTCATACCAAACTATGAGCATAAATTTATAAGATATTAAAAATCCCAGAACCTAGGGAGGTACCATTTTATGTGCCTCATTGAGGCGGACATAATTATCAGACATAAGAAAAGTCATGGGATAAAGAGTCATATCCAACTACCACATGAACTCAGACATAGTTTTTGGAGAATAAAAACCACCCCACCAAATGTAACCCTCATCAGATGAAGAGATCGATTTTTTTCTATTAATGTATTTCACATAACATATCGCTTCTATAATAATGAATACTCCCCTGAGTATGATCTTCTTATACTTGATCGGGGAATCAGAGGCTAAGGAAGTAGAAGCCAAGGGTAAAGTGGATTGCGTGGGAATGGAGTAATCTAATATTAAATTCACATCCTCATAGAATCCATATACATAGATGTGACCCATAAGTGAACCCTTCATCAAGAACAATAGATTCATCGAGATACCTTAGATCCATTAAGTGGTCATTTAAACCCAATTATATCAAACGATCGACTAGTAGGGGAATTATTTTCTATGTATACCAATGAAAGGGGTAGGCCAGTGTGACCTATGACATTTCCAATTGATTATCCCTTGACCACTACCCAATCACCATTCTTGTCAACCTGAAATTACTTAACTCCCATGTCACATGATATGGAGAAAACTCACCTCTAGAGGCATAGACCTATAGAATGAAAGTGCAATATTCTGAAGCATTTGTCATCAATACCAACCAATATCTCAATCCATAACACCCTTCATATTTTAAATTAACTCAGAAAGGCTATTATTGAGGCCCTATGGAATCCTAAATATTTTGATACAAAAATTTATGCATGTAAGGATTTCAGAGAAGATACTACTCTAGAAGAATGTCGTGACACCAACTCTTTCACGTAATAGGACCAAAAGGATGTTATCTATCATCCTTTGAGGAGATATGGTAAATAATTATTCTAGGATCAACCTCATCCTAATATGGATGCTTCAACATTTTGAATACAGAGAGGAAGACTTTTCTCTAGAAAAATGAAATATTCAAGGGTATGATAGTAGTGAGTAAATGTATATGGAAAGATCAATCTTATTCATCAATTTAGGGATCTCACATCAAATGTTGATATCATAGTTTTATAGTAAAAAATCATACTATTTTTATATTGGATGACCTTGGATTCATACCCACATGGGAAGACCTTCAATGTTTCATCAATATTTGATATTCCACATCACTGGAAGGGTAAGAATACTGGATGTTGATATCCCAACCTTTGAGTCTTGTGAATCTGTATTATCTAAGGAAAGTTTCTGCAAGAGGGAAGGAAACAAACCAATGGTGGATAGTTATATGTTGGTTCAAGATCCCATTAGACTGGGAACCTCCCCAAAAAATCCCTAGATCATTTTCCAATACAATTATGTGTTACCCATAAACCTGACCAAAAAAATAGATTTCATCCCTGCATGTTGTTGTGAAAAAACAAAAACTACACTAGACCATGTCCATGATATAAAAATTGCCTTAGTTGAAGTGGGTTCATCAAAGGGAAGTCAGAATAATGATCTATCAAGATCATATAGTTCCCATGATCCATTATAAAATTTTGAAAATTACCACAAGACATTCTTCGCAACTCAAGATTTCTATAACTTCCTTTTCCATGGTAGCATCATAACAGATGAAAATCATCCTCGAATCACTCTGTAACGAATCTGGAAGTTCCAGATGTCAGTTTCTCTTCTCATGGCCATTATTATCTTTATTGGGATATAGATGACCTTAAATTACCAACCACAGATACAAATAACCCTATGTACATAGAAATAGAAGAAAAATAGTATGACCATAAGAATGCTCCTTTGGAACATGGGGATGGAGTCTCCACAACCATCAATAAAATTAGTCAGGTGAATCTAGAAATAGAAAAAGACCTGTTACCTATGATGATTAGTGTTATTATTCTCCATTAAGTGTTGTAGATGTAAATTTTATTTCTATTATAATAGCAATACACATTCATTGAGATTATATTGTGATTTTAGGCTAAAACCTATTGCGACTATTCAGCACATAGGATTTCCTAATAATAACTGTGCTTTTTAGTAGGAATCTAGGTGAATTTACCCCTCTTATTGTTCTAAGATATAACTATATGTTTAAATATCGATCAAATATAACAATTCATGAAAGTTTAAATTACCAAAATAGATCCCTAACATCATCCCTTTCAAAAAAAAGAGTGGACAGAGCATGATCTACATTGATTTAAGAAATATTAAGAGAAATTATCCAAAGGATTACTTCCCATTTCAAATTACATATATTTTGATCTATGAAACTGGTAGATTCAAATTCCATTCCATTATAGATGTGTATCTAGGTAATAATCAGATAAAGATGACCCCTAAAGATATGAAATCTACTAATTTCATAGCACCTTAGGGGATATTTTTCTACCAGGACAAGAACATTGTATTAAAGAATCCAAGATCCACTTACTAATAATCTATGCATTATATCATTGAAAATTTAATTGTATGAACCATGAAATGATATATCTATGACCTGATTTTTAAATCTCAGCAGTATTTTGATCACCTCATTAATCATCATTCAGTTTTTAGAAAATTGTAGCAACATGGTGGAAGATGAATATTATAACGTGTAATTTCAAATTAATGTTAGTATTTTTATTATATTTATGTTATATTAACACTTCATTGATGTTGATATATAAAATAATAGTGAAATACTAGAAATTACATCTCCTCAGAATCAAAAATAACTATGGGATTTCCAATGATCTCTTGGAGCACTCCTCAGACAAAAATATGTGGGGAATGAAAACAATCTCTAATATCTCAACAAAAAGATTTTAGATAATGAAACTCGTTATCTTGATATTACAAAGAGCTACCTCACACACATATTTATAGTGAAATTGATGAGTCATTAATTTCCACTATAGAAATTCCACCCAATACATCATGCCTATCCAATCAAGTACATTCTTGGCCGCCCATTGTTCAATGGACATTTTTCTTGATGGGTGGTTATCCTACAACAGTATGACATCTAATACATTGCAAAAAATAAAATTAAAGGGAAATAATTGGTAGATTTTTTGGGTAACATTCCACCCTAGAAAGAACACTAGTGGACATTGAACTTCCATACAAAGAAGTTTTTTATTCCCATAAAACTCCCTGAATGTGAGTGATGTATTTTAATAGTGTATCCTAAAGACCTATTGGAAAATTAATCGAAAAAATAAATCTCAACTATGTTGATATAAAAATTTTATTGGTTTCCCCAGATGAAGTAATTGATCCCAATTTTTCTCACAATATGATTGTTGCACCAATAATGACACATAATTCTAAGCCCTTGTTGTCTACTTGGAGCTGGCCCTATAGTTTTAGATAGTTTACCTAAATATGAAAGTGGACTTGGAATCAGTATTCAAACATATCAATGGTGTTAATTCCTTCCATAATGAAGAATACCCCCCTCATTGGTTACATTAGAGTATTGATGAAAGAATTCCATTAAAAAACACTACATATTGTACTTCGATATTGAAATGATCATATAGATGAAATGTACCATACATCCATAGTACTAGTTGATCCCAGTTTGGAAAAAGTGATTTTAAATGTCACACATAAATGACTAGTCTCAACACTCATCATATATGACATAGAGAAAATCAATCATTTCAACAATATCCGATATAATGATGAGCCAATATCCAAACCATGATGGATGGATCTATAATAGATTAATATGAAAATTGGACCCTCCCATCACATAATGATAATATGGAACATAATTGATGACAAAAATAAATAATTCATCTTTTAGGATGGAAAAAATGAGAAAAAATCCCTTTATAATTAAGGAATTTATGGATGACTCCATAGATGAATTGTACTAGGAGAAATTACTTCCATCAAGGAATAATTTCAAGTAGCCGCCTTTGGGGATCACTAGTAAGGAATAAAAATATCCCACAAAATTAATCGGCTTGGTTAGTACAAGAAAACAATTATTTAGGAAATTTTGAAGTTATCCATGAAGTGTTAGACATGATAGATTACTGAAAACATCATCCACCTATCCCACAAGTTTTCATACACAATTAAGTATTCTTGGTCATTCTCTATATGGGGAATGGATGTTGTGAAGATATATCCCCCAAATACTACTAAGAAATTTAAAAACATCTATTCTTTGACCGAATTATATTAGAAATGTACTAAAACTATAACCATCATGTAATTCATGATGAATAACATCATTAAAATTTTAAAATAAAATATTACCACCAAATTTTGTATCTCTCACACGATGTTGATAGATAATAGAAAAACCATATGTTATTCCAAGATGATGAGACTGTATTAGGAATATAACATCAAGTCCAACCATTCACCACACTATTATGTAGAGTAAAATAATTATATAGAGTCTTTTAAAAAACTCTATAAAATATACTCTATAAAACGGTGGAACATGATAAGAATTTTTTTCCTACAAGATCTTTCTTGCTATAAGGGACTACCATAACACCCCAAAAACTACCACAAAAAATGGAATGTATTCATTAGTTTAGGTAATAGAAGTAATGTTTCCCATCAAAGATTAGTTTCCCTCACTCTAAATCACTATTTATGGACAACTCTCAAATAATGAACAATCATAGAAGTTTTTTGATTCGTTTGAATGTCTTGATGAGAAATTTTTTAAAATGTAGTAAAACCTCAAATTTCATCAGAATTAGATCACATGGGACAATAATAAAAATGTTCACCCCCACTTAGTACTCTATTTAGAAATTTTATTTTATATTAGAACCTCAATGATATCAGGGAAACAGAGTCAAATGATGTCACCAAAGTGGTAGGGGACTTACATCATACATAAAGAATGTTATAATAGAGTTTACTAATTGGACATGATGGTTATGGAATGTTTTACTCCCCCACTAATGTGAGGTTTCTTAATAATTACTTCACACAGCTGCTATCATAAAATCATAGTCCTATAAACATTACTTTAAACGTTATAAAATATTATTTATTTACCAAAAGATGTTAAACTTTAAAGAATATGTCCTTACGACATGACATTAAATAAAATGGATGATGTACTTACTCCATTACATTAAAATGTACAAAACGTGTCATTCAACATGAATTTAAACTACATGAAAGATGTTTCTTCATGAAAAATTCACCAGAAATGAGATAGATCTATATAGATGAAAAAATGATGTTCCCTCATCCCTATGTGTGAGTCAAGATCTATTTAAATAATTATTTATAAGAAAAAAATATTGATTTATTCCTATTATCACGAGATACGAAGTGATGTCCGTATCTCAAATCCAGCGTCCAGTTGGAATATAAATGAAAAAATATAATCTATCTATGTATGGGTCAAAACTATGCATGAAATTTTCTATTATAGATCTATGTTAATCATAGGATATATAGTGACCCTCGGGTCACAAATTCTATGTCTACCCACTATATTAATAAAAAATAACTCCTCCCTATGTATGGGTTAGATATAAACACGAAAATTTTCATTAGAGAAATACTTGTGGAATGATTCATGTTATAATATGAAATATAGTGATGCCCTGATCTCAAATCCTAGGTCCAGCCACAATATAAAAGGATAAATGTTACCTCCTTGTGTATGGGCCAAACTAGCGTGGGGAATGTTACATTTAAAAAATACATGAGTCTTGATTCCTAATATCACAAGATAGATTGTGACACCTAGATCTCAAATCATGGGCCCATCCATTATATATATATATGCACCGCAACATATGGGACAGACCTATGCATTTAACCATTTTAAAAACTATGTGTTGATTGATTCTTGTTACCATATGATATGTAGTGATACCTAGATAAGAAATCTTAGTCCCATATGAAATATGATAAAAATTACCTACCCCTTAAAAAAAATTTAATTGTGTGGGGGAATTTCCCATGAAATAAATATGTGTGCTTTTATTCCAATTACCACATAGTAAATAGTAAATCCCTGATCCCGAATATTTCAATAAGCTATAATATATAAATAATAAGATAGAAATAAATTCCCCTACCATTCATATTGGTCGACTTTTTTATAGGGTTCCTTCTCTAGAAAAATGTTTAGCTTGATTCCTCTTTCCACAGGATATATAGTAATTCATGGATCCTCCATTTTAGGCCCAACCTTGAATTTTCACCACACTCAACCATGTTACACCACATGATTCAAATACTTGTAAAGGATATATTACTCATTAAATTATGAACACCCCCACAAATTCATTATCATGCACTATCATATAGTTCAATAGAATGCCCATTTATCCTATAAATTCCTTGAACCCCATATCCAAGAGTCATTGGTTACATTATTATATTGGAAAATGATATAAGGAATTGCATTTCAATGGAACCCACAATTTATTAGTCATAGTAAACAAGATACATAATTGAAATTAAAATTACAATTGAAAACATAAAATACAAAAATTGTTTTATTTGATAACCATTATTCCTCATAGAATATCCCTATATATCAACCAAAAAATAGATATTGGTATCCCAGGGAAAATAAAATAGAAGAAAGGGGTGATATCAGATTCCTAGTAAGGATAATAATCATACATTGAATTCTATAATAAATAAATAAGTGTAATCAATATGGGATGGTAAATAACTGAAGCACATACCATTTAATAAATAAACATAACATAATATGGTAGAAATAAATGATGATAACTAAATCCACATAAATAATCACATAGGATTGAAACAAATCCATTTTTATTCTATATTATCCAATAATTACGTTTAAATCAATTACTAGACACATAACGTGCAAATAAATAATTTGAGAAATTTAAAATTTACAATCAAGACCTTTCATAAGAAAGTTTAAATATATGGGTAGAACCCCATCTAATTTGTCCAATTGATTTATCTCATGAGAACTGTTGAATCATCAAGAGGAAATTTATAACATGGCCCCACCCATCAATTTCTAAGTCCAATGGATTCATTATATGAAAGGGTTGAAACCTAATCTATATAAACATTCATATTGAAATGATAACAAATTAAATGTTAATACTAACTTATTTTAAAAAAACATAATAATAAACCATCCATAGTAAAATGGTGAATGGTAATAAAATTATATATACCATGACAAAAATATCATAAACCATCCATATAAATAATTGATATGGTATTGGTAAAATATATCCCTAGTGGTCCATAAGCAGCATAATGTTTTTTTTACTTGATGAATAGAGATATGATGAAAAGATACTTTAAAAAATCCTTGAGGAAAATATCCTTTTCAAATTGAAAATCACCTTTTAAAAGTAAAATTTCAAAAATAATTTTAAAGATATATTTATTTTAAAAAAAACCTTGGAATAAATTTAAATAGTCATTAAAACTTTGAGTGTTCCTGATGGTGAGAAATTCCGCTAATGCGATACACATTAAAACAATGATTTCTCTTACACTGTTAGTAAAATACAAATGGTCCTTTATTGGAAAATGTCATGAATGATTCACTAAAAAATATTTGTAAAAAGTAAAAAAATGGTTAAAATTTGATTTAATTAATAATTTGGAAAATGTAAAAAAAATTGAATACATTTTTAGAAAACATGGAATTTGAGGAAAAATGATTTTTGAACAATGGGAGAAATAAAATCACATATTCTTAAAATAAAGTTCCCAATCATTTTATGTACCAAAGATTTGAAAAATAGAACAATTAATTGAAAATTTTCCTGAATAATTAAATGTTAAGAAAATAAATTTATTTTAATATATAAATATCATATAATTCCACAAGGGAAACTTGAAAAATCCATCCCAAATAAAGATGAGATTGCGAAAAAATTCTTAAAACTTTGGTAAATTTGAATCAAAATCCCTACTAATGAAATAAAATCAAATGAAAAATTGTATACCATGAGGAAAAATATATTCCTTATATAACATATAAAAATGGGGAGTATATACACCACACAAGGGAATGAGCGGTGAATATGGTATATGTATCACAAAAGTAAAAGTGAGACCTGAAACACTTACCTGAGGTTCAACTTACTTCATATGTGTATGAACTTCTTATATAATAATTATAGGTATATTATAAATATATTAAATAAACATACTCATATATTGAATACTATATATGATTTAATTATAGTATTTTATCACCATTTTATTATAAATTATTTTTTAAAATCACAATTTCATGTGATAATTAATTAATTTTTTCATGTATGTTTTTGTTCTATAAATTTGGTCCCTTTAACATAATCATGGTAAATCATCTACACAATTTAATATATAATATTAAAATCATATATATGCATTATATATGTATTTATATTAACCTATAAAAGTTATATATAGAAAATGGATCACACTATTCATATAGATTGTATGCTCTACATATGCATGAACGGTGTTTCCATTTTTCTAAACAGATGTAATGAAATAAAAAATAATGTTAATTACCCTTTAAAAAATCATTATTATGTTTTATACATAATTTATATTAATCAAGCCCATCGTTATAAACATCCATGAAAAAATAAATTGAAAAATATTTCACATCGCTATGTGGAGGTGGTAGTCCACATATACACATGAGCGACGTTATTATTTTCCAACAAGTTAGAAGGTAATAATTAATATGTGATATAATATTTAAATATGTATGGTTATATCAAAAATATTACATATCTTTATTAACATTTTATTCATAAAATAACCATGTAAAACTTAATTTAAAAACGAATCACATCGCTTCGCATGGTGGTAGTCCACTATACACACGAGCGACGTTGTTATATCCCCTAATGTAATGGTATGTATTATGGTATAAGTGATATAATAATTCAAGAAGTATAATAATATCATAAATAAAATATAAATATGTTAAATACATCATTATATCTTTTCTTTAGAGGTGGTGATGGAAAACAAATTACATAGATTCGTGAGGCAGTAGTCCAATGTATACACAGTCGAAAATTTCATTTCCCATTTGATGGAAGTGTAGATAGATATGAGTTATATAATTAACAAATTGAAATATAAGTTTATATTACATTCTGATTTTATTATATTATAATAGTAAAATAAAAATTTAAGGAGGTGGAAGAAAAAATAAACTAATATGCATGATTATGAATTTTTCCTCTTCCTTAGAGATTCACTTTAAGTTTATACCTAAAGCATTCCAAGAAGGGATTAATAATAAAAATAACGACTATAGGATGTGGGTAGGGAATTAATGAATATTTTTATAAAATTTGAGTACAAAATTGGGGTTTTGATTATGGATAGGGGATGAGAGGGGATAAGAGGGGGTGGCCTTTTATAAGTGGGGGAGAGGACCCGTAATGAATTTTTGAAATGATAAAGTGATACCCACACTTTTCTGATGAATAAAGCATCCAAAATGGGTCATTATCTAAAAATATATGTGATTAGGTATAAATATGGCTACAAAATGTGCTTTGGTTAGGTTTTAGTTCCTTTTTTCCCTTATCTTCATAGTTTAACACCCTTCTAAACCAATTTTTACCTTAACCAAGGTGATTAATTTTTAATATTTTATTATTAAATATATTAAAAAATTAAATTTAAATTGTTAGATAATAAATATTAGACTGATTGAAAATAAAAAAAAATCCAATCTTTGGAACTAAATTCATAGAACTGGTAGAATTAAATTTAAAATTAAACTATCAACATGATAAAAGGGTGGTTTTCTAAAGAAAAACTTCTTACAAGTATAGAATTATTTAATATACAAATTCAATATGAAATTTATTATATGTACATAAATTAGTTAAATTTGAATACAATTAAACTTATTTGACTTTAAAATCCATTTAAAATATAATTTATCTTTTTAAAAAAATAAATGAAATGGTAGATTTTTTTTAAAAAAATTGTATCTTTCACTATTCATCCAAAAATTAATAATTTTATTAAATTAAAATAACTCACCCAAAGATAATTTTGACAATAATATTTCAAAAAAACATATTTTTTTCAAATAATTATTCTAAAATTATTAAAATTAATTTTAAATTATGTGTGAAAATCGAGACTAGACAACCTTTTAGAAAAAA
Source organism: Viscum album (assembly GCA_963277665.1). Classification (NCBI taxonomy): domain Eukaryota; kingdom Viridiplantae; phylum Streptophyta; class Magnoliopsida; order Santalales; family Viscaceae; genus Viscum; species Viscum album. The sequence continues at coordinate 1,043,762,425 of OY728166.1, forward strand.
ATAGTTTTTTAGAAAACATTTCCTTTTCTTTTAAATTATTATTATTTGATTTATATTCAACATATAGACATTGAATTTATTTAATACATTTTTAAACTATAAAAATTTCATAATTTAGTTATTAATATTCTTTATCACTATCTTAATGACTAGGTTATAATTGTTATGTTTAGAAAAATAATATTTTAATAGAGTATCACGATTCATTTAAACCCGAATTTTCCTAAATCATACGAAATCAAAGAGATTTAATTTAAATAAATATATCATAAAATATTGGGAAATTATATTCTATTCAATGATTGTAGTTTTATTTCATATACTCTATCAAACACAATGTCCCTCCTTTAAAATCAGAGGGCTTTACATTACCCCCCCCCCCAATTTTTTTGTCCTCATAATTTAATAATGATATCAGTAATCAAGGGTTTGAAATTTAAAAATAACCTTACTAAAATAACACATCATTAGAAGGGTTGATAAAATAACCTCTTTATAATATATAAATGGAATTATAGAGTTCATCCAGAGTAACACATTAGTAGGTTTCTATATTGGAGAACATTGGAGGGAAATGAAAACAATGACATGGAAGAGAATACTAACACATTATTATTAACATATAGTGATAGAGAAAATGGTTATGATAATGTTATCCAAAAAACCATAAGTATATGATTAGTTAAAAATAACTTTATTCACAAAAAAAAACATGTTTTTATTTGTCTCAATATATTTTCCCTTGAGTTAAGGGATTCATTAACTATTATGATGGATAACACCAAATAATATGCTTATAATTTCATTATTTGGTTATGATTCAATAAATATTCTCTTCATTTATTATATATTGAAATGAATATCAAGGATTAATATTTTTATTCATGAATAACTATAATGAAATTTTAAGGGATAATATGATCTATAAAATAATAAAAAAATATTATCTCTATCTTTACTAAAACAGACATGGTTAGAAAAAGTAATCCAATATAATAAATTAGCATCTATTACCTCAATAGTAACTCCAAAAAATTCAAATTATTCCATTTCAAAAATGGGTATCCTTAAGGCTCATCCAAAATATGCCTGACCAAATTTAATGTCCAAATATTTAGATTGGATATCACTAAGTCAGAATTATATTCCCCATTCAATATAATGTGTGTCATAATATCACATTAAATATATTTGAATACCTTGATCATAATATAAACTTAATGGAAACATTCATTCTTCAAAAATTGAAATATCATATTGTCGAATATATTACCAAAAAAGTGTGTGTAGTAAACTGTTGAAAAAATAACATAATCCATCAATTCACTAATAAAATTTAAGGTCACTAATACTTTCCTATAAATATCAATTTATCATTATTATCTCAAAATCTATTACATATTAAGTATTATCTTCTCTCAATCATGTGTCTTCTAATAAGACCAATATACCATTGAATCATTTTTCTTGATCATTGGTACCATTAAAAGTATTCTCTCTAATCCTTTTTAGAGAAAGTACTCTAGTACAATACTTTTTCATTTCATAATTCATATAACTAGTGTATAATTGAAAAACTTACTCTTATAATATAATAAATTAATCGAAACAACATCACATTAATCATTCAACTTCTTCTTTAGTGATAACCTAAATTGATCTTGATCCATTTGTTTTTTCTAAGGAATATTTCCTTGATTCCTATAGTATTCCTTTGCGTAGTTCCCTACCACATTACAATTGAAGAATTGAACATTAGGAACTAATTTCTTTCCATTTAAATCATAATAATTGTTCCCTTTCTCTCTACACTTATAAAAAACTCTCATTCTCTTCTAGAATGTACTAAGGTGTTTCTTTCCACAATTATAACATGTGGGAAAACCCTTATTTTCCTTCTTTACCTTATATATTATTTTCTCTATTCAACACCATTCCTATCATTATACCCTTAAAATATATAATACATAGACAATTAATTCTCTATATTGATAAAACATGATATTTTGTACCTGTATGATGAGAATGTTTCATAGACTGGTTCCCTTTTAATGATTGGCTTAATCCCATCCAAGAAATTTCACCATTACTCTTTGGATTATTCGAATTTACATGGTTCTCATTACTTCTGTTAGGTGAAATTTAAAAACAATGTTAAACACTATATTAGATAATGAAATTATGTGTCATAATTTCTAATCCCAAAATTTTGAAACTTTTAACATAAATTGAAAATTTTATGTGTAGACAAACTCATAATCATAAACACGTTTTCTTTCATAAAGTTATAAAATCATAAAAATATTTTCAAACACTTAAAAATGGTTTATAATATAAAATGTGAATAATCCTAATAATATCCTCTAGGAGTGTCAAATCCGGTGCATAATAAGGCCTATTGTCATATAGCAAGTAATACTCAAGTCAAGACCGAAGTTGCTTTTATGAGTTCTTACCCCTTAGTATATTTTTTCTAGAATCACATCCACACGTATTTTCTAGACATGGGTGTATTTCTTGAAATAATAAAATAATTTCTTCATGTATAAAAAATTAATATTTTCTTATATACTTATCCTAAAATTGTATCATTGGGTTATGTTCCTTAATATTTGTTTTCTTAAACATATTTCTCAAGGTTTATACTAAAATTACTCAGATAAAAATAGTAAATACACCAACCCAAGTATCATAGAATTGGTAGTTACTTTATTACATCGATATTAGATACAAGGAATCACATCTCGAAGGACTAAATTGTTTATTAGTCTGGATAAACTAAACACATACAAAAATTTAACATTACAATTTCAAACATAAAATAGACAAAGTGTTTTCTTTGGAAAACCCATTATTTATCATAGTGTATCCTTTAATATCAATAAAAAATTCCTTTTATCCACTATTTCTATGACCCCATATCTTCCTGTATCTAATAATAGGGTTGTTAAAACTGAGTTTTTCTCATCCATGAATGTCTTGAAACAAACTAATATTGGTAAGGAGGAAGCCAAACCCCTCTGTGGCTACTGTTTCCTTTAACCCAAAAGCCCTAATTGAAGTTGTTTTTACAGCTAGTCATGAAAGTTCTTCCAACATAGTCTCTGTTCTCCCCTTTTTCAAGAATTCATAAAGGTACAAATAATTTATACCTCCAACATTATACTGTTAAAGCTGTATTTAGTGACTTAGCTAATATTTTTGTCTAGAAAATGTAATCTTTAGGTGCTATCCCACATATTTTCATTGACTCAATAAATATTTTTTGCTAGAAAAAATCATCTTCAGGTGTTGTCATTTTCGAACGGATTGTAAGGTAAGAAGTATGATGTGATATGGTATTTAAATAAGTATTTTTAGATCTTAAATATCACATATATTTATTAAATTTATCTTTAATATATTCCAGTAAAATTTTAAGTGAAAATTAAATCAAATCACTTCGCTAGGCGATAGTCTGTCATACACTAGAGTGATTATATTGTATCCCCCCATGGAGTGGTAAGTAAGAAGTTATATGTGACATAACAATTAAATAAGTATATTAATTTCATATATATAATATTCATCTATTAAATATATCATTTTATATATCTTTGAAAAGTGGTGATGGAAACAAATTCAATCGATTCGCCAGGCGGTAGTCCACAATACACATGATCGACAATTTCATTTACAATTTGATAGATGTGTAGATGGATCTGGGTCATGAAATTAACATAATAAAATCTAATTATATATTAGATAATGGTTTTTTTATATTATCATAGTTGAATAATATTTTAATGATCTTAAATTGGAAATATAACAAATGCATACATTTTAGAATTTTACCTCTTTTTCGATGCGCTGATTTAGATTTATACCTAAAGTCATTATAGAAGAAATTAATAATCAATATAATTAATATAGTATGGGTGAAGTAATTAATGAAGATATTTGTGTATTTATTGTACGAATTAATGGTTTTTAGAGTTGTTAATAGGGGTGGATAGGATGTGGCCTTTTATAAGTGGGGGAGAGGACACACATGAAATTGTTTAAAAGATAAAGTAATACCCACATTTGTATCTTAGAAGAAGCCTCCAATATTAGTAATTATTGAACATAAGAGGTGATAAAGTTGATACATGTTCATAAAATGTGTTTTTAAAATTTTTTGGTTATTTATACCTCTAATAATTTTAGTATAACCCCTGCATAAACCCATTTTTACCTTAACCAGCGTAATTAATTTTTATTGTTTTCACTATTCATTATGGTATAAAATTGTTTAAAATTATTAAATAATATAAATTATGATTATTCTAAATATTGAATCCATTTTTCTAAATTAAATTCATATAAGTGTAATAATTAAATTTAAAATTAAATAGTAGATGTGATAAAAGTGCAATTTTCCAAAGTGAAAATTTGCATTAGTATAGAATATTGGAATATAAAAAGTCAACATGAAATTCATTTAAATGAAATAAATTTGTTAAATTTTAATAAAATTGATCTAATTTTACATTTAATCACATTTTAAATATAATTTAACTTTTTATATAATTTAAATGAAATGGATGTTTTTAGTAAAAAATGGTATTTTCACTATTCATTTAAAATTAAACATTTTAGAAAATTATCAAACAAATCAGCAAGATATAATTTTTAAAAGTTAGATTTTAAAACTTATGTTTATTTAATAAACTAAATTCCTAAAATATATAAAAAATAATTTTAAAATATGTTCACAAAGAGAGACTAGACACCTTTTAGGAAAATACTAGTTTTCAAAATACATTTCAATTTCTATAAACATTTTTTATTCAATTTATAATCAATATATAACAATTAAATTTATTTTATACATGCATAAACCATATAATTTTAATAATCTATTGATCTCAATTCTTACCCACTGTTTTAATAGCTATGTTATAATATTCATGTTAAATAAAAATATTTTAATAGATTATCGTGTTTTATTTAAACTTGGTGTTGTGTTCATCATAAGATATAAAAAATAATGGATTAAATTAAATATATTATAATGTCTTAGAGTATTATTTTATATTCTAATCATGGTGATTCTTCTCATATAAGATTTCTTAAATGATTTTTCAATTTTAAAATTTCAGGGAATTACTTATCTAATGTTTCTCATGCAGAGCATGACTTGTGTGAGTTTAGGGAACCTAAAAAGATACTCTTACTAGTTCAATTGATGTGTTTTATATCCAAATATAGGGAACCATATCCCTGTCACAAAATTTAAAACTTCATGAAAAGGGGTCATCGTGCAAAAAAAATCACCCCCGGACGAATGTGTACTCAATAATATCATGTTATATCCTTTCACCTGAATATTTGTTCAATACTAATTGCGTAGAATTTAGGGAGATTAATCCCCTCTTGAATATTACATTACCCATGAATAAACATTATACCTTTTATATCTAAGTTGATACTAACCAATTACTCGATTTTATATCATTGTCTTGGAACTCCCTGAAAATTGAGATACCATTCTCTTGGTTCCCCTTAATATTAAACTTGAATAGGGATGGGTTAACCCAAAGGGACCCCACTAGGATTCACTGGTGAATAACACAATGACATAGAGATTACACTTTTTGGATCATCTAGTCCCATAAGATATCCCCCCTTATATTGTAGATCTATTTTCCTAACTTCATGTAACATGGGATTCCACCATTATTAATAGTTGACTTGTACCCTCCAGCCCCCATCTCCCGTTAACCCTGATATTCTTGGGTTATGATTTACACTTCTCAAAACTGAAATATTCAAGTGGATTAAAAAAACTCAATTTCACTCATCTATGAATAATTACTATCATCAAATAAATATTATGACATCACATTCGTGTACCCTTTTATTTCTAGGTATGAAACCCCTATGGTGACCTAACATCCTTAAGATTCAAAGCCTCCCGGGACAACCTATTTTTCCATCCTAAAAACATCATACACTATTTTTTATATATGAATTTCCAGATATCACGGCCACTTATTATCTTAGAAGTTCACTACATATTGGTAATAGGGACATAATAATACAAAAATAACCACACTATGATTCACTAGTGAATAACAAAACACCCAATTGCTTGTTCTTAGAGCATTTTTTAGCTTCTGAAGATACCCTACCAAGATTCACTGGTGGATAACACAATTTTTGAGAACATGTTCCTAGGGGATATTTTGATCCCAATTGAGAGTTTTTCCTTGGTCATATTATTTATTTATCCAATGGTGTGGTACAAGTCTCAAAAACAATTGAATGGTCATCCTTGATAAAGGCATTTAAATACATGGTTTGTTTTACCCATTCTCCCACATCCATGATAGATCTAGAATGACTTAGTGGATGATACCATCAAATATATATCCTTATTGAAATAATTTATAATACACATCAAGTTTATAATAACGTTGTGTGGATTTATTCTTGTCACCACATGATATTTACTCACACCTATATGTCAAATATCTGGTCTAACCACAATATAAAAGTAAAACAATACCCCTCCCTATGTATGGGTCAGACATACATAAAGAGTTTTCAATGTAAGAACTGTGCGTGGATTTAATATTATCACCCCATGATATGTAGTGAGACTCGAGTTTCCAATCATGGGTCCAACCATGACACAATATGATAAAATTCACATTTCCACCATATGAGTTCAGTCTATGTGGGAAGCTAATGTAAGAACTATGCGTGGATTGATTCTCATCCCCTATAGATATATAGTGATGTTTGGATATCACTTTAAGGATCAACCATGAATTATTTCCTACATCATAAAAAGATACCTTTGAAATATTTAAGCACATAGATTTCCTATATATGAGAATAATAGTGACCCCTTCCCTAAAATGAGCCTAATCTGTGTAAGGAACTTTCTTTTGATGAACTTCATGTGTATTGTTTCTTATCTTATTGGATATATAGTGATGCATGGGTTTACAACCCTAGGTCCAACTCTGATGAAAATAGAAAAAATTCTCATTCCATTATGTATAGGCTATGCCTACATAAAGGATTTTCTAATAAGAAATACATGAGACTCAAATATCATTCCTTTGAGATATGTAGTGACCCAAGGATCCCCTATTTCTGGCCCAACTTTGGATTCTCATTACTACCAATTATGTCCATCGATGAGAAGAAATTTTTTTTGTGGATTACCTCTTGTACCAAAATGTGAATACAACCTACATATTCCCTATCATGCACTCTAAAATAGTTCAATCAAATATTCAATTATCTATTGTTTCGTATGATGAACATTCATGTGAGCTTAAGTAACCTTTAACATGACATTAAACCATATGAAAATATTTTTTTACATTGAAAAAATATTTGTCTATAATTATTGGGTCATCAATAATCACATATTTCATCCCATCGCCTTGAAATGTGTTCAGTACACACTATGTAGCATTTATGTTGCTCAAACCCCTCTTAAATATTATGCTATCCATGAACCAAATTAATATCTTCTATATCTGAGTTAATACTCAATAATTCCTAGAGAATATTACATTCTCTGGGAAAGCCATGGATTTTGATCTACCATTCTCTTGGTTCTCACCATAAGAAAATTGGTAACAAGTAATAGTTATTCCAAAGGGACCCCTCTAGGATTCATTGGTGAATAATGAAACAACCCAGAGCATGAACTTAGTGGATTCGCTAGTGTTAGAGGAGAATACCCCCGATAAATCCAAGTGTTATTATCCTACCTATGTAGGATATAGACTTTCCTCTAATAACAATGGTTGACCTACACCCACTAGTCTCCACTTCCAATTGACTTAGATATTCATGGGTTATGATTTACACTTCCCATGACACAACTATTAATTTGGATTCAGATAGCATCCAAAATACACATATGTGAATTTTCCACTTTATCAATAAAATATTATAATAACGTATTCTTGTATCCCTCCACTCTAGGGTATTCATCTATTATAAGGAATAAAAATTTGATGAGTTAGTCATTACTCTTAGTTACATGTCATAGTCATATTATATTAAACATCACAACAACATCCTAGTCGCATGACATTAATCTATAATACATGCAAACCTTCCTACAGGACCTAAAATCACATAGAGTGGGATGCAATATGCTTAAATTTATTCTAGAGATGGTTTTTTCTTATCTATAACTGAACTAAATATTTATATTACCTTTACCTACATATAAACCCAATCTATTTAATGAACCCCTTAGCCGACTATTATTTTGAGACTCACTAAGGGAAGAAAAAATACCACCTCTCTATATATGAGCTACATCAAATCATATATTATCATCAAAAGGTCCAAATATATAATGATTCATACCCTTAAAAATGCATTGGGAATCCCAGGGATGCCCAGACATTGAAATTGAATATGTTTCTAAGATTTATTCCATATTTCATGTCCTTAAACTACTTAAGGATGGTCAAGTAATATAGAATCAATTTTCCTATTTATTAACTGGATTTCTATTTGAATTTAATGTGTATGATATTTATCTATTCAATATTGGCTCTAGAATATAGTTACCGACTAGTATTCTTATGAAAGAATAAAAGTTGAATCCCACATATAAATTCCCCAGAGTAGTGAAAATTTCCCGAAGAATATCTCAAAAAAATTTATATTTGTTCTTATTTTCTTACCATATGATGTTAGAATACAAGGAATATTGCATATTCACATAAAATTAAGCTATGTGACAACTATTTCTTCATTGCAAGACATTAAACTACATGACAGATGCATCCCCACTACATGGAATTAATCTATGCAGATTATCTCCCATCATCATTCCTTATCAACGGACTACAAAAACATGATCATGATCATAGAAATATTAGGATTCTTTATTCATAAAATTTAAAATCTCACCCTATAAATCACAGTTTGTTCCTTGATTTCCTTAGATAACCATAAATATTTTGTTCCACTTAGAAAATAACACTTAGCTTCATGGGACTCTTTGTTTTACTAAGTATGTTTTCCTTTAACTCCCATATATGAGCCCCTATATTATCAACCAACCATGTATTCCCCCATGAAAAAAATTCTAAACCTTGTGAACTATTACATCATCATCGTGGAACTCATCACCATATTGTGAACCCTGATCAACCTCGACAAGATTGTACCATACCGTTACTCCCGACCTGTTATCCATGAACTATGATTTAACATATTTTCATCCTCTATTCAAATGGATGATGGATTAATATCTTCCTTTGAATCTCTAATTTGGCTAATTTATAACACTCATAATCCCAATACTGAGTCCAAACTGCAAGACCCAAAACTATTAGTTAAAGAGACATAAAAATTATCTGGTTGAAAACTTGTAAAGTGGAGTCTAAGAAAAAGTCAAGTCTCTACTCACTAAACATTAAATATTTATAGTTTTGGAAAAAGTTAGAGAAAAATAAAATACACATATTACTCACATTGCATATTTTATAGAAATAGTAAATGCTGATATTTTCTCATCAGAGACCCTGGTCTGGGAAAAAATTGGAGTAATGATTTGTCACATATCCTTTCCATAAGGAGACATAAATCATAGGGTCCCAAAACATTATTGAAGAAAATATTTTCCACAAATCAGCTTCATGTATTTGAGGTCTGAAATAAAACAATCAATTCCTTAAGTCTATAAATTTCTTCTAGAACCCCATAGCCATGATTAATTTTTATTAGTTCTTACCTATTGTATATTGGAAACAGGGATTGACTACACTAAGGGTACCCCAATAGGATTCTCTGGTGAATAATGTAACACACTAGATCTTGTGATGAGTCAATGTATTGGTTCTAGAAGTAATTACCCCCTTAAACCCATGATTTATTTCCCTGAAAATATTAAAAAATGGTTTCTCCCATTATTAATGGTTGACCTCTATCCAATAGACCCCATGTTTTATCAACTCAAAGAATTCTATACTGTTATTTATAGTCCCCAACTAGCCTATTCAAGTGGAATCCACATCCTTGATGTTACCTTACCATATATTGTACCAATCCTCAACGAAGAAATATGATATTCTATTCTTGATCCTTTGGATGGTCCTCACCACATGACTTGAAATCATGTTACACTAGACCCAATCTTCACAACCATAAATAGAACTATGCTTGGGTGTAGTAACCCTCTTTATCTGGTCTTTCTTCCATACTCTAATTCAATATCAAAGTGTTTGAATCTCCATAAATTTCTCATGGTTCATGGAAAGGAGTGGGGACCCATCTATTTGACCATGTACATGTTGGATCTATATAAGGTCCTTAGAACCATCAACCTGACACATTTCCCCCTTTTAGGAAAGGACTTCAAATCCTCATGAACACTAGAAACAAATCAACAGAACATGGAACCCATGAGTTTTTTTGTGTCCATCTTCAACATGTATCTCACATTACCTCTTCCTTGATTCAAAATCATTGAGACATTATTTACAGAAAAAATAGTGAAACTATACTAGTCGATTAGGAATCCCTAAAAATATTCCACCATACATGAAACTAGGTCTCAAAATGGATACAGGTTACTCGAACCCTTCATGAATATCCGTCCTTCATCATCTCAACAAGATGTGGGGTACTCAAACCCTTCATTAATAAAAATACATGACTTGTTTTATTTATTTGTAATAAAAATAAATATCATGTGTGATCTAGAACAACCTAATCTATAAACAAATCAGGTCTAATCCTGATGAAAATAAACTACAGTTGCAGAAGCTCTAAGCTACTCTTCCAGAAATTATAGCATTCCATCAGTCTAGAAATACCTAAAAACACATCCAATTGAAGGAGACACAATGATCATCCTCTTGAAAACCTAAATTGGGAACCCTAGGAAAATATTGAATATTAAATCACTAGACATTCACATTGTGTGATTTAACAAACATTGAGAATTTATAAATGAAGAGATAAAAAAATTTCAAGTTGAAAACCCTTAAAGGAAGGAAAGAGTAACAGATGATTACATACCCAATAACTCCCTCTTTTAATGAATTACAATAATGTAAGGGATTAAGAAAAATTATATAAATCTTCTAGGGCCCAACATATGGTCATAAAATAAATCCATCTATACTCTCTAGGTCTACTTACTTAGGAAAATGTTAGAGTCAATTTATATTTCTTGGGACCCATTAGAGCATACCTAGTACTATTATGTGTATAAACTACACAATATTTGGAAAATTATATAGGAATGTAAAATATTCAGAGTATCCTACTCAGTGTAGCCTAAAATGTTGAATAAGATCCATATTTGTGAAACATCTCCATTAAAACAAGGGTCCATACCCATGATTTCTTTATTAAGGAAAGAAATCTCCTTTCATGCGTATGATCTCGATCTATATTGGATATTTTGTTATAGATTCCATCATCTATGAACCAATATTACCTATAGATGACCATTATCTTCATATAATTCTTCTATCTAAAAACAACATACATCTTGATTTCGATTCCATTTAGATATGAAGGGAAATTCATGTTCCTTATCATGGATCCATACACAAATTCTTTTCCAAGAAAAATAACATTCTCTATCCATATATTTATTCTATTATCAAATTAAAAATAGATATCCATCTAGTCTATATTAATCAAATGGGAAATATTATTCCTTGAGAAGATTGTGCATCTTGGTAATCCTAAGGTTTTCTATTCTAGAAAACTAGAATCCATAAGTTGATATTCTACTCTTAGTGGTACCCAAAATCCATCAGTCAACTCAGTTTTAACAAATCCCCTAATGGGTTTCAATATCAAAGCCCTTCATATGTTAAAATAATCAAATTATTGACCACATTTTCTATATAATAAGATTCATTTCATTCTTAATGAACTAAATTATAAGGTATTTCATTTTATTGGAACCCATAATTATGTATCAAAATTTTTTTCATCATAGACTGGATAATTCTGAAACCTATGAAAACACAATTAATATTTTTCATTGAGGAATTATCTTGAGATGTGGAAGATTAATTTATAATGAATCAATTAATGGTCATAAGATTTACTTTCAATAAGTTCACATAATATGACCTTATTTTATTCATTTTACATAGATTTTTATAAGTTTTTTTGATTCCCTTAGCCTATGTTTTTCAACCATGGATAGATATCTAGGTTGATCAAGTAGGGATAGTGCGAGAGTTTCCTCAACCACTCCTAGGAGCTTTCACAACCATAAAGATAAGTAAGTAGTGATTGGGAAAGCATAAAACCCATTTTGGGTGAGCAAGGAACATAAATGTGGTACCTTGGAGGGTTGTGTAAGGGTGAGGTGAAACCGATGCAGGTTTGGGTGCAGTATTACAAGTTCATAACCCAACTGTTGGCTCAATGAATTGAAAACAAGCTATGGATTATTAAGAATGACCCATCCAGTTTTAATGTATAAAACATAAGAGTGGAACTATTCACCCATCTTAAAAAAAATATATGAACAACCACCAGATCAAATCGATATTCGCCATCCAATCACGACTATGCATCATCCTAAACCTATGCTTGATTACCACACTCCATGATGACAGTAGTTTAATTTAATTATCAATTCCCAATGTCTACTTGAAACCATTGTATAACCAAAATATTTCCATCATCTTCCACACCTAAATTCCTTCAATGATGTATTCACTAACACAAGACAACTGGCACTGATACTCTAGTGGTTGACATCTTTTGTTCATCTCACATGAACGCATCCACCTAGAAATCATCAATAATGTTAATTATTAGTATCCCATGATCACATATCCACCAAGACACCATGTATAAAATCTATATCTTGCATGAATGTGTTTTTTTACGTGAATTGAATCCATCACATTATGTGAAAAAGGATCACGTGATTAAATGATTGAAAACTGCATGGGTTTCACATGATTAATCAAGGATAATCTCATGAACCATATAAGGCCATCATGAGGGAATATAAAGATAAAATAGATAAATTATAATGTTTATAAAAATCAATACTGACATCAAACAACTCACATGAAAAATATTGTCAGTTTCCTTTACGAGGGGCTTCCACCTTTTATAACATTTTCTCACATGACACCACTATAAACTGTTGAATTTTTTTTATAGACATATTGAGTGGTCATGAAAATCCTTGAAGCTATCATGGTAATCCCCCAATGAATATCAATAGTCTATATGATGAAATACTATAGATCAATCACAATAATTCATCATGTGATTGTTTATTCCATATGATGAAGGTCTTGAAAAGGTCAACCACTACCTTAAGTAGGTGCACTCGACACATTCAGTATAAAAGGTGAATAATATATAATACGAAAGTTTATTATATAATCCCCTACCCAATTTGAAAAAACACATGAGAGGGGGAAATGTGAGTAAAAGGGAGGAAGGAGAGAGCACTTTGGAAAAATCAAAGGAAGGAATGAAGAGAAGGAACCCCATCACAAGAACCAATTATGTGATCCCATAAAAATATGTGATTGCATGAAGAGGTGAACATAAAGTGATGACCTCATGTGATAATTGTTTGAGTAGTTCATGAATGTGAATTTTATATAAAAAACTCATATAGGCTTTCATAACCCAAATGACTCCCCTAGGAAAATGTGATCACATGCACCCTTTTCATATAAACATCCCTTGATAGGAAGCCTCCTCATCCATGAGAACCTATGAGAATATATACCTATTTAATGTAAATTCTTTGAGATTCATCCATGACATGAACCCATGACCATGCATCCCTACTCCCACTATGTACCCTTAGCAGGATACCCTTTCACATTCAACTTCCACCCTTGAATGTTCCCCCTTTGTCTTGTTTGTGATCCAAGAAATTTATACAAGGCCCCGTTATGTGAATCTATTAATAACAGACAATCTAATGAATCCTAAGTATCCTCATGGTTCTCTCATACTACCCATGGCACATTGGGCTTGATCACACAAAAGACATTGCGCATGTCAGCTTCGATTTTATAAAGAAACTTGGACTTATTAGCTTCGATCATGTGATGGCCCTTGGACTTGTTAGATTTGATCACGTGAAGCATCATGGGTTGTACTATTTGATTACACAATTTACCTCATACATGTTATCATGTGTTTTCGAAAAGGATAAGATATATTGGATTTAAACATGTGTAACACCCTGGACATGTCGTCCTTGTCATGCAATGGCCCCCTAATGTGTCATATTGGATCAGGTGAAGAACCCTCGATGTGTCATCCCTGTTTGGAAGATACCCTAGACATGTTAGAAAGATACTTTGGACATATCAAGTAGATGATCATTACATTTCAGGTAGACAACCTAGAAATGTCAACATTTTTGAGTGGGAAAACATGGGTATTTACACACAAACCATGTTAGTCCCAAACTAGAGCACGATGGAAATGTATTCCCCCTTTTATGGGAACTATCCATAATAGGATATGGTATTGCACTCATGAATCCCTTATGGTAATATAGGGACCTGATGCCATCCAAGCATGCTCACTTGACCACTCATTGTCTCCAACCCATATCCTTCAATGTATACGTGTGGTATATCTTTAATGGGAATCCACTTTAGGGAAAGTCCCACAATATTACATTTAATATGGTTCATAGGACCCACCCCTTTTGGGTTTACCTTTCTTCCTCATCCATCAGTGCATTAGGGAGCCTAAATAAACCATCAAGATTCTAATTCCTATCTAAAAAGGATATGTAAGATTCCTTCCTAAGGACTGAGATCTATTAGGGTAGCTTCAATGCATAAGTCCCACATCCATATATAGTACAACCAATCAATTTCTATCTTTTTTTTTCACACTAATCCTTAATCACATGAGATTATAGATTTTCAATGACTGTGTCACTAAAAACACAAAATTCCTCCAAATCAAGGGAAACCATTGTGTTTAATGTCTATTTAATAATATGGTACAAATGCCTCCTTACCTGGGAAACTAACTTTGTGTTGGTCCCTAAGGAATTATTATATTGGTAAAATCTTGGGAAATAACCCTCATTAGTATAAATTATCTATCCCTACCCATCAGTAGTTTGTGGATAGAATGAGATATATGGGTTTTGATTCCCAATCTCATAGGATATATAGGACAACCCTTGGAGGTACAATCCCAATCCTAAAACATAAATTTCCTTTGTAGATGGTAGTAAATTCTAGATTTCCTAATTATATGTATTAAAATCACAAGCATTCCCTAATGGGTAATCAATAACGAGAACCATGTGGAGAACCTAATATACATATAAATAATTTCATTATTGTTTCGTTAGGGTAACCAGTCCCATATGTGGATTTGGAAAATATTGATGAAGATATCATAAATATATAATAGAGTCTGGAAGTAGGAAATAATTCCCCCAAAAGGGAGTGATGAGCCTGACCACCTATCCTCTGGATCAATAAGAGTTATTAATTGTCGTTGGGTTTGAAACCCTAAATGACCACCTACCTTTGGAAAATAGTCTGATAACTTTTTACTGATATAGGTGTCATTGGGATTTTACACCATTGAAGGGAATAGAAATGGAGAGCCTAGATTGAATGAATGTAATGATAGAATAACCAATTCATCCCTGGAATCATGCATCCTATTTCCCAAACTCAGACAACCATATCATTCCATCAAACACACACACACAGACACACACATCTCTAAGACCATAAAATGATAAAATTAAATTACAAATGATTGAAATGCTTGTATAAATTTATAATCCAACAATTATAGTATGCCATAAGTACTAGAGAGAAACAAATGTCCAAATATAGACCCATTAAACCAGATAATAATGTTTTAACTTCATTGAAGGAGGGGACTGCTATCAAATGCAACCTCAGTATGAACCTCGGTCATTATGGCCCATATGTGCTCCACCTAATCCAGTTTATCAAAGGAATATATATAAATTTCGGTAATTTTAATAATAAATGATATGTTTGGGTAGAGACAATGTAAGGGTTAGTACGAAAATACCTATTAGGACACCACCAAATCACAAAACATAATGCATTAAGAGTAGTCATCTCGCTAATCCATAGTTATTTTAGTCAAGATGTATGAAATAGAGATAGTCTAGAATAACCAAAATATATTAATAATTGACTCAAAGTCTCAAGTATCTCTTAACTACTATAATAATTTGGATTATTTTTGAGGATTCAAGGTAATGCGTTTATAGGTACAATTTATTTTATGATCCATGTTGTCACTGAATATGCTCATCTGAGAAGCTGTGATCGTCAGGTATCAATGAAATGTACACACTGTATCTCAAAATATCTCATCATTTAGGTCAGGGATCACACCCAAGGATAGTAAGGGACTCTAAAAAACCAATTGAATCAACCATCTAAAAGGCGACTAATGACTAGGCATGATGGTCACACTGATACTAAAAACCCACCTAGGAATGAAATAGGGTTCCACCCAGGTCCCATAGTGGGATGCACCAAAATATAACTAATACTGAACAAAAAAGGGAAGATAATCCAATATCAAGGATATAATGTCACACTATATCCTCATGGGAAGGGACAAAGGAAACTCACTCAGCTAAACCAGGTTTATACTGATGAAACTGAGGGCACCAAAAACAATCAGAGGGATTACCCGGTGTGTATTTAGGGGCTCATGGCATGTATTTCCAACCCAAGTAATTCCAATGTCTTATTGTCTTACACATATTATAAAAATTCAAATACAAAGTGTGTCCCATATATGTAAATGATGTGCAGATGTCGATCGGGGATGCTAAGTGCTTCATGTCTGTGCCCGTGTACACTTGGTCGGGCTTGGGTATACAGGCTATGTCCAAGTATTTTTCCTTGGTACACATGGTATACCCCAAATCAAATTATGTGTAGGGTATAATATGAAACTTTATGTGTTATATATTCCCATTCCTTGCACTTTCCAAAGTATAAGGTATGTGCCATTCCATACATGACATATGAAGCCACATGGGCTCCTAGGTGTGTACTCCATGAACACATCGAGCCATCTTCCATGGGTTATAAGGCATGTGACCTAGAATACATAGTGTGTATGACCACATGGTTCCCTATTCATTTAAACCCTATACATAATGAGCAGGTCAGCTAATGTTCACATGGCGTGTGAAACATGTCAGAAAACGTGTGATATTTATCTCTATGAGGAAACCCTAGCACTACACATAGTAGATTATAAGGAATGTGTTCATTAAATGACCACTATGCAGTCATGAATTTCTTAGAAACTTCAAATATTTCACATGTTCTCTCACGTTTTTATCATATCTATATCTACCTCAAATATAACATGGAAATTGCGGATCTGATCCATTTTAGCCTTATCGTCATCGTTGGCCAGAATATAGCCATATACACTGTTCAATATCATCTGCATTGCATCATTCCATCATTACATGCTGAACAAGGAAGTATCATTAGTCACCAATCCAATATAATCCATCCTTTTTCATTCGACATCATTACACTTCAATCACACCCTCGATCACGAACCACACCCACAATATCGATCCATTATGCCATTGAACATCCATGTAATGATTCAATACTGAGTATGAGTTAAACCACCAGTTGAAGAAATCATCAGTGATGAACAAGTGAAAAAATGAATGGGAAATCCATGAAACTTGACAGAGGAATGAACCTTGACTGTTGTTCAGGTTGAACTCTATCTATTTTGATTAGAACAATGAAAAAATTAAAAAAATAAAATAAAATAAATTGTAAACCAAAGAAACCATTGATGAAATATTCAATTCTTGTTAGTGTATTTGATTTTAGATTGACATGTTATAAAAAATTGGGAAGAATAAAAATATATCCAAAATCTTAGATTGCTTTTGGATCCATCTATAAAGAAGAGTCATCTTGTGTTTCCATCATTGGAATGATCCATAAATTCTACTTCACATAAATCATTGATCCATGATCGAGTCGTTATTCCTCATAGAATGATCCTATAATGGATCCAATCCTAGTTTCCAGGGTTATGTGTATAACCCTAACATTTTTCCAAAACTGGTTATTTATTAGGGATGGATTATACTATATAAATAAAATAAATAAATTCATTCATTCATTCATAGTCCCATGGTTGTGCTCTACCCAAGTGTATGACTCACTCTAAGATTATATCACGGCTAGGGTAAAACCCATGTTCCAAAATCAAAAGTGGCTTCATGATTTCATTCTAAGCCTCTGTTCTGGAGATATCCAAAAATCTGGGAAACTATTGTGCATGTGAGACTAATGAATTTAATGATGTAATAATATAAATACCAGGCTCACTAGGCCTCAAAATCCCACTATATTTCAGTACCTAACTCTAAAAATATTCCTAAACGTATTTCAATGATTTTCATATAAAAAATAGAGATGTTAAATTCCCACCACCTTTGTTATTTTTGTTTGGAAAAGACAAAGATTACTCTCTAGTTAGCTTTCTAAGCTCTCAAATATGATTTCTATTCTAGGGAGATCTACATAGGGATCCATTTTTTCCAAAAAAACATTCACCCAAGGGAACCAATTTCCCAGGAAAGTACTTTTTCGTTAGCTACTAGGCATCTACAATTACCATGAAAATTTAACTCCACTATTAATATCCAACTGATATATGTCAACATCATTCACCAAGGAATGCACATATATCCTTAGCTATGAAAAGTGGAAACCACCAAGAAACTAGCCTAACATCAATCATTAGGTCAAGTGGTACACCCGCCACTAATCCAAAGAATTGACTATGAAATGGACTATGATCCTTATACATAAAATGTTATCTAAGAAAATTCCACATGATCCTTGATGGGGTGATATATCTCATAATACAATATCTATTTTTAAAACATCAAAGGCCACTATCATTGGTCCCCATGGGATATTGAATATCTTTGAGAATTCCTCATCTTCCCCTAGACGAACTTCATTTTTCACAACCATCACTATAACCAACTCCAGAAGCACATAAAATGCATCTCACTGTCTCCAAATAGTGGAATGGTGGCATGTATGCTATCCAAAATTAGACCTCAAATGTCATGACACTGATGGTGGCGTGTATACTCCTATAATAATTGAACTCCACCAATGGTATATTGCCATCCTAGATATGTCCCAAAAATAACATTCAATACTAAAGTATGTTCTCCAAAACCTAAACTATCTTTTTTTACTCATCCATTTTTCTTAGGCAGAAACACTATGTCCAACTACAAATAATTCCCAAAGCCCTCCTGTAATATTCTCTATAATCACAACATGGGGTGAGAATCATAATCAAAAACCAATGCAGAGGGAACTCTATGGAGTTGGACTATCCCTTTCAAGTAAATTTATCCCAAACTCTATAAAATATTCTTTTCATAGACAGTTAGAAATTGGTATGACTTACTGAGTTGGTCTTTGATCACAAATTTGGATTCATATCCTCTAGAATTCCATGGAATCCAAATCATGAATTCCATATATATACCATCTGAAATCAACTCTAGCACCTCAGGTGTTTGATCTAAGATTGCTGGAACTTGGTTCTCAGCTTTCATATACTAAAAAGAGAGGCATTGAGAGAAAAAAATCATTTTCTAACTTCTTTGTTTCTGGAAACCGCAAATGATGTTGGAGGTCCGAGTAAAACTTTTCCCAACATGGATGTACCACCACATGAGAAGTTTGAGACTTCCTAATTACCTCCCCCACAACATCACTAGTTAGATATCCCATCATTTAAAAATAATAGTGTGCTCCCCACAATTGAAAGATCTATTTGGATAATATCCAGGGGATATCTTAAGACACAAGGTATCACAATCGGTACTCCCTTGCTGAAACTCCCATATTTTCTGAAAAAGTTGGGGTGTAACATCTATAAAATAGGGATAAACTGCACCATCATCATCCTTAAGGGACAACTGTAAAGGGTTTAACTACTTCATCACCCCACTTGAGACTAGTAGATGAAAAAATCATTATGAGCATCTAATACCATGCACACACCCATGGTTGGTCCTCAAGAATGAACTTCCTCTGCCAATATGGGGTCTACTATCACTCCAATGTCTAAGAATAAATATATTTGGAATTGGACCACTTTGAATCCAAAACAATCTCTAACAGATCTCTCCAAAATGCTGGTAATCTTAGAGAATGTTCTAAAACATCATCTATTGTATCATGTGATCCAACTCTAATCATGAGTACCCAATGACGTCACTAAACAAGAATATTCCAAAATGATACAATAATGGTTAAGGATATAATTCATAAGTCTCACAATTTATTTTGCGGAATTCAACATGCCATAGGGTATTATTATAAAATAAAAAATATGGCAATGAATTTGGAAATACACCATAATTATAACATCCACATGAACCCAGAGATGGTGATAACCCATCCTGAGGTAAAGATCAAAGAACCAATTCAACTTTAACCATTGGGAAAATAATTCATCGATTCTTGGGAGGTCTTTACTCCACCATGATAGTCACTAGGTTTATGTGAAATCAATAAATAATTAACCTCAAGCTCTCATCCTCCTCCTTAGAAAACATCTCCAGACTACCCAGAAAAAAAACATCGGGTCATATGGAGCCCCACATATAAAGAACCTCTAACTACACAATTTTATCTAATGACTCTTTGGGGTCATCTGATATGCTAGTATAGATATCATTTCATCCCAGGGTTCAAGTCAAAACAAGAAACAAAATTCACAGTGTGGTAGTAATCATTGTTCATCCTAAAGGAAGCCATCCTCATACTCCTCCCGTAATAGAATCTATTTCTCCATTGGTCATACTAGCTGATATGAAATCAGTTATATCCTTATAAAAAAAATCTCATAGTACTCTACCTATGATTTCTTACCACCTAAGAAGGAACATATTGTACCACCATATAAGGTACACAATAAACCTCACTAGTGACAGTCATCTATGAATGGACAATAGAAAATTGTTATACAATGTGGAAAAAACATAATTCCTCACAACCTATAATCGAAAGATTCTACGTGAGGCTCTCTCTCCTCCCATAGCCAGGTCACACATTAAAAAGTGTGTTCTCAATGATCATCTATGTGAGAACGTCCAAAGAAAATAGTGATGAAAAAAGGATCTAATGATATCTCTAGGTCTCAAATAGGGAATACCTCTAGGGATAATTAAAGATTCTGAATCTATTCTAAACACGATATCTTGAGAAGAGAAGACACATTTCATACCTCGAATAACATTGGATGTCTACAGGATACAGTCTCCTAATTTATGAAGTTATCCTTTCCTTTTCCCACCTGTTCGCCCCAACTAGTTCTTACTATGAAACCTTTCTACATTAAAAAAACATCAAACATGAAATTTGAAGGAAATCATCACCCAAACCTCATCGCTAACAACTTGGGGAAGAACTTACTCACCCACAAGGATTTGGATCACATCATAAGAATGCGAATCAGTGGGGGAAGTTCTTTTCTTATATTCATGCATGAAGCCTCACCACCAAAACCACCATCAAGAGGGGCTATATCTATATGGAATATTCACAGAACATGCTCATTAATATCCCCTAAATCCAAAGAAATGGATTCTGGATCACCATGATACCTGAGTTATCTCAATCTCTAGAACTCATGAGGTGTTTGATCCATAGGTGAATCATCCTCTGGTACCATAAAAAATAATTCTCAATGAAACAAACTAGTCAGAATCACTACCATATAGTTAGTTTGGGTCCACACAATATGAAAAGCCCACACCACCACCTTGATCCAATCCTCCATTATATGAGATTATAGCTTGCCACAAAACCATAGTGGAATATATCTCTAGAACTCACAAAATAAGATAAGCCTATGAGTATCATAATCCTATCCTACTAAATCCATTATCTAGTCAACATATGAATGTTCATCTATTTTGACCACTATAGTAGGGTCTATTCATTGATCAATAGGTGCTAGCATTGCTCAGTACCTACCTGGTGGTAACAAAAAATGAAAGTGTCTATTAAGAGTATCCTCATCGTTTAATTGGACATCTTTATGAAAATTTATCAAGATCCTAGATAGATATTACCACATAGACATCTTGAAAGTTATCAAGATATACCATGATCAATGATTATATTTGGGTATTTGACTCAAAATGAATATGGGAATCCAAAACCACTCCAATATAATACATGTAAAAATGTATTCCCAGTTACTTTTTTCTACAAGTTATGATTTAAAATGAAATTAGCTAGAGTATTGGTGAATTGATACGTCAGCCACCATGCCAACAAAGGAGCACCTGGATGGAAAGATAAACAAGAAAAACTTTAACACTATTTTCAAAAATCCAAAAAAACCTCATACCTAAATAATGTTCACACTCTAGTCCTAAGGAAGAACCAATTCATTTGATTCCACTCTGTCACAACCTGACCAATAGGTGACTTCCTGGATAGAGGTTAACGGAGTTTAAAAACCCAAATCCATCCTCAAATAGACCAGCAGACAGTGACCATTGTTGAGTAGGTATATCCCACACATGGGTGGAATTATCTTAATGTACATATAAAAACACACACACATCCACACCTATACAATGTGGAAAGTAAAGTACAAATAATTCCAATTCATAGAAATAACTATAATCCTGTGATCAAAGTTTTAAATAAGTAATGTAAATAAATTCAATGGAAAAATAAAAGCCTGTAAAAAATGATATTAATGTCCAACATCATTAGAAGGAGGGGACTACAATCATATGAAACACTAGTATGAACCTTGGAAGGTCTTGCCTATTATTTTTCAACTCCTCTTGGTCCTCCAAGCATTTTTTAAAAGTTATATCATCTATACGAGACATGAAATGTGTAGGAATATCCCATATAGGGTGATTATAACATTAACTAGTAGGATATTCTAAAATCACCAAACAAAAAGCATCAAGATTAGTCATATCGCCAATCAACATATATATTAATCAAGATATGAGACATATTGATAATAAAAAATAACCTTGATAAACTCATAAGATACTCCTTGTATCAAGTGTGTATCAACTACTACCAGCCTCATGATTATGCTTAAAGTTTCCAAGTAATGCTTCTATTAGTAGAACTGAAGTTCCAAATGATCGAACAAAATTTTAGGAGGGGTTGAATTTGTTGTTCACTTTTAATATGTTTCAAATCATTTATAAATGTAACCCATGAAACCCATTATGATTTATTTCCTTATCAACTTATAGTAAATACTCATGTATGAAAAAGTAGGAAATAAAGTAAAGCATATAAGTTTTACATGGTTCATCCTGTGTGTGAGAACCTAAATACTTACCACAGCTAGTCCCATAGGTCTATGGAAATATACTATTAAGAAGAAGTGAATAAAAATTATTGTAACTAATATTAAACACCTTCTATATACTGATTGGAATTATTATAATGACTCTCATTAGTTTACAATGTTGACTTATAAAAAATTGAGCCAAAAAAAGAATAATGACTTGTTGAATCTGATCCATAATTGCTCAGTCTGAATCCTCAGTCTGGTTTGGAAGGATCAGATTTTCTCAATACAAAGATTTTGTATCTAATTCTCTCAAAACAATGATGTTGGATTCTAGATATAATTTTCTTTGTATGATGATTATGAATCCAAATATCTGAATATGATAATGTAGGATATAATTATCTGAATACGATAATGTTGGTTTCTATTTTCTTAGTACGATAAAATTGGATTCAATTCTCTTAAAATAATGATGTTGGATCCAATTTTTTTTGATAACTATAAACTCACTCTATATCTACAAAACTCAAACTCTGATAGAATTATCAATTCAATTCTTCTTTAATCTGATGGGAACTTTTACTTTTGAATTATCCGGTGCTCTTCCTTTTGTGCATGTGGGAAATTTGAAAATGAATAAATAAACTGAGGAATTATTTATAGTTGACTCAAAAAAAGGATATAGACTTGAAAACATTCCCAGATTCCTCAATTATCAATATATACACAAATCTCTTGCATTTAAAACTTTAACTCTTTATACCTTTTTCATCTCATTGTAATATTTTTATTTCTTAGATTCATTACAATCTATTTCATTCTTAGCTCATTAGGATCTTTTTCATTCTTAGTTTATTACAATCTTTTTCTTTCTGACCTTCATTATAATTTGTTTCTTTCTCAGGTCATTACGATAATTTTCATTCTTATCTAATTATGATATTTTTATTTCTGAGCTTGAGTATGATCATCCTCATTATAATAACATTTTATGAATACAACAGATGATCAGATACTATAGTACCAGAGTAAAATCATCATGGTTCTGATCCTCAACACCATCTTTCTTTCCTTCCCAATCCAAATATGATTGTACATGGTAGATTTTTTTTTGGATCAGTAGCATCTATTTTCCCTTTTTGTTCATCAATATTACATCATATGTTCTCCAATTAACTTAATATTTATGAAATATAGATCATCAAATTACAATATCATTTATTTTAGAAAGTATTAAAACTTTATATATCCTGACACCACATTATTATTTCAAAACACTTTAGAAAAATTACTCTCTTTATGATTCTTTTGAAGTAATTTTTTTCAATGTCATGCCAATTGACCCAAATATGATAATGTCTCTTGTCAATAACTTCATATTCCTGAACTCATCTATGTCTAGTGCACCTCAATACGAAAACATGGGTTTGGAACTCATGTCCAGAAAATAACCTCATTACGATGGACTGGGTCCAATTGCTATAAAACAAAAAGATTCTTTTACAAAGAGAGTTAGTTGTCCAAAAATACAATTTTTTTTAAAAAAATGTATTAGAAAATATAAATTATGTTGAAAACGAATATGGTAAAACATTAGGATAAAAATATTAAATAATATCAATAATGTTGAAAACAAATATGGAATGTACTTTTTCAAATTAAATACACATAAGTTTAATAATTTAATTTAAAACTAATCCTATAGATGTGGTGAGAAAGAGGTTCTTTAAAGAATTTGTTTCAAAAGATTACAAAGTTATTATATCAAATTTCAATATGAGATTGATTCCAATGACCTAAAATGGAACAATTAATATATTATTGAACTAATCTTACTTAAAAACCAATTTAATATATAATTTAATTTTTAAATAAATTAAACTAAAGCACAACTTCAATTTAAAATTAAGTATTTTTCACTATTTATCCAAAATAGAATCATTTCAGAAAAATCCAAACAATTCACCCTAAGATAAATGTGAAATAGAGATTTATAAAATGAATTTGATTTTATGAAATTTATTTTCTAAAAGTGTAAAAATTTATTTTTATTAATTTCCAAAAATGATAATAAAAAACATTTTTTGGGGTAAATATTATTTTCAAAACCTATAAAGACATTAAGGAAAATTAAGTACTTTTTTTTATCAATATACCTTATTTATATAAAAAATTATATATAATATTTAAAATTTATTTTTTAATATTCATATCACTAATTTTAATGGATATTTTATAATAGTTGTGTTTAAATAACTATATTAATAATATATTGTTGTTTGTTAAAAATATTTATCATGTGTAAAACAAGTTAACCCAGTATAGCATGTAGAGAATGATTATCATGGTGTTTTGTAACAAACCAAACTTTCATTAATGGAAATACCTTTTGATATAATTAAATGTATCCTTATGTAAAATGTTTATATTAAATGTCAACTTCTTTGGTTTTATGTTAAGAATTTTGACCGTTGATAATATAGCCTTTGAATAGTGATCACATGATTAGTATAGATATAGGGCTTTAACAAATCCTATTTACTCCAAAAAGGAAGCGATGGCCTCATCCAGTTGACGTTATCCATACGAATCCCATTTGTCGGAGCTCAGAAAGGAGGTGGCGTCATTGGGCTTCTCTCTTGACCAAGACCAAGCTGAGCTTGAATATGTTAAGCTCGAGTGGGACCGATTACAAGAGAAATTAATGTTGATAGAGATTACCACCCGAGCAATGTAATCTGAGCCTCTCCAAGAGTATATCACCATCAAACACTTTTCTATTTGGTCTTATGCAGGTGTTATAAGGGGTTATGTAACAAGACCTTAGCACTATAGTTAGGTACATTATTTTTGTATATATAAATGAATATACTCTCATTTTTATTATCATTACCTTCTAAATAGTTTTTTATGCACAAATAGTATTTTTAGATAATGTTCAACTAAGAAATATATTTTTATGAAATAATGGATTATTGAATTAAATAATATTTTAATAAAAAAATATTTTTGTTATGAAATTAATTTTTATTAAATATAAGTAATCGTATAATTTTATGAATGCAATCGTAATTTTTATTAAGGTTTAAGATCAATTTTGTCAAAACCCGTGAATTTTCGATAAATGTCAGTTTGTATTTTAAAAATGAAAATTAGCATATTTAGAAAATTATTTAGATAAAATAAATATTATTTCTTGAATTAGGACATCAAAATTATCCAACAGTGATTTTTTCCTAATTTTTTGAGATAGTCAAATTTTTGGGTAAAAATTAAATACCGTTTAAATATATAATGTGTTTTATGATATCATAATGACCCAATAGTGTTGTAATAAAATAAAATAAGTTTTTTTTGGACAATATATGATTTTACATTAAAATAATGTTGTTTTGGGTTTGTTTGACTTATTTTAAAAAGCATTAATGGACCCTTCAGGACTTATAAAACATCTTGTCTTTTTAAATTGTTTTCCTTGAGAGTGTGACTCACCTCCACATAAGCAATCCCATTATTTTAATATGTTCAGACTTTGGCCTTATAAAATATTTTTTTCCACTTCCCTTTTCCAAAAATCATGGGCAAGAACCATGGGCTAGATTGTGGTTTGGATTAGTTTAATGTGAGGTTTGTCAAACCTAAATAATAAACAATTCCCTCAACTTTCCTATATAAACCCACCCAAGCTCCCACTTCCTCTTCACTCAAAGAATTTTTATTTATTCTAACCACTCCATCCTCTCTCAATAATCCTCCCAAGGTGACCTATTCTCCCAAGAAGGCTCTCTGAAGCCTCTCTCAAGCCTTTGCAAGCACACTACCAAGTAAGGGTTTTTCTTCATTCCTCATTTTTGACCAATTTTCATTGAATTGTTACGTCCTTTTAATTTGAATTATAAATGTTGGGGTATGGTTTAAAACCTCCCCCATACTGACATATTTATGTTTTAATTCTGGGAGACCCTTTTCTCTCTCATTAAATTCCTCCCATGTACATTCGTTACTATGCCGAAATTCCGAAAGGAATTTCTCTCTCCTCTTTTACATTCAAGAAATTATTTGGAATAATGACTCTAAATTCCATTAAATTTATTGGGAAATGTATCTATATGCCCCATTTACTGCCCATTTCATGTACATATGATGATACACCCCTTTCTCTATCATCACCCATTTTTATAAATTTTTACATCACACCGTTACGCTGCAGAAATTGCACCATTTTTCCAATCCAATGTCATCATGTTGTGAATACCATGCACATTTCTCTATCAAGGACATTCACCTTTATTCGCATTTAATTATTTATTATAAAGTCTAATTTTTTAATTATACATTCCTTTATCATGGAATAAATGATTATGTTTTATAAATCCATGTTATATGATCCATGTGGCAGATTTATGCATGAAATGAAATGTTTAAGAAGGGTGCACCCTTATAGAACTCTAATGCATTATGTTAAAAATAGTATCATGATACATCTTGTGCAATGGGTATTACTCATGATAATTCAAGTGAAATGAGGTTTTACTCATGCTTCATGTGCAATGAGGATTTACTCATGCTTCATGTGCAATGAGCCTTGGCTCATACTAATTCCATGTTAAGTGATGTTGCCACATTTCCATGTTATGATTATCATGATTTATCATGCCTTTATGTTTATTCTTATGTTGTGCTCTAATGATATGCCTATTGACTAAAATTTATCGTTTTCCTCATGTTACTCCTTGTTCATTCCCTTACTGGGATTTATAGATCACCATTTTCTTATGCATGTCCTCAGGTTATCCCATATAATGCTAGGTACGAGGGAATTTAGTGGTCATGTAAAGGATGTTTTAAATAAAGATGTTGTATTTCATGTTCTAAGTTGTTATGTAAGATCATAAGTCCCAAAGACACTAGACCTCTCGATATTCTAGGTTTTATTATGTTAATTTTATGTAATAAATTATGTTTAATTGTGTAATAAAAAGCATGGTGGTCATAGTTTGTATCCAAGGATAGGTTTCGTTATTTTTGGGATTAGAATTATAAAACTCTAGTGAAGAATTAGGGACAAGACTAAGTATAATAACAACATCCATAAGTTTTGGTGAGAATTAATTAAGTGGTTTATCAAGAAAATACATCTCTGTCTAGATACAAGCAGGTAGAGGCAGCTGTGGCACAGATGTATCCTAGGGGTAAAACCAGAAAACACCGCTTTGTGTTAGACTCAAACGGAAACTGGTGTATGAAAACGAGTCTTTATTCACTCTTGGTTACGACACTCCTAGGGGATATGCTTTATTTAATTCACATTCTTAGTATGAACCATTATTAAGGGACAAAAAATGCCCTGAGAATATATGTTAGAATGTAAATCATGAATAACATAGACTGAATCCAATAGATTATATGTTAAGGAAATAAAATTTATTTATAAATCGTTAGTTTTTTCCTTGGATTACCCTTTATGTGTAACCCCTAACGTTCCTTATATTCCAGCTAATTGCTGGTAATAGGAGGACTCAGGATAACAAACGATATGAAGATTAATGTGATGATTGTACTAATGAGATGCCCAATCCAATGGGAGTGGAAATCGCGAACTTGGTCACACTTACCTCTCAGATAACTCAATCATTGAATAGAAATATGGGTCAAGAGGAAAATTAAACCCCACCTAAGAAAGAACAGGTCACTGTCGAGAGCTTTATGAGACAAAGGCCTCATACTTTTAATGGATCATCTGATAACTCAATCGCTGAACAATGGATAAAATCCATTGAAAAGATCTTCTGCATAATTCAATGTTGTGAACATGAGTATGTACTCATGGATTCTTATCATACGGAGGGAGAAGCTGATCAATTGTGGATGTTGATCAAAAATACGAAGCCTGAGGATGAGATCGATGCATTGGAATGGAAGGATTTCCAGAAGATGATTTTTGATAAATATTTTTCACGCACCCTCAGGTTTAAGATGGAAAGGGACATAATTTCCCTAAAGAAAAAAGATAAAAAGTATATTGGAGTGTACAAGGAAAAAATTACAAGGCTTTCATGATACGCCTCTGGC
This sequence comes from Viscum album, assembly GCA_963277665.1. NCBI lineage: Eukaryota > Viridiplantae > Streptophyta > Magnoliopsida > Santalales > Viscaceae > Viscum > Viscum album. The sequence continues at coordinate 1,043,791,861 of OY728166.1, forward strand.
TTTGTCATTACCCCTGAATTCCAGGTTGACCACTTCTTTGGTGGGCTGAAACCTAGCCTGCGGAAAGCGCTAGCGATCCATGACTTCAACAGCTATGAGGAAATTTTCTAATGTTCCCTCAAGGTCAAAATAGAGGTCGGAGAATATTAGGGGTATCACAAGGATAAGAAGCATAAGATAGAATTTAATGCTGGTGGTCCGATGGATAAATCTAACGGTGCTAAGAATATCCCACACCCCACTTGCCAATGGTGCGGAAAGAAGCACCCTCGAAATTGCCTAAAGGGGATGAGGAAATGCTTTAGGTGTGGAAGAAAAGGGCACCTAAAAGTAAAATATTAGTAATAAAGACCCGTGGCTATGACATTGGAGAGGAATGCTCCATTTGACTCTCAACGTGTTGTTCATTACTACAACTGCAATGAACCAGGGCACCTTTCAAATTAGTGCCCGAAGCCAAGTGTCTTTAGAGGAAGCCAACAACCTCCAAGGCAGCAAGGGCATGATTTTTCGATCACTACTACAAAAGTGAACCCTGAAAATGAAGTAGTGATAGGTACGCTAGTTATTCATTCAATAATAGTGAATGTAATTTTTGTTTGAAGTTCTACACATTCTTTTATATCTCGAATGTTTAGTAGAACAATACCAGCACCACCACAAATCATGGAAGTGAAGATGTCGGTGAATATGGAAAATGGGGAAATCATTGTATCCCATGAATATAACTCCTCCCCTATCATAATATGTGGATTGAACTTCTTGGTGAACCTCATCATACTAACTATTGTGGAATTTGATGCAATTCTTGGCATGGATTGGCTTTCCTTATAAAAGTCCAACATAAATTTCCATGAGAGGGAAATCACTCTCCATGTGGAGAATCAACCCCCGATTCTATACAAGTGCAAGGAGAAAGATGAATCTTCTTTAGCTCCATCATCTCAAGTGTGGATATTACTGCCCTATGAGAATGTGTATCTAAATCAGATGATTTAATATAAGGATGAAGCCATCCTAGAAGACATGCCTATTGTGAGGGAATTCACTGAAGTGTTTCCCGAGGAATTTCCTGGTCTTCCTCCTAGAATGGATGTTGAATTCTCAATTTAAATTATACCTAGGGCGTTTCCAATATCCAAGACTCCATATAGAATGGATGTTGTGGAGCTTGAGAAGCTGAAGAAACAAATACAAGAGAATCTAGATAAAGGGTTTATACGCCCAAGTGCTTCACCATGGGGTGCACCGGTCCTCTTCGTCAAGAAGAAAGATGGCTCAATGCGCCTTTGCATCAATTACTGTGAACTTAACAAAACCATGATAAAGAACAATTATCCTCTCCCATGAATAGATGACTTGTTTGATCAACTATGTGGATCACAATACTTCACCAAGGTGGATTTTTGGTTAGGAAATTATCATGCAAGGGTAAAGAAGGAAGATAACCCCAAGACTGCTTTCCGTACAAGATACATGCACTATGAATTCATAGTAATGCCTTTAGGACTCACTAATTCTCTAGCAATCTTCATCGTCTTGATTAATAGAGTCATTAGATATTACCTCAAAAAAAATTTGGTAGTCTTTATAGAATATATTCTGATATAATCCAAAACAAAGGAGTATCATGAGGAGCATGTAAGAACTATACTAGAGACCTTGGAGAAGGAGAAGCTCTATGAAAAGTACAGAAAGTGTGAGTTCTGGTTGAAGGAGGTCTCATTCTAGGGCCATATCATCACAAACAATGTGATATCTATAGATCCCTCCAAAATAGATACTATTGAGGGATAGCTGAGGCCAACATCAGTAACAAATATCTGTAGCTTCTTGGGGTAAGCTGGAAATTATCGGGAATTTTTGATAAATTTATCATGATTTTTCAACCCTCTAACCAAGATAACTTGGAATGGAGTAATGTTTTCTTGGATTAATGAATGGGAAGAAAGCTTCTAGTAGTTTTAAATGAGGCTTATCACTATGCCCGTACTCACATTACGAACAAGTGGAGAAATTTTTGTGGTATTCAGTGATGCTTCGAACAAGGGTCTGGGATGTGTGTTTATGAAAAATGACAAAGTCATTGCCTATGCTTCATGGAAATTGAAATTTCATGAACATAACTATCCAACACATGACCTTGAGTTAACTGTAGTGATATTTACTTTGAATATTTGGAAGCATTATCTCTTTGGGGAGAAGTGTGAAATATATACGAACCACAAAAGCATAAAGTATATATTCACAAAGAAAGAGTTGAACATGTGCCAATGAAGATGGTTAGAGTTGATCAAAGACTATGACTGCTCAATCCATTACCACCCTGGGAAAGCGAACAAGGTAGAGGATTCCTAAATTAGAAAGGACCCAATGATTCTATCTTTGATGAGAATTCAAAAGGATCCATTCTTCTTAGATTTGATGAAGATGGACATGGGAATCATAAATAAGGGAAGATCATAAATACTTTCACAAATTATTTCTCAACTATGACTGTTGTAAAGTTTAAAAGATTCTCAAAAGGATGATATGTGAATTCATGAAAAAGTGGAAGCTATCAAAAAAGGTAAATCCTTAGAGTTTAATGTTAATGAAGAAGTAAATGTGATATTTGGGAAAAGACTATGTGTTTCATTATGTCTGGAGCTGAAGAAGGAGCTTTTGGATGATGCACATAGTTTAAATTTCTCTATTAACCTAGGAAACATGAAACTTTATTGAGATCTCTGAGAGCATTATTGGTGGGATAATATGATGAAGAAGATTAGTAAATATACATCAAAGTGCATGGTGTGTCAGCAAGTGAAGGCATAAAGGTAGAAGTCCAAGGGGATGATGCAACCATTGCCCATACCAGAATGGAAATGGGAGAGCATGACCATGGACTTTGTCACTGGAAATCTGAAGACATCCAAAGGCTACAATTCAATCTAGGTTGTTGTGGATCATCTTACAAAAGTTGCACACTTCATTTCTATTCGGGAGGATTTCTCATTATATCAACTGGCATAGATATATATCAGGTAAGTGGTAAGGCTGCATAGAGTACCACTATCTATTGTGTCAGATCGAGATCCATGATTCAAATCTATGTTTTGGCAGAGTCTTCAACATGATCTGAATACTGAACTAAACATCAGTACGACCTATCATCCTCCAACTGATGGACAATCCGAGCGAACTGTTCAAACACTTGAGGGCATGTTGAGAGTGTTATCAATGGACTTTAAAGGAGGATGGGATCAAAATCTTCCTCTAGTTGAGTTTCCTTATAATAACAGTTTCACTCAAGAATCTAAACGGCCCCATATAAAGACCTTTGTGGGAAAATGTGAATAACACCAACATGTTGGGATGAGGTCGGTGAGCATAAGCTGCTTGGACCAGAAATGGTCAAAGAAATGGTGGAGAAGGTGAAAATCATTCAGCAGCATATCAAGGCAGCCCAAAGCTGAAAAAAGAGTTATGCAGATAACTATTGACGAGACCTTGATTTTAAATTTGGAGACATGGTATTTCTACACATATCTTCATGGAATAAGGTCATGAGGTTTGGAAAGAAAGGAATGTTATGTCCAAGGTACAACACCCCCTTCGACATTCTTGATTGCGTCGGGGCTGTGGCCTATTGACTAGCTCTTCCACCTACCATGGACAAAGTACATGATATATTTCATGTATCCCACTTAAGGAAGTACATATTGGACCATTCACATGTACTCTCTTAAGAGGTGGTACAATTAGAGGGTGATTTTTGTTATGAGGAGCAACCAGTGAAGATCTTAGATCGTAGAGAAAAATTTCTATGAAATAAGAAAATGCCCATCGTCAAGGTGTTGTGGAAAAACCACAAGTTTGAAGAAGTGACATGGGAATCATAGTAAATGATGATGCAGAGTTACCCACATCTATTTTAGTGTGGGAAAAGAAAATTTTGAGGGAAACTTTTTTAAGGGGGGAATATTTTACTGACCCAAAATTTCATTAATGGAAATCCCTCTGGATCTATTTAAATGTCTATTTATGTAAAATGTGTATATTAAATGTCAACTTCTGTGGTTTTATGTTATGAATTGTGACCGTTTCTAATATAGCCATTGAATAGGGATCACATTATTAGTATAAATATAGGGCTTTAACAAATCCTATTTACTCAGAAAAAAGAAGCGATGACCTCATCTAGTAGACATGCCCCACATGTAGCCCATTAGTTAGAGATCGGAAAGGAGGTGGCATCATTGGGATTTTCTCTTGATCAAGCCCAAGCTGAAAATGAATATGTTATGCTCGAGCGGGACCGCTTACGAGAGAAATGGAAGTTGATAGAGATTACCACCCAAGAAATGTTATCCGAGCCACCCCAAGAGTTTGTCTCAATCGTACACCTTACTCTCCGGTCTTATGCAGGTGTTATAAGAGGTTATATAACAAGACCATAGAACTATATTTATGTACATTATTTTTCTATATAATAATGAATATACTTTCACTTTTATTATTGTTACCTTCTAAATAGTTTCTTTAAGCACAAATAGTATTTTTAGTTAATGTTCAACTAAAAAATATATTTTGATGAATTACTGGATTTTTGAATTAAAAAATATTTTATTAAAATATTTTTATTGTTATTAAATTATTTTTTGTTAAATATATATGATCATATAATTTTATGAATGTAATCGTAATTTTTATTAAGGTTTGAAAGCCATTTTTCTCAGAACCTGTGAATTTTCGATAAATGTCGGTTTTTATTTTAAAAGTGAAAATTAAAATATGTAGAAAATTATTTTGAAAAAATAAATACTATTTCTCGATTCAGGGCTTCAAAGTTATCCAACGGTGAATTTTTTAAAATTTCTTGAGACAGTCAAATTTTTGGTTTAAAATTAAATACTGTTTAAATATATAATGTGTTTTAAGACATCATAAGGACCCAGTAGTGATGTAATAAAATACTATAAGCTTTATGTTCTTCCAATATATGCTTTAACATTAAAATAATATGGTTTTGGGTTTTTTTGACTTATTTTATAATGAATTAATGGACCCTTAAAGACTTATTAAACATCTTGTCATTTAAAATTGTTTTCATTGGGAGTGTGACTCACCTACACATAAGCAACCCCATTATTTTAAGAAGTTCAGACTTTGGAATTATAGAATATTTTTTCCACTTACCTTTTCCAAAAAACAATGGGCAGAAACCATGGTCTGGTTTGTGGTTTGGATTAGTTTAATGTGAGGTGTCCCAAACCTAAATAATAAATAATTCCCTCACCTTTCCTATATAAACCCACCAAGCCCCCACTTCCTCCTCACTCAAATCCTTTGGAGTTCATAAAAACTCTTCCCCCCTCTCTCTATAATCCTCTGATGGTTCCCCAAGCTCCCATGAAGCCTCTCTTAAGCCTCTCTCAAGCCTTTGGAAGCACACTTCCAAGTAAGGGGTTTTCTTCCTTTCTCATTTTTTTCCAATTTTGATTAAATTGTTATGCCCTTTTAATTTCAATTATAAATGTTGGGGTATGGTTTCACACCTCCCCCATACTTCCATATTTATGTTTGAACGATTGTAGACCCCTTTATCTCTCATTAAATGCCTCCCATGTACACCCATTACTATGCCGAGATTCTGAAAAAAATTTCTCTCTCCTCTTTTACATTCAAGCAATTCATTTGTATCATGAATCTAAATTCCATTACAATTTTTGGGAAATGTATCTATATAAACCCCTTACTGTCCATTTCATGTACATAAGATGATACACCTTTTTATCTCTCATCAACCATTTTTATGAATTCTTATGTCACGCCGTTACGTTGCCGAAATTTCACCATTTTTCAAAGCCATTGTCATTGTGTAGTGAATACCATGCCCATTTCTCTATCGAGGGTATTATCCTTTATGCACATTTACTTGTTGATTATAATGTTTAGTGCTTCAATTCCACATTCCTTTATCATGGAATAATTGATTATGTTTTATGAATCCATGATATATGATCCATGTGGAACACTTATGCATGAAATGAAATGTTTAAGAAGGGTGTGCCCTTATAGCGCTCCGATGAATTGGTTTAAAAACAGTATCATGATACGTCATGTTCAATGGGTGTTACTAATGCCAATTCAAGTACAATGGGGTTTTACCCATGCTTCATGTGAAATGAGGTTTTAATCATGCTCCATGTGCAATGATCCTTAGCTCATGATGATTCTATTTTAAGTGTTGTTGCCACATTTCCATGTTATGTTTATCATGCTATATCATGCCTTTATGTTTATGCTTCCATTGTGCTCTAATGATATTCCTATTGTATAACATGTATTGTCTTCCTCATGTTAATCCATGGTGATTCCCTTACTGGGCTTTATTGATCACCCTTTTCTTATGCATGTCCTTAGGTTATCCCATGCAATGCTAAGCACGAGGGAATGTAATATTCATGTAATGGAAGTTTTCAATAAAGATGATTTATTTCAGGTTTTAAGTTGCTATGTAATGATCATAATCCCAAAAGACACTATACCTCTCGATATTCTATGTTATATAAAGTGAATTTTATGTAATAAATTATGTTCAATTGTGTAATAAAAAGAAGGGTTTCCCTATGTTTCATGTTGAGAAAGCATAAATTTTGGTTTCATGTAACGTAAGATATCCAATAAATTTAATTTATTAAAAAAACATATAATTCATTAAAACTCTAGGCGTCACATTACACCCCCCTTAAAATGAATTTCTCCCTCAAAATTCATCAGTATAGTGCCAAAAAATGATGATTATTCTACCTCATTACATCCTCAGGTTCCCATATAGACTCCTCAAGATGCTGTTGTCACCAAAAAATAAAATATGTTGTGTGTTCTAGTTTCATATATCATTCTCTATTAGATACAAAATCACTACCATTTGTTTGTAATAAGAAATATCATGCTCTAGTGGTATGACATATAAGTTTAGTATATGTGATGGATTAGGTATGTAGTTCCATGGGAATGATAGATGGAACACATCATGAACCTGATATATGTCTGGTGTAAGTCAAAATAGAAAATTTATCGTACCAATACGATCAAGTGTTTCCAAGGGGCTAATACACCTAGGGCTTAGTTTTCCATTCTTCCTTCAATATAGGAATTTTTTGGAACACCTTCTCATTAAATTCAAATTCTATATCAAATCGATGATTATAAACACAATATTGTTATCAAAATTGTGAAGTAATTAATTGTGGTTGAAGGGATATAACCTTCCCTTAAATTTTATCATCTTTATTCCATCCTAATATATTTCTTGATGCAACTTCATTATAGTGCATCAGAGTTCTATAATTCATTACATAAGGGGATCATAAAGAGCCATATGAATTCTTGAGTGAAATATATTATTGTAGATATCCACAAATAGAAGAAGTTATTGATCTCAACAACCTTTATCATCTTAGCATATACTATAGAGTTGGAATTTTTCTCTTCGACTAACCATATGTCTAAGGATGATACACAATGATCAAACATAACTCTACATCAATAGCATGTTGATTATTTCACCAAAACATTGAGGTAAACATCATATTCTGATCAGATAAAATTAAATGTGGTACTCCATGAAATATTACCACCTATTTATGTATATTGTTGAATGTGGGTCCATAGATAAATCTTCTTTGATAAAAATAGAGTATTCTAACTTCATAAGGTGAAAGAATACAAACCATAATTACCTCAACATTAATGATTAGATAATATCTAACGTTTACCTGTACATTTAATCAAATTTAGACAATGTGAAATAACTTTTTCACTATAAAATTTTCAAAACTAAAGGTTTTATTACAATAAATTCATTTTCAAATATCATTAATATTAATAAAATACCATCACATTAATCCTTTAAATTAGTGTTAATGACTCTGACCTTATGATAAACCTTAAACTCATAAACAAATTATGGTGTCCATAACTCCTAATTTAATCATATATGGAGACATTTATACTTCCAAAATTTAATTCCCCCTTTATTATTTATATAAGCTATCATATTATACAGAAACATTTTCATTGGCAGCTTGGATCATCCATATACCGATAGAATATAAAATGTGATTTAATTATTACAGAATCCTCATAGAGGGACCTAATAAAGTGAAATTTTACTAATGGATGAAGAATATGATTCTTTTAGGTCTCAGTCATAAAAAACTAAACATGAAACTCCCAACTAAGTTGGGGAGTATTAGTGTTCATTAATAATCATGGTTCACTTCATCCATTGTGATTACATATGTTTTCCCTTTGTTATTTTTCTTCATAGGTTATTATAGACTATCATACACATTACCCATTGAAATTTGGAATTTGTTTTCATAATAAAAAATATCCTTACACATCAAAAACTAGATAGTGGTTGATGCATTTTTTAATCTCTCTCTCTATTCCTTTTATTCACTAGACTCTTCACATCACTTCAATATTATTTTTCTCTATGGCTAAGCTTCACATAGTTGTAACACCCTCTTATTCCCTTTTATAATTTTCAAAAGTTATTCTTATTACATTTATAACGTGTTGGAGGCTGAAAGGTAATTCCATCATGTGATTTTTTAGAGTTCTCATGAGACTAATTCATGATTTTCAAATCAAAACCATGTGAATGGTGGAAATATTTGATTTAAATTTCTACTCCCAGTTCACATAGAATGGATTTTTCATAGCTAAAAAATTCACATCTTTCTAATTCCCTTATAAGAATTAATCTTAAGCCATAAAGTAACTCATTAATGTTTCATTCAATACTAATAATTAAACCAGAAGCACAACATACATGACTTGTAAAATTGGATTGTTAGGTTCCAATAGATTCATCATCCATCAATTCGAGCTCAAGAAATTACTTCTCTATCATTGTTCAATGAATACGAGGGATGTAAATATATAAAAATATGATTTCAAACTAATTACACACCATGGAGTCAATTACATCTCATTCACTCATATTCAGAATAAGGAGCCACCATTGAAATGTTTTACCTTCCAAATGTTAGATACCCAAATTGATTTTTTCATTCTTTAAACACTATAGGATAAAAATTACCTTTTCTATAGTATATATCTATTTCTCCATGAGAAGTAGATTAATTATACCACTAAAAAAAGGTGGATTTTTCCTCATTAAGGATTAAACAGATCATTGTTCCATTCTTTTCTCATATGCATGCTAAACATAATTCATGGCTTAGAAAAGTTGTTTGGTCATAAATACTAGATTTTATATTATTTCTCCCATAACATTTGGTTTCTTAAGAGGATAATTGTTGAATTTTATGTTAAATTTATTATTTAAAACGTTTCATTGGGTTCTATCCATTGACTAAAACTAGAAATCAGAGTGTATGGAACACTAATCATAGAGGGAAACCATATAATAATGGAAAATCACTTATAGGATTTTTAAATAATGTCACCTTTTTTAAAAGAAAATTATGACATCATAGGTTTATCCCAGGTCATTCATTATCACTATATATTTAAACCCTTCCCGATGGATCATAATGAGTTTTTAAATTTCGATAGAGTATCTCCTGAGTGATTGAAACATGGGGTGGAGTAAGGCTCATTTTTGTGTGCAAGGTGATAATCAATTCCAACCCAATTCACCATTTTTAGAGTTATTATGATTAGGTACCTCTATACTAGAGCCATGCCCGCTCATTTTATCCATACTAGGATTAAATTTCTTGGAAATCACTAACTATATACTTTACCAAAATTCCATGATATTTTCCTATACATGGACTCATCCCTAAACTTGTATTTAAACATATCCGAAGACATATCCTTAGAAATATCCCTATGAATCTCACTAGTAATTTATCATCCTTGTTTTCAAATGCTAACTCAACCATTTATCTATTAATAATTATAGAGACCTAGACTCTTCATACATGGATATTATATGTTTTTATATTAATTTTTATTACATTATAGAAACACATGTCTAGGACCATAATAGTTTAGTGCCTTTTGAAACATTTAACACAATATTATAAATTCATGAAATATATTCAATGTATCCCATAAATATCTTCCCCATTAGTAATACTACTTAAAACATTTCTTCACAACCTGAGGAAAGGAAACATAAAAATGGTGAGATTTTATAATCCAAAAGGCTAAAAAAGGGAGATATGTTCACATAAAAGTAACATGAGGGTATGATAACATGAGAATAAAATTTCAAACCCATTCCCTATACATAAAATATCATAATCCTATGTCATGGAATAAATATTTGATGTTCATAAGAAATTAATAATAAAGGAATCAAATAACATGATCCATGATAGTATAATATTGGAATAAGACAAAGATTTGTGAAATAGACATCACCTTGTGACATTTTGAACATGTATAAATAAAGCATTTTTCACTCATTAAATTAAGTAAATGAAATTTGGACCTCGTATATACTTATACACATGTAACCAAGTACACATATAAAATTATGGACTTGAAAGATAGGTCCACACATAATAAAATGACTATATACCCATGGTTAAACATAACATTTTGATCATATAATTAGGCTCATTCATAACATTGTAAACATGTAATCCGGAGCATGCATAACTATGTGAAGATCTAGTCAAATTCATGCATAACATATTTACTCATGATTTATCTCTCTTTGTCCAATGCATTGGAGGGAGATATAGGTATCAACTATTATGTAATTAAAATTATACATATATATATATAGCAAGATCATAAAAAATATATCATATCATAACCCATGGAATGAAATGGGGTTCATAAACGTTTCATCATATAATAACCGATGGAAAAGAGATAGATTTCATAATCATTTCATCACCTCATCAAATCATAACCTATTGAAAAATAAATTAATATCATAACAATTTTGTTGTGGTGTAACTTGTGGAATAGAAATATGTTTCATAAACATATTTCTATCATAAACCATTCAGTGAAAGATTAAGAATGGTATACCTTGATCATATAACTAGTAAATCAAAATTTATATCAAAATATTTTATATTATATTGAAAATGATTTTGAATGATAAATCTCTTATAATGTTTCTTGAGGAAGATACATTTTCATTGAAAAACAATTTTTAAAACATAAAAAATTATGGAAATCATTTTCAATGAAAATAAACATTAAAATCAATGAAGGGATATTTAAAATTTATTTAAAACAGGTCATGAGGAATGTATCTATTTAAATTTTAAAATAACTTTTTAAAACATTTTTGAAAATATTTTTAAGAAAAAACATGGTTTTGTTAGAAAACATATTTCCAACCGATGATAGAAATAATGTTGTATTTTCTTAAAAACATTTTATCACTTATTTTAAGTACCAATGAATGTAAAATGTTGGAACCAAGGTTCTAGGATCAATAAATTCAATTTGCTTAATTTTTATTCTCAATCCACACTAGGTTATCTCAGGGAGTTTTTAAGGGAAGATATCTTATAGTGTAGATGGATTCAGTGTTGAAGGAGGCGTCATTTCCATGTTTTTCCAATTTTTTGGAGTTCAAAATCAATAATATGAGGAAAGAATAATGAAGGGTGGATTTCCAAGACTATATATTCATAAATATGGTAAAGTAATGAGTTTAGAAAAGAATAGGTTCTGATAAGTTTGGGTTTCATGAAGATTCTATTTTTGTATAGGATTTGGGGATCACAAATTTGTGATGACAAGATGATATTCTCATGATTATAAGAAGAACAAAAAATGTGTGATTGTGTGATGGTTAATATATATGATAATAGTATGGATTGTAAATGGGTTAAATATCACCAAACCATCAGGAATAAAAGTGATTTGTGATTAGGATTTTAATGTTACAAAAAATTGGAGATTGGAATCTTCTTTAAGGGATGAGTCTATTAATTAGCATCAACACCAACTTCATTTGACATGAAGAGAATTTGAGAAAATTATGATTCACTTTGACTTCATGGAGGTTGACCTAATAAATAAATATTCACAATTAAAGATTCATACTTAAGGTTAATCATCATGAAAGGAATGGATATGAACTGATTAATTCTAAGGAGTATCAAAAAATGTATTTTTGCGAAGGTTGGGGGTTTCGTGAAGACTTAATATTCTACAAATGTTGGGAGATTCATGAATTTAGGGAGATTTATGAAGACCAGTAGCTTTATTAAAGTTGGGATCTTTGTGAATGTGTGTGGGTTTATGAAAACTGGTATCTATATGAAACTTAAAGGGGATTTCACAACAGTTGGGAGCATATAAAATAGTAGTTTTGGACAGATAGTTTTAGTGAACAATGATTTATAATGCATCAACTGAGGAATATAGTTCTAGTAGAGTCTCATTATAATTAGGTAAAAGGACTTATATTCCCAATATATTGGAGAGGCATTCAAGTTGTTAAATAGTGTCAGACTTCACCCAAATTAGTTTTATAATTGGATTTGAAGGAAGTGTTCCAAGGGAGGTAGTGTGCTTTCACAAATTCTTGTAATGTTAGTGTGCCTAAATCATATTTAATGTGTTTGATATTATGCCTCCATAATAACTAATAATGATTAGTGGATTTATGTATGATCAAAACACTGTCGGTGTATGATCCTTGTACTAGATCATAGTGGTTAACCAATTGAAACTACTATGTTTCATCTCTGCAAATGAATGTTTAATAACTATATGAATTAATCAGACATGTTTTAAAATTTCCTACCAATTTAGTAATAAGATCTATAGTAATAAAAGAAAATTTTGGCACACTAGTTCACCCCTCCCTACATATTTTCTTCTAGGGACCTACAAAAAATGGTACTATTACGTGGAAGTATCATGAGTAACTAGTGGAGAGGAAAATTCTTAATTTTATTAAGATATGGATCATAATATTTTATCACCAGAAACATAGTCATAAACAATATAGATAAACAATGATATTGAAACATAAAATCTTGACCACTTTGGTAACATTGAAAAATAAGTCCGTGAAGGAATAAAATTAAAAGAATCATAAAATATAATGATTATAATCAAATCCATGATATTTCATATTGAAGGTGCATTTAATACACCTCGTAAAAGAACATATGTGTATAATATGACCATATATCTCAGTGAAGGAAAATTGAGAGAAAAACTATTACTAATATGGTTACTTTTTAACCATAAACACCATTAAATAGGGATTCTAAAATGTATATATAAATACTAATATTAGTAATTGTAATAATCATAAAATACATTCTTTTGTAGTATTTACACTAACAGAAAGAAAAATTTGTTCAATATGGCATTTGTCTCATAGATAATAAAATTGAGACGAAATCCCTTACCTTAAGTCTTGAAATCTTTCATACACATTTGATCCTCCAATCTAATAAATATAAATTTACTATATATATATATATTTTAATTAATCATTCTCATATATATATTACCATATGTGGTTTTTTATGACCTTTTATTACCTGTTTATTAACAATACCATTTTTTTAAAGGTGAGGCCTTGGTCATAAATGACCAAAGAACAAATAATATTAAAAAATAAATATTACAAGAGTATAAAAAATGGGAACACATTACAATGTTTTTCATGAAAGGAAATAAGAGAAATGGGAAGGTATTAGAACCATGTAATGCCCATATTGACTCCCATGTTGGCCAAACCATCTGCAATTGTGTTTTCTTCTTGATAAACATGTCTCATGATATCGTTAGGATTGAAAAGTGACTTTGTTTTTGTGTATGTCTTGATTTTTTATTTTTTCCTCATAATTTAATCATGATTTTATAAAAAATTAATTTTCAATATGATATAAATATATTATATATTTATTAAATATGTTTATAGAGTGATACATAATATTTAGAGACTAAAAATTGAAATGCACCTTTCTTGGAGACGGTTTGTTGTACGTACGTATGAACGTTTTTTCCATTATATTGTTGAATTTAAAATAGAGAAGTTAAATGATATATTATAATTAAATAATAATCATGAATCCATATATATTTCATAATCTCATTAAATCAATCCTTATTACCATCTAGGTAAATCCTGAATGAATCACATTGCTTCTTGAGGTGGTAGTCAATTGTACACATGAGCGACATTATTGTATTACAAAAAAATGGAAATCAGGAATTTATGTGTGATATAATAGTTGTAGAACCATAATAAATATCATAAATATATTATTAAAATAATAAATATATCATTATTTCAAACTATGATAGGTGATTATGGAAAAATGAATTACATTGGTTCACGATGTGGTAGTCCACCGTACACGCGAATGATAACTTCATAACCCAATTTAATAAAATTTGATGTGGCTGTATGAAAATAACATAACATAAAAAAATATTATTATATATAATATACTAAGGTTATTATTACATCATGTGTTAATTTTAATTAAAGGTGGTTTAGGAATAAGTAAAACAAAAATGCTCATTGATGAACATCACCTCTTCTCCAGGTATCCTCCTTAGGATTGCACTAAATCGGTCTTAGGATGGATTTATATAAAACATTAGTCCTCTATAATTATGGGAAGAAATTCTTTATGTGATTTGGGATTGTATTTGTGGATCCAAATTAATTGGTATTTGTGAAGAAGTGAGTGGATTGAGTGCCCTTTTATAATTGATGTGGGGTGGGATTTTTGTAAATACCAAAAAGTATTCACTATTGGTAGGTCACTCTTACTTAATGTGCCTCGAAAATAAATCAATAATTTCGTATAGGGATAAATTGTCTTATAAACACCTATACCATACAAAATATAAAAAATCACGTTATTCTATATCCTTTATGTTTACTCAAATTTACCCTTCTAGTTTTGTTACCACGATAACTTGTATATTTGTATTTACCTACTTAATTTATCATTGGAGACTAAAATTAAAATTATATTTATTATATAATTTATTCCTACTAATAATAAATATTAAATTAATTTTTTTAAATAAAAATACTATGTGTGGGTAAAATTATTTTTAATACAAACACAAGTAATGCACAAAACCCCATTTTTACCTTAATAGAGGAAATTAATTTTAGTTATTTTCACTAATCAGTACGGTAAAAAATAAATTTAACATATTAGATAATATAAATTATTACGATTCTAAATATTTAATCCATTTTTCATAATTCAATTCACAAATGTTTCAGAATTTAATTTTATAGTAATCCCATTGACGTGATGAGAAAGAATGTTTTTTTGAAGAGAAAATGTTCAAAAGTTTATAAAGATTTAATATGAAAATTCAATATTAAAATGATTCCAATGACATAAATTTGATTAATTGATATATTATTGACCTGATATTTCTTCAATATAAATTTAAACTATAATTTATCTTTATAAATATTTTAACCAAAAAAAAAGTTTTCAATGAAAATTCATTATTTTTCACTATTCATAAAAAATGAAACTTGTTTGGATTATCCCAAAAACATATAGTAAGATAAATTTGAACTTATTATTTTAAAAGAAAATTATTATATCAAATTAATTTTATAAACTTGTGCAAAATTATTTTAATTAATGCTTACAAAAGGAAATAAAAAGCCTCATTTTAAGGAAATAATTATTTTGAAACATGTAATGACTCTCTTGATAATTAAGTAATTCTTAAAAATATTTTATATTTATATAAAATCCATAAAAATAATAAATAATAATTTTTTATTAACATATATCTCAATATGGTAAATGGATATGTTAAAATGATCATGTTTAAATAACTATATTAATAACATATTATAGCTTGTTAAAACTCATTGTGGTTTGTAACTCAAGCTAACCCCGTGTTTCATGTAGAACAATATTAACATGGGGTTTCATATAATGAATTATTAACTTTGTGTAGAGTTTAATGTAATATATCAAATAAATTTAATTTATTCAAAAATAATAAATCTTAAAAACTTTGGGTGTTTCACCCTTTTTGGGTTTTTTAACATGGAGAGCCATGTGTCTCTTTTCTTACACAGTATTTTGCCAATTAATGTGAGATAATTTATTTTTTTTATTTTGTGAATATCTTACTAAATCAGGAGGTGGTCCACATATATAAATGGGTTAATCATGACTTTATTTGAAAAAAGGGGTCAATGTTACTAATATGGATAACATCATGGGATAGGGCATGCAGTTTATTTTCATAGTTCAAAGACATGAGGTCATAAATGATTAAAGTGAAATGGGTTTGACCATATATCACTATAGTATAAGGACATATAGATTTAACAAAAAAAAATGGAAAATTTATCAATAAAGGGTGTGATAAGACAAATCATGAATGTAGAGCCCCTTTCTAATAATAGATTTTATGAAAAAGGGGGTACTCACTTTATGTTCATGAATAATGAAATGTTGTGCCATGATGATTATGATCCTACAATAGGGATATTCAAAGGTACAATAATGAGAAATCAACTATTTTTTTATTAATGGGTATGATTCATGAATATGTAACATCAATTATGTCATATCCACTTGAGTAGATAGAATATAGAATGTGTAAATCATCACCCAAACAGGTTTAAATCATTGATGATGAGATGATTCACATATCTCAAGGGTGGTCATTCACCAAATATTAATGATAGTTTACACTTCAATGGTGTAAGTGAATATGGATATTAGAAGGAAATATCATCAGTTTTAAATAATTAAAATTGTTTTTATTCCATATTGGGGGGTTAATATACACATCCATAAGAGGGGAATGTACACCTAGAAAATAGAGGTGTTCCCAAGAGTTGAATACAGTTGTTAATTACAACAATGAAAGATTTTTGGGCATTACAAAACAGGGTAAATGATATTGGTTCATGGAAAACATGAAATTAATGGAGTTTTATAGTACCCTACAGATTATGAAACTAGTTATTGAACACATTCTCAGGGTGAAAAATATGAAATTTCATTTTTTTGTTCTTTTATAGGATTAGTGGATCTAGTGAGCATAAATCACCATTTTTCTAGGGACATATAGTGAGCCCCCATGCATTGAAATTTTTAATATTTGGCATTATATTTTTCTTAATTCCTAAATGTGGAGAACATAGTGAGTGAAGACATGAAATTTTCAAATTTTTCCCTTAAAAGTTTTTGACCAAATGTTTTTTTCACTTTATATTTACCAGTATAATGTCTTGAAATTTGGACCACCAGGGGAAAGCGTTTATGATCATATGGATTGACTAAAATTCATTAGAATTAATGTTGTATAAATTTCACATAAGGTTAACTATATAAACCATATACATAAAATGATAAATTAAAACCTGGTGTAAATGAGGCACCGTGATACTATAGATTGTCATAAAAAGGTGTGAATTCCATTTAAAGTCTTGATTGTTGCACTAATGCTGGAAGGGGATGGGTGACAGAAAAACCCAATTTGGGGTTAAAGGGACAAGAAAACCCTAGAACCTTTAAAATATATAATAAATATGTTTTAAAATATAAATCAAGGTTGGTATATTAGGTATAATGAGATGGGACATGGATGTTGATAATGGCCACTGACCACATTTGAATGATGGATTTAGCTATAATGGTGTGAGGTCATATAAATATTCATGATCATTTTCTTCAAGATGAATATTCCACTAATGGTTGTGCCTAAATAAGATAGAACATATGAGAATTATTAATTATAGGTGTCCCTTGTATCTAGATACACTCATTATTATTAGCCATGAATGATTTTTTGTAATCTAAGACACTCTTGAAGCTAATTATTTTTTAAGGGATGGGATTTCTAAATAATGTGACAAAGATATTCTATACCTGAGATCACTATTTCAAGGATGTTTCATCTCTTAATTAAGGAATAAGTGTGGATGATATTTTTAGGTATCCCTAATATTGGGGTTATCAATTATAAATAAGTTTTTTACCCCATTGTAGGATCCCATATGTCATGAATTACCCCATGGTGTAGATCTCAGGTAAGATATTTGGGTTATCACGAACAAGTTACCTTGAGAAGTTTACGGTCATGTAGGACATACCATCAGTCAATTATTTTAATTTAATTTTTTAATGATTAATATGTTTTGTATTTTAACATTATTTAACAAGATATAATATTTTAGGATGTTTAACATCATGCAACAAGAACTATTATACCATGATGTTTAATGTAATTCAAAAAGGAATAAGATGTTTATTAGTATTCTATCATGTGAAATTGAATAATATTTTGTGAATATTAACACCATTAAATGAGGACTAAGACTTCATTTAGTTTTTTATCATGTGATAACAACATAGATATTGTGTAGTTTAATGTATTCTGACATGGAATAAAATGTAATGAAGTTTAACATCATGCGATACGGGATCAAATGTCATGAAACTTCATGCCATTAGACAAGGACTTAGATGTATCAAATGGTGATAAGGGTATTTGAATCTTTTTTTTGTCCAATGATTTGTGATCCATGTATCACATTGTCTTTATTAAATATGGGAATCTATTCACCCATAGTTATTGATGATAAATTTCCAACATATATCAAACTATTATATGGTATAAGAGGATTTTTTTTTTCAGATTTATAGATCATCATAAAATGAGGGAATAAGGAATCATTGTGTATCTTGTAACAAATGGAATCATTCCCGATGTTGTTCATTAATTATTAGTGTAAGAGGTTTTTGGTAAGGACCCATCATAGTTGAAGAGAACACTGAAACTAAAATATAGGTATTTTTTCTTTATCAATACAGGCTTGTTGGGACGTCTATACTAAAGGATCATACATATATTTATCCCATGTGCATGGGAAAGAAAATTTGGTAAATGGAATTTGGTTTTAGGCCAAGAATTATAGATCCAAGAATCAATATATATCCTATATTATAGGATTCAATCCATATAAAATACTCACTAAACCTCTTCTGTATTGATCAAAATCATGTACATGGGATGAAAATTGGATTTTACTTTAAATATGGGATACCGAGGAAGCTCAATTTTGATATTAAAGACAAACACAAAGGATAAAATAGTAAATTTTTCCTTTAATGGTTGGTTCTAGGACACTGGTTCAAGGAATCCATAAGTATCCTATAACAATAGGAATCAGGGCACATGTATTTCTTGAATTGTGCATTTTCTATAAATAAATAACAATACAAAAAAAATCTCATGCATGGGACTTGATTTGATGTAAGGAAAGGATCATATGTTGAGACCACAACAAATATTTTGAGACGTAATGTATAATACAATTTATTGTTCATATTTTAATTATATGTGACCAGGATGTAACATCAATGATTAGAAATATGATTGAACTCAATCATTCAAATTAGAGTGACTCGCTAGGACGTCTAATCTCACATGTGTTTTGTTCAATGCGAGAACAATTGATAAATGAGAGATCATCTATTTTCCCTCAATATATATGATAGAGGGGGAATCAAAATGAAGAGAAATATTCATTTCACTTGTGCAAGTAGGAAATTGTTAATATGAGGGACTTTAAACTTAGTGCAGGAAAATACAAATTGGGAGCCACACACCAAGGGATCTTACATGAATTTGGATCTCATGTACATGATTCAAGTCATATGATATGGTTTATTCTTTTTAGTTTAAGGTCCTTCTTTGTGGATTGAAGGTTGTGTAATTTTAAGTCATGATTTATACTATGATCGTGTAATTTCATTCAATGTCTTGTGATAAAGATAAAATTATTGACCATTTGAAGTCCTACAACCAAGACTATGGTGTTCCCAAATAGAAAGATTAGTGTGTGGATGAAAATTTCACTATTTCATATCAATATATAAAGTGTAATTTAAACCCTATGCTAAATTGTATGAGGTTGATATCGGGGAAACCCCATGATTTAGTCCAAGATAAGTGATCGTGGATGTCTCTTTATATCCCTACATAAAATGAATAAAAACATTGTAGTTATTATGATTATATACATAGATCTAGATCATATGAAAAAGGTAAAGGGGATCTTCATAACCATAGGTTAATGGATAAATAATATTATTCTAATGGATCATGTTTATTCCTATCTCCTATATAGGAAAGGGGAATTATTTTAATTTGATAACAGACACCCAAATGGATCCATACCATAAGATGTGACATTGGTATTAAAATGATTATCATGGTATATGAATTATGAATATGTATATGATGAAAATCCTATGATTAATTATGAATACCAGGAGAGTGATAATTAACCCACACATTGCAATTATATGGGAGTGGAAGGATTCTAGTTCCAAGGGAATAATATACTCTTGAATGAGGATGATGGCCGTGAAATTTAATGTCATATAGGGTGGAAAATGACGTTGTAGTTTTATATTATGTGTCTAGGAAATTTTGTTGTTGTTTAACAGTATGTGGTAAGGAAAATATTCTATTTGTTTTAAATTAACATATCTTGGACGTTCCCCATGTAGTTTAATTTCATAGGATAAGGACTTATGTGAATTGGGATGAAAATCATTTAAATTTATTATTCAGGATCATTTAATTGGCAGGATGTGTGGTGAAATAACTATTTATGGTGATCAAGGAGTAATATATATTTAAATATACCTTCTCTATGGCATATTATCCTTCCCAATTTGGTATAAATCTCCCTGGAGTAGACCTACGGAGAAGAAACACAAATTCTCTCTTGAAAATATTTCAGCAAACCAATACCAAATATATCAAGAATAATGAGTCGAGGAGAACATTATTATTTATATATTTTGTAATCCAATTCTATTGGAAATTTGGGTCCTATTGTATGTGTATCCTTTTCTCATCAATACACTCTAACACATCATGTCACTTCTAGGATTTTTTTTCTTTTGGGTGATGACTATAGATAATGAAACTTTGTTTGGGAAATTGATCCTCAATGTAAACCACCATAACTATTCCATAAATGAGTAAATATAAGGTCTCTTGGATGGAAATATTAGTATTTATGATACAAGTACACAGGTAATGTAAGATTCCTTCCATCTAGGAATTTTGATTCATTTCTATCATCTTGGAGAGTGTTTTTTATAGCGAAATATTTAACGCCGCTACCTACCAATTGTTTCTCCACAGTAGAATTATGAGGGGTTGGACTAGATTTGGTATTTATTATAATACCTTTTAAACTAATAATAACTGAAATTTGTGTTGTTTTCCATTACTATTGTGGGAGGGACACCCAATATAGTGATGATGTTAGACTTCACAATGTTGATGTTATTATTTGTCTAGAACTCCTTTCGGGGAATAGTATTTACCCATTTTTGAAATAAGTTAGTGGTAGTAAGGATGTAATTAAACAACATAACTATAGATATGGTATATGAACCCTTGACAACCATTCCTCGTATGGGAAAATGAAAAAAAATATCATGTGCAAATCAAAAGTTCTGGGGGTTTATATATAATGTTTTTCAATTGAAAAACACAACATTTCATGTTTTATTATACAAAAACATATTTTATAAAGGAGATAAATTAAAAAAATCATGATTTGATGGAATATCTTATCCCCTAAATAATGAGTTACTTAGGAACCTACATGTACTTCCAACATGACAGCGATTTGATGCATCTGAGGAGGACCCCATCAAAACCTCATTTTTAGTGGAGTTTCTATTTATTTAGGTACTTATATAGGATGAAGTTTTATATCTTATGTTAGATATGATTTTTCTTGTCTCAATACCAAGGGTGGATCCCATACTGAAGATATTCAATTATCAGTGACATCCACACAATTATAATATCAGTTTATGAAGATGTTGTATCCTCATGCTTGGGTAGATGATAACTTTATTTATTTCAACCATATCATTTGAAATGAGTGGGGAAACTAACCAAGAGTGTGTGATGTGACTAAATATCAATTCCTAGTTAGGATCATCTTGGTCCAGGGCTATAGTAGTGATTTAATTATCATCAACAATCTTTTTGAAAGATATATGATTCAGTGTTGGTTCTAATTAGATTTCTCTCTTATATCCCCTAATGTAACCAAGGATGAGAGCCAAATATTCCTTCATAATGGAATATTCACCATTAATATACATATTTATCAATTTTATGTGACCTTTAACATTCAAATAGTATACTTTGTGCAATAGGGATAACTCCAATAGTGTTATGTGCACCGGTTACTATGCCTAATTATCAGTGCAACCTTCAGATAGAAGGAATGAATTGAGTAGAACCTCATTGGATGGGGAAATGAAGAAAATCCCTAAACCAAATCCAATTAGCTTTATGTTTTCAAATATTTTTTTGGTTGGACATTTATATTGACCATCAAAGTATATCTCCCATTTCGAGGGAGTATTAGGTAAAAGAAGACCTCTCCATCCAAGAGCTCAACAATCATGGGTATTCATTATGGGTGTGTTGTGAAAAAAACTGGCTAGTGCATACCCTTTAATTATCCTCACTAATAAAAATTTAATGTCTAAAAAATCCATGATAACATCCCATTGATCCAATCATCAAATAAATATCAAAAATTTTGGAATATATTTAAATGAATTAACATGAGAGACTAAGAGAACCTCGTGGTGCTGTAAGTAGTTTCTCATCTATTGATCTATGGAAATTAGCATGATGTAGTTTCTCTTGATATGAAATATTTAATCTTGACATATAGCATTATCCTACTAAGAAAATAGATATATTTTTCATTCCTTGAATCTTGTTTATATTTCTATAGGGAATATAGGAATCTCTCTATTGTGGTCATAGATAGGATGGGTGGCTACCCTTCTATCAAGGACAACAATATTGGTGGGTGAAACAGACTATGATTGAGACTTTTAAATGATTCTTTATGGTCATTATCTAATTGATAAGATTATTATTTTTTTATTATATCAATAAAAAACCAAATTTTCCTGTAATACTGGATATGAAATGAATAGTATATGAATTTCCTCCATAGATCACTCTCAAATCTCTGAGGATTGAAGGTGTTAGTGGTTCTAGGATCACATTAGTCATCACATGGGTGAATCAGATACCATGGTTATATATTATAAATCCACGAAAATTAGATGTCACCCCGAAGGCATGCTTCATAGGGTTTATCTCTAGGTTGTGCTAAAATAGTTTGATGAGAACCAAATCAATATTAGAAAGAAAATTAAAACATTTCTCTAATATAACACCCATATCACAAACATAACATTTAGTGATTTGTCTTATGAGGAGAATAAATTTTTGGTTCATGGAACATTGATAGGTTACACCCACATTTTTCAAGCTAAAGGAAATATCTTGATAAAAAATATTCACTAGGGTTCATTGAAAGTATTGCATTCATAATAATTAGTGGAAATTATGATTTGATTGTACCTTGAGAGTCTTCCAATTAATAAATGGCCTTTTAATCCCATAGTTTATTCGAACAATATATATATATGATTGGGACTAGGAAATTATCCATCAGACAGTGTTGGTTGAGATCTATGAAATTTATACAAACTTAGAAATGTCTGTTCATTTTTCTAAATAGAAATTTGGTTTGTGATCCATTTTGAGTACTAAACAACGAGGATGATGATTTATTTAAAGATCAGGTAAATAAAGGCTATGACCTTAGTAGTTTCAGATGGACGCAGCCTCCAGAATGACTTCTTGATACTAAGATTATCATCTGGAAAGCCCAAATTATGGGTGGGAAGACTTGGATCCAGTCTAATAATTTCAATACAATTCCAAGAAAACATATCATGATGACATTTCCAGAAGTACATATAAATTTAGACGTCTTTAAGGGGAATGGGGAAACTAATAAATTTGGGTTGTGGGTCCTCCTCTATAGATTAAATTACTTATCTCATGAATCATGGTAGAGACACCTTCCTCAAATACTAGAGGGGAATAACTAATATTTTATTCCCCCAATTATTCTATATTTATCTTATTAGAAGATGTTGGTTAGGGAGAATTTTCATTTCATGATATCAATGAAGATATTTCTCTTGGTTCCAAAGATGTTATTGAAAATAACTCCTTAACCAAGGAACCCTGAATAAGTTCTCCCTCCAACTCACTATCTTCTGGTGTAGTGGATACATTGATTTCCAATTATTATAGGAATATGTATATTGAATGTATAACTCATGATAAAATGATAAAAACATATCTAGGTCTCGTATAATTTTATTTTATGGAATTTATTTAATTATTAAAACATATAGGGGCATATATATTTGGGAAATTTTTATTATTATCAGAATTACACTCCTCTTATGTCTAGAAATGTGTATATGACACACGTGATATAATGAAAACATTTATTGATTTAGTATTAAATATCCTTATATATATACAATGATTTCATCAACCATATTAATGGAAAATATGTAATCATAACTAATCTTAGTCAAACTCTTAGTAGGATACATTTTCAAACCGATGGGGAGGTAATCTATGTGTTGTTTCCTATCATTGGTTTCTTACCATCCCTTTTTTTGATTCCCATATATATACTAGAATTCATGAAAATAAATGGGGGTTATCTTTATATTATACTATGAATTTTCATTGAAAAAGTAACTGAGGTGTTGATTATATTATAAATCCACCTCTATATATAGGTGAATAAACTTCTAGTATATTAAATAATTGAAATCCATTTCTTGATACACGATAATTAATTCAGTGTCCAATATAAGCTCTCTAAACTGTTCGTTGAGAATGATTTATCCATGGGTTATGGTCACTCTTATCATATCATTGGATTGTAATTTTTTGGGGAGAAAAAATTCTTCATTACAGACCATATGATGAAGGGTTTTGACCTATAAAAGGTAGATCCTGGAGCCATTATCAATAAGGTCTTGATGGATATCAGTTTCATCAATTTTAATAGAAATTTACTATTGTATATTGTGTCCATATATGAAAACCTCCATGTATTACTCTATAAAAGAGATAACTATGTGGAAATTGATAGGATTAATCTTTGTACGGTATACCTCTTATGTACTTTTATGAAACTCAAAACACTAAGGGCTTAAGGTTTGGTCAATGAGTGATTCTTGGACCGCATTTTAAAGTTGAAGGAAATACAATATTCAAAGCCTATCTATGATGAAAATGAAAAATTTCAATATATCGTACTTTTATTCCAAAGGCCTTCATTTTCTTCCATGGGTTATTCCCCAGCACGAGGATAAATGGATAATATAAATTATACTATTAAATAATTTTATTATATAATATTTTAATGAATACCTATGGATCATAGATTAGGAAGATCTAATATATTTATTCCCCAATGACAAATGAATTAGGGTGAATATGACAATGAGTCCCCTGAAATAATGGTATTTTACAGGGACCCTGATGACTCTGGAGTGGATGGATTCTCATGTGGATCCAGTGGAATTATTTTTCTTCATGTACCTATAGTATATATGGTTTTTCTATAGACATGACCTCAATATTGGGATTCTTATCGATATTCCTATCAACCCCTTCAGCCTCAGTCGCCTTGGGTTATGTGTTTTCTTTCCTTCCATGTCAGTTTCTAGTAATGGAATTCATGTAAATGTATAAATTTATTATAAAATAATAGTTCCACTTAGTAGATGAAATTAAATAATACATATACAACCACTTCATTAGATGATGATTCTATTTGGAGGGGAAATTCCCATAGAGGCAAAGACAGTGGTAGAAAGACTCATGGAGTCTGTATAAGATTAGGGACTAATATTGGTTCATTTTCTTATGATTTTCAATTATTTCATCATTTATGTATTCTATTGGAATACTATAAGATTAGAGGGTATTCATTACCTATTATAGGGGGGAGTTCATGCTATAATAATTTTTTTAGTTGGGCCATGAGTATTTTTTTGTACACTTCCAATTTAATTTTTGGAGATATTGTCATTGAAATTCTTGTTATTATTACACTATAAATCAAAAACATAACATGCTTATTTGGGGAAATGGAAGAAATATTAGATACCTATGGTATATTCTTTCCAAATTGGCCCAAAATGATCTATCCTCTGGAGGATGAATTTGAAGAAAGAACACTATTAGATTTCATTCCCTTACATTTGATGGAAGGGGAAGCAGTTTAAATGGTCTGTGAGACTAGCCTTATTCGATTTTCATGGATTTTGAAACATTAGTAAATTTTATTCAAATGATACAATATAATATCCTAGAAAATGATCATTTAAAAGAGAATAGATATTTATCTTATGATCCTTAAATAGTGAAAACCAATTTTTTCTTCCTATCATCCCAACCAAGATGTTTTGTTGTCCCTAATATTCAGGGGGTGTTATATAATGTAGGATGGGTTTAGGTTTTAGGGACATGTTAGTTCTAGATTGAGTGCAGTAGTCATTGATCCTTATTTACCAGTTTTATTTCTCATAGGTGGTGGAATCTATTTAGTCATGACCTTTATTCATCAAAAATCATGCTCTTCCCTTTTAACAATTATTTTAAACTTTAAGATTAAAAATAGATATTTCAAAAGGATCATCTATGTTTTCAACTCATTATAGTGATTCTCTAAACAAAACTTTAGTAGTTTATCGTATGGGAGACGCATATTGAGTGAGTACATCAGAACATTCCATGGGGATAGGAAGTAATAAAATCTATAATTATCAGGGTACATGTAGTTTTGGAGAACAATTACCATTTTCATTCTTAGTGTTGGGAAAAATTTGTAGAAAAAATAACGATATAGTTCTTCACATTCAATAATTGACACAGTTGGTAAGATGTAGTGTCAGACGAATGTTGTACCATCTATAGTTGGCATAAATTATCTAATCATAGTTGAATATTATTTTATTGTGTGTTACCATCATGGGGACACACCATTTCATAAAATGTGAAAGGTGCTTCTCTAGGTTTCCAGTTGAATTGATGATCTGAAATGTTGGATTTTTTTAAATTTGATGGTGGAGGAGTTTCATCTTCCCACTTACGGTATGCATTAATTTATGGTTTAATGGATTATTTATGACATTATATAGCCTCCAAATGGGGAATTATAGATTTTATAGAGTTGATTAGTTTTGGAATGACAATTGACTGAGTTTATACTTGAGTAGAGGTGACTGTGTGGTTTGATATAGTCAACTTACATGTGTTTACATTTGTTTTTTCTCCCTCAGAACATATGTTCTAGTTAAGAATCACTATTTACGAGAGGTTTCCATTGGATTTATTTATGGAACTGGAAAAATACAATGGTTCATTTTCCAAAGGGACCAACTTTCCAAAGGCATGATTTCATTAGGTTTGGACCATACAATACTTAAGAACATACATTGTTCAAGAGTTTGGGAGGTCGGACTCATCACACCCTTTTTGGGGGAATTATTTCCTACTATGAGACTCTCTTATAGATTTCAGATATTTTCAGGAATCCTTAATAATTATCCAAGTATAACATATGTTTCCCTTGGAATTTTCAATGAATTATTAGCATGTTTGAAATTCAGAATCATCAGTATGTTTTCAAGGTTCTTAATCAATAGAGATATCCATATTTATACAAGGATGTCCATCAAATGCACCCTCTTATATACTATTTAGAGATTCTTTTAATCGTTGCTATGATAATACTGGTTTTTATGCTACTCAGTGGGGCACTCTAGAATTTACTGTCATCTTGGGAGATGATTGTATGTCTTGATATTCAGATCGTACCCATAAATAGGCTACCTAAATATTCATGTGAATGGAATAAGAATACTCATAGTTTTGTGTCACTTAATGGGACACATCATACCATTATGGTCATGTGATAAGGAAATAATTGTATAGTTTATTGTCATGTGGTATGGATATCTAAGCATAAGGTGCTTAATCAATGTTTTTTTAGACTAATGTCTAAGATGCCCAACAAACCTGGAAATGATATGAGTTTCCATGTTGGATTAGACCCTGTCAGGAATATGGCCCAGGAAGAACATGGTTGTTTTGCAGTGGTGGGTTGGAACTTCAGGGAGGATTTCTACGTATCCTATTCATATGGGAATCAGCGTCTAAGTAGTTCAATAGATCTAGTTGGGGGTATGATATTTTGAGACAAATAGTTTGGGGATTACTCATAAGGAGGATGCCCAAATTAAGGTAATTAGTGTCAGATTCCTAAAGAGGATATCCAGTGAGCTCAGGCCCTGATGAAGGCTTCCTATGTATAATAATTATGGTGGGAATCAGAGTTCTTATTGTTTAAGATATGGGGTGGATTGGGTGGATATTTTAATCATCAAAAATATCTAATCCCACATGATTCATGCTCGGTGTGAGAAACAAGAGGATGTGTAACATTAATCCAAACACACACTTTCTCTTCTTCTAATGGAATAGGGGGACTACGATGAAAGATGTTTAGGAGACAATGGGTGAGGGATCCGAGAAATAAACTATTAAATGTGAAATAAAATTGAAGGTCGTTGGGTCCAGTGTGAATGGATAGGGGATTATGCTTGGAGGAATTACCTTAGTGGATCCCATGATAGGTGGGAGACCTTTCATTGGTTGAATGGAAATGCAAGTGTAACCCTCACTCTCTATACTAGGAACTGGGGGCTCTGATTATTAGGGACGAAATGGGGGTGTCAGAGTATAATTCCTAAAATCTATGATCGGGAACTTCCCAACACTATCAATAGGGGTAAGGATCCATGCGACTATAGATATAAAAACTGAAAAACATCACCAGGATCTTGACTCCCTTAGAAGAAAAATGTGGGAAACCACTATATATAGATATTCAAAAGCCAAATATGAGACACACTTATGTGCTATTCCCAACAGTTTGATATGTTAAGAGGTTTTAATGGAGGCTTCAACATAGTCAATTTCAGATAAGGGAAACAAAGAAGTAGATACCATATGATGAGTGGCTTTGAAGAGGGTTTACAAGGTGGTATGCGTAGGGCCGAAGCGTAGCTATGCAGTGTAGCTATACCGCATAGGTATGTCATGTAGGTACACTGTTCATGTATATTGTGTAGGTGTGATGCACAGGTCTTAGTGATGACTAAAAAAATGTTGAACATAGGGGAACCAAGCATATTCATGCTTCGAAAAGGACTACCAAGAAGAAAAATCTTCAGTGAGATGTAAATCTAAACTCCCTGAGTGTCGTTTGGTGTCTTTGGAAGAGCCCCGCATAGGTCATTTAAGTAATAGGACTTACATGTGTATATTCTTTCTTAAAGAAGAAGGATCCTTAATTATGTGTTTTGTGTTTCAAACTCCAAATGGATTTCATACATGATTATTCCATATAATTCTTTCTCCTCTCATGTTTCAGATAGTGACCTAAGGAAATTTGGGGGACCTAGGTGAATGATCTACGCAATAAGTGCTTCAAGAGTTCTTCCTACTTTTTTTGTGCTCCAATGAGGATCTCAAGGGTCTTACTTATAGTATAGTATGGGGCTGGTTTAAATGAGTTCGTCAATATAGGTCGGTCTCATAGCTCTTCTGCGTAGTTTTTCTACATAGGGGTACAGAAATAAATTTGTCATGTTGTTATTCTGCAAAGATCCACTATGTAGGTCTGCTGTGTAGGGGATACACACTGTGTTATATAAGAAGAACATGTATTTATTTTCTAGATACGTAGGTGCCTCATAGGTTTCCAGTGTATCTCCTTCATGTATATGGCTTTCACATTTATGCCTTTTACCTCTTTTAGCTTCATCTTGAGACTTTTGAATATCTGAATAATTTCTTCATAATTTTTTTATTGATATGGATTGTTAACAAAAGCCCCTACCATCAGGATTGGATTCAATTATAAGGAGGGTCATTTCATGATGTAAGATTATAGGGAAAATATTTATATTGTAAATTATGAACTGTGCAGGTATAGGACGTAGCTATATCGTGTGGGTCTTTCATCTAGCTATATCACACAGGTTGGCTGTGTAGGTCAAGAGTGTCTATAAATAGCCATGTTACTTTGCAATTTTCGAAACCAAGGATCTCGGATTTTCTCTCTCTCATTGCATAGCTCTCTCATCCAGCCTTTTGGCATTTCACACTCATGTAGGTCACTTGAAATATTCTCTTGGTGAAAATATTTGTGAAATGGAGCTATGTGGAAGGGTTTTGTCTAAGGACTTACGCTAGGATCCTTGTCGAAGGACCTACGTGGATGACCTCATCGAAGGACCTATGCAGAGAACTTGTTTTTCCAAATTCATAAATTCCTTTGCATTAAAATTTGAACTTTTTGAAGTCAAAATTGCAACATAATGAGTAAAATTTAGTAATTATTTTTTGGAAATGGCTCACGTGATGACCAAAAATACGAAAGATAGAGCTCATCAAAATGATATGATGAAAATTGTTGGACTAGACTATTATGACATTGTTGAGATTAAATTCCTTTGGATATTGAAAGTCTTGATTCCATACCAACATGAATATCCATGAAGTCACTATTTGCCTCTGTATGGACACGAGATTTGGAAAGATACGCACATTCTAGCCAACCACAGATACTTTCTAAAGACTTGGTTTCTTTAATACTTCAACTTTCATTACATGAATATCACCCTAAAGGGTATACCTATTAATGAGGGAACAGTACCTATTGGATGCATCCTACATCATAGTTGTTTTACCCATGATATGAAAGATCATGTTTTGGAGACAAGACCACATTATTATGATTCCACCATCGATGATTCATAAACAGATCAGTCAAATAGTTGGATGGAAGACTGAGACCTTTGTTCTGGAGGAGGAGTTAAACCTAAATAGATGTGGGCATTTTGGGTATGCCAGATTTGTGTAGAATTCATGACAGAACTATTGGATGATAACATTTTTGAAGATATCTATATAGGAAAAACCTATGTTTATAAAAATGAATTCATTACTAAATTGTAGAGTCGATGGAATCAGAAAACCAATACTTTCCACTTGATACATGATGATGTTTTAATCAGTTTTTGGGATATCTACCAAATATCTGGGATTGCCATGCTCGGGGAGATGTAGAGATGAGTTAATTATACTAGTAACAACATGGGGTGGAATCACTATAACTCCACCATTGGCTCGTGAATTATTATAAATAGAAATGGAAATGATGAAAGAAAAGAAATATATTCATGCAAGAGTGAAATTAGAATATTTTTTAGAACTAATGAAAGAGAAAGGTCCCACCGGTGGACATCCTACTATTTGTCCATCGTCAGATATTAGGGGTTTTTCAAGAATATACTAGACCAAATTGGAGAGAGGTGAATACAAACACTAAGGATATAAAGTCAAACATGATATTAATGTAATGTTATTCTTAGCATTCTTCCTTGCCATGTGGATAAGAATTTACTTGCTTCCAGTCTGTGAGTTTGTCAGTAGGGTAAGGCCATAAAATTTTGTTTTTGTACGAAACTTTTTAGAGGGGAAATATATTGGTTTGAAAACCCCTATTCTGGAAAAAATATATGATTCCCTGGAGCATTTTTATAATGGGAAGGCTCTATTTAGACTTTCAGGACCATTTCAAGTGTTAGGGGGTGGATTGCAGCAAAATTTTCATCATATTTAGTGTTGGATTTAATTAGAGTCCCCAATGGTCGATTTAACCCATTTTTACAGAAGGCCTCTGGGATTCATCCATTGAACATTAGACCTGATGTAGTGCTGAGGTAATTTAATGCATTAGTAGAATTCAACTTCTTTTCATTTGGTAACGCCCCAATAGGAACATTTATTAATGATCGTAAGGAATAAAATTATGAGCCGAGGTCTTATATTATTTCATTCAGGGATAGCGTGTTATCAACCAGGACTTATGGTAAAATTAACTGTGAGGTTTATACCCATTATAGATTTTCTCACTACATTAAATGTCTTAATCAATCAAGAACTTTTCCTCCCACATATGTTAGATATGAGAAACACCCAATGGCAGTGAGTCAATTATGGATTATGAAGGCTTTAGACACATCCCCATTAATAATTACATTAACTCCATCAAATAAATCAATTGGATTAGAATCTAGTTATGCCAAAACATGGGATTCTTTATATCCTTAGGAAGATTTAACAGAAGGAATATATCAGGTAGCGGCCACGATTACTATGTTATATTGAAATCGTGGTAAAATTTCTAAATCCTAAGATGATTCAGACACTTTAGAATCATTAGAACCTTAAACAAATATCCATAGAAGATACACCAAGAAGAATAATTATAGGGAAACAATACCTCCAACACCAAGGTGATCTAATCTCCATCATCAGAAAGAGATTCCCATCCCATCTACTGATTGTTTCGAAGAAGAATGGAGGCATGAAGAGGCTTTCCAATTAGAGGGTGTTGAGTTCTCTCCACATAAAACCATATCAAAATAGAATTATGTGTGGCCTTAAACTATTCAATATTGGGAAATATTGACTTTTTAACAAACTGATTCATGATAATTACTCCAAAATTTCCTTTGAATATCAGACATGGGTGATATTAATGCACTTTTTGATTATCATCTGGATAAAATCTTCGATAAAGTATGAGATTATATTATGGTGTTGGATACATTTAAATATGAAACTGATGACCAAGTCCCTTCCTCAAAATGAGTATCTGATATGATGGAATAAGGGACACATGAAGTGGTAATTGTTCACCCTAAAGAGTAATGGGACATTTATGTTAATAATGAGATTTTGTTTCTATTTTCTTTTGTTTCAATTATTTTTATTCATTAAACATCATTAATCTTATTGATATTTCATTTTTCATCTTGAAATTTGGGAAGGAACCTCAGGACATGTTCTTGAGTCACCAAGGTATGGGCTTACAGGTTCTCCCATCGACACATTAGATGATCTCCCCAAGTCTCTCGAACATTCTCCTAGAGAGAAAATAATCGATAGGGTAATGGTGATAGAAAATCCTCAGTCACTGCCTCAGGTTTCTACTTCCAAGTGGAGTATTTCAATTTTTCCATAAGCTTATGAAACAAAATTCAAGAGATAATTGATATTGGTCTAATTTTTATGTCAAATTAGTATATCTTTTTTATTTCCTCTGGTATTATGGCTTGCTTCATACACCTTGGTGACCATGTTCATCTTCTCACAGAATCTGTATCTCTCTCTTCTATGAGGGGATTAAAAATCATTCCTTCAATAATGGAGAAGGAAACCCTAGGATAATCACAGGTTTATGTTGGTGAATCTATTACCTTAACATGATATGTACCAAGAGAGATAACTTTATATATTCCTGTTTCTACAGAGAGATAGAATGGTTATGGTAATTTTAAATATATTTCTCTTGAGTATGAAATTGTTTTTTTAATATTTTTATCTTCATAAAATCTCAGATTAGTTTCCCTTTTTAATGGATCCTGCAATAATCAATGCTAAAATTCCTATTTCTATAGAAAGAAGGAAAGAGGATCTTGTGCAATATGAAGTAGATGTTGGTGTTGATCCTGACATGGAATGACATGATGACGTTGCACCAGTTGATTAATTGATGAAACAAAATGTCAACGAAGCCAATTTGGGCATTAAACAATATTTTTTGGATAACTTAAATGGTAATGATTCTATATCATTTAGAGTCGCATACACTGAAATGATGGACTCCCTTAATCCAAACATTAATATTCCTAGTTCCATCAAGTAGTTTGGGGACTTCCATGAGGAATTTCAAGAACAGAAGTTCTTATTCATGAATTTCACATACATAATTGTTCTTATTTAACTTGAAACTTCACATCAAATTTCAACTTATACAGATTCCTATGTAGAGAATGTTGCGAATGCCCTTAATCAATGGTACATTCCACTCTATCATTCTTCTGTTGAGGCTGGAAAAATACCAACTGAGAACCCCATGTTAGGAGACACTGGAGAGCCTCTAATTATGGAAACTGGGAAAAATCATGAGAATGTCCCTCCTCAAGAAACACTTATTCAAACTACTAAAGCTGAGAAACCTGGGGATGAATCTAATCATGAAGACAACTTCTAATTGTGTATTTTATTTGACAATCTAGATCACGCTCCATTTCTACCACTCTTTTGAAACTAACAGGTATTCTGATTCACAATTTAGGTCTATCGACTCCCATAACTACATATGTAGGTGAAACCTCTACATTTTCTCAAACATCAATGGAAGGTGAACCATCCACTATTCTACTAGAATAAGATCAAGGAATCTCTTTATGTGATTTGTTTCCAGAGTACATGCTTCCCCATGGTAGTGAATTTGATTCTGATTTAAAGATGAGAGTTTATCTTAGCTTGGTTCATAAAAATACAAGGCAACAAATTTGGAATATAATTTCCTAGAATCCTTTAGATGAGCTGACCACCCATTTTGGAATACTCCCAACACTATTTTGAAAATTGGGATTTGGTATATTTAATTATAGCTGAGTCTACAATGCAATGAATGATATCATTCACTAATGGGAACATGAACATAAGCTATGAAAAGATCTTGAAAAGGCCAAATGACTTATTAATTTTGAGAGATTCCATGTTGCAGTAGATGAGGCAGATACAGACCATAGCAATAGGTCGATAGAAATTGACCAAAAAATTAAAGAGGTGATGAAGGAGATGATACATGTCCTAAAAAATTGATGATGTTCATAAGAAGCATAATCAATTGAACCAAACATTGGGGGAAACTCATTTTGAAGGGATAACATCCATTTCATCTATCGTATAAGCACTTCGTCTAGCCGAGGAGGCTAAAGTTACTCAACTGTCTCATGTTCAACAATCACCTGATAAATCTCATTAATCCATTCAACAGAAGAAGAGTTATGGTGATAGTTTCTATTAATAAAAGATATAGAGGATCGATTATACGGATGTTCTTTTGATTTAACCATATAAATGAATGGAACATTGTCTTCAATGATATATGTATTCATTATTTCTTTCTTTCTATAATTTCAATATCAAAGGTGGTTTTTAAAACAACAATCCTTTATATTAGATAATCATAATTACAATAAGTGGAATGGGGGTGCTCAAAACTTTCTACTTAAAGACAATGGGACAATTGAACATATTTTTTTATATGTTTATATATAAAAACCCTACAAACATTGTTTCTTTTGAAATTTTATTTCTTAAAATTTCCAAAACCATACAAAATGTAGTTCTAGGAAGCTGATACTAGACTTTTGTCCAAGGTTCCCTTTGAGGGTTTTCAACATGGTGAGTGTTATATCTCCTTCTATTGGAATTTTATAGTCATGACTGTTGGACTAATAAGTCTAATGTTTTAGGTCGAATATATTAGACCATAAATGTTCAGATTAAAACCCAAACAAGGCATTGATGGTAGGGGAGGTCCAGATATTTTTCAGATACTTTAAAGGGGAATCTTGAGTCATGATTTTTATGTTCACCAAATCTAAAATTTTATGTATAGAAATAAGAGAGGTATTTTCTAAGAATAAAGTTACCACCATTTGAAAAAACCATTAAGAGGGATGTATTATGTAGGGAAAAAGAAGAATATGTTGTATAGCTAAACAACAACATCATTTGACATACATTCCCATTATATAGGTGAATTTTATGAAAGGATAACTGGACATGTGTTGTATAGTCAGGTGGAGGAGTTCTTTAATAATTATGACATTCTATTGCTGATAAACAAATGTATTTTGGAATTCGATGTATCAAGGACATAATAGATGGATTATCCAAGGAAAGATACTTGATAATAAAGGGGCCATCTCTGTCAACATAGGCTATGAATCAAGAAAATTATTCCTAATAAATGATATATATGATGAATGATTAAAATTGTTTAGAAAGGGGGATTTATGATATTTTGATACCCAGTTTAAATTCAAGTAGTAAGGACATAATGTTGGGAAATTTAAATTTATGAATTGTGAACAGTATGTTGTTTAGTTTTAAGTCATGATGCAAGGACATTAGAGGGATTTAATTTAAGGTCCATAGCTTTGACCAGAGGTTTATGAGTCTCCAATTTCATGATAATTTTTCTAGAAACATACTACCATGTTTAGGAATGGAAAGGAAGAATTGCAAACTATGATTTGGGAATTTATAGATCTAGATTATGACATGAGAAACGGGCTAAAGGCATTAGAGAAAGTCATTTCCAAGAATGAAGTTACCATTATTTGGAGAACCTGTTATGGGGGATATATTATGTTGGTCCAGTTACGACATATGATGCATAGCCAAATGGATGACTATTTTGAATGGACGACCTATTATGTAGGTTACTTATGAAAGGCCACCTATGGGAACGTTCTCCATAGTAAGGAAAAAGTGATCTTGGGTATCAAACATTATATTAATAAAACCACAAGAACGTTTATGGAGATAATTATTTTCCAAAGAATAGAGTTTGGTTTTTAGAGAAATGTAACTGAATACCGAAAGAGTATTTCCAAATAAAATAAAGCATTGGTTCTCTACGATGGTCTGGACCTAACCTAGGAAGTGGTTCCTGTAGTTTAATGTCACATGACTTGGACCAAAATATATTATGGAAAAAATGGATGATATGTTGTCAAATAATCCAAGGTTATTTCAATATGCTTTGAAACATGGAGAGGGAAAATGTTTAAACCATATTATTGGGGGAATACTGGTAGAGAGAAAGGAAATTGGATAAATATAAACGAATGTACACTTTAAGATAAAAATTATTGTATATTTTCATCAATGTTTTAAGGTGGAAGAATATGATTTTACCAAGAACAAACTTACAATTATTTGAACAAACCTGTTTTGGGGGTTGTATTATGCAAGGCCAACATGGGAATATGCTGCATATCCAAATAGTGGATTTTTTACTAACAGTCTTGTTATGTAGGTAACTTATGCATGTACACCTAGGGGAACATACTACATAGTAAATCAAAGAGATATTAGGTATCAAAAACTCTTCCACAAGAAACTGAAGAAAGATTGTGAAGATGTGAATGTTTTCAAGATTACGAGTATGAAATATGAATGAGATGATTCTCAAAGCATAAGAGAAATATTTTAATAAATATATTCATGAGTTTGGGTCCCCTTATGTATATCTAACTCATATATACAATGGGAATACATTTTGAATCCCTGGTGGGATCTCTAAGGATAGGACAAAAAATGAAAACTCCATTATATATTGTTAATTATATATGGAAGAGACGTAAAGAAATTATCTTGTTGATGGTATTAGGAGCTAAGTCCTATTTTTCACTACTTATCTCAATGGGATGAGACTAAATCCATACATTGTTCTTTGGTACTGTGCAGTTTAATGTCGTGAAGAAAAGACATTATTTTATGTAGTTTAGTGTTCGGTAGTGAGGACATGAAGTGATTCTGATGTGAAAATGATTATTTTGGCTGGACCAGATATTTTAACACAGGTGTCACTATGTATCATTCTAAAACAAGAATCAATCCACATGTTTTTGTTGAGGGTTTTCATCATATTAATCACATTTTGACGTGGGGAAGAGGGATTTTTTGTTATGGCTGGGCCCAATATTGGATATTTAGGTGTCTCTACGTATCCCATTAAAATGAGAATCAAGTCAAATGTTGTTCTTTAGAAAATGTTTCCCCACACCAATTGAGTTTGATGTGAGAGACGGGGGATTCAATCACATACCAAAATAAAGGTTAAAATTATGACTGAAGATGGTATGAAGGAAGAACCATATATCCTGGAAGAGTACTCTCTGTAGATTTTGTTCACATAATGGAAGAAAAAGGGAAATAAATTTATTTATTATTGTAGCGGGGACCAATATTGGAGATCCAAGTGTATCTATGTATCCCATTAGAATGAGAATCATTCCATGCATAGTTCTTGAAATGAGTTCGCTATGCAGATCTATTTCCAACATAGGGAGAAATGGAAATCATGTGCCACTGATGAGTAGAACTGATGTGAGTAATGCTTGTTCATGGAAGATACTCTTAGTTTTTAAAATAACCAAAAGGAATCCTAATTTTTAGTATCTTATGGGATTTATTAGTGTCAATTGAAGAAGACATTGTAAAGACCCGCAAATTTCAATGAATTTTTTTTAATTTTCTTTGGAATTTTACAAGAGCGCAGCTTCAGACGACACCTGATTCCGAGGCCCGGTGTGCCCGGAATCAATTTCCGAAGTTTGGCTCGGGTACGTTCAGTGAACGGACGAGCGGGTTTTTTCTATCTTTTGAACCGGTGCCCGGAATCGAATTCTGAGGGCACCGATGAAATCGCAGCGCCGGTTTTTTCTTAGAAACGCCTCTTCCGGAGTTGCGTTTGCTCAACCGTGGTTTTTAAAATTTTGGGCTTTAAGTCGGAAATAAAATAAAGGTTGTGCGACAACTTTATTTTATTTCACTTAAGCTGCTTGGAAGTCACTTGAAAGCCACTTGAGCTGAGTTAAAGCAGATAGGGTGCTATCCGGAAATATCCTACCCTCTTGGTAGGATATTAGTGCGGTGGGGCCCGCACGAGCCCCGCCGTTTCTTCCGCTAAGTAACGCACCCGCGAAAACCCGTCAAAGTAACTGAAAAGTCAACTGACGCGTTTTCTTAAATTCTTAACAGACCATTTAATTGAGCGGTTTATTTCGTGAATTAAATGGGTTGTTTCGTTCGTTGAATTAATTCAACGAACTGATGGGTCGTTACTTACGCATTTGCGTTTGTTGGAAAAATAATAAAATAGACCAACGTGTCTATTTTGGAGGATTACTCTTTATTCTCTGGGCCTCCACCCTCCCCGCGAAGAACGCGAAGAACGCGAAGAACGCGAAGAACGCGAAGAACGCGAAGAACGCCAGAACCAAAATTCGACGACGCACACCGTGATCCGCGACGTCGACAAACTTTTTCCGCGACCTTCTTCTTCTTCTTCGGCGCTTCTTCTTCCGCGGCGAACCTACGATCGGCGGTTAAAGGTGAGAATCGAATCTTCTAAATTCTCCCTTTTTATAATTCGATATCAACGGATTTAAATTAATTAAATCCGTTTGATCTTGATCCGGAGATCGTCGGCGCGACTCCTTCCCGCGGTGCGATGAGCGTCTCTTCTGCGACGATCACCAAATCCGCGACGACCTCTCGTCCGACGACGACGACAAGGTAGGGATTTAATTCTTGATGATTCATTCTCGTGTTTTTATTTCTTTTTGAATAAAGAACCGGCATGAATATTTTCAATTAATTAAAATTGAATTGCTGTTTAAAAGAAAAAGAAGTGAACAATTTTTATCTTGATTAAAAATTGTTGTAGCCCCTTTCTCCCGTTTTTTATGACTAACGCGGAGGGTGCGGGTCTAACGAACAAGACCCGACAACCCTCCGCCGATCCTTTTCGTGTGCGGTCTTGGCAAGCGACGACGAACCGTGCGACAAGGGCGATCCGTTGATCCCGCAGTGAAGATCGGCCCCCGGGTGGAGCAACGGCGCAGACGGGAGAGGAATCAGGCAACCGGAGCAACTCCGACGGCCCGCGGAAGGCGGCGGCGGCGCCGGCGACCGGAGGCGGCGGCGCCCGGCGCGCCGCCGGAGGATCCGCCGCGGCTCGGCCGCGGCGGCGGTGAACCGCCGGACCGCGTCCGCGGTCCGGCCACCCAACACGCGGCCCGCGCGGGCCGCGTTCCACCTAAGCCGCGGGTCAAACCCGCGGCGCCCCTTGGCCGCTCGGCCGAGGTCGAGCCGGCCGGTCCGGTCGGCCGGGCCGCGCCCAGGCCGGACCGGGCCCGGCCCAACGGGTCGACCCGGTTCGGCCGACCCCCCAGGGGGGGTTTGCGCCGGGTCGCCCCGGGCCCAAAACCCCCGTTTTCGGGCCCTCTTCGGTCTTTTGCCCATATCATGGGCCTAGGACCCCCGATTGACGAACTGTCAGCGGCTACGCGATCCTTGGATCGATACGGTCGTTTCGGTATATTACACTCAAGGTTTCGGAAGACTTTGTGTTCGGCCGGGTTGGTTCGTACACGAAACCAACCGGGCCCTCGGAGCGGAAACGCTCATAACTTGAGCTACGGACGTCCGATCGACATACCGTCAGCTGTGGTAGTTTCCTCTAAGTGAGACGGAACTTTTGTCATACTCTGCCCGAGGATCGGACACAGGCTGAGTACGGTCGGGTTGGTTTTTCCCTAAAAACCAACCGGGCCCCTGGGACGAAAATGCCAATAACTCTCAGACCGGGCGTCCGATTGACGCGCCGTCTGTTGCGTTGAGATCCTGTTGTCGATACAGAACTTTTGGATACATCAACTTCGGACTACGTGTCAGTTGATGTATCAGCCTCTCGGCTCATGGAGCGGACCCTCCTAAACGAGCTCGATGTGTGCGGGAACCCTAGTGCTGTCTGTGACTTCGACGACAGAGCAGAGATCCTCCGTGGACTGCGACGATGACAGAGCAGAGATCCTTCGTGGACTGCGGCGACGACTGTGCGGAGATCGTCAGTGGACTGCGTCGACTACTGCACTCAGCGATCCTACGTGGATCAGTGCTACAGGTCCTGTGTGGGCCTGATCCTGTGTGGGTCCTTACTACCGGTTCTGTGTGAGCCACTGCCTACAGGTTCTGTGTGAGCCCGATCCTGTGTGGGTCTTTTGTGGGGGTTAGTACCTATCGATCCTTCATGGGTCCGATGACTTAGATGGATCAGTGATCATCTTTGACGTCATCTGAAAAAGTATACCTGGTTGAGCTGAATCTTATGTTACTCTCCTTTGTGGAATGTGTTGAACTATCCTATGTGGATTTACTGTTTACTCTCCTTTGTGGATTTGAGTCTTGCTTTCCTGTGTGGATTGAGTTGTTCTTGATCTCGTGAGCAGAGCTAGAATTGGGGACTTAGGTATATGTATGGGCATATACCTAAGTCAAGTCAGATGTTACTTCGTGATTGCACCTTCCTTTTGTGCTATATCCTTTGTGGATTTCGGGAGACCTTCGGGGGTCTCGGGGTCCTTACTGAGTAGCTTATACTCACCCCTGCACGGGCTATGCCCGCACCTTGTTGTGTTGGATGCAGACGACGGACAGCGCTGATCACGGTTGGGGCGTGGAGCAGGACGGTACCTGGAGGTGGACCACTGGGCGGGACGTGCTCGGAGCGGACGTGGGACCCGAGGAGCCTGGAGGCTATCTGTACCCACCCTTCAGGTGGGATTGCCAGTGGACGACACGAGGCCGCCGTCTTTTCTTTAGTTGTTGTTCTTTACCTTTTCAGTTGTACTTTCAGTTGAGCTTGTATTCCGGCCCCCTTTACTTTTCTGCACTTGGTAGTTACTTTCCGCTTGCTGACTCTGTGGTGGTTGTTACTTATAAAGGCAATGCCTTCCCTGTTTACCGGGATTTTATGCCTTGGTGCTAGTCGCCAGCCCCTGGCCTATGGAAGGCGGGCTTGGGGTAGTCACGGCACGGGCCCCGAGGTCGGGTCGTGACAAATTGGTATCAGAGGTGGTCGGTTCTACCGCAGACTCTGATCGTATTTTCTTTCTATATGAAGAAATAGTGTTTAGTGTATTGAGTGTGGTTATCAGTTCAGGGAGCCCAGTGTTGGTGCGGCGGCCGACGTATCCGTACACCAGGACCCTGACTCCTGATTTCCGACTTAATGCATGAAAACATTGATTGCATGTGTGTTCCAAGTTTTCTTTGTGATTATTTGTGTCAGCTCACCCGGTATACTGATCTGCTTCATGAAAGTCTCAAGTTTTCCTTGTGATTACTTGTGCCAGCTCACCAGGTATACTGTTCTGACTGTGGTGCTCTTGTTCTCCTTTTCATGATGGCCCCGTGACGACAGCCAGCTAGGGTTCCGAGTGTAGGGCGCGACGACAGCCCACCGAGCGACGAGGCCTCGGTGCAGGGCCCTTTGCCAGCAGTGGCACCGGCGGTAGCTTTACCCGCCGAGCCACCGATGCTACCAGTACCAGACGCTGACGATGCACGTCGCCTCAGGGCACTGCATGAGTTTCAGAGCCAGCGACCGCCCAGGTTTCGCGGTGAGGCGGACCCCCAAGCCGCCGAGGACTGGCTAGAGGCGGTGGTACGGATCTTTAGGCTAGTGAGGACACCAGCGGATCTCATGGTGATTCTCGCGGCGAGACCTAGCGCAGGGCGGCAGGTAGCTGAGTCTTCGGCAGCAGGTAGCCGACGGATGAATCTCGGGTCCAGGCAGACCAGACCCCCACGCAGACGGCCTCAGGACACCGGCTCAGCAGTGCGGGGCACACAGCGGAGTGCCAGCCTTCCGAGAGGCAGGCAGTGCTACTCCTGCGGCGGGCAGGGTCACATGGCTCGTGACTGCCCGACTCGCCGATCAGAGGAGCAGTAGACGGTGGAGGGGCCACCCAGGCAGAGGCAGAGGGTCGACCGTGGTGGTCCGCAGGGAGGAGGCGGACGAGGCAGAGGAGATGGCCGAGCAGCGGGTGGTGGGCGACGCTTCCAGGCTCTACCCCCCCCACCACCAGGAGGGCCACCTCGACCACAGGGAGCTGGTGGGCAGGGACAGGCCCAGCTCCAGGCAGTGGAGGCCTACGACCCCGACATGCCAGAGATGATTCGAGGTACGATCTGCGTCTATTCCACCCTTGCTCCAGTACTTATAGACACATGAGCGAGTCACTCTTTCATAGCCTCTGCCCTTGTTCGGAGCTCGGAGATTCCGACTGAGCCTTTGGCTCGATCCTTACGGCTAGAGACTCCTACGGGAGCAGACTCGATGATTACGCACTGGTGCCGGAAGTGTGAGCTTACTCTAGGAGGCGAGAGCTTCGGCTGGGATCTCCTTGTAGCGGCGTCGAGGCCTTACGACGTCATCTTGGGCATGGATTGGCTATCCACGGTTCATGCCCAGATCGACTGTTTTAGGCGCAAGGTGCGATGTGTTCGCACCGACGGGAGCAGGTTTACCTTCACCGGCGAGAAGGGAACCTTTGCAGCACAGGATGGACTTCCGCGGAGGAGAGTGCAGCCCATCTCTCATCAGTTGGCAAGCCTCATCCTAGGAGCAGTGGACGTGCGGAGTCCAGTTTTTCCTGCAGTGGTGGACCAGTACGTGGACGTCTTTCCCGACGACGTTCCAGGGCTACCTCCTCGTAGAGAGGTAGACTTTTACATCGACTTGTACCCCGGGACAGCCCCGATATCTACTCCAGCATATCGGATGGCCCCCGCCGAGCTTCGAGAGCTGCGGGTACAGTTGGAGGACTTGCAGAGCAAGGGGTTTATCCGACCCAGTGTTTCACCCTGGGCTTCCCCGATATTGTTCGCCAAGAAGGCGGACGGGAGCTTGCGACTGTGTGTCGACTATCGTCGCCTGAACCAGGTGACAGTGAGGAACAAGTATCCGCTTCCACGGATTGATGACCTCTTCGATCAGCTCAAGGGAGCGTGGTGGTTCTCGAAGATAGACCTCCGGTCAGGCTATCATCAGCTCAGAGTTCGAGACGAGGACATGCAGAAGACGGCCTTCAGGTGTCGGTATGGCCATTATGAGTTCTTGGTTATGCCATTCAGCGTAACCAATGCTCCAGCAGTGTTCATGAGCCTCATGAACAGGATCTTCCAGCCATACCTCGACCGATTTGTCGTGGTCTTCATTGACGACATTTTGGTATACTCGACGACTGAGGAGGAGCATGCCTACCACCTGCGAGTTGTGCTAGACACACTCCGAGAGCACCAGCTTTATGGAAAGCTCTCAAAGTGCCAGTTCTGGTTACGTGAG
Organism: Viscum album; assembly: GCA_963277665.1. NCBI lineage: Eukaryota > Viridiplantae > Streptophyta > Magnoliopsida > Santalales > Viscaceae > Viscum > Viscum album. The sequence continues at coordinate 1,043,835,656 of OY728166.1, forward strand.
GTTCACTTCTTGGGGCACGTCATCTCTGAGGCGGGAGTTGCAGTGGATCCCGCGAAGATCGAGGCAGTGCTAGCTTGGGAGCCACCCAGGAGCGTGACGGAGGTGCAGAGCTTCTTGGGCCTAGCCGGATACTATCGGAGATTTGTGCCAGACTTCTCCAGAGTTGCGGCACCACTCTCAGCCTTGACAAAGAAGGGGAAACCCTTTTTTTGGTCAGACAGATGTCAGCAGAGCTTCCAGGAGCTGAGACAGAGATTGACCAGCGCACCTATCTTGAGGTTGCCTGAGGAGGGAGTTGGATACGTAGTTTACTGAGACGCATCAGGGACTGGACTCGGGTGCGTCCTGATGCAGGAGCGGGCCGTGATCGCCTACGGATCACGTCAGTTGAGGCCGCATGAGCAGAACTACGCCACTCATGACCTGGAGTTAGCAGCAGTGGTCTTCGCTCTGAAGACTTGGCGGCACTATCTGATGGGCGAGCGCTTCACAGTCTTTTCTGACCACCAGAGTCTCAGGTATATCTTCTCTCAGAAGGACCTGAACCTGAGACAGCGGAGATGGCTTGAGTTCCTCCAGGACTATGACATTGAGATAGTCTATACTCCTGGGAAGGGGAACGTGGTAGCCGATGCCCTCAGCAGGAGGACGGGAATTCAGCTACTTGAGGTGGCGACAGAGCAGCTAGCCTCCTTACAGATATCCTTCGTGGATAGAGACGGAGCAGCCTTTCTTCAGTCTCTCACAGTCTCTCCTACACTTCTACAGCGGGTCAGAGAGGCTCAGCGTGGGGACGCTGACTGTGAGACCCGGCGTGCACTGATATCCTCAAGTCAGGCGCCTGATGGCTTCTCCCTTGGAGCAGAGCACGACATCCTTTTCAGAGGACGTACCTTCGTACCAGTCGCTTTACGAGAGGAGGTGCTGAGAGAGTTTCACACTTCTCCCTTGGCGGTGCATCCCAGAGTGGCGAAGATGTACCAGGATCTCAGACGACAGCACTGGTGGCCGGGCATGAAGAAAGCTGTGGCAGAGTTCGTTTCACGATGCCTCACCTGCCAGCAGGTGAAGGCAGAGCATTAGGTACCAGCAGGCTTGGTACAGCCCTTGGAGGTCCCGGAGTGGAAGTGGGACGACATATCTATGGACTTCGTGACTGGAATTCCACGCACTTCCAGAGGTCACGACTCCATTTGGGTGATTGTCGACCGACTCACCAAGTCGGCACACTTCTTACCCATCAGAGAGCAGGGCTTAGTGGAGATCTTGGGACGTCTTTACGTCCAGGAGATCGTACGGCTTCACGGTGTGCCATCGTCTATCGTCTCCGATCGAGATGCTCGTTTCACTTCCCGGCTTTGGAAGGGGTTGCAGGAGGCGTTCGGGACGCGGCTCCATATGAGCACAGCCTTCCACCCTCAGACGGATGGTCAGACTGAGAGGACCATACAGACACTCGAGGACATGTTCCGTGCATGTGTTCTCGACTTTGGTCGCAGCTGGGAGGACCACCTACCCTTGGTGGAGTTCGCGTACAACAACAGCTACCACTCCACCATCGGGATGGCACCATACGAGGCGTTGTACGGCAGACCCTGCAGATCACCGTTGTGCTGGACAGACCCTGGGGAGTCAGCACTCGTGGGACCAGAGATTGTCCGAGCCACGACAGAGAAGGTCCAGATCATCCAGGAGAGGATGAGGACAGCTCAGAGCCGGCAGAAGTCATATGCTGACAGGAGGCGGAGGCCACTAGAGTTCGAGGATGGCGACCACGTCTTTTTGCGTGTTTCACCTCGACGTGGTTTATGGAGATTTGGCCGAGGCGGCAAGTTGTCTCCACGCTTCATCGGGCCTTTCCAGGTCCTCAGCAGGATAGGAGAGGTGGCTTATCGCCTGGCTCTACCACCTCAGTTGCACCGGGTGCACGACGTCTTCCACGTGTCTCAGCTGAGGAGATACGTGCACAACCCGACACACATCATCGACTTTGGGGAGCTGGACGTGGAAGATGGGGCGACTTTTGCGGAGGTCCCAGTGGAGATCGAGGATCGACAGGAGCGGGTCCTACGTGGGCGGTCGATTCCTCTTGTGCGCGTCAGATGGCAGCACGGGAACCTCCAAGAGAGCACTTGGGAGCGGGAGGCTCAGATGCGTGCTCAGTACCCCCATTTGTTCCCCTAGTTTTTGATGTATCTTTACGGGGACGTAAAGCCCTGAGGTGGGAGTAATGTAAAGACCCGCAAATTTCAAGGAATTTTTTTTAATTTTCTTTGGAATTTTACAAGAGCGCAGCTTCAGACGGCACCTGATTCCGAGGCCCGATGTGCCCAGAATCAATTTCCGAAGTTTGGCTCGGGTACGTTCAGTGAACGGACGAGCGGGTTTTTTCTATCTTTTGAACCGGTGCCCGGAATCGAATTCTGAGGGCACCGATGAAATCACAGCGCCGGTTTTTTCTTAGAAACGCCACTTCCGGAGTTGCGTTTGCTCAACCGTGGTTTTTAAAATTTTGGGCTTTAAGTCGGAAATAAAATAAAGGTTGTGCGACAACTTTATTTTATTTCACTTAAGCCGCTTGGAAGTCACTTGAAAGCCACTTGAGCTGAGTTAAAGCGGATAGGGTAATATCCGGAAATATCCTACCCTCTTGGTAGGATATTTGTGCGGTGGGGCCCGCACGAGCCCCGCCGTTTCTTCCGCTAAGTAACGCACCCGCGAAAACCCGTCAAAGTAACTGAAAAGTCAACCGACGCGTTTTCTTAAATTCTTAACAGACCATTTAATTGAGCGGTTTATTTTGTGAATTAAATGGGCTGTTTCGTTCGTTGAATTAATTCAACGAACTGATGGGTCGTTACTTACGCATTTGCGTTTGTTGGCAAAATAATAAAATAGACCAACGTGTCTATTTTGGAGGATTACTCTTTATTCTCTGGGCCTCCACCCTCCCCGCGAAGAACACGAAGAACGCGAAGAACGCGAAGAACACGAAGAACGCGAAGAACGCCGGAACCAAAATTCGACGACGCACACCGTGATCCGCGACGTCGACAAACTTTTTCCGCGACCTTCTTCTTCTTCTTCGGCGCTTCTTCTTCCGCGGCGAACCTACGATCGGCGGTTAAAGGTGAGAATCGAATCTTCTAAATTCTCCCTTTTTATAATTCGATATCAACGGAATTAAATTAATTAAATCCGTTTGATCTTGATCCGGAGATCGTCGGCGCGACTCCTTCCCGCGGTGCGACGAGCGTCTCTTCCGCGACGATCACCAAATCCGCGACGACCTCTCGTCCGACGACGACGACAAGGTAGGGATTTAATTCTTGATGATTCATTCCCGTGTTTTTATTTCTTTTTGAATAAAGAACCGGCATGAATATTTTCAATTAATTAAAATTAAATTGCCGTTTAAAAGAAAAAGAATTGAACAATTTTTATCTTGATTAAAAATTGTTGTAGCCCCTTTCTCCCGTTGTTTATGACTAACGTGGAGGGTGCGGGTCTAACGAAAAAGACCCGACAACCCTCCGCTGATCCTTTTCGTGTGCGGTATTGGCAAGCGACGACGAACCGTGCGGAAAGGACGATCCGTTGATCCCGCAGGGAAGATCGGCCCCCCGGGTGGAGCAACGGCGCAGACGGGAGAGGAATCGGGCCACCGGAGCATCTCCGGCGGCCCGCGGAAGGCCGCGGCGGCGCCGGAGACCGGAGGCGGCGGCGCCCGGCGCGCCGCCGGAGGATCCGCCGCGGCGGCGGCGAACCGCCGGACCGCGTCCGCGGTCCGGCCACCCAACACACGGCCCGCGCGGGCCGCGTTCCACATAAGCCGCGGGTCAAACCCGTGGCGCCCCTTGGCCGCTCGGCCGAGGTCGAGCCGGCCGGTCCGGTCGGCCGGGCCGTGCCCAGGCCGGACCGGACCCGGCCCAACCGGACCGGGCAGGGTCGGGTCGACCCGGTTCGGGTCGACCCGGTTCGGCCGACCCCCAGGGGGGGTTCGGGCCGGGTCGCCCCGGGCCCAGAACCCCCGTTTTCGGGCCCTCTTCGGTCTTTTGCCCATATCTTGGGCCTAGGACCTCCGATTGACGAACCGTTAGCGGCTACGCGATCCTTGGATCGATACGGTCGTTTAGGTATATTACAATCAAGGTTTCGGAAGACTTTGGGTTCGGCCGGGTGGGTTCGTACACGAAACCAACCGGGCCCTCGGAGCGGAAACGCTCAGAACTTGAGCTACAGACGTCCGATCGACGTACCGTCAGCTGTGGTAGTTTCCTCTAAGTGAGACAGAACTTTTGGAATACTTCGCCTGAGGATCGGACACAGGAGGAGTACGGTCTGGTTGGTTTTGCCCTAAAAACCAACCGGGCCCCTGGGACGAAAATGCCAATAACTCTCAGACCGGGCGTCCGATTGACGCGCCGTCTGTTGCGTTGAGATCCTGTTGTATATACCGAACTTTTGGATACATCAACTTCGGACTACGTGTCAGTTGATGTATCAGCCTCTCGGCTCGTGGAGAGGACCTTCCTAAACGAGCTCGCTGTGTGCGGGAACCCTAGTGCTGGCTGTGACTTCGACGACAGAGCAGAGATCCTCCGTGGACTGCGACGACGACAGAGAAGAGATCCTTCGTGGACTGCGGCGACGACTGTGCGGAGATCCTCAGTGGACTGCGTCGACTACTGCACTCAGCGATCCTACGTGGATCAGTGCTACAGGTCCTGCGTGGGCCCGATCTTGTGTGGGTCCTTACTACCGGTTCTGTGTGAGCCACTGCCTACAGGTTCTGTGTGAGCCCGATCCTATGTGGGTCTTTTGCGGGGGTTAGTACCTATCGATCCTTCGTGGGTCCGACGACTTAGATGGATCAGTGATCATCTTTGACGTCATCTGAAAAAGTATACCTGGTTGAGCTGAATCTTATGTTACTCTCCTTTGTGGAATGTGTTGAACTATCCTATGTGGATTTACTGTTTACTCTCCTTTGTGGATTTGAGTCTTGCTTTCCTGTGTGGATTGAGTTGTTCTTGAGCTCATGAGCAGAGCTAGAATTGGGGACTTAGGTATATGTATGGGCATATACCTAAGTCGAGTCAGATGTTACTTCGTGATTGCACCTTCCTTTTGTGCTATATCCTTTGTGGATTTCGGGAGACCTTCGGGGGTCTCGGGGTCCTTACTGAGTAGCTTATACTCACCCCTGCACGGGCTATGCCCGCACCTTGTTGTGTTGGATGCAGACGACGGACAGCGCTGATCACGGTTGGGGCGTGGAGCAGGACGGTACCTGGAGGTGGACCACTGGGCGGGACGTGCTCGGAGCGGACGTGGGACCCGAGGAGCCTGTAGGCTATCTGTACCCACCCTTCAGGTGGGATTGCCAGTGGACGACACGAGGCCGCCGTCTTTTCTTCAGTTGCTGTTCTTTACCTTTTCAGTTGTACTTTCAGTTGGGCTTGTATTCCGGCCCCCTTTACTTTTCTGCACTTAGTAGTTACTTTCTGCTTGCTGACTCTGTGGTGGTCGTTACTTATAAAGGCAATGCCTTCCCTGTTTACCGGGATTTTACGCCTTGGTGCTAGTCGCCAGCCCCTGGCCTATGGAAGGCGGGCTTGGGGTAGTCACGGCACGGGCCCCGAGGTCGGGTCGTGACAGACATTAACCGTACAGTTTAATGTGATTTACCGAGGAAAAATGATGTCATGCAGTTTAATGTCGTGCAACAAGGACAATGATGATACTCATTTTAATGTCATGCAACATTGACACATATGGTTGTTATGTAGTTTAATATCTCACAAATAGGACATTATTCTATCGAGTTTCATTTCATGTAGCAAGGACATTACTTTGTGTGATTACACAAAGTACTTATTCAAGAATCAATCATTGGTAGGAGTTGTAAAATGTTTTCCATGTTTTGAGATCAGGGAATAAGCCCCATTAGACTAGACCTTTTTTATAGAGTATGGTTTTTACCACATTGTCTCAATCTTTGGAGGCTTCTTTCTTGGTATCATCAGAGTCCTGAAAAACTAATACATATTCTCCACGAATCAATGAGTATATGTGAACTTTCTTGTTAAAAGGTCATTCTATTCTATTCTTCTGGACTTCTAAATGATGCAAGGTATGCAAAATTTTTTCTTCTAATCGTTACAGATCATCAAATCACTTCTGAGCCTGCTCATCTTCATGTTAATGATCACAGATGGATTCTCGAACTAAATGAAATTGAATTTCAATAGGAAAAATTGATTCTATTCCATGCACCAATGAGTATGGAGCTTCCCGAGTGGTAGTATGAGTAGTGGTCTGATAAGACAATAAAGAATAAAAATGTTTTTCATGCCAATATTTCTTACCTATATCCCCCATTTTCTAGATTATATTTTATAGGTTCTTATTAAAATCCTCTATTTGTCCATTGACTGTTTCATGAATGTGACATGAAAGGTTGGATTTGATATTGTTCTCCTGGTATAACTTCTTTACCTCAACAGAATAGAAATTTGTGCTATTTTCAATCAATACGGTATGAGAGACACCAAATATGTTAATGATATTAGCTTTCAAAATTCTAACAATGCTTTTGTCTTCGACTTTTATGAGTGGTATTCCCTCATCCTATTTACAGAAGAAATCAGTAGTAGTATGAACATAGTTGAACTGCTTAGTTGTAGCTGGAGGATAAGGCCCTACTACATAAATTCTCTATGTAGCAAATGTCCATGCATATTTATCAGTGTGTAGAAACTCCAGGGATTGATGAATAATGTTGGCATGCACTTGGTAGGGGTGACAATGTTTTGTGAAATATGTACAATCTTGTGTCATTGATGGCTAGAAGTGTCCAAGCCTTAAGATTTGATCAGAAAGCCTATGCCTAGACTCTTTAGCACAATAATCTCCTACATGTACTTCTTTCATGACAACTATAGTTTCCACTCCATCAATACACCTGAAGAGGACTCCATTAAATCGTCTTTTTAAGATAATCTAAGGTGATCTCGGCTATCATAAAGAGTAAAATTGGACACTTGTCATCGAATCTATTCTTTTTCAGCTCAATATGGTGGAAGAACTCCATTTTTAAGGTATTATATGATACGTGTCATCCATCCCATAGTATGACCATAAGGTTCATAAATCGGACTGGTGTAATTAATTTCCTCCTTTCTATTTTGAACACAAGTTGAAACCACATGATGATGGGCAATACTGATGATTGTCTCATCTCGAACTAGATTTTACAAGGTTATGGCTACATTAGCCAATGCATCATCTTGGGCATTTTGTGATCACTGGACAATAGAACAAGTTTTATCTAAGGGAAATTTATCCATTAACCCTCAGACGTAATCGTACATAGGGATTAATTCTTCTTTTCTGATACTTTAATCTCCATTGACCTTTTTAATTATTAATTCTGAATCACCATTCACATTTAGGTTTTTCACTTGTACTTGGAGTGCCAATTCCAGGACTGTAATGAGAGCTTGATATTATACCTCATTGTTGGTACTGCCTTCTGATAATATAATGAATATGGAAACACTACCTTTTCTAGGGACATAATCACAATTCTAACTCATATTTCTGGAGTTTAGAGCTTTCCATTATCTTTGCAAAGGGAATTTTGGATGAACTATCAATGTATATATCCCATGTTTGAGGATTGTATTGAATAGATTATATTTCTTCATCAGAAAGTTCTCTATTTAAAGATGTATCACTTAAAGATGAGTGGTTAGTAAGGATTTCTACCAAGTCTTGTCCTTTTATTGATTTCTAAGGCACAAACTGGATATCAAACTATTGAAAAATAACTACCCACCATGACAAACATCCTGTAAGCATAAGAAGATTGATGATAAATTTGAGTGGGTTATTATGAGATACCAAACAGACCTCGTGATGATGCAGGTAGTGACTTAGTTTGTGAACTGCAGAGATTAATGCTTGGAAGCACTTCTTGATATTTTAATATCAAGTCTCCATATCATGAATGGTTCTACTGAGATATGAAAATATATTTTCATTCCATTTAGCATTATTTTGTGTAAGGAAGGAACCTAGGGATCCCTCAAAAAAATGTCTCATAGAGAATAAGAATATTTCCTTCAAAACATAGTATTACTATCAGTGGAATCAAGAGATTTTTCTTGAGGGTATCAAATTCCCCATGGAAGTCTTCGGCCCATTGATATGTAACTCCCTTCTTCATTAATCTGGTGAAGGGTAAACACTTACCTGCCAAATTAGTGATAAAACCGAAAATATAGGTAAAGCTTCATTGGAGTCCCCTATTAGGACCAAAAGGGGCCTAGATACCCAGATAGGGGGGGGGGAGTGAATCGGGGTTTGGATATTCTTTTCAAAATTATCCCTACCATATTGGATATTGACCTCTTTATTATAAGAGTCACTTTATTTGAATTTATGTTTTACTGTTGATCTTATTATTTCCTTATTTATTTGATGACAATTCTTTGAATGCAATGCATAAAATCAATCAAGATGTCACGTAGATTTTTTACTTGGTTCACCCTCACTGGGAAACGTCCAGTGAGCATACAATCGCGATGTGCCGATGTAGAAAATCCACTAATGCTAACTACCAATTTATAGTGTTCATTATAGATCACTTCTATGCCCAAGCTCACTGCCTTTAAAATATTTAGGGTAAGGTCACTGCATTCCTTAGGGTCACTCCTTGTTTCTCTCTCTAGCTCACATTCGGTAGAAAGGATCACCTTCTTCCTCTTCCTTTTCTCACTACTTTGGAAAGGATCCACCAATATGTTATGGACTTGTAGATCCATTCATTATCTCTAATGATATTTGCATCTTTAATTATTGATAGATTCTCTGTTGAGGACCCACTTTCACCTGTAGATGAATCTCTCTTTACACCGGGTGTACCGGGCAACCCCAAATTTTAAACGCAACCTCAACACTTCCTTACAAGTAATTACCATCTTTTGCATGAAAACTACTTTTCTTGTAAAACATATTTTATGTGTAAATACTTCTTTTACGTGAAACTATCTTCTTTCAGGTGCAGTCTTTACTTTACGAGTAAAAACTTCTTTTAGGTGCAAACTTTATATTTACATGCATCCCCTTTGTGTACTATAATTTCATGCGCTAAAGCTTGAATGCTTTCTGAGTCTTGATCAACATCGAATGAGGTTACCACCTAATATTTATAGTAAAACATTAACCCTATGCAAAAAATCCTCCTTCAGTGCAGAATCCACTTTGAGCACAGAAAACACATCTACCGTGAAACACCGTTTTTTGCACACTGATCCAATATTTCTCACACCTAATTCATTTTCCAATTTCTGATCATTTGATCTCGAAACACTTCTTGCATGAAAAACATTCAGTCAGTATCTTTATAAGATCCTTTACTTTTGTTCCCTCTATGAGACTTTGTGATGCTCTGACCCATAATCCCAGAGTCGGTGCATTATTTTAATACATTGGCATGATCACAAGAGATCAAATCCTAAAAGACTATCCAATTTAGTAGCATTTGAATTACTAGACACAAACATAAGTTTTACGTTACATAATGAATTGAAAAATAACATTGTGTCTCCTTTTAAAAAACTTATCTCCGTTAGACTATCCCTGCAGGTCAGTCATAATATACATCTTCGCATCCTGGGAAAATAAAACATAAGTAATGGGTGAGCTCATATGCTCAGTAAGGGTAAATAATTTAGTAGAATCTATAAAATTTTAAGGAAAAAATTTGTAATAAAAAATATCCTTTTAAACATAATCTTGAACAAAATATGGAAAAAATATATCATGAATTATCATATAAACATGCACATGGATATTCTACTAGTAGAATAATCACATGAAATAACTAATTTCATAATTAGGAAATTCCAAATGACAGACATCATTACCACATAGTCAAGGCCTCTTTCCAAGACTACAAATGAAATTTTTGTCACGTCCTTATGCCAAGACACTAGTTTGTCCCATGAGACCGACCGATGCATCGAGGAGCTATATCGGGCTCCACCCATCACTTACTAAGTCCAATGCATTCTCATATGAAAATGTTGAAACATAACGTACATATTCGTATTAAATCTTACATTAGAAATGTCAAAACATTAACCATAAACCATGAATGGTATAAAAATTGCACATCAACAGTCAACCATATTATAACCCATTCAATAAAATATGTAATATTTTATTATAATAGATTAACCTCAATAAAAAATAATATCAAGTAAAGGATTTTGACATAGTTGAAAATGATCAATAAAACTCTTTGAGAGAAATATCCCTTTCTGTGAAATAATTTAAAAGTTACACATTTATAATGGAAGTCATTTAAGATATATTTTTTAGTAAAAGTGTACCAAGACACTTTGATTATTTTGAAAGGAATTAAAATTTTAAAACTATCATCCCTATATAAATTAATCGTTAAAAACATTTTTAAAACATGGTAATTAATTAAAAAGATTTAGAAAAATAAATCATCAAAAAATTTAAAATGATGATATTCATAAAGACTCCATTAAAAAAATCCATAAAATATTTATTGTGAAATAATTTTTATGGAACATGGACATGGATGATAAAAATGTCCCAGTAAATACTTACACATAAACAATCTCAGATAACAATGAGATTGAAGAATTAACCCTTACCTTGCACTTTCCTTTGGTCAAGGGTACATTTAACCTCAGATATAATGACCATAGTATGTTATTAAATTATAAAGGAACCATATTCATATTTTTTATATCATACATGATTAATTTATGACCCTATACTACCCATTTAATAATGATTTCCATGTTAAATTAACATTTCAATTAATAAACACTTTCTTTATCATACATGTTTTAACTTCTTATTCTTGATCAGATCATTTAGATCATGATTGAAATAAAACCAGAATATAAAACCTGATTTATATATAATATATTTTTAGAATATTAATATGTATAATAGATAGATATTTGTAATGGAAAACACTGTTTATGTAGACGGTAGGTCGTATATACGCTTAAACATTGTTTCTATTTTCATATCTTATTGAACAGAAGTAAATGAATAATTTATATGTAAGTAAAAACACACACAAACATATATATCAACAGTAGAATTATTTTTTCATATATTACATACTTATTTATAATATATATTTTTATAATCATCGTTGAATGGTGAACTTGGAAATGAATCTCATCGTGTCGTGGTGACGGTAAGTCGTACGTACACACGAGTGACAATATCATTTCCTTAAGGATTAAAAGGTGTATAATTGGATGGTATAATTATTTTAAAGATAAATAATAATGTTATTTTCATTATTTATATACATATTACGCATCTTTAAATCCATCCAAATAACATAGTGTTGTATACGAAATGAGACCACGACGTGGAGATTGTAAGTCATACATACGCACACATAGTGACATTATCATTCATGGGATGGATATAATAATGGGTATGGTTATACCATATTTATAATAACATCATAGTATGTAGAAGGTACGTGAGATATTAATTTGTTATGAAAATAAGAAAGAAAAAGAAAGTGGATGAAGAAAAGAACTTTGAAAGAGGTGATAAAATCATTACCTCTTTTTTGAGTGTTTCCTTTTTATTTGAACAAAAGGGAACCATAGGTTGGATTTATGCTCAAGGTAATTCCTAAAGGAACATTTTAGGGATGATGGGAGGAGATTTGTCCCAGGGTTGTCTGTGCCAAATAGCTTGGGGATTTTGAGATAAGGGGAAGTACCCTTTTATAAGAGAGGTCAGGGTCACTTAAGTAAAAGTTTAAAATATTATTTTATTATAAAACCAATTTAGGTTTATAATGGCTCCAAATTGATTTATTTCAAATCTTAGGTGGGGATGGGTCTAAATCACCTCAACCAATAGGTTTTAGACATGTTTATGTCTCCATATTAACCCTATCTTTTAGATTTAACTTTTAGTTAAATAGTTTAACTTTGATCTTGTCCTCTTGTATTATTATAATAAATGGTTAATAAAAATACTATAAAAATACAAGAGAACCCCAAGTGGTTATTTATTGATATATATAACCTTATATAAGTCCTTTGGTCGATCCTTATATTTTTAGAAATAGTATATCAATTAATAATATAGTATTTGTTTAAAAAACTCATTTATGTGAATTTTGACACTATTTGGTATTTTGTTTTTGTTAAAGTCATAAAAACATTATACCTTTGAGAAAAATATTTAATCCACCCTAAATTGTCTTATTAACCTATAAAATTAATGGATGGCATCAAAAGGCTAAATTTGAATTTATTATTATATTTATAATATCTATTATTTTAATAATTCATTGATAAAGTAATTACTGCATCATCATTCTATCATATATAAATTTAATTATTCGATATCTAAAAATTATAAATAATATTCCATTATATAGGAAATATTTTTATCTTTCTAATGAATATTTTTAGTCAAATTTAATTTATTTATAACCCTATATTAAAAATGGTTTCGTTATTAAACATGGAATTTAACATTTTTAACTCTTCTTTAAATAAAATAATAATAAATGTCATAATCTAATCCAGGTGAAAAAAATGGATCAAATTTTATTCATAAGGTTGTTTTTTTCTAAATAAACCTATCTAATAGAATTTGGACATGTTTTAGGTTAATTATAATATCATTTTGACCTTGAATTACCCTATTTACTTTTAACCTTGGTAAATAAAAGTTAAATGTTACAATTCACAAAAAAGTATTTTCATCTTATTGAACCACATTTTACATAATAATTTCAATCATGTTTCTCAGATTTTTTGAATTCAATTCACATAAGCTGTAAAATTACGTTTAATTCAAATTTGCAAATGTGCCTAGAAGGTGGGTAAAAGACGTTAAAAAGTTCAAGAAAACTTTATACATCTAATTTTATTTAAAAATTACTCCAATGAATTACTTTGAACTTATATAGGTATTATATATATATTTTTAATTAAAATAAAAAAAATTAAAATAAAATAAATAATTATTTAAATAAATTGTTTGTTTTAAACAATAACGTAGTGTTCTTCAATATTCATAAAAAATTGAATGTTTTCAGAAAAATACCAAAAATTCATCCTAAAATAATTTTGATATTCCTAATTCAAAAATGATTTCTATTTTACCAAATTCAAAACACATAAGTTGAATTAATTTATTTAAAATTAATTTGTGTTGTCAAAACCAAAAGACAAGTTTTTTAAAAGTAAAAACTATCAAAAGATTGACTTGTGTTTATGTAAAATTTAAATGTGAAATTACTTATAATAACCTAAATTTTATTAAATGATAAAAATATAATCTAATTATACTTCCAAACCATTCAATGCATAATTTAACACTCTAAATTATTTTGAATAAAAAAGTTGTTTTCTATTAAAATTTAGTATTTTTAAATATTCCTCAAAATATGAAAGTTATTTGAAATGTATCAAAAAATTATCCAAACTAAATTTTTATGTCCAACTTCTAAAGAATAATTTAATATCATTAAATTTAATATATAAATGTGTTAGATATTGGTTTTAAAAATTGTACTCCATTAAAAGGTGGTAAAATTTCATTTTTGAAAAATACTTCTTGTATCTGAAAAAAATGAATTTGTTCTTATTTTGTGTCTAAATAATATGGATTATATTATTTTATGGAGTATATAAAATTCAAAATACAGTAAATATTATTTATAACTGCTTTTTTAATGTCTAGTCCGGTTAGTTGTGGTGTGCTCGAACTCAGTGTTGCATGTAGGGAAAGTTATTGAATTACTTTGAAGAGATAACATACTATGAAATTTTTGGGTGTTACATTCTCCCTTACGTAAATAAATTTATTCCTCAATATTTTAATTTTTTCTTCAAATATAAAAGGTTAAAAATAGAAAAATACCTTTTTAGAAAACCCACTTCATAATTTTAGTTAATAACCTTTAGTCTTAATAAAAGGCAAAGGGATATGAAAAATTCAACACAAAATTATGATCTTGATTAAGTAAAAATTGGTCGAAATTAGAGACACATAATTGCAAGAAAATTGTAAATATTTATAGAGAGTGACTCAGGTTAGGAATCACAAACAAATGAATGAAAATTGAGGGCCTAAAAGCCATAAATCTACAATGATTTAAAATATCATCAGTTCAACAAAACCTAAGGTATTAGGATAAAATATTTTTTGGTTTTAAGATCCTTTCCGTAATGTTTATGAATGAATTTATTCATATAATAAAAAAATGAATACCTGACAAATAGAGTCCCATCCTTTTACTAATTTCTACCACAAAACCATCTTAGAACTCAAAAATATTCTATTTATCCTAATCATATAGGGTTCATAAAAAAATTAATAATTCATCTATCATAAATTTTTTAAAAATACTACATTGTAAAAAACAGGACATCATGTTAGCCAGTGGTAGGTGATGCACCCTTGTTGCCCTTCGGTTGCAGGTTTAAGTCTCGCAGACTTGCCAGGCGCGATAGGTTGTCACTTGACCTCTCAGTTGTCCTTTTTATAACAATCCAAAAATAATATTAAGAAATTTTTTAACCTTAAACAATAGTATCAAAAGTCCAACATAATTCATTACATACATTAGAATTATCCAAAATACTTCGGTCTAGACTCACATTCCAATATTTATAAGGAAGTTAAACATAATGAGGATCTCTTTTTTCCACATAATAACATGTGAATACCTTCATCATGTATTATTTCAAAACATGGTAACATCTTGAATTACCATAAAACCTTATTGATTACATCATGCTCCCTTATACCTTATATAATACAAGAGATACTCCTTATATCCAAAAATGTTTTAAACTCCAACAATAATGGAATAAGAAAACAATTAATTAGTTTTAAAGTAGTCAATAATATCTAATATAATTTTTCCTAATTAATCATATCTTATTCCAAAATCACTACCTCAATATCAGAATCATATTAAAGTTTATCTTTCCTTAATCCATATATTTTACAAAAAGTTTAACTTTCTATTTAGTGACATTTCTTAGAACCATATAATCTCAAATCCTCAATGAAATAGTACTAATGTAAAATCCTTATTTATTCCTATAATTCATATAACCAGTACATCATTGATACAAAGCTCAAATGAAATAATTCACTAATAACAACATAAGAACACTTGTCCTTCCTCTTCTTCATTTGTAGTATCATAACTTTATTTTTATCCAATAGCATCATTTTGGGAAAACTCTGAAGATTTGGACACTGATTTGCATTGTGTCCCAACTCATTGCAGATGAAGCGTTGTACATTTAAAACCTTTTTTCTTACCCTTTAAATTATGTACCTGGTGTCCTTTGTCTCCACACTTATAGAAAAATCTCATTCGCTTCAAAAAATTACCATGGTGATTCTTTTTATAGTTCTCACATATGGGAAAATCCTTCTTCCCCCTCTTCCCTTCATCCATCTTTCTCTCTACCATCTTTTTCTTCTATCACTTCCCTTCAAATCCATAGGACTCAGGGAATTCATAGCTTATCTTATTAACAGATGATATTATTTCTTCATATGATGAGAATATGTGGGAGACTGTTTCCATTCTAAATGTTGGCTTAATACCATTAAAGATATGATCCTTATTACTCTTTGGATCCTGAGTATTGCTGGAGTTCTCATTCCTTCTACTGGGCACCATTTCTAAACAATATAATATACTAGGTTAGTTTATGAATCACAATGCATAAATAAAAACCTATAAAATACCTAACATAAATAGAAATTATTATGCATATAATATATATTAAAAAATGTTTCCATTGAGCAATTATTTACTCATAAATCTTTCATAATGGTTTGCAATAAAATTTAAATGATCATAAGAATATCCCCCATGAGTGTTGTTAACAAGAGTGCCACAAGGCCTATTGTCATGTACCAGGATACCCTGGGTCAAGCCCAAAATTCTTTATTGGAGTTTTCACTCCTTGGTACATATGTGACAGAGCTACCTCTACCTGATCATATCAAGACAGGGATGTATTTCATAGAAAATACACAAAATCTCTACATTACATAAATTCTAGGAATTTCTTCAATACTAATACTCAATTTTTATCTTAGGGTAATTTCATCTAATCAGAGTTTTTTTAAATCTAGTTTTCATAGTTTGTACTAAAATTTCACTGATACCAACTGTAATACCCCAACCCCAGAAACCTGGAGGCATTGAATTATTTTAATACACTGGCATGATCAAAAGGTATCAAATCTTGAAAGACAGATCATTTTAGTAGCCTTGGAAGTACTAGATAAAAACATAAGTTTTACATTACATTAGGAATTTAAAAATAATAACATTGTGTCTCCTTTTAACAAATTCATCTCCCTTAAAATATCCCTTAAATTCAGTCATAATATACTTATTCACATCTTGGGAAAATGAAATATAAAAAGGGGTGAGCTCAGATGCTTAGTAAGGGTAAATAATTTAGCAGAAGCTATAATATTTTAAAAGAAAAATGACTTATAAAAAACAACCACATTTTTAAACATAATATTTAACACAATATGGAAAAAATAAATCAAACATTACCATATAAACATGCACATGGATATTCTACTATTCAAATATTCACTTTTAATAACTAATATCAAAATGAGTTAATGCCTAATATCAGAAATCATTACCATATAGTCAAGGCCTCATGCCAAGACTGCAAATAATTTTTTTGTTAAGGCCTTATACCAAGATACTCGATTGTCTCATGAGACCTACCGATGGATCGAGGAGCTATAACGGGCTCCACCCATCACTTACTAATTCCAATTCATTTTTAATATGAAAATGTTAAAACGTAACATAAACATTCGTATTAAAACTGGCATACGAAATGTCAATACTTTAACCAAAAACCATGAATGGTATAAAAATTTCACATCCAAAGTCAAACATATCATAACTCATTCAATACAATATGGAATATTGTATTATAATAAATCAACCTCAATCGATAATAATATCTAGTAATGGATGTTGACATAGTTGAAAATGGTCAGTAAAACTCTTTGAGAGAAATATCCCTTTTTGTGAAATAATTTAAAAGTAACACATTTATAAAGACGATAATTTAAGATACATTTTTGAGTTAAAGTTTCCCATACCACTTTGAAACATTTGATAGGAATAAACATTTTAAAACAATCATGTCCATATATATAAATCCCTATAATCTTTTTTAAAACATGGACATTAATTAAAAATATTTAGAAAAATAAATCATCAAAACATTTAAAATGATGGTATTTATAAATAATCCCTTAAAAAAACCATAAAATATTAATTCTGATAATATTTTTATGAAACATGGACATGGATGATAAAAACATCCTAGTAAATACCTACACATAAACAATCTCATATAATAATGAGATTGAGGAATTAACCCTTACCTTACTCTTTCCTTTGGTCGAGGGCACATTTAAACTATCTTATAATGGCCATAGTTTGTTATTAAATTATAAAAGAACCATATTCATATTTATTATATCACACATGATTCATTTATGACCTTATACTACCCATTTAATAATGATTCCCATGTTAAATTAACATTTCAGGTAATAATCGATTTCCTTATCCTACGTGTTTTAACTTGTTATTCTTGATCGTATCATTTAGATAATGATTTAAATACTTCCAGAATATAAAACATGAATTATATATAATATATATTTAGAATATAAATATGTATAATAGATAGATATATGAAATGGAAAACATCGTTTATGGAGATGGTAGGTTGTACGTACGCATAAATATTGGTTCCGTTTTCATATTGTATTGAATGGAAGTAGGTGAATAAAATATATGTAAGTACATACATACATAAATACATATATATAAATCTCTAGTAGAAATATTATTTCATATATTTCATACATATTAATAATATATATTTTTATAATCATCATTGAATGGTGAACCTAGAAATGAATCTCATCGCGTCATGGAGATGGTAAGTCGTAAAAACACACGAGCGATGATATCATTTAATTAATGATTAAAAGGTGTGGAATTGGATGGTATATTATGTTTATAGAGAATGTTATTTTCATTATTTAATTACATATTACGTATCCTTATATCCATTAAAATAATATACTATTGAATAACAAATTACACCACAACATGGAGACTGTAAGCCGTACGTATGCACGCATGGAGACATTGTCATTCATAGGATAGATAGAATAATGATTATGGTGGTACCAAATTTATAATAAAATCACAGTATATATATGGTACTGGATTTATTATTTTGGTATTTAAATAAAAAAGAAAGATATAGTGGAAGAAGAAAAGAACTTTGAAAGAGGTGATAAAATAAAAACATCTTCTCTACGTGTTACCTTCTGATTGGAACTAAAGGACTCCTTAGGTTGGATTTATACTCAAAGTAAGGCCTCTAGGTTGATGCGAGGGAAGTTTGGACGATATTTGGGTAGGGTTTGGCCAGACCAAATGGCTTTGAAGGTTTTATTTTGAGATAAGGAGAAGTACCCTTTTATAAGAGAGGTGAGACTCACTTAACGAAAAGATTGAAATATTATTTTATTATAAAATAATTTTCAGTTTCTAATGGCTCCAAATTGATATATTTATAAGTAAGGTTTTTATGGGTCTAAATCCTCTTAACCATTAGGTTTTAGACAAGTTTAGGTCACCACATTAAACCTATCTTTTAGATTTAACTGTTAGTTAAATAGTTTAACTTTTACCATGTCCTCTTGTGTTATTATAATTAATGGTTAATAAACATACTATAAAACGACAATAGAACCCCAAGTGGTTCATTATTGATATATATAAACTTATATAATTCTTTTTCCTGAACCTCATATCTTTTAGAAATATTATATCAATTAATAATATAGTATTTGTCTTAAAAACCCATTTATGCGAGTTTTGACAGTATTTGGTATTTTGTTTTTGTCAACGTCATAACAACTTTATCACTTAAAAAAATATTTAATCAACTATAAGATGTCATATAAACCTATAAAATTATTGTATGGAATTTAAAGCCTCAATTTACATTTATTTTTATATTTATAATATCAATTATTTTACTCTTTCATTGATAACGTAATTACTACATCACCATTGTGTCATAAATAAATTTAATTTTTTAATATCTAAAAATTATAAATAAAATACAATTATGTATGAAATAGTTTTAAATTTCTAAATAATTTTTATAGTCTAATTATCTTATTTATAGCCCTATATTAAAAATTGTTTAGTTATTAAACATTGAATTTAACTGTTTAACTCTTCTTTAAATTAAATAATAATAAATGTCCTAATCTAATACAAGTGGACAAAAAGGATAATATTTTATTCAAATTTTTTTTAGAACAAATACACTTATCCAAAATAATTATAACATTTTAGGGTAATTATAATATCATTTTGACCTTTAATTACCCTATATATTATTAACCATGATAAATAAAAGTTAAATGTCAATATTCATAAAAATTTATTTTCATCCTATTGAACCACATTTACATATTAGTGTCATCCTTGTATCTCATATTTTTTAAATTCAATTCATAAAAGCGGTAAAATTATGTTTTATGAAAATGTGCAAATGTGCCTAAAAGGTGGGAAAAAGACGTTAAAAAATTCAATAAAATTTTATAAATAAAATTTTATTATAAAATAACTCTAATGAATTAAATTGAACTTATATAAGTATTATATATCTATTTTTTCTTAAAATAAATTTATGTAGAATAAATAATCATTTAAATAAAAAGTTGGTTTTAAACAATAACTTTGTGTTTTTCATTATTTATCAAAAATCGAAGGTTTTCAGAAAATTACCCAAAATTCACTAGAATTTAATTTTGATAATATAAATTCAAAAATTAATTCTATTTTACAAAATTCAAAACATAAAAGTTTCATTAATTAATTTAAAATTAATTCCTTTTGTCAAAACCAAAAAGCGAGTTTTTAAAAAGTAAAAACTATCAAAATATTGACATGTGTTTATGTCAAATTTAAATGGGAAATTACTTATAATGAAATAAATTATATTAAATGATAAAAATAAAATATAATTATACTTCAAAACCATTTAAATTCATAATTTAACACTGTAAATTATTTTGAATAAAAAAGTGGTTTTCAATTAAAATTTAGTATTTCTCACTATTCATCAAAATATAAAAGTTATCAGAAAAGTATCAAAAATTTATCCAAACTAAAATTGTATATCCCACTTATAAAAAAGAATTTATTTTCATTAAATTGAATAAATAAAAGTGTCGAATATTGGTTTTAAAAAATGGTTCTCCATTAAAAGGTAGTAAAATTGCATTTTTTGAAAAACACATTTTTTCTCTGAAAAAAAATAAATTTGTTCTTAAATTATGTCTAAATAATATTGATTATAAAATTATATGGAGTATATAAAATTCAAAATTCAATTAATACTATTCCTAACCACTTTTTGAATGGCTAGTTTTTTAATTCGTGGTGGACTCAAACTCAGTGTTGCATGTAGCGCAGGTTATTGAATTTAATTGAAGAGATAACGTACTATGAAATTTTGGGGGGTTACAGACACTTATATTCTATATAATGGTTTACTATGATATTTTTAATAGATATTAAATTTAAGATAATCCTTGGATAGTTCAGTTGTGCGTTCACTTTGTGGTTTCTTCCCTAATGAAGAGAAAACTAACTTCCACTGAGGAGGGGGTTGTGGATATGAAAAATCCCCCAACCCTTAAAGATGAGGTTGTTCATGCGCTTCTTCTCTAAACCATCTAACATTGTTTGTTGAATTTTAGGTTTGAGTTAAACAAGACCCCAGTCCTGCAAGATGGGGTGGCTCCTGAACTACTATGGTTGAAATTAGAACATCTTCTCTTCTAATTTTATGAATTATGGATTGATCATTGGATGAGTTCATTATCCAACAAATTATTATATCACCTGTTTTGGAAGAACATATTTATATTTCAGATATTTTTTCAATATGATAGTTGAAATCCTCTAATTGGGAGTCCTTCTTAGTGTTCTCAGATATTGATGCAAAACTATCTTGACAACTTGCTCTATTTGGGCCTGAATTTGATGAGAGTTAGTCATTACATGAGACCACTTTTGGCAAGCTTTGTTTTCTAGAGAAAGTAGTGAAATATAA
Source organism: Viscum album (assembly GCA_963277665.1). Lineage (NCBI taxonomy): Eukaryota > Viridiplantae > Streptophyta > Magnoliopsida > Santalales > Viscaceae > Viscum > Viscum album. Next base: position 1,043,856,931 of record OY728166.1, read on the forward strand.
TTATCTATGGACACCCCATCATCTAATATGAACGCCAAATATGGTATCATTAAGTAACTGGTGTGTCCTCTTTAGTGCAATGAGGCATGCATGCGGAAGGGATCCTTGCTACTTCTCAACCTTTGGATGTCAGGAAACTGGGAGAGATGCCAAGTCAATTTTCATTGAAACCATTCTATTACCTTTATCTAACATAGATATTGGTTTTAAGGTAATATTTAGTCTTTTCAAAGATGAATATTCTTCCATATATTTAGGTCGATATCATGAATGCAATCGTATTCCATCAATTCTAGAATGTTTTATTGAGAGGTTTACAAAGGCCAGAAAAAAGACTGACATTTCGCCCTTAGTAAGTTGTTTTCTTATATTCAACATATCATAATCATATTTTACAAGTGGTTTCTCAACTTTTTCCGACCAGAGTGGATGATTCTTAATTGTTTTATAACAAAAAATAAGATCAATTATTTTTTCCTCTACTATATTAGAAAAGAAATGACCCAAAAGAGGTTCGTAGAATGACTTTCACCTTGGGATACCTTATAGTTGAGAAATTATTTCACCTATTATTAACAATTCATAAGACATAACTGGAATTATGTTGTAAAGTGACTTGAGAAATGAGGGATTTCTCATCACTACATTTCCAATTGAAGAATTATATTGATAATGAAAAACACTAATGCAGAGTGAACTTCCACAGTGATTTCCATCATGGGGAAGACCACCATAGTGGATTATAGTAAGGGATAAATCGTTTTTCTCATTGTTCTTATGGAAATAAGGATGGATGTTGCAGCTCTCATCTAGAGATAGATTCTATATATTGAATGCATTTTTATGAAGTAATCCTTCATGATGAAGTGTATGATGGGGAACTTCATAATTAATACCACTACTCCCATAATTTGGTAATGGGAGGGTAGGATATTAAGTTGCAACAGATAAATGTATGAGTTCTTTAAGAACTCCAACATTAAGAGGAGTCAGTTTGTAGATTGAATATTGGTTTTCCCACTATGTCTGGTTATACTTTGTCATAGATGCAATATTAAACATAGTTGGTGCCACTTTCAAGGAGAAGTGGTTATCATGTGTAGGTGTATGTGACTGCCTTGGACTGGTCATCCAAATAAGCTGACTATATCTAATTGGAAAGGTTGTATGTTCCCGATATAATTGTCTGTATTATATGGGGGAGTGTACCCCATAACCTTCATGGAATGTAATGGTGGTATGTATATGTAACACCCCAAGCTTCCACGGTACGTTTCCCTTCGAATAATGCGATAGCGTGTGTTGTACGCAACCTCGAGTTCTAGCACACACCACAACTAATTAAACTAGCCGTTGTGAATAGTAATACATACTTTTTGAAATCATATATATTTTATATTTCAAAATGGACTTCATTTTTGGATTCGGAATATTGAAATTAGGCTAGGGTGAAATTTTGGTACTTTTCGGATAACTTTTATATTTTGATGAATAGTGAAAATTACTAAATTTTGATTAAAATCAACTTTTTTAATCAAAATAATTAATATTGATAAATTATGAATTTGAGTGGTTTTAAAGTATATTTAGAATATATTTTTACCATTTAATTTAATGTTTGTCATTGGACATAATTTCACAATTAAACCAGACATAAACAAGTGTCAATCTTTTGATAGTTATTATCTCTTAAAAACACGCTTTTTATTTTAACAACGGGAATTAATTTTAAATTAATTTCTGCCACTTCTGTGTTTTGAATTTGGAAAAATGGATTACATATTTGGAATCAGGATGTCCAAATTATGTAAATAGGTAACTTTTATTTTTACACATTTTGAATAATTACTGCGGTAAATATTTTATTTACCATGGTTAAAAGGTAAATCCGGTAAATAAGGGTTAAACAATAATATTATAATAATACAAAATTACCCAAAAACGTGTCCTAACCTTATTGGTGGACACATACCCGACCATGGGCATCCTTGGGTATATTTGGGGACCCCTTAGAGCCACTTGTATGTGGTAGGGACACATTATATTAATAAAGTTAAAATAAAAATAAAAATGGCATAAGCTTACATCGTTTAGAAGAACAATTTTTACATAGGGTTATATATGTTGGATTTTCGATTATAAATATTCATTAGAAAGATAAAACGATTTCCTACATAATGGTATTTTATTTATAATTTTTAGACATCAAATAATTTAAATTATTAATTACACAATAATGATGCAATGTTGACCTCATTAATAAATCATTTAAATAAATAAGATTATAATGATTAAAATATTATCTAAAACCTGTCCAATTCTTATTGGTTGATGTTATTTAGAAAATGAGTCATATTATCTTCGACCGCAATGATTTTTGGACCATTATAAACCGAATATAATTATATTATAAAGTAATACTTTCACTCTTTCCTAAAGAGCCTCTCCTCTCCCTTATAAAAGGAGACCACTTCTACTCATTCCTCACACCTCTCAAGCCACTTGGATCGGACAAACTCTGCCCAAATACTCTCCCAACTTCCCTATCTACAACCTAGATGCCTTAGTTTGATCGGAAAGCCAACCTAAGGAGCCCTTTTGATCAAATCAAAAGGAAGAACCCGAAGAAGAGGTAATGATTTCACCACCCTTTTCTAAGTTCATTTCTTCTTCCACTTCTTATTCCTTTGTTCTTACCATTCTAAAATAATAAATCCAGTATAATATATATACTGTGATGTTATTATAAATATGGTACAACCATATTCAGTATTCTATCCACCCCTTGAATAACATGTCACCATACGTGCGTACGTACGACTTACCGTCTCCACATCGTGGTGTAATTGTTATTCAATATAATATTATTTGGATGGGTATAATAATGATGTGTAACTCATTTAAATAATAAATCTAAATGTTAAGGATTCTGTATATATTATATACCATCCATTTATATATTATTTTAACATCAAACGAATGATATTGTCGCTCGTGCGTTCGTACGGACTACCGTCTCCACGAACGCGATGAGATTCATTCTCCATCGTATCCATTCAAGTATAATTATCATTTGATGATTTAAAAATATGATGTTTAAGGAATTGATATCATTCTGGGTATGAATAATATACAACCTATCCTTTACAAACATGTTTTATGTAACAAAATATATAAAGAAAATGAGTAAGTTAACACCCGAAACGACGATAATTCTAAGATATTATTAACAAATCAATATTAAAAGATCATATATGATATCATATTAATGTATATGATTATTGTATAATTTAATAACAATTATTTCACCATTATACAGGAGGTTAACCTACCCCAACCAAGGAAAAGTCCAAGGTAAGGGTTATTTCACAATCTCTTCATTATCCGAGGTTGTTTATACGTAATAATCTACTGGGATCTCTTTATCATCCACATCCATGTTTCTTAAAAATGTATTTCAAAACATTTTTACTATTTACTAGAATATGAGTTAAAGTCATTTATACCCTTTTTGACTTTTATAAGTGGTTTATAAAGGAATCTTTCGGTCGTTTTCAAAACAAGGTCCTTTTTAACCTTTTCGACAGAATTAAGGTAAGAATGTTTTTTTAACTTATATGGAGGGTGCGGCTATTTTTCGCCATTATAAAATCTTAAAAGCTTCCCTTACAAGCTTATAAGAATATTTTCAAAGAAAATGTTTTATTTGATATGGATCTTAAATGATTTCAAAATAAAAGTAGATATTTCTTTAAAAAGAATATTGATTTCATCTATGTCAACATCCTTTGATGGATTTTAAGATTATTTGAAGTTGATTTATTATGATACAAAACTTCTATACTGTATTAAAGGTTTTGTGATATGTTTGACTGTGGATGTGATATTTTTATACCATTCATAGTTTATGGTGAAATTATTTACATTTCGTATGCTAGTTTTAATACGAATGTTTATGTTTAAACCTTTTCATATGGGAATGCATTGGACTTAGTAAGTGACGGGTGGAGGCCGCTATAGCTCCTCGATGCATCGGTAGGTCTCATGAGACAAACTAGTGTCTTGGCACAAGGCCTTGACAAAATCTTATTTGTAGTCTAGGAACAAGGCCTTGACTATGTGGTTATGATAGTCTGGCATTATGCATTCCATCATTATGAAAGTGGTTATTGATTTTGCATGTGATTATTCGATTAGTAGAATAACCATGTGAATAAGTAAATGGAATTATTTCATTTTATTTATGCCATACTATGTTGAAAGTTCAAGTATGAAAGGCTTTTGTTTTAGTTATACATTGCCTTAAATGTTTATTCTTATTTATGAATGTTTCTGCTATATTTTTATCCTTACTGGGCATTTGAGCTCACCCCTTTTCTATGTTTTATTTTTCCCAGGAAGTGAAGAAGTAAATTATGAATGACCTGCAGGGATATTATGTGTGGATATGAGTGTGGATTATGGAGACAATATGTTGTTGTAGTAGTTTTTCATTTTATGATGTAATGTAAGACTTATGAATATATCTAGTGTTTCCAAGGCTACTAAACCAATCGGTCTTTCGAGATTTGATCTTTCTTGTGATCATGCCAATGTTATGTAAGTAATGCACCGACTCTAGGTATCTGGGGTCGGGGCGTTACAGTTGGTATCAGAGAAAGTTTAGTACAAACCTTGGAAACTAGATTTAGATAAACTCTGATTAGAGAACATAGACCTAAGATGAACTTTGAGGATTAGTATAGAAGAACTTCCTAGAATTTTGGTATTGTAGAGATTTTGTGAGTTTTCCGAGAAATACATCCCTGTCTGGATACGAGCAGGTAGAGGCAGCTCTGGCATTGATGTACCTAGGGGTAAAACCCGAAAACACCGCTTTGAGCTAGACTCGAACGGGAACTGGTGCACGAAAACGGGCCTTGCTGCACTCTTGGTTACGACACTCCCGGGGGATATGCTTAGGATAACTCTCATTTTCTTTACAAATCATTTTGAAGGGATTATGAGTATATACTTCCTCAAAGAAAACATTCTTATGATTATGGATTATATCCATAAATAGTTCAATTTATGTTAAGTGTTTTATAAGTATGGGATTATGTATTTTGATTCATAAACTGATCTAGTTTATGCCATTTTTTAGAAATGGCGCCTAGTGGAAGAAATGGAAACCGTATCAATGCACGCACTCTATGTAGGGATTGACCTCCTGCTCAAGATAATTATAGTGGAGCTGGTGATGCAACTGGAGCCGATCAGCTAATCACCATACTGGGACAACTTTCTCAGGTTATGAATATTAACCTTACCCGTATGGAGCACCCTGATCCGCAGCGTAGAGGATCAATGTTAGATCGATTCATGATGCAACAACCACCAACGTTCAATGGGAGTACAAATCCCTTAGTAGCTGAGCAATGGATATTTTCCCTAGAGAAAATATTTCAGGATTTGGGGAGCAGTGAAAGGGAAAAAGTTATCATGACAGTTTACCGCCTCGCTGGAGATGCTGATCAATGGTGGTCATTGATTCAAAACAAGAAGGAAGATGATGAAGTATCAAATATGGAATGGAGGGAGTTCAAAGATCTGTTTTTAGAAAAATACTTTCCTCGCTACCATCGAGCAGATATGGAAAGGCAATTTCTAAGTCTGAGACAGAAGGAGGATGAGAATGTCACAAAGTATGAGGCTAACTTTACAAGGTCAGCAAGGTACGCTGGTGATTATATACGTAACCAAAGAAGTAAGATTGATCGTTTCATTGATGGGTTAAAACCATTTCTTCATCGAGCATTAGTCTCACAATCCTTTTTCATCGTACGAAGACATTGTCTCATGTTCTATCAAGACCGAAAAGGAATTCTCTAAGTCTTATGACTTTAAAGCAAAGCAAGAGATGAAGAGACCTGCTGATCAATCTGGGAATGGAAATAAGGGGAAGAAGGGAAAGGTTGAATATCCATCCTGTGGTAAATGCGGGATGAAACACCCTGGTACTTTCTTGAAGGGAATGGGAGTCTGTTACAAGTGTGGTGAAAAAGGCCACCAAGCTCATGATTGCAAGGGGAAGAAGGAAGCTACCAACGTTCAGTGCTACAATTGTAGGGAGATGGGGCATTATGAAAATGAATGTCCTAAGCGTCAGGAGAACTTACCTCAGAAAAGGACAAGGGATCAAGGCCAGGCTGATGCTATCACTACTGCTGAGGTATAAGCTCCGAAAGACGTGGTGGCATGTAATTTAATGGTTTCCTCAAGTTTAGCAAATGCATTATTTGATTCTGGATCATCGCATTGTTTCATATCTTCCTAGTTTGCTAAGAAAATTAGATATTTCCAATTTGATTTAATAAGGGAGTTGTCAGTTAAAACTCCTAAGGGAAGTATCATTGCAACAATGTTTTGTGAATCAGTCCCCATTAGAGCACATAAATTTTCTTTATCTGCTGATCTCATCGTCATACCTATGATTGAGTTTGATATAATCCTCGGTATGGACTGGCTTTTGGACTATGATGCGAAGATTTATTTTAAGAAGAAAGAGGTTACGATTCTTGATGATAATGATAAGGAACACCTTATTTTTAGAGCAGAATCGTCACCACCTAATTCTTATTTAGATCCACCCCCCAGTAGCTCAACTTAATTCAATTATTGGGGAGGAAGAGAATGAAATAACTGTCGGTGAGGAAAGGAATGTTCAAATAGAGGATGTACCTATTGTGAAATAATTTGTAGATATATTTCCGGAAGATTTACCTGGACATCCTCCAGAACGAGAAGTTGAGTTTTCCATTGATTTGATTCCTGGATCAAGGCCTATATCGAAGACCCCTTATAGAATGGCCACTGTAGAATTAGTCGAACTAAAGAAACAACTAGAGGAATTGAGTAATAAGGGGTTTATTCGCCCTAGTGTTTCTCCATGGGGAGCCCCTGTTCTTTTTGTTAAAAAGAAAGATGGATCTATGAGGTTATGTATCGACTACAGGGAGATCAATGCTATAACGATAAAGAACAAGTATCCCCTACCTCGTATTGATGATTTATTTGACCAACTACATGGAGCTCAATACTTTTCAAAGATTGACCTTCGATCTGGATACCATCAGTTGTGTGTGAAGAAGGAAGACATTCCGAAGACAGCATTTCGAACCAGGTACGGGCATTACGAGTTTACTGTAATGCCGTTTGGATTGACTAATGCACCCTCTGTATTCATGGATCTGATGAATAAAGTTTTCAAGGAGTATCTCGATGAATTTGTGGTGGTATTTATTGATGATATCTTGGTATACTCCAAAACCTACGAAGATCATGAAAATCACTTGCGCATTATCTTGAAGACTCTGAGGAGGCATGAATTATATGGGAAGTTTAGCAAGTGTGAATTCTGGCTTCAGGATATTTCTTTTCTTGGCCATATTGTCTCTAATGATGGAATCTCTGTTGATCCTTCTAAGACCAAGGCAATCCAAGAATGGCCAGCACCTACGAGTATAACTGAGGTACGTAGTTTTATTGGTTTGGCAGGTTATTATCGACGTTTCATCCAGAATTTTTCCCGATTGGCTAACCCATTAACGAAGCTCACACGTAAAGGGGTTAAATTTGTTTGGACAAAAGAGTGTGAAGAATGTTTCGAAGAACTGAAGAAAAGATTAGTCAATGCTCCTATATTGACTCTACCATCAGGGAATGATGGGTTCGTTATTTATAGTGATGCATCAAAGAAAGGACTTGGTTGTGTCCTTATGCAGAATGATAGAGTTATTGCCTATGCATCACGACAGTTGCAAATTCATGAACAAAACTATCCTACTCATGATCGTGAGTTAGCAGTTGTGATCTTTGCTTTGAAGATATGGAGACACTACCTCTATGGTGAAAAATGTGAGATTTATACTGATCACAAGAGTTTGAAGTATATTTTCTCACAAAAAGAACTCAACATGAGGCAAAGGAGATAGCTTGAATTACTCAAGAATTATGATTGCACGATACACTACCACCCGGGGAAAGCAAACAAGGTGGAAGATGCTTTGAGCAGAAAAGACCATGGAGTTTTGAACATGATGAGAATTGAAAGGGATCCAATTTTCATGGATCTAGTGAAGATGGACATGGGAATAACCAGGGAAGGTGAAACATAAATGCTTTTTTAAATGGTTGCCAAACCATCTTTACTAGAAAGGATTAAGAGTTCTCAGACCGATGATGAAGAATTTCAGATGAAGATTAAAGCTGTGAATGATGGGAGATTGAGAGACTTTGTGTATGAAGATGGAATTTTGAAATTTGGGAAGAGACTTTGTGTTCTCGATTTACCTGATCTGAAAAGGGAATTGCTGGATAATGCTCATAGTTCCAATTTCTCTATACACCCTGGGAGCACCAAAATGTATAGAGATTTGAAGGAACATTTTTGGTGGGATAACATGAAGAGGGAGATTGCTGATTTTGTGTCAAAATGTATGGTTTGTCAACAAGTGAAAGCTGGAAGGCAACAGCCTGGAGGAGTCATGCAACCTCTTCCCATACCGGAGTGGAAATGGGACAATATTACGATGGACTTTGTCATGGGGCTACCAAAGACTAATAGAAGGAAAGATGCAATATGGGTTATTGTTGATCGTCTTACCAAGTCAGCACATTTTCTTGCTATAAGAGAAGATCTACCCCTGGAACGTCTAGCAAGACTATATATTAATGAAGTTGTGAGACTTCATGGAGTACCTTTATCAATTGTTTCTGATCGTGATCCCCGTTTTACTTCAAGATTTTGGAAAAGTCTTCAGAAATCCCTGGATACTGAACTTCATTTGAGCACTGCTTACCACCCTCAGACAGATGGACAATCAGAACGGACTATTCAGACCTTAGAAGACATGTTGAGATCTTGCTCACTTGACTTTCAGGGTATGTGGGATCAATATTTACCTCTGGTAGAATTTTCCTATAACAATAGCTTCCATTCGAGTATTCAGATGGAACCATATGAAGCGTTATACGGAAAGAGATGTCGTACACCAACCTGTTGGGATGAGGTTGGTGAAAGAAAACTTGTAGGCCCAGAACTAGTGGAGGAAACGGTGGAAAAGGTGAAGGTAATCCAAAATCACATCAAAGCAGCTCAAAGTAGGCAGAAGAGCTATGCCGATAATCGAAGGAAGGATTTGGAATTTCAAGTTGGTGATCATGTTTTCCTGAAGGTATCTCCATGGAATGGAGTCATACGTTTTGGTAAGAAAGGTAAATTGAGTCCCAGGTACATCAGACCTTTCGAAATTCTAGAACGAATTGGGGCTGTAGCTTACCGATTGGAAATGCCGCCAAGTCTCTCCAAAGTTCACGATGTGTTCCACGTATCTCTGTTGAGAAAATACATGCCTGACCCAACGCATGTACTCACCTATGAGGAATTAGAACTGGAACCTGATCTGTCTTATTGTGAAGAGCCTGTCAGGATTCTTGATACAAGAGAACAAGTACTGAGAAACCGGACGACGCGTCTGGTAAAAGTTTTGTGGAGAAATCATAAGATGGAAGAGGCAATGTGGGAACCCGAGGAACTTATGATGAAGAACCACCCGAGTCTTTTTATGCTGTAATACCCTAGAAATTGCGAGGAAGCAATTATTTGAAGGAGGGGAGAATGTAACACCCCAAGCTTCCACGGTACATTTCCCTTCGAATAATGCGATAGCGTGTGTTGTACGCAACCTCGAGTTCTAACACACACCACAACTAATTAAACTAGCCGTTGTGAATAGTAATACCTACTTTTTGAAATCATATATATTTTATATTTCAAAATGGACATCATTTTTGGATTCGGAATATTGAAATTAGCCTATGGTGAAATTTTGGTACTTTTCGGATAACTTTTATATTTTGATGAATAGTGAAAATTACTAAATTTTAATTAAAATCAACTTTTTTAATCAAAATAATTAATATAGATAAATTATGAATTTGAGTGGTTTTAAAGTATATTTAGAATATAGTTTTACCATTTAATTTAATGTTTGTCATTGGACATAATTTCACAATTAAACCAGACATAAACAAGTGTCAATCTTTTGATAGTTATTATCTCTTAAAAACACGCTTTTTATTTTAACAACGGGAATTAATTTTAAATTAATTTCTGCCACTTCTGTGTTTTGAATTTGGAAAAATGGATTACATATTTGGAATCAGGATGTCCAAATTATGTAAATAGGTAACTTTTATTTTTACACATTTTGAATAATTACTGCGGTAAATATTTTATTTACCATGGTTAAAGGGTAAATCCGGTAAATAAGGGTTAACAAATAATATTATAATAATACAAAATTAGCCTAAAACGTGTCCTAACCTTATTTTTGGACACATACCCGACCATGGGCATCCTTGGGTAGATTTGGGGACCCCTTAGAGCCACTTGTATGTGGTAGGGACACATTATATTAATAAAGTTAAAATAAAAATAAAAATGGCATAAGCTTACATCTTTTAGAAGAACAATTTTTACATAGGGTTATACATGTTGGATTTTCAATTATAAATATTCATTAGAAAGATAAAACGATTTCCTACATAATGAGATTTTATTTATAATTTTTAGACATCAAATAATTTAAATTATTAATGACACAATAATGATGCAATGTTTACCTCATTAATAAATCATTTAAATAAATAAGATTATAATGATTAAAATATTATCTAAAACCTGTCCAATTCTTATTGGTTGATGTTATTTAGAAAATGAGTCATCGTATCTTCGATTTCAATGATTTTTGGACCATTATAAACCTAATATAATTATATTATAAAGTAATACTTTCACTCTTTCCTAAAGAGCCCCTCCTCTCCCTTATAAAAGGAGACCACTTCTACTCATTCCTCACACCTCTCAAGCCGCTTGGCTTGGCCAAACTCTGCCCAACTACTCTCCCAACTTCCCTCACTACAACCTAGAGGCCTTAGTTTGATCAGAAATCCATCCTAAGTAGCCCTTTTGATCAAATCAAAAGGAAGAACCCGAAGAAGAGGTAATGATTTCACCACCCTTTTCTAAGTTCATTTCTTCTTCCACTTCTTCTTCCTTTGATGTTACCATTCTAAAATAATAAATCCAGTATCATATATATACTGTGATGTTATTATAAATATGTTACAACCATATTCAGTATTATATCCACCCCTTGAATAACATGTCACCATACGTGCGTACGTACGGCTTACCGTCTCCACGTCGTGGTGTAATTGTTATTCAATATAATATTATTTGGATGGGTATAATAATGATGTGTAAATCATGTAAATAATAAATATAACATGCTAAGGATTCTGTATATATGATATAACATCCATTTATATATTATTTTAACATCAAAAGAATGATATTGTCGCTCGTGCGTACGTACGGACTACCGTCTCCACGAACGCGATGAGATTCATTCTCCATCGTATCCATTCAAGTATAATTATCATTTGATGATTTAAAAAAATGATGTTTAAGGAATTGATATCATTCTGGGTATGAATAATATACAACCTATCCTTTACAACCATGGCTTATGTAACAAAATATATAAAGAAAATGAGTAAGTTAACACCCGGAACGACGATAATTCTAAGATATTATTAACAAATCAACATTAAAAGATCATATATGATATCATATTAATGTATATGATTATTGTATAATTTAATAACAATTATTTCACCATTATAAAGGAGGTTAACCTACCCCAACCAAGGAAATGTACAAGGTAAGGGTTATTTCACAATCTCTTCATTATCCAAGGTTGTTTATACGTAATAATCTACTGGGATCTCTTTATCATCCACATCCATGTTTCTTAAAAATGTATTTCAAAACATTTTTACTATTTACTAGAATATGAGTTAAATTCATTTATACCCTTTTTGACTTTTATAAGAGGTTTATAAAGGAATCTTTTTGTCGTTTTCAAAACAAGGTCCTTTTTAACCTTTTCGACAGAATTAAGGTAAGAATGTTTTTTTAACTTATATAGAGGGTGCGGCTATTTTTCGCCGTTATAAAATCTTCAAAGCTTCCCTTACAAGCTTATAAGAATATTTTCAAAGAAAATGTTTTATTTTATATGGATCTTAAATGATTTCAAAATAAAAGGAGATATTTCTTTAAAAATAATATTGATTTCATCTATGTCAACATCCTTTGATGGATTTTAAGATTATTTGAAGTTGATTTATTATGATACAAAACTTCTATATTGTATTAAAGGTTTTGTGATATGTTTGACTGTGGATGTGCTATTTTTATACCATTCATAGTTTATGGTGAAATTATTTACATTTCGTATGCTAGTTTTAATACGAATGTTTATGTTTAAACCTTTTCATATGGGAATGCATTGGACTTAGTAAGTGACGGGTGGAGCCCGCTATAGCTCCTCGATGCATCGGTAGGTCTCATGAGACAATCTAGTGTCTTGGCACAAGGCCTTGACAAAATCTTATTTGTAGTCTTGGAACGAGGCCTTGACTATGTGGTTATGATAGTCTGGCATTATGCATTCCATCATTATGAAAGTGGTTATTGATTTTGCATGTGATTATTCGATTAGTAGAATAACCATGTGAATAAGTAAATGGAATTATTTCATTTTATTTATTCCATACTATGTTGAAAGTTCAAGTATGAAAGGCTTTTGTTTTAGTTATACATTGCCTTAAATGTTTATTCTTATTTATGAAAGTTTCCGCTATATTGTTATCCTTACTGGGCATTTGAGCTCACCCCTTTTCTATGTTTTATTTTTCCCAGGAAGTGAAGAAGTAAATTATGAATGACCTGCAGGGATATTATGTGGGGATATGAGTGTGGATTATGGAGACAATATGTTGTTGTAGTAGTTTTTCATTTTATGATGTATTGTAGGACTTATGAATATATCTAGTGTTTCCAAGGCTACTAAACCAATCGGTCTTTCGAGATTTGATATTTCTTGTGATCATGCCAATGTTATGTAAGTAATGCACCGACTCTGGGTAGCTGGGGTCGGGGCGTTACAGTATATCCTCCAAGATGTCATGACAATGATTCATCAAAGGTGTGGGGATAAAATTATGTGTTTTCCCCTGGTATTGCTGATGTTTCTGTTGTGATATTCTAACAGGCCTCTAGAATATGGGAAGGGATTTGTGTCTACTATTTTACCATTGGTGAAATGTGTTTGGTGACATCAATATCCAAAATGGTAATATATGTCCATTCCCTATCTAGATTATGTGTATGTAGTTTTTCTTATACTCCCTTTTCTATTAGTGGATATAGATTGTACTCAGGTGTGGGGGAAAGAGTTGAGTCTGCCCCAAGATTGTCATCAGAGCTTTCCAATTGACTTATCCGGGTGTTGCCAAATGAGACTGTTGGCAGGATTGATGGATGTTGGTAGATGCATGTTTCTTCTATCTATTTTCTACAAACCAGGGTTTATATACTACTTTCAATACTAACATAAAAGACTACATACACGATTGGTGAGTGTTGGTAGGTGTTTGTTCCTGCATACAAGTTTCCACCATATTTGATTGGTTGGCTTCCTTAAATGTAGTCAAATGATTCTCCTCAATAGATGATAGTTTTTAAGCAGGTGTATCTACATGCTCACAGTATTCCACTGGATTTGAACGAAGATATTGGTTGGACGCCACCATAGGTTTCTATTGGATAATGGAATTAAGGAAGATGGGTGTATGTGTCCATTTGTTATTTTCCACCATGTTAGGATGATGGACTTATCCAAAGGGGGAAAAGGTAATAACCTGCTACCTATTAGACATATGTTGTCCCCAATGGTTTGTCTTGAGTTCCTGGGTTTGAGGGACCTAGAACGGACAACTGAAGGAAAAACCCCCATCATGTTGGGGGTTCACTGTCACATGATTTTGTTGTTGGCGATTATTGGAGGGAGCCCTCTGGAAGGAATCCAGTGCCTTCGAGTTGAGGACCTAAGTGACATTCTGATCCACCATTCTATAGTATGTTAGGGAATTGTTATTTATTTTCATGTATAAGGACCTAAAATGGTTGAAAGCATTGGTTGGCACCATCTTCTTCTTGACCACCGATCGTCGCTTAGTAGACGATTGACGGTTGTTGTTAACTTGGAGAGCCTGTTGGGAATCCTCTTGGGTTAGGATAGTACCGTGTTGATGGTATTCTCAAAACAATACATTTGAGACCCAATATTTAAGACATAAAGTTGATGATGACATCTTTCTAGAGGATGAGGATTGAGCTTGAGTAGCAGCTGAGGAATTTACAGGTGCAAACATGATGGAATCCATTTGGAGTGAAGGGAGTTTTGAGAAAATTTGACCAATTGAAAAAAAGGAATATCATTAAATCATTAAATTTTAGATGGACACATGTGTGATTCATTCCTTCGTATGGCTATCATTTATCAATTGATTGGGGCCTAACATATGGGTAATACGATCAAATTGGTTAATGATTCACATCAGGTTCACCATTTTTGTTTCATATCCCTCGGAACATGTGTTCTGGTTTGGAATCACTATATCCCGATAGTTTACATTAGATTTATTTATGGAACTGAGAATATCCAATGGTTCTTTATCCAACGGTACTGGATTTACAAAGGTAATTCTTTGTTAGGTTTGTACCTACGACACATAATTACATACATTGGTAAAGAGGATGGAAGTTCAGAATCATCGCACCATTTTGGGGGAATTATTTCCTACTCCAGGACTTCCTTATAGAGTTGAGATATTTTCAAGAATCGTTATTAATTCACCAAGTGTAATGTATATTTCCCTTGGAATTTCCAATCAATTATTACCATGTGTGAAACATTGAATCATCCGTATCTATTCGAGGTTCTTCATTTATGGAGATATCCTTATGTATTCGAGGTTCTATATCAATGGAATCCTCTTATATACTAATAGAAGATTCTTTTAACCCATTGTTACGATTATACTAGTTTTTAAGCCACTATGTGGGGCACTCTGAAATTTGTTGTTGTCTAGGGTGATGAAAATTTGTTTTGATGTAGGTGTTATACCCATAAATGGGCTACTTACACTTCCTTGTGTAGCTCCCATTGTGTAGCCCTTTTTCCCATCATAGGTCTTATACATATCTCCTCATCATAGGTCTATCACATAGGGGTTGCGCACTAGGTTGTATAAGCAAAATATGCGCTTATTTTCGGGATACGGAGGTCCTGCGTAGGTTCCCAACATAGCTCCTCCATGTAGGTCCCTTGAAATTTTATGTCTTTAACATATTATAGCTTCATCTTTTGTCTTTAAAATATCTAGAGGATTTATAAATAATACTTTTTTTCTTACTAAGTAGTGTCAACAAATTTTGAAACCAAACATTGTCCATTTGGGTGTAATTCACCTTACATTGCTCCATTTTCTTCCCCATAAGATAAAATTCTTTAAAATTTCATTCCTCTATGCTTAAGTATACTAGTTTCCTTGATCCAAAAACTTTAAAATAATAAATTTCTTCTTAAAACATATGTGAATATTGTGATGTTGGAATAATAAAAAGATAACACATGAGGGGGGGGGGGTGAATTCTATCGTTTTAATAATCTTAACCAATTACAGATTTCGACTCCCTATGTGATTTATGCATATATGCAGTATTTTATTCTATATGAAATATGAACAGTGGAACCAATTATCCATAGATTAGTACAAGAAGTAACAATTTAAACGACAACTGATTATGAGAATTGGATACTCCAATAAATGAAAAGAGTTTGTTTTGAAGATACTTTAGGTTGATCTTAACAATTTTAGTAGTAGAGGAAATGGAAAGTAGATGGATCTTCTTCTTGAAAAAATAAATTCAATTTGAAAGAATAACTCTGAAGAGATCCTGGATGAAAATAATCTTCAATAAAAGAAGAAACAAACAAGAAGTAGTTCAATGTAGAAAATTTATGTCTCCAAAGTGTAGCATATTTTAAAAAATAAAAGATATAGTCATTTGTTGTAGAAGCACTATAAATATATTCACATGAATAAAATTTTATTTTTATATCTATGTGTATATTATTCCAAAGGAATTTTGATTGAATATATAGAGTAGATATTTTTCTTCAGTATTCCATATCCATGAAGGTTGGCTGATAGAACATAGAACTTCAAATTCAAATTGTCTAGGGGATTCGTAACTTCCCTTAAGAATATGTGTGAGTTTATCCATTGAATATGGTTCTTGAATATTATTATAAAGATCATTTAAAATCAGTCTTAAAGAATATTTCAAATGTTCTATAAATTAGTCAATTCTATTTAATGAATCTTCGATTAAATTGAGGATTTAAAACTACGATGTTGAATTGACAAACATAGGATTAAACTTCATAGTGTAAGGTTAAATAGAATAGTGTAGGGTTCCTTTGCACAACATAGGGTTCCTATGCATATCATAGGGTTCCTTGGCATAGCATATGATTCCTTTTCAAAGCGTAGGGTTCCTTCCAACATATGGTTCCTTAACCACACTTACATTCATGTGAATCATAGGGATCAAAGGTAACATGTGGATCCGAATCCATTATTTCGTCCTTTCAGTGCAATGTTGACTCAAAACATATCATACATTAACAATACATTCAACCTACCAAACATAGCATCTAAACAGTTTCTCTAGATTCCAATATAGGGTTAATATTCTATACATTTAATATCCAATTTAGGGATGATGATCGATGTAAAAACTATTTAGAGTAGCATTGTGATGACGATCCAAACATTTATTTACTTATCATAGGGACTGAATGGTGTTTGTATAACACATCTCATAGATTTTCATTCCATCAAATATTTAAATCAAATCATGATATATATTTCTGAAACATACTTAATAATACAATATTAAAAAAAATAAGGGTATTTATTAGGATCAAAATCATCATATATTGTATTATATTTTTGAGACAATACATGCCCAACAATCTCCCCTTTTTTATGACCATAAAAACCATAATGTAATGTGTAGAAAATATAGGATTTTTAAACACTAATATGATATAATAAAATATTTCTCTATCATAATATTGTTTCAATGAAGAAAAATAGATACTAAAAAATTGTAACAGTTTTGTTTACTAAAATTTCTCCAAGAATATGTAATGTTGTGGTTCTAAAATATTTTACCCCCTTTTGTGATATCAAAAATATGGGTTTAAAGAATAAATTATATACACCATAGTTAATATAAAACTGAACTATAAATTAATATTGTTGTCTACATGGTAGAAAAATAAGATATATGATATGGTAGTGTAAATTTGAATATAAATAACATAACAATAAAAGTATAAAAAAATATAAAAAATACAAATGTAAAAGTAAAGTAATGTAAACTTAAATTCAGATCAATTTTTTTATAAATTATGAGTACATACTATAATCAATTTCAGATTTTTTCAAAAGAATGGTATTTGTTCAAAATGTTTTTCATAATCAGAATCTCCCAGGGTAGTAGGTTTGGTTGGGTGAGGAAACGATTGATCAAAACCATGAATCTCAAAAATTTTCAATAAAAGGCATTGAAAATTATTATTAAACAAAAAATTTCACTTCTAAAGCAACATCATGGAATCTTGTCCATCTTTCAAGCATTCAATTAAATTAAACGTGAAAAACTCATTGACTGATTCTTCACACTAAATGTTAGCAACCAACATATCACTAACTTGATGAATGATAGGTCGTAACCAAGATTCATTAGTTTTCAGTTGAGTTATCAATTCTCATTGATTATCTTGAAGAACAATCAAAGAAGTACTATCACACTGAAGAGTGTGTGTTCGGTTATTAAAATTAGATAACACAACATTTATTGCTTTAAATATTTTTATCAGGTCTGGAGGAGTATTTTGAGAGGATGATGATGCTTGATGACTGCCAATAATAGTTTGAAATTATCTTCCCAATAATACACTTTTCTCATCAACATCTTACTTATTCACAGATTCATCTTTCAAAAATATAATCTATCTATTTAAAGATATGATAAATTATTCTAGATGATCCATAAAAACAAAATATTCTTATAATTTATTTAATTGAGTCTGAAGAGATTCAAACACAGTTCTTGGTGCTATTGAACTTCTCAAATATTCAACATTTTTCCTAACAACCTCTAGAACTTGTTACAATGAAAAATTTTATTCCCTCAACACATTGAAACAATAGAACAAATATTATGTATGTCTTTCAAGGGAGTCATAAGACTCAGTAAATTTTTCTATTCTGTGATCTACATATACCAAATACAAACTTGTCTCTTCATGAACTTCTAATATGTCTCTTAATGTAGATACTTTTGTAGCTAATGTTTCAGGAACACTGAGAGATATGTTTTTAAGGGTAGGGACGTCTTCCCCGTGATGTTCTTTTCTACGGGCCTCCTGCTCAATATTTTCAACCACTAGAGCCACACACTCAACATCATATGAATATTAATCTGTATAATTAGGAATTTCAATTGTTACTATCATTCACTAAACAAGCCGACCAAACTCAGGTCTAGATTTTCCCTCCTCTTTAGGCCCTGGTTTGACAGAACCAACTGTTGGTATCATTCTATGCTCCCCCTAAGAAGTTTCCATCAACTTTTGTTGTTATTCCACTTCAATAGGTAAAATTACATTACAGGGGTTTCTTTTTAAATATATCATTTTTTATAGTTCCATAATTTAAATTTATTTGGTTATGAAACCAATACCTGAATGAGAGAACTCATATTTTTCCCTTTCTATGGAACATAAATGAAAATATTCTTCCCTAGGGATAAAATCCATCTTTTCTTCAATATAAAAATAGCGACTTTAATATCTTAACAAAAATCAATGGAAATTAAATCGAATTTAGTTTAGAAATAGAAACAAAAAATATAAGTATGGCACAAGACTTTATCTAACTCATTTATTCTCAGTAAAATTATATATTATAAACATTATCTTGACTGTTCCATCATGAGTAATCTCTTTTGTCATTATTTTCTTGATAAATCTTGTTCCAAACAAAGAAATAATAATTTCACCAAACTTATATTTTTCATCAGTAATATTACTTAAGTCAAAATGAAAATCCCCCACATGGGGACACCCCAACAAGTTATAAATTTCCAATGAAGAAAAAGAAAGTTCATTATCATGAATCTTAGTGTGTATAGAGTCTTCATTGACTTCAAAACTGAATGATGAATTTATTTATAACTCTTTTACTTATATATCAAACATCAGGGGTGTGTTAACATCTCAAAAAGATAATTATAATCCTAAAAATATAATTTTTGTATTCATTGAAATATTGTTATAATTTAAATACTCTAGATATATCACTTTACCTTGAATAATTTTATGATGGTTCACTGGTGGGTAAGTAGGTGAACCCTAATCAACATCTAAAATTCTTCCCAATGTTTCCATTTCTAACGGTTTATAGATTAATGGTTTGAAAGTTTAGGGTAATAGAATATTTAAATGATAATCTCTCTATAAACTGAAGAGTTGAGAAGGTGTAAAAAGAGTAGGATTAGTCTCAAAATTTTCTTATACTGACTTAGAATGAATTCATTACTTTTAATTTGAAAAGGAAAATATTTATAAAGTTTGAAATATATATTTTCTAAAATCTAATCAATACATAAATGAAAAAAATAAGAAAAAATAAAATAAAGAAATATATGAAAAAAATTAATAAGTTGTAATTTAAAATTAAATATTCCTAACTTTACTTAATAATATCAATACTTTCATTGGGAAGTGGTTTAGTAAAAATATGAACGAATTAATATTTGATATTAATAAATTCTAAATATATATACTTTTTAAGAACACGATCTCTTAAAAAATGATGCCTTATATCAATATGCCTAGTGATAGAATGACTTATATTTTTTTTGGAATATTAATAGTACTAGTATTATCACATAAAATAAGTAAATTATTAACATTTAGTCCCAAATACAATAGTGTGTTTTTCATCCTAAATAATTGTGCATAGTAACTGCCAACAAAGACATATTCTACCTCAACTATTGATAGGGCCACTGAGTGTTGTTTCTTACTTGACCATGATACTAAATATTTTCATTAAAAGTGATAGGTTTCAATGATTCCTTTTCCATATAATCTAAAACCTCCAAAATCATCATCTGAATTTGAAATTAATCAAAAATCATATTTTTTTGTAAAGAAGAGATTGAAAAATAGATCCTTTTAAATGTCTTAAAATTATTTAAAACGTAGTAAGATGGTATTATTTTGGATTTGATAGAAATCTAGCACATAAACATACATAAAACGTTATGTATGGTCTATATGCAATAAGATATAATAATGTACCAATCATACCTCTATATAACCTATTATCAACTAGTTTTCTAGCTTCATTCAAATCAAGTTTTATATTGGTACTCATAGGAGTTACATAAGTCTTATTATTTTAAAGCCCAGACATTTTTAGATAACAAATAATATATATACATAGTTTTAAAATATTTATAAAAATATTTTTATAAATCTAAAATTGTATTTCAAATTATTTTTTTCATTATATTTGAGAAAGCATTACAAATAATTTTATTTTTTAAACTAAAAATTACATCATTAACATAAAATTTTACAAATAATATATTAGCACAAAATTTTTTATTAAAAATATTTGGATCAAATTATCCTATATAAAATCCATTTTCTAACAAAAAAAGATAAATCAGTCATACCAAGATCTTGGTGCCTGTTTAAGACCACAAAGTGATTTGGTAAGTTTGAAAAAAATATATTTGTTTTATGAGGGTTTTCAAAATTCATGGGTGTTCATCATAAACATCCCCCATTAAGTAACTTTTTAAATCTTGATTTAACATCCATATAATATAATTTAAAATTCATATGATATTCATAAGGTAAAAGGATTCTAATGGATTCTAATCTATCTATATAGAAAAAATTAATCATAATCTATACCTTATTTATGAAGATATTATTTAGAAAATAATCTAGATTTATTTCTGGTTATAATCTCTTGATTATCCTATTTATTTTTAATGATCTATTTGGTTTGTATTATTGGATAATTTGATAGTGTTTACAATAAATCCAAATCATCATTTATTATGAATTGGTGTAGTTCTTCTTGCATAGCTAATAGATAAATATGATCTTCCAAAGCATCTTCATTAGACTTAGGTTCTAACTAAGATTGAAAGGAAAAGAATAAAACTAGGTTTCTCACATTTCTTCTAGTTTTAATTCCTATATATATGTTTCCTATAACGGTTTATAAATGATGTTTCTTTAAAGTTATAGAAAGTATAGGAAAGATACTTTCAGGTTCTTCAGTTCCATGTTCTGCTGAACTAGACTGAATTTTATTTATGTCATTTTCAAAATCGGTTTTAGGGGTTTAATGTCTGTTGTTGTCAAATGAGTCAGTAATTTCATCTGTTTGATCCATCTCTTTAATAAATGGGTATGTTTCATCAAACATTTTATAAACATATTCATCAAAAATCCTTAAAGTTTTGTTAAACACTCTTTAGGAATTAGAAGTATTATAATATCGTAAAAATATCCCTTCATTAGCTTTTGGATCGAATTTACCAAGGTTGTCCTTAGTATTTAAGATACACACCTTAAATCCAAATACATTAAAGTACTTTAATTTAGGTTTTTTGTTATACCAATTTTCATATGGTGTCTTTTTAATAACATGTCTTATTTAAACTCTATTCATGATATAAAAAGTTGTTCTTATAGCTTCTTCTCAAAAATTTGTAGGAAAAATATATTCATTTAGCATAGTACATGCAATTTCATGAATAGATCCATTTCTTATTTCAAAAATTCCATTTTTAGGAGTTATTAGTGTAGAGAATGTGTGTTTAATATCCATATGTGAGAAAAAAGAATTAAATTTCTGATTCTCAGACTCTCCACCATGATCACATCTCAATGAAATTATTTTAAAACCTTTTTCATTCTGAATAATTTTATAAAATCTACAAAAAACAGGGAATACTTAACCTTTTATTTTTATAATATAACCACAAGTACATAGGGAATAATAATCAACTAAAACATAATCATATAATTTAACAGCCAAACTATCCACTCTATATGGTCTAAACAAATCCATATGGATAATTTCTAATGGCTAAAATGTAGCATTTTTTTAATATATTTGATATAAAATTTGTGTTGTTTTCTAATTTGAAATTAATCATAGAATATGTTATTTCCAAACTTAATACTAAGAAAATCAGAAACTATGAATTTCATAGATAACTTATATAAATCTTATATATTGAAATTTGCAAGTTTTCTATGTCAGATCCATAACTTATATGTCTTAGTAGTTCAACATTTCACTTTCTGTTTACACAAGGAATTTAGATCTAAGGTATAAAAATTGTCATTTCTGGGTGCTCTAAATTTAAGCAGTTTATTTTTTAAAACATAGCAATAATTATTCGAGAAATCAATATAAAACCCATCATCACAATGTTCAGAAATACTTATTTGGTTATTATTTATCCCTTTTATGCACATTACTTTTTTGATTGATATATTCTTTGTATCTCAAACTATTCCAACTCTAACAATATTTCTATTTACATTGTCATAAAAAGATACTATAACTCTATCCATTTAAGTCAGTGTATGGAAATTTGATGAGTCAGCACTCAAGTGTATTTATCATCTATTCTCTATATACCATATAGATTTTCTACTCCCATGTCCTTTCTCCTACAGAAATAATTAAACAGACGTTTATTTTGGTATCTATATTTTATTGAGTCCAAAAGTGTCAGTGAGAAATGATCTGAGAATCCAAATCTTCACTATTTTTCCAACTTTTATGTCACATGATTTAGATATATTTTTTGGAAATTAAATATTTTTTAAAAGAACTAATTTAAAGATTTATTAATTTGTATTTGTTATTGCAATGAACTATTATTACATAGTAATAGAAGGTAACATTTTTTGAGTTGGTCACAAAATAAGTTTTATATAATTTTGATTTTCCACCTTTACTTCATATTCCAAATATTTATCTTTTAATGACATTCATTCGAAGAATTTAATTTTGAGCCATTTCTTCTTTCTTAGAAACAATATAAACACTTTTATAATATTCCACTTCATCTTCAAATTATTTTATCATTTTTTCATGATCAATACAATTTGATGTGGATGAGTTGAATTTTTCAATTTGATCTTTATGTTGTTTTAGAATAGTGTATCATTAATCTAAAACAACCTTTTGAATATTTTTAATGGATTATGATTCTTTAAAAAGTAATCATATTTATCTTCAAACATTTAAGAGTAAGAATCTAATTTATCATTTGAGAGACTACTAGTTTATGATTCATAAGAGTAACAAGATTGTACCACTTCTTCAATCATAGTCATAAAGCACATGTTGGATTCTAATTTTTGGTGCTCTTTTTCTAAATAGGGTTTTAAAAATATTCTGGAGTCTTGAGATACTCTTCACACATCTTTCATAGCTTATTTTCTGTTATTCTCATAATATACATTATTATAATATTATTTTCTGTCCTTCTTTCATCTATCAATTAGAGGAAGTTTGGTCTGATGTGACATAATTTATTTCATTCATACCATATTACTTCATGAGGTTCTCTTTAGTCCCTTTTAATGGATTTTTTGAATCATCTTTTCATTTTGTATAATTCGGTAAACATTCTGGCAGGTTGAGCAAACTCCATTTCTGAATATAAGGAATATGATTTTTTATAATTTTTTTACTTCTTGTTTTATTTTTCGGTTATTCTTCTGAGATGTTACATTATGGGAAGTATTTTCCCTTTTTACTATAATATTATCTTCTTCAACTTCATCTTGCATTTATAATTCATACTTCATTAATGATCCAATCATTTCTTTCATGGTCAAATTCTTTACATGTTATTATTGTCAAATTGCAGTAGATATTCCATTCCATTTCGAGGGTAGTATTCTAAGAAATTTTATAATTTAATCAAATTTATAGATGGGATCTCCAAAGTTAGTAATATTTTTTACAATCTCTATTAACTTTCCATTCATTTGTGTGATTCTTTCACAATCAAACATTATAATGGTGTCAAACGTTAACTTATCATAATCATATCTTATCTATTTGATGTTATTTGTTTCGTCATAAGAAACCACAATAGTTTTCTAAGTATCATAGGCCGTAGGTAATTCTAATACACTATTAAATTCATCAGGACCAAGTCAACAAATTATTTTATTAAATTCTTTTGAATTGATGTCATATTTGGAATCTCCTTCAACAGTCCATGTCATTAGTTTTTCAAAAATCACATAAGGAGTGATGATCTTTGAGTAGACATTAAAGGCCAGATTTTTCAAATATATGTTCATACATGATTTCCAACACCAATATTTGTCACTAGAAAAACATGGATCACAAACCATAGAGTTTCCTTTTTTATCATCTATTTCCATCTTCATTGTATAGACCTTATTCTTTTCATATTTATATGGATTTATCACAAAATCTCCCCTCTAATACCAATTTTTAGATTGAAATAATACAAAGATAAATCAATAGGGTGTGGTGAATTATGTCTTTTTGATAATCTTCACTAATTATGGTTTTTGAATCCCTTTGTGATTTATGCAGATATGTAGTGTTTTCTTCCATATTAAATATAAGTTGTTGATAAAAAAACAGAGTAAAAACCAAAATTATATAGTGTTTTAGGGCACAAATATTACATAGCACACTCGAAAAATGTTATCTCTCCAAGAATGGTTAATTTCTATAGAAAGTTCCTCTTATCACTAGACCTTAAAATCCACAACTCAGTGTAGAATTTGACACAATTACAACATGGATAAACTAATCCATCTGGTTATTTTATATGGAACCAATTATCAATATCTTAGTACAAGAAGATGATACATAAACCATAACTGAGTATGAGAAATTGATACTCCAATAAATCAAAATAGTATGATTTGATGATGGTTTGGTTTGATCTTAAAAATTATAGCAGCAACATAAAATGATATTAGATGGATATTTTTGTTTAGAAATGAATGTCTTTAAAAAAGAATAAATCTGAAGGAATCCAAGATTGAAACTATCTTTAATAAAAGAAGAAACAAAGAAGATGAAGTTAAAGGTATAAAATGTATGCTTCCAAAGTGTATCCTCATTTCGAAAATAACGGAGACAATCATTCATTGTAGTATCACTATAATGATATTCACATGAATACAATCACATTTTTATATTTTTGTGTATATATTATTCCAAAATAATTGAAATTGAATATATAGACTAGATAGTTTCTTGCAGTATTCTATGTCTAAGAAGTTCTATTGATAGAACAAGGGACATCAAGTTGAAATTATCTAGGGGAGTCGTAACAACCCTTCAGAGTATGAGTGATTTTCTCCATTGAATATGGTTCATGTAGAAGATCATATTGATCCTTTAAAATTAGTCATAGAGAAGCTTTCAAATAGACTCTAAATCAAACAAGAACATTCCAAATATCTCCAATTAAATTGTGTCTTTAAAACACCTCTATTGAATCATAGGGTTCAACTGCATAGCATAAGGTTCATCAACTACGTAGCATATGGATTCATTGCGTAGTGTAGGTTTCCTTTTCGTTGCGTAGGGTTCCTTTGTGTTGCTTAGGGTTCCTTTACATAGCATAGGGTTACTCTTCATAACATAGGGTTCCTTCCAACATATGATTCCTTAACCACACCTTCATTTTCGCAAATTGTAAGGATCAAAAGTGACGTAGGGATGAGAATCGATACCTTCATCCTTCCAGTGTAAGGTTGATTCCAACCATAACATTGATTACCGATATTATTGATCTCTTAAATGTATGGTATAAATAATTTTTCTAGATTCCAGTGTTGGGTTAATTTATTATATGTTTAATATCAAGCATAGGGATGATGATCGCTTTGAAGAATAATTAGTGTAGCATAGAGATGATGTTCCATAATTTCATTTATTGAACATAGGGTTTGAAAAGTTTTTCCATAACACATAGTGTAGATTTTCATTCCATAAAATATATAAATAGAACCACGATATATATTTCGAAAATGTACATAACAAAACATTATTAGAAAACAAAAGATTGTATTTGTGAGCATCAAAATCATTATATAATATAGAGTTTTCATGAGATAATAATTTACCAAAAAATCATTCTCATACAATACATATATCAAATGGAATACATTAACATCATCCTGGGAGTTGTACTCACAAAGAGAATTTCTTATGATTAATTATCCATTATGTTATCTTAGTCTCACTAGATCAACCATATACTGAGAAAAACATTCCTCAACAGTATGATGTTTTTTCTAATAAGGTGGTTGGTGGGAAACAACCACACAATTTCGCTTTTATTTAATTTTAGATCACCAATCAGGTAATAATTTCATATTCATAGGGTCCCATAGACTATGATTACACCTTTATTTCAAGTTAGACAAAACTTCTTTGATTTTTTTTCATGGACAATTTTATGATCAATAACATCCACATCATGATATTTACTTGAATATAATGATTTGTGTAATTAAAAGGGGATATATCAATGATATTTAATAGAGGATACTATTCTAAATAAATCATGTATCCGTATAAAATAATATGTGATTTTTCATCCTCTATCTTTTTTTCAGTGAAAGGTTACAATCTTTCTTTGCGCTTTCCTTCTTGATAGGACTTTTTCCCTTGTGGCCGTTATAGGGAGTCAAAATTCCTATTTACTTCTCTATGTGAATTATTATATGTAAGGATATTCTTAGAGAGTCTCCTACCATCCTTATTTATCATTCCCCAAATGATCGAGGTATGTCATTTGTTGTATGGAAGTTGGATGGAGGTGTATATGATGATTCTCCCAATCTATAGAAGACAAACGTCTATGGTTGATGAGTGGGTGATATTATAAATTCCCCCTTTCACTCAAGGATAGGGTTTTATTGAATTCTATTTAACTATATCTTGAAATCATTGGGATTCTGACGTCCACTGGGATGGTTAAAACAATAAAATGTTAATAATTCCCCCCACCCCTAAGGGAATTTTTCACCCCCGTAAATCCACGGTGGTAGATATTTTAGTTTCAATTATGATCTTTTAGGATTTTTTAGAAGAACAAACTAGATATAGGGCTTGATGTGGGTAATAAATTTTAGCCATTGGTATATTCTATATGGGTCATGTTTTTCCCATCATTAGACATGAATCCTACCCTAATATTTTCAAATCCTTGTGTAAGAACTTATAAATTTAATACTTACATAGTGTATTACATTTGTGGGATTTATAAGTAGTGGTATGTTTCTAAATATGCCCGTAAGTGTAAGAAAAAAAATCAGGGCTGAGACTTTTATTTAGGTGATGACGTTGCATGAAGACGTTCTAGGAGGATTTTTTTAGTATGGGATAGAGTGAAATGAAATTCCCCGGGCACCCCCATCATCTATCATTTATATCAAAATGGGTTTCAGTGACTAAGTATCATATATACTTCAAGTCACAGTGGTATGTATGATATAAGTATCATTGATTCCGTCCTAAATTTGGGGTTCATGCAACCGATAAGGTATCTAAGTCAATCTAATGGATCATTTCTCTAATTTCCTCTCACCTTTAAATGGGAATATTTTTTTGATAGATTTAGACAAATATAGTGTATGAAGTATATTATTAGAGCCTTTTTATGGACATACTCAGAAGTGTCCATGGGTGGGAACATAACTAGTGTATTGTTCTCATATAATTCATTCCTCATAGTCTTAGTATTCCCCTTACATTATTAAATATATTCCTCTACCTTATCTGAAAAAATGGTCATATCATGTTTACCATATCGAGGGGGTTAATAATGATTAGGATATCTTCTGTTACACAGATGGATAGATGTTCAAAATGTTTAATGGATAATTATAGTTTCCTTAGACTATCTATTGATTGAGATATGGTATCTCCAATTAATTAGGAGTAACCAAGTGTTAAAGGACATGAACTATCAATAATCCCTTTATATGACGGGATATTTAGGGTAACATCAATGAGGGGAAGACCTTATTTTCATGGTAAGATGATAAAACATTTGGGGCAGTCATAGTGGTTTCCATAGTGAGGACCTATATAGTGAGTGATACCCTATTTACTATAACGGGGAAAATTTTATTATGAATTTATCTTTTTTCCATGAGGAGTAATTTCACCACTGCCATTTTGATAATATATTTCTTGGTCAATTTATATAATGTCATGAGAAGGTCCTTCATGAATGCAATTATTTATCATTTTTAAAAAGTACTTATCAAATTATAGGGACACTATGAAAATATGTTTTATGACATCAAGAACTTATATGTTAGTCGAGGTAGGTAAATAAGCCTTCTCATGAGTTTTACTTCTCCATTTGTGAGATATTCCTTTATAGATTCATTGTTAGGCATTTGAGGATGGTAATTTTGAACAATGTCAATAATAGATAGGTTCCCTCCTTGGTGACTCATTTTTTATAATTATAATGTACCAATGATCATATTTAGTATGGGTATGAATATGGTTCTTCCCTTTTTTGGTCATAAAAATATGTTTGTGGGTCTCCTCAGAGTGGGTAGGAGGTTGGGATATCCTTTTGGGTACCATCATAATATAACATTTACTCTATTTATATTGAGGGGAAGTGCAGATATAAGTCAAATTTTTGAAAACAACATAATATTATAGTGAGTTTCAATATTACTATAAGTAATATAATATTTCCCTGAATTTGATGAAACAATCCCATGGATACCACTAATTGGATTGGAAATATAAGATAGATCCTTAAATGTGTTTATTTCAAGAATATGCCAATAGTTTTATGAGAGAGAGTAGGAATTTGGACCCCCTATTGGGTAGCTGTCAAAATATACAAATGATATACTTCAATGATGATAGTGGTATGAATATGAAATTTTCCACTAGTAGTCATAATAATATTTTGAAGGGAGTCATCTAATATTAACTTTGCTACCAGAATCTTTTTACAACTGGGAAAGACATAGGATAGAATATGACCATGCCCCTCCACTTTTTAGAGGATGTTATGAAGCAATTTCATGGCTAGAATTGGGATATAAGATTATTCCCTCGTGAGGGTTAGTATATGATCCCACTTTAGTTATCCATTTTCTATTGGGATATGTCAACGAGCACAATATGGGAGGGTTGGAATATGATCCCTCCATTTAATGTATGTCATTATATGCATTCTTATGACAACAAACACTTTTAGGGTATTGTTATAGGATCTTTTAAGATTCATAATAATATAATCCTTCTCCTTTATCTCCACCATAGTGTGTCATTATAATTCATTTATGGGAATGGCGATACGAGCTTATTGTCTACCTCTGTTAGTTTGACTTCCCCCCCTGATTTCAATAATTTTCACGGTCCTAGGTTACTAGACATGAGACCACTAGGGCAGTTCCATTTTTAGGTTTATGAGGATTCTGAGTAGCATGATGGTTGTGGTGGTTGATGTTGGTGAATCCCTCCTAGGTATATCTCGGATGGAGGGGTAGTTGTAAAAAAACATCCAATTACTCTTCATAGACAAGACGGAGGAAAAAATTTTCTCTGTCAAACAATAGGCTCTTGAAGTGGTTCTATAAATACCCATGATTTTTATACATAGATATTACATACTAATAGATGAATATTAATGACATTTCACAAATATATTCTAGAGTATCTTAAAATTTTAGTGTATTTGGATATTATATAAAAATATTTTTATTTAATGAAATATCATCTGCATCTCCCATATATATATTCCCATTTATAAATCTTCATAAAAAACCCTACTTAAACCATTATTCATAAGCTAGGGAAAGGCAACATAAGAACATGTGATCTATAATGTTTGGTAGGGTAAATAGGGAAGACATCCACCAATGATCAAATGAAAAAATAAAATAAGTATAAGGGAATGATATTAGGAATATAAAATAAAAATTTCATACCCAATATATCAAAGATAATAAATATGATCCATGGAATACAACATCATCATTTCAAAATACATGAACCATAATATTGAAAAATCATCATAAATTAATAAAGAACCATAAGTTCATGCCATTAAATAATGGCACCATCAAAATTATAAAATCAATTTATATGTCAAGGTTAGAAACTGATACCATCAAATCTTACTTTATTGGGTATAAACACATGTTTCCTATTTCATAAATTATTACAAATCATCACGTGTTTCCCATAGAGGATCAATAACATTGATTGGTTTTCTATAGTAGATAAATAACATAGGATTGTTTCCCATACTTTTCTTATGATATTTAAATCATTACCCTATGCATAAGAGAGAGATATGAGTCCCGATCACCACATAATCCATATATCTGTTCACCATAAGATCACAAAATATTCATTATATCATAATCTATGAAAAATTAAATTGGTTCCCTCAACATTTCATCATAGCATAACCTGATGAAAAGAAACTAGTTTGCAAATAATTTCATCAATTCATCATACCATAACCCATTAAAAAATAATGGGGTTTTAAAGAACATTTCATCAAAATAATAAATATAAACCATCTAATTAATGAATAAAGGTGGTTACACTTGATCATATCCCTAATAAAACATATTAAACATAAAAAATTGTTACCATTGATTAATATAAATTTCATAAAATACTACAAAAAGATTCTACAGGAAAATATAATTTTCATTTGAAGTAACTTAGTTAAAATATAAAAAAATCATAAATATCAAGGAAATATATTTATTTAAAATGAAAATTGAAAACATGTAAAATAATATTTAAATAATTGTGTGGTCCAGATAGATGAAAATTCTGTTCAAGCCATGAATGTTAATACAATGATTCCGTTCACATTCCAAGTAAAAGGTCCAAATAGCCTTATTTAGAAAATTAAATGAAGATTAATTTATGAACATTTAAAAAAACATGGGTGAAAATTTATTTAAAAAATAATTTAATATTTAGAAAAAATTATTTAAATCATTTTTACAGATCATAGACATGGAACAAAATGTTTATTCAACCGAAGAGAGAAATCAAGTTGTTGTTTCTAAAAAACATTATGTTGGCCACTTTAGTTATTATATTGAGAAAAATGAAAGGGAAATATTAATTTTAAATAAATAAGTAGAGGTTAATAAAATTTATTAATTTATAGGTAGGTAGATCATAATTTTTCATCACCATAAGCATAAACATAAACAATATAGATAAACAATGGTTTTATGACATAAAAACCATTAATACATTGGTAAATTTTGAATCGGAATACCCATGAAATAAATAAACATATATGGATATGTTTTTACATATAAAATGCATAATTATCATATTAAAATACATCCATGGTTAGTATATACACTACACAAATGAAGCAACTCGTGAATATGGCATGTGCCTCAGAGAGATAAAAGTGAGAAGGAATTCCCTTACCTTAAGTCATAAATTACTTCATACTCATTGAAACATACTATATAACAAATATAAGTTTATTATAAATATATTTATTAACTACAATAATATATATCATACCATATATGATTTACATTGGACCTTTTATTTCCCATATATTTATAATTCGTTGTTAAAATCACATTTTAGGTAATAACTTCTTCGTTTTTCATGTTTGTTTTGGTTTGGTATTTTCGGTCCATTTACCTTGATCATGGTTATTTCAACATAAATTTTTTAAAAATGATATATATATCATATATATTTGTTAAAAATTTATTTATATTGATCCATATAATTTAATGATACTAAATGAATTGCACCATTCATGGATATGGTAGGTTGTATCTTTGCGTGAATGATGTTTCTAATTTCTCAATGGATATAAATAAAGGAAGATAAATAATATACAATCATTAAAAATGTATTATTATTTCATATATTCCATATATATTCATGAAATTTATCCTTATTACCTTCCATGTAAAATGTACGTGGAAAAAGAATTTAATTTCTTCAGAAGGTGGTAGTCCTCCGTACACACGATTTATGGTATCACATTCCCAAGAAATGGAATGTAAGAGGATATATGAGATATTATAAGTAAAAAATTATAACTATGATATGAATATAATACATATAATTTATATCCATCATTATATCATTTTGTGATAGGTGCTGGGTGAAAATGAATTATGTCAATTAGCAAAGAAGAGTCTATTGTACACACAGTCAATGTTTTCATTTCCCACTTGATGAAAGAAGAGATATTGTAGTTTATTAAATTAAAATAATAACATAAAAGTATATTATAGATACTGGTGTTATTAAATAATCATAATTTAACAATATTTTATGGATGTTTAAGAATACATAAAATATAAATGCTCGGTTGAGAATGATACATCATCTTTAGATAACCTCCTTAGGTTTACAGCAAAAGCCATGATAGGTTGGATTAAATATAAAAAAAGACTATAAAATTTTATTAGATAATTTATTAAATTATTTTTGTTGGTATTGGATTAACTATGTGGTTTTATACATAAAAAATGATGATAGCAGGTTCCCTTTTAAAAGTGTGGGAGAGGACACACATGTAATTTTTTAAAAGAATAAAGTATAACTATGTGTTTAACCTAGAAAAATGGTCCAAAATGGATTATTATTTAGCCATAAATGTGATAAGGTTGGTATATGTCTATAAAATAGGATTATATCCAGTTTTGAGGTAATTTTACTACCTATCTATTAAGATTAACCCCTGAGAAACCTATTTTAACATAAAATGTGATAAATAATTTTTACTATTTTTTGAAAAAAAAATTGAATGATATTATTATATAATAATAACTATTATGATTAAAAATATGGAATACATTTCTCCAAATTTCAATCATATAAGTGGAAAATTTTAATTTAAAGTGAAACTCGTTAACCCGATGAGAAAGAGGTTTTCCAAAGAGAATCATTTCATGTATTGAATGTTTTAATATCAACAATAAAATTTGTTTAATAAAAACATTGTTTAACAAATTTTAAATTTAATTTTTTTAAAACCATACTCAACTTTTTCATTTATTTAATAGAAATGAATTTATTTAATAAAAATATGTATTGTTCACTATTCAGTGAGAAATTAATATTTTTTTGAAAAATCTAAAAAATTCACTGAAATACAATTTTTATATATAGATTAAAAAAATGAATTATATTTTTTCAAATAAATTTTCTAAAATTATAAAAAAACTAGTTTTAAATTTTCTTCCCAAATATAATATTTTTTTAGAAAATAGTATTCTCAAAATGCATAGGCTTTGCTGAAAATTCAGTAATTTTTATCAAGATAATTTCTTTATATAAAATAATTATAATTAGTTTTGGATTTTTTATTCATATTAATACCAAAAAATTAAATAACTATGTTATTATGGTTAATAATATTAATAATAGTATATATCATTTTGTTAAAACTCGATGTAGTGTGTAATGCACGCTTTAAAAAAAATCATTAAAAAAATGTAGTTACTAAAAACTCGTGGTGTAAAGTTATACCCCTATTAAATTAATTTGACACTCATTATTAATCACCCTAATATAAATAAATGTGAATAATTCTAACTTATCATATCCTTGGATTCAAACATAGCCCCTTCAAATTGGTGTTTTTATCAAAACAACATTGAACAAGTGAGTCATCTTGAATCATAGCACATTCTCTATATGATCCTAAATCTCCAAAAGTTGTTCCTCATAAGAAAACAAATTATCTAGTGGTATCACCACTATTTTCTATACATTTAAATTATTAGTTATGAATTTCATATGGAGAGATACGTGGAAGAAATCATGAACTTGAGAGAGGTTCTGTGGAAGCGCCAAGTGATAAGAAACTATCCCTGATTGATCAAGAATATTTTCGGGTACAATATACATAGTGATCAAATTTAATTTATTACAAATTATCATATTCTTAATACATGGATAAATTCAATGAAAAAACATCTCGACAACGTCGAACTTCATATCATGTCCATTATTGTCAACATAAATTTTTTGTCAAATATGCGCTACGTCTATGTGTTTTTTGAAGCTTTTACAGATGAATTTTCTCCCTGTGATGAAAATATTCCTATCACATCTTCTAATAATAATTATAGAAGAGCTAAAAATTACTTACTTTCCTCACTTTCTGAAAGTGATTTTCTAAGAGTAAAAGAAGCTAGAACTTCCAAAGGTATCTGGGTGAAGTTGAAAAAAATCTATAAAGTCACAATAAAGGTGAAGAATGAAAATTCAAATCTGGATGCTGAATTATAATGACCTCTAAAAGGGTGAGTATGAATGTATTAGTGACTTCTGTACAAGGGTGAATAATATTTTTAACGCCATAATATTTCTTAAAGAGAAGTTAGAAGAATTAATTATTGTAGAAAAGATCTTACAAATTCTTCTCGGAAAGTTTAGTTATAGGGTTTCATCATTGGAAGATAAAGGCCCTAAAAATATATCTTTGTATGACTTGCAAAAAATTATTATTACAAATGAAATTATAAGAGAGAATGTTAGGAAATGGAAAGTAAAATTTGATGAAGAATTTTCCTTTAAATCATCCAAGAATAGAAAATATAAAAATATTCTAATAGATGAATATGTTGGTGAATTTGATTCAAAAAATGAGGTTGATAACAATTTTGACAAGGTTTTATCCTTTTTATCTAATTTTTTTATGTGTGTTACATGTTAGTACAAAGGGGATATACCACTAAAAGTTTCTAAATTTTGAGTTATTAGGAATTTCTCTATGAATTTATCTCATAGAAAACAAGAATAATAATGTGATTAATATGAAATAAGTCTAACAATATCTTATAAGAAACTTGTTGAAAAATAAAAATCCTATTTCAAGAGAAAATATAAAAATTTAACCAAATTCAAAAGGATAATTTTTTTTCTCAAAAGATTGTGAAGGTGATGACAATGAATCTGATTTTAGAATTTCACTAAATGTATTGGAAAAAACATGTTTATTGAAAAAGTTAATTATGAATTGGTTTCTAGTAATGAATTTAATAGTTTATAAGAAGAAGATACTCCGACATAATTTCATTTGAGAAGAGAGTTGAATGACTGTCTTAGAAATATTGTAAGATATAAAAGAGAAATCAAGAAGTAAAGAAAGTAAAGTTCTACACCAAAAAACATGAATTGTTTCTTGAATAAAAATATATGTTACCATAAGAGATTAAAAACATGAAGAAATCAATTGTAAAATAAAAGAATTAGAATGCACATCATGAAGTTATACTAAATGTGAAGGAGGATGAGGAGGAACTTGTTTAAAAAAAGTTCTCTAAAGTTAAAATGGAGTAACATATTTCAAGAACTTTATCTATGAAGCTCATGAATGTTTTGGACAGGGTGAACCTGATAAAGATCAATAAAAGTTATATTTAAAGGATGAAAAAAATTAAAATGTTCCCAAGGAAATGAAATCTGAGAAACTTGTGTATGTTTCCAAAACCAAAAAAGATGAAAATTAAAAAATTTCTAAAATTTCAAAGTTCAAGACAAATATTATGACTACTTTTTTACTTTCATAAATTTTGGAAGAAATATGAAATGAATAGGTCTATTTGAAGTAATAACATGATGTTTTTTAATTAAAAATGATCCAATGTGGAAGTTAAGAATGTTATGGAAAAAAATATTCAAAACTCTATGAATTATGTTTTTACAAGGGAAAATACTATTTCAATAGTTACTACTTGTATTGTGGTGGATTTAACAATACATCAAATATGTGTTGGTTTGATCAATGAGAATAAAATTATTCCATGAGTAATAGGTTTAAAAGTATGATATGGTGTAAATCCACTCAAATAAGAAATTCCAAGAAAGTTTTTTTGAAAGATGGAAATATATTTCAACGTCTAGATTCTTTTTTGTGAATGATATAAACAACCTAGATATCATGATGAAGTTTGTATTTTCTTTTACCAAAATGAAAACATATTTATAAAAATGCTCAGAAACACTATGTTAAGGAATATAAAGTTAAAGAAAAATATCTCTTTGTGCACACTACTCTCAAAGATACAAAAGTAGATCAAACTTGGGTTTTCAATAGTGGATTCTCTTCACTTATGGTTGGATTTTTGATATTGTTGATGAATCTGAAATACTCCAAATAAGGAATAATGATATTTGGAAGTGATTAATCTCTCAAAATAAAATGTGTTGTATCTATTATTGTTGGGGAAGAAACAATGAAATCGATGAAGGCTTGTTTGATGATTGGTTGAAACAAAACTAATTAAGTGTTTCATAATGATTTCATGAAGTTAATAAAGTTGTTTTTATAAAATATGGGTTTTTTAATTATGTTCATATAGAAAAGTTTTATGATAGGACAACAAACAATGGAAGAGATGATTCAAGCTGTTGATGTTTAGAATTCCTATTATTTAAGATTTATGAAAGAGAATAAATTGTGGTATAAAATATTTGGATATATATGTTAGAGAAATGTGAGAAATTTAACAATGTGAGATATTTTTTGTGATATTCATGAAATTAAAAGATTAAGTTATTTGTGTTGCTCAGTTTTTTGGAACATGACGATTATCAACTATGTGCACAAGAAAATTGAAATTTGTTTAACTAATCCTTTGGAACTAATTCATTTAAATAATTATGGTCCAATGAGTAAACAATATGCATTCATAAATAATAACCTTATTTATATAATTGAATATTATACTCCCATTACATTTATATTGTATTTGAAGCATAAATATGAATCTATAAATGTGAATAAGAGTTTTAGGAGAATATAATAAAAGAAATTTGGATACTCTATAAATAAGTAGTGAACTGATAATTTTGGTGAATACAAGAATGAATATTTCCTATGTTATCCTAAAAAACATGGAATTAATCATGAGTTTAGTTCACCAAACACACCATAAAAAATTTCTGTTATTAAAAGGAATAATACATGTTTAGTTGAGATGGGGCATACAATCTTTATTTTACATAGTCTTTCTCACTACTTCAAGAGGCACGTAATGAGTAAAAAAATTATATTCAAAACCATTTTTTCAATAGACCATGTTTTGATATGAATCATTAAAAATAATTTCCATGATGAAATAAAAAGTTCGGAATATTTAAGGGGTTTTTAGAGTCCCTAAATCATAAAGAACAAAACATAAAATCATGGAAAATTTGATCGAAGAGGTGAACATGACATTTCTCTTGGATATGCTCCCAATGGTAGAGGATATATATGTTTAAACAATTAAACATGAAATTTAGTTAATTTTTATGAGGTAAAAGTTATTTAAAAAGATAAATAAGAAGTTTCACATGTATATGCAGAAGATGAGGTAGAGAATATTATTGAGAAACATGAAGATAATTACAATAGTGGAAAAGCTATGTATATTTGATATTAAGACACAAATATTTCTAGTTATGAGGAAGAACTTCATACATATCATTTTAGGGTAAGTAAATATGTGGATGTACAAAACATCATTGGTGGTAATAAGAAAAAGGTTTGAACATGAAGAACATCAAATGTGTTAATGAATACTCCTTTATATTTAAAATCTGAACCAAAATATGTTAATGAATATTTCTAGCATCAGGAGTGAATTCAAACTATTAATGAAGAGTTAGACAATATTGAGAAACCTAATACATGAGAAATTATACTCAAACCAAAGGATAAAATTGTTATTGGTACAAATTTTGTGTCTTGCAAAACTTTGAATGAATATGGTGAAGTGATAAGAAAAAGTAAAATATTTGTTTGTAAAGGTTACTCGAAAATTGAAGGTATCACTTTTGAAGAGAATATTTCTCTAATACCAGGTTTTGAAATAGTCATAATATTTCTTAAAATTATTAACCAATGAATATATTAATTTTTTTAGATAAATGTTAAGTATACGTTTCAGAATAGATAGGTTGATGAAGATGATTATATTGAACAAATGTGTGGATTTTTAATCAAAAAATATGAATATTATGTGTGCAAGTGGAAGTAATATTTCTATGGATTAAAGAATACATTGAGATCTATGTATTATAAATTGGATTTCTACTTAAGGAAATTGATATTTTTGAAAGGAATAGTTGATAGTATTCTCTATATTAAAGAAAATTAGGAGATTTATATCATTGTTATTTTATAAGAAGATGATATTATATTTTCTGGGAATGATGAATGAACTTCTAAAAAGTTTGTTAAAGAGAAAATGAAGTTGATTGAAATGCCCTTGATCAGTGAAATGGAATATTTTCTTGGCTTCAAAATATCACAAAATAAGAAGTACATTTTTCTATCTCAAGAAAATTATTATAAGGAACATTTTAATAAGTTTTTAATAGAGGATTAAAAACCTATTTATGTACCAATTTTTGTGGGAACCATGTCTTCTAATGATATAGAATGATTTTATTGTTACATTGAAAGTTATACATTCTAATTTTCTTTTCTTTTGTATTGGTAACCACAAAAAATTTATAAAAAAAACTATTTTAATAACAATATATATCCATAGTGTTTAAGTATGTATTTTAGAAAATGTACTTTTCTATTGAAAATTGAAATTTTTCTGATATAAAAACAATATAAAAAATTATTATAAAATCTTGTTCATCAGACTTAAGGCATGTCCAATATATCATACAGACTTATGTACTAATCAGTGGTTAGACTAATGTCTTGTCTATCAGACTGAAAAAGTCATAACCATCAAATGGAAACTGGTACCGATACATTAGTGTAATTTTTTTTATTTTATCAGATTAAAAAGAAATATTGAAGTCAATCAGACAATCCAATGTTTATAATAAGAGTATTTATAATTTTTTCTATTAGATGAAATCCATAATAACAGGGTAATGGTACTAGAAAATGACATCAAAAAAATGTTTTATGGTTTATTATTAGCTTTCAAGATTAAGATCTAGATAATTATGGGCTGTCAAAGTGAAATATATCCAAGGTCATTGCAAACAACTTCAAAATATGGTTATTTGAAGTTTAACTATAAATATTGATCATTTGAATAGTTTGAAACTGATTCATTTACAACTCAACATGTATAAAGGTAACTATGTGTGAACATCTCATTTCTAGGCTTTTCAATATTTCATATATTTGATGTTATAATTAATATGAGTAAGGATTGCAAATTCTTTATAACACTTTTCCCATGTATTATTTGTGATAGATTTTGGTATTGATTGAGGTATTATAGGTATATGAATACAGGTTATTTTGACCAATTATATCAAGGGATTTCGGGGCTAGGAAGATAGATCTTATTCCAATCATTGCATCATGGTATTCCAAGGGATTTGAAAATATAGTCATACCAATCATAGTATTGAGGTATATACTTGTAAGTAAATACTGAAATTCATAATAAGTATTAATGTTATGGATACCTTAAGTTAGTATTTCTTACTTCCTTAACTATTAATATTAAAGAGTATGTTATTTTATAAAGTATATAATCCAATATTACTACTATAATATTTATTATTTATTTTATATAAAAATTTTAATTTACTCATTTCAATTACATTAGAAATTTACTTCTGTACTTATATTTATAACTTTTTTTAATCATTGTGTATCTGATACTGATAATAGCTTTGATAATCAGAAAATTTCGGGATTTGATTTTAATACTCATATTATAGGAAAAATTCTATGTTTGATATTTTTCACTTAAGAGGATTTGTGTTTTGTATTAGTTTAAATTTGTAAAACTATATTCTAAATCTTCCCACTCTTATAACCATCATAAACTCTTAAAATACAACATAGAAGTAGATTATAAAGAGTTTCAGAAGTTGATGAGGTGTTTTTTATATCCATGTGCTTCAATAATAGATATTGTATATTATTTTACCTTTTGTGAATGATTTCAAAGTTATGTAAAGTATTCTCACCTATTTTATAGAAAATGTATTCTTTAATATATCATAGGAACTACATATTTTAGAATCAGATATAAAAACTCATGTAGAATTGATTTTTTGTCTACAATGCTTCTAATTCGGTTGAAAGTGTTGTTGATAAAAGATATTTTTCAGGTGGTGTTTTCTTTTTTATGTGAAGGTAGTGCGAGTTGGTATACTAAAATGAATTTTTTGAAACTTTTATCCTATGTGAGTCAAAATATGCTTCTTCTACTAAAGCTGTAACACAACTTATATGGATGAATACTAAGTTGGATGATTTACTAGTTGAAGTGAAGTTACCACTTATCATGGGATTTTTAATCAATGTACTATAAATCAAAAAAGATACCCAATGGAAAATTATAATTTAAAAAATATTTATATCAAATATCAATTCATCAAAGATCACGTAGAGAAGAGTGAACTCAATTTGGAACATGTACCGACAATAGAACATGATGTTGAAATATTAAAAAAAACCTATACTGAATGTACAAATTAAAAAATAAGGTTGAACATTGGAAACCAAACACTTTCTCTGTAAGGTTGAAGTTTATGTTTCTATCCCCAATACTATCTAGTATTTGGATAATGTTTTCAATAGGGTTAAAAATGATTTTCATAAATCAATTAATTGGTACATGATAAACCATTTAAGGAAGTAGGTATTAACGGGGAGTTGTGTATATGTTGTGATATCATCATCAATATATATGAATTGTTCTAATTTTTTTAATGTGCATGTAATAATATTATTTTTGTAGATATAAATAATTTCTGAAGAATTATTGAATGTTATAATGTTTGAAGTTCCCGAGATGTTCTTAAGTCACAACTACTTATGGAAAACATGGATTTTCTATCAATAATTCATGTTACACACAATGATTTCACTCAAATAGGATTAGTGTTATTATCAGTGATCCATATATTGATTTTACATAGTTTCAATGATTTATGAACCTTGGTTAAGAACTAAATCCAAAAGGGGAGATTGGTGGGGCCATGTTGACTTGATGCTTTTCTTGGATGATGGAATAAGTTGTTTGAAAAATAATTTGTATTTTTTTATAATAAGATAAATAAATAATTTTTTTTATTTTTAGGTGTCAGGGTCAAATTGTTTTAGACTCAAAAAATCCAACACATATTTCTTAATAAATTGAATCTACTTCAGTTTTCTATTTTGAAGATGAGTTCTATGTGAACTTCTTTCTTTGGAATAACATATTTTATGGAATGATTTTTTTATGGAATGGAGTAGAATGTTTTAGGGAATTCATAATGTATTTATAGGTGTCCATCATAATTCATAAGATTCTATGACATTATTCATTTTCATGAAATCATAGAAAACCTCCCAATACTTTCTTTTTCTAAATGGAAGGGTAATAACATGATTCATTACTGTAAAAAAAGTTATCAACATCATATGTTGGGTAAAACATATTATCCAATATTTGTGAAATAAATGGAGAGAAGATGTATTTGGATGAAGTGGAAATGTTTTTTTGATCTCTAGTGTTTACAAAGTTTATTTTTTTTGAACACAAACATCATATCAATATCTACCGGATGCCAAAGTTTTTTGGTGACTAGAATTTTAATTTTGATGAAGTCATAAGGTGTATAAATGTGTTGATCAACCAATTTATCAATTTAAATAGTTCATAAAAATAACCATCATCTACAAGGTTTTACAAATAACAGAGTTAGTATTGATGTAGTTCCATAGACTATGTTGTGCCCCCGATTCATCAGAAAAGTGTTAGCACTGACAAATCTGTAGGGATTCAGATACCAGTAAATTAAATAAAAAACAATTCTGGACCACCATTTTCATATGATCTAAAGAATCATAGAGAGGTCTCATGTTTTTTACAATTAGGTCAAGACTCATCATACAAGGTGTGACTATGACAAGAAATCAGGTGTTGAATTATATAGAATTAATTTTCATCGGTTTGAGTAATAGTTTAACAAATAATGATTTT
Source organism: Viscum album (assembly GCA_963277665.1). Classification (NCBI taxonomy): domain Eukaryota; kingdom Viridiplantae; phylum Streptophyta; class Magnoliopsida; order Santalales; family Viscaceae; genus Viscum; species Viscum album. The sequence continues at coordinate 1,043,899,032 of OY728166.1, forward strand.
GGAAACATATTGACAATTCCATCGAATATTGTTAAAGGTTTTTTAAATCTATATAATTTTCAATGATTTCTATAGAAAAATATATTAATTTATTTTGAATAATCTAAGTTAAATGGTTTGATTTATCTTTACTGGGTTGAGAGAAAAGGAAGGAAAAGCTAAATGTTGTGATGTTGTGAGATACTGATCTATTAAACTATATATTCAAAAAAATCATCAAATAAAAATTGAGATGTAAATAATAATCAAAGTCACTTAAAAAATAAATATAAAACTAAAGCATAAAAATAAAAAAATTGTTCATAAATATTTATAAGGATGAAGTTATACATAATTCATGATTATTTGAGAAGAATATTAAAGAGTTGAGAAGCCACAAGAAATAGTTAAATGATGTTTGAATTTAAAATTTAATAAAAAAGTGTAAAATTCATTGAGCATGAAAACAATTTCAAATTCCATTATTATCTATTTTTGGGGCACCTATATAAAGGGCACAAAGTACAACATACTAACCAACTATTAATGTGTAGTAGGGAGCATGAGCATTGAATTTTTTTGATGAGAAATTGTTAGAAGAAGAGCATCAGAATAGTGAAGTGAAAAGAGAAGAGGTTACTGAATTAGGTTGAGAAATAGGATAGAACTAGAGTTCGTAAAAGTAAGAACCAAACAATACATGTTTCATATTAAGGGAATAATAATTGTTTTAAAATAGAATAATCGAATTGAGTACTCAGAGTGAGTGATCAAGATGAGAATTTTTATACTGTCCAGATAAGTTGTTTCTACCTGCTGCTGGATAAGAAATTGAAGATTTTTTGTAAATGACTACAAAATTAGAAGTTATTTAAGTAGCAGAGTGAAATGTTGTAAAATAACCGGTTAAGGTTTCTAAACTGGTTAGATAAACATATTTACACTATTCAGGAAAAAAGAAACACATGTACTATTGAATTGATCATAGTTCAACACAAGTGTAAGGGTATTTTATACTTGTTTTACCCACATAAAATGATCGCTTTATAGTGGATTGTATGGTGTTGGATTATTTCCAAACCATCACAAGGACTAGATACTCATATTGTGTATTAAAAATTGTAGATACTTGTGTTCCTACAGATGTGTGAATGTTTGGTTTTCAAAAAAGTGATTAACCATAAATAGGATGTTAAGGTTGATAAACAAGAAAGATAACATAAAACAAAATGATATTATTGATTCACCCCGACCACTCTCAGGGACTACATTGATCCTAGTTGGTCTATTTTAGTTTTCCTTTTTCCATTCTGGTATTGGTAATAGTTGTATCATACCATTATACTTTTTTCTCTTCTTATAAACTTACTAACATACCATGAGTTGAGATACTAACTCCATGATATCTTTATTTATGGAATACCACTTTAAATACACTTTAAAATATCTATACATATTTATAATTTTGTGAATGAATAGATAATAAAGAACTAAAAGCTTCTATTAATAGATCATTCATCAAATTAGGTATTTACGGATAACATACAAGCTTCTTGACCCTTATCTTTCCCTAAAAATCAATATTAAAATCAAGAGTATTTCTCACTATATTCTATAGCCCTACATCTTACTTTTGAGCCTCTTTAATCATAACCTGTATAGATTGTTAAATACTCATTTGTGAAAGGTATGATTTTATCCCTACCTTTACATTTTCTAGATATATTATTTTAAAAACAAGAAATATTATATATATTATGATCACTATCATATATATTCTAAGTGATCATTTCAACTCAAAGTAATATATATCATGTTTTCTTTCCAATGGTTGAAATTTATTGAGAATATATAATCATTAATCTTCTCCAACCATATTCTCGAGTTATCTTTAACTCCTTCTTTATTTATACATACTTTAAAATTTTATTATCAGTATATATGTCACGTCATTATCCATATAGGTAATTCATCGATATCATTAATGAATTTTTTTCCAGCTAACGCAAAATCATGATTTTGGTAATCTTTCTCATGGACCATAAATTGTCGTGATGTATAAGATAATCCCATATAATTTGTAATTCCCGTGGTTATCTTTATAATAATTTTTTTACCTAAATAGATATAATATTTATCTATCACATCATTTAAAAAATGATGTCATAATATATGAAACATTGCATATGTCAGTGGTAGGAATTTCACTGTTACCTCACTTCGATTGTGGATTCAATCCCCCTAACCTTTCCAGATATTATAAGTGTTCATTTTATTCTACTAAAATGATATTAATATAATTTTTATACCAACCCAAAAAATAAGATGATCATACTCAAAACAAGAATCTTATCAATACCATTCAACATATGAGATTATTATTCTACCAAAATAGTACCTCATGTATAACCTAAGGGTTACATATACCATATCTTTATAAAATATTTTCCAAAAATTCATTAATCACCTTAAAATACCTTCACATAAAACATCAAAACGGTTTTTAATACTTTAAAATTATGATTAACCTCAAACTCACAAAACCAGGATTTTATCCAAAAATATTATGTTATTCTAACATGAAGATATATATTATTCTAAAATTAATAGAATCCTTTGATGTTTCATTATTCTTATAACCAAATTACCATTGATAAAAATAATTATTTAATCCCAATACATACATAGATTAATCATCTCACTTCAATGATTGGAATAACATATGCAGTTCCTTGGTCTATTGGTTAACCCTTACCTTAGGGAACTAACTTGGAAAATTACAAGTTTCATAAAACATAAGGCATCAAATTATTTGGAAAATTATGGCTATATAACCTACATTAACACATAGAAAACATCTTCCCCTCTATTTTAAATATTATTCAATATTTTTATTCCCATCTTCTTAAAATGTTGGAATATGAATCTTCTTCCTCTATGCTTCTTTCTATGAAAACGTTCATGAAAGTCCATATTCCACTTATTTAATTGATTAGGAATCTATCCGAGGTTCATATTTTTAATCATATATCTCAATAGTTGATTATGAATAATAAAAATATATTTCTATCTAGTCATCATCGAATTTGGATTCTTATAATCAGTGAATTGTCCATGATATTCAATGTGATCATGATTCCTCATGAATCTAGCCATTAACTAAAAACCAAAAAACATATTATGGGAAAAAATAATCATAGTGATAAGCTATATAATCCTGAAAAATCATCTATATGATTCCTAAATCATGAAAAATTATATTCAATCTATGAAACCTTTGGATTAACCAAGGAAATTTATGGTTATTATTCATATCCTTCATGATGGTTTTCAATGAATTTGTGAATTTACAAAGCATATCCCCTATCAGTGTCAAACCATGTGTATACAAAGGACCTTTTTGTGCACTAATGGATGATAAATTCCAGCTTAGTGTTCCATTTTCAAATTTATTACCACTATGTGCAATTATTCTAGAGACAAAACTACTTTTGTTATCTATATAGGGATGTAATTTCACTACAACCGCTCTATCTATCCTTCTCCAAACATCAAATACATTTTTATATACATTCAAATATCTTTATAATTATCCTCATAAATATCCTTAAGGACATATATAATGTTTTCTCATCCTCTTTAAAAGAGGTCAACTAAACCTATGATATGATACAAACTACAGTGACCTAGTATTTTCACACATAGATAATATATCTTTGTAGATGAATATTCAATATGTTTTATAAATACGTGCTCGAAAACTATAAAATATTAGTTTCTTTGGATAATAGATTCAAAATATTCTTATATAGTGATATATATTCATCTTATACCATAAATATACTTTCATTTAGCACACTTAATATAAATACATAACGTATTAATTTCATCATAACCTAGAGAAATAAAACTTAAGAATGTATGAGATCATGTTTATAGGAAGGTTAAACATTGATGATGTCAACCAATGATAAAATTAATGAATAAGATTAGAATAATGGTATGAGATTATGGATATGATTCAAAAATTTCATACCCAATGTAAATATGAGGCATGGAATAATATTTCAAAATTTATAAAGTATAAGAGTGAGAAATAAACCTAAATTAATCATGAATCATAAGTTCATGTCATAAATGTTTGAAACCATCAGAGGTATATAAAAAAATTCATATGGAAATGGTCTCATATTAGACCATAAAATAATAATGGATTAGGAATCAACACCTATTTTCCCTATCATAATAGATTAGGAATTATCATCTATTTCTAATAGTAGATCAATAACATCATCCAATTTCCCATAGTAGATTTAGAAAATTGGCTTGTTTCCCATCATTTTGTTAGGAGATATAAATATATATATATAATGTTTTGGAGAGAGATATAGTTCATAACCATAACATATTCTTTAAATATTTTTTCTACAATATCATAAAACATTTATCATATCAGAACACATGAAAATGGAAATTGGTATCATAAACATTTAATCATACCATAACTTGAGGAATAGAATCTGGTTTCATTAAAATTTCATCAATTCTTCATATTATAAAATATGGAAAATAAACGAGTTTCACAAATATATTTTCTTCATAATAATAAAATTATACCATGTAACTAATGAATAATGTTGTTACCATTATATCATGTCCCTAGTATAACATATGTAGCAATGAATTTTACTCAAATTTAGGAATAGATATTCTATCAAATATCATTAAAACATTTTACTTGTAAAATATACTCTTAATTTGAAATCACTTCATCAAAATCTAAAAGTATCCCAAATACCAGGACAAAAATTTTCATTGAAAATAACCTTGTAAAATTTTATAGGAATCTTTAAATAATTGATTGGATATGATGGTAGAAATTTTTTTTATGTCGTACACGTTAAAAATAGATTCCTTTTACATTTTTGGTAAAATGTAAAAAGGAAATTATTTAGAAAAATACAAGAAGATCCATTTAAAAAAATAATTAAGATAAAAGGGATAAAAATATATTTTAAAAATATTTGGATAATAGTAAAAATATTATTTGAAATATTTTTATAAAATATTGATATGTAAGAAAAAGGGTTTTCAACCGAAGAGATAAATAATGACATTTTTTATTTAAAACATTTTCTGAATGTCATTAGTTTTTAAAATATTAAAATGAAAGGGAATCATGGATCATAGAAAAATAAATAAATTATTATTAAAATAAAGATATTATTAAGAGGTAGATGATGATATTTTATCATCATAAGCATAATCATAAACAATCCTAATAAATTATGAGAGTATAACATAAAAACCTTTAACACATTGGAAACTACTAAATCATATTCCTCATTAAGGAAAAAGACTCTTATAGATTTTTAAATCCCAATAAAACTCATAATTTTATTAATAAAATACATTCATCATTATTATATACACTATATAAAAGAAATAAGCAGTTAATATGAAATATACCTCAAAAAGATAAAAGAGATATGTAAATCCATTACCTTAAGTCTTAATTTTTCATTATACTCATTTAAATATATTATATAATATATATTTGTTATTATAAATATATTATAGAACTATAATCATATATATTATATCATATATGATTTACTTATGACCATTTACTAACACCATATTCATAATTTATTATTTAAATCATGTTTTAGGTAATTATTGCTTTGATTTCATGTATGTTTTGGTTGGGTGTTTTTGTTTATTATAATTTGATCATTGTTAAATAATCTCTAAAATGTTAAAAATGATATAAATATCATATATATATATTCATTATATATGTATTTATAGTGCTCCAAAAAAGTAAAATATATTAAAAGAATTTCATTATTCATGGATATAATAGGTTGTGCGTACGCATGGTAGTTTTTTCTATTTTCTCAACGGATGTAATGAAAGGATGGTAAATAATATAAAAAATTTATATATTAATTTTTTCTCATATATATATAATATATTCATTAAATGTATCTTAATTTCCTTCTATGTAAACCGTTATTGAAAAAAATCATATTTCTTTATGAGGTGCTAGTCTACCGTACACACAAGAGACATTATCATATTCTCACATGACAATAATTAAGAAGGTATATACGATAATATAATTAAATAATTATAATTATGTAAAAAATATCATATATATACTTTATATTCATCATTATATCCTTTTATAATAGGTAGTTATGGAAACATTTTTTATCGATTCATGAGGCGGTAGTCCGCCATACACATGAATGGCGTTTTTGTTCCCCATTTAATGGAAAAGGAGATAGATGTTGGTTAGAACATTAAAATAATAAAATTTAAATATATTTTTTCTATTTTATCTATTATATCAACATAGTTTAAGAGTATCTTAAGGAGGTGGAATAAGAATAAATTGAAATGCCTGGTTGAGAATGATACCTCTTCTTTGGATAACCTCCAGAGGTTTACCCCAAAATCCATTCTAGGAAATATTCCTAATAAAACCATGGACTATACAATTTTATAAATTAAGTAATAAAATTTTTGGGATTTACTGAACCAATATATTTTAGATCATTTAATAGAATATTATAGGGAGAGCCCTTTTTAAAGTGGGGGGAAAGGACACACATGGAATTGTTGAAAAAATAACCTACACCCAGATTTATTATATGAAAAAGCATCCTAATGGGTGATTATAGAACAGAAGGTGGTATAAGGTATAAATATATCAATAAAATGTGATTTCCACATGTTTTTGGTCCTTTTAATCCCTTAACATTTTAGTTTAACTCCCCGGTAAACTCATTTTATCCCCAACTGTGATAATTAATTTTTTATGTTTTTACTATTAGTTTTCACCAAAAATTAATTTTACATTATTATATAGTAATATTTATCCTTATTACAAATAATAAATCATTTTTTACAAATTTCATTCCCAGAAGTGGAAAATTTTAATTTAAATTTAAACAAGCATACTTGATGAAAAAGTGATTTTCTAAAGAGAAAATTATCATAAGTATAGAATTATTTATTATAAAAATTCTACAATAATTTGGTTCAAATGATCTAAATTGGTTTAAAAGTAACATAATATAATAAATTAAACATTTAAAATAATTTTAATCAATGTTAAACTCTTTAATTTCTTTAAACGAAAATGTTGTTTTTAATAAAAATCATTATTTTCACTATTCACTGAATAATTTACCATTTCAGAAAAGCCATATAAAATCACTCATAAATAATTTTGACGCATAGATTTCAAAATATATTTTAATTTTGTAAAATTATTTTTCTGAAATTAGAATATTTTTCATAGAATGCAAAAGAAACAATTTTTAAAAAAATATTATTTTCAAAACATATAAAGACTTCCAAAAATTAAGTACTTTTTTAACAACATGATTTATTTATATAAAACCGTTATAGTTATCTTTTAAAATTCTTAATTTTTCTTATTAAAAATTATGAATATTATGTTTGTGTTATAATGTTAAATAATAATAATAATAGAATTTTAATTCCCCGGGATTATGTTAAATATGTTTTTGAATTAATTTAATATTTTTCCTATATTTCTTTTCTTACAGCACTAAAAATATTTTATTTTATATTAAATCACTATGTTTTTCTCACGTTATATGAAAATAAATTTAATCGTGTGCTAAATGAAACACAAATTTTATCTTTCTCTAGATGGAACACCAAGGATAGATTGTGTTACACACAACAATGACTTTCCTCGATTTCTTGTGTATCACAAAAGATTAAGTTTTACCGAATAAGGATAAATTATTTAATATAATATATATATATTAAATTATTATTTATTAAAATTTTTAACTAACATATGAAAATATATTTTTTATCCAAATATAAAATGAATTCATTGGTTACAAATTATTTAGAAATAAAAATGAAAATCGATTGAATATAAAAGAAATTATTGTTATACCCAAAAACATGTTTTACACTAATAAATTAAATTAATTGGAATTAGTGAGTGATATTAATGTAATTTTAATTTAAAATATTCAATAAAATATTTTCTATATTCATCAAAAATATTTTATAAACATAATATAAGAACAAACCCAATTTTATTCTTAAACCCTAATATTTTTATTAATGTATTTATACCATATTTTAAAGGTAAACCTATTTGATATTAAACTTTTAGAACTTAGATCAATTTAATATGTCAAAATAAACTTAAAATTTGAATTTGGAACATATGAATTACATTAGGGAAATTTTTTGGTAGTTTTCTATGAAGTTTCATTTTTTAATGAATAATGATAAATAGTGATTTTTTGTTCAAAAATGATTTCTCGTATAATGTTTCTACAATATTAAATTACATTTTATATTTTTTTATAAGATTAATTACATAATATTTTTATCAATTAACCAAATATAGGTCATTGGAATCAATTTTACCTTGAAATTGGGTATAAAAACATAGCAAACCTTTAGACATTTTTACTTTTAAAATCTGCATTGACATCCCACATGCGGGATTAAATTGAAATTAAATTATTCCACATAGGTTATTGGAATTTGGTGAAATGGATTCAATATTAGGAATTAAAATAATTTATAATTTATAAAAATTTCAACATATTTCTTTACCAAAATTATTAGTGAATGTAGTTTAAATTAATTACAATGATTAAGGTAAAATTAAGCATAATGAGGAAATAAACCATAAACATAGTAGACCAAATGAGACAAACACTTGTCCAAAAACCGTTTTATGTCAATATTTCAGCCAAAAACATCCATTATTGATTTTTTTTATAACTTTTGTTAGGTATAAACATGGGTACACTTAACTTTTTTTTTAAAAATTCCTTGTGTGTCCTTTATGTTTCCTTTTAATGGAAACCCCCTCTCTCACATCATAAAACATATAAAACCACATAGGATCATCCAATAGATTCCCAATAAAATTCCAAAAACAATTTATTCCTAATTTAATACTATCTATTTATATAAATACTTCCAAATAATCACTTTCGTGCAAACTAAAAGGAGTTACCCGATTAAGAAGTAACACCCTCCCTTAAGCGCCATTCTTTCATTTCCATTCTCCACTCACAAAAATATTCTGATTCCATGATTTCAGAGAAAAAAGAGTATCGTAAATATAATAGTATTTATTTATGATAAGGTTTATACCTACACTTACACACACTTCCATCTAATGGGTAATGAACATATTGTTTACGTGTACGAAGAACTGTCGCCCCCTGAAACAATGATTGTTCATTTTTCCTTTACCACCTTCAATGGTTATGATGAAAAATATATTTATATATGATATATATGATATTTATAATCTCTTTATTATTCTTTAATTTTTATTTATAACATACCCTTATGCTTTACATATTATGTAAATATGATAATTTCATTTGAGGAAATGTGGACCACCTCCCCCTCAAAGTGATGTGATTCATTCACACACAACATGGAATGTATTAAGGTTATATTAAGTGAATCTATATTATATATATGACATAATAATTATAGTTTAATGATATTATATATATTTACTTATTCATTTATCTCATTTACTATATGTTTTTAATACTTCAATAAAACAGAAGCAGCGTTCATGCGTACTTATGACCTACCGTCTCCATGAACATTTTATTCCATTTCATAGTTAAGTATTATATATATTATTATAATAAAAATATAATTTATATTAATGAAATTTATATCATATTTTACATTTTTTAAATCATTATATAAGTTTAAGGACCAAAGATATAACAATTTCAGACACAAGTGAAAAACAAAGTGAATATTAAATGAACTGTGACCGTAACATGAAATTGTTAACAATTGAGTAATATAAAGTCATACTAAAACTACATAATGTATTATATATAATAATATGTTTCTTTAAAATATTTATAATAAAATTACTTTTATTATACAAGAGTATTGAATGAGTACGATGAGAGTCGAGACACAAGGTAAGGGTATTTCTTCTCACTTTTTATTTATGATAAATACTTGCTTGAATCATCACTAATTTAATTTGTGTGGTGTGTATATTGAACATTGATACATTATATGACTCAAATAATTTAAATTTTGGGTATTTACATATGCATTTTTGGATATTTATTTCACTCGGTCTATGTTTCAAATGTTACCAAATCAGTAATGTGATTTTGTCTTAATTTTCCTTCTTTGAGACACATGCCATGTTATGAACCTATATTTTTTCATGAGATCAATATACTACCCTTAACATTGTACATCATTAATATACTTATTTTAATGATATATTAAGTTACATTTAATATTGTTCTTTCAATTTTATTATTATCTAATTTTAATAAATATGTAACAGTTTATGGATACAATCTCACCATTTATCAATATTGTTTATAATGATGCCCCCATTGATTAAATATTAGGATTCATATCTCAATAAATATTATGAGTTTTCTAGAACTATGTTTATTCAAGTTATATTAAAATAATCTTTCCAAAGCTTCACTCTTTGGTACAAAATTTGGTCCAGAAAGTGTTTTTTAGAAAGTTAGACTTTACCTCTCACTTCTGTCAGAAATATGTGTTGATTCAAATCCATGTTTTCAAAAATAGGTTTCAAATAATTATAATATTACATAATATTTAAAATTAATTTTTATCCTTTTTTTCTTTCACTAATTTTTTCAATGGAATCTTCTTATCACTTTCTGAACAAGGAATTTTTTCAATGTTTTTTATAGTGAAAAATAAATATTCATTTTACCACGTATGACATGTACATATTTACCCACCATAATTTCTACAAATTTTCCTTTTAATGTTTAAAAGGATAATTTTTAAGAAAATGTTTTTAAAATTAATTTTTAAGGAAAATTGTTTTCAAAACGTTTTCAAGTGATATTTATATTTTTTCAAAGTATTTTCCAAAAAATGTTTTCCAAAAATATTTCAAGTCTTTTATAAGTTTCAAGGAAAATGGATTTCAAATAATTTTCACACGTTATATATAAGTTTCCAAATTATTTTCAAAGAAATGGTTTAATATACATTTTCAATATTATTTTACATGTTTTCAATGAAAAATATTTTCAAAATATTTTCATGATTTTTTATAAGTTTTCAGGGGAAATTGTTTTCAAAATGATTTGAAGCATTCATTTTATGTTTTAGGTGCATTTTAAAAGAAATTTTTTCTCTAAAGGTTTTATGTTTTAAAAATACTTTCCAAAGAAGAAAGGATATTTTACTCAAAAAATGTTTTAAATTTATCTTTCCAATTTATTTTACATCCAATATGACATACATTAATGTTACCAATTTCCTTATAATAAATGATCCAAAAATTCCATTCAAATCCTTTGTAGAATCATTTCTGTTTTGATTGAATTATTCTTATGACAGTTGTTTCGATTCCGTGGATTATATTCTTTTGAAACCACTTATTTTCACGGGTTATGATTTGATGAAACTATTATGAAACCTATCTATTTTACATATTTTATGATGTAATTTAATGTTATTACTACCTATTTAATTTCATGGAATTATGATAGGATGTTTATATAAACCATCGATTTTATGGGTCACAATGTGATGGAACTTTTATTATCTTTTTGAACATGTATGAATGATTTTATTATGATATAAGTGGGAAATATATCTCTCTTCAATGAATTGGGTAAATATTTTTATATCATTAGATAATTATAGGAATAAATTTGATAGGGTAGATCCATTATGTGAAGATGGGGATACCCGATCCCTTATAAGGAAAGGACTCCAACTAGGGATGGTAGTGTGTCCCACCCAGTAGGTGTAGTCACCATGAAGATGAAAGATGGGGAATCCTGATCCACTATGTAAACATAGGTAATCCAGATCCACTATGGGATGATGGGAAAACCTGATCCACTTTTGAAAGATGGGGAAACATGATCCATTATAAGGAACCGACTGTGATTGGGGATAATGGTGTGTCTTGACTAGAAGGTTCATTTCCGATAAAGTTCCATGATAAGTTATAGAAATGTGTCTTGGAATATTGGGAATTATATCAAATGTTTATTCGTGCCACAATTCCATTTATTAATCCTATGATATGATTTCATGGATTGTGTTCCTTATTTCTCTATGATTCATGTTTTGGGAAATTCAAAAATTTATGAAATGATTTATGTTTCTGATCATATCATATGTGGGGTATGATCTTATATTGTTATGATCATGTTCACATTCCCCTATTCTTATGTTTATTCTTACATGTCTCCCTTTCTTACAATTATTAATCATCTCAGCTCACCCATTTTTTTGTTTCCTTCCCCAGGTTATGTGGATGTGTATTATTTTTTATACACAAAAGGAGGGTTCTATTCATGAAGAACTTAGTTGGAGATAATATATCTTAGTTATGTACCTATTTTTTGTATGCATGATTCCAAAGGCACCAAAGTAGTGCAGTCATTGGGAATTCGTTTGTATAATGTTATATTTATTCCACAAAAGTTATGTAATATCTATGTACGTTAAAAATAGGTTTCTATAATTGATATAAAAAATGTATTGTTAACATTAGGTATCTAGGATGAGAGAACCTTAGTGATATCCCTTAAATATGTCTATAAATAAGTCTAAGGATTGCTAAAAGTATTGAAAAATATCCAAGAATTTTGGTAAAGGATAGAGTAAGTGATTTCATAACAATACATCCCTTTCTGGACACTACATTTTGATGTGGATCTGGCACAAATTTACCTAAGAGTAACAATTATGATAAGATTTTCCAGGCCTAACTCGGGGTAATCTAGTACACAAAAAGGGGCCTCGCTGAACACTTGGTTTGACACTCCTGGGGGATATACATTCAGAATTAACAAATACTTCAGATACCATTATGAAGGATTTAAATATTATTTGGTTTTGAATATCCTAGGATAAACCTAAGGTTTCATTTATTAAGTAATGTGTCACAATAGAAGTGTTTTTCATGATTATGTGATTCATGAACCTGATAATCGTTTCTTACTAAATTCATCCAGGTTTTAGTAAATGGAGGGAAGGAAAATTAATAGAATTAATGTTGAATATGACAGAAATTTTTTTGATGAGCATTCAAAATGGATGATCATTAGAGTGAAGGATGTTGTGATCATTCCTAGTTAGTTTTCACAGAACACCATAAAGAATATATACCTTAACCAACTCTCAGACTCATCAAGGAAGATATGGAAAGAGTTTGTTGAGAGTTCGTGTATTGGAGATCATGGATAAAATAAGATCTTATTTCCTTTGTGTCAGGAATGTGGAAACAATCCCCTATGTGAATGTGGAGGAAAGGAAGATATTTTGATTGTGGAAAAGAAGGATACAAATAAAGTGATATAAAGGTAGAAATGAAGAGTTAGGTAAATGAAATGATTCAGAATATTGCCCTCACTAAGACAACATCGAAGGTTAAGTTTGAAATAAATAGTCATTATGAAACTCAATGTCCCAAGAGGAAGTTTCCTGAAGAGAAACATCAAGGTGTGTGTGTAGTGGGTACAGTATTGATGTTGAAGAGACTATAAATAAAATGTGAAAGTAAAGAGTTATTAAGTAATAGGATGAGATATCCTTCTTATGGATTATGGATGAAGTGGAATAATCACTATTTTTAATCAATAATTATGTTATATAAATGATGAAACATATAAGGATTGTTTTATTTATGTTTTTATCTTGGTATTTACAAGTTTAAGTTGAATGTTCCCAGTCTACTGGTAAAGTAATTTAATGAAAATTTTTGTATTTTGACTTATGGAAGGTAACCCATAATATGTTCATAATGTTAAAATAATGTTGTTTGGATAAAGACGTGTGGGATATGAATATGTAAATTGGATGGTACTAATTACCTTGTAACTAATTAATGAATTTTTAACTGGTGGTTTATGTTATCATTGATGATGTAAACACCATATTTTGATTTAAGGATTATATATACTGTACTTTGGAATAAATAAACATGCATGTTTTCAATGATGATTTATAGTAATTTAAGTCATTAACCTATTTACAGAGAATACTTGATGAAGGTACTCACATGTTTTGAATGTGACAACCTAGAACTAATTTTTGATATTTAGGTAATCAATGTTAAGATGATTTCATGACATTCTTAATATGTTTTTTTATTTTCAACATTCATAAGGTTTATAAGGTTTACCATTATAGAAAATTTTAAGTTAAACTTTGGATGAAGTTTTTATCTTTTGAGATTGTATTGAAAACCTTTGATAAAAGTATATTTAGTGATTAACCTTAATTGAATTATTTACATCATATTTCTGTTGGAAGTTATATTAGTGTGGTTTCAGAAAATGAAATCATGTATATTGTGGACGACCAATCATGTATGGAATGGTTGTGGGTCTTGAACCCCTGGAAAAAGGATGATAAGGGTTTCATGCCTACCATTGGACTATGCAGTGTCATGGTTAATGTGTAAATATTTTTATGAATAAATATTAACTAGTTTAGTAACATTTTATATTAATAGAATAATTTATTAACTTTATTTATTATAAAGAATAGTTAGATATAAATAGTTATAATTTTCATTGTTTTATAGGCTTTAAGACTTTCTAAAACGGTATTTTAGTAATTCAAGCATCAATGATAATTTATGGACATCCATTTCTTGAAGATATAGATGAATTTGAAATAAATAAAAGAAAAACCAATGAATGAAATTATTTTTATAGGGATATATAAAGAAATAACATTTTCTTAAATTCATGGTCAATGAATGAATTACTCAATGTTAGGATAACGAATATAAAAATGTGTTGTCCGAATACCTTAATTTTTTGAAAAGATGGTCTTTTTAATCATCTTAGATTTATGAATTTGAGGACCTAAAATTTTATTTGATTTTTCACTTATTTGTTATTAATAAACTCCATCACTATCTATAAATATTTACACCTTTTCTCCATGTCCAATCATTACCCCCAACCTATGTTGTCCTATAAGGAAACCTTGTTACATGTTACTTTTGGTAACCGTTATGGTTCCAACATTATATTTTAAGGGAATTTTTAGTATTAATTTTTACAATTTTGGTTTCTATAAATAAAACTTTTTTTATTAAACATTTTATAACCCATACAAATTTCAAGGGAGAAGTTCATTTTAATGGGGGTAAAAATGTAACACCATGAGATTTTGTGAAATATATTTTTTGAATTAATTTTATCTTTTTGATATTTTTCAATTCACACAACACTAAAAATTGTGTATTTTATATTAAAGAACTATGTTTTTCTTATGTTACATGAAAAAGAACTAAATCTTGTGCCACATGAAACATAAAATTTAGCTTTCTCAACATAGAACGCTATGGATTTATTGTGTTACACGCAAAAATTATTTTCCCCGATGGATTGTGTTACACATAAGACCGAGTTTTACAGAATAAAAATATATTATTTAATATAAGAGGGCTATTAAATTTTCAGTAATGAAAATGGTTAACAAACTTATGAAAATATTTTGGTTACACAAATATAAAATGAATGCATTAGTTTAAAATTAATTATAAATGGAAGTGAAAATTGATTGAATGTATATGAAAATATTATTATACCCCCAAAGATATTTTAACCTAATAAATTAAATTAATTGAAATTAGTGAGAGATATGAAATTAATATATATTTTATATATTCAATTAATTATTTTTATATTTGTCTGATATATTTGAGATACATTTGATAAAAAAAAACCAAATTTTATGCATAAAAACCTATTTTTGTATTAAGGCATTTATACTGCCTTTTAATAGAAACCCCATTGTAAATCCAATTTTTAGTACATTTATTGATTTAAAATGTCAAAATAAAATTATTAATTACTATCAGAACATGAGAATTAGTTTAGGTTGATTTTTTGGTATTTTTCTGTGAAGTATCATTTTTGTAATGAATAGTTAAAAATACTAAATTTTAGTTCAAAACTACTTTTTTATATAATTTATTTATAATGATAAATTAAATTTTATAATTGTTTCAAAGTATAAATATATTATATATTTTTTTAAATTAATCCAATTTAGGACATTTTATTCAATTTCAATTTGATTGAATATAAACACTTAGGAAACTTTTGGATGCACTATATGAAATTTTAGATTTTGCATTGTGGGAAGAAGGCGACCTCCATTAATAGGCACTAAATGAACCAATAGAGACTGCCAAAGGTGGTCTATAATAATAAAAAAAATTCTATTGGACTTATCCTAATTCTAGTGTCTTTTTCCTCGATACACTCGCTTCAGCACCCATGTCGCCCCTACCATTGCACTGTCGCTGCCACGCCACCCATGATGAACCCTCACACCCACCAATCCCAACCAGACGCCCCCAAACTACATTTAGTGGTACTTATTCATTCTCATGAAATTACCGCATGACCCATTGATTACCCTCGATGTAATTTCATCCCTCTAACCCTTGAAAATATTCCATTACTGACGGTGAAGCTTTGGAGTCCCTCCCCATCACTCCCCCATGTCTCGTTGTGTAGGCAGCATCAAATAGCACCTGAATGTGGGTGTTTTCATAGAAAACTATTAGGGTTCAACTACGTAAGACAATGTCGATATTTATTGATTGATAAATTGTGACCACAAAACTTGGTCACAAGGTGGCCACTAAAGGCCTTTAGCAGCTGCTTTTTGGAGCTACTAAATCCCAGTATTACAGTAGTGCCGTTTTTTCTTCAAAAATCATTATTGTCGTCCTTTATATGGGATTAAAAATAAATTTTGATCTTCCAATTCTATGATTAGAATTTGAAAAAACATGTTCCATATTTTGAATAAGTATAATTTATAATTTCTAATAAGGTTAACATAATTTTTGACCAAAAGGATAAGTTATGCAGTTAAAATAAATTATAGTGATTAAGGTAAAATTAATCCAAACATGGGGATAAACATTAATATTAAGATCCCAAATAACCTAAAAACGTGTCCAAACCCTATTTTATGACCCTATTTCAGCCATAAACCGTCATTTTTTTTTTTTTTAATTTTATGACTTTTTTACATTACAAATGTGGGTACACCTAACTTGTTTTCAAAAATTCCAAGTGAGTCCTTTCCCTTCCCAATAAAAAGACCCCCCTCTCCCACATCCTAATACATCTCAAACCACTTAAGTTAAGACAAGATCATCCTAATTGTCATATAAAAAATACCCCTATCCTCTTTGAATCCTCCCTGTTGGTATAAATACTTCCATTGTATCACTTTGGTTCAAACCAAAGGGAGTTACCCGATTAAGAGGTAACACCCTCCCTCAAGCTCCTTTATATTTTTCCATTATCCACTCCCTAAACTCTTCTTATTCCAAGATTTTATAACAAAAAAATTGTTATAAATATACTAGGATGTTTTTATGATAATATTTATACCTAAATTTACACACATTTCCGTATAATGTGTAATGAACATACTATTTATGTGTATGGTGAACTACATCCTCCTGAAACGATGGTTGTTCAGTTTTCCTTTACTGCCTCTCCTGCTAGGCATTATGATGGAAAGTATATTTATATAGGATATATATTATTTATATGATATTTATAATTTATTTATTCTTCTAGAATTTTTATTTTAAACATATCATTATGCTTTCCATCTTGTATTATACAATAATTTCATTTAAGGTTGTGTAGACTACACCTCCATCAAAGTGATGTGATTCGTTCACACACTTCCTGGAATGTATTAAGGACAAGTTTAAAGAACCTATATTATATATATGACATAATAATTCTATTTAAATGATATTATATACATATATACCAATACATATATGTCATTTACTTTCTTTCTTTCAATACGCTTTTAAAACTGAAGCAATGTTCATGCGTAGGTATGACCTAATGTATCCATGAATGGTGTATTCCATTTCATACTTATATATTATATAGACTATTATAATAAAAATATACAGAATATTAATTATATTTTTATCATGTTTTAAATTCTTCAAAAAATGAAATAAGTATACGGACCAAATATATAACAAATTTGGGCACCACTAAAAAAACTAATCAAATATTACCCAAAGTGTATCCTTAACATGAAATTTAAAACAAATGGGTAATATAGAGTCATAATAAAACCATATATGGTATTAGTTAAAATAATATGGTTCTTTATAATTTTAATAATAAACATAAATTTAATATACATGAGATTTGAATGAGTATAATGAGAGTCAGGACACAGGGTTAGGGGATTTCATCTCACATTTTATTTCTACGAGATACATGGATTAATCATCACTAATTTAATTTTTGTGGTGTGTATAATAAAAATGTATGTATTTTATGATTGTTATAAATTAATTTATGGTTTTTTAAATATCTATTTTATGATATTTTTTTCATGGGGTCTATGTTTCAAAAGGTACCAAATCAGTAAAGTGATTTTGTCTCAATTTTCCTTCTCTAAGACACATACCATGTTATGCACCGATATTTTTTCATGAGATATATATACTGCCTTGGACATGTAACATAATCAATCTACTTATTTTCATGATATTTTATGCTTTATGTAATTCTATTCTTTCTATTTTTTGTGATCCAAAGTAACCAAAATGTTAAAAGTTTATGGCTACAATATCACCATTTATCGAAATTGTATATGATTATTCTATCATGGATGAAATATTATGATCCATATACTAAGAAATATTATGTGTTATCTCAAACTCTTCTTATTCATGTTATACCTAAGTAGTGGTACCAATTTTCTACTCTTTAGTACACACGTTGACAGAGAAAAGGATTTTTTAGAAAGTCTTACTTTACCTCTCCCTTCGGCCTTAAATATGTATTCTTTCGAAACCATGTTTTGAAAAATGGTTTCCAAAAATATTATACTATTCTATAATATTTAAAATGAATTTTTACCCTCTATATATTTTACCAATGTTTTCAAAGGAATCTTATTATCTCTTTCTTATCAAGTCATTTATCTAACCTTTTTATCATGCCAAAGTAATGTTATTTTTGCCATGCATGACATGTAAAAATTTAACCACTGTCATTTCTATAAAGCTTCCTTTTGTTTGTTTAAAAAGATAATATTTATGAAATTTTTTATAAAAGAAATTCTAATGGAAAATTATTTTAAAAAAAAATTCAAGAATTATTTTTAAATTTTCTAAGTATTTTCAATGAAATTGTTTTTAAAAAAATTTCAAGCATCTTTTATATGTTTTCATGGAAAAAATATTTCACAGCATTTTCAAGCCATGATTATATTTTTTTCAATGTATTTTAAATGTATCTATTTAAACAAAATATGGATTATTTTATAATTTTTATTATAAAATCATTTTCAAAATAGTTTTTGGATTCTCTTATAAGTTTCCAAGGTAAAATTTCTTAAAAATTATTTTAGGCCTTTCTTTTAAGTTTTCAATGCATTTTCAAAGAAATTGTTTTTCAAAAGGGTTTCTTCTTTAATAAGACGTTTCAAATAATAAATGATATTTTCCTCAATAAATGCTTTAAAAATATATTTCCAAGTTATCTTCTATCTAATATGACTTCTATTAATGTTTCTCATGCCCCTATAAAAATGATCCAAATGTTCTATTCATATCCTTTCTTAAATGGTTTATCGTTTTATGGAATGATGTTTATGACACCCTTTATGTTCCATGGGATATAGGATTTTTCAATCGCTTCCTTTCAGAAGTTATGCTTCGATGTAATTATTATGAAACATATTTCTTTTCCATATGTTTTGATGTGATGAAAAGTTATTATTACCCATTTCATTTCATGAGATTATGAAAGGATGTTTATATAACAAATCTCTTTTTATGGGTTATGATGTGATGAATGTTTTATTATATTGTGGAACTGGAATGAATGATGTTATTACGAGATGGGTGAGACCTATATCTACCTACAATAGTTTGGGAAGAGATTTATATCTCATGAGATAATGATGGGAATCAATTCAATCCTATTCATACAAAAAGGGATGATGGGGAAACCCGATCCATTACAGTTAGAGGACTGCAACTGGGGATTGTGGTGTCCCACCAAATAGTTGTAGTCTCCATGAAATTGGAAAATGGGAAACCGAATCCACTATGAGATTATGGGGAAACTTGATACCATACAAGGGAAGGACTATGACTGGCTATAGTGGTTTGTCCCACCGAGTAGGTGTTTTTCCCATGACATTCCTTTCTAATTTCTAGCAGTGCGTCTTTGATTATAGTGAATGATATAAATTTTTTATATATTCCACAATTCTATGCCTAATTCCTAGGATATGATTTCATCTATTATAATACTTATTTCCTTAAAATTCATGTCTTGTGAATTCCTATGCATTATAACATGATTAATGTATCTGATATTAATATGAAAGTTATGATCTTTTAATTTTATGATCACCATCTCAAACCCGTATTCTTATGTTTATATTTACATGTCTCCATTTTTTACCCTTATTGAGTATCTGAGCTTACCCTTTTCTTATTTCCTTTACAAGTAATGAAGATATGTATTATATTTGATTTATCTATGAAGGTTACTTGTCATGAAGTACCTAGTTGGAGATAATGTAGCTCACTTATGTACCAGTGTTTATGTTTCCATGTATCCAAAAGCACTAGACTAGTACGATCCTTGGTCATCTATTTGTATAATTTTTTATGTATTCATAAAAAGTTAAGCAATGTCTATGTATGTTAAGACAAGGTTTTTATAAGTATAAAACGGTTTGTTAAAACGTTTTGTTTCATGTAACACTAAAAAATGAAGAAATTAAATTTACTCAAACAAAAACTATTTCATAAAAACTCATGGTGTTACAGGTTCAGAGTGATTCCATGCACCACTAGAATCATTGTGGTCTTTTTCTCAGGGGGAGGCGAGTTATGAGGCTTGAAATCTTAGAGGTTTTCTCATGTAACCTATAAAGGGGGATCATACAATGATCTAGTACATCTACAAAAGAAAATTTGGAACATTTTGAGGGAGGCAATATGTGGCTGAGATCATCCTCTTGGTCTTCCAATCAATCACTTAATCACCAAACGTGGCGCTCAATCATTGTATGGGTTGTGCGATTTAATAGTATCAAAGGGGGATCTATTTTGAGGAGTCCTATAACTCTTTAATGAAAAAGAACAAAAAAAGGTAACTAATTAGTTCAGTATCAAAAGAAATAAAATATTCGATCAATCGATTTCATTTTTGTCATAATGATTTTTGGTTCACAATTTGTTTCATATCAAAACTCCCAACATGCTATCGTAGCAGCATTTTGAGATGGAGAATACCTTATCACCAAAATAAGGGGTTCATTAGGACTTCAATAAACACAAATTAGATTGTATTTTTTTGGATAGTATGTGGAGTGATGCAATGATATTTATTCAAATCCTTTATTTTTTATATAAATTTAATTTATTTGATAGTTTTTAATGCACACAACAACATGTTTAAACAAAAAATGATATACTAATAACTTATAGTTATCTCCTAGATATTAGACTAGATGTTATGAAGAGGAATAACTAAATTATTAAATAATTTTTTATACATATGTAAAAATCAATTATTTTGGTATTAATTAATTATAAATGAAATTAAAAACATTCTAATGTAAGATAGATATTTTCCTGGAAAAATATTGTTTTTCACATAATATATTTTTACCTCAATAAATTATATTAAAAAATATTTTTTAAATTTTTTAATAATATTTATATATAATTCATGTGATTTAGTTATGAAAAATAGTTTCATCGCTACGTGGAGGTGGTAATCCACACGTATGCATGAACAAAATTATCATTTTTCAGTGTACGAAATAAAATGATAAATTACATTTTTATAATGATTAATATGTAATTAGTATCATAATTATATAACATATATATCTATATATATTACATGTAATTATTAAACTTATCCTCATTAAATTTAAGCTAAATAATTAGTGAAAAATGATTCACATCGCTTTGTGAGGCGGTAGTCCACCGTTTACACATGTAATGTTGTCGTGTCCCCCACGGAAGGGAAATTATGAAATTTTATGTGATATAATAATTAATAAAGTATAATTATGATAACAATATCATATATATACATTATACTGACCACTAAAACAATCTTTTAGAGGTAGTGATGGAATACGAATGACATCAGTTCACGTGGTGGTAGTCCACTCTACACATGAATGATGATTTCATATCCCATTTAAAAGAAGAGGGTATGTATTTAGATTATTACATTAACATAATAAAATATAATTATATGATAGATAATATCATTATTATATAATCTTAAATTAATAATATATGAAGTATTTGGAAGATGAAATAAATTAATGATGCTCGGTTAAGCATGGACATCTTCATCAGACAAACTCCTTATGAAAGCACCAAAAGGCATCTTAGGATGCATTTTTTATTAAAATAAGTGATCCTAGTAAATTATAGATATTTAAGGAAGGTATTTGTGTCGGTATTTACAAATACAACGAGATTTTATGTTGTGAATATGAGAGGATAAAGGATCGCCTTTTTTAAATGAGGTGAGTGACACACTTGTAATTTTTCAAAATAAGAAGTTGTACCTGCATTTTTCATTTCATAATATGATAAAAAATGAGACATTAATGGGAATTAGAGATCATGAGTTTGATATATTTATATTCTATAGATTTAAAACAAGTGTTTAGGTCAATTTAACTATGATCTTTTTATCTCAACCCTTCAGTAAATTTGTTTATATGTTAACTGCAATAATTATTTTTTATTATTTTAACATTTTATTATAGTAAAAAATTAAATTGATATTTCTAGATAATATAAATTACACTGCATAAAAATATGGTATCCATTCCAATAAATCCATTTACTTAAGTTTAAAATTTTAATTTAAAATTTTACCCACAGATGAGTTGAACAAGCTGGTTTTCCTGAAGTGAAATTTTCAAGAAAAAGATTATTTTATATTAAATGTATAACTAATAATAATTATATGAATACAAATTAATATTTATTGAAATATGATATATTAATTTAATTGAAATAATTCTTCATTATGTGGTTTTTAATTAAATAAAATGTATAAATACTATATACATTGGAATAGTTTTCAGAAAACTCTCGTTTTAAACCCAAAAATAATCTAATACTCAAATACAATATGAATTCCATTAAAGAGAAATAAAGTGGATTAAATATAATAAATGAATAATTATGTAAATTTCAATCATATTAATAAAATAATGTTACTTTTAAATTACTAAATATTTGAAAATAAAATACATTTTTTACAAAAATCAGTATTTTTCACTATTCACCAAAAAATTAATATTTTTAGAAAAATAAAAATATTTTACACTATATTAATTTTTGTACGATGATTTAAAAAAAATATATATATATTTCAAAATATAATTTTAAAATTTAGAAATTAAACTATTAAATAAAAATTTATAATAAAATATTTTTAATTAAAACATTTTTTTTGTTTAAAATGGTATATAATATTATTATAATGAATATTTCTATATAATTAAAATTATTAAACATAAAAATGATTTACTATATCATAAACTGGGTTATTAAATTATTTTCCCCTTTTTGAAATCACATCTTCATAAATTTATTCACTTATTAAACAAGTGAGATAACATTCCCACATAGTAGTTCCATATTCCTATGTTTTCTATTCAACCATATAGATTTTTCATAATAAAAAAACCTAGTGAATCGAATTATTTTACAATACATACTATCTATGGTCAAGAATATGAATAGGTTATTCCTCATAGAAAATGTTATATTCCAAATAAATAACTTCAGGTCTTAAACCATGAGATGAATCTGAAACATTTTTTCTTTAGGATTGAAATATAAAATATGTTGTATACCAAGGATAAATTAGGGGAAATCCACTTAGTATGAAAATAAACTAACTTTATCCCAGATTATATATGTACAAACGAACCTCAAACATGAATTTATCTTTTTACCTAAATTCATAACACATTTTCAAGGAGACAATTTGGGAAATACATGATCACCTACCTGCAAATAAATATCCATCCTCTGGTTATCGACAAAATGTTTTTTGCATGATCCATGACATCATCATATATTGATCAATAAAACTACATCTTCATAGACATTTCATATACCAAATTTTTTCCAACAAACAACCTTAATTATACTTCATTCTAAAAGGTCGGCATCCGATAAAGGTTAGTATATAATTCCACAAATGGTTCTATTTGTATACTAAGATGAAAATTGTTTTATATAAGGAAACTCAACTAGAGAAATATATTAATCCCAACATCCTGGGTAATCCAATAAATAATATTCAATCATATCTTCCAATGACTTAATTTATTCCCTCAATATATATATAATTTAAGATAAAAAACATTATTTGAAATTCAATTTATTACCCAAATATTTCTGACGTCCTTTGTGATAATTATATGTGAACCTAAGATCATGGTCTGATACAATGGAGAAAAGAACTCCCTATTTTCTGACTATATCTTATAGAAATGATCAAGAAATATAGTATAAAATAAAATAAAATCTCAATTGGTAAGTAAATGGGTAGATTTAGTTAAATGATTAATAATAACCCAAGTTTCCTTGTTACCACTTGATGTCCTTGGAAATACCACCATGAAATCCATGGAAACAATTTCCCATTTCAACTCTAGAAATGGAAAATACTGAATCATTCCTTTCAGTAATTATCATTCTTCATTAACCTATTGAAAAGTCAAAAATATCATTGTAAAGTTATCAATAACTATTTTTCATTCCATTCCCCCATTAATACTCCCAACTGTATATATACATCTTAGTACTCATTGGATGAACAAAAAATAGATAATTATGAACTTCACACAACAATTATCACTTCAAAAGTGAATCACCTGACACACATAATATTTTTCCAAATAAAATAACACATTCTTCATCAATATGAAACCCTTGAAACATACCCTTATTAATAGACTCTTCCTTTTCCACCAAATATGATCATTCTTTTGATCTTTATTATTTATTTCAAAAAATGTTGATTGTGCAGAATTCTGAAATAAAACAGAGGATATCCCCATATACATAAATTATAGGAAAAAATTTATCAAATCATTAATCTAAGGGTCATGTTAAAAATGTAGCATGGAAAATTTAACATTATTTTTTTGACTCAAAGAATCATACACATTATTTTCTTGGTTAGTTCTAGTCATATTTTATGTATCATGTTCAATTATTTCTGAGTGAATATATACTTTAAATTGGTGTGATAAATATATATTTCACACTATACTCTATATAAATGATTCCTCGATATTTTTAAATAAAAACCCATAGCAACTAATTCCAGATCACATGTATAGTAATTTGAAGATAGGATGGCTCTCGCAGGCAGTGCTCCCCCCTGCGGCCATCGTTGTTCCGGTGCCTGGTGGATCTTCCTCTCAGCGGCGGCCCCTTCTGTTTCGGGTGTGTGTGGGGTGCGTGCTGAGGAAGGGGTGCTTCCGAATGCCTCCTTCAAGGAATTTGTCTGTGGCGCTTCCTCTCTAGCTTGAACAGGTGGTTCCCTTTTATCGGATTAGGCAAGCCTGCCTTGCATTCCCCCAATTGAGGTAAAATCCAGAGACCACAGTTAGGTAGAGGGGGTTCCTATGGGGAATCTCTCGGCCTAGGAGATTCAGGAGGTGGCTTCATTCCATGATCTTACTCTGGTGGCCCGCATCGGACACAACAAGCCCTCTCTGGGTTTCTTCCAGAGCTTTGTGGATTCATGGGGTTTTCTTGAGCTTGTTGCGGTCTTCAATTTTTCTTGAGGTTCCTTTTGTATTCATCTTGGAACGAGGGAGGATTTTGTGGCAGCTGGATGCGTGAGGAGAGAATATTCGGGTCTTAGAACTACTCCCTGTCAAGGTGGTCATGGGATTGTCACTTTGGGTGTGAGTCTTCATCTGATGCAGTTTGGATCTCTCTTTCAAGTCTCCCTCTTCCTTTCCACAACTCCGTGATTCTGAAGGCAGTGGGGAACTCACTGGGATCGTTCCATTGTGTGGATGGTGACAATAGCTGTCTTCAAGTGGTGGACAACCCTCGCATCTGCGTAGAGATAGACCTTACAGTGAAGAGACCCTCTAGGGTTATGCTGGTTTTGAACGATGGTTTTAGTTAGCGGCAGCGGATCATCTTCCAATAGCTTCTGAGGTATTGTGTGCTTTCTGGTATGCATAGTCACTAGGAGGCGAACTACCGGAGAAGATAGAAGGAGGCAGGTCCTTCCCGTAGGGGCTCACAGGAGGATGAGTGTATGGATCGACCTGTGATGTATGGATAGTCGTCTGAAGAGGTTACCATTATTAGCCCAAGTTCAAATTCAAACGCCTCGGCTGGATGTCATGTGCTGGCGTCGAAGGGAAAGGGGCCCACAACTATTATGGTCAGTGATTCTCTAGCCCCTTCCTCGGATCCTACAGACTATATCATTTGGTCTCGTGTCCTATTTGACTAGCCTCCTTCTTCAGTGTCTCGTCACGTGGAGGTGGTAGCTTGTCGGGGCCCTGAGGCTTTCGTACTGTTTTCTATGTGGATACCTGCCACAATGTTGTTCACTCCTCCTCCTTCAGTTTGTGTTTCTTCTCAGTTATCTCTAGAGATTATTCAAAAATCCATGTTGAGAAATCTTACCCTAGCAGTGGAAGGTGTGATGGAACCTGGCAGTTTGTCAGAGGGTGTTGAGAAAACGTTGTTGGCTTCATGCCTCTCCCCACAATGTCGACTGGTGATTTCCTTGGTGCAAGGTGATCTGGCGTCCGACTCTAAGGGGTTATCTCCATCCAGAAGGAAGCCTCTACTGTAGGATGTTGATGGAGCATTCCAAAAAGTGGTGCTCTCACCAAAAAAGGATACTCGTGACTCTAGGTCTTGTGGGCCATTCACCCAATCCAAAGAAAAGGAGTTAGGTTTATTTATGCCTTCACCTCTCTCGCTCTCATCAGGTCACAGGCCCCAAAAGGGTTGTCTGTGATGTCTTACCTTATCATATGGAATGCACGCGGCTTAGGGGATGAAGCCAAGTGTGATTTTGTTGCATCCGAAGTTAGGAAACATAGATCATCATTGGTGGTGATTCTAGAAACAAAGAAAAATCCCAACAAACTACCATGGTTAGCAAAAAAAAATGGGTATCTCGAGTGCGTGGCATGGTGTCTATGATAATTCCCAGATCTAGATTTGTTGGAGTAAAAATGTTTCAGTTGTGGTGGTGAGCCTCATGTATCAGTTTATTAATACTATGATCTCCCACAGGTGGTGGAGATTTTGTTTTCTTTCATTTACGCCATTAATGATGCCTGCGAGGGGATGGATTTATGGAAACATCTTGAGGTCATTCAAATAGGATCGCTTCCCTAGTTTGTTGGCGGTGATTTCAGTGTTATTGCGGACAAATCCAAAAAAAATAGGTGGCTCCATTCCTAACCAAGGAGGCATGCGGGACTTCCGGGGCATTATGGCGAACACTGGGCTTCTGGACTTGGACTTTTTGGCAACTAAGTTTACTTGGTGTAACAACTGAAAGGGCCCAAATCACATATGGATTCGATTTGATAGATACCTCACAAACATCCATGGGTTGGACCTTTTATCAAAAACATCGGTCACCCATATTACTTGCTCTCTTTCAGACCATGCCCCTCTTCATGTTAATATCAGGAACGAAGCAACAGTTGTGACTACTTTACAATATTCCAATTCTTGGCATCAGGACATTACCTTCATGCAAGTGCTGAGAGAGTCGTGGAAAAAGGAGGAAGGAGGAAGGTCTTGGGGAGGTTTGGTTAATTGTCTTATGCACCTCAAAAAAGACATTATTAGTTTACTGGCCAGCCAACCTGATGTGGTGGATAGCGTGAGAAGAATTCAAGCAGATATCGATAGGTTGGAGGATTTGTTGCAGGGCACCTGGGATGAAGACACGTTCATTATTCTGTGTGAAAAGTAGAATTCTCTGGCTGAGAAGCTCTTAGAAATTGAGAGAGGCTACAAGAAGCGCTCCTGGGTCAGATTATTGAAAGAAGGGGACCGTAACACTACCTTTTTTCATGCATGCATGAAAGAGAGAAGGAATATGGGGATCAATTTGAGGCTCGACGACGAGTCCTATAGTTCGGATGTCGAGGTCGTTGGCATAATGGCACTGGAACACTTTGAGGGCCTTCTGTCGGGGGAAATCTCTTCCAGTTTTGAGAAGAACTATGTGGGTGGTGAAGCTTTTTTGAGTTGTCTCCCGCAAGTGGTTAGGGAGATAGACAATGCCTCTCTGTACTTCCTTCCCTTGGAGAATGAGTTTAAGTAGGAACTAATGAATATGTCTCAGGATAGTGCGCCCAACCTTGATGGTTTTCCGGTGTCCTTTTTCACTGCTGCTTGGGAGGTGGTTGGGCCGCAGTTGGTGGAGTCGGTGCAAGACTTATTTGGAGGTGGAGCCCTGAATAGGGGCATTTGCGCCTCTAGGGTGGTTCTCATCCCGAAGATAAAGAACCCAACCGTCATTAACCAATACCGGCCTATTTTCCTTTGCAATGTCTCTTATAAGATCCTGGAGATAGTCATTTCTAGGAGACTTAACATGCTCATCCCCATTCATGTTTCTAAGGAAAAACATGGGTTTATTCAAGGCCAAAGCATTCAAGGGGCGGTTGGGATCTCTAGTGAGCTCGTCCACGACATTCATAGATGTACATTGGGCTCCAATATTATTTTCCAAGTCAACATGAAAAAAGAATATGACAATATCAAGTGGAGTCATATCATTCATTCCATGAGGAGGTTCAGATTCCAGGAAAGGTTTTGCGACCTCTACTTCAGGTGTTACTCCTCCCCCTGGTTGTCCATGTCACTCATGGGGAGATGTTTTGTTTTCTATAAATCTATTCAGGGTGTTCGACATGGGGATCCCCTTTCCCCAATTCTCTTTATTCTTTCTCGGGACACCCTTTCGTGGAACCTAAATCCCAGTTTGATGGAGGGAAAGATGAAGCCTTTCTATGGGAGATGGAGCATGGAGAGTATTTCTCATTTGATGTTTGCGGATGATATCTTGATTTTCACAAATGGCAGGTGAAGGTCCATGAATTCACACATGGGAATTATGTCTAGATATGGTGGTCTCAGCAGTCAGGGTATTAATCCCTCTAAAATCCATGTCTTCATTTCCGATAAC
The DNA here is from genome assembly GCA_963277665.1 of Viscum album. Lineage (NCBI taxonomy): Eukaryota > Viridiplantae > Streptophyta > Magnoliopsida > Santalales > Viscaceae > Viscum > Viscum album. The sequence goes on from OY728166.1 coordinate 1,043,928,338, forward strand.
TGTTCAGGTAGGTGGTTTAGGGAAATCCATGGAATCCTCAGTTTCCATCAGAAACAGCTGCATATCATCTATATCGGTGTGTCGATCTGTTAAGGGTGCATCCTTAAACACCACGTTGATGTCATTCTGGAGTGGCTTCTGGGAAGGATTTTTAGTTGGAAGAACAAGCTCCTGTCGTTTGGGGGGAGGGTAATGCAGATCAATAGTGTCCTTACCTCCATCTCGATGCATGTTTTCTTGGTTATCAAACCCCCGAAAGGGACTGTTAAAAAAATGGATCAGCTGATCAATTCCTTCCCGTGGGATGTGAAACAAGAAGATGTAGCCACTGGGCTTCTTGGAAGTGGCTGTCCAGACCATTTGTGGAAGGGGGTGTGGGCCTTCAGGAAATCCAGAAGACTATTCTTGGCATGCAATCCCGACTATCTTGGGAGATCATAACAGGGGATATGCCGTGGGATAGATTCTTCAATGCTCACTACGGACGACATGACGCGGATGCACTACATGGGGCCACTAGTTTGGCCAGGTTCATGTATTCTCATATTGATACTTTGTCCAGCCACACAGGATGGGTCATTGGCAAAGGGGAGGTCAGCTTCTGGGAGTCTAACTGGTCCGGGGAAATTCTAGCCTATGCAGGATGCCCTTCTGAGAACATCACCTTCAATGAAGCTAGTGAATCATACAAGCTAGTCCAAGAGGATCTAAACCCCATCCAGATGAGTGTTTTTGAAAATATTGTTTTGAGTGATGATCCAGATATCTGCTTCTTCACCGGGTCATGTTCTGGCAGGTACAACAACCGGGATTACAGGAGGATACTCTAGACAGATGGTAATTCGGGCAAGGGGACACCAACATCATGGTGTATCGAAATTCCAATGAGAATGAGTTTCTTGATGTGGAGGGTTAGTAACAAGGTTTTCCCTATGGAGTATAATATCCAAGAGAAGGGTATTTCTATGGCTTCCTGATGCTACTATTTGGGGAGTCTGAAGACTGAATCGACACTCCATTATTTTTTCCAAGGCGAATGGGCAGGATATCTTTGGTCCTTCTTCATCCCACAACCGAATGCTGATAATGATTAATATTCTCCATAGACACTCATGAATGATTGGTTTTGGGGTACAGAGGTAGAACTATGGAACATAAAGCTCATGTTATTATCCTCGTTTCCATTGTATGGGTCATCTCAGAGGTGCAGAATCAGGTTAGGCTGGGGTCCAAGCGGTCCCTTCGGTTCCTACAGATACGGTTAAGATCTCCCATCGCTGAGTTGGATGCACTGGTTAAAGGTGGGATCATATCCACCATAATTAGCCCCCTGATGAATTGACCATGCATGCAGATCAGAGCCGGCTGGCATTGGGTTTAGTGGCATCCTCTGGACAACGGTTTGAAACTGAACATTGACGGATCATATAGGGAGGGGGCCATGAGAAGCGGTGTGGTACTTAGAGATTCATGGGTATTGATCCATGTTGCATTCAGTTCTTACTATGGTCCAGGTGACTCATTGGGTGTGGAGGTTCGGGCCCTGCTCTCGAGTTTGAGGCTTTTTAGGAGATGGGGACATCAGGCGAAGGAGATTGAATCAGACTCAAAAGTCCTTGTGAAGGCTTTACAGGGTCAAGAGGCGATTCATTGGGAGTTGACGTATCTCATTCAAAGATGCAAGGTGGACACCCATCAGGGAAGGATGGTTCATCACATTTGGAGGGAGACCAACTAAGCGGAGGATACACTGGCCCACATGGGTAGACAGGATGAGGAGCTAATGGTTTATAGTAGTCTTAACTCTCTTCTCATGGAGTGTATTTGTGTAATACAAGGGGATTCCATTGGACATTATCATTTTCACCCTCCTTGAAGGTATTGATCATGTAATTTCCTATTTCATCAATAAAAATAATAATTTCATCCACATTTTTAGTAATTTAACTCTTGAGGTTTCTACTAACATGAACAATAATCAATTACTTGATCATTGGACATTACAACCCAACCAAGTCCCTTTAATGAAGCACCACTACAGATGATAAATTCACAATTTATAAAAGATAGGTAAAACACTTTAGAATTCACCAATATTCTTTTTAGTTAAAAAAATCATAAATTATTTTTATAGATAAAATTAACTCATTTTTTAGTTAACTTAGATAACAATATAGAAAATCGAGAAACATTTTTAATAAAATATCTATAGTAACCCACTAAACCAAAAAAAAGGAATATATATGACATTTATTATTATTTTACAATATTTTGAATTCTTTTTTTTAAAATGTTCTATAATTATTCCATCTTTAGAAACAAGATTTTAATGGAAAGAAAATTTTTACAACAAAAATTTTCCCTTGCTAAATTTTCCATAAAGTTCATTTTCTTTTAATGTTTCAAAATATCCTTACATTTCATTCATATTCCCCTTGAATTTTATAATATACAAAAATATTATCTATAAAAACAACCAAAAACTTATTCAAGATCTCTTGGAAAAATCCATTCATAAGTTATATAAATACGTCAAGTGCACTAAACAACCCACAGGTCCCAACCTAAAACCCATAATGCTCATTACTAGTCTAAAAGTATGTCATCATAATGTCACCCTCTTTCACCTTTAGTTGAGGAAATCCAAACCATATATAAATGTTTGAAAAATATTGAGCTCTATAGAGTTGATCAAATAAATAATCAATATGAAGAAAATCATATTGGTTTTATAAGTGATGTTTTTTCAAAGCTCTATATTCAACGAAAATTATCATTAAACAATATTTACTTTTTATAATCAAAATAGGATCACCCCATGGTGGATTCTAGGAAAAATAAAACATTTATCCAAGAAATCCAATATTTTATTTTAAAATTATAAAATTTAATATTGATCAATTCAATTATGAGGCTTTATAAATAGTATTAGAATCATGAAATAAATCAATTGTAAACTCGTCCTCCAGATCATAAATAATACAAGGAAAAAAAATTATAAAATATATCCATGTATTCATTCAGTACACTAATATATCTAATTTGAATATTTTTTCTCCTTTAAAAAATATGATCTAGGTAACATTCAAGACCTTATCTAATCAATTTCTCAATTTCTTGGTATGTTATCAAAGTCATGAAATCATTGAACATAACTTTGTTAGATCAATAATCTATCTCATAATGATAAATTGAAATCCAATCCATACCAATAATTATATTAAACACTATTATAAGATGTTGACGAATATTAAATGGAAATACCATTCCACAAAAAATAATATAGAGATTCCTATAGATCTTTGTAACATTAATTTTTCTTACTGGTGTTTTCACTAATATTTGTCCCCTGTTTTCTTATGGTGATATTCCCATTTTACTTGTAAATTTATCCGAAATTAATGAATGTCAGGCTCTATAGTCAGATAAATAATTATAAAACCTACCACCACTTCATTCTATGGTCTAACATCAAATTTAGTAGTGGAAAATTACTTTTTGAATATTTTCAGTTTTGGATCATGATTATTTATATCTTGTGAAACTAATTTCAAATAAAAGTTAGAATAATGACTCAACCCATTGAAACTTAAACACCACACAATTGGATGTATTTCAGTTACTCAATTATTTGATTATTCAAAAACCTTTTATTTATAGTCACGATCCCTGTAAAATAACTTACCACATTAGAAACACATTCCAATACATGTCATCATTCCTTAAAATTATGTTTACCACACATAGAACATTTTGGGGGATTACCTACATACTTCTTATCTGGTTTCTTTCCCATTTTCTTCTACCCTGAACTTTTCTAACTATTTTAATATCAAGGAAATCATCTTTCAAAAAACTCCACCTCAACATTATCTGTATAAAGAACATTTTTCTCATATCATTTTAATTATCATGTGGAAAAATCTCTCTATATACATGGTTTGAACATTGAGTAAATCTATTAATTTTTTTATCAGTACCCTGAATAAAATCCAACACATACCTAGTTAATATTGTGAATATTTATTCATATATAGCTATTGAATTTTTATCATCTACCTCAATTCAAGGAATTATTTATCCATCCGAAGCTGACCAACCTAAGGGAAATATTTCTCTAGAAAAAATATTAATAAATGTTTCCCATTCTATGGAATCAAGATAAAATTTATCTCTGGTATTCTTAAAAAAAGCCTACCACTCAGCTTCTTCACCTTCAAAATGATAAATTTAGGGTTTAAATTTAGGTGATCCAAAAATCCAATGACATAAAATATATTCCCCAGGTCATCAATCCACCCTTAAGCAACCACTTGGTTTGTTGATCCACTGAATGATTGGTGATGTTTTCTCATGAAATGATCTACTACTAACATGTTCCTCAATGGTAGATTTGGGTGTTCCCTAGCATGGATATGGCCACAATTTATAGATTCTATCAAATGAACCATAACTGAAATAAATATTTCTATTCCAATTCCAACTATCCCATGATACTGATTTGGATGGATATTTTCTTCCTAATATCTTCCCACTACAACACCCTTATTTTCCATATGGTGGACCATTATAAATAGACATAGTATATATGAATCAAAATCATAATCTCAAAATTCTATATCATTTCAACTTAACGAAAAGAAAAATAATTTCAGGGAATGGTATTATCATTATCATTACCTCTAATGTTATATAAACTACGCTTTGATACCAACGATATGGTATTGGCCTTAAACATTACATATTCAAGTAACATTGAACTAGAATTCACTTTCTTAAATTGAAAAATATCTTTTAGTATTATATTTATAGAGATCTAGATCATAAATATCACATAACAACCCCATGTATACAAAAATTGAAAACTTCTAATCAGTTTCAATTTTTTCCACAATATAAAAACATTAATATAAAACAAGATTTATTTTCCTGGAAAATATTGACGGTGTTTATCTGGACTTCATCCATTCCCTTATTCATCGTAAAACCATATTAAAAATATTTTAAAATACAGGATGTACATAAAATTATTTGTAAGCTACATAAAATTAAACAAAAAACTATTCATCCAGTTAAAAACAAGAAAACCTATGACTTTGTTTTACCTTTTTCTCAATGTTATTTAATCAAAAGAAATAAAATATTTTCTCATGAAAAGAGAACACAATTTTTTAAAAATTAAAAGCATTAAAACCCATAGAAATAAAATCAAAATGCCTTTTTGGAAACTCAGAGCATCACATTCATAACCCATTTTAAACTCAAGTTAGAAATAATTTGAGTCCAGTTAAATCAATTTTAGAAAAAAATTGGTAACTCCCTCAGTAAATAATGATAATATAAGTAAAACAAGAGGAAAAAAATTTAGTGCCATTTTTTACCAAAATTTATAAATGTGATGTAAAAAATATGTTTTTCGGTGTAATTTTCCTAAACACCGATGCCAAAATAATTTTTTTTATATTTTATGCCTACTTTAGGTGTTGGTTTTTACAAGAAAACAATGATGAAGGTCCACTGATTTTGAATTTTTGGAATCACTTTTTACTAGAAACTAATTCCATAAATTTGTTTTGATGTTATTTTTAGTGTCAGTTCTTATAAGAAACGATGTTGAAACCCCTGCATAGTTTTTATTTAAAGATAGGTCATCACTTTTAATAAAAACAACACCAAAAGATGGATTGTTTTAGAAAATTATCAATTTTAAAACCCCCAAAAAATTAAATCCCTATAATTTAAAAAAATATAAAACCATCAAACATAATTCATCATAGATTAAAACTCTATAAAAACAATCATTCTTTTATCAAAATAATCAAAAAATCATTATTTACACATTTTTATAATAAATTAGAATTAAAAAACACATACATACTCATTTAAAACATAATTATTGATGTTGGTTGTTGAATCATTATATTGAGATATTCACGTTCAAACATCTACTATAACAAAATAATTAGTTTTTGAACACTATTTTTTGGGAAAATGTAATATTAATCATAATCATTAGAATATACATACCTTAAATCATAATTCTTCTTAACAAATAGTTTGAAAATAAATATCTAAGAAGGCTAAGTTCATATTTCATATAATTATTGGTATCATTGAATTTATGAAATAACATTTAATGATATAAGATTAAAAAATAAAATACTATGGTAGAAAATATAACAAAACTAATATAACTAGACTTATCAATGTTAGTGGTAACACTAGTTGTGATTATCTCTTACATGAATCAGGGAACATAATTACCACATTGAACATATCCAAGTTGGTTTTGAAACTTCAGTTATTAAATATTAACATTTAAATAAAAACTAATATATATATATATATATATATCTGAATAATATCTAATATAAAAAATAATTATCATTACTTTCACATATTGAATTTCATTTGGGTTCTTTAATAAGAAGTGATATTTGTTAAATTTCTTCCATGGCCGACATTTTCAGATATATCATATAATAATACATATATATATATAATTATAAATAAATATAATGAACTTGAGAAAGATAATAAAACTTTCATGTCTAACAAGTTTTTAAATTGTTTACAAACATAACCTATGGAAGAGAAAAACAAATATAATCTGCATTCACTTGGGAAGAATATGCCTAACATCCAATTACCCCTACAATAAAAAAAATTAACAATTAAAGACATTATAATTAACATTGGTTTAGAATTATGTTTCTGTCTTTACACATCACGAAATGGAAAAAACCAAGGCCCAATCTCTATCATTGATAATATCTCACATATATATGTAACTCTACCAGCAGTCTTCAATTATTTCACAGTCATTGAAATAAATTCTAGATCTATAAAACCATAAATTTCTAGCACCTCATTTTGAATAAGAAGTGTCTGTAGATTCATAATTAAAAATAGTAATATAAAAAGTCAATTTAAACCATCTTTAAGTAAAAAATAAAAACAAAAAAGTAATTTTACTTACATAGAAAACACCTGCAACACAATCATGATGACCTATTTAAAAAAATTGGATCCATGATAAATTTTCTAAATATTCTCAGTGGATATTCACGTCTACATATATCAGATATCATCTGAAACTCACAGATATAATCTAAGTAAGAAGAATCCTAAGATAATATTTCTATTCCATCAAAATATCTGAAGTATTAACATTTGATTCTTCTTGAAAATTTTGTTTCCTTTTTTCTATTTCTTTTGATTTTATATACTCTAATATAAGTAAAAATTTAGAAAAAATTATAAGTAATTTTTAATAAGATAAAATTAATATCTAAAAATAATGCATACCTCATATTAAAGATAACAAAGAAAGAAAATGTCCAAAGTAAAAAAATGACACACATAATTCCCAACTATGGTAACCTAATCAGTTGGAAATGGTAGTAGAGTAGTATGACCAATAATATCTTGTAATGATACTCTAACCTGGCCTATATTCCTAGGATGGTGATGTACATAATCCCCTAAAAATGCACAACTCAGAATGCTATAATATTTACATGAGGATCTAGATCATACATCTCATTATATAAGGTTGGGTCTGAGTGAGATAGTCGAGGATCTGAGTAGGTAGGCTAGGTAGGCTAGTCCACCTAGGAGGGTTGTATAGGATGTACAATTGGATAAGAAGTTTGTACGAGGTGGGAAGGCTATGAAAACAGTGACTATCTCATCAATTGTTTTAAGGATTAAGGATTTTATTTTCGGGTCTCTTGATTACTTATGTTGATGACCAAAAACATTTTGAATACCAACACCCACATTATATCCTTTTATGTGGCCAACGTGTTCTAGATTTCATAAATAAATGTCTATAATTTCCATCCAACCCATAGGGATAAAATTTCCCAGTGAGGATTTCTCCTAAATTTCAACATAAAATAAAAAAATTAAAATGGTATACTAGTGTTGTTAATTTATAAAATAAAAAAATTAATCAAAAATAATAAATTACATACAATTATTTTAATTACTTCCATAGATTTTTATGTAAGATAATTTTCATTTTTTTCTTCATCTCTCTATTTTATATTTTTCTTGGTGGGAGGGGGAGATGGGGGACTGAACTAGACCTCATCAGAACCACTAACAGACTGAGCTTTTAATGCATCAAACTATTCCTCAATAATTTTCTTATCCAATAACAGATACCCTCCAGGTGATAATGTATGAGGGTATACATTCTGTAATATATGTATTGATGGGGTATTAAGGAATCCTGTTATATAAAAAGTAAAAAAATAAGTAATTAGGTTCATATATAACTAAATTTATAATATAATATAATTATCATACCAAAGAATCTTCATCATGTCACCTAGAAATACATTTCTTCAAATTCTCTACAACTAAAACCATAAACTTGAGGCATGGGTTTACATTTTTTCTCCTTTCAAAAATATTATTTATTGTCCACTTTGTTATGAAAACTCTCCATCGACCCCCCTCTAAAGAAAGACATATTTACTTAACTGATTATTTTTCTTCAAAATTTAATGTAATCTATAATTGAATAAAATAAATATTATTCATTTAAAATTTATCATATTCAAAAAATGAGATAAAATAAATCAATTGAGATATTATACCATTACATCCTCCCAATGCTGATCCATTTCCATCTTCTCAACAACCTTATAATTAGGATATAACATTTTAATCCTTCAATGGCGCTGTATGGTGATATAGCTGATAAACTACGTTCCATTTGGGATAATTGCATTATTATTATCATTAAAAGTAATATTTAATCACGTATCTCCACGTTCAAGTGATAGTTTTAGTAAATCTATAATGACATGTTTACCAAATTTATAACTAGAATTATTAATAGTAAAATTAGAAGTCTCTACCACTGATGTCTCATCAGTTGTACTGTAATTTGTTTATGTAAATTAAATGTTTTTTTCAACAAATAATTATATTACTGTATATTTAATAATATGATAAATGTAAAATACCTCAGTACATGTTCCTATGTCTTTTTATATATATTCATCATTGAAATAGGAAAATGTAATGAAATTATTTTTTAGTTTTATATTATTAGACAAGTAAATAATTAGAAAATAAGAAAAAAATATGTACGTAAAATAAGTGGAACATATAGGTAAATTTTAAAAAATAACGACGTTAGGATTCATAACCAAAAAATATATAAAAGGTATACTATTACATATATAAATTTCTTTTAAAATGATAGAAACATTTATAAATTTAAATATCATAGTTCAAAATGTGTTCTTGAATGTGTTACTTTAACCAAAATTTAATAATGTACGTCTGGTATTTTATTGAAAAAAATTTAACCTTGACTGTAGAATATCAAATTTTAACAAAAAAAATATATAAATAATAAAATATATATAATTAAAAATCTAATATTTATTAACTAATACACTCTTTTCACATAGAAATTTTAAAAAAGAAATATAATATAAATAATTACTATATTAATTTGGATAGTAATTTACAATTTTCCCATATCCCATCAGCATTGGCATTTTATACAGCATGTACGATGTCTTCATTATAGTCTTTGTTATCTGGAAATCGTGTATTGGACGAAGAATCCTCGTATAAATTAAAATCATCATCATCATCCCAATCAGCCAAATATATTATTTTCCATTGAAAAACTATGAACCATTGATTATTATATGAATCAATGAAATAAAATATTTTCTTTTCATGTGTAGCCATGATAAATGGTTAATTGTTGTGACTAAATATTTTCAAAATCAACCATTTTAAATCCATATTCGTCATGTTTCACACCAATATTACTTGAATACAAATTACACTTATACATGGTCACTCTAAATTTAATATAATTAATTTCCATATGTCATTAAGAACTCTAAAATATGGCATTAATACAAAAAATGGGTTTTTATCTTTTTTCACTCGAAAAATGAAGTGCTTAAGTGATGTCCATTACACTACCATTTTGAACGGTACAATTTTCATCCTAATTTCTTATGTAAAATGTGTAACAATTAATTTCAAAAATAGACCATCTGATAACATTAAGATATGGTCCCACAGGAAACCATTTCAATGTTTCTGATATAGATATATCTATGATGACTTTCTATTTAAACCATGAATCAAATTTCTTTTTATGCCCAATCATCATCCACTTTTAATTTATTTTCAGATAACATCACATTAATTCAACAATATGTGAGGATATATGTTATTGAAACTCATCTATGTTGTTAAAAATGTATAAATATTCGTACATCACCTCATCACATGAAATGATGTATACCTTTAAGCTTCCAATTCTTCTACCTTCACTATCAAATATCATATTTGGAGAAATAGGGAGACCAATATGCTTTACTTCAAATAAATAATCTGTACAGAACTCAACCACCTATTCTAATATATATTTTTCAAACAATAGATACCTCTAGTAGATAATTTTTTTTAACACATCCCTTCAAAATTTTCATATATTATTCAAAATTATATGTACATAATAAATAAATTGGCCCACAAATTCTTATATCATGCATGAAACGAATCACCAGATGAACTGTTATTTCAAAAAAAATATGGGAAATATATTTCTAGTTGAAATAGAATAAGAGTATATTCTTTATACAACACATCTAAAAAATTTGAATCAACAACTTTTCGTCAAATTGATTTTAAAAAATTACATAACTTACTAATTTTATTTTTTATAGAATTCAAGAATATACCACGTAGGGTGACTATTTGAATTTTCTACATCAATACATGAAAATGACAAGATTTCATACCTATTAATTTAAAATCCTTCAACGACACAAAATTATTTACATTTTAATAATTACCGCTGGATATTTTAAAACCATGAAGACACCTACAAAAATTCATCTTCTTAATATTTATTAATGTATGACAAGATAGAGGTAAATAAGTTCTATTTACTTCAATAGTGGTAGCTAAATCTACACTTATTCCCATTAATATCAAGTCCAATATAGTATGAAATATGTATTTTATCCTTTCCTTTTATGTCTAATAAAGTTCCAATCAAATTGTAACTTATATGTTTCTCAATATGAATAACATCAATGTTAGGTTTTATCTCTAAAATATCCTAAAACATAGTTCGAAAAAGATATAATGTTTCTTATAGATTTTTTATAAGGGCAAAAATTCTTTTCTTTCCAAATGTAAAAGCAATATTTTTCACCGAGTTGTAATATTCTACAAATGAAAATAGTTATGGGAGAAGATAGTATTTCTATAAATCGTTAAATGTTCTTTTCCAATTTACAGGAAGGATTATTAGTTTTCCAAAATCTTTGATGTCCTGTGCACACTCTCTTTCTTCCATTTTGAAATTGATAATATGATGTCTCTTCTTCAAAAATTATATGTTATATATGTATCTTAAAATTATATCTATATAAGTTTCCATATAAAAGAAAGTCATTTATAGTGAACATTATCATAGCATTAATATGAAAATACACTTTCTTGTAGGCATAGTAAAATTTAACACCTATCTACCATAATATTTCCAACTCATCAATCAATGATGAAAGATTCAAAACAATATCATTTCCCAGCCATTTTGGTCCATAAATCATCAAGCTCATCATAACATATTTTTTATTTAGAAATATATGTGGGGAAGGGTTATAAAATACCAATAAAATATTCCATGAAATATGTTGTCTGTATATGATCCTATATTGATTCATTCCATCAATACACATTCCCATTCTGAGACTTCTAACTTCACTTCCAAAATTATGATATTGTTTATACAGTCTCTTCCATTGTGGTGAATCGAAAAGGTGATTTATGTTACCATCAGAGATGCTCTCATAAAAATTCCATATTAAACTATTTGTATTAATTGAATTTGTAAATAGATGATTAAAATGAGGAATTATTTAAAGTTACCCAATTTAAATATAAGGATCTAAGATTCTGGTACTTGAGAATGAATAATAGTTGAATTATCAAGATTATATTAAGGAATTATCGGATAAAGTTATTAGAAATTATAAAAATTTTATTTTGCATGAGGTTATATGCCAATACCTGAAAATAAATCAATGTTTAATTTTTCATCCATATTATAGCTTGATATCCCACATATAGGAATGTTTGATAAATATTCATATTATTTCATATACAACACACAATCATAAGGGAAATCATGTATTTTTTTATACCCCAATACCATTGTGTGTAATATTATCTTTACCTCATAATTGGAATATGTAACCCCATTTCCTACTATAACTAACTCTCTTAAATGCCCAATTAAGTTAGAGATACTTTTATCACTCCATAAATTTTTTTTCAAGATAACTATCCTCAAATCTGATGACAACACTATATATTTTCTTACAACCTGTGAATAATAGTTTCATAGAATTTTTATACAATCATTTAACATTTTTTTATGGTTTCTAGTACCTATGTCATGAATTAATTATTCAATATTATACTCAAGCTCATTATGAATATTTTAATCAGCATTATATATTAAATTTTCAATTCTTTCATGAGGATAGATTGAACATGTTTAATTAAGGCTAAAATCATATTAAATGAGATGATCCTTGATTTCTAGGGATTTTAACATTATCACATTCAAACACTTCACAAATTGAAGGAAAATCAAATTTGTGTTTTGAATATTTATTTTAGAAAATTCAATGAAATCATCAACTCATTTTCCATATTCACTAGTGGTTATTCATTAATTTATTGAATTATAATCAATTCAATATATGATATCACAATATAATTGGTGAATATATTAAAACATATAAACATTTAAATATATATTTAAATAGATAATTTGAATACATAAAAAAATTCAATAAAAATTATTGGTAATCAGATAACAATATCAATGATTATTGGGAATAAAATTAAAACTAATCTACTAATGGTATTTTTTTACAAGGTGTTTGTCATTCTGGTATAATGAACATCACATGTAATGACCCCATAAACAATTACAAGTAGAAAATCCTGATTTTATAAACTAACATACAGTTTAATTTTAATTTATTTCCTTTGATTTATTTATATATATGAGATATTCCTAATAGAAAATCCTGGTTTTTTCACAACATATATGTTTTCTACACCTCATATTATAATAATAGATGTTTATTTAATTTCATACCCTAATTTGTGTGGTTGTGTGTAATAAATGGTTACATATTTTACTAATTAACGTTATAATATAGGGGGTACAATGGGACCATTTTAAATCCTTACACCCCTATGGGTATCAAAAACAAATTTTGGTAAAACCAATATTAATCACTATTTACATGAAAATACATTATTTCTGAGAAAATATCAAAATTTTATACTATGGTAATTTTGAAATTATAAATTAACAATTGAAGTTCATTTTTAAAAATTAAATTTATACAATTATATTTTTTTAAAATGATGTATTATATATAATGTAAAAAACTATTTATTAAAATATGACCAATTGAACATTTATTGTTTTGTAATATTATTTCAAAAGAATATGAAATTTATTTAATTATAATATATTAGTTCATATATGGAAATGTCATATATTGTTTTGATCATTTAAAAGTAGTCAATTTCATTTATTAAGGTAAAGTAAAAAAAAAATTTAATATATTTTGATTGGAAAAAAATCCTGTTGTAATATAAATTATAAATCTTCTAAATGTAAAAATTGTATATTTTTTATTTTCATATTATAAACATGTCACTAATTGATATTATAATTTAATTATTTTAAATCATCTAATAGGTATCAGTTCATTTTACATAGTCGTAACATTAGTTTAGTGTCACGTTTATCAAATGGTATTGAAGATTATTTTAATTTAATAGGTAAAAAATATGAAGTCATTACATGTGATTTAAATTATGTAGTCAAAAAATGACTCCATATGTCGTTGTTGACGGCACAATATCATAGAGAACATTTGATAATTTCATCAAATAAAAAATTTATCAAAATAACAAACATTGACAACAACTTTAATAAATAATAATCCACTACATACATATAATTGAAATAATAACTCAAAAATATAACAAAATGATAAATAATTTATCATTATAATTAAAAATAAACTTAAAAAATTTGGTGGTCAACAAAGAAAATGGATCCTAAATCTATACTTGATCCCTAAAATTCATTATAAGAATAAATACTATAAGATCAAACAAAAATATATACAGAAACAATTATTAAACTAGAACAAAGAAATAAAATCAAACTACGGCTGATGGTTGAATGGAAAACAGTATTAGAAGAAAAATTAATTTCATGGATGATGAAACAATGATAGAGGATGAATAATTGAGACAAAAAATCATAAAATGATGATACAAATTGAAAAAACTCAACAATAATGGTCGTTGATAATGAACTGGTCTCATTTAGAGTCATCGTGAGTTGAGAACAATTGTTTAAAAGATCCAAAAAACGAGGGTTTCATGATCCATGGTATTTTCTAAAAAATGTTTTTGTTGTTGGTTTTTATTGAAACCGAAACAAAAAACTGATAAATGGAATCTGTTTTTTTGTAAAATAACATTGAAAATTAATTTTTTTTAAAATTAATGGCTTAAGTTTTTGTAAAAAATGACACCATAAAGCCTTTTTCTGGTATCTTTTTTCATCGTTTTTGTAAAAAACCAATGCCAATAATTCAATACAAAAATATTTCGCATCCATAAAGTTAGTAATGATACATTTTTCATCAGTTTATAAATAAATTTCATAGCTTCGACATTGAATCCATAATTTCTACTTTTGGAACATCAACCAACGCATTAAAGAGAAATCTTTAAACACCCATCATATACACTATATCAGCCTCTTTGGGACTTATCTGGGTACACCCATCATATAAGATATATTGGTTTCACCCAACACAATTTGGGTGAACCCATCTTAGAAGATATATTGAGCTTGCCCATTTTATAAAATTATCAAGTTCCATATCATGAATAAGAAAATTTTTGCCTTCCATTTTTCATTATAAATCATTTTATAAACTATTTTAAACTAAAATGTAAATCTATTTCAAATATGAAAATACAAATTTATTTTAGAAACCTATTTTCAATACTAAAGTACACTTTTATTTTAAAACCCCATTTTAAATACAAAAATAAACATAAAAAGGTTTTTCATTGAATCAAATAAGAAATTTGGTAAAGGAATCTATCCTTCAAGTAACAGTTATCATGGTAGGAAAATTCATTGTCCCCTTATACATTAACATAAAACATTCTTGTTATCATTTTTAATGTAAGTCACAAATTCCTAAAAAATATTGCGTAACAAAACTAATAGAAAGTGATAAATTTATCTTTATAATACTCTCATTTCAATATAATTTAATTCTTCAAATCATTTTAAAAACATGGACTTAGATGAAAATAAGAGTTTGAAGAAAAATATTAAAAGGGATCTTTTTAAAAATAAAAGTCTTTTACAACTTTGGAAACATTTGAATCGTAATCCCCTTGAATTAATAAAATTTAAGACCCCATTAAAAGTCATGATAAAATTTAAATTAATGATATAAAATGTCAAAGGGGTTATATGTATACATCATAAAAGAATATAGGTGTATAACATCAAAATATTACTTAATGAAAGGAAATTGTGGCGATGTCCTTTACCTCAAGTTTGATTTGTCATGTAAATTATTTATCATAATAAATAACACACATATGTTAATTATTTAAATTATCAACAACCAATTTCATGTTTATTACTCATTTTTATAACAATTATATAAATTTACATAATAAAATAATTTTACGTTAGATGTTTTTATAATATTTAGATTATATGTCCATAATTTCTTTAGTAGGATAAATATGGTCAAAGAGTTCATTTTTCAACATATCCAAAAATAATAATTCTGAAATTATTATCCTTTCTATAAAGAAATTATAATATTAAACCCCATAATGAAATATGGTTAGGAAAAATAAACTGTGTCACTATCATGGCGATGGTAGGTCATACATATGCATGATTAAAATTACCATTTTTCATCTATCATTGTGGAAAGAAGTTAAGTAATATAAAATATATATGAAATGATAATAAGTTCATAAATTCTATATTATTTCCTTTAATTTACTTATATATATCATCCATGTTATTTAATGATGAAAAAAGAGTCACATCACTTTATAATGGTGGTAGTTGTAGTTCCCCTGGACTCTGGTATATATCACTCACATGATTCTTTTCTATTGTTAAGATGTGTAATGGGATGGATGAAAGATTTGGGAGAACAATGGAAGTGTAATTGTTGGTAAGGGAAAGTCGCACAGGAGGTGCATGGTTTGCCTAACCATGTGGGAAAACCGTGTGCAATAGACCTCTTGAGTTTCTAGATCCATCACGGTTGGAGAACGTTTTGGGAGACTTTGTAATGGGAATCCATACGGGAAATGGCTACTGCATGGTTAGCACACGATTTTCCCAACTGTGCGGTCAAACCATGCATGGAGTCAAAATGAGATCCCCAAAAACAATATCTCACTCGTTTTTTCCACAACTCCGTCATTGTTTACCCAAACCATCCCTAACTCATGTTTTTTCTTCTTCTAAGGCCAAATAATATTCTACCATTGGTCCCAATGTATTATGAAGGCTTACTATAGTGAATCGAAGTCAGATTCATGAGGTATGTGATTGTTATTTTTCGTTCTTAATTAGTTTCTTAGATCTACGTAGATATGTTTCTCATCTTCTCTTGGTTTCTCAGATCTACACCCATTATGGGTAGATCTAGATTTTTGGATTCCAAATATAATGAGATCTAACTTTGTTCTTGGTAAGAGAAGAGATCTATAGAAATTACATGGAGAATCAACCCAGTTTACTTGGGCGTTCTTTGTTCATTATCTAGTTTTTTCAAAACCATTTAAGGTAGGAGGATTCTTTATCAACTCAACATAGTAAAACTGATTGTATTTTTCTAAATTTAATTTATTGTGTTTAATTTATTGAGATGTGGATGATTGAAATCTTGTTAGAAACCATGTTGAGTGGCGATTTGTGAAATATAGAAAATTGGGTGTTTAATTAAAGTGCATTTGTTCTTGGTTTAAAAATATTGATTAACAAAAGGGAATTTCTCGAGATTGTAGGAACATGAATTGGATTATATGTTTTCAATATAAGGGAATGTTTTATTAAAATTAAATGTTTCTTTGAAATTGGTTGTTCTTTGGTTTTAAAAAAATCAGTTTATTAAAGTGGTTTATTTAGGTAATAGAAGTATTTGGAATAAATGGTGTTGGTGTGAATTCATTATTAATGGGACCTTAATAAGGGAAAAGTTACATTTTGGTACAAGGGGTTTAGCCCTGGATCAGGGATGTGGGTCATTGGTACATAAGGTAATGGGACAAGAGACCACTCATGAGTATAAAACTGTCAATTGAAGCATACATGTGTGAGTGTGTTGTGAACTATGGAATGAGTCTGCCAAATGTTGATAAGAATTTATTTTATGTATGGATTAGTTATTTTTCTAGAAAATAACTTTCTATAAATTTTTTTTATTACCTTGGTTTTCACTTGTTTATAATTGGTTTTCAAGCTTGTTTATATTTGATTATAGACTGTTTTGGTAACTGTTTTATGTATACTATTTTATATAATGTGATAACCATTCTATCCTAGTGGCATGTGTAGGGAATTCATTGGTGAAGATATACTAAGTTTTCTAGTTACCCCTGCTTTGGAACTTTGGTGATTTCACAGATGTTATCATCTGTGATAGGGGAAAGGTAATGTTTCCCACGTTTTTAGCACTACCTCGTGATACTTAGGTTAGTTGTTGATGATAGAGCATAGTGCTTGTGGAGAACGGGGTCTTGTGGTCTCTTGAGAGTCTTTTACTATTTATCCACTGTGTACATTGATACGTGTTGGTCTTTTATTGTGTCACACTTTGATGTGGTTTTGAGATACATGTAGTTGTTTAGTTGTTTTTTCTTTTGTTCTTGCATCATTTAGTTAATTGTTCAATAATGTTTTGTTGGTTTATTGGTTTATTCCATAAAGGGTAGATCATCCCCCTCTCATATTTGATACCCTTCAGCATTTATTTTCTACCTTTGGAATCTTGGGTATTTCATTTAAGGCCCATTAATGACTCATTGTAATCTCAATCCAATGAGAATTCAGGGGTCATTACAAATCATATCATCTCGGTCCTTATTTTGAGGTAGAAATGTTATCAACTTGTTTTGTCCTTTCCTAACAAGTGGACATCAGTGTTCTTCATCAAGGATTTGAAATTCTTTATTGTCTATTAATTGGGCTGAAATCTTATACAGGGGTAGGATTGTGAGAACATGAAATTTATATCATAAAAGGACGTAGCTAACCCTTTTATGTTGAACATCAAGTTACCATGGTGATGGGTACATAAGTGTTTTGGATACACTTCTATTATGTTAAAAATATCATTTTCATGGGTTTATCCAACGAGACAAGCATGACAATATTTTTAGAGGTAAGACTTCCCACTAGGATTTCATATTTCAATTGGAGTGATAATTTATGATTCTATGCAATAGTGTTGTTTTTTGAAAACGTGAGAATGTTTTTTTCTAATGAAGGATTTTGAAAACGTTAATGATTATTGTAATTTGAATATGTTTTAATTTTCAAAAATCATGATGAATATTTTCAAAAAATGGTTAAACATGGAAAAATGACGTTTTGGGAATAAATGTTGTGATAGTTGATGTGATTGAATTTTAAATGATAATATATAAGTTCATAGAGAGTGAGATTGACAGAGTTTGTTGTTGGTTTGTAAAATGGAACTTGGAAACCATCATCAAAATAAATAGGAAGAAGTTTTGAAGAATGTGGTTGCACCTGAACCACAGTTGAACCAAGATATGGCTCAGAGGATTTTCCAAGATTTTCAAGCTGTGAATCCGGGAAACCAAAAGAATGTGCTATGGAATGTGGATCATACCATCTAGTTCATAATGTAGAATCCACCTATCTTATGGGGTGATGCTGAACCTGAGAAGGCAGAGGTGTGGATCATTAGGATGAATTGTATCTTTGATTTCATTATCACACCAATGGAGATAAAAATCAAGATAGCGACATATATGATTGAGGATGTTGCATTCTAGTGGTGGGATGTAGTAGTGTAAGCTAAATTGGATGAAGGCCTCACATGGGAAGATTTTTAGGATTTTTTCGATAAAGAATTCTACCCACACACATTCAAGATCTAGAAAACAACATACTTCTTTAGTCTAAAACAAGTGAGTCTCTTTATCATAGAGTATGCAACTAAATTCATGTGTTTTATGTAATTTACATTGGGATTTTCATCAAGTGCATCCTTGAAGGCACACATCTTTAAATTGGGGATAAGGAAGGAGGTTCGATTGAAGATTGTGGTACACTATATTACTGATTTTATAGAGATATTGAACAGAGTGACTGTTGTTGAATGAGACATATTAGGATCTAAGGGAAGAGGTATGATGACACCGATATAGAATGGTGGGAACTCAACCATTGGAAGCAAGCGAAAAAGGGAAAACTATTTCAGAGGTGCAAGTGGAAATCCAAATCAGATGGCTAGATCGATGAACCTTCCTCCAAGACCCAAGAGAATGGAGAGTTGTTTTCAATGTGGTTTTCTTGACCACATAAAGAGAGATTGTATGACACAACCTAGAGCATGTCATAATTCCCAAAAGATGGGACATCTTTAGCACTATTGTCACAGTTCTCCATGGACAGGTGATCGAGAAACTTCTCAGGTGTCTCAAGCATTGTATGCTTCGACAGGGTGAGGATAACAGAATCAGTCTCATTAGCATAACATGCCAAGTGACAATGATTCTCTAAATACCATGACTCTTCAACTAGGTATATCTCATCATGGATTAAAGGAGAATAGTTCAGCAATGAAGAAATTTCATGGAGCTAAGTAGATTATATTCGATGATCAGGAAAGACCATCTATGGTGAGAGGTACGATTTTGTTGAATTCTACCCTTGTCCAAGTGCTCTTCAATACTGGTGATCACATTCTTTCATTTCTTTTCGTACTGTTGATTTTCTATTTTTAATGTTGGAAATGATTCCTTACTATTTTAAAACTCTAAACTCCTCTCAAGGAAATAAAATGTCAAGCCTTTGTGTGTAGAGAATGCACTATAACTATTTATGGATCTGAGCTGAAATGGAACTTTTAGGTGTTGGACATGAATTTCTATGATGTAATCCTGGGTATTTATTGGTTGACAACATTCATGGCTCACATAGACTGTTATAAGTGAATAGTTAGTTTCATGAATGTGGATGGCATAGAGCATCTCTTCAGAGGAGAGGGGATGGTAAATAAAGGATAAAAGAGCTTGTTCACACCAATGGTTGGAACTATATCTTACCAGTTAGAGGCATTGACTTTTTAATTAATGAAATAGATTGAGAAAAAATGTTTTCCAGCTATTTTGGTTCAATTTCTAGATTCATTTTTTGAAAATTTCATATGATTACCACCTATAAGGGAAGTGGATTTTATGATTGATCTCCTTCTGGGGAATGATCCAATTTCCATTTTGTCTTATAGGATTAAATCAATAGAGTTAAAGTAATTGAAATTACATTTGCTGGAGCTATTAATCAACGGTTACGTTCGACCAAGTACGTCTTTGTAGCCAACACTAGTTTTGTTCATGAAGAAGGTAGATGAAACTCTTTGGATGTGTGTTGATTATCGTAAGCTCAATTAAGATATGATAAAGAATAGATATCAACTTCAACTCATTTTTAATCTTTTAGATCAATTAAGGGGTGCTTAGTGGTTCTCCAAGATTAACATGCAATCAAGATATCACCAATTCTGAGTTCGGAAGGAAGATATTCCAAAGAAAAATTATTTGAAGTTATGACCACTTTGAATATGTAGTCATGCCTTTTAGTCTAAAAAATTAACCCGCAGTATTAATGAAATTGATGAATGAAATATTTCAGCAATATCTGGATTTTTTTTGTGGTTTTTGTGGATGAAATCATGCTATATTCAAATACAAGGGATGACCATGTGGAACACCTATCAATAGAGTTACAAATCTTGAGATATCACCGTTTGTATTCCAAATTATTAAAGTGTGTCTTTTGGATAAAAGTGATTTGTTTTATTGGCCATATAATTTCCAAGAAAGCTATTTTTGGTTATCATGAAAATATAGAAGCAGTTATCTCATGGAAAGAACAAAAGAATACCTTTGAGATATAATGTTTTCTTGGTCTACCTGGTTACCACCGATACTTTTTGCATTATTTATCATGACTAGATTCACCAATGACATCTTTGACCTTGAATAATTCTTTATTACAGTGGACAGAGGAATGACAGAGGACATTCCATGAACTAAAATCTCATATTACATCAGTACCTATATTGATTTCTCCAAAATCAGGGAAGGGGTATGTCGTGTACTGTGATGATTCTGGATTAGGGTTGGGTTGTGTTCTCATGTAGGGAGACCATGTGGTTGCTTATGGTTCAAGGAAATTGAAAGTTCATGATAAAACTTACCCAACACATGATTTTTTATCTAGTTGTATTCATTCATGATTTGAAAACATGGAGAAATTATCTATTTGGTGAGAAATTTATGGTTTTAATAGACCAAAAAAGATTGAAGCCCATTTTCTCACAAAAATATTTGAATCTAAGGCAAAGGAGATGGTTGGAACGTCTCTAGATGTTTGGATTTGACTTGATGTATACACCAATAAAAGGGAATTCTGTGGTAGATGCATTGATAAGAATGTCACATTCCTAGTTGGAAAAAGAAGCTTCAGATGAATGGATGTTGATGTCAGTCCTAGCCGGCATGTATGTGGGGTGTGAAAACGAAGGTGATGTTGTGGTTTTATTTTCAGATATGCTTGTCCCGGATATGGTAAATGTGGTCAAATAGGCACAAACATCTAAAAAAATGTCTAGTTATGAGTTTAAAAATAAATGGTGGGGAGACCATTGGGGATAAAAACATAATGGGAGTTCAATTTTCTATTTTAGAGATCAGATGGTTGTACCTATGTCTTTCCAGAAAAAACTACTTCATGATTACCACAATTCGAGATGGGTTATAAATCCAGGAACACAAAAGATGTATAAGGAGTTAAATGTGCTGTTTTGGTGGAGCAGTGTGAAAAGGAAGGATGAAGAGTTCGTCTTGTGATGATTAACTTGTCAGCTGGTTAAAGCATAACAATAGAGACCTATAGGAATGTTTCATTCTTTACCTATCCCTATGTGTAAATGGGATAAGATAGAAATGTGTTTTGTTACTACTCTTCCTTGAACGGTTCAGAAACATGGTGCCATATGTGTGATAGTGGATCATCTTAACAAGATAGCCCATTTCGTCCCGATTTGTTAAAATAATATGGTGGATGATCTGTCAAAAATCTCTATCTGGAAATTGGTAAAGAGTCATGGAATACCAGTTTCAATTGTCTCTGACATAGATTCAAGGTTCACATCTCGATTATGGAAATCCGTACCGCAAGACCTTGGGACTCAGTTGACTATGAGAATGGAATATCATCCTTAGATAGATGGGAAGTCTGACCGGACAATAAAAATATTGGAATACATGTTGCAGGATTGAGTAATAGATTTTTGTGGATCATGGGAGGATCATATACCCTTGGTGGAGTTCTCGTACAATAAAAACTATCAGGACTCGATACATATGGATCCCTTTGAATCATTGTATGAGCATCCTTGTCGTTCCCCACTATACTGGGTGGAAATGGGTAAGACTTTACTAGTTGAGCTGATCCTTTTCCATGAAACAATGGACAAGATCCAGTTGATTTTAAAGAGTATGGAGACATCATAGAGCCATCATAAATCTTATGCAGATCACCGTTGAATACTGTTTTCATTTGATCTAGGTGAACATGTCTTCTTGAGGATATATCAAAGGATTGGAAATAATTAATTGGGAAAGATTAAATGTTATCTCCTACATACAATGGCCCATTCAAGATAATAGAACGAGTTGGAGAGGTGGAATTTCAGTTCACAATACCACCATGGTTTTGTTAGGTGCATAATGTGATCCATGTATCTCAGTTGAAACAGTATCAGCCTGATCCTCACCGTGTGATCATATGGGATAACGTTGAACTAGGGTCAAAGGATTCATTGATACATATCCTCGTATATATTGTGGATAGGAAAGAGAAACCCTTGCTTGGAAAAAACACTGGTCTATTGAGGGTTTTATTATAGCATGGTTAGATTTAGGAAGAGACTTGGTAACTTGAGAAGGAGATGAAAGAGCAATGGTCAGAAATATTTCATATCGGTGAGGGTTTTTTACTTGCCAAGGACGGAAAGATAAATGGTGGGGAGAATTTTGTACCCCCGGTCTCTTGTATGAAACCCTTATATTATGCTTTTTTATGGTTATAAATTGTAATGTGGGTGGATGGGATACTTGGGAGGACTTTGGAAGTGTTTTGGGGGCAAAAGGGGAGTCACACAGGCAGTGCATGGTTTTCTTAACCATGCTACCAAACCCTATGATGTATTCCTCTTGAGGTTGTAGTTCCAACATCTTTAGAGCCTAGTTTTAGAGGCCATGCAAGGGGAAGCCATGTGGGAAGTGGCTACTTGTAACGCCCCGACCCTAGTTGCCTAGAGTCGGTGCATTATTACATAACATTGGCATGATCACAAGAAAGATCAAATCTCGAAAGACCGATTGGTTTAGTATCCTTGGAAACACTAGATATATTCATAAGTTTTACATTACATCATAAAATCAAAAACTACTACAACAACATAATGTTTCCACAGTCCACACTACAATCCCCTCATAATATCCCTGCAGGTCATTCATAACTTACATCTTCACTTCCTGGGAAAAATAAAACATAGAAAAGGGGTGAGCTCAAATGCCCAGTAAGGATAACAATATAGCGGAAACTTTCATCAATAAGAATAAAAATTTAAGGCAATGTATAACTAAAACAAAATCCTTTTAAATATGAACTTTCAACATGGTATGGCATAAATAAAATGAAATAATTCCATTTACTTATTCACATGGATATTCCACTAATCGAATAATCACATGCAAAAATAAATAACCACTTTCATAATGTTGGAATGCATAATGCCAGACTATCATAACCACATAGCCAAGGCCTCGTGCCAAGACTACAAATAAGATTTTGTCAAGGCCTTGTGCCAAGACACTAGTTTGTCTCATGAGACCTACCGATGCATCGAGGAGCTATAGCGGGCTCCACCCGTCACTTATTAAGTCCAATGCATTCCCATATGAAAAGGTTTAAACATAACATAAACATTCGTATTAAAACTAGCATACGAAATGTCAATACTTTCACAATAAACTATGAATGGTATAAAAATAGCACATCCACAGTCAAACATATCACAAAACCTTCAATACAATATAGAAGTTTTGTATCATAATAAATCAACTTCAAATAATCTTAAAATCCATCAAAGGATGTTGACATAGATGAAATCAAAATTCTTTTTAAAGAAATATCTCCTTTTATTTTGAAATCATTTAAGATCCATATAAAATAAAACATTTTCTTTGAAAATATTCTTATAAGCTTGTAAGGAAAGATTTGAAGATTTTATAACGGCGTAAAATAACCGCACCCGCCGTATAAGTTAAAAAAAACATTCTTACCTCAATTCTGTCGAAAAGGTTAAAAAGGACCTTGTTTTGAAAACGACGGAAAGATTCCTTTATAAACCTCTTATAAAAAGTCAAAAAAAGGTATAAATGACTTTAACCCATATTCTTGTAAATAGTAAAAATGTTTTGAAATACATTTTTAAGAAACATGGATGTGGATGATAAAGAGATCCCAGTAGATTATTACATATAAACAACCTCGGATAATGAAGAGATTGTGAAATAACCCTTACCTTGTACTTTTCCTTGGTTGGGGTAGGTTAACCTCCTGTATAATGGTGAAATAATTGTTATTAAATTATACAAGAATCATATATATTAATATGATATCATATATGATCTTTTAACATTGATTTATTAATAATATCTTAGAATTATCATCGTTTCGGGTGTTAACTTACTCATTTTCTTTTATATGTTTTGTTACATAAGCCATGTTTGTTGTATCTTATTCATATCCAGAATGATATCAAGTCCTTAAACATCATTTTTAAATCATAAAATGATAATTATACTTGAATGGATACGATGGAGAATGAATCTCATCGCGTTCGTGGAGACGGTAGTCCGTACATACGCACGAGCGACAATATCATTCTTTTGATATTAAAATAATATATAAATGAATGGTATATCATATATACAGAATCATTAACATGTTATATTTATTATTTACATGAGTTACACATCATTATTATACCCATCCAAATAATATTATATTGAATAACAATTACACCACGACGTGGAGACGGTAAGCCGTACGTACGCACGTATGGTGACATGTTATTCAAAGGGTGGATAGAATACTGAATATGGTTGTACCATACTTATAATAACATCACAGTATATGTGAGATACTGGAGTTATTATTTTAGAATGGTAAGAACAAAGGAAGAAGAAGTGGAAGAAGAAATGAACTTAGAAAAGGGTGGTGAAATCATTACCTCTTCTTCGGGTTCTTCCTTTTGATTTGATCAAAAGGGCTCCTTAGGTTGGCTTTATGATCAAACTAAGGCCTCTAGGTTGTATTGAGGGATGTTGGGAGAGTATTTGGGCAGAGTTTGGCCGAACCAAAAGGCTTTGAAGGTGTGAAGAAATGAGAAGGAGGAGTGCCCTTTTATAAGAGGGGTGAGGGGCACCTTTGGAAAAGCTAGAAATATTAATTTATAATAAATTCATATTCGGTTTACAAAGGCTCCAAAGTTGACTATTCAAAGGATGAGGTGTGGATAGGTCGAAAACAACTCATCCAATAGAATTTAGACAGGTTTGGGTACTTATATTAACCTTATCTTTAAGTATTAACTCTAAGTTAATTAGTTTCACTTTTACAATGTCTCTTTGTATTTTTGATTAATAAACTTACTATATACATCCAAGCGACCCCCAAGTGGTCCATTAATGAGGAACCTATCATAATATAAGTCTCTTGGCCGAACCTTAGATTTTTAGGAATTTAATATCAATTAATAATATAATATTTGTTTTAAGAACTCTTTTATGTCAATTTTGACACTATTCAATAGTTGATTTTTGTGAAACTCCTAACAGATTGATTACTTCGAAAAAAGTCAATTAAATCAATCCTAATATATCATATTATCATAGAAAATTAGTTTAATTCATTAAAAGTTTCATATTATAATTATTTGGGTATTTATAAGATCAATTATTTTTATTTTTCACTATTTTAGTAATTACTGCATCATCATTGTGTCATAAATAAAATAAATTATATAATGTCTAAAAATTATAAATAAAATATCATTATGTAGGAAATCTTTTTAGCTTTCTAATGAATATTTATAATCGAAAATCCAACATGTATAACCCTATGTAAAAATTGTTCTTCTAAAAGATGTAAGCTTATGCCATTTTTATTTTTATTTTAACTTTATTAATATAAAGTG
Organism: Viscum album; assembly: GCA_963277665.1. Taxonomy (NCBI): domain Eukaryota; kingdom Viridiplantae; phylum Streptophyta; class Magnoliopsida; order Santalales; family Viscaceae; genus Viscum; species Viscum album. Next base: position 1,043,955,025 of record OY728166.1, read on the forward strand.
TCCCTACCACATACAAGTGGCTCCAAGGGGTCCCCAAATTGACCCAAGGATGCCCATGGTCGGGTATGTGTCCACCAATAAGGTTAGGACACGTTTTAGGGTAATTTTGTATTATTATAATATTATTTTTTAACCCTTATTTACCGGATTTACCCTTTAACCATGGTAAATAAAATATTTACCATAGTAACTATTCAAAATGTCTAAAAATAAAAGTTACCTATTTACACAATTTGAACATCCTGATTCCAAATATGGAATCCATTTTCCTAAATTCAAAACACAGAAGTGGCAGAAATTAATTTAAAATTAATTCCCGCTGTTAAAACAAAAAGCGTGTTTTTAAGAGATAATAACTATCAAAAGATTGACACTTGTTTATGTTCGGTTTAATTGTAAAATTATGTCCAATGACCAAAATTATATTAAATGGTAAAAATATATTCTAAATATACTTTAAAACCACTCAAATTCATAATTTATCACTATTAATTATTTTGATTAAAAAAGTTGTTTTTAATTAAAATTTAGTAATTTTCACTATTCATCAAAATATAAAAGTTATCCGAAAAGTACCAAAATTTCACCCTAGGATAATTTCGATATTCCGAATCCAAAAATGAAGTCCATATTGAAATATAAAATATATATGATTTCAAAAAGTAGGTATTACTATTTACAACGGCTAGTTTAATTAGTTGTGGTGTGTGTTAGAACTCGAGGTTGCGTACAACACACGCTATCGCATTATTCGAAGGGAAACGTACCGTAGAAGCTTGGGGTGTTACATTCTCCCCTCCTTCAAATAATTGCGTCCTCGCAATTTCTAGGGTATTACTGCATAAAAAGACTCGGGTGGTTCTTCATCATAAGTTCCTCGGGTTCCCATGTTGCCTCTTCCATCTTATGATTCTTCCACAAAACATTTACCAGACGCGTCGTCCGGTTTCTCAGCACTTGTTCTCTCGTATCAAGAATCCTGACGGGCTCTTCGCAATAAGACAGATCGGGTTCCAGTTCTAATTCCTCATAGGTGAGTACATGCGTTGGGTCAGGCATGTATTTCCTTAACAGAGATACGTGGAACACATCGTGAACTTTGGAGAGACTTGGCGGCATTGCCAATCGGTAAGCTACAACCCCAATTCGTTCTAGAATTTCGAAAGGTCCGATGTACCTGGGACTCAATTTACCTTTCTTACCAAAACGTATGACTCCCTTCCACGGAGATACCTTCAGGAAAACATGATCACCGACTTGAAATTCCAAATCCTTCCTTCGATTATCGGCATAGCTCTTCTGCCTACTTTGAGCTGCTTTAATGTGATTTTGGATTACCTTCACCTTTTCCACCGTTTCCTCCACCAGTTCTGGGCCTACAAGTTTTCTTTCACCAACGTCATCCCAACAGGTTGGTGTACGACATCTCTTTCCGTATAACGCTTCATATGGTGCCATCTGAATACTCGAATGGAAGCTATTGTTATAGGAAAATTCTACTAGTGGTAAATATTGATCCCACATACCCTGAAAATCAAGTGAGCAAGATCTCAACATGTCTTCTAAGGTCTGAATAGTCCGTTCTGATTGTCCGTCTGTCTGAGGGTGGTAAGCAGTGCTCAAATGAAGTTCAGTATCCAGGGATTTCTGAAGACTTTTCCAAAATCTTGAAGTAAAACGGGGATCACGATCAGAAACAATCGATAGGGGTACTCCATGAAGTCTCACAACTTCATTAATGTATAGTCTTGCTAGACGTTCCAGGGGTAGATCTTCTCTTATAGCAAGAAAATGTGCTGACTTGGTAAGACGATCAACAATAACCCATATTGCATCGTTCCTTCTAGGAGTCTTTGGTAGCCCCATGACAAAGTCCATTGTAATATTGTCCCATTTCCACTCCGGTATGGGAAGAGGTTGCATGACTCCTCCAGGATGTTGCCTTCCAGCTTTCACTTGTTGACAAACCATACATCTTGACACAAAATCAGCAATCTCCCTCTTCATGTTGTCCCACCAAAAATGTTCCTTCAAATCTCTATACATTTTGGTGCTCCCAGGGTGTATAGAGAAATTGGAACTATGAGCATCATCCAACAATTCCCTTTTTAGATCAGGTATATTGGGAACACAAAGTCTCTTCCCGAATTTCAAAATTCCACCTTCATACGCAAAGTCTCTCAATCTCCCATCATTCACAGCTTTAATCTTCTTTTGGAATTCTTCATCATCAGTCTGAGAACTCTTAATCCTTTCTAGTAAAGATGGTTTGGCAACCATTTGAAAAAGCATTGATGTTTCACCTTCCCTGGTTATTCCCATGTCCATCTTCACTAGCTCCATGAAAATTGGATCCCTTTCAATTCTCATATTGTTTAAAACTCCATGGTCTTTTCTACTCAAAGCATCTGCCACCTTGTTTGCCTTCCCTGGGTGGTAGTGTATCGTACAATCATAATCCTTGAGTTATTCAAGCCATCTCCTTTGCCTCATGTTGAGTTCTTTTTGTGAGAAAATATACTTCAAACTCTTGTGATCAGTATAAATCTCACATTTTTCACCATAGAGGTAGTGCCTCCATATTTTCAAAGCAAAGATCACTGCTGCTAACTCGAGATCATGAGTAGGATAGTTTTGTTCATGAATTTTCAACTGTCGTGATGCATAGGCAATAACTCTATCATTCTGCATAAGGACACAGCCAAGTCCTTTCTTTGATGCATCACTATAAATAACGAACCCATCATTCCCCGATGGTAGAGTCAATATAGGAGCATTGACTAATCTTCTCTTCAGTTCTTCGAAACATTCTTCACACTCTTTTGTCCAAACAAATTTAACCCCTTTACGTGTGAGCTTCGTTAATGGGTTAGCCAATCGGGCAAAATTCTGGACGAAACGTCGATAATAACCTGCCAAACCAATAAAACTACGTACCTCAGTTATACTCGTAGGTGCTGGCCATTCTTGGATTGCCTTGGTCTTAGAAGGATCAACAAATATTCCATCTTTAGAGACAATATGGCCAAGAAAAGAAATCTCCTGAAGCCAGAATTCACACTTGCTAAACTTTCCATATAATTCATGCCTCCTCAGAGTCTTCAAGATAATGCGCAAGTGATTTTCATGATCTTTGTAGGTTTTGGAGTATACCAAGATATCATCAATAAATACCACCACAAATTCATCGAGATACTCCTTGAAAACTCTATTCATCAGATCCATGAATACAGAGGGTGCATTAGTCAATCCAAACGGCATTACAGTAAACTCGTAATGCCCGTACCTGGTTCGAAATGCTGTTTTCGGAATGTCTTCCTTCTTTACACACAACTGATGGTATCCAGATCGAAGGTCAATCTTTGAAAAGTATTGAGCTCCATGCAGTTGGTCAAATAAATCATCAATACGAGGTAGGGGATACTTGTTCTTTATCGTTATAGCATTGATCTCCCTGTAATCGATACATAACCTCATAGATCCATCTTTCTTTTTAACAAAAAGAACAGGGGCTCCCCATGGAGAAACACTAGGGCGAATAAATCCCTTATTACTCAATTCCTCTAGTTGTTTCTTTAGTTCGACTAGCTCTACAGTGGCCATTCTATAAGGGGTCTTCGATATAGGCCTTGATCCAGGAATCAAATCAATAGAAAACTCAACTTCTCGTTCTGGAGGATGTCCAGGTAAATCTTCCGGAAATACATCTACAAATTCTTTCACAACAGGTACATCCTCTATTTGAACATTCCTTTCCTCACCGACAGTTATTTCATTCTCTTCCTCCCCAATAATTGAATTAAGTTGAGCTACTGGGGGTGGATCTAAATAAGAATTAGGTGGTGACGATTCTGCTCTAAAAATAAGGTGTTCCTTATCATTATCATCAAGAATCGTAACCTCTTTCTTCTTACAATAAATCTTCGCATCATAGTCCGAAAGCCTGTCCATACCGAGGATTATATCAAACTCAATCATAGGTATGACGATGAAATCAGCAGATAAAGAAAATTTATGTGCTCTAATGGGGACTGATTCACAAAACTTTGTTGCAACGATACTTCCCTTAGGAGTTTTAACTGACAACTCCCTTATTAAATCAAATTGGAAATATCTAATTTTCTTAGAAAACTGGGAAGATATGAAACAATGCGATGATCCAGAATCAAATAATGCATTTGCTAAACTTGAGGAAACCATTAAATTACCTGCCACCACGTCTTTCGGAGTTTCTACCTCAGCAGTAGTGATAGCATAAGCCTGGCCTTGATCCCTTGGCCTTTTCTGAGGTAAGTTCTCCTGACGCTTAGGACATGCATTTGCATAATGCCCCATCTCCCTGCAATTGTAGCACTGAACGTTGGTAGCTTCCTTCTTCCCCTTGCAATCATGAGCTTGGTGGCCTTTTTCACCACACTTGTAACAGACTCCCATTCCCTTCAGGCAAGCACCGGGGTGTTTCTTCCCGCACTTACCACAAGATGGATATTCAACCTTTCCCTTCTTCCCCTTATTTCCATTCCCAGATTGATCAGCAGGTCTCTTCTTCTCTTTCTTTGCTTTAAAGTCATAAGACTTAGAGAATTCCTTTTCGGTCTTGATAGCACATGAGACAATGTCTTCGTACGATGAAAAGGATTGTGAGACTAATGCTCGACGGAGAAATGGTTTTAACCCATCAAAGAAACGATCAATCTTACTTCTTGGGTTGCGAATATAATCTCCAGCATACCTCGCTAACCTTGTAAAGTTAGCCTCATACTTTGTGACATTCTCATCCTCCTTTTGTCTCAGACTCAGAAATTGCCTTTCCATATCTGCTCGATGGTCGCGAGGAAAGTATTTTTCTAAAAAGAGATCTTTGAACTCCCTCCATTCCATGTTTGATACTTCATCATCTTCCTTTATGTTTTGAATCAATGACCACCATTGATCAGCATCTCCAGTGAGGCGGTAAACTGCCATGGTAACTTTTTCCCTTTCACTACTCCCCAAAGCCTGAAATATTTTCTCTAGGGAAAATATCCATTGCTCAGCTACTAAGGGATTTGTACTTCCATTGAACGTTGGTGGTTGTTGTCTCATGAATCGATCTAACATTGATCCTCCACGCTGCGGATCAGGGTGCTCCATACGGGTAAGGTTATTATTCATAACCTGAGTAAGTTGTCCCAGTACGGTGATTAGCTGATCAGCACCAGTTGCATCACCAGCCCCACTATAATTATCTTGAGCAGGAGGGAAATCCCTACATGGAGTGCGTGCATTGATACGGTTTCCATTTCTTCCACTAGGCGCCATTTCTAAACAATGGCATAAACTAGATCAGTTTATGAATCAAAATACATAATCCCATACTTATAAAACACTTAACATAAATTGAACTATATATGGATATAATCCATAATCATAAATATGTTTTCTTTGAGGAAGTATATACTCATAAACCCTTCATAATGATTTGTAAAGAAAGTGAGAGTTATCCTAAGCATATCCCCCGGGAGTGTCGTAACCAAGAGTGCAGCAAGGCCCGTTGTCGTGCACCAGTTCCCGTTCGAGTCTAGCTCAAAGCGGTGTTTTCGGGTTTTACCCCTAGGTACATCTGTGCCAGAGCCGCCTCTACCTGCTCGTATCCAGACAGGGATGTATTGCTCGCAAAACTCACAAAGTCTCTACAATACCAAAATTCTAGGAAGTTCTTCTATACTAATCCTCAAAGTTCATCTTAGGTCTACGTGCTCTAATCAGAGTTTATCTAAATCTAGCTTCCAAGGTTTGTACTAAACTTCCTCTGATACCAACTGTAACGCCCCGACCCTAGTTGCCTAGAGTCGGTGCATTATTACATAACATTGGCATGATCACAAGAAAGATCAAATCTCGAAAGACCGATTGGTTTAGTAGCCTTGGAAACACTAGATATATTCATAAGTTTTACATTACATCATAAAATCAAAAACTACTACAACAACATAATGTTTCCACAGTCCACACTACAATCCCCTCATAATATCCCTGCAGGTCATTCATAACTTACATCTTCACTTCCTGGGAAAAATAAAACATAGAAAAGGGGTGAGCTCAAATGCCCAGTAAGGATAACAATATAGCGGAAACTTTCATCAATAAGAATAAACATTTAAGGCAATGTATAACTAAAACAAAAGCCTTTTAAATATGAACTTTCAACATGGTATGGCATAAATAAAATGAAATAATGCCATTTACTTATTCACATGGATATTCCACTAATCGAATAATCACATGCAAAAATAAATAACCACTTTCATAATGTTGGAATGCATAATGCCAGACTATCATAACCACATAGCCAAGGCCTCGTGCCAAGACTACAAATAAGATTTTGTCAAGGCCTTGTGCCAAGACACTAGTTTGTCTCATGAGACCTACCGATGCATCGAGGAGCTATAGCGGGCTCCACCCGTCACTTATTAAGTCCAATGCATTCCCATATGAAAAGGTTTAAACATAACATAAACATTCGTATTAAAACTAGCATACGAAATGTCAATACTTTCACAATAAACTATGAATGGTATAAAAATAGCACATCCACAGTCAAACATATCACAAAACCTTCAATACAATATAGAAGTTTTGTATCATAATAAATCAACTTCAAATAATATTAAAATCCATCAAAGGATGTTGACATAGATGAAATCAAAATTCTTTTTAAAGAAATATCTCCTTTTATTTTGAAATCATTTAAGATCCATATAAAATAAAACATTTTCTTTGAAAATATTCTTATAAGCTTGTAAGGAAAGCTTTGAAGATTTTATAACGGCGTAAAATAACCGCACCCGCCGTATAAGTTAAAAAAAACATTCTTACCTCAATTCTGTCGAAAAGGTTAAAAAGGACCTTGTTTTGAAAACGACGGAAAGATTCCTTTATAAACCTCTTATAAAAAGTCAAAAAAAGGTATAAATGACTTTAACCCATATTCTTGTAAATAGTAAAAATGTTTTGAAATACATTTTTAAGAAACATGGATGTGGATGATAAAGAGATCCCAGTAGATTATTACATATAAACAACCTCGGATAATGAAGAGATTGTGAAATAACCCTTACCTTGTACTTTTCCTTGGTTGGGGTAGGTTAACCTCCTGTATAATGGTGAAATAATTGTTATTAAATTATACAAGAATCATATATATTAATATGATATCATATATGATCTTTTAACATTGATTTATTAATAATATCTTAGAATTATCATCGTTTCGGGTGTTAACTTACTCATTTTCTTTTATATGTTTTGTTACATAAGCCATGTTTGTTGTATCTTATTCATATCCAGAATGATATCAAGTCCTTAAACATCATTTTTAAATCATAAAATGATAATTATACTTGAATGGATACGATGGAGAATGAATCTCATCGCGTTCGTGGAGACGGTAGTCCGTACGTACGCACGAGCGACAATATCATTCTTTTGATATTAAAATAATATATAAATGAATGGTATATCATATATACAGAATCATTAACATGTTATATTTATTATTTACATGAGTTACACATCATTATTATACCCATCCAAATAATATTATATTGAATAACAATTACACCACGACGTGGAGACGGTAAGCCGTACGTACGCACGTATGGTGACATGTTATTCAAAGGGTGGATAGAATACTGAATATGGTTGTACCATACTTATAATAACATCACAGTATATGTGAGATACTGGAGTTATTATTTTAGAATGGTAAGAACAAAGGAAGAAGAAGTGGAAGAAGAAATGAACTTAGAAAAGGGTGGTGAAATCATTACCTCTTCTTCGGGTTCTTCCTTTTGATTTGATCAAAAGGGCTCCTTAGGTTGGCTTTCTGATCAAACTAAGGCCTCTAGGTTGTATTGAGGGATGTTGGGAGAGTATTTGGGCAGAGTTTGGCTGAACCAAAAGGCTTTTAAGGTGTGAAGAAATGAGAAGGAGGAGTGCCCTTTTATAAGAGGGGTGAGGGGCACCTTTGGAAAAGCTAGAAATATTAATTTATAATAAATTCATATTCGGTTTACAAAGGCTCCAAAGTTGACTATTCAAAGGATGAGGTGTGGATAGGTCGAAAACAACTCATCCAATAGAATTTAGACAGGTTTGGGTACTTATATTAACCTTATCTTTAAGTATTAACTCTAAGTTAATTAGTTTCACTTTTACAATGTCTCTTTGTATTTTTGATTAATAAACTTACTATATACATCCAAGCGACCCCCAAGTGGTCCATTAATGAGGAACCTATCATAATATAAGTCTCTTGGCCGAACCTTAGATTTTTAGGAATTTAATATCAATTAATAATATAATATTTGTTTTAAGAACTCTTTTATGTCAATTTTGACACTATTCAATAGTTGATTTTTGTGAAACTCCTAACAGATTGATTACTTCGAACAAAGTCAATTAAATCAATCCTAATATATCATATTATCATAGAAAATTAGTTTAATTCATTAAAAGTTTCATATTATAATTATTTGGGTATTTATAAGATCAATTATTTTTATTTTTCACTATTTTAGTAATTACTGCATCATCATTGTGTCATAAATAAAATAAATTATATAATGTCTAAAAATTATAAATAAAATATCATTATGTAGGAAATCTTTTTAGATTTCTAATGAATATTTATAATCGAAAATCCAACATGTATAACCCTATGTAAAAATTGTTCTTCTAAAAGATGTAAGCTTATGCCATTTTTATTTTTATTTTAACTTTATTAATATAAAGTGTCCCTACCACATACAAGTGGCTCCAAGGGGTCCCCAAATTGACCCAAGGATGCCCATGGTCGGGTATGTGTCCACCAATAAGGTTAGGACACGTTTTAGGGTAATTTTTTATTATTATAATATTATTTTTTAACCCTTATTTACCGGATTTACCCTTTAACCATGGTAAATAAAATATTTACCACAGTAACTATTCAAAATGTCTAAAAATAAAAGTTACCTATTTACACAATTTGAACATCCTGATTCCAAATATGGAATCCATTTTCCTAAATTCAAAACACAGAAGTGACAGAAATTAATTTAAAATTAATTCCCGCTGTTAAAACAAAAAGCGTGTTTTTAAGAGATAATAACTATCAAAAGATTGACACTTGTTTATGTTCGGTTTAATTGTAAAATTATGTCCAATGACCAAAATTATATTAAATGGTAAAAATATATTCTAAATATACTTTAAAACCACTCAAATTCATAATTTATCACTATTAATTATTTTGATTAAAAAAGTTTTTTTTAATTAAAATTTAGTAATTTTCACTATTCATCAAAATATAAAAGTTATCCGAAAAGTACCAAAATTTCACCCTAGGATAATTTCGATATTCCGAATCCAAAAATGAAGTCCATATTGAAATATAAAATATATATGATTTCAAAAAGTAGGTATTACTATTTACAACGGCTAGTTTAATTAGTTGTGGTGTGTGTTAGAACTCGAGGTTGCGTACAACACACGCTATCGCATTATTCGAAGGGAAACGTACCGTAGAAGCTTGGGGTGTTACACTACTGCACGATTTTCACACAGTTTTCCTAATTGTACGGTCAAACTGTGCACGAATTCAGAATGAGATCTTTAAAAATATGATCAGAATAAATTTTTCCATAACTTCATCTTTTTTTGAAGAAAAACGTCCCTAAAATGAGACTTTTCTTCTCCTAAGGGAAAATAAGTATCTCCCATCGGTCTGAAGGCGATCCGAAGACTTCCCTTGCTGAATCAAATCTGAATTCTTGAGGTATGTTGTCATTATTAACAATTTTTGAGTAGTTCCGTAGATCTACTTATATATACTTATCCTCTTCTCATGGTTTTTCAGATATACACCCATTATGTGTTGATCTAGGTTTTTGTATGAAAAATATGATGTGATTTGGCTTTGTTCTTAGTAAGATAAGAGATCTAAGGCGGGTTCTTGGAGAATTGACCTGGTTTTATTGTGTGTTCTTTGTTCATTGGCTAGTTTCATCAAAAACATCATGTTAGGAGGCTTATTTCTCAACTCCACATAGTAGTACTAATTGGAATGCTTTCAAATTTAATGTTTTGTATTGAAGTTATTGTGTCATGGTTGATTTAACTCTTCTTGGAAACCCTCTTGAGTGATAATTTTTGAAATCATGGAAATTCACTGTTTGAGTAATTTACTATTGTTTTTTGTTTTCAAATATGGATTTTCAAAGGGGTATTTCTCTGGATTGTTATAACATGAATTAGATTATATTTTTTTTAATAAAATTGAATGTATTATTGAAAATAAATGTGTCTTTGAAATTCATTGTGCTTTGGTTTTCACTAAAAGTTTAGTTTTATTGAAGTAGTTTATTCAGGTAATGGAACTATTTGGAATAAATGGTTTTTGTGTGAGTTCATGCATAACGGTCCCTTAATAAGGGATGAGTACCATTGGGGTACGAGGGACATGACCCTGGATCAGGGCCAGGGGTCATTGGGACACAAGGTAATAGGTTAAGAGACCGCTCATGAATATGGAACTGTCAAACGAAGCATACATGTGTGTGTGTGTTGTGAACTGTCAAATGGGTATGCCAAATGTTGATAAGAATTGATTTTATGATATGATTAGTTTTTTTTGGAATTATATTGATTGAAATTTGTTTTAATTACCTTTGTTTTCACTTAGTAATAATTGGTTTTCAAGATTGTTTCTATTTGGTTATAAACGTTTTTGGTAACTATTTTAGATAAATAATTTTAGAGAATGTTATAACCATTATATCCAAGTAGCGTGAGTGTGGAAGTCATTGGGAAAACCCTACTATGTTTTATACTCACCCATGCTTTGTCATAAGGTTCTTTTGTCAATGATATATTTTGGGACAGGGGAAAAGGTAATGTTTCTCACGTTTTTAGCACTACCTCATGATACTTAGGTTTTTCATTAATTGTGGTTCTTGTAGATAATGGAGACTTTTGGTATCTTGAGAGTACTTGTTTTTATATATGCTATATACATCGATAATTTATGGTATTCCATTTTGGCACACATTGATGTGGTTTTGAGTTACATTAAGTTGTTTAGTTGTCTTTATTTTTATCATGAATCATTTAGTGAATGGTTTGGTGGTGGTTATTTTGGTTTATTGGTTTATTCCATAAAGGGTAAATCATCGACTTCTCGTATTTGAAACCCTTTGGAATTTATTTAAAAAACCAAAAATTCATTAATGAAAATTCCTCTTGGTCTATTTTATTGTCGTCTTATGGTTATGTAAAACATATTCAATTATTTGGTTTTATGATTTGGATTTTAAAATACCATTAAGAATTGCGACCGTTGCTAATATAGTCATTGAACAGTGATCACATGATTAGTATAAATGTAAGGCTTTAACCAATCCATTTACATGGACAAAGGAAGTGATGACCTCATCCTGTAGAATTGCCCCTATGAAGACCATTTTTTAGAACTCGGAAAGGAGGTGGCATCATTGGGCTTCTCCATTGACCAATCCCAATCTGAGCATGAACACATTAAGCTTAAGCGGAACCGACTTCAGGATAAGTGGAAGTTAATAGAGATTACCACCAAAGTGTTGTTATCCAAAATAGTCTTTCACCACCATAAATCTTACCCTTCAGTCTTATGCGGGTGTTATAAGGGGTTATGTAACAAGACCATAACACTATGACTATGTACATTATTTTCTATAAATAATGTGAATTCATTTTATTATTGTTACATTGTAAATAGTTTTTAAAGAACAAATAGTATTTTTTAGTTAATATTCAACTAAGAAAACTATTTTGATGAATGAATGGATTTCTTAATTAAATAATATTTTAATAAAATATTATTAATAAATTACTCTTTATTAAATATAAATGATCATATGATTTTTATGAATACAATTGAAATTTTTATTAAGGTTTTAAAGTTGTTTTTGTCAAAACCTATGAATTTTCAATAATTGTCGGTTTTTATTTCAAAAGAAAAATTTTAAATATTTAAAAAAATTAGATAAAATGAATATTTTTTTTGGAATCACGTCATCGAAATTATCAACTGGTGAGTTTTTCATAATTTTCTGAGATAATCGATTTTTTGGGTAAAAATTCAATACCGTTTAAATATATAATGTGTTTTATGACATAATAATGACCCAATAGTGGTGTAATAAAATACTATAAACATTATGTTATGCTAATATATGTTTTACTATTAAAACAATGTGATTTTATATTTGTTTGATTTATTTTAAAAAAAATTAGTGGACCCTCCAAGACTTATAAAGCATTTTGTCTTTTTAAATTTTTTTCCTTGAGAGTTTGACTCACCTCCACATAATCAACCATATTAATTTAAGAAGTTTGGCCATTGGACTTATATAATATTGTTTTACAGTCCCCTTTGGAAATAACCAGGGGATGGTTTTTGGTTTTCATCAGTTTAATGTGTGGTGTCCCAAACCCAAATAATAATGAATTCCTCCCCCTTTCCTACATAAACACACCCAAGATCCAAATTCCTATTCACTAAAATCCTACTCTCCCTAGAATCCTCCCAAGGTTCCCAAAGCTCCCAATAATCCTTTCTCAAGCCTCTCCCATGCTTTTGGGATCACACTTCCAAGTAAGGGATTTCTTCATTTCTAATTTTGTCCAATATTCTTTATGTTGTTATTTTATTTTTTTTCATTTACAAATGATGGGGTATGATTTTTAACCTCCCCCATACTGACATCTTTATGTTTGGATGATGGGATACCCCTTTTATCCCTCATTAGTGCCCTCCATGTACACCCGTTACCATGCTGAAATTTCATGAAGGATTTATCTCTCCTCTTTTACATCTAAGTAATTCTTTTATATTTTTCATCTAAATTCCATTACATTTGTTGGGAAATGTATCTATTTGACCACTTTACCTTCCATTTTAGGTACATATAATGCGACCCCATTTTCTCTCTCATCAAGCATTTTGATGAATCCTTATGCCACATTGTTATGATACTGAAATTGCAGCACATTTTTCCAAGAAAAGGTCATTGTGTAGTGAATACCATACCCATGTATCTATCAAGGGTATTCACCTTTATGCACAAATACATATTGAATGGTACTTTCATGTATTTATTCCACATTACATAGTTATTGAATAACTTATGATGTTGATTGATTCCATGTTATATGATTCATGTGGCACACTTGTGCATGAATTGAAATGTTTAAGAAGGGTTCAGCCTGATAGTGCTCCAATGCATTGGGTAAAGTATAGTATCATGATACCTCTTGTGCAATGAGTGTTTACTCATTCTAATTCAAGAACAATGAGGGTTTACTCGTGATTCATGCGCAATGTGGGCTTACTCATGCTCTATGTGCAATGAGCCTTGGATCATGTTAATTACATGTTCAGTGTTATTGCCACTTTTCCAGGATATGATTATCATGTTTTATCATTCCTTTATGTTCATGTTTCTCTTATGCTCCATATATATTCCTATTTCTTAATATGTATTATAATCTTCATGTCACTACTTTTTTACTCCCTTACTGGGATTTATATCTCACATTTTTCTTATGCATGTCCCTAGGTAATCCCATGCAATGCTTAGTACGAGGGAATGTAGTGGTCATGTAAAGGAAGATTTCAATAAGATGTTGTGTTATATTTTTTATGTTGTTATTTAATCTTCTTAATCCAAAAAACACTAGACACTCTATCTTCTATGTTGTATCAAGTGATTGTTTTTTGTAATTAATCATGTTTTAGTGTGTAATAAAGAGAAGGGTTGTCATAGATGGTATCAAAGGATAAGATTAGTATTTTTGGGATTAAAATTAGAAAAACCTTGTGAATCCTTAGATACAAGACTAAGAATAATAAAAACATCCCTAAATTTTGGTGGGTATTGAGTTAATGGTTTATCAAACTAATACATCCCTCTCTGGATACGAGAAGGTAGAGGTGGCTCTCGCATAGATTTACCTAGGGGTGAAAACACTGACAAAGAGTTTCGAGCTTGACCTGGGGTATCCAAGTACACGACAATGGGTCTTGCAAAACTCTTGGTTATGACACTCCCTGTGGATATGTTTTTCTAAATTCACATGATAAGTATGAACCATTATTAAGGGAATAAAAAAATCCCCAAAGAATATATGTTAGGTAGTAGATCATGGATAACATAGATTGAAGCCAATAGATTCATAGGTTAGGGAAATAAATGTAACTTATAAGTCATCTGTTTTTGTCTTTGGATTACCCTTTATGTGTTACTCCTAACTATCCATTAATTCCCACCAATGGATGGTAATAAGAGGACTTAGGCTAATAACCGATGTAATGATCTATGTGATGATTGTGCTAATGAGATGCCCAATCAGATAGGAGTAGGAATTTTTATCTTTGTCATGATTATATTTTAGTTAACTCTGGCTTTGAATAGAAACATGGGTCAAGAGGAATGTTCAACACCCCCTATTAAAGAAAAGGTCTCTATCAAGAACTTCATGAGACAAAGACCTTCTAATTTTAATGCATCATTTGATACCCCAATTTTCGAACATTGGATGAACTGCATTGGAATGATATTATCCATCCATCAATGTTTCTAACATGAGAAGGCTCTCTTGGATGCTTATTGTATGGAGGGTGAAGCTCTTCAATGGTGGACATTGATAAAAAATACAAAGCCTGAGGAGGATATCAAGGATTTGGAATGGAAAGATTTCCAACAGATGTTTTTTGATAAATATTTTTCGCACCCCTCCTGCATAAGATGGAAATGGAAATCCTTTCCCTCAAGAAAAAAGACGATCAATCTGTCAGAGTGTACAAGGAAAATGTCACGAGGCTTGCACAATACACCTCTGTCTTTGTCAATACCCCCAAATGCAAGGTTGACCGATTCATTGGTGGGCCGAATCCCAGCCTGCATAAAGTCCTCATGATCTGTGAATTCGACAGCTATGAGGAAATTATCTGATGTACCCTCAAGGTCGAAATGGAGATTGACGAATATTAGGGGTATCATGGGGATAAGAAGCATAAAGTGGATTTCAGTTTTGGCGGTCTGATGGATAAATCAAATGGTTTTAAGAAGATCCATCACCCCACTTGCCAATAGAGAGGAAAGAAGCACCCCAGAAATTACATGAATGGGATGGGGAAATGAAATAGGTGTGGAAGAGAAGGACGCCTAGCTATTAACTACCGACAAGAAAAACCCACGGCTATGATCAAGGACAGGAACAATCCATTTGATTTTCAAAAAATTGTTCATTTCTTCAATTGCAAAGAACCAGGGCATCTTTCAAATCAGTTCTCTAAGCAAAGGGTTTTTGGAGGCAAGCAACAACTTCCAAGGTAGAAAGGGTGATATTTTTCAATCACTACCACCGAAGTGAACCCCAACAATGAAGTGGTGAAAAGTACTCTATTTATTCATTCATGAATAGAAAACATACTTTTTTTATTCAGGTTCTGCACATTCTTTTATATCCCCAATTTTTATTAGAACAATCCAAACAACCCCGAAAATCCTGGAAGTAAAAAAGTTGATGAGTATGGAAAATGGTTAAATAATTGCATCCCATGAATACAACTCCACCCCATTCATAATAGGTGGATTGAACATCCTAGAGAACCTCATCACACTACCTCTAGTAAAATTTGATACAATTCTTGGCATGGATTTTATTTCCCTATATAGAGCCAACATAAATTTACATGAGAGGGAAATCACTCTCCATATGGAGAATCGATCCCCGATTCTATACATATGCAAAGAGGAAGATGAATCTTCTTTAGCTCCATCATCTCAAGTGTGGATATTACTATCCTATGAGCATGCATATTTGGATCATATTATTGAGTCTAAGGAGGCAGCCCTCATTGAAGACATGCCTATTGTGAGGGAATTCACTAAAGTGTTTTCCGAGGAATTGTTTGGTCTTCCTCCTAGAAGAGATTATGAATTCTCAGTGGTTCTTATTCCTAGGTAATTGACAATATCCAAGACTCTATATAGAATTTCTGTTGTGGAGCTTTAGGAGATGAAGAAACAACTATAGGAGAATCTGGATAAAGGGTTTATACGCCCAAGTTCTTCACCAGGGGGTGAACCAATCCTCTTTGTCAAGAAAAAGGATGGGTCAGTGTGCCTTTGCATTAATTATATTGAGCTCAACAAAATCATGATAAAGAAAAAGTATCGACTTCCACGAATTGATGACTTGTTCGATCAGCTGTGTGGAGCACAATACTACTCCAAGGTAGATTTTTTGTTGGGATATTATTAGTTAAGGGTGAAGAATGAAGATATCCCCAATACTACTTTTCATACAATATATGGGCACTATAAATCCATAGTAATTCCTTTCTAACTCACTAATTCTCCATAAATCTTCGTTGAATTGATGAATAAAGTCTTTAAAGATTAACTCGACAAATTTCTGGCAGTCTGTATAGATGATATTCTAATATACTCTAAAAATAAGGAGGATCATGGGGAGCAACTGAGAACTGTACTAGAGACCTTATGAAGAGAGAAGATCTATGAAAAGTACATCAAGTGTGAGTTCTAGTTAAATGAGGTCTTATTATTGGGATATATCATCACAAGTAATGGGATATCTGTGGATCCATCCAAGATATCTGTAATAGAGGGATGGCCATGGAAAACATTGGTAATGGATATTCATAGCTTCTTGGGGGTATCTAGATATTATTGATGATTTTTGATCAATTTCTAAAAATTCTCCAACCCTATTACCAAGCTAATTCCGAAGGGAGTAATGATTTTTTGTAGTGATGAATGTGAAGAGAGCTTTATGGAGTTGAAAGGGAGTCTTATCACTGTGCCTATGCTCACATTACCCATAAGAGGAGAACATTCTATGGTATTCAGTGATGCTTAGAGAAAGGGCCTAGGATATGTGTTGATGAAAAATGAAAAATTTATTGCATATGCTTGAAGGAAATTGAATGTTCATGTGCAGAATTATCCAACACATGATCTGGAGATGGATGCGGTGATATTTGCTTTTAAAAATATGGATACATTATCTCTTTGGGGAGAAGTGTGGAATATGTACAGACCACAAAAGCCTCAAGTATATATTCACACCAAATGTGATTAACATTCACCAATGAAGATGGTTAGAGCTGATAAAAGACTGCTCAATCCATTACTACCATGGGAAAGGGATCAAGGTGGAAGATTCTCTAAGTAGAAAGGACCCATTAATTCTATCATTGATGAGAATTAAAAAGGATCCAATCTTCTTAGATTTGATAAATATGGACATGGGAATCATAAAGGAGGGAACATCATCAATACTTTCACTAATTATTTCTCAACCGTCTCTTTTGGAAAGGTTAAATGTTGCTAAAAATGATGATGTGAGAATTCAGAAGCAAGTGGAAACTATCAGAAAAGGGAAATCCTCAGAGTTAAATTTTAATGAAGAAGGAATTGTTAGATTTCGGAATAGACTATGTGTTAGATCAATTTTGGAGCTGAAGAAGGAACTTTTGGATGATTCACATAGTTCAAATTTCTCTGTTCACCCAGGAAACACAAATATGTATCGACATCTCTGAGAGAATTATTGGTGGGATAATATGAGGAAGGATATTGATGATTATACATTAAAGTTCCTGGTGTGTCTGAAAGTGAAGGCAGAGAGGTAGAAGTCTAAGGGGATGATCCAACCATTGCCCATACCAGCATGTAAATGGGAGAACAACACCATGGGCTTTGTCACTGGACTTCTAAAGACATCCAAAGGAAAAAATTCAATTTGGGTTGTTTGGGATCATATTACAAAGTCTACACACATCATTGAATTTAGAGAGGATTTTTCATTAGATCCACTGGTAGAGATATACACCGGGGAAGTGGTAAGACTTCATGGAATACCACTATATATTGTATCTGATCAAGATCCATGATTCACCTCTAAGTTTTAAAAGAGTCTTCAAAATGCTCTGGACACTAAACTAAACTTTAGTATGGCATATAATACTCAAACTGAAGGCCAATATGAGTGAACTATTCATACACAGGAAGATATGTTATGATCATTTTAAATGGACTTTAATGGAGGATGGGATCGACATCTTCCTTTTATTGAAATCTCCTACAATAACAGTTTCCACTCGAGCATCTGAATGGAAACTTATGAAGCCATGTATGGGAAGACGTGTAGAACACTGAAATGTTGGGTTTATGTCGGTGAGCGTAAGCTACTAGGACCAGAAATGGATGAAGAAATGATGGAGAAGGTAAAAACCATTCAGCAGAATATCAAGGCAGCCTAGATTTAAAAAAAAAAGTGTTATGAAAATAATCGTAAACAAGACCTTGTATTTAAAGATGGAGGCATGGTATTTCTACACATATCACTATGTATGAAGGTCATGAGGTTTATAAATAAGGGGAATTTAAGTCCTAGGTACATCAGCCCCTTTGCGTTTATTGATCATGTTATGGTTGTGGCATATCGACAAGAACTTCCACCTACCATACCCAAAGTACATGATATCTTTCATGTATCCCTCTTAAGGAAGTACATACCAGACCCTTCACATGTACTCTCTTGAGATGTAGTACCGCTAGTGGATGATCTTTCTAATGAGAAGCTACCCGCGACGATCTTAGATTGTAGAGAAATATTTCTAGTAAATAAGACAATGCCTCTGGTCAAGTTTTTGTGAAAAAACCACAAGTATGAATAAGCGATGTGGGAATCAGATGAAGTGACGAAGCAATGTTACCCACATCTATTTTATTATGGGAAAAGTAAATTTCAAGGATGAAATTTCTTAAGGGGGGAGGATTGTAACGAACCATAAATTCATTAATGAAAATTTTTATTGGTCTATATAAATGTCTTCTTTTGGTTATGTAAAACATATAAACTTACTTGGATTTATGTTTTGGATTTTAAAATATTGTTATGAATTGTGACTGTGGATAATATAGCCATTAAACAATGATCACATGATTAGTATAAATATAAGACTTTAACAAATACAGTTTACTCAGAAAAATGATGTGATAGCCTCTTCTAGTAGACTTGACCCGTACAAATCCCATTTGTAGGAGCTCAAAAATGAGGTTTCTTCATTGGGATTCACTCTTGACCAAGCCCAAGCTGAGCATGAACACGTTAATCTTGAGCAGAACCGACTACGGGAGGAGTGAAAGTTAATAGATATTACCACCCGAGCGATGTTATCTAAGCCACACCAAGTGTTTGTCACCATCGTACACCTTACCCATCAGTATTATGCTGGTGTTATAAGGGGCTATGTAACAAGACCCTAACACTATGACTATGTTCATTTTTTTATATAGAATGTGAATTAATTTAATTATTGTTCTTCCAATGGCCTGAAGACCTTCATTTTTATGGATTTTGATAATCCACCTTTCAAGGGTGAGTTGGAACCCTTAAAAGGCCCGTAGGTGTAAGTATTAATGGACCGTAGGCCTTAGAGTAATTCAATGAATATAGGATTCAAACATACCATACAACCTAGACTAACTACATGGAACTTCTCCTCCCCAACATCTTCTTCAGGAAATCATCTCTCTATCATCGCATTGTTGTTGGGCTAGGCTTTCCCGTGTATGCACAGGCTTGTCCCAAAGACAGTTGCCATACCCTCTCATTCTAGCAATCTGTTTAGATTCTTCTATTGTGAAAGATCCTTGCTCCTCCTCCTTCTGAATTTTTTTCCTTTTAGGTAATCTGGTTTGCATCTACAATTAAGGTGACCCGAAGGCCTTGAGGTGGCCCGAATGCCTTACTAATCTGAAGGCTTGGGTGGCCCGAAGTCCTTAAAGGACTCGAGGACCAAATCGGTTTCCCCAAGGCCCAAAAGGGGAATATTCCTTACTACTACAGTGCCACACAGTGCCTACAATAGTTCTCGCTACAGTACCTGCTATAGTTGTGCACATTTCCTTCTACAGTACTACTACAGTACCCAAAAATTAGCTTCTTCCTGGATTTGATCCTGGGTATCCTAGATGCACTAATGGAGTCCTCACCAACTAGGTTGAGGCTCATGTGCTATTGATTTTGTTATTGTTACTTTGTAAATAGTTTTTAAAGCACAATTAATATTTTTATTTAATATTCAACTAAGAAATATATTTTAATGAATTAGTGGATTTTTAAATTAAATAATATTTTAATAAAATATTATTAATAAATTACTTTTTATAAAATTTAAATGATCATACAATTTTTTTGAATTCAATTGTAATTTTTATTAATGTTTGAAAGCTGTTTTTGTCAAAACCCATGATTTTTTTATAAATGTTAGTTTTTAATTTCAAAGTAAAAATTCACATATTTAGAAAATTATTTACATAAAATGAATATTGTTTATGGAATCAGGATGTCGAGATTATCCAATGATGAGTTTTTCATAATTTTTCAGATAGCCAAATTTTTGGGTAAAAATTAAATACTGTTTTAATTTATAATGTGTTTTATGTCATCATAATGACCCAATAGTGATTTAATAAAATACTATAAAAATTATTTTCATCCAATATATGTTTTACCATTAAATAATGTGATTTCAGTTTGTTTGATTTATTTTACAAAGCATTTGTGGACCCTCCAAGACTTATAAAACAATTTGTCTTTTAAAATTGTTTTCCTTGAGAGTGTGACTCAACTCCACATAAGAAACCCTATTATTTTAAGACCTTTAGACATTGGAATTATAAAATATTTTTTTCCACTCAACTTTGGAAAAAACCGTGGGCTAGTTTATCATTTTAATTAGTTTAATGTGTGGTGTCCCAAAGAAAAATAATAAATAATTCCCCCTCCTTTCCTATATAAACCCACCCAAGATCCCACTCCCTCTTCACTCAATGCCTTTGTAGTTCGATCAACCCCTACCCTCCTTTCTCTTTAATTTACCCATGTTTCACCAAGCTCCCAATAAGTCTCTCTCAAGCCTTACCCAAGATTTTGGGATCACACTTCCAAGTAAAGAATTTCTTTCTTTCTCATTTTTTCCAATTTTAATTAAGTTGTTATGCCATTTTGTATTCAGTTAAAAATGTTGGGGTATGATTTCTCAACTCCCCCATACATCACTCTTTATGTTTGGATGATGGGATTCCTCTTTCTCTCTCACTAATTCATCCCATGTACACATGTTACCATGCCAAAATTTTGTGAGGGATTTCTCCCTCCTCTTTTACATCCAAGTAAATATTTTGTATTATGCATCTAAATTCCATTACATTTATTTGGAAATGTATCTACATGACCCTATTACTATCAATTTAATGTACATATTATGATACTCACTTTTCTCTCTCATCAACCATTTTCATGAATCCATATGTCATGTTGTTCTGCTTCCGAAATTGCACCATGTTTTTCCAAGCCATGATCATTGTGTAGGGAATACTATACCCATGTCTATATCAAGGGTATTCACCTTTATTCACATATATATACTCAATGTTACTTCCATTTAATTATTCCACCTTAATTAATCATGGAATTACTTATTATGTTGATTGATTCCATGTTATATGATTCATGTGGGACACAAATGCATGAAATGAAATTCTTATGAAGGGTGAGCCCTTATACCACTCCAATTCATTGGGTAACATATATTATCATGATAAATCATGTGAAATGAGTTTTTCCTCATGCTAATTCAAGTGAAATTAGGGTTTACGCATGATTCATGTGCAATGAGGGTTTACTCATACTCCATGTTCAATGAGCCTTGGCTCATGCTAATTCCATGTTAAGTGTTGTTGCCATGTTTCTATATTATGATCATCATTATTTATCATGAATTTATGTTCTTGTTTATATTTTTATCCATTTATATTCCTATTTCCTAACATGTATTGTAATATTCAGGTTATTCTTGGTATACTCCCTTACTGAGCTTTATATCTAACCCTTTTCTTATGCATGTCCTCAGGTTATCACATGAAATGATAACTATGAGGGATTGTAGTGGTCATGTAAAGGAAGTTTTCCATAATATCTTGTGTTCTATTTTTTAACTTGTTATGTAATGTTCCTAATCCAGAAAGACACTAGACCTCCTGATCTTCTATGTTGTATCAAATGAAGGTTTTATGTAATAAATCATGTTTAAGTGTGTAATAAAGAATAGGGTTGTCATATTTATTTCTAGCCTTTGGCTTCTTGGGGGCGTCTCTTAAGGCCTAGTATTGACTCATTGTACTCTAAAGCCAATGAGAATTGGGGAGTAATTATAGTAGTCCACATGTACGTATAAACTACATTATCATTTTTTTTCTAAGAAAAAATGATATATTTTCTTTTCTTAATGATAAATTTTCCATCAATATCATAATTATTCCAATATATACCACATATACTCATTTCATTTAACTTTATTTCCTTCTATGTAAATCACTAGTGAAAAATGAAACATTTCTCTTCTTGAAGAGGTTGTCCATTGTACACACGATCGACATTATCTTATCACTCACATAATGGAATATAAAAACATATATGTGAAATAAATTTTAAAAAATTACAATTATGTTTGAAATATAATATATATAGTTTAAATCCATTGTTATAATGATCTGTGAGATGTGGTGATGGAAAAATAATGACATCGGATCGCGAGGAAATTGTCCACCATACACAAAAATTAAAATTTCATATCCCATTTGATGAAAGTGGATATGGATTTAGGTTATTAAATTCACATGATAAAATATAAGTATATAGGATATACTAGTGTTATTATATAAAAACATTAAGAGTATTTGAAGGATATTGAAGAATAAATAAAATATATATCCCTGGTAAAGTATGATGCATCTTCTTCGGAAAACCGACGTAAGAACCCAAAGGATTATTATGATGGATTTATGGTGAAAATAATGAATCTTCGTCATTTATTTGGATTTAAGGATGTTATTTTGGAAGTTATTGGCTTATAAAAATTGATTTGAATGTTTAAAGAGTGATGATAATGGTTGCCTTTATAAAGTATTTGAGTGGTAAAATTGTAATTTTTTAAAGGAAAAAAGGTTTACCCAAGTTTTTGCATACCAAAAGCCTCCCAAATAGAACATTCATGAGACTTAGACACTACACAGTTGAGACATGTCCAACCAATATATTATAATCTATTTTTAGGTTATTTTAAATCCTAAATTTTTAGTTTCACCCTCTTGTAAATCTTTTTTTACCTAATCCACAATAATTATTTTTTACTTTTTCACTATTTTTTATGGTTGTAATGCCCTGACCCTAGTTACCCAGAGTCAGTGCATTATTACATATCATTGGCATGATCACAAAAGATCAATTCATGAAAGACCAATAAGTTTAGTAGCCTTGAATGTTATAGATACATTAATAAGTTTTACATTACCTCATAAAAAGGAAAACTAAAATAACATCATTTCTATAGACAACACTAAGATCACATAGACTATCCCTGCAGGTCATTCATAATATACTTATTCGCATCCTAGGAAAAATAAAACATAGAAAGGGGTGAGCTCAGATGCTCAGTAAGGATAACAATATAGAAGAATATTTCATAAATAAGAATAAACATTTAAGGCAATGTATAAAACTAAAAAAAATCCTTTTCAACATAAAATTCATCATAATATATAAAATATAAATCAAAATAATGCCATTTACTTACTCACATGGATATTCTACTAGTCTAATAATCACATTAATATCAACACCCACTTTCATAATGATAGAATGCATAATGCCAGACTTTCATAACTACATAGTCAAGGCCTTATGCCCAGACAATAAATAATATTTTTTCAAGGCCTTGCGCCATGACACTAGTTTGTCTCAAGATACCTACTGATTCATCGGGGAGCTATAGAGGGCTCCACTTGTCACTTACTAAGTCCAAAGTATTCCTCATATGAAAAGTTTAAAACATAACATAAACATTCATATTGAAACTAGCATACAAAATTTCAATACTTTATCCATAAACCATTAACGGTGTAAAAATAACACATCCACGGTCAAAAAAATTACAAACCCTTCAATAAAATATCGGAGTTTTGTATCATAATAAATCTACTTCAAATAAGCTTAAAATCTATCAATGGATGCAAAAATAGATGAAATAAAACCTTTTTTTAGAGAAATATCTATTTCTATTTTGAAATCATTAAAGAAAACATTTATTTTTGAAATATTCTTATATGCATGTAAGGGAATCTTCGACGATGTTATAATGGTGGAAAATAGCCACACCCACCGTTTAAATTAAAAAAAGACATTCTTACCTTAATTTTGTCAAAATGGTTATAAAGGAACCTGTTTGGAAAACGATGGAAAGATTACTTTATAAGAATCTTATAAATGTAAAAAAAGGGTATAAATGAATTTAACCCATCATTTATAAAATAGTAAGACTATTTTTGAAATACATTTTTAAGAAACATGGATGTGGATGATAAAGAGGTCCCATTAGATAATTACATATAAACAACCTTGCATAATGAATCAATTGTAGAATTAACCTTTACCTTGTACTTTTCCTTGGCAGAGGGTAGGTTAAACTCCTATATAATGGTGAAATAATTCTTATTAAATTATAGAAGAATCATATACATTAATATGATATCATATATGATCTTTTAACATTGATTTGTTAATAATATCTTAGTATTATCGTCGTTTCGGGTGTTAACGAAGTCATTTTACATTATATTATTTTTTATGGGAGTCATATTTGTTAGGGATGGGATGTATCTTATTCATATCCAGAATGATATTAAGTCTTTAAACATTATTTTTAATCATCAAATGAAAATTATTCTTGAATTTATATGATGGGGATTGAATCTCATCGCATTCGTGGAGACGGTAATCCGTACGTACACACGACTGACAATATCATTCTTTTGATATTAAAATAATATATAATTGGATGGAATATTATATTTACAGAATAATTATCATGTTATATTTGTTATTTAAATCAAATACACATAATTTTAATACCCATACAAATAAGAATATATTGAATAACAATTACACCACGACGTGGAGACGGTAAGCCATACATACACACGTATGGTGACATATCATTCAAAGAATTGATAGAAAAATGAATATGGTTGTACCATATTTATAATAACATCAAATTATATAGAATATACTAGAGTTATTATTTTATAATTGAAACAACAATGAAAAAGTAAGTGGAAGAACAAAGGAACTTGAAAGAGGTGATGAAATATTAACCACTTCTTCGGGTTCTTCCTTTTGATTTGATCAAAAGGGCTCCTTAGGTTAGCTTTTTGAATAACATAATGCCTCTAAGATGAAGGTATGATAATTGAGAGGGTATTTGGGTAGAGTTTGGCAGAGAAAAATGGCATTGAAGGTGTGAAATAGAGAGAAGGGAGAGAGCCCTTTTATAAGAGGGGTGAGGGGCACCTTAGGAAAAGCTAGAAATATTATATTATAATAGAATAATTTTCTTTTTCTAATGTCTCCAAAACAAATTATTTAAATGATATGGTGGTTATGGGTCTAAAACCACCCAACCAATAGGTTTTAGAAAGGTTTGGGTGACTATATTAACTTTATCCTCTAGTTTTTACTCTTAGTTAAATAGTTTGACATTTACCATGTCTCTTTGTATTTTTATATTATATGGTTAATAAACATACTATAAACATCCAAGAGAACCCCAAGTGGTTAATTAATGATGAACCTATCATTATATAAGTCCTTTTTCCAATCCATAGATTTTTAGGAATATAATATCAATTAATAATATAATATTTGTATTAAAAACACTTTTATGTCAATTTTGACACTATTTGGTATTTTGTATTTGCTAAATTCATAACAGTATTTTTAATTCGAAAAAAAATCATCTAAAAAACCATAATATGTAATATTAACCTAGAAAATTATTTTAACTCAAAAAAAGTCTCAAATTGCATTTATTTGGGAATTTATAATATCAATTATTTTAATATTTCATCAGTTAAGTAATTACTGCATCATCATTGTGTCATAAATAAATTAAATTATTTAATGTTTAAAAAATATAAATAAACTACCATTATGTATGAAATATTTTTATATTTATAATAAATATTTATAGTAAAATTTATCTTATGTATAACCCTATATTTAAAATGTTTTAGTAATTAAACTTTGATTTTAACTCTTTTAACTATTGTTTAAATAATATAATAATAAGTGTCCTAATCTAATACAAGTGAACCAAAGAGGTTAATATTTTATTCCTAAGGTTGTTTCGGGTCGAATTATACTTAACCAATAGAGTTAGGACATGTGTTAGGGTAATTATAATATCATTTTGATGCTTAATTACCATATTTACTTTTAACTGTGGTAAATAAAAGTAAAAAGTTAGTATTCACCAAAAATTATTTTCATCTGATTGAACCACATTTTTCTTACTAATATCAATCGTGTCTCTAAATTTTTTGAAATTATACTCATAGAAGTGGTAAAATTATGTTTTATGTAAATTTTCAAATGCTCCTAGGAGGTGGGTAAAAGACCGTAAAACTTTGAATAAAATTTTTATATGTCTACAATTATTATAAACTGACTCCAATGAATTAAATTGAACTTATATAGGTATTATGTAACTATTTTTACCTAAAATAAATTTAAATACAATAAATAAATATTTAAATAAAAATTCGATTTTAAACTATAACTCAGTGTTTCACTACTCATCAAAAAATAAATGTTTTCAGAAAAATACCAAAAATCCACCATAAGATAAATTCGATACTCCGAATCCAAAAATGAAGTCCATTTTGAAAGATAAATTTTATAGGATTTAAAAAAGTGGGTATTAATATTAATTATGGATATTTTGATTGGTTGTGGTGTGTTAGAACTCAAATTTTCATACAACACACGCTATTGTATTATTCAAAGATAAGTGTGCCGTGGAAGCTTGGGGTGTTACATTATCCCCTCCTTCAAATAATTCCATCCTAGAAATTTCTAGAATATTACAACATAAAAAGACTCATGTGGTTCTTCATCATAAGTTTCTCAGTTTCCCACATTGCCTCTTCCATCTTATGGTTTCTCCATAGAACTTTTACTAGACGAGTCGTCCAGTTTCTCAGCACTTGTCCCTTTTATCAAGAACATTGACAGGCTCTTCAAAATAAGACAAATTGGGTTCTAGTTGTAATTCCTCATTATTGAATACATGCATTGGGTCAGGCATTTATTTCCTCAATAGTGATGTGTGGAACACATCGTGAACTTTGGAGAGACACGGAGGCATCGCCAACCGGTTTGTTACAACCCCAATTAATTCTAAATTTCGAAAGGTCCGATGTACCTGGGACTTAATGTTCCCTTCATACCAAAACATATAACACCCTTCCATAGACATACCTTCATGAAAACATGATCTCTTACCTAAAACTCCAAATCCTTCCTTTGGTTATCTGCATAGCTCTTCTGTCTACTTTGAACTGCCTTAATGTCGTTTTGGATTACCTTCACCTTTTCCATCGTTTCATTCACATGTTATGGGCTTATGAGGTTTCTTTCACCAACATCATCCCAATAGGTTTGTGTGCGACATCTATTTCGGTATAACGCTTCATATGGTGCCACCTGAATACTTGAATGGAATCTATTGTTATAGGAAAATTCTACCATACGTAAATATTGATCCCACATACCTTGAAAGTCATGTGGGCATGATCTCAACATGTCTTCTATGGTTTGAATAGTACATTCTAATTATCCATCAATTTGGGGGTGGTAGGCAGTGCTCAAATGAAGTTCAGTATTCAGGGCTTTCTGAATAATTTTTTAGAATCTTGATATAAAACGGGGATCAAGATCAGAAACAATCGATAGTGGTAATACATGAAGTCTTAAAAATTCATTAATATATAGTCTTCATATCCTTTAAAGTGGTAAATCTTCTCTTATAGAAAGAAAATGTGCTGACTTGCTAAGACGGTCAACAATGACCCATATTGCATCATTCCTTCTAGGAATATTTGGTAGTCCCATGAAAAAGTCCATCGTAATATTATCCCATTTCCCCTCAGGTATGGGAAGAGGTTTCAAGACTTATCTGCATTGTTTCCTTCCATATTTCACTTGTTGACAAACCATAAATCTGGACACAAAATCAGAAATCTCCCTCTTCATATTGTCCCACCAAAAATGTTCCTTAAAATCTCTATACATTTTGGTCCTACCAGGGTGTATAGAGAAATTGGAACTATGAGAATCATCCAACAATTCCCTTTTTAGATCAGGTATATCAGGAACACAAAGTCTCTTCCCAAATTTCAAAATTTCATCTTCACACACAAAGTAACTCTATATCCCATCATTCACAGATTTAATCTTTTTTTGAAACTCTTCATCATCAGTCTGAGTACTCTTTATCCTTTATAGTAAAGATGATTTGCCAACCATTTGAAAAAGTATTTATTTTTCACCTTTCATGGTTATCCCCATGTCCAACTTTACGAGATCCCTAAAAATAGGATCTCTTTCAACTCGCATCTTGTTCAAAACTCTATGATCCTTTCTGCTCAAAACATCTGCCACCATATTTTCATTCCCCGGGAGGTAGTGTATAGTGAAATCATAATCCTTGAGTAGTTCAATCCATATCCTTTGCCTCATGTTGAGTTCTTTCTAAGAGAAAATATACTTCAAACCCTTCTAATCAGTATAAATATCACATTTTTCACAATAGAGATAGTGTCTCCAAATCGTCAAAGAAAATATTAGAGATGCTATCTCAAGATCATGAGTAGGATAGATTTTTTCATGACTTTTTTAGCTATCTTGATCTATATGCAATAACCCTATCATTCTGCATAAGGACACAACTAAGTCCTTTCTTTGAAGCATCACTATAAATAACAAAGCCATCATTCCTTGATGGTAGTGTCAAGATAGAAGCATTGACTAATCTTATCTTGAGTTCTTCAAACAATTATTCACACTCTTTTATACAAACTAATTTCACCCCTTTATTTTTGATCTTGGTTAATGGGTTAGCCAATACGAAAAAAATTTGGACAAAATACCGATAATAACCTGCCAAACCAATAAAACTACATACCTCAGTTATACTCGTCGGTGTTGGACATTCTTAGATTTCCTTGGTCTTAGAAGGATCAATAGAGATTCCATCCTTGGAGACAATATGGCCATGAAAAGAAATCTATTGAATCCAGAATTCACACTTGCTAATCTTCCCATATAATTTATGTCTTCTAAGAGTCTTCAAGATAATGCGAAAGTGATTTTCATGATCTTCGTAGCTTTTGGAGTATATGATGATATCATCAATAAATAACACTAAAAATTCATGAAGATATTCCTTGAAAACTATATTCATTATGCCCATGAAGACAAAGGGTGATTTAGTTAATCCAAAAGGCATTACTGTAAACTCGTAAAGCATGTACCTGGTTTGAAATGCTGTTTTCGGAATGTCTTCCTCCTTCACACACAACTAATGATATCCAGATAGAAGGTCAATCATTGAAAAGTAATGAGCTTTATAAAGTTGGTCGAATAACTCATCAATGAGAGGTAAGGGATACTTGTTCTTTATTGTTATATCATTGATCTCTCTGTATTCAATGCACTACCTCATGGATCCATCTTTCTTCTTAACAAAAATGACAGGGCCCCCCATGGAGAAACACTAGGGAGAATAAATACCCTATTACTCAATTCATCTAGTTGTTTATTTCTTCCACTAATTCCACAGTGGCCATTTTATATGGGGACTTTGATATGGGCCTTGATCCGGGAACTAAATTAGTAGAAAACTCAATTTCTTATTCTGTAGGATGTCCAGGTAAATCTTTTGGAAACACATCAACATATTCTTTCACAATAGGTACATCCTCTATTTGAACATTCCTTTCCTCACCCATTTTTATTTCATTCTCATCCTCCCCAATAATTGAATTTATTTGAGCTACTGGGGGTGGATCTAGATAAGAATTAGTTGGTGACAATTCTGATCTAATGATAAGGTGTTCTTTATCATTGTCATAAAAAATATTAACCTCCTTCTTCTGACAATAAATTTTTTCATTATGATTTCGAAAGCCACTCCATACTGAGGATTATATCAAATTAAATCATGGGTATGATGATCAGATCAACAGATAAAGAACATTTATATTCCCTAATGGGGACTGATTCACCAGACATTGTTGCAATGATACTTTCCTTAGGAGTTTTGACTGACTACTCTATTGTTAAATCAAATTGGAAATATCTAATTTTCTTAGAAAATTCAAAATGTATGAAACAATGTGATGATCCAGAATCAAATAAAGCATTTTGTAAACTTGAGGAAACCATTAAATTACCTGACACTACGTCTTTCAGAGCTTCAACCTCAGCAGTAGTGATAACATAAGTTGGGCCTTGATCCCATGACCATTTTAGAGGTAAGTTCGCCAGAAACTTAGGTCATTCATTCACATAATTCCCCCATTATCTACAATTGTAGCATTCAACATCGACAACCTCTTTCTTCCCCTTGGAGCCACGAGTTTGGTGTCTATTTTCACCACACTTGTAACAAACTCCCATTCCCTTCAGGAAAGTACCAGGATGTTTCTTCCCACATTTACTGTAGGATGGATATTCAAATTTTCCCTTCGTACCCTTATATCCATTTCTAGAGTGTTCGACAGATCTCTTCTTCTCTTTCTTTGCTTTAATGTCATAAGACTTAGAGAATTCTTTTTCATTCATGATAGCACATGTGACAATATCTTCATATCACAAGAAGGATTGTGAGGCTAATGCTCGACAAAGAAATGGTTTTAACCCATCAATGAAATGATAAATCTTACTTCTTGGGTTACTTATAAAATCTGCAGCATGCCTCACTAACCTTGTAATGTTAGCTTCATAGTTCGCAACATTCTCATCCTCCTTTTGCCTCAGACTTAGAAATTGCCTTTCCATATCTGCTCGATGGTCATGGGGAATTTATTTTTCTAAGAAAAGATCTTTAAACTACCTCCATTCCATATTTGATACTTCATCATCTGCCTTTGTGTTTTGAATCAAAAACCACCATTGATTAGCATCTCCAGTGAGGAGATAAACAACCATGATAACTTTTTCCCTTTCGTTACTCCCCAAGGCGTGGAATATTTTCTCAAAGGAATTTATCCATTTCATAGCTATTAATGGATTTGTACGCCATAGAATGTTGGTGGTTTTTTCCTCATGAATTGATCTAAAATTTATCCTCCATGCAGTGGATCAGGGTGATCCATACGGGTAAGTTTATTATTCATAACCTGAGTAAGTTTTTCCAGTATGGTGATAAGCTGATCGGCACCAGTTGTATCAACAGCTCCACTATAATTATCTCAAGTAGGAGGGAAATCCTTTTGTGGAGTGAGTGCATTGATACGGTTTCCATTTCTTCCACTAGGCTCCATTTCTAAACAATGTCATAAACTATATTAGTTTATGTATTGAAATACATAATTGCAAACATGTAAAAATCATAACATAAATTGAATAGTATATGGATATAATCCATAATCATAAAAAAATATTTTCTTTGAGAGAATATATACTCATAAACCCTTAACAATGATTTTTAAATAAAATGATAATTATCCTAAACATATCCCCTAGGAGTGTCGTAACCAAGAGTGCAGAAAGACCCATTGTCGTGCACTAGTTCCCGTTCGAGTCTATCTCAAAGCGGTGTTTTCAGGTTTTACCCCTAGGTACCTCTGTTCCAGAGCCGCCTCTACCTGCTCATATCCAGAAAAGGATGTATTGATTTGAAAACTCAAAAAATCTCTAAAATAAAAAAATTCTAGGAAGTTATTCTATACTAGTCCTGAAAATCTATCTTAGGGTAATGTGCACAAATCAGAGTTTATCTAAATCTAGATTCCAAGGTTTGTACTAAACATCCTATAATACCAATTGTAATGCCCCGACCCCAGTTACCCAGAGTCAGTGTATTATTACGTATCATTGGCATGATCACAAAAGATATCATCTCTAAAGAAATATTAGTTTAGTAGAATTGGAAATATTAGATACATTCATAAGGTTTACATTACATCATAAAATGGAAAACTAAAACAACATTGTTTCCATAGACAACATTGTTATCCCATAGACTATCCTTGTAGGTCAGTCATAATATAATTCTTCTCATCCTGGGTAAAATAAAACATAGAAATGGGCGAGCTCAGATGCTCAGTAATGATAACAATATAGTGGAAGCTTTCATAAATAATCATAAACATTTAAGGCAATGTATAAAAATAAAACAAAATCTGTTTCAACATAAACTTCATCATAATATAGAAAATATAAATCAAAATAATTCCATTTAATTACTCACATGGATATTCTACTAGTCTAATAATCACATTTAATATCAATAGCCACTTTTATAATGATGGAATGCATAATTCCAGACTTTCATAACCACATAGTGAAGGCCTTGTACCGAGACTAAAAATAAGATTTTTTCAAGGCCGTGTGCCAAGACACTAGTTTGTCTCATGAGACCTATCGATGCATTGAGGAGCTATAGCAGGCTCCAACCGTCACTTAATAAGTCCAATGAATTCCTCATATGAAATGGTTTAAATATAATATAAACATTCATATTAAAACTAGCACACAAAATGTCAATACTTTATCCATAAACTATGAATGGGGTAAAAATAACACATCCACATTCAAACATATCACAAAACCTTCAATACAATATGGATGTTTTGTATCATAATAAATCTACTTCCAATAATCTTAAAATCCATCCAAGGATGTTGACATAGATGAAATCAAAACCCTTTTTTAGAGAAATATCTCTTTCTATTTTGAAATAATTTACGAATTTTTTTGAAAATATTATTATAATCTTGTAATGGAATCTTCCATGATGTTATAATGGCAGAAAATAGCCACACCTACTGTATAAGTTAAAAAAATACATTCTTACCTTAATTTTATCGAAATGGTTTAAATGACCTTGTTCGGGAAATGATGGAAATATTCCTTTATAAACATATTATAAAAGTAAAACAAGGGTATAAATGAATTTAACCCATATTCTATTCAATAGAAATAATTTTTTGAAATACATTTCTATGAAACATGGTTGTGGATGATAAAGAGGTCCCAGTAGATAATTACGTATAAACAACCTCAAATAATGAAGAGATTATAGAATTAACCCTTACCTTGTACTTTTCCTTCATCGACGGTAGGTTAACCAACTATATAATGGTGAAATAGTTGTTATTAAATTATACAATAATCATATACATTAACATGATATCATATATGATCTTTTAACATTGCTTTGTTAATAATAACTTAGTATTATCGTCATTTCGGGTGTTAACCGATTCATTTACCTTTATATTATTTATTATGTGAGTCATATTTTTTATGGATGGGATGTATCTTATTCATATCTATAATGATATTAAGTCTCTATAAATTATTTTTAATCATAAAATGAAAATTATCCTTGAATGGATATGATGGGGGATGAATCTCCTCGCGTTCTCGGAGACGGTAATCCGTACATATGCATGAGCGACAATATCATTCTTTTGATATTAAAATAATATATAATTAGATGTTATATCATATATAAATAATCATTATCATGTTATATTTTTTATTTACATAAATTACACATCATTATTATACCCATCCAAATAATAATGTATTGAATAATAATTACACCGAGACGTGGAGATGGTAATCCGTATGTACGCACGTATGGTGGAATGTCATTCAAAGGATGGATAGAATAATGAATATGGTTGTACCATATTTATAATAACATCACAGTATATATAATATATTGGATTTATTATTTTATAATGGAAACAACAAACAAAAAGGATGTGGAAGAACAAAGGAACTTGAAAGAGGTGATGAAATAATTACCCCTTCTTCGAGTTCTTCCTTTTTATTTGATCAAAAGGGATCTTTAGTTGGATTTATGACTAAAGTAAGGCCATTAAGATGAATTTAGGATAGTTGATAGGGTATTTGTGCATATTTTGGTCGATCCAAATGGCTTTGAAGGTGTGAATTAAAGAGAAGGGGGAGTGCCCTTTTATAAGAGGGCTGAGGGGAACCTTAGGAAAAGCTAGAAATATTATTTTATAATAAACTAATTTTCGGTTTCTAATGGCTAAAAAAAAATTATTTAATGGATAAGGTGGTTATGGGTAGAAAACCACCAAAAATATATGTTTTAGACAGGTTTGGGTCACTATATTAACTTTATCTTTTAGTTTTAACTCTTAGATAAATAGTTTTACATTTACCATGTCTCTTTGTATTTTTATATTATATGGTTAATAAACATACTATAAACATACAAGAGAACCTCAAGTAGTTCATTAATGATACAACTATAATTATATAAGTATTTTGGTGGAAACATAGTTTTTATAAATAGAATATAAATTAATAATATAATATTTGTTTTAAAAATGCTTTTATGTCAATTTTGACACTATTTGACGTTTTGTTTTTCTAAATTCTTAATAGCATTAATACTTTGAACAAAATTCATCTAAACTACCCTAATATGTAATATTAACATATAAAATTAGTGGAATTCATAAAAGTCTCAAATTACAGTTATTTGGATATTTATAATATCAATTATTTTAATATTTCATTAATTAAGCAATTATTTCATCATCATTGTGTCATAAATAAATTAAATTATTTAATATCTAAAAAATATAAATAAAAATAAAATTATGTATGAAATAGTTTTAAATTTATAACGAATATTTATATTCGAATTTATTTTATTTATAACCCTATATTAAAGATGTTTTAGTAATTAAACTTTTATTTTAACATTTTAACTCTTCTTGAAATAAAATAATAATAAGTGTCCTAATGTAATCCTGGTGGAAAAAAGAGGTTCATATTTTATTCATAAGGCTGTTTTTGGTCGAATTATACTTATCCAAAAGAATAATTACATGTGTTAGGGTAATAATAATATCATTTTTACCCTTAATTACCCTATTTACTTTTAACCATGGTGAATAAAAGTAAAAGGTTATTTTTCACCAAAAATTATTTTCATCTTATTGAACTAAATTTTTCATACTGATATCAACAATGTCTCTCAAATTTTTGATATTCAACTCACAGAATCGGTAAAATTATGTTTTATGTAAATTTACAAATGCTCATAGGAGGTGGGTAAAAGATGGTATAAAGTTCAATAAAATATTTATATATAAAAAATTATTATAAAATGACTCCACTGATTTATATTTAACTTATATAGTTATTATGTATCTATTTTGACCTAAAATAAATTTAAATAAAATAAATAATTATTTAAATAAAAATTCGGTTTTAAACTATAACTCTGGGTTCTTCCATTATTCATCAAAAATTGAATGTTTTCAGAAAAATACCAAATATTCACCCTAAGCTAATTTCTATACTCAGAATCCAAAAATGAAGTCCATTTTGAAAGATATAATTTATAATATTTCAAAAAGTGGGTATTACTATTCATAACGGCTAGTTTGATTGGTTGTGGTGTGTTAGAACTCGAAGTTGCGTACAACACACACTATTGTATTATTCAAAGAGAAGCGTACCGTGGAAGCTTGGTGTGTTACAATAGTACCAAATTAATTTGAATTTATTAGATAATATAAATTTAATTATTCATAATATTCAATCAATTTTACAAAATCCCATTTATAGAAGATGAAAATTTTAATTTAAAATTATACATGAAGAGGTGAGAAAAAAGTGGGTTTCTGAGAAGTGTGTTTTTTAATTAGAAATTGATTTTATAATAAATATATAACTTTTAAGAATCAATATAATAAATTAAATTAATATTTATAGGTATATAATTTTTAAATTTCTTTTAAATCATTCAAAATTTGTGTTTTTTAATCAATTAAAATAGAGAAACATTATATACTTCAAAAACATTTTTAAAAAAATCATAGTTTTAAAACCAAAACGTACATTATACTAAAATCCAAAATGAATTTAATTAATATAAAATTAAGATCATTAAATATAAATAAACAATAAATAATCTACTTTAAATCCTATTCACAATATAATTGTGCTTTTAAATTACTTATTTTATAGAAAAGAAAATATAATTTTACAAACTATCAGTATTTTTCACTACTCCCTAAAAAATATGTCTTTTTCAAAAAAAAACCCTGACATTTGACAATAATATAATTTTTATATGATGATTTAAAAAATTATATTTAATTTTTAAAATTAAAATTATAAATATTATTAATTAATCATTCAAATAAAACATTTTAATAAACTATTTTTAATTAAAAAAATTAATTTTTTATATAAAAAATTTACAAAACATTTTTGTGATGAATATAAATATATAATTCATATTAATAAACATAATATAATTTATCCCATCATTACCTAGTTTGTTACACCAATTAAACTCTATCTCGTTTGATCTTCACAATCTATTTCTTCCTCTTTTAAAAAGTATTATATTTCCGCAATTTTAGGGTGTCGGATTTCAAATAATGAATTTTAAATATATTTTCCTTCTATGATCCTTTGTTTTACCATCCACTCGACATTTACTTCTATTATTCTTTTAATTATCCACTATGGAATGTTTTTTGAAAAGTAAAATCTTTCAAAATATTTCATTTCAAAATTTTGAAACTATCTTTTTACAGGGACACATAAGGAATTATTTTTATTATATTATAATAAAATTTTTGTGAAATTATCTTATAGGTTTTTTTCTATGTTAACACATTATTTCATCATTACAACCATTATTTTAAATAAATATTCATTATCATGTTTTATATTTTTTTTTTCCAAATAAACCTAATTTGTAATGGTTTTAAAATTAAAATGTGTATTTCCCATTTTTTCTAAAATGTATTTAATAAATGATCTTAAAATTATAGTTTACATATATTTCAATTCCCTCAATTAATTTCTATCATATTCAATAGTGATTCCATCCACATTTATTCTAGGTATTTCTTATGTCTATGTTGTGTATGATCATGAAATAATTTTCATTCTTGGGTTAATTATGCTAGATAGAATTTCGTATGATATCCTTTTATGGAACACATATGCATCTATATGATATAAATATATAGGTTACACCTTAATAGTGCTGTAATTAATTGGGTAGATAATTAATATCTGGATATTTCATTTTGTTGATAAAATGGAAACATTCATTGGTAAGGTTTATTGATTCCTTGGAAGAATACATCGGAAATTTTTTATGATACCTTGGTGATTAAGATTGGTAACATAAATTTATGAAACCGTAGTGATGAAATTTGGGGATATGATTATTAATTTATTAGGTTTATTTTGTAGCCAAATTTCCAAGTTATACCTCATGTTCTATTTTTCATATTAATCATCATGTTCATATGTTCTTATTTATATGTTATTCCCCTCATTTTTCCTATTATATCAGTATTCTATGATAACAATATTCTTATGGAAAAATAATCATTAAATGATTCTAGGATTATGAATCCATGTTATATTGGGTATAAATATTTTGTGTTGTATTCATATTCCTTCATTATATTCTGATACCCATATGATCACAATATGTATGCTTATGATCCAATATTGTTATTGAATTTTCTTGAAATTAAGAGATTTTATTCTCACTCATTATTATGTTTACACTTACCTATGTTATGAATAAAATTAAAATTAATTTTACTAATTTAAGAGTATTTGTGTTTAGTATTTATAGGATATGTTTTAGTCATATTATGGATTATTTTTTTGTTAATAAAGTTGTAAAAATGTCCATATATTGGGAAATACATGGGCTTTATTCATTAATGATTCATCCTAACTTTATAAAAATAAAAACCTAAATGATAAAGGAATGTGTGAAAATACATTTTTTGTAATAAATCATGTAATTTTGAGATAGTCATGTCTTGTATTTCATAGTTACTATTAGAGTAATTTTTCATGACATTGTAGGTTCTGTTGTTATTGGTTGAAGATAATTTAGGTGTTACAACTTCATTAAGGGATGATAAGTTAATATTGATTATAATTTAAAATATAAAAATAAAAATTTTGGTTATTTATGGTAATACCTTTTAAAAAATGTTTATCAGAAATTTTTATGAGATAATATTAATGAAAACCATAGAGATAAGTCAATGTATAGGATAATATCCAAATGTTTCGGTATAATAGAGATTTTGTGGTTTCCTTGAAATTAAATTTCTCTTTGGATACTAGAAAGTTTATGTGGCTATATGATAGATTCACCAAAGGTTAATCACCATAATAATTAAGGTTGTGTAACACCCAATTTTGTTATGAAATATGTTTTTCAAAAAAAAAATTAAAATTATTTGATTGGTTTCATTGCATGATACAACATGTTATGATTGCCTCATTTGAAAAATCTTACTAATATTATGCTATAAAAAACACTTATAATAGATTTTATTATGTGAAACACTTTGTTTTTATTGTGTTACATATAATAATAAATTCATTTGACAACTTATGTTACCTGCAAGGCCGAGTTTTACCAAACTATAATATACTATTTATATTATTAAAATATTATTATAGTTATCACCAAGCCATTGGAATTGATGTTATGAATAAAAATAATTAAATTATTAAACTATCTATTACACATGTATATAAGATTAATTATTTGGTTATATATTATTTAGAAATGAGAGTTAGAACTATTTGAAAATAATGAAATTTATGTTCTAAAAGAATATTTCTCTATGAACAAAATTTTTTCATCTAAATAAATTTAACATAAAAATTTTGAGGAAGTATTTTTTTATATATATAAAGTATATATTCAATAAAATATTTACCATTCATATTTTGTGTTTTCTATTCAACTGATAAGAATAAATCACAAATTTATGCATAAAAAGATGTATTTCACTAAAATAAAGTTTTATCGCCTTTTAATAGAGCCCTTGTTTTAAATATAAATTTTGATACTTTTGTAAATTTTATTTTACAACATAAAAATAAATATTTAAAGAGTTATTTAAAATTTATCTTATGGTGAAATGTTTGTATTTTTATGAGAAGTTTCATTTTTTGTGGGCTTCTATGGCTGGCCCTCCCAGTCTGATAAGTGGAAATCTTGGGATCTTCTTTGCAAACTCCGTCGTGATCTACCAAGCCCCATTCTGTTTGGAGGGGAATTTAACGAGATCCTTTTCCAGAAGGAGAAAAAAGGTGGAGTTGTGCGCTCCTCCATGTCTATGTCTGATTTTAGTGATGCTATCCTTAAGGCAGAGCTGATGGACCTGGGTTACACGGGTAATCCTTTCACATGGTTCCGAGGTAGTTCAGATGGAAATCGAATCGCTGAACGTCTGGATAGATTCTTTGGCTCAATGGATTGGATGAACCTCTTCAAAATGTACCATATCAGACACCTCACGTTCAACTGCTCGGACCACTGCCCAATTGTCATTAACTGCACCCATAATGAGCACGTTACTAGTTCCAGGAAACCATTCAGATTCGAAAGCTTCTGGTCAAAAGATCCCGAGTGCGAGGCGGTAATCCGTTCAGGTTGGAAGAATGGGCAAGCTGATCTGAGAACCAACCTTCTCCGCGTGGCGTCGGATCTGAAGACATGGAGCTACTCTAAATTCTGTCACCCGGACCGGCAATGCAATTTTCTTGAAAGGAAGATTGGCTATCTTCTTAGCAAACCCCCGTATAGCAGCATTCTCTCCAAAATTAGTGAAACCCAACGAGAGCTGGATGTTTCCCTGCGCAATAAGGAAGGTTTTTGGGCTATGCGTGCGCGTGATATTCATATAGCAGAAGGGGATGCTAATACATGTTATTTCCACCAGAAGGCTTCAGCAAGATGCCGAAAAAACTTTATTTCTGGCATTCTAAAATCAGATGGTAGTAAAGTGTCTGACACAGGGGGAATCCAAGAAGCATTCCTGAGCTATTTTCAGAAGCTCTTCTCTGCAGGCCATTCTAACATTTCTCCTGAGATTGAGGACTGCATCAAACCCGTGATTTCTGACGATATGAATAGACAGCTTTCTAAAGATGTGACGAATGACGAGACTCTTAAGGCCTTAAAGCAAATCCACTCTACGAAGGCACCGGGACCAGACGGATTCCATGCCCTCTTTTTCAAGAATTACTGGCACATCATTGGTCCAAACATATGCAATCTGATGCGGGATATTTGGGAAGGAAAAACAGACCTGTCTTCTATTAATGAAACTATTCTTACCCTCATTCCTAAGATGAAAAATCCGCAAGGGGTTTCGGACTTTCGACCTATCAGTCTGTGCAATGTTTCGTATAAGATCTTTTCGAAGATCCTGGCGAATCGGTTGTGTCCTTGGCTACCCGACGTCATTTCAGAGAACCAAAGCGCTTTTGTGGCAAAAAGGTTAATCACTGATAATGCCATTATTGCTCATGAAATTTTCCATTCCATGAAAACTCGAACACGAGCAAAGAGAGGGATAATGGCTTGGAAATTGGATATGGCTAAGGCCTATGATAGAGTGGAATGGAACTTCCTCGAATTTGTGATGCTCAAGATGGGTTTCTGCACCAAATGGATTGACATGATCATGCAATGCGTCTCGTCAGTATCCTTCTGTATTAATGTCAACGGGGTGCTCACCCGAGGCTTTTCCCCATCCCGTGGGCTTCGCCAGGGAGACCCTCTTTCACCCTTCCTCTTTATTTTGGTGGCTGATGTGTTTTCTAACCTCCTTTCCAGGGCAGCTTCGCTTTCCATAATTCATTGGGCGAATGCGTGCCGCAAGGGCCCTCCGATTTCCCACCTCTTCTTCGCTGATGATTGCCTTCTATTTTCTCGTGCTACCCCTAATGAGTGTACTGCAATCTGTCAGGCGATACAACAGTATGAACGGGCTTCAGGACAAATGATCAACCAGAGTAAATCAGAAATTTCTTTCAGCTCTGGAGTCCCCCAGCCGAAAAGAGAAGATCTCTGCTCTTTAGCACGCATTCCTGGGGTAGATAAGCACCAGAAGTATCTTGGGCTCCCGACGGTGGTTGGACGGTCAAAGAAAGAAATCTGTTCAGCTATTGTGGATCGAATTGAAAGAAAAATACAAGGTTGGACCCTTAAAAAAATCTCCAAGGCCGGGAAGGAAGTCCTCATCAAGGCGGCACTTCAATCTGTCCCCAGCTATTTGATGTCTATTTTTAAACTTCCTGATGTGGTGCTTTCAAAGATTCAATCCAGCACATCTAACTTCTGGTGGGGTCGAAAGGACGGAAAAAATAAAGTCCATTGGATCGCCTGGTCTGCTCTCTGTCAACCAAAATCTGAAGGCGGAATGGGCTTCCGGGACCTTTCTCTTTTTAATGATGCTTTGCTGGCTAAACAAGGCTGGCGTATGATTAATAACCCATCATCCCTATGCACACGAGTTCTCCGGGCTAAATATTTCCCACATAAGGATTTCTTGGATTCCCATCTTGGCTTTCGACCCAGTTTTCTCTGGAGAAGTATTTGGGGTGGTCATAATCTGCTGAGGAAAGGACTTGGCTGGAGGATTGGGAATGGTTTAACGGTCAAGTTGTGGACTGATCCCTGGCTTATTGATCAGACAGGCACGAAGGCGTCATCCCCTTTTTTTCCAGGATCCGAACATGCCACAGTTTGTTTTCTTTTTGATGATCAAGGGGTGGGATGGTGTCTGGAAAAACTGTTCTCATGGTTTAATGAGAGGGATAGGAGAATTATTCTGAGTATCCCCTGTGTGCCAGACGCTGGGCCAGATCATCTCTACTGGATAAACGATAGCTCAGGAGAGTATACGGTGAAAGCTGGTTACCGGCGAGCTCTGACTGCTCAAATAACAGAAGGAGATGCGAGGCCCTGGACATCAATTTGGAAGCTTAATGTTCCCCCTAAAGTTCGCTTTTTCTGGTGGCAGGTGTGTACCGGTATCCTTCCAACTAAGAGCCTCCTTGCCTATAGACACTTTTCAAACGACAACTCATGCCCTTTTTGCCCTTCTGTGACTGAATCCCCTCTCCATGCTCTTATTCAATGTCCCGGGGCTCAGGAGGTTTGGAATGGTTGGGGATCAACTATAGAGTTGTCCCTAGACGCCACCTCAGATCTTACATCTCTCCTGATGCGATGGTGCTCCTCCTTTTCGCCGGCTAAAGCAGTCGCCCTGTGCATTTTGACTTGGATTATCTGGGATAGGCGGAACGAGGCCATTTTCAATCATTTCCGGAGGCCCCCCAGATTTTGGATTGACTGGGCATTGTCATGGATTGCAGTTTGGCAGAACCATCCTGAGCAACAAAGACTTTTCACCCCCTCTCCTCTCCCCCAACATTGGTGCCCCCCACCGGAAGGGATTCTTAAGATCAATGTGGATGCCTCTCTCCCTAAGGATGGCCCAGTTGGACTAGGTTTACTGGCCCGAGACATCCTGGGAAATCTTATTGCTGCCAAATACGATGCACGTTATGCACTTTGGGAGCCCTCAATCGCGGAGGCTGCCGCCATCCTTGCTGGGTTAATCTTCGCAAAAGATCGCGGTTGGGATTCCATTCACATCGAATCCGACTGTCTCACTGTAATCAATGCCATCAATCTCACTGACGGCGGGCTTAAACCTTTCGGCCCCATTATCCGGTGTATTCACGCGCGGAGACAAGGCTTCAATTCCTGCAATTTATCATTTATTAGAAGGGAAGCGAATGAAGCCGCTCACAAGATGGAAGGCATTGGCTTTCCTTACGAGGATTTGCTTTGGTTCAATCATTTTCCATCGTGGTTATGCTACTGTATTTCTGCTGATCTCCATCATTAATGGATCCGTCTTATTTTGTCAAAAAAAAATTATGTAATTTTTTTAATTAATAATTAGTTCACTTATACATCAAAAACTACAATTTAGGTAATTTTAATCAATTAAACATTGAAATTGTATATAAAAACATTTCAATCTTGTAAACATTTTCATATAAAAAATCTTTTGTTTTTTATCGTATGAAAGATTAATTTTAAATTACTTTACACCACTTCTATGATTGGAATTTTAGAAAATTTATTAAATCTTTGGAATCATCATAATTAAAATTTTCAAATAATTTAAACCAAACTTTTTACCAAAATGATTTTCGAAAACAGCTAAAATTAATTACAGCAATTAAGAGAGAAATTAGTTTACTATAAGACTAAACATTAAACTGAAGGAGAAAAAGGCCTAAAAATTTGACAAAACCCATTTTATGGAAATATTTATAAAATTACCCAAATTTGATAAAAATTGGGTCATTATTTGAGGCACATGGTGTAAGGAAAACCTCCCAATAGTGTTTACCTTTTTGTATTTACAAGAATTTAACTCCCCCTCAACCATAAAAGGGTAGTCACCCCCCCCTCACTACATCATACATCAAGATCCTTTTGGTTAAGAAAATACATATATAAATAAATTAAAATATTCCCCTATATAAACTTTTAATTCTAATGTTTTTCTGTAATCCATCCAAGAAAGTCCTTTGGTGCAAACCAAAAGGAGATACTCGAAGAAAAGGTAATGTTCATCAGCCTGATTTTTTATTTGGTATCCTTCTCTAATGCATTAGATTATTATTATATAATTATTTTATTACAAAATATATATTTTATATATACTAATATGTTATTATGTTAAGTTTATGACTTAAAACATCACGCACTTCCATTAAATGAGATACACAATCATCGTTCGAGTGTACCGTATACTATGGCCTAGTGAGTTGATGACATTTTTTTCCCATTACCACCTCTCAATGTTGGGAATAATGATGGATTTATAGTTTATATATTATATATATTATTTTTATGTCATATTTTTTCTTATGGAATTATTACATGACATATAACTCCATGCATTCTTTTTTTGAGAATACGATAACGTCGTTTGAGTGTACGGTGGACTACAACCTCATGAAGTGATGTGATTCATTCACAATTTACATGGAATGTGTTATATATGGGTTTAATATATATATATATATGATATATATAACATAAAAAATTATACTGTAATGACAATATATATATATATAATTTACTCTTCCTTCGATTAATACAATAAGAAAATGGAAACAGCCCTCATGCGTACATACAACC
This sequence comes from Viscum album, assembly GCA_963277665.1. NCBI lineage: Eukaryota > Viridiplantae > Streptophyta > Magnoliopsida > Santalales > Viscaceae > Viscum > Viscum album. The sequence continues at coordinate 1,043,999,324 of OY728166.1, forward strand.
TACTATCTTCCCAAATGATGTATTTCATTTAGTGTATCTATATATTATATATTATTATAAATAAATATTAAAATAATTTATATTATATTTATATCATGGTTTAGATTTTTTAAATGATTAAATATTGATAAAATTAAGATGACAAAAAATAAAAATCCAAAACATATATAAAAAAGTAGTTATTACACAAAACGTAACTTAAACATGGATTTTTTAATAAAATGGTAATATAGAGTCCTATGTAAATAATATATTATATCATATTTATGAATATGGTTCTATTATAGTTTTATAAGAAACTTATTCTTATTATACATGAGGTTTGAAGGAGTACAAAGAACATCAAGACTTAAGGTAAGGGGATTTCACCAATGGTTTCTTTTTTAAGATGAATATAATACCTTATGAAATGTTATATATTGAGTTGAGTTTATTTAATTATATTAAAAGATTCAGGTTAATATATTCTTTCATATATCTCATGATTTAAAAATTACTCTAGTGGGTAGGGGATTTCTAGTCACTATTATTTATGCGAGACTTATTCCATATTCACCAATCCTTTATTTTGTGTGGTGTATATAATGTACTATGAAATTTTATATTATTAATTTAAATAATTTCATGATATTAGTTTTTTTAGTTAGTTATATAATTTAATATATCTCACAGTTCAAAAGTTACTCAATTAGTAATGGGATTTCTAGTCGTACTTTTATTTTTGCGATGCTTATGCAATTTTAACCACTCATTTCTTCTATATGGTATATATACTGACCTATGGAATGTTCTATCATGAAAATAATTTATTAAATTAAATTAATGGTTTTAATTTACATTATTATTTCATGTATCTCATGATTCAAAAACAATTTATGTAGTAATGTATTTTCTTCTCACTTTGTTTATTATTGCGAGACACATGCTATATTTACCGCCTCTTTCTTATATACATCCATTGAATATAATTTATTATTATTATAAATAATATTTTTGATATTTACACATACATTTTAGTATCAATCATTCATGGGTTTTAAGTTTTTAAAAGTTACCAAATCGGAATGGGAATTTTGTCTCAATTTTCTTTCTTTGAGACACATGTTATTTTTTCCACCTATAATATTTGATAAGGTGTATATACATCCAATATTTAATTTTATAACACGAATATCATTATTTTAATGATACTTTAAGAATAATTTAGTGTTATTCAACCATGGTGATTATGATTCAAATTTTCCAATGTGGTAGGATTCTATTGCTATAATCTCAACGTTTATAGAGATTGTTTGTGATGATTATTCCATTGATGAAATATTAAGATCAATATCTCAAGATATGTCCTAGATTTTATTATCCTATGATTATTTATGGTATATTAGTGTAATGGTACTTTATTAACACTATTTAGTACTAAGATACTTATGAATTTTTTTTAAGAAAATATTAATTTATTTCTCTCCTAACTCGGAAATCAATTTTATTCAAAATCCATGTTTTCTTATAAAATTCAAAAATTTTGGATTTAAATTTTAAGGTAATTTATAGGAAAAGTAATTTAAAAATGTTTTATTTTAAAATAAAAATAAAAATTGTTTTCAAAACATCCTTTATATGTTTTTAAAATTATTTTCAAATGAAATGTTTTTCAAAAGGTTTTCAAAAGGTTTTATGGTTTAAAAATTGTTTCACAAAAAGGAAAATATATTTTCATCAAGAAATATTTAAAGTAATATTTAAATATTTATTCATAAGATTTCAATGTTGTTTTTAAAGAAATTATTTTTGAAAATATTTTATGTCTTAAAAAATTATTTTCAAAGAAAAGTTAATTTTCCCTAAAAAAGATCCAAGTGATCTTTAAAAATACTTTTCCATATATAATGACATCATTTTATATAGTTTATTCTTCACTTGGGATATGATATAAGGTAGACATTATTACTCCTTCTTTGAATGGTTTATGTTTATGATGACAAGTTGTTTATGAAACCCACTTCTCTTCCATAAGTTATTCCATGATAAAACACTTATGAAACCCACTTACATTAATGGGTTATTACAAGATGAAATGATTATCAAACCTTTCACTTTTCCACAGGTTATGATATCATGAATTTTTATAATACTCATTTCATTTCATGGGTTATGATATCATGAATGGTTTATGATATTGTGGAACACATAAATACAGTTTCCATTATGTGATGGGTGGGACATATATCTATTTCCAATGCATTAGGTAATGATAAATTGTATATGAGATCAGAGTGTATATGGGTTATTATACCAAGATCAAAAATGATGGTACACCAGTTGTATACCAATCCAAAAAATCATATGGTACACGGGTTATATCCCAATCATTAAAAAAGAGGGTACAAGGGATGTAGCCCATGCCTGAAAAAAAGAGGGTACATAGGTTGTATCCTATGCATAAAAAATAGGTTACATTGGTTGTATCTCAATATAGAAAACAAGAGGGTACATGGGTTGTAATCCAATCCTAATGACAGGAGGCATCACTAGTTATAAATCAACATAAAAAAAGATGTCACATGGGTTTTTGATCAAGCATGAAAATAAGAGGGTACATAGGTTGTACTCATATCCCAAAAAAGAGGGTGTGAGGGTTGTAGCCAAATCCCAAAAAACAAGAGGGTATATAGGTTGTTAGTTGAAGCCTGAATTAGGTACATGGGTGATTATCCCAATACTATCATGTTATGAAATTCTTCTTATGTATCCTTGAAATATGATTTCCTATGCTTATATGTATTCCCCAATTCCATATCTTATTCCTATTCTATGATCACATGGAATATGAACATAGTAATATTTTAATTAATGTATTTTGAACTACCAATATTTATTCCATAACTCATGATTATGATCTCTAATATGCTTGGTTTATCTTTTAAATGTTATGATCTTATTCTAAATACATTATGTTCAAGTTATTCTTATGTATATCCATTGTTTAACTTCAGCGAACCTCTGAGCTCACCAATTTCTTATATTTCCTTTCCCTATGTTAAAAAATAAAGGTTTTAAGTAGGATTACTAATGGGGAAGATATGTGTGGGAATCTTTAAAGATAATTCACCAAACTAGAAGATTGGGTTCCATGTTTCAAATGGCACAAAACCATTACGGTCCTCGAGTATGTATTTTTGGAATGTAATGAATATTTATCTTAAATGGTGTAATATCTATGTATGTTAATACTAGGTCACCACATTTGGAATCAAATTAAATGTTTAGCCATCCTTTTAAAATAGGATGATAAAACCTTAGAGAGATCCCTTGGGATATTTTTAAGGATATGTCTACAATTGTCTTTGAGGATAAGTCGAAGGCTGTGTTAAAATACATGAAAATATCCTCAAATTTGGTATAGGATACAACTTGTGCTTGCCTAAAAATAAATCCCTACCTGTATACTAAAAAAGTATATGGCTCTCACACAGATGTAGATAGTGGTAACAACCCTGAAAAAATTGTATTGGGCTAAACTCGATCAGGAAATGGTGCATAACAATGGCCCTTGCTGCACACCTAGTCTGACACTCATTAGGGATATGATTTGGAAATTCACAAACACATTATGAACCATAATGAAAGATTTAAATATATTATGACCATGTATGATCTAGAATAATCCTAAAGATTTATATATTTAAAATAAGGTGTCCTGATTTAGATATCCTATAAGTAATTTTACATGATTATTTGGTTTTTTTCCATGATGAGTGTTTCTTACACTATAATTTATGGTTTTATTAAATATATGAAACTAGAAAGAACTAGGATAATGTTGAATGTAATAGAAAATTTACTAATGTGTAGTAAAATGGGATGATCATAGGATTAAAGGATGTTATGATCATTCCTTATCAGTTTTCTTGGAACATTTTTGACAACATGTACCTTAATCATCTCTTAGACTCACCAAATAATAGAAGGAAATCACTCTATGAGAATTTGGGTTATAGATACCCTAGAGGAAAGAATATTATGGTTCCTTTTTGTTGATAATGTGGGAAGAAACACCCAAGTTTATGTATTAGAGGAACATGAAGATGTTTGACTTTGGAAAATAACAACACAAAGAAAGTAGTTGAAAAATGGAAAATGAAAAGTTTTTATTTAATGCAATGGATGAAAATAATTTCCTCCCAATTGTATCATCATGTATTGAATAATTTAAATGTGAAATTATGGTAATTATGAAAATAAATGTCTTAGGGTAAAATCTCATAAAGGAAATAGACATGTTTTTAAGAGTAATGGTCTTGCTACTAATGATGAAGAGACCCTGAGTGACATATCAAAGGTATATTCTATTCCAATAGTATTGTTTACAATAATGATTAAATTGAGTTTGACTAATGATAAGTCATGATTCATATTTATTATTTTAGGAAAGTGGTGTCTACGAATAAGATGATGATTATTAATTAATGGTTTATGAAATATCTAGGATGATTCAATTGAATTTGTATTGGAATTCAAGAATTATGTTATTTGAATAATAAAGTATAGGTTTCTCATTATGGATTTTCAAAAATATATTGGATGGTGCTGATGAATTAGAAAAGTGGTTTAATGGAAAATTGAAATTTTTTATGAAGGTAAGGAAAACGGTAATGTGTTCTTGGTGTTGATAAAATTTAGTTTTCTTGGATAAAGATTTGATTTAAATGGAAAAAGTTAATTATATAGTATTGATGACATCAGAACTGTTAATGGTTTTTTTGAAAAAAAATTATGTTATCATTGATGAAGTTTACAAATTTTTTTAATTTAAGTAATATATCCAATAATATTTGGAATACGGAATTATTCATATTTTTAGTAAGGATTTCTGGTAATTCAGGTTATTACCATGTTTCAAGATATTACATGTTGGAGGTACTCACATGTTTGGTAAGTGACAAACAAGATATACATTATGATATATAGGGGATCAATGTCAACATGATTTTGATAAATTTAGTGACTGTATTTCTAAATGTTTTAGATTTTCATCTTCTGAAAGTGTCAAAAGGTTTTCCATTTATGAAATAAAATATATTGAACTTTGAATGTGGTTTTATAGATTAATGTTTCACAATAGGAATTTTTATTCATATTGGATAACCTGCACTAAAACTTTTGTTTTGATTATACATAAAGATATATGGAATGAAATATCAGTCTATCTATCGATCTTGTGATCTGTTAGTGCTACAAGGATAGCAAATTCACCTTCATTTCTTGTAGTAAGAGATGAAGTGGAAATTGATCAAGGAACAACAGACATGTGTATTTGTTCTTATAAAATGGAATGAAATCATGTAATTATATATCATTGTGAAAAATATTCACCATTAGGAAAAGGATCTTAGAAAAAACATTGTACCTCCATTTCTGATGAATAAAACGGTCCCTTAGATCATCACAGATTTATGGTTTTGTGATCATTAACTTTCTCTAGATCACCCAATTTCTTGTGATTAATGTTCTATATCTCTCTCTATAATTATTTACACTTTTTTCCATGTAAAAAAATTCACCTATGTTATCCTATGTGTAAACCTGGATACTAGATACTCTAGAAGATGTTCTTCAAGGACCTTGTTGATATATATCATTAGTGGGTTTCTTTCACTACCACTGATTGAAGAATATGGGTTTTTTGTGGGATAATTGGATCAACAGACAAGATGAGTTGGTCCTCCACTTTTGGATCTTATTAGTATTTCACTATTGGTGTCTTCCCTTTAGTTTGAAGCTAATTAGAAAGGCTTGGAGAGTGGGTTTTCTACCATGATAAGTGAGTTTCATAAACTATTCCAATAGTATTTATTGGGTTTACCTCCTTAATGGGATGTGGAGTTCACCATCGATTTGGTGTTGGGGGCACAAACAATATCTCTTTATTTATATATTATACCCCACTAAATTAATTAATTAAAGATATTGGTGTTTGATTTGGAATCCAAATGTATAATTCACTCAATAATCTATCCTTGGTCAACTCTAGTACTTTTTCAAAGAATTTTGATGGATCCCTTTAGCTATGTACTGACTATCAGAAGCTGAATTAGGCCATCATCAAAAATAAACACAACATTACTCATATTGATGATCATTTTTTTCAAATAAAAGGGGATAGATGGTTTTTAATGATTTACCTCTGATAAAGGAATCACCAGATCATGGTGATAGAAGAGGATGTTCTAAAGCCTACTATTAGAAGTCAACATAGCCACTTTGAATACCTGGTAATAATGTTTGGGTTAATCAATGACCCTAAAGTTTTCATTTCCCATATGAATTGGGTGACTCATAGATACCTGAACACCTTCATAGTAGTGTTCATAAATGACATAGTAGTTTACTGAATACATGAAGAGGAGTAGGGAAAACATTTGAGGTATTTTCTGGAAATTTATTGAGACCACCGCCTTTATGTTATGCTATCATAATGTAGTTTTTGGATCTATGATGTTAATTTTCTATGACATGTAATCTAGGAACATGGGGTATCATTTGACCTTGAAAAGGTAAAGTAATTTATTTCATGGGAATAAACAAGGAATGTCTTATAGATTAGAATATTTTTAGGCTAGGATGTGCATGACTGGTTGTTTGTTAGGGACATCCTAACTTGCCTCATCTATGATACCCCCATCCAATATGGGTGAATTTTTCACAGAGTCGTTAATTGAAATAATCATTCATTATTTTAAGAGGTACTTGACCACCACCCCTATCTTCATCTTACCCAAGGATGAATAGGGATATGTTGTTTATTGTCATATGTTAAGTACGATTATGGTTCGGATTCTTATATAGGGTTAACATGTGGTGTCATATGAATCTTGCCATTATCAACCACACAAAAAACTACCCAAACAAAAATATTAAATATTTAGTGATTATTCATGACATTAAATGTTAGAGACACTATATTTTTAGGGAATATTTTTATGGTTAACACAAACCACAAAGTCCTATGCTATATATTCTACCAAAAGGATTTGAACCTATGGAAGTGATGATTGATCGAGTACCTTTAGGGGTTCAATTTTAACATCTAAACTATTGGAAATGGGAATGTATTAACATATTCTATATGTTGGAAGATTACTACCTAAAATATAAAATATTCTAGAGGTGTGTGGGATTTTATATGGATTTTTTCTCTAATGCACCTAAAATATAATGAAGACTGAGGTTGTATGTTTTTAGCTAGCATGAAGTTGAAACCTTCTCTTATGGAACTTGTTCAAGATGATCAAATGAAGAATGAGTTATTATATAATTATACACATTTTATAAATACTATGGAGTATTATTATGAATGTTCATTATCTCATGCAGTAATTCTCTACTTTAAGGGTCATTCCATTATACCATTGTTTATAAGGAAGATAGTGATGTAGGGATATCATCAGTCTTAGTGGGTTGTCCATCCCAGTTCCACCAAGATATTTAATTATTTGAAATTATGAACCTAGTGTCATAGTATAAGGTTCAATATTGATGAATTTATAATAGGATTTTATACCAATCATTATTAAAATACTAAGCACCAAAATCCCCCGGGATTGATATAGTCTCTTCCCATTCCTACTAGGAAGTGGGACGTGGTAGCCAGATATTTCATTATTGTGTTACCCTATATACCCTAGGGAAGAAATTTGATTTATTTCTTTATTTATCAACTAACTAAATCTTACAAATTCAATATAATCAACGAAACAACAAAAGTGGAAGAGCTAGGAAGGCTATATTCCCAAGAGATTGTGAGACTACATGGTGCATCATACACTATTTTTTTTACATAGATCCTAATTTTAAATATTGATTCATGTCAATCCATTATAAAGTAATTGCAGCATAAGATAAGTATATAATGAAATACCATCCTCAAACATATTTCTAGACAGAGTGGGGGAACCAAATTACAGAATATATGCTTTATTACTGCATGTTATACTTTTAAGGCTCATGGGATTTCATTATTATGTTAGTGGAATTCTCTTACAATAATTTTTACAAGTTCTTGATCTGGATGGATCCTTTCAAAGACATATAGGGTTAACCATGTCATTATCCTCAATATTTTGTAGAAGAGTGTGAGAATTATTCGATGGGACCATGCAATGTGTACGAGATAACCAAAACGATTCAGAAGAACATTCATTGTTAAATGATATCTCATAGTCCTTATAAGTCATATGATGATCAACAATGCATAACCGTTTAATTATTAGTGGTTTACCTAGTGTTTATAAAGGTGAAACCTTATTTTGGTCATCACCATGTTATAAAGTATGAGAAACTTGGACCAAGGTATGCTAGAAATTTTTTAGACCATTGAAGAAATTAGTAAACTTACATACCATAGGAAATTTACTTCTCAGTTTACATTTATTAATTTAATTTTCCATATATCATAGTTAAATAAGTATAATATAAACCCCTGTCTTGTGATGAGTTCAGAAGATCCTATGTTGGAACCTGATCTGACAGTGACCAAATTGTCAGTTAAGATTTTGGATTCCCAAGTGAATGTTCATTGTGGTAAATCTATTGCACTTGTTTATGTACTATGGTAGTATGAGAAATTATTTGATTGAGATGTAGGAATATAAGTCCTAGGTGGATGTGCATTATCCTCACTTATTATGTGATTGTACTATGGGTTGAATTTCTATGGGAGGAAAGTGGCATGGTGGTGTAAATTCTCACACTTATAGTGCTATTTTCAGGTATTTTTAATTTATTTTTTTGCTTATTTTATTTTGTAGACATTTTTAGTTCTTTTACATAAGAAATGAAAATTTATTGTCGAAAAGGGTCGTCACACTGTTTGTGTGTAGTTTTTAGAAACCGTGCACTAGTCCCAGAAATTTATGTGGCATAGATAGTTTTACTTGAGTTCCCACATGCTTCAAAACACAGTTTATGAAAATATGACCAAATCATGTGGCCTGCATTCATTAAGATAGTGGAACCCAAATGGTTGACATATGGTTTATAAAATTGATATTCTTCACCCATTTTTTAGTATTTTTTGTTTTCAATTATTTCCCTCCCTGATTTAACCCTCAAAAACCCTTATTTATTCACCAATTTCACCTTAAAACCCATAGGCACACCTCACATATTATACCCTCCCACTTGGCTCAAATATTTGGTGTTTTTTACCTATATTATTCAAGTAAAGTTTAAGAAAGTGTATCTTATCTTCTCCTCTTGGCCTATTCTTCCTTATCTCTTTAGTTTTCTTCTTTTTGGCGGTTTTGTTGACCATGGTTTGGTCTAGTATAAAAACAAATTTCTTGGGTTTTGATTTTGGTGGTGTTTTATTGCTTATATATGATCTTATCTTATGTTTTTTATTGGTTTCAAAATATTTCATGGTTATTTTTGAAATAATTGTAGGTTGTTCCATGTTATGCTATTATTTGATGAATTAATTATGCTTACCATTAATTCCACCTTATTTCTATATTTTGGGGGTCTAAATTGGTGATTGCATAAGTGTTGGTGTGCGTAAGGATCTCTAAATAATTTATCATATATTATATTGGTTGGTAATGAAATTCATGATATGTGATGACTTGGTTTATGAAAAAAAGGGATTATAATGATTTGAAAACGGAACAAAGCACTTGGGAATCCTAGGTACATAGGTGGTGAGACTAGGTATTATATTCTATAAGACCCATTAGGGACTCAACTCGGTCTCCCTGTTAGGATTACTTTACAACACTAACTAAACTAAATGATGACATGAATTGTTACGATTGGACCTTGGATCATTCCCCTCAACTGACTTATTAATGGGAAATGATCATTATGTTGTTTGAACATAGAGAGTATGAGGATCCTTGGATATCAATTAACCTAGATAATTATGGATTTAATAAATGTTATTTCACTATCTTATTACCTACATTAGTTAATATTTCATCTTTTACTTTTCTTTCAAATATATATTATGTTCTAAAATTAAACTATTTTTTTCATTCAAAAAACAAAATTTTTAATTTTCTTATAAAGACTATACATGTGATAGTTAGTGGGATCCTATTAGGAATGTGATATCACACCCTATGTAACGACCCAATCTTTTTGAGTGGTATATTAACTTACTCTTATTTATTTAATAAGATGTTAATGGTTAATGCAGAAAGAGGAGTCGATGGCTTCATCCAGTAGACTCAACCCTTACGAAGCCCACTTATCAGAGCTTGGGAAGGAGGTAGCATCTGTGGGCTTCGCTTTGGACCAAGCCCAATCCGAGCTCCAGCGTGTCAAGCTTGAACGAAAACGCTTGCAGGAGAAGTTCAAGTTAGTGGAGATTGCTACTAGGGCAATGTTATCTGAGACTCCCTCAGATTCTATCACCATAGCACACCTTACACTTAGGTCTTATGCCAGTGTTATAAGGGGCTATGTGATGAGACCCTAGTTTCCTTGTGTAATCCTTTCGGATGAATAAATTGAGATTTCTTCCTTTAGTGATGTTTGTGAAATTTCAAATGTCTAGATAATTTTAGAATGTATTTTATTGATGAATTTTGAAAAAGGGATATTTTGAAATATTTATGTAAACCCTAAATAACTAATGATGTGTAATGATTTTCAAAAAATGGTCTTCTACAAAAGTGTTCATTAAGGAATTTGGAGTCTAATAAGATCAACTTAATTTTTGATGAATAGTAAATTATGAATAGTGATTTTACGCTTAGGATTAGTAATGTGACCAAATGGATTAGTAATTTTCACTTAAAGAAAGTTTTAGTATAATTTAGACACCTTGGTTAAGTAATGTGATTCAATAAAATGGGTAAATAACGGTTTCATAAATTATTAATCAAGTATTAGTTTTTTCGGATGAATAGTGTTTTTTAATTAAAAATTTAATTAAAAATAATTAGAAAATTATTTTTATAAAAATGACTTTATTTTTGAACTCAGAGCATCGATATTATGTTAAGGTAATTTTTGGGGATTTTTCTGAAAAAAAATGAATTTTCGATGAATAGTGTTTTTATTTAAAAGTTAAATTAAAAATAGTTAGAAAAATATTTTTATAAAATGGATTTCATTTTTGAAATCAGAGCATTGATATTTGGTTAAGGTGAAATTTTGGGATTATTCTGAGAAAGTTGAATTTTCAGTGAATAGTAAAAATACCGTTTTAGGGTTTCGGTATGTTTAATGACATCATAATGATGTCATGATGATGTCATGAGATCTTTTGAGGGTTGGCAGGCCAAGGGTGATGAATTATTGTTTTGGGGGCCCCATGTGGCCTAACTCCATGATAAATGCCAAGGGAGAGCCCATGGGTTTGAGAAAAGCACATGTGAGGTGTCCTTTGGCCATTAATGCTTTGTCCCCTCACTTTCCCTATAAATACCCACCCTTTCCTCCCTTAGTTTTCACTCCCAACTCTCCCCCAACGAAGTTCTGGTCTTCTTACCTTCCAAGGAGTCCTCCCAAGGTGCCCCCAAGCCCTCAAGGTCCAATCCTTTGAGTTTCAAGAGTCACGTTTTAAGGTAAGGGACCCGACCCCTCTCTTTCTTTTCATGTAATCTCTTTTATGTCATTCCTATTATGCTCCATGTTTTTATGTGAGAGGATGTTCTTTTATATTCCTCTTACTGCCCTTTCATGTTTATATGATGAGAGATCCCCTCTTACTCTCATCATTTCGTTTTATGAAAGTTTAAGTGACGCCGTTAGGCTGCCGAATTTTTAAGGGATTCTTTCACCCTTCTCATTTTTCAAGTTCGATTTTCATGTCAAGACTTTCAAGTTCCTTTTTATTATGTTGGGTTATGATCTCTATATCTATCATACTGATCTCTTATGATCATATGATGAGGGACTCTATTTGATCTTGTCAAATCATTTTCTCTTGAAGTTAAGTGACGCCGTAAGGCTGCCGAATTTTCATAAGAGAAATCTAATTTTTTTTTCCTTCCATGCTTTTCATTTCAAATGGTATGTCCCTAAAATTTCATTACCATGTCCCTATGTCCTTATTCTTTCACCCTACTGTTTTATGGATCATTTATGAGTGGGTGACCCACGTCCCCTCTCGTTTTAATGTTTTCTAAAACCCCGAAACTTAGCCGTTATGCTGCAGAATTTTCCCCTCAAAATGCCTCTCTCTTTTCTCAAAAATTATTTTATGTTATAAAGTGAATACTCAAAGCTCTTATTTCTACAAGGGTATTCACATATATATCAAAATGTTCCATTTTAAATTCTGGGATTTACATACATGAGACCCGCTTTCCCTTTCCGTGGGTTTAAAGTGTCGTAAAGATCATGTCTTTAAAGCAGTTTTTAAAACGTTATGATTATGAAATGAAACCCATTTATTTTATGCTATATGGGTTATTTATGAAATGTTTGATGATGATATATGTGGCTCACATGATAATAAAGGCAAATTTAAGGGTGCGCCCTGATAGCGCTCCAATGCATTGGGTAATGATGTAACCACTAGAGATTACAATTTTCACGATACCTTGGTGAATAACCTTGGTAATTTTCAAATGACACCTTGGGGATGGACCTTGGTGATATGTTCATGATTGTCTATGTTAAATGATGTAGCCACATCTTCAAGTTATGAAAAATTTTATTTTTATTATGAAATGCCTCATGATTTCTTTCTTATGCCTTAAAGTTCTTTTCATGTCCTTATTGAAGTATCTCAAGTTCACATGTAAAATGTTCCTCTTATTTCCCTTACTGGGCCTTCTGCTCACCCTTTCTTTTGATGTATGTCCCCAGGTTATGAGATGCATAATGAACATAGGATGAACTAAAGGAGAAGCCTTTCAAGTGTTTAAGAAGAATGTTTTTATGTTTTTTTTATGTTTTATGATCCTTGTTTCCAAGACACTAAACCTTAACGATCCTCAGTTTTGTGTAATGTAATGAAAGTTTATGTTATAAAATGGTGGGATGCTATAGTTGGTATCAGAGGATGGTTTAGTTATTTGTGGAAATTAGGATATAAAAACTTTAGGAAGAACCCTATAGAAAAGTTTAAATATAGGAAAACTTCCTGGTATTTTGGTAAGTATTAAGTAAGTGGTCTATCAAACAAATACATCCCTGTCTGGATACGAGCAGGTAGAGGCGGCTCTGGCACAGATGTACATAGGGGTAAAACCCGAAAACACCGCTTTGAGCTAGACTCGAACGGGAACTGGTGCACGATAACAGGCCTTGCTGCACTCTTGGTTACGACACTCCCGGAGGATATGTTTGGTTAATCACATGCTTTTTATGAATCATTATGAAGGAATTATAGAGAACTATAATTGTCTAAGCACGAAGTCTTAGTTAAATGATTCATAAATGAAATAAGTTTCTCACTAAGGTTTTATTCTTTTAGAAAATGGCGGGCAATAGGAGAAACCGTGCCGATGGTGACCGCAATGCACCATGTGCTGACGGCCCTCCGATGGAAGCCGGAATGGAAACATTCATGCGGATGATGAACCAACTGACTCAAGTTATGAGTAATAACTTGAATCAAGCTGAGAGGCCAACCTCACCACGAAGGGAACAACTTTCTGTTGAGTCCTTCATGCGTCAACGACCGCCAACATTCAGTGGATCTACTGACCCATTGGTTGCGGAACAATGGATAAGCTCCATTGAAAAGATTGTTTCTGTACTTCATTGTTCGGAACAAGAAAAAGTCACCCTTGCTATTTACCGCCTAGAGGGAGAAGCTGATCAGTGGTGGTCACTGATCAAAAACACGAAGCCACGAGGAGAGATGGAAGCTATGGAGTGGGAAGAATTTCGGGGAATTTTCTTTAACAAGTATTTCCCTCGTTCCATGAGAACGAAAATGGAGAAAGAGTTTCTCGAGCTGAAGCAGAAGGAGAACGAATCTGTCGGAAGCTATGAGATGAACTTCAAAAGGCTTTCCCGTTATACCTCAAGCTTTGTCATGGACCCTAATGGGAAGGTTGATAGATTCTTTGGTGGACTACGACCACATCTGCGGAAGAATCTAGCCAACAGGGACTACGATAGCTATGAAGAAATAGTTCGAAGTGCTATGAAAGTTGAACTAGAGTTTGGGGAGACACAGTGGTCTCACAAATATAATGAGAAGAAGAGAACTCTAGAACCGAGCCTGGGAAGAAGTTTTGATCAGGAAAGAGGTGGAAAGCATATGCAACATGCCACATGCAATAAATGTGGGAAGAAGCATCCGGGGAACTGCTTGATCGGAAGTGGCAAGTGCTATAGGTGTGGAAAAGAAGGCCATATTTCTCGAAATTGTCGTGGTGATGTGAAGCCTCAACTTCCCAACACTAACGACAGAGGAAAGATGGTTCTGGCCCTACCCGAAGTCACATGCTTCAAGTGTGGACAGCTTGGGCACTTTGCTAATCAATGTCCAAATCCGAGGGCGGTGGAGGGGAATCACCATCAACCTCAGCAGAGGCCAAGGGAGAAAGGTCGTGCTTTCGCTATCACAACAACTGAAGTTGAAGTTCCGAACGATGTGGTAGCAGGTACTCTTGTTGTCCTCTCAAAACTAGCAAGTGCTTTATTTGATTCTGGTTCTACGCATTCCTTTATTTCTTCCAAGTTTGCAAAGAATATAGAATCAATCCCCGAATTGCTTGAGGTAGAGTTGTCAGTCAAGACTCCAAGTGGGATTATCCATGCATCAACAGTGTTTAGAGACTCTAGTGTTTACTTTGGTGAGCAAAATCTTATCGCAAATCTAGTAGTCATTCCCATGATGGAATTTGACATTATACTAGGGATGGACTGGCTCTCAAAGTATAATGCTAAGATCAAATGCAGAAGTAAGGAAATCTCAGTAGTCTTGAATGAACGACCTACAGTTATCTTCCGAGGAGAGATATCCCGAACTGATCCCTATCTAGAAGCACCTCCTATAGCTTTCTTTATGGAGTTAATCGGTGATGAGGAAGAAGGGAAAGGGAGCATACAAATTGAAGATGTTCCGATTGTTCAAGAATACATGGATGTATTTCCTGAGGAGTTACCTGGACCTCCCCCAGAAAGAGAGGTAGAGTTCTCCATTGAACTCGTACCTGGGTCTCAACCGATATCAAAGACTCCGTATAAAATGGCAAATGTGGAGCTAGAGGAGCTAAAGAAACAACTCCAAGACTTGTTGGAGAAGGGGTTTATCCGACCGAGTGTGTCTCCTTGGGGAGCACCAGTTCTCTTTGTGAAGAAGAAGGATGGATCAATGCAGCTATGCATTGATTATAGAGAACTGAACGGGATCACAGTGAAGAACAGATACCCTCTTCCAAGAATTGATGATTTATTTGACCAACTTCGTGGGGCTCAATTCTTCTCTAAGATTGACCTTCGATCTGGTTATCATCAACTGAGGGTGAAGAAGGAAGATATTCCAAAGACTGCCTTCCGAACAAGATATGGGCATTATGAGTTTACTGTTATGCCCTTCGGCTTGACTAATGCTCCTGCTATTTTCATGGATTTGATGAATAGAGTCTTTAAGGACTACCTTGATAACTTTGTGGTAGTTTTTATTGATGATATTTTGATATATTCAAAAAGTCGGGAGGAGCATGAAGATCATCTGAGGGTTATTTTGAAAACTCTACGGAAGGAGAGGCTCTTTGGGAAGTTCAGCAAGTGTGAGTTTTGGTTACAACAAGTGGCTTTCTGGGGGCACATCGTAACCAATGAAGGAATCTCGGTTGACCCTGCAAAGACAATGGTTGTGGAGGAGTGGCCTCAACCCACAACAGTAACTGAGATTCGTAGTTTCCTTGGTTTAGCGGGATATTATAGGAGGTTTGTGAAAAACTTTTCACGGCTTTCTAATCCACTAACCAAGTTGACTCGAAAAGGGGTTAAGTTCATCTGGACAAAGGAATGCGAGGAAAGTTTCCAAGAGCTGAAGAAGAGATTGGTTACTGCACCTGTGTTAACACTACCCTCTATCGGAGAAGGATTCGTTATTTTTAGCGATGCATCTCTGAAAGGGCTTGGGTGCGTCCTCATGCAAAATGACAAAGTAATTGCTTATGCATCTCGACAGTTGAAGATTCATGAGCAGAATTATCCTACGCATGATCTAGAGCTGGCGGCAGTTGTTTTTGCTCTAAAGATATGGAGGCACTATCTTTATGGGGAGAAATGTGATATATACACTGACCACCAAAGTCTAAAGTATATTTTCACTCAGAAAGAATTGAACATGAGACAAAGGAGATGGTTGGAGCTTATTAAAGACTATGATTGTTCAATTCATTATCACCCTGGTAGAGCAAACAAAGTCGCGGATGCGTTAAGCAGGAAAGATCCTGTTGTTCTGGCAACAATGAGGATCCTGGGAGATCCCTTGATTAAAGATCTAGTAAAACTGGACATGGGAATTATAAGGAAAGGGACATCATCAACCCTATCCCAAATGATTTCTCAACCTTCATTACTAGAGAAGATCAAGAAGGCTCAAAAAGAAGATCCTTTGCTGCAGGAGAAGTTCGAGGCTGTAAAGGATGGGAAGTTCCCTGATTTCAATATTGATCAAGAAGGTGTATTGAAATTTCGTACCAGACTATGTGTTCCATCCATTCCGGAGATAAATAAAGAACTGATGGATGAAGCTCATAGCTCTACTTTCTCTATACATCCGGGAAGCACTAAGATGTATAGAGACCTTCGTGATCATTATTGGTGGGATAACATGAAGAGGGAGATTGCCGATTACACTACATGGTGCCTGGTGTGTCAGTAAGTAAAGGCAGAAAGACAACTTCCTAAGGGGGTATTACAACCGCTACCCATACCAGTATGGAAGTGGGATAATATCACCATGGACTTTGTAACTGGTCTCCCGAAAACATCCAAAGGAAACAATGCGATATGGGTTATTGTGGACCGTCTCACCAAGACAGCCCATTTTATCTCTATTCGGGAAGATTTCTCTCTGGATCAGCTTTCCAAGATATACGTGAAGGAAGTGGTAAGGCTTCATGGGGTACCACTATCCATCGTATCTGATCGTGACCCAAGATTCACATCAAAATTCTGGAGAAGTCTTCAGCATGCTCTGAATACTGAATTGAATTTTAGTACGGCCTATCATCCTCAAACTGATGGCCAATCTGAAAGGACTATTCAGACACTCGAAGACATGTTGAGATTATGCTCAATGGAATTTAAAGGTGGATGGGATCAACACCTCCCATTAGTGGAGTTCTCCTATAACAACAGCTTCCATGCGAGTATTCAGATGGCACCCTATGAAGCTCTGTATGGAAAGCGGTGTAGAACTCCTACTTGTTGGGATGAAACTGGTGAGAGGAAGCTTCTTGGGCCTGATCTCGTGCAAGAGATGACAGAACAGGTTCATGCCATCCAACAACACATAAAGGCTGCTCAGAGTCAGCAGAAGAGCTATGCTGACAATCGTCGAAGGGACTTGGAGTTTGGTGTTGGTGAAAAAGTCTTCCTTCGAATTTCTCCATGGAAGAGAGTCATGTGGTTTGGGAAGAAAGGGAAGCTCAGCCCTAGGTACATTGGCCCCTATGAAATCCTTGATCGCATAGGAGCAGTGGCCTATCGTCCAGCACTTCCACCGAACCTAGCTCAAGTTCATGATGTCTTCCATGTATCTCTCTTGAGGAAGTACATACCCGACCCTTCGCATGTACTGAACCCAGAGGTGGTACAACTTGAACATGACCTCTCTTATGAGGAGCAGCCAGTGGAGATCTTGGACCGTAGAGACAAGGTTCTACGAAACAAGACTACCCACCTTGTGAAAGTGTTGTGGAGGAATCATAAGTATGAAGAAGCGACTTGGGAGCCTGAGGAAACGATGAAGCAAAAGTACCCTCACCTTTTCAACTAGGCCTCAAGTATAAATTTCGGGGACGAAATTTCTTAAGGGGGGAAGAATGTAACGACCCAATCTTTTTGAGTAGTATATTAACTTACTCTTATTTATTTAATAAGATGTTAATGGTTAATGCAGAAAGAGGAGTCGATGGCTTCATCCAGTAGACTCAACCCTTACGAAGCCCACTTATCAGAGCTTGGGAAGGAGGTACCATCTGTGGGCTTCGCTTTGGACCAAGCCCAATCCGAGCTCCAGCGTGTCAAGCTTGAACGAAAACGCTTGCAGGAGAAGTTCAAGTTAGTGGAGATTGCTACTAGGGCAATGTTATCTGAGACTCCCTCAGATTCTATCACCATAGCACACCTTACACTTAGGTCTTATGCCAGTGTTATAAGGGGCTATGTGATGAGACCCTAGTTTCCTTGTGTAATCCTTTCGGATGAATAAATTGAGATTTCTTCCTTTAGTGATGTTTGTGAAATTTCAAATGTCTAGATAATTTTAGAATGTATTTTATTGATGAATTTTGAAAAAGGGATATTTTGAAATATTTATGTAAACCCTAAATAACTAATGATGTGTAATGATTTTCAAAAAATGGTCTTCTACAAAAGTGTTCATTAAGGAATTTGGAGTCTAATAAGATCAACTTAATTTTTGATGAATAGTAAATTATGAATAGTGATTTTACGCTTAGGATTAGTAATGTGACCAAATGGATTAGTAATTTTCACTTAAAGAAAGTTTTAGTATAATTTAGACACCTTGGTTAAGTAATGTGATTCAATAAAATGGGTAAATAACGGTTTCATAAATTATTAATCAAGTATTAGTTTTTTCGGATGAATAGTGTTTTTTAATTAAAAATTTAATTAAAAATAATTAGAAAATTATTTTTATAAAAATGACTTTATTTTTGAACTCAGAGCATCAATATTATGTTAAGGTAATTTTTGGGGATTTTTCTGAAAAAAATGAATTTTCGATGAATAGTGTTTTTATTTAAAAGTTAAATTAAAAATAGTTAGAAAAATATTTTTATAAAATGGATTTCATTTTTGAAATCAGAGCATTGATATTTGGTTAAGGTGAAATTTTGGGATTATTCTGAGAAAGTTGAATTTTCAGTGAATAGTAAAAATACCGTTTTAGGGTTTCGGTATGTTTAATGACATCATAATGATGTCATGATGATGTCATGAGATCTTTTGAGGGTTGGCCGGCCAAGGGTGATGAATTATTGTTTTGGGGGCCCCATGTGGCCTAACTCCATGATAAATGCCAAGGGAGAGCCCATGGGTTTGAGAAAAGCACATGTGAGGTGTCCTTTGGCCATTAATGCTTTGTCCCCTCACTTTCCCTATAAATACCCACCCTTTCCTCCCTTAGTTTTCACTCCCAACTCTCCCCCAACGAAGTTCTGGTCTTCTTACCTTCCAAGGAGTCCTCCCAAGGTGCCCCCAAGCCCTCAAGGTCCAATCCTTTGAGTTTCAAGAGTCACGTTTTAAGGTAAGGGACCCGACCCCTCTCTTTCTTTTCATGTAATCTCTTTTATGTCATTCCTATTATGCTCCATGTTTTTATGTGAGAGGATGTTCTTTTATATTCCTCTTACTGCCCTTTCATGTTTATATGATGAGAGATCCCCTCTTACTCTCATCATTTCGTTTTATGAAAGTTTAAGTGACGCCGTTAGGCTGCCGAATTTTTAAGGGATTCTTTCACCCTTCTCATTTTTCAAGTTCGATTTTCATGTCAAGACTTTCAAGTTCCTTTTTATTATGTTGGGGTATGATCTCTATATCTATCATACTGATCTCTTATGATCATATGATGAGGGACCCTATTTGATCTTGTCAAATCATTTTCTCTTGATGTTAAGTGACGCCGTAAGGCTGCCGAATTTTCATAAGAGAAATCTAATTTTTTTTCCTTCCATGCTTTTCATTTCAAATGGTATGTCCCTAAAATTTCATTACCATGTCCCTATGTCCTTCTTATTCTTTCACCCTACTGTTTTATGGATCATTTATGAGTG
The DNA here is from genome assembly GCA_963277665.1 of Viscum album. Taxonomy (NCBI): domain Eukaryota; kingdom Viridiplantae; phylum Streptophyta; class Magnoliopsida; order Santalales; family Viscaceae; genus Viscum; species Viscum album. Next base: position 1,044,019,276 of record OY728166.1, read on the forward strand.
GGTGACCCACGTCCCCTCTCGTTTTAATGTTTTCTAAAACCCCGAAACTTAGCCGTTATGCTGCAGAATTTTCCCCTCAAAATGCCTCTCTCTTTTCTCAAAAATTATTTTATGTTATAAAGTGAATACTCAAAGCTCTTATTTCTACAAGGGTATTCACATATATATCAAAATGTTCCATTTTAAATTCTGGGATTTACATACATGAGACCCGGTTTCCCTTTCCGTGGGTTTAAAGTGTCGTAAAGATCATGTCTTTAAAGCAGTTTTTAAAACGTTATGATTATGAAATGAAACCCATTTATTTTATGCTATATGGGTTATTTATGAAATGTTTGATGATGATATATGTGGCTCACATGATAATAAAGGCAAATTTAAGGGTGCGCCCTGATAGCGCTCCAATGCATTGGGTAATGATGTAACCACTAGAGATTACAATTTTCACGATACCTTGGTGAATAACCTTGGTAATTTTCAAATGACACCTTGGGGATGGACCTTGGTGATATGTTCATGATTGTCTATGTTAAATGATGTAGCCACATCTTCAAGTTATGAAAAATGTTATTTTTATTATGAAATGCCTCATGATTTCTTTCTTATGCCTTAAAGTTCTTTTCATGTCCTTATTGAAGTATCTCAAGTTCACATGTAAAATGTTCCTCTTATTTCCCTTACTGGGCCTTCTGCTCGCCCTTTCTTTTGATGTATGTCCCCAGGTTATGAGATGCATAATGAACATAGGATGAACTAAAGGAGAAGCCTTTCAAGTGTTTAAGAAGAATGTTTTTATGTTTTTTTTATGTTTTATGATCCTTGTTTCCAAGACACTAAACCTTAACGATCCTCAGTTTTTTGTAATGTAATGAAAGTTTATGTTATAAAATGGTGGGATGCTATACCCTACATATACCAAATTGGTATATTTATACCTTGTTCTGTTTGACTCTTCTAAGGGTAAGGCCACATTTAGTGGGGGTGGTTACTCTTGATGGATTCTTTTTTTGGTTTGGTGATAACAATAAAACCATTGGTTTTGGCCCTCTTGATATGAGGGGGATTGAATTTAATTTTTTGGTCCCCTCCGCCTTCATGGTTCCTTTTATATATTTATAATTTTAAACCTAAATATAAGACTTTTAAATGTTGTTTTACAATGCTTCAGTAATGGATATTGGTTCTAGTGATTTATATAATTCTAGTGATGGTACATCATATATAAGTTTGTTTTTTTATAATCTAAATCATTATAAAAGGTTTTCCTTGAAAACCATACACTAGTTACCAGCCCATGGGGATTGGGAATTCCCTTTAGTCCATTCCATGGGTTGGGTAGGGTGTCGATTTTTGATGGAAGCCCGTGATGGTTCATGGTTTCACCAATTATAAGTCCTTGAACTACATGATGAATAAGTCCTAGCTGCAGGAATATAAATTTCATAGAATGTGAAAAACCCTATTAGACCATAAATTTTATAGTGTATCATGCCATGTGTGTTCTAACATCTTTGAATGAGAGTAAGATCACTATGAAATATATATCATCACTTGAACCTATATCCCATATTCCATGGTGGAATAAAAAAATTCTATTATCCTACATATGATCTAGATCTATGTTGGAATATTCAACATGGGATGGTTTATCTCAATAAATCTCCCATCCATAAAAGGTCCTTTATTTGGAGATGTTGTAACTGTGTTTAAATTTTCTTTTAATGATGCCATGGTTCACTCAGTATTCAACCATAAAAATTCACTCATCCTAGTTTTCAAGATCTCCTGAATTAGGTTGAGTATTCCGAAATTTCCAATTACACTATAACTATACAAAAACTATGTGTGTCTTGATTTCTAACATTTGGGGATACATAGTATAACATGGTTTTACTATTATTTTCCCATTCAAAAACACTATGATTTTTACACCTCATACCATATCCCTTCATCATTCAAGAAGTTTTATTTATAAATACCCAACATAATGGTAGAATTACTTGATCTTTCCCCTATACATGAGGTAGATCTATTTTCACACCACATAATAATAACATATTATTTTATTCATATTAATTCAAGATGTATAGTGATGACAAACTTACTTATACTGGGAACAATCATAAAACCTTGTGATTTTATACTTAGGATATTAAACTACAAAATACCTTCATCCTTGTCATCTGATGTTAAGAAGAGTAACAAATGTTTAATTATTCAAGAAATTGTGTCACAAACCAACCTAAGTCAACCATGAATTGGTTACCCAATCCATCCTATGATAAGGTTCGAGAGGTATTCCATATCCTCCCAGGAAAGATTCTTGTATCAGGCATAAAGTATATGTAGTTGGGAATGATTTTTCCATTGAAAAAAATACAAAAAAATACGTATAAACTAAACAATAAAAACAAATGCTAGCAGTGAATTGGAAACAAAATTGCACATACCTCCATTTGACCCTACGGGTCACCACCAACCACTAAACCAACATCACCCCACGTTGACTGAGATCAAGCTTTAAGTAGCAATAATTACAAAAAAACAAAATAAAGCTATAGTCATGATTTTTAAAACTCATTAGTTGTGCCCAAATAAACTATTCATTATGCCCTTCCTTTAAAAAGGAAAACCTATTCATACAATTTAGAAAATAAAACTATATAAAATTAATGTTTTATACAATTAACACGTTCAATTAACAGGGGTCCACATTCAAAAAACACATTTCATTTCCAGCACATTTCAAAAATAGTTTCCAAGTATGCATTGGCATTAAAAATTATAGGAAAAAAATTTAGATTAAAGCATGGTTTTCATAAAGGAGGAAAAAAGATTGATTACCATAGAAATGGAAATCACAACACAAGAACCATGGTAATCCTTAAGTATCTATGGATAGGGCGGTCCAAGGATCCATGTACCTTGGTGACATGGTATAGAATCCATAACCCACAACATCCTTTGGTATGATTTACTATAGGGGAACACATCTCACGTTCAGATGGTCTCTAATCATCCTAAAGTGATTACTTAGTGTCGTAACATCAATCCTTCTAGTGGGATACATGGCCTCAGACCTACCGATTTTCCTAGTGTACTATTAATAGTTTTTCCACCTAGGTACTCATGTTTCCCATGTTCTATATATCAAATAGTGGTGAGTTTTCATTAATCTATCATATTTTAAAATATCATTTTTCTTACACAAAAATCCATCTAACCTCTCACCGCCTATATCACTCCATGAGCACATCCCCTTTTTACAGGTCATGCAACAATGCACAAGCCTGAAAATGTTTTACATGTCACAAATCACACATTAAAACTTACAGTATATTTCTAAAAAAGGTAGTGTGCCTTGATAGGTGTTTTCTAACTTTCAAAAATCATTCTCAAAGTACCAAATGCGCCTCATTACTTTACAAAGAATTCTTTCATTTTCGAAAAAAAATTCCCTTACAGTTTTATGATCCAAAACCATCTAAAATCTCAATTTAATATTCAAGGCACCTCACATTTAAAAGAAATCATGAACATATTCTTAAATAGAATAAATCCATTTTAAAATATTAAGAGAAAACTTATAAACCATGCAATAAACCAATTTACAAGAACCACAACTAATTAAATATATATATATATATACAACACATACCTTTTATATAAATGTAAAAAATTAAAAAAATCAAGAAACAATAGATTTTCCTTTTAATTAAATAGGAATAGGGGACCTACATAAAACTCAAGGTTTGATGATTGATGAAAAAAACTAGAATCATCCCTTTCTTCTCACATGCATATGAACCTTCACATATATATAAGGACACCTAGTCCCTATGTATATATTTTCATGGAAAAATATGTACAAGGGGATCCATATATATATATGTTTATACTTCCATTAAACCCTTTACACTTACATGTGTATGAATCATCATATGTATACATAAGAAAACCTAGAACGATTATATATATATATTCATCCATCCATGTGTGAATATATATAAAGGTGGAACTAAAAAATATACATAATTATCTATGTATACACCTATAAGTTATTGACAACGACAGTTCGAACCCACCCCAATAAAGAACATAATGTACTACAATAATATAAAGAGAACAAACATCACAAAAACCCTAATAAAAATTTGTAAAAAAGAAAAACCAGAAGCAAACAAACCTAAAAATGATGGTAGGTGTACCAAAAACTGTTTAAAACAGTTTTCCTTCAGTGGTGGATGTTGAAACACACCCGAATCCAACTACAAAGATCCACTACAGACCTTAACAATGGAGAAAACCAAGGAAAATTGCTCAACCTATACCCTGGGGTTGAACTGAAATGAGAGGGACGATATGAAGAAGAGAAAAGAAAAATCGATGGAGGAGAGAAGATCCAAAGTGCCTACCTCAAAGGATCGACTGCAAAACCAGATGAAATCTAATGGATTCATCGCACCAGTTGAGGCCATGAGGATGGGAGGTCACGAGCCATGGGGTTCAGACAGGGGGAGTTACAAGACACACAAAATGGGGGAGGAGAGAAATGAGAGAAGAAAATTTAAAAGAAAAAAGAAAAAAAGAAAACATATTTTTTAAATAGGGAAACCTACATAGTGTTCACATGTTTTAAAGAACCATGCCCCATCTGGGTTTTGGAAACATTCTACAAAGGAACTTGAACATGGATACTTCTAGGTAGACTTATGGTTGAGAAAATAATTCTCAAACTATGCCCCTAGTCACTGTCATCACACAGATCCAAACCACATGCTTTTCATGCAATTTAATATACTGTGCACAAGTCATGATCCATGCCATTGACTCGCTAGGGAACTCGCATAGGCACAACATTGTTACTCCTAACCATTTGGGCTATTCATGCAATAGAAAAAATCCTCCAAAAAATTAAATCCCAACCCAAAAACTACCAAAAGTCAAACCAACTCAATAACAAAATGAAATAATACCAAAAAAAATAAATTAAAAGGGAGGAATTGGGTGGGATGTTATAATTCTCCCCACCACAACAACGTTCTTCCCTTATAAAGTCACCCAACAGAACAAGAGACAAAACGAGAACCCAAAACTACAAGTGATTAAACAAAACCACGAACCATAGATTGATCCTTTTAACTCCAAAAGGCACAACCGACCATCTTTAAAGAGAAGAACAACAAGAGGAACCTCTAGGAAAAGAAGAGGTTTTTTCCCATTATAAGAACCCAACTAGCTTGTTCGACCTTGAAATTCCCAATTGGGGACAACTCTATAACCACCAACACAAAAAGACGCTCCAACAAAGGCTAACATCCACCGTAAGGGCGGGAATTAGAAAAATCCTTAAACTGAGTGGTGAACTAAACCACAATTCATCATATACACAAGATGAAAGCATCTTTAAAACGATCACAAACCAGAACTAAAAACAATTAAAATGAATACTACCCCCTTAATAATTCACATCCACAAAGAGAAAAGCATTCAAAGGTTCACATCCATAAAGAACAACCATTAAACATTCAATAAAACAATTCCAATGAATCTTTTTAGAACCAAATAAAAATCGAAAGTACAAGTGAAATACAAAAATCCATAATAAGAACTAAAATTATCTCCACTCTGACATTGGTAACAAACAACTGAACCAAAGTTCCCTAAACCCCTAGTAAATCATAATTGTTCTCAAGATTCAGTTCAAGGCATCTGGATGGATCCATGTTGTCTGAAGTGTCCACTACATCGCATGTAGAACTTGAAATCCTCAAACTCTGACATCTTATTCTAGAAATATTTCTTGTAGAACTTCTCCAAGTGACCCTGACAACCACATCATCTAAAATCATTCGAAGGATTTTAACAGGATAGATTTGAATGCCCAAACTCTCTACATTGGAAGAACACAATTGGTTGACCCAGTGAATGAAAGATAGAATATTATAAGGATAATTTTCTATAATAGGTTCCTTGGGTTCACAAACCTCATCGGATGGGGAACCTCCACGAGAACCAAATGAAACCAGTCATTAAGACCTATATGAAGACCCCACTCAAGAATAAGAGCTTCCAACTGAATCCTCAACAATGTATCTATAGATAATAAAACCAGTTCATTGAAATGTTATACACACCCCTTCAGAGTCTGTTGACCTTGTGAAACATCATTGAGCTCTGGAACATTCTTCTGCTTCACTTACTCAAGAATAAACCACTAGATAAAAGTGGTCCTTAAAATCACCAAGACAATCCAAATTATAATGGGGATGTAATGGTCACCTTCCACTAGTCCATTCCTAGTCCTTCAAAAATTTCCAAGCAAATCACACTCTCACTAAATATGGAGTTTTCTTAAACTAAATGACACTCTCAACTTACCCAAGTCACTCACCTACCTCTAATATAATTCGATGACTACCGAAATAAATAACATGTTGAGAAGATATAAACTCCACCACTCATTTAAAATTTTGGGAGGCTCCAATAACTAGAAGATACTCTTTATAATCCTATTGGGACATTGTAGAGGGAATACTCCAAAAAATTAAAGAACAAAACCAAATAAGCTCAAACAAAAACTCATCCAATTAACTTTTTAAACCAAACACCAATCTCAAAGTCCAACACATCCCAAACCAAATCATATCCTAATAATAAACCACCGTAATAAAGACTATAAGAAGATAAAAAATTGAACAATAAATCTATTTTAGAAACCACCATTCTCAAATTCACCCATTTTCAAATTCAATTCCCCATTTCAAAATAAAAAAAATATTCCATTTCCAAAATCATTTCAGCACTTCAATTTAAAAATAAAATCACCCCCTCACATTCCCCTTTAAAACAAAATTTACCATTAAAAAGGATCCCATTTTAGTGGAATCAATTTTCCTTCACAAGAAAAACTTTTTAAAAACCAATTCAAATAATTTATTTTAAATACTGACCTGTGACATACTATGAAAAGTCACATATGTGTGCATCCCACTTACACTTATAGAATCTATATATAAATACCATAATTCACTTTCCACACATGCACACACACATATGTAAATATACATAAGGAATAACAAGGTCCGTACGTCCCATTTTATCTCAAAAAATAAGCATTTACCAAATTACCAATTTACCTTTCCTCCACATTTTCCTAAACTTTTGATAATTCAGAATGAAATTTGTCAGTTAACACCATTTTTTTAATCTATAAACCATTTGAAGAAATAATTTTCATTTCAAAATTCCACTCACACCAACCCAAATCAGACTAAAGCTTCTCCAATACCAAATAATTGGAAAAAGGGAACTAGGGGTCATGCATACCTCAAGAACATGGTTTAGCAGACCATGAACTAAGAATACACTAACCACAAGAAGAATATTGAACCAGGCACATCAGTTCCACATAATTCACTATGCCATGTAAGATCATCATGAAACACCATTTAAAGTTTTCTATTATCCTCCAAAACAAACATGTTCATAACACTAATCAAATTCCAACCGGAAAACCCAAAACCAAAAAAAATACTTGAAACCCAACTACCACAGGTGACTCAGGTCTCACCATGAGTCGTGGTGATTAGACCCCGACCCATGACCTATCTACTAAAACCTAAAAATCCTATATCAGGTGTACCTAACAACCCAAATAACAAGGTAATACTCTTATATCATTATTTCATGAACCAACCTCAGTCAACCATGAATCAGTTACACAAGCTGGCACACGACAACACTCGAGAGGCGTTCCTGATCCTCCTGTACTAGAAACTAGTGTTAGGCATCATGAATAAGTAATTTGGAATGATTTATCCCATGTAAAATAAATAAATAAATAAGGAACAATTAAAATGGAAACTAGTAGACAAAATAAAAATATACTTCACTTACCTCCATGTGACTCCATGGGTCAGCACCGACCACTAAACCAATGTTGCCCCACAGTGATTAAGATCAATTTTGAAGCACCACTATAGATATAATTTCAAATAAAGCTTTAGGAATGAGTATTAAAACTCAATAGGAATTATAAAATTAACTATTCCTTTTGAATTACATTTAAAAAGAAAAACAATGTCATGCTAGTTTGAAATTACAACCATATAAAATAAGGTTTTCTATTCTTTTCAAATTCAATTAACAAGCGTCTATTTTCAATAAAAGGCATTTTATTTCCATCAAATTTCCTTAAATAGTTTCCAACTACCCCTAGACATTTCAAAATTAAAGGAAATCAATTGTGATTGAAACATGATTTTTATAAAGGAGGAAACATGTATGAAATAAACTGAAATGGAAATCACAACAAGAGAATGACGGAAAATTCCTAAGTGGATAGGGGAGTCCTATGGTACTCATACTGTAGTGTCATGCTATAGAAATCATAACCCATAACTTCCTCATATATAATCCACTAGTGGTGAATGCATCCCAAGGACTAGTGGACTCCAATAATCATCCGGTGTTTAGTTAGTGTTGTAGCGTCAATCCATCTAGGGAGAAACTGGTCCTCAACACTGCTAATCCACCAAGAATACATGTCCTAGTCTACACACCAATGGTACTTGGGTTTCCCATGTTCTCTATTTCAAATGGAAGTGATTTTTTTATCAATTTATTATAACAACCCTGCTCTTTATTACACACATAAACATGATTTATTACATAAACTATTCACATTATACAACATGGAAGATCAATATGTCTATTGTATATGGGGATTATGAATATTAAAAAAAATTAAAACATAAAATAGAAAACATATTTCTTGAAAACATCCTTTACATTACCACAAAAGTCCCTCATACTTAGCATTGCATGGGATAACCCGAAGACATACGTGGGAAAAGAGTGAGATATAAAGCCCAGTAAGGGTGTAAACATGTCATAACATGAAGAATATAGTACATGTTTGGAAACAAGAATATCAATGGAGAATTAAAGAACATGAACATAATGTCAAGATATAGCATTATTATCATAACATGGAAATGATGCAACAATACTTAACATGGAATTAGCATGATTCAAGGCTCATTGCACATACAACATGTGTAAACCCTAATTTAACATGAATTAGAATGAATAAATCCTCATATAACTTGAATTATCATGAGTAAATACTCATTACACATGACGTATCATGAAACTAATCATTACCCAATGCAATGAAGTGCTATCTGGGCACACCCTTCTTAAACATTTCATTTCAAGCATATGTGTGCCACATGGATCATACAACATGGAATCATTAAAGATCATAATTTGTTACATGATAAAGGGAAAATGGAATTAATACATGAAACATTATAATAAATAATTAAATGTGCATAAAGCTGAATCCCCTTGATAGAGAAATGGGCATGATATTTGGCTTGGAAAATCGTGGTGCAATTTTGACTGCATAACGGTGTGACAAAAGAATTACTAAAAATGGTTGATGAGAGTGAAAGGTGTTTCTCATCATATGTACATGAAATATTCAGTAAGGGGTTCATATAGATACATTTCCCAAAATATATAATGTAAATTTATATTCATAATACAAAATAATTTCTTGAATGTATATAAGGAGAGATAAATTTCATATAGAATTTTGGCATGGTAACGGGTGTACATGGGGGGAATAAATGAGAGAGAATGGAGTATCTAATCATAAAAACATAAAGAGGTTACATTGGGGGAGGATATAAACCATAACCAAAAATTTACAATTGAAAATAAAAGGGCATAACAATATTAAGAAACATGGATAAAATGAAAAAGGAAGGAATCTCTTACAGAAATTCGGCATGGTAACAGGTATACATGGAAGCCATCGATGAGAGAGAAATGTGTCTCTCATAATTAAAACAATAATATGAAAGTATAGGAGAGGTGGGAAATAATACCCCAACATTTATTATTGAAAATAAAAGGGAATAATAATATAAGGTAACTTGGACATAATTATAGAAGGAAGAAATCCTTTACGTGGAAGTGTGATCCCAAAGGCTTGGGAGAGGCTTGAGAGGGGATTATTGGGATTTTGGGGTGACTTGGGAGGATTATAGATAGAGGAGGGTAGAAGTAAGATGAACTTAAAAAGATTTTAGTGAAGATAATGTGGGATCTTTGGTGGGTTTATATAGGAAAGGAGTGGGAATTCATTATTATTTAGGTTTGGGACACAAAACATTAAACTAATCAAAACCACAAACCATCCCATGGTTTTTTCCCATGGTTTTTTTTCCAAAAGGGAGTGGAACAAAATATTTTATAAGGCCAATGTAAGATCTTCTTAAAATAATAGGGTTTCTTATATGCAGGTGATTCACACTCTAATGGAAATCAATTTAAAAAGATAAAGGGTTTTTTAAGTCTTGAACGATCCACTAATTTTTGTAAAATAAACAAAATTTACCTAAAATCACATTGTTTTAATGGTCAAAAATATAATGTCTGAACATAGTGTTTATATAATTTTACTACATCACTATTGGATCATTATAATGTCATAAAACACATTATATAATTAAATAATATTTATTTTTGACCCAAAAATTCATTTTTCTCAGAAAATTATGAAAAAATTCACCATGGGATAATTTTGATGTCCTGATTCCCAAAATAATATTAATTTTATATAAATAATTTTATTAATATGTGAATTTTTACTTTTAAAATAAAAACTAACATTTATCAAAAAATCATAGGTTTTGACAAAAACAGCTTTCAAACATTAAAAAAATTACAATTGCATTTATAAGATTATATGATATTTTATATTTAATAAAAGGTGATTAAGAAATAATTATAAGATTTTATTAAAATAATATTTATTTTCAAAATCCATTAATTCATCAAAATAGATTTATTAGTTAAATATTAAATAAAAATATAATTTGTGCATTAAAAAATATTTACAATGTTACAATAATAAAATGAATGAATATTATCTAAAAAATAGTGTACATAATAATATGACTCGGGTGTCATGAAATAACCCCTTATAAGACCTGCATAAGACCGAAGGGTAAGGTGTGCGATGGTGATAGACTCTTGGGATGGCTATGATAACATCGCTCGGGTGGTAATCTCTATCAACTTCCACTTTTACTGTAGGCGGTTCCACCCAAGAAAAATGTGTTGATGCTTGGCATGGGATTGGTCAATAGTGAATCAGAATGACACCACCTCCTTTCCAAGATCTTACAAAGGGGCTTTATATAGGGCCAGTCTACTAGACGAGGCCATCGCTTCCTTTGTCTTGGTAAATTGGATTAGTTAAGGACCTATATTTATACTAATCATTTGATCACTATTCAACGGCTATATTAACAACAGTAAAAATTATTAATGGTGTTTTAAAAAAATACAAAAACATAAAACCAAAAAAGTGCATATGTTTTACATAACCATTTTGAATAATAAGACATTTAATTAGACTAATAGGAATTTTCATTGATAAAATTTTGGGTTGTTAAAATATTCCCACTATAAGAAACATCGCCATCAAAATTTCCTTTTCCCACACTAAAAACGGATGTGGGGAACTCTGCTTCATCACTTCCTCTAATTCCCACGTTGCTTCTTCAAACTTGTCGTTTGGCCATAATACCTTGATGAGGGACATTGTCTTATTTCGTAGAAATTTTTCTCTACAATCTATGATTTTCACTGGTTTCTCCTTGTAAGGAATATCATCTTTTAACTGTATTATCTCTAAAGAATGTACATGTGAAGGGTCTAGTATCTACTTCCTTAAGAGGGTTACAAGAAAGACATCATGTACATTGGCCATGGTGGGTTGAAGTTCTAGTCGATATGCCACAACCCCGACATGATCAAGAATCTCAAAGGGGTTGATGTACCTAGTACTTAACATCATTTTTTTTCAAACCTCATGACCATCATCCACAGACATATAGATAGAAATAAAATGTCTCTAACATTGAACTTAAGGTCTCATTGAGGGTTAGCTGTATAACTCTTCTATCGATTTTGGGCTGCCTTGATATACTACGAATAGTTTTCACATTATCCACCATTTCTTAGACCATTTCATGTCCTAGTAGCTTAAGCTCACTAACTTATCCAAATATGCCGGTGTTCTACACCTTTTCCAATAAGGTGATTCATATAGTGTCATTCGGATGGTCGAGTGGAAACTGTTATTGTAGGAGAAATCAAATAGTGGAAGATGTTGGTCCTGTCCTCCATTTAAGTCCATAGAGCATGATATTAGCATATCTTCAAGTGTTTAAATAATTATTTTAGAATAGATATCAGTTTGAGGATGATAAGTCATACTGAAGTTCAGTTCATTGCTTAGAGAATGTTGGAGACTTTTCCCGAACAATGAGGTGAATCTTAGATCATGATCGGATACAAAAGATAGTGGTAATACATGCCTCCATACTACTTCTTTGATGTAAATCCATGAATGTTTATCCAATGATAAGTCCTATCTAATTGCGATAAAGTGATTTGTCTTTGTATGGAAATCCATAAAAACCCATATAGCATTGTTTCCTATGGTTGTCCTTGGAAGTCTAGTGACAAAGTCCATAGTAATTTTCTCCCACATCCAGGGTAGTATGGGTAGTGGTTACATCATCCCATTATACTTTTTCCTCTCAGACATCACTTTATGGCATACCAACCACTTTGATGTATATTTAGAAATCTCCCTTTTCATATTGTCCCACCAAATATTTTCTCACAGATCTCGATTCATATTTACGCTATCTCGGTGAATAGAGAAAGTTGAGCTATGTGAATCATTTAGAATCTCCTTATTTTTTCTAGATTGTATGGTACACATAATCGTGGCACAAATCTCACCATTCCATCCTTTTCAAACATGAACTCTGAGGATTTTCCATTTCTGAGAGCTTCCACTTTTTTCAAAATTTCCACATACATCCATTTAGAATCCTTTATTCTCTACATGAGGGATGGCTGAGAAATCATTTGAGAAATGATTGATGATGTTACTTCCTTAATTATTCCCATTTACATCCTATGAAAATCTAAAAAGATTGGATCCTTCTAAATTTCATCACTGATAATGATGCAGGATCCTTTCTACTTAGAGAATCTTTTACCTTGTCTGCCTTACTAAGATGGTAGTAGATTAAGAAGACATAATCGATGATGAGTTCTTTCAATCATTATTGGAACATACTACTCTCTTTTTGGTTGAATATATATTTTAGTCTCTTCTGATTAGTATATATCTCAAACTCTCCCCATTGATATGATGCTGCTATATTTTAAATGCAAAGGTCACAATTGCCAACTCTAGATCTTGCGTGGGATAGTTTTTCTCAAGCATTTTTAGCTGCCTTTAGGCATAGGCTATCGCTTTATTATTCTACTTCAACACACAACCTAGTCCCTTCTTCGATGCATCACAAAATTCCTCAAAAAAGTTCTCCACTCGGGGGTAATGTGAGCATGGATAGAGTGATAAGCCTATTTTTTAACTCCTTGAATCACTCTTCACATTCATCACTCAAAGAAAACCTTACTCCCTTCCGAGTTTTCTTGGTAATAGGGTTGTTCTATCATGAGAAATGTCTCACAAATGGGCATTAATATCCAGCTAACCCGAAGAAGCTATGGATATTCGTTAGCAATATTGTCATTGGCCATCCCTTAATTTCAGTTGTCTTAGGGGGATACATAGATATCCCATTACTTGTGATGATATGACCCATGAATGATACCTCCTTCAACCAGAACTCACACATTCTATACTTTTCATAGTGCTTCTCCTTCTGCAAGGTCCCTTTTATAGTTCTTATATGATCCTCATGATCCTCCTTGTTTTTGGAGTATATTAGAATATCATCTATAAGAAATACCATAAATTTGTCGAGGTAATATCTAAAGACCCTATTCGTCATGTCCATGAGGATTGATGGTTCATTAGTGATTTAAAAGGCATTACAATGAATTAATAGTGTCAATATCTTGTACTAAAAGAATTCTTGGGGACAACTTCCTTATTCAACCTTACTTGATAATATCTCGACCACAAATCCACCTTGGATAAGTTATTTTCTCCATGGAGCTGATCGAACAAGTCATCAATTCATGGAATAGGAAACATGTTGTTAATCATGATTTTATTTAGATCACGATAATCAATGAAAAGGAAAATTAACCCATTCTTATTCTTGATGAAGATGACTAGCGCACCCCATGGTGAAACACTTTGGCTTATAAACCCTTTATCCAGATTCTCCTATAGTTGTTTCTTCATCTCCTCATGCTCCACAACAGCCATTCTATACGGAGTCTTGGATATTGGAAATTCCCTAGGTATAATGTCAATTCATAATTCAAAATCTCTTATAGGAGGAAGATAAGGAAATTCCTTGGGAAACACTTAAGTGAATTCCCTCACAATAGTCATGTCTTCAGGGATGGTTGCCTCCTTATACTCAATCATACGATCTAGATACACATGCTCATAGCGCTGTAATATCTATGTTTGAGATAATGGGGATAAATAAGATTCATCTTAATCCTTTCACATGTATAGAATCAGGGGTCGATTCTCCATATAGAGAGTGAATCCCCTCTAACAACAGTTTATTTCCGCTCTATATAGGGAAATCCAATCCATGAAAAGAATTGCATCAAATTACACCATGGGGAGTATGATGAGGTTCACAGGGAAGTTCAATCCACAAATTATGACAAGGGGAGTTATATTCATGGGATACAATGATTTCCCTATGTTTATTACATCACCAAAATCTTCACATCCATGATTTGTGGCGGTGTTGGTATTGTTCTACTAATCATTCGAGATATAAAATAATGCATAGAACCAAATTGAAAATGTATATTCTATTTTATTGAATGAATAACTACTGTACCTATCACTACATCATCTTTAGGGTTCACTTCGATGGTAGTGATGTAAAAATCTCACAATTTCTACATTGGAGGTTATTGGTGTCCTCAAAAAACCCTTGGCTTAGGGAATTGATTTGCATGGTTCAATAGTTCTTTTCAGTTGAAGTAATGAGCAATTCATTGAGATTCTAATGGAGAGTTCCTCTCCTCTTTCGCAGCCACAGGTTTCTCTAGTCGGCAGTTAATGGCTAGTTTCCCTTCTCTTCCACACCTAAATCATTTCATCAACCCCTTCATGAAATATCTGGGGTGTTTCTTTCCCCACCTTTGACAAGTGGGGTGATGGATTTTATTTTCACCGTTGAATTTATCCATAGGACCACTAGAATTGATTTCCACCTTAGTCTTCTCATCCCCATGATACCCCTTAGATTCTCTGATCAAATTTTAATCCTTGAGGGCACATCAGACAATTTCCCCATAGCTATCGAAGTCATGGATCCCCAGGGAACTTTGTAGGCTAGTATTTAGCCCACCAAAGAAGCGGTCAACCTCTCATTTGAGGGTAACGACAAAGACAGAGGCATATCATACAAGCCTCGTGAAATTTGCCTCGTCACTACAATGTATTTGTTGTATTTTTTCTTTAGGGCAAGGAAGTCCCATTCTCTCTTTATTCATAGGATGTGTGGAAAATATTTACCGAAAAACATTATCTGAGAATTGTTCAATTCCAACAACTCAATATCCTCCTTAGGTTTCTTTTTTTATCAATGTTCACCATTGATCAGCTTCACCCTCTATAGGATAAGTATCTAGATGAACCTTCTCTTCTTCAGAACGTTGAATGATGGAGAATATCTTTTCAATGGATTTGATCCACTGATCGACAATTGTGAGATCAAATTATCCATTAAATATAGGAGGCATTTGTCTCATGAAATTCTTTATAGAGACTTATTCTTTCATAGGGGGGTTGAACATTCCTATTGACACATGTTTCTGTCCAAATCTTGAGTTAACTGAGAGTGAATTATTACAAATCTTGTTATTTCTACTCCCATTGGATTGCACATCTCATTATAACAATCATCACATTGATCTTCACATTACTTTTTAGCCCGAGTACTCCTATTACCGACCATTGGATGGAATAAAAGGATAGTTAGGGATAACACATAAAGGCTGATCCATGGAAAGAACAGATGACTTATAAATAACTTTTATTTCATTAACTTATGAATCTACAAGATTCAATCTATGTTTTCCCATATCTACTTCCCAACATATATTCTTATGGTAATTTTTATTCTCTAAATAATGGTTCATACTAAGATTGTGAATTTACCAAAGAATATCCCCCGAGAGTGTCATAACAAAGAGTGAACTCATTATCGTGTACCAGGATACCACAAGTCAAGCCCGAAACTCCTTGTCAGAGTTTTCACTCCAAGGTACATCTGTGCTGGAGCCACCTCTACCAGCTTGTATCTAGACAGAGATGTATTTACTTGATAAAACACATACTCAATACTCACCACAATTTAGGGGTGTTTTCATTATACTTATTCTTGTATCTAGGTTTCACTGGATTTTTCAAATCCTAATCCCAAAAATAACTGAACCAATCCTCTGATACCAACTATAACAACCCTACTCTTTATTACAAACAAAAAATTGATTTATTAAATAAACACTTCACCTGATAAAACATAGAATATCTTGAGTTCTAGTGTCTTTATGGATTAGTAACATTACATAACAACTTAAAACATAAAAAAACAACAACTTTTTTGAAAACTTCTTTACATAACCACAACATTCTCTCATATATTTCGTTCCATGGGACAACCTGAGGACACACTTTTGAAAAGGGTGAGATATAAAACCCTGTAAGGGAGTAAACAATGAATAACATGAAGAATATAATACATATTATGAAGTAGTAATATCAATGGATCATAAAATAACATGAATATAATTGAATGATATAGCATGATTATCCTAACATTGAAGTGTGGCAACAACACATAACATGGAATTAGTATGAGCCAAGGCTCGTTGCACATGGAGCATGTGTAAACCCTCATTTCACATTTATTAGAATGAGTAAATCCTCATTGCACTTGAATTAGCATGTGTAAATCCTTATTGTAATTGAAGTATCATGAAACAAATCTTTACCCAATGCATTGGAGAGCTATCAAGACGCACCCTTCTTAGACATTTCATTTCATGCATAAGTGTGAAACATGGATCATACAACATAGAATAATTAAAGATCATCATTTATTCCTTGATAAAGGAATTTGGAATTCATACAATAATATCTATAATCAATAAGTCAACGTGCATAATGGTGAATACCCTTGATAGAGAAATGGGCTTGGTATTCATGACGAAATGACTTTGGCCTAGAAAATCGCGGTGCAATTTCGGTAGCATAACAACGTGACATAATAATTATTAAAAATTGTTGATGAGAGAGAAAGGGGGTGTCTGATCATATGTAAATGAAATGGACAGTGAAGGGGTCATATTGATACATGTCCTAACATAAGTAATTAAATTTTAGATTCATAATACAAAAGAATTTCTTGAATATAAATTAGGAGAGAAATTCCATATGGAATTTAGACATGGTAACAGGTGTACATGGGAGGCATTAATAAGAGAGGAAGGGGTCTCTCATCATTCAAACATATAGAGAGGTGTTTGGGGGAGGTGTGAAACCATACCTTGATATTTTCAATTGAAAATAAAATGGAATAACAATATTAAGAAACATGGATAAAATGTGAAAGGAAGGAATCCCTTTCGGAAATTCGGCATGGTAACATGTATACATGGATGGAATCAATTTGAGAGAAATGGGTATATAATCATTCAAACATAAAGAGGAAAGTATAGGGGAGGTGCGAAATAATACGCCAACATTTATAATTGAAAGTAAAAGGGAATAATAATATAAAGAATCTTGGACATAAATAAGGAAGAAATATCTTATTTGGAAGTGTGATCCCAAAAGCTTTGGAGAGGTGTGAGAGATGCTTCTGGGGAAATTGGGGAGCCTTGGGAGGATTCTAGAGAGAGGAGGGCAGAGGTTGGATGAACTACAAAGGCTTTGGAGAGGCTTGAGAGAGGCTTCTGGGGAAATTCGGGAGCCGTGGGAGGATTCTAAAGAGAGGAGGGCAGAGGTTGGATGAACTACAAAGGCTTTTAGTGAAGAGTAAGTCGGAGCTTGGGTGGGTTTATATAGGAAATGAGATATAGTTCGTTATTATTTATGTTTTAGAAACCAAAAATTAATCTAATAAAACCACAAACCAGACCATGGTTTTTTCCCAAGGGTTTTTCAAAAGGGGAGTGGAAAACAATATTTTATAAGGAAAATGGCCGAAATTCTTAAAATAATATGGTTGCTTATTTGGAGGTGAGTCAAACTCTCAAAGAAAACAATTTAAAACAATAATAAGTTTTATAAGACTGAAGGGTCCAGTATAGATTTGTAAAATAAATAAAATAAACCTAAAATCACATAATTTTATTGGTAAAACATATAATGGCCGAACATAGTGTTTATAGTAATTTTTACATCGCTACTAGGTCATTATGATGTCATAAAACACATTATATTATTAAATGGCATTTAATTTTTATCCAAAATTTTGACTGCCTCAGAAAATCATGAAAAATTCACAGTTGGATAATTTCAACATCTTGATTTCAAAAATACTATTAATTTTATCTAAATAATTTTATAAATATGTGAATTTTCACTTTTAAAATTAAAACCGATATTTATCGAAAAATCATGGGTTTGGACAGAAACAACTTTAAAACCTTAATAAAAATTAGAATTGCATTAAAAAAATTATACGATCATTTATATTTAATAAAAATTAATTTAATAATAATAATAATAATAATATATTAAGATATTATTTAATTCGAAAATATGTTAATTCATCACAATAGATTTTGTAGTTGAATATTATCTAAAAATACTATGAGCGCTTTAAAAACTATTTACAAAGTAACAATAATAAAATGAATGTATATTCTCTATTTAAAAATAGTGTACATAATAATAGTACTAGGGTCTCATTATATAACCCCTTATAACACGCGCACAAGACCGAAGGGTAAGGTGGGCTATGGTGAACGACTCTTGGGGTGGATCAGATAACATCCCTTGAGTGGTAATCTCCATCAACTTTCACTTCTCCTGTAGGCGGTTCCACTCGAGCATAACGTGTTGAAGCTCGGCTTCGGCTTGGTAAGAGGGAAGCCCATAACGCCACCTCCATTCCAAGATATGATAAATGGGCTTTGTATGAGGCAATTATACTGGATGAGGCCGTCACTTCCTTTGTCTGAGTTAATTGGATTTGTTAAATCCTTATATTTATACTAATCACATGATCACTATTCAAAGACTATATTAGCAATGGTCACAGTACATAACAGTGTTTTAAAAAAAGTCCAAAAACATAAAACCAAGGATGTACATATGTTTTACATAACCAATTTGAATAAAAAGACATTTAATTAGACCCACAGGAATTTTAGTTGATAGATGTTTGGGTCGTTACATTTTTCATATATGAATATGTCATTTTCTTTAACTAAAACATACCCAACCTCTCTCCATCGATCTCCCTCCTTGATTGCACCCCTTTTTCTAAGTCACACGAAAATACCCAAGCCTCAACATTCGACACATGCTACAAATTTCAAATTAACACTTACATCAAATTTGCAAAACAAGGTTTGTTCATCAAGGGGGGTTTCCCACTTCCTCAAATCATTCTCAAAGTTCCAAATGGGCCTCGCTACTTTACAAGAGATAATTTCATTTTAGAAAATATAATTTCCCAACAAATTTATGTTCCAAAACCATTTAAAATCCCATTTAAATCGTCAAGGTTCCTCTCATTTGGAAACAAGCATTAAACCAATCTTATATTGAAGAAATCCATTTTCAATGATAAATAGAATACATAAAACCCAAGCAAGAAGACACTTTGCAATATCCACAACCAATAATATGTATATATATACAACACATAAATTTGATATAAATGGAAAAACCATTTTACAACATCAAGAAATTATAGATTTCACATTTATAGAACTATGCATAGGGGACCTACCTCAAACTCAAGGTGTGATGCTTGTTGAAAGAAGTTGGAATCTTCTCTTTTGGCTTGCATTCATATGCACATTTGTGTATATACAAGGACTCATAGCCCCTTTGTACATATTTTCGTGGAAACATTTTTATAACGGGATCCCTACATATATGCCTATGATTTAATATACCCCTTTAAACTTACATGTGTATGCATCTACATATATATACATAAGAAAACCTAGCCCCATTATACATATTCATCCTGTCATTGGTGCATATATATAAAGGGGGAACTTAAATATACACATGCCTATTTATTATATGCCTGAAAGTATTTCACTATATAAAAAATAGGAATTTACGACGGGTTAGGGGCAAGTCGCAAATAATAGATATTTTTGATAGGGGGTAAGGACCTATCGCAAAAGGTTTGGCATGAAAATGCACATCAAACCAAATGAAGAGTATTTACAACGTGTTCTAATTATCGTCGCAAATACCCAGCGACTTTTTTAGTATTTGCGACTGGATACTTGTCCCATCAAAAATAGTATGTCGGCAGGTACCCATTTGCAATGGGGCCCGTCACAAATAAATTTTTATCGATCGACCTTAATTAATGTGGGAAGTGGCATTTACGATGGGACTCGTCACAAATAGTCTCTTCGTAAATAATCTAACATATATATACCCCCATACGTTTTTTTCTCTCATTCTACTCCTTTATCAACTTCTCTCTCTCTCTATCTGTTTCTGAAAAATTTTCTTCAAATTTTATTCATAGTTTAAACTCTTAAATTGGAGCATAATCCTTGGCTTTTATACACTGAAAGCTTCAGTTTCCAGGTATTTGTCTATTTTAAATTGTTTGGTTAATTGTTTTTTAAATTATTTATATTTTTTATTAATTAGATGAAATTAAATTAAATTATAATTAGATATTTTTTTCCAGTATTTATTTTTATGAATAATTAAGTATAACTGTTAATTAGAAATAACTAGTAATAATTATAAATAAATATTAATAACTATAAATAATAAGTAATAATTATAAAAAATTAGTAATTTATTGTAATAATTAGTAATAAATTTTAATAATTATTAAGAAATTGTAATAATTAGTAATAAACTGTAATAATTTGTAATAAAATGTAATAATTATTAATAATTTGTAATAATTATAGATAATTTGTAATAATTAATAATAACTAGGATTGATTAGAAATAATTAGGACTAATTGGTAATAATTATGTTTAATTAGTAATAATTAGGATTAATTATTAATAATTATGATTAACTAGTAATAATTAGGATTAATTAGTAATAATTAGTAATAATTATTAATAATTTGGATTGATTAGTAATAATAAGGATTAATTAGTAATAATTAGTAATAATTTGTAATAATCAGTAATAATTAGTAATAATTTGTAATAATTAGTAAAAATTAGGATTAATTAATAAGAATTAGGATTAATTAGTAAAATTTTGATTAATTAGTAACAATTAGGATTAATTAGTAATAATTATGAGTAATTAGTAATAATTAGGATTAATTAGTAATAATTAGGATTAACTTGTAATAATTAGGATTAATTAGTAATAAATTGGAATAATTAGTAATAATTAAGAATAATTATGATTAGTTATGAAGAATTAGGATTACTTAGCAATAATTACCAATAATTAGCAATAATTAGGTTTAATTAGTAATAATTAGTAATAATTACTAATAATTTGTTATAATTAGTAATGATTAGTAATGATTATTAATAATTTGTAATAATTAGTAGTAATTAGTAAAAACTAGTAATAAGTCATAATAACTGGTGATAATTATCAACAATTCGCCATAATTCACAATAATTAGCAATAATTAGCAATAATTACCAATAATTACCAATAATTACCAATAATTTGCAATTATGAGAAATAATTAGCAATAATTAAGATTAATTAGAAAAAATTAGGATTAATTAGATGTAATTACCAATAATTAACTATAATTAAGATTAATTATGAATAATTAATAATAATTAGTATTAATTAGGATTAATTAGTATTAATTATTAATAATTCGGATAAAATACTAACAATTAGTCATAGTTAAGATTAACTAGTAATAATTTGGATTAATTAGTAGTAATTAGTAATAATTTTGATTAATTAGGAATAGTTATGATTAATTAGGAATAATTAGGGATAACTAGTATTAATTAGGAATAATGAGGGTTAATCCATTATAAATAGGGTTAATTAGTTATAATTAATAATAATTAGTAATAATTAGTAATAAATATGAGTAAGTACAATTAATTAGGTTAAATTAGTATTAATCGGTAATAATATGCAATAATTAATAATAATTAGAAATTATTTGGAATAATTAGAAATAATTAGTAATAATTACCAATAATTATAAAAAATTATAAAAAATTAGTAATAATAAGGATTAGTTAGTAATAATTAGGATTAATTACTAATAATTATGATTAATTTATAATTATTACCCATAATTAGTAATAAATTGTGATAATTAGTAGTAAATTGTAATAATTATAATTAAATTGTAATAATTACAAATCATTGGTAATAATTAGTAATAAATAGTAATAAATAAAAACAATTATTAATAAATAGTATTAAATAGTAATAACTAGTAATAAATAGTAATAAATATAAATAAATAGTAAATTATTATTATTATTATTATTATTAATAATTGGTAATAATTAATAATAATTACTAATAATTAGAAATTATTAGAAATAATTAGTAACAATTTTTATTAATTAGTAATAATTATGATTAATTAGTAATAATTAGGATTATTTAGGAATAATTTTGATTAATTAGGAATAATTAGGTTTAATTTGGAATAATTTGGATTAATTAGTATTAATTATGACAATTTATTATTGATTAGGATTAATTAGTAAAAATTAGGATTAATTATTTATAATTAGTAAGAATTAGTAATAATTAGAAATAAATTTGAATAAATTCAAGTACATTATTATAAACTGGATGAATTTTCAGCGGATTGGAGGTATTCCTTTTGATTGAAGCCTTAGCTCCTTCCAACATTCAACCACTGAAATTAATATGAAAAATATGCTTCGATGTATGTTTTAGTATATTTTTCATTGTGATTTCACTCCAAGAAAGTAACGAGGAGGTGAGATGTCAGACAAAAGAGGCTCTCTTTCCCAACGACTCATCTCCTTGGAACTTCTCTGTCTGAAATCACTATGAAAAGTATGTTTAGATCTACGGATATCAATTTTACTATGCTTGAGTATAGAGAGCAGCACGATAAGACCTCCCTCCTCTCTATCCTCATGCATACAAAAATGGATATTCATATGTCGGAGCAGACTTTTCATAGTGATTTTAGGGAGAGAAAGTTGTAATGGGACGAGTTGTTGGGATAAATTGATGCCGCCAATTTGCTGGAAATTGTGCCAATGGTAATTAACAATAATTAGTACAAAATACCTGTAATTAATAATAATTAGTTGTAATTAGTATCAATTTTTATAAATGCGTGTATATTAGTATAAAATCTTAAAATTAATATAAATAACTAAAAAATAATAGAAATTTTTATAAATTTATCGAAAATAGAATATAAATGTCTTATCTTTTTTGGATAGTGTTTATATTATATCTATTTATACGAAAAACCAATTATTTAATAATTTTTAGAAAAATATGGGACATAGAATTTGACAACAATCCTTATTAGATGATCTTGATTTGATAAATCAGAGCAAAAATCCATACAGTTCTAGTTTAAATCATGTATATATTAAGTGTGTTCAATATATTATATCATTTTCACCATCAAAACCATAATTCGTTTTAGAAGGGAAAATTAAATTCCCTTGCAAAAAAAATGTTCTCTGAGGATGTATGACACATTTGAAAACGTTGGAGGTCATTTATTGTGTTTTGGTATTCAAAAAGATTATGTTTTTTATTATAAACATGGTGAATAAAATTTCAGAGAAGATACTAATAATTTGGTTCTGGGTCCATCATGGTTTGAAAATATTGTACAAGATGTGGCATTCCCATCTTTTCAACAAACTAAAACTCAAGATGATATTTATTTAACTCCTAAGTTGGAACCATATAATTATTATGAGTTGTTGAGGTCCGCTGGGGATTCCTTATATCCCAGTCACTAGATAAGAAATTTTGAAGAAAATTTTAAAATTATGGCTATTAAATCAGATAATGGAACATCAAATAGTTATTTTGATCCGATATTACCTTTTCTAAAAATAATACTACCTAAAGGAAATGTAATGATAATAAATCTTTATGAGAGCAAGAGGCATGTTCGTAATCAGGGTCTTGGTTACTAGAATATTCATGCATGTTCAAATGATTTCATCTTATATTATTGTCGAAATTAGTCGTTGGACAGTTTCACTACATGTAGACAATCAAGGTATAAAGAATCTAAACCAGAAAAGTCTAGATTTATTCTAGTAAAAAATTTGATATATATCCCACTCATACACAAATTTCAGAATTTATTTATATCTCAGAACCCATCAATATTGATGTCATGGAACAAAAACAATACTTTAATAGGTAAAAGCTTAAATCCTCCCTTTGATGGTGATTCATGGAAACATTTTGACCAAGTGAATCTTTCTTTTTCTTTTGATTCCTGAAACATGAGATTGTGTCTTTCTATTGACGGTTTCTGTCCATTTGGTTATTAAGATAGTTAGTATTCATTTTGTCCAATCTTTATAAGTCCATACAATTTACCTCCATGGAAGTTGATGAAGGAGGAATATATCTTTTTGACATTATTGGTATCAGGACATCTGAAAATGAATATTGATTTTTATTTGAAACCGTTTACTGATGAGTTATATTCATTGTGAAGTAATGGTGTTAGGACATATGATGTTGCTGTGAAACAAAAATTCATACTGAAAGCTACACTGATGCAGACAATTAGTGAATTACCAGCATTTAACATGTTATCTTGTTGTAGTACACATGGTCCAAAATAATTTATGTAATGTAGGACCATGCACACAATAAGATATGAACTCAAGTAAACTGAATAGTAAATAGAGTGAGTGTAGTAAGTAAAAAGGGCAAGAATACAAACCCAACAGGCAAAAACAGGAAACTAAAGGTATAGGTAAACTAGAAGTAAAAGTAAACTGGAAGTACAAGTAAAATGGAATAACTCCTATGAACACCTGCCAAGGATCCTACCTGAAGGGTAGGTACAACTCTAAATTAGTCTCCTCTACGGTACTCCTCGTCTAAGGTCCATCTAAAAGCTATATCTAGTCCTTGTACTCACGTCCTCAGTCAGTGTAGTCTGTCATCTACAACAAACACAACTAAGTGCGGGCATAGCTCGTGAGGGGTGAGTATAATGATACTCAGTAGGGACCCTGAGACCCTCAAAGTCTCACAAAATACATGAAGGATAAACCAATAAGGAAGGAAACAACTGAAAACCCATGTTAGGTATATGCCCATACATATACATAAGTTATCAAGTAAACCTATCTCAATCATGAGGAAAAACACAGAGTCCAACTACAAAGCCCCAGGCTCAACTGCACCACAATGGATGTAAAACCACAAAGGTTAGTACCGAACATGTATGAAAAACTAAGGAATACCACCAAGGTATGACCACGAAGGAAAGTGCCACACTGGTACAAACTCAGCTCACACTAGGTATAAATTAAGTACAATACTAGAGATGATTTGATTTAACTTCTGATTCATCTTAGTCTGTAAAGAGGCAGACCCACATAGGATCACTTGGTGTTGACCCACACAGGATCACTAGGTGCTGACCAACAGAGGATCATAAGGTGATGACCCACACTGGATCGCTAGGTGTTGTCCCACACAGGATTGCATGGTGATTACCCACATAGAATCGATAGGTTCTGACCCAAACAAAACCAAAGGTGCTGACCCACATAGGATTGCTAGGTGCTGGCCCACACAGGATCGCTATGTGCTGACACACATATGATCACTCTAAGTGCTTCACGTCATAGCAAGCTACTGGGTTCCCGCACTATGCTCGCTCGTCTATGGGAGGATCCGCTCCACATGCTACGGGTTGATACCCCAACTTCAATGAAGTCCCACGAAGAAGTATCTCAATGTAACACCACATCATAGGGGTCTCAACCAAACAGATGGTGCGTCATTTGGACGCCCAGTCTGTGAGTTGTTAGACTTTTTGTCCCGAGGGCCCGGTTGGATTCGTGCTCAATCCAACCCGACTGTGTTGCAACTTTATCCAAAACTTTAGTGGGGTATAAAAAAGGGACCATCTCGCTGCAAGGTTTCCAACGCCGTAAATGGTTCATCAAATGGACATTTGATGCCAAAGGTATGGCCCAAGTAAAGTATAGGGTCGTATCGGGTCCGGGTCGGGTCCGACTCAGTCAAAATGACTCGGCCCGGCAGGCCACGAGGGCCGCGAGGCCGCGGGGGTGCCACGGGGGCATGGGGTGGCTTTGTAGTGGGGGGTGCCATGGGGGTGGGGCGGCTCGGCCGCGGGTGTGACACGTGGTCATGGAACAGCTCCGCCACGGGGGTGCCACGATGGCGCGGGAGCGTGGGGGTGCCACAGGGGCGCGAAGCGGCTCAGCCGTAGGGGTTTCGTGAGGGAGAGAGGCTGAGGGGGTGCCACGGGGGCGCTGGGAAGCTCGGCCATGGGGGTGTCGCGAGGGAGCGAGGTCGGGGGGGTGTTGCGGGGGTGCGAGGTAGTTCAGTCGTGGGGGTGTCGCGATGGGGAGGGGCCGCAGGGGCGCGGGGTGGCTCGTCCATGGGGGCACCTTGAGGGAATGGGGTGGCTCGTCTGTGGGCGTGCCATGAGGGTGTGAGGCTAGGGTTGCTCGACGAGGCCACAGGGAGGCGTGGTGAGGCAACAGGTCGGTTCTTAGAGGCCTTGGGGAGGCGTGCTGAAGTCGTGGGGCGGCACGGTGAGGAAATGGGGCAGCGATGGCTGGGGACGGCGGAGCTCCGCGGGGCGGTGATGGTTGGGGATGGCGGAGCGCTGCGGTTTGTGGAGGTCACGAGGTGGCGGTGCAGCATACCTTAATTGGCGGTTCTCGAGTTCCACCGGTGCCAACTGCCAACATCGGTCACTGTCACCAAAGTCTCCTTCATTCATCGCAAATGATACAACATTTAAGAAGAACGGTGGAGGGGTTGGGTTGTGTTTGTTTCTCCCACACCCACCGCGTTAGAGAGGTAACAAGCGACTCAACAAGAACAAGAATATCAAGAACGGGTAAAGGAAAAATAATTCAAACACCCTCCCTACCTCATTCGTTTGATTCATTGAATATTTTCTACAGGGAAGGAGACGATGTCGTTAAGAATAGATGGAATTTGGTGATGTCGGTGTTTCCATGATCATTGGTTCATTGACATTGAAGTCATTCCTCGTCGACAAATGTCCCATGGAAAAATTCAGAGTTGAAGTCGGTGTTCTTCATTGGCATTCTTCATAGGAGAGCTTTCTCCCGAGGCTCCTTCCACCCAATTCCACCAAAAATGCCAAGTAGCCAGCATAATAGATTATGTTGTCTATTTAGTTTGTTGGCATAAATTCATAAAGGATTAATTAATTAATTGAGTTGGCATAATAAATGGTGGAGGAGTTGAAGAGGATGCCCCACATTTAATAGAATGTGTGAGGGTTTCTCCCATTAATGGTAAGTTCAAAGGGGTTTATACTCAGGTGGTCCCCACCACCATAACCACTCAAGGGAGGTTTAGGCTCGGTGGTCCCCACATCCATAACCTCTCATGGGAGGTTTTAGTTCAATGGTCCCCACATGTGACACTTCCACATGGGAGTTTCAAAATAAAAATAAAAATAAAATGTTACACCATTTTGTTTTTATTATTTCAGGAAAAAGTGAAAAACTAACTTCCACCCTTGACCTACAACCGTCGAGGAGAATGTCTTCATAAGTGAATATTGATGTTGTAGGTTCAATGGTTCCCTCATATTTTAATTGCGAGCACCAGTACAAAAGTTACAAAACCCCCCTAGCATGTTTATTAAAGTACCCAAAAAAGTTCAGAAATTCATTTCGGGCACACTGGGCCTCAGAATCACACGCTGTCAATTTTCACAGACTCATAAAATTCCCATTTAATTAAACAAAATTACCTGGAAATCCAGGGTCTTTAAATTCTCCGCACCTCATGGCTTTATGTCCGCATAATCCACAACACAAACTAAGGGAACAAGTGGGGTACTGAGTATGCATCTGAGCCTCCCACTCCCATGTGCTCTCCTAGAGGTTCTCATGCTGCCAGTGAACTCCCAACAAAGGTATAGACTGCCCATAAAGAACTCCCCCCTATCGATCCTCAATCTCTATTGGAACCTCCATAAAAGTCACCCCATCATCGACGTACAGTTCATTATGGTCGATAATGTGAGAAGGGTCATTCCCGTATCTCCTCTTCTGGGATAGGTGGAAGACAACATGCACACCATGAAACTGAGGTGGAAGAGCTAAGCGGTAAGCCACATTTCCTACTATGCCGAGGACCTGAAAAGGTCCGATAAACCTCGGAGTTGACTTTCTATGTCGGCCAAATCTCTGCAACCCTCGTCAAGGTGAGACCCGAAGAATGATGTGGTCACCATCCTCAAACTCTAGAGGTCTCTATCTCCTATCGGCATAAGACTTTTTCCTAATCTGTGCTATCTTCATTTTCTCCTAGATGATTTTTACCTTCTCTCTGGTAGCTTTTACCATCTCTGGTCCCACTAGTGCTGTCTCTCCTAGGTCATCCCCGCACAAAGGTGATCTTAAAGGTTGCTTGTATAACGCCGCAAAAGGTGCCATCCCAATTATGGAGTGATATCTATTGTTGTATGAAAACTCCACCAAAGGCAAGTGATCCTCCTAGCTGTGATTGAAGTCAAGGACGCAAGCACGCAACATGTCCTCGAGGGTCTGAATGGTCAGCTCAGTCTGGCCATCTATTTGAGGAAGGAAGGCGGTGCTCAAATGAAGCTATGTCCCAAAAGCCTCCTAAAACTGCTTCCATATCTGGGAAGTAAAATGTGCATCACGATCAGAGACAATCATCATGGGTACTCCATATAACCACATAATCTCCTTCACAGAGAGGCATCCCAAGCTCACTACTAATCCCTGCTCTCTGATCGATATGAAGTGGACCGACTTGGTGAGTTATTCGATGATCACCCAAATTGAGTCATGTCCCCTGTATGTACATGGAAGTCCTGTCATGAATACCCTAGATATCTCATCCCGCGTCAACTCTGGGACCTCTAAAGGGGAACCAAGCCTGATGGTACCTGATGCCCCGCCTTCACTTGCTTATAAGTGAGGCACCGAGAGAAAAACTCTACAACTTCTTTCTTCATTCCTGGCCACCAATGCTGTCATCAGAGAACTTGGTATATCTTTACCACTCCAGGATGTATCGCTAGAGGGGATGTGCGGAAATAACACATCACATCCTCCTAAAGTGTCACTAGTACCATGATACGTCCTCTTAATAGAATAACATGCTCCCCAATATTAGTAAATCCATCAGATGCATGCGTTGTGGATATCTGATCACGTTGAACCTCACAGTCAGAGTCACCACGCTATGCGTCCCTGACTCACTGAAGAATTTGGGGAGTGACAGTAAGAGATTGGAGAAAATCTTCTCCATCCCTATCCAAAATGGATATCTGCAAAGTGGCCAGCTGCTCTGTTGACTTGCCTTGCAGTTGTATACCAGACCTCATGCTGAGTGCATATTCTACAACATTCCCCTTCCCTGGAGTATAGAATATCTCGACATCATAGTCCTGGAGAAACTCAATCCAACGTCGTTGTCTCAGGTTCATGTCCTTCTATGAAAAGATATACCTTTGACACTTGTGTTCTGTGTGGATTATAAAATGTTCGCCCATCAGATCGTGCTGCCACATCTTCAAGGAGAAGACCACTTCTACAAACTCAAGGTCATGGGTAGTGTAGTTATGGTATTGTTGTCTTAGAATTTGATAACTGTAGGTGATCACTACTCTGCCCTGCATTAGGGCACATCCGTGTCCGGTCCCTAATGTGTCGCAGTAAACTATGTACCCTACGCCCACCTCTAGAAGACTCATGATATGGAAACTAGTCAGCCTCTACCTCAACCCCTGGAAACTCCAATGGAATCCCTCCAACCACACGAAAGGTTTACCCTTCTTCATCAATGATGATATAGGTTCTCTAACTATAGAGAAATATGGTAGAAATCTCATTTAGTATTCAAAAAAACCTAGGAAACATCGTACCTCCATCACACTCTTGGGTGGCTCCCAAGCAAGTACCGCCTCGACCATCGCACGATCCACTGAAACTTCAACCTATGATATGAAATGTCCTATAAAGTGAACCTCTTAGATCCAGAACTTGCACTTTGAGATCTTACCATACAGCTGGTGCTCTCAGAGTGTGTCTATAACTACCTGCAAATGATAGGCCTGCTTCTCCTTAGTAGCTGAGAAGATCATAATGTCGTCGATGAAGAAAACTAGAAAGTGATCAAGGTATGGTTTAAAGATCATATTCATGAGTCCCATGAACAATTATCAAGCATTGGTCATTCTAAATGTCATAACCATGAACTCAAAATGGCCATACCGACATCGGAAAGTCGTCTTCTACACATCCTCGTTTCATACTCTGAGCTGGTGATAGCCTAATCTGAGGTATATCGTCGAGAACCACAGGGCTCCCTTCAGCTGATCAAATAGGTCATCAATCCTCGGATGTGGGTAATTATTCTTTACGGTCACCCGGTTCAGGCGCTAATAGTTGACACAAAGTCTCAAGATCCCATCCGCCTTCTTGGCAAACAAAATCGGGGCTTCCCAAGGAGAAACACTCGGTCGAATGAACCCTTTCCCTTGTAAGTCCTCCAGGTGTACCTACAGCTCATGAAGCTCAATGGGATCCATCCAATATGCTAGTGTAGATATTCCTACTAGCCTGGGGTACATGTTAATGTAAAATTCCACCTCTCTGTGAGGAGGTATATCCAGAACATCATCACAGAAGGCATCTGCATACTGGTCCACCACTACAGGATAGCTCAGACTCTCCACATCAAATGTTCTGATTGGAAGGATTTACAACTGTTGGGTGTTTGGCTGCAATCTTCTCCGGGTAAGTCCATCATGTGTCACAATGGCTCCCTTCTCGCCGGTGAAGGTAAACATGGTCCCATCCGTACAGACACACCACACTTTTCACCTAATACAGTCAATCTGTGCATGTACTGTAGATAACCTGTCCATGCCCATGATGATTTCATCAGGCCTTGATGCTGCTATAAAGAGATCACAGCCAAAGCTCTCCCCTCCTAGAGTAAGCTCCCACTGCTAACACCAGTGCGTAATCCTCGAATCTTCTCCTATAGGAGTCTCTAACCGTAAGGATCGACCCAATGACTCCATCAGAATCTCCGAGCACCGAACGAGGGAAGTGGCAGAAAAAGAATGACTGAAACCTGTGTCTTTAAGTACTACATCTAAGGTGGATTAGAACCAGATCATACCTCATATCATCTCTGGAGTGCCATGATTGTAGGCCTCAGCTGCCAAGAGCTGAGGTCTCCCTTGTGCACCTGCTCCCTGCGGTCGGGGTGGACCTCATGGTGGTGGTGGTGGTGGTAACATCTCGAATCATCTCCCACCACTAGCTGCATGACCAGCTCCTCTTCCACGTCCGCCTTCTCCCTACGGAACTCATCGGTTGAATCTCTATCTCTTCATGGGTGGTCCTTCGACCATCTACTAATCAGCCATTACTACAAAAAAACAGTACATTAGATGGCGTTATTTAGATGGGGGTTATATACAAACCTCTCTAAATTTATTTTCTATAACATTAGATGGGGTTCTACACAACCCCATCTAATCATCGAATTTATAGGGGGTTTACAACCCCCACTAAAATTTTTAGAAATTTTTTAATATGTAGTAGGATTTTAAAGACGATTATGTTAAAATAGTCACAAATTTAATAATATGTGGTTCTTTATATTTAGTTACATGAACTATATATTTGGGTAGATGCGCTATATATATGCATACATACATACAGATATATATATATATATATATAGTTTGATTTTATAGTTGTTATATGTGTGTGTGTGTTATATGGAATTTGTTTTTTTATAAAATATTGGAGGTTAAAAACCCCTTGTAATGTAAGACATTAGTGGAGGTTAAAAACCCCCTCTAATGTAAGTCATTAGTGGGGATTCAAAACCCCCTCTTGAACCCCTACTGATGTCTTACATTTCAGGGGGTTTTCAAACCCCCTCTAATGTCTTGCATTAGAGGGGGATCACCACCCCCACTAATTTAAGAGATCAGAGGGGTTTTGAACCCCTAATATATCCTTAAAAAACATAATATATATATAGTACATATTTTTTACATATATGAATGTATTTATAAAATGTATAATATATTATATACATATAAATATGTAATATATATACATATACATTAATTGTGTATGTATAAATAAAATATGTATATATATATTTTTTCATAATATATATGGGTAATATGTGTGTGTCTGTGTGTATGTGTATTCAAATAAATATAAACAATTACAAATAAATATATAAATACACATTTCTGTTTGTGTGTGTTTGATATAAATGTATTTATAAATACATACATATATAATTTTATTTAAATATATGTAAATATATAATTTATAGAGGTGTGTAGAAAATATATATACATATACATATATATTTATATACATATATATTTATATTCATATAAATATAGATACATGTTATTTATAAAATATATTTACATATATTTTGAAAATAATGTTTATCTTAATAAACATTATTAATATATGTGTAAATGATTTAATATAAATTATATGTGTAAATGAGTAAATATATATGTGTTTATTAATATATATGCTTATTTTGATAAACTTATTATATGTATTTAAATATATTATTTTAATAATGTTTATTTTAATAAACTTATATATATATATACAATATTATATAAAATATGTGTAAATTAGTTAATATATTTATATGTATATTTAATAATATATATGCCTATTTTAATAAATTTATTATATGTATTTAATTATATTTTGAAAATAATTTTTATTTTAATAAATGTTTAAATATATATTAATAGAATAATATATGAAATAAATAAGAAAGAATAGGGTTGCGATAGTGGTTTAGGCATATGCTGTTTATGGTGGAGAATGGGTCTTCGAATCCCGTCGGCTTCAGTAATTTTAGATCCCCCTTTGAATTTGTAGACCGAAAGTTAACCATGTGCTTGAGACCAGCGGGGCCGGACCGGGACATGCACGTGGAGACCGGTGGGCATTAATGATCGGAGGCAGGGCTGGAGACCGGCACAGTGGGGGATAGACACTGACAGATGCACAGCAGACACGCGGCGGGCGACCGAGGACAGACGCATGCGGGAGAGACGTCATGCGGAGACCGAGACAGGGGAAACGAAAGGACACGAACGCCGGGGGGGAGGGGAGGGAGGGATACACAGTGGGGACCGTGAGTGACCAACCCTGACTTTTGGGGGCGGGGCTGGAGAATGGCACAGCGGGGGACAGACACTGACAGATGCACAACAGACACGCGGCAGGTGACAGGGGACAGACACACGCGAGAGGACCATCATGCGGACACAAAGACTTGGGGCACATATGGACACACACAAGGGGGGGGGACACAGTGGGGACCACGGGTGACAGAAATAGACATGTGGGATGGGGAAAGACAAGAACGCACGCAAGGGACAAAAGACACACATCGCGGGAGCGAGAGGAACAGACACAGACTGGAGCTGGGGAATATGAATAGGGAAGGCTAGGGGGAAAATGCACAGTGCAGTACGAGAGACTGGGAATAGGGTAGGCCATGCAAGTGGGGTATTATTTCTAAAAAAAGGAAGCATTAGAGGTGGTTTTACCCAACCACCGCTAATGCAATCAATATTTAGGGTCAGTACAAAGCACCCCTAATGCCTTAATTAGGGGAATAGGGAAGACCTGGGGGAACACGCATAGCGTGGGTACTATAGACTGAGAATAGGGCAGGCCACATGGGTGGGCTATTATTTCTAAAAAAAGGACGCATTAGAGGCAGTTTTACACAACCACCCCTAATGCAATCAACATTTAGGGGTTGTTCAAACTACCCCTATTGCCTCTATTAGAGGATGTTATAACGCTAACCACCCCTAATGACACCTATTTGTGACAAATTTTCGTCAACATTACAGGGGGTTTAAACTCCCTCTAATGTTACTGATGCTACATTCACCACACCTTTACCAGCGCTTTCCCAAAACCGCCCCTACTAACAGTAGGCTGGCACGTTAGCGCCAATTTCTCCTAACCGCCACTAATGTCTTTTGAAGGGTTTATAACCCCTTCTAAATAAAAAATATCCCCTTCTACAGTGGACATTTTTTGTAGTGTATATGACGGGTCAGACAGTCACGATCCATGTGACCCTACCCACCACATGTGTAACACTGCCTGCTCCTGGTATGAATGGATCTGTCTCGGGTGAACCACACAACCGACCCTGAATCTAGTGGTCAACAACCTATAGGTCTGGTCCTCTTGGACTTCTATGTCATCTGTCTGCTGGTAGCTGTAGAAGACTCTTCTACATGATGACTGGTGGTGGGTCTCGCTGCTGTTGTCTTCTCAGCAAGAATACTCTCCACTAAGAGGGCTCTCTCTAACACCCCTCCTACGTCAGGATGATATGAGAAATAATTGAAGCCTTGATCTCTCACCTGATCCCCTACTCGAAGGTCCAGGCGCAGAATAATGGGTCTCGCACCATATCAGTAGTGTAGCATGTGAGGTCATTGAACCTCGCTGAGTACTAAGCCACAGTCATGCTGCCCTGCTTTAGATGAAGTAGCTCATGTATGCGCACTGCGAAAAGAGTCCCTGGAACAAACTCTGCCTAAAACAGGCTCCCAATGTCTGACCAGAGAAGCCTCATCTTATTGTTAACTTGGAGCATAGGGATCCACCATATACTTGTTGCTGCATATAGTAGACTAGTGGAAAGGATCACCATGAGATCGACTGGTGTCCCTACCAGTCAAACGAATCTCACCACAGCCTTCAGCCAATCCTCAACTACCTGTGGGTCCGTCTCTCCCCTAAACCTGGGTGGCCTATGGTGCTAGAACTTGTGCAACGCACTCAAGTGGCATGCACCCTCTACTGCTGGGGCTGGTGGCATTAGTGGCCCAATGGGTAATAGTACCGATGGTGCCTCCACTGGTGCCTCTACTAAAAGAGGGCCATGCACTGAGGCCTTATCTCTTAGTGGGATATCAGTGCATACAACTCTCGAAACCCTAGGTGGTTGTCTACGTGGAGGAATTATTAAAAGAAAAAAGTGTTCCATGGTCAAAATGTTATACCTAGCGAGCTGACTCAAAGAGATCACAAAGAAAACTCTTCAAAACACAAAAGCAATCAGTTTTTTCGTGCACTGAGTCAGAAATCAGAAGTCAGGGTCCTAGTGTATGGATACATCGACCACCGCACCAACACTGGATTCCCTAAACTGATAACCACACTCAATACACATAACACTATTGCTATTAAAAAGAAAGATTAGAGTTATAAGTTCTACATTAGAACGGACTCCTCTGATACCAATTTGTCACGACCCGTCCCATGGGTCTCACATAGTGACAAACCCAAGTCGGCCTTCCATATTCTAGGGGATGGAGACTAGAACTGAAGGCATTTTCCCAAAAGATGGGTCGATATTACCTTTAAAGCCTATAAGAACACACAACCAAGAACACAACAAGATACAGACTCAAGTAAACTAAATAGTAAATAGAGTGAGTGTAGTAAGTAAAAAGGGGATAGAATATAATCCCAACTCGAAAGTACAAGAATCTGAAGGTACATGTAATGTGAAAGTACAAGTAAACTGGAACAGCTCCTATAAACAGCCGCTAAGGACCCTACCTGAAAGGTAGGTACAGCTCTGGATCGATTATCTCTGCAGTGTGCCTCATAAAAGGTCCATATCCGAGCTACCTCAAGTCCTGGTACTCATGTCCTCAGTCAGCGATGTCCATCGTCTGCACCAAACAGAACGAAGTGCTGGCACAGCCCGTGCAGGGGTGAGTATAACGATACTCAGTAGGGAAACTGAGGGCCTCTAGGTCTCACAAAATCCATGAAGGATAAATCACTAAGGAAGGAAACAATTGATAACCCCAATGAGTTATATTCCCATATATATACCTAAGTTATCATTTAAAACCATATCAATCTTGAGGAAAAACATGGATTCCAACTCCAAGGCCCTAGGATCAACTGTTCCTCAAAGGAACTAAAATAAAAAAGGTAAGTATCACACAGGTATGCCACACTGAAGAATACCACCATGGTATTACCAAAAAGGAATGTACCACAGAGGAACGAACTCAGCTCAAATCCGGTATAAGTTAAGTATGGTATTAGAGATGATTATATATAACTATTGAATCAAATTACTCTATTAAGAGATAGACCCACACAGAATCGCTTGGTGATGACCCACACAGGATCGCTAGGTGCTAACCCATAGAGGATCGCAAGGTGCTGACCCACCCAAGATTTCTAGGTGCTAACCCACATAAGATCGCAAAGGTGAAGACCCACACCGGATCGCTAATTGCTGACTCAAAAATGATCTCTAGGTGCTGACCGACGCAAGATCGCTCTAAGTGCTTCACGGCATAGCAATCTTTTGGTTCCCGCACTATGATCACACGCCTCAGAGAGGATCCGCTCCACAAGCTAATGGTCGATACTCCAACTACCAATAAGTCCCACAGAGAAGTATCTCAAAGTACTGTCACATCATAGGGTTCTCAACACAATAGACGACGCGTCATTCAGATGCCCGATCTGTGAGTTATTATCCTTTTTGTCCTGAGGGCCCGATTGGATTTGTGCTTGATCCAACCCAATCGTTCCCCAACGTTATCCACAAATCTAGTGGGGTATACCAAAGGGAAAGTCTCTCTCCAATGTTTCTGGTGCCATTCGCGGTTCATCAAACGGACGTCCAGTGCCATAGTTATGGCCCAAGTAAAGTATAGGGTCGTATCTGGTCTGGGTTCGGTCCGACTCAGTCGGAGCGACCTGGCCCGCTGGGTCCGGCCCAGCCCAATAGGCCGCGGGTGGCCTTAGGGGTGTGGGGCGGCTTGGATGTGGGGGGTTCCATGAGGTAGTAGGGTGGTATGGCCGCGGGGCATGAAACGGCTCGGCTACGGGGGTGTCGTAAGGGCGGGAGGACGCGGGGGTGCTTCAGGGGCGTAGAGAGGCACGGCCGAGGGGGTTCCGCGAGGGTGTGAGGTTGCGGGGATGCCATGGGACCACATGATGGCTTGGCCACAGGGGTGTCATGAGGGCGTGGGGTGTCTTAGCCACAGGGTGTCGCGGGGTGGCTCGGACAAGGGGTGTCGCGAGGGCACGAGGCCGGGGTGGCGCGGAAAGGCCGCATGGTGGTGTGGCGAGGCTATGGGGCAGCGATGGCCGCGAATGGGGGAGCGCCGCGGGGCAATGATGGATCAGCCAGCTGAGTGCCGCTGGGTTCAGAGGTCACATGGCGGTGGGGCCTCGTGCCTTCATCGACGGTTCTCGAGTTCCACCGGTGCCAACTGCTGGCACCAGTGACCGTCACCAAAGTTGCCTTCATTAATCGTGATGGATACACCATTTAAGAACAGTGGAGGGGTCGGTACTTTTTTTTGTCCTGCACCCTCCACATTAGAGCGGTAGCAAGCGGCTCAACAAGAAAAAGGATATCATGAATGGTTAAAGGAAAAACTAATTCAAACACCCTCCCTACCTTGTTTGTTTGATTTGTTGAAGATTGTCTGCATGGAAGGAGACGATTTCGTTTGGAATAGACGGATGTTGGTGACGTTGGTGTTTCCTAGATCTTTGTTTCATTGATGTTGAAGATTATCCTTGTCAATGAATGTCCCGTGAAAGAAGTCGGATTCGAAGTCGGCGTTCTTCATTGGCATTCTCCATTAGAGATCTTTCTCCCAAGGCACCTTCCTCCCAATTCCACCAAAAATGCCAAGTAAGAAACATAATAGATTATGGTATCTATTTAGTTAATTGGCATAAATTCAAAAAGGCTTAATTAATTAGCTAGGTTGGCATAATAAATGTTGTAGGATTTGAAGAGGCTCCCCCACAATTAATAGGAAGTTTTAGGGTTTCTCCCATTAAAGAGGAGTTCAAGGGGGGTTTATACTCTGGTGGTCCCCACCACCATAACCTATCATGAGAGGTTTAGAATTGGTGGTCCCCACCTCTATAACATATCATGGGAGGTTTTAGTTCAGTGGTCCCCACCTCTGAAACATCCACATGGGAGTTTCAAAATAAAATTAAAATAAAATATTAAACCATTTTTTTATAAATAAGTGAAAAAATAACTTCCACCTTCAACCTAAAGCTGTCAAGGTGAAAGTCTTCTTATGTGAATAACAGCGTTGTGAGTTCTATGGTGCCCTCAGATTTAAATTTTGAGCACCAGTTCAAATGTTATAAAAACCCACTAGCACGTTTACTGAACGCACCTGAAAAAAGTTCATAAATGCATTCATTGCACACCGTGCTTCAGAATCATGTCCCGTCAATATTCATGGACTTGTAAAATTTCCATTTAATTAAAAAAAAATTACATATATATTCTATATCTTTTCAAAAACCAAGAATTTATGCCCATTAAATGAAAAAACCTTGTTTTTTCGACTGTCATCACAGATTTTTCCAACCGATCATACTTTTTTAAGAAAAAAAATATAATTTTAGAAAATGAAAAATTGAAAACGATGGGCCTCCCACAAAGATCTCTGGTATAGTGTTAAAATCAATTGATTCTTCACTACCCCAAATCACATTTGGACAAACAATTAACCAATAGAAAATTGATGGGTTTGAAAAAAAGCACAATTGGATAAAACGAATAATTTTTTAATATTTTCCATATTGGTCTGATTTGTTGGACTATTACATGTTGGATGTGATGTATATTAAGAAGAACTATTTTTATTGTTTGTTTCATACAGTTTTTGATATAATATGTTAGACTAAAGATAATATAAAGGCACGATTTGATCTTCCCAAAATTTCAAGTGACTAGAACTTGAACTGTATGAATATGTCAGATCATAGAAGTTTATTAAGACAAAAGTATCATATTCACTTTCCAAAGAGATTGTATTATTATTATATCAGTGGATTGAAAATTTTAGTCTTACAGATGGTTATGATTTTAATTTTGGTAGATATGTCAGAAATGGTCATACTACCAGATTGAAAAGTCATGACTTTCATGGTTTAATGAAAAAAATATTCCAAATTAGATTAATAGTTTTGTTGAATCCTATGATATGTTATGTGCTAAAAGACATGTCATATTTGTTTTGAGACATTTGTATGTCGAAAATAGAGAATGATAAAGTAGGAAAACTGTAAGAAGGTGTTGTTTTAATTTTATGTAAACTAGAAAAAATATTCCCACTGGATTTCATTGACTCAATAGATCATTTGATATTACAATTTCTGCATGAAAAAAAATAAGGAGGTCCATTAAATTTATGATTTATGTAACCATTTGAGAGATGCATGTAGATATTGAAGGAAAATGTAAGTAATAAAGCATCGGTTGAAGGATCAATTGCATAAGATTATTTACAAGAAGATATTTACTTTTTATTCTCTCATTAATTTCAATATGAATATCCCCAAAACACAAAAATCATGGGCCGTAATGAGGGAAATTTTGATGATGACATGAGAAATCAACTATCATTTTCCAATCAGTGTGAACTTGGCTTCTGTGGAGTTCCTGATTGATGGTTCTCAAATGAAGAACATCACATAGCTCATAAGTATATTCTACTCAAATATCAAGAAATAACACCATTTTTACTATGAGTTCTACTTTCACAAATTCTTTAATTTCTATAATAGTGCTAGTCTTATTTTATTTATAAGTGGTATGATGATCATTTCAAGAAATAGTTTCCAAAAATTACACCAGCTAATCTTGATTATAATCGTCAAAGAAATTACCTACTGGTTTCAAAAATAAATAACATAAATTATTTTTGATTTCACATAAAAACACTATTTATTACTTATTATAGTGATTATTATTTTATTAATTATCAGGTATCTGAAAATTCTAATAAAATTCATAATTGATATTGTGTATTTGTAACACAACATCCAAAATGGTTAAATCTTATAATAAATATGCGTAGAATGGTTTTGGATTTCATACATATGCACATACGGAATAAAAAACAATTAATAGTGGTGTTTTCTTTAGAGGATATCATCATAGGGAAACTGATGTTGACTTTTACATCATGATGGAGGGAATTATTGAACCGTGTTATCTGGGACAACATTACATAATGATGTTTAAATTTCATTGGATGGATACAGAGAGAGGCTTTCATGTTCATTTGATCCATTGAATCATTTATATTAAATATAAATGTCTTCTTGTAGTAAGTGAACCATTTTTATTAGATAATAAAGCACATCAAATTTATTATGGAAATTACTGTTCAACTTAAAGAGAGTGTGGTGATTTTTGGATCATAATAAAAATTAAATCTTGAGAGAATAATTTTATTGAATGTGAATGCAGTTCCGCTCAAGTTAAAGGAATTAAATTTTTTCAAGAGGCTGCTCAAAACAACTGAATCCTAATTAATGTCTAAACCATGCATGTAAGATTTAATATTGAATCATTATCCATCTATATTCCCATATATTCATCCCAAATCACAAAATCATAATTAATATGGGACATAGATGATTCTAAAATATCTTCTATATTTCCATCCATATGACACTCTTCATCCCGAATTTTTTAAAATCTTCCTAAACCATTCATGGATACCAGTAATGAGTTTATCCAACTCAAATGGACAACTCTATTTCGTTATGAATACATTCTCATGATATGACTATATATATTTACCCCTAATATGTCCTGCAAACTAAAGAAATTTTTTTCCCAAATAAAAGGCCCTCTAATGAATGTATGTTGTTTGTTGCACTATCATGGAACACATTATTTGATTCTTTTTCAATGGTTATCCCTGGAATAATTATCCCATTTTATATTCTTGATGAAAATACATTAGGTTATTATTTATAACGTCTACATTCCCCATTTAATGGTATTGGATACTCCTAGATCTTGAGTCCCATATGGATTTTCATATTATACCCCTACCCCTAGTCAATAAAACACAACTTTAAACTGTATTCATTTCTCTATATATAATTTTTAGTAGATTTATTAATTTTTTTTGTTGGGGTTTACCTTTCCCTTACTGTATATACTTTATTAATTTTTTTTAAATTTTTGGACTTTAAACTCCATCTCTTGATGGAATCAATTTTGATACTGAAAAACTATAAAAAATGAACAAATCTTCTGAACTACAATATATTATCCCAAAAAAGACAAACTATTATCCCTAGGACCACTTGTTCTGAAAAATAATAGTTATTTCATATCACATTTATTGACCTTAAATCTATTCCCAATGCTCGTTATTCTAACTTTTAGGTCAGTTGAACTTCTTTTATATTATTCCCTCTATAATCCTACCACATTTCTCAGTAAATTTAATCATGTATAACCATTAACAACCACTAGTAATGAGGGTATTTGACCCCCCAAATTGCACCTTTACATGGAAATGATCATTGGCTCATCTATATTTAACCCTTACATCTATAATCATCTTCATACCAAGGAGAATGTCCTCTAATCGTTGTATACCACCAAAACAATTATAGTGGAAACAATCATCCTAAGGTTGTCCATGGTCTTCCCCTACATACATATTATATACATACTCTATATTAAAATATCACGAGATGTGTTTATAAACCTTGTTTGGTCTTATTATTCAATTGGATTCAGACATCCCGGATGTTAAACATTTTTTTACCATACCCATTTTCAAGGAAATAATATGGTATCCTATATGTGTTTCTGCCTCAGTCTTCATGTTGGAATGTGTAGGCATAGGGTTTTGAACCAAGATCAAAAGGAATCCAAGGAGGGGATATGTGCTTTTCAAATTTATATGCATGATTAATGTTAGTAGGACCTAAATTTTGGTATCCATATAGAATCCACTCTCGCTTTGGAAGCTGTTGGTCAGCTGGTCATGGGAGAGGTAGTCCCTGTCCTAAAAGAGGTGCATTCGAGAGAGGTGGAACCCAAGGTTTAATATGTGTTCCAAACTTGAAACATAATTTGGATATTATTGGTGTACATGATGCCTCTAGGTCAGGGGTATTAGAGGGTTAGGATGGCTCTGGAGAGGCATTTTGTGATGGCAGTGGAGTCATTGTCTCAAATTCAAATGTTTATACTGTCATGGGGTTAGAGGGGACTAATGTGGTGATCCGGGTTTCTACGTAGAGGATTTGTGGTCTGTCAATAGAGCCTACACTAAAGGGATAGGGAAAAACTGATAGGATGTTTCAATGGGATGTAAGGGTGGGGTGAACCACATAAAGGACCCTGATGGTTGGAAAAAGTATATAAAAGGGTACACCCCAAGGAGGAATTTTTCTAATTGAAAACTGTTTAATTATTTTTATGGTCTAGATGATAAAGAAAAGATCCTAGATTCAAGTGAGACTATTGAATATTTGGAAGAGTGACAAGCTCCTCTAGAAGTTGTAGCAAGTAATGAAGAGTCTGGATACACTTCCGATGATTTTGTAGGGGTATGACTCCTTATAGGACAACATAGTCTGAGGAGAAAAAATAGGGTAAGGGAGGTAGAGACTTAGGGAACTACATACTTGACAAGGGGAAGAAATTTAAAGGACTTAAATATTATTCTTTCCTCCCCAAACCAATGGACACAAGACATTCGTTTAAGTAGATTTCCATGGTAACAGATAGTGTCTACATTCCCAATGTGATGGAACCTAAAGGTGGAGTTTCTAATTACAATGTTCTTTCTAGTGGAGTGACAGGATACCAATCCTTGACATAGGGAAACTCAGTGGTGAAGGATCATACTATTTGTGAGACTCCTAATAGTTTGGATGATCTACATGGAGAATCTAGGGTCCCACTAGAGGCTTCTAATTCAAACGAGGGAGGTGAAAAGGGTGTAATGGACATAGAACTCATTTCACATTCAATGGAAGAAATGGTGGAGGAGTTCAATTTGATTAATGGCACACATGAATATGCCAAAATGATGATGG
Organism: Viscum album; assembly: GCA_963277665.1. Taxonomy (NCBI): domain Eukaryota; kingdom Viridiplantae; phylum Streptophyta; class Magnoliopsida; order Santalales; family Viscaceae; genus Viscum; species Viscum album. The sequence goes on from OY728166.1 coordinate 1,044,062,678, forward strand.
AGATATGACTTTTGGTGGATACAAATGATGAACAGAGCACACTGATTGATAAAATAATCCTAATACTAGTAAGAGGTTTCAATGAACTGGAGATTTGTAGATAAGAATATATACAATCTTGGGACAAGATATTGTATCACTATGAATACATTTTGACAGATGATCCAGATCTTTTGGTAACAAATATTTACTGGAATGTTTTTAGGGAGAATAGTTCCAATCAACTCAAGTTATCCTTCAATAATTATTCAGTTTTTATTAATGCATGTTATGTTTGAACGTTGTGGTTTCTCAATTTTCCTTAAAAGTGTTTTCATAATAGATACATTAATATTCTAGAATATGGTATCCTATAAATGAATATTTTTCAGTCCTTCTCGGGTGACCTTTAACCGCATGACACAATAGTCCATGAAAAATGACCATAAACTATATGAACCCTATGATCCTTACCTTAATTGGGCCCTCATTCTCATTTAGTTTTTCATCATCTATTATATAAATATTATCTCACCCCTTTTTCAGAATTTTTCAAACTTAAACACTAAAAACACATTGTCTATGAACTAATAATTTTATATTCATGTACAGTACATCATGGTCCTAAGAATTTATTACATTGGATCATCCATTAGTGTTGAAATTTATTTTCCAATGATACTATGTAGATTGGATAACCATTTTGGGGTATGATCTATCTAACTTTAAACAAATAGCTAAATGGTTCTAGTTTGTATGACCCAAAACATCCTAAGGAAAGAGATGAAATTATCACTAAGACAACAAATTCAAAAGGGAGATCTAGAAAAAATTCAAGACTCTACTAGTTGTGAATTAACACAATATGACCTAGAAAAAAGAGATAACCTTAAAATAGAATGGGAAAAAACTTTTGAAGTTGAAATTATATGATGGAATGCCTAAAAAAGATCAATTCATATTTATTATTTCTAACCCATATGATATTTAATAAAAATTTAGATCTATGAAATGGAAATACACAATGCTTTTGGGGTCCACCATATGATCCTAATAAAATTCATGTCATTCACACTCGGTCCTTTGGTCTAGGGAAAATTTATAGAAACCATATATTACCTAACATGTATTGGTATGGGTTATTTGTCTGATATATGAATATATATATCCTCAGGGTACTTGAGACCTTTGGTACATTGGAATAATCATTCAAAAATTCCCCATCACGGTACTCATCATGTTGAGTCACCATGTTCCATACATAAATGTACTGACTCTAGTGTTATGGTGATTATGTTTATAATTATTCCTTTATGGGATTGAAACCCAAGAGGGAATCATCCACATCTTAATGGACAAACTTTAGTGCTACAATGATAGTTTTTATGGATATACATGTCCAAGATCCATGCCCAAGAATATATTACATTAACTCAAGCGATCATGAATCATCATAAACAAAGTCTATTATATACGATGTTTAAGTGGATTATATTATTCATGATTCTACTCTTTTTGAGTTTTACAGATTATAATGAAATAATAATTCGATGATACACAAAAACAAAGAGTTTAGATACCTATCTTATTGAACATCCTCCCATTGGGGTTTCAGAATTAGATGACTAAAAAATGATTTTTTAATATTAAATTATTTCCTATGTTACCTTAGATTCTGATTCACTTTGTTTTGAATGAATATTATTCTAAGGGATGGAATTTATTGTCACTTTATTATTTGTAACATGCACTTAAATATGCCATATTTGTTGTGATCCATTCCTAGACAACACAAACCAATTTTGAATTGAATGTTATCTCTTCGGTCAAAGAAGAACCAAATAGTATCTCCATGTGTTACATGATTGATTACATACCAATGTTTCGAGTTTCATAAAAAGAGCACCCAATTCAATAATGTGGTAGTGAGAACTTTCCATTGGGAGTAGACTATATATTTCAAACATTGGAGATAAAAATGGTATAGATACTATATATCCTATATTTGAGAATTTTGGGGTACTTTTTCTTCACATAAAACTTATTATATGGGGGGACCTAGTAACTATAGTCATATTATATTTTATAAGCTCCAATGTGAAAAGTCATGGAACTAAAATGACCTATGAATCAATGTTTAAAAGTATTTGGTGTTGAATATTTACCATGAAGTAATAAAACCTCATGCTCATTATATCATGCCCCTATCCCATTCAATCAGATCTCCCTTACCCATCTTACATCACTAGGCCCTTTGAAAACCAAAGGGAACTTTCAGAAAGTCCCCACACATACCCCTAGGACTCTATTACCATTTATACTTACATGACCAACCTTTGGTTCCCTAGCTTTACCTATATGCTTTCCCAATCATGCATAAGTTAGCCAATATGGATTAATCTCTATGTGTATCTTATCCCACATATTTCCTATGTTTTACATATAAATAAATTCCATGGGCTCCAACTTTAACATGAGATCACCAACTTCTATAAATCCAAGAGACACATGGATCTTTCTTCACATGGGTATCTAGAAACCCCATCAATTAGCCTATGATTCTTGAAACAAATGTGAATGACCCAAAATGAGAGCTAATTGAGTCGTCTATGTGATACAAATTCTCCTAATACTACTTCTTCCCTAGTATTCATTCATTGGAGAAAACTACCCAACTCATGAATCATAAATGAGTGGAATGCACCCACATAGTCCCTAAGAAGGCACCTTGCTAGGGAGAGATACACCCAAGTACCACAGGTAGAATCCTCAATAGGTAATGTCACTTTTCTTAGTCATTTCTAATGTGAGCCACTTTGCTTAGACCTCATCGGGGTGAAGAACCATATTTGTCCCTCACTATGGATAACTACCCTTTAGGCCCCTTAATAATTTTAAATCCTCTTCTAATACATTGAATAGGGATAACTACCCCATTCTACTACCAAACCATGAAATCATGCACACCATAATTATAATGGAAGAGAATAATTTCACCCAAGTATCCTACTGAGAAATCCAATTATCAATGACTCATTGGAATCCAAAAAATTCACATGATAATGCCATGAACACCAACATGTGCCCCTTTTATCATGTATTCCCCTGGTAAAATGGATCTCCCATATTAGACCCTAATTAATAGTCCCATTAATGGATTTGGTAATTATGTATTCTCATGATAACAATGGGTACCTATCATTAGATAATTGCTGATTCCACTCTAAACTTAGGAAAATAATTTGAATAACTTCTCAAGAAGCCTGATTGGTCTGGGCCCTTAAGTGATGCCCTTGTCCAATAAAATGACAATGAGGTATAGGTATTATTTACAAGGTATAATCCCTATCTATGTTCCCATTTATTATTTCATCACGTAGAATCACCAGAGATCCTAAAACATCCATATTTGGGTATCCCAAGGTTAAGAACCAGTCCCTTTCACATAAATCTATATACCCAATGTGTTTAATCATCCTTTTATGAGTTCTTAAATCTTCCGATGTTAGTTATTAATCTAGGTATCCCACACTCATTAATAATCCCCAATAATGCCCTCCCAATTCCCAAGATGTACAATGGGCACCTTATAAAGTATAAGCCTAGAATCTCCATACCTTCACCTAACTTAATAGTTATTTTAGACATAATAGAATCCTTAATGAACAATCATTTCTCATTTATCTATTTCCACTACATCAAGGACACACACATCTATGTTTAATAGCACAAAACGTTATTAAAACAACATTACCACTTAGAGTATACTACATGGTCTGGTCCTATCACATAACCTTTGATTGTGAAACTCAAAATATAAGGACCCCACATTGATTCTAGTAAACTAGGGAACATAAGATACCTCTTTGAGGTTCAAACCCAATAACATATAAATTCATGACTCCACTAAATCCATACACCCTATGAATCCATCATATGAGGGTATATTACTCATGAAATAATCTACCCCTTCCTCACATGGCCATATCCCCTGTGAGATGAAATATCTATCTAATAGGACATATTTCTATTGGTATTTATATAATTCTCTATATGGGAATAATTTATTATGAACCATCCACTAATCAGGCCATATTAGTGATGAGGTCTCATCCTTCTTGTTGTTTTATATTTTTTGAACCAAGTCAAACATACTCTTTATGAGAAAATAATATATTAGAAAGAAAACCATCTTTACTGTGACTTTTTCATTTTAAGATTAACCAAAAAGGTATACCCATTCATAAGTACCACATAATCCTTTTCTAAAAATAATTTACTTATCATTATGATCGTTTACCTATATATTTCTTAGAAAATTTCATGGATGCATGATCGTAAAATGAATATTACCTTGTCATGGTTTCAAGACCTTAAAACATAATCCACTTGTCCTCACCATATGAAATTAAAAGATACACCATGCCCCACTATGATGAACTAAAATAAATGGGCTACTATCACTTTATCATGTAGGAATAAGAATCCCTTCTAATTATCCCGATAAAAATATCATAAATACCTACAACCTCCATAGGCATTGATAAATTTTACAACACTCATTAGTGTTGATTTAAACAATAGTGTAACAAATTATGAAAGGAATATATGAACACAATGTAATATATAAAAAAAACTATCACTAGAGAATATATGATACAAGCATATGGTTTCATTAATTAATAACCATTAATGCATATAAATGTTTCCATCATTGTATAACTTTCAAAAAATTCACTAGCATTGTGGTAATCAGTCCCATATAGGGATTTTTATAAGGATTCATGAAAGTTAATTAAATCTATAAGGGGGTATCTGAGTAGGTAAAAATTACCCCTACTAGGGTTATATAATCTCAATATCCCATATTATCGATTGAAACACATTTTCAGGTGTTGTTTGAATAGTCTTAGTGGCCTCCTACCTTTGGAAAGAAATTGTGCGATGACTCAAAACATCCTGGTTTGGTTTCACATTTGTGTTTCCAAAGAAAAAAATGTTGTTACATGTTTTGTGCCTTTAACAATGTGGATTGGTAGATTAAGAAAAGAATCATGTTTGATAAGGTTATTCATGTTCTTCTACCTATGAGGGCTATGTATTTTATTCCCAAATTGTTTTTCATCCATTACACTCGTGAACCATTTTATTCATCATTTAATATTTAAAATAGACTTGTAATTTTTAATCTATTATCCATAATCATTGTCACATACATCAACTTCCCTATGACATATTCATCATTTGGAAAAGCCACCTAATTCTTATTATCAAGTCACATAAAAATACTTAATAGATTATATTTTGGCTCATCCATAAATAGAACTTTGTTGGATTTATTCCTACCAATTTTTGTAAATCGAACTATTTTTAAAATAAGTTATATTTCATTACCAAAAGTAATAGTTTTTTTCATAATATCAGATATCATTAAAAAGTTTCTCATTTTAAATATTGTATGATGAGTGAACACTATCCAATATCCATGGATTTTTTCCCTTTCATGGTTTTTAAGAAACCTCAACCACCCTTTTATGCACTTTATTATTCCTTATCTTGATATATTTAAAATTATCTTTTTTATTTAAATGATTCTATATCATCGTGAGATACTTTTTAATGGTTTTTTCAATTCATCATGACTGTGAAAAATATTACTCAATATAAATATTTATATACATATATTATAAATTTGTTCTTTTTATTTTATGATGTTGTCTTGACTGGCCTCTATAAAAATTATTCTTACTATCACTTGATTCATATAATCTATTAGATTATGTTTGGGATAAATTATACCAAACTACATATGATTTATTTTCATAGACACTACAACCCCGACGTTTTCCTTCAAAGAGAAATGTTTGTGAATAATTGATTCTTAATAAGTTAGTTGATTAAAAATCATCTTATCTAAAGTCTGATACATATTTTCCATATTCTCATTTATATATTTTTTCTTAATTACCTTGACCATTCCTTTGACATTAGCATCAGTTTATTTTGTCACCCATTTGATATTGTTTTTCTTATTTCCATAACAATAATTAATTTTAGTAATGGGTGATATTTACTTCTTATGTGATAAAGTAATCTCCTTATTTCATTTATTGATACTAAGATAATTTTTATTTCATGCTCAGTTTACCAAAAAATATTCTAGGAACCATGGGACAATATTCATGTTTTCTGGTAATATCTGGTGCATTCTGCATTTTTTGAAGATATTTCCAATTCCATTAACAAAATTTTGAATGAAACAACAAGTGTTCCTCATAAAAATAATACCATCAACTATCTTTACCTAAAGATATATTTTTTAAATAATTTAAATGACATTTTATTCATAAATATAAACAATATAATTCATGTATTTGATGATATCATTGATATTACCAATATTTTGGGTAAATTCCACTAGTATCATAATAGTGTATTTGACTTTCAGTTCATAAATATATTTCCTTAATGAATCATTTTTAAAATTTAGTGATTTATTTAAAAATATTTTTATTTTAATTAAATAATAATTAAATCTCAATTTTTAATTAATAATTATAATGTGTCTCCTTAGCCCTGATTTCATTCTCTTTGGAACTCCATTTGTAACAAACTGAAATTATTGACATCATAAAATTGATGTTATGATAAATAATTTTTATTACATGATACAACCAAAATAAATGAACAAAAACACATTATGATAAGATTAGTAACAAATACATAATAAAAAATAATATGATAAACTACTAATATTTTTTATCTTTTGAAGAAAAATAATTAATATTGGTTAATATTAAAAAAATTATCAAAAAATTATCTTTCCTTATGTTATGATTTTTTAGAAACTAAAATTTCAAATTTTATAATTTAAATTTGATAAAATAAAATTAATTTTTTTATTACCCATATCAATGTTTCCATAGTATATATTCCATTAATTGTTTCTGAAATGATTGTTTTTAGACGAATAAATCTGTTTTGTGAAAATTTTAATTTTAATGATTTTATCATTATGTAGGAATATATTAGAAGTTTAAAAAACCCTTAAGGTAATAAAATATTTATTTAAGTAAAAAATTATTCATTTTAATATATTAATTGATCTAGTAAATCCTACACCAAATATTTTTAGAACAAAATTATAATGTTAGTTTAATAAAAAGTGTTTTCAGTCATTTATTTGAATCAATTATTTTTAATGCATGATTTTTTTATAATTTCATTATAGCCTCATCATATTTTTTTTCTATAAACAAATATTTTTATAGTTAATTTATAGTTTTAATAATAATGTATTTAACATAAATTTTAAGCTTAAACACACACTTTTTCTAAAAATCGTTTTTACATATTTTGCATGCTAATGTAAAAAAAACTTTTAAATCCTATAGAAATTTTATTTGATAGAATAATTTCTAGATTATAAATCAGAATTTTCTAATTATTTAAAAGGTCCAAAATTATTTTTAAAAAAAATCAATTTCTATATATAAAAAATTTCCATGGTATAAGTATTAGCGTAAAAGATAAAAAATTTAAAAGAAAAAGCCTGTAAAAACACTATTTTGTCTCTTTTGATGAATATTTGTAGTAATTTTAGACTTAAAATCACATTCCCATATACTTTTTCTAATTCAATGGATATTTAAAATTGAATAGAAACATTAAATTATTGAAAATGTAGGGGTTACTTCCAAAAATACCATTTTCTCCAGTTATAAAAAGATAAATCTTTCACCACTTTAAGAATCATTTTACCTTCAAATTTATCATTTTAAATTAGAAACATTTCTTATATTATAACCATATCACACATAAAGAAGTTTCTAGTTACTATTAGTTATCATAATTTCTCCATATGAATGAATAATTCGTAGTGAAAATTCAAATCACTTATGTGAGTATCTGGTTTTTCATAGAGTTTCCTTCTTAATTTTTACTATCCTAACCACAAATTACCTTATGAAAATAATTATTTCAGTTTAATTAATATACTTAAATATACTATTTTTATTTTCATAACACTTATTCTATCCATTTCATCCAATAAGAAAAAAATAACATCGATCATATGTATGTGTGGATTACTAGATCAGTGTAGCGATGACGTTCATTTTTCCTTACTGCCTCTCAATGAAAGAATCAAGAATAAATTTTATGAATAAAGCTTTATTTATATTAAACATAATATTATTAAATTATAAATTTTCCTATGTTATAAATCCAACCATTCATTGAGAAATTGGATCATTAATCTTGTTTATGGTGGACTACCACCTCCATGGACAATGAATTTTGTATGTCATCCCTACCCATCATGGATAGTTATAAGAATAGTTTTAATGAGGATATATGATAATAATTAGATGTTTTAGAATTTCTATATTTCAAATTATCTTTTTCTAAATAGATTCCATTACTCATGAAATCATTATAAAATATTTCCTTTTGGATCGATTTAACCACCTATAAAAATGATGTTATAATGATTATGTTATAAATGAATATGGGATTACATATAATTGTAATATACACATTTGAGATAATGGGGCTAAATAATATTCATCTTAATCCTTTCACATGTATAGAATCAGGGGTCGATTCTCCATATGGACAGTGACTCCCCTCTCACGACAATTTATGTCCGCTCTATATAGGGAAATGCAATCCATGACAAGAATTTCATCAAATTTCACCATAGGGAGTATGATGAGGTTCATGGGGAAGTTAAATCCAAAAATAATGATAGGGGGAGTTATATTCATGGGATAGAATGATTTACCCATGTTTATTACATCACCAACATCTTCACTTCCATGATTGGTGGCGGTGTTGGGATTGTTCTACTAAACGTTCGAGATATAAAATAATGCATAGAACCAAATTCAAAATGTATATTCTATTTTATTGAATGAATAACTAGTGTACCTATCACTACTTCATTTTTAGGGTTCACTTCAGCGGTAGTGATGGAAAAAGCTCACCATTTCTGCCTTGGAGGTTGTTGGTGTCATAAAAAAACCCTTGGCTTAGGGCATTGATTTTCATGTTTCAGCGGTTCTTTGCAGTTGATGTAATGAGCAATGCATTGAGAGTCAAACGTAGAGTTCCTATCCTCTTTCGTAGCCACATGATTTTCTAGTCGGCAGTTAAGGCCTAGGCTCCCTTCTCTTCCACACCTAAATCATTTCATCACCCCCTTCAGGAAATATCTAGGTGTTTATTTCCACACCATTGACAAGTGGCGTGATGGATTTTCTTTGCACCATTAGATTTATCCATAGGACCACTAGAATTGATGTCCACCATAGGCTTCACATCCCAATGATACCCCTTAGATTCTCTAATCTCTATTTCATCCTTGAGGGAACATCATACAATTTCCCCATAGCTGTCGAAGTCATGGATCCCCACGGATCTCTATAGGCTAGTATTTATCCCACTGAAGAAGCGGTCAACCTTGAATTTGGGGATAATGACAAAGACAGAGGCGTATCATGAAAGCCTTGTGAAATTTTCCTCATACACTAAAATGGATTTGTTGCGTTTTTTCATAAGGGCAAGGATGTCCCTTTCTCTCTTAATTCACAGGATGTGTGGAAAATATTTATCAAAAAACATTATTTGAGAATTGTTCAATTACACAACTCAATCTCCTCCTTAGGTTTCTTTTTCTATCAATGTCCACCATTGATCAACTTCACCCTCTATTTGATAAGCAACTAGGAGAACCTTATCTTCTTCGAAACATTGAAGGATTGAGATGATCTTTTCAATGTAGTTGATCCACTGATCGGCGACTGTGAGATCAAATGATCCATTAAATGTAGGAGGCATTTGTCTCATGAAATTCTTTATAGAGACTTGTTCTTTCTTAAGGGGATTGAACATTCTTATTGACACTTGTTTCTGTCCAAATCGAGAGTTAACTGAGAGGGAATTGTTACAAATCTTGTTATTTCTGCTCCCATCGGATTGGACATCTCGTTATAACAATCATCACATTGATCTTCACATCAGTTGTTAGCCTGAGTCCTCCTATTACCGACCATTGGCAGGAATAAAAGGATAGTTATGGCTAACGCATAAAGGCTAGTCCAAGGAAATAATAGATGACTTATAAGTAACTTTTATTTCATTAACTTATGAATCTACAGGATTCAATCTATGTTTTCCCAGATCTACTTCTCAATATATATTCTTATGGTATTTTTTATTCTCTTAATAATGGTTCATACTAAGATTATGAATTTACCAAAGAATATCCCTCGGGAGTGTCATAACTAAGAGTGAACTCATTGTCGTGTACCAGGATAGCCCATGTCAAGCCCGAAACTCCTTGTAAGAGTTTTAACTCCATGGTACATCTGTGCTGGAGCCACATCTACCTGCTTGTATCCAGACATAGATGTATTAGCTTGATAAAACACTTACTCAATACTAACCACAATTTAGGGATGTTTTCATTATACTTATTCTTGTCTCTAAGTTTTCACTAGGGTTTTGAAATCCTATTCCCAAAAATAATTGAACCAATCCTTTGATACCAACTATAACAACCCTACTCTTTATTACACACATAAAATTGATTTATTACATAACTATTCACTTGATACAACATAGAAGATCTTGAGTTCTAGTGTCTTTAGGGATTAGGAACATTACATAACAACTTAAAACATAAAACAAACAACATCTTTATTGAAAACGTCTTTACATAACCACGACATTCTCTCATATATAGCGTTCCAGGGGACAACCTGAGGACACACTTTTGAAAAGGGTGAGCTATAAAACCCTGTAAGGGAGTAAACGATTCATAACATGAAGAATATAATACATGTTATCAAATAGGAATATCAATGGATCATAAAATAACATGAATATAATTGAATGATATAGCATGATTATCCTAACATGGAAGTTTGGCAACAACACTTAACATGGAATTAGTATGAGCCAAGGCTCGTTGCACATGGAGCATGAGTAAACCCTCATTTCACTTTAATTAGAATTATTAAATCCTCATTTTACTTTAATTATCATGTTTAAATCCTTACTGTAATTGATGTATCCTGATACAAATCTTTACCCAATGCATTGGAGCACTATCAAGACGCACCCTTCTTAGACATTTCAGTTCATGTATAAGTGTGAAACATGGATCATACAACATAGAATCATTAAAGATAATAATTTATTCCCTAATAAAGGAATTTGGAATTCATACACTAATATCTATAATCAATAAGCCAATGTGCATAAAGGTGAATACCCTTGATAGAGAAATGGGCTTGGTATTCATGACAAAATGACTTTTTCTTGGAAAATCGCGGTGCAATTTCGGTAGCATAACAACGTGACATAATAATTATTAAAAATTGTTGATGAGAGAGAAAGGGGGTGTCCCATAATATGTAAATGAAATGAACAGTGAAGGGGTCATATAGATACATGTCCTAACATAATTAATTAAATTTAAGATTCATAATACAGAAGAATTTCTTGAATATAAATTAGGAGAGAAATTCCATACAAAATTTCAGCATGGTAACAGGTGTATAAGGGAAGCATTAATAAGAGATAAAGGGATCTCTCATCATTCAAACATATAGAGGGGTGTATGGGGGAGGTGTGAAACCATACCTCGATATTTTTAATTGAAAATAAAATGGAATAACAATATTAGGAAACATGGATATAATGAGAAAGGAAGGAATCCCTTACGGAAATTCGGCATGGTAACGGGTATACATGGAAGGCATCGATGAGAGATAAATGGGTATATAATAATTCAAACATAAAGAGGAAAGTATAGGGGAAGTTTGACATAATACCCCAACATTTATAATTGAATGTAAAAGGGAATAATAATATAACGAAGCTTGGACATAAATAAGGAAGGAAGAAATCTCTTAGTTGGAAGTGTGATCCCAAAGGCTTTGGAGAGGCTTGAGAGAGGCTTCTAGGGAAATTGGGGAGCCTTGGGAAAATTCTAGAGAGAGGAGGGTAGAGGTTGGATGAACACCAAAGGATTTTAGTGAAGAGTAAGTCGGAGCTTGGGTGGGTTTATATAAGAAATGAGATGGAATTCTTTATTATTTAGGTTTGAGATACCACACATTAAACTAATAAAACCAAAAACCAGCCCATGGTTTTTGCCCAAGGGTTTTTCAAAATGGGAGTGGAAAGCCATATTTTATAAAGAAAATGGCCTAAATTCTTAAAATAATAAGGTTTCTTATTTGGAGGTGAGTCACACTTTCAAGGAAAACAATTTAAAACAATAATAAGTTTTATAAGTCTTGAAGGGTCCAGTAAAGCTTGGTAAAATAAATCAAATAAACCTAAAATCACATTATTTTATTGGTAAAACATATAATGTCAGAACATAGTGTTTATAGCAATTTTTACATCACTACTAGGTCATTATGATGTCATAAAACACATTATATTATTAAATGACATTTGATTTTTTCCCAAAATTTTGACTGCCTCGGAAAATCATGAAAATTTCATAGTTGGATAATTTCGACATCCTGATTTAAAAAATAATATTCATTTTATCTAAATAATTTTATAAATTTTTTAATTTTCACTTTTAAAATTAAAACTGACATTTATCGAAAAATCATGGGTTTGGACAAAAACAACTTTCAAACCTTAATAAAAATTAAAATTGAATTCAAAAAATTATAAGATCATTTTTATTTAATATAAAGTAATTTAATAATAATAATAATAATATATTAACATATTATTTAATTAAAAAATACTTTAATTCAGAAAAATAGATTTCTAATTTGAATATTTACTAAAAATACTATGTGCGCTTTAAAAACTGTTTACAAAGTAACAATAATAAAATGAATGTATATTCTCTATTAAAAAATAGGGTACACAATCATAGTACTAGGGTCTTGTTATATAACACCTTATAACACCTACATAAGACCAAAGGGTAAGGTGGATGATGTTGAATGACTCTTGGGGTGGCTCGGATAACATCCCTCAAGTGGCAATCTCCATCAACCTTCACTTCTCCCATAGGCGGTTCCACTCAAGCATAACGTGTTGAAGCTCAACTTCGTCTTGGTCAAGAGAGAAGCCCAATAACGCCACATCCATTCCGAGCTCTGAAAAATGGGCTTCGTACGGGGAAATTGTACTAGATGAGGCCATCAATTCCTTTGTCTGAATTAATTGGATTTGTTAATTCCTTATATTTATACTAATCATGTGATCACTGTTCAATGAAAATATTAAAAATGGTCACAGTACATAACAGTGCTTTAAAAAAAATACAAAAACATAAAACCAAGGATGTCCTTATGTTTTACATAACCATTTTGATTAATAGGACGTTTAATTAGACGCACGAGATTTTAGTTGATAGAAGTTTGGGTCGTTACATTTTTCATATATGAATATGTCATTTTCTTTAACAAAAACATACCCAACCTCTCTCCACCGATCTCCCTCCATGAGTGCACCCCTTTCTCAAAGACACACAATAATACCCAAGCCTCAACATTCGATACATGTTACAAATTGCAAATTATCACTTACATCAAATTTCTAAAACAAGGTGTGTTCATCAAGGGGGTTTCCCACTTCCTCAAATCATTCTCAAAGTTCCAAATGGGCCTCGCTACTTTACAAGAGATAATTTAATTTTAGAAAATATAATTTCCCAACAATTTTAAGTTCCAAAACCATTTAAAATCCCATTTAAATCTTCAAGGTTCCTCTCATTTTGAAACAAGCATTAAAACTATCTTATATTGAAGAAATCCATTTTCAAAGATAAATAGAATACATAAAACCCAAGCAAGAAGACACTTTTCAATATCCACAACCAATTATATGTATATATATACAACACATAAATTTGATATAAATGGAAAACACATTTTAAAACATCATGAAATTATAGATTTCACATTTATAGAACTATTTATAGGGGACCTACCTCAAACTCAAGGTGTGATGCTTTTTGAAAGAAGCTGGAATCTTCCCTTTTTGCTTGCATTCATATGCACCTTTGTGTATATACAAGGACACATAGCCCCTTTGAACATATTTTCGTGGAAAATTTTTTATAACGGGATCCCTACATATATACATATGCTTTAATATACCCCTTTACACTTACATGTGTATGCATCTTCATATATATACATAAGCAAACCTAGCCCCATTATACATATTCATCCTATCATTGGTGAATATATATAAAGGGGGAACTTAAATATACACATTACTATTTATTATACGCCTGAAAGTATTTAACTATGGAAAAAATAGGCATTTGGGACGGGTTAGGGGTATTTCGCAAATAATTGATATTTGTGACGGGGGGTGAGGACCTATCACAAAAGGTATGGTGTGAAAATGCACGTCAAACCACATGAAGAGTATTTGCGACTTGTTCCAATTCTCGTCGCAAATCTCGGAGACTGTTTTTATTATTTGCGATGGGATACTTGTCACATCGCAAATAGTATGTCGGCAGGTACCCATTTGCGATGGGGCCCATCAAAAATAACTTTTTATTGATCGACCTTAATTAATGTGGGAAGTGTCATTTACGATGGGACTCATCATAAATAGTCTCTTCACAAATAATCTAACATATATATACCCCCATACATTTTCTCTCTCATTCTACTCCTTTTTGAACTTCTCTCTCTCTCTTTCTGAAAAATTTTCTTCCAAATTTTTTCATAGATTAAACTTTTAAATTGGAGCATAATCCTTGGCTTTTATACCCTGAAAGCTTAAGTTTCAGGGTATTTGTCTATTTTTTAATTGTTTAGTTAAATTTTTTTATTTTAAATTATTTATAATTTTGGTTAATTATATGAATTTAAATTAAATTAGAATTAGATATTTTTTCAGTATTTATTTTTATGAATAATTAAGTATAACTGTTAATTAGAAATAACTAGAATAATTATAAATAAATATTAATAACTATAAACAATAAGTAATAATTATTAAAAATTACTAATTTATTGTAATAATTAGTAATAAATTGTCATAATTTTTACTAAATTGTAATAATTTGTATTAATCTGTAATAAACTGTAATAATTAGTAATAAAATGTAATAATTAGTAATAATTAGTAATAATTATATATAATTTGTAATAATTAATAATAACTAGGATTAATTAGAAAAAATTAGGACTAATTGGTAATAATTATGTTTAATTAGTAATAATTAGGATTTTTTAGTAATAATTATGATTAACTGGTAATAATTAGGATTAATTAGTAATAATTATTAATAATTTTTAATAATTATGAGAAATTAGTAATAATAAGGATTAATTAGTAATAATTAGTAATAATTTGTAATAATCAGTAATAATTAGTAATAATTTGTCATAATTAGTAACAATTCGGATTAATTAGTAATAATTTGCATTAATTGGAAAAATTTCGATTAATTAGTAATAATTAGGATTAATTTGTAATAATTATGAGTAATTTTTAATAATTAAGATTAATTAGTAATAATTAGGATTAACTTGTAATACTTAGGATTAATTAGTAATAAATTGGAATAATTAGTAATAATTAAGTATAACTATGTTTAGTTATGAATAATTAGGATTAATTAGCAATAATTACCAATAATTAGCAATAATTAGGTTTAATTAGTAATAATTAGTAATAATTAGTAATAATTAGTAATGATTAGTAATGATTAGTAATGATTAGTAATAATTTGTAATAATCAGTAGTAATTAGTAACAATTAGTAATAAGTCGTAATAACTGGTGATAATTGGCTATAATTAGCCATAATTCATAATAATTACCTATAATTAGCAATAATTACCAAAAATTACCAAAAATTACCAATAATTTGCAATTATTGGAAATAATTAGCAATAATTAGGATTAATTAGAAACAATTAGGATTAATTAGATATAATTAGCAGTATTTACCTATAATTACGATTAATTATGATTAATTAATAATAATTAGAATTAATTAGAATTAATTAGTATTAATTATTAATAATTCGGACAAAATAATAACAATTAGTCATAGTTAAAATTAATTAGTAATAATTTGGATTAATTAGTAATAATTAGTAATAATTTTGATTAATTAGGAATAGCTAGGATTAATTAGGAATAATTAGGAATAATTAGTATTAATTTGGAATAATTAGGTTTAATCAGTTATAAATACGGTTAATTAGTAATTATTTATAATAATCAGTAATAATTAGTAATAAATATGAGTAATTACAATTAATTAGGTTTAATTAGTACTAATTGGTAATAAAATGAAATAATTAAAAATAATTAGATATAATTAGTAACAATTACCAATAACTAGAAATAATTAGTAACAATTAGTAATAATAAGGATTAGTTACTAATAATTAGGATTAATTACTAATAATTATGAATAATTTGTAATTATAACTGATAATTAGTAATAAATAGTAATAATTAGTAATAAATTGTAAAAATTATAATTAAATTGTAATAATTACAAATCATTGGTAGTAATTAGTAACAAATAGTAATAAATAGTAATAAATAAAACAATTATTAATAAATAGTATTAAATAGTAATAACTAGTAATTAATAATAATAAATAGAAAAAAATAATTATTATTATTAATAATTGGTAATAATTACTAATAATTACTAATAATTAGTAATAGTTAGAAATAATTAGTAACAATTATGATTAATTAGTAATAATTATGATTAATTAGTAATAATTAGGATTAATTAGGAATAATTTGGTTTAATTAGGAATAATTTTGATTAATTTGGATTAATTAGGATTAATTAGGATTAATTAGGATTAATTATTATTGATTAGGATTAATTAGTAATAATTAGAAATAAATTAGAATAAATTCAAGTACATTATGATAAACTGGAAGAATTTTTAGTGGTTTGGACGTCTTCCTTTTGATTGAAGTCTTATCTCCTTGCAACATTCAACCACTGAAATTAGTATGAAATATATGATTCGATGTACATTTGAGTAGATTTTTCTACCGTGATTTCACTTCGAGAAAGTTACAAGGAGGTGAGATGTTAGACAAAAGAGGCTCTCTTGCCCAATGACTCGTCACCTTGGAACTTCTCTATCTGAAATCACTATGAAAAGTATGTTCAGATCTATGGATATCAATTTTACTATGCTTGAGTATAGAGAGCAGCACGATACGACCTCCCTTCTCTCTAACCTCATGCATAAAAAAATGGATATTCATATGTCAGAGCGGACTTTTTATAGTTATTTTAGGCAGAGAAAGTTGCAAGGGGACGAGTTGTTGGGAAAAAGTGATTCCGCCAATTTTCTGGAAATCATTCCAATGGTAATTAACCATAATTAGTAAAAAATACCTGTAATTAATAATAATTAGTGGTAATTAGTATAAACATTTATAAATGAGTGTAGATTAGTATAAAAGCTTAAAATTAGTATAAATAACGATAAAATAATAGAAATTATTATAAATATATATAAAATAGAATATAATTGTCTTATATTTTTTAGATAGTGTTTATATTATATCTAATTATAAAAAAAAATTATTTCATATTTTTTAGAAAAATATGGGACAGAGAATTTGACAACAATCATTATTATATTATCTTTCTTTGATAAATTGGAGTAGAAATCCATACGGTTCTGGTTTAAATCATGTATATATTAAGTGTGTTCAATATTTTATATCATTTTCATCATCAAAACCATAATTGGTTTTAGAAGGGAAAATTAAATGCCCTTGCAAAAAAAATGTTCTCTAAGGATGTATGACACATTTGACAACGTTGGAGGTCATTTAATGTGTTTTGGTTTTCAACCAGATTATGTTTTTTATTATAAACGTGGTGAATGAAATTCTAGAGAAGATACTAATAATTTGGTTATGGGTCCATCATGGTTTCAAAATATTGTATAAGATGTGGCATTCCCGTCTTTTCAACATACTAAAACTCAAGATGATATTTATTTAACTCATAAGTTGGAACCATATAATTAATATGAGTTGTGGAGGTCCGATGGGGATTCCTTATATCCCAGTCACTAGATAAGAAATTTTGAAGCAAATTTTATAATTATGGCTATTAAATTAGATAATGGAACGTCAAATAGTTATTTTGATCCGATATTATCTTTGTTAAAAATACTGCTACCTAAATGAAATGTAATGCTAATAAATCTTTTTGAGAGAAAGTGTCATGTTCGTAATCTGGGTCTTGGTTATCAGAATATTCATGCATGTTCAAATGATTTCATCTTATATTATGTTGTAAATGAGTTGTTGGACAGTTTCACTACCTGTTGACAATCAAGGTATAAATAATCTAAACTAGAAAAGTATGGATTTATTCCGTTAAAAAAATTGATATATATCCCACTCACACACAAATTGTAGCATTTATTTATGTCTTAGAACCCATCAGTATTGATGTCATGGAACAAAAACAATACTTCAATTGGTAAAATATTAAACCCTCCCTTTGATGGTGATTCATGGAAACATTTTGACCAAGTGAATATTTCTTTTTCTTTAGATTCTCGAAACATGAGATTGTGTCTTTATATTGATGGTTTCTATCCATTTGGTTATTAAGATAGTTAGTATTCATGTTGGCCAATATTTATAACTCCGTACAATTTACCTCCATGAAAGTTGATGAAGGAGGCATATATCTTTTTGACATTATTAGTATCAGGACATCTGAAAATGAATATTGATTTTTATTTGAAACTGTTGACGGATGAGTTAAATTCATTGTAGAGTAATGGTGTTAGGACATATGATGTTGTTGTGAAACAAGAATTCATACTAAAAGCTATATTGATGTAGACAATTAGTGAATTACTAGCATTTGACATGTTATCTGGTTGTAGTACACATGGTCCCAAATAATGTATGTAATGTAGGACCATGCACACAATAAGATATGAACTCAAGTAAACTGAATAGTAAATTGAGTGAGTGTAGTAAGTAAAAAGGGGCTAGAATACAAGACCAATAGGAAATAATAGGAAACTGAAGGTATATGTAAACTAGAATTAAAAGTAAACTGGAAGTACAAGTATACTGGAACAGCTCCTGTGAACACCCACCAAGGATCCTACCTGAATGGTAGGTATATCTCTCGGTCAGTCGCCTCTATGGTACGCCTCGTCTAAGGTCCATGTCCAAGCTATATCTAGTCCTTGTACTCATGTCCTCAGTCAGTGTAGTCTATCATCTGCACCAAACACAACCAAGTTCTGGCATAGCCTGTGAGGGGTGAGTATAATGATACTCAGTAGGGACCCTGAGACCCTCAAAGTCTCACCAAATACATGAAGGATAAACCACTTAAGGAAGGAAACAACTGAAAACCCCTGTTAGGTATATGCTCGAACATATACCTATGTTATCAAGTAATCCTATCTCAATCATGAGGAAAAACACATAGTCCCACTACAAATCCCCAGGCTCAACTATACCACAATGGATGTAAAACCAAACAGGTTAGTACCAAACATGTTTGCCAAACTAAGGAATATCACCAAGGTATGTCCACAAAGGAAAGTACCACATAGGTACAAACTCAGCTCACACCAGGTATGAATTAAGTACAGTAGTAGAGATGATTAGATTTAACTTTTGATTCATCTTAGTTTCTTAAGTGGCAGACCCACAAAGGATCACTCGGTACTTACCCACACAGGATCACAAGGTGCTGACCCACAAAGGATCGAAAGGTGCTGACCCACACAGGATCGGTAGGTGCTGTCCCACACAGGATTGCAAGGTGATGACCCACATAGGCTTGATAGGTGCTAACCCACATAGGACCAAAGGTTTTGACCCACATAGGATCGTTAGGTGCTGACCCACACAGGATCGCTAGGTGCTGACACACACAGGATCGCTCTAGGTGCTTCATGTCACAACAAGCTACTGGGTTCCCGCATATAATCGCTCGTATATGGGAGGATCCGCTCCATATGCTATTGGTCGATACTCCAAATACCATGAAGTACCACGAAGAAGTTTCTCAATGGAACACCACGTTATAGGGGTCTCAACCCAATAGATGGCGCACCATTTGGATGCCCGGTCTGTGAGTTATTATCCTTTTTATCCCGAGAGCCCGGTTGGATTCGTGCTCAATCCAACCCGACTGTGCCCCAAAATTATCCAAAACATTAGTGGGGTATACCAAAGGGACCAACTCGCTCCAAGGTTTCCAATGCCATCAATGGTTCATCAAATGGACGTTTGGTGACAACGTTATGGCCCAAGTAATGTATAGGGTTGTATCTGGTCCGGGTCTGGTTCGACTTAGTCAAAACGACCCAGCCCGGCAGGCCACGAGGGACGCGAGGCCGCGGGGGTGCCACGAGGACATGGGGCGGCTTGGATATGAGGGGTGCCCTGGGGCGTGGGGTGGCTCGGCCGCGGGGGTGACGTGTGGGCACGGAACGACTCTGCCATGGGGTGCCACGGGGGCACCGGGGTGCCGCAGGGGCGTGAAGTGGCTCGGCCGTAGGGGTTCCGTGAGGGAGAGAGGCTGAGGGGGTGCCACAGGGGAACTGGTCAGCTCGACCATGGGGGTGTCGCGATGGCGCGAGGTCGGGGGGTGCTGCGGGGGCATGAGGTAGTTCGGCCGTGGGGGTGTCGCGATGGGGCGGGGCCGTAGTGTCGCAAAGTGGCTCTCCCACGGAGGCACCGTGAGGGAGTTGGGTAGATTGGCCATGGGGGTTCCATGAGGGGGTGATGCTAGGGTGGCTTGGCGAGGCCGCAGGGAGGGGTGGCGAGGCCGCAGGGTGGCATGGTGAGGCCGTGGGGAGGCACGATGAAGTCGCGGGGTGGCACAGTGAGGCCATCGGCCAGGGATGGCCGGGGACGGAAAAGTTCCACGGGGCAGTGATGGTCGTGGATGGCAGAGCACTGTGGTTCACAGAGGTCACGAGGTGGCGGTGTGGCATACCTTCATCGACGGTTCTCGAGTTCCACTAGTGCCAACTGCTGACATCGGTCACTGTCACCAAAGTCTCCTTCATTCATCGAGAAGGATACACCATTTAAGAAAAACAGTGGAGGGGTCGGGTCATGTTTGTTTGTCCCACACCCACTACGTTAGAGAGGTAACAAGCGACTCAACAAGAACAAGAATATCAAGAATGGGTGATGGAAAAATAATTCAAACACCCTCCCTACCTCGTTCGTTTGATTCAATGATGATTTTCCGCAGGGAAGGAGATGATGTCGTTATGAATAGACGGACTTTGGTGATGTCAGTGTTTCCACGATCATTGGTTCATTGACATTGAAGTCATTCCTCATCAACAAATGTCCCATGGAAGAAGTCCGAGTCGAATTCGGTGTTCTTCGTTGGAATTCTTCATAGGAGAGCTTTCTCCCAAGGCTCCTTCCACCCAATTCCACCAAAAATGACAAGTAGCCAACATAATATATTATGTTGTGTATTTATTTCATTGGAATAAATTCATGAAGGCTTAATTAATTAATTTAGTTGGCATAATAAATATTGGAGGAGTTGAAGAGGATCCCCAACATTTAATAGAAAGTGTGAGGGTTTCTCCCATTAATGGGAAGTTCAAGGGGGGTTTATACTCAGGTGGTCCCCACCACCATAACCTCTCAAGGGAGGTTTAGGCTCGGTGGTCCCCACATCCATAACCTCTCGTGGGAGGATTTAGTTCAGTGGTCCCCACCTGTGACACTTCCACATGGGAGTTTCAAAATAAAAATGAAAATAAAATGTTACTCCATTTTATTTTTTATTTTTTTATTTCTCGAAAAAGTGAAAAACTAACTTTCACCCTTGACCTACTGTTGTCGAGGATAATGTCTTATTAAGTTAACATCGGTTCTGTAAGTTCAATGGTTCCCTCAGATTTTAATTCCTAGCACCGGTTCAAAAGTTACAAAAACCCGCTAGCATGTTTACTGAAAGTACCCAAAAATATGTTCAGAAATTCATTCCGGGCACACTGGGCCTCAGAATCACACGTTGTCAATTTCCCCAGACTCATAAAATTCCCATTTAATTAAAAAAATTACCTTAAAATTATGGGTCTTTACATTCTACCCACCTCAAGGGTTTATGTCCCCGTAAGCCACAACTCAAACTAAGGGAACAAGTGGGGTACTGAGTATGCATCTGAGCCTCCCGCTACCATGAGCTCTCCTGGAGGTTCTCTTGCTACCATCGAATACCCAACAGAGGTATAGACTACCTATAAAGGACTCTCCCCTATCTATCCTCAATATATATTGGAACCTCCATAAAATTCACCCCAACGTTGACGTACAGTTTTTCATGGTCGATAATGTGGGAAGGGTCACGCATGTATCTCCTCAGTTGGGATACGTGGAAGACGTCATGCACCCGATGAAACTGAGGTTGAAGAGTTAAGAGTTTAGCCACATCACCTACTCTTCTGAGGACCTTAAAAGGTCTGATAATCTTCGGAGATAACTTGATATGTCGACCAAATCTCTGTAAAAATCATCGAGGTGAGACCCTAAGAAAGATGTAGTCACCATCCTCAAACTCTAGAGGTCTCTGTCTCCTGTCGGCATAAGACTTCTACCTACTCTGTACACTCTTCATTTTCTCCTAAATGATTTTCACCTTCTCTCTGGTAGCTTTTACCATATCTGGTCCCACTAGTGTTGTCTCCCCTAGGTCATCCCCGCACAATGGTTATCTTCAAGGTCGCTTGTATAACACCGCAAATGGTGTCATCCCAATGATGGAGTGATAGATGTTGTTGTATGAAAACTCCACCAAAGGTAAGTTATCATCCCAGATACAGTCAAAGTCAAGGATGCAAGCACTCAGCATGTCCTCGAGGGTCTGAATGGTCTGCTCAGTATGGCCATCTATTTGAGGAAGGAAGGCAGTGCTCAAATGAAGTTATGTCCCAAAAGCCTCATAAAACTGCTTCCAAAGATGGGAAGTAAAACGTGCATCACGATCAGAGACAATCATCAAGGGTACTCCATGTAACCACACAATCTCTTGCACATAGAGGCATCCCAAGCTCTCTACTAATCCCTGCTCTCTGATCGGCAGGAAGTGGACTGACATGGTGAGTTAGTCAACAATCACCCAAATCGAGTAATGTCCCCTGGATGTACGTGGATGTCCTATAATTAAGTACATGGATATCTCATCCCACGTCCACTCTAGAACCTCTAACGGGTGAAACAAGCCCGATGGTACCTTATACTCTTCCTTCACATGCGTATAAGTGAGGTACTGAGAGACAAACTCTGCAACTGCACTCTTCATTCCCAGCCAAAAATGCTGTCATCGGAGATCTTGGTACATCTTCACCACTCCTGGATGTACCGCTAGAGGGGATGTGTGGAAATCCCTCATCACATCCTCCTGAAGTGACACTGGTACCATGGTACGTCCTCTGAATAGGATAACAGGCTCCCCACGTTCAGTGAATCCATCAGGTGCCTGCCCTGTGGATATTTGAGCACATTGAACCTCGCAGTCAGCATCCCCACGCTATGCCTCCCTAACACACTGAAGAATTGGGGGAGTGGCTGTCTGAGATTGGAGAAAATCTGCTCCATCCATATCCATAAAGTATATCTACAAAGCTGCCAGCTGCTCTGTTTCCTTGCCTAGCAGTTGTATACCAGACCTCATGATGAGTGCATATGCTACAACATTCCCCTTCCCAGGAGTAAAGACTATCTCGAAGTCATAGTCCTGGAGAAACTCAATCCAACGTTACAGTCTTAGGTTCAGGTCCTTCTACTAACTGATATACCTAAGACACTTGTGATATGAGTGGACTGTAAAATGTTCGCCCATCAGATCGTGATGCCACATCTTCAAGGAGAAGACCAGTTCTACTAACTCCACGTCATGGGTAGTGTAGTTCTGGTCATGTTGTCTTTGCATTCAAGAACTATAGGTGATCACTACTCACTCCTGCATCAGGACACATCCGAGTCTGGTCCCTGATGTGTCGCAGTAAACTATATACCCTACGCCCCCCTCTGGAAGCCTCAAGATAGGGGAACTAGTCAGCCTCTACCTCAGCCCCTGGAAACTCCAATGACATCTCTACGACAACACGAATGGTTTCCCCTTCTTCATCAATTCTGATAGAGGTTCTATAAATCTGGATAAATATGTTACAAATCTCATGTAGTATTCTACCAAACCTAGGAAACAACGTACCTCTATCACACTTTTGGGTGGCTCCAAAGCAAGTACCTCCTCAACCATCACACTATCCACTGAAACACTAGCCTCTGATATGAAATGTCCTATAAAGTGAACCTCTTGGATCCAGAACTGGCACTTCGAGAGCTTACCATAGAGCTGGTTATCTCAGAGTGTGTCTAGAGAAACCTGAAAATGATAAGCATGCTACTCCTTAGAAGCTAAGAAGATCATAATTTCGTCGATGAAGACAACTAGAAAGTGATCAAGGTATTGTTGAAAGATCATATTCATGAGTCCCATGAACACTAATGGAGTGTTGGTCATTCTGAATGGCATAACCATGAACTCAAAATGGTCATACCAACATCGGAAAGCTGTCTTCTGCACATCCTCATCTCATACTCTGAGCTGGTGATAGCCTGATATGAGGTATATCTTCTAGAACGACTGGGCTCCCTTCAGCTGATCAAATAGGTCATCAATCCACGGAAGTGGGTAATTATTCTTTACGGTCACCTAGTTCAGGTGTTGTTTGTCGACACAAAGTCTCATGCTCCCATCCGCCTTCTTGGAAAACAAAATCGAGGCTTCCCAAGGAGAAACACTCGGTCGAATGAAACCTTTCCCCTGTACGTCCTCTAGATGTACCTGCAGCTCACGAAGCTCCACGGGAGCCATCCGATATGCTGGTGTAGATATTCGTGCTAGCCCAGGGTACATGTTAATGTAAAATTCAACCTCTCTGTGAGTCGGTAGACCCAGAACATCATCATGGAAGGCATCCGCATACTGGTCCACCACTACAGGATAGCTCATAATCTCCACATCAACTGTTCTGATGGTAAGGATTTCCAAAGGATAAGTGATTGGCTGCAATCTCCTCTGGGTAAGTCCATCATGTTCCACAATGGATCCATTCTCGCCGGTGAAGGTAAACAAGGTCCCATCCGTGCAGACACGCCACACATTGCGCCTAATATAGTTAATATGTGCATGTACTGTAGAAAACCCGTCCATACCAATGATAATGTCGTAAGGCCTCGAAGAAGCTACAAGGAGATCCTAGCCAAGGATCTCCCCTCCTAGAGTAGGATCACACTACTAACACTAGTGCTTAATCATCGAATCTTCTCCTGTATGAGTCTCTAGCCATAAGGATCGAGCCAACGGCTCCATCAGAATCTCCGAGCACCAAACGAGGGAAGTGGAAATAAAAGAATGACTGAAACCTGTATCTATAAGTACTGCATATATGGTGGATTATACCCAGATCAGACCATGTATCATCTCTAGAGTGCCATGAGTATAAGCCATAGCTTCCAAGATATGAGATCTCCCCTATCCACCTACTCCCTACGGTCGGGGTGGACCTCCTGGTGGTGGTGGTGGTAACATCTCGTGTCCGCCTTCTCCCTACGGACCTCATCGGTCGAATCTCTGTCTCTTCATGGCCGGTCCTTCGACCATCTACTGATCATCTATCACTAAAAAAACAGTACATTAGAGGGGTTTATTTAGAGGGGAGTTATATAAAAACCCCTCTAAATTCATTTTCTGTGATATTAGAGGGGGTTCTGCACAACACCCTCTAATCATCGAATTTATAGGGGGTTCACAACCCCCGCTAAAATTTTTAGCATTTTTTTAATATGTTGTAGGATTTTAAAGATGATTATGTTAAAACTGTCACTAATTTAATAATTAGTGGTGTTTTATATTTAGTTACATGCACTATATATTTGGTTAGAGGTGCTACATATATGCATACATACATACAGATACAGAGATATATATATATATAGTTGGATTTTAGAGGTGTTATATGTGTGTGTGTGTGTTATATGGAAATTTTTATATATCAAATTTTGGAGGTTAAAACCCCCTTGTATTGTAAGACATTAGTGGAGGTTCAAAACCCCCTCTAATGCAAGTCAGTAGTGGGGATTCAAAACCCCCTATTGAACCCCCACTAATGTCTTACATTTGAGGGGGTTGTCAAACCCCCTCGAATGTCTTGCATTAGAGGGGGATCACCACCCCCACTAATTTAAGAGATCAGAGGGGTTGTGAACCCCTACTATATCCTTAAAAAAATCATAATATATATATAGTACATATTTTATACATATATGAATGTATTTATAAAATGTATAATATATTATATTCATATAAATATGGAATATATATATACATTAATTGTGTATGTATAAATAAAATATGTATATATATATATTTGCATAATATATGTGGGTAATATGTGTGTGTGTTTGTGTAAGTGTATTCAAATAAATATAAAAAATTAAAAATAAATATATAAATACACATTTCAGTTTGTGTGTGTTTGATATAAATGTATTTATAAATACATACATATATAATTTTATTTAAATATATGTAAATATATAATTTATAGAGGTGTCCAGAAAATATATATACATATACATATATATTTATATACATATATATTTATATTTATATAAATATAGATACATGTTATTTATTTAATATATTTAAATATATTGTGCAAATAATGTTTATCTTAATAAACATTATTAATATATGTGTAAATGAGTTAATATAAATTATATGTGTAAATGAGTAAATATATATATGTTTATCAATATATATGCTTATTTTAATAAACTTATTATTTGTATTTAAATATATTATTTTAATAATGTTTATTTTAATAAAAATTATTAATATATATATATATATAATAATATATAAAATATGTGTAAATTTGTTAATATATATATATGTTTATTAATATATAAGCATATTTCAATAAATTTATTATATGTATTTAATTATCATTTGATAATAATTTATATTTTAATAAATTTGTAAATATATATTAATAGAATAATATATGAAATAAATAAGCAAGAATAGGGTTGCGGAAGTGGTCTAGGCGTATTCTGTTTACGGTGGAGAATGGGTCTTCAAATCCCGTCGGCTTCAGTAATTTTATATCCCCCTCTGAATTTGTAGAATGAAAGGTAACCAGGTGCTTGAGACTGGTGGGGCTGGATGGGGACATGCACGTGGAGACCGGTGGGCGTGAAAGACAGGAGGTGGGGCTGGATACCGGTGTGGCAGGGGACAGACACTGATAGATGCACAACAGACACGCGGCGGGCGATAGGGGACAGATGCACGTGGGAGGACCGTCATGCGGAGATCGTGACAGGGGGCACGCAAGGACATGTAGGTGGGGGGGTGACATAGTGGGGACCGCAAGCAGAAGACACAGACTTGTGGGGGTGGGGCTGGAGACTGGAACGACGGGGGATAGACACTGACAGATGCACAACAGACACGCGGCGGGCGACCGGGGACGGACGCACGTGGGAGAGGACCGTCATGCAGAGACTGAGATATTGGGAATGTAGGGACCCACACGTAGGGGGGTGACACAGTGGGGACCAAGGGTGACAGAAATAGACATGTGGGGCGGGGACAGGACAAGCACACACGTGAGTGAAAAAATACACACATCGCGGGTGCGAGAGGGACATACACAGACTGGAGGTGGAGAATGGGAATAGGGAAGGCCGGGGGGGCACACGCAGAGTGCTGTACTGGAGACTAGGAATAGGGTAGGCCATGCGGGTGGGCTATTATTTCTAAAAAATGAAGCATTATGGGTGGTTTTACCCAACCACCCTTAATGCAATCAACATTTAGGGGCGGTTCAAAGCGCCCCAAATGCATCTATTATGGGAACAGGGCCGGCCAAGGGGAACACGTATAGCATGGGTACTGGAGACTGGGAATAGGGCAGGCCACGCAGGTGGGATATTATTTCTAAAAAAAGCAAGCATTAGAGGTAGTTTTACATAACCTCCCCTAATGCAATCAACATTTAGGGGCGGTTCAAACTTCCCCTAATGCCTCTATTAGAGGCAGTTATAACGCTAACCGCCCCTAATGACACCTATTTGTGAAAAATTTTCTTCAACATTACAGGGGTTTTAAACCCCCTCTAATGTAACCGCTGCTACATTCACCACACATTTACCAGTGCTTTCCCAAAACCACCCCAACTAACAGTAGGCTGGCACATTAGCGCCAATTTCTCATAACCGCCGCTAATGTATTTAGAAGGGGTTATAACCCCTTCTAAATAAAAAATAAACCCTTCTACAGTGGCCATTTTTTGTAGTGTATATGGTGGGTCGGACAGTCATGAGCCATGTGACCCTGCCCGCCACATGCGTAAAACTGCCTTCTCCTAGCATGACTTGCTCTGTCTCGGGTGGCCCACACAACCGAACCTGAATCTTGTGGTCACCAACCTATAGGTCTGGTCCTCTTGGACCTCTGTGTCATCTGTCTACTGCTAGCTGTAGAAGACTCTTCTACATTATGAATCTTGGTGGGTCTCGCTGCTGGTGTCTTCTCAGCAAGAATCCTCTCCACTAAGAGGGCTCTCTCTAACACCCCCTCCTACATCTGGATGCTAAGAGAAATAATTGAAGCCTTGATCTCTTGCCTGAGCCCCTGATCGAAGGTACAATCCCAGAATAATGGGTCTCGCATCATAACAGTAGAGTATCATGCGAGGTCATTGATCCTCACTGAGTACTAAGACACACTCATGATTCCCTACTTTAGATGAAGTAGCTCATGTATGCACACTGCGCAAAGAGTCGCTGGAACAAACTCTACCTGAAACAGGCTCCCAATATCTTCCCAGAGAAGCCTCATCTTGTCGTGAACATGGAGCATAGAGATCCACCATCTAATTGATACTTCCTATAGTAGACTAGTAGAAAGGACCACCATGAGATCGACTGGTGTCATTACCAGTCAAAAGACTCTTACCACGACCACCATCCAATCCTCAACTACCTGTGGGTCTGTCTCTCGCATAAACCTGGGTGGCCTATGGTGCTGGAACTTGTGCAACCCACTCAAGTGGCATTCACCCTCTACTACGGGGGCTGGTGGAATTAGTGGCCCAATGGGAAATAGTACCGAGGGTTCCTCCACTGGTGCCTCTACTGATAGAGGGCCATCCACCGAGGCCTTGTTACTTAGTGGGATATCAGTGCGTACAACTCTCAGAACCCTAGCTGGATGTCTTCATGGAGGAATTATAAAAAGAAACAGGTGTGCCATGGTCAAAAAGATATACCTGGTGAGCTGACTCAAAGAGATCACAGTGAAAACACTTCAAAATACACAAGAATTCAGTGTTTTCGTGCACTGAGTCAGAAATAATAAGTCAGGGTCCTGGTGTATGGATACATCGACCACCGCACCAACACTGGATTCCCTAAACTGATAACCACACTCACTACACATAACACTATTATTGTTAAAAAGAACGATTAGAGTTATATGTTATACAATACAACGGACTCCTCTGATACCAATTTTTCACGACCCATCCCCTGGGTATCACATCGTGACTACCTTAAGCCCGCATTCCATATGCTAGGGGCTAGAGACCAGCACTGAAGGAATTTTCCCAAAAACTGGTACGACATTACCTTTAAAGCCTATAAGCCCACACAACCAAGAACACAACAAGATACAAACTCAAGTAAACTAAATAGAAAATAGAGTGATTACAGTAAGTAAAAAGGGTATATAATATAAGCCCAACTGGAAAGTACGAGAATTTGAAGGTACAAGTAAAGTGGAAGTACAAGTAAACTGGAACAGCTCCTCTAAAAAGCCACTAAGGATCCTACCTGGAAGGTAGGTACAAATATCGATCGGTTGTCTCTACAGTTTGACTCATCTAAGGTCTATATCCGAGCTACCTCATGTCCTGGTACTCACGTCCTTAGTCAGCGATGTCCATCGTCTGCACCAAACACAACGAAGTACGGGCACAACCCATGCAGGGGTGTGTATAACGATACTCAGTAGGGACCCTTAAGCCCTCTAGGTCTCACAAAATCCGCGAAGGATAAATAACTAAGGAAGGAAACAACTGATAACCCCAATGAGGCATATTCCCATATATATACCTAAGTTATCAAGTAAACCCATCTCAATCATAAGGAAAAACACGGAGTCCAACTCCAAGGCCCCAGGATCAACTGTTCCACAAAGGAACGAAAATCACAATGGTTAGTACCACACATGTACGCCAAACTGAAGAATACCTCCAAGGTATTACCATAATGGAAAGTACCACAAAGGTACGAACTCAGATCACACCCAGTATAACTTAAGTATGGTATTAGAGATGATTAGATGTAACTAATGAATCTACTTACTCTATTAAGAGACAGACACACACATGATCGCTCGGTGATGACACACATATGATCGATAGTTACTGACCCACAGAGGATCACAAGGTGCTGACCCACACAAGATTGCTAGGTGCTGACCCACACAGGATCGCAATGTGAAGACCCACACAGGATCACTAAGTGCTGACTCAAAAAGGGTCTCTAGGTGCTGACCCACACAAGATCATTCTAAGTGTTTCACGTCATAGCAAGCTTTTGGTTCTTGTACTATGATCACTAACCTCCGAGAGGATCCGCTCCACAAGATACTGGTCGATACTCCAACTACCATGAAGTCCCACAAAGAAGTATCTCAAAGTACTGCCATGTCATAGGGGTCTCAACGCAACAAATGAAGTGTCATTAAGACGCCAGGTCTATGAGTTATTAGCCTTTGGTCTTGAGGGACTGATTGGATTCATGCTCGATCCAACCCAACCATTACCCAACTTTATCCACAACTCTATTGGGGTATACCAAAGGGATATTCTCTCTCCAATGTTTTCGGTTCCATTGGCGGTTCATCAAATGGACGTCCGGTGCCATAGTTATGGCCCAAGTAAAGTATAGGGTCGTATCGGGTCTGGTTCCGGACCGACTCAGTCAGACCGACCAAGGCTGCTGGGTTCTGCCTGGCCAAATAGGTCGCGGGCTGGCCATGGGGGTGTGGGGAAGCTTGGCCGTGGGGGGTTCCATGAGGGAGTAGGGTGGTATGGCCGCGAGGCGTGAAAAGGCTCGGTCGCGGGGGTGTCGTAACGACGCGAGGAGGCAGGGGTGCCTCAGGGGTGCAGAGTGGCTCGGCCGCGGGGGTGCCACGAGGGTGTGAGGCTGCGGGGATGTCGTGGGACCACAGGATGGCTTGGCCGCGGGGCCGTCACAATGGCACGGGGCCGCGGGGGAGCGGGGCGACTCAACCACGGGGGTGCCGCGATGGCGTGGCGTGGCTCGGCCACGGGGTGTCGCAGGGGCGCGAGGTGGCTCGGCCAAGGGGTGTCGCGAGGTCGTGAGGCCGGGGTGGCGCGGAAAGGCCTCTTGGTGGTGCAGCGAGGCCATGGGGCAGCGATGGCTATGAATGGGGGAGCGCCGTGGGGCAACGATGGATCAGACAGGTGAATGCCATGGGGTTCGGAGGACGCATGACAATGGGGTGTCGTGCCTTCATCGACGGTTCTTGAGTTCCACCGGTGCCAACCGCTGGCACCAGTGACCGTCACCAAAGTTGTGTTCTTTAATCGCGGTGGATACACCATTTAAGAAGAACAATGGAGGGGTTGGTAAATTTTTTTTTTTTGCCTGCATCCTCCGCATTAGAGCGGTATCAAGCGGCTCAAAAAGAACAAGGATATCATGAACGAGTAAAGGAAAAATAATTCAAACACCCTCCCTACCTCATTTGTTTGATTCGTTGAAGATTGTACGCATGGAAGGAGACGATTTCATTAGGAATAGATGGATGTCAGTGATGTTGGTGTTTCCACGATCATCATTTCATTGACGTTGAAGACGTTCCTCATCAATGAATGTCCCATGAAAGAAGTCGGAGTCAAAGATGGCGTTCTTCATTGGAGAACATTCTCCCAAGGCACCTTCCTCCAAATTCCACCAAAAAATGCCAAGTAGGAAACATAATAGATTATGTTATCTATTTAGTTCATTGGCATAAATTCAAAAAGGATTAACTAATTAACTATGTTGGCATAATTAATGTTGTAGGAGTTGAAGAGGATCCCCCACATTTAATAGGAAGTTTGAGGGTTTCTCCCATGGAAGAGGTGTTCAAGGGGGGTTTATACTTAGGTGGTCCCCACCACCATAACCTATCATGGGAGGTTTAGGACTGGTGGTCCCCACCTCTATAACCTATCATGGGAGGTTTTAGTTCAGTGGTCCCCACCTGTGAAACATCCACAAGGGAGTTTCAAAAGAAAATTAAAATAAAATGTTACAATTTTTTTTTATTTCATAAATAAGTGAAAAAATAACTTCCACCCTCGACCTATAGATGTCGAGGTAAAAGTGTTATTATGCGAATAACGGCACTGCGAGTTCAATGGTACCCTCAGATTTCAATTTTGAGCACCGGTTCAAATGTTACAAAAACCCACTAGCATGTTTACTGAATGTACCTGAAAAAAAGTTCATAAATGCATTCTGTGAACACCGTGATTCAGAATCATGTGTCGTCAATATTAATGGACACTTAAAATTACTATTTATTTAAAAAAATACATGGAAATTCTTTTTCTTTGAAACAAAAAAGTATTTATGCTCATTAAAGGAAAAACATTGTTTTTTCTACTGTCATCACAGATTCTTCCAACCGATCAAACATTTTTAAGAAACAAATATCATTTTAGAAAATGAAAAATTAAAAAAGATGGGCCTCCAACAACGATATCAGGTATAGTGTTAAATTCAATTGATTCTTCACTACCCCAACTCACATTTGGATGAACAATTAACCAACAGAAAATTGATGGGTTTGGAAAAGAGCACAATTGGATAAAACGATTTTTTTTATGATTTTCCATATTGGTCTGATTTGTTGGTCTATTACATGTTGGATCTAATGTATATTAAGAAGAAATATTTTTATTGTTTGTTTCATACAGTTTTGGATACAATAGGTAAGACTAAAGATAATATAACGACACGATTCGATCTTTCCCAAAATTTCAAGTGAATAGAACTTGAACTGTATGAAAATTTCAGATCTTAGAATTTTATTAAGCCAAAAGTAGCTTATACACTTTCCAAAGAGATTCTATTATTATTTTTTCAATGGATTGCAAATTTGAGTCTTCCAGATGGTTATGCTTTTAATTTTGGAAGAAATGTCAGAAATGGTCATACTAGAAGATTGAAAAGTCATGACTTTCATGGTTTAATGGAAAAACTATTGCAAATTAGATTAATAGTTTTGTTGAATCCTATGATTTTTTATG
This sequence comes from Viscum album, assembly GCA_963277665.1. Lineage (NCBI taxonomy): Eukaryota > Viridiplantae > Streptophyta > Magnoliopsida > Santalales > Viscaceae > Viscum > Viscum album. Next base: position 1,044,096,087 of record OY728166.1, read on the forward strand.
TGCTAAAAGACATGTCATATTTGTTTTGAGACATTTGTAAGTCGAAAATAGAGAATGATATAGTAAGAAAACTGTAAGAAGGTGTCTTTTTAATTTTATGTTAACTGGAAAAAATCTTCCCACTAGATTTCATTGACTCAATGAAACATTTGATATTACATTTGGTTCCTGAAACAACATTAGGAGGTCCATTAAATTTCTGATGGATGTAACCATTTGAGAGATGCATGCAGAAATTGAAGGAAAATGTAAGTAATAAAGCATCGGTTGAAGGATCAGTTGCATAAGATTATTTACAAGAAGAGATTTACTTTTTCTTCTCTCATTAATTTAAATATGAATATCCCTAAAACACAAATATATGGGCCATAATGAGGGAAATTTTAATTATGATATGAGAAATCAACTATCAGTTTTCAATCAGTGTGAACTTGGTTTCAGTGGAGTTCCTGACTGATGGTTCTCAGATGATGAACATCACAGAGCTCATAAATATATTCTACTCAAATATGAAGAAATAAAACCATTTGTACAATGCGTTATCCTTTCACAAATTATTTAATTTCTATAATAGTGCATTAGTCTTATTTTATTTATAAGTGGTATGATGATCATTTCAAGAAACTGTTTCCAAAAATTACAGCAGCTGCTCTTGATTAACATCGTCAAAGAAATTTCCTACTGGTTTCAAAAATAGATAACATAAATTATTTTTGATTTCACATAAAACACTATTTATTACTTGTTATAGTGATAATTATTTTATAAATTATTAGGTATCTCAATGTACTAATGAAATTCATAATTGATATAGTGTATTGAGTAACACAACATCCAAAATGGATAAATCTTATAACACATATGCAGAGAATGGTTTTGGATTTCATACACATGAATATACGGAATAAAAAACAATTAATAGTGGTGTTTTCTTTAGAGGATATCATCATAGAGAAAATGAATTTGACTTTTACAGCATGCTAGGGGAAATTATTGAACCGTGTTATCTGGTACAACATTGTATAATGATGTTTAAATTTCATTGGTTGGATACTGAGAGAGGCCTTCATGTTCATTTGATCCATTGAATCATTTATATTAAAAATAAATGTCTTCTTGTAGTAAATGAACCATTTTTATTAGATAATCAAGAACATCAAATTTATTATGCAAATTACTGTTCAACTTCAAGAGAGTATGGTGATTTTTGGATCACAATAAAAATTAAATCTTGAGAGTATAATTTTATTGAATGTGCGTGTAGTTCTGCTGAAGTGAAAGAAATTGAATTTTTTCAAGAGGTTGCTCGAAACAACTGAATCATAATTAATGTCTAAACCATGCATGTATGATTTAATCTTGAATCATTATCCATCTATATTCCCATATATTCACCCCAAACCACTAAATCATAATTAATATTGAACATAGATAATCTAAAAATATCTTGGATATTTCCATCCATATGCCACACTTTATCCCCAATGTTTTAAAATCTTCCTAAACCATTCATGGGTATCAGTAATGAGTTTATCCAACTCAAATGGACAACTCTATTTCATTATGAATACATTCTCATGATATGACTATATATATTTACCCCTAATATGTCCTGCAAACTGAAGAAATTTTTTTCCCAAATAAAAGGCCCTCTAATGAATGTATGTTATTTGTTACACTATCATGGAACACATCATTTGATTCTTTTTCAATGGTTATCCTTGTAATAATTATCCCATTTTATATTCTTGATGATAATATTTTAGGTTATTATTTATAACGTCTACATTCCCCATTTAAAGGTATTGGATACTCCAGGATCTTGAATCCCATATGGATTTTAATATTATACCCCAACCCTTAGTCAAAGAACCACAACTTTAAACTATGTTCATTTACCCATAGATAATTTTTAGTATAATTATTATTATTTTTGTTAGGGTTTAACTTTCCCTTACTGTATATATTTTATTAATTGTTTTAAAATTTGTGGACTTTAAACTCCATATTTTGATGGAATCAATTTTGATACTGAAAACCTATAAAAAAAATGAACAAATCTTCTGAACTACAATATATTATCCAAAAACAGACAAACTATTCTCCCAAGGGACACTTGTTTCGAAAAATAATAGTAATTTCATATCAAATTTATTGACCTTAAATCTATTCCCAATACTTGTTATTCTAACTTTTAGGTCAGTTGAACCCTTCTTTTATATTATTCCCTCTATAATCCTACCACATTTCTCAGTAAATTGAATCATTTATAACCATTCACAACCACTATTAATGAGGGTATTTGACCCCCCAAATTGCACCTTTACTTGGAAATGATCATTGGTTCCTCTATATTTATCCCTTACAACTATAATCATCTTTATCCCAAGGGGAATGTCCTCTAATTGTTGTATACCACCAAAACAATGATAGTGGAAACAATCATCCTACGGTTGTCCATGGTCTTCCCCTACATACATATTCTAACATACTCTATATTAAAATATCACAAGATGTTTTTTACACCTTCTTTGGTCTTATTATTCAATTGGATTCAAACATCCCGGATTTTAAACATTATTTTATCATAACCATTTTCAAGGAAAGAATATGGTATCCTATATGTGTTTGTGCCTTAGTGTTGAGGTTGGAATGAGTAGGCATTGGTTTTTGAACCAAGATCAAAAGGAAGCCAAGGAGGGGATAGTTGCTAGTCAAATTTATATGCATGATTCATGTTAGTAGGACCTAAATTTTGGTATCCATATGGAATCCTCTCTCTCTTTCGAATCTGTTGGTCAGCTGGTCATGGGAGAGGTTGTCCCTGTCCTAAAAGAGGTTCATTTGAGAGAGGTGGAACCAAGTTTTTATATGTGTTCCAATGGTTGAAAAAATAATTTGGAAATTTTTGGTGTACAGGATGCCTCTTGGTCATGGGTATTAGAGGGTTAGGATGGTTCTGGATAGGCATTTCGTGATGGTAGTGGAGTCATTGTCCCAAATTCAAATGTTTAGACTATCATGGGATTAGGGGGAACTAATGTGGTGATCTCAATTTCTACGTAGAGGCTTTGTGTTCTGTTAAATAGAGCCTACACTGAAGGGATGGGGAAAAACTGAAAAGGATGTTTCAGTGGGATGTAAGGGTGGGGTGAACCACATAAAGGACCCTGATGGTTGGAAAAATTATATAAAAGGGTCCACCCCAAGGAGGAATTTGTATAATTGAATACTATTTACTTAATTTTAAGGGATAGATGATAAATAAAAGATCCTATATTCAAGTGAGACTGTGGAATCTTTGGAAGTGTGACAAGCTCATCTAGAAATTGTAGCAAGTGATGAAGAGTCTGGATACCCTTCCGAAGTTTTTGTAGGGGTATGACTCCTTATAAGACTACATAGTTTGAGGAGAAAAAATCGAGGAAGGGAGGTAGAGACTTAGGGAACTACATACTAGACAAGGGGAAGAAATTTAAAGGACTTAAATATTATTCTTTCCTCCCCAAAAAAATGGACACAAGATATTCGTTTAAGTTGATTTCCACGGTAAAGGATACTGTCTAGATTCCTAATGTGATGGAGCCTAAAGGTGGAGTTTCTAATGACAATGTTCTTTCTAGTGGAGTGACAGGAGAACAATCCTTGACATAGGGCAACTCAGTGGTGAAGGATCTTACTATTTGTGAGACTCCTAATAGTTTGGATTACCTGCATGGAGAATCTAGGGTCACACTGGAGGCTTCTAATTCAAACGAGGGAGGAGAAAAGGGTGTAATGGACTTAGAACTCGTTTCACATTTAATGGAGGAAATGGTGGAGGAGTTCCATTTGATTAATGTAACACATTAATATGCCAAAACGATGATGGGGAGATGACTTTTGGTGGATACGAATGATGAACAGAGCACACCAATTGATAAAATAAGCCTAATACTAGTAATAGGTTTCAATTAATGGGAGATGAGTAGATAAGAATATATACAATCTTAAGACAAGATATTGTATCACTATGAATACATTTTAACGGATGATTCAGATCTTTTGGTAACAAATATTTACGGAAATGTTTTTAGGGAGAATAGTTCCAATCAGCTCAAGTTATCCTTCAATAATTATTCAGTTTCTATTAATGCATGTTATGTCTGATCCTTGTGGTTTCTCACTTTTCCTTAAAAGTGTTTTCATAATAGAAATGTTAATATTCTAGAATATGGTATCCTACAAATGAATATTTTTCGGTCCTTCTCGTGTGACCTTTAACCACATGACACAATGGTCCAAGAAATATGACCATAAACTATATGAACCCTATGATCCTTACCTTAATTGGGCCCTCATTATCATTTAGTTTTTCATCATCTATTATATAAATATTATCTCACCCCTTTTTCAGAATTTTTCAAACATAAACCCTAAAAACACTTTGTCTAAGAACTAATAATTTAATATTCATGTACATTACATCATGGTCCTTATAATTTGTTACATTGGATCATCGATTGGTGTCGAAATTTATTTTCCCATGCTACTATGTAGATTGGATAACCATTTTGGGGTATGATCTATCTGACTATAAAAAAATAGCTACATGGTTCTAGTAAGTATGACCCAAAACATCATAAGGAAAGAGACGAAAAGATCACTAAGACAGCAAATTGAAAAGGGAGATCTAGAAAACATTCAAGACTCTACTAGTTGTGAATTCACGCCATATGACCTAGAAAAAAGAGATAACCTAAAAATAGAATGGGAAAAAACTTTTCAGGTTGAATTTATATGATGGAATGCCTAAAAAAGATAAATTCATATCTATTATTTCTAACCCATATGATATTTCAGAAACATTTAGATCTATGAAATGAAAATACACAATGCTTTTGGGGTCCACCATATGATCCTAATAAAAGTCAATTTACTCACACTCAGTCCTTTGGTCTAGGGAAAATTTATAGAAACCATATATTACCTAACATGTATTGGTTTGGGTGATTTTTATGATATATGAATATTTATATCCTCAGGGTACTTGAGACCTTTTGAACATTGGAATACTCATTCCAAAATTTCCCATCACGATACTCATCATGTTGAGTCACCATGTTCCATACATAAATGTACTGACTCTAGTGTTATAGTGATTATGTTTATACTTATACCTTTATGGGATGAAAATCCAATAGGGAATCATCCACATCTTAATGGATCAACTGTAGTGCTACAATAATAGTTTTTATGGATATACATGTCCATGATATATGCCCAATAATATATTACATCAACTCAAGTGATCATGAATCATGATAAACGAAGTCTATTATATCCAATGTTCTAGTGGATTATATTATTCCGGATTCTACTATTTTTGATTTTTACAGATTATAATGAACAAATAATTTGATGCTACACAAAAACCAAAACTTTAGATACCTCTCTTTTTGAACATCCTCCCATTGGGGTTTCAGAATTAGAAGACTAAAAAATGATTTTATAATATTAAAATATTCCCTATGTTACCTTAGTTTCTAATTCCCTGTATTGTGAATGAATATTATTCTAAGGGAGGGAATTAATTGGCAATTTAAAATGTGTGTCATTCACTTTTCTATGTCAGCCTTGAAGTGATCCATTCTTAGACAACAGAAACCAATTTTGAATTTAAAGTTAACTATTGGGTCAAAGAAGAACCAAATAGTATCTCCATGTGTTACATGATTGATCACATACCAATGTTTGGAGTTTCCTAAAAAGAGCACCCATTTCAATAATGTGTTAGTGAGAGCCTTCCATTGGGAGTAGACTATAGATTTCAAACATTGAAGATAAAAATGGTATATACACTATATATCCTATATTTGTGAGTTTTGGGGTACTTTTTGTTCACATAAAACATATTATATGGCGGGACCTAGTAACTATAGTCATATTCTATTTTATAAGCTCCAGTGTGAAATGTCATGAAACTAAAATGACCTATGAATCAATGTTTAAAAGTATATGGTGTTGAATATTTACCATGAAGAAATACAACCTCATGATCATTATAGCATGCCCATATCCCATTCAATCAGATTTCCCTCACCAATCTCACATCACCAGGTCCTTCAATAACCAAAGGGAACCTTCAGAAAGTCCCCACACATAGCCCTAGGTCTCTATTCCCATTTATAATTACTGACCAACCTTCAGTTCCCTAGCTTTACCTACATGCTTTTCCAATTATGCATAAGTTAGCCAATATGGATTAATCTCTATGTGTATCTTATCCCACATAGTTCCTATGTTTTACATATAAATAAATTCCATGGGCTCCCAATTTCACATGAGATTACCAACTTCTATAAATCGAAGAGACACTTGGATATTTATTCACATGGGTTTCTAGAAACCTCTTCAGTTAGCCTATAATGCTTGAAACAAAAATGAATTAACCAAAAGGAGAGGTAATTGAGTCGTCTAAGGGATACAAATTCTCCTAATACTACTTCCTCCCTAGTATTCTTTAATTGGAGAAATGTACCCAACTCATGAATCCTACATGAGCGGAATGCACCCAAAAACTCTCTAAGAAGGCACCTTTCTAGGGAGAGATACACCCAAGTACCATACGTAGAATCCTCCCTAGGTAAAGTCACTTTACTTAGTCCTTTCTAAAGTGATCCACTTTGCTTAGACCTCATCAGGGTGAATCACCATAGTTATCCCTCACTATGGATAATTCCACTTTAGGCCCCTTAATAATTTTAAATCCTCTTCTAATAAATTGAATATGGATAACTACCCCATTCTACTACAAAACCAGGAAATCATGCACACGATAATTCTAAGGGAAGAGAATAATTTCACCAAAGTATCCTACAGAGAAATCCAATTATCAAGGCCTCATTTGAATCCAAAAAAATCACATGATAATGCCATGAAAACCAAAATGTGCCCCTTTAATCATGTATTCCCCTAGTAAAATGGATCTCCAATTTTAGACCCTAATTGATAGAAACATTAATGGATTTGGTAATTATGTATTCTCATGATAACAAGGGTCCCTATCATTAGATAATTGATGATTCCACTCTAAGCTGATGAAAAACAATTCGAATAACTTTGGAAGAAGCCTAATTTGTCGGGGCCCTTAAGTGATGCCCTTGTCTAAAAAATGACCATGAGGTCAAGGTATTATTTACAAGGTATAATCCCTAACTATGATTCAATTTATTATTTCATCACCTAGAATCACCAGTGATCATAAAAAATTCATATTTGGGTATCCCAAGGTTAAGAACCAATCCCTCTCACATATATCCATATACCCAATGTGTTTAATCATCCTTTTATGAGTTCTTAAATCTTCCGATGATAGTTATACATCTAGGTATCCCACACTCATTAATAAACCCCAATAATTCCCTCCCAATTCCAAATATGTAAAATGGGCTCCTTATAAAGTATAAGCCTAGAATCTCCATACCTTCACCTAACTTAATAGTTAGTTTAGATATCATAGAATCCTTAATGAACAATCATTTCTCATTTATCTATTTTCACTACATTAAGGACACAAACATCTATGTTTCATAGAACAAAAATATAATAAAACAACATCACCACTTAGAGTACACTACATAGTGTTGTCCTATCACATAACCTTTGATTGTGAAACTCAAAATATAAGGACCCGTCATTGATTCTAGTAAACTAGGGAACATAAGATACCTCTTTGAGGTTCAAATCCAATAAAATATAAATTAATGACTCCACTAAATCCATACTCCCTATGAATCTATCCTATGAGGCTATATTACTCATGAAATAATCTACCCCCTTCCACACATGGTCATATCCCTTGTGAGATGAAATATCTATCTAATAAGACATATTTCTATTTGTCTTTATATAATTCTCTATATGGGTATAATTTATTATGAACCATCCACTCATCAGGCAATATTATTGATGAGGTCTCATCCGTCTTGTTGTTTTATATTCCTTGAACCAAGTCAAACATACTCTTTATGAGAAAATATTATATTTGAAAGAAAACCATCCTTACTGTGACTTTTTAATTTTAAGATTAACCAAAAAGGTATACCCATTCATAAGTCCCACATAATATTTTGCTAAAAATAATTTACTTATCATTATGATCATTTGAATATAAATTTCTTAGAGAATTTCATGGATGTATGATCGCAAAATGAATATTACCTTGTCATTGTTTCAAGACCTTAAAGTGTAATCCACTGGTCCTCACCATATGAAATTAAAATATACACCATGCCCCACTATGTGGAACTAAACTACATGGGGTATTATAACTTTATCATTTATGCATAAGAATCCCCTCTAATTATTCCGATCAAAATATCATAAATACCTACCACCTCCCTGGGCATTGATAAATTTTACAACACTCATTAGTGTTGATTTACAAAATAGTGTAACAAATTATGAAAGGAATATATGAACACAAATTAATATATATAAATAAAAACTATCACTAGATATTATATGATACAAGCATATGGTTTCATTAATGAATAGCCTTTAATGCATATAGATGTTTCCATCATTGTCTAACTTTCAAAAAATCACTAGCATTGTGGTAATCTCCCATATATGGATTTTTATAAGGATTCATGAAAATTAATTAAATCTATAAGGGGGTATCTAAGTAGGTAAAAATTACCCCTACTGGGATTATATAATATCAATATCCCATATTATCGATTGACACATATTTTCAGGTGTTGTTTAAATAGTCTTAGTGGCCTCCTACCTTTGGGAAGCAATTGTGTGATGACTCAAAACATCCTGGTTTGGTTTCACATGAGTGTTTCCAAAGAAAAAAATGTTGTTACATGTTTTGTACCTTTAACAATGTGGATTGGTAGATTATGCAAGGAATCATGTTTGATAAGGTTATTCATGTTCTTCTACCTATGAGGGCTATGTATTTTATTCCCAAATTGATTTTCATCCATTACACTCATGAACCATTTTATTCATCATTTAATATTTAAAATAGACTTGTAATTGTTAATATATTATCCATCATCATTGTCACATTCATCAACTTCCCTATGAAAAATTCATCATTGGGAAATGTCACTTAATTCTTATTATCAAGGCACATAAAAATACTTAACAGATTATATTTTGGCTCATCCATAAATAAAACTTTTTTGGATTTATTCTTACCAATTTTTTTAAATGGAACTCTTTTGAAAATAGGTTATTTTTAATTACCAAAAGTAATAGTGTTTATTTCATAACATCAGATATCATTCAAAAGTTTCTCATTGTAAATATTTTATGATGAGTAAACACTATCCAATATCCATGGATTGTTTCCCTTTCATTATTTTTAAGAAACCTCAACCACCATTTTATGCACTTTATTATTCCTTATCTTGATATATTTAAAATTATCTTTTTTATTTAAATGATTCTATATCATCGTGAGATACTTTTTAGTGGTTTTTTCAATTGATCGTGACTATGAAAAATATTACTCAATATAAATATAAATATATATATATTATAAAATTGTTCTTTTTATTTTCTAATGTTGTCTCGACTGGCCTATATAAACATTATTATTACTATCACTTGATTAATATACTCTCTTAGATTATGTTTGGGATAAATTATACCAAACTACATATGATTTCTGTCCATAGACACTACAACAGCAACATTTTCCTTCAAAGTGAAATGTTTGTGAATAATTTATTCTTAATAAGTTAGTTGATTAAAAATCCTCTTATCTAAATTGTTATACATATTTTCCATATTCTCATTTATATAATTTTTCTCAATTAAATTGACCTTTTCTTTGAACTTAGCCTCAGTTTCTTTTGTCTACCATTTGACATTGTTTTTTTATTTTCATAACCATAATTAAATTTTGTAATGGGTGATATTTAATTCTTAGTTGATAAAGTAATCTTCTTATTTCCTTTATTGATACTAAGACAATTTTTATTTCATGCATAGTTTACCAAAAACTATTCTAGGAACCACGGGACAATATTCATGTTTCTTAGTAATATCTGGTGCATTCTGTAGTTTTTAAAGATATTTCAAATTTCATTAACAAAATTTTGAAAGAAAAAACAAGTGTTCCTTATGGAAATAATACCATCAACTATATTTACATCAAGATATTTTGTTTTTAAATATTTTAAATGATATTTTCTTCATAAATATCAACAATCAAATTCATGTATTTGATGATATCATTGATATTACCAATATTTTGGGTAAATTCCAATTGTATCATAATAATGTATTAGAATTTCAGTTCATAAAGATATTTCCTTAATGAATCATTTTTAAAATTTAGTGATTTATTTAAAAATATTTTTATTTTCCTTAAACAGTAATTAAATCTCAATTTATAATTAATAATTATAAGGTGTCTCCTCAGCCCTTCTTTCATTCTCTTTGGAACTCCATTTGTAACAAACTGAAATTCTTGACATTGTAAAACTGATGTTATGATAAATAATTTTTATGACATGATACAACCAAAATAAAGAACAAAAACACATTATAATAAGATTATTAACAAAAACATAAAAAATATATGATAAACTACTAAAATTTGTTAGCTTTTGAAGAAAAATAATTAATATTGGTTAATATTAAAAAAATTATCAAAAAAATTCTCTTTCACTATGTTATGATTTTTTTAGAAACTAAAATTTCAAATTTTGTAATTTAAATTTGATAAAATATAATCAATTTTTTTATTACCCATGTCAATGTTTACATAGTATATATTTTCTTAATTTTTTCTTAAATGATTGTTTTTATTCGAATAAATCTGTTTTGTGAAAATTTTAATTTTAATAATTTTATAATTATGTAATAATATATTAGATGTTTAAAAAACCCTTAAGGTAATAAAATATTTATTTAAGTAAAAAATTATTCATTTTAATATATTAATTGATCTAGTAAATCCTACACCAAATATTTTTAGAACAAAATTATAATCATAGTTTAATAAAAATTGTTTTCAGTCATTTCTTTGAATCAATTATTTTCAAGGAATGATTTTTTATAATTTCAATATAACCTCATCAAATTTATTTTTTCTTATAAACAAATTTTTTTAGAGTTAATTTATAGTTTTAATAAGAAGGTGTTTGACATAAGTTTTATGCTTAAACATACACTTTTTCTAAAAAAGGTTTTTAGATAGTTTGTATGCTAATGTTAAAAATAACTTTTAAATCCTATAGAATTTTTTTTTGATAGAATAATTTCTAAATTAGAAATAATATTTTTCTAATTAGTTAAAAGGGTCAATATTTTTTTTTAAAAAAATCAATTACTATATATAAAAAATTTCCATGGTATAAGTATTAGCCTAAAAGATAAAAAATTTAAAATAAAAATCCTGTAAAAACTCTATTTTGTCTCTTTTTATGAATATTTCTAGTAATTTTAGACTTAAAATCAAATTCCCATATACTTTTTCCCATTAAATGGATATTGAAAATTTAATAGAAACATTAAATTTTTTAAAATGTAAGGTTTACTTCCAAAAATACTATTTTCTCCAATTATAAAAAGATAAAACATCCACCACTTTAAGAATCACTTTACCTTCAAATTAGTAATTTAAACTTAGAAATATTTCTTATATTATATCCATATCACACATAAAGAAGTTTCTAGTTACAATTAGTTGTCATAATTCCTCCATATGAATGAATAATTCGTAGTGAAAATTGAAATCACTGATATGAGTATCTAGTTTTTCTTAGTGTTTCCTTCTTAATTTTTACTATCCTAACCAAAAATTACCTTATGAAAATAATTATTTGAGTTTAATTATTATACTTAAATATCTTATTATTAATTGGAAAATAATTATTCAATCCATTTCATCCAATAAGAATAAAATAACATCGATCATGTGTATGTGTGGATTACTAGATCAGTATAGCGATTATGTTCATTTTTTATCACTGCCTCTCAATGAAAGAATGAAAAATAAATTTTATGAATAAAACTTTATTTATATTAAACACAATATTCGTAAATTATAAATTTTCATATGTTAGAAATCCAACCATTCATTGAGAAATTGGATCATTAATCATGTTTATAGTGGACTACCACCTCCATGGACAATGAATTTTGTAGGTCATCCCTACCCATCTTGGATAGTTATATGAATAGATTTAATGAGGATATATGATAATAATGACATGTTTTATAATTTCAATATATCAAATTATATTTATCTAAATATATTCCATTACTCATGAAATCATTATAAAAGGTTTCCTGTTTGATCTATTTAACCACCTATTCAAGCGATGTTATAATGATTATGTTATAAATGAATATGTGTGTACATATAATTGTAATATAATTTATTAATAATTTTTTTGTATTGATGATTATTTAATGGTGTTATAAATATATAAAAAATTATTAATATATCACATTTCAATCCTTAAACATGTAGAAAACTAGTCAACCAAAATTTCCTTTTTCACAAGTTATATTCTTGCCTTGAACCTAACGAAAATAGAACATATGTAATATTTTAAAAAATTATAAATATATATTTAATGATGTTGGAATAATGAAACTGAAACTACTTTGTTATAATCAATCCATTCTTCATGAATTTTTTACTAAACAAACAATTGATTGTTCTAACACCAAATAATGAAAGTAAACTACAATTTGATGATATAATATAATATACAACAATAAAATATTTATAAAAAGGGTAGGATGTGTATATTAAGGTTCTGAAATAATTTATTAAGATATTCATGTTCAATATGGATGAGTTTAAATCACGTCTATAGAAATCAAATTTAAGGGTAAGGGACATGGTTACTCAAATTTCTTATTTTGAGTTATAAAATTTTGAATAGATTTTATTTCAACCATGTTCACTACATTTTCAATTTTAAATGAGTTTCTCTATATATTTAATGGTAAAACGTTTTTTATCCAAATCAATTTATATTAAAGATTGTCCTTTTTATTTTTTTTAAAGATAATTTTGGAAAGTTACTCATTACTATGAATTTTATAATAATGAATACAAAATATATTCATAAATGATTTTCATGATTTGGTTTTCAGTATCCTCAAATGATATATGAATAATAAATTTATGTTTCATGTTTAACACTATATTTTCTTTTATTATTTTGGTTGATCAAATTTTCATTATGAAATGATTTAATTTGTGATGTTATTTTATACCATTTAGATTATTTATGAAATCCATTTTATTTTCATGGATTATTTACAAATGGTGAATGATTTAAATTTGTTATTTAAGAAATCCATTATTTTTTTCTATGGGAACATTAATATATGATATTATTTATTTTAAGTGGAAAAACTCATTATATATTGATGGTAATGTGTAGGGGCCTATATCACTCTCCAATGCATTGGTTTATGTTTAGGTTTAATGAGATAAACATGTGTGGAGATAATGAATTTTTCACACATGCATGGTAATGTTGGTTTTCCTCAAATTTTAAGCCGTAGAATGAATGATTTTGTTCACCTAGGTTTGCGAATTATTGGTTTCCTCACACATTGTTTCCTATGTTTATGGTTGTTCCATATTCCCTCATTTTTTAATCAAGTTGCTCAGAATTTTTAAGATGCTTTGAATTTACAGGGAATTCTTTATTTTGATGACTAAACCTTATTTTTAAAGTATTTGGAACCATTATATCATGCTATGTTTTAATATGATTATGGAAATTTATTTTTAACCATGTCATATTATTTACCCTTTCATAATGATCACTTCTTAATCTTATATTACTCTATCAAGTTTTATCGTCTTTTAATTTAGATATTTATTTCTTCCTTATGTTCACCATAAGGTGTATGATATAGAATATTATAATATTCTCTTCCATTACAGAGCTTCGGATCTAACCCGTTTCTTATGTTTTCATTCCTCTGGGTTATGAAGATTATTATTTCATGTGATATGTATAAAAATGTTCTAAAGGATCATTGTTATGGATAAATCTTTTGAATTGTCATGAAATCAAAGTTTTTATGTATCTAATGTCAAAGACACTAAACCTATAGGATATTGGTTTATGTGAATATTTTTCAGATGTATTATCTAAATCATGATAATTTTTTAATATTTAATTTTTATAAACCATTTCTCTATTTAGTTGAAATAAAATCTAGGATTTTTATTTTGCGATATAAGTTTAAATAAATTTATAGATACCCCTAGGGAAGAGTCTAAGGGTCAAGTATCAATATAGGATAACATCTTGATATTTTGGTAAAGTAGTGATTGTATGGTTTTACTATAAGATGAATCCTTTTCTATAAACTACAAGTGGATACATGATCTGGAATAGATGTACCTAGGGGTTATAATCCTAAGGAGTACTTGTTGGGTATTAATTCAACTGTGTCCAGGTGCACAATAATGAATCCTAACAGCTCATTTGTTTTAACAATCTCCAGGGTTATTCATTTTTCAATCACATTATCTTTAAAAACCATTATGATCTATTTTAATATATATAACAAGTTCAGTTAAAAACTAACCATGGATGACCTATATTGAAACATAGGGATTCTTAGGCTGACATTTTCACATAATTTATGAAATCCAACTTCAATGTTTATACTTTCCTTTTATGTGAATTAATTAATTTAATTATACCCATTAACAATTTTCCTTTACGAAAGGTAATGTTAGGAACCCAAAATAACCGAGTTAACAATGGTTGAGATCACACCATCATCAATGCACTAGATCCCTTTATAACATCATTGTAAAGTGTGATTGGGTGATTTTAGTACTTTAATGGGTTATCAAATAGGAAGAGACTCCATAAAAGACTTGTTATACATTCCTTGGAATAATTTTATGTAATATTACCAATGAATTAGAATTCATTGTACAGATATTGTATCAATTTTTGGGGAAAGTAGATCTCATTTCATAAATCAGATCAACCTTTTATCAAGAATAAATAAAATGATGAACAATCCTTAGAATATAATTATATGATATTTTTTCATGATACCCAAAAAGAAGTAATTTTAACTCAAATGATCGGGGATGAGTAGTCATTTATGGAATGCTTATTGTATGGGAATATACTGATGTTTTTCATGATGAACTTAAAGCTATTTCCCTAGATAATGATGTAGAGTTTTCAATAAAACTCATTCCTAGTTCCATGCCAATCTCAATGATCTAGTATAGAATGGTTCCCATTGAATTATAAGAGTTAAAAAAGTAACTAAAATATAATTTGGATAAGGGTTTTATATGCTCCAGTTATTCAATGTGTATTTGAATTAAATATCGAGAACTTAATAAAATCGCAATCATGAAAAAGTATCCCCTACCTTATCACGATGATATATTTGATCAACTAGTAGTATTTTGATACTTCTAAAAGATTTAACATCGATATGGATATCATCATGTAATAATTCAATGGGAAGTTACATAGAAGATAGTTATACATTTAAGGTTGAAAATCTATGAATTTTTAATGATTCCCTTTGGAATTATGAATTCATATGTTATCTTAATGGATATAATGAATAAATCCTTTAACGACAACCTTGATCAATTTTTGGTTGTATTTGTAAAATATATTCTTATATATTCTAAAAGAACGTACGATAATGAACATAATTTTTCAATTATGTTACAAATATTGAGAATGGTGAAAATATATTGTGAATTTATAAAAAATGAATCTTTCTTGTATAAATTGTCATTATTAGGTCATATAATGATAAGAAAGGTAATATCGGTAGAACCAACAATGATCTATGTTATAGAAAAATGGGTTATACTAACTGATGGTGATAAAAAACCTATATCAACCATTAGAATTCAATATTTTCCCAAATAATGGAAACAATTAGATCAAGGGATTACCATAGAACCTATGGGATGCAAGGGGACAACATTACGTACTTGTACACAACTCATTTTTTGGATCACAAAGGACTTGTGTGAGAAAATGGATGGAAATATCCCTATACTGCACAGTTACTGGGAACAACCCTGAAAGCAAAGGGGTATGATGTACAAAACATTGGATAACTATTTGAAAGTACCATTATTGGCATGCATTCCCCTTTTACGGGAATGTAATCATCAAACCAGGTCCTTATAAAACCTTCCTACTATGGAAATGGAGTAACATACACATGAACAATGATTTTTTAAACCAGTGACACATTATGAAATGCTACCATTATTTTGTTTAGGATGTTTATTGTCATCATGTTTATTTATAAATAGTGAACCAACCCCAATTTCAAGATAACCCTATGGATTTTTAAGAATCAGTTGTTTATCATGGAAACCCCTTTTTCATGACGTTTCACATCTCAAACATTTTTTTGGATTTTGATATATATATTCTTGTGAAAAAGACATTACTTGTGCCTCAAAATACCTCATATCATGTTTTAGTGGTCCCCACAAAACATCCCCTAGGAATTTTGTGGTCCATGCAAGAGGATATCAATTTGTACAAACCCTATCTTCACCCAAACATGTATGTTTCGTGAACTTATGACAACATCACCCATGAATCATCCTTATGTTAGAGCCCAGGAATCATGAAATACCCCTACATGTTTAACTCCAATGTTTCTACCAATAACCTTCAGCTCCCTGGTCCAATGTGTTGTTAGAGACTGATCGTTTTAAGGCTCAATAGGGTGGAATTTAGGTGTTTAATTATTACTCACTTACAAAACAACCCTCTTTTATTTATGATTAATATATGATATGTTATTTAAAGTGGAATGTTGCTAAAATAATCTCATAATTAAGAGAAAATTTCTCTGGGATTTATAGTGGTTCAGGGAATTAAAGTCCACTTGTCTACTCCACCACCACTCTTCTCCACGAGTGATTATTTTCACTAGACTAGCCTTTTTCCAGGGACAACTAGTCCTATTTTTTAGAACTTCATGACTTATTCAAGGAAACCAACACTTGGTGCAATAATAGGATCTTTCGATGATGCTCTATAAAGGATTTACATCAAACATACATCAAAGGATCTTTTAACAAAGACCATTGCAATGATTGATAATAAACAGAGAGTTTTTACAGGTTTCCTCTTACAGTTGCAAAATACAACTGCCAAAAAAGAGAGATTTCCAAGAGAGAAGATTCGAAGGATAAAAAACTGAAGGATAATCTTCATAACATATTAAATATCATAAATAATAATAATAGATGAATAGACGTGACTTCTTATTCCTTATTTTCATAGAAAATATAGAGTCATTTTTTTAATTATTTTGAGAAATATCCTTTTTATTTCATTCATCCATTCAAGGTCTTCTTTGAGAAAACATCTCCGGAAAAAAGGAGTCCACACATGGAAATTCATTCACTAATTATTATTTAAACGCCTAACACATGATCCATGAAATCAAGGATTAGTGGCACATCCTTTTTTCCATTAAATACCTTAGTAATAGTACATACCAATAAACTATCCTTGTACTTGTCTTAACATTCAATAATTGTCTCTAATTATAATCTCATTCACCATAATGAGTTAATAATTTATTTATATACCATAAAGTAGTATTAAAATATCTCTAGAGTGCTTTAATGGTAATAATACTAACTTGTAGCATCATTTATCTGATTTATAGAATAGAATCCGCAGAGCTGATTTTGATTCACATAGCCAAATTGAATCATCTATGATTTTTACTAATGTAGCCAAAATTGATGTAGATAATTGAAACAATGTAGATAATTTCATCACATGGTGGATTTACATTACCAATTACTCCACACAACCATTTTTATAGCCAAATGGTCACATTGAAGATTCCTCATATAGGAAATCATGTCTGCGTAAGTGATTTCCACATAGGTGATTCCAAAAACGCATCTGATTGACACAACTAATTCTTTTATGTAGGCGATTGACATAGATGATTTCCAGACATATCCATTCTCAACACATATAAAAAACCACGTATTCGATTTTCCATAATTAGGAATATTTTTTTAAAAGGTTAGGGTCGAAGCCGCAATTTATTATTTAAATCCAAGACCTCTTTTGACTGGGTAGAGGGAGTCCCATTCCATAGCCCGAAGGCACAAGGAAAAGTGTCCTGAAAACAAGGCTTGAAAGCCCATTATTGGGCCCAAAGGGCCCCTCAATGAACAGTACTACTACGGTACCCGCCCTACTATAGTACCTAATACAGTACAACCACCACTACAGTACCTGCAATAGTCCCTATGCCTCTACAGTGTCACCGCTTCTACAGTTCCACTACTACTACAGTACTACTATAGTGCCCCGCTACAGTACTGCTATAGTACCCCTGGAAATTCTCCCCTGCTCGGATTTGATCTTGGGTCTTTGGGATGCCAAGAAAGAGCCTGTACCACTAGGGTACAGGTTCGTTTCCCCATTATTATAAATATTTGATCAAAAAACATCTTGAAATAATATTTAATTAAATTAACTAAAAAAACATAAGAATGGGATGAAACCTAATGAACACCCTTAAAAAAGTCCGTCATAATATTATAAACGGTATTTGAGATCATAAAACCCTAAATTACATGGGATGTACTAGATCTTCATTATTAATGAAATTGTATCCCTCTTTTTGATGATAAAAAACCCATTATATACACTTGTAGATATCAAACATAGAATATAAAAAAGGTTTAATAAAAATAAAATTTAAAATAGATATCTTTTAAAATGAATTGTTTCTCCCCTTAGTAAAATCTGTCATTATTGATGATAAAAACATATCCCCATTTTTGTAATATAGAAATCATTTACCCCTTTTTTGTCATTTAAAAACAAGGGAAAGAGATGAACAACATAGTTTGATGTAGAATTCTAGTGTTATTACCTATTCAAATGTAGGTCGAAGACTGAATAAATAATTTTTGAAAGACTTAGCTTCATTAAATTAAAATAATGATATATAAAAACAAAATCAAATGAAAATAATCACTAATAGATACATCAGAAATGATGAAATAATGAACTATTTTGAAATACAAATATACATCCACTCAACATAAATAGAAATTATCAGATATGGACCCCATGTGTTATAATGGGGTCAAATTACGATTTTGGTTTGGGTTGAGGAACAATGAGGGTTGGATTGATTCTATAGGTAGGTGGAGTGGGAATTGATAGCACTACAGGATCATAAAAATTGTTTATTCTCTACATGGTTTGTTGAGATATACTAGTATGATCAGGACCAAGAGGTCTTCTTCTTAACATTTTAAATAGGTATTCAACACATGTTGATCCTTATAACCACATCAGACAGGAAAAATTAGAGAATAGAAATAGATTCATGACTATTCATTTGATATACTAATTCTAATCCATCAATGATAAAATTATTATTATGTTCTAATTTCTTAGAATAGAAACTTTTAAACACACTAATATAAGGAGGATGATAGAGAGGGTAATGTTTTTCAGAGGATATACCAAAATTCATGTCCACATGAATATACATTATAATTAGATTCATAGATATCTATAAATTAATTATCCAACTAGTCACAAACTCCAAATTTCGATTCATGCATTTCGATTTTTCTAGAATACATTAGACAAATTCTTTTACATCATTGAGAGAATATTAAAAAAATATAACACTAAGAGAAGGCTCGAATTCCACTTAATCAGAAACCATAGGAAAATGAATATTCAACTCCACATAAAGAACCGTCCTCAGTGGTTTTTGATCAACTAACTCTCTTACTGTAACTAGAACTGACACTTCTCAACCTTTTTCTGATTCTAAACCTGATTCTTGGTCAAAATATAGATCCCTAATTGCTGAATTGATTTCCATTATCCACATGGAAATAATTTGTGTTTTTTATTGATAGGTTCAATCAAGCATGATATTGTATCACTTTACTTATTTGAAATTCCCAAATTTTCTTCTACCATATCTCCAAGAGATATCTCAAGATGACCGACATGGTAACCCATACAGGAAACTAACTATTACTAATCTTCTAAATTGATTCCACGGTATCATGAAATTAACCAGAAATATTCTTTTTCAACTCTTCCAACATCACTGGAGAAAGAAGTTAATATTTGAGACATTGGATCTGGGAAGAAAAACAACTCAATTCAAACATCATATATCTAAATCCATTGAATAAAATGGGATGAACTAGATATTATTAGGGATCTTTAGTAGAGGGTGGGAATTTTTCTTTATAAATTTTAATTGACTCAAAATAAAAATTATCAAAGTATAGTATCTTTCACTTCATCTCAAAATACATTGATCTAACTGATAACATCTTGAGGTAAATAAAATTGCATTAAAGGAGGATTTTAAAACATATCCCATTTAGATGAAACCAAATATCCAGGCTTAATAGAACAATTATTTATGAGGGAAATATATTTCAACCCACATACCATGGATTTATAGTCCTATGGTTTTTTATAACATATATTATAACTTTCTTGTTGCACAGGTAGATCTTTCCGAAGACTACTGAATCACACATTATTGACCAACTTATGTTGAATAAATTGAAGCAGAATCCAAAAAATATCCGATCATAATCAGGAGAACTGACTATAGGTTGTATATGTATGAATATTCTCAACATTACATTTATTTAAATCTACTTATTTTTTCTTTAAAACTAAAGAAATTAATCATCAATATGGATAATAATTCTATTTTTTCTTTACAATAACGATGCTTGAACATTATAATGTATCTTAGAAAACGCAAAATTACAATATTGATCATTAAATTCATCAAATACATATCCTAGAATGGAACTTTATCCATCTCTCCCACAATTTATACTAAACCATCTATACAAACTTACATGAAACCTTCTATTCATTAGGAATCTCTTTCATATGTTTCTTTTAAAAAAATATAGGTTTCAAAAAAAATTAAACACTTCTCTTGGGAATAAATTGTTTTTCAAAAAAAGAGTCTTACTAAAAGAAAAACATCCCTCATAGTAGAAATGAAAGATATCATCCATTTTAGTAGAAGAAACTACCATTAAATTTATTTCAATATTTCATGAGACTAATTACTGTTTATAATTAAACCAAAACTCACCATTCATCAAGAACTCATTAATTTCTTCCAAAAAATAAATCCCATCCTCTTCTCATTAAACAAAAACTCCCATACCTAAAACTCTATCTCTTTCTTCAACATAATTTTAGTTGTCTTCAAGAATTCCATATTTTTTGCCTTTCCTCTAAGAAATTTGTTTCCTCTAACTTGGAACATTTTCATGAACCTGAGCTTATATCATCCACAGAATTCAACATTCCCATATCAAATGGGTCAGTTGAAGTTTAAACAAATGTATATATGTTATAGTTAATGCTTTGTCTTCAAAGGGATGTTATGTATAAAAATGATAAAAGGGTTGGTATTAGATTTTATATTTGTTCATCTACCCGATTCCCATATTCTTACATACCCATTTTTGGTTTTGGGTAACATTTGACTAATAAATATACAATAATAATAAATAAATAGTATTAAATAATCTCTATTTCCCAAATTTACTTTATTTAAATAAAAAAATGGTATTGAAAAGTGAAATTTCCACATAGCATTAAAGTAAATATTATAACATAGTTCCCAATTTTAATTTCAACAACAATAAAAGGTTTAAATTAATTTAAATCAGAATAAATAAAAAAAATTATTTTCTTTAAAAAATAATAATCCCAATTTTCATTAAATTAAATCAAAATTATAACACTCCAGGGGTTTGTTGAAAATATTTATTAACTAATTATTTATAAAATAAATTGAAGATAAATATCTCCATTTTGAAGATTATCTGTTAAGAAATGATTCCATATGTCAATATACTTTTTATTTAATGATTTATTGTATTATTAGAAATATTGATAGCACTAGTGTTTTCATATTCAGTTGATACTTCATTATAAATTAATCCAAATCTTACCAAGGTGTGTTTTATCCACAACACTTGTGAAAAACAACTACCATCATCGATATATTCTTCATTTGTATTAGATATTGCAGCAGAGTGATTCTACTTACTGGACCGAGATACCAATGATTTACATCAGAAATGGAAGGTACCTAAAGTAATATTTATGTACAGTCTAAAACCAAAACATTTGGAATCATAATATATTATTAAAATAAAATCATATTTTTTTTGAATAATTCAGGATCTGGAAATTGTTCCCTTTAAACATCTTAAAATATATATTTTTTGCAATTTTGTAATGGGATTGTTTAGGATTATCTTTAAATCAAGAATAAAAACACATTGAAAACAAAATATATAGTCTACAAGTTTTTAAATATAACAAAATCTCAATAATTACTCTATAAAGATTATTTTCAACTAGTTTCCTTGCTTCATCTATGTTAATGTTTTCTTTACAACTCATATGGGTACTACATACTTTATATATATCAATTAAAAACCTTTTATATAATTCTAGTATGTATTTTATTTCTTTTAGTACATTGCCAACTTGTTTTGGAAAATTTTTATGCCTAGAAAATAATTTAACTCGCCCATAATGATCATTTAAAATTCATCATGCATGATTTTAGATAATTAATTACACAATGTTTTATTTAAAGAACAAAAAATTTCATAATTAACATATATTATCACTAGTGAAATATCTTAAAAGTATAGTTTTTAAAAATAAATTATAATCTTACATACCTACTAAAAACCCATTTGAAAAAAGAAATTGATCTTAAAATTTATACCAAGCTCTAAGATGTTGTTTAATGTTATACAGTTCTTTGTTAAGGTTCAAAACTAAATTTGGAAAAGGGGGATTTCTAAAACTAGGAGAATGTTCAACATAAACTTCCTCCACTAGGATACCATTATGAAAATAAAATTTTACATCTATCCAATTTAATTTAAAATTCATATATGATGCATAGGCTAGAATAATCTGAATGTCTTCTAATATAGTTACTAGTGTAATGGAACCCTCATAATATATAACTTCTTTATTATTTTACTCTTTACCTATATGTCTATCCTTATTCGTATTTATCACTCCATGATCATAATAAT
Organism: Viscum album; assembly: GCA_963277665.1. Lineage (NCBI taxonomy): Eukaryota > Viridiplantae > Streptophyta > Magnoliopsida > Santalales > Viscaceae > Viscum > Viscum album. The sequence continues at coordinate 1,044,119,212 of OY728166.1, forward strand.
TATTCCTTTAAATCCATTTTGTTCCTATAACCGGATAGCTAGAGGGTTTATCAACTAATTCCCATACCTATTTTCTATTGAACTAGTTTAATTATTCATTCATAGTTATAGCCCAATATTCACCGAATAAGGTTTATTCTATAGACGTAGGTTCGTACAAAGATTAAAAAAATGAAATAAACCCTAAAAGGTTTTGTACACTCTTTTTATTTCTAATACCATTACTTAAAAGTACTATAATGGTTTCTAAAGGATGCTTCTTTTGTTTTCTGGGATGTCTACGTAGCACACTTTTAGGTACCCTGGCATCCAAAATTTCAGGATTTGGATCTAGAAAATAAATTTTCAACTCTTCATCCTTTACATAATTAAAAGGGATTAAGGAATAATGTTTTACAAAGAATCACTTATTTCATAAACTTGAATTATTTTTTGATCAAAATGAAAACCTTCATCAAATTTCACATGTGTTGATTCTTTAATAATATTTGAATATTTATTAAAAACTCTATATGATTATGAGGTATTAGAATAGCCTAGTATGATTACTTCATGATATTTTATATAAAACATTCCAACCTTATAATTGATTTTTTGGATATAAACCTTTCATCCAAAAACATTAAAGTATGCAACATTTTACATTCTATTATTTCATATCCCAAAGGGTGTTTTCTTAAAAAATAGGTCTAATTATAACTCGGTTTATGATATAAAATTTTTTATTAATATATTCCATCAAAAAATGGGTAGGAAAATTTTATCCACATAACATAGTTCATGAAATTTAATAAAAAGTCATGTTTCTCATTTCAATAACACCATTACATTAAGGTGACTTTGGGGTGGAAAAGATATGCTTGATACCCAGTTTTGAACAATAGGCATTGAAATAATTTTTTTAAATTCCCTTAAATAGATAATTCTTAAAGAAATAATTTTGGAAAATATATATATTGAGCTGGTATCCCAAAAAAAATATAAAAATAGAACAAGCATCATTTTTAATAGAGAAAAAAGAAAACTATGTTCAAAATAGAGAAATCGTTGACAAAAACATAAAAAAAATTTCCACTTAGGATTGCAACTATAGATGGCCCAAATATATACATATGAATGTTTTATATGGGTTTAGATGTAGAACACTCATTAATTGATTTAAAATATGACTTTTTTTGCTTTCACATTTTCCATGAACCACATAGAGTTTTTTTATTAAATTTAAGTGAAGGAAAATATGAAACTAAACTCATTTTGAAAGGTTTAATCAAATAATAAACACTAAAATGTCCCAATATTCTATATAATATCTATGAATCATTCGTTTCATCTTTTAAATAGATCTCCCTTGTTCTACTAAATGAATTAGGATCTAGAGTATATACATTCTCTATTCATTGTACCTTATATTTATGAATTTTATCCTCAAAAACATAACAGGATTTATTTGGAAAATAAAAGAATAACCTTCATCACATCGTTGAGATATAATTATCATATTTTGATTTCAAACATACACAATTAGAATGTTTTCTATAATGATAGAGTTTATATTTACAATAGATCTAACACCCAAAATATTTTATTTAGCATTGTCACCAAAAGTTACCTGACCTCCATCTATAATTGAAAATTATTGAAAATTAGATAAATATCCACTCATATGACTTGACCATCCACTATCCATATACCATCTTTTATTGGTGATATTGTAGCTTCTTACATAGAAAATAAAAATTAAATAATAATTTTTTTTAGAACCCATGTTTTCTTTGGTCTAACAAAATTAGAAAATAAGGATTTAGGAACACATATTTGATTGTGCTATCGAAAACATTCAGCATAGAACGTTTAGAATATTTTCATGAAAAAACAATTTTCAACTCAACCTAACTATTTCATTCTCAAACTGAATTTATTTACATAGATTCCTATATCACAATGGTGAAATTGATTATTTTTCTAAATATTTCTTTTTTTTTGAACTAAGTATAAAATAGTTTTAGTAGAACATTGTCTTTTCACCTTGACATCCTATTCCAATTTTATTTTTATGAGTTTTATTGCTTCAAATAATTTTATATAAATAATACTCACATGTTTTAAATACAGTAGTAGCATATTTAATGTCATGAACATATTTATTCATTTTTTCAATTATATTTTCATTTTCAATCCACAATGTTATAGTATTTTATAGTTTTATTCTTAAAATTAATATTTTATTAGTTAAGTCATATTTATCATTGAAAATCACATCATCGAATTTTTTGATATTTTTCTTTTTGGTTTTTAAATATTAATACTCACTTTATAACATGGAAAAATATTCATTCAGTTCCCCAAATGTTCAATTTCAAATTTCTAAATTAGTTTTGTGTTTAGGAAAATATCAATAATGTACCACATCTGAATGTTCCATAATACACATGTTGGCTTCCTAATTAGAATTCCCATCATCTAAAAACTAAGATAAAAAAATAATAGAATCATCTAAATCACCCCATGTGGACTTCATGGATTTATTAGCCATCTTCTTATAGCCATATTTCTTGAAGTATTTCTTTTTTGAATTTTTATCATATTAAAGCTATAGAAAATCAGGGATGATATGTCCAATATTCATGCATTGATAACAGAATGTATCCTTAGAATATTTATATGACTTCTCGTACTTGATGAATGGTTTCACAAAACCTCTTATAAGTTTATAGAACATCTATAATTTTCTAGAAAATTGGAAAATATCAGTAGTTAAAGTAAAAATAATTAAAGTATTTTCATTAAAAAAACTAAACTATTTTAAATAATTCACACTTCCTATCATCCATTTATTTCAATATTATTATATCACTTTTATTCTTATTAACTAACCTATGTTCTATTGTCTTATCTTACACTTATTCCTCATACATCATTAGTGCACTAGTAAGAACTTTTTATTTTGATGTTTTCTTACCTCTTTGTATTGTCTGATAAGAGCTAAAATAACACTCCACCATGGTTGTAATATTCTGGTAACATTTAGATCCAAATATGGTAAAATGATAGTTTTCCCAGAAGTAGAAACATTATTTACAATCTATGTAATAATTCCATTCAATTGTTTTATACATTCACCATCCATCATTCTAAAATTGTAAAACATTAGTTTAAAAGAATTATATCTATGATCTTGCACATTATATTTTCCCTCATAAGCAACCAAAATTGAAGTACAAATTTCATGGGTTGTTTGACATTGTGAAAATGTGTTGAACTCATTTGGTCCTAATCTATATATTATAGCATTCAGAGATTTATATCTCATATCATATATTTCTTTCTTATTTGAATCCCATGTATCTTATTTTTACATTGTAATTTCATAAGTATTTATATCTTGGAGATAAACATTATTACTATGGTTTTTTAGATATATGATCATTCATCCCTTATAACATACATAATTCTCACCATTAAAATATTTTTCTGTAACCACATACATCCTGTATCTTTTGTTAGTAATAGTGTCTATTTTTTGAGTACATATTTAGTTTTTATCTTTTTTAACTAAGAACTCTGGACTCACAACCTATGATACTAGTGTTTTTCGAGACTGGTCATATTAATATTCAATAGGGGTGAATGGATTTTATTAAATTTTTCTTCACTTAAAATACCACCCTATTTGATTTATCACTATATTCTAAAATGTTATTTAATAAAGAATTCAATGGAAATAAAATCATAAATAAGAGAAACAAACTCTGAAATTTATAGTGTTCTAAGGAATAAAGTCCCCTAGTATACTCAGCCACTACTCTTCTCCAAAAGAGTGGTGATTTTCATTATACCACTACATTTTCCAAGTGTAACATCCTAGACCCGGATTCCACTAAATGGTGACCCAATCCCATTTGTCCAAATGGACACAACTGCATCTCCTCAAATGCCAGAGGCTGTTGACTAGTTGTGAGGTTCTAGTGTTTGTTTGTGTGTATGTTTGGATACTATTCCATCATTACCAAAGTGTCACATAGTGTAATATCAATAAAAAATCAATAGTCTAAGTACTATAATAGTATGAAAAATGAAACTAGTAGAATTATATAAATAATTCCCAAAGGAACCTCATTTATAGAATATGATGATACATGTCTCTAAAAAGTATCCAAAATAAGTATAAAACAGTAAGTACAATACACATATAAAAATACAAAAGGACCAAAAACATTTATCTCTAAATATAATCATGAGACTCAGCTCAGTCTCATTCTACCCTACTACTAATCATGGAAAAAATTCAAGCATTAAACTATGGGCACTTTCCATAGTCCATACCTGCATCCATAAAGTTTATTTAGGTACCCAACAATGACCTGAATAGGGTTTGAGAGACAATCCTAATATGTCACCACACAAAGGTCTATAGACAATTTGGTATGTGAAATATAAGATAATAATAGTGAAATATATATAACATGTAAGAAGTATTAAAAAAGTGAATTTCTAATGGTGTATATACTACAAGACAAGTGTGGTTGTATAGCCCAACAAGGAAATTGAAAACAAATTTTACTGATCTGATAACATGTAAGATACTAATAATATATAAACAACTAACATGGCATTGTTATACATCCAAACAGATCATAACAACCATATCCATGTTGTACAACATGTGTATCAACAATCACAACCTTACTGTAAAACCATAATTTTTAGAACAACAATGGTTGATCCATATAATTACACATGTCACATTTACCAAATTCATTCCATATAATCAAGTGTCAAGCCCCTCGGAATTGGATCAATGGTATAGTTAACCAAGGAATCCTCATTGAGTACTAAGACAGTCTCGATTGAAACTCGGTTAGGATTGAATTGGTGTCCAAGAAGCATGTCTACCGACCTGTCCACTATGAGACCAAACAAACCAGATCCAAGGTGTTGCAAGGCCCAAGGCATCCTAGGAAATCAGAATCCAAGGATCATAGAGGTTCAAGGAATTCTCCGCCACTATGATGACCCATAGCGTAACACACACATGGTTTCCTATATAACCATTTTTCAATTCAGATTGCAGTTCCATGAGTATACCAAAACATTACAAAATTCATATCCAATTCCACTCAATTAGTTTACCCACTCATTTATATAATTATTTAATATACCATTCATGTAATTAAAGTTCCATATAAATTAATTAATGAAAACCATCCAGATGGAAAAAATAAAACCAGATCATATTCATCAAAATCAATTCAATTCATTTATTAGCATTATTCCTCTAACTAGGTAAGAACTAATTCAACCCATGGGGGGTTTTATAAGGCATCATAATAGTAAATTTAGATGGCAAACCCCATGGATTCCCTTGGTTGGGGAAACAAACTACAATAAAACTCAATGGAACAAAATGGAATCCCAAACAAGTTACATTCCAATGTATTCGATTAATCAATTAATTTTTGAGATCATGTTGTAAAGTATGATGGGAAGAATGATAGAAATCGGGTTAATTAAGAAACAAACAATATAGAAAAAGTATAGACCTCCTACCATTGTTTAGTAGTAGAGTGATCATCCAATATCATCTCCGGATTCAACTTAGATCAAGAGAAAATTGAAGAATAGATGAAGAACATAGAAATAGTGAAAATTATATCACACATAAATAGCATATCCATTACTAAGAAGAATGAGGAGTGACACAATAGGAATTGATTTCATGCTAACATGGATTCAATGAGACTGCTGATGCTCGATTATGAGATCAAGTAGAGAAGATCTACCAAATCCTAGTTTATGTGTCAAGGATCTTTCTAAATTGCAATGGCTATAAAATTTGAGATAAAGGAAAATTTGGTTTTAATTTATAAACACCTTAAGGGAAATTTTGAAATTTCACCGAAAATACACAGTCACATGGTTTGGAAACACGGTTGGACAAATTGTATGCCAACCGTGTGACCTTTCATGTAGGTAGGGGTAACTGGAATGGTTAGTTTTCATAGCTTACGAAACCATGCACAAACCATTTCTCAGCCCACACTCAAAAACTTCAGAGTCTATTTCATGGGTGTGTGCATTTATTCACCTGGTTTCCTCAAAATATAGGACCTGTAGCACCCCACTCTCCATCCTCTAATGGTTAGTAGTAAATGTGCGACCAGCTCTGCACGGTTTCTAAAAATGATGCGGCCCATCATATTTTCCCAAAATTATGGGGTCTGGTCTCCATACAAGCCCCATACACCATATATACCACACATGAACTAAAAGGGTATTCATATTGGGCTTTAAATAAAAAATTAAACTGAAAACAAAAAGATTTGTACCTTGTAAAAAAACAAATAATCTTACAATCTTTCCCCTGTAATGTTATTCATCCCAAAATTTCTCTCTCAAGGGACCTCCAGATTTTTCTGAGAGCAACCCTTGACACGAAGCATACACAATGTCCTTCCACTCCAAAATTTCATATTTTAAATGGTCATGCTTCCATTTCACCTGAATTAGAGGAACTAAACAGCCTCAAAGAACCTCAATTCTCCTATCAATGATATGAATAGGATGCTGCTTGAAGGAAGCATCTTCCTAAAGCTAATCCTACATATGATAAAAACCATTATATGGGTCCAAATGATAATGGTGTGGATGAGATACACAGAATATTTCATTCAGGGCTCGGTACCTCTGATATAACTATAATCAATAGGCTATCCACCCAACTCTCTCAAGAATCTTGAATGGCCTAACTTATCATGGTGAAAGCTTTCCCTTTCTCTTGATCTGTCTATGCCCTGGCCTCATTGAGATATTCAAAAAGTACTAATCCTTAACCTCAAACATTAGATTTCATTTTTAGTGACCGGTATATGTTTTCAATAAAGACTATCCAGTATCCATCCACTTTATAATTAAATATACTTTTTCAAAAGTCTCAAACATGAGACATGGTCATAATAAAGATAGCTATCCAATATCTAAATAGAAGAGGGGTGATTAGGACGAACTAATTTATAATGAATCATAAAAAAACATCTGTATAGTCACTAAATAGTTATTATTATAGGTGAACTCAACAAGGGGTATATGCCTATACTAAGAGCCCCCAAAATCTTGGATGCATGCTCACAACATTTCCTCAAGCACCTGTATGATATGATCTGACTAGTCATCAGTTTGAGGGTGTTATGTTGTGCTTAGAATAACATGTGTACCCAAGTCCCACTATAAACTATAGAAAAACGAGACTTAAACTTGGAATCCCTATCAGAAATGATAGTGTGAGGGACACCGTGAAGTCGTATTGTCTCATGGATCAAAAACCCCTAGACTCATCCAAATTGATGGTATCCTTGATAAACAATAAATATTCAACCTTAATGAGAATTTCAAAAACCCACAAATCATCGCTACCTCAAGGAAACCTCGGTAAACCGTTCATGAAATCCATTGCGACATTTTCCCATTTCAACTCAGGAATACGTAACTACTGTAAAATTCAGGCAGATCACTGATCATATGGCATTACCATCCAATAGGTGGTACACCTCATAATAAAACCTCCTACCTCATGTTTCATATTTTTCCACCAATATTAGTGGCTTATGTCATGGTACATATTTTTATCACTGGGTTGCACTACCCAAGCTAAGGCATGAAACACCTACATCAGTTCCTCACATATTTCCACTTGAACCCAAACATTACCATGGATAAACATGATCTCATCCATGCCTATGATCTCTAAAATATGTGGGCCCTCACCTTCCATGCTCTCGTGTATGAATAGGACCTATGAATCCAATAGTTGTATCATCATCACTCTATACAGAAGGGTAGAGGTTACAACAAAGGATGAAAGAAAAGTATGCCCCTGACTGTCCTACACCTCCAAGTCCATCTTATAAATCAAATCCATAACTATCTTCTCACTAGTGGCCTCGTAAAATTCCAGTATATGATTTCTCCATCTCAATGCATCGACCATTGAACTCCACTGTCTGGGCATGTAGGAAATCTCTTGGTCAAAATAATGTAGGTTCTCCACCCAACTTCACTTCCACAGATTCAGATCATGCTGTGTAAAAATATACTTGAGGATTTTTTGGTTTATGTACACCACAAAACACTCTACCAATAAATAGTGTCTCCAACATTGAAAATAATGAACAAAAGTAGCTTACACATGATCAGGAATTAGGTAATTCCTTTCTTTTGGCCTTAGCTACTAAGACTCGTAAACCACAACTCTATCTCCCTACATTAGCAATAATCCATGCCCAATACCTAATGTTTCATAATAAAATGTTTAGATTCTTCCCTGGTCTAGATGAATTAGGGTTGGTTCTAAAGTTAATCCCCCTTTCATCTTCTGAATGTTTGTATCATAGATATCTATCCATACAAATTGTCCACCCTTCATTGTCAGTCTCATCAACATTGCTACTAAGCATGAGAAGTCCAGTATGAAATGCATGTAATATCCAACTATCCATAAGAAACTCTACATGTTAATGAAATTCTTGGCATCCTCCCAAGAAACTATAGATCTCACCTTCTCTGGGTCTATTAATACTCCTATATCTAAGATAATATAACCCAAGAAGTGAATATTATCTATATAGAGGTGGAAATTAATGATATTATAATATAAATGAATATCTATCTGTGTACCCAAAATGATCTCAATTGTTTTGGCATGGTTGTTTCGAGTGTGAGAATACCCAAAGATATCATCAGTGAAAACCACCTAAAAATAATATACATAAGGATTGAAATTGCAGTTTATTAATTCCATGAAAACCACTAGCATGTTCGTGAGAGAGAATAGAATGACCAAATACTCATATATTCCATACCTACTATAAATAGATATACATTGTTTGTCTGAAGTTTTAACACACACATAGTGATATACTAGTCTCAAATAAATTTTTAATATCACCTAAGCTCTTCAATGCTGATCAAACGTGGAATCTATCCATAGAATGGGATATAAATTCTTAATAGTTTGACAGTCTAATTTAGAATAATCCACTCATAGCCTAATTGTACCATCAACATTTTTCACAAAAAATGTATTGGTGAACCCCACAAAGAAAAACTGGGTTAAATAAACAACTTTGCCTCTAAATCATCTTGCTGCCTCTTGAGCTCCTACAAAACCATTGTAACTATCCTTTAAGAAGTAATGGATACCAATGCAGCTTTTGGAACAAGATCTATAGAAAAATACACGACTATATCAATAAGTAAATAGGAAATTTTATCTGGGAATAGATACCTTAAGTAATCAACTTCTGGAAGAAATTCCTCCTAAAATGCTCTCTGATCATCCACATACATACTAAAAATATGGTTCATAATCCCACCCGACCCATGATGTTGTGGTCTATCTTGGATCGCCTAGACATCCCAGTTATCCATTTGAGTACAAACTTTAATCTCTGGTGATATGAAAGTCACCCTCTAGTGATAGAAGTCATCATTGGATCGATAAGCTAATATCCAGTCCGTTTTGTGTATGACAACAAACCTAATCATATTAAGGAAAAAATGATTCCAGGTGAAGTGACACCCACCATTCTCAAGGGGTCTCTCACTGCACTGACATAAATTATATGTTATTATGCCCAATATATTTTCAATCATAATAACACCCTCACAATACAAAATCATGATACAAAGGAACTCCACCATAGTTATAGATACAAAACTATGTGATGTACCTACGTTAAAAAGAGAAGATACAATAGTTGATGCTACTAAGATGGTACCTCTCACCATAGATGGCCTGGAACCCTACTCATTAGGGGTAGTATGAATAGAATATAATTGGATTGAAATAAATTCCATTGACACAGACTCACTACCTTGAGTAGGCCCAATCTATTGTTTCGGTGTAACTAGTGTCTGGCTTCCTTGTCCATGACCACCACCACCTCAACTTGTTTTACAGGCACTTATCTAGATCCCAACCTGACACAGATCTTTGAAACCATCTCGTGAGACTAGTTTCAGAGATGACCCCAACCACTCATTACAAGAGGGAAGGTACTATAGAAATGTTTCACATATCCCATCTTGCTTCAAGATTCATACTCAATTGTGTCGTGATCAGACTGATTCCTCTGGTGTCCCCATCTTCCACACTAATTATAGAAAACTCCGCTATTGTCAGTAGTGTTCTGGATAGTATTCATCTAATAGGAGGCCTCAAAACTTATCTTCCTACCATTGGAAGATAAAAAACTACGTTGAGATACTTTACTACTCTACTATGTTCCCCCAACTTCCCTCAGGTTTTGCTCAACAATTAGCATCTGATTTACAACTCTAGTAATAGAGGTCAATCTGAACATGTATACCCATGATCAAATGGTATGTCAAAGACCATACTTGAATCATATCTCCCTCAATAATTAAACATCAAGGTAAATTTTAACATAATTTTATAGCTCTATAAAGAGTAATGAGTACTCCATAACCATCATAATGCTTTTATCCAGATGTCTGAACTCACTAGCCCACTCTGGTCATAGATTCTTAGGGTAAAATTAGTCATAGAACTTGGTTTGGAAATATACCCACACCATATCTCATATCTTGTCGGCCTGGTCTAGAACATCACAGTAGTGATTTTAGGGTCCTCAAAGAATATAAGTTGTGATTATCACTATCCTCTCAGTAGGTATCTCCAGATTTCAGAAGATCAATAGCATAGTATAAATCCATTACTCAACAGCCTATGGAAGTCCATCCCCCCCCCCCCAACAATGGGAGGATGATGTAGCTAGAACACACACATATGCTCTTCCATAGAGAAGTCAAGATACGATACTCCTTGAAAAGTTTACATGAAGTGGAGAACCCCTCACGGAACGGAGCCTCATTCACCTGCTACTGGAACGACTATTGTTGTCGTAGAAGGAATTAAAGCTAGATCCACTAACATACCATTTTCCACTGCCAATTGAGAATGTTCACTAAAACACTCCAAGAATATTTCCGTAGGTCATCATGGTGGAATGTATCTACAATTCCAAACACATTCCCCAGAAAATAATGATATCAAAGTTCACAAATAATAAGTGTAGGATAGGTCAACACCTTCCTATAAATAAGACATACCACCCACCCTACTCCTAATGTCTGGGCTGGTAGAAAGAAACAATCAATAAAGTCATTAGAGGCACTGCCTCTTGCCCACTGAAAAGCTGAGTCTAATTTAGTTTCTATTCACAAGTTCTATTTTCCATTTCATTTCCAGTTCATTTGACATTTTATTTTAGATGGTGGAACCAATTTCCTCCCCACTACAAATTCATAAGGTCACATACTCCACATGAATTGAAATAATGAATCCATATAAAGAACACCATAACATGTTGAAATCCATGCGACTCATGGTCCATGACTCAAGATGACATAATTGGTTGTTTTGGGCATTTTTTATAGGCTAATCAGGAAAACACTTCATAGGTTATGGAATTCACTATATGTACCAACCATGTTAATCATTTCCCTACCCAAAATATCTATCAAATTAGTAGGTATATTTATCATGACACCTACAATAACATCATTAAAACAAACAGTGCAGCCTATTTGGCATGGCATAATGCAAGTCTTGTGTAACCTGTAATGTTCCAAAAATGATGCAAGATATGTAATACCCTAATCTCATTGGGTTGAAACAAAAAATATAACCCTCAATCATATCATTGATAAGATCACAATTCAAGTTCATCACCCAACGGTTTAATCAAATAAAATGTAAAATACAAAATATAAAAAACAATAATTTCTATCAAGAAAATTTGACTTTCTTCTATATGTGGGTTAGCAATGACCTGGAACATTTGATTACTAAATTCCAATTCCTTCTTATCCTTACCTATTTTCATGAAATAATAAACTAGATATTTAAAACCTCCATGACACCACATTGTAACTTCTTATACTTGGATGTCACTGAATGGTACCCCGAGCCTTATTGGACACATGGACTCAAGGTTATATCCATGAACACCAGGGGGTGTTGAGTAGAAATAATGGCCTCATGAGTTTCCATTGGGAGACTATTCCATCATTAATAGAGTGTAACATATTGTAATTGAAATAAACAATCAATATCAAAAATCTGAGATCATACATCAGGGACTGCTAGTTCATTTTCCTAGGGACTGTAAAGCTTACTGCAAGAATTTTAAACTTTGTATAATCATTAGATCATTAAACTACGATCCAAAAAAGGCTTTACATACAATATCCTTAAAATTTTCTTTTAATAGGAATATTTTCAATGAAATATTATAAACATAGATTTTTTTCATGTTTCGTATTATAGATCTAAAATACTACTAATAGGAAATATATATTTCCAAGAGAGATGATCTGATGAAAAAATAGATGAAGAAAAATCTTATGAAGTTATCAAGGATCATCTAGAATCATATATGATTAGACAATAATTATTCTTTTTTATTTTCCTAGAAAATAGAGCATCATTTTTTTGAGAGTTTATGTGAAAGATCCCTTTCATTATTTTGTGCAATTCAATTATTCTATGATAAAACTTCTCATGTCAAAAGGAGTCCCCACATGGAAATGAAATCACTAATTATTAATTTATTGCACATAAAATTATCTATACAATCAGGTATCAGTGACATGTCCATATTCCCTTCAAGAACCTCAATAATATTAGAGGAAGATAAACTATACATTTACTTGTCTTCTATCTCTCTACATGGGTCATATTATAATATATTTTAACATAAGTAAGTACCTAAATATTTAAATATTTTACAATAGAATTTAAATCTAACTCGAGTGCTTCAATGATAATAAATAAAAACTTGTAGCACTATGTAACTGATTCGAAGAATTAATTCACATAGTCAATTTTGATTTACGTAACCAAATTAAATCACATAAGTTTTTTAATGGAACAGTAAAAACTAACATATCCAACTGAAATTATGTATTTATTTTCTTCTTGTAGGTGATTTACATTACTTATTACTCCACATAACCTTTTTAGGTAGTTGAATGGTCATGTAGGTGATTACTCACATAGGTGATTGTGTCGAGAAAGGCGATTTCCAAGTGGGCAATTTTATGATGTAGATGACTTCTCGATGTATCCATTTTCAGCATGTATCAAAAAACATCACATATATTATTATTCTATAATTATCAAAATTTCAGAAAAAATGAAAAGAAATCATATTTAATGAAATTAACTAGCTTTCACATAAGAATAGGATAAACCCCATGAACACTCTAAAAAATATCATCAAAAAATTATGAAGGGTATTTAATGTCATAAAAGTATAAAGTAAATGGGATATTCTGGATCAATATTAGTCATCTACACAATTACTTCTTCCTCCATGAATAATTGTGTGAATGTGGACAACTTTGGAACCCCATGACTACTCCAGCCAAATGCACCCATGCCTCAATCACCTATGTGATCGGTAACGTTGACCCTCCTGTTTGGTAACATTTTTCTATGAATTTCCTAGAAGGTTGTCACACATATTTCTACTATGAACATGAACCATAACATTGGGACCCCCATATGTCACCACATTATGGTAGTGTTTATGCCTCATGTCAGCCAAAGGATCCATCATAGTAGGAATTTAATCGTCAAAGGTAGCATCATCCTAGAAAAAAGACCAACATTCTTTCTTAGGAGAGATAATCTTGTTTTATTATCACTTACATAGAAATGGTCTCCATGGGTGTAGTCCCAACTAAATACGATGTATAATTTTGTGTTTTTGGAATGAATGAAATTCCTAGGGAAATTGTATTTTATGTGTTGGTGGATGGTTTGTTCTATAAAAAGAGTTTCAGGATGTAAATATGACTTTTGGAATGCTTAAAAGTTTTGTTTTTAGACTTGGATAATGACCCGAGAGGGGACTCGAGTGTTCCATTTAGTTTCGGGCTAGTCAGAATTTGAATCATTAAGACAAGGAACGACTGTTAAGGGTGCACTGTTTGTTAGAGACCATGCATCCCCACAAGTGAAACTGTGTGGGTGATCTAGTGTAGTGGGAGGTCCTGGATAGTTTTTTCATATTATTTGAGAAAAATGTATAAAATTGGACTATATCCATGGTCCTATTTCCACATTTTTAAAACTGTGAATATATGACATTTTTACATGGTTTATAGCCATGGTTTTGAAAATCGTGGCTATAGACCGCACCTATAGACACAGTCATGTGTCCTATATCCATAGTTTTCAAAACCGTGGATATAGGAAATTTTTTCCAAGGCCTATAACCATGGTTTTCAGAACTGTTGATATAGGTGTCTCTCCCTTGTGCGGGAGAAAAATGTTCCCATGGAAAATAGAGTGGTAATCCCTATTTCCATAGTTTTTATGCCACCACCACCATTTTTAATAATTTATATAATATATTAGATGTCATGAAATGAATCTGGTCACCACCAAAACTGGCATCAAACCCATCCCATGACAAGGTCTGAAAGGATTTCCCTATCCCCATGGGCTATCACAAGTTCTTGGGAATCATTTATCTTGGTTTGGGAATGATTTACCCAAATATGAATAGATAAAACACCAAAAACATTTGATAAAATGAATCTGAAAAATTCATACCAATAAGGTTTATACAAAAATCCAGAACTAAATATATATGATAAAATTACATACAGAAGTTCCAAACACAAAATGAAATAGAAAGAAAACATCCCCATGGACTCCATATGATAAGGGGTCATCACGCCCCAAGCCATCTCCACAACTCCACCCCAAGGATGGGGACTAACACCTTGAACCGCCATCACCCTTAGCATTTCCTTTACCCGAGTCAAACATAACCAAGTCTACTTACACCCAAGGGGTGTAAGTAGGGTGTGAGACTAAGCCCAATAATATACCACCCAATTATTCTAACGAGCAGGAAATACAATGTGAAAAAGCAAGCAGTTTTAATACGCAACGAAAAGAAGTGATAAAATCCAAGAAATGCAACTTTCAATTGAAAACCTTTTTCAAGATAAAGTTTTCAAAATGTTAACACACATAAATATACATGTTTGATACTTTAAATTACTTCCAAAACACCCCAATACATGGTAAAATACCACTAACACAATGAGCAGCAAAATCGGGAACACCCCTACGCACTAGATAGTCTCGGGCCCCATGTACTTCATACCTCGGTGTAAAGTAACCATAGTAAAATCCATTATTATGCATGATCCACTAGTAGAGAAAATACCCATAACATAGTGGTCCCCCAATCCTAATCCACATAGTTTATTTAGAGTTGTCGTTATCCAAATTCTAGGTGAAACAGGGACAAAACCCATCTGGTCCAGTAGCGATACTAGTACACATGCGCCCCACCTAGGTACCCAGGATTCCCCCTTTGTGATCAAACAAATTCAGCATGAAACTTGCATCTATTATCTTATAAAAACACCAATAATGCTCACGTACAAAAAATAGAGTATCTATACACACTTTATACTATTTAAAACACACAACAAAACACTTTGATTTTCCATAAAACAATTTCTCAAAAAACTGAATTGTTTTGCACCCAACACTCCCTAAAAAAACAACTTTTCACACTATATGCACACCTATAAGTTACCAAAACAAGCAAATACAGACTTATACATTTATATTAAAGCAAAAAATCAATTTTTACAGAAGCCCCATGTGAACCAGGAAATGTAATCTTTGTAAAACTTCCATTTTTAAACAAATATAACACTTAAAGTTCACAAGTTCCACAACACCATTAAAACCAACATTCGCAGAAAAAAAAGAATGGATTAACATTAAAAACAGTATTTTAATTTATATTACATCCCATAAAAATTAAATAAGGAGTGATAGAGAATCCCCAAAATTAACAACAAAAGACTTCCATGAAAAAACCCCAGTTTCACATAAAATTGGAATTAAAAATTCATTGGCATTACAAAAACCACTAAATTTTTTTTTTGAAGAAACCATAAAATTAAATGAACATGAAAATTTCATAAAAACACAATTAAATTCACATAGATTTCATACATATGGAATCACCTATCAAATCAAATGAAACCCGTGAATCATTTGTGTGAAAACACAAGCGCACCACCGCCGCACCTCAAGGAGGGTAGATGAAACCTAAAAATAGAAAATTGGACAAAACAACCCAAGGAAAAAACATAGGTATGAAACCAATCCCTCTGGAAATTTGGTACTTCATGTATAAGGGTAGAAACCCTAAGCACGTTGAATGAAACCCTAAGAAAAATGAAAGAAGAATGAAGGAGACTTACTCACTTGAAGGTTCTTGATAAAATCGCCCCAAATATACCAGTGTATGAATTTGAAAACATCGAAAAATTCAATTGAGGATGGGAAATGAAATATAAGGTTAATTGAGAACTAGAATGGGGTGCAAATAGTGAATAATGAATGATTTATGAAGGAATCAATTTACCTTTTTAAATCTGGACGAAATGTGAGTGCTTTAGAAGTTTTGACCTAAACCATGAGGCAAATGAGATGAACAAAGGGTGGGAGGATACAGGACACTCGTCCGGGTTCAATGGGCGTGTGTGGGGCTTGGAATCACTGAAAAATCTTTAATATTTAATAAGTTATTAATTGAACAAATTTTATTTTTAAAACTTCAATTGGGCTTTCGGGGAGGCCTAATCCCTTAAATAAAAACTCATATACAACTTGGTTATGGATTTTTAAAGGCTCAAAAAAATAATGGTGGTGTTAATATGACAGGGTATACCATTTAATAATTTGAATGGTTGAAAAATATTAATAAATGAAAATTTTATAAAAGGAACAGAATTTATTTTTAAATCTGGAATTGGGCTCACAGTTTGGCCCAATTCTTGAAAACTCACCCATTTCACCATAATAGTTTGAGAAACCCCAAAAACAAAGCATAAATAGAAATTAAATGAAATTTAACATTAAAATAAGTCATGTATGTGACATTAGATATAAATATACCTGATTTCTGGCATGGTGTAGTGGTTATGTAGTTGAATACTATGGGTGAGGTAAAGAGATTAAAGCTGACTACTGAAAAATTATTTTCGGTCTATTGCAATGGGTTTTCAGCACTATAGCCATAGTTTTAAATGTGGAAGTAGGTGGACTATTTCCAATGTTCAAACTGTGGTCATAGGTCAACTACCATGGTTGGAAATGACAAGACCTATTTCCACGGTTTTCAAAACTATGGAAATAGCCCACCTACTTCCATGGTTAAAATAGTGGCACTAGGTCTGACACTACTTCCACAATGATAGCACCCATGTTAGGTAAAGACCTGTTCGTACCCTACGACCATGGTTTTGTGCCCTATTGACACTGTATTAAACCATCAAAATAGGCCAATTTTCTAGTTGTGGGGAGATTTTCATGGAATTCGAGATGGATATAGGTCTTGTACATAGGGGTAACACTTAGTTTTTTCACAGTTTCCAAAACCGTTCACTTGAATTGTGCTGACTCCCTCCTTAAGAAATAGCTCTAGTAGGGTTAGTACATAGTTTGGTTGATGTGTGGCTAAACAATTCACCTTAATAAATGGGATAAATTTACCAAATCCCCCCTCCATCCTTATTTAATTATTCATATATTCTTTTTTCCTCTCTTCGATACTTAGCACCTACCATGTGGGAGATCCTTCTCTCCTCTCCTTCCATGGAGATATCACCTCAATCTGGTGTTAGTTTCAAGTGTTTTCAACTGTGTTGGATAGATATTGATAATTATAAAAATCATCCTTCTTAATTTTCATTTATATTCCCTTATCTTGTGTTATATCTGTGCAATCATAATCATGCCCTTTTCCAGGTGAACATATGTTTCTTCATTTTCTCTCAAACTATTCCAAATAAAGCTTTGATATTAAATTTTCGGGTCATACGTGGTATATGGAAGGTGGGATATATATTTTCTCTTAAATTTGTAGTGTTTTATATTGTGTGTCATTGTGCTACACACCTGAATCTCCATACGGTGACTCTTAAAAATGGAATTTAATTTATAGAACCTAATACCTTAAATCTAGTAGAACTTGCAAATTATTTTGACCTTTTTGATAATCATGAACCTAATATAGGAACTATCTTTAAGGGTGGGCTCCTTGAATACCATTAATTAATTAATTGTTTTCCTAATAAAACCCATCGATTAGGTGTGTTATCTTCAAAAATGTATATGTATTGTTTAAATGAAACTGGAAGGATGTGAACACCTCCATTTCAACCCTTAGCTACCAATCCATTTTCTATTTGGTTATAGCCTTTCTCTTATAGAGATTTCTTGATCAGTATGTGTGATGTCAATGTTAGCATGGCCTCCATAGAATTTTTCGTCTTCATTGTCATCTACCATTGGCAATCCACCTAGCCCTATTACTCTTGTTCACTAGTTGGTATTCCTTGATAATGGAAATAACCACTTAGTTATTTAAATGACATGTTACGAGTTATGTAATTCTTAGTACATGGCAATTATTTTTATCATTTATTTGACCAGATAAGTTGGTTTTCCCCTCTTAAAGCACATGACTATTTTTATGGAATGGTTCTACACCTGAAAATTTTAGTATTTTAAACCAAAAGGTGAGATAATGTATTAATTACACATTTTATGATACCCAAGTTGTTTTGTAGAACCTGATAATTGGATCATATATTTTCAAGACATCATACATCGTGAGTGAAACATGTTATAACATATACGGGCTCGTTGTATGGTTGATTACCTCTATATGTGTGATATTAATTCTTAGGAGAGAACCTATGGATGGGATCAGTGAAAGGAAGGTTACACCATACCATTAGTGATACTCACACCCATTTATAGGATACTAGGGATGGGATCAGAGGGGAAATGATTTAATTTATGTCAAGAGTGTAACGTGGGATTCTATTAATAGATTACCATGGATAGACTAATTCGTATTTGGATAACTGTTACGCCCCTAGTGCAATACATGGGTTTGTCTATACGGGCAACCATGGATGGGGCCATTATTTCATTTGTTGAATACAATAAATGTATTTTTTTAATTAAATGAAAATTGGTAATTAGTTAAGTTAAATGATGTATAGACGAAGAAAAATCACAAGCCCAGGTTAGATCCATCCTTATTTCTTACTTATGATGACCTATTATTACATTATTTTTGAGCCACATAGGTTCACCTGAGTTGGAGACATTCTCACTTATGTTGAAGTACGTATGGTCGTTCGTGTGTCCTTGAGGATCCTAATACATTATGTAATGATTATTTATTTATTTATTTCCATTCATTCATTATACATGTTAATTTTCATACATTGTATACACAAACCAAATTATGATTTAGGAACTAATGGTTGTCACATACTAAGTATATCTCACACCTTGGTTAGGCCACCATTACACTAGGGTAGCCGAGTATATCCTCTTGTTCTTAGGTATTAGGTCTAGGATTATTTTATGATGCTTATGCTGTTATGCTAGTACTAGTGAGATGGGAACATAGGACTGAGCTAGTACTCAGAATGATCATGGAGTTATCCTTGGGTATTTTATTCTTTTTTTTATTTTATTTCCTGCAATATTTTGTTTAGAATATACTGGTAGCACCATCTTGACTTTCTTGCATGGTTATGCATATTTGACATTGTCCATCTTTATTCAGTTAATATATATATATATTCCTCTCATTGTATTTTATTTGTAATACTTACCCTATTGTTTTCTTATGATATAACATTGTTCCACTCTGACAATGAGGTTATAGTCTCCCCACCATACAACTGTTAAACCCGAACTATTAGTCACTACCCTCTGGTTTATGGGGAGGTGTTCTTGAGGCCATGTGGTTCCCGGTTTGAGTACTGGGTCGGTAGTCAGTAAGGTCAGGATATTAAAACGTTATATTAGAGATTTTTTTTACATTATATTACTTTTTGGGGCTGATAGATTGGATGATAGGATATGTGGTTGCTTGGTAAGTAGTCATTCTATATATTGATTAACCCACATATGAAGAAAATTCCAAGAGTTCAGGGATGTGATCTTTTTTTATACCATTTGTTTTCATAGTTTATTTTGATTTCAACTTCATTGATTGGTTTAATTTATATTGATTATTGTTTTTTGATGTAATGCCCTGGGATTTTATGAGAAATATTCTTTTTAATTTATTTTATGTATTATTTTTTACACTTCACTAAGATTAGCTTGCTCTATACGCTACACCATATTTTCTTGTAGTATACGCAACAGTATTCTTGGCTTGTGTTGCACACAATATCATGTTCTTTCGAATAAAATTCATTTTACACAACACCATGTATATATTTTGATCAATGTATAAATGAAATATATTTTTATTTTGTTAAATGCAACACCAATGAAAACTTGAACTACAGGCAACCCTGACTTGGCTTGCATTACATGCAAGATCGACCTTCCTAGATTGCATGTGTTATACACAATACCGAGTTTCACTGAATGATATATTATTATAATATTATTATAAACAAGCCGTTATGAATAGTATTAACTAAATTTTTGATTTTATAACAATTTCATTTAGCTTACACATTTTCTAGATCATGTTATGTGAAGAAAATAATTTTTTCTGGTAAAATAAATATTTTTCAAAAAATGAAGTTTTGTCGCCTTTTGAAGGCGCACAAATTTTAAATATAATTTTTGACAAGTTTATAATTTCAATTTCAAAAAATAATCTTCTTATTTTTAATAAATATATAAAAATTTACATTGGATAAAGTTTTGATATTTGTCTGACAATGTTCATATTTTGATGAATTGTAAAAACATGCTAATTTTTACTCAAAAACAACTTTTTTCATTGAGATAATTTATACTGTTAAATTATAATAGTAAATTGTTTTAAAGTATAAATAGAATTTATTTTTACCTTTTAATATAAATTATGTCATTAGCATTTATTTTACATTGAATTCGTAGGTAAAATCAATTCAATCTTTTGCAATGTTTTAAACAAAAACCCATTTTTTTGACAGCGGGATTAATTTTAAATTAATTACTGAAACTTCTATGTTTTGAATTTTGAAAATTGGATTCCATATTTGGGATCAGTAGGTCCAAATTATGTTAATAGGCTACTTCTTATTTTCGGGCATTATGAATAGTAACTATGGTAAATTTTATTTATGTGAGTTAAAGGTAAATTATGTAATTGAGGGAAAAAACTAATATTATAAAATTATCATAACAATTGCCTTAATATAATTGGATGATTATATTTTGTCCTAAAATATACTTGGGTATAAATGGTCTCTATTAAAACTCACTTGTATATGATTAATACCTTTAATTTATTTTATTTAAAGGAAAGTGAAATATGTCTGACTCAAACTTTAATAATTAAATTATTTTTAATATAAGGTTATACCGAATATAAATTCAGTTATAAATAAATTTTTTAAAGATAATATGTTTTTTTATCATGGTAATTAATTTTTAATTTTTATGAAATATATATTCACTTTAATAGCTTATACATTAATGATGCAAAATTTATTGATTTTGTAAAAAATCAATAATATAGTTTTTATTAAACTAATAATACCCATTAGAGGCCCCAACAAATGACCAAAACTTATTGGTCTTGTACATATAGACCATAATAATCCAATGGTCTAATTTTTGACCATTTGGATCCTTATAAAAGCAACTATGACACTTATATTATTTTATTTTAAATGATCTCAAAGTTGTCACCTTCATAATTTAATAAACATAACATTTTAAAAGTAGGGTGTTTTAGAAGATAAATTCAACTAAAAGTATTATTATGAAATATTTTAGATTTATATTCATCATAGTATTTTATTTTTAAGTTTTATACAACAAATAGCTATATTAAATACTTATAAAAAAATGTTTTAGTAATTATTTTATTAAGAGAAATATCAAATAAATTATTTTAATAAAATTAAAATAAATATTATATAAAATAAATAAAATTATCCACGAATTTTAAAGAAGCCTATGACATGTTAGAAAAATATTACATATTTTATTTCTAATATATTCTCTTTTTGTATTTTATTTAAATTCAAATAAATGAATAGTGTCAAAATTTACACTATTGGTATTTTATAAAAATAACATATTATTAAATTATTTAAAAATCAAAAAAAAATTATTTAAAAATTAAAAATTGAAATTATATGCTCTAAAAGGTCATAAAGTATCTTATTATGGGAAATTTACAACATATAAGTATGTATTTATAAAAATTTAAAATTTAAAATATTATTACCACAAATTAAATTAAATAGACTAAATAAGGATAAATCAAAATGATAAGGTTTAAAATAAACATAAAACATGCCTAAATATTATGGTTTGATGATATTAGAACCTTAGCTCATCTCATCTTCGAAAGGAGTCAATTTTGGAGGTTTTTAAGTGGGTTTTGAAATTTATTATAACTTAAACTTTATTAGGTTTCCAAAGGTGCCCCTCTCCTCCATTATAAAAGGGAACCTCCTCCCTCACTACTTCACACAAATTTTGAGCTTTAAAATTCATCCAAAACCGTCCCATTTTACTTATACACTTCCCTAGAAACCTACTATAGGTCCTGGTATTCGTTAAAGACAAACATTAGTTCCCTATGAGGAGGTTAAGAGGAGGTGCGTCAAAGATGAGGTACTATCATTTACCGATTCATTCAAACTTATTTATTCTCCTACTTACTCTATAGGAGTTGTTTCATTATTAAGTAATAACTCCAGTATAACTTTTTAGGTATATGTTATTATGAATATGAAACAACCGTATTCTATCTTCTATCCATCCTATGAAAAAGTGAAATCACCACGCGTGCGTACGTACGGCTTACCGTCTCGACGCTGTGGTGTAATCTTTTATTTCATCACTGACATACATGGATCGGTATAATGATGGAAGAAATAACTATATATGATTATTGTAAAGTGATATTTATTTTTAAGTGTTATACACCATACACTTCAATACAATTCTACAATCATGGAAATGATATCATCTCTTGTGCGTACGTACGGCCTATCATCCCCAGGATGTGATGCGACCCATTCTACATGATCTTCATTGAATAATGATTATATAAATGAATTGAATAAAAAATATTATATATATTACAATAATACCATTCTTTAAATGATGTACCAATAACCTAAAAGCGGAATAAGAATTTATTCGACAAAACACGCATAAGAACATAAAGCAATGAACACCCGAATAACAAGTAGCATTGAAATATTACTAATAAAGAAGATAAGAATATGACCATGTATGATATCATAACAATGAATATGATTCTGGAATAATTAAATGACATTATTTTAATCATTATAGAGGAGGTTCAGATACGTACAAAGCATATCAGACCAAAGGTAAGGGATAAATTTGCAATCTCATTTTTAGCCGGGATTGCTTATACGTAAGTATTTACTGGGGTTATATTTTTCATCCATGTCCATAAAAATGTTTTCATAAAGTTTTTAATATTATTCCATGTATTTATAAAGTTATTTTTACCCCTTTTTGACTTTTACTTGGTTTTATAGAAGAACGTTTCTTTTTTTACCATAAAAGGTACATTTTGACTTTTTTTTAAGTACGAGAAGAATATTTTTTACCTTATACGGAATGAACAGATTATTACAGTTTAATAACACCTTTTATTCATGAGGCTTAATCTACAATATTTCATGATTATTTTCAATAAAATCATTTTCATTTAAAATTACGTGGCACTTTGTGAAAAGAAAATGATTTTGAAGAAGATGGGATATTTTCTTCAAGAATTCATCTCAAGTGTTTTATCAAAACTATTTTCTATCTAAGATGACATTATTTAGCATGTTTATTTTTCAATTATAATGCCTCTATTATTTATATGGTTTTATTTTTCTTATGATGAAATGGTATCCATTTTTTTATTTGGATTATGTTATGATGGGATGATGTTTTTGAAGCCAATTTTATTCAATGGGTTATGATAATGATTTATGTTTATTTTGTGGCACATGAATGAATGATTTCATTATGAGATGGGTTCCACCTATATCTCCCTCCAATTAATTGTGTAAAGATTTATATCTCATGAGATTGACATGACTGAAATGAGAAGTAAATCTGGTTCAGTAATACAGGGCTGGAACGGCAAGTAAACCTGTTTCAGTAATGGACTTTGTCCACTATGATGGTCTTGGCAGTATTCCCTTGGCTATTATGGAAACCATAACATGTGCTTAATGGTTTTCCACAATTACATGTTTTATTCCCATGATATTTTATCATGATCAATTTCCTTTATGATCTATGCCTTATGTACTACCATGTTTTATGTCATTGCTCATGATTTTGATGACTAGATTTTATGCTCATGTTTTTAAGTAAAAATGTTTATGTATTGTTTTAAGTTCTCCATGATTACCCTAACTGAGTATTTATGATCCCCCTTTTTATTTTTTCATATCCCCAAGATATAAAGGAAGGTTTTAGGTATGAAAAAAAGGGGAAGATCATTACAAGAGATGTTGAAGATCTTTCACCCTGATTATAAGATTATGTTTCATGTTTTTGAAGACACTAAAATAACACCATGTTTGGGCATCTGTTTTTGTAATGTATTGTGTTTTCTGCAAAAGTAATGTAATTTACATGTACGCCATGATTTGGGTCTCTATAGTTGGTATCAGAGCGAAGGTTTAGTCAAACTTTGAAAACTTGAATGTGAAAACTTTAGTGAGATCCCTAGAGATATTTCTAAGGTATGTCTAGGGAAGTCCCTATGGTTAAAATTACGTATAGGTTATAGTCCTATACTTACGATAATGATCTCAGAGTTAAACATAAGATGTTATATATTTAAGGTACTCCCCCTCTATTATATTGTTTTCCTATCATGATTTTTTCCTCTCACACTATTCTTTTTGGGTTTTAGACGATGGCTAGAACCCGAAGGAACCGTATTGATCAATGAAATGGACAATGCAATGATTGTCCTCATGAACAAAACAATGTTATAGGGAAATGGAGTGAAACATATTATTACTATACTTACAAAATCGATGAATCATTCTAGACTTCCAAATGAGCAGTAAAGGGAACAATATTCTATTGAGCCATCATGAGGCAACGCCCACCTTCCTTCAATGGGTCCTATGATCCACTTATTTCTAAAAAATGGATCCGCACCATTGAAAAGATATTTTCCATAATTCGCTGTTTAGATCATGAAAAAGTCATTTTGGCTGTTTACCATTTAGAAGGTGATCCAGAACATTGGTGGACTCTAATTATGAATAAAAGTCCCCAAGATGATATTGAATCAGTGGAATGGAAAAAGTTCAAGAACATGTTTTTTAATAAGCACATCCCTCGTATTCGTAATAAAAAGAGATGGGAAAGGATCTCCTTGAGCTTAAGAAAAGGGATGATGAATCTGTAGGTATATACGAGGTCAATTTTACAAGGATTTCAAGGTATGAATCTAGCTTTATCATCTAACCTGAAAGTAAAGTTGACCAATTATTCAGTGGTTTAAAACAAAGTCTTTTAAGGGAATTAGTGATAAGAGATATCAGTAGCTATGAAGAAATTGTGTGTTATGCTCTAAAGGTAGAACTCAAAGTTGGTGTGCATATTAATATCATGGTTTTGATATGAAATGAAAGATGGAGTTCCATGAAAAATCTCAAAACTACGGTGAAAAGAAGACAAATGTTTTGTTATGATCAAAGTGTGGAAAGAAGCATGGTGGAGAGGGACTAGAAAATGATTTAAGTGTGGAAAATAAGGTTTTCAAGCAACTGAGTTCCGAATTAATGGGAAAAAGGTAGCTAATGATGTGAATGGAGAAAAGACTGCAGAGAATGCACCACCAACACTTCAATGCTACAAGTGCATGAAAATGGGGCATTATGCTATCCAATGCCCTAATCCAAGGGTTAATGATGATCGACATCAACAACATCTTAAGGCAAAGTAAAAAAGGGAAGTCACATGTGATCACTATTGGTGATGTTGAGTATGAAAAAAATGTTGTGGAATGATTAAGTGTTTATGTAAGAGGATTCCACAATAATGTTCTGGAATCTCATTTATTATATCATCGAATATTGGAAAATCTATGTATTGGTTTATTCTGGTTTTTAATAATTATATGGTACTGGTAAACATGAAAAGTTATAGAAATATTTTTTAAAGTAGATGATATGTGTATAATGAAGGGATAAGGAAAAATAATATGTTGGATAGTATTAATGAGCTCATTATTGATATAAGATCAAAGTTATATCATGGTTTGAGTATATAGAAATTTTGGGATTTTGGTATGTGCAAAGAGTTAACTTTTGAAAACATTCATGTATTCACTAAGGTTCTATGGTAATTCATGTTTAAAGAGAATTCATGATTAAGGTATTCACATCTTTTGAATGTGACCAACAAGATATATATTATGATATATGGGGGATAAATTATGGTATTTACATTCTTGGTAGATGACCACTATGGTAATCTTTTTCTTTATACTTTGAGATTGGACAGAAGAATTTTGGATAAGCCTAAAGAATTGAATGGATTAAGTTAAGCATAATATAGTACTATTTAAGGCCTGAAGTTTTTGACATTATTTTTGGAATTTTATAATACTATTGTTTTTGAAAAAAGGAAAACTCGTATGACTGGAGACAACCCATCCCGTCGGACAAGTCTGTGAGAATCGAACCCACGACCAAAGTGCGACATGCCTTTATCACCTTACACTAGCCTACAAGAGGTCCCTGGTTTGTAGAAATTAGTTTTATTTTATTAAGTGGTCTAATATATGAAGTATAAGTCCAATTATGGAACCATATACGATTAACCTCACCGTAGATGGTCTTATCTATATTTAATATCTTCTACTTACCTTTTTGTGATAGAGACAAATGGATTGACCTATCATTCTATCACATGATCTGCTAATACATCAAGAATGAAAAATTCATCCTCATTTCTTTAAATATGAGATGATGTGGAAATTTTTCAGGGAATGACCAACGATGATATTACCCCAAAATCAAGTAAGTATTTCTCCTTATGAAAAAATTCATCAACTTTAGAGAAATGATCTTGAAATCTAAAAATGATGTCCTAGTACCCTCATATCTGATGAATCAGATGGCACCTTAGATCATCACAAATTTATGGCTTTGTGATTGTTGGTTTTTTCATAGCCTTATTCTCTACCACTCTCCATCAGAACATAATTGTTGGATTTCTCTTCCATATCCATATTTTCATCTATATTCTCCTATGTGGAAACCCAGTGATGAGTTACTTTTGGTATCTGTTATGTTTCTAACGTTCCTTTTTTAAAATAAAGTTTTAGTATTCCTTTTTACGATGTGGGTTTCTATGAAAGAAACTTTCAAGTAGAAAACCATTTATAACCCCGACGAATTTCGAGGGAGAAATTCATTTTAAGGTGGGTAGAATGTAACACCCAAAGATTTTATGAGAAATATTATTTTTAATTTATTTTATGTCTTGTGTAGTACACTTCACCAAGATTAACTTACGCTATATGTAACACCTTATTTTCTTGTAGTATACACAACACTATTCTTGGCTTGTGTTGCTCACAATTTCAAGTTATTTGAAATAAAATTCATTTTACACAACACCAAGAAAATATTTTTATCAATGTATAAATGAAATATATTTTGATTATGCTATACACAACACCAAAGGATGATTTCACTACACACAACCCTGACTTGCCTTGCATTACACGCAAGAGCGACCTTCCTCGATAGCGTGTGTTGTACACAATACCAAGTTTCACTGAACGATATATTATTATAATATTTTTATGATCTTGTGATTAAGAATAGAATTAACTAAATTTTAGATTTTATAACCAAATCATTCATCATACACATTTTCTAGATCTTGGTTTTTGAAGAAAATAAATTTTTCGGGTAAAATAAATATTTTTCAAAAAATGCAGTTTTGTCGACTTTTGATGGGGATCCCATTTTATATCTAATTTTTGACAATTTTATAAGTTTAATTTTAAAAAATAAAAATCTTCTTTGAATCGGGATATAAAAATTTACATTGGATAATGTTTTGATATTTGTATGACAACATTCTTATTTTGATGAATAGTAAAAACACGCTAAATTTTACTTAAAACAATTTTTTTCATCGCAATAATTTATATAGTTAAATTATAATAGTAAATTGTTTTAAAGTAAAAATAGAATATATTTTTACCATTTAATATAATTTATATATTTAGAATTAATTTTACATTGAATTCGTAGGTAAAATCAATTCAATCTTTTGCAATATTTAAAAAAACCCCATTTTTATAAAAAACGAGATTAATTTTAAATTAATTACGGAAATTTCTATATTTTAAATTTCGAAAAGTGGATTCCATATTTGGAATCATTAGGTAAAAGTTATGTTAATAGGCTACTTTTTATTTCTGGGAATTATGAATAGTAACTATGGTAAATTTTATTTACCACAGTTAAAGGTAAATTTTGTAATTAAGGTTAAAAATAATATTATAAAATTATCCTAACACTTGTATTAATATAATTGGATGAATATATTTCATCGTAAAATATACTTGGGTCGAAATGGAATCTTTTATAACCCACTTGTATGTGATTAAGACCTTTAATTTATTTTATTTAAATGAAAGTGAAATATGTCTCACTCAAAGTTTAATAAATAAATTATTTTTAATATTAGGTTATAAAGAATATAAATTCGGTTATAAGTACTCATTTGAAATATAAATTTTTTTTCTTTATAATTGTAATTTATTTGTAATTTTTAAGATATATATAATTACTTTAATAGATTATACATTAATGATGCTAAAATTGTTTATTTAGTGAAAAATAAATAATATAGTTTTTATTGAACTAACAATACACATTAAATGCCCAAAAGATGACCAGAACTTATTGGTCGTGTACATATAAACCATAAGCATCTACAGGTCGGACTGTTGACCATTTGTAGCCTTATAAAATCGA
Organism: Viscum album; assembly: GCA_963277665.1. Lineage (NCBI taxonomy): Eukaryota > Viridiplantae > Streptophyta > Magnoliopsida > Santalales > Viscaceae > Viscum > Viscum album. The sequence goes on from OY728166.1 coordinate 1,044,148,324, forward strand.
TTATAACACTTATATTATTTTATTTTAAATGATGTCAAAGTTTTCATCTTCATAATTTAATAAACACAACATTTTAAAAGTAGGGTGTTTTATAAGATAAATTCGACTAAAAGTATTATTATGAAAGAAATTAAATTTGTATTCATCATATTATTTTATTGTTAGTTTTTATGCAAATATAAGTATATTAAATAATTATTCATAAATGTTGTAGTAATTAGTTTATTAAGAGAAATATCAAATAAACTGTTTTTAAAATATTAAAATAAATATTATATGAACTTATTAATATTCTCCACGAATTTTATAGAATAATATGACATGTTTGGATCCTATTAAACATTTTTGTTTGAATATATTCTCTATTGGTATTTTATTTATATTCAAATAAACGAATAGTATCAAAATTTACACTATTGGTATTTTATAAAAATAACATATTATTAAATTATTTAAAAATAAAGAAAAAAAATTAAACATTAAAAATTAAAAAATTATATGGTCTAAAAGGTTATAAATTATCCAATTCTAGGAAATTTACAAAATATATTTATGTATTTATAAAAATTTAAAATTTAGAATATTATTACCACAAATAAAATTAATAGACTAAGTAAGGATAAATCAAAATGATAAGGTTTAAAATAAACATAAAACATGCTTAAATGTTATTTCATGAAGCTATTACAACCCTATCTCATCTCATATTATAAATGATTTAATTTTGGAGGTTTTTATGCGGGGTTTGAAATTTATTATAACTTAATATTTATTAGGTTTCCAAAGGTGCCCCTCTCCTCCCTTATAAAAGGGAACCTCCTCCCTCTCCACTTCACACCAATTGTGGGATTCCAAATTCCTCAAAACCCTACAAATATCACTTCTACACTTCCCTAGAAACATACTAGATGTACTGGTCTTCTTTAAAGACCAACTTTAGTGCCCTAAGAGGAGGTTAAGAGGAGGCACCTCGAAGAAAAGGTAATATCCTTTACCAATTCTTTCAAACTTATTTAATCTCCTACTTCCTCTATATGATTTGTTTGATTATTAAGTATAAACCTAGTATAACTTGTATACTGATATGTTATTATGAATATGAAAAAACCATATTCTATCTTCTATCCATCCTATGAAAAAATGAAATCACCATGCGTGCGTACGTCGGCTTACCGTCTCCACGCCGTGGTGTAAACTTTTATTTCATCACTAACACACATGAATGGGTTTAAGGATGGAAGAAATAACTATATATGATTATTATAAAGTGATATTGATTCTGAAATATTATACACCATACACTTAAATAAAATTCCACAATCATGAGAATGATATCATCACTCGTGCGTACATACAGCCTACCGTCTCCAGGATGTGATGCGACTCGTTATTCATGATCTTCATTGAATAATGATTATATAAATAAAATTAATGAATAAATATGATATATATTACACTAATACAACTCTTTAAATTATTTACCTATAACCTAATATATAAATAAGAATTTATTCGACAAAACACGCATAAGAACATAAAGCTATGAACACCCAAATAATAAGTAACAATGAAATATTACTAATAAGAAGATAAGAATATGAACATAGTTGATATCATAACAATTAATATGATTCTGGAATAATTTAGTGACATTATTTAAATTTTTATACTGGTGGTTCAGATACGTACAAAGCATATCGGACCTAAGGTAAGGGATAATTTTGCAATCTCATTTTATCCTGAATTTCTTATACGTAATTATTTAATGGGGTTATATTTTTCATCCATGTCCATAAAAATGTTTTCATAATGTCTTTAATATTATTCCATGTATGTTTAAAGTCATGTTTACCCCTTTTTTACTTTTACTTTGTGTTATGGAAGGAATGTTTCGTTTGTTTACCATAAGAGGTAATTTTTGACTTTTCCGATAAAAGTACGAGGAGAATGTTATTATAACATATACGATATGAACGGAGTTTTACGGTTTCATAACGCATTTTCTTCATGAAGAATACTCTACATGATTTCATGATTATTTTCAATGAAATAATTTTCTTTTAAAATTGTGTGGCATTTTGTGAAAAGAAAATGATTTTGAAGAATAAATGATATTTTTCTCAAGAATTCATCACAAGAATTTTATCAAAACTCTTTTCCTTATAATATGACATTATTTAGCATGTTTATGTTTCAAGTATAATGTATCTATTATTTACATGGTTTAATTTTTTATTTTGTTGAAATGATATCCATTTATTTTAAATGGATTATGTTATAATGAGATGATGTTTATGAAACCCTTTTTATTCTATGGGTTATTATGAATGATTTATGTTTATTTTGTGGCACACGAAAGAGTGATATCAGTATTAGATGGGTGGGACATACATATCTCTCCAATTCATTGTGTAAATATTTATATCTCATGAAATATACATAACTGGAATGACAAGTAAATATGGTTCAGTAATACAGGGCTGGAATGGCAAGTAACTCTGGTTCAGTAATGGACTTTGTCCACTATGATGGTCTTGGCAGCAATGCCTTTTCTACTATTGAAATAATAATATGTACTTAATGGTTTTACACAATTACATATTTTATTCCCATTATATTTTATCATGATCAATGTTCTTTTATGATCTATGCCTTATGTACTTCCATGTTTTATGTCATTGCTTGAGATTTTGATGATTAGATTTTATTCTTAGGTTTTTACGTTCAAATGTATATGGATTGTTTTATGTTCTCCATGATTAACCTTACTGAGAATTTTAGCTCACCCTTTTTATGTTTTCATATCCCCAAGATATAAAGGAAGGTTTCAGGTAATAAAAAAAGGGGAAGATCGTTATGGGAGATGTTTAAGATCTTTCACCATGATTAGAAGATTATGTTCCGAGTTTCCGAAGACACTAAACTAACACGGTCTTTGGGCGTCTGTTTTTGTCATGTATTAAGTTTTCCTCAAAATTAATGTAATTCCCATGTATTCCAAGCTTTGGGTCTCTACAGTTGGGTTTAGAGAAAAGGTTTAGTCAACCTTTGGAAACTAGGATGCGAAAACTTTAGTGAGATCCCTAGAGATATTTCTAAGGTATGTCTAGGGATGTCCCTAAGTTTAAGTAACCATATAGGTTATAGTCCTAGAATTGTGGTAAAGATCTTAGAATTAAACCTAAGATGTTATATATTGAAGGTATTCCCCTTTATTATGTTGTTTTCCTAGCATGATTTTTGCCTCTCACACTATTATTTTTGGGTTTTAGATGATGGATGGATCCCGAAGAAACCATGTTGATCAATGTAATGCACAATGAAATGATTTTCCTCTGGAACAGACCAATGTTATGGGAAATGGAGTGAAAAATCATATTACTATACTTATACAAGCTATGAATCATTCTGGACATCCAAATGAGGAGAGAAGGGGAAAATATTCTATTGAGTCCTTCATGAAGCAATGCCCGCCTTCTTTTGATGGGTCTTCTGATCCACTTATTATTAAACAGTGGATCACTACCATTGAAAAGATATTTTCCATAATTTGATGATTAGGTCATGAAAAATTCATTTTGGATGTTTACCATTTAGAAGGTGAATCGGACCAGTGGTGGAATCTAATTATGAATACAAGGCCCCAATATGAAATTGAATCCATGTAATGGGATGAGTTCAAGAATTTTTTTTTCAGTAAGTACTTACCTCGTATTCATCACACATAGATGGAAAGGGAGTTCCTTGAGCTTAAGAAAAAGGATGATGAATATGTAGGAATATATGAGGTGGATTATACAAGGCTTTCAAGGTATGCATCTGGATTTATCATCCAACCTGAAAGTAAAGTTGATCGATATTTCAGTGGATTAAAACATTGTCTTCGAAGGGCATTAGCTATAAGAGAATTCAGTATCTACGAAGAAATTGTGCATTGTGATATCAAGGTAGAAATCGATGTTTGTGTTACATATCCATCTCATGTTTTTGATAAGAAATTAATGACGGAGTTCAATGGAAAATCTCAATACTATGGTGAAAAGAAGAAAAATGTTTTGTTATTCTCCATGTGTGGATAGAATCATGATGGAGATTGTTTTAAAGGGACTAGAAAATTATTTAATTGTGGAGAAGAAGGTAATCGAGCAGCTGAGTGCCAAATTAATGGGAAAAAGGTAGATAATGATGTGAATGGAGAAAAGACTATGGAGAACGCACCACCAACACTTTAATGCTACAAGTGAAAGGAAATGGGACATTATTCTATCCAATGACCTAATCCAAGGGTTAATGATGATCGACATCAACAACCTCTTAAGGAAAAGGACAAAGGGAAGTCACATGCGATCACTATTGGTGATGTTGAGTATGAAAATGATGTGGTGGATTGATTAAGTGTTTATGTAACAGGATTCCAGAATAATGTTGTGGAATCTCATTTATGATATCGAGGAATATTGGATAATCTATGTATTGTTTTATTGTGGTTTTCAATAATTATATGGTACAGGTAACCATGAAAATTGATTGAAATATTTTTGGAAAGTAGATGATATGCGCATAATGAAGGGATAAGGAGAAAATAATACGTTTGATAGTATTAATGAGCTCCTGAATGATATAAGGACAAAGATATTTCATGGTTTGAGTATATAGACGTTTTTGGATTTTGGTATGTGGAAGGAGTTAACTTTTGACAGAATTCATGTTTTCACTAAGGTTTATATGGTAATTAATGTTTCAAGAGAATACATGATTAAGGTAGTCATATATTTTCAATGTGACCAACAAGATATATCTTAAGATATATGGGGGATAAATGATGGTTTTTACATGCTTGGTTGATGACCTTTCTGGTAATCTTTTTCTTTATACTATGAGATTGGACAGAAGTATTTTCGATAAGCCTAAATAATAGAATGGATTAAGTTATACTTAAGATAGTACTATTTAAGGATATATCCTTTTGACATTATTTTTGGAATGTTATAATAGTATTGTTTAAGGAAAAGGACAACTCGAATAACGGGAGACAACCCGTCACGTCAGACAAGGCTGTGAGAATTGAACCCACAGCTGAAGTGGGACAGGCTTTTATCACCTTCCACTGGCCTACAGGAAGTCCCTGGTTTGTATAAATTAGTTTTATTTTATTATGTGGCATGATATATGATGTATAAGTCCATTTTTGGAACCATATACGATTAACCTCAGCATAGATGGACTTATGTATATTTAATATCTTGTGCTTACCTTTTTGTGATAGTGACAAATGGAATGACCTGTCATTCTATCACATGATCTGCTAATACTTCATGAATGACAAATTCAACCTCATTTTTTTAAATAAGAGAAGATGAGGAAATTTTTCATGGAATGACCAACGATGATATTACACTAAAATCAAGTACGTATTTCTCCTCATGAAAAAAATCATCAACATTAGGGAAATGTTATTTAAATAAAAAAATGTTGTCATATTACCCTTATATCTGATGAATCAAATTTTACCTTAGATCATCACAAATTTATGGCTGTGTAATTGTTGGATTTTTCATAGCAATGTTCTCTACCACTCTATATCAGAACATGATGGTTAGATTTCTCTTCCATATCCATATTTCCACCTATATTCTCCTATGTGGAAACCCATTGATGAGTTACTTTGGGTATACATTATGCTTCTAACGTTCCAATTTTAAAATAAATTATTAGTATTCCTTTTTATGATGTGTGTTTCTATGAAAGAAACTTTCAAGTAGAAAACCATTTATAACCCCGATGAATTTCAATGGCGAAATTCATTTTTAAGGGGGGTAGAATATAACGCCCCAAGATTTTATGAGAAATATTCTTTTTAATTTTTTTGATATCTTCTGTTGTACATTTCCCCAATATTATCATGCGTTATACGCAACACCGTATTTGCTTGTAGTATACGTAACACTATTCATGGCTTGTGTTGCAAACAATTTCAAGTTCTTTCGAATAAAATTCATTTTACACAACAAAATTTATAGATTTTGATAAATGTATAAATGAACTATATTTTAATTATGTTATAAGAAACACCAAAGTAATCTTGCACTACACGCAACCCTGACTTGGCTTTCATTACACGCAAGAGCGACCTTCCTCGATAACATGTGTTGTACGTAATACCAAGTTTCAATGAACGATATATTATTATAATATTGTAATTAACTAGCCGTTATGAATATTATTATCTAAATATCAGATTTTATAACATTATCATTCATATTACACTTTTTCCAGATCATGGTATGTGAAAAAAATAAATTTTTCGTGTAAAATAAATATTTTTAAAAAAATGCAGTTTTGCTGCCTTTTGATGGCGCACCCATTATAAATCTAATTTTTGATATGATTTTAAGTTCAATTTTACAAAATAAAATTATTCCTTTGAATCAGAATATAACAATTTACATTGGATAATGTTTTGATATTTTTCTGACAACGTTCTTATTTTGATGAATAGTAAAAGCACGCTAAATTTTACTTAAAAACAAATTTTTTCATCGAGATAATTTATATGGTTAAATTATAATATTAAATTGTTTTAAAGTATAAATAAAATATATTTTTACCTTTAAATATAATGTATGTCATTAGCATTTATTTTACATTGAATTTGTAGGTAAAATCAATTTAATCTTTTGCAATGTTTTAAATAAAAACCCGTTTTTTCGACAATGGGATTAATTTTAAATTAATTACTGAAATTTATATGTTTTGAATTTGGAAAAAAGGATTCAATATTTTTAATAAGTAGGTCCCAATTATGTTAATATGCTACATTTAATGTTTGGGAAATATGAATAGTAACTATGGTAAATTTTATTAACCATAGTTAAAGGTAAATTAGTGAATTGAGGGTAAAAATAATATTATAAAATTATCCTAACACTAGACTTAATAGAATTGGATGATAATATTTTGTCCTAAAATATAATTGGGTCGAAATGGTACCTATTAGAACCCACTTGTATGTGATTAAGACCTTTAATTTATTTTATTTAAATGAAAGTGAAATGTGTCTCACGAAAACATTAACAATTGAATTATTTTTAATATAATGTTATACATAATATAAATTCGGTTATGAATAATCATTTTAAATCTAAAATATTTTTATTTATCATGGTAATTTATTTGTAATTTTTAAGATATATATAATTACCTTAATAGCATATACATTATTGATGCAAAAATAATTTATTTAGTGAAAAATCAATAATATATTTTTTATTAAACTAAAAATACCCATTAAAGGACCAAAAACCCGACCAAACATATTTTTCGCGTACATATAAACCATAATTATACAAAAGTTTAATTTGTGACCATTTGGAGCCTTATAAAAGCGATTATGACACTTATATTATTTTATTTTAAATGATGTCAAAGTTGTCACCTTCAAAATTTAATAAACATAACATTTTAAAAGTAGGATGTTTTAGAAGATAAATTCGACTAAAATTATTCTAATAAAATATATTAGATTTATATTCATCATAGTATTTTATTCTTAATTTCTATGCAACAAATAAGTTTATTAAATAATTATACAAAAATGTTGTTGTAATTATTTTATTAGGAGAAATATCAAATAAATGGTTTTAAAATATTAAAATAAATATTATATGAACTAATTATTATTCTCCACGAAATTCCTTAAAGAATATGACATGTTAAGAACCTATTAAAAATATTTTTTAGAATATATTCTCGGTTGGTATTTTATTTCAATTCAAATAAATGAATAGTTTCAAAATCTACACTATTGGTATTTTATAAAAATAACATATTATTAATTTTTTTAAAAATCACTAAAATATTTAAAAATTACAAATTGAATCTTATATGGTATAAATGGTTATACATTATCCAATTATTGAAAATTAACAACATATAAGTTTGTATTTATAACAAATTTAAAATTTAGAATATTGTTACCAAAAATAAAATTAAATAGACTAAATAAGGATAAATCAAAATGAAAAGGTTTAAAATAAATTTAAAACATGTCTAAATTTTATTGGATGATAGGATAACAACCCTGTCTCATCTCATCTTCGAAATAAGTCATTTAAGGTTGTTTTTATGTGGGGTTTGAAATTTATTATTATAACTTAATATTTATTAGGTTTGCAAAGGTGCCCCTCTCCTCCCTTATAAAAGGGTACCTCCTCCCTATCCACTTCACACCCATTTTTAGAATTATAATTCGTCAAAACCCTTCTAATTTCAGTTCTACACTTCCCTAGAAACCTACTAGAGGTCCTCGTATTCTTTAAAGTCCAACTTTAGTGCCCTACGAGGAGGTTAAGGGGAGGCGTGTCGAAGAAGAGGTAAAATCCTTTACCAATTCATTCAAACTTATTTATTATCCTACTTCCTCTGTATGAGTTGTTTCATTATTAAGTAAAAACTCCAATATAACTTGTATACTGATATGTTATTATGAATATGAAATAACCATATTCTATCTTCTATCCATCCTATGAAAAAATGAAATCACCACGTGTGCGTACGTACGGCTTACCATCTCCACACCATGGTGAAATTTTTATTTCATCACTGATATACTTGGATGGGTATAAGGATGGAATAAATAAGTATATATGATTATTTTAAAGTGATATTGATTTTGAAATATTATACACCATACACTTCAATACAATTCCATAATCATGGGAATGATATCATCGCTCATGAGTACGTAGGACTTCCATCTCTACAATGTGATGCGACTCATTCTACATGATATTAATTCAATAAGGATTATATAAATGAATTGAATGATTAATTATGATATATATGACCCTAATAAAATTATTTAAATGATTTAAATATAACCTAAAAGGGTAATAAGAATTCACTTGACAAGACACGCATAAGAACATAAAGTAATGAACACCCGAATAACAAGTATCAATGAAATATTACTAATAAGATGATAAGAATATAACCATTTATGATATTATAACATTGAATATGATTCTGGAATAATTCAATGACATTATTTAAATCATTATACAGGAGGTTCGGATACGTACAATGCATATTGAACCTAAGTTAAGGGATTATTTTGCAATCTCATTTTTATATGGGATTGCTTATAAGTAAGTATTTATTAGGGTAATATTTTTCATCCATGTCCATAAAAATGTTTTCATAAAGTGTATAATATTCTTCCATGTATGTTTAAAGTCATTTTTACCCCGTTTTGACTTTTACTTTGTGTTATTGAATGAATGTTTCTTTTTTTTACCATACGATGTACTTTTTCACTTTTTCGGTAAAAGTATGAGAAGATTGTTTTTTAACTTATACGGAATGAACAGATTTTTATGGTTTCATAACGCCTTTTATTCATGAAGCTTTCTATACAAGATTTCAAGATTATTTTAAATAAAATTGTATTCTTTTAAAAAAATGTGGCATTTTTTGGAAAAGAAAATGATTTTGGAGATGAAAGGATATTTTCCTCAAGAATTCATCTCAAGTGTTTTATCAAAACTATTTTCCATGTAAGATGAAATTATTTATCATGTTTATGTTTCAAGTATAATATATCTATTATTTACATGGTATAATTTTTCTTATGATGAAATGAAATCCATTTGTTTTATATGGATTATGTTTTGATGAGATGATGTTTATGAAACCCATTTTTTTCTATGGGTTATGATGAATGATTTATATTTATTTTGTCGCACACGAAAGAAAGATTTCATTATGAGAGGGGTGGGACCTATATCACCCTCCAATGAATTGGGTAAGGATTTATATATCATGAGATATACATGACTGGAATTTCAAGTAAATCCAGTTCAGTAATATAGGGCTGGAAAGACATGTAAACCTAGTTCAGTAATGGACCTTTTCCACTATGATGGTTTTGGTAGCAATGTATTAGATAATATGGAAATAATTACATGTGATTACTGGTTTTCAAAAATTACATGTTTCATACCCATGATATTTTATCATGATCAATGCTCCATTATGATCTATGCCTTATGTACTGCCATATTTTATGTCATTGCTCAAGATTTTGATGTTTAGATTTTATGATCATCCTTTTACATTCAAATGTTTATAGATTGTTTTATGTTCTCCATGTATACCCTTAATGAGAATTTGAGATCATTCTATTTATGTTTTCATATCCCCAGGATATAAAAGAATTTTTTAGGTAGGAAAACAGAATGGAAGGATCATTATAGGAGATGTTGAATATCTTTCACCATGATTAGAAGATTATGTTCCGAGTTTCCAAAGACACTAAACTAACATGGTCTTTGGGTGTCTGTTTTTTTCATGTATTATGTTTTCTGAAAAAGTAATGTAATTTCCATGCACTTCAAGATTGGGGCTCTACATTTGATATTTAAAGAATTTTACCCTTGGAATGGTATTTCAAGGAAGTAACATTACATTTATCATTTTAGAAACATACTGATTAACATTCCATGCATCTGCCGGGCCATGTAGATTACATTGCTAGGTTGTTTGAATTTTTTGATGTTCCCTATGTGTTTTATTATCATTCCTTTTTATATGTAATGTTATTAATTATAATAAAATGATTATTTTTTAACCTTTTTAGGTATTCTATCAGAATTCTTGTTTGTTAAACATTATGTCCATTTTCTTTAGTATGTTTTTCTACACATCATGACTTGTGATTCATTTAGTATTCCAAAATATTACCATGTTTGGGTAATTAATTTGTGTGATTTGATTTATTTATCACACTTCTATTTTTATTCATCATGAATTACTTGTATTTATTGCTTTTTATAGCATGTTTAGATATAATTTTAATGTACAAAAGGTGAGTTTAATAAAATTCCATCATCAATCTAATTGGTGTTTTTCGACATGGATTGATGTTGAGGTTATATTTAACAAACCAATAATGACATGTTTGATCCATTAACCATTTGTTTAATGGGATCAAACAATTATTAGTATTGATGACATGGGATCCAATGTTTAATCTATAAAGTGTATGGGTGATTTATAAGTTGATAAATGGTGAACTGTATAATAAAACCATCATTATTAGAATACAATATATATATAGAAATTGTTGTATAATCGTGAATTTTTTTGAAAAATTAAGTTTTATGAAGAATTGGTTGAATTTCTAAATGATATAAATTTTCAGCCTTGAGCATGGTAACCAATGTGACAAATTTATTGAGGCATAATTAAACCCATGTAGGTTAACTGTGGCATGTTACATATAAGATAGACCTGACTCAACCCATGTAGGTTAGCGATTGTGAGTAGTACTTATAGGATAAACACATTAAGGGTGTTGTAAAAATATCAATGTTTTACTTAAAAGTTGTTTCCATTTAGTTGATCCCAAAATGGATTAATGGGACCCTATGAGGTTTAATTTTATTTTGATATGCCTTAATGATAAAACCTAAGGTAATATACATATTACTTATATTTGTAATCATTTAATTTTTTTATGGATACCTATATCGATAAAAATATAGGGTTATGTTGGAATCATACTCAACCATTTCCATTTTAAATTAATAAAAGTTATATTATCTACTTTTGATCTTTTTAATGTATGATATATAGGATAATTAAAATCATAATTCCAACCTAAAGGGTGTTTCCCTCTATAAATTGGGTGTGGAATTTTCTTTAACAAATACATATTGTAGTAACCATGTAAATAAGTAAAATGGATAATGTATATCTATGTGATAATTTTCAAAACTAAGACATGATGTAAATTATATAAATAATTTTTAAGTAGAGGTTTAATAAAAGATTATAATGTTTCTATGTGGCCTTAGTTAAATAAAGTACCAAAATATTTTTACGTGCTGACTAATAATTAATTATTTAATTAAGATAAATACACTTTTAATGGGTAAGGGGAAACCCAATAGAATTTAAAGAAATAAAAAAATAAAATTCACATGGCCCAATGTCCAAGGTCAGCGACAATCTTATTCAAAGCTGCAAAGAAGATCCCCTCCATAGAATCAAAATCAATAAGACAAGCTTCCAGAATCTCATCCCTACTCAGCTAGGAGTCTCGTGGAAGGATGAATAGGCACGATACCAATGGATAACGTCATACCATCTCAAACATCAAAATCCAGAAGCCATGATCTGTGGAATCTCCTTCTCAACACCTATTCTAAAATCATCCCTTATAGTGAAATAGATGAATTTTTCCCTAGACTGTAAACTATAAGTCAAAAAAATAACTGATTCGCACATTCATAAAAAATATTCTCAATCAACAAAATCCCAAAATCACCACTAAAAAATCATCAATGTGAGAACCACCATCCTAAAGCCATCACAATTTCTCCAGAACTGAAGAAGACCTCCATTATGACAGCACTCTTCCCCTCAAAAAACATCGCATAACAAAAAATAACACAATCAAATCTAAAGACACAAACCAAACCAAAATGGGGACCTCATTAATAGTACATTAGTCAGAAAATAACTCCTTCTCAAGCAATGGAATAAGATCCTGTCACCACCATCATATAAGAACTCATGAACCAGATCAACCAAAACACCCATAGATAGCATAGAATGTAACGTCATCCCTGGTTCACACCATCTAAAACTTGCACTCGGAATGTCACCACTCCACTGATAGAAACCATAAGAAGTTAAAAGATTAGGGTGAGAAGATGAATAAGATGTGAAGAGGTTCTCCAAATATGATCTCTCCAACACTACCACTGGAAAAAACCACACCACGAACATGCCGAGTGAAGTGTTGAGGTTAGATTCAGTTGAACCATGATGGCGGGGTGGAAGGTGACAGCGAGGGAAGACCATGTGATGTGAATCCCTTTATAGACTCATCCATCCTTCAAAAAATCTTTTTTCTTATGAAGGGTTTTATATTTTATTAAAAACTAAACCTTGGAATGTTTAATGATTTAAATGAGTTTTTGTTTAATGCCTTAAAATTAAACCTTAAATGGGGTATATATCTTTGGCCCTTTAGTAAGGTTGGTTTTAAATTTTCATGATTGTTTCCTTGAAATGGGAACATGGGCATTACTCGTAGGACACATATTTTATAACTCAAACCTATATGGAAATCCTTTAATAATAATAAACACAGTTTTTAGTAATGATTTCTTGTAGGGATACCACCTTATTTTTCAATAATGGGTTAACTCGAGGTATGTATAATCCTCAAGACCTTGAGGATATTTTTAGATAATTGTGATTTTTTCTATGTGAGCAGTGTTTTTCAGGTACCATATTCCTATATTGGAATCTTGGTTTGTAAAGTGAAACATATGTCTATACTGGTGGTTGTGCGGTAGTTTGAACCTTTTTAATGGCATGATTATTTTTTAACACCCAATTCCAGTAGGTTAGACATGCATAGGGAATGGTCAGCTACTTAGTAGATCATGTGTCCCTTTCTATTTCTTACTCATTAGTTTGGGATACCCCAGGAGGTCGTTGTCCTTTTTTAACATTGTATGGGGTGGTGAAACTCTTTTCTTGTTAATTATTTGAGCTATAAAATACATGAATGTATAGGGTTGATAAGCCTATGGATAGTATTAGGTATTCTTTTCTCCACATGAATCTTTTGAGTATTATACGTTGATACACGTTATACCAATTGTGTTGTTTCAATGATACATCAAACCATTTGAGCTTTCTTTAACCATTAATTCCTTGAGAAACTAAGCTTCGATCACTGGTTATATCTAGTGTACACTGACCTAAGTGTTATTAGAAATTTTTACTTGCCCAAATTTATGAGATGATTTTCAAATAGGATCCCTTGTTTCGATAAATTGATTAGTCATTTTGGATTTTACACCTAATGTTATTGGGTGCATGGAAAAACCTTGGGAGGAAACATTATTCAAAAGTGAATCTAAACCTAGTGCACTTGTAGCAGCTATTATACCACTTCATTGAATAAATTTCTCACTAAATATTGTTGTCCATATCTAGGATTAGTATTCAGTGGTCGAATGAGTGTGTGTCGTGATATGAGATCATGTTTTTAATAAACTATGACTATGACACTCTTTAAGTGGGGAGCATCATATCATAAGTTTTGTAGAATTTACTCTTAGTAGAGGGAGTGAAACTGTGAAAATAGCATTTATAAATGATTTTACTTTCTTAAGAATTCCCATGTGTTTGGTAATATCCCATTTAATATGGTTCTTTCAAGAGATAATGATTATATTGTATTTGGTTGTGTGTACAACCATTGAAGACACAGTTGGTTGGGGATAGAGTAGGGTTTTTTTTATTGAGAAATCATGGGATTCCTTGAGTGGTAAAGGATTTATTTATTAGATAATGACGATGAATTGGTAGGTGAAGTCTAGATTACTCTAAATAAGTATCATAGTAATGATTATTCTAATATTCCTTTCCGTACTTGGGTTTTAATTGGTTCAAAACCATATCGAGCACTTCATATGTAGGTAGCATGAGTGTCTTGGATTCCTTTTGGAGGTCCTTTAACTACTCTTAGTGTACAATTATTTAGAGAAAAGATTTCCCCATATCTTGAAATCAACATGGGTATACTAAGAGACCATTAGTTATACACCATAATAAATATGAAAACTATTGATCTAGATAAGTGGTCTCTATCAAATGTTTTCACCAAAATCATGGTAGTTAGTGTGGAATAGTAAGACATGAGTGATACTTGGATTCCCAAGTAGTAACACCTTGGATAGACTCATGGATACTCACTATTTCATTAGAAATGAGTTCCAAGTGGATTCCACTTTAGGGTCCATCAATGTACTTGATGAGTGGATGTTTTGCATTTGTAACGATATCTCACTTATAATAATTAGATTGTGGTTGACTTTGGAAGAGTTCCATGGTTCTCGGTGCATGATTTCAAGGTCACCACAGTGTTATGTTAGCCTAAAATGGTTTGATTGAATGTTTCTGATCCATATTTTCTAGATCGTGTTTATACTCAAGCGTGTGTTGGGCCATGAAAACATAACCAAATTTTGGTCTTGAAAAATCATCGAAATTCATGTACAGAATTTAGTGAACATTCTCGACGAAAACATTAGGTTCCTTAGGAAAGGCATAATGTTTCAGGTTGTGATACACCAGCTATCGAAGATGATAATATTGATAAATTTTGGTCAGATGTGACTTTCCCTATCTTATTCTTGTTTCTATGTATACGGTTAGTAAGGAACTATTTCAGGTACACCACCAGGATATGTCGGGTGAGATTAAAGTTTCAACCAAGCTTTATAAAAAAAGGCAGTTTGACCTATAATTTTAATTTCAGTCGGGAGTCAACCAATTTTTTAAATATTTAAAATCATGCTAATAGAGTTGTTAGAGCTCTAGGGGCATGTTAAAATGAACAATTTTGATGGTGGAGATATTGTGACTCAGGATTGGTACTTTAAATCCTGAAACCAATGTCAGAAGAGAAATAGTCAAGGGGATTAGAGATATGACTATGTGATCATTTATTAGGTTATACATACCCAATTATGCTCTATATCAATGTCTATTTTAGAGTATAATCATTGTACTGAGTTTCTACATCTTATCTATCATAATCTAACGTGATGGTTGGAGGTGTGTTGGGTATTTGAAAGTGTGACCCATCCGTTTAGAAAAAAATTCATGACTTGGGTATTTCAGATGAGTTTTTTTTCTTCCCTAGTCCTTATTGGGGATGATATGTTATAAGGTGGGGGATACTATTGTGTTTCATGTTTTTTGACTAGATTAGATTCTATGGGAATATGAATTTTATCAGTTAATGGGAGGTTTGTTCTTTAAACCAAGTATCAAAATGTATATATGAGTTTAGGAATGCTCAAAAGTGTTAATCTTATACTTGGATAAAGTTATGAGAAGGGACTCAGGTGTTCTGTCATGTTTTGAGAGAGTAAGGATCTGAAACATCAGTATAGAGAAGGAAAGGTAAGTGCGTACAGTTTATCTGAAACCATGTGGCCCACCAAGTGAAACTGTGAGGCAGATTCAATGGAGCTGGAGGTGACACACTATTTTTTCTAACCATATGATAAGAGTCACATGATCATGAAACAAGATTCTAGTCTTGGATAGAGATGAAACACATAGTTTTCACATGGTTTCATGAAACATGGGTATGAACCGTGTGACCTCCCTCCTTATTCAGTAGCTCCAGCATGGTTGGCGCATGGTTTGTAAAACCATGTAGCCAAACCATGGGCCTCATTAAAGGGGTTGAATTTAACAAATTTCCCCACTAGAATT
Organism: Viscum album; assembly: GCA_963277665.1. Lineage (NCBI taxonomy): Eukaryota > Viridiplantae > Streptophyta > Magnoliopsida > Santalales > Viscaceae > Viscum > Viscum album. The sequence continues at coordinate 1,044,164,635 of OY728166.1, forward strand.
ATTTATTTATTTCTATCTTCTTTTTTCCTCTCACCCACACACAACACCTCCCCCATGTGAGCTCTTCCTCTCATGTCTTTCCATGGAAATATCTCCTCCATATGATGTCAGTTTCGAGCACCATTATTTTTGTTGGATAGATTTCAATAATTCTATAACACCAACTTACTCTTTTATTCATTTATATTCTCACCTAATATATTATCATTGTTCAATATAATTCACCCTATTTTCAGGGAAAATGTCCATTTCATTGATTTCTCTCAAACTGAATCGAATCAAACTTTGATATTGCACGCATGGGTCATCCATGATATATGGTAGGCGGTATATAACTTTTCTCTTCAATTCATAGTGTTTATACAACATTTCCTTGTTTTGTACACTGGAATCTCCTTGTGACTCCTCTTAAATGGGCAATTTAATTCGTAGAATGAAATATCTTGAATCAAGTAACCCTTTTGAATTGTGTTGACCTTGTTAATAATTTTGCGCCTCAATGAGGAACCTTTATTAAGGGTGCTCTCCTTGAATACATTTAATTAATTAATTTTTTTCTTATAAAGCATCTTGATGATGTGCTATATCTTTAAAGATATTAATGTGTTGTTTAAATGAAAGTGGGAGGATGTGACCTCCTCTATGTCAACCCTTAGATACAAAAACATTTTATAACTGGTAATGGACTTTATATTTTGGATATTTCTTGATGATTATGTACATCATGCATGTTATCATGTCTTCCTTATACTTTTCAATGTATGGTGTCATCTACTATGGGAAATCAACTATGCTCTATTACTCTTGTTCATGGCTTTGTATTCCTTGATAGTGGAAAGAACCACTTAATGAATTAAATGACAGGTCATGAGTTATTGAATGCTTACTACGTGGCCATTATTATTATCATTTATTTGACATGATTAGAGGGATTTCCCAATTGAAGCACGTGACTAGTGATATGCAATGATTCTATATATGTCCTCTTTAGTATTTTAAAAAATAAGGTGAATGCATGTATTAATTAAAAATTGGCCTTTACCTAGGTTCTTTTATGGAACCTAAGGATGAGCTCATAGGTTATCAATACATTATATTCCATGAGTGATACATGTTATATATTGTATGGGCTCACTGTGTGGTTTCTTACCTCTATATGAGCGATACAGGTTCTTGGGGGAGACTCATGGGTAGAATTAGTGGAAATATGGTTACACCATGCCACAAGGGATATTTGGACCCCTTTGTGAGATAACAGGGATAGGAACAGAGGGGGAATATTTTAATTTATGTAGAGAGTGATACATGGGATTACATTTATAGATTACCATGGAAGGATACATTGACATTTAGATAACTTTTATTCTCCTGGTGTGATACATGGGTTCCTTTATAAGGTCCACCACAGTAAATACCAATATGTGGTTATTTGAATTCAAGATTTACAACTTATTAATTAAATGAAAATTAGTAATTAATTATTTTAAAGGATGCTTCCACCAGGAAATATAACATGAATGGGTTCAGTTTCTCCTTGCTGCTTAATTATGATGACATGTTATTACATTATTTTCTATCTTTATTGGTTCACCTCAGTAAGATACATCCAGGATTTGGCTGAATCAGTTATGGTCAGCCAAGTTTCATGGAGGAAATAAAGCTTACTAGTTATGTAGATTTACTTATTTATTTTCATTTTTTCATTATACCTGCACATTTTTTTACATTATGTACATAGTCTGGATTATGTTTTAAACACTATAGGTGGTGTCCTACTGTGTGTATCTCACATTCTGGTTGGGCCGCAATAGAAATGGGGTACCATAGTAGATCCTTTTGTTCATAGGTCCAGGATTATTTGATGATTCTTATGTTGTTTTACTAGTGTAGGTGATTTATCATCATAGTACTGAGCTATTACTTAGGAATCTTCTGGGTTTAGCCTTTGGTATTTTTTTTATTTTTCTACACCATTATACCCTCGCTACTAGTCAGCACCCTCTTGTATATGGGGAGGCGCACATTAGGTCATGTGGAGACAGGTTCGACTACTAGGTTGCTAGTGAGTCGGGTAGGGGAACTATATCTATGTTTCAATTCATTAAAATTCAATGCACTACATCCTAGTCACATTATTTGAAACTATACAACAACACCATTATCACATGATGTTAAAATGTAGCCATGTCCTTTGAAATGAACACAGTACACCCTATGTATGATGTACGTGGGATGACACCTCACTTATGGGATTTTCCCTATGTATAAGCCTCAAACCATCCCTCATTATCAATCATTCCATGAAACAAGAGTCCATACCTCATAATGTTAAACTATATGTTCCAGTCCCATAATATACCTAAAATTGTGCACTCAGACTACATGGTTTTTAATCACTGTCTCCTAATAGGGTATGCAGGAAACCTTCTTAACGTCTAATCCTAACACACCTTCAACACCTCCCCAAGGTTCAATCCTAATCCACCAACATCGCCATTAAATCTAATTTTCATTCCCTTATAAGGAAACACATATGAACTCTGACAATCTTCCCCTACAACACATTCAACATTACCAACCATCCTTTCATCATAGTACTTGTAATATTTAACCAACTTCTGCCCACAATAAATTAGGCTTTTGACCAACCTATCTATACACCACATTAAATATTTGACTAATCTTTCCCCAAAAGACTTTAAACTTGTGATTGTGTCTCTATAAGACCCTAAAGTGATGACCCTGCTATATGCAACTGAACTATACCTCATGTAATGTACATGAGTTTATATAGGTAAAAATCCTTATAGTATTTAGCCCCCTTGCGAAAATTACCTAGTGGTTAACATAGGATTACTTGGATTATAAACCTACTTTTCCCCACACATGATATCAAATTGAATTAAAAATATGAATACTTTATAGGCTCCCATCACCCCAATTTCCTTAGATTTCTAGATGTTTTCAACATTATCATCATATCCAACTATAGCTATATGCCTTGTCATGATATAGGTAGTGAAATTCACCCGCATCCACCCCAAGACGATGTCAGAGACAAGATTCTTAAACATTACATAATAGAAATAATGGGGACCAAGACTAGGCAACGAGCTCCAAAAAGGAATCCATGGATGGAGGAACTAACATAAAATCATCATATTCTGATGATGGAGTCGATATCATAAAACATGGTGATAAAGGCCACCCACATTTGGAAATAATGAATGTGGAAAAACTAAATAGTCACCCTAGAGGAGGCATAAATAATACATCGATGATAACCACTTTAAAAGAGGCTAAGAAGAAAAATTAAATCCCTACATCTAACTCACTACATTAGAGGAAAGTTTCTGAATCAATTGTGAACCTGACGTGATACTATTCCACTTTAACCATGAGTGGATCATTAATATTGGATACAACAAGATTTGGGCATTACTAGATCCAAACATTCCATATCAGGATTCACTAAAACAAATGGTGGTCCCAACAATAGATTGTTCTCCTACACATAGGGTCCAATGAAAGATGTTGGGAATCATTGATAAGATACATCGTCGACATGGGTCCTTCATCCACCTTGTAAAGAATGGATAACATAGGGTAAATTGGGAATCTAAATCATCATACATATGTTGAATACTTATTTCATGCATGATACTACATTTAATCATCCAAAAACATTAAAAAACTCACCACCAATAGGAACAGGGGAAGGAGAATTAGTATGGCTGAAATCCCTCACAACTGCGGTCCTACCAACACATCCACTACTTATATATCTACATGGAATCCTTGACAAATATACCCCCTGATATTGTTTAGTGGATTATCAATGACACATTGCGTCATTGTTAAAAATAGGGAGGGGTCATCTCAACCATGTATATGGCCCCATAGGACTCAAATTCCTCATCACCACACCAAATCCACATCCCCCAAGGTTCAAACAGGGGGAAGAACCCCCTTGTTACAATGGAAAATAATATCATGATCCTCTCCTCTGTTCAGTCTAAATAGATATCTCCCATGTGCAATGGATGTAGTGAATGCTCAGGTTACACACAATAATAATACCACTAGATATCCACCATGGAGGGATCTCACATGGCCAGGATGACAATGTCGATCGGATGGATAGGATAATAAACTAGATGATCGTATCCCTACTTCACCATCCCTAGTCTAGAACACCCTAAGGTGATGATAGGGGTAGGTCACAAACTCTTCCCAATAGGTGGTCTCTCTATTAACATTTATGGCCCTTTACACTAAAAATTCACCTCATCTCTCCCCTTAGGACTCCTATTAGGGGCCTATTTTTACCCAAGTTGGATCAAGACACCATCCACCTACCAGATAGGTTGGGTTAACTCTTCCCATAATGGACACCACCAGCAACCATTATTGTCCACCACATGGTGAATAATTTCACCACATAAGTTCTCCCCACATAAAATCCATATGAAATGAACATTATCCCTATGATAAAAACCATCTCTTCCCTCAACATCCATCCTAGAGTAGGAGGGAATACAATCAATGATGTGGCCATACTCACAGCATTGGCCTCGGTGCATGCAGAATAAATATGTATGTCCCTCATAAGATTGTTCTTAGTGAACTCCCACACTACCTGAGGTAGGAACAAGGGAAATGGAATGTATTCATCGACCTATTAATCTCTAATGGGATAGAAGGATCGATGGACACAACTCCACCCACACCATTAGAACTGGGGGAAGAATCTCTTCGATTGAGGCTAATAATCCATGAATTTTAGGTCTATAAGTTCCCCAAATAACACAACATGTATACTCATATAGAAGATATTTTGGCCTATTTCTATGGATTCTCTATGCAACCACCCCCAATTTCATCATCTTACATCCTCTCAACCACCACCTTGGAAGTATGAGAGATGTTGATATCTGAATTAGCGCCCTCAAATGATGTTCAACGCTCCAATGATGTTCATAGGGATTATTTATTTCCCCATAATTAGGAATATATAGATAAAAAATCCTATATGGATATGGTAATTATTTTAGAACCATCTTTATAAGATACACCAATCTTCGAAGGATGATTGACCCATGCAACACCCCCTATGCAAAAAAATTTAGCACTAGAGATTGTATGTGTCACTTCCATCCATAGATTCTATGTCAATTCTAATCAGGGATTTTGAATATCAGGAACAAAAATCTCTTCTGGAAAATAAGTGGGAGGAAGACTTCTAGAAGATTCTAGCCATAACCCAACTATCTGATGTGTTTTGGCCAACTGGAACCCTACGTTTCATCATACCATAGTTCCTCACTAAGGGCCAAGAAGACTGCTTCAACTAAAATATCTGGTGATGTACCACTATATTTTGTATCACCATCTTTCAAACCTAGGAATCATTGGGATCCTTGATGAAATACATATATAATGTCTGAGGGTTGACATCACAATGCTCTCAGTTGATATGTTCCTTGATTCATACGGATACTGATAGAATGTTTAGTGAACCTATATCAGGAGCCTTTCCATGCCATAAAGAGTCATGTAAAATTAATATGAACATTTATATACCCTAGTTTTGGAGACATATTATTTCCTACACTTTATTCCCCTTCCTATGTAACAATGATATTTTCAGACCAACCAGCCCACTGATAATGAAATCCCACTCCACACAATTTCCATTGTGAACATATCATGATCAATCCAACGGATCATCAAAGAAACTGGGATAATAAAATGGGTAATTATGGAGAATCCCCACCCAAATGGAGTTTCAATATTAAGTAGATCCTCTGATTTATGTTCACACTCTTCAGCGATGGCACATGTTGGGCCTAGGGAATAACCCCAATGAGGTGTTGTCACCTTCCTATAGGAATCTCAATAAAGTAAAAGGGGACACCAATGAAAGTTTCCCATAAAATTCCACTAAAATATAGAATCTGATCCCACAATGGTAACCACACTCTAGGAACATAATGGATACAATATAAATGCCACTGAGCTCCTTGCCTAGAAGTGCCTTAGGTGATACATTATCTGGGGGAAATCGTCATTCCGATAGTTAGATATCCATTAATTCTTTCCTCAAAACCCTGGGTCGAGAAAAGTTATCCTCTAGATCCAATTAGGATGGAAGATGGTGGCACTACCTATAAACCATTGTATAATCCACCTACCCTAGAATAACAATGTTTCTTCCCTCATTAGGAGCTTAATAACAAGGCCTCATGAGCCAATAGACCAGTTCGATCTATAGAGACTATTGATCATCACCAAGATGATGTAATATATACCCTCACTACCTATCTTGAAGCTCTATAAATATAGAGAGCTAAAATCCCACTAGGGTGGAATCAGCGTCCATTATTGGAGGACTAGATTCAACCACCTACATAATTCAACAATCCAAGATTCGCCCCGTTCAATGAAATGGTGGGTTTTCTACAACACATGACCCACTTCGTCCCATGATGTATCTTGGTTCTTAGAAACCCTGAATACTATGAGCCTTCCATGATTTGATGTTTCATCCAGACCTTGGAGGAATCTATCTTTATTTGATACATTCATCTCACTCTGGGACCCATCTCCATCAAAGAGGATCTCCATAGGCAGTTCCTCTATTAGTTCATCCTCAACATCCACAAGACCAGTATTGTTTCCTCTCTAAATGCAAGAATATACCTAATGAGTGAGTTTTTGAATTCAGTTCCGGATGGAAGTGGCTCACATAATCCTTTAATATATGACATTATAAATAATAACTACTGATTTTGTGTGTGTATAATGTCAACTATGAGTTTGTCCCTACACTCATCTCCCTTAGATAATTAGGTGAGATTCAAAAAATATCTGAATGGGATCAATATCAGGAAGATTCCATAATTTTTACTAGACAATGGTCATTCCAATTATCTATACCAACTATTTTGTAAAAACCAAGGAAGGAGGAAATATATTCTATCATATACAATGATTCCAAACAACCAATATTCCTATAAGAACCTTTATTATACATTCCCCTCTAAGAACATCTTCTTCAAGCACAACCTCACCAAGAAAATGCTACTTAAGCCCACCCTGTCTATTATAAGAACCCAAGATTCCCTTAAAAATGTATAAAAATAATAAATTATCCTTAATGTATGCATAAGTATCAAGGTATTTCATTTATGCATTAGAAAAGGATATCCTAAAGTTTCCATAATGTATGAGACCCTAAGAGGCTAAACTCGCTGACCATTCCAACTATTTCGAGTACCAAATGGTCGTCAGGCACACCATCAAGGTGTGTATCATCTTTAAAGATTGTCTCTAGGACCATGTATATTGTGTAATAGTCTATATTTGTAATGTACATGCATAGGTAAAACATGTCTCTATTGACCACAATAGTTGCAATGAAGACTATAGTGAGTGGTAACAGGCACCGAGTCGAGGTGAATTAGAGTATGATGACTGGATTTCCTACAAGGCAGTTCCACATGACCAAGAAATTATTTGTTCCCACTTAAGGAATCCATCACCCCTTGATGAAACAATATCTATTATATCTAACACATCTGCATCACAACCTTCCAAATCTCAAATGAATAACCATCAATAGTGTTTTTTCAACTAGATTCTACCATTGATGGTAAATTTATCCAGAAAACATGGCGAATTCATGCATTAGGAATTGGGAGTGACCCATAGAATTCATCTACTCCTAGAATACCACACAAAATAAATGATATAATATTACTTTAGGAATGCTTCTAGGTTGGGGTACCACTACCTATACTCAACGATGGGGAACACCATACATCCTCTTGGGAAATTTTAGTTGATTCCATCAAAGAGGTGTGGACATCAAGAAAAGAAGAATGAAGTCTGAGACAATGATCCAAAAGAGGTTTTTAGGCCATTAAGACCCAAAAATAGGCATTATATAGAGATCAGAAGGCATAACCCTCGATGGATGTTTTTTCTTGTACACCTCCATAACAGACTATATTGGTTGATCACACAACTAAACCACCACATAATCATGTTCAGCCACAGTAGAACAAAGTTCAACATTAGTTGTATACTGCTCAGTCTGAATCGAATAGTTAAAAGTTGAACATTTCCAACACCATTTGGTCCCCAACAAGAAAATTATCTAATCCCACTATGATACCTTCTAATGAGATACAATTTTTATGAAGAAACACCCCCCATATAGAAATATAATGTGTTGAAGCACCTTAATAGTCTCCATATGAGACTATGGATCCTTGTCACACTTTCCCAATCAGTGGAGACGAATGAATCCCCCTATAATTCCATGAAGATCCCTCTATAGTTTGATATTGTGGTTGCTTCTTCTACGTCCTACCACGCATAGGGCTCTGAGTAGGAATAATTCAAATCCAACATTTTCTTATTTGTAGCGGATGATGGTGCCACATTCCAAGGGAACCTTAATCTATTCGGTATCACGGTCTAGTTTGATGGAATAAAAATACATACAAATATATTGTGTATTATCTCTAGTATCAATCTCATTTCATCATAGAAACTCAACATGTTAGGGATCACAGAAGTAGAACTATCCCCCTCTAACCAGACAATTTAGGGGTATGACAGGAGCAAGAAAATCCATGCAAAAAGATCCAAATGATTACTTCATTTGTTCTCATAGTATAAATAATTTAATTTTTAGTAGTCTCATAAGAATATTCCTATAACAGCCTATTGGGAAGGCCCTAGATCCATCTTTAAAAACCTGAGACCCACACTCTAGGATCTGGTGCAAAAAACATGATATATATTTTCTTTATAAAAAGGAAATTTAAAATATACATTCCATTATATATCCAAATATAGTTTTTGTTTTTTGTTTTGTATAATTATGAAAAAAATTAAAATATATCATAGTTTAAAAAAAATAAAAAATATTTGTTTTACCTCACTCTCCCAAGCTGCATAATGAAACAAAGCACCTTTGAAACTTCTAATGATAATGTGAAAAGCATGTTATAATGTGAGGTGTGCATAAAATTTCCCAATATGGGTTTTCAAAATCATAGTTAAAATACTTTTATAAATACCATAAATACACTTTTAAAAAAATTTACTAAGTATAAATCATTTGATACAATAAATAATTTTCCAAAATATTGCATTGTTGTTTTGAAAATTTAATAACATGAAGTATTTTTCAAAAAAATTATAAGTACATATAACATCGAAAAACTATTTTCATTTCAAAGTACAATATCCACTGAAATATATAACTGGATTTGTCGTTAAATATTTAAAACATTTATTTAAAAATAATAATTTTAATTAAAGGAATTGATACTTTCAAACCCTTACAATTTCCATGAGGCCACTAGTAGTATCACCTTAAGGAAAATTTCCCCGTTGAGTTCATGGGTTCACTCCAAATTCCTCATCATTACATTTGATACCCATGCATCAAGTATTATAATAAATCATTTTTATAGGGTTTGGTTTTTACATTTTATTTATAATAAAATATCCTTTTAGAATCTATACAAATTACTTTAAAAATAAAATAATTTTATATAAAATAATATTTTATAGAATAAAATATCAAGGAAACATAATAAATGTTAAGAGAAATCCATATTTCACAATTAATGCATAAAATAATAGATATAAATAAGGGGTAAAAATTTAAGAATTTCTTTTAATAAAATATTATGGAATGTCGATATTAATAGTAGTGTATGGCCATATCTGTAAACATGATTAACAACCATATGCCAAAAATGACATTTTTTCATAAAATGATCACTATAAAATTCACATGGAATATATAAAAAATATTCTTTAAATAAACTTTTCTTAGAAAGTGATTTAAAAAATAAAACATTTTAATCAAAATTAGTGTTTTTTCAAAATTAAAAATGGAAAAATAATTTGAAAAAAATAATTTCCCTTATGGATGGATTTTGAAAACATTAAAACATATGTTTCTTAATAAATTTTATCCCTTTATAGCAAAAAATATAAGTTTCATTATGTAATTCACTTGAAAAAGTGTTTTGCAAACATGAAAGATTAAATTTGAAAAAACAAATTCCCTTTCCTTATGGGATTCTACCTTAAGCTGAGACTTAAGAAAGCCTAAACAATGGTTTATTTCCCACTTATAGGGTAGGAATGTGAATCTATAATAAGAGATAAAAAAAATTATATCCATGTGAGGGGAAATAATGGGTTGTATAGTCCTTTTCCAAAAAGTAAGGTGGTATTTATATATAGCATTATTTAATATTTATTTTTATGTAAATAATATAAATGAACAAACTCTTTTTGTCATTTAACAAAACTAGGGATTTGAAAAGATCATAGTTTCAATGAAATTCCCATAAAATACAAAACTAGGGTTATGTATTTGGATTTTAGCCATTTTATATCCTATAAAAATAAAAATTTGAATGTAAAAACAGTTTGAGTTTAATCTAGATTGCAGAGAAAGTTGAATACTGGTCTTATTGTTGAAAGTGGATATATATATATATATACACACACTTCATTACTAAAAATGGAATATCCGGATGAATTGAAAATCTAAAACAAATTGTGGGGGACTACTTGTTATTAAATATAATAATCGATGGTGTGTTTATATATATACTTTTTAATATATTTTTAATTATTTTCTCAAGTTTCATCATGAATCATCCTTTAATCTAGTAACAAGGCCGATATTGTTTTCATTAAAACAGGTTCTGGTAGATTGAGATAATTATTTATAAAATTTAAAGAGGCTGATGTGAATGGTGTGAGGATGACATCACTATAAACTAAAGAAATAAAACTGTATTAATTTCATATAGGGTGATAGGTTTTTATAGTTTCCACTTTCAATGTTTGTTAGTTCTAAGGTTTTACGGTCCTATTGTCAAAGAAGGAAGACAATAGTGAATGAGGGTAATGTCAAGCTTTAACCATAGGCCTTTTGAGGATATAACTAGCATTTGGAGAAGAGGAATAAGAATAAATTAGCATGGAAAGGTTTGACAGGGATGTTTAAGAGATACACTCCAATGATTAGAGGATTTTTGTTGATCAATTCAAACATTAACGATATAAACAAAACAATTTTAGTTAGGTGAATTGTGTACTGTATCACACATCACTGATCAAAAAATGTTGTGTTGTGTTCTCTCGTATATTATAACTGGTCACATTAGAAATATGTGCTAAGGAACTTAGGGATTAGAATCCAGGAACACTTACACATACATACCCATAAAGGTTGTACCACCCTATTATACATTCCACCTAGAACCCTGTGGGTGCTATACACCCACTTGCATACACATATATAGCCTATCACACCTATCTACCACTATGCAACCAAGTGGGTTGACCTGCGTCCCACATGGTTAACATGTGGTCCCACATGTTTGGCTGATCTGGTCCATAGTGGACTCATAATTGGACCCTTTTATTATATTTATACTTTGTAAATAACGTAAAGGTAATTAAATTAAAAATTTTATAATGATCACATTATCATATTATAAATGTGTTTCTTTAAATAGAATATTCTCCTTCAAACCTCAAATATATTTTTTAAGGTAATAATTTTATTAATACATGATATAATATTTTAATTTTAATTTTAAAATCTAATGATTAATAAGATTATAATTATAATGAATAATACATGAAAATATTAAAAATTTTATTAGGCCTTTTCAATATTTAAAATTAAAAAATATGTTTTTCCAAATTAATAATAGAATAATAATTATAAAACTATACTTTTTCATAAATATCATTTCTAATATTCAAATTTATTTTTTTATGAAAATAACTTTTAATTTATAAAATAAGATTAAAAGGACTTGTAATGTTAATGAAATCATATATAATCATATTATTGAGTTCAAAAATATTTTATCTTGTTTAAATTATGAAAATTATTTAAAAGATATAAATATATTAAAATTTTAATATATTTCCATTGAAATGGAATTTATATTTTCGAATAAAAGTATTATCCATTGAAAAATAATATAAAAGTAATATTTCAATTATTTTAATATTTTACCATAATTTTTAAAAGAAATTGTCATTCACTATAGAAATGTATTTAATTTTATGGAAAATCCTACCATATATTGTTTCATTTAAGTAACAAATCATTTAATAAAAAATTTATTAAAATAAAGATATTTATTTAATTCTTTTAATGTTACAACACCCACCCACACCCTTAAAGTAATTGTTCCCTCACCAGTATTTTGACATACTTAAGGAAATTCTATATATTAATCATCAAAATTTAGGAAAACTAAGATCACTAGATTTATATATGATTTAAAGTCTCCTAATATATAATTACATTGATCCTTACAAAATTATCTGTTAAATTATCCTTAAATAAAAATTTTCTTATATCCAATTTTTTCTAAACCATTGCTCTCATACCAAACGGCACGGCCCAAGACCATCACTCAAAAATCCGGTGATAATAACTTGTTGTATATTTTTTATAAAAAGTAAAATAAAATTATATATCCCATTTACACATCAAAATATCAATTAAGTGTTGGTTTTAGAGGATTAGGAAAATCCATACAATATATTGGAGTTTAAAACAAGTTACAAACATTTATTTTAATTTTTTAAATCAAGATCATTAATGTAACAAAACACCTTATGAAAATCTCATGAGACTATGAGACAACATTCTAAAACATAGGATGATCATAGAATTTCATATTATGTAGTTTTAAAACTATGGTTAAAATCCTTTTATAAATACCATAGAAATACATTGAAAAACATTTATCAAATATGAAAAATTTTAAATTAAAATTTTTTCCCCAAAATTTAGCTTTTGGGATTTTTAAAATATAATCTTTAGAAGTATTGTTCAAAACATTTAAAAAACATAACAATTTGAAAATCAAATTTCATTTCAAAATATAAAAACCTTTTAAATATATAATTGTATCTCTGCTTAAAGCGTGAAATGTTTTCATTAAAATAATAATAAATTTAATGGAAATATATTATGCCAGGAAACCCTTAATAAATCCATGAAGAAAATGGAAATGTCGAAATTAGGAAAATTTCCCCTATATGTCCATGAGTTCACTCTTCTTTCTTCACCATCACACTCGATATTAAAGTGTCATGTTTTATAAAAAAATATTTTTGGGGTTTTATTTTCCCATTTTATTTCCACTAATATAACCTTTTAAGAACAATATATATTCGTTTCAAATGGAAATTATTTTATATCAAATTTCCTTTAAAAATGAATTTATGAAAACAAAAAAATTGTTATGATAAATCCATATTTCACAATTAATACTTACAATAGAACATAAAGGAAGGAATAAAACATAGGTAGTTTATCTTCATAAATTAATAATTTAATTCCCTTGTTAATAATTGAGAATTTCCATATCTGTTAACATGATTAACAACTATATGGTTATTATGAAATTTGATACATACAATGATAATTATAAAATCCACTTGGAAATTATAAAAATAATTCTTTAAATAAAATATTTGTAGAAAATCTATTTGAGTAAGAAAAATGTTTACACATAATTAGGGTTTCATCCGGTAAATATAAATGGAAAAAGAATTTTAAAAACATAATTTCCCTTATGGATGTATTTTTCAAATATTAAAATATATTTTTTTTAATAAAATACATATTTAACTTATAATAATAAAATATAATATCTGAGATATGATTCAATTTAAATGGATTTTATAAATGTGAAAACATATTTTTTTTTAAAAAAAATCCCTTACCTTTTGGACATGAGTTTATGCTGATACTTAGGAGAGATTCAATAATTGTATTTTCCCACCTCTAGTGTAGAAATAAGAAGATAGAAAGAGAAATAAATAAAATGGGGGATAACCGGGATAGGGAAATGATTGATCCTTGTGTGTATTTATCAAAAAAGTAAGAATGGATTTATATAGAGAGTCCTTCACTATTTAATTACATTTAAATAATACAAATAAAAAGACTAATTTTATCATTCAACTTTACATGGGATTCGAAGAGATCCTAGTTACAATGTAATTCACCTATAGTACCAACAATAGGATCTATTTTATCATTTCATTCACTTAATATCCGAAAATAAATAAATTTTAATGTCCAAGAGTTTTGAGTTTCTTCTGGTTTTTAGAGTAAGAAGAAGAATAGTCTTAATGTTGATAGAGAATATATATATATACATATATAATTCATCGCTTCAAATGGAATATCTTGATGAATATAAAATATAAAATTAACTACGGGGGATTCCATGCTTTTAAATATGATTGTCACGGGTGTGTTTATATGTATATATATTTGTGTGTGTGTGTGTGTGTTAATGTGTGTGGGTGTTAAATCTTGTTTCAATTGGTTTCAGGAGGAACTTCCTGAATCTTCTGTTAAAAGAGAATTATTTTCGATATTTTTGACCTTTCAATATTTTCTAGTGTCTTTAGATAATTATTTATTAAATTTCATGATGTTTATTTGGATGGTGTGAAGATTATATCATTATAAACTGAAGGAAACTAGTCGTAGTGACTATGTGTAGGTTGAGATAATTTTGTGGGGTCTATTTTTTGGTAGTTCAAAGGCTTTTTGAGCCTTTTGTTGAAGGAGACCGATAGTTGTTAATGTGGTTAAGGTCAAGCTTAGGCCATAGTCTCAATGAGGATGGAGCTAGCATTGAGAGAAGAGGAAGAAGATTGTGTCAGGCTACTAGGGTTTTAAGGGAGGTTGAGGATGAACAATAGGGAAATCAGATGTTTTTAATTGATTGAATTGAATGATGTTGTTATAAACAAATCCTATTATTTCATATGAACAATTTCCTATATCGCACATCCCACATCATAAAAACAATTATTTGGGGCTTCCATATATTAAAACCTCTGACATTAGTATTAAGTGCCAAGGCATTGGGGGGGTCAACACCTTAACACACTTACACACATACACATAGGCCATTCCACCACATTGTGTGGTAACCGAGTGCACTGTGGGCATTATAAACCCACTAGGATGACCATGAATTGGAACTCATACCTCTCTGTCACTATGCAGCCTATCTGGATGACCATCCTACCACGTGGTCGACCTATAGTACCAGATATGGGACTGCAGAGGCTCCCTAGTCAACTTATAGTTAGATAATTCTTTTTTATATACACATATTAAGTTACATAAAGGTCATTAAAATACAAATTATATAATTTTCTCATCATTTTATTATACATTTTACATTTTAAATAGAATATTAAACATCATACTTGAAATATTTTTTTAATAATCTATCACTTCTCTTAGTACATGATATAAAATTTTCAATGTTAATTGTAAAAATTATAGATTGATATTGTTATACTTAATATGAGTAATACATAAAAATATTATAATTTTAATTAATCCTAATAATTATATTAAATTTTAAAACAATAAATTATTCAAAAATATTAATATCATAAAAATTTGAAAACTTTTATTTTCCATATATTTACTTTCTAATAATCACAAGTATTTTTTATTGGAATGACTTTTAATTTTTGAAATAATTTAAAAGAAATTATTATGTAAAAGTAAATAATATCTCCTCAAAATATTGAGTAAAAAAATATTTTTTCATTTTTAAAAATAAATCATTTTTAAAAAATATAAATATATTAATATTAATTATATTTTAATTGAAATAGTATTCAAATTTTGAATAAGAATATTTTCCCTTAAAAAATAATAAAAAAATAAATATTTATATAATTTCAATATTTTATCATAATTTATAATCAAAATTGAAATTCCATATAGAAAAGCATTTAATTTTTTGTTAAATCACATTTTAGAATGTTTTATTTATTGAAAAATCATTAAATAAATAATTAATTATAATAAAATCATTGCTTGAATTGTTGGGATGTTATTCCATATGCATGTGGTCGTCCCTTTTTCATACCATTGGTCAATAAAATACTTCCTCGATGCTCAATTAGGGGTACTCCAGGGTGACACTTCTCCCTTAAACTGTTGTGAGACTCACTGCATGGATGTTGGGTTCTGAGAAAGGGGTGAAAATAGTTTTAGACTGATGGGGTCAAGCATGTAAATGCCCTCAATGATTTTACCCCTACTATAATAGATCCTTGGGTGGATTAGAAAGACAAATTCATTATGTCGATCTACTATTTGGAATGAATGACCCAATACCTATGGAGATGCTTCACCATCTCTAGGAATGAGTGATCACAAATAGCCTTGTTTTCCTACATATCATATGCTCAAATAATTTTGGTAATCCCTACCCCAATGGAATACCTATAAGTTCACCCCATAGACACTAATAATAGGCATCATCACATATTTCGGAAGGTAGGATTGACTCAATGGTTTTCAACTCAATATCAATGCTTTGATATTAAAGGAGGATCGTGATGTCATAAACTGTGTGGGATTGGATCATCATCTTTAATCACCACAGTCTCAACAACAAAAGAGCCCCTTATCAAGGATTTGGCCTATACCAGAGTAGATTCTAATTCCATGATAGAATCCTCAACTCTAGTGGATTCTCCTCCTCCCATGGACTCTCAAATATAAGACGATGAAGATGATTTGGATAGTTTCGCTTCAGTGTTTCAAGAGGGTATCTCCATCACCGTCGATGATATAACCTAGATGATTCTAAACCTAGAGGAAGACCCAAGGCTATCATTAATTAGTGAATCCATGCCTATGAAGGTGAAGAAATTTTATATGGATTTACAAAAATATTACCGCGAAATGTTCACCTCATGATATAGCGAAATTATAGGACTCGATCCCAACGTTATCATTTATTTCCTTAGCTTCACAGTAGGGCATCGTGGCTTCATGTATCCTCCCAAGAAGATGAACCCTTCTAATGGTGGAATGTCCAATGATTAAGTGGAAAAGGTAATCAAATACATCTACATTTGGGAGGTTCTGTTCTACTTATGGCTGGACAACGATGACATACTCATAAAGAAGAATGGGAAGATTATAGTTTTCATCGACTTCTAACACAACAAAAACCACTACATGAAGACTTAATTTCCCCTTTTAGCGGAATAAATATAATCAATGATATATCTGGTTTTTAGGACCTCTCTTTCATGAATGATTACTCTTTTCATAATTAATTCGGAATGAAATTTGAGGATAATGAATCATTTACAATAAGAGATCCCAATAACCTTCTTTTACAGAGTGATTCAATTTTATTTGAATAATTCTGGAGCTAACTACCTTTGTTATACACACTGTATCTTCATAACAATCCTAGGGATAGTGGTGGAATCTTATATGGATGATTTGGTGGCTAAATCCCACATATATCAGAACCATATCGAGGACCATAAGAAAGTTTTAAACTTCAATATCTTCCACCATGTGATGATAAAACCCTTAAAATTCACATTCGAGTTTATCACAAGAAAATTTCTTATCATTGTTGTTAGATATATAGGCATAGAGATCAATCTATATAATATCAAGACTATCATCTAGATTCCTACCCCATCAAACCTTTTGGAGTAGTAGGGACTACAAGTCTATATAACATATATTTTAAAATTTATTTCAAATATATAAAGATGGTGTATGTCTTTAAAAAGGCTTATGAAGAAATAAAACATATGGAGTGGGTAATGATTTTTAGGATGCACTTGAATACATTTAACCACATTTGATATATCCTTTAGTCTTAATTCCACCTATCTCACGAAAGACTCTCGTCCTTTTTGTGACTAGCATTGAATGGTCCCTAGGAACCCCTATAGCCTTTCAAAATAATGAGTGCATGGAAAGAAACATATATTATCTCTATAAAATACTTCTTGACATGGAGACCCAATATTCTCTCATCAAGAAGAGTGTCCTCACCCCGGTCTTCATAGTTCAGAAGATGCACCTGTACTTGCTACAATATGATATATAGTTGGTATCTCATATCAACCAACTAAATTATATTCTCAGCCTCCTTATATTGATCGGATAACTAGAATATTGGCCTATAATTTTATAATAGTTCAAATTCAGGTTTTTTTCGAAGAAAGATATCTAGGGGATGTAATTGGTAGATTTCCTACCACAATTATAACCCTTAAAGAAATCTCTAGGGATGTTGATTTACAAGATGAGTCCATCCTCTCCATGAATCACACTACTCAATGAAGGAATATGCATTTCATTGGGAATTACCATACGCCAATCAGAAGATGGTTGAACAACACCAAAATCAATAGGGCGTGCCTTTGGATTATCTTTATCAATCCCACAAATGATTTATTTGTATACTCATTACTATGATAATAATTTTACACAAAAATGTGGCTAAGTACTAGAATATTTTCACCAAACTCAATCCCACCCTCGAGATTGATTTCCTCAATTTTCATGAAATGGGAGACTGTGAGCTAGACATCTAGCAGATCAATGGAGGCAATCTCCTTATGAAACATGAACTCATTCCCCTACTAGAATGGAATCCTATGTTGATGGCCATCTTCCACTCGTAGTTATAAGTTACTCATGTTCCTCAATCACGGAATGAATGAGATGATGATTTTGTAATCTTGTCCTTGTCTCTTAGAGATCCCTACCAAGATGACAAAATAATTCATGTGGTGCATTGATGGGTCATCACCCCTTTCACATCTAATGGCAATGACTGACAAATAAATCAGATATTCTATGAAACATCTACATTAGTTCCCTCAAATTCCTTGGAAGTTGAAGAAACACCTGATTGGATAGATCCTTTCATTGAGTATCTATGCCATGTAACTCTTTTGTATGACTGAGATGAGCATATTTGAATTCGTCAGGGTGTAGAATACAGTAGTAAAAATAATTCATTTTTATGTCGGGTTTTGTTTATTTTTTACATCAGTAAATAGGCAGCATTGTTATGTGGGACATTTTAAATAATTTTATATTTCCAGTTATAAATAATTTATATTTTAAATAGTTTTTGTGAATGTTTTTCACATTGGTTTTTAAATAACTCAGAAGGAAGAAACCTTTTCATGTCATTTATTTAACAAATGACGTGAAAGAGAGAAAGAATTAAAATTTCAAATCAACTATTACATAATTAACATTAAATAAGGATAAAATTCATCTTTTATATCAATTATGTATATGACTAACATGAATGATCTTTCGAGAAACCATCTTACATTGTAGTTTTATAAAAGAATCGACTTGGAAGAAGGTTTTCAACATTTGTAACCAAAAAACTGATGTGAAAAATAAACTTTTTTAAATAAATACTATCCAACATACCTTCTCCATAAAAAATAAGTAGAATCACAAAAAATATAATAAAACAATAGCAAACATGCATAAAATTCAATTACACTTAAAATTTCATCTTTTAACTTACACTATATATAACAAACAAAAAAATGAATCGAACCTGTGAAATGGTTTTCCCATTAATTTTGTATGTGCCTCAACTCATTTTCACTATAATGTTGAGGTTGACCTAAAAGAAAAAAATTATAAATAAAACATTTAAGTTGTATTAATGTTGAATAAAATGAATGTTATATCAAGAAAAAGTTTATAAATAAATATAACCTTATTAAACATTGAAAGTGTCCATGTTGAAATTATTTAATACATAAATCTTAAAACATAGTATCTATAATCTTGGTCTCATTATTGTTTAATAAATTTATTTCTAAAATAATTTATCAATTCTAAATAACATTTATAAGTAATATATCCAATATTTAATAATTTAAAATGAAAATTCACCTTTGATTTCTCATATATGATCTTGGTATTCTTCTTTCATGTGGCCTCTCTTTAGAAATCACATTCTCTATTTGAAAATAATATTAATAAAATAAATTTAATTCATTATAATATATAAGATTATTAAAATACTCAAACATACATGTTCAATAAATTCATAAAATTTTCCTTCATTTCACCATGGATCAAGCATAACCAGTACAGTGTCCTCTCTCTTAAACAAAGAACACCCAACATCAAATGGTGACTAATATATATGAAAATTTAATATGATCAGTTAGTTTGTAAGGATATAAGAAACACTTTATTAGAGATTGGTATCATACTCTTGAATATAATAAAACATCCAACACTGAATAATTACATTCTTATGAAATATTTCAGCAATATAAACTATCTTTTCTACATCAGTCATTATCTTAGCTACATGTGAAATAAATTATGAATCCCTAAATCCATATAAATATTTATTTTCATGATCTATAAAAATTTTATAATTATATATAATAAAAAACAAAAATAATTATAATTTATCAAGAATTTAATTGATTGTAAAAAAATAACCAAATTGTAAGGAAAAAATATTCATCGTCTTGATGCCCAACTAATATCTAGATAAAGGATACATGATATAAATTTTCAAAAGTCTCACAATCATTGAATTCTTACAAACAACATAGTTAATATGAATCTCATATACATCAAATAACATATTTGAATATATTGACAATCTATCAAAATCAATGGAAACTGCATTTCAAGTCACAACACTTTATATTTGTTATTGACTATACATTATTTTTTACCCTTAAATTATTCCAATAAAAATAAATAAATATATAACATTATAATGATAAAACAAATTTAATGTCAAAATTGAATAATAGATAAAATATACACATACCTTTATGGTAATATGTCTAACAAGTCTAGATTGACAAGATTGAAAATGCCTAATACTTTTTCTAACTGTATTCACCTTATCTATGGGACTTGGAGTTATTGATTATATTTATATATATATACATATAATATCTTGTAGAGTGACTCTGTTATGATCTATCTCTATATTTTGATGATGCATAGTATCACCCAAATAAAATATGATCACATATGAAACAATATGTTGGGGATCATCAATATATAACTCCCAATAACTGGGAAGATATGGAAGTAGAGGTGTTATATTAGGAAGAGAAGGATTGGGTCTACAAAAAGAGATGTATGAGTAGGATAGGTAGGAGTGGGATTATCTGGAGGAGGTGGTAGAGTTGTAGAAGTTGGATCAATAGTTTCAAACTATTTTTTCATTTCTGCAAACATCACATGTATGGATGCTCTAATACTTTCCTCCATTATCACGTGGATATCATGAACTTAAGATTACAATGTTTTGTTTTTTATACACATGAAACCTTGAAAAATATTTATAATGGGGAAATAATTTTTTTTCGGATACACATGTTGTGTATCCTCATATACGACCCAGGTTTTTAGCCTTTCCCAATAGTACAACTAAAATCTCCTACCTATCCTCCCCTATAAATAAACCACATGTTCTCTTCTTGTCAAATGAATCATGTATGGAGTATTTGATAAAATAGCGTAATGAATCAAAATATCTAAACAATTTATTTAACATAAGTAAGTAAATAATGTAAATATCCAACAATATTCTCATCTAGAACCCTCGACTCCTCTGTAAGATATTGTCCATTTTTTCATCTGATCCCTCTTCTATTTTCTCTGCCAACCTCTTCTACGCCTATAGACTCAACCCTTAATTTTTGAAAATTTTCAACCATCATTTTCTCTTCTAGTAATGTATACCCTACCTGAGATAAAGTTTCAGGGTATAAATTTTTTCTTGGATCTCCTGATGAGATATCCTTGATTTCTATAAATTAAGAATTAAAAAAAACATTAATATGATCATTAATATAAAAAAACATCTAAAACATAGCATTGTAGTCGGAAAATATTATTATCCTAGTCTTCTTTAAAGAAATTTCTTCCTAGTATCTTTATCTATAAATGGATATATATGACATGGATTTTCATGTTGCCTATTCCCAAAAATGAATTCGGATGTGAGGATATATTTAAAATCCCTCCATCTCTTAGTGGCCAATGATAGATATTTATTCTTAAACACTTGATTATTTGGAATGTCATATGTCATATGTTTATAAGGGTGATAAAATATATAATTATAAACATTTTAGAATAAGTAAAATAATAAAAAACAATATTACCAAAACATTCTGCCACATGTGAGATATGGTATCTTTATCAACACTTATCCAATTGTTATTCCGAATACTGACATTAATTTTGTATTACACTGATATAAAAGTATTGAATTGTTTTTCATGTGGACCTCATGGAATATCATTATCATAAAAGTCTATAAACATCATATATTCCTGACTATGGGAAATAAATATTTTCGGAAAATTTGTTTTTCCATTTGTACCCACCCAAGAACTCTTTTTACCCATGGAAGTTGTTGTCCCCTAAAAAAAGTTTAAGGAGACTCATAAATAATAGAATTCACGTGTTACTCCATTGAGGTATGATGACCATGACCATATATAGATTTTTATGGGGTATCAACTGATGGATATGTCATTATCCTACAAATAAAAGAAATAAACAATTAGTAAAAAAATTAGATACAACAATTACATTCAAGTGAAAATTAAAAATGGAAAATTATAAAACAGAAATTAAACTAAACTAAAATGAACACATTTTAATTCATATTTGTTATAGAAAAAAATTTTAACAACATTAATGTGAGATGTAATGACCTAAAAATTTAATAAAATCCAAAACAATTGTGTTAATACATGTTTTAAAAAAGATATTCAAATTAAAAATATCTTACATTTTATGAAATTTTAAAAATTAAACCAAAAGAAAAACATTAGTAACCTATTAAATTTGGAATGTAAAAAACAATTTTTTTAACATATTCCTTCATTATGATCATTTCATATGGAACAAACCATATCTTTGAAATAATTGTATACCTTATTAGCTAATCTAACTATGGAAGTAGTTATCTCATATAAATCATCATCATCTTCATGTTTATCATCCCCAAAATTTTGTTTTTTTTCTTGTAAAACAATAGACCACTTAATATTGGATCGATAAAAAATATAGAAAATTTGTTTTTCATGTTTCACCTAGATAAATGGATCATCCATGTATTCCAATTTATTCATATTAACCACTTTCATTCAAAATTCATCATGTTTGACACTATTGTTACCGATAAACCATATTAATTTTAATATTTGAACACGAAATTTAATATAATCAACCTTCTAAATTTAATCAATGACTCCATAATATGAACTTGTTGCATAGATTTGGTTTTTGTCTTTAGCACTCAAAAAATGGATTGCTTCTGAAAACACCAATACACCACTATTCTGAACTTCACTTCCATTGTCCTGATATTTCATAGGAAATGTATGTCCATTAATATATTACTCGGACCATGATATCAAATTTAAACATGGATCACCCACTAATTATCTTAATGTTTCATTTGTATCTAATGTACCAATCACAGTCTCTTTAAACCATGGAAAAAAAGTTTTTTATACTCATTCAAAATCCACATATATTTATTTTTTGGATAAAATTGTTTCAAAACATTAATTTGCAATGTTATATATGTTTGAGAATCATATTTGTTATTCATGATGTACAAATGTACCTTATTTGTCTCTAAAAATGTTAATGAGTTTACTTTCATGCCACAAATCCCTTTTCCCCCTCAATTGACTCATTCATGGTGAGATGTAGGAAAATTTTAGTGCTCCACTACAGACAAATGGATTCCAAATAATGCTGAAACATCTTCATAAATATATTTCTCAAAAATGTAGGTTTGATGATGTTATAGATTCTTAATATATCCCTTTAATATCTTCATATACCTTTCAAAAGGATACATCCAACATAGACATACAGGTTCCCAAATATTTATTTGTCGTACAAAATGAACCATTAAATAAAATATTATATAAAAAAGTATGGATGAAAATATATTTCCATGTAAAAATGTATATAAACCTATTAATTCTATAAGTTGTTCAAATAGTTCATATAAATCACATTCTCGCAAAATTAATTGATAAAATAATACAACTTCATGATTTTAATTCTCATATGGGTATGAAATATTCAATGCAATGAAACTGGTGGGAGTTTTTGCCTCATGACATGACAATTATGAGATTTCACACCTATCAACATCAAATCATTTAAAGACACATTTTTTACATTTAATTTATACACTTAATGCACTTTTATATCATAAAGGCACTGACAAAATCTAATTTTCTTTCTTTTTCATAATGTATAACAAGTTAGGGGAATGAATGTTCCCCATTCATAAAGATTGGGAGATAACTCGAAATGTATTTCCATTGAGAGTATGTCCAATCTTGTATTCAATGAAAATTTAGTATTTCACTTAATATCTAACAAAGATACAATAATGTTTTCACATATATTATTTTCTATGTGCATGACATCAAGGCTATTTTTGACCACATGATATCTCCAAAATGCTAGCTTAAAAAAATATTTATCATTTTTATAAATATTTATATCATTACTATATTTCTATGCATTTTTTAATGTCACGTGAATGTTTTGAACCCTCTCAAAATACCGATCAATGGACAATGGTTTTGGAACACAAAAAAATTTATGTGAGCCATTGAATTCATTTTCTAATCTTTATTAAGATTTATCCACAAGTAAACACTTTTGATGAACTATGTATAATATTTTTATCCCATGATGTAGTTGATATTATGAAGTCTTTTGATCACAAATTAGAAAAACCTTACTCCCCTTTACATTGTATCCAAGCAAATTACCCTATGATGGGATTCCATTTATATTTAACATAATCATCGCATGCAGTTGGAAATATTCTATTTTATAAAAAACCATACACATTAATACCTCTCTCCCATAAAAGTTTCAAATCACCATTTAATTATGACAAGAAACCATCAATATCATTTTCGAGAAGTTTTCTTCCATAAATCATTAAGCTCAACGTGACATATTTTCACTTCATACAATATTCATGAGATAAGTTGTAAATTACTAATAAAACATTCCAAAAACTATTTTTGATACTAATGCTTCGATGTGGATTCATTCCATCTGTGCATAGTCCATGTCTAACATTTCTACGATCATTTCTAAATCTAGAAAATAGGGGATCAATTTTATTCTAATATAGACCATCACCTAGTTGTCATAATATTCAATCACATATCCACTCATCTTTATAACATATTAACACTTTTCATCATGTGAATTTATAAATAAATGTTTTAAATGTCAAAATATTGGAAGATAAAAAAATTCCTTTGTAGGGGTATCTGTAACTACAAAATCAGCCTAGGAATTTTTTAACATATACCGTGAAATCCCACATTTAGGATACTCTGACAGAAATTTGTATTCCTTCCTATATGGAACACAGTTATTCAGGTAGACATGTATTTTCTTTTACCCAAATCCCATCAGATATAATATTTTCATTGCTTTATAATGTTAATCTAGAATATCATTGTCTTTAGGAAGAATGTATTTCAATAATTATAGAATCTCATAAAACTCTTGTCACTCTATCCATGTTTTTCCTTTTTGTTTATCAATCTTAACACCATTGATACAACCATATATTTCATACTACCCAGATACAATGGTTTCTCATCATCATCATATAAACTCTCAAATATTATTTTTTTCTCAATTACCACTACTTCATTATCTAAAATAATTTCATCATGTTGATTAGATTTATCATCATGAAAAGTACCATCATCAATATATCCAAAATTCGGCCCGATTTCACCATTACAAAAACAAGGGATATAACTAGAATTAAAACCATAAAAAATTAAATTATATTTGATCTCCCTTATTTCCAATTTCTTCTAATCTAAACATTTCAAGAATGGACATAAAAAATTTCATTATTTGGAACATTTTGTTTAGAAAATTATAAAAAATAATTGACACCTACCTCATATTCATCACCTATTTGAGGTACATTAATCTGACATCGATTCATTAATATCTATAAAGAATATAAAATATAAATATAAAAAACAAAGGGTATAATTTATAAAATATTGAAATGAGAAATAACATTGAAAAATATTGAAAACCAAGAATCGAATCATTAAAAGGAAAATAGAATATTTTGATTAGAAAATTAATTCATGCTGAAGTAATTACAAAATATATTCATTTCCAAAATTTATAATGTAAAATTAAATGAATATAACCTTATGATATTATTAAAAAATATGTATAATGATATCGATGGAACAATATATAGAATGATAACAATTAATTCATACTAGAAATAATTTTTTTTACCATTTTCATATCTATTATAAAAAATCATTTTCATATGGTTTAAATAATTTTAAAATATTTATTTTAATTTAAATAGTTATTATTAATTAAAATTAAGAATCCATTATATAATTAAAAACACCTTTATATTTTTTCTTCTATTTTAAAATTACATACCCTTAATAAATTACCCATATAATTACCCTATATTAATTTTATATCCAAATTTAAAGTCATTATATATAACTTGATAGTTTAATTTAAATATTATCAATTTTTATTTTTGATATTAATTTAATAAATTTTCCCTACTAATTTAATTACATAATTATAAATGTTTCATTTTTATTTAAATAATAAAAAAAATGTAAATTAAATTAATATATCCAAATACATTTTCTATAATTTATAAAGATTTTATAAGTTATATAATTCAATTCATAGTTTATTATTTATAATTTTTATATTTTTTTATTAACCATATATTAAAATCATAAATTGAGTCTCAGTTAAAAATAGTCACATTAAAACAGGATTCATGGAACCTCATATGGGACAAAGTATTCTGTAACTAGGTATCCAGCTGGTTTACTACTTTAAAAAAAATAGACCCATAACCCATTCAATCCTTTTGAAATTCCCTAGAGTACCATTGAAACACATTACCATGCATAAAAACCCCACGAAAAAATGCTCATAGTTTCAAAATTCTCATATGAGTCCCATTTATCAAATCACACTTATAATCATACAAGGAATTCAATAAGCCAATAAATTGATTAAACTGTAATGACTTTACCCACAATAAACTTTACATCATAGGTATTCTAATCAATAAGAATAATCTATTATGATCGTGTAACTCCGGATCATCCATTAGAAATATTTTTCACTACTAATTACCAATTTCAAACTTTTTATAGCTTTATCACACCCATTATAGGACCATCCCAATTATTTTTTAACAAAACACCCATTCTATTATACAATAAACACATGCCATATCTTAAATAAGGAATCCATTAGGAAACCCATCTCATGATGTGAAATTAAATGAAAATTAACTTTTCAACTCACCCATGCACAAAATTTATCAGAACTGAAATGGACCCATTGTTTTATCAACACTTAATTAATTTAAAACCCAACTAATTGAACTGAATGATAATGTAGGCAAACACAATATCCACCTTTATTATCTCTTTAATAATAATCCTTAGAATAAAATATTCTATAAAATAATTTTTAAGTAATCCAAACAAGGAAAAATATATTGAATGATAACAACTAATTCATACTAGAAATAAAATCAGGAACAACTCATCAACACATTCCAAAAGATATTCAAAACTTCAAGAGAGCAAGATAGAGACGAGAAGATCTTTAATCGAATGCCCAATGATGAATCTAACAAAACCCAAAAGTTCATGAATATGGTAAAGTGAGAATTAAGTCCATCACATCGAGAAATGAAAGGTTAGAGATTCTATGGAAAAAGAAAGACTGAAAATATAGAAACAATAATGTACAGGATTACTTCGGATCTATCTTTGATGTGCAACACAAGAAGATAAAACCTAAAGGAGTATTAAGCTTCTAATGCAATATTGGACCACTATATTGAATAAGTAATAGATTTAGGGATTGGGAAAGAGAGAAACAAGACCTACATCACGATAATTGAAGACCAAAAATTGATCCTTCCATAAATTCATAAATTTTTAAAAGATATATAATGTCTGTTATCATATATCCGATGTGAAAATCTTGTTTTTATAATATGTTATATTATATATGACATAAAACATTTCTCATTCACATCAGTTAAATGATAGAACTGACATGGAATAGTGGTGAATATAAAATTTTCACATTTATTTTTATATAACCGATGTGAAAAAAGGATTTTCCACTTCCATTAATGGAAAACTGAATGTGGAAAATCAATATTAACATATTTTCAAATCGGTTCTAGATAACCTATATGAAAAAATGTGACTTTATAAATATTTTTTCTTCTAGTGATAATTTACCCTTTGGGATATCCCCATCCTTCGGAAGATAATCATGGGTTATATGGAATCCTCTTATATCACATCAAGGGGAAGTGGATACCTTAAATGATATGAGAAACTGATGTTGATTTGTCTAAGGCCCATCATGTGAGGTTGAATAAATATCACTTGATCAATATATTAGGTTATTTTTATCCCACAATAGTCCATGAATGCATCGAGTTCTCCAATAGGTTTCATGTGTGCTTTGTCTATGCCAACATCATGCATCAACCAAAAAATCTTATCCATGCTACCATGTATTCCTAACCTTGTTCTATATGGGTACTTGATTTTGTATGCCCCTAACCACCAATGGATGCTCAAAAATACAGTTTTATTATGACTTCCATAGATTTATTCTCAAATTGGGAGGAGGAAATACACTTAATAGAGATTAATACCTAGTCCATGATTGAATTTTTGATGTTCTATATCATTTTCTGATTTGAGATTCCTCACACCATTCTCAAGGAAAACAAAACCAACATTAAATATGATGAGATAAAAAAGTTATATTCCATGTATTACATCTATTCCAACCACACCTCCTACTTTCAAGCAAATGAAAATTAGAATATTGATGCATTCATCAAAATTATCACTAATATATTACGTAATATGGTAGTACATAATAAGTAGAGTTTTCCTGATAAGATCTCTAATTACCTCTATACATATCGAATGATGGATCATAATTCCTCCCAAGAGACCTCATACTCTCTAATGTTTGGAAAATAAGTAGTTCTACCAATATTTGTTTAAATTTTGTCACTCTAAATGGCCATTTAAAATCAATAGATGTCAGAAAGTAGAGAGGAAGTTAGTTTGGTTATGTTGGAAACCCTCAAGGAAAATAGACACATGAATAACTCCACTAAGAAACACATCAGAACTAGATTGAATGGGGATTAATAAAAATGTCTTCCTTCACTCATTCTTTCAGGTTGAGATAGTACGGGATCTCAAGATGACAACAATACCCAAAAACAAGCCACTGAAAATGGATCCGAAATGGGATGGACCTTACATCATCCATAAGGTATACTTCAAAGGTGTGTGCTCGTTGATCATCAGGAATGGGGAATGAATCACACCTCCGACTAATTCTAGGTTCCACAAGTGATACATTGTCTGAACCCCCTAGTTCATGATCCTTGGATATAAACTAGTATCACCATATTTAGATTGAAATTTATGAATTTAAACAATAAATAGTATCCTACCAGTCATATTAAAATTTACATAGCACAAGAAATTAAATTTTATCCTTAACCATTGTGATAAACATTAGATGACTCAAATGAAAATATGAGGTGGCCTAAAGTCTAAGATATAATAATTTAAACTAAAAAGTAAAAAATCTTATTCATATAAAATCAAACTATATGAAAACATCTTTATCACATGGAAATAAATTATTTCCTTACCATGTGTGATACACCTGTGATGCCCCATATGAAAAATACAAGATGGCCTAAATTATGAGCTCTATGATTTTAAATAGCATAGTCAAAATTATTAGTTACATGATGTAAAACAATACCTTGTATAAGAATTATAATATTCCACATGTGAAAGAAATAATATTCCTTATGTGTTATACTCAGGATTTATCAAGTAATGATCCTGTGAAGGTTCCAAAAAACCACCATGGGCCTCCTTCTTAGGTTTAAACCACAACCATACCCCCCGATCCATCAATAGTTAATATGAAATCACAACCTAATATGAGGAAGAAAACAATGTTCAACATATACACATAATCCCAAACCCCAAAATATTTTCTCCTCAACTTCAATGGTCAACCCCTATCATAATCCCACATTTCTTGAAGTTATACAACCTTGAACTATAATAACCACACCTCCTCGCCATATGATGTTAAAATTTTTGTCTAGTTTATTTCATTGTACAATTTTAATCCTCATGGTCTGCATCATTATTGCATGAAATGAAACTAAGGGAGGACTTGATCCCTCACTCTAGAGGTAACTCTCCCTTTTAGTGTTGGTCATCCACCACACTGCATTAAAGAAATGCATGGGGCAAGATTACCATCCCCATGGGATATAGAACAATTCCTGGATCTCATACCATAACCCAACCCAAACACCAACCTATTTTATGGTCTTCCACCTTAAGAACATACATAATTATCACATGAAGATATGTCCATCCAACATCCTCCTGAGCATAGAGTAATATCCTCTAGAGTGTTTAACTCTTTATTGAACTTCCCAACTTGTTCACTTTCACATAACTTTTCTTTCACAGTTTAGATCACCCTCACTCTCATGATTTGAACAGGCCCTCTGGTGGTAATGGTTTCTTGACAAAATTTCTCACACCTATACTAGGCCCATTACTTGAAAGGTTTCAAGCTACATATGATGGTTCCTAGGTTTTGAACATTTTCAATGGTCGATCCTACATTTGTCCACCCCATCCATGACTGGTGAGTTTTTGAAACTGGTGTTTCAACCATGATTAATAGTCATCCCCTACGTACCATTCACCCCCTTTTCCATTGTTTAGATCTATAAAATCATGAATTTCTTCCTTAGAGCCTCCTATTTTTTTGGTGAAGTTTCAAAACCATGGGTTTTATTCCCATACATACACACAATGAAAAAGAAATTATGTGTCATTGGATCCTTCTCAATCCAACGTCTTCTACTCTATTCGTCCTCTCTCTTGTGATATGGGGAACTCGCCACCACTCCTTGTTTCTTACACCAAGTGAGGATCACACATTCATTGGGGTCATGGTAGATATTATCCCCAATAACTCTTGAGACACACATGCAATCACAAAATGGAATGCCTCCATCTCTAAATGGTCAGAACACTATAACCATAAACTATGAGCCTTTCTCCATGAATCAATAACTAAAACTGTGTGTGGATTATCTTAAAAACATTTATGTCACAAGGTCAACTTCACACCCATCATTTCTGGTTACCACTATTTTGTGCAACCCAACCCTATTCAAGCCACAAACTCCTCTAGTTAATGAATAACGAACACAATATATGTGTAATTAGAACTATGAAACCATCGATACACATCTGTTTTTCCTCACCAATGGTTTTTTAGAAAACTAATTATCCCTCATTTTGATGTATTTTCACCATAGAGTATATCCCCTTTATAGAATTGGTCTCACACCAAACAACATTCAAGAAAAATGTTTGGATTGTTTCTTTATTCGATGGGATACATAGTGATTCCTAAATCTAATATCTTGAGCCTAACTGCAAATCCTATCACCGCTCTTGCATTATTTTAGCTCCCCTTTCCCAACAGTGGGTTCATACAAACTAAGTTGTTTTGACCATTTGGAAGGGGTGGCCAACACATTGTAACATTAAATATATTTGTAAACATGTGAGGTATTAGCCCTTCATGGATCTTTTCCCACATTGGGTTTATAATAACTCCCTTTCCACATAGTCTTCTCCCAAAGGTCAAAACTATTTGACCATAAATTATTTTAATTTTTCTAAGAATCGTGTAATTAAATATTTGATAGCCTTCTATAAAAACTCCCTCAAATATGTATCGGTACTATCTGACTAGAATGAGATTAAAATTTCCCATGAGAGAGGTACATATGTCTATCAAGTTGAAAAACCAAAGGTGAAATTTGAGATAAATTCATACCATCACATGCCAAGTCACCCTCCCAACATGGAAAAAACTGAGCCCATAAATATACAAGGTATTATACTAGTGGAATTCATCACTGAGCTCCACAAAAAAACTTAGTTGTGATCACTACACCCACTGGTTCATGAAAAATTTTATATCATCTCCAAAGACCTGGATTTTAAATTTAATTTTTTTTAAATAAATTGGAATTTTTCGAGTCTGAGAAAATTGACGACGTGTGATTCTGAGGCCTGGATTGCCTGGAATGAATTTCAGAACTTTTGTTTGAGTACGTTCAGTAAACGTGTGAGTGAGTTTTTTTAACTTTTGAAATGGTTCATGGAATTGAAATTTGAGGGCACCGTTGAACTAACAACACCGATATTCGCTTAAAGAGACTTTCACCTCGATGGCAGTAGGTCAAGGGTGAAAGTTAGTTTATGGATTTTTTGTGGAAAAAATAAAATAAAATAAACACATGTTTTATTTTGTGTTAACCACCCTCCCATGTGGATGTTTAGGGGGGTCCACTGGAACAAATCCTCTTCTTCTAGTTTTACTGTGGTGGGGACCACCTGATATCTCAAAACCTCCCAATTTGAATTTGGGGGTGGTGACCACCTGAACCCCATTAATGGGTGGATAGGAAAAACTATTATCTCCCTCAGTAATGTGGAGGATCCTCTTGGGCTTCCTCCACAATTAATTGTGATAACCCTCATGCTTTAATTATTCCACCAACCATAATTATTTTAGCTTTTTGAATTCATTCCAATAAAATAATCGATGGATTAATCATTTATTTTGGCACCACTTTAAATTTGGGTGGAATTGGGAGAAAGCTTCTGCAATGAAGAATGATTCCTCCACGAGGAGTGCCGGTGAGGAATGTCTTCGACTACTTCCTCGAAAGCACATTGTGGAGGCAAACGACGTGGGACGTCTTCGACGACCGACCTTTCCTCCTCATCATCATCAACCAACAATATGAGGTAGGGGTTTAATTGAGTTTGATTATTTATTGGATGATGTAGGGTGATTGAATGATATTCTTCTCTATTCCATTCTTGATTATTCTTTGAAATTCAAGAAGGAATTGAACTGCTTGCTACCACTCTAATGCTGAGGGTGTGGGCCAAACTAACCTGGACTGACCCCTCTGTCATTCTTCTTTGGTTTGTTCTTTGAAATGGAGGAAGGAGAAAAAGGAAATAGTTCCCTTCCACTTATGTCCACCGCTTCCCTCGGAACCCTCGGCCTCCACAGCTCCACGCTGTCATTGAAATGCCGCTCAGACGAGCCACCGTTCTGAGCCGAGCAGCCACTCCGGGCCAAGCTGCCCGCACCCCTCATGGTGCCCCGGCTGAACTGGACCGCACCCCTCACGACACCCTATCTGAACAGGCCCGTGCCCCTCGTGGCACCCTGGCATAACCGGCCTGCTCCCCTCAGGCTGCCCCAGCTGAATCGACACACGCCCCTCACGACACCCCGGCTGAACTGGCTCATGCCCCTCGTGGCACCCCGACCTAACCGATCGGTGCCCCTCGCGGTGCCCAATCCAAAATGGCCAGCACCCCTCACGGTGCCTCGGCCGAACCGGCCCACACCTTCATGGGGAACTGGCAGAACCGCCCTACATCACCCCTGCGGTCGAGCCGCCCCACGGCACCTGCGGCCCCTCGTGGCCCTCGAGGCTTACCAGACCCCCAGCGGACCGGGCTGTATCACGGGCTAGGCCCGACCAAGCGGGTCGGGCTGGGTCGACCTGAACCGGGTTGACCCATGCTAGTTCGGGTTGTGTCGGATCAGACCCGGGCCCACTACGACCCATTTACGCTCCACTGGCCGTATCTTTGGCACCGGACGTCCGTTTGATGAACTGTCAGTGGTGTTGGAAATCATGGAGCGAGACAGTCCCTTTGAAAATACCCCACTATTTTTGGCTAGAGATGGGGGAACAATTAGGTTGGATAGATCATGAATCCAACCGAACCCCCAAGATTAAAAGGCTAATAACTCAAAGACTAGGCGTATGATTGATGCGCTGTCAGTGGATTTGAGATCCCTATGACACGGTAGAACATTGAGATACTTCCTCGTTGGAATTCGTGGTAGTGGGAGAATCGACCAATTGCTTGTGGAGAAGATCGTCTGGAGATGAGAGAGCATTTGTGCAGGAACGTAGCAGCTGGCTGAGACCTGACGATTACTGACCGTTTTACTCAGAGTGAATCGACTGGCCCTGTGGGGAGCGCCATGGTGTCACGGATGACCCACAGTGTGGAGTGCCTTGGTGATGCGGCAGACCCATTGTACTCGACAGGTGGATTACCTCCGCATGCAATGAGGGGGAGCGCCTCTGTGTGACGCGGAGACCCACGGTGGGGAGCACCTATGTGTAATGTGGCAGTCCCACGATACTCGACTGGAGGAGTACATCAGCAGTCCAACGTTACTGGGAAGCGCCTCTCTATGTTGATGTAGTCCCACTGTACTCGATAGAGGAGGAGTTCTACAGCAACTGAGGCTTCGAAATGTTAATACCACTGGAATAAATCTTGGTTTGAGTTGTGTCAGTACCTTTGTGTTTCTCCTCATGTTGGAGATGGATTACCTGATAACTTAGGTATATGTATGGGAATATACCTAAGTAGGGTTATCTATTGATTTCATACCTTTTGGTTTTTCCTTGGTAGATTTTGTGATTCCTTGTGGGTCTTGGGGTCCCTATTGAGTATCGTTATACTCACCCCTGAACGGGCTATGCCCGCACATTGTTGTGTTGGATGCAGACGACAGACAGCGTTGACTGAGGCTAAGATTACCAGGATTGGATGGTACCTGGAGGTGGACCTTATGATGAGTTGGTACACAGAGTTGACGGATGAACGAGGAGTGCTGAGCAGGAAATCTGTACCTTCCCTTCAGGTAGGAACCTTAGACAATGATCCAGTAGTTATCTTTCTTTTTCTTTAGTTGTGTTTTATTTCAGTTTTACTTGTATATTCTAGTTGGGCTTATATTCTATCACCTTTTTACTTACTGTATTAACTTTGTTACTTTAAATTGGACTTGTGTTCGTACAATACTATGTGTTTTGTTGCATGTTTTTATAGGTTTTAAAGGCAATTCATTCTCAGTTTTAGGGAAAATGCCTTTCGGTGCTAGTCTCCAGCCCCTGGCCTATGGAAGGAGGTCTTTGGGTAGTCATGGCATGTTCCTCGGGGGACAGGTCGGGAAAAATTGGTATTAGAGGTGGTACCCAACCTTATGTGTGGTGCACTACCTAGGTTGAGATATAGGT
This sequence comes from Viscum album, assembly GCA_963277665.1. Lineage (NCBI taxonomy): Eukaryota > Viridiplantae > Streptophyta > Magnoliopsida > Santalales > Viscaceae > Viscum > Viscum album. The sequence continues at coordinate 1,044,199,878 of OY728166.1, forward strand.
CCCACAACGAGGACGTTGTGATCTGGGGGGTGATTGTAACACCCCTAGATGATAAAGGCTTAAATGAATAAATGATATGACTCATGGAAACAAGGTGCACCTTCCATTCAAAGAGCCTGCCTGATTAGAACTCCATAGTTAAGTGTTCTGGGATTGGAGTAGTGATCCGGATGGGTGACTTTCTGGAAAGTTTCTGAGGGTGTGTGTGAGTGAGGACAAATCACACAGGAAAGGCATGTTTTGGCATGTGGGGACAATAATTAGTTCGACGACTCATTTAGACATGTGGGTAGGCCAGAGGGTGGGGAACACGTGTCTACGGGGAAACTAGTTGTACTTGGTGGTCCAGGACCTGACGAAAATGTTAAGGCAGGGTTTTTGTGCTATCACTAGGACCCGATTGTTACATTTTATATCGGAGGAGTCGGTTGTACCACAGAACTAGGACTCTGATCTTTTCTGTGATGAAATAATGTTAAATGTAGTGAGTGTGGTTTTCAGTTTAGGGAGTCCAGTGTTGGTGTGGCGACCGGCGTATCCATACACCAGGACCTTGACTTCTGATTTCCAGCTCAGTGCACGAATACACTGATTGCATGTGTGTTTACAAATGTTTTCTTTAAGTCAACTCACCAGTTTAGCTCCCCAGGTCAGCTCACCAGGTATAACCTTTTAACCATGGAACATCTGTTGCTTTTTAGGATGGCTCCATGCAGACATCCAGCTAGTGTTTCGAGTGTTGTATGCATAGATAGCCCACCGAGCGATGAGGCCATGGTGTAGGGCCCTTTTCCCGAAGAGGCACCAGTGGTACCACTCCTAGTTTGGCCACCGATGCCACAATCCCCAGCAGTAGATGGTGCACACTTCTTGAGCACGTTCCCTGAGTTACAGCGCTAGAGGCCACCCAGGTTCAAGGTAGAGAAGTACCCGCAGGTGGATAAGGATTGGCTGGAGGCTGTGGTGAGAGTTTTTCAATAGGTAGGGACACCAGTTTATTTCATGGTGATCCTTGCCGCTAGCCTTCTACAGGATGTAGCAGGCACATGGTGGAGCTTGATTCTCCACGTGAACGATGAGGTGATTCTTCTCTGGATAGACTTTGAGGGCCTATTTCAGGCAGAGTTGGTTCTAGCGACTCTTCGCGCAGTGCGCATATATGAGTTACTTCATCTGTAGTAGGTTAGCATGACTGTGGCTCAGTACTCAGCAAGGTTCATTGAACTCTCTTGCTACTCCAAGGATATGGTGCGAGACTCATTCATTAGGGCCACTGATGCCACCATCCCACCAGTAGATGGTGCATATTGCTTGACCGCGTTTAATGAGTTCTAGTGCCAGAGGCCACGTAGGATCAGGGGAGAGATGGACCCACAGGTGGATGAGGATTGGATGGTGGCTGTGGTGAGAGTTCTTAATAGGTAGGGAAACCGGTTGGTTTCATGGTGATCCTTGCCGCCAGCCTTCTATAGGCAGAAGTAGAATCTTTTTATTGCTTGATTATCCAGTTCCATGATGAGGTGATTCTTCTCTGGGATGAATTTGAGAGTCCATTTCGGGCAGAGTTTGTTCCAGAGACTCTTTGCATAGACGGCATACATGAGAAACTTCATCTGTAGTAGGGAATCATGATTGTGGATCAGTATTCAGCAGGGTTCACTGACCTCTCGCGCTACTCCACAGATATGGTGCAGGACCCCTTCTTCAGGGCCCAGACCTTTGAGCAGGGACTTAGGAAGGAGATCAGGGCTTTATTTATCTCACTATGTATCCTGATGCAGGCAGGGGTGTTAGAGAGAGATCTCTTTGTGGATATTTTTCTTGTTTAGTAGTCACCAGTAGCGAGACCCACTACTAGTAATCACATAGTAGAGTCTTCTGCAGCTAGCAGCAGATTGACATCATAGAGGTCTAAGAGGACCAGGCCTACAGGTGGACAACTACATGACTCATGATCGGTTGTGCGGGGCTCCCAAAATGAAGCAAGTCAAGCTAGGAGTGGGAAGTGTTACGTATGTGGAGGGCAGGGTCACATGGCTCGGGACTATCTGACCCTCCATTCAGATTATTTCCAGACCGTTGAAATACCACCCAGGAAGAGACAAGGGTCTGATCGAGGTGGTCCACAGGGAGCCAGTGGACATGGCAGAGCAGCTGGTCATGCAGTTGGAAGTGGGTGGCAATTCGAGATATTACCACCACCACCACCAGGAGGACCACCCCGACTGTAGGGAATAGGTGGAAAGGGGATAGCTCAGCTCCAAGCGGTTGGGGCTTAGGATCATGGCACTACAGAGACGATTTGAGGTATGATCTGTGTCTACTCCACCATAGCTGTAGTACTTATAGACACATGGGTCCTTCATTCTTTCTTTGCCACTGCCCTCGTTCAGAGCTCAGAGATTTTGAAGGAGCTGTTGGCTCGATCCTTACAGATAGATACTCTTACGGGAGAAGATTCGATGATTACGCACTGGTACGGGCAGTGTGAGCTTACTCTATGAGGCGAGAGCTTTGGCTAGGATATCCTAGTAGTGGCGTCGAGGACTTACGATGTCATCTTGGGTATGGACTCTTTAACTAAAGTCCATGCTCAAATAGACTGTATTATGTTCAAAGTGTGGTGTGTCTGCATGGATGGGACTATGTTTACCTTCACCGGTGAGAAGGGAGCCTATGCAGTGTTGGATGGACTTAACCAGAAGAGGGTGCTGCCGATTACTCATCAGTTGGCCAGCCTTACCCTCAGAGCTATTGATGTGGAGGGTCTGAGCTATCCTGTAGTAGTGGAAAAGTACACATATTTTTTCCCTGATGATGTTCTAGGTCTACATACTCACAGAGAGGTGGAATTTTACATTAACTTGTACCGTAGGACGACACTGATATCTACACCAGCATATCGGATGGCTCCTATAGAGCATTGTGAGCTGTGGGGATAGCTAGAGGAATTGTAGGGGAATAGATTCATTTAAACCAGTGTTTCACCATGGGTATCCCCGATTCTGATCACCAAGAAGGAAGATGGGAGATTGAGGCTTTTTGTCGACTACCGGCGCTTGAACCAGGTGACCATGAAGAAAAAGTACCCATTCCTGAGGATTGACTACCTCATTGATCAGCTAAAGGGGTCTTGATGGTTCTCAAAAATAGAACTCATATTATGCAATCACCATCTCAGAGTTCGAGATGAGAATGTGCAGAAGATGTATTTCAGATGTTCGTACGATGAGTACGAGTTCTTGGTTATGCCATTTTGAATAACCAACACTCTCTTTGTTTTCATGGGACACATGAATATAATATTTCAGCCTTACCTTGATCACTTTGTAGTAGTCTTCATCGACGACATTCTGATCTACTCAGCTATTGAGGAGGAGCCTGTCTATCATTTGCAGGTAGTACTGGACTCACTCCAAGATCAATAACTTTATTGTATGCTCTCAAAGTTCCAGTTTTGTATCCAAGAGGTTCAATTTCTGGGGAATATCATATCAGAGGCTAGAGTTACAGATTATCTAGTGATGATTGAGGAGGTACTTTCTTGGGACCCACCTAGGAGTGTGATGGAGGGATAGAGAATCGAGGGTTTGGCTGGATACTACCAGAGGTATGTGCCAGACATCTTCTGAGTTGTAGCACCACTATCAGTCCTGAAAAATAATGTGAAACACTTCATTTTTTCGGAGAAATGCCAATAGAGTTTTCAAGAGCTAAGGCAGAGGCTAACTAGTGCCTCCATATTACGGCTTCCAGATGAGATTGTAGGGTACAGAGTCTACTGCGACGCATTAGGGACTGGACTCAGATGTGCCCTGAAGTAGGAGTCAGTAGTGATCTCATATGGTTCTCGACAGCAGATATATAATGAGAAAAACTATTCTACCCATGAGCAAGAGTTAGCAGCTATAGTCTTCGCCTTGAAAATGTGGCGACACTATTTGATGGGTGAGCATTTTACCGTGTACTCTGATCACAAGTGTCTTATTTATATCTTCTCTTAAAAGTACATAAATATGAGATAACAATGCTAACTTGAGTTCCTCCAGGACTATGACTTCGAGATAGTCTATACTCCTGAGAAGGGGAACGTTGCTGCAGATGCACTCAGCAGGAGGTCTGGTATACAGCTGCTAGGTGAGTCGACGAAGCAGCTAGCCACTTTAAAGATATCCTTTGTAGATAGAGATAGAGTATTCTTTCTACAGTCTCTTACAGTGACTCCCCCACTTATTTAGCGAGTTTGGGAGGCGCAACATGGGTATGCTGACTGCGAGGCTCGACGTGCTTAGATATCCACAGGGCATGAACCGGATGGATTTTCTGAAGGTGGGAAGCATGCCATCCTCTTCAGTGGATGTACAATGGTACCTCTTTTACTTCAAGGGGAATTGTTTAGGGAGTTCCACACTTCCCCTTTAGTGGTACATCTAGGAGTGGTGAAGATGTACCAAGATATCCTACAACTGCATTGGTGGCCGGGAATAAAGAAATTTTTAGTAGAGTTTGTCTCTCGGTGACTCAGTTGTCAGCAATTGAAGGTGGAGGATCAAGTACCAGTAGGCTTGGTTTAGCATTTAGAGGTCCCAGAGTAGAAGTGGGATGGGATATATATTGACTTCGTGACAGTACATCCATGTACATTCAGTGGACATGACTCGATTTGGGTGATCGTTGACTGACTCACCAAGTCGGCCCACTTCCTACCGATCGGAGAGCAGGGTTTAGTAGAGAGATTTGGACACCTCTATGTGCAAGGGATTGTGCAGTTACATGGAGTACCCTCAACGATTTTCTCCGATCGTGATGCATGTTTTACTTCCCAGCTATGGAAGGGGTGGTAGGAGGTTTTTGGGACACAAAATTGTTTGAGCATCACCTTCCACCCTCAGATAGATGTCCAGACTGAGTGGACCATTCAGACCCTCGAGGACATGATTCATGCATGTGTCCTCAAATTTGTTTGCATCTGGTAGGATCACTTACCTTGGGTGGAGTTTTCATACAAAAATAGATATCACTCATCCATTAGTATGGAACCTTTCGAGGTGTTGTACGGGTGACCTTTTAGATCACCTTTGTGCTGGACTGACCCAGGAGAGTCATCACTCGTGTAACCAGAGATGGTCTCGACCACCACAGAGAATGTGTAGATCATCCAGGAGTAGATAAAGACTGCATAGAGCAGGAAAAAACTATATACCGATAGGAGATAGAGACCTCTAGAGTTCGAGGATGGAGACCACGTATTTCTATGAGTCTCATCTCGATGAGGTTTGTGGAGATTTGGATGAGGTGGAAATTTATCTCCGAGATTCATCGGACCATTACAGGTCCTCAACAGAGTAGGTGAGGTGGCTTACCGCTTAGCTCTTCTAACTCAGCTGCACCTGGTGCACAATGTCTTCCACATATCGTAGCTGAGGAGATATGTGCTTGACCCTTCTCGCATCATCAACCATGGAGAGTTGGATGTCGATGATGAGGAAACTTTTATGGAGGTTCTAGTAGAGATTCAGGATCAACAGTAGTGGGTCCTTCTTAGATGGTCGATACCTCTGGTGCGCGTTTGCTGGACGCACCGGAACCTCCGAGAGAGCACATGGGAGTGGGAGGCTCAAATGTGTGCACAATACCCTAACATTCTTACCTACATTGAGTTGTGGCTTATGGGGATGTTGAGCCTTGAGGTGGGGAGAATCTAAAAACCCAGATTTTCCATGTAATGTTTTTTAAATAAATGAGAATTTTATGAGTCCATGAAAATTTACGGTGCGTGATTCCAAGGTAGTTCCTGGAATGAATTTCTGAACTTTTTTTCAGGTACGTTTTGTAAACGTCGAAGCGGGTTTTTCTACCATTTAAACCGGTGCTTGGAATTGAAATCTGAAGTCACTTTTGAACTCATAGTGTCGATATTCTCTTAAAAATACTTTCCTCCTGACTGTAGTTGGTCGAGGGCGAAAGTTAGTTTTTGGGTTTTTTTGTGTAAATAATAAAATAAAATAAACACAAATTTATTTTATTTTGTTGTAACCACCCTCCCAGGTGGATGTTTAGGGGTTGGGTCCACTGGAACTAAACCTCCTCTTCTAGTTTTATTGTGGTGGGGACCACCTGCGATCTCAAAACCTCCCAATTTGAATTTGGGGGTGGGGAACACCCCACCCCCATTAATCGGGGGAGAGAAAAACCTCTCAACTCCCTCATTAATGTGGCGTAACCTCGTGGGCTTCCCCCACAATTAATTTTTCCAACCCTCATGCTTTAATTATGCCTCCCATCATAATTAATTTAGCTTTTTGAATTAATGCCAAAAAAAATAATAGATGGCTTAATCTATTATTTTGGAACCACTTTACATTTGGGTGGAATTGGGAGAAAGCTTCTCCAACAAAGAACGCTTCCACCACAAAGAACACCGGCGAGGAACATATTTGACTTGTTCCTCGGAAGCACCTTGCGGAGGAAACAGATGTGGGATGTCTTCGATGACCAACCTTCCCTCCTCATCATCATCAACGAACAATACGAGGTAGGGGTTTAATTGAGTTTAACTATTTGCGGGAAGATGTAGGGCGATTGATTGATATTCTTCTCTCTTTCATTCTTGATTATTCATTTAAACTAAAGAAGGAATTGAACTGTTAGTTACCACTCTAACACATAGAGTGAGGGACAAACTAACATGGCCCGACCCCACCACCATTCTTCTTTGGTGTCATCTTCAAAATGGTGGAAGGTGACAAAGGCAACAATGCTCTGCCACCCGCGGCCATCGCCGCCCTATGGATGCCACGCCCTGCGGTGATCCACCACCCATGGCCTCACTGCGTCGCCACATAGCCCCTATAGCCTCCGCCGCTCCGCGGTGCTGCCGAACCGCCGCCAAGCTGAGCTACCAAGCCGAGACGTCGTTCCGATCCGAGCCACCGCTCCTAAGTGAGCCATTCTCAGCCCTCTTGGAACCCCAGATAAACTGGCCCGCACCCATTGCGGTGCCCTAGTTGAACCATCCCGCGCCCCTCATGGTGCCCCGACCGAACCATCCCACGTCCCTCATGGTGCCCTGGTAGAACTGGCCTGAAGCACCCCTACAGCCGAGCCGCCCAACGGCCCCCGTGGCTTCGTGGACCCTCACGATCCTCCCTGCTTACCGGACCCCCAGTGGACCGGGCCGTATCATAGGCGGGGCCTGACCCAGCGGGTCAGTCCGGGTCAACCAGAATTGGGTCGACCCATGTCTGGTCAGGCTGGGTCAGTCCAACCAGGTAGGACTGGATGCGGGCCCACTACGACCCATTTACACTCTTTTGGCCATATCATTGGCACTAGATGCCCGTTTGACGAACTGTTAGCAGCACTGAAAATCTTAGAGAGAAATGATCCCTTTGATTATACCCTATTGTGTTTTGGATTGAGATGGGTAATGGTCAGGTTGGATCAAGCACGAATCTAACCAGGCCCTCGGGATTAAAAGGCTAATAAGTCATAGATCGGGCGTTCGATTGACGCACCGACAGTTGAGTTAAGACACCTATGATGTGGATGAAATTTGAGATACATCTTTGTGGGACTTCGTGGAAGTTGGAGCATCGACCAATAGCTTGTGGAGAGGATCTTCTAGAGATGAGCGAGCATTTGGGTAGGAAACTAGTAGCTGGGTGAGACCTGATGACTGTTGACCATTTGACTCGGAGTGACTTGACTGGCCCAGTGGGGAGCACCTTTGTGTCATGGAAGACCCACAATGGAGTGTGCCTTAGGGATGCAGCAGACCCACAGTACTCGATGGGAGGAGTACCTCAGCAGGCTGTGGGGGGAGCGCCTCTGTGTGACACGGTAGACCCATTGTGTGGAGCGCCTCTATGTGACGTGTCAAACTGATGGTACTCGATAGGAGGAGTACCTCAGAAGTCCATGTTCATTGGGAAGCACCTATGTGTGACGCGGAAGGCCCCTAGTACTTGATAGAAGTGGATTTCTCCAGTATCGTAGGGTTCAAAATTTTACTACCCCAAGAATAAATCCTGGGTTGATCTGAGTTAGGACCTTTGTTTTTTCCTCATGTTTGAGATGGATTACTTGTTAACTTTGGTAAAGGTATGGGCATATACCTAAGTAGGGTTATCTATTGACTTCATACTTTTTGGTTTATACTTGGTGGGTTTTATGAGACCTCGAGGGTCTCGGGGTCCCTACTGAGTATCGTTATACTCACCCCTACACGGGCTATGCCCGTACCTTGTTGTGTGGTATGTAGATGACGGACAACACTGACTGAGGCTGATAGTACCAGGACTGGATGGTACCTGGAGGTGGACCTTACAACGAGTCTGTACATGGAAGAGGTAGACAGACGTGCAGTGTTGAGGAGGCAATTTGTACCGACCCTTCGTGTAGGAAACTCAGAGGATGATCTAGTAGTTGTCTTTCTTTTTCTTCAGTGGTGTTGCATTTCGGTTGTACTTGTACTTTCCACTTGGGCTTGTATTCTATCACCTTTTTACTTACTATAATCACTTGTTTACTATACAGTTGACGTGAATTTGTAACTTGCATTGTGTTTAGTCGTGTGTGTTTACGTGTTTTAAAGGGAATGCCTTCCCAGTTTTAGGGAAAACACCTTTCTGTGCTAATCACCTGCCCCTGGCCTATAGAAGGCTGGCTTGGGGTAGTCACGACATAGGCCCCGGGGGACGGGTCGTGACATCCTCCCTCTAGATCATAAGGTCCTATACAAGGTGCCACCCCTTGTGTTCCCTTTTCATATATCCCGCTACTATTATGTTGTACAATTTCATTCATGTTAGTTCACCTGTTCTGGTCACAAGATAATAAACTTTGAAACACACATTTCTCATAAGATGTTAAAATGTATAGCACCACATTAAAACTATATGTACTTAAACCACATCAATCACATGTCCCCACTATAATAAATTAAACCGCAAATTCAACATCCTTACTATAAGTATTTAAACCATTCATCTTCATTTATTAATATAAAACCACAAAATATTTTGCACCCTCACCTATGAGGGAGATTTATCCCCTTGGTTTCGGTCACATAACATACCAATAGATTTCCTTGACCGTCAATTGGAAAATAATACAATTATCCCCTTATAATGTGATTCTGGATTTTTCATAGATGGATACTCCCACTGAACATGCTCAAAACCATGGTGGAGTAATCTCAAGAACATTGGGCTCCATATGAACGTTCCATCAAGTTCCCCCATGATCTTTTCCTTCCTTGATCCAAACCTTCTACCATGTTTGAATAGGCTCCATAATAGTAATGTTTTCTAGACCAGATGTCTCACATTTCATCCATCTCACATGACTCGAAGGACTTTTGATGAAAATTTTATGGATATCATGTATAAAACTGATTCAATGTGTAATACTCATTTCTATTCCCCCATTATTTCATGTTTGATAGTCGTATATATATTTTGAACATGGTAATCAGTCATCCATTATCATAATTTCTATCTTCCATGTGTTCCAAGTATTGCAAATATTGATTCACAACCTCCATCATCCTCATTTTTTAGTTATAATTCAACCCCCTTGGTGTTACCCCACTCATGCACTTGCATTGGGAAATAAAGTTAGCTATGAGGAGTTACCATCTCCAACCAATGATTTTCTTATTAGGACCACCCCAATGATCGATGGATCATTCCCACCCCTCCCTGTATAGAACTATCATATAAGTCAGTGTTCATTAGTTTATCACATTTTTCACACACTATGTTTGACTGGTATAGTCATATGGTTTAATGGTTGTCTTCCATATAATGTCACCGAGACACACCAAAAGAATAAATGTGAAAGAAATTAATAGAATAAAATTACATTGATGTACTTATTGGAGAGGGACATCGATAGGCTAGAGAATATCCTTTAAATCGATAGTAGGAATCTACCTATGGATCATCCTGGGCAAGGGACAACCTTAGTACATCCAACCTCTACTAGGTGGACTCAAGGGCCTGTCACTACTCATATATCATTGAAAAATATTATTCAAAAATATGGAGAACCACATCAAATTGGATCTACACCTAGGATTTTTTATCCATGCACTCTACTTAAAGGGATGGTTCCAATGTTTCCTTAATCCCATCTCCCACAAAATACACCCTCATTATGATGGTGATATACACTTTTTAATTGGAGAATACCTCATCATTTTTTGATTACCCTTCCATTAAAGTGATATCCAGTTTCACTAGTTGATGTTACTTGAAACCTACAAATTTTTCCTCATGCTAGGAGGTTCCATGCTCTTTCCACTCTGACAATTCCAACTCACCGATAATATTTTGAGCTAGTTTTTGGAGACAATGTGAATCTACACATCCTATCAATATAATTGCCATCAAATTGATATGATATCCTACCCATAATAGGAGATCAATCAATGGGGTGTTGGTAATAAAATTCCACACACTACAACATGCTATGAGTGAGATAATCCGGTTTTCCTTAACCACAACAAATCTTGAATCCTTAAATTCCCCGATTGGTGTAGGCTCATACTTAGGGAATGTTGTAAGAATGATGATGGTAGGTTAATCCTTAGGGATATTCTCATATATTATGGGATCCATTTGAGATGAGAACCATCTTTATCCAAATCATCATAAGTGGTAGCATCTTCTCTATCCTTGAGCTCTACCTCCCCCATACCCATGTACACATCTATAACGGATTGATATTTTGGGAATAATGTTGGATCTCCCTGAACTGCTATCTCACAGAGGGCTTGATGGATTGTTGGAGTGATCATCCCTAGTCCCTCATTCATGCTTCATTTTTAAGAACACATTTCCTTAAACAAATTTTCGAACAATTGCATGATAGTTATTTTATCATGTATTAATAAACTATGTGAATATAGCATGTGTAAGAAAGAAACATATGTGATGCAATAACTTGGGATAAATCTATATCTAGGGACTTGAAGTGGAAATTGACCACTAGAGACCCATTTGTAGCTGTAGGCTCAACAGCGACAACATGATCCCTCAGTGGCACATAGTTTGAAGTCATATAAGAAAAAAGGCATTTTAGTATAGAAAAGTTATAAAATTATCAAATACATTAGGAGTATCAATATGAATGATAATTGAGTTCTTAACCTAATAATTCAATATGATCTCAATGATCTAACTCCTCAAGAGGCATCCTTCACCAACATGGTGATCTTTTACTACAATACATGTGTAAGATCCCACATAGATGATCTGGAAGACCAAAGGATTAAAATACCCCTCCCCCAGTCTCCTCAACAGATGCCTCTTTAGTCAAAGATCTCAAAAAATAATTTGAGGTTGGATACCTAGTTCATATCAAGGAACCTTCACCATCCATTATAGAGGCCTCTTGATCCTCTTATAATAACAATTTCACAAGCCCAAACAGAAGAAATGTGGGTTCAGGGTGACAAATGAAAGGAATTTTGAAGTACGCAGTTGATCTAATGAGCTGAAAATCCTCCACTACAAATAGGATATTAGTCAATTAATATTCTCTAAAAGTGACCTTCCCACAATTCTGATAGCTTTTATAGTTAGTTATGGAACCCCAGGACTCCTCACCACTATATCACCATGTATGGGTGCTGAGATTCGATAACTATCAGGCTAGTGTTTCAATGGATGATATTCCTTCAGGACCCACAAAAAACTTCAATCGTACCTCATAAGTGGTAGGATATCCCTCCCCATCCCATCATGATAAAGCATTCATTCCAAACAGGTAGGTGGAACTCTCATAGAAACCCCCTCGCACCCTGATCTGTGTAAGTCTAATGTTAGGAATCAAGATCCCCACCAGGGTAAGACTCTACCATAGGATCTCCTCCATTTGTGAAAACTACAACAACCCACATTTATTACATATATTAGGATGGATATATTCATCATATTTCTACACCAAGTTGTTCATATTCTATCCTAGGGACTCCCTAGACCATATCATCCTGGTGTGGTAGCTCTCCACCTGGTCCTACTTCCATTTCCAAGGGGGACTCTCTATTCCAAAGGGTGTAGGAATAGGAGGATCCTAAAAATGCACCATGACATCCCCAACATGATCCCTTGACACATGGTGTGAATTTTGAAGAAGATCTCGACTTATTCCCTAATGCCCCTTTGGATTATTTTATAATTCCAACTTCCTCACCTACTAGCGTAACATCATGCTTGCATACTCTACTATCCAGGTTCTAGTATAGGTATGGGTAAGGCTAGTGTTTATGTTATATTGTGGTATCTAGATTTTATCCTCATTTACATCATAAAAAATTCCCACATGAGCTGATGAGGAATACATGGGTGCATATATTCATGGAACCCCTTGTGCACTCACTTCACTGGTTGCTGGACACAAAAAAAATTGCCATGAAAATAAGGATGGGGTGTATAGTTTGCAGTGGGTGTTTCCATCAATCTATAAAACCAATTACCCACCCTAAAATACATTCAGATAATCCATATACTCTACCAACCCCCTCATATCATCAACCATATCTTTATTTTGTGTTGATAAAGGAATGATGATGAAATTCCCAGTGTTGTTGATACTGACCACCACCCCAACATCATTATGGTTTTAAAATTGGACTGTGATTATTTTCAGGGGTGGAAGGATACTATAATTTAGGTGGGTGATAGAATTTTGAAACTCATACCCCCTATCCTAAAGTGTGAGGTGATCCGTCCATGAAAAATCTAGATGGGAGCACATATACGTTTGAGATTTCCCCCCCATGTGGCATGCCCAAGACGGTTGTATATCCTTGACAGAATAGGGACACCCATGTTTCTCACATTTCCAGGACAACAATATTTCTTCCATCACCAACATCACCCTCTATAATCCAATGAAAGGATCCCTAAATGGAAGAAGTCATACACTCAAAAATGTGTCCAGTAATGTTCTATATTGGGCCTCTAATTTCCAAATATTTTTATTGTAGTCATATTCTTAATATTATCCATCCTTATATATTAGCCAATAGGACCCTAGTATCATCTTTTTTTATGCCCACATAAATTTAATTGGCCACCATAATATATTATCCAATGAAACAATAATGAATAGGATCATATATATCTTGAATGGTATGTATTTTTGGAAAGGTGTTTGATGGTCCAATACCATGAATTGCCAATCCATTAGGATCTTCACTATAACTAGTATCTAGTCTGTGTTCACCCAAGAGTTGGATGCTAGGAGGAACTCATCATGATGATATCCCATCAGTGGAGTCTTCACTATGTGGTGAAGATCCTAGAATATGACTCAAACTTCCCCATGATGAAGGTCGAAGGTGTTCTTATCTAGGGACCACAAACTGAATTTCTCTGATAAGATCTCATGTTGATGGTAAATGTGGAACTAGGATGTCTACACTACTTCATATATCATGATGTGCTGCAGTTTAACCCCATACTCTTCATATGTGAATTCTAGCCTGTATGACCACACCCATTCATCGGTGAAGTTCCCTCTCTCATGTAGATCCTAGCATTCATACAATCCCATATGGTCATTCCAAATGATGGATTGGAAATTTAGTATATATTGGGAATGAAATTATTCATTCAAGGGTTATTCTTTAGTGGTCATCCCAATCCTTCTGCTCAGGATGTAGATGAAGGATATAACAACCAATAATTTTTATACCATGATATTATATCATATTAGATGAAAATTCATTACATAACAAGATGATCCATGACAAAATTATATATGTATAGTGCCCTTGGAAACATTAACACATAAACAACCGGACCATAAGTGAACTGAATCAAATCCCAATGTGTTATTCATATCTATAACCCTTCATAGACATTCCATACCTAAGACACATCTTCATAACATGGGAAAGAGAAACAAAATATAGGGTGAGATTATAAACTCATTATGTTTAATCAATAAATATATCAACATAACATGAGTATAAGGGTATGAGAACATGATCTTGAAATTTGAAAACAATAACCTCTATATCAAATCATAATAATAAGACATGAAATAAATCTTGGTAGTTTCTAAGACATGAATCATAAAGGAATCAATGAAAATAATAAATGAGAGAATAAAATTTTCATAATATATAGATTTTTTGCATACACAAAATTATATAAAATCATTTCCTTAATATTCAAGGCCCATTTCCATGATTGTTATAGTGGAATGAGTTCACTCCCCAAACTGTCATAGTAGTCAATGTTTTCTCCAAATAATATCATGGTGGTTAATGTCCATTCCTGAACTGGGTTCACACCCAATTAAAATATTGTTTTTTAACACCATATTACTTTATGATATATTTCCTTTTTAATAAATTCATTCCCTTTTATAGCTATTGATACACACAACCTTGAGTCCAAAAAACCATAAAATAGTATATATTTTTAATAGAGTCATTAAATTGGAGGGTATGAATAAAAAAACAAAACTATTCAAATTATATGGTTTAAACGTGTATAAAATAAATTTAATGGTTATCTATTCATCATAATTAAAATAAAAATCATTTGAAATAAAAAAGAAATATTTTCTAAAAAAATGTAATGTCTTAAAAGGGGGTTTATCAGGTTTTGTGGAAATATTTAATAAATAATTTTTATTCATTTTAGAAAATTTATTTAATAAAATAAATTTTATTTTTTAAATCATCATTTCAAAAATAACTTTAAATTTTTTAAATTTTTTGAACTATATTAATTTCTCAATGAATAGTTAAAAATACTGATTTTTATTGAAAACATCCATTTCATTTAAATCATTTAAATGATCCATTTTGATTAAAAAAAAATTAAAACCATTAAAATTATAATATAATTATTCTAATTTAGATCATTCTAATCAATTTCAGATTCAAATTTTAACATAATTTGTTTTAAAATTTTTGAAATATTTTTCTTTAGAAAACATCTTTTTTATCGTGTCTATGGGTTCAATTTTAAATTGAATACTTCCACATATATCAATTAAATTTTAAAATATGAATTCAATATTTGGAATTAAAATAATTTATATTTTTTAATAATACAAACTAATTTTTACTTCCTAATTAATTGTGAAACAATAAAAAGTATTTACCATAGATATAGTTAAAACAGGTTTACTAAGGGTTAAAAAAAGAAGATAAATGTTAAAATAATCCAAAAAAGGTACAATTATTCCTTTTTATATATATTTAGAGCATATATAATCCAGGTTTTAATAGTTTTAAATTTTTATCTTTTTTTATTTTATAAAACATGCATGCAATTCATTCTTTTCAAAAAAATCTAAGTGTGTTATCTCTACTCATTTATAAAGGGCCACCCACTCTACTCCACATATCACATATAAAAATCAATTTTTTTACCAATACCATCCCAAATAAATTCTTTAATTCTATAACAACATCTTAGAGGCCTTTTTATCATAAATTGGATCTGGGAATCCTTTTCATTCAAACATATACAGGTCATCCGAAGAAGAGGTAACTTTCTTAAACAACCACATTAATTTTATTTATTCTTCCACCACATTGAAATATTATTCAATCATGATAATATAATCACGATAGTTTCTAAAACATATTGATATTTTAATAAATTAATTTCATAACCTATATTGGTATACACTTCCATGAAATTTGAAACAAAATCGTTGATTGTGTGCACAACGGACTACCGCCACACGAACCGATGGAATGTTTTCTCATTAAAACCTATCACGGTGGGATTTAATGATTGATTTAAGGTATATATATAATATTAATGATATAATGGTTCTTTTATAACTATAATATCCCATACACCATCTTACATTATATTCTTTTTAAAATACAATAATGTCGCTTGTGTGTGCGTTAGACTACCGCCTCAAGAAGTAATGTGACTCATTTTTCACTTACGCTTCACATGGAAGGTAATAGGGTTATATTTAGTGAATATTTGTTATATATATGACATTGTATTTTCTTTATAATATTTTTATATCACCCATTTACTTACCCTTTCACCTATTAAGAAATTATATCGTCACTCAAGCAAGTGTACAACTTATAGTCTCTACGAAGAAATGTTATTAATCTTCTATGTAAAATTATCAATAATGGTACTAAATATATATCTAATGAAAAAAATAATATTTATATCATTGTTATAATTTTGAAGATGAAGGAAAAATATCGTATTCTCATGATCCATAACTTTCATAACAAAACATGCTTGACAAAATATGGCAATTAACACATGAAATAGTGATATTACCATATAATTATTAATAAATAGTTCATAAAAACTATAAGTAAATAATAAATGGTATTAATTATATGATTATGGATTTTTAATATATTTATAATAAATATATATTAATTGTATATGAGTTACAGACATATACAAATGAAATCAGACCTTAGGTAAGGGCCTCTCGTCTCACTTTTACTTTTGTGAGATGTATGACATATTCTCCACTTTGTAATTTTGTGTGGTGTATATAATTACCATTTAATATTTTATATTTTTTATCCATTTTTATTAATTTTATTTGACATTTCATTTGAATTTATTTCTTTCATGGGGCCTATAATTTAGAATTTACCATAGTGGTAATGGTTTATGTAACCATTTCATTTATTAACGAGATTATTCATGATTATGTTTAAAATGATTAAATATTTTGACCTATATTTTAAGAAAAGAATGAATTTTATTATCCTATGTATATTTCTAGAGAATAAATCTCTTCCCCTCATTTTATTCCCTTTAATAAAAAATGATCAAAAGAATGTTTTTGAAGAAAACTGAGTTCATTTCTCTTTTTTGATGAAAACACTTTTTCTTGTACAACCATGTTTTCTTGAAATTTTTTATGAAATTTTTTAACATTAGTAAAATTATT
Organism: Viscum album; assembly: GCA_963277665.1. Lineage (NCBI taxonomy): Eukaryota > Viridiplantae > Streptophyta > Magnoliopsida > Santalales > Viscaceae > Viscum > Viscum album. Next base: position 1,044,216,804 of record OY728166.1, read on the forward strand.
AGTTAAATGTATATTTACCCATGTTTTATTTTTTTAATATTTTAAATGAATCATATTTTCATTTTATAAATGAGGCACTTTTAAACCTTTTTACAATAGTGTGAATGAATTGTTTTTTACTTATATAGAGTGTATAAAATCAACTTAGATCATTAATTTTAAATATATTTTAAAATAATACAAGGATATTTTTAAATAAAATTATTTTCTTAATATTTTGGATATATTTTGTTCTAGAATTTTATTTTTGAAATGGAAATTTTCCTCAAGAATGTTTTGTTGGTAATTTTATAGTATTTATATTCATTAATGGAAAAATGCTTATTTTATTTATTCCTCATTGATAAAATTTTTAAATTATACAATCCTTATTGTTTATTTTCATTGTGTATATTCAATTTTACTAGGGATGTACAATTTTGAAACAATTTCCCATATTACTCTAAATGGTTAATGATTATATTTTTCTAATGGGGAATGCATTAACATTTTTCAGGATAGTTTTCTATATGAAAGTTCACATTGATCATGTTTCACCCCTTTCATATGGGGAGTGTATTACACTTCAGTATGTGATGGGTGGGGCCTTCAATATCCTTTGTATGCATCATTAGTTCTAATGAGACAAACTAGAGTTGGTTTTGGTGGAGGACATTCTTATTTATATTGATTTCATGTAACATGGACACAATGGTATGTTTTCTATGTATATTATTGTACATTACATCACTATGAATTCCATTATTAATGTCCATGTTATTATTTTATTTGTTATGAAATACATTGATGAGTTTCTAGTTTATTGTATTATTCATATTAATTTTTTATTATCATTTATTACTACCATATTATTCATGACTTATTAACTTATTCAACCCTTATTTAGAATTAGATATCGCCCCTTATTATGTTTTATTTTCCCAGTATTCCAAGATGTATATTATGATTGATATGATAGGTAATTCTAGAGGAAATAATGACGTACTAAGATAAAATACTATCTATTATTTTATGCTTTCTACTACAATGTTAAATTCAAGTATGTATACAATTTTACAAGATTATTAAACTATTAAATCCTTTGTAATGTGATATCTTTTATCTCATACCACTGTAATAATGTGACAATTGGATCCAGTCTTCCTAGGTCAGGGCATTTATAGTTGGTATTAGAGGAAGTTTAGTAGAATCATAGGGAACTGAGTTTAGAAAACCATATATTAGGTATTATAAACATATGATACACTTTGAAGATATGTATATAAGAAAATCCTAACATTTTGTTGAGGAAGATATTATGTGTTTTTTCCTAGAAATATATCCACATCTAGATACTACAAGTGATATTAGTTCTAGAACAGTTAAACCAAGGTGTAATAACTATAAAAAGAGAATATTGCGAATTCACTCACACTTCACCTGAGAATGAAATTGGGCTTTACTGCACACCTAGATTAACACATCTGTGGGATATTCTTCAGTTATTTCACATTTTCCTTACAAACCATTATAATAAATTTGAAAAAAAATTGTGATTTAAAAACATTCCCAAAGAAAACATGTTTATTATTATGATTATATATATATATATAATTTTTTTTAATTTATGTTACATATTTCACTAGTTTCAGGATTATACATTATATTTCATAATGTTATGATCTAATATTTTGTGTGAAAGTTTTTCAAAATAATTCCTAGTGGATGGTATATAAATTGTATCAAGGAATGTATTCCATGTAGATATCTCCATCTAAAACAAGATAATAAATATAGAACGCGAACTACCATTGAAACTGATCAAATTATAAAAATATTAGGGTACCTAACTCTTGTTATGAGATATTACATTCCCCGTATTGAATATACAACTAGTCCACCACATGGTGCAATGATGTTAAACTGCTTGATGCATCAACAAACTCGATCATTCAGTGGGACTAAAAATCCACTTATAGTGTAGTGATGGATATATTATTTAGAGAATATATTTATCATTATAGGAAGAAAGGATAAGGTTTTCATGGTAGTATCTCATCCCTCAACAGATGCATATCTATGGATTCAATTGATTCAAAACAATAAGGATGATGAGAAAATATCAAGAATGGAGTAGAAGAATTTTAAATTAATCTTCATGGAAAAATATTTTCCTCACATGAAATGAGCAGATATGGTGAGAAAATTTACATATCTCAGACCAAAGGAAGATGAGAATGATGCTGCATAAGAAACTTACATTACATGGTTAGATAGGCATACTTTTGGACTCTACACATAATCTAAAGAGGAAGACCGATTTTCTGTTTGATAGGATAAATCGATCCTTTGAAGGTCACTACACTCTCAAAAATTATTATCATATGAGGTTATAGCATCATGTTCTATCTAGATAGAGAAATAATTCCCCATGTCTTTTGTATTGTAAGTAAATTTATTTTAGAATAGTATTTTAGGGAAAAAAATGTATAATGAAAAGATGAGTAATGGGAATTTTCTAACATGTGATACTTGTGGGAGGAAACAACTTGAAACATGCTAAAATTAAGATTATTTTGCTTCTATTGTGGAGAAAAAGGTCATTATGATCGTCATTTAAAGGGTAATAAAGAAACTACAAATATTTAATGCTTCAACTATAAGGATTTGAGTCAGCATAAAAATTATTTTCCCAATATTTAAGGTAATATCCCCAGAAAAGGATAAGGAAACATGGCTAAAATTATATGATCACAATAGTTGAGGTCGAAGTATCTAATGACATAGTGGTAGGTACATTAATCATAACATTAAATTTATTCATATCTTTATTTGTTTTTGTATCCTTCCACTCTTTTGTATCATTCATGTCATCCAAGAAAATTGGTCATTTTCCTATCACCTTCAGAAAGGAGTTTTTAGTCAAGAATCATATTGGAATTTTTAATATAACAATAACATTCCAGTCAGTCCCCATTATAAAAAATAATCATGTCGTATTTTCTAACAACATTATTATACCTGTTGTAGATTCTGATATAATACTTGGTATACATCGGATATCAAAATATAGTGAAAATATTTATTGAAAATAGAATAATGTTTTGATCTATGAAGAAGAGGTGTAATTTATTATCTTTATAGGGGATAATTAATCTTCTAATTAGGGTCTATATCCATACCCAGTGGATTTTCTAAATAAGATGCTTGGGGACCAATAGTAGACATAATATATTGATGGAAAAGGATATCTTAAATTTTCTGATAGACCTATTGTGAAAGATTATATTAGTGTATTTATTGAGTAATTAAATGGACATCCACCAGAGTATGAAGTTGAATTTTACTGTGATTTAATTCTAAATTCATGATTAATATCAAAGTATCCCTATAGAATATCCATTGTGTAATTAGTGGAGTTAAAGAAACTACTAAAGATCTGTGTGATAAGGGATTTATACACCAAATTGTTTCACCTTGGGGAGTCCCAGTTCTTTTAGTTAAGAAAATATATAGGTCTATGAGGTTTCACATTGATAATAGGGAGATCAATTGTATTACGTTAAAGAAAAAGTACCCTCTACCTTTCATCAATGACTTATTCGATCAACTTCCTGGAGATCAATATTTTTCAATGATTGAAGTTCATTTTAGGTATCATAAATTTTATGTAAATAATGAAGATATTCTAATGACATAATTTCATTTGAGGTAGGTACATTATGAGTTTACAGTAATGACATTTGGTTTGACTAATGCACCCTCTATATTCATGGATCTAATGAATAGTGTATTGAAGGAATATCTTGATGATTTCTTTGGTATTTATTGATGATATATTGGTGTAATTTAAGAGCTATAAAAATCATTAGAATCACTTTAGGATAATTATTGAGACTCTTTTAATAAAATATTTATTTAGGAAATTTAGTATGTTTGAATTATGGTTTCAGAATGATTCTTTTCATGGCCATATTATCTTCAAATATGGAATATCATTTTATCGTATAAAAAATGTGGTAGTCCAATAAAACGACTACACCAATGAACAAAACAATGGTACATAGATTAATTGGTTTGGTAAGTCACTATTGGTAATTTTTTTAGAACTTTTCCCAATTGGATTACCCATTAACCATGATTACAAATAAAGGGGTTAAGTTCATATAGAAAATAAAATGTGATTAATGTTTTTAAAATTTAAAGAGAATATTGGTAAATGATCTGATTTTATCTTTACCAGCTGGAAATTATGGTTTTATGATATATATTGATGCATCAAAGAAGATACTTGGCTTTTTCTTTATGCATAATGATAAAGTAGATGCTTAAGCATCGATATAGTAAAAGATTACTAAAAAAACTAAACCTTGCTTTTGAGTTGGAAGCCATAATATTTTCATAGAATATTTTCTCTATGGTGAAAAGTGTGAGATATAAATGGATTGAAAGAGTATGAAATACATTTTTTAATTAAAATATTAGGAAAAGGTGATGGATTGAACTAATCAAGGACTATGATTTCACAATACAATTCCATCTAATGAATCAAAATGAGTTAGTATATTCTTTGAGTTGGAAAGATAATGGGGTCCTATCCAAAATGAGGATTGATAGGGATCCTATATTAATGGATTTAACAAAATAGATTTTTGAATCATTAAGGAAGGGGACACATATCTCCTCTTTCAAATGATTTCTATACCATCTTTTTGGGAAATTAAAAAAATTTATCAACCTGATGATGAAAATATTTAAAGGAAAATTAAATCCCGGAATGATGGAAAATTGATAGACTTTGTTGGTGAAGATGGTATACTAAAATTTGGTAAGAGATAATGTGATACATATATAGTTGATCTAAGGGGAGTATTATTGGATGATTATCATAGTTCAAATTTCTCAATACACCCTTGTAGAACCAATATGTTTTGAGATTTGAAGGAACACTTCTGGTGGGATAATATATAGCAGGAAATTATTTTTTATGTGACATGATGTTTGGATTTTAAATAGGTTAAGGATGATATCCAACACCCTAAATAATTCATGAATTATATAAGTGTTCCTCTGTGTAAATAAGATAACCTTAATATTGAATCTATCAGAAGATTAGTGAAGACTCTAAGAAATAATGTTACAGTATTGTTTATTTTTTATCTTCTCACCAGATCTACACATTTCCTCTATATAAGTGATGATTTGCCTCATGATTTCCTTACAAAACACTATATTAATTTTGTTTTATGACTTCATGGAAAACCTATTTTAATTTGTTTAATGATTATCCATGATTTAAATCAAATTTGTGGAAATTTACTTAGAATGCTCTTGATATTGAGCTTCAGTTGAGAATGACTTATCAACCTCAAACTAATTGACATTCCAAAAGGACTATTCAAACATTATAATATATTTTTATTTCATTACCTCCAAACATTCAATGTATGTGGGTTAATTATTTACCTTTGGTTGATTTTTCATATAGAAATTACATCCATTCAATAATTCAAATGGAAACGTATGAAGAGTTATATGGAAAGAGATTTTATACCACAAAATGTTGGGATAAAGTTCATGAAATGATGCTTATAGGCCCAAAACTAGTAGAATTTACAAAAAAATGGTAAATATTATTCAACATCAAATCAGAACAACTTAAACTAGGAAAAATATCTATTCAAATTACTCAAGGAAGGATTTGTAATTTCAAGTGGGAGAACACATTTTCTTGAAATGGTCACCATATAAGGGTGGAATAAGGTTTTCTTTGAAAGGGAAAATAATCCCCAAGTTCATCATATATTTTAAAATCCTATAAAGAATGATTTTAGTGGTTTACTATTTAGATATGCCTCCAAGTATCTCTAGAGTACATGCTATTTTCCAGATATATTAATTAAGGAAGTACATGATGGATCCAATGCATGTGCGCTCCTATAATAAATTAGAATTTGTACATGATATATCATAATATGAAGATCATATCTAGATTCAGTAAACTAGGGAACAAGTGTTAGGTAATCTGAAAACTAGGTTGGTAATGGTACTTTAGAGAAATCATAATATAAATGTGGTGATGTGGGATCTTAGAGACATTATATTCAAGATATACCCAAATATATTCACTGGGAAGAATTATCGAAATTTGCAGGATGGTATATTTAATGGGTAATAATTTAACACTTCTATACTTTATGATATATTTCATTTTAAATAAATTCATTCCCTCTTATAGCCTTTGATACACACAACCCCAAGTCTAAAATAAGGGAAAAATAATGTATCATTATAACCTATCAATTAAATTGGAAATATGAAATAGGGATAAAAAAATTATGAAACTTATATGGATTACATCTGTATAAAATAAATTCAATGGATTTTTATTTATTATAAATAAAATAAAAATCATTTAAAAAAAGATATGTTTTCTGAAAAACATTATTTTCATAAAAGGTTGTGTCCATACACTTTAAAGTCATATTTTAAAATAAATTTTTACCAGTTATAGAATAATTAATTGAAAGAAATAAATTCATTTTTTAAATTGTTATTCCAAAATTAACTGAGATTTATTTTTTGAGAATTTTCTTAGAATATTAATTTTTCAAAAAAATAAGGAAAAATAATGATTTTTATTGAAACTTTTATTTTAGTTTAAAGAATTTAATAGTTATTTTTTATTAAAAATTATTTTAAAACTTAAATAAGTTAAATTAAAATAGTAAAAATTATAATTAAATTCATTAGAAGAAATTTCATAATTATTTTTGATATAAAAACATTTTAATCTTTTGTAAGTACTTTTTTTGGAAAAAAAACTTTTCCATTGTGTCTGTGCGTTTAAATTTAAATTGAATTTTTCCACTTTTTAGAATTTAAATTTAAAAAAGGATCAAAATTTTAAATTAAAATAATTTATATTATTTAACAATTTGTAATTAATTTTTTTCACACTGAATAATAAAATAATTAAAAATTGTTTACCGCGATTAAGTTCAACACAGGTTTACTAGTAGGATAAAATATGAATATAAGGGCTAAACTATAGTAATAACTGCCCAATATAATTTTCTTTCCATATGTAGACTTTATAACGTCCAGATTTTGATAATGGTCCATTTGGTATCATTTTTATTTTAAAAAATGTGTGTGTAATTCATTATTTCCAAAATTCCAAGTCTGTCCTCCCCTCCACTTATAAATAGTAACACACTCTCCTCCCCTATTCATAACTAACAATAATTTTTTTAACCAATACCTACCCAAATAAATTCCTTAATTCTCTAAAAACATTCTATATTTCTTGGTCATACCATAAATCCAACCAAGGAAGGATTTTGGTGAAAACCTAGTGAGGTCATCTGAAGAAGAGGTAACATTCTTAAACAAACATTTTTATTGTATTTCCTAATAAAAATCCATACAATATTATTCAATAATGATAGTATAAAAACACCATTACATTACATATACTTATATGTCATTATTTTTTTATAATATCCTATATCCTTCTCCACTTCCATCAAATAAGAAATAAAACTATCGATTATGTGTATCGTGGGATACAACCTAGTGAAGAAATGTAATCCCTTTTCCATCACCACCTCTAACGGTTGGATATAATGATGGATTTAATGTATATATTTTATTTTTGTATATAATTATTATTTTGTAATTATAATATCACATATACCTTCTTACATTCCAATATGTTAAAAATATGATAATGTCACTTGTGTGTATGACACACAACTGCCTCGCAAATCTATGAGATTCATTTTTCACTTAAACATCATATAAAAGATAATATGGATAAATTTAATTAAAATATGTGGTATATAAAGTATAATATTTATTATTTAAAATTAACATATCACCTAATTCTTTATCATTTTACCAATTAAGATACGATATCTTCACTCGTACGTACGCACAACATGCCGTCTCCATGATTTGAGGTGATTCATTTTCTATATACAATTTTTATTAGTGGTACTAATGATGTATATAATGAAAATATTAATATTTATGACATTAATATAATTATGTTGATGATCTGACAATATCGTATCGTAAATATCTAGAATATTTACAACAAAACAAGCATAAGAAAATAAGGTAATTAACACCCAAAATAAATATTTTCATAAAGAGTTTCTAATAAACAAGTCATAAAATAATATAAGTAAATAATATATGTAATTAAATATATGATTATGGTTTTTAATATATTTATTATAAATCAATATTTTTTATTCCTGAGGTAGGAATACATACAAAGGAAATCAAACCTAAGGTAAGGGTTTCTCAACTCACTTTTACTTCCATGAGACATATGCCATATTCACCACTTAGTTCTCTTAAACTATTTTTATACTACCCCATTGATATGTTATATCACGAATCCATTTACAATAATGGTATTAAAAGTCTCACTTGTAGTTATTTATTTCATGGGTTTTATGATCCAGAAGATACCCATGTTGTAACAGTTTCTGTTTTAATATCATTTTTTTGTGAATGTTCATTATTATGTTTTTGATGATGAAATATTATGATATATTTTTCATGAAACTCCTGAGTTTCATTATAAAATATTTATTTCAATAGAATTCATGATTTCATCTCATTGTACTCTCTTTAATGACAAAGGAGACCAAAAGAATGGTTTTAAATAAAACCAACTTCATTCCTCTCTTTGGCTGAAAGCCCTTTTGGTCACATATCCATTATTTCTAAATACATTCTAATGAATTTTTTAAAATTATAAAAATTATTTATTAAAATCAGTTTTAACCATGTTTTACTTTTTACAAAATGGGTTGTAAAGAATCTTCTTGTGTATTTCTGAATGAGGCACTTTTTAACCTTTTTAAAATAGAGCAAAAGGATTGATTTTTTACTTATGCAATATGTACAAAATTACCCATCATCATTGATTTGAAGCATCATTAAAAATTATGCAAGGATATTTTTAAATAAAATTATTTTCATTATATTATAGAAATTAATTGGTCTCGAAAGTGATTTTTGAAAATAATATTTTCCTAAAGAATTTTTTAATGGATTTATACAGTATTTATTTTCATTAATAGAAAAAACTTTACTTCACTTTTTACCCCTCGAGAATATGTTGTAATGATACCATCATTATTATTTGAATGTGTGGTTTATGATTATTTTGACTAGGGATGTAATATTTTGATACCATTTACCATATTACTCAAAATATTTTATAAAATGGTTTATTGATTAGGGAAAGTATTAATATTAAATATGAGAGTATTCTATACAAATGTTTATATTGATCATGTTCCACCCATTTCATATGGGGAATGAATTGGACTTTGTAAGTGATGGTAAGGTCCCACTATAGCCCTTTGATGCATTAGTAGGTCTTATGGGACAAACTAGATTTGGGTTTGGTTGAGGACTTATCCATTTTTGTAGATTTCTCAGCACAATCTCTCGATTGTATGTTTCAAATGTATAACATTATGAAAACAATTATAAATATCCATGTGGTTATTTTATTTGTTATGATATCCATTTATGATTTTCTAGTTCATGATATTATTTATATGGTGTTATTTTTTTTATCATTTATTCTTTCCATATTATTCTTGACTTATTAACTTCTATTGTATGAATATCCCTACATAACATTAGAGATCACACCTTATTGTGTTTTTTTTCAAAAGATTCCATGATTTATATTATGATTGATATGTATGTCCATACTACTGGAAATAATTATGTACTTGAAGAAAATATTATATAATATTTTCTATTTTCAACTATAATATGAAATTCAAGTATTTATCTATTTTTCCAATATTACTTAACTATTTAGTCCTTTGGGGTGTGATCACCTGTATCCAGTTCCAATTTAATTACGTAACCAAAGAATTTGGGATACTTGGGATAAGGTATTTAAATTTCTATCTCATTAGATAAAAATTTTAACCCATTGCATTGGAGGGCTATATAATATTGGAAACACCAGTCATAGAAAAAAATATAAAAATGTGTTCCACAAGATCATAAAAAATTCATCCTATCATAACCTATGAAAAAAAAATCGATTTTATAAAATTTTCATCGTGGCATAACCCATAGAAATTAGATGTTTTTCATTAACATTTCATCAAAGAATAACCAATGGAAAAGAAATAGGTTTCAAAAACATTTCATCAATTCATCATTGCACAACTCGTGGAAAGGAACAGGATTCAAAAGCATCCCATCATCATAATCATAAACCATGTATAAACTAATAATGACGATTTAACTAAATCATGTCCCCATTAAAAATTTATGAAACATAAAAGGATGTCATCTTAGTTATAAAATTTGTTAAATGTCATTTTAAACCCTTATTTAGGAATGTATCCTTTTATATTTGAAATTAATTATTTATAATCTTATAATTTTTGAGGTATTAATGAAAATATTTTCTTTTAAAATAAAATTGGAACCCCTTAAACTAATATTTAAATCATTGATCATCCATAAATGTGGAAAATACCATTCATTATTTACATGTTAAAATAATGATTTTTTTCATGTTTTTAGTAAAAAAATCAATATATCCTTTTTTGGAAAAAATAATATTCCTTTTAAAACATTTTGTAAAAAGTAAAGACATGTTAAAACTATTGTTAAAAATCATTATATAAGTATAAAAACATTCTTTAAAACATCTTTAGAAATTATGGACATGAAATAAAAATGATTTTCCATCAAAGAGATAAATAAATGTGACTATTTATAATAATATTATTTTGATACTTTGAGAACGTAAAGAGTAAAACGAAAGGGAAATATGCATTATGAAAATATAATTAAGGGAGAATAAAATATTTGAGTTTCTTGATATCTATATAATAATTTTTCGTCATCTGAAATATAATCATTTACAATGGTGGTAAATAGTTATATTATAACATATATCTATTACCACTTTGGTAAATTTTGAATCATAAACCTCATGAAAGAAATAATATTAGAAGGATATGTAAATCCCCATAATTTTCATAATAATATTTATAACAAAAAAAATTTCTGTGTAAGCCTTTGTAATATTTTGAGGAATATTTTTGGAGCTAGGCTCTAAGAGGACATGAGATTCCCATCCCCGACGATCCCAATATTAATATTTAAAAAATATAAAATATATTAATATTACACACTTTTAGTTTTCTCGAAATAGTTGTATATATCCAAAAAGAGTCTCAAATTAGAAATATGAGGCTATGGTTGATTCCATAACATGGGGGTTACCCTAGGTGCAACCTAACAATAGTTGGCACCAGATATATAGTTGAGGTGGATATTGGTGATGCATTTAATTAAAATAATAAATTAAATTTATTTGTTTAATTTTAAATTTAATAACCTAATTCCTTTAATAAATAGGTTGTTATTAAATTTCATGATTGTTTTCCTCATAATTATAAGGATTGATAAGAGCTACGTGAAGAGAATTATTAGATGTTTCTTGAACAGATAATGGTGGATCAAAAAATCATGATTTCTTTTCCAATCATTGACAGGGATTCTTGACAATGATGATTCTACTAGAAAATTATACATTATCAATTGATCCAAAGATGAGGTAGGATGTTTTTTATTTTTTGGAATTATCATGTTGTTTTATCCCATGTTGAAAATGGATCAGTTTCACTAACAAGATTTTATTCCCGCATCAACGGTTGATTTATGATTTATTTATCTGTTTTTTAAGGGTACTTCATTCATCATTCTAATAGAAAAAATAGAGGCCAACCTTAACATGGTCTATTTGTGCTCCTCATTGTTAATTCTTGTTTTCTCCCCCATTTCTATACATGTTCATCGCCTTCATTTCCTTTGGTGGGTGTTTCGATGAAAACTAGGTATTCAATTATTGTGCCACTATTTTTCTAAAAAATTGATCGATATAGTGGGTGAATCTCATGATTGAGGGTTTGATCAGGGTGTAATAAAAAAGGAGGATGATCATAGGTATATCATATTAGACAAGTGATTCTAGTTCTTCTGGGTTTGACATGTGTGACTATCATGCAAAGTGATGGGGGTGTTTTGTTATCTAATTCTACGTACATTTTCCAGTGAATAGTGAAAAACATTTATGTCAACCTCAGATTTGAAATATTGGGCATGATTTTCAATAGTTAGAAAGAATAATAATAAATGGAGATGAACCCCAAGATTTCCATAAAATCAAATGTTATATGGAATTTATTCTAGAGATACACATTTTGTGGGGTCCTAACTGTGGTGATAAGGTTTTTACGTAGATATGAGGATCACATGTTGTGTAAAACATATTAAATGATGAGTAACCCTTAGCCAGAAAAATCAGTGTGTAAAATCAGTACTCACCAAGGAGGAAATGTAGTGGTACTCATAATGTGTAATGGATCACAAGACAGGAACCCTATGGAAGATGATTCAGTGTTTACAGAGAGTACACACCTAGAAGCCTATGTGTCTCTATGTACCATGTATGGTAGGGCGCACACCGTGAACTTTGGAAGGTACATGGGCATGAGTAGGTGACACACATTGAGTGTCGGAATCACCCCTATATGTCATTTGATATGGATTACATCATGGGTAATTAGAAAAGTACTCAAATGTGGACTAATACATAGACATGACCTAAATTACATGGTCATGTCCCGAAGTACACATGCGTGGCTAGGTGTACATGACCACAAGTAGATGGAATAGGGAGAGTCTGTGATGAACTCTAAATGTCGTGTACAAATATAGGACATGCCATTTATTTTGAAAATTAAATTCCATGTGATATGGAGAAGCTCTGGCAGACCAATGTTGGAAATACACATTGTGTACCCCTATTACATTTCATGTACTCCCTTTGAGGTTGTTTTGGAGCCCTTCATTTTTTCATTATAGACTAGGTTCAACTGATTGTGTTTCCTTGGTCCCTTACCACAAGTGTGTAGTGTTGAATTATATCCTTAGAATAGGATTGTAAACCCCTCAATGGGTGAAGTATCAAATAGAGTTTAGTGTATCCCATATGAGACCAGGGTAGAACCCTCAATCATTCATAGGTGGGGATCATGGTATCAGTGTGACCACCATGCATAGGGAATCAATCCCTTATGTAGCATGCCAATCCAGTATGGTTTTTGGTGTCACTTAGTTTCATTGGAAGTGATCCCCTACCATGGTGCTGATATCTTTAGAGATTGGTTGAGTATATATTTTTGGGGATAAATATGTTTGACATCTTGGATACGTGTCATCTTTGATATCATGGATTGTGGAGTTGGTTCTCCAAGAATGAGAATTGCCTTGATGCCTAAGAAAATAACTTGTGGCTAGTAATTTTTGACACACCCATGAGACATAGAGTCTATTATGAGTATATATGGGTTATTCTTTATTATTTATGTCTAATATCTTGATTGACATCCCTATGGATTAACGATTTGGATTCTCTTCATGCTTATGTTTGTTGATTTTGACATTTCCTACTGTGTATTGTTATAATCACCCCTACATGGTATAATCCCACACATGTATTGTCTTATAAAGATGATAGATCTTTTTAAACAGTCGTTGGAGGACTAAGAGTAGGTGGAGCATAGTTGGGATAGAAAGAGAGGAATATTTTCGTTTTTTACTCGATAGTAGTACCCTCCTTTTGATCAATTCAAACATTATTATCAATTTTGGTGGGATTTTATTTATACATTTGTATTTATTTTCTATAAATATTTTATACTATATAATTATGATTATAGACATATGCATGCATTGTTATCAGTTTTACTTTACCTTCATCATTCTATAGACTTGAATATAAGAGGGTGTGTAAATTTACATTAGGAAAATGACTCTCATTTGTGGGATATTCCTACTCAGCAAAGGTATCCATATCCTGGCCTATTCTAGGCAGTCTTGGAGTTTTTATACTCATCTTATCACAATCCATGTATACTCCAATGGGTTAGGTCATGAAAGAGTGGTATCATAGGTGTGAGTTCATCCTTTAGACCAGTGTATGTTGTTTTATGTGCTCTTATGCTTCGTTTTTGATTTAAGGAAATAGTGTTAAGTTATTTTTAGTTCATCTTTAAGGACATAGAATACAGTGTTGGGGTTTTTGATAATGTATTAATGCACTATTACATTCACTACCTAATTGTTGAATCAGAATATATATACACTAGTTATATGGAAAATAATGTCACATATATCATATTGGAATGGGTTTTTGTTTTCATATCTTTCTTGAGTAATCTCCCAATGTATACTCTTTGTTTTGGGTTTTTCTTGATTACATTCTATATTTTTCTATGATGACATTCATCTTGGGTTTCAAGATAGTTTTATGATGACCAATAGTTGAGTGGTGTGGTCATGTATTAGGGAACCTTTCATGGTGTGTTACCTTTAGGTGGACACCAAGTAGTTCTACTACCTATTGAGTAGCGCATCAACCCTTCTATAGTAATTTAAATAGATTATCATGCACATGTTGATAAGTTAGTGTATTTAATAGGAGAGTATGATGGTGCACACAGGATCATCCCATTATAAAATTTCAAATGATATATAATGATGAGATTTCAAAGTATTGGATCAAGGTTGTAGTCTGGGTTTTCCACATGTGTTAACCTTGACTGACAGTATGATTTCAATTGTGGACTATCTTCATTATGGGGTGTATGTTGGTAATAATTTTATATGAGGATGATTCAAATAGTTCACTTTTTCATCATGGGTTCCTTAGATAGAGACTAACCATGTCAGGTGGTGAGTTATACCCCCCCCCCCTTTTATAAGGTTTCAGGGGACTGATATGAGCATGTTGTGTGATATTACCACTTTGATAGGCCCCCACTTTTTGGTGGTCATGAAAGTGAAAATTGTTAAGGGTAATGTAGGTTTTGGGTAGATCCTTATTTTGGTGATATTAGACATGAATTCAGGCATTCAAGTAAGAGGGAAACTTCCCCCACTGATACATGTTATTGTGACATGATCCAAACCTATGTAGATGAGTTAGTTCTACCCAATTAAGATAGTTATAAAATGTGGGTGATGGGTTTCTTTTACTTGTCTGTTTCATGTCATTTGGATTCACTAAGGTATTGGAGAAAGACTTGGTTAGGGTGAACATATGTGAATGGGAATCATATCTTTAGATAGTAAGAGATTTTGCCTAAAATACATTGAATTTAGTTCTAGGTACAACATTTTTCTTTTATACTCTAGCTATAGTTTTTGGCAAAAATTCATAATCCACATTCTCGTATAGATGTATTCCATGTTTGAGGCATAACGATACTAGTAGAGACTTTTTTTTCTTGACCCGTTTGTTCAGAGGCACTATTAGAAAGGATCAGTGATCACACACTTTTGAAAATTCATCTGGACTCTAAGAAGTGAGTGAGTCTCACTTAGAATCCTTCCATAAGAGGTAGAGAGGAACTATGTTATTTTTCATGGTGTGCACTAGTTTTATACTTTATATTCCTACAGGTCTATCACCAATGAGCGTTACAGTGTACCTAAGATAGTGGTATGATAAGTTCTTTTTTGGGTGAGAATGAATCTATGGAAGAGTAGGATGATCTCATGTGAAGGAGGATATAGTTGATTCCTTAATATTTGGATAATATGACCCTTGGAATTGTATATTCTATAAGATTTTAGTTTCACGTGATACTATAATTGTATACAGACATTATTCCTAATGATATTTCCATTTTAACACTCCAACGAGTGTTTTTTCTACATGGAATTACACTAGAGATTACCCGATATCTACACTATAATATTGGATTACCCCATGTTGTTGTGATAGAAGGAGGTGAAGATGGTGGATTCTGTCGAGAAGGGTATTTTTATATCTAATGTACCAACTTTGGAATCCCATAGTTTCTCACCTAAGAGGTGGATGAGATATTGATGATAGATTTGGATTGAAATCAATAGATCCAGGTGATTGTTTGGGAGGTGTATACACCCATGAGAATTGATTACTTCTTCTAATAGTTCTTTGGGGTGACATGGTTCTCAGAGTTTTACCTTAGGACATGCTATCACCAACTATAGGTTTGAAAGGAGGGTGTAACGTGCATAACTTCCTAGAGATGCTATGCTATGTTTTTGTTCTTGGTGATACCCTTCAGTGTGTTTAAGTCCCATGAAGACTCCATGAGACATATGAATCATATCCTTAAACCTTCTTGTATCAGTTCAAGGTATTCCTATACGGTGAAATTCTTGGGTACTCTATGTCACTGCAGGTGAATGAAATACACTTGATGATTGTTCCAAAAAATCCCCAAGAGTACCAAATTTATGGGGAGATCTCATAGAGTCATTACCATATTCTAGAGGACCTCTTATTTTGATATGAATTCTCATAAATGGGAGGGATTTTGAATCCATCCAAGGTTGGGGCAATAATAACTTCAGATCCACCCAAGTGCATGGTCATGGAATCAGATACACACATTGATGTTTTTCTGTTTGTTGTTGTTGGGTGAGGTGATAAATAAAGATGACCACTTAGTTGTTAACCCTTGAGGATGATGATGGTGAAACTTACCTCTATTTTATGGTTGTTTCCCCACCACATTTACATTTTGTGAGCGAGTCACAACTTGGTGATACTAACTATGAGATTGTTCATGATCATATATACACTACACATGATCCAGATGGATTTTATGAAGATTAGAATCACATCATCACTGTTTGATTGTTCAAAGATGAAAGGTGAAACTATTTGTTCTATGAGAAGAGATGTTGAGGAGGTTTCTTTCCCTTAGTAGTAGATCTGAGAGAGGTGTTTTTTACTAAGATCATTTTTCATTGGGTAGGTGGCCAACTATGTTGTTACTTGATTATAATTTTTGATTAGAAGGTATCACCTCTCTATAAGAGGTAGTTTTTGGGCCTAGATTGAAGTGGATATGGGATGGTATATTTGTGGGTTTCATGATGGGGAATTCCATAACCAACAATAGGTCATCACACGATCTGAGTGATCATGGACTGGATTTCCATGTTTTGAAACTTCTTAACCATCCATGAGAAGAGTGCAGTGGAGTGTTGGGATGTTTGTGTGTAGGAGGTAGTTAATCTTCATGGAATTACCTCAATAATCCTTCTAGATTATTATAATGGAATAAAATTTTTGTTATAGAGAGGATGGAGGATGATTTGAGACTCAATTTTTGATGATAAAAACTTTTCTACCCTAGGTAGATGGCCTTGTTTAGAATACAATTCAAGTAATAGGAAACATGCTTTGAGATAGTAAGTTAATTTTGATCCATTCCAAGTAGAATCATCTACCATCATTGTATACTAAGTATCATTGCATTTACCACTCCACCCTCAATGTAGCACCATTTGAGAACACATACTAGAGACAAGATGAGTCACTATTTTATTGGTTTGAGCTTGTGGGAGATAGTGCTTTTGGGACTAATGATGGTGCCAAAATGGTTGTGAAATGTGTAGTCCATTTAGGGAAGATGTGGTCTACAAAGAGATGTCTTGAGTCCCTTTAGAACTGATAATGGAGGACTTTGGAGTTTGACAAAGACACCTTGTGTTATAAGATATCTCACATCATTGAGGATCATAGGGATTTGTCTTGAACGCTAGGTTATCTCTAGGTTCATAGGACATTTTACGGTTACTACATTAGCTTAGTGATGTGGCACAATTATTGTCTCTATGACCACAATTGTATAGGGTACTTTATATTTTCCATGTCTTTTAGCTATGGAGACATGTTCAGAGCCAATTTTGTGATGTCAAATAGGATGAGATGGATGTCAGGGGTGGAGTTACCGAATCGAGTGGTTTCAGGAGCCCAGTGTAATTTCAAAACTACTAGGAGAAGACCATTCTGGGGAAAGTGATTCTTTTGAGTGTTTGTTTACTAATAATAAAGGAACCTTCTGGAGATCTCTCATGATTGGGAAACCCATTCAAGTGATCATTTCCCCTATCATTAGGCTCTCTCTTTTGGGGATGAAATATTTTAATGGTCGGGAGAGTGTAATGACTCGTTTTTTCTATTTATTAATCTATCGTATTTCTAGGAAACTTTTCCAAGATAGATTAAGAGATGGCACAAGATTTCAAATCATGGTGAGAATTGGAATTAATATTATTAAAATAATATATATATTAATACGAAACATGAGTGGTTTTCTTGAAATAGTTTAATAACACCTGAAAAAAGTCTCAAATCATAAATATGAAACCATGGTTGATTCCAGAACCTTGGTTTTACCCTAGGCCAAACCTAAGGTTGGTCAACATTAGATGTCTGGTTAAGGTAGTTGTTGGATTTGCATTTAATGAAAAGAAATAATTAAATTTATTTATTTTATTTTTAATGTCCTAATATAATTCCATCTATTAATATTTCATTATGAAATTTCATGAGTTTTACTCGCATAACCCTAGTGAATAAGAGAGGTTATTGGTAGTGTTCGTAAGTGTTTCATGAGTGAACAATAGTGGATTAGGAATTAGTGATTATAGTGCTAATCAGAGCATGTGGATTATTACAATGATGACTAAAACTAACCATTATTCCTCAGTAATTGATCAAGACCCTAGGCAGGATGTTAGTGTTTTATGGGTTTATCCCATTTTTTTCTTTAGTTGAACATGGACCAGTTTCACTAATAATTATTGATTCATTCATCGATTGTTGATTAATAGTTTATTTATCTATTTTTTTTGTAATGGATCTATGGTAATCATTCCAATAAAAGTAACTCACGGACAACTAGAAAAAGGGTGAAATTAATTACTCTTTGGTGTTTTACAGTATTATCCCTTGTTTCTTCACATGTTTATCACCATCATTTTATTTATATTGTGGTTTGATGAAGACATGTTATTCAATCATTACATGATAATTATTTGGTCAAACAGATTGATACCACATGTGTGACTAACGATTGAGGTGCGATAATGATTTAAAATGATCATAGGAAGATTAGACCAGATTGATGATTCTCATTCTTCCCAGTTTGATGTTCACAGTGACTGTGAACAGTGATAATAGTATTTTCCCATCAAATTTATTGGCTGATTTCTGAAGAGCGGTGATGTTAAGGTCAGTCATCCCCAAATCCAAAATATAAAGCATGATTCATAGAGATGATTGTGGAATAAAAAGATGAGGATAGTGACCACAATATTATAGAAAATAACACATTACATGGAATGTAGTATGGAGATAAATGTCATGTGATTCCCTAGAGATAGTGCAAGGATTTCAATGTAGGGATAAGTATCACACGTCATGTGAGACATCTCACATTCTGTATGACACTCAACCTTAAAACATAGAATGTGCATGCTGTACACACCCATGCGGCAATGTATTTCTACACACCACGTGAAACAAGTCACCTATAATTTTCAAACTAGAAGATGATGCATCATGTATAGAGATTACACAGATAGGATCCCATGTATCTCCACACACCATATATGGTGGGGTACCCATTGTGCACTTCAGAAAGTATATTTCAATGGGTAGATGACACATGTAATGTTTCAGTCCAACCCCTACATGTCGTGTGACATAAAGTACACTGTGTGTACCTCATAAAATTACTCAGACATGGAATGGTATACATGCATGAACCAAAGTAAACAGGAACTACCCCTATTACAGGGGAACAACTAGGAGTACAAGGAAACATGTAGACAACATGGGGAGAGTTTTGGCCGACCACTACACACCTTGTACCAAGATATGAAAAGGAATGTATTTGTATAATTAAATTTCACGTGAGATGGTGTGGCACTGGAATATCAAGGGTTAGAAATACACATTGTGTGCCCCTGGTTTACATTTTTTTCTCCCTCTAAGGGTTTTTGGAGACCTTTTTTATTTGGTATAAACCAAGTTCCACTAAGCATGCTTCCTTGGTACCTTCCCATGCGGTTAAAGTATATAATTAAAAAATTATCATAGTATTTTCATCTCCACAAAGAGTTTAGTATTAGATATATTTTTTAGTATCCCCATATTGAGTCAGGGTGCAATCTTATTTCATTCCTAGGTGGGGTTCACGGTATCGATGTGACCACCATGCACATGGTGTTGATCGCTATATAGAAGTTTGATCTAGTAGGTTTTGTGGTGTCTCCCAATGGCAGTGCATGTGATCTTCTTCCAAGATGATGATATTTTTAGAGATCCATTAAGTACATATTATCAAGGATAGATGAGTATAACCTCTAGGATGAGTGTCGTCTGTGATATCATGTCCCACGAAGTATGTTCTCCCAAAATGAGTGTTACCTTGAAGCCACAGATAGTATCCTATGGATGGAATTGGTTGAAACCCCATTGAGACTTGTAGTATGTTGTGAGTATATCTAGATTATTATTGATTATCATTGTGTCTTGTATATTGATTGGAATACCTATGGATTGACAAGATGACTATTCTTGATGATTATGCTTGGGGATCATGGGGTGTCCTAATAGGTTTTGTTATACACACTACTCCAAGGGATCTACCCACACATGTCGTGTCTTATGAATATGAAATACCTTTTTTACAGATTCCTTGGAAGACTTGGTGTAGGTATATCATTGTTGGGATGGATATAATGGGGTTTATACCAATTGTTCATTTGATAGAAACTCCATTCTTCTATGAAATCCAATCCTTGTTATTAGTTTTCTTGGATTGTATTTATCCCTTTTTATTGTGTTCTCATATTTATGTCATACTGTGGTTGTGGGACAATTGATGTGCACATGAATTCATATCAGTTATACTTTACTTTTAACGTTATATGGACTTGTATAAGTGTTCGTGTGTGCAGTTACATTGGTTTAATGCCTCACATATGTGGTATGTATTGATAACATTAAATATGACTTTGTAATGACATCCAACAATGATTTTAGGATTTTATCTTGACAATGATCATTTGAGTGATAAGAATATGGTTTGGGGACCCTTTTGAGGTATTACTTCTAGGTGGCCACCTAGTAGTGCTACTTCCTATTCATTAGAGAAAGGACCCTCCTCTAGTGGTCAAGATAGATGATTTTTTTTCATGCTAAGAAACTGGTGGATCCTGCATGATAGGATGATAGTAAACATAGTATTATCATGTTATGTGAGTTACAGTAATAGAGACAACTAAGTTTTCATTGTGAGCTAGCCTCTCTGGTGGTGGTAGATTAAATCAAGCATGTTGTCTAGGTTTTCTAGCTTGTGTGGATCCCGATATACCAGATAGTTATTCTTGTGACCAGTCTTCTTCACAGAGAAGCACATGGTTTCGATGGTACCGATGGATGATTCACTTTGTCAGTTTTACATCATGGGTTCTGAAGAGAGATATTGGAAAACTCTAATGTTGTAACAGACACCCATTTTTATAAGGTGGTAGAGGATTGTCCTGAGCATATGGTGTGAATCTACAACTTGGATATGACATCTCTCGATGGTGGTCTTGGTAGTAATACCTCTATATGGGGACATAAGTATTTGGTATAACCTAGAATTGGTGATTTTATATGTGGCATCTGGAATGAAAAGACGGGGGACACTTCTCCCTCCAAGATGCATCCTTCTGATGTGATCCAACATAATGCATGTTAGTTATTACTTCCCAATGTGGATAGTATCATTGGATGGATGATGGGTTCCTTTGAATTGTGTATTTGATGTAGTTTTTTATGTGATATGATGTTTGATCAAGTTATAGTTGGGGTGAATGGGTGTAAAAATGAAAGGATGGCTTCACATGGTTGTGGATTTGTTAGCCTAACTAGGTTAAACACCATGAGAGGGGGTGAATTAGGGTATGAAAGGATAAAAAAGTTCCCCTTTGGATCTAGTTTCATCCTCAAACAAAAAAACTATTCTATACATTTTCCATATCAATATATGAAATGAATTTAAATCATGCACGAGACACAACAATTTTATTTCATTCAACCTCACTATGCTATATCCAATGATACTACATGGGAAATGTGCTGATGTACCAAATCCATGAAGGCTCACTACCAAAATACAAGGTTCATTATAGATCACTTCTATGCCTAGGATCACTTCTTTTATAATTTTGAGGGTTATCTCACTACATTCCCATGGGACACTCCTTAACCCTATTTCGATGGATTGCTGTAGGTGGAAAGGATTTCATTCTTTCTCTTCCTTTTCCCACTACTCTGGATAGGATCCACACCTAGTTTATGGACATGTAGGTCCATTTTTTATCAATAATTAATGCATCCTAAACTGTATGTGGATAATCTAGTGAATTTATTTCTAGGACACTCCTTCACTTCTATGAAAACCCTTGGATGAAAAACATCTAATTTCAAGAAAACTAGATCATACTTCTGTTTGTGGTAGTCATAGAAATTACATATTATTTGAAAGATCATCAAGATATTCCAAGTATTCCTTTCAATACATTTAATGTAGTAGTGAATAACCTCCTTCTACAAGTAATTTTGAATTTTAAAATTCCTTTATCTTATAATTATCCTTCAGAATTCATATTTGAAAATGATACTTCTCATAGGGCAATGTAGGTGTGTATCTCATTGGGCATGATTATAAAAAGATACCCATGTGTGGGACCATGATGTATAACCCCTTTCACAATATCCTAGTGTGTAATCACTTGCGAAAGATCCCAGTGCAATACCACTTGCATGAGATCCTGGTGTGAGACCCTAGTACGGGACCCCGGCATGAGATCCTGGCACGAGACCCTGGTTGGAGATCCTAGCATGAGACCCTAGCATGAGATTCTAGTGTGATTCCATTCCATGAGTCTACTTTTGCACTGATCATGAGTACATATTGTGAGACTACTTTCGCACATTGCAGGAGTCCTAGTTTGGAGACCGCCATCACACTTTGTGTGAGATCCGGGTGTGGTGTCACTTTCATACATTGCGTGAGCCCCAGGTGTGAGTCCACTTTTTCTAGTCATATTTTGCGAGTTCACTTTCACACATTACACAAGACCTAGTTTAGATCATACACAACACTTACATGATTTCAATCACGTTTTATCATTTTCATGACCTCTCCATGAAAACCTTTCATGAGATCCCACCATTAGACTCCTTCCTAGATATTTCGTGAGACCAATATATTCAGATTAAAATTGTTAATGATTTTGTATGGGTTACGGGGTATTTATAGGCATAAATACACCACCTTAACTCCACAAATCATGGACATCCATCCACCTCATCGACATCGCAATCTTTGTAAGATCAAGATACAAGTTATGCTCGCCCATTTCACGAGATCAAGAGATGAGTCCTATTCCCACTATGAGAGAGATCTGGGAAGAAGTCCTGTTTTTCACTTTTTTCAAGATCAGAGCATGAGCTCCAAATAAAATCATGAGCGTCAGTCGAGATCAAATCACAATATCAAAAGACAATCATGGGCACTTCATGAGATCCCATACTGAGATTGAAATAAAATAATGAGTGTTGTGTGAGATCTCATCGTGAGACTCAAAGACAATCATGTGGTTCATGAGATCCAATCATGAGATCACAAGTCAATCATGTGATTGTATGTATTGTTTTCTTATAGTGGTTTTCGTGAATCATTTTATGATCCAAATAAATTCATGACTTCTATGTGAAATATCAATGAGATACATTCATACATTCATGCATCGTGATATTAGTCTGTCATTCACACTCTGTGAGATATGTTAGGCATTCACACTTTATGAGATCTGACATTCAAGCTAACTCTTCATGCCTTATTTGATAAAAAGCCTTCATCAACAAATGAAAAACTAGTAAAAAAACACAATCAACCCAAAAGATCCACCATGAGTTAAATTTTTCATACAATCTTCCCATTTGGGTTTTTTAACAACTCTTCAAATTTTTATACCACATTAAATCTCCATTCTTCTTCTTTCAAAAATGTGATTCATGCATTTCTGATAGCAATCAATGAATTACTCAACACACACTTGAAGCCCACCTGATCTATGATCAGTATGAGAAACAAGATTGCATTGCAAAATTCATCAATGAAGTCTTCATTCAAAAAACAATCAACTAATTTCATCACAATCCTCTGTCTTCATGATATATGGAATTTTACCAATCATCTTTAGCATCATCAGATTTAAAGCTCCCCCTATTCCATCACCCCCCTACCATCATATCCCTTGACATGATTAAGAAAATTTATCCACTTTAATATCCATAACACCATCTTTTTCAATGAATTTAAAGGTTTCATTATTGTGGTTTGTAATAGGGTAAAGAATAAATATAAGTATATCATGGAAAACACATCATACCACATAGTGAGGGCATCCCACATCAACACATTTTCAAGTTCCTGGAGTCAAATAAACTCCAAAATCCAATAGATGACATTAAAATTCTTCATTGGGTATGTTGTTTGTTAGAATTTCTATAAACTGTAGTTTTCTAGGAACATACTCCAAAATCACAAGCCCTTGCCCCACCTTCTCCTTGATAAAATTAAACGTGATTTCAATTTTATTTTTCCTTGAGTGATGGACTGGATTTTTTTTATACATATATATCACATGAATTATTAAAATGGATTCTAATTGGATAATTCACTTCAAATCTCATATCATCAAGATGATGTTTCATCCATAATAACTATATGAAAGATTTAGTTTCCTCAATATTCTCAGCTTAAACATTGCTTAATGAAATGTAGAATTTTTTCTTTCTTATCTAATTAATACAAAAACCGAAAACAAAGAATCCACCACTTGATGTTGATTTTCTATCATCACTTGAACTAGTCCAATGTACTTCAATATATCCCAATAACTCTGTCTGATAATGTTCATTGTATAAAAAACTAAAATCCCCCATCCCTTCTATTTATTGAATTTTTATTTTCACTGCAATAAATTGGGTTTACTTTGTATTTATTTGATAATGAGCTACATGGAATGTGGAAAAATAATATCAGGGCTTGTCATTATCAGGTACAAGAAACTATCAATGATTTCAGGTATTCTGTTTCATTAGCTTCATTGCCTTCATCATCCCATGATAGTTTCCAATGGGTAGCTAAATAATTCATCATCTCTTTGGAATTATCCATTATAAATCTTCTAGAATCTTCCTTGGAATATTTTTATTGAGAAATTAATGTTTCATTCTTTTCTAATGTCACTTATAAGCGAAGGAAAATGTCATTTCACCAATCATTGACATTTCAAATTAACTTTTCTTGAAATATATGATCGTATTACACTATGGTTTATCTGATCAACCAAATATTATGCCTTCTAAATATTCTATCACCATCATCATGTCATTAATATAATTGTTTTCATATAGATCATAATCACCTCCACCATGCTAAAAACCGAGCTTCTCCAAAAACCTGTGTAGTCTTGAATACCATGATCTTTGTGATTGCTTCAACACATATAACACCTTCTTAAACTGAAAAACTCTAATATCATCTTAGTGAATGAGAAAACTATATATCTGCTCAGTATAAAATTTTTCTTCTAGAACCAGATTCAAAAATTCTAACTTGACATCAATTTCGATAACTTTTATCTTTCATTACACTGTTATGTATAATAATAATCTTATTTTCTTTTTCCTTGAAACCTGTAACAATGATTTATCTACCTAAATACCCTCTATTTGGGATTATCCTTTGTACACTAATCATGACTTGTTTTAAATCATTTTACCATTTCATTTATCCTACTGTGAAATAACTATTTAGTCCTAATGATATTATTATCTATTAGTCTCAAAACAATTTCCCATTTATGGTTCGTATAAATTTTTTTAAACTCATATTTCATAGATTTAATGTAATTCTTTTCTCTAGATACATCCTTAAAAAATTTATGATCTACCAATGATAAGAATAATTATTGAGGTAGATTCTTCAACCTCCTTGTCTACACTGAAACTATCTAATCACTAGTTATGTTATGTCTATCAATTTGGGATCTTCTCTTCAATTTTTGTGCAGATACTAGTTTATGATCATCCTATACATTATATGAATCTTATTCTAAATTATACTCTAGAAATAAAACCTCCCATGATCTTCTTATGTCTTCCTCACTATCCTCTTGATACTCATCACATATTTACTGAATATTCTTCTCATTCTATAAAATAGTTACATCATCACTATGAACTAACCTTTCTATCAACTTATTAATGAATTTATATTATTTTCCTTTCACTGAGTATCTATGAAATATCCCTTCAACATTGGATCCATTCCATACCGTATCTCATATAGATTACTTTATTATTTCAGACATAATAATCATCTATTTTATGTGTGGATTGATTTTATCACTAATTATTTTGAAAAAATATCTAGAAGGCCTTTATCAATGATCATTTTTTAGCCATGTTGTTGATAATTTCATTTCTTCTCTCAACTACTCCATTATTCTATAGAGTTCTTACTACGGAAGCTTAGCGCTTTATCCTATGTTTCTTGAGATAATCCTCCACATGGATATTTTTGAACTCTATTCTATTATCTATTTGGATCATCAATATTTTTTTAACTCACATCTTCTCAAATTCCATTCAATAAGATGTTAGTAAACTTAACACCTTAGACTTCAGTGTGATGACTGAAACCTATGCAATTTTGCTAAAATTATCAACGAATAGAACATTATATCTCCTACCATTATAATCTCTTGGGGAAATAGTTTTACATACAACCATATGAACCAACTCAATCAATTTTTTTTACCTTTTATATTTTTCCTTATATATTTTTCAAATGATTTTCCCTTACTAACAAGAATCACACATATGAGTACAATCACGTGATAATCCAAGGAGGTCAGGAGTATCCTCACATTTTACCAGATCTTCTAAGTATATTTCACTCAAGTGACCAAGAAATTTATTCCATAAAATTTTTCTCCTTCTTTGTAATGAAATAATATATATTCTTCTACACTCACGAGGTATATATTCCCTTTCTAGTGTTTTCCATGTAAAAAACTCCACCGTCTTTTTCCTTGATGACACAAAATTTTTTGGAAAGTCTTATGTAATTTCCTGAATCACATTGTTAAATAATACGTAGTATTTTTGACTAAGAACTTCCACAATAAAGATATATTCACATCTCTTGTATTCTCCCACAAACGTTTCTATTCCTGATCCAATAATTTTAATGCCTTCATCATTACCAAATCATATAATAACTTCCTTATCTTATTTATTTTTTATAACTAGTTCTTTATTTCCTATCATATGGGAGGTGTATCAATTATCAATGATCCATATTCCAGGGAAATTTGATGTTTTGAAAGAAATGTATACAACCACAACATGTCCATATCCCTTTTTCTATCCATGTTTTTTACTTTATATCCAGAATGGATGGATAATATTGATCATCCTTAGAGTTTGATGGAACGGCTTCATCTTGTAGTGCTAAAAATTGTTTATTAATTTTAGCTCATTTGATTATACATTTATATGCTTCATATGATCACATTCAGTTTTCTTCAGGACATTCCTTTTCTTTGTTGATGAGATATATCTTTCCATGTGTTTAAATCCTCCAGACAAAAGAAGTGACCATCAAATGATATCCTAAAATACTAAGCTATGTATGGATTCCTCTATTGGTCTCTTTCTCTTTGATACATATTGGGAATGAAACAAACATTTTCTGAGAGTCTCATATTTATAAAATTGAAACATCTAATGTGGGGTTCATTCTGATGTGTCACTTCTACATTACTAGTTTTCCCATAGGTTCTCTAAATCATATGGTTCTGATTTATATGCAAATCAATATTCATTCTCAAAGAAAGTGCCTATGGTATGACTTCAACCAGTACTGATTTTTGTTTTGATCATGCACCATTACAACTAAAACATTTGGATCTATTAATTTATTATCCTCACATTACTTTATCTATTTCACTAGTGATTTGAACTATATTTTCCATTTTCTACTTCTTTTTTGACCTTTCTTTCTAGAGTAAATTGTTTCTCTTGATCTTTCACTTTATTTCATATATTTACAACCACCTCCTCAATTTTTTGAAGATTTTGTATTTATCTTTTCCTTTATTATTCAAACAACCAATCATCATTTTTTGTTCTTAAAATTTTATCTCGTAATCATCGATCATATCTATGTTATCTGACCCTGAATACTTAAGCTTTGAAATTTCATCTATCCATATAGACTTATCTTCTTCCTAGTCCTTTATATAGAGTTAGGCATCAAAAATCACCCTATTTTCATTATTTGTTTTATCTCTCAAAACGTCTATATCTTCAAGTGAGGATTATAATTAGACATGAAGTTCAATTATTCATTTGAATCCTCCTTCATCATTTTCACTTTCAAATCATGTTTGGATATTTTTTACAATTTCCACCATAAAATATACTTTACGGTCCTTGCAATCCTATTACTCTTTAGCCTCATATTCTTCTGAACTATCATCTTATTTTGAAGAACTATTCTTTAATTTGATGAAATTTTTCTAACCTTCCACATAGGCTAAAGTCTTCATCCTAGTAATTTTGACTTTATCCTCATCATCACCTAGACAATTCTTATGGAACCAAACTATAAATTTTCCAACCATTCCATATTGAAATCTTGAAAGTGGGAGTTTACTTTTGAAAATTCATTTTCCTCTTCACCAATTTTATTATAGGAATGACATGAATTCATCTATGTCTTCTTCTACCATCCCATATATAACATTGAGCTTATTCGTGTCCTTGAATTACACTTATTTAGACTTATTTTTTTCTGAAGACTCATTATCATCATTTGTCATCCTGTATGAAATAAGAGTACTAGAAAATCTATCTAATGTCATCTCCATTGGACATTTAACTTACCGTACATAGTATTTCAGATTGAACCAATGTGGCTGTATTCTCAAGATGTGATTTACAATAAATATATCTTCAAAAATTTCTCTAGACCTTTCATATATTCCCTAATAACATTATCCCAATAAAAGAATGCATCAATAGACTCATTAGGGTGAATTTTATGATCCTCATACTTGTCCCATAGAACATGTTGCTTTTCTTCCCTAACTTTTGAGCCACCCTCATTAATATTTTGCCACAATTCCCACATATAATGTGATTAATTACATCAAATCACCTTTATATACATATCATTATATAGGGACCCAATAAAACATGTATTTCATTGGTGTCATCATCCAACTCCATTCTTTCAGCTTCTAAAAATGCACCATTATCAATACTAGCCAAAATTCCTGGCATCACTTCTCTAAGGACATCCATCACTAAATATTGGAGGTAGTGAAACATAAAATTCTTCTATAATTTAAAATTGTTTCCATAAAATATTTGAATCCACTTGTGATTGATAATCTCTATATATTCTAATGAGAAAGAACCAATGAATTTCAACCTTTACCTCTAATATGAATTTGTATCCCTACTAGGTTAAATACCCTTAGAGTGGGGGTGAATTTGTGTATGATAGATTAAAACATCTTCCCATTTAGATCTTGTTTCATCGTTAAACAAAACATGTTTCTCTCCCTTTCCTATAAAAATATATGGACAGAAATGAAAGCATGCACAAGATAAAGAAATTTTACTTAGTTCTCCCTCACTAGGCTACGCCCAAGAAACATATAATGAAAATGTGTTGACATACCAAATAAAGTAATGATCACTTCCAAAATACAATTATTGGGATAGATAACTTCTATTCCCAGGATCACTGCATTTAGAATGGGTAGGGTCTGCTCAATGCTTTCCCAAGGGTCACTCCCTAATTCTCTTTGTTAGATAACTATGGTTGGAAAGGATCACCTTCATCCAATTCCTTTTCTCACTACTTTGGAAAGGATCCACACACTATTTATGGACATATAGGTCCCTTCATTATTAATAATGAATGTATCCTCAACTATATGTAGATGATCTATTGAAGTTCATTCCGGGATGCTCCTTCACTTATGCGAAAACCCCTGGATGAAACACTTATACATTTCATATAACTAGAAAATGTATCTCTTTATTACAGAAAAAAATTACCTCATATATGGAAAAATATTCCAGATATTCTAATTATTCCTTTCACTACATAGAATGTAGTAGTGAATAACCTCATTCTACATGTATTGTCGAATGGTGATGATCCACTTTCTTCTTCATCTTCTTTCAAATTCATATATGAAAATTATATTAATCATAGGGTAATATAGGACTGTATCTCCATTTTCATGATTCTATAGTGATTATGCTTTAAAAGACCCTGGTGTGTAACCCCTTGTGTGAGATCCTTGAATGTAACCACTTGTGTGAGATCCTAGGGTGAAATCAGTTAGAAAAGATCCTAGAACGAGACCCTGGAATGAGATCATGGCATGAGACACTAGAATGTGACCCTAGTGAAAGATCTTTGCTTGATTAATTTTTTTGAGTCTTCTTTCACAGTGAGTGTGAGTTTCATTTGTGAAACCACTCTTGCTCTTTGCGTGATTCTATGGTGCGAGACCACATTTGCACATTGCGTGAGATCCTAGGGTGAGACCACTTTTTTGATTTGTGTGAGTCCATGGTGCGAGTCTGCTTTCATGAGTAATATATCATGATATTTCTTTCAACTTTTTTTCAATACACTATTTATATCTTTTGCAACACTTACTTGTTTTTAATCATGTATTATCCTTCATGATACCTCTATGGAAAACCCTTTCGTGAAATTTCTCTATGAGACTCATTATCATACTTTGCTTCATATCTGTCATTTAATAAAAACATAATGGATGATTAAGGATGGGTTAGGGGGTATATATAGGAATAAATCAACTACCATAACTCTATATATCATAGACAACCATCCACCTCATCGGCATCACATGCTCCACGAAATCTGGTGGCGAGTTCTACTCATGGTTTTCCTGAGATCCAGGTACGAGTCTAATTTTGAATTTGCATGAGAATAGGGTGTGAGTCCTATTTGTTAATTTCACAATATCTGAACATGATATCCAAATACATTTATGAGATTTTCCTGAGATCAAATCATGAGATAAAAATACAATAATGATCATTGTGCAAGATCTCATCATGATATCTAAAGACAATATTGAGTGTTGCACAAGATCCCCTAATGAGATTGAATGAAAACCACGAGCACTGTGTCATATCCCATGATGAGACTCAAATACAATAATCCACTTCATAAGAAACCATCATAGGATCACAAATAAATCTTTACTTTCTTTCTGTTTTTGTCTTCCAATACCTTGTGTGATCCATCACAATATCCAAAGACAATATTGAGTGTTCTGTGAGTTCTCAAGACGTTATTAGTCCAGACATTCACGCTCCATGAGATCAGTCCAGCATTCTCACTCCATGTTATTAGTTTAGATTTCATGCTCTTCGAGATCAAATAAACATGCTAACTCTTCAAGATTTCATTGAAACCCATCCTTCATAAACAATCTAAAACATTCCCAATAAACAAAATCATCCCAAAAGAACCATCATGGGGGATTTTTTCCTAACAAGATAGTTTCTTAGGGAATTTAAATGTGGTTGCTGGTAAGAAGTGTGTATTCTTATCTCTATCTACAGTTTTTATAATAGAGTCATAAGATAAATTTTCCACAAGATGTATCCCCTATTAGAGACCTATTGACACCAATAAAGCCGTTTTTCTTGACCCTATTTTTTGGAGGTTCTGGCATAGAGGACTAGTGATCACTCATTTTTGATAGAGTTTCCAAACTCTACGAGGAGAGGGAGCCTCACATAGAATATTTCCATAAGTAGTATTGAGGAACTATGATGTTTTCCTTAGTGTGGACCAATTGTTTACTATCCATTCCAAAATAAATATCACCTGTTACATTTACATTATAACATTTTCAGATATACAATATGTTCCTTTTTGGGTGAGAAGGAATCATAGGCAGAGCTAGATGAAATATTATGTTTGAAAATAAACTTAATTCTTTTTCAGTAGGCAATTATAACCCTTGGAGCAGTGGATGCTACAATGTTTCAATGTCTTGTGATGGTGTAGGAGTATGTGGATGTTATTCCTGAGGATTTTCCAATTTTACCTCCCCACTGAGAGTATTTTTTTCTACATGGAATTAAACCTAAGAAAACATGATATTTGTTCTACAATTTAAGATGACCCAATGTAGTTATGAGAGACGGAGGTACTGATGGGGAGCTTATAGGGAATGGGATTTTTAGACCTGATGTACCCACCTAGGCAATGAAAAGTTGTTTTCTTAATAGGTACAGGGGAGCTATAGGTCAGGTGTGGATTGAAATCACCATATCTAAGTGATTATTAGATAGAAGTACTCATCCATGAGAATCAATTTATTCTTTGATAAGTGGTTTGGGGTGAAGTGGTTATTAGAGTTTAACCTTAGAAAAATCTATCACCGTCTCCAGGTTCAAGAATAGGTTTTACTGATTAAGGATTCCTAAAGACTTTGTGGTCTATTTGAGTTTTTTGTGATAAACTTTAGCATGTTGAACACCATATAATTGTTCATTAGCCTTACAAATAAGATATTGAACACTTATTGGATCAGTTCATGGTAGTATTATATAATGAAATCATTCGGTACTCATACATAGAGGTTGATCATGTGATAAACTAGAGGATCATTCATGACATACCCTGAGAGTGATAGATTTATGGAATGCACTCATAGAGTTAGTAATGGATTTTAGAGGTTATATTCTTATGATATGTCCTCTCAGACATGGGAGTGGTAGTTTGTCAATCAAAGGTTGAGTTAGAGCTAGATTGACATCCAAACAAGGGTGTGTCGAAAGAATAAGGTGCCCAAATCAATTTTTTTATTTCCAATATTATTGACAGAAGTGAAGGAGTAGCTCAATTATTAGAAGTTTAACCATAAGGATTAGGATTGTGTAGCACACCTCCAGTAAATGGTTGTTACCCCACTTCTTTTATAGTCTCTTAGGGAGTCTCATCTTTGAGAAACTGACTATGAGATCTTACTAGACCAAATATCTTCTTGGCATGATCCTTAAAGATTTTCTGAATGCTGGAAGAACATCATCCTTATTCAAGGATGGATGGAGACACCATTCACACAATGAGAGGAGATGATGAGGTGGATTCTTTTCCTTATTATTACCCCAGAGATAGGTTTGATTATACCAATACCATCTGGAATCATGTATCTGTCTATGGATGTTGGAGCTTGTTTTTAAATTTAGCTCTTGAGTTCTCACCAATCTATATGATAAGGTTATTGTGTCTAGATAGTAGTGGATATGGGATGGTATCTTTGTGGGTTTCATGATGGGGGATTCAATGACCAGTGAGAGTTCATGAAATTTTCGGTTTGATTATAAACTATATTTCCATGTTGGATCAATTCCTAACCATCTAGGAACATATATTATTGATGAGTTGGGATTCCTATGCATGTAGGAGGTAGTCTGGATTCATGGAATTACCTCAATGATCATTTCATACCATGATACTCACTTCAAGTTATGATTATTGAGAGGATAAAATATCCTTCTAGACTCATTTGTAAATGATCATAGATTCTCTACCATAGGAAGATAGATAGGTTCAGCGAACAATTCAGGTTATGGAGAACATTATTTGGGATTTCAAGTTAGTTTTGGGCCATAGATAGAAGTAACATATACTATTATTGGAGTTTGATTATCACAATAGATACCACTACACCATCATTGTATCCCAATTTGTTCTCACCTAAGGGAGACCCAACGATTCACTATTGTTCTGGTCAAAGCCAGTGGGAGACTGTTCATATGGTCAGGGAGTTGGTTCCAGTAATGGTTTGGAATGGTGTTTTCCATACAGGGGTGGATAGATACTAATCATAGCTCACAGGAGTCCCTTGAGGAATAAAAATGATGGAATTTGGAGTTCTATGAAGTGACCTTGTGTAATTATATATCTCAACTCATCGAGGAGCGTGAGTATTTGGTTGAGATTTCTAGCTATCTCTGAGGATCATAGGATTTTACTAATTACTACATGGGGTTAGTGTGGTGTCTTACTAATTGACCCCCTTACAACATTTATGTAGGTTGGTTTTTTTTTCATCTTTTATAGCTGAGAAGACATGTGCACGTCCCATTTTTCAAAGATAACCAAAATGGGGTATACAACGGGGTGGAATTACCTCATCAAGGGGTTTGAATATTATGGTGTCATTTGAGAACCTCTAAAAAAATTGACATTGAATTGTGAAATTATATCTCTTGGGATTTTTTTCAAAAATAATGGGAAACTTATAGAAAACTCACTATAGTGGGAGACCCAGTAGAGAGTTCATTTATTCCCATCGGAGTAGGACTTTTATTTTTGAGATGAAAATCCTTGAGGTTGGGGAGAGTGTAATGACTCAGTTTTTTCCATGTATGAATTTGAAATATTTCTATGAATATTTTCAAATACATGTGTTGTGAAGACCTTAGTTCTAGTCTCGGTGAACCCAGTATTAATATAATAAAAATTTTAAATAAATTAATATAACATGTGTATTGTTTTCTAGAAATAGTGGAATTACTCCCAAATAGAGTCTGATATAAGAAATATGATACCACTGTTGATTCAAGAACATGTGGTTTATGGAATCCCACCTTTTTATCACATAACTTTTCATTTCATTTTACAATCAGAAGATCATTAAAGTTTTTTGTCTAGGAAAAAAGGTACATAATACAAGAAAACATATAACATTATTTTAATCCTCTTGAAAGGATTACTGAAAAGTTCATCCTATGTATAATTAATTAATATCATGCCCTGGAGACAAACATCAAAGGAATAAATGAGCAGAATGCACAGTAAGGGAAAACAATTGAAATAGTTTACATGTGAACTCGAGCAATATCAATAAGAACATGACGAATATCATAAAGGAATTATAAATAGGACTTTCATAGAAATACTAAATTTAATCATAACTTGAAATTGTGGCTACAACATTTGATTTTAACATTGATAAGAATATCACCAAGGTCCATCCATAAGGTGTCAGAAACACTACCAAGGTTATTCACCAAGGTTTCAATAAAATTTCCATCTTTAGAGATTAATTTCCTTACCCAATGCATTGGACCGCCATCAGGGCACACCCTTAATATGTATTTATTTTCATGTGATCCATGTAGATCATAATCAAACATTACATAAATAAACCATAGAGATTAAAATAAATTGGTTTATATCAAAATAAATCATTTTTAAAAAGTACTTAAAAATATGATCATTATGTTATTTATAACCCACATAAAGGGAATTAGTGATTTATTTATGAAATTACTAGAATCAAAAAAATAATTTTTATGTGATGATAAATACCCTTAGAAAAGAAAGAGTTTGAGTATTCATATATGAAAAAAAAATTGGATAAAAATCAAGAGATTTTGAGACAAAAGTTTTGCAGCATAATGTCTATGAAACATGGTTTTGGAAAACATTAAAAAGAGAGTGGGAAAAGGTCTTGAAGGACCCCAGAACACCATGAGAGGGGAGGGGTGAATCAGGGTGTCAACTGTTTCTTCTAAAGTGACAGATCTTGTTCCTTTATTGGTTGGGACACATTAAAACTGTAATATGTATAAGAACATAATTAAAATAGTCACATGCAAAGAGACCACACAACACATTTACTTGGTTCGCCACTAAGGGCTATATCCAAGTAGCATATGCCAACAGTGTGTTGGTCATACCAAAATCCACTAATTTTGAAATACAAAGGTTTTGTCACAGTCTCTCTATGCCGGACTCACTGCCTTTACAATAATTCAAGGAATGCTCACTACGTCCCTTGGATCACTGTTGTTGAGTCCCCCAAAATCACTCTAATGAAATATGTTCTACTCAGTTTATCGACATGAAGGTCACTTCGATAATTTTTCATTGAAGGCTTTGTCCCTGACTTAGAACGAGACTCTTCTTGCACTATAGAACATATTTTATTCTCTTTAAAATACTTTTCCTCTAAAATTAGATGTTCAAAACTTCTCTTCATGAATCCTCTTTGTGAGACACACTCCTTCGTGAAGCACCCTTGCCTTCGTGGAACAGACTATCTTTGCAAAGTTTCCTTGACTTTGAAGAACTAATTTTGTGAAACTCATGGAGTCAATGTGGAATACTATATTATCACGATGTACCCTTTTTCAAAAAATTCATGATCATCAGTTGAAACTTATAGTCTCTTTTCGATGCATCAGCTTTCTTAGAAAGCCTAGTTTGTGAAGCTCTTCACGAACTCATAGTGTCTCCATACTTTACCTCAAATCATCGATGTAAATAGGGAGGGCTAGCCTCATATTTATATTCTTGGCCATTAAAGAAGCTCCACCACCTCTTTTTGGATTTTTCGGATCATCAAACACGTCTTTATGGAACACCTCCCTTGGTAGAGAACCATGGAAATTATTAGTTCATGAATATCATCGTCATCGCATTGTCTTCCAACATTCCCTTCATGTCGACCATCAATTTCAAAAATAATTCCATCAATGACCTCAAATCGCTAAAACTCGTAATTATAGAGAACTTTGTCTCTGATCATTAGGCAAATCGTAATCGCAAAGCACAACATTAGAACACTTTATGACTTCACAAAATGTAATTCTCAAATCCAATTTTCATAAAACAGTATAATACCTTTCATTGCAATATCCCCTGTCTTCATTGTCAGTATTAACAACATACACAAACCATACTTCAATTTATGCAAGGAAGAACCCTGGTTCCAATAGGTCACCCATTCCTAATAAAGATATAATAATATATAAGTACAGAATAACATGGAGGTAAAAACATGGTATGGGAATTTTCTAGACATACAACATAAAATTGAATTTTAAAGGAAAAGATCAGTTTCAAATTCCCTTAAGAAAATTTGGCAACAAAACAGCATCACTTAAAAATTCAAAAAATCAGATGATGAGAGAAAAAAGGGTCTCTAATAATTTGGAAATAAAATTGAAATCAATT
Source organism: Viscum album (assembly GCA_963277665.1). Classification (NCBI taxonomy): domain Eukaryota; kingdom Viridiplantae; phylum Streptophyta; class Magnoliopsida; order Santalales; family Viscaceae; genus Viscum; species Viscum album. Next base: position 1,044,253,880 of record OY728166.1, read on the forward strand.
AGTATATAAAATAACATACCCTAGCATAAGAAAATGGAAATTAAAAGAAATGAAATAAAAGAAGTCTGGACTAAAAGAGCAGGGTGAAAGGTTCCTTTACATTGAAGAGTAAATTTAAAAACTCAATGGTTGGGAGCTTGGGGGCTTGAGAGAAGCTTAGGAGGAATCCTTGGGAGGTGAAAAAGACCATATCTTCCTAGATGAGTAATTTTTAATGAAATTAATGAAGGAAAGTGTTGGTATTCATAGAAAAAGTGGGGAAATATTTTATTAATTCCCAAGGGACACCTCAGTAAAGGTATGTGCAAAATCATGGGCTTTCCCAGGGTATTTTCCCATGGTATTAGCCACTTGGGACTCCTCATATAATTTTTTATTGTACACAAGTCTACCAGAATTTTATATTAACTATTACATCATTATGATGTTATTAAACATATCGAGAACTCAAAACTATATTTTTACTATTCATGAAAAATTCAAGTATTTTTAAAAAATTCTAAAAATTCACTCATAAATTTTTTATATATATAGAATTCAAAAATTTGATCCATTTATAAAAAATGATATTATAATTATTTTTTCTTTAATGTTTAAAAAAATCACAATTTATTCAAAAAAACTAATTTAAATCTATAATTCATTTTAAAACACCTTGATAAATTAATCAAGGTCCCATAAAATTATATTAGAACTATATGGGAATAAAGTATCAATTTATGATTACATTTTAGGAAGATAAATTTATATTTAAAATTTCTAAATTAATCAAAAAACTAATTATAATATTTATGACATACAAAAATAACAATACTTACACTATGATGGTTTTTTTCACTTATAAAATGTTTGAATTGAATTTATACAATTATGGGTGGTGCTTTTATTTTTTTGGTGGATTTACTATTCATTATTATTCACAAATGTATGTAAAAATTCATAAAGGTATGTTTCTATTCATCCAAAATTATGTTTTTCTTATCAGAATCTAAATTTTTTACTGATCACAACCATATATACCTGTTTTTTGAAAATCTTATCACATTATTATTTATTTAAAGTATAAAAAAATATTTTAAAATACCCTTTTTCAATATTCATCATTAATATGAAACTTCAAAAAATTCATCCTATATTTATATTGACATTTGAAATTCCAAAAAAAATTACCATACAATGAAATAATAATTTGATTTACAAAAAAGGATTACAGAAAGTAACTAATGCTTCATTACATATCCCCTTGTAACACCTACATAGGACCTAAGTGTAAGGTGTGCAATAGTGATAAAATCTTGGGGAGGCTCGGACAACACTTTCCAAGTGGTGATTTCTATCATCATGAACTTCTTCCATAGGCAATTCAATTCAAGCATAACATGTTGATCCTCAAAGTGGGCTTAGTCAAGGGAAAAGGCTAGTGACGTTGCCCACTTCCAAAGCTCCAACAGATGGGCTTTGTAGGGCTCAAGTCTACTGGATGAGGCCATCTACTCTTCTTTCTTCATTAGTTATCAATTATTATTTCGATTTTAAAAACCATTTATAACATTAAGAATTATTAGTTTCCAATGGTCATATAATTGTCAATACACAATGGTTATATTTCAATTATACTTATATAGTTTTATTGATTTTTACACAATAAAACAATCATTTTGATGAAAAAAAATATTATTCAAAATATTGTGTCATTACATTCTTCCCTACTTAAGACATTTCATCCCTGAATATTCAACTCATATCCACATAAGAGAAAAGGCGTGGGTACTTTTGACTCATAGATTCCGATAGTTCCCATGTGGCCTCTTCATATTTGTGGTTCCTCCACAACTCTTAAATAAGGAGGGTAGTCTTGTTGAATAGAACCTTTTCTATAAGATCAATATATCCACTGGATTCTCCTCATAAGAGAGTTCATGTTCTTGTTGTACCACCTTTGGATTTGTTACATGTTAAGGGTTAGGTATGTACTTCCTCAAAAGGGATATGTGGAAGACATCATGAAATTTTGATATATTTAGAAGAAGTGCAAGCTAATAGGACACTACTTCTATGTGATCAAGGATTTCATAGGGGCCAATGTACCTAGGGATAAGCTTCAATTTATTCCCAAACCTCATGACTCTCTTCCAAGGTGAGATTTTTTGAACGGATTTCCCACCAACATGAAACACCATGATCCTTCGACGGTCGTCGAAATAGATCTTTTCTAGAATCTGAGTATCCTAAATGCATTGATGGATGGTATGAACCTTTTCTATCATATCTTGCATAATATCAGGCCCATGAAGCTTTACCTCACCATCTTCACCCCAAAAAGTAGGATTTCTACATCTCTTATCATATAGAGATTCATAGGGTGCCATTTGAAAGCTTGAGTGGAAGCTTTAGTTGTAATTGAACTAAACTAATGGGGGATGTTGATCCCATCCAGACTTAAATTTCATTGACCATGTTCTCTTCCTGTCCTTGAATGTTTGAATAGCCTTTTCAGATTGGGCATCAGTTTGGGGGTGATAGGCTGTACTGAAATTCAATTTAGTACTCCAAGCATGTTGGATAATTCCCTAAAATTTTGATGCAAACCTTGTATCATGACCATATATGATAGAAAGTCAAACTCCAGGAAGCGTTACCACTTCCTTCATGTAAATCCTATCAGGTTGATCAAGAGAGAAATCATCCCAAATAGAGATAAAATGGATAGTCTTGGTGAGATGACCCACTATAACCCATATCACATTGTTTCCCATGGATGTTCTCGAGAGACCAGTGAAAAATTCCATATTGATATTGTCCCACTTCCACACCAGTATGGGTAGTTGTTGTAATAACCTTTTAGAAAGATGTTTATCTTCCTTCAATTACTTACCTAGAAGGCACGTTGTGGTGTAGTCAGCAATCTCACTTTTTATATTTTCCCACCAATTATGATCATGAAGGTCCTTATACATTTTCGTTCTTCCAGGATGTATAGAGAAAGTAGAGGTACAGGCTTCATCCATCTACACCTTATTTATTTTTGGAATATAGGGAACTCATAGTCTTATATGAAATTTCAGTACACCTTCTTGATCAATATTGAACTTAGAAAACATCCCATCATTCAAAACCTCAAAATTCATCGGTAACAAAGGATCTTCTATTTATGATGTCTTAATATTATCTAGTAATGATGGTTGAGAAATCATTTGGGGATAGGGTTGATGAATTCCCTTTACTTATAATTCCCATGTTCAGATATACTAGGTTGTTGATAAAAGGATCTCTTTGAATCCTCATCATGGACAGAACAACTGGTTCTTTCCTAGTTAATGCATCTGCAACATTGTTTTCTCTTTCAGGACGGTAATGAATTGAATAATCATAGTCTGTAAGATGTTTTAACCATATCCTTGGTATCATGATATATTCCTTTTCTTGAAAATATATTTCAAACTTTGATGGTCTCTGTATATATCACATTTTCCCCGTTAAGACAGTGTCTCCATATCATCATAGAAAAAATGACCGCATCCATCTCTAGATCTTGCATAGTATATTTCTTCTCATTAGTCTTCAACTGTTGAGATTCATAATCAATCACCTTTTCATTTTTCATGAAAATTCACCCAAGCCCTTTCAGAGATGAATCGCTAAAAAACAAATCCTTATCCCCATGGGGGATGAGTTAAAACGGGTGTAGAAACTAATCTCTTCTTCAGCTATTAGAAACATCCATCACACTCCTTTGTCTAGATGAACATGACCCCTTTTTTAGTTCACTTGGTTAATGGATTATAATGTCATGAAATGTTTTTAAAATGACTCTGATAATATCCCAATAATCCTAGGAAACTTTAAATCTCAGTTACAATTATAGGCTGAGGCCACTCCTCTACAACCTTTGCCTTTATAGGTTCAATTGTGATTCCATCAATGGTTAAAATGCTCTCCAAGAAAGAAACTTGTTGTAACCAAAATTAAAAAAAATTAACTTTCCAAAAAGACTCACCTTCTATAGAGTTTGCAAAATAAAACATAGATTATCATCATACACCTTGTGACTTTTGGAATATATCATAATATCATTAATATAAACTACTACAAAGTTATCAAGGTAATATTTAAAGAATCTATTCATCAATTCCATAAAAATAGAAGGAGAATTAGTCAAGCCAATAGGCATAACAACAAACTCATAATGCCCATATCTTGATCGGAATAATGTTTTTTGAATATCTTCTTTATTCTCCCTCAATTGATGATAACCAGATCAAAGATCAAACTTAGAGAATAATTGAGCCCGGTGAAGTTGGTCAAATAAGTCATCAATTATTGGAAGAGGGTATTTGTTCTTCACTGTGTTCTTATTTAGTTGTCTATAATCAATGCATAGCTATATTGATCCATCCTTCTTCATCACAAAGAGAAAAAGTGCTCCCCAAGGAGACACACTTGGTCAGATAAACACCCTCTATAAATGATCTTGGAGTTGTTTCTTTAATTATTTCAGCTCCACATTTTCCATCCTATATGGGGTCTTTGATATCAGATTAGATCCAGTTATGTGTTTAATGGATAACTCTACCTCTCTTTCTGTTGGAGGTCTGGATAACTCCTCAGGAAATATGTCAATGTATCCATGGACGATGGGGACATTTTCTATCCTTACACTCCCATTTCCTTCTTCTTTTTCACAGATCAACTCCATTTAGTCTGCTATAAGAGGTTATTCAAAACAAATATAAGGTCGAGAAATCTCTCCTTGGAAGATAAGTATAGGAATCTAATTCAATACAACTAAGATTCCATTACTTATGCATTTCATCTTAGCAATATACATTGAGATCCAATCCATCCTTATTATAATGTAGAATTCCAACATGAGAATGAATACTATATGTGAGATAATATTGTGATCACTAAAGTAAATACTAGAGTTTTTAAACACTGAGGAACCTTGGATAATACCACATGGAGTCTTGATTGATAATGATACTTTAAGAAAAATAGGGGTTGATTCTAAATTCATTGCAAACATAGAGGAAATGAAAGAATGAATAGTACCAAAATCAAACAAAGTAGTGTGTAGAATAAGAACATTACCTTCCACTACATAATTTGGAGCTTCAACATCAGCCATTATGATAGAAAAAATCGTGACTATTCCCCCTAGGGCTTTGCTGAGGTTCATGGTGATTCTCTTCCACTTACCATGGATTAAGACAGTGATTGGAAGAGTTCCCAAGCTATATACACTTGAAGCATTAGACTTAATGTAGGGCTTGCACCATCTTTAATTCTTCATTATCATTGGTATGTTGTGGATTCACCTCACTATGACAATTCTGCTTGATATGGCCATCTCTTACACACTTGTAGCACTTCCCTCTCCTAAGCAGGCAGTTCCCCGAATGCTTCTTCCCACATTAATTACATGTGGTAAATTTCACTTGCTTTCCACCTATTCCCTAATCAAATCTCCTACCTATACTTAGATCTATCGATCTTTTATTTTCATTGTATTTTTGAGACCACTGCATCTCACCAAACTCTAGTTCTAATTTCATAGCAGTCCGAACAATCATCTCGTAGCTATTATAGTCTCGTTTGGCTAGATTCTTACGAAGTCGAGGTCTTAATCCATAAAAGAATATATCAACCTTCCCATTAGGATCCATGATAAAGCATGAGGTGTAATGGTAAAGTCTTGTGATGTTCATCTCGTAGCTTGTCACATATTCAATATCCTTCTACATTAACTCAAGATATTCCTTCTAAATTTTTGTTTGCATAGAACGAGGGAAATTCTTATTGAAGAATATCCATTTGAACTCTTCCCAATACATAGAATCAACCTACCCTCTTGGCCTCGTGTTTTTAATTAGTTCCCAGTTCTAATCATCATCTCCCTCTTAGTGGAAAACATCCAGGGTGACCGTCTCTTGTTCTAAATAGCAGAGCACAAATACCATAAATATAAAGTCTCTCCTGTGTGAGAGCGTCTCTCTCCTAGGATTTCCTAGGGTTTCAGTCATTTGTCCGTCCGGTTTCTGGCGGTACCTCTCCTTTCACCTTCGCCCGCTCCTGGATTCCACCGTCTGTGTTCTGGAAGGAGCCAGGTCCATCTTCATCTGCTCGACCTGGACCTCAAGCGTTGGATCAAGCCTCCCTCGAGGCCCTGGATGTCCGTCCGTCACCGCCTCCCTCGTCGGCTTCAGATCTGCGTGAGGGAACGCATCGTCAGATCCCCACCCTCCTTCACCAGCACTCCAGATCTGTTCGCACGCAGCTCTTAGCTTCACCATCTTCTTGAGGAATTTCTCTTTTCAACAAGTCTCCTTCGGAGTCAGATCCTCGTGCTCTGTGTCTCGAGGACTACTCGATTCGGAGGATTTTTCCCCTGTTCGTTTCTTCTTCCCACTGCAGTGGAGTGGGTTTTTCCTGTTGCAGGTTTTCGGTCCCCTATTTCACGAAGTGTCCACCGCGAAGTGGTTCTTGCCCACGAAGCTCCCGCCGCTGGCTTCATTGAGTTCGAGGATTTCTTCACCCTTTGGTTCCTCTCCCTGCTGTCGCGAAGCGAGCGGTGGTCTGTAGTCGGATTTGTTCTTCCTTTTTCGCGAAGTATCCACCGCGAACTGGTCTTGACTTGAGAAGCTCCTTCCACGAAGATTCCCTGTGCAGAGAGACTTGCGCGAGGGGACTTGCGCGAACCCGCCGGTGTTACCTCGCGCACCACTTGGACAGGGGATTTGCGCGCAGGGACTTCCTTGTGTTCGAGGATTTCTTCACCCTTTGGTTCCTCTCCCTGTTGTCGCGAAGCGGGCGGTGCTCTGCATCGGATCTGTTCTCCCTTGTTCGCGAAGTATCCACTGCAAACTGGTCTGGCCTTGCGAAGCTCCTTCCACGAAGATTCACTGTGCCGAGAGATTTGCGCGAGGGGACTTGCGCGAACCCGCCGGTGTTACCTCGCGCACCACTTGGATAGGGGATTTGCGCGCAGGGACTTGCGCGAGGGGAATCGCGCGAGGGAAATCTTCACGCAGGGCTGGGTGTGAAGTAAGGGGACTTGCGCGCGGGGTCTTGCCGGTGTGAGGGGTCTTGCGCGCGGTGTGGAGTCTTGTCGGTGTGAGGGGACTTGCGCGCGGGGACTTGCGCATGGCTGGATTTCATTGCGCAGGGCTGGTTACGTGAGGGGACCTGCGTGCGGGGACTTGCCGGTGTTACCCCAGTTTGGTCAACCCCTCCCTAGGTGTATTCGAGGCATTAACATGGAGACGGAGTTGGTGAACCAATGGAAGAACCTCACGTTGACAGACAAAGAAAAAGAGCCACTTGCAACCCGTAGAAATGAAGACAACACTTTGACAAAACGAATGGCTTTATTAGTGGTCGGAAGACTGGCGACCGAGGCACCTTTTAATCTAAAGGCCCTCAGGACCACTCTTCAAAATCTCTGGAAATTGGAAGCTGGAGTAGCCATCCGGGAAATTGAGAATAAACTCCTCGTGTTTGAATTCTTCAGCGATAAAGACAAAGATAAAGTCCTCAGAGGAAGACCTTGGTCCTTTGACAATCATCTCATCCTGATGGAGGAATTTAAAGGGGGTGACGAGATTCAGAATTGCACACTTACCCGATCCCCGTTCTGGATAAGAATCAGAGGAATTCCGTTCCATGGGAGATCAACACATGTGATGAAAGAAATTGGAGACCGGATCGGCCATTTTCTAGAATCGGATTGCTCGGACCCAATACAATGGGGCCCCTGGGTTCGAATAAAGACTGAGATCGACGTGTCTGAACCCTTAATGCGAGGTATGTTCCTAAAAATTGATGATTCCAACACCTGGATCTCGTTCGAATTTGAAAAACTACCAATCTTCTGCTTCCTTTGCGGACGTATCGGCCACATGGAGAAAGCATGTGGGGCAAGGCCAGAGAATTCCACCGAAAATATTACCTTTCAATACGGCCTGTGGCTCCGGGCCAAAACACACAGAGAGGCATATATCCCTGAGGCGGAGAGACAAATTGATCGGGACTGTCTGATTGCAGCCCATCTAAGGCGACCGGAATCTGAACAACCTCCTATCATAAGGATGGGACCACCTGTCTTCCCTAAAGAATCCCCGGCTGAGCTCAGGGGAAATGGAAACGCCTCCCAAGAGATTATCGTTAGATGTAATGATGGGGCTCGGCAAGACAGTCACCTGACTCAGGGTATCACAAAAGCCGACTTCGCTTTTATAGCACCGAATTTAACGTTCCTTACCTCAACTGGGCCGCTACCTAAACCAAAAGAACCTCCAGAGAAACTTCCGAGGCAGAAACATGTTTCCTTGGATCCGCCTGAAGCTGAGCAGAGTCCAAATCAGTTCTCAACGGATGCCCTTCTGCAAGCCGATTCTGGGATGACTGAAGCTTCACCTTCAGGACATGTTACTCATGGAACCTGGAGAAGGGCACGTGGCGGCGGTAAAGGCGATTGTCTAGGGAATCCCAAACCAGGAGATCTGAAACGGAAAAGAGAGTCCAGTGGTATGTACACCAGTCTCCCCAAAAGGAGGAAAGCATCAGGTTCGTCATTTACCCCACAAGAGACAAAGGCGGAGGCGGGTCAGGCCCGGCCCCGCCTAGAGCAATGATCACTTTATGCTGGAACTGCCGTGGGCTTGGCAACCCACGAACGGTTCGTATGTTCCAGCGCTATTGCGCTCAAAGTCGCCCTGATATGGTTTTCCTGTCCGAAACCATATTGGAAAACAAGGACATCACAAATATTGCCCTAAAGTGCGGTTTCCAGGGTTGTTTCCCGGTCCCCCGACAGGGTCACTCAGGGGGATTGTGTCTGCTCTGGAAGGATAATATCGATGTTAGGCTCCTGTCTTTTTCCCAGCGCCATGTGGCTGCTTCCATTGGTGATCCCCACAACCCCACCTGGACGTTTGTGGGCTTCTATGGCTGGCCCTCCCAGTCTGAAAAGTGGAAATCTTGGGATCTTCTTTGCAAACTTCGTCGTGATCTGCCAAGCCCCATTCTGTTTGGAGGGGACTTTAACGAGATCCTTTTCCAGAAGGAAAAAATTGGTGGAGCTATGCGCTCCTCCACGTCTATGTCTGATTTTAATGATGCGATCCTTAAGGCAGAGCTGATGGACCTGGGTTACACGGGTAATCCTTTTACATGGTTCCGAGGCAGATATGATGGAACTCGAATCGCTGAACGTCTGGATAGATTCTTTGGCTCAATGGACTGGATGAGCCTCTTCGAAATGTACCATATCAGACATCTCTCGTTCAACTGCTCGGATCACTACCCAATTGTCATTAACTGTACCCATAATGAGCACGTTACTAGTTCCAGGAAACCATTCAGATTCGAAAGCTTCTGGTCAAATGATCCCGAGTGCGAGGCGGTTATCCGTTCAGGCTGGAAGACGGGGCAAGCGGATCTGAGAACCAACCTTCTCCGAGTAGCATCTGATCTGAAGACATGGAGCTACTCTAAATTCCGTCATCCGGACCGGCAATGCAATTTCCTTGAAAGGAAGATTGGCTATCTTCTTAGCAAACCCCCGTCTAGCAGGATTCTCTCCAAAATAAGTGAAACCCAACGAGAGATGGATGTTGCCCTGTGTAATAAGGAAGGTTTTTGGGCTATGCGAGCGCGTGATATTCATATAGCAGAAGGGGATGCTAATACCTGTTATTTCCACCAGAAGGCTTCAGCAAGACGCCGGAAAAACTTTATTTCTGGCATTCTTAATTCAGATGGTAGTAAAGTGTCAGACACAGGGGGAATCCAAGAAGCTTTCCTGAGCCATTTTCAGAAACACTTCTCGGCAGGCCATTCTTACATCTCTCCCGAGATTGAGGACTGCATCAAACCTGTGATTCCTGACGATATGAACAGACAACTTTCTAATGATGTGACGAATGATGAGACTCTTAAGGCCTTAAAGCAAATCCACTCTACGAAAGCCCCGGGACCAGACGGATTCCACGCCCTCTTTTTCAAGAATTACTGGCACATCATCGGTCCAGACATTTGCAATTTAATGCGGGATATTTGGGCGGGGAAAACGGACCTGTCTTCTCTTAATGAAACTATTCTTACTCTCATTCCCAAGATGAAAAATCCGCAAGGGGTCTCGGACTTTCGACCGATCAGTCTGTGCAATGTCTCGTATAAGATCTTCTTGAAGATCCTGGCGAATCGGTTGCGGCCTTGGCTACCTGACGTCATTTCAGAGAACCAAAGCGCTTTTGTGGAAAAAAGGTTAATCACTGATAATGCCATTATTGCTCATGAAATTTTCCACTCCATGAAAACGCGTACACGAGCGAAGAGAGGGATCATGGCGTGGAAATTGGATATGGCTAAGGCCTATGATAGAGTGGAATGGAACTTCCTCGAATATGTGATGCTCAAGATGGGTTTCTGCACCAAATGGATTGCCATGATCATGCAATGCGTCTCGTCAGTTTCCTTTTGCATTAATGTCAACGGGGTGCTCACCCGAGGCTTCTCCCCATCCCGTGGGCTTCGCCAGGGAGACCCTCTTTCACCCTTCCTTTTTATTTTAGTGGCTGATTTGTTTTCTAACCTCCTTTCTAGGGCAGCCTCGCTTTCCATAATCCATGGGGCGAAAGCGTGTCGCAAGGGCCCTCCGATATCCCACCTCTTCTTCGCTGATGATTGCCTTCTTTTTTCTCGAGCTACCCCTAATGAGTGTACTGCAATCTACCAGGTGATTCAACAGTATGAACGGGCTTCAGGACAAATGATCAATCAGAGTAAATCAGAAATTTCTTTCAGCTCTGGAGTTCCCCAGCCGAAAAGAGAAGATCTCTACTCTTTAGCACGCATCCCTAGGGTCGATAAGCACCAGAAGTATCTTGGGCTCCCGACGGTGGTTGGACGGTCAAAGAAAGAAATCTGTTCAGCTATTGTGGATCGAATTGAAAGAAAAATACAAGGCTGGACCCCTAAAAAAATCTCCAAGGCCGGCAAGGAAATCCTCATCAAGGCGGCACTTCAATCTGTCCCCAGCTATTTGATGTCTATTTTTAAACTCCCTGATGTGGTGCTTTCAAAGATCCAATCCAGTACATCTAACTTTTGGTGGGGACGAAAGGACGGAAAAAATAAAGTCCATTAGATCGCCTGGTCTGCTCTCTGTCAACCAAAATCTGAAGGCGGAATGGGCTTCCGGGACCTTTCTCTGTTTAATGATGCTTTGCTGGCTAAACAAGGTTGGCGTATGATTAATAACCCATCATCCCTATGCACGCGTGTTCTCCGGGCTAAATATTTCCCACATAAGGATTTTATGGATTCCCATCTTGGCTATCGACCCAGTTTTCTCTGGAGAAGCATTTGGGGCGGTCGTAATCTGCTGAGGAAAGGGCTAGGATGGAGGATTGGGAATGGTTCTACGGTCAAGATTTGGACCGATCCTTGGCTTGTTGATCAGACAGGCACGAAGGCGTCATCCCCTGTTTATCCCGGATCCGAACATGCCACAGTCTGTTGTCTTTTTGATGATCAAGGGGCGGGATGGTGTCTGGAAAAACTCTACTCCTGGTTTAATGAGAGGGATAGGAGACTTATTCTGAGTATTCCCTGTGTGTCAGACGCAGGGCCAGATCATCTCTACTAGACAAACGACAGCTCAGGTGAGTATACAGTGAAAGCTGGCTACCGGCGAGCTCTTTCTGCTCAGATTTCAGAAGGAGATGCGAGGCCCTGGACATCAATTTGGAAGCTTAATGTTCCCCCTAAAGTTCGCTTTTTCTGGTGGCAGGTGTGTACTGGTATCCTCCCAACTAAGAGCCTCCTTGTCTACAGACACTTTTCAGACGACAACTCTTGCCCTTTCTGCCCTTCTGTGACTGAATCCCCTTTCCATGCCCTTGTTCAATGTCCCGGGGCTCAGGAGATTTGGAATGGCTGGGGATCAACTTTAGAGCTGTTCCCAGACCCCGCCTCAGATCTCACAGCTCTCCTGATGCGATGGTGCTCCTCCTTCTCGCCGTCCAACGCAGGCGCCCTGTGCATTTTGGCTTGGATTATCTGGAATAGGCGGAACGAGGCCATTTTCAATCATTTCCGGAGGCCCCCCAGGTTTTGGATTGACCGGGCATTGTCATGGATTGCGGTTTGGCAGAACCACCCTGAACAACAAAGACTTTCCACCCACCCTCCTCTTCCCCAACATTGGTGCCCCCCACCGGAAGGGATTTTTAAGATCAATGTGGATGCCTCTCTCCCTAAGGACGGCCCAGTTGGACTAGGTTTACTGGCCCGGGACAACCTGGGAAATCTTATCGCTGCCAAATACGAAGCACGTTATGCACTTTGGGAGCCCTCAGTAGCGGAGGCCGCCGCCATCCTTGCTGGATTAAACTTCGCAAAAGATTGCGGTTGGGACTCCATTCACATCGAATCCGATTGTCTCACTGTAATCAATGCCATCAATCTCACTGACGGCAGGCTTCAACCTTTCGGTCCCATTATCCGGTGTATTCACTCGCGGAGACAAGGCTTCAATTCCTGCAATTTCTCATTTATTAAAAGGGAAGCGAATGAAGCCGCTCACAAGATGGCAGGCATTGGCCCTCCCTATGAGGATTTTCTCTGGTTCAATCATTTTCCATCGTGGTTATGCTCCTGTATTTCTGCTGATCTCCAACATTAATGGATCCGTCTTATTTTGTCAAAAAAAAATAGCAGAGCACAAGAAATATATTTTTGATATAGCAGATCCACTATTCAGCAATCAATGGGTTAGTAGATCCCCTAAACAGTTGTGGTCATTGATGCATAAAATACTCAATTTAATGTTGTTCCCTTCACAGGGAATCGGATCTCTCAGCTTGATTAATGTTATTTCCCATAACTTGAGTTTGTGGGTGTATCATTCTCATGAATTTTTCTATTCCGACTTTCATCAGAGGGTCGCTAGTGCATGGTCCATTGTGGTCACCATTTTCTTGGCTCTTCCTACTGACCTCCATTTTATAAATGAATAAAACATTAGTGAGAATATTATTTAATTTTTGAATCTTTTAACTATAAGTTATTTTTATGTCTTAAAACATCATAAATAAACATATTATTCTTTATCAATAATTACATTTCTCTATAAATCCTTCAAAAATATTCATAAAATTAATGTGTTTAACCACACATATCCCATGAGAGTGTCAAACCAAGAGTGAAAAAAGGCTTGTTGTTGTGCACTAGTTCCCATTTGAGTTTAGCTCAAAGTTGTGTTTTATGTTTTTACCCCCAAAATACTTTTGTGCAAGAGGCATATCCTCTTGTTCGTATCCAGATAGAGATTTATTTGTTTGGAAAAAACTTACTTAATATTTCAAAAAAATACGAAGAAGATTTCCAATTTTTAAATTTTTATATATGGTTCTTCCTAGAGTTTCCATAGTCTGATTTCCAAAAATAACTAAGTTTTCTATTGATACCAACTATTGAATCCCGCCTTTTTTATTTCATAACATTTCATTTCATTTTACAAACAGATGATCTTTAAATTCTAGTGTCATGAAAAATAGGTACACAATACATGAAGACATATGAAAATTATTTTAATAATATGGAAAGTATTTATGAAATGTTCGTCCTATTTACAATTAATGAATCTCATAACCTGGAGACATAAATCAAATTAAATGGTGAACAGAAGGCCATGTAAGGGGAAACATGTGAAACAGTTTACATGTGAACTTGAGTGATGACAATATGAACATGCGGAATATTGTAAAGGAATGATAAAGAGGCATATCATAGAAATAATAAATTGAATCATAACTTATAAATTTGGATAAAATTTTTAATTTAGGCATTCATAAGTTTATCATGAATGTAACACCCGAGATTTTTATGAGTAATATATTGTTTTTTTATATATCATCAAAGGAATCTTTCACTACACACTTGCTTGGCTTACTTTACACGCAATCGCGACCATCCTCGATAGCTTGTGTCGTACGCAATACCGAGTTTCACTAAACAACGCTATGCTATTAAAATATTATTAAAACTAGCCGTTATGAATAGTAATAACCACTTTTTGAAATTTTATAAATTTTATTTTTTAAAATGGACTTCATTTTTGGAATCGGAATACCGAAATTAGCCTAGGGTGAAATTTTGGTATTTTTCTGAAAACATTCAATTTTTGATGAATAGTGAAACCACTAAGTGGTAGGTTAAAAACTGAATTTTGCATAAAACATAATTTTACCACTTATGTGAATGGAATTTAGAAAATCTGACAGACACGGTTAATATGAAGGACTAAAATGTTGTTCAATGAGATGAAAATAATTTTTGGTGAATAGTAACTTTTGACTTTTTTTACCACGGTTAATAGTAGATAGGGTAACTAAGGGTAAATATGATATTACTATTACCCTAAAACATGTCATAATTCTATTGGATAAGTGTTATTCGACCAAAAACAACCTTATGAATAAAATATGACCATTTAGGCCCACTTGGGTTAGATTAGGACATTTATTATTAATTTATTTAAAGAAGGGTTAAAATAGTTAAAATCAAAGTTTAATAAGTAAATCATTTTTAATATGGGGTTATACATAAGATAAATTCGACTATAAATATTAATTAGAAAGATAAAATGATTTCCTACATAATGGTATTTTATTTGTAATTTTTAGACATTAAATAATTTAATTTATTTATGACACAATCATGATGAAGTAATTATCTTATTAATGAAATATTGACATAATTGATGTTATAAACACCAAAATAAATGTAATTTGAGACTTTTTATGAATTACACTAATTTTCTAGGTTACTGTGATATATTAATGTTGATTTAATCAACTTGTTTCGAACATATAATTCTGTTATGACTTTCACAAAAATCATATATCAAATAGTGTCAAAATTGACACAAAATAGTTTTTAAATCAAATATTATATTACTAATTGTTATTTTATTCCTAAAAATCTAAGGATCGGCAAAATGACTTAGATAAGGATATATATATTAATAATAAACAATTTGGGGTTCGTTTGGCATGTTATAGTAAGTTTATTAACCATATAGTGAAAGAAAACAAAAAGACATGGTAAAAGTTAAATTATTTAACTTAGAGTTAAATCTAATTGATAAGGTTAAAATAATACCCTAAACTTGTCTAAATCTTATTGGTTGATAGGATTTCGACCCTTCCCCACTTTATCTTCGAAATAAGACCCTTTGGAACCATTATAAACCGATTTTGACTTTAATATAAAATAATATTTTGAGATATTCCTAAGGTGCCCCTCTCCTCCCTTACAAAAGAGCACCTCCTCCCCCGCCTCCTCACACCAAATTGAGCACTCATGCTCGGCCAACCCCTGCCATTTTCTCCTCTCCACTTCCCGAGAATAATCCTAGAGGTCCTGGTCTTCTTCAAAGACCAATATTAATTCCCTAAGTGGATGATTCAAAGAAGCGTTCCAAAGAAGAGGTAATATCCTTTACCGATCTTTTCAATTTCTTTCTTCTTCAACTTCTTCTTCTTTAGTTGTGTCATAATAAAGTAATAACATCAGTATTACTTACATACTGATATGTTATTATAAATATGAAACAACCCTAATTCACCTTCTATCCATCCTACGGAAATATGAAATCACCGCGCGTGCGTACGTACGGAATACCGTCTCCACGCCGTGGTGTAATCTATTTTCCACCACCACCTTACAAGGATGGGTATAATGGTGTAATGAGTAACTATTTATGATTATTATAAATTAATATTGATACTGAAATAATATATATATACTCCAATACAATTCCACGATCATAGGAACGATATCATCACTCGTGCGTACGTACGGAATACCGTCTCCACGATGTGATGCGACTCGTTCTACATGATCATCATTACATAGTAATTATATAAATGAATTGAATGAATAAATATGATATATGTTACACTAATACCATTCTGTATATAAGGTATCTATAACCTTAAAGGAAGAATAATAATTTATTCGGCAAAACACGCATAAGAACAAAAGGCAATAAAGACCCGAGTAACAAGTAACAATGAAATATTACTAACAAGAAGCTAAGAATATGACCATATATGATATCATATCAATATGTATGATTCTGAAATAAGTCAATATCATTATTTAAACCATTATACAGGATCTTCAGACACGTACAAAGCAAATCGGACCTAAGGTAAGAGAAATATCACAATCTCATTTTTATCCGAGATTATTTATTCGTAAGTATTTACGGGGGTGTATATTATCATCCACATCCATGTTTCATCAATATGTAATATTATTTCCATCCACTTACAATTGTTTAAATCCAATTTTACCCTTCAGTGAGTTTTTAGTAATATGTATGAAAGGAATCTTTTGTCGTTTTTCGTACGAGGTACCTTTTTGACTTTTCCGACAAAAGTACGAAGAATGTTTTTTTTAACTTATACGGCATGAATGGATTTTTAAAACATTATTTCCAAGAAGCTTCCTTTACAAGTTTTCAAGTTTATTTTCAATCAACTTCTTTTATTTTAAAGTCGTATGACATGTTATGAAAGGAAGAATGTTTTTGAAATAGAAAGGATATTTTCCTCAAGAATGGAGTTCAAGTATTTTATCAAAATTATTTTCCATATAAGATAATAAAAGGGTTCTGTTTTTATCCCTATTATTACATGGATTTCATTATGTTGTGATGGAAATATTTTTATGAATTCCTTTATCTCATATGAATTGTTTTATGATGTCATGTTGTTTAAGAATCCCATTTTTATTACATGGGTTACGATATGATGTATGGTTTATGATTATGTGGCACACATAAGAAAGGATTCATTATAAGATGGGTGGGACCTATATCTCCCTCCAATGAATTGGGTAAAGATTTTATATCTCATGAGATAGACATGGCTGGAACGGTAGGTTATACCGGTTCAGTGAAACATGACTGGAACGAGGGTGACTCGGTTCAGAAAGGGACTTTGTCCACTAAGATAGTCTTGGAAATGAGTCATGACTAACAAGAAATGATTTTCCATGATTATGTGTGCATGCCACAAAGTTTCAAGTTTCATGTTATGATTATGGGGATCTCATTTTCACTTCTATGATTTATTCCATGTTAAGATATTATGATCTCTTTTGCAGGATATGATTTTCAAAAAGATATGATATGATTTTTATTTCCATTATTTGCCCTTGCTGAGAATTTGAGCTCAACTTTTTTTTGTTTTCTTTTCCCCAGGTCAGGAAGATGGATATTAAGTAGAATATGCTAAAAGGGACCCTAGATATGATGAAATAAATGGGAGACACTGTAGAAGATTTATGAACCAGTTGTTTATGTTTCCTAGTTTCTAAAGACACTATACCTATACGGTCCTTTGTGGTTTTGTCATATGTTGTAATAAGTGTGCTTCAATTTTGAAGTATTAACAATGTATGTAAAGTATGGGTCATTATAGTTGGTATCAGAGGAAAGGTATAGTCAACCTTTGGAAACTAGGATGTGAAAGTCTTAGTAAGAACCATAAGGATAAGTCTAAGCATAGAACACAATCTTAGTGTTTTAGAAATGGCCATGAATACCCTAGGATAAGACCTTAAGTGTGAAATTTTATCCTTGATTATGTGGTTTTCCTATTATAATTAGTGTTGCTCACACTATTCTTCTTGGTTTTAGTCAATGGCTGGAACCCGAAGGAACCGTGTTAATGCGGAATGCGATGGGAAATGCAATGATTGTCCCCCTGAGCAACCAAACGATATGGGAGCTGGAATGAAAAATCTTGTAGCCATGCTCACACAACTTTCTCAAGCAATGAATCATGTAGGACTTCCAAACGAGCAAATGAAGGAGCAACATTCTGTTGAATCCTTCATCAGGCAGCGTCCACCTTCTTTCAGTGGGTCTGCTGATCCATTAGTTTCTGAACAATGGATTAGTACTACTGAAAAGATATTTTTAGTTCTTCAATTTTCTGAACATGATAAAGTCATCCTAGCAGTGTATCGTTTGGAAGGAGATGCTGATCAATGGTGGAATCTTATTAAGAATACGAGGAAAAGGGATGAAATTGAGTCTATGGAATGGGATGAGTTCAAGAACTTATTTTTCAATAAGTACTTCCCTCGTATTCTCTGAACAAAGATGGAGAAAGAGTTTCTTGAACTGAAGCAAAGGGATGATGAATCTGTTGGTACCTATGAAGCAAATTTTACAAGACTTGAAAGGTACGCTTCTGGTATTATTATCCAACCTGAGAGTAAGATCTATCGATTCTTTAGTGGCTTAAAACCACGTCTTCGAAGGGCGTTAGCCATAAGGGACTTCAATAGCTACGAGGAAATCGTTCTATGTGCTCTCAAAGTCGAGATGGAGATTGGAGTAACCCATCAGTCACATGGGTTTGATAAGAAGAGGAAGATGGAATTCAAAGGAAAATCTAAAGAGCACACTGAAAAGAAGATGAACTTTCCCTTATGCTCAAAGTGTGGAAAGAAACATGGAGGGAGTTGTCTTAAAGGGACAAGTAAATGTTTTAAATGTGGAAAGGAAGGTCATCGGGCATTTGAATGCCGCGATAATGGGAAGAAGATGTCTAATGATGCAATCAAAGGAAGGGATACACAGAATGAACCTACTACACTTTAATGTTTTAAGTGCAAGGAGATGGGGCATTATGCCAATCAATTCCCAAATCCAAGGGTTGATGATGATGGTCGACGTCAACAAAATCTTAAGGCTAAAGACAAAGGAAAGTCACATGCAATTTCTATCAGCGATGTGGAGTACGATAACGAAGTGGTGAAAGGTACACTTACCATCCACTCTAAAGTAGAAAATGTTTTATTTGATTCTGGATCCACCCACTCTTTTATTTCTGAAAAATTTTCTAAGGGTATCACTGTATTACCTCAACAATTAGATGTTGAGTTAGCTGTGACAACACCTAATGGCACAACAGTCGCATCAAAAGTTTATAATTCTTCTCCGATCGAAATTTGTGGGAAAGTGCTTCCCGCAAATCTTGTGATACTTACTTTAGTGGAATTTGATGTGATTCTTGTCATGGATTGGCTTTCTCTACATGGAGCTCATATCAATTTCCAAAGAAGGGAAGTCACATTTCATAGTCCAGATCAATCTACGATCGTCTATCGATGCAAGGATGAATATAACCTTCCAGTGGAAATTTCTTCCATCTTATGGGTATTGATTCCACTAAATGAAGGTTATTTATCTCAAATGGTTGGTGAGAAACTCACGATTAAGAATATGCCCATCGTACGGGAGTTTGATGATGTCTTTCCGGAGGAATTACCAGGTCTTCCACCAAATCGTGAAGTTGAGTTTTCAATAGAACTCGTACCGGGCGCTTTGCCAATTTCAAGGACACCTTATAGAATGGCACCAATTGAGTTGCAAGAATTGAAGAAGCAACTCCAGGAGAATCTTGATAAGGTATTCATACGCCCTAGTGCGTCACCTTGGGGAGCACCTGTTCTATTCGTTAAGAAGAAAGATGGATGAATGAGACTCTGCATTGATTATCGAGAACTTAACAAGATCACTATCAAGAAAAAATATCCTCTCCCACGCATTGATGACTTATTTGACCAACTACGTGGATCTCAATACTTTTCCAAGATTGATCTTCGTTCAGGGTATCATCAATTAAGGGTCAAAAGGGAGGATATACCAAAGACGGCTTTCCATACAAGGTATGGACACTATGAATTTATAGTGATGCCATTTGGTCTTACTAATGCTCCTGCTATCTTCATGGATCTAATGAATAGAGTCTTTAGAGACTATCTTGATCAATTTGTGGTAGTCTTTATAGACGATATTCTTGTCTATTCAAAGAGTAAGGAAGAGCATGAAGATCACTTGAGAATTATATTGAAGACCCTGAGAAAGGAGAAGCTTTATGCCAAATTTACCAAGTGTGAATTTTGGCTTCAAAAAGTTGCATTTTTGGGTCACATAATCTCAAAAGAGGGGATATCTATGGATCCAGCAAAAATAGAGGTTATCGAAAGATGGTCGAGACCAACAACAGTAACTGAGATCCGAAGTTTTCTTGGTTTGGCTGGATATTATAGACGTTTTGTAAAAGATTTTTCACGATTATCTAATCCACTCACCAAGTTGACCCGGAAAGGAGTTAAGTTTGTCTGGACGGAAGAATGTGAAGAGAATTTCAAGGAGTTGAAAAGAAGGTTATCCAGTGTACCTGTGCTCACACTGCCTTGTAGTGGAGAAAGGTTTGTGATCTACAGTGATGCATCCAACAAGGGATTGGGGTGTGTTCTTATGCAAAATGATATGGTTATAGCTTATGCCTCACGACAGTTGAAAATCCATGAGCAAAATTACCCAACACATGATTTGGATTTAGCTGCGGTAATCTTTGCATTAAAGATTTGGAGGAATTACCTTTATGGTGAAAGGTGTGATATTTATACTGATCATAAAATTTTAAAGTATATTTTCACACAAAAGGAGCTGAATATGCGTCAAAGAAGATGGTTGGAGCTGATTAAGGATTATGACTGCTCAATCCATTACCACCCTGGGAAAGCAAACAAGCTGGCAGATGCATTAAGTCGACAAGACCATGGTATTTTATCCATGATGAGGATCACAAAGGATCCAATATTTATGGATTTACAAAGGATGGATCTTGGAATTATAATGGAAAGGGAAAAGTCTTATCTTTCTCAAATGAATGTTCAACCATCTATACATGTGAAGATTAAAGAGGCACAGAAAGAAGATGTCGAGTTACAAAAGAAGGTGAGAAATGTTCTTGAATTCAACCTTGATTGTGATGGGATAATAAAGTTCAGGAATCGGGTTTGTGTTCCTCCCATCCCCGAATTAAAGAAGGAGCTACTGGATGAGGCTAATAGTTCATCATTCTCTATTCATCCTGGAAGCACGAAGATGTATAGGGACCTGAAAGAGTACTTCTGGTGGGAATGCATGAAAAGAGATGTTGTTGAATATGTCTCTCGATGCTTGGTTTGTCAACAAGTTAAAACTGAGAGACAAAAGTCTAAGGGGATGTTACAACCATTACCCATACCCGAATGGAAATGGGAAAACATCACTATGGACTTTGTCACAGGACTTCCTAAAACATCCAAAGGCAATAATGCTATTTGGGTCATAGTTGATCGTCTTACAAAGTCTTCACACTTCATTGCTATTAGAGAGGATTTCTCTCTAGATCAACTTGCCATGATATATGTAAAGGAAGTGGTAAGATTGCATGGAGTACCACTTTCTATTATATCTGATCGGGATCCGAGATTTACCTCGAAGTTCTGGCGAAGTCTTCAGCATACTCTGGATACAGAGTTGAGTTTCAGCACTGCTTATCATCCTCATACAGACGGTCAGTCTGAGATAACAATTCAATCCCTAGAAGATATGTTGAGAGCTTGCTCTATGGATTTCAAAGGAGGTTGGGATCAACACCTACCTTTGGTGGAATTTTCTTATAATAATAGCTTTCACTCCAGTATTCAGATGGCTCCTTATGAAGCTCTCTATGGAAATAAATGCAGGACTCCAACTTTCTAGGATGAAGTTGGGGAAAGAAAGTTATTAGGACCTGATCTCGTTGATGAAATGGAAGAAAAGGTCAGATCTATTCAACAACACATAAGAGAAGCTCAGAGTCGACAGAAAAGTTATGCCGACAACCGAAGAAAAGACCTAGAGTTTGAAGTGGGTGATAAAGTGTTCTTACGAATATCTCCCTGGAAGAGGGTTATGAGATTTGGAAAAAAGGGGAAGTTGAGCCCTAGATATATCGGTCCTTTCGAAATACTGGATCGTGTAGGAAAGGTAGCTTACCGATTGGCGCTTCTACCGAATCTCTCTCAAGTTCACGATGTGTTCCATGTATCTCTCCTGAGAAAGTACATACCTGATCCTTCACATGTACTCAGCTCAGAAGTTGTACCGCTGGAGCAAGATCTTTCTTATGAAGAACAACCGATAGAGATTCTGGATCGTAGCGAAAAAGTACTAAGAAACAAGACCACTCGATTAGTGAAAGTTTCATGGAGGAACCACCAACTTGAAGAAGCTACATGGGAGCTTGAGGATATGATGAGGGAGAAGTATCCTCATCTGTTTGTTACAAAGTGACGAATTTCGAGGGAGAAATTTTTTTTAAGGGGGGTAGAATGTAACACCCGATATTTTTATGAGTAATATTTTGTTTTTTTATATATCATCAAAGGAATCTTTCACTACACGCTTGCTTGGCTTACTTTACACGCAATCGCGACCTTCCTCGATAGCTTGCGTCGTACGCAATACCGAGTTTCACTAAACAACGCTATGCTATTAAAATATTATTAAAACTAGCCGTTATGAATAGTAATAACCACTTTTTGAAATTTTATAAATTTTATTTTTCAAAATGGACTTCATTTTTGGATTCGGAATACCGAAATTATCCTAGGGTAAAATTTTGGTATTTTTCTGAAAACTTTCAATTTTTGATGAATAGTGAAACCACTAAGTGGTAGGTTAAAAACTGAATTTTGCATAAAACATAATTTTACAGCTTCTGTGAATGGAATTTAGAAAATCCGACAGACACGGTTAATATCAAGGACTAAAATGTGGTTCAATGAGATGAAAATAATTTTTGGTGAATAGTAACTTTTTACTTTTTTTTACCACGGTTAATAGTAAATAGGGTAACTAAGGGTAAATATGATATTACTATTACCCTAAAACATGTCCTAATTCTATTTGATAAGTGTAATTCGACCAAAAACAACATTATGAATAAAATATGACCATTTAGGCCCACTTGGGTTAGATTAGGACATTTATTATTAATTTATTTAAAGAAGGGTTAAAATAGTTAAAATCAATGTTTAATAAGTAAATAATTTTTAATATGGTGTTATACATAAGATAAATTCGACTATAAATATTCATTAGAAAGATAAACAGATTTACTACATAATGGTATTTTATTTATAATTTTTAGACATTAAATAATTTAATTTATTTATGACACAATGATGATGAAGTAATTGTCTTATTAATGAAATATTGACATAATTGATGTTATAAACACCAAAATAAATGTAATTTGAGACTTTTTATGAATTACACTAATTTTATAGGTTACTATGATATATTAATGTAGATTTAATCAACGTTTTTCGAACATATAATTCTGTTATGACTTTCACAAAAATCATATATCAAATAGTGTCAAAATTGACACAAAATAGTTTTTAAATCAAATATTATATTACTAATTGTTATTTTATTCCTAAAAATCTAAGGTTCGGCCAAATGACTTAGATAAGGATATATATATTAATAATAAACAATTTGGGGTTCGTTTGGCATGTTATAGTAAGTGTATTAACCATATAGTGAAAGAAAACAAAAAGACATGGTAAAAGTTAAATTATTTAACTTAGAGTTAAATCTAATTGATAAGGTTAAAATAATACCCTAAACTTGTCTAAATCCTATTGGTTGATAGGATTTAGACCCTTCCCCACTTTAGCTTCGAAATAAGACCCTTTGGAACCATTATAAACCGATTTTGACTTTAATATAAAATAATATTTTGAGATATTCCTAAGGTGCCCCTCTCCTCCCTTACAAAAGGGCACCTCCTCCCCCTCCTCCTCACACCAAATTGAGCACTAAAGCTCGGCCAACCCCTGCCATTTTCTCCTCTACACTTCCCTAGAATAATCCTAGAGGTCCTGGTCTTCTTTAAAGACCAATATTAGTTCCCTAAGTGGAGGATTCAAAGAAGCGTTCCAAAGAAGAGGTAATATCCATTACCGATCTTTTCAATTTCTTTCTTCTTCAACTTCTTCCTCTTTAGTTGTTTCATAATAAAGTAATAACATCAGTATTAATTACATACTGATATGTTATTATAAATATGAAACAACCCTAATTCACCTTCTATCCATCCTACGGAAAAATGAAATCACCGCGCGTGCGTACGTACGGAATACCGTCTCCACGCCGTGGTGTAATCTATTTTCCACCACCACCTTACAAGGATGGGTATAATGGTGTAATGAGTAACTATTTTTGATTATTATAAAGTAATATTGATACTGAAATAATATATATATACTCCAATACAATTCCACGATCATAGGAACGATATCATCACTCGTGCGTACGTACGGAATACCGTCTCCACGATGTGATGCGACTTGTTCTACATGATCATCATTACATAGTAATTATATAAATTAATTGAATGAATAAATATGATATATGTTACAATAATACCATTATGGATATAAGGTATCTATAACCTTAAAAGAAGAATAAGAATTTATTCGGCAAAACACGCATAAGAACAAAAGGCAATAAAGACCCGAGTAACAAGTAACAATGAAATATTATTAACAAGAAGCTAAGAATATGACCATATATGATATCATATCAATATTTATGATTCTGGAATAAGTCAATAACATTATTTAAACCATTATACAGGATCTTCGGACACGTACAAAGCAAATCGGACCTAAGGTAAGGGAAATATCACAATCTCATTTTTATCCGAGATTGTTTATTCGTAAGTATTTACGGGGGTGTATTTTATCATCCACATCCATGTTTCATCAATATGTAATATTATTTCCATTCACTTACAATTGTTTAAATCCAATTTTACCCTTCAGTGAGTTTTTAGTAATATCTATGAAAAGAATCTTTTGTCGTTTTTCGTACGAGGTACTTTTTTGACTTTTCCGACAAAAGTATGAAGAATGATTTTTTTAACTTATACGACATGAATGGATTTTTAAAACAT
The DNA here is from genome assembly GCA_963277665.1 of Viscum album. Lineage (NCBI taxonomy): Eukaryota > Viridiplantae > Streptophyta > Magnoliopsida > Santalales > Viscaceae > Viscum > Viscum album. The sequence goes on from OY728166.1 coordinate 1,044,278,755, forward strand.
TATTTCCAAGAAGCTTCCTTTACAAGTTTTCAAGTTTATTTTTAATCAACTTCTTTTATTTTAAAGTCGTATGACATGTTATGAAAGGAAAAATGTTTTTGAAGTAGAAAGGATATTTTCCTCAAGAATGGAGTTCAAGTATTTTATCAAAATTATTTTCCATCTAAGATAATAAAAGGGTTCTGTTTTTATCCCTATTATTACATGTATTTGATTATGTTGTGATGGAAATATTTTTATGAATTCCTTTATCTTATATGAATTGTTTTATGATGTCATGTTGTTTAAGAATCCCATTTTTATTACATGGGTTACGCTATAATGTATGGTTTATGATTATGTGGCACACATAAGAAAGGATTCATTATAAGATGGGTGGGACCTATATCTCCCTCCAATGCATTGGGTAAAGATTTTATATCTCATGAGATAGACATGGCTGGAACGGCAGGTTATACCGGTTCAGTGAAACAGGACTGGAATGAGGGTGACTCGGTTCAGAAAGGGACTTTGTCCACTAAGATAGTCTTGGCAATGAGTAATGACTAACAAGAAATGATTTTCCATGATTATGTGTGCATGCCACAAAGTTTCAAGTTTCATGTTATGATTACGGGGATCTCATTTTCACTTCTATGATTTATTCCATGTTAAGATATTATGATCTCTTTTGCAGGATATGATTTTCAAAAAGATATGATATGATTTTTATTTCCATTATTTTCCCTTGCTGAGCATTTGAGCTCACCTTTTTTTTGTTTTCTTTTCCCCAGGTCAGGAAGATGGATATTAAGTAGAATATGCTAAAAGGGACCCTAGATATGATAAAATAAATGGGAGACACTGTAGAAGATTTACGAACCAGTTGTTTATGTTTCCCAGTTTCTAAAGACACAATACCTATACGGTCCTTTGTGGTTTTGTCATATGTTGTAATAAGTGTGCTTCAATTTTGAAGTATTAACAATGTATGTAAAGAATGGGTCATTATAATGAAGTTCCATACCCAAGAAGTCATAAATTTTACCAAGATTATTCATCAAGGTATCATAAAACATTCCATCTATAGAGATTAATTTCATTACCCAATGCATTGGACCACTATCAGGTCACACCCTTAATATGTATTTACTCTCATGTGATTCAAATAGATCATAATCAAACATTTCATAACTAACCCATAGAGATTAAAAGAAATGGGTTTTATATCAAAATCATTGCATTTTAAATAGTTCTTAAATACATGATCATTATGTCATTTATAACCCAAAAATGGGAATGATGGATTTATTTATTAAAATTACATAATAAATAAATAATTATTATTTCATGATAAATAACATGGGAAATTAAAGAATTATGGGTATTCATATAATATAAATAAAATAATTTCTCGATAAAAAGAGGGAGATTTTGAGACAAAATTTCTACAATATAACGACAGTGCAATGTGGTTTTAGAAAACATTAAAAAAGAGGGAACAGAAGTCACACATTCATAAGAGATTCATAATATTCTATCATTGCATAATAAAATTGAGATAATAACCTAGTATAGAAATTTTCAATACATACGACATAAAAGTGAATATGAATGGAAAAAAATAGAGAAGTTGCAAATTCCCTTATGCAAATTTGGTAGCCTAACGGTGTCACCTAAAAATTCCCAAAATAGGTTAAAAAGAGAGAAAATGGTCTCTCGTAATTTGGATATAAAATTTACATAAATAAGGTTATATAAAAACATACCCCCACATAATAAAATGGAATTAAAAGACATAAAAAATAAGTATCGACTAAAATAAGAGGGTGAAATGTTCTTTTACCTTGAGAGTAAATTTAAAAACATGAAGGTTGGGAACTTGGGGGATTGAGGGAACCTTGGGAGGAATTATTGGAAGGTAAAAATAACATATATTAATTAATGAAGAATTTGTAATTAATGTAATGAAGGAAGGGGTTGGTATTTATAGAAAAAGTGGGAGAATATTTTATTAATTTCAAAGGGACACCTTAGTAGTGGTATTTCCAAAACCATGGGATTCCCCATGATATTTTCCAATTTTATTATCCAATTGGGACACATAATTTATATTTTACATTAAAAAAGTCTACCAGATTTTTATATTAATTATTACATCATTATGATGTCATTAAACATATCGAAAACTCAAAATTGGATTTTTACTATTCCCAAAAAATCAAATACTTTAGAAAAATCCAAAAAATTCACCCCAACTATTTTTAGATGTATAGAATTACACAATTTAATCCATTTTTTGAAAATAATATTCTAAATATTTTTAATTTAATGTTTAAATAAATTCATAGTTTATTCTAAAATAACAACTATGAAGCTTGAACCTTTTTTATAACACCTTGAGAAATTTATCAAGGTCACATAAAATTATCTTATAACCATAGTACAATGTAGTAAAAATTATGGACTAAATTTTATGAAAATACATTTCTATTTTTCATTATTAAATTAATCATAAAATTTTAATTAAAATATATATTACATACAAACATACTAATACTTAAAATTTGATCACATTTCAAATATAAGATGTCTAAATTGTATTCATACGTTTATAGGTGGAGTTTCAATTTTTTTGGATGGTTTAATATTCATTTATATTCATTAAGTTATGTTACTATTCAAAAGAGTTTGTTACAATTCATAAAAAATAATGTCTGTCTTATCAGACTCTAAGTTTCTAACTGATCATAACCATATATATCGATTTTTTGAAAATCATTTCTGAGTACTATTTATTTAATGTATAAAAAATATTTTAAAATATACTTTTTTTCAATATTCATCAATAGTATGAAACTTATAAAAATTTATCCTATATTTATTTTGACATTTTAAATTCTAATTTTTTACCAAAATAAGAAATAAAAATTTTATTTATACAAAAGGATTACACAATGTAACTAAGGCCTCATTACATAGCCCCTTATAACACCTTCATCAGACCTAAGAGTAAGGTGTGAAATGGTGATAGAATATCGGGGTGGCTGGGATTACATTGCTCGAGTAGTGTTTTTTATCAGCTTTAACATCTCTCGTAGGTGATTTCATTCAAGCTTAACATATTAAAGCTCATCTTGGGCTTGGTCCAAGGAAAAGCCTAGTTACACTACCTATTTTCCATGATCTGACAGATGGGCTTTGTACGGACCGAGTCTATAGGATGAGGCCATCAACTCTTCTTTCTTCATTAGTTATACCTTATTATTTATATTTCCAACAACATTTATAACCATTAAATTTATTAGTTTCCAAAGGTAATATAATAGTCAAAACTCAATCGTTATATTTCAATTATACTTATATAGTTTTATTGGTTATGAAATAGTTAAACATACATTTTCAAGAAACAAAATATTATTCAAAAATTTCGGTCGTTAGAGAGTTTTCCCAAGGTGAGACCTAAGTTTGGTCGGTACTAGTTGTCCAGTTGAGACAGCTGTTGATGGAGTGTTTAATTAAATTAAACAGTTTAATTTATTTTTTTCATTAATGGAAATCATAATTCCCATTATAAATATTTCATTATGAAATTCCATGATGGTCTGTTTCATCACCCTAGGGATTGAGAGGATCCTTTAGTGGATCAATTTTAGAGGTTTATCAAGTGAATAATAGAAGATTGGGAATTTTTTATTTGTGTGTCAATCAGAGCTAATGAATCTCACCTATGATAAAAACACAAGTTCGTTCTTCATCAATGACTCATCCAAACCCAAGGTATGAAATTTTTAATTATTGGATTCATTTCATTTTTTATCCTAAACATGGACAATTTTTACTAACAAGAATTGATTTTTGAATTGATGGTTGATTTATATATTTTTTGTGTAATGGTTTTATGTTCATCGTTCTAACAGAAACTAACCAAGGTCAACCTGAACATGTTAAAGGTTAATTATTTTTTGGTGTTTCATGGTTTCATCATATATTTTATCACAAATTCATATTTATCATTTTATTTGCACTGTTGTTCGATGAATACCTAGTATATGATCACTATGCATCCATTCTTCAGTGTAACAAATCGATTCCATGGGTGTGGATCACAATTTAGATGTGATAAAAATGGAGGATGATCAAAGGTAGATCAGACGAGACAAGGATTCTCATTATTCCCAATTTGATGCATGTTTTGATAGTGTGAGGTGATAGTGGTGTTTTCTGATCAGATTTGACAGCTAGATTCTCGCGAGTGGCGATTGGAAGGTCAGTCAGCCCCATATCCACAATACATGGCATGATTTGTTGTGGCTGTAGAATCAAAATTTGTGGAGAATAACTATAGGGTTACGAAAAATCTTACATTTCATGGCATGTATTCTTGAGATACACACTGTGTAGGGATCTAGCCACGACACAGGAGTTTCTCTGTAGAGATAAGTATCACATGCCATGTGACATATGTCACATGCCTTGTGACCCTTGAATAGGAATCTCAATATGTATAGGGGTTACCCTCCCAGGAGGCCATGTATTTTTACATATCATGTTTAATGGATCACATTCCATTGAAACCTGAGCATATGGCTAAATGTGTATAGTAATTAAACACCAAGGAATCCATGTGGCTCCACATTACTTGTATGATGGGGCACACGTCGTGTACTTTGGAAAGTTCATGGTAATGGCAATATGACACACCTCAATTGTTGTCCCTAACCCTAAGCTCTGTATGATGTAGAGTACAATACTTGTTCCTCATAAAAGTACTCAGAAATGGACTAGTGTATGAGAATGGCTGGAAGTTCTTAGGGTATGGACAAGTTTACATGAGTACATGTAGATAGCATGTGGATAGTTTTAGATGACCTCTATATTTCTTATAACAATAAAGTACACACCATGTACATGGATAATTAAAAGTCGTGTGATATAAGGAGGAACAAGAAGACCCAGGGTTGGCAAGACACATCGTTTACCCCTAGTACATGTAGTTTACTCCATCTAAGGGTGTTTAGAGCCCTTTTATTCATTAGTATAGATCATATCTAGCTCATCATGTTTCCTTGGTCCATACCCACAAGGTTATAGTGTGGCATTATATCCTCTACATAGGATTGTGATCCCCTGTTTTGGTTCAATATTGAATTGATTTTGGTGTATCCTCTTATGGGATTATGTTGGGATCCTCTCTCATTCCTTGGTTGGGTTTGTGGTTTTTTCATGTCCACCATGGTTAAGGAATTGGTCCCCTATCTATAAGTCTAATCCAATATGATTTTTGTTGTCCCCTAGTGGCCCTAGGTGTGATCTTCTTTATGGGTTATGATATCTTCATATATCTAGTGATTATATATTGGAAAGTATGTATGAGTAAGGCCGCTAAAATGTGTGATTTTTTTAATATCATGGATAATGGATTGGATTCTCTTGAAATGAGTGTTACCTTGATGCCTCAGACAGTATCAGGAGGCTGGTAGTGGCTGAAAAACGTTGAGATTTGGATTTTATTAAGTATATTTTGGTTACTCTTATTATCATTATGTCTCATATCTTGATTGACATACATATGGATTTATTATTTGAATAATCTTTATTATTATTTTTGGTTTTTATGGGGTTCCTAATAGGTATTGTTATACTCAACCTTTCATGGGCTCTTCCCACACATGTTCTCTCTTATGTATATGAAAGACCTTTTTGGGAGTACTTGGAGGGCCAAGATCTTGTGGATCACAGTTGGGAAAAAGTGACCAAGGTTTATAATATAATGTCCCAACCCCAGAAACCTAGATCTGGTGCATTAATTTATTACATTTTCATGATCATATGATATAAAATCCTGAAGCAATATTGGTTTAGTATCCTTGGAAACACTAGATAGAGAGAAATGTTTTAAATTACATAATTAAAAAGAAAAAAATATAGTATATCCTTTGAGAACACTCATATCCCATATACTACCTCTATAGGTCAATCATAATATACTACATCACATCCTAGGGAAAATTAAACGTTATAAATGGTTGAGCTTATATGCTATGTAAGGATAGAAAATATAGAGAAATCTGTCATGAATAAGCCTAAACTTTTGAGTAAAGGTATAAAACTAAAACACAATCCTTTTAAACATAATATTTGGTATAATATGGATATAATAGGAAAAATAATTTCATTTAAACATTCACAAGGATATTCTACTAGTATAATAATCACATGTAATATCAATAACTAGTATCATAATGAGGTAATGCATAATTCTAGACATCATAACCATACTGTCAAAGCATCATGCCAAGACAATACATAAATGGGTAAAAAACCAAACCAATTTTTCTCCTGAGACCTATCAGTGAATCAAGGGGATATATAAGGCCCCACCCATCAATTACTGCGACTAATGCATTCCTCCTATTAAAGGAGTAAAATATTAAAAAAATAAACATTTGTATTAAAACTATCAGACAAAGTGTAAATACATTAATTATAAACCATAAATGGTATTTAAATAAAACATCCACAGTCAAAAATATCCTAATACATTCAATACATTATGTAATATTGTATCATAATAAATCAACCACAATTAATCATAAAATTCAATGAAGTATTTTTACATAGATGAAAATAATCTAATAAAATCATTAATACTCTTTGAGAGAAATATCCCTTTTTTCTTTGAAATCATTTAAAATTCACAAAATTAAAAAAATTATTTTTAAAATAACTTTGTAATATTTCATTTTATGCCTAAAAAATAATGTTTAGTGATGGTTTAAATATCCACTTGCATCGTATAAGTTAAAAAACATTATTTCTATAATTGTCAAAAAATTTCATAAAGTACCATGTTAGTAAAAAGATGAAAATATTCCATTCAAAAAGTTTTATAAAAAGTTAAAAATGGGTAAAAATGAATTTAAAATTTTCTCTATACTATTTTGAAGTAAAGTTTTAAGAAACATAGACATGAATGGCAATTGTTTTCTAGTAGATGCTTACGTATAAACAACCTCAGTTAATAATTAGATTGTGAAATTAACTCTTACCTTGTACTTTACATTAGTCGAGGTTCTGTTAACCTCCTGTATAATGGTTTATGTATGTTACTAAATTATAACATAACCATATTCATATTTATGATATCATATTTTATCGTATTATAACATTTTGTTAATAATAATTTAGTATTACCATCGTTTTGGTTGTTAACTACTTCGTTTTCGAATTCAAATTTTCTCATGTAAATCATGTTTCTTATGAATAGGATGTATTTTATTCATATCTATAATGATATTTGGTTTGTGATTATTATTTTTAATCATCATATAAATTTTATATTCATTATTTATTGGTTAACATGCACAATGAATCTTATCATATTATAGAGATGGTAGACCATATGTACGTACGAGCGATGATATAATTACCTTAATGATTAAATGGTTTAGGGTTGAATAGTATATTAATTATAATAAATAATTATCATATTATATTAATTATTTAAATCTATTTTATTCATTATTATACCCATCCAAATAAATAAGTGTTGAATAAAAAATTACACCACATATTGGATACAGTAGGTGGTATGTTTGCACATATGGTGATATTTTTATTCATAGTAGGGATAAAAAGAGGAATATGGTCATACTATAATCTTAACAACATCTCAAAATGTATATTGTACTTCATTTATTACGTTTGTATGGAAAAAATATTGGAAGAGTAAGTTAAAGAAGAAAAGAAATTGAATTGAATTGGTAAAACAATTACCTCTTATTCGAGTATCTCCTTTTTCTTTTCACAAAAGGACTCTATAATGTGGATTTAAAAACAAATTATGGTCTATAAGATTAACTGAGGGATTTTTGGATGATAATATTTCATGTTTTGGAAGATCCAATGGGATTTATAGGTGTGAATAAATTTGAAGGAGTGGTGCCCCTATATAAGAGAGTGGTGGGGCACTTTAGGAAACTCTACTAGTATTAATTTATTATAAATGTATTTTCAATTTAAAATAGCTCCAAAGTAATTTATTAAATGATAATATGAGAATGGGTATAAATCCCCTGAACCAATTCTTTTTTGAATGGTATAGGTCAAAAAACCAACCTTATTATTTGAGTTTAACCCTTCGTTTAACAGTTTAATTTATACTGTGTATACATGTATTTTTATACTATAAGTTTAATCTACTAACTATAAAATGATAAAAGAACCAAAATTGAATAATTTATTACATATTTAGCTCTATAAGTGTTTGTTGGATTAATTTTTTATTTTTATGTCTTTTATATCATTTAATAAAACAGTATTTATTTTTAAAGGTCCAAACTCTTGAGACTGAATTTTAGTGAGATGGGAGACCATATCTCTCTAAAACCATGAGATATTAGGGTTATCTAGCCCAATATCCTCTTCTCTTAGGTCCAACATGTTTCTTATGCGAAGGATAATCGACTCCCACCACTTTGGGAATCAAAAGCAAGATAGGCAGGGCACCGATGCTGAGCACGGTGAAGGAACAATGATCGATGGAACTCCCAACCACATGATTGTGGGTATATCAAGAATTATATCTTTCTTAGATGAGCATAAACATATGTATCTATGTAAATATTTTATAGCAATAAAGCCTCCACTTTTCGATGGGCTTGAAGATGGGGGATTATTAGTGGTAGCAGATCCAGATGTACTCCTACAACGTGTGCTATTATGAAAATTATCCACCTTGGGCTGCATCTCATATATGAAAGTTGGTCTCCCCTAGACATTAATTGATTTAAAACATAGAATTACACATTTCTGGGGTTTATTAGATAGTAAATTTATTCCCATAGGCCATAGATACTTTTATATACTATTTAATTATCAACGCGACCTTAATAGAGTATGAAATATAGGTAACAGCCACCTTAAACCTGGTCTTCTTAGAATTTATAACTGGGACTATGAATTTAATCCATAAACTCATAGGAATACAATGGCACACATATGGGTAAGATTACATGACCTGAATTGGTAATTTTGGCATCCTAAAATCCTTAATGGCATTGTTTATAGTATTGGATTGCCCTTAAAAATTGGCTAGAGAACACTAAATGTTGAGTTGGGCCTCTTTGTGAGGGTCATGGTGGAGGTCATCCTTTATTCACAACGTCCTAATTTAATAAGATTCAATTAAAAAGACTACAAAACAGAAATTAGAATAAAGTATGAGAGAAAACCATCATAATGTGATGTTTTCAAATTTATTTGCCACACCATAGAAAATTGTAGGGTGAATAGGAAACAACAAGTGGCCCAACTATTGGGGAATGAATTGAAATAATTAAAAAAAATAAAAAAATCTAGGCACCGAACAATTATATTCCAGAAAATTATAAAACAAGGCATGAGGTATGGGTTAATAAACTAAATAAATCAATATATTTAAACATTAACTCAAATGACTCCTAGTATGACCTTGTAGAAGCGGAATAAAATAATGATCTTCACCTTCTCAATGAGATTGAGACCCTACTTGTGGATTTTATTCAGCAACAAGAAATTTGACATAGGGAGAATGAAACTATGGACACATCTCACCCCATTAGTAATGTTTCTTATAACACTTCTATAACATGAAATGTTCTCTTTAATTGTAATGTGGGTACAATCACCATTACACCTAAAGGTAGGTCTATTAAAAAATATGTTCGACATCCAATTGAGGTTATGGTCAGTAAAGGCAAAAAAAACCCATGCATATTGCTTCTTCCAACTTTCATGGACACCCAAATGCACATTTTCATTTGGAAAGGGAACTTCAATTAGATTAAATGGCATAATCTCATACAATCTCTACACTTCCTGGAGACATGCACATTGCAAAAAACAATTCCATGACAGATTTGGCTATACGGGATACTCCTTTGGACTCTACTAAAGGTACTAAATCACATCAAATTTACATTGAGGTTTTTAATGGTATGAATATTGACATTGGTCAATATTCACACCCTTCTTCTTCTTGGGGTTGTTCATCAAAATCGGTTGGCACAGTACATGATTCATAGGATGACCAGAATAAGCAGGCATTGAAGTATGACTCTGATCATATCAAATGAATTCCTCATGTGGGTTAAAACTCGATCAGTGATACTTATGTTACAGCTCGGAATGGCCCTCAACCCCCATTATTTCGGATAGTGCATCTCCCAAGGAGATGGCCTTAGCACCTGTTCTTTGGGATGCTACAAAAACTGCTCAGGACAATTCTGGAGAGAATCTTCACTCAGGAACTTCACATGTCAACCCTTCTACAAATATTTCTGATATAACTACTTCCCATTTTACCAATCATACTATTATTTATTCTTATATTTTTTGATAAAACAATTTTTCCTTATAAATATGAGAAGTTGATTACAAACCCAGATACTAACCATATTGCTAGTAGTAGTATATTTTCTATGAATTTACCCATGATGAACCCTTGCAATAATCCCTCTAGGGATAATATTAAGGTAGGTAATTCAAACAACCCCCATGTTACCTCTAAAAGCAATTAAGAAAAAACTAATAGCTCAAATAATACTAAAAAACATAGAAGATATTCTATACAAAATGTCTTAGGAAACATAAAAGGAAGTTCTAACTCCAAATTTATGTTTAACTGAAGATCCTCTTTTGGAATTGTCAGGGTATTCCCAACTCTAACACATTTTATATTTTAAAAAGAATTATTACCACCAACTATGCAAAATTTCTTGCTATTACTGAAACTAAAGTTAAATTTTAAACTAAATACCATCATTTTTTCAACATGGTTATTCTCTTATTAGTGCCCAAAAATCTCCTATGTTGATTCTATGTGGATTTTTTTGCACTCTTCACTCCAAAATACTAACTTTTTATCATCTCAGAGCCAACCACCACTTGTGATTTTTTTTTTACAGCAAACTTATTTTTTTTCCTTTATTTATTACAATAATACATATCAATATTAAATTCACTTCTAGGATGACCTTTCCTACCTAGGTTCTTGTATTATCGCACCTTCGTTTTTTAATGTGTTCTTCAATGCTATACTCAATTCAAGTGAGAAAATTTGTCCCTCGCTTTCCATGATCATAATGAGAGAGTTTAAAACATCTATTGAAGACTATAACCTTATTTAAATAAATCTTATATGGGCCAAATAAACTTGGTATAGAAAACACTACAGTAGTTTGGGTGCTTCCAAATTGGATTGAGCCTTCATGAACAATTATGCATTAAATAAATGGGACATTATCTCTAATGCCACCCTTCACAAGCTCCACTCTGATCATCATCCTATTTTGGTTATTGTATCCACAAAAAATATGAAACACTCTCTTCCTTTTATGTTGAATGACAAGTTCTTTAACATTGAATGCACTGACATCATCATGAATTTTCGTCTTTCCATTACACAGTGCAATGATGCCTTTTCTTGTTCTGTCATGTTAAAATATCTTAAAGAAATGCTCAAAGTATGGTGCATCTCACATTCCAAAAAAAATTAAAAATGACATCCTCATTCTTGAGAATTAACTAAATAAACATCAAACCATTAATATGATGTCTGATTTTAACAGTGATCCAAATCATGAAATCAATATTTTGATAAACCTCGATTCCTTTCTCACTTTGAAGGAGAATATGAAGTATCAAGCATGTAATGAAGAATATATATCTCATAATGATAGAAACACTAAATTCTATATCTTTCATAAAAATTACATGAAATCCTACATATCTCTAGCCTCTCTAAAAGATGGTGACAACCTTTTAGACAATGAAGATGACATTGATAATCATATTGTATACTAATTTGAATCAATCTTTAATGGTTCCGATAATAACAAGGACATATTACCTGAGATCATTCCAATGGTAGTAAATAATGATGAAAAAACTACTCTTCTTAACATTCTTATTTATCATGAAATTAAGGACTTTGTCTATATTTTAAATCCTGAAAGTGCTCATGGTCCTGATGGCTTCAATAGTGGTTTCTTTCAATAGTATTGGGACATTATCTAATTTGATGTTTTCAATCTTTTCAAATGTTCTTACTCCAATGGTGTTATCCCTCCTAGGTTTAATGCCCAATTCCACTCTCTAATTCCAAAAGTTAACAATTCTTCAGAAATTCACTTGTTTAGGCCCATATCACTCCTTTACACCCTTTAAAAAATAATCACAAAAATAATTTCTCGTAGTCTTTTATCTATTACTGTAAAAATTATCTTCGACAATCAATTTGGGTTTATTAAGGGTAGATCTATCCAAAACAATATTTTTCTGGCTTCATAATGTCTAGCACTTAAAAAAAATCTAATAGAGAAGGTAATATTTCCATCAAACTAGACATGAAAAAATATTTTGATACCAGGGATTGGATTTTTATCTTCATGGTGTTTCAATCTTTAGGTTTTAATGATACCTTTAACTCTACTATCAAAACATTATTCAAATCAGACTCCATTTCCTTTCAGATCAATAACTCCCCCAGAGGATACTTCAAATACACTAAAGGTGTTAGACAAGGTGACCCCTTTCTTCCATCCTTTACTCTATTACATAGGACTATGTTATCTATTTTCCCACTTGTCTTAGGGATCAAAACAAACTCTTACCCATTCATGTCTCTCAAAATGTTAATGCTCCCCCCCACTTGTTATATGTCGATGACAACATTCTTTTTCTCCAAAGTGATAATAGAAACATTCAAGACCTCAAAAATTATATCACCCACTATGAGGAGATTTATGATTAGTCACCAGCTGGAACAAATCTTTTATATTCTTTGGAATAAATATTCCACCTAACATGATGTGCAATATTATAAATGACCTAGTTATTAAAGAGGGTTCTCGTCCTTTTTCATATCTAGGTGTCCCCATCATTTGTGGTCGACCCAAATCTTGTCATTTCTATACTATTGTTGACCAAGTGATTAACTAGTTAACCTCTTGGAAGGGAAATTATCCTTCCATGGTGGGTAGAAGATGTCTTGTCCAATATAATATTTTTTTAAATTGGTCTACTCTATGTTGGTCTATAAATGTCCTACTGTTCAAATAAAAAACATATCTCAATAAAAAAATTAGGACTGGTATCACCATGGAATGGAAACTAGTGACCATCCCCTTGTCGAATTGTTGCAAACCTATCGATAAAAAAGTTATAGGCATAAAAAATATGAAGTATTTCAATGAGTTTATTCAATCCAAGCTCACATGGAATCTTCTCTACAATAAATTTAACTCCATTTCTTTTCAAAAAAATATATTTATAGAAAATATAAATAAATGAAACTCGAACTTTCTCAAATCCTGTTTTTGGACATCCATAAAACAATCATTTTCTTCCATTATGAAGAACTCTAGGTGGATGGTCTCTAGAGAATCTTTAATTAACATCTATTTGGATAACTGGATTGACACTCCTTTAATCTATATAGTCATCCTGACCAAAGTCCCATGAAACCCACCCTTTCTATAAGATATGTTCAAAATTCTGAAAATGATCGGCTCCTTGAAACCATTAAAAATGTCATTGAAAACTATCCTTTCTCTATCATTGATGATTTCTTAATTTGGGATCCTATACATAATGGTATTATCAATTTTAAAATATTTTACAATAATTATTTTTGAAACTCAGAAGGTGACTTTGGTTGGATAAAAAGATTTTACAATAATTGGATCAAACCTTCTAGATTTATTCTCATTTGACGCCATTCGTACAATAGATCACAACATATGAATGTCTTCAATTTTATGGTATTCAAATATTCTCTAAATGTATCATCTGTAATCAACATAGATAATATACAACCCATCTATTTCATTCTTGTACCACTTCTTCTGCTCTTTGGAACTATATTTTTGACATTTTTCACTGAAGATAATTGACTCATGACTTTGTCAAATATCAACTAAAGATAAGTGTGGATATGGATAGATCTCAGAAGATTAACAAGATTTTCATTACTGCTATTTCTTAGCTTCTCCATGTGATTTGGTATGATATAAATTCTCTTATTCATAAAAAATACTCAATTAACCATAATACAGGTCGGATGCAGATCCTCATTTCCATACGTAAAGCTTTTTTTTGATCCATAAAGGCCATTAAAATAACACAATGAATTATTTTAGCATAATGCTATGTCTTCATGTTGATGGGAACTTATTCCATCCCCACCGTACCTTTGATGTTTTGTAGCATGCTCCTTTCCCTGGTTGGATTAAGGTTAATGTGGATGGTGAATCTAAAGGCAATACAGACCTTGCTGGCTATGACACCATCTCCAGGAGCCATCTTGGTCAGATCCTCAGTTGATTTTATGGCAGCTGTGGCATTTCTTCTTCACTGGAGGATGAGAGGATAAGTATAATTCATGCCATTTATTTTTTCAAGAAAAATGGTTGGAGCAACCTCTGGTTTGAGAGAGACTCAACCACCATCGTGCAGGAAATATGGAATGGAGTGATACACCTTAGGTGTCTGATCACCACCCATTAGATAGAATACACCTGCTTTCTTCTCAATAATAACTTCATCATCACACATATATATAGTGAATCCAACATGGTTGTTGATGGACATCCCAACAAGGGAGTCATCCAAGATATCACTGGGCTTAAGTAACATCTTGGTGATTTACTTCCCCTACAATTTTTTTTGAAATATGCTTCTATCTTTTAGACTTTTTAAACTCTTTATTTTATAATTATTATCCATTTATTTTTTTCCAAGGAAATATCCTCTCCAAAAAAATTATTTTAAAATAGTATTCATGTCAATTTTGACACTATTTAATACATGACTTTTGTTAGTCTTAAAAACATGATTCCTTAGAAAAAACTACTTTAAAACATCCATAACAAGTTAATTTCATCTAAAAAATTAGTGTATGGCATCAAATATTTAACATTATATTATTTTAATATTATTAATATCATTTAATTGATTTTTCCTTAAATAAACCTAAAACTATATCATCATTGTGTTGCTATTTAATTTATTTATATATTTTCCAAAATTATAAATAAATTACCATTATGTAAATAAACATTTTAAATTTCTAGATATTATTTATAGTTGACCATATCAATTATATACCCTCAATTTAAAAATTATATAATTATTAAAATTTGGATATAACATTTTTAACTCTTCTTTAAATAAAATATAATAAATTTCCAAATCTAAAAAATGGCTTTAAAAGGATAATATTTTTGACCTAAGGTATATATTAGTAAAAAAACGTATCCAGTGAAATTAGGATATTCCTTAGGGTAATTTATAATATTATTTGTACCTTTAATTACTCTATTTACATTTAACCATGGTAAACAAAATTCAAAAGATTTTATTCAAAAAAAATTATTTTTATCCTATTATCCCAAATTTTTAATATTGGTCACAACCTCATATATCCATTTTTGAAAATTCTGTTCACAGAAGTGGTATAATTACATTTAATGTTAATTCTCTTATGTGGTTAGATTGCTGGTAAAAGTGATATTAAAAAGATCAATAAATTTTTCTATCTAACTATATTATAAAAATGATTCCAATGACCTAAATTGTGTTAATAAATTTATTCTTTATATATTCTGACTTGAAAATTAATTTAATGTAAAATAATTATTTAAATGAAAAAGTCAGTTTTTTACAGTAATGCAGAATTATTCAGTATTCATCAAAAATTGAGACTTTTTAGAAAAATATAAAAAATTCACCATCAGTTAATTTTGATATTAAAAATCCAGAAATTGACTCTATTTTAAAAAATAAAATTTAAAAATTTCTTAATGTGGTTAACACTATTCATAACAATGTTCCAAATGTCTCGTTTGATAGGTCATGGTGCGCTCAAACTTAGTGTGGTGTGAAACTCAAGATATTGAAATTATTTAGAAGGAAACATACCTTGGAAGCATGGGGTGTTATATATACTAGTGATGTATTTGATAGCTTTCCCCTACTTATTATTAGGTTGGACTTTATTATCATTTTTGGGGGGCTTGTGTTTAACTATTATTATTAATTTGTAGTACTTATGTCATACTTTTATTGTTGGATAATAGATATCTACATGCATTGGTATTATTGTAACATTTTTGTCATCATTACATGAACTTTGAGATGCGTGTGTATACATGTAAATTAGGTTAATGCCTCCCATGTGCGGGATATGCCTACTTAGCAATGGTCATCATCGCCTAGACTATCCGAGGTGGGATTCAGGCCGCCGAAATCATCTTATCACTAACTAGGAGGGAACCGATGGGTTGGGTCATCATAACAATCAATCGTCAATGTATAGAATATACACCACAAAAAATTAAAAACTAATTAATATGACATGTTTCCCATGGAAATAAAAGTGAGATGAAAATACCTTACCTCAACTCTTGAATTTCTTCATACATTTTTGTACCACATGTATAATAAATATTTCTTTTTTATACATATATTACATAACTATAATCATATATATCATAAAATATATGTTTTTTAATGTATTTTATCATCTATTAATTAATAATTCTTTATAATATTCATTGGTCCGAGTTATAACTACTTTATTTTTCATGTATGTTTTTGTTCTATTGTTTTGGTTCATGTACTTCGGTTACGGTTCCAAAATCTAAATAATTTTATTAATGATATAAATATAATATAAATCCATTATATAAAAATTTATATTCTTCCATAAAATTTTGTTATTGGAAAAGGAACTAAACTATTGAGGGAGATAGTAGTCCATACATATGCATAAGCGTTGTTTCCATTTTTTCAATGGATGAAATGAAAGAAATTTATATAAAAATTAACAATTAAATAATAATTTTTTATGTTATATATATAATATATATTTATTAAATATATCATTATTAACATCAATCTACAAATAAAATGAAGAACGTATCACATCTCTTTGTGGAGGTTGTAGTCCACACGTACGCACGAGTGACATTATCGTTTTTCAATGGATTGGATAGTAAGAAGTTATATGTGATATTTTAATTCTATAAGTATATTTTTCTCATAAATATAATATATATACTTTAAATATATCATTATTTCAACTTTTTATAAGTGGTGATAGAAAACAACATACATCAGTTCATGAGGCGGTAGTTCGCCGTACACATGATGGAAAATTACATTTCCCATTTGATGATAGAGGAGATGGATATTGGTTATGAAATTAAAATATTAATATGTTTTTATATGATAGATACATATGTTATTATATGAGAATATTTAATGGTGTTTTAAGAAAATGGAAGAATAATTAAAATCGAAAAGACATGGTTAAGAAATATACCTCTTCTTTTGAGGACCTCTTTAGGTTTATATCAAAATATTTATTACGAGGGTTTAATAATAAAAATAAGGCATATGTTAAATGGTTAGGGAATTAATTAAAAAGTTTGTGTAGGTATTGGATGAACCAAAAGGCTTTGTAATTGTAAAGATGATAGGATAGGGGGTTCCCATTTATAAGTGTGGAAGAGAACACACTTGATATTTTTGTGAATAATAAAATATACCAATGATTAACACATGAAAATTGGATCCAAAATGGACAATTATTTAACATTATATGAGATATGTTGTAAATATAGACATAAAATATAAATTATACAGGATTTTTTTCATTTTAATTTTTATCTTTTTAAGTTAACCCCTAGTAAACTCGTGTTAACCTTAGCGATGGTAAAAATGTTTTACTATTTTTACAATTAATTATGACCAAAACATAGGTTTAAAATATTATTTAATATTAATTATTATGATTAAAAATATTTAATATATATTACCATATTCAATTCACCTAATTGTTTTAATTTAGATCATAATTTAACCTGCATACGCGACAAAAAATGGATTTTAAAGAAAACGTTTTTTTAAGTAGAAAATGTTTTTATATCCAATTTCATCATGAATTTTATTTAAATGAAATATATTGGATTAATAATTATATAATTAAAAAAATTAATTTTTAAATCCTAGTAAAAAATTTAACTAGTAATTTTTTTAAAAGAAGTAAATTTTTAATAAATATCATTATTTTTCAATATTTATTGAAAATTTTATCTCTTCAGAATATTCAAGATAATTAACTATGAGATATTGTTGACTTGTTAAATCAAAAAATGAGGTCAATCTGTTCTGAATAAATTTTCACAAATTGAGAAACTTTAATTTTATTATTTTTTAACAAAAATCAATAAAAATCATTTTTTGAGAAAAAAATTACTTTCGATGAAAATAAAAACATTACTAATAAATTAAATACTTATTTGTCAATAAATTTTCATTTCCTAAAAAATTTTCACACGATTATAAAAATGTGAATATTCCTATTCATATCCCTAATTTAAATGGATAGGTTATAATGGCCTTGTTTAAATAATAATGTTAATTGTATATTATGGTTCGTTAAAACTCAGTGTTACATGTAATGAATCATATTGAAGAAAATTATTTAAAAAATAAAAAGAATATTAAGAGGATGCAATATACCCCACTTAAAAATAATTTCTCCCCTTAAATTCAATCACAATGATATAAGAAACTAAGGATACGTTTTCCACATTATATCCTCATGTTCCCATACAGCTTCCTCAAATTGGTAGCTTTTCCACAAAACTTTGACCATGTGAATGGTCTTGTTATGTAGCACTTTATCTATAAAATCTAGATTATCCATAGTTGTTCATCAAAAGAAAAATCTTTCTCTAGTGGTCAAACCTCCATGTTTATTATGTGTTATGGATCGGGTATTTCATTATGATATATAAATGGAACACATCATGGACTTGAGAGAGGTTCGGTGGAAGAGCCAAGTGATAGGATACTATCCACAATTGATCAAAAATATCAAAGGGAAAAATATAATTTGTGATAAAATTTCCTTTATTCCTAAATCTCATAACCCTCTTCCATGTAAAATTTCATAGAAAACCCTTCTCACTAACGTCAAACTCCAAATCATTACCACAATTAGTGGAATTCCTTTTTTATCAACTCTGATCTGTTCAAATGTTTTGCTAAATGGATTTAACCTTACCTCAAATTTTTTAGTTGACTCAAGTACTTATATCTATCATTCTTTAACTTTATCCCAACATGTTAGAGTTCTAAAATTCCCTCCATATATAGATATATAAGGAGTCATATGAATTCTTAAGTAAAATATATTATTGTAAGAAAACTAGTCTAGAGGAAGTTATTGATCCCAATCACCATGGAAATCAATATAAAATGATCTCAAAATATCCTTTGGGGATTGAATGGTTCTCTTATATTGACCATCTATCTGAGTTTGATACATAGTGAAACAACTCAACTCGGTCAAAAGGTATTATTGAAGAAATTTCAAAAATGTAAAGGTAAACCTTGAATTCTAAACTGATATAATAGAATATGGTACTCTATGTAAGCTTGCCACTTCCTTAATATATATTATGGAAATATGATCCAGAGAGTAATCTTCTCTTATAGTGATGATGTGTGTTTACTTCTTTATGTGATTGATTGTTATAAGAACTTGGATCTTCATTCCAGGTATAGATATTTGTTTTTAGTTGTTTTGGAGGAAAAAAATAAAGGGGAAATTTTTCTAAGTACACACCATGTACCTGATTTCCACGGGTAGTTGTGTACTGGCCGCGTAACGGAAAAGTATATAGCCATTTCAGTGACCTGGTAGACCGCCTAAATTGGGGTTAGGTTAAGGCTTTTATATAGAGTGTACATTAAATGAACATTTCATGTTCTTTCCCTTTTATTTTATTAATTATATTGGGGTTGTATCTACTCTCCAGATATCATTTCTTCCTCTGATGTCTCCTACATAAGAGCGATGAATGATCGAGAAACTTCGATCTGCTCCTATTACTCTATTCGAGCTCTAATTGAGTCGCCACCAGGTATGCTGGATTCCCACCGGCGAGTTCTCTCATCTCCCATAGCCCCTCTTCATGATTTCTTCTCTTTTTTGAGTTATCCATGGATGACCAATTTTAACCATTTTATATATCTATGTCATTCTAGGCTGATTAAGAGGTCGACGTTTATGTGTGTTTATCATATAGCATCAATGTAGGTGGTTTGGGCCTTACATCGATTGTATTTGGATTATATATGCTAAAAGTGAGGAATATCCATGATTAGAGTATTGGGAGTTTTAGAATTAAACCTTATTTAAGACCTGTTATAGCGTGGTTGTTTCAGAAAGGGTTATTGATTATGCGTAAGCTTTATTTCATTGATTATGGGTGTGTATCCCATGTTTGATTGATTGTGACCATTGGGTCTAGAAATCATCTTAGGCTTTCTTTGATTTCCATGACTAGTGTTTTTAGGATATTGTTTCTGTTTATATGAGATACATGTGTTTCACCTTATGAATGTATGAGAAAGGGGAATTGACTATGGCAACGTTCGGAGGTAGGGTCATTTATGTATAATTTTTTGTTATGTTTTCCAATAGATATTGATTGTAAGAGATTCTGGGAGGTTGTAGACTAGTGGGGTATTGACTGGGAGAGCTACTATGTGGGTCTCTAGTAAATGAACATTGACCCAGGGGAATTGACTATGAGATCTGCCATGTTTTCATTATAGTTATTTAATGTTATTCAGACCAAAGGGTTATTGACCATGAGAGATGCCCAAGTGTTCATTTGTAAATGTTTAGATCTATGTTGGACCAAAGGGTTTAGACTATGTGAGAATTCCAAGAGTGTCATTATATTTTTTATTTAATTGATGATTTGTTAAACTATAGGGGATAGACTGTGAGAACATTCCCTGAGGGTTGTTTATTGAATGATTGTATGATTGTGATGAGTCTGAAAATCCAAAGCACATGCTCGGACTCGGTCTTACATTATTATTTAGATGGTCTCTTGAGATTTCTGTCTTTAATACTATATAGGGGGATACAACACTTTGGCTAGATCATGAGGTTTCATTATTTAATCGTTTTAATAATTAATAAATGAAAATGAATGTTATTGAAAACAGTAGGATCATTTAATTTTGAGTAATTCTTAGTTTATTGTTTCATTTTGGAATATTTTATACTATATATATTCAATGACAATTTGGCATAAATAATTTGGTGGTTTCAAACTAGGATTCATCTCACATCCTATTTGGGTTATTCATTTGGACCCAAACAGATTATATGGTTTCAGGTATATGTTCTGCCTCCAAGGTGGTGCGTTTACAAGCAGTGTGGAGATGACACAAAGGGGATCATCACCTGTCCCTTTTTTTATAGAGAGATGTTATCATCTAATTCACCATTCCTTTTGTTTCAACTCATTCAATGTCATTATCCTTTAATGAAGGCTGAATTAACACTACAAGAACTTTTGATCCCATAGGGAGATTGTGTGGGGGTCAAGCACTTTCGTAATCAGTCCATCTGGAATATAACTTCCTTAGATGGTCTGCAATGGGGTTATTCATGGGTCCAAGAACACCCAATGGACCTGGTATCCATGAATCATGGACCTATTTTCTAAAGCCAGGTGCTCATTGGATGAAGATTTGGCCAACAACACTTAAGGGCTTCATTGGTCAAGAGGATGGGAGGTCAGGATCACAGCACCCTTCGGGGGGGGGGGGGGGGGTTGTTTCCTATTTTAATACTCTCTTATAGATTTAAGTCGTGTTTATATATTCATTAATCCTTGGTTCATTCCTGATTATTATGTCCTCAAGATACCGTTGGTTTGCAGAAAATTTCATAAGTAAGCACATATTTGATGCTACAGAGGTGATGCTGACTTGAGCGATATTATAATGCGCTCTAGAGTTTACTGTCATCTATGGGGGATAGAAGGTGACTTGATGTTGGGATCGGGCCAGTAAGAAGGTATTCCTATGTATCCTCAGGAGAGGAATTAGAACCCACATAGTTAGGATTGGGTGGGGCTTTCACATGGGAGCTACCCGTTTGATGGGATATGATTGGGTGGACCATTCTAGATGGGCACCCTTTTGAGCTCGGGCCTTCTGGTAGGAATCCTATGTATCCTGATATGGTCAGGAATCAATGTTTTCATATTTCAAAACAATGGGGATGTCGTAATCCTCAAAAACCCCTAATCCCACGTGACTCATGATCAGTGTGAGAAGTAAGAGGATTTGAAATATTCAATAATGCACCTGATTCCTCCCTTGTTGTTGGGGGAGGGAGAGCCCGCAGCGAAAGTGGTCGGGGTGACCATGGGAAAGGGCGAGGATCAATGAAACTATCCATGTGAGATGTCATTAAAGGTAATACAGCACTACCTTAGAAGACTAGGGACTTTCCTCAGTGGGAGGGACCTAAAGCACATTTTGGGAAGGGAAGGAGTTTTGTCCTTGTCAAAGGGGGGAGCGAACATAACCCCTTCAACTAATCACTATTTATCATTGAATGGAAAAGAAAGTGATCAGAATTATTCCTAAGAACAGGGAGGTTCATGTAAGCTTCTAATGGTTGGTCTCTAGGTTACCATGGTAATGTATCCTCATAGGCATTCCCGAGGCCCGCACCTTTTTGGGGTGGGCCTTTGTGACTCCGCTTTCCCTGGGAATGTATACTCAAAGGGGAACACTACTGCAGCTGATGGTCTGATCATACAGATCTAGTGGCTTTGGAGGAGTCTTTGGCCTAATTCCAGTGGACTAGTTAGTGTAGGGGCCATGGAGGAGTGGATGGTAGTGGAGGGGTGAGGTTGGAACCAGTGGGAACAATACCTGAAAACACCCCATTCCGCGTCTTGGATTTTTACCCAGGATGGGGGAGGTTCTTCATACCATAGTGGTATGTGGTAAGAGAGACCATCTATGTACTGCTACGGTGCGTAGGGATGGGAATAAGAAACTGTGTACCATAGTGGTACGTAGCCCATCACGTCACATCGAGTTCCAACCGCGTACCAAGCTGGTATGCGGTGTCGGGATTTGTTCTCATAGTGGTGTGCTACACAGGTCACCATATTGAAGGCTATCTAAAGGATAATCATTCATGGAGAGTTCATACTCAAGAATCCCTTGGTTCGCAGTTCACCAGTTAGGTTTATGGTTCTATTTTGATTATTCAATTCCCCCATTTTATGGTTTGTGGTAAGCTTTACTAGTGTACGGAGTGGTTTGTGGTTCGGGATTTTTCTGATGAAACAAAATCAATGATGAAGTGCAACCTCTATGTCTCCCTCAATATTTCTTCAATCGTTTTTCTCTTTATCTGACTCTCCCTCTTTGAGTCTTTGTTATACTTCAACTATGATCCTTTTATAAAGCCTCGAATAAATCATATCTACTAGGAGCATGACACCATTTTCAAAGGACCATTGATGCAATATCCTAACCCATGGGAGACTCAGTAAGACAATATTTGAGGATGACTCAATTTGCGATAATGTTTCATGGAGCCCTACCCATTCACTTCATCCATGAACAAATGAGTCAGCGGTATGGTACATAGATTTTCATCACGGGTATGAATCTGTAGGCTACACGATTAGTGGATTTCCCTGCTTTCTGGCCATCGCTCGGTAGGATGGTGGTTTGGGGATTGTTCCACTTACCTATTGGTTTTTGGTCCTATTGCTCCACGTACCCTTCGTGATGATGGTATGAGGGAAACTTAAAAAACCTTGAAAACTTGATTTCCATCAGGTTCCTTCAATGAATTGCAACTCAATTCAAGTTCATTCACCTAGCTAGACTTGTAGAAGTACATCCTTCTTTCTACAAAGCATTTGTGGGGGTATTTTCTTCCCTTGGTAGAATTTTCAAGACCTTACAAATTCCCCCATTGGAAATGGGTCCGTTCAGAATGAAAAGGGGACAATTCCGATGTAGAAGCGGTCTTTAATAGAAATGGTTAACGGTAGAACAAATGGACCCAGTTAGAGGGGGCCACACCTATATATATGGGACCCTGTCATTTGTCTTTTGTCGTTTCCCACAGAAAAAATTGCTCTCAATTTCTCCATATTCCTCTGCCCTCGCGTACAATTCTCCCTGCGAAAATCTCATTCATGAACTTCTTTGTACATTCCACGAACCGATTTCCTCACCATTTCTTAGTCCGCATACCATATTTTGGACTTCATGAATAGTTTTGTGGAATTTTGAGGCATAAAATCTAGATTCCTCATAGGTTGATGCTACATGGATGGTTTTCCCGCATACCATACTTATATTGGAGAACCGGACTTTTAAGAATATTAATGATCTTTACTTAAACATTAAACCACCATTTCTAAACATGAAATTGATCAATTCCCAGGTTCACATGCGATCTTTTTCAAAACATTTTTATCCCCAGCCAATGATATGTGGTCCAACTCTTCATGGATATTTTCGTACCATGGATGTACATAAGAGATCACGAACACATACCATAACGGTAAGCAGGGTTACATGCCATGTATCGTGCGGTATGTGGGATGTGGTTATCGCGTACTGTTTCTAGAATCCATATGTGGAGCTTCATGTGGACATATTTTGAGTCCTTCAACCACTCTTCCATACCCTTTATCCAAAAATTTCTTATCAGACTGAATTCTCATCATCTTCTACATCTACCTATTTAGGATACAATAACGGTTGTTGCTTAATCGACGAAGACAAGGGAACCCATGGCGAGGAATAGCGATGATCATCTTCATGCCCACATAATTCCCCATGATAGATTTTTTATGGTCTTCTTGATTCCAGATCTCTTCGCTTATCTATTATCCTAATAACAACCAAATTACGGCTTTGATCTTCCTAACGACGTGCCTACACCATTTCTTGACCCTGACATCCCTTTTAACATCTTGGAGTCACCTCAAGTTCATGATTGGGCCAACATTTCCCCAATAGGAGAATTCAACACCACTCTGATTAATGAGAATGTCTTCATACTATGAGGGTCAACATGGACTCGGGGAAACTGTGATTGCAATGACGGTGTCAAAAAGGCTAGACGCTCAAGAATACCCATCCATCATTTGAATTTTAGAGAGAATCCTAGCAGTGGATGGAGAACCAAGTAGGATATTTGAGCTAGAGGATGTTTCTTTGAAGAGTGGGCCTTGGCATTCTGGGTGAATCAGACCTATCTGGAGTCCCCCGAACAACTGGAGGTGGTGGGCTTATACCAAGAAGTCTAGGTTTCTTAGTTTTCAATCTTTTCATAGGGAGAAATCCTTCTGGAATTGCTAAGCCACTGGTGTTCAAGCACCAACACATTCCACCCACTGCATGGGGAGGTGAGAATTAGTCTTTGTAATATCTACCAGTGGGGGGATCTCTATCCTTAGAGAAATATACGATGAGTTACTCCCAGAATCCGCCACATGGAATGACACTGATCACATGTATCCTTTGACAAGGAGATTAATGATCACGACAATTGGATCACTGGATCCTCCCCTCAAATCTCATTCCCTCATCCCATTCTAATCATGGATAACGATATTCTTGCTAAGGAACAGACCCAAGACGAGGGCGCACCATAGTCGAACTCAACCTAATTTTCAGTCCCACCAAACTCCAGGTTCATATTGTGCTACCCTAGAAGCAGGGCAATATACCACATGAGGATGTGTTCTTCCGTCAAACATTTCACCTACTCTTGGGTTGGATGGTTTCTTTGTTATGTTCTTGAGTGGATGGATCTTCCCATCCCAGGACATATACACCAGGGTTCGGGCCAGCACTTTGATGATGGTATCTGTCATAGAGCTGACCCATTAATTTGGCCCTTCCAACCCTTTACCAGATTTATGAATTGTTCAGAAAGATACAGGAAGGTAGGCCTTTGTGTTATCTCCACAAACCACTCCAATTCGTGTATGGGTGGATGGTCGAACACTTACCTAACCATGAATACCAACATGCCCCAAGGGTTCCCCATTTTGATTTTCATCCTACTCTTCTCAACATTTATGTTTTTCTTCCCATGCCTCTCAGTGTTACTGATGCAGTTGGGCTGTTAAATGATTCCTCTCATTTCTAATCAGCACCGCATCCTACCCCTCATTGAACATTGAGGGGTGACAGGGGCGGTTCATTAGATGGATTCTAATACCTAACCAACCATCGAGATGGGATTCCCAATTCTCATATAGAATGAGTAGTCATTTTTGATTCATACCTCTCCTGCCGGTTTTCTAGGCAATTTGGATTCCATCAATGGATTGTGCTACTTTAGGACGATCAGTTAATGGGAGAATCTTATCTTGTGGTTCTCTGCCAATTGTGGCTTATGAAGATGCATGATGGTGCTGTCAAGGATATTTTCAATGTAATCACAATGGGGACAACCTTTATGTTGCTAGAGTATGCCCAACTGTTGGTATATTCTTACCCCAGTTGGATGGTGAAAGAACAAGTTCAGTGGGTGCAAAAAACCTTGACAATTTTCTGCCCCGTCCTTACCCCAACCACAACGCGACACATTCTTTATACCACTAAAAGTGAAATAGCTACACCTTTTACTTTTGTCTATACAACAACCAAGATGGATACACCTCCTAATCCTACTCTAGTGGAAATAATGTGTTTGGTTCATCGTCAACAATTTCTTGGAGGGGTTCCATCAGTACAACCCCCTTCGGTGGGAGTTGATTCATACTACTCTACTCCTAAGGATATTTCCCAAGATCTTAATGAGACTAGAACTAGGAGAGTATCACCAATCATACTGGAGGATGCAGTTAGGTTTTTTCATACAGCTATATTTGATGGGCCATCTAAGGGAAAAGAGAGTCTCCCATATTGGTTGACGTTCCTTAGGTCCCTCCCCTCCCATATAGAGACACTTCCTACTTATAGACACACGGAAGCAGGGGGGATCAGAGTTCTGGTGGGTGGCAAGACACCCGACAGTGGGAAAAGTGGCATGGCGCCAGTTATGTGCTCTTACAGCGGAGACACCCCTAGGATTTTTTTATGATGAAGGTGACAATTTTCAGAATTAGTTTATGGATCTAGGTTCTAGTGGCATTGATTATCATCAATTATACCTCCTTATTTATAAAATCATTATTGCCTGAGAAGACCTTACCTCCTTCAAGGACAAGTTGGCCAAGTTCAATTCTTCTCATCATCAAGTGGAGACCTTCTGAGATATTTCAGAAACATTTGATCATCTGACGGCTGAGGAGGTGAAGGCAAGTTATTTGGTGATGACCCAAGTGGAAGAACTATGAGAGTGTGAAGCTCGTGTAACAAGGTTGAGGGAAAAATTGGCATCTTCACATTCCAACAATGAAGTTGTTCAGAAGAAAGGGAAGGACCTTAATGTTGTCCTAAAGAGGGTATATCTGACAGTCAGGGACGAAACAAAGTAAATAACTTCTTTGGAATAGACCTTTGATGGTCTACGTTAATCACTCACCACCATTTTGGAAAGGATGATCTAGGTCCTACTGTAGTTCTATCCCAAATTATGATATATACTCTCTTTTTCCTATTTTTTTCTTTTTCAATACTGTAGAGAGACTCTAAATTGAAGATGTTCCTCAACTTTTTCTGAGCCTAATGGAACATTTTTTGTTTTTAAACATCTCTTCTGTATCTCTTCCTATCAACATGATTTCAATTAGGTATTAATTTCAAACCATGACTCGAAATTAGTGAATTGTAATAATCAAATTGAGCACTAATTTTTTTCCCTAAGACAAGGGACTCACCGAGCGTATTTCAAATATTGTTGAGGTTTTATGGAACACCCATGAACAATTATGTATTTTTCATTAAAACCCTAATTTTTTCCTAATTCTGATTGACATGGGCTTACCATGTATAACTTGTCTTTTTATTAGACCTCCCTTTGTGGGTTTTCAACCTAACAAGCCATACGCCATTTCTAATGGATCAATGTTTCCTTTTTTGATACTTGAATTTTTTCAAGAGGTTCCCTTTTGAAGAATGTTCCTCCTCTAATTATGGAATCTTTTTTGGTGGCCGTTCACGATCTTACCAATCAAACATGCTACTGATGTTTTCAATCAAACAACTTTGACCATAATTAATGGGGAAAGTCCCTAAATTGGACCATTAATCTGGAATGTTCTAGTATCAATCAGATATGGATTATAGATTTTTTTGGACCCCTTATTTGTGGATTCTGGACATGCATGAGGCTCAGGAGCTGCTTTAGCCAGATAGAGGTAGGAAAAGACTCTCTTAGGGTCAAATTTTCCTTTGACTGATGGACATTTTTGGGGGGGTGATATATGTAGAGCCTCTAGGGCATGATATTCAATGTCAAGAAAACATTTTTGGTAGGATACCGGCCTTCCATTTCTGATCACTAGGTGGAATTATCAACATTTCGACAATATTTTGAAATCGGGAGCCACAGTGGGTGGTTGGCCAGATTAATGGTGTTTAAAGTCATTATAGAAATTCATGTCGAATTTGAGTGGGAAATTATTCCATGCATTTGTTTCTTTCATGAGGGGGAGTTGGTGAATGATCAAGTCAATTAAGAGTCTTTTTTATTCCAGTGGCACTTGGAAAGAAGGGAGTACATAAGCCATCATCCATGAGTTTTTCGAATCCGGGGGTGTGAAAAAATGGGGATATCATTTGCGTATACAAAAGCTGGAAATGACTCTCCTGAGGATGAATTTTCCATTGATTGGTGGTTGTATTTGTGGGAGACATATGCAGAGCCACCAGAGCATCATTTTCATAGTCAAGAAAAGGTGTCCGTAGGACACTAGCCTTCTGTCTTGAATGGCCTCTAAGGACTATGTATATTGGGAAAAATTTTGGATACGGTACGTAAACATTGATTCGGGGTGCTTCTCAACACAAAATGAGGCATTTCAAATGAGCTTCTTCAGGGAAACCCAGAAACAAGTGGGGGAACTATTTTTTTGTATGTGGATCAACTTCACGCATACAGATGGGATATCATTTGAGACCTTAAAAGGGACCAGAGATGAATCGATCCTATATGTTTTGATATATCCAATATATGTGTAAGGAGGAATGTGTAAACCATTACATTGATGGCATTTTAATAAGTAGTTATGAGACGAGGCTTGGAATCCATTGGGAATATTGAGATCGGGGAGGACTCTCCTGAGGAAAAATTTGCCTTTGATTGATGGCCATTTTTGTGGGAAACATATGTTGAGCCACAGGGGAGTGATATACATATTCAAGGAAAGGTGTCTACAGGACACTGGCCTTCCATATCAAATGTCCTTAAAGGGTTACATGGATTCAATATCGCTCAGAGCATGGAGTTTGAAATGAGGAAGGAGTGTATTCAGACATATTTATGGCATTTGGGCTACGATTTACTCATAGAATCGAGTGTTCCTTATGTAGATTTGACTCATACACATAGAGAGTCATTCGATCCATCTTTGGGGTCTGTGTTTATTTAACATCACATTACTATGACTTGAGTTTCCTCTCAGGAGTGGGAATCGTTACATTCCAATTAGGTTCATGTTGTTAGGAAAAAATTCATGGACTATTTTCCCATAACTCCATGGTTGATCTCTCATTAAAATACTTAATCTCACATGATCAATGCTCAGTGTGATAAAAAATGGATTACAAGGATTCTGTGTCATTTCCTAGGAATATAAATTTAGCATTAGAGGGTGTTTTTGGGCATAAACCACTGTTATGTAGTTTGACATCATACATCAATGAAGGTTTTTTACTTGCTGTTTAACATTGTGCCGTGAGGACGTGATGCTATGCAGTTTTGAATCAATCATTAAGGATGATTTTACTGTCATAAAGATCTTCAATAGTTTTAGGTTAATCGTAACCCATATGTTCTGACATTCCTCAAATGTGAGTGATAACAGAAGGTGAAAACCATAGTCCATGGAGAAACTTGAATTAGGAAGGATGACATATGGCTTGGAAGCCATTGGGCGTACTGAGAAAGTAGAGGACTCTCCTGGGGATGAATTTGGCTTTGATTGATTTCCATTTTTGAGCGCAACATATAGAGAGCCACCAGGGCATGATGTGTATAGGAAAGAAAAGTTGTTCGCAGGACACTATCCTTCAATCCCAGATGGCCATGGAGGGTTATGGGGATCCGTGTTTTCCCAAGGTATGGAGTGTGACAAATGGGAAAATGTGCCTGGGAATGTGAGAGTACCCAGACCATGATTAACCATGAACTACGTGGAGCTTCCACATAGGTCTGACCAATATGTATAAGGGGAAGCATGATCTTTTGAATTCTCAGGACTAAGAGGCATGTGCGGAGTCTTGTACTATTAAAGACTGGGCCACACATAACTCTTGTAGAATTTTGAATTTTATTGTAATGCGATATGACCTTCCATGGAATCATCATAACTGTATGACCTACATATGGGGGAAAGGGGCATTTTTTTGGTGGATGGGCTTGAATTTTGAGTTTGGGCATCACTACGTATCCTGTGAGGGAAGGATAAAGCGGCACGTAGTTCTAAATGTTCCCCACAAGAATTTTATTGATGTTTTAGGGACACATGAGGGCATTTTTTTGATGATTAGGGATGGGATGGGTTTATGTATCTATTCATCAATACGTATCCTACGAGTGAAGTAGTCAATCCACACATAGTTATCTACATACCTTGTATCGATTTGGCTTGGTCCTTCTGTGAAGAAATGTGAGGGGATTTGGATTCACTTGATACGAGTGTCGAGCCTACCATATAACCTACAATTTATTTGCATAAGATAATCCATACCACTAATCCTAAGGTCATGTGAGTTATACATGATGTGAGAAACCATGAGTGGTCAAAAAGGCTCATTCTCTACTGCGTGGAGTTAGAGACTATTTTGGGGGAATTTTCGATTTCTTTCCCGATAGGGATAGGCCAAGATCAAATATTAGGGCATCACTATGTATCCTGCGAGGGCAGGAATCAAGCTACACGTAGTTCTATACATCCCTTGTACCAATTTAGATCGGTCTATAGGGTGGTGGTATTTTCATTCTATCCATTACGGTTTCCAGGTCTACCGTGTTACTCTATAGTAGGCTTTCGTATGAGAATCCCTACCACTATTCCTAAGCTCATAGGTGTTATAATCTATGTGATAAATAAGGAGTGATAAGGGTTTACCTTATGAAGATTGGTTGATAGGGGGCATGATGGAGAAATGTTTTCTATATGGTGGCGGGGTTGGGCCAGGATCGATGATCAAGTCTTCGCTACGTATCCTACGAGGGTAGGAATCAAGCTTCATATAGTTTTATAAGAGATCAAGCAGTTTTTTGTCATGCGATTGGGACGTTTTATGTCATGTAGTTTAACATCTTTTGGTGTGGATTTGAGTTGTTGTTTATTGTCATGTTTCAGGTACAATTTTTTAATTGTTTAATGTCATGTTTTCAGGACAATGACTCATAGTTTAGGGTCTTAAAGTTTGGACCATGGTATTGGAGGCATTATTTACTCATATTTTAGGGTCATAGAGCTTAGACTTCAACATTGAGGGCTGTATTATTTTTATTTACTCATATTTTAGTGTCATGGAATTTGGACCATGGATTTTGGGGTATTTTTTGCTGGTTTATGGTATGGGATTCCTTGTATGGGCATCACTACATATCCTGTGAGGGTAGGAATCAAGACAGATGTAGTTATGAATGTTTTCTACAATCATTTTCTTGATGTGTTAGGGACACTTGATGGATTTTTTTTGATGTTGATGTCTTGTACGTGATCAAAGATTGAGGCATAACTATGTATCCTACGATGGTAGGAATCGATCCACACGTAATTCTATATGTACCCTGTACCGATTTTTCTCGGTCCATGTGTGAGGACATGTGAGTGAATTTTGGTTTCACAGGATATGGGTGCCAGGCCTACCATATCCCCTACAATTTATAAGCATAAGAGAATCCATACCACTGATCCTAAGATCTTGTGAGTTATACTCGATGTGAGAAATAAGGAGTGGTCACCGAGTCTCATTTGGATGTGTGGGGAGTTAGGGAATATGATGGGGGAATTTTTGATTTCATTCCTTGTGGGGTGGGCCAAGATCGAAGATCGAGGTGTTTCTACATATCCTACAAGGGCAAGAATCATACACATAGTTTTTTGCGTACCCTATAAAAATTTGGCTTCGTCCATAGGGTGCACGAATTTTCATTCTATCCATTACAGTTTTCAGGTCTACCATGTTACTCTATAGTTGGATTTTTTCAGAGAATCCCTACAGGTAATCCTAAGCTCCAAAGAGTTATACTTGATGTGAGAAACCTGGATTGATTAGGGTTTACCTAACAAAAAAGGATAGATAAAGGGAGTGAGGGAGTTATTTGTTTTGTATGGGGGTGGGGATGGGCCAGGATTGAGGATCGAGGCGTCGCTACCTATACTGGGAGGGCAGGAATTAATCCACACGTAGTTCTGTAAGAGAGCATGCAGCATTTTTTGTCATGCGATTAGGAGGTCTTCTGTCATGTAGTTTAACTTCCTATGGCGGGGATGTGATTCACTGTTTATTTTCTTGTTTTAGGGAAGAGTTCTTTACATTTTAATGTCATGTGTTTAGGATGATGACTCATAGTTTAAGGTCTTAGGGTTTGGGCCATGGTATTGGAGGTGTTATTTACTCATAATTTAGGGTTGTAGAGCTTTGACCTCAACATTAAGGGTTGTATTATTTTTAATCATAGTTTATGGTCATAGAGTTCAGATCATGGATTTTTGGGGTATTTTTATGCATAGTTTAGGGTCATAGATCATGGACCACATCTCATATTTTAAGGTCTTAGTGTTTGGACCATGACATGGGGATAATTTTTTTTATGACTCGAAGATTAGGGTTATAGATCATGGAACGCTACTCATAGTTTATGGTCTTAGAGTTTAGACCATAACATTGGGTTGTTGCTATTATGCGGAGTATTTCTTCAATAAATTCACATTTGTGGGGTCCGTGATGAGTTGTCCTTCCATTTATATCAGGGAATATGCTCATTTATAATTTACCATATGTATGACATATGGTCCTTCACACATTGGTTCAATATTTGGGGGATTCTTCCGGAGTATCATCAGGGTTCTAAGAACTAAAACCATTTCTCCTTCGAGGAAATATCGAAGGTGAACCTTTTTGTTGAAGGCTCGTGCAATCCGGTTTTGGTTGATTTCCAAATGTTGTATAGTATGCATCCTTTTCTCATCTAGCTTCTCCAATTTATCATTCCATATATTGGATTGATCATTTAGGGGTAGTTGGTCGCAAATGTCCATACTATGTGACAGAACAAGGATTTATATAAGAAACCCTCCCTCCACCCAATATAATAATGAGTACAGGGTTTCTTTGGTGGTAATGCGGGTTGTGGTCCGGTAAGCCCATAAAGCATGAAGGAGCTTGTCTATCCACGATTTCTTGTCCTTTAAACCATCTTTTGAAGTATGTTGGACATAGTTTTCCTAAAATCCTCTATCTTCTCATTGGATTCCAAGTAATATTGGGATGAATGGTTGCCTTTAATCCCATACTCCAGGTATAACTTGTCCAAATAGACAAAGTAAAAGTTGGTGGAATTTTCTGTTAATATTCTCTGAGAGACACAAAATATGGTGACGAAGTTGGACTTCATAAAGATGACAATGTTTTCCCCTAATTTTTTAAGGGTTATGGCTTTGACCCATTTAGAAAATAAGTCAGTCACTATGAGTATGAACTCGAATTGTCTCGATATAGCGAGAGGATATGGTCCTCCAACATCCATCCCATAGGTGGTGGATGGCTAGGAGTACCTAGTTGTATGAAGTATCTCTAGGGGCAGTGTATGAAATTAGAATGAACTAGAAAGGAATGGAACTTCTTGGTGATTGTGGTACACTCATGTGTCATAGTTGGGTAGTAATACCCACGACTTTATATTTGGTGAGAGAGCTCGGTTGCTGACTAGTGCACTCCATAAGCTCTAGAGTGCACCTTTCTCATAATGAAAGTGGTCTCCTCTCCACCGATTCACCTGAGAAGGACATAGTATATCCTCATTAGTAGAGAACCTTCTCTTGGATTACCCCATTGTACATGACAATGTTGATTTCCAGTCTTCATTTCTGATCCATTTCAGCCCTATATGGTGGGAGTTCCCCACTCCAAATGTAACTTTAAATGGGAGTCATCCAACCGGTGGTATGACCATAAGGCTTCGGAACATGACTAATTTCATTTATTTGTTCTTTATTTCCCCAGATGAATGGAAAGACAACCCAATGGTGAGAAATACTAATGAATGTTTCATCTCGATCTGGATTGACCATGTCTGTGGCGACACTTTCTTTATTTTTTTCTTGATCATTTTGTGACCGAGGTACATAGGTCAACGTTGGTTTTTAAGGGAATCCTACCATTGGTTCTAGAGCATGGTTAATTAAGGGGACCAAGACTTCTTTCTTAATGGAATAACCACTATTAACCTTTTTAATGACCATCTATGAATCACACTTCGTTTGTAGGTGGTTTGATTTCACCTAAAGTGCCAATTCCAGACCTACAATGAGGGCTTGATACTCCATTTCATTATTTCTAAACCCTTCCAAAAGTAGGAAAAAGTAAGGAAATATGGACTTTTCCAGAGATACAAGTATGAATCCGAGCCCTACATTGTTGATCTTGGGATCCTAAATGATTTTTTTCATGTCAGGAATTGGGATTCACCATTTAATTACATTTCCCATGTCTAGGGGTCCTCCTGAATGGGAAAAAATCTTCATACAGAAGTTCATCATCCAATAGTGCTTTTAATTTAGAGGGGTGCTCGGCCTGGAAGTCCGCTAATTTATGGCCTTTGATGGACTTTTTGGGAACATACCATATGTCAAACTATTGTAGGATGACCTCCCACAGTGATAGGTGACCATTCAGCATGGGACAATTGAGGATATATTTGAGCGGGTTGCAGTAGGAGACCAGGTGGACCTTATGGTGCGACAAGTAATGCATGAGATTCTAAATTGTGAATATTAGTGATAGATAGTTCTTTTAAATTTTTGAATGCCAAGTTTCAGCATCGATTATTGTCCTGCTGAGGTTTTAGAGATTGTTCTCACTGCCTTCCGCATTCTTCTACATGAGGAAGGCTCCTAATGATCATTCCATAGAAGTTGTGTATAAAATTAGAAATCTCCCCTCAACTGGTGGCATGAGCACCAGTGGTATTAGGATATTTCTTTTAAGATTGTCAAACACTTATTGACAACTATTATCCCATTCATACATAACCCCTTTATTCATGTGCCTGGTGAAAGGTAAATATTTACCTAATAAGTAGGCTATGAAGAGAAGAATATTGGTGAGATGCCCCTAGAGACCTCTCAGCTGGGTGAGTTTGCGAGTTTGGGACATGCTAAGAATGGGTTTTTTCTTCTTGATGTCAAATTCGATGCCATAATGGTGTACAAAAAAGCTATGGAATTTTCCTAAGGTAATCCCAAATGTGCATTTTAGGGGATTCATCTTGAAATTGTGTTGTCGCAATTTGTTGAAGATAGTTTCAATATCAGGCATGTGCTTCAAACACTACCATTGTTTAACCACTTGGTCTTTGACATAACAATCGACAAATTTTCCCAATAAGGGGTTGAAGATGTGATTCATGGTGTGATAATATGCCACACCATCATTATTTAGACCAAATGGAATCACATTATAAAGAACACTCCCAGAGGAGACCTAAAAGCATTACCTTATTCATCATCTTGGGCCATCCAAATTTGATTGTATCCAGAATATCCTTCCATGAAAGAGATGGATTCATACTCGGTTGTTGCATCAATCAAAAATTCTGTGATCGGGACCAAGAAGTCATCTATTGGGAAGTGCAGACTAAGGTCCTTGAAGTTAATGATGATTCTAATATGTCCATTCTTCTTTTTAATAGGATCTATGTTTTCTAGCTAGGTCGGATGTTGGAACTCCCATATAAAGATGAATTTTATTATCTTGTCAATACTGGCCTTTATTTTTCCATCATGCATCAGGGTGGGTCCTTTTGGATTCCTTCTTATAGCCCTGGGGATCTTCAGGTAAGCCTAGATGATGGGTGGCGACTTCAAGATCAAGGTCTAGCATCCCTATGTAATTTTAGGAAAAACATATCGATTCTTCTTTAGGAAGGAGGTATATTCCTCTTGTTCCTCGACAGGCAAGGCCACACTGATTAGAGTGGGCAGTACGTCGTTTTTAGTGCCCAGATTTATCTCCTTAAGTTCATCGATTGTGGTGGAGACACCTTCTTCGAATGTGGGGGGGGAATCTTTTAGGTTTTCGTTCTCTTCTTCTTCTCCTTCATCATCTTCAACATCTTCCTCTTCTGATGGATAAAGGATTTTTCAGGCGAACTATCCAATTTTGGGAGAGAAATCATCTTTTTACGTAGTGTGTATGGAAAGGTCAAATTGATGTCCCAAGGACGGGCTTAGAACATCTTTTATAGGGATTTTCCTGGCATCGTTGGAGTCAGCCTACTCTTCCAGGTCCTTGGAATTGGTGGTCGTAATAGAGACCATGAAGACAACTGAACCTACACCCGGAATTTTGTTTATGCATTCAACTTTGTTGATGGGTAGTACGTACTCTTCACCATGTAGCTAGAGGGGTTGGTGAGATCCATCTCCAATCTATTTGAGTAATTTATCCAATCAATATCATTAACCAAAAGATGTTTTTCTTCTGACTAATAGAAACCTACGGCAATATAATTTGATCCAAAAGATTCAAAAGGGGATTATCAATGTGCAACATCCCAGTTTTTCCATTAGCACAATTCTTGATGCACTGATGGTATGAGAACCGAATAGTAGCATGATGATGTAGCCAATGTCTCCCAAATAAGACATTGAAGTTTGTACTTTTCCACACCACCAGTAACTTCGAATCTGATATGAGATCTGTGATACAAGTTTAAATCATGATTCATCTCAATGGTTTCTACTCACTTTTATCATATCCCAACAGAGTTAATGTACATGGTGTTAAGCAGTCTCCATCATATCCAATCCGACAAAGCATTTTCAGTGGGAGGAGCTTAACTCCAGAGTCGTTGTCGATAAAGATCCTTCGAACATCAATTTCATTTATCTTGATGGACACATATAAGGGTTTGATGTTCCCTTTTATGATAGTGTATTAAAAACTATCATTGAAAGAGATGACGACCTTATATTCTTCATGAAAAATCTCCATCCGATAGACTTCGGCTGCTACTACATCAGCCTCGAACATTTGGGGTCTTTGAAGGCTTTGATGAGTGCCTCCCTATAATCTGCAGATAGACTCAACACATCCAAGATTAATAGCATTGTTGGGATTGAATCCAACTTCTTTAAAATAACATAACTCTCCTCTAAAGTTTGGAACTTCTCTATTAGGGGTTCTTATTTTAAAGAAACTTTAGGGGTTTGAGTCTTGGATGTAGATAATTCAACTTCGATGACTGGGGTAGGTGGCGTTGTTGCCTTTTTCGAGTTTGGATGAACTGGTGTACCTGTATACCTTTGGTGGTTCGGTATTTGTTCTTCCCCTAATGCATATTCCAAGATATCTGGGTATATATTTCTTCTGATGGGGGAGAAGGAGTCTTCTAGTTCTTTTCATGTCTGTCAGAGGGACCTACTGTATGTTTCTCTGATGTTAGCATATTGATTTGTGGCACGGTTGGGAATTTGACTCATGTCATGATCATGCCCATCAAGAAACCTCCAGCCTCTATGCCCTCTTCATCCGGCTCTCTAGTAGGGTGCGTGGAATTTGGGTTTGTGTCCATAGTATTCATCAGAGAAGGGGTCCATCAAGTGAATGACATTAATGGAGCCAAAGATTAGTTCTTGATCTGACAACGTTTTTGTCTGACTGTTTGCTTATGATGGTGTTGTTTGGTTGGATGGTGCCCGTTGTCCCATTTGGTGGGGCAGTGACCATTGAATCATTTGGTGGGGTAGTGCCAGTTGAACCATGACTATTGGAATGAAATCTTAAATAGTTAAAACTGAATTTAGATTTGGTTTCATCTTATATTATTTGTCTTTATTTCTGCACTTCTCGCCTTTAGAGGACCGCGGGGCTGAAGAGGATGGTTGTGATGTATTGGAAGCTTTTGAGGGCATAGTTGACTGTTTCAACTATGCCTGGAGGATTCCATGGACTTGGTTGATGGTCTTCTGGGACATCCTATTGTCGATCTTTTTCTCCTTCTATGTGGTTATTGTCTGCCATTCCTCTTCCTCTATTGATTCTGAGGTGGAAACCCATTCCACTTGTGTTGGTGGTAGGTCCAACTTGACTTTCCCGGAATCCACAATATTTTTCAGGAGATCCTTAAAAAATGAAATTTTGGATGGTATGCCCTAGTATCCAGTGATAGGGGCAATAATTTGGATAGACTTAAAGACCCACTTCATCGTCTCTCTTTGGATCTAGTAGCCAGTGCAAATTGAAATTCATGGCAGCTATGAAATAACTACAGACCTAATAGTATGAGAATGAATAAAATTTATTTATAGGTTCTTAAAACTGATTTTTTTATCACCCCATCTCTCATCTTGTTGAGTTGGGGTGGTTATTGGCATCCAAGGGGTCCAGCACAGTTTGGTGGGACCTCATAATTGGAGCTAGAGTCAGGGGTGGTTTAAGAGTGATATAAGTGGATTCATATTTTCTCATTCTTTTCCCTGTGGCTGAAGGGGCCACATGGGACTTATGTTTGGTCAGTTGCAAGGATTATTCTATCCTTTGATAAATGGAAGATAAGTCTCTAAATCCAATGGTGTAATTCACTGGGATGAGTGGAATTTGTAATTCTACCCTAAGGATATTGATGCAAATCGAGAGAATCTCATCCTTGGTGAGCAGCCAATTCAGGGAATATGTAAGGCCATTATACCTAGCAACAAAGTCTAAAACTCTTTAATTCTATCACTGTTTGTAGTTCATGAGGTCATTGACCATCATCTTGGGTAGCGTCGAACTGAACTGGAAGATACACTATTTTCGAAGGTCTTCCAATCTTGTAATTGAATTGGCGGGCAGGTTAGTATACCATATGAAAGCCGAGCCCTACATGGTTCGTACAAATCACTTATGTTTAATGGATTCTTGTTTCTATGGAGTTACCATTCGGGGGTCATAGTAATCGGAATAGTGCATCAAATGTTGTTCTGGGTCCCCAAGACATTGAATAATAGGAACACGGGGCTCCCGAAGATTGGTGGTGGAAGGACATTGCTCACCCATTAGAGGTAGGGTTTGTGATTTGGTTGTATTAGAGAATTCCACTCATCCATGGCTTCCAGTTGAGATGTTAATTTATTTACGGTATTTAAGAGCCCTTGGTTCATATTCTGTCGGGGTTGATCTTGAGATGGTGCGGAAGTGGCCAAGACTGGGTTTGCAGATGCTGTTAGAATTTGGGGTGGATACTCAGCTGGGGGCATTATTTTTGGTTTTGCCTTAATATATTCTCGTTGTCTTCCCAATTGGGGAAGTCTTGGTAACCTTCTGCGGCCAGGTTGAACAGACCTATGATCTTGACTTCACTCACCAGGATGAGTTCCTATGTCATTGGAACCACTTATGGGAGCACCTACTGACGTTCTGTGGGGGGAAACATATGGCGAGACAGCTCCCTCGACTTAGCTTGACATTAATTCGCCTGAAAACTTTCATTTATTCATCCTGCTTTGTGAACCATTCCTCAAGGGTAAGGAATGCATTCTCAAGGGGAGGAGGAGGTGGGTCATAGAATACCTTGTATTTATTTTTCTTCTTGTTGGAGTTTCACGGGGGGGGGGGGTAATGAATGGTTAGTTAAAGGGGAGCCCAAATTTAGGATCGCTCTCTGGTTTTGAGTATCCACTCATGCAGGCTCATAGTGGGATGCCTCTAGGAGGAAACCATCTTCCTTCACATCTCCTCACTCCATGTCATTTCCTGTGATAATCATGGGGTTCACGCTTACCACATTCCCTGAGGCATACTGCATTAGGGGTGGCATACCCAGTGCCAAATGGAAGGAAGTATTTCAATCCCCTTTTCTGGACTTTCTCCTTCCATTTTGTGATATTCTTCAAGTTTTATGGAAAATATTGACCTAGAGGGAGCCCAGGTCTAGCCTCGTAACACGCCTTTGTCTTGGAGGGTGCGAACCGCAAGAAGGGGTGGAATGGGTAACTCCTTTGTCCATCGTTCTTCCAAGATGGTGGAATAAATATTTCTGTTATGCATGGATTTTATGTAAAAGGCCCCTTTTTAGAGGATTTGGTTGTTCCCATTCACCTGTTGATGCACTACAGCCTTGCTTTGTTGGTCTTACTAGGGAATTTAGATTTAAAAATTCCCCCAACCCTAGGGGCAGGGGTTGTTCCCGTATCACAGTGGTAACCACCACTATTTCCACCATTTCAATTTTACGTACTCTCGTGTGGGTGTAATATGTGTATGGAATTTTCCTTGCATGGAGTCTATGGACTTTTGAAGATATGGTCATTTCTTATTGGTGGGATACCCTAATGTGAGAAGCCTGCTCGATGTTCCTAGTTTCCTAACTAAGAATCTTTTCAGTGTCTGATCTCTTCGGCCCTCACGCTTTCGAGACGTACTCTGATCTCGTTCTTGTTGAGTATCCCATCATTTCTCAGTAGGGGGTTCCTTTGATACTTTTCTATGGGTGATGACACTACAAGATTTCATTTCTAATGGGGCATGCATTATAGGACATGGGGTAAAGTGTAGAGATCCATGTTCTCCCCATTCTCGAATATGAACTCCTGTTGGTGCATTGCCAATAAGCCAATGCAATTTATGCAGTGTGTGGAGGTTATCTAGTTCGAGGTTTTGTTCACCTTTATGATTATAGTTTCCTTCCATATGGGTGGCTTACCAGGTTGATTAGATGGTGAAGCTCCCCTATTGTGCTACTGTGGTTTGCGTACCCTTAATAGTGTAGGAACTTTTATTTCAGCATTTAAAGAGTTGTCCATATATTGAGTAGAATTTCATGCGTGTATTCTCTAGAAAATTATACTAGTATGCCAACGTGAAAAGTGACTATAGGGAAATACATCACTGGTAAATCATCCTTTTCTAGTTGTCTTCTCACCAACAACATATCATGTTTTTGTTCTTCTAGAGGCTCCTCCACTTGATATTCCAATCTCGACTACTTCTTAAAAATTTCTTTCTGCGAAACTGGGCTGGTGGGAGCCTTACAGATTTGTAGACAACGTGGGGGTGGTACAAAAAATGATCATGGCCCCAATCCATCCTCGGGTTGATAAGGAATATCACTCATTATATATGGAGTGTCCAATGTATCTGACTCCTTTCGGAGATCCTCGGCATTGAAGGGATTTCTCGTATTCATTCCAACAAGGGGAGACCCTTCTTTCCAGTATCAATTTTGGTTGAGAAGATGACATTCACAAGTGGTTCTACGATGGCGAGGGATACAATTGAAACTTGATGCCTGACCAAGAGAATTTTCGTTACAGCTTATACCTTGGAGATGACATTCAGGGTGGGCTGCAGTGGCGAGAGGACCCTCTTGCTGCTTGATGTTACTATGGGGAGGACCATCATAGTAAATGTCATTGCAGGGAGGTCCCTCACGATGACCGTCATCATAGTGGGGACTACCATCATGAATTGACACCTTGTTGTAGGAAGAATTGTTGTAGTGTAATCATGGGGAGGGACTTTAGGATGTACTACAATGTGGGGAGGACCTTTTTGTTTCTTGATGTTACTATGGGGAGGACCACAATAGTAACTATCATTTTGGGAAGGTCCTTCACAATGAACGTCATCAAGGTGAGGACTACCATTATGACTTGACATCTGACTATAGGGAGAATCATATCTGTACTGTATACTCTGGAGAGTACCATCCGGGTAGATGACAGAAAGGGGTGGAAATTCTTACTATATGATCTTTAGGATGAGGGGAGGGATACCCCAACACGCATCAGGAGATAGGATCTCGTGATCGATCATTCATGTCCCATGGAGTAATCCCCCATGGGTTCTCTGTGGAGGACCTTCAAAGCTACTGGAAGCAACATTGTGGGGAGGACCTTCGCAAATACAATTACCACTTCTATAATTTGGTAATGGAATGACAAGGTCTTGAGCCTTTGTTGATATATGTTTGAGGTCGTCAAGAACCCCATCTTTCCGTATAGAAGGATCATGTATTGCTCTTCATTTTCTGATTTCCTTTGGATCATTTCATTCTTGGGTGCTCCCTTGCAGGTTAATAGGGCCATCCAATATTGTTAATGGCCTTAATATATAGTTCTCTATATTTTTGGGCCACGTGATGTCCTCAGGATACGCTGATGGGCATCTTGAGTTTTGGAAGGGATATATGTATGCCCTGGAGTAGTCACCACAATGGACCACCATCCCCATGTTTGAATATGTATTTTTTCCTGATCCGGATGTCTGTATATCTCGAGATATTTCCATATACCCTCATGGACTAGAGCAGGGATTCATAACTGCTCTAGAGCAACTAACTCATTTTGCGAGTGAGTCATTCTGTTTGAGGAAACCGTGTCGTAGGCCTGATTTCTCACCTTTGCTGTTGATGCAATGATATCATGGAATGTTTGGAGGATATGGTCTGGAATCAACATATGATCTTCCATAATTTTCATGATGTGATGGGATATGTCTTTGTATGGAATGAGTTTTAAGTCTCGTTCTAATATCGGAGCAGGAGTTGGTGCCTTCTCCGGACATCCATGAGTTTCAAGTGGATACTAGAAATTCTCCTTTGCTGGGATAGAGGAAAGAGTATATCGCCAGTTGTTATCCCTGGTTGCCACCATAATTTACTGGTGGTCTTCATATTCACAAGTGTCAATTTTCACCAGCTCCCTTAACACTTTATTTGTCCCATCGGCTTTGTATGCATCCGTCAGAATTTGACTCTGCTCACATTAAGTTTCCTTCCCATTTTGATGGTGGGCTTGATGTACATCAGTAGGTATTTTTTCATGTGTATAGCCAGTTGTTGCCCTATTTAGATGGTAGGATTGTAATGCGTTGGCAGGTGTTTTTGCCTACATGTAGCTAAGTGCCACCCTACTTGGATGGCAGGCTTTTTGTGAATTTTTAGATATCCACCTCTGCCTATGGTTTGTCGTTTGGTCTGCACAGTGGAATTAGTGATCACTAGTAGGAATGTGTGTGTGGTAGTATTGTGCCACCCTATTTCTATGGTTTTCTTGAGTGGAGAGGTCAGAGTTGCGTGTCTCCCCATTAAATGTCATCCCGTTAGTATGGAAGAGATAATCTTTAGAAACTAGGGTGATAGTGTCTTCCCAGTTATATGTTTTCTACCCTTGGCGGGCAGCCCAAGGGGTCTGGGTCACCTGGACTTTTCCAGGTTCCCTCGATATAAAGTCATCTTCGGCGGGTGGAGGTATGGTTTACCGGTGTCAACGACGACGTTCTCTAACTGTCACTAGTGGGTAGTAACCCTCCAATGTTAAGATAAAGTCATCAGCATTGACATTATCTACCTCCTAGAGATAAGGGAGGTACTCATTGTCACGTTTCAGGGACAGACTCTAGAAATGGTTCGAGATGACCACTGGGGTTGCCTGGTGTTGGGGTGCCAGCAGCACCTAAAGAGGCGGTTGACAAACCTTTTTAGACGGGAGGTCTTTTCTTGTGTCCTCTAACATGGGGGGGAGTACCATATCAGTTTTACTCATTGATTGTCGTATTGGATACCCAGCATTGATGATGTTTGGTAGGCGAGGGGGTCATGCTATTCGTTGGGGCCCTGGCTGCTTGCGGGATCACTAATGTGTGTGTCTGCATGGGTTGTTGGGATGTCATTTGGATTTAACGTCACTCTACAGGGACCTACAATATACATGTATGACATATAAACCACAAAACATCATCAATGTATCATCCCTTTTAACATATTCAGAATTGGTGATTCTTCTTAGCCCCCTTCCCTTTTTCTTTTGATGCGGGGCGATGTAGCCTGAGTGGGGTGGGACTGCCACCTTGGTTAAGAATTCACATTGGTTTCATAATTTTTTTTCTACCTCCAATGTGGTATGTCTTGTGTATACTGGGGTGAAACAAAATGGTCTGACGTGTAGTATCCTTTTGACTTTTATCATTGGGAAGAACTGCCACCTTGGTTAAGGATTCGTATCAGGTTCACTATTTTTTTTGCTTATGAGGTAGTGCATTTATTGGCGGTGTAGAGATGGAATGATGAGGATCCTCACCCTTCCATTATTCTATAGAGATGGGTTCTCATAAAATTCATCATTCCTTTTTTTTTCTACCTGTTCAACGTCGTTATCCTTTAGAGAAGGTTAAATTAACCCTTCGAAAATTATAGATCCCAGTGTGTGATTGTGTGTGGTCAAGCACTTGGGAAATCGGTCTTTATCAAATATAAATTTCTCAAATTGTCTCCAATGGGTTTATTTGTGGAGTCAAGAACACGCAACGAACCTAGAATCCATGATTCAAGGACCTCCTTTCCAAAGGCAGGC
Source organism: Viscum album (assembly GCA_963277665.1). NCBI lineage: Eukaryota > Viridiplantae > Streptophyta > Magnoliopsida > Santalales > Viscaceae > Viscum > Viscum album. The sequence continues at coordinate 1,044,323,334 of OY728166.1, forward strand.
ACTCATTGGATGCCGATTTGGACAACGAAACTCAAGGACTCCATTGGTCAAGACGATGAGAGGTCAAGCTCACCACACCCTTTCGAGGGAGTATTGTTTCATGTTACATGACTCTTTTATAGATTTAATTCATGTTCATATGTTTGTGAATCCTTGGTTCATTCCTAAAGATTGTGTCCCCGAGCTACCCTTAGAATGAAACAATTGTCCTAAGCATGCATATATTTGATGCTACGAAGGTGATGCTGACTTGAGCCATATTATAAGGATTTTTTATGTTTATATTCATTGATGGGGGATGGAAGGTGAATTTATGTTGCGATCAGGGCCATAATAAGGGATTTCTATGTATCCTCGGGAGAGGAATTAGAACCCATGTAGTTCAGATTGTGTCGGGCTTATGCATGGGTGCTTCCCATTTGACGGGACATGCTTGGGTGGAACCTTCTATATGGGAACCTTTTTTATCTCAGTTCTTCTGGTAGGTGTCCTATATATCCTGATTTGGTCAGGAATCAAAGTTCTCATAGTTCAAAACCATGTTCATGGAATAATCCTCAGAAACCCATATGCCCATGTGATTCATGCTCAGTGTGAGAAACAAGGGGATTTGAAAGATTCAACAGTGCACATGCTTCCTCCCCTATTGGTGGGGGGGGGATCCCATGTAAGAAAAGTCAGGAGAAACCATGGGTGAGGGCATGGAGTAATGTACCATTCTATGTGAGATGTAATTAAAGGTCATGAGGCCCTACCCCAAAAGAATTGTGACTTACCGCAGTGGGAGGGCCTCAGAGCACGTTATGTGAAGGGGAGGAATTTATTCCTCATCAATGGGGGGAGCGAACATAACCCCTTAAACAGGACACTATTTCTCATTGAATGGAAAAGTAGGTGATCACCGTAATTCTCGATAACAGGGAGGTTCACGTCGGCGTCCCAAGGTTTGGCTCTGGATTACCGTGGGAATGTAGCCTTACAGGCATTACCGAAGCCCGCACATTTTTTACATAGGTCCTTTGTGACTCTACTTATTGTGGGTATGTAGACTAAATGGGGCATGCTAATTCACCTGATGGTCTGATCATACATGTTCGGTGGATTTGGAGGAGGCTTTGGCCTAATGTCAGAGGAAAAGTTAGCATAGGGGCCATGGAGGAATGGACAGTAGTGGAGGGGTATGGTTGGAACCAGTGGGAACAATACCTGAAAACACCCCATTCTGCGTACTATCTTTTTATGATAGATGATGGAGGATCCCCATACCATAGTGGTATGTAGGAAAAGGGACCGTACGCATACCACTGCAGTACATGATCATGGTTATAGGAAACCACATACCATAGTGGTAAGTGTCCAATCATGTCGCTTCGAGTTCTATCTATATACTGAGGTTGAACATGATACCAGGTTCAATCCGTGTAGCAGTGCACTACGTGGTGAACTATATGGAAGGGGGTCTAGGGGATCATTCTTCATAGGGAGGTCATCTGTGAGAATCCCTTGGTTCATGGTTCACCAATTAGGTGTGCATTTCTATTATTATTATTCAATTCCCCTTTTTTATGGTAAACGGATGGTTGTACCTATGAAGGGAGCGGTTATCCGTTTATGCATTTTTCTAATGAAACAAAACGGAAGCCGAAGTGCATCCTCTATTTCTCCCTCAATCTTGTGTCGTCCTTCCGTCTCTTTATCCATCTCTCCCTCTATGTGTCTTTGTCGTAATTCTATTGTTCTTTTTTATAGAGCCTTAAAAACAATCGTATCTATTGGGCACAATACACCATTTTAGGTGCCCTATTGAAGCAATGTCCTAACATACAGAAGACTCAATCACCCCATATTTTCGGTGGATTCGGTTTTCGATAATGGTTCGTAGATCCCTTCTCTTTCGATTCATCCGTGAATTGATGAGTTCGTATAATGGTACGCGGATTGTCGTCACATGTATGAATATGAAGAAAACATGACTAATAGTTTTCCTTACTCGTTACCCATCGCTTCATGGGCTGACTGTTCATGAATCATTCCACATACCTGTTGGTTAGCAGTCCTGATGCTCCACATACCCTTCACAGTGATGGTACTCGTGGTAGTAACAAAAAATGAAAATTCGAATTCCATCAAGTTCCTTCAAATAATTTCAACTCAATTCAAGTCCATTAAGGTTGCAATACTAGTAGAAGTACTTGATTCCTTCTTCAAAGTGTTTGTGGATGTATTTTCGTCCCATTACAGAATGTTTAGGACCCTGTAGTATAAATAAGGGCAAGCTCCCTTCTTTATTAAGTACTCGATTGCTGTTGGAGCTGAAGAGCATGAGACCAAGCTGAGGCTTACAATTCTATTAGAGATTTCTGTTTTTGATACTTTGGTTTCAATATTTTATTTCCAGTATTGTGGATTGTTTGACTACTTTCCGATTTACATGTGACATGAATCATTTATTTATATATGTTTCAGTAGTTTATACTATCAGTCTTCTGTTGTTTACTCCTGTTGTATGGAATTACTACTTATGATTTTGTTTACTATTAATTTCCACTATATTACTCTACCAATGAGGGTATAGTTTCCCCACTATCACGCACAAGTCCCTCGCTTCTAGTTGGTAGCCTCTAGAATTTGGGGAAATGATCTTGAGGTAATTTGACCAACCAGGTACAGGGCACCTTTGAGCGGCACTCGGAACCGGGATGTAACAAAGTGGTATTTGAGGAGTTTCTATTATTCTTTGTATTAATATTTCGAGCCTATTGATAGCGATATTAAGTAATGGGTAGTATTTAATAAGTTGTTCCTATGTGTACCTAACCCGTGTATACGGAAAATCCGAGTTACCTCAAATGTTGCATTTTTTTTGGTTTTGTAATTATTACAATAGATTTGATTTCACTATTGGGTGATACGATTGTTTTGTGTTGTTATGATTTATATATTTGTGGTTCTATTTCTGTTGAAGCCCGATGAGATGAGCATATTCCATCTCATGCATCATATAGGATCTTCATAGAGATCACAAGTCATGCTTTCATGTCATGTCATTTAGGGTGCAATACAGATTGCATGTTGTTGTGATAGATGTTGTGATTGATGTAAATGATTTTGTGATAGATGTCGTGATAGAATTCCTACTATTGTAATAGGGTATTAATATTCTAATGTTTCATTTGGAATAATTCCAAAATTTGTTCCCTAAGGTGTTATGGGCCCTCTTGGATCAAAATTTTTTGGATCAAGTTTGAACATCAATTAAATTGTTTCAAGTAATGATATGAATAAGGATGAAAAACATTTATTCGAGGGAGTATGGGCTCTCACATGTTTGAATGTATCATGAATTGGACAAAATAAAAAGTTTTTAATGTTCCTAGAGAAGTTTCAAGGGCTTATTGTCTCGGATCCTTGGCAACACAGTGTGTAATGTTTGAACACATGCCATGTGTTCTTCTGTTATGGAAGAACTGACTTTCTATAAGTACATGTTATGTACTAAAATTACACACTGTGTACTCTTTAACCGTGTGATTGACTGTGCGAGTAGAGACATGAGGTTGGGAAACTTTGGTAGAACACGCCGTGTCTAGATTGTACACGACGTGTTGTATGAACCATATATCTGGGGCCATGTGACTAATGACATGGGTGGATGGAGATTATGTTTTATGAGCCATGTCATGATTTTTCATGATTTGTAGTTGTCAATTGTGTATCTGACCATGTGACTTACAACATGAGTGGTTAGAACATAAGTTGTACAGACCATGTCTGTGGTGAACATGCCGTGTAGTGTTACCTAAGAGATAACCATGTAGTTCTAGTCATATAGAATTACTTGGCGAGGAGGGAAGATTCAATTACACGTCATGTATTAGGAGTAACACGCAGTGTGTAAGGGTGTTACATGAGATGTTTTGGAATAGGTGCATGCCATGTTAAAAGGTTAAGGGAACACTTTCTGTAGGTCTTATACACACCGTGTAACCCTGTTTTGTAAAACATAAATGTTTCTTATCCTATTCCTTTCTTCCACTTCTAAATTTTTTTCCTAGATAATCTTGAACTGAGGTGTGCGGTTGACCTTGCAGAGTTTTGCCACCAAGATATCTTCTTCTTTTATGTCAGATATAAAGAAAGACACAGACACCAGAAATGGTAGATCAGGGACTACCAGCAGGTCCTCCGGACGTGCCCCTTTAGGAACCAACTATTATACAAGACACAGGTGATGGTGAATAGTTCCATTATGGATTTTTGATGATGTTACATACATTCTAGGGTGTACCACATTCTTCCCTGACTATGGAAGAGTTGAAGAGGGTGTTCCAATAGTAGCATCCTCTCATGTTTTCTAGGGATGGAGGACCATAGGGTACAGATTCATGGTTGGAGGCTATGTGTGCTATCTATAAGCTTCTAGAGACACCTATAGAGAGAAGGGTGAATTTCATGACCTACATGAAATATGATACCACCAAGAGATGGTGGGATGTTATCTCAAATGTGGGGCATCATCAGGATATGGCTTGGGAATTGTTACAGAGAAACTTCTATGATTAATTCTATCCGTAGACGTTGTGGGCCGATCGAGCCTGAGAGTTCATGCTTTTGGAGAAGGGATCTCTTTCAGTGATGGAGTGTTCTTCTCAATTTATAGAGACTCAACACTTAGAACCTTCTCTGCAAGGTTACATGCTATCTTTAGCTATGATATTTGAGGATGGTATTAGTTATGACATCTGATTGCACGAAAATGTCTTCAAGCTGACTTCGGTGACAGATATAGTGAATTATGAGCTGATTACCAAGAGAAATATAAGGAAGTTAGGAGTTGCATTCTAGGGAGGTTCAACATCCGAGGATATTACTTCTTCTTTAGATAGTAGGAAGGACCGCTGAGAGCTTTCACATAATGTTTCTTCCGGTATCAAGGTGGTATGATACCAGTGCGGAAAGAGTGGGAACATGAGATCTCAGTTCCCGAGAGATCAAGTTGAGTGTCGAGCTTGCGGGATGATGGGTCATCGTCGGAATTTTTTTCAGTTGTTTTCACCAACATGGAGTGATTAGGGTTCTGCTATGACTCCATGTTCAGGAGCAGGACCACCAATTTCTCATCTATCAGGGATCAGGAGTTCGCCTGGTCATTCAGGACAAGGAGGATGTCATGGTCGTTGTAGCCAGTTGAATAGCATTCGATGACAATAGGGTGGGTCAGCTCAGGTTAGTTAGTCAGGGTCACAGGGCCGCAATACTGGTTAGACATTTGTAGTGGATCAGTCCCTGCTCGAGAAGGATCCTGGACCATCAATGGTTAGAGATACGATTCTTGTTGCCTTAGTTTTAGCTTCTACACCTTTTGATATAGGGTATTCCTATAGTATAATATATGTTGTCTTTATGGAGAGACTTGGGCTCTATATTATTACTTCATAGAAATTTATGAAGCTATACACTTCGTTGGGGATTAGAATGGATAGTGTACATTAGTGATAGGAGTTCCCTTTTGAGGTTGGTGGATTTCACTTCATATGGGACCTCTATTTCTTAGAGATGACATACTTCAATGTCATTCTGAGAATGGACATGTTGGTCTTTTTCTAGGCCATTTTTGATTTCTATCATCATAGGGTGAGTTTCACATCATCATTGGGAGGATCTAATCTACACGTGGGAGAATGTGATTCCCAATAGAGTAGAGCTGGACCCAAGCATCATGGGTTGGGAGGAATTACAACCTAGATTTCTAGTTTATATCAGAATGACCAGGGGACATCACATATGGACTTTTATCCAGTGCTGGATCATTTCAGAGATGTATTTTTAGAGGAATTTTTAGGTTTACCTCCAGAGGGAGCGGTATTATTCTCTATTGAGCTTGTTTTAGGAGTGGCACTAGTGTATGTCACTCTTTATAGTTTGGATACACCAGAGTTACAGGAGCTCAAGAAGCAGTTAGAGGAGTTATGGGAAAGGGGTTACATCCGACCCAATACTTCTCCTTGGGGTTTTCCTGTCCTTTTTTCAAAGAATGTGGTTGGTACCCCCACACATTGAGTAAATTATCAGAAGATAAACTAGTTGAAGGTTAAGAACTGATATTCCTTGTTTAGGATTGATGATCTATTTGATTTTCTTCGAAAATCCCAGGTGTTCTCCATTATTTTCTTGATATCCGGTTATCATCAGTTGCGTGTTAGACCATCAGATATATATATTACAGCATTTTGGAGCCGGTATGATCTATATGAGTATTTGGTTGTGTTGTTTTGTTTCATGAATACTCTTGATGTCTTCATGGAACTGATGAACCGATTGTTCCATCCTTACATGGATTATTTTTTGGTAGTCTTCATGGGCGATATCTTGGTGTACTCTCAAACTTGACATGACCATGATACCCATGTTGTGATCGTTTTGAGTACACTAAGAGAGCATTAGTTATATTCTAAGCTCACAAAATTCCACTTTTGGATGGACTAGATCCACTTAATGGGTCATGTTATCTCAGAGACTAGGGTTTCAATAGACCCATAGAACATGAAAATATTAGTTTCCTGGTAGAAGCCGAAGAACGAATTTGAGGTATGGAGTTTTCTAGGTCTGGTTTATTATTATAGACATTTTATAAAAGTCTTTTCATGCTTAGTAGCACCACTGATGAGTCTCACTAGGAAGGGTGAAATGTACTTGTAGAAAGATTCCTAAAATTTATCCTTTCAGCAGCTGAAAAGAAGATTGACATCAGCACCGATACTGATTTTGTTGGAGTCGAGTAAGAGATACACCATTTAATGTGATGCATCATGTATCGGGCTGGGATTAGTGATTTTATAGGGGGAAAAGAGTCATTGTATACCGGTCTCAGCAGTTGAGGCCACATGAGAGAAATTGCATGATGCACGATCTTGAGATGGTTGTAGTTGTACATGATTTACACTATTGGAGACATTATCTTTTGGGGGAGCATGTTGTGGTGTACACTGACCAAAAAATGTCTCAAGTATATCTTTACTGAGTGCGATATAAATTTTAGACAATGAAGGTGGGTTGAGTACCTTCAGTCTTTTGACATTGAGCTTGCCTGCATTCCTAGGAAAGGAAATGTAGTGGCTATTGTGTTGAGTAGGAGGACTCAGATACAGGCAGTTCAAGAGACCAGTAGTGAGTGGCAGCTTATGGATCTGTTCTCAGAGATGCATTTGGAGGTGTGCGACATACCAAGGCAGGCGTTCATTTAATTTATCGTATTTACCTCTACTCTACTGGACCATGTGCGAAATAGGCAGCTATCAGATTTTGAAGGCCTAGTCCTATGGGAGAGTGTGTCAGATAAAGACCCTACTCCTAGGAAGACTGTAGGCAATGATGATTTCTTGCATTTTCATGGATTTATATGTGTTTCAATTGACATACGTGAGGATTTGATGTGAGATTTTCTTTCCTCAGTTTGGGTAGTTCATCCAGGTGTCGCAAAGATATATAGAGATCTACAGTGTTATTATTGGAGTTCTGGAATGAAGAGGGATGTTGCTAGTTTTCTTATAAGATGTTCTAGCTGTCATCAGGTGAAGGTAGATTATAAATTACTAGTAGGGATTTTTTAGTAGTTATCCATCCCTAAGTGGAAGTGGAATGATGTCGCGATGGATTTCGTGATGGGTTTACTGAGGTCACCTCTAGAGAATGATGCATTTTTTCGGTTGTTGTCGACATACTCACTATGAAGACCCATACTTTACATACATTGTTATTACTTAAAAATTGAAGCATACGTATTACAACATATTACAAAACCATGAAAGGACCTTATAGGTATTGTGTCTTTAGAAACTGGGAAACATAAACAACTGGTTCATAAATCATCTACGTTGTCTCCCATTTATTTCATCATATCTAGAGTCCCTTTTTGGCATATCGTACTTAATATCCTTCTTCCTGACCTAGGTAAAATAAAGCATACAAAAGGGTGAACTCAAATTCTCAGTAAGGGTAAACAAAATAAATATCAAACATATCATATTTATAAGAACATAACATTTTGAAAATCTTATCCTGCAAAAGAGATCATAACATGGGATAAATCATAGAAGTGAAATGTAATCCCAATAATCATAACATAAAACATGAATCTTTGTTTCATACATACATAATCATAGAAAACAATTTCCTAGTAGTCAAGACTCATTTCCAAGACTATCTTAGCGGACAAGGTAGTTTTTTAACCGAGTTCACTCCTCGTTTCTGTCCTATTTTACAGAACCGATTTAACCTGCCGTTCCAACCATGTCTATCTCATGAGATATAAAATCTTTACCCAATGCATTGGAGGGAGATATAGGTCCCACCCATCTCATAATGATACTATTCTTATGTGTGCCACAAAATCATAAATCATACATCATAGCATAACCCATGTAATAAAAATGGGATTCTTAAACATCATGTCATCATAACATAATCCATAAGAGATAAAAGAACATCATTAAAATGATTCAATCATAACATAATCAAAACAATGTAAAAATAGGGGTAGAAACGGAACCCTATATTATCTTTGATGAAAAATAATTTTGATAAAACACTTGAAATCCATTCTTGAGGAAAATATCCTTTCTACTTCAAAAACATTTTTCCTTTCTTAACATGTCAAACAATTTTAAACTAAAAGAAGTTGATTAAAAATAAACATGAAACCTTGTAAAGGAAGATTTTGGAAATAACATTTTAAAAATCCATTCATGTCGTATAATTTAAAAAAAACATTCTTCTTGTACATTGGCTGGAGAAGTCAAAAAGTACCTCGTACGAAAAACGACAAAAGATTCATTTCATATCATTTACTAAAAACTCACTAATGGGTAAAATTGGATTTAAAAAATTGTTGGTGGATGGAAATAATATTACATATTGAGGAAACATGGATGTGGATGATAAATATTCCCCAGTAAATTCTGAGGTATAAACAATCTCAGATAAAAATGATATTGTGAGATTTTCCCTTACCTTAGGTCCGATTTGATTCGTAAGTTTCCAAACCTCCTGTATAATGATTTAAATAATGTCATTGACTTATTACATAATCATACTCATTGTTATGATATCATATATGGTCATATTCTTATCTTCTTATTTGTAATATTTCATTGCTACTTCTTATTCGGGTGTTTATTACTTTTTGTTCTTATACTTGTTTTGTTGAATAAATTCTTATTCATATCTTTAAGTTATAGATACCTCATTTACAGAATGGTATTAGTGTACTATATATCATATTTATTTATTCAATTCATTTATATAATCATTATGCAATGAAGATCATGTAGAACGATTCGCATCACATCGTGGAGACAGTATTCCGTATGTACGCACGAGTGATGATATCGTTCCCATGATCGTGGAATTGTATTGGAGTGTATGTCTACTATTTCAGAATAAATAACACTTTAAAATAATAATATATAGTTATTTATTTGCACCATTATAACAATCCAAGTAAGGTGGTGATGTAAAATAGATTACACCACGGCGTGGAGACGGTATTCCGTACGTACGCACGCATGGTGATTTCGTTTTTCGTAGGATGGATAGATGGTGAAATAGGGTTGTTTCATACTTATAATAACATATCATTATATGAGTGATACTTATTTTATTACTTCATAATGAAACAACTAAATAAGAAGAAGTGAAAGAAGAAATAATGTTGAAAGAATCGGTATCTGACATTACCTCTTCTTTGAAGCACCTCTTTGAGACCACCTCTTAGGGCTCTAAAATTGGTCTTTGAAGAAGACCAGGACCTCTGGGATGTTTTTAGGGAAGTGGAGAAGAGAATTTTTCAGGTTTTGGTAGAGATTTAAGGCTCAATGTGGTGTGAGGAAGAGAGGGAGGAGGTGCCCTTTTATAAGGGAGGAGAGGGGCACCTTTGGAAAAACTCAAAATATTATTTTATTATAAAGTCATATTCGGTTTTTAACAGCTCCAAATTGATTTATTTCGAAGCTAAGGTAGGGATGGGTCTAAATCCTCTCATCCAATAGAATTTACACAAGTTTAGGTATCTATATTAAATATATCATTTAGATTTAACTTCAAGTTAGATAATTTAACTTTTACCGTGTCTTCTTGTTTTCTTACACTACAAGGTTAATAAACTTACTATAACAAGACAAAAGAACCCCAAGTTGTTTATTATAAATATATATAACTTTATCTAAGTCTTTTTTTATGAGCCTTATATTTTTAGGAATAAAATAACACTTAATAATATAATATTTGTTTTAAAAACTATTTTATGTCAATTTTGACAGTATTTGGTAATTGATTTTTTTGAAACTCATAACAGAAAGATTAGTTAGAAAAAAGTTAATAAAATCTATACTAAAATTTCGTATTAACTTATTAAATTAGTTTAATTCATAAAAATTATCAAATTACATTTATTTGGGTATTTATAACATCAATTATGTCAATATTTTATTAATAAGTTAATTACTGTATCATCATTGTGTCATAAATAAATTAAATTATTTAATGTCTAAAAATTAAAAATAAAGTATCATTATGTAGGAAATATTTTTAGATTTCTAATGAATATTTATAGTCGAATTTATCTTATGTATAACCCTATATTAAAAATTATTTAGTTATTAAACTTTGATTTTTAACTATTTTAACCCTTCTTTAAATAAATTAATAATAAATGTCCTAATCTAATCTATGTGGGCCTAAATGGTCATATTTTATTCATAAGGTTGTGTTTGGTCGAATTACACTTAACCAATAGAATTAGGACATTTTTTAGGGTAATAATAAAATCATTTTTACCCTTAATTAGAAAATTTACTTTTAACCGTGGTAAAAAAAGTAAAAAGTTACTATTCACCAAAAATTATTTTCATCTCATTGAACCACATTTTACTTACTAACATCAACCGCGTCTCTCGAATTTTTTAAATTCCTTTCACAGAAGCGGTAAAATCATGTTTTATGTGAATTTGGAAATTTTTCTAAGAGGTGGGTAAAAGACGGTGAAAAGTTCAATAAAATTTTTATATATCTAATATTATTATAAAATGACTCCAATGAATTGAATTGAACTTATATAGGAATTATGTATCAATTTTGACATAAAATTAATCTAAATAAAATAAATAATTATTTAAATAAAAAGTCGGTTTTTTAATAGTAACCTAGTGTTTTCACTATTCATCAAAAATTGAAAGATTTAAGAAAAATACCAAAATTTCACCGTAGGCTAATTTCGATATTCCGAATCCATAAACGATGTCCATTTTGAAAAAAAATTATAAAATTTCAAAAAGTGGGTATTACTATTCATAACGGCTAGTTTTAATAATAATTTAATAGCATATCGTTGTTTAGTGAAACTCGGTATTACGTACAACGCAAGCTATCGAGGAAGGTTGTGGTTGCGTGAAAAGCAAGCCAAGCTAGTGTTCTGTGTAGTGAAAGATTACTTCGATGATGTATATAACATAAAAACAAAATATTTCTCATAAAAGTGTCGGGTGTTACATTCTACCCCCCTTAAAATAAATTTCACCCTCAAAATTTGTCACTTTGTAACAAATAGATGAGGATACCTCTTCCTCATCATATCCCCATGTTCCCATGTAGATTCTTATAATTGGTGGTTCCTCCATAAAACTTTCACCAAGTGAGTGGTCTTGTTCCGTAGGACTTTTTCGCTATGATCCCGAATCTCTATCGGCTATTTTTCCGATGAATGATCTTTCTCTAGTGGTACAACATCTGAGTTGAGTACATGTGAAGGATCATGTATGTACTTTCTCAGGAGAGATACATGGAACACATTGTGAACTTGGGAGTGATTCGGTGGAAGCGCCAATCAATAAGCTACCTTCCCAACAAGATCCATTATTTCGAAAGGACCGATATATATAGGGCTCACCTTTCCCTTCATTCAAAATCTCATTACTCTCTTACAAGGAGATATTCGTAATAACACTTTATCACCCACTTCATACTCTTGGTCTTTTCTTCGGTTGTTGCCATAACATTTCTGTCGACTCTGAGCTGCTCTTATGTGTTGTTGAATAGATCTGACCTTTTCTGCCATCTCATCAACTAGATCAGGTCCTAATAGTTTTCTTTCCCAAATTTCATCCCATCATGTTGGAGTTCTGCATTTCATTCCATAGAGAGCTTCATAAGGAGCCATATGAATACTAGAGTGAAAGATATTATTATATGAAAATTCCACCAAAGGTAGGTGTTGATCCCAACCACCTTTGAAATCCATAGAGAAAGCTCTCAACATATCTTCTAGAGTTTGAATCGTCCTCTCATACTGACCGTCGGTCTGAGGATGATAAGAAGTGCTAAAACTCAACTCTGTATCAAGAGTATGTTGAAGAATTCGCCAGAACTTTGAGATAAAGGTCGGATCCTGATCAGTTATAATGGAAAGTGGTACTCTATGAAATCATACCACTTCCATTACATATATCCTGGCAAGCTAATCTAGAGATAAATCCTCTCTAATAGCAATGAAGTGTGCCGACTTTGTAAGACGATCAGCTATGACCCCGATAGCATTATTGCCTTTGGATGTTTTAGGAAGTCCAGTGACAAAGTCCATAGTGATGTTTTCTCATTTTCATTTTGGTATGGGTAATGGTTGTAACATCCCCCTAGACTTCTGTCTCTCAGCTTTAACATGCTGACAAACAAAGCATCAAGAGACATATTCAGCAACATATCTTTTCATTCCATCCCACCAGAAGTACTCTTTCAGGTCCCTATACATCTTCGTGCTTCCAGGATGAATAGAGAATGAAGAACTATGAGCCTCATCCCGCAGCTCCTTCTTTAATTATGGGATGGGAGGAACACAAACCCGATTCCTGAACCTTATTATTTCACCACAATCAAGTTTGAATTCAGGAACATTTCTCACCTTCTTTTGTAACTCTACATCTTCTTTTTGTGCCCCTTTAATCTTCACATGTATAGATGGTTGAAAATTCATTTGAGAAAGATACGATTTTTCCCCTTTCATTATAATTTCAAGATCCATCCTTTGTAAATCCATAAATATTGGATCTTTTGTGATCCTTATCATGGATAAGCTAGCATGGTCTTGTCGACTTAATGCATCTGCCACCTTGTTTGCATTCCTAGGGTGGTAATGAATTGAGCAGTCGCAATCCTTAATCAGCACCAACCATCTTCTTTGGTGCATATTCAACTCCTTTTGTGTGAAAATATACTCTAAAATTTTATGATCAGTATAAATATCACACCTTTCTCCATAAAGATAATGCCTCCAAATCTTTAATGAAAAGATTACCGCAGCTAACTCCAAATCATGAGTTGGGTAATTTTTCTCATGGATTTTCGACTGTCGTGAGGCATAAGCTATCACCATATCGTTTTGCAAGATAACACACCCCAATCCCTTCTTGTATGTATCACTGTAGATCACAAACCTTTCTCCACTACAAGGAAGTGTGAGCACATGTGCACTGGATAACCTTCTTTTCAACTCCTTTAAATTCTCTTCACATTCCTTCGTCCAAACAAACTTAACTCCTTTTCGAGTCAACTTGGTGATTGGATTAGATAATCGTGAAAAATCGTTCAGAAAACATCGATAATATCAAGCCAAACCAAGAAAAATTCGGATCTCAGTTACTATTATTGTTCTTGACCATCTTTTGATAACCTTTGTTTTTATGGATCCACAGATATCCCCTCTTTTGAGATTATGTGACCCAAAAATGCAACTTTTTGAAGCCAAAATTCACACTTGGTAAATTTGGCATAAAGATTCTCCTTTCTTAGGGTCTTCAATACAATTTTCAAGTGATCTTCATGTTATTCCTTACTCTTTGAATAGACAATAATATCGTCTATAAAGACTACCACAAACTGATCAAGATAGTCTCTAAAGACTCTATTCATCAGATCCATGAAGATAGTAGGGGAATTAGTAAGACCAAATGGCATCACTATAAATTCATAGTGTCCATACCTTGTTCGGAAAGCCTTCTTTGGTATATCTTACCTTTTGAACCTTAATTAATGATACCCTGAACGAAGATCAATCTTGGAAAAGTATTGTGATCTGCGTAGTTGTTCAAATAAGTCATCATTGCGTGGGAGAGGATATTTGTTATTGATAGTGATCTTGTTAAGTTCTCAATAATCAATGCAGATTCTCATTGATCCATATTTCTTCTTAACAAACAGAACTGGTGCTCCCCAAGGTGACGCACTAGGGCGTATGAATCCTTTATCAAGATTCTCTTGGAGTTACTTCCTCAATTCCCACAACTCAATTGGGGCCATTCTATACGGTGTCTTTGAAATAGGCAAAGCACCCGGTACGAGTTCTATTGAAAACTCATCTTCACGATTTGTTGTAAGACTCGGAAATTCCTCCAGAAAGACATCATCAAACTCATGTACAATGGGAATATTCTTAATCGTGAGTTTCTCACCAACCATTTGAGATAAATAACCTTTATTTAGTGGAATGAAGACCCATATGATGGAAGAAATTTCCACTATAAGGTTATGTACATCCTTGCATCGATAAATGATCACAGATTGATCTGGAATATAAAATGTGACTTCCCTTATTTGGAAATTGATATGAGCTCCATATAGAGAAATCCAATCCATGCCCAGAATTACATCAAATTCCACTATAGGAAGGATCACAAGATTTGCAAGAAGCACTTTCCCACAAACTTAAATCAGAGACGAATTATAAACTTTTGATGCGACAGTTATGCCATTAGGGGTTGTCATAGATAACTCAACATCTAATTTTTGAGGTAATATGATGGTACCCTTATAAAATTCTTCATAAATAAAAGAGTGGGTGGATCCAAAATAAAAAAAACATTTTCTACTTTAGAGTGGATGGTAAGTGTACCTTTCACCAATTCGTTATCGTACTCCACATCGCTGATAGAAATTGCATGTGACTTTCCTTTGTCTTTAGCCTTCAGAGTTTGTTGGCGTCGATCATCATCAACAATCCTTGGATTAGGGCATTGATTGGCATGATGCCCCATTTCCTTGAATTTGTTACATTGAAGTGATGGAGGTGCACTCTGGGTAGCTTTTTCTTTGTTTGTATCACTAGACATCTTCTTCCCATCATTGCAGCATTCAAATGCCCTATGACCTTCCTTTCCACATTTGAAACATTTACTTGTCCCTTTAAGTCAACTCCCTCCATGTTTTTTTCCACACTTTTAGAATAAGGGAAAACTCATCTTTTTTCCAGTGTGCTCTTTAGATTTTCCTTTGAATTCCATTTTCCTCTTCTTATCGAACCCATGTGACTGATGGGTTACACCAATCTCCATCTCAACCTTGAGAGCACATTAAACAATTTCCTCATAGCTATTGAAGTATGTTATGGATAACGCCCTTCGAAGACTTGGTTCTAAGCCACTAATGAATTGATCGATCTTACTCTCAGGTTGGATAATAATTCTAGAAGTGTACCTTACAAGTCTTGTAAAATTTTCTTCATAGGTACCAACAGATTCATCATCCTTTTGCTTTAGTTCAAGAATATCCTTCTCCATCTTTGTTCGAAGAATACGAGGGAAGTACTTATTGAAAAATATGTTCTTGAACTCGTCCCATTCCATGGACTCAATTTCATCCCTTTGCCTCGTATTCTTAATAAAATTCCACCATTGATCAGCATATCCTTCCAAATGATACACTGCTAAGATGAATTTATCATGTTCAGAACATTGAAGAACTGAAAATATCTTTTCAGTGGTACTGATCCATTGTCCAGCCACTAATGGATCAGAAGACCGGCTGAATGAAGGTGGACACTGCCTCTTGAAGGATTCAATATAATGTTTCTACTTCCTTTGCTCGTTTGGAAGTCCGCCATGATTTATAGCTTGAGAAAGTCGTGTGAGCATGGCTACAATATTTTTCATTCCATCTCCCATAACGTTTGGTTTCTCAGGGGGGCAATCATTGCATTTCCCATCGCATTCCGCATTAACACGGTTCTTTTAGGTTCTATACATTGACTAAAACCAAGAAGAATAGTGTGAGAAACAGTAATTATAATAGGAAAACCACACAATCAAGAATAAAATTTCACACTTATGGTCTTATCATAGGTTGTTCATGGCCATTTTTAAAACACTAATATCCTCTTCTATGATTAGACTTATCCTTAGGGATCTTACTAAGGCTTTCACATCCTACTTTCCAAAGGTTGACTATACATTTCCTCTGATACCAACTATAATGGTCTGAAATTACTTCAAATGAACTATAATTGATACCTATCAGGGCACTCCATGGGCGGCTACACCCCCTGGGTGGGACACACCACCATCCCCAGTGGCAGCCATTTCCTCCTGAAGCCCATGGGCGGAGAGCCATGCTTCGTCCAATGCTCACATGTGAGAGTTCCCAAGGATTGGATACATTCCTACCTCCTTTGCCTCTGATA
Organism: Viscum album; assembly: GCA_963277665.1. Taxonomy (NCBI): domain Eukaryota; kingdom Viridiplantae; phylum Streptophyta; class Magnoliopsida; order Santalales; family Viscaceae; genus Viscum; species Viscum album. The sequence continues at coordinate 1,044,339,832 of OY728166.1, forward strand.
CCAAATATGACAACCCATACTTTACATACATGCTTATTACTTCAAAATTGAAGCATACTTATTACAACATATAACAAAACCATGAAAGGACCGTATAGGTATAGTGTCTTTAGAAACTAGGAAACATAAACAACTGGTTCATAAATCATCTATGTTGTATCCCATTTATTTCATCATATCTAGAGTCCCTTTTTGGAATATCCTACTTTATATCCTTTTTCCTGACCTAGGGAAAAGAAAACATACAAAAGGGTGAGCTCAAATGCTCAGTAAGGGTAAACAAAAGAAATATCAAACATATCATATTTATATGAACATAACATTTTGAAAATCTTATCCTGCAAAATAGATCATAACATGGGATAAATTATAGAAGGGAAATGTAATGCCAATAATCATAACTTAAAACATGAAACATTGTGGAATACACACATAATCATATAAAATAATTTCTTAGTAGTCAAGACTCATTGCCAAGACTATCATAGCAGACAAAGTCCTTTTCTGAACCGAGTTCAGTCCTCGTTTTAGTCCAGTTTTACTAAACCGGTTTAACCTACCGTTCCAGCCATATCTATCTCATGAGATCTAAAATCTTTACCCAATGCATTGGACAGAGATATAGGTCCCACCCCTCTCATAATGATACCATTCTTATGTGTGCCACAAAATCATAAATCATACATCATACCATAACCCATGTAATAAAAATGGGATTCTTAAACATCATACCATCATAACATAATATATATAAGATAAAATGACATCATAAAAATAATTCCATTATAACATAATCAAAACAATGTAAAAATAGGGATAAAACAGAACCCTATATTATCTTAGATGGAAAATAATTTTGATAAAACACTTGAACTCCATTCTTGAAGAAAATATCATTTCTACTTCAAAAACATTTTTCCTTTCTTAACATGTCATACAATTTTAAACTAAAAGAAGTTGATTAAAAATAAACACGAAAACTTGTAAAGGTAGCCTCTTGGAAATAAAAATTTAAAAATCCATTCATGCCATATAAGTTAAAAAAACATTCTTCCTGTACTTTGGCCGGAAAAGTCAAAAATACCTCGTACGAAAAATGATAAAATATTCTTTTCATATCTTTTACTAAAAACTCATCAAAGGGTAAAATTGGATTTAAAAAATTGTAGGTGGATGGAAATAATATTACATATTGAGGAAAAGTGGATGTGGATGATAAATATTCCCCAGTAAATTCTGAAGTATAAACAATCTCGGATAAAAATGAGATTGTGAGATTTTCCCTTACCTTAGGTCTGATTTGCTTCATAAGTGTCTGAACCTCCTGTATAATGATTTAAATAATGTCATTGACTTATTCCATAATGATACACATTGTTATTATATAATATATGGTCATATTCTTAGCCTCTTATTAGTAATATTTCATTTCTACTTGTTATCCGGGTGTTTATTACTTTTTGTTCTTATGCGTGTTTTGTCAAATAAATTCATATTCTTATCTTTAGGTTATAGATACATCATTTCCAGAATGGTATTAGTGTACTATATATCACATTTATTTATTCAATTCATTTATATAATCATTATTCAATGAAGATCATGTAGAACGATTCGCATCACATCGTGGAGACGGTATTCTGTACGTACGCATGAGCGATGATATCATTCCCATGATCGTTGATTTGTATTGGAGTGTATGTATACTATTTCATAATCAATACCACTTTAAAATAATATTATACAGTTATTTATTTTCACCATTATACCAATCCAAGTAAGGTGGTGATGGAAAATAGATTACACCACGGTGTGGAGACGGTATTCCGTACGTACGCACGTGCGGTGATTTCATTTTTCGTAGGATGGATAGATGGTGAAATAGGGTTGTTTCATACTTATAATAACATATCAGTATATGAGTGATACTGATGTTATTACTTCATAATGAAACAACTAAATAAGAAGAAGTGAAAGAAGAAATAAAGTTGAAAGAATCGGTATTAGACATTACCTCTTCTTTGAAGCGCCTCTTTGAGACCACCTCTTAGGGCACTAAAATTGGTCTTTGAAAAAGAACAAGACCTCTAGGATGTTTCTAGTGAAGTGGAGAAGATAATTTGGTAGGTTTTGGCAGAGCTTGAAGGATCAAAGTGGTGTGAGGAAGAGAGGGAGGAGGTTCCCTTTTATAAGGGAGGAGAGGGGCACCTTTGGAAAAACTCAAAATATTATTTTATTATAAGGTCATATTCGGTTTTTAAAAGCTCAAAAATTATATATTTAAAAGGTAAGGTGGGTATGGGTTGAAATAATCCCATAAAATAGAATTTAGATAAGTTTAGGTATCTAGTTTAACCTTATCATTTATATTTAACTTTACTAAGATAATTTAACTTTTACCGTGTCTTCTTGTCTTCTTACCCTATAAGGTTAATAAACTTACTATAGAAAGACAAACGAACCACAAGTTGTTTATTATTAATATATATAACCTTATATAAGTAATTATTCCGAACCATAGATTTTTATGAATCAAATAACAATTAATAATATAATATGTGTTTTAAAGACTATTTTATGTCAATTTTGACACTATTTGGTAATTGATTTTTTTGAAAATCATAACAGAATGATTAGTTCAAAAAAAGTAAATAAAATCAATAGTAACATGTCATATTAACATATAAAATTATTTTAATTCATAAAAAGTCTCAAATTACATTTATTTAGGTATTTATAACATCGATTATGTCAAAAGATCATTAATAAGTTAATTACTGCATCATAATTGTGTCAGGAATAAATCAAATTATTTAATGTCTAAAAATTAGAAATAAAATATCTTTATGTAGGAAATCTTTTTATATTTTTAATGAATATTTATAGTCTAATTTATCTTATGTATAACCCTATATTAAAAATGATTTAGTTATTAAACTTTGATTTTTAACTTTTTTAACCCTCCTTTAAATAAATTAATAATAAATGTCCTAATCTAATCCAAGTGGGCCTAAATGGCCAAATCATATTCCTATGGTTGTTTTTGGTCGAATTACACTTGTCCAATAGAATTAGGACATGTGTTAGGGTAATCATAATATCATTTTTACCCTTAATTACCCTATTTACTTTTAACCGTGGTAAAAAAAGTAAAAAGTTACTATTCACCAAAAATTATTTTCATCTCATTGATCCAAATTTTACTTACTATCATCAACCGTGTCTCCCATATTTTTGAAATTCCTTTCACAAAAGCGGTAAAATTATGTTTTATGTGAATTTGGAAATTCTCCTAAGAGGTGGGTAAAAGACAGTGAAAAGTTAAATAAAATTTTTATATATCTAAAATTATTATAAAATGACTCCAATGAATTTCATTGAACTTATATAGGTATTATGTATCAATTTTTACCTAAAATAAATTTAAATAAAATAAATAATTAATTAAATAAAATGTCAGTTTTTAAATAGTAACCTAGTGTTTTCACTATTCATCAAAAATTGAAAATTTTCAGAAAAATACCAAAATTTCACCCTATGCTAATTTAGATATTCTGAATCCAAAAATGAAGTCCATTTTGAAAAATAAAATTTCCAAAATTTCAAAAATTGGGTATTACTATTCATAACTGCTAGTTTTAATAATATTTTAATAGCATATCGTTGTTTAGTGAAACTCGGTATTGCATATAACGCAAGCTATCGAGGAAGGCTGCGGTTGCGTGTAAAACAAGACAAGCTAGTGTTGTGTGTAGTGAAAGATTCCTTTGATGATGTATATGACACAAAAACAAAATATTTTTCATAAAAGTCTCGAGTGTTACACTCACGAAGGTTGCACACTTCTTGCCAATTAAGAAAACATTCAATGCCGATGATATGGGATGGTTGTATGTACAAGAGCTTGTACATTTTCATGAGGTTCTGCACGCTATTGTTATAAACATGGATTCCCAATTTACTTCTCGTGTCTAGCAGGGACTGTAGATGGATTTGGGTACACATGTACTTCTTAGTATAACAAACCATGCCCAGATAGATGGCCAGTCTGAGCGTACGATTCAGGATTTATAGGAAATGCTTCAATCATGCGTCCTAGATCTTGAGGCTCCTTGGGAGATACACATACCCCTGGTGTAGTTTTCCTACAATAACATTTTAAAGGTGATGATTCAGATTTAACCTTATGAGGATTTGTACGGTAGGCCATGACGATCACCCCTATATTGGCTAGAGGTGGGAGAAATAGCTATTATGGGACTTCATATTTTCTTGGAGACCACTGAGAAGGTGAAGATGATTCGGAAGAGGATGAATATTGCATAGTCTCAATAAAAAACTTATATTGATCAACAGAGATGACCTCGGGAGTTTGAAGTCGGAGATCAGGTTTTCTTACGTGTCACACCATGGTTGGGACATAGGAGGATTAGGATATAGGGGATTCTTTCACCGAGATATGTTAGGCAGTTTGAGGTTTTGCAAAGAGTCAGGTCGGTTGCCTATCGGTTGTCGTTACTTCATCGGCACCGGGATATGCACGACATCCTCCATGTTTCTCAGTTATGACATTACTTCTCCAACCCATCTCACGTTTTTTTACCCATGGAGGTTGAGTTAGAGGTGGATTCATCCTTCAAGGATTAACCTATACAAATTGTGGATAACAACATGAAGGTCCTCTATTGCTGGTATATTCCTCTGGTATGGGTGCTATGGAAGCATGAACGAGTACAGGATAAGGCTTGGGAGAGGGAGGACGACGTTTGATCATAGAGGTTAGAGTTTTCTAAAGTTTCTTATTCACCACCCTTGGAAGGGAAATTTGGGTACAAATTGCTTTAAGGGGGGAAGTTTGTAAGAACATGAATCTTCATTATAGGTATGGATATTTGTTCTGTTTTGTTTTTTAGAAAAAATGAAGAAAGTTTAAATATTTTTATGTACACACAATGTACTTTTGTGTGCACTCTTTGTACCCAGTTGTTGCGGGTAGCCATGTATTGGTCATGTAATGGCCGAGTACATGGCCATGTGGGTGACCTGGAAGACCACCTAAAGCGGGGTCCAGTTGAGGCTAGTGCACAATGTGTACATTAAATGAACACACCATATACTTTCCTTTTTATTTGATTAATCAGAGAAGGGTCACATCTAATCGCTAGAAATAATTTCTTCTTCTCGTTTCTTGTAGAGGAGAGCGACAAATGACTGAGAAACTTCAAATTCCTCCAAATCCTCTATAGGATCTCCGATCCAGATTCCTCCAGGTGCGTTGGATTCCCACCGGTGAGTTCTATCTTCCCATAGAGCCCTTATTCCTGATTTATCCTCTCTATTTAGTTATCCAAGGTTGAAATTTTTTTACCTTTTTATAGATCTGCGTCTTTATAGGCTGATTCAAGGGCCAGTGTTTTAGAGCGGTCATCGTACAACGTCAAGGTAGGTGGTTTGTGCCTTACTATGATTGTATTCGGATTATATATGCTAAAAGTGATGAATACCCCTATTTGGGGTATTTTGTGTTTTGGAATTAGACCTTGTTTAATTCCTTTTATGGTGTGGTTGTTTGAGAAAGGGTTATTGATTATGTATAAGGTTTAATGCCTTGATTATGGGTGTGTTTCCAAAGTTTTATTTGTTACATCCATTGGGTCTAGAAAGCATGTTGTCTTGCTTTGTTTCACATGCCTAGTGTTGTTAGGATGGAGTTAATATTTTTATGAGATGTATGTGTTTCGCATTGCGAATGTATGACCAAGGGGAATTGACTATGAGATCTTCCTGAGGTAGGGTAGTTTATCTATAATTTATTGCTATGTTTTCCAAGAGGAATTGGTTGTGAGAGCTAATGGGTGGTCATAGACCAGAGGGGTATTGACCATGAGAGCTACATAGAGTGTTGTTATTAAATGAACATTTACCCAAGGGAATTGACTATGAGTGCTTCTAGGTGGGCATTGTTGTTATTTGCTGTTGTGCAGACCAAAGGGGTATTGACCGTGAGAGATGCCCAGGTGGTCATTTGTAAATATTTAGGGTTATGTGGGACCAAAGGGGTTAGATTGCATGAGATTTCCTAGAGGGTCATTATTTTTTTATTGAATTGATGATATGTTAAAACATAGGTGTTATACTATGAGAACGTTCCCGAAGGGGTTTTTATTGAATTGTTGTATGCTTTTTACAAGTCTTCTAAGCCAAAGAACAAGAGTGCACTCGGTATTACTTGAATGTTTTGATGGACTATTGAGACGACTGTGGTTAATACTATACATGGGGATACAGAGCTTAGGCTAGATCCCGAGGATACATTATTCAGAGTTTTGAATAATTAATAAATGAAAACAAATGTAAATGAAAAATGTAGTATGGTTTAATTTTGAGTAACTCATTGTTTATTGCTTCATTTCAACATATTGTTTGCTATATATATTCACTGACTGTTAGGCACAAATCATTTAGTTGTTGTCGACTGGGATTTGTATCAAACTCTGTTTGGCCCTTGTTTTTGAACCCAAAAAGATTATATGGTTGTAGGTATAGATAATGGAAATCTCCCTTCTTCATCAGGTACTTGATTTCTGTAGGAGCTGGAGAGCATGGGACCAAGCTGAGTCTTGAAATACTGTTGGCATTTACAATTTTCTGCACTTTTGTTTTAGTATTTTATTTCCATCATAGTGACTTTTTTGACTACTTTCCAAGTCACATGTGAAATGCATCATTTATTTATATATGTTGCAGTTGTTTATACTATCAGTCTATCATTGTTTTCTCATGTTGTATGGTATTACTTGTTCTACTTTTATTTAATATTAGTTTTTGTTGTGTTACTCCGCCAATGAGGTCATAGTTTCCCTACCATCACACACATGGCCCTCACTACTAGTCATCAGCCTCTAGCATTTAAGAAAATGAGCATGGGGCCACGTGACCAAACGGGTATGGGGAACCTTTGGGCAGCACAGGGTACCTAGATGTTACAAATAGAAACCATGTAACATTATAGCCATTAAATTTATTTGGGAGTCTAATGATAATGTCCATGATGATTTTTCCCATTTTCATTGTTGTATTGGTATTTGCTGTAAAATTCCATTATACTTCAATATCTTATACTTAACTTTATTAAATAACAAGCACAGAGAAATATACTCAAGAATATCTCTCTTCATGATGTCCCCCAGAATTACTCTTTCATATCTCTATAAATCATTGTACTTCCGATATGAATAGATAATTAAGAACTATAATCTTACTCTAATATATTCTTCTTTAAATATGGTATGTGTGGAACACATACACAATTTTCGGGCCTTGTCATTCTATCATAATCAAGGTTAAACTCACAAAAATTTATAACCTTCTTCTATAGTTACACATATTCCTTGTACACTAATTTAATATATACATGAATAGATGGTTCAACACACATTTGAGAACGATAATATTCCTCCTATTCCTTCACGATTTCTAGATTTATCCTTTGAAAATCCATAAACATTGGATCTATTTTGAGCCTCATCACTGATAAGCTAGCACGATCATTTTGAATTAAGGTGTAGAATACCTTTTTCACTTTCTAAGGCGATCATGTATTGATTAGTCATAATATATAATCAATCCCATCTATCTACTCTAGTGCATATTCACCTCTTTTAATGGGAATATATACTTTAATCATTTATGATTATTATATATACCACACCTTTATCCATAAAGATATTCCCTCAATATCTTTAATACAATACTTACCATAAAAAACTTCAAATCATGAATTGGGTAATTTTCTGATGGATATTCAATATTTGTAAGGCATAACCTATCACCATATCATTCTTTATAAAGATTCATCCTAACCCCTTCTTCAAAGAATATTTATATATTATAAACCCTTCTCCACAATAGGTTAAATTAATAACACATGTGATGACTAAACATCTCTCTAATTTCTTATAATTTTATTCACGTTCATCTGTCTAAATAAACATGGATCCTCTCTAAGTTAAGTTGATGAGTGGATTAGAAATTCATGAGGAATTATACATAAACCATTGGTAATATCCATCCCTTCTAAGAAATATTTAGATATTAGTCCTAGCGGTGGGTCTGGTCCAATGTTCAATAACATTGGTATTTCATGGATACACATATTTACCATCTCATGAGATTATATGACATAAAAATGAATGCTTTTATATCCAAAATTCACACATTGTAAATTTTTCAAATAGATTGTCCTTACTTGATGTCTTCAGTATGATTCTCAGTTCTCATCATCATCTTCCTTTATCATTGAATATATATAATAATATCATATATAAATACTGATACAAACTTATAAAAATAATGTCAAAATACTATATTGATTAAATCTATTATGATAGAAGGGGTATTAGAAAGACCAAATGGAATCACTATATATTCATTGATTCTATAACTTATATGAATTGTTTTCTTTGGTATATCCTCCTTCTTAACCATCAATATATGATATCCAGAATGAAGGTTAGTCTTGGAAAAGTATTGAGCTATGCTTAGTAGATCAAATAAATAATCAATATAGGGTATATGATACTTTTTGTTGATTGTGATCATGTTCAGATCATATTAATCCATATAGAGTCACATCGATCCATATTTCTTCCTAATAAAAATAATAAGTTCACCCCAGGTAACATACTTGGATGAATGAATCCATTAACAATATTCTACTAAATTTTCTTCTTTTGTTCTTATAACTCAATCTAGTCCATTATATATGGTGTCTTTAAAATAGTTGTGACACAACGTATGAGTTGAGTAATCAACTTCACATTTTTGTGGAAGACTAGTAAGAGCTTCAAGAAAAAAATTAACAAACTCCTACACAATAAAAATATATTCTATGTTGAGTTTCTCCCCAACTATTTCAAATAAACACCGCTTTTTAAATGGAATCAATACCCATAAAATGGATTTGGTTTTCATCAAATGATCATATTTAATATCACAATGGTATAAGATCGTAGGTTGGTTTAAAAATCAAATGTTACATACCTTCCATGGTAATTGATGCATGATTTGTGTAGAAGAAACTAATCTAGACTAATATGACATCAAATTCAACTATAGGTGGAATAATGATATTTTTAGGATGCACATTCCCAAAAACTTCAACTGTAGAAAATTTATTGACAGGAGATGTGATCATCATACCATTAGGGATTTTTACTACTAATTCAAAATATGATAATTATAGATTGGAATTAACATTATCAAATACATGTTCTTATTCGTATAACTCTTCTCAAATATGGAACATTAAATTTTAGTTTCCCTATTTCCACCTCAACATCATCATTTGATGTCCATTTTCATACTAAAAAATGGTTTTCTTGACCATATATAACCATTAATTAGAGTGATTAATGAGGCAAAATCATTCATAGGATGTATAATTTTATTACCATATTTTCAATCTATGACACCTTAGTTTTAACCGAGTTTATTTATTGTCATCGTCTATTCATATCCATCATGATGGCTTGCAAAGTGTTTTTTAATTCCTAACCATATTACCTCAGAGTGTCAAACAAGGTGTGTAGTAAGGCTCATTGTTGTGTACATGGTGACAATCGAGTAAAATCCAAATGGTCCCTTTTTGTAGTTATTACCCTTAGGTAAAACTATTACATATATACATGCACTTGTAGTATCCCGAAAATGATGCAATTACTAAGAATCCACATTCTCTATCATTCAAAAAAAACTCTAGGAAATTTTAAAAGATTTTTAATTATCCCAAGGGTTCCCACTAATGTTCTCACATCATCATTTCCAAAGGATAACAAAAATGTTCTATGATAACAATTTTAGTAGTCTAGACTTATAAACATTAGTATATAATTGATACCTATCAAATAACTCAATGGTTGGATACACCTCATAGTCATAAATCCTACTACTATCTTAGTGGAAACCCATTCCTCATAAATACCTTTGGTGGAGAGTCATGTTTATCCCAATGTTCGCATGGGTGAGTTCCTAAGGATCAACTCCCTTACTTTTCTATGATACCAAATATAATGACCCATGATTTTAATACAATGATATTTCATCTTATTAGATTAATATCCATTACATTACAGGACGGTCCATGTTTGGATCATATAGGTATAGTGCATTTGGAAACATGAACACATAAACAAATACTTCATATGTGAGCTATGTTATCTCCCACTATGTTCTACATTACTATAACCATTCTTAGACATATCCTACTTAATACACCTATTCATGTCTAGGAAATGAAAAAATAATAAAGGGTGAGCTTAGATGCTCAGTGAGGGTAAACATGGGAGATATCAACCTAACATGAGAAATATGGTTATGATAACATGAGGTTTAAATTTGAAAACAATACCATCATTTCTAACATAATAATCTAGAGGAATGGAATAAATCTTCTTATTTCATAAGAAATGAATCATAAAAGAATCAATCAAACCCATGAGATCATACAGTTTGAATAATAAATAAATTTTTGGAATACACATAATCATAGATAATCATTTTTTAGTAGGCAAGGATCATTTCCAAGACTATCATAGTGGAACTTCTCAAACCATTATAGTAGTCAAGGTTCACTCCCTAAAAAATCATAGTGGGAAATGTACATTATAAAACGAGGTTCCATCACCATTTTAGACATATTTATCTCATGAGATATCAACATTTCCCCAATGAATATTAGGCTTATACAATTATGGTCCCACCCCTCACATAATGAAAATCATATAGATGTTTTACACAAGATAACAAATAATTCATCATAACAGAACTGATGAAAAATAATTGGGTTTTATAAACATTAAATCATGTCATCACTCAGGGAAAATAAATGGGTTTCATAAACACATCATCATGTCATAAATTGTCGAAAGGAAATAGGTTTCACAAACATTTCATAATTTCATAATATCATACCCTAGGGAAATGAATGGGTTTCATAAATATCCAGTCGTCATAATAATAAACCATTTAGAGAAAGAATAAGGAAGATGTCATTGAATTTTATCACCAAAAAATATTTGGAAATACCAATGTTTGTTATCTAATATAGAAAATGATTTTGAAAGATCACATGTAATATTTCACAGGGAAAATATCCATTTATCTTTGATATCACTAATTGAAAATATAAAAATTTCAAAAATAATAAAGAAAAAAATTATTTTAAAAAAACATGTAAACCTATAAGAAAACAGTCAATTATTGATTGGTCAAAACTTTGGGAAATATTATTCATTCCATACACATTAAAGAACAATTCCTTTAACATTTTTGATAGAAATTCAATAGAGTTTTGATCAGAAAATAAAAAGAAGATTCATTTTAAAAACAAAAAAAACTTCACACATGGGTAAAAATATCTTTAAAAAATTACTTGATAATTGTAAAAACAATGCTTTAACACATTTTTAGAAAACAAGGAAGAAGAAGAAAATTATTTTTGTTCAAAGGGAGAAATATATTTTCTTTTAAAAAATATATTCTTTTGATAGCATGAGTATCTAAAGAGAGGAAAATGAAAGGAAAACATGTATTCTTTATAAATAATAAGATTCGAATAAAATTAATGAGTTTATTAAGTGATAGATCATAAATAATTTGAAACTTATTTATAAATAATCCTAATAAACAATGATATTGTAACATAAAAACCATACCACTTTGGTAAATTTGTGATCATAAGCTGCATGAAAGAAAAAATCTTATATGGATATTTAAATACCCATTATTTTAATAATCATCATCGTAAAATAAATCATGGGTATAATATACACCACACAAAATAAAAAAGTGGTGAATATGGAATCTTTTCCTCAAAAATAAAAGTGAGATGATATCCCTTACTTCAAATATCAAATTTGTTTAAACATGGTTGGACCTACTATATAATATGTATATGTTTATTGTAAATATATATTTTGGCACCAAAAAACTCGTCCATGTAATTCAATGAATGCTTCTATGAATGATACTAAAGTGTAACTCATTCTTCAAGCTTAGATTTTATTGGTCGTGGAGGCCAAACGGAGTTATGGATCAAAAGTTATGGTCGTTCAAAGTCAGGATGCTGGAAATGGCCATCTGGGACGATTTTGGGGAAAAGTATGGTTTTGCGTAAAAGAAGTGAAATCATGCATGCGTGAATGACGGTTTTGCACAAAAGATGTGAAATATTGGGTGCAATAAGGGATGTGTTGCGCATATGAATGAAATCTTGTGCGTAATAGTAAAATCTTGCACTCCACATGTCGTGAAAACCTTTTACAAGACCAATGAGATGTCATCTTCCGCCTAGGCCACCTGAAAAAACATCTAAGGAAGGTGCGTGAATGTTTTGAGAGGTGCGCGAAAGATTAGTATCCACGCACAAGATTCTTATGCACCCAATACTATGTCAAACATCCCTTTGCACACACACCTGCCGCAGGGTGCGCACAAGATCAGCATCTGCGTGCAAGATTCTTACGCGCCCAAGGCGACGTCAAATGCCCCTTTGCGCGCCCACCTACTGCAGGGTGAACACAAGATTAGAATCTATGCACAAGATTATTACGCACCCATGGTGACATCAACTTCCCCTTTGCAAAAACACCCACTGCATGGTGTGCGTAATATCACTTCTGCACCCGGAATCTTACGTGCAACTGCTCCCGAGTTTGCTGATAAATACAAGTGCAAGCCCTACCCCTCAGGGAGAGCTCTCCGGAGGTCGGTCATTTCTCTTCTACACATAATACCACCTCTTTCACACTCGCACGGAAGAATGGAACCCTCCATGTCAGATATTTTGTGACAGGTCCCATAAGGTTCCGCTTTCACGCAGGCCCACAATGGTTTGATCCTCACCCAAAATATTTTCTGCCTCAGTCCATTGCGCACAAGATTCCATGCTTGAACACAAAACACACAATCATTCATTAAAAACATCAAATATTGCGCGCAAAACTTCAATCCTTCATGCAACAGTACCAAGGTGTTGAATCTTGTGCACACCTATGCTGCCTAGTCCAATCTTGCATGAAACCCTCCCCTTTTGCATGCAACAATGCCCTATTGTTCACAACCCTTCCATCTTGTGCAAAAACCTTCCCTCCTGATCACAATCCATCCATATTGCATGCAGATATTCCAGGCCAGTACCTTCACTACCATCACTGACCCCCATGAAAAATTGAGAGTTGTACCATGAACTTTTTGGGCCGGGACGTCGACAATTTCCACCATGCCCTTATGCGTAGCCACCATCCACCTATGGGATACCATGATTTGAGATACTTCTCTACACACTATGAAACACCTTGAGTCAACATATTCATCTTGGTCTATTTCCTATTTCGTGAGTTTAGATTCTCATCATCAATCCCCCCCCCGAGTACCTTGAGTTGAACCATTCCTCTAGCAACTCATCCAAACCCCATCACTTGACTCCTATGCCTGGTTGATCCAGAAAGGGATGGCCCTGTGTAAGTCCCAACACTAATATTTTCTAGGCACCTTATGCCTAATAGTCCAATCTACATGGCTTTAAATTTTATTAATCCCTATTTGACAAACATTGGATGCCTCTTACTCAATATTAGATATGCCTTGTGCGCCAAGCATAATATGCCAACAGTCCTATCTACATTACTATAAGTTGTAGTACTACCTATGTGACAATCATAGGATGCCTCTTACTCCAAACAAGAGATGACTTATTCTCCATGCATGAAATGTAAATAGTCCTATCTACATGACTATAAACTATGGTACACCCTATGTTCCAAACATAGGATGCCTCTTACTCCAAAAAAAGATGCCTTAAGCTCCAAGCATAAGATGTCTAATTCCATGATTACAGTGGAAAAATTTCAGGATTGTTGGAATCCGTTAAAACATTCCATCACAACACCTCACGCTTTATACGTCCTTAATTAGTATTTTCATCCACTTCCATGTCTGAAGGGACCCCCTAATGGCCTGATCCCATGCCGCATCGGCTCATCTACCGTCCTAGGCTAACGCCCAGGAAGAATTTGGATGACAATTTGAGTCAGGTCCTGTGTTTCAAACATGACCAATAGTCGATCCTCATTTGTTTGTCCCCATTTCAGGCTAATGCGATAGGGATATTGTGTTTCAAACATGGTCAACAATTATCCTTCATTGTCACACCACCCTTACCGCGTTCCGAATGTCGGACATGTGATTCATAGTTTTCATCTCCCGTTATTTGGACTGATTCCAACACCCTGGCATTATCCCTCTTATGCACTAGAGCATAGATGAAGGCCTCAACCCATCAGTGTGTTGGGATTCCCTCATGGACGGACATGAGGAAGACATCACAGGTAGCTTCCTTGCATAATCCTCATGCACCATTGCCGCTCCATAGAGGCACCCGAGAATCTTCCTTGTGTAAGCCCCATGCACCATTACCACTTCATAGCAGCATTCGGGCAGCTTCCTTGCGTAAGACCCATGCACTATTGCCGCTCCGTAGTGGAACCCAGAAATATTCCTTGCCTAATCCCTATCCACCATTGCCACTCCATAGCGTCACCTGGACTTCCTTGCGTAATCCCCATCCCCCATTGCCACTCCATAGCGGCACTCGGGAAGCTTCCTTGCGTAAGCCCCATGCCCTATTACCACTTCATAGAAGCACTCTGGCAGCTTCTTTGCATAAGCCCCATCCACCATTACTGCTCCATAACAGCACCTGGGCAGCTTCCTTGTGTAAGCCCCATCCACCATTTCCATTCCATTGCGGCACCTGGGCAGCTTTTTGGCGTAAGCCCCATCTGCCATTTCCGCTCCATAGTGGCACCTGGGAAACTTCCTTGCTTAATCCCGATACCTCATTGTAGCTCCTTAGAGGCACCTGGACTACTTCCTTGTGTAATCCCCACTCACCACCCTTAATGGATTCACCTTTGAACCATGATCGTCAGGTCTTGATGCCTCTTTTTCCTTACACTGAGTATGACTCATGTGGGCTTAGAGTAAGCGTTGACCATGAAATCCTCTCTTGGCATCCTAGAGTGTAATCACCAAACTCCATCCAAACTATGAGGAATTTGATCCTTTCCAAGGCAAGGTACTTAAGAAACCACCCAGAGGTTCCAGCCAAACAACCATTAGTTCTTACACCCTTCACGTCAGTTCCCACTCCACCAGAACTACACGGACTTTGATCTTTTCCAAGGCAAGGTACATAAGAAACCTCCCGGATGTTCAATCCCAACAACCATTAGTCCCAACCTCCTTAATATCAATTCACCAAACCCAACCTGAACTCTGTTGTATTTGATGCTTTCCAAGACAAGATACGTAGGAAACCTCCCTGAGGTTCCTGACCAACAACCATTGGTCCCGACCACCTTCACGTCAGTTCACCAAACCCAACCTGAACTATGTGGTCCTTGATCCTTGCCAAGGTAAAGTTCATAAGAAGCCTCCCTGAGGTTCAATCCCACCAACCATTGGTCCCGAACACCTTCATGTCGGTTCACCAAACCCAATCTGAACTACGTGGGCTTTGATCCTTTCCAAAGCAAGGTATGCAGGAAGCCTCCCTGAGGTTCAAGCCCACCATACATGGGTTCTGACCCCCATCATGTAGGATTCCACTCTTATAAAACTATGCAGACTTTGATCCTTGCAATGGAAAGGTACATAAGAAGCCTCCCTGGGGTTAAATCCCAACAACCATTGGTTTCGACCCCCCTTCATGTCGGTTCCCACTCCTCCTGAACTACGTAGACTTTGATCCTTACCAAGGCAAGGTACGTAGGAAGCCTCCCTGAGGTTCAAGACCAAAAACCATTGGTTCCGACCACCCTTAATGTTAGTTCCCACTCCTCCTGAACTAAGAGGACATCGATCCTTTCCATGGAAAGGTACGCTGGAAGCCTCCTTGAGGTTCAAGCCAACCATCAATTGCTTCTGTCCATTTCACATCGGTCCACCACCATCCTGAAATACGCGTACATAGTTCCTTGCCAAGAAAAGGTACGTCAAGGGCCTCCCTGAGGGTCAATCCCACCATCCATTGGTTCTGGCCCCCCTTCACATTGGACCACCGTCGTCCCACATGACATTAAACAGTAAACCCCCTTTTCATCCTGCACGACATTAAACTGCATCCACCATCTAGCGGTAAACCGTTGTGACCCCATCCAGTGGTAAGCCGTTGTGAAGCCATCCAGCGGTAAGCCGTTGTGACCCCATCCAACGGTAAGCTGTTGTGACTCCATCAAGTGGTAAGCCGTCGGAACCCCAACCAGTGGTAAGCTATTGGAACACCCACTGAACTACATAGACATTGATTCCCTACAAAAGGGATATGTAAGAAGTCTTTTTGAGGCTCAAGCCCAGCACTACCATCCCCTTCATGACAGTTCCATATCATTTCCCTACCACTTCATTCAATTCTTCATCATCCATCATGATTCTCACTCAGGCTGCCACATCCTGGTGAGACCATGACATTCATCCTAGCACCGCTCCTTGCGGCACCTGGGCTGCTAACCATGTATAAGCTCCACTCAATCCATAACCATCCACCCAAGAGTATCCCTATTGCGATGGGCCAATATCCATGCGTAAGCCCTAGCATGTATACAGGTCATTGTCCTCAGTGTACACCACGATTCATAAACCCTTCGAACTACATGGGTTTTGATCCTTATCATTGACCCAGGGTACATAGGAAACCTCCATGAGGTTCAATCCCAGCCGATGGTAAACCTTGGTGTTCCCCCATTTCGGGGTGCACACTCCCTATTTCGTTAAAACTTGGAGTTCCATGTAACATAAGCTATCTGAAGAATTATTTTTAACAATAAATATTTTATAAAATATGGATGTTTTATCATATATACTTCATGTTTTCTTAACTACTGTGTAATGATTCATCATTTGTGATCATCGTGGCAAGAAAACTAGAAACTCAGAATGATAACCTCCATAGTTTGGATAACCGCATTGTCTAGTAATCTGAAGTTGTAAAATGAAAGCCTATTTTTTAAGCAGATATTTTATCTGAACCACTGTCATTAGGATGAAAAAATCCTTGATCTTGGTTATTTACCTCCAGAATTGAGGAATTTCAGGTTTCTCGGCCATTGCCTCCCTCCCCACAGCATCAGTCAGCTCGATCATCCATATTTTAGTCGTTATGAAAATTTTCAAATTGTTGGTTTCACAGTTAGGTTCTATCTCACAAAAATGGAGAAGAATCACAATAATTACACTCATATTTTATGAATGTTCACCTTGTTCATGAAATACCCATTTCTTTAGTAGGAATTGTGAGAACATCCCATCTTAGAGCTCGGGAGTTCGTTAAAAGGGTTTGATTTCTGCGCACGAGGGATATATTATAATGCCAGAAATACAATTGACTATATAAGGGAGCCCCTCCCCATATGTATAGGAATGGGATCCCTAGGTGATGTTTTTGTGAAATTGGGTTTCTTGAGAATTTTTTTTTGAGAGGGACCTGCAGTTGCGTGAAAATACATAAACTTGCCCAAAATGTCAGTGTTTTCCATAGAACTCTTCAATCTTATACCCCTTCAGCTCTAATTCCGATAGTGGGGATTTTTTGGCACTAAAAATGAATCTCACCACTCAAAATTCCTATTTTCATCCAACTGAGGTTAGTACTCAAACCAGGGCCTTATGCGACCTTCCTCCTTCGGTAGAGGCATAACATTTGTATGACCCATGGCTGCACGAACCAGCACCATGTTTCACGATGCTTGTTCCGTTGCATTCCCAAATTTCCTATCCACTAAATTCAGTTATAAATAGAGAATCACCTTCCATTTTTGGGATGGACCACTAGAAGATAAATCGTCTAACTCTGAATCATCAAAATCCGCATTTAATGATGTTTTGTATCTTCATCCCCTAGAAGCATTCCCACAGTTAAAGAGGAGTTTTTTTTTACTTTTTTTCAAAAAAATAATTTTAAAAATACCACCAGGTTAAAAATATTTTTTTACATCTTAAAGGTGGCACACCATTTTCCGCCTTCGGTTCAGTTCTCACCTGGACAAAGGGGGTTCTCCAGAAACCGCCTTGCGCCTTTGGGGAAACAAAAGGCGGCACACCAATGCACGCCTTTTGAATTTTTTCTGCGAAAGGCGGCTTTAGAAGAGCCGCCTTTCATGTTTCAAATGGCCGAAGGCGGCATCCAAGATGCCGCCTTCGCCAAAAAAAATCCATATAAAAGGGATCCGCCCCACCCATCCTCCATAACTCACCAATCCCTATTCTCTCTAAAATTTTGAGAGCTCCTCTCTCTAAGTTCAGTTTTCCTTCGTGGTGCTTCCGGAGACGCAAGGAGTACAAATTTTTTGTGTAAGGATTCATTTAGAGGTATTTTTTTATTTTAAAGTTATTTATTTATTTATTTGTAATTAGTTATTTTTAAATACTTAAGAATGTAGTAGTAGTTATTTAAAGAAATGAAATAAATAGTTATATTATTACTGTTTTAATTAGTTAATATTTAATGTTAGATTAAGGTATATGTAATTTAATATTATTAATGAATGATGATTGGGGACAATTTATTTAATGTTAGATTAAAGTATGTATAATATAATATTATTAATGAATGATAATTAGGGATAATAATAAATTTTTAATATTTTAGAGATAATTATTGAATAATTAAATGATGATTAAGGAATAATTAAGTCATGATTAAAGGGGTAATTTACTATGGATGATTAATGGGTGATTAGGGGTAATTAAGGAATTTTTAATGGGTGATTACGTGATGATTAAGGGATGATTAATGGGTCATTAAGGTAATTAAGGAATGATTAAGTAATGATTAAGGGGTAATTAAAGAGTGATTAAGGGTTGATTAACTAACGATTAAGGGGATGATTAAGGGGTAATTAAAGAATGATTATGTGATGATTAAGGAGTAATTAAGGAGTGATTAAGGGGTAATTAAGGAGTGATTAAGTGGAAATTAAAGAGGGATTAAGGAATGTTTAAGGGGTGATTAACTAACGATTAGGGGGTGATTAACTAACGATTATGGGGTGATTAAGGGGACATTCACTAATGATTAAGGAATGATTAGGGGATGGTTAAGGGTTAATTATGGAATGTTTAAGGGGTGAGTAAGGGGTTATTAACTAATTAAGGGGTAATTAAGGAATGAAGGGGTAATTAAGGAGTGATTAAGGGGTTAAGGGGATTATTAAGGGGTAATTACGGAATGATTAAGTGATGATTATGGGGGTAATTAAGGAATGTTTAAGGGGTGATTAAGGGTTAATTAAGGAATGTTTAAGGGGTGATTAAATAACGATTAAGGGGGTGATTAAGGGGTCATTAACTAATTAAGGGGTAATTAAAGAATGAAGGGGTAATTAAGGAGTGATTAAGGGGTTAAGGGGATGATTAAAGGGTAATTAAGGAATGATTAAGTGATGATTAAGGGGTAATTAAGGAATGTTTAAGGGGTGATTAACGAACGATTAAGGGGTTATTAACTAATGATTAAGGGGTGATTAAGGGTCATTAACTAATGATTAAGGAATGATTAGGGGATGGTTAAGGGGTAATTAAGGAATGTTTAAGTGAGGATTAAGGGATAATTAAGGAATGTTTAAGGGGTGATTAACTAACGATTAAGGAATGATTAGGGGATGATTAAGGGGTAATTAGGGAATGCTTAAGGTGGTGATTAACTAACGATTAATAGGTGATTAAGGGGTGATTAAATAACGAATAATGGGTGATTAAGGGGTGATTAACTAACGATCAGTGGGTGATTAAGGGGTGATTAACTAGGGATTATTAGGGGATGATTAAGGGGTGATTTAGGGTTCATTAACTAAAGATTAAGGGGTCATTAAAAAACAATTAAGGGATGATTAAGGGGTCATTAAGTAAAGATTAAGTGATGATTAAGTGGTGAATGACCAACTCCTAACTAATTAACCAGCACTTAAGTAGTCATTAACCAGCACTTAAGTAGTGATTAACCAGCACTTAAGTAGTGACCGACACATAAGTAGTGATTAACCAGAACTGTAATGAATATTATTTTTTAGATATCATAGAACATATCATTAGGAAAGTTAAAAATTGTTCTAAAAAACATTAGTGGCTTAATTTAGGAAGGTTTTAAAATTTTGGTGTCATGAATGTTAATGTCATTATCTATGAAATTAAATACCTGTTTGGATACTACAAGTGGATGTGGCTCTGGCACAGCTGTACCTTGGGGTGAAAGCCCCGACAAGGCGTTTCTGGCCGAACCCGGGGTATCCTGGTACACGACAGTGGGCCTTGCTGCACTCCTGGCTTGACACTCTCGGGGGATATGCTTTAGATGATTGATATTTACTTCATGAAGTACTAAAATACCTTTAAGAAGATAAAAAAACAAGTTATTTAACACGTAACAAAACATTATTGACATATTCAGTGATCAGAAAACATTTTTCATGTAGAGAGACATGTTTTCTTGTGTTTACTGCTATGGAAAGGTTATTCAAACTGAGAAAGGAGCTACTTATAGTATACAACCAACATCTATGGTTAACACATCTGACTGTGTAACCATAAATGATATTCAAGATAGAATTCATGGTTTCTTAAATCTCGGTCCTCATCAAGAGATAAAGTCTATTAGCTATAGACATTTTCAATTCCCTGCCACATTATGGCATCTTGCTTGTCCATTGGCTGCTGATGAGCACTGGGTCCAAGGGAGAACATTATTTTCCCAACGGTATGATGGTGCAATGATGGAGTTATATGATGATGTTTCTAATGTACAACTTCATCAAAATGTTCGAAGTCGTAGACATGCACAAATAGTTTTTGAAGAAGCTTCATCCCAAGAAATTGAGGATGTTTTCCCTGTTGCGGAGGAGGAAAACATAGATGATCTACCAGATTTACATATAAATCATTCTTCAGATGAGGAATTTAATAATGATGGAATAGACGGAGAAGAAAATGATGATGGGGAGGGAGCTGGAGATGGGGAGGGAGCTAGAGAAGATAGGGTAGTAGTTTCTCAAAATAGAGTAGTTCAAGAACATTCTCGACCAACAATAAATCATCCACCACCCTTTGAATATTGGTCCGAAGTAATGGAACATGTACCTGAATTCGAAAACAATGTTTTGACACCTGCAATAGAGTTTCCTGGAGTTATAGTGGATAGGTTTAGTGAGTTGGACAAAACATTGTACAATGGAAGGGATTTCCCAAGTAAGGATGCGTTGAAGAGCTTCTTAAAAATATTCCATATTGGGAGGAATTGTAGATATGTAGTTGAGGCATCATGTCAAAAAAAAACATCATACGATGTGATAAATTTGATGAAGACTGTAGATTCCGGTTGAGGGTGATTCCAGACATTGCATTTGGTGGATGGAGAATTTCAAAGATTGAGGCAGCTCATTCTTGTGTTCAGCCAAACTTGACACAAGATCACACTACTTTGGATGCCGAATTTGTGTCAACTGTTATTGTTGAGATGATTAGGACCTATCAAGATGTTCTTATAGCCCTTGTGGAAGAGAGGATACTTCAAACTTTCGGTTATAACATTTCTTATAACAAGGCATGGATATCGAAACAGAAGGCAATTGTGAAGGTCTACAGTGATTGGGATGACTCGAACCGGGTGTTGCCACAATTATTAGCCCTACTGAGCCACAACAACCAAGTTGTCTACCATATAAATAATAAGGAACATGTGTTTGAAGATAATCGATTGGATCAATCTTGTGTTGAATTTCATCGGTTATTCTAGGCATTCCTCCCATGTATTTCCGCATTTTGTTTTAGTAAACAGTTCATACAAATTGATGGAACATTTATATCTGGAAAGTATGAGGGAATATTGTTGATTGTGGAAACCCAAGATGGGAACCGTTCATCACTTTCCCTTGCATTTTCAATAGTGAAGAAGAAAAACTATGAATCTTGGAGCTGGTTTTTGGCATGCATCAACAACCATTTCCCACGCATTCGAGGTGCCTGTTTGATATCTTATCGACATAGGGAAATCAGTGAGTAAATCAATGTAGATCCAGATTCATGGAGGCCCCCAAATGCATATCATCGATACTGCATTAGACACATTTCTAGTAATGTGCGCAAAACCTTCCATAATGAGGCTATGAAGAATGAAATCATGAGGCTTGGTAAGCAATGTCTTCATTGATGTTTACTATGTTAATGTATATAAAAATATAATTTCTTTGACGTGTGATCATATTTATGTAGCATATGAGCCAGATCAAGGAAGGTTTGAGGTGGGTTATGAAGAAATCCGCAAGGCTAACCAAGAAGTGTATGATTATTTGATGAATATTCCAAAAGAGAAATGGACACTAGCCTATGACTGGGGGAAGAGGTACGGACACATGAACACAAACATTGTGGAGTGTATAAATGGCGTCTTCAAGGGGCTTCGAAAGATACCAATTACTGCCCTAGTTCAAGATACATTTTATGGTTGCGTCAAGTACTTAATTGATAGATAAAAACTAGCCTCAGATGGGATTCAACAGGGGATAAATTTGGAAAAAACATTCAATGAGATAATGGAAAGAACATTGAAGAAGCTTCCGGTTATCGAGTGTGTATATTCCGTTGGTAAGAATCGGGATTTGAAGTTCCAGAGCATTGTAAACCCATCAAAGGTAACAACGGTGAAAAATTAGTGGTACTTCTAGAAGCAAAACAATGTCAGTGGGGGAAGGTTCATGCATTAAGGATTCCATGCGCAAATTCCATCGCAGCATGTGCGTCTGTGAACATATCATGGGAAGCTTATGTTGATCCCGTATACCGATTGGAGGCCATTCCTAACTATTATGTTGCGCCATGGACGCCTGTTGGGGAGTTTTGATATTTCCCAATGCCTGGAGACCAGCCCACACTGAATCCTAACATCAGTAGATTACGGCCACGGGAAGACCGAAGACCAACATGATACAAAATGAGATGGATTGAACTTAAGAACAAGGGAAAAGGTTGATATGTCATTTATGTCATCAAGAAGGGAATAACCGGAAACGATGTCCTAACATTGCTGGATCAAGTTCACACACTCAGCCACAACGATGTGTTGTATCCAACATGATCTTTTCATGTAGTCAGTTATATGTTGTTAATATCAGAGATGAAATTTTTAAGAATTGTTTCACATTTCCAATAAACAACTTCTCTCCTTCCAATAACAAAACTATATATTCAATACTTTTAAATCCTCTAATCTGAATGTAATCATAGAAAACAAAAACATTAATAAAAAAAGGTTATTTTTCACCGAAGACAAAAAATTATTAAAACAGTTATCATAAAGGATCTTTAGAAATCATACATAACCGGGATAAAATGTTTATATATATAAATGTATGACACCATATCTTGAAAAACATAATTTTCATGGTAAAAACATATGTAAAGACACGATAGATAAATTTTCTTCAAAATATGATGACATTCCATTAAATTTTTCTAAAAAAACATCACATACTGTTCATTATACCAATCATAACATTATATTAAATTTAACATTATATTTACATTTTATAGTGAAGACTAATTTCCTTTTATGGCTTCCAGATGGATGATATTCCACTCCTCACCGAGCAGCATAGGAATGTTTCTCATGATCTGATAGAGGGTCGGGATGTTCGATGAATTAGGGTGCGGCGAGCACACCATTTTCGTTACATGGCACCTCCAGCTGCTATTATACCATACTTATGTCGTGCTGGATTCTACAGCATTGTCGTTTCTGATTTCACTTACACTGATCATCCCTTTTTTGCTACCTTTTTCGAGAGATGGAAACCAGAGACTCACACATTCCTCTTGCCAGAGGGAGAGATGACTATCACCTTAGAAGATGTGGCAGTGCTACTCGGTCATCCTATTCAGGGAGATGCTGTTATTGGACCCACCAGTGGGGATTGGGCTGAGCAGGCACAGAGATTATTAGGTGTCGATATTTTGGCTGATCATACTGCTATAGATGGTGGGTCTATATTTATGCCTTATCTTGCTCTGTAGTTTGTGCATTTACCTGCTGATGCTGATGAGAAAACTATAATTTTTTATGCTCGGGCATGTATCTTACGACTTATTAGAGGTACATTGTGTTCAAATCATTCAGGTGTGAATGTGCACATGATGTATCTTAGTTTACAGCAGGGATTTGATCTGATCGGGAGATACAGTCGGGGATCTGCATGTTTGGCCTACACATATAGAGAATTATGTACGACATGCCGCTCAGATCAAACAGATCTCAGAGGATGTGTCGTCCTTATATAGTTGTGGGCATGGGAGCGCATCCTTGACCTCGCCCCTATTACTTTTCGTCAGAGGCTTCTTATAGATGTGCTACAGGATGCTCCACGTGGACGTTGGTATGATCCATCATATTTATTTGTTTCTGATTGTATTATGATTTATTATAATTAATTTCTGATTATTTATCACTTTAAATGTTGTATTTGATAGGTGTAGTCAGGAACATCGCTTGGTCGATGCTCCGACCCACAATTTGGCTGCATATCATATCATGTTGGACAATTTACTACCTGACAACGTAAGTATATATCATCATTTTTGTTCATTCTTAAAAAATTTCTCTGATGAAATTTCACATGTCATTACATATTTATTAGATGCCATACTGGAGTCTGGTTGAGGAAAAACCTACATACTGTTCTGCTGGACTTCCTGAGGTTATGGTTGTAGTGCCACTCATTCACTTTCATATTATTGAGTGGCACCAGCCCGATAGAGTTATGCGTCAGTTTTTCTGTGTTCAACTGATTCCACCTGCACCACGACAGTTACCAGTGCTTCATGGCTTGAAGCTCATAGGGAGACAACATGTCGATTGGCGACGATGACATGCCCAGTATGTTGCCATCTAGGAAAATCGAGCAGATCATCATATCACAGGTGTACGTACAATGTGATTCTACCTATCAGATCAGGTAGAGTATGAGCCATGGTATAGAATGAAGTCTATATTGTATATGACTCAGCATGGGAGAGGGATTCAGGATCTAGTAAGTCAATAACTTTCACATAATATATTTATTACGCTATTTTATAATTCATTTTGAATCTATGTACAGCATACCAGACTACTACGATTATGTCGCATGACTGATCCAGTGGAGGAGGAGGTTTCTTGTTTATCTGTGATCTATGATGCTTTGGAGGAGACAATGTTGATTTGTCGATCTATTCATGATAGTATCATCCATCCTAGACCCTAGATACATGATGTTCTTTCTCAGGAACATGATGCTCCTATCCCAGGAGATGAGGGTCCTACTCAGGAACCTGCAGCAGCAGCTGATGTTGTTCCCCAGCGACGACAATAGTGACAGAGACTGCATCCTGCTACACGTGAGCCCTCACTATTCCAGAGGCACAGGTTGGTGCTCTATCAGTCTAGCCTGACCAGTCTGGGTTTGTGTAGTAGAATGTAGCATGTGATCCATCTTTTTTGACCGGATATCCACTGTATTCACCATTTATTTATTTTCCAGGGATTTATCAGGGGTCATCTCCCATGCTGCCATCTTTCATACTGGGTCCTTCAGAGCCTATATGGTTTTTCAAGGGTATGATGAAAGCCCCTTCTACTTATGTAGTGGGAGAAAGATTTCGTGCACACGATGACATCCCTCCGACACCTCCTTCCATGCATACTATGATAAAGGATCCCATGATTGAAGTTCCAGTGCCCGAAGATCATCCCTCTCTAGGTCATCATACTCCATCCTAGCATGGAACACATCACTCTCAATATGGACGTACCATTCGCACACCACCTTGTGGGACAGATCCCCACCATAGCCACTGACATTACTTATTCATGTAAATGTTTTCTATTTATTAAAAAGAGTGCATTACTTTTACTCTAAAAGAATTTATTAAAAATTATCGACGACACATAATTTACAAGCTTTCAAAAACACCTATGTGAAACTTCATAATGGTTCATGTACATGACTTTTAATGCTTATAAAATATAAACTATAAGACCGATATGAATGAAAATTAAAATATGAATTAAACATATAGGAGATAGTTGAGAACAAAATGAATTTCATACGAAATGTAGATGATAAATAATTTAAAAGGTTTCAAAACCACCTACCTGAAACTAAAAAATGTTTCAAGTAAGTGACTTTGAATGTCCAATGCTATGAAAAACATTTAAATGAAATGATTCATTTCCCCACTAGATGTGCATGTTCCTCCAAAATTTTCTGGCTGGAGATAATCCATCTTATGTTCCACATAGCTTTATGCCTTCCATGGATTAAGGTCAAGCATTTCATCCTATTTTTTTACTTTATAGGGAAGTAAAACCTCATTCCTTTGAATATGCACATTACCATGGACATATAAAATCAGCATTTTGCAAGAAAAACAAAAAATCTAATGTTCACTGAAATACCCATTAACGTAAGAATGATACAAATAGTGTAAGTACCCAATAGCAAGCTTCCCATCCATTTTGACTGGGCTTTGTGGAATCGTTGGTGTTTTCATCTGATTAATAATTTAAATGGTTTCAAAACCACCTTCCTGAAACTCAAATTTTTTTCAAGTAAGTGAATTTGAAAGACAATAAAATATAAAATATAAGATCTATTGAAACCAAACTTAAACCATGGATTACAAATATAATAAGTAATTGAAAATAAAAACCATTTCTTAAAAATTGTTGATGAAATACAATTATAAGCTTTCAAAAAAACTTCTTTCAACTCAAAAATATTTCAGATATGAGACTTTGAAATCCTATAAAATATAAACATAAAGACTCATATAAATGAAACATAGAACATAGATTAAAAATATAAGAAGAAGTATATATGTAATTAGTTAATTCTGGTGAGGGGGAAAACAGTTAGACCCTAGAATTGTAGGATAATGAGGATGAAAAGGATACATCAACCCCCACACCCACCCCTTACACCCATTTAACCAACTTCGGTAACTGATATAGAAGTATCTTTTCAAAAAAATGAAATGTTACACCACCACAGCTTCCTACATCCATATTAACCCCCCAATTCAGTTTCATTAAATTTGGACAACCCCCATTTTTACCAAAGTCAAAGATGCACTATTAATGATGATTTAATAGTACATCTTTGACTTTGTTAAAAATTGGGGCTGTCCAAATTTAATGAAACTGAATTGGGGGGTTAATATGGATGTAGGAAGCTGTGGTGGTGTGGCATTTCATTTTCTTGAAAAGCTACTTCTATATGAGTTACCGAAGTTGGTTGAATGGGTGGAAGGGGTGGGCATGAGGGTTAATGTTTCCTTGTCATCCTCATTATCCTTCAATTCCAGGGTCTAACCACTTTCCCCATCACCCGAATTAACTAATTACTTTTCTACTACTTCTTATATGTTTAATCTATGTGCTATGTTTCATTTATACGAGTCTTTAAGTTTATATTTTATAGGCTTTCAAAGTCTCATATCTGAAATATTTTTGAGTTGCAAGAAGTGTTTTTGAAAGCTTATAATTGTATTTCATCAACAATTTTTAAGAAATAGTTTTTATTTTCAATTACTTATTATATGGTTAATCCATGTTTTAAGTTTGGTTTCAATAGATCTTATAGTTTATATTTTATAGGCTTTTAAAGTCACTTACTTGAAACATTTTTGAGTTTCAGGAAGGTGGTTTTGATACCTTTTAAATTATTAATCAGATGAAAACACCAACGTTTCCACATAGCCCAGTCAAAATTTATTGGAAGCTTGCTATTGGGTACTTACACTATTTGTATCATTCTTACGTTAAAGGGTATTTCAGTGAACATGAGATTAGTAGTTTTTCTTGCAAAATGCTGATTGTATATGTCCATGGTAATGTGCATATTAAAAGGAATGAGGTTTTACATACACATAAAGTAAACAAATGGGGTGAAGTGTTTGACACTAATCCATGGAAGGCATAAGGCCATGTGGAACTTAAGGTGGATTATCTCTAGCCGGAAAATTTTGGAGGAACATGCACATCTAGTGGGGAACTGACACATTTCATCTAATGGTTTTTCATAGAATTACACAATGAAAGTCACTTGAAGCATTTTTGAGTTTCAGGAAGGAGGTTTTGAAACCTTTTAAAATATTTATCATTGACATTTCTTAAGAAATTCATTTTTTTCAACTATCTCCTATATGTTTAATTCATATTTTAATTTTCATTCATATCGGTCTTATAGTTTAAATTTTATAATCTTTCAAAGTCACGTACTTGAACCATTATGATGTTTCACATAGGTGTTTTTGAAAGCTTGTAAATTATGTGTCATCGATAATTATTAAGAAATTCTTTCAGAGTAAAAGTAATGCACTCTTTTTAATAAATAGAAAACATTTACATGAAGAAGTAATGTCAGTGTCTATGGTGAGGCTCTGTCGGACAAGGTGGTGTGCGAATGGTACGTCCATATCGAGAGCGACGTGTTCTATGCTGGGATGGAGTATGATGACCTGGGGAGGGATGATCTTCGGGAACTGGAACATCAATCACGGGATCCTCTCTCATAGTCTGCATGAAAGGGGGTATCGGAGGGATTTCGTCATGTGCACGAGATCCTTCTCCCACTACATATGTAGAAGGGGCTGTCATCATACAATCAGGAAACCATATAGGCTGTGAAGGATCCAGTATGAAAGATGGAGGCATGGGAGATGACCCCTGATAAATACCTGGAAAATAAATATCTGCCGAATACTATGGATATCCGGTCAAAAAATATGGATCCCATGATGCATTCTGCTGAACAAACCCAGACGGGTTAGGCTGGACTGATAGAGCACCGACCTGTGCCTCTGGAACAGGTGAGGGCTCACATGCAGTAGGACGCGGTCTCCGTCGCCGTTGTCATCGATGGGGAATAGCAACAGCTGCTGCTGCAGGTTCCTAAGTAGGACCCTCATTTTTTGGGATAAGAGCATCATGTTCCTAAGCAGGAACATCATGTATCTGGGGTCTATTATGGATGATACTATCATGAATAAATCGACAAATCGACATCGTCTCCTCCAAAGCAGCATGGATCACAGATAAACTAACAACCTCCTCCTCCTCTGGATCAGTCATGCGACAAAGTCATCGTAGTCTGGTATGCTGTATAAAGATTCAAAATGAATTATAAAATAGCATAATAAATATATTATGTGAAATTTATTGACGTACCAGATCCGGAATCCCTCTCACGTGCTGATTCAGATACAATATAGACTTAATTCTATACCATGGCTCATACTCTACCTGATCTGATAGGTAGAATCACATCGTATGTAAACCTGTGATACGATGCTCTTCTCGATTGTCCCAGATGGTGACATACTGGGCATGTCTTCGTCGCCAATCAACATGTTGTCTCCCCATGAGCTTCAAGCCATGAAGCGCTGGTAACTATCGTGGTGTAGGTGGAATCAGCTGAACACAACAAAACTGACGCATAACTCTATCGGGCCAGTGCCACTCAATAATATGAAAGTGAATGAGTGGAACTATAGCCAAAACCTCATGAAGTCTAGCAGTATAGTATGTAGGTAGGTCCTGAACTAGACTCTAGTATCGAATCCAATGAATCTGTAATGACGTGTGACATTTCATTAGAGAAATTTGTTAACAAAAAATGAAAATGATGATATATACTTATGTTGTTAGGTAGTAAATTGTCCAACATGATATGATATGCATCCAAATTGTGGGTCGGAGCATCGACGAAGAAATTTCCCTGACTCCACCTATCAAATACAACATTGAAAGTGATAAATAATTTGAGATTAAATATAATAAATCATAATAAAATCAGAAAAAAAAAATAAGACAGATCATACCATCGTCCATGTGGAGCGTCCTGTAGCACATCTATTGGAAGCCTCTGAAAAATAGTAACAGGGGAGAGGACAGGGATACGCGCCCATTCCCACAACTGTATATGGATGACACATCCTCCGAGATCTGTTTGATCTGAGCAGCATGTCGTATATAATTCTCTATAAGTGTAGGCCAAACATGCAGATCCACAACTGTATCTCCCGATCTGATCAAAGTACTATAGTAAACTAAGATACATCATGTGAATATGCACACTCGAGTGATCTGAACACAATGTACCTCCTATAAGTCGAAAGATATATGCCCGAGCATAACACATGATAGTATTCTCATCAACATTAGCAGGTAAATGTGAAAGCTGAAAAGCAAACCAAGGCATAGATATGGACCCACCATCTTTAGCAGTATGATCAGCCAAAATATCGACACCTAATAATCTTTGTGCCAGCTCAGCCCAATACCAACTAGTGGGCCTAATAACTACATCTCCCCTAATATGAAGACTGAGGAGCACTGCCACATCCTCTAAGGTGATAGTCATCTCTCCCTCAGGAAAGTAGAATGTGTGAGTCTCTGGTCTCCATCTCTCAACCAAGGCAGCAAGAAGGGGATGATCAGTGTAAGTGAAATCAGAAACAACAATGCCCTAGAATCCAGTATGACGTAAGTATGGTATAATAGCAGCTGGAGGCGCCATGTGTCGAAAATGGTGTGCTCGCCGCACCCTAATCTGTCGAACATCCCAACCCTCTATCACATCACGATAAATATGCCTATGCTGCTCGGTGAGGGGTGGAATATCATCCATCTGGAAGCCAGAAAAGGAAATTATTCTTCACTATAAAATGTAAATATAATGTAAAATTTAATAGAATGTTATGATTGGTATAATGAATGATATGTGATGTTTTTTAGAAAAAGTAAAGGGAATGTCATCATATTTTGGATAACATTTATCTATCATGTCTTTAGATATGTTTTTACCATGAAAATTATGTTTTTTAAGATATGGTGTCATACATTTATATATATAAACATTTTATCCCAGTTATGTATGATTTCTGAAGATCCTTTACGATAACTGTTTTAATAATTTTTTGTCTTCGGTGAAAAATAACCCTTTTTAATAATGTTTTTGTTTTCTAAGATTACATTCATATTAGTAGATTTAAAAGTATTGAATACTGAGGTTCTTTATTGGAAGGATAGAAGTTGGTTATTGGAAATGTGAATCAATTCTTAAAAATTTCATCTCTAATATTAACAACATATAACTGACTACATGAAAAGATCATGTTGGATACAACACATCATTGTGGTTGAGTGTGTGAACTCGATCCAACATTGTTAGGATATCATTTCTAGTGATGCCCTTCTTGATGACATAGATGACATCTCAACCTTTTCCCTTGTTCTTGAGGCCAATCCATCTCATTTCATATCCTGTTGGTCTTTGGTCTTCCCCATGGTCATAATCTACTAATGTCAGGAATCAGTATGGGCTGGTCTTCAAGTATTGGTAAATATCGAAACTCCCCAACAGGCGTCCATGGTGCAACATAACAGTTAGAAATGGCCTCCAATCGTTATATTGGATGAACATAAGCTTCCCATGATACGTTCACAGACGCACATGCTGCGATGGCATGTGTGCATGGAAATATTAATGCCTGAAACTTTCCACACTGACATTGTTTTTCTTCTAGAAGTACCACTACTTTTTCACCGCTGTTACCTGTGACGGCGTTACAACGCTCTTGAACTGAAAATCCCGAGTCTTCTTGACAGAATAGACACACTAGATAACCAAAATATTCTTCAATGTTCTTGTCAATATCTTAGTGAATGTTTTTTCAAAATCTTAGCCCCTATTGAATCCCATCTGAGGCTAGGTTTTTGTCAATCAACGAAGTACTTGACAGAATGATGAAATGTCTCCTGAACTAGGGCAGTAATTGGTAAATTGCGAAGCCCCTTGAAGACACCATTTATACACTCCACAATGTTTGTGTTCATGTGTCCGTACCTATTCCCCCAGTCATAGGCCAATGCCCATTTCTCTTTTGGAATCTTCATCAAATAATCATACACTTCATGGTTAGCCATGCGGATTTCATTGTAACGCACCTCAAACTTTCGTTGATCTGGCTCATATGCTACATTAATATGATCACAGGTCATTGAAATTATATTTTTATTTACATTAAAATAGTAAACCTCAATGACAACATTTCTTACCAAGCCTCGTGATTTCATTCTTCATAGACTCATTATAGAAGGTTTTGCATATGTTACTAGCAATGTGTTTGATGTAGTATCGATGATGTGCATTTGGGGGCCTCCATGAATCAGGATCCACATTAATTTCCTCATTGATTTCCCTATGTCGATCAGATATCAAACAGACACCTCGAATGCATGTCAAATGGTTGCTAATGCATGCCAAAAACTAGCTCCAAGATTCATAGTTTTCCTTATCCACTATTGCAAATGCAAGCGGAAGTGGTGAACAGTTCCCATCTTGGGTTGCCACAATAAAAAATTCACCCTTATACTTTCCAGATAGAAATGTTCCATCAATTTTTATGAATTGTTTACTGAAACGAAATGCGGAAATACATGGGACGAATGCCCAGAATAACCGATGAAATTCATCACGAGATTGATCCAATCAAATCTCTTCAAACACATGTTCCTTCGTATTTATATGGTAGAAAACTTGGTTGTTGTGGCTCAGTATGGCTAATAATTGTGGCAACACCCAATACGAGTCATCCCAATCACCGTAGACCTTCACAATTGCCTTCTATTTTTCTATCCATGCCTTGTTATAAGAAATCTTATAACCGAAAGTTTAAAGTACCCACTCTTTCAAAAGGGCTATAAGAACATCTTGAAAGGTCCTAATCATCTCGACGATAACAGTTGACACAAATTCGGCATCCAAAGCAGTGTGATCTTGTGTCAAGTTTGGCTGAACACAAGAATGAGCTGCCTCAATCTTTGAAATTCTCCATCCACCAAATGCAATTTCTGGAATCGCCCTCATCTGGAATCTACAGTCTTCATCAAATTTATCACATCGTATGACGTATTTTTTTGACATGATGCGTCAACTACAAATCTATAATTCCTCTCAATATGAAATCTTTTTAAGAAGCTCTTCAATGCTTCCTTACTTGGAAAATCCCTTCCATTATACAATGTTTTATCCAACTCACTAAACCTATCCTCTATAACTCCAGGAAACTCTATTGCAGGTGTCAGAACATTGTTGTCAAATTCAGGTACACATTCCATTACTTCGGAAAAAGATTCAAAGGGTGGTGGATGATATATTATTGGTCGAGAATGTTCTTGAACTACTATATTTTTAAAAACTACTACCCTATCTTCTGCAGCTCCCTCCCCATCATCATTGTCTTCTCCGTCTGTTCAGTCATTATTAAATTCCTCATCTGAAGAATGATTTATATGTAAATCTGTAAGATCATCTAAGTTTTCCTTCTCCGCAACAGGGCGAACATCCTCAATTTCTTGGGTTGAAGCTTCTTCAACAAATATTTGTGCATGTCTACGACTTCGAACATTTAGATGTTGTTGTACATTAGAAACTTAAACATATAACTCCATCATTGCACCATCAGACTGTTGGGAAAATAAAGTTCCCGCTTGGACCCAGTGCTCATCAGTAGCCAATGGACAAGAAAGATGCCATAACATGGTAGGGAATTTCAAATGTCTATAACTAATAGGATTTATCTCTTGATGAGGACCGAGATTTAAGCAACCACAAATTCTATCTTGAAGATCAGTTATGGTTACACAATCAGATGTGTTAACCATAGATGTTGGCTGTATAAAATAAGAAGCTCCTTGCTCAGTTTGAATAACCTATCCATACCATTAAACATAAGAAAACATGTCTCTCTATTTGAAATTTTTTTACTGATCACTGAATATGTCAATAATGTTTTGTTACGTGTTAAATAACATTTTTTATCTTCTTAAAGTTATTTTAGTACTTCATGAAGTAAATATCAATCATCTAAAGCATATCCCCCGGGAGTGTCAAACCAAGAGTGTAGCAAGGCCCATTTTCATGTACTAGGATACCTCGGGTCAGGCCCGAAACTCCTTTTCAGGGCTTTCACCCCTAGGTATAGCTGTGTCAAAGCCACATCCATTTGTAGTATCCATACATGGATTTAATTTCTTAGATAACGACATAAACTTTCATGACACCAAAATTTTAGAACCATCCTAAATTAAGCCACTAATGTTTTGTAGAACAATTTTTAACTTCCCTAATGATTTGTTCAATGATCTCTAAAATATAAGATTAATTATTGTGGTGGTTAATCCCTACTTAAGTGTCGGTCACTACTTAAGTGCTGGTTAATCACTACTTAAGTGTTGGTTAATGACTACTTAAGTGATGGTTAATCAGTTAGTAGTCGGTCATTCCCCACTTAATCATCCCTTAATATTTATTTAATGACCCCTTAATCATACCTTAATCATTAGTTAATCACCCCTTAATCATTAGTTATTGAACCATTAATCACCCCTTAATCATCCCCTAATCATCCCAAGTTAATCACCCCTTAATCACCCATTAATCATTAGTTAATCACCCCTTAAATATTCCCTAATTACCCCTTAATCATCCCCTAATCATTCCTTAATCATTAGTTAATCATTCCTTAAATATTCCTTAATTACCCCTTAATCATCACTTAAACATTCCTTAATTACCCCCTTTACCATCCCCTAATAATTCCTTAATCATTAGTTAATGACCCCTTAATCACCCCTTAATCGTTAGTTAATCACCCCTTAATC
This sequence comes from Viscum album, assembly GCA_963277665.1. Taxonomy (NCBI): domain Eukaryota; kingdom Viridiplantae; phylum Streptophyta; class Magnoliopsida; order Santalales; family Viscaceae; genus Viscum; species Viscum album. The sequence continues at coordinate 1,044,374,639 of OY728166.1, forward strand.
ATTCGTTAATCACCCCATAAACATTCCTTAATTACCCCTTAATCATCACTTAATCATTCCTTAATTACCCCTTAATCATTCCCTTAACACCTTAATCACTCTTTAATTACCCCTTCATTCCTTAATTACCCCGTAATTAGTTAATGAACCCTTAATCACCCCCTTAATTGTTATTCAATCACCCCTTAAACATTACTTAATTACCCCTTAATCACCCCTAAAACATTCCTTAATTACCCCTTAATCATCACTTAATCATTCCTTAATTACCCATTAATCATCCCCTTAACCCCTTAATCACTCCTTAATTACCCTTTCATTCCTTAATTACCCCTTAATTAGTTAATAACCCCTTAATCACCCCCTTAGTCATTAGTTAATCACCCCTTAAACATTCCTTAATTACCCCTTAATCACCCCTTAAACATTCCTTAATTACCCCTTAACCATCCCCTAATCATTCCTTAATCATTAGTCAATGACCCCTTAATCACCCAATAATCGTTAGTTAATCACCCCTTAATCATTAGTTAATCACCCATAAAAATTCCTTAATTACCCCTTAATCACCCCTTAATCACTCCTTAATTACCCCTTAATCACTCCTTAATTACCCCTTAATCATCACTTAATCATTCCTTAATTACCCCTTAATCATCCCCATAATCGTTAATAAATAACCCTTAATCACTCCTTAATTACCCCTTAATCATCACTTACTCATTCCTTAATTACCATAATGACCCCTTTATCATCCCTTAATCATCACTTAATCACCCCTCAAACATTCCTTAATTACCCCTTAATCACCCATTAATCATCCATAGTTAATTACCCCTTTAATCATGACTTAATTATTCCTTAATCATCATTTAAGTATTCTATAATTATCTCTAAAATATTAATAAATTAATATTATCCCTAATTATCATTCATTAATAATATTATATTATACATACTTTAATCTAACATTAAATAAATTATCCCTAATCATAATTCATTAATGATATTAAATTACATATACCTAAATTGAACATTAAATATTAACTAATTAAAACATTAATAATATAACTATTTATTTATTTTCTTTAAATAACTACTACTACATACATAAATATTTAAAATTAACTAATTACAATTAAATAAATAAATAACTTTAAAATAAAAAAATTACCTCTAAATGAAGCTTTACACAATAATCTTGTACTCCTTGCGTCTCCGGACCACGAAGGAAAACTCAACTTAGAGAGAGGAGCTCTCAAAATTTTAGAGATAAGAGGGATTGGTGAGTGAGGTAGGATGGGATGGGCGGCTCCCTTTTATAGGGATTTTTTGGTGAAGGCGGCAACTGGCCTGCCGCCTTCGGCCATTTGAAACACGAAAGGCGGCTCTTCCAAAGCCGCCTTTCGCAAAAAAATTGAAATGCGGGCACTGGTCTGCCGCCATTCGTTTCCCCAAAGGCGCAAGGTGGTTTCTAGAAAACCGCCTTTGGCCCGAAAGAAACTTAATCGAAGGAGTCACATATTGTGCTTCCTTTAAGATGTAAAAAAAATATTTTTAACCTGGTGGTATTTTTAAAATTATTTTTTTTTGTAAAAATGTAAAAAAACTCAATGCCACAATTATCAATGAATCATCCTTCTGTTCAGGCCCATGGTGCAAGAAAAACCACTTGTGCATAAAAATATAGAGTTGCATGCAATAACCTCTAACTCCCTAATCTGATACCACCATCTAGATAGCCCTATTGCAACAAAAGTTGAGTAATCTGGTTCCCCCCACTAACTCAGGTCGGGTTCCCCCGTGCCTCGATCACATGTTCTCCAGGTATCATCAGCCCACATGTCTGGACTCTTTAATACAATCATTTCCTATACAATTGTAACATCTATTTCCCTTAATAATAGGCACCATAATGTTAGGTCCCCCTCATGTTACCTCACTGTGGTAGTGTTTACACCTTGTGCCATACAAAGGAACCTGCGCAGAAGGCACATAAGCCCCGATGGTGCATCTTCCCAGGAAACCATCCAACTTTCCATCTGAGAAGAGATAGTGTTGTATCCTTCACTCCTACCTATAAAACGTCTCCCTGGGTTTAATACCCACTAAGTCTTAGCTTCATGACATAAAACAACATAACAATATGTCATAGTCACACGTTGTTAAACTATATAAAAACAACCTTAGTGCATGACATTAAACCATAGCCCTACCATATGCAATAATATGCAATTACCCATGTATGACTCGAATGGGTTGACACCTAAATTCATGGGTATTCCGAATGCATAAGACACACACCATCCCTTGTTTTCACTCATTCAAGTACATAATCATCCTTACCATATGACATTAAACTACATGTACTAGTCCCATCATATGACCATAAATTATGCACTTTAACTGCAGGGGTTTTGATCCCTACCTCTAAACAGGGTATGAAAAATGTCTCCCTAAGGTCCGATCTAGACATACATGTAACACATACATGAGGTTAAATTTCGATCCCCCACTAGCACCATTGAATATGTATTTATTCCCTATAGAAGGTGGAAACTCTGAATTGTGATCATCTCCACCTGGGACACACTCAACCTCACCAACCGACCTATCCCTACAAGATATTAAACTTGTGAACAACCTATCCCTACAATGCAATAAACATATGAATAACATGTCCCCACAATTCATTAACCCTATGACCACCCTATCCCCAAAAGACTCTAAACATGTGATTGTGTCACCATAATACCTCAAACCTATGACCCCACTAGTTGAATCAGAATCCCTACCTCATGTGATGTACATTGGATGCTCAAGGTACAAAACCTCAAAATTATTATGACCCTAACACAAATTAAATTATGGAAAAAATAGGATTCCTTGGGTTATATACATAATATGAATCATAAATTACATTGTCTTGACTTCATAATATGAATACTTTATCAGTTCCCAACACCCTAATTTACATAGATGTTCGGATGTGCCCAAAACAGCTTCAACCATAGGTAGCATCCCTATCATGATAAAAGTAGTGTAACTAACTAGTATAGAACCCAATATGGTGTCAAGAATGATCTACATTAACATGATTAAAACCTACAAGGGAAACCCCAACTAGGAAAATATCTCTAAGGATGAATTCATGGAAGGGGAAACTGAAACACCATATTCACATTTTGATAAAGGAGCTGACATCATCAAACATAGTAATTGAGGCCATCCACCTTTGGAAAGTGGGTATGTAAGGCCCCCAAAGAGTACCCTAGAGGAGGTGTGACTAGTCCATGGAAGAAAAACTATTTAGGAGAGGATCAGAATAAATATAAAATCCCTACATTTGATGTGTATTCCCAGTAGAATTCATCATAAAACAACAACTATAATAAATATCCATAGTCTAATTGGGTTAGTGCGATATTACCAATGCGTTGTGAGAAATTTATCATGAATATCAAATCCACTAACAAATATCACACTGAAGAGAGTAAATTACATTTGGATAGAGGAATATAAAGAATGGTTTAATGGTCCAAGAAGGAGTTTGGTCGTTGCTCTTATACTTAAATTTCCTTGATATGGGGATGGTTTTGTAATATACGTTGATGCTTATAAAAACGTTTGGATTGCATTCTCAATCAAAATGGTAAGGTAATTACTTATGCCTCATACCAATTAAAGAATCATGATTAAAATTAAATGATCCATTTTTTAGAGTTGATAGTTGTGATCCTTGAATTAATGATTTGAAAAAAACTCTACAGAGATAATATTGATATATATACTGATCAAAAGCGCATGAAATATATATTCACGCAATAGGAGTTGAATATATGAAAAATGAGATAGCTAGAATTGATATAACATTTTGAATTCTCAACACTCTACTATATAGAGAATAAAATATGGTTGTTGATGCTAAAAGAAGAAATGATCATGTTACTCTATCCACGGTGAGGATTGAGAGAGGACCAATACTCATGTATTTATAGTGGAAGAATCTTGATGTAATAAGGGGAAGATAAAATTCCTATCTTTCCCAAATGACTGTTCAATCTTCTACTCATATGATGGTCAAATAATCCAATAATGATGATGTTGAGCTACAAAAAATATATAACGAATATTCCAAATTTGAACATTGATAAAAATGGAGTTATAAGGTTTGGAACCCAAAAATGTGTTCCAAAAAAGTCGGAATTGAAGAAGTAAATTTTCAATAATGCACATTTATCATCCTTATTTACAAATCCTCGATGTATGAAGATGTATTAATATCTAAAACAAAAATTCTAGTAAGATAACATGAAAATAAGTATTTTATAATACCTATATCGATGCTTGGCATGCTATAAAGTTATGGTTGAATAAAAAGTCCTAAAGGTATATTGTAACCGTTACCTATAAGCATACCAAAAATGTGAAAAATCACCATGGAATTCATTATAAGACTCCCCAAGACATCTAATTTTTATAATTATATTGGGGTTATAGTAGATTTCATTATGAATTTGACACATTTTATTTCCATTAAAGATTTCTTTTCTCTTTAGGAAACCTCCATGATATACATAAGGGAAATTTTGAAAATTCATGGAATACAATTATTGATTTTTTATGCTTAGGATCTATGGTTTTCCACAAGGTAATGGGTATGTATTCAGAAATAATAAGATACAGATCTAATCATTAACCCTACATAACATCTTAAAATAGGTAGCCATTCAATGTGGGCAATTCAAAATGAAGTGGATATATTGAGATATTGTTCAATGGATTTCCAATGGTGTTTGGATAAAAACCTCCCCCTGGTAGAGTTATTATATAGCCAAAATTTCTATAGTATCATTGAAATAGAACCATATGAGCCTCTATATAGTAATAGTTAGAAGACTCATTTATATTGGGATGAATTTGGAAAGACTGAGTTGATAGGTCCTGACCATGTCCATGAAATAATGGTGAATGCTCTAACTGTTCAGCACCATATGAAAGTCATTCAAAGTCGATGGAAGAGTTACAGAGATATCCATCAAAGAGATCTAGTGTTTTTTTGGGTGAAAATGTGTTCTTCAAGATATCTTCTTATAAGAGAGTAAATAGATTTTTTAATAAAGGGATGTTAATTTGTATAAACATCAGTACCTTCAAGATCCTTCATCATGTTGGGGATGTAGATTATTTCATAAAAGTTCCTCCAGATCTATCCTAGTACACATTGTCTCCATGTATCACTTTTTGTAATTTATACACTAGGCAATACATTATAACAATTCTTGGACGTCATGAAACTAGAACATGATCTCTTCTATGTGAAACAACCAGTGGAGATTCAGGGATCAAAGATATTTGATTCTATAGAGTGAGGCCTACCATCCAGTAAAATTACATTAGATGAATAAGAATTTTAAAAAGTTGTGTGGGACCCTGGGGATATTATGAGATAAAATTATCATAACTTTTTTTCCTCTATGTAATAACATTTCTAGAATCCAATTCAATATAAGGGGGTAGAATCAAGATATATATAATTATTGACCTCGTAAAATTGATGTCATGTAGGATAACTTGCATTAAATGGAACACATAATTTGAATACATCAAAACATTTTGTTTTAAGATTAATATTAAATCTTTAATAAACACTAAAATTTTTAAATACTAAAATATAATATCATTATAAGATAAATAATTAATATTAGGTAATATTTAAAATGGTTACCTTCAATAAAATCCAATTTCTTTGTTTTATAAATTTTATTTTAAAAACTATATTTCAAAATTTTGAATTTTGATTGGATAAAATAAAATCCACTTTTTAATTCCACAAATTAAAATTTACCATGTATTATTTTTTTAAATTGTTTCAGCAAATATTGATTTTCAGTAAAAAAATAGTGTTTTTATAATTTTTTTTTTGATTTTATCATTATTCAAGTGTGTCGTAGAAGTTTAAAAACCCATTTAATTATTAATATATGTATTTATGGAGTAAAATTACGAATTTTTATATATTATTTGATTTTATAAATCCAATGTCTGAAATTTTAATACAAAATTAAAATTTATTTTAATGAAAAATTGATCATCTCTTTGAGTCAAGTATTTTCATGGTGGGATTAGGTTTTGGATTTACATTAATGAATCATAAATTTTATTTATTTTATTACAAAAAATTTATAAAATGTTAATTTATTGTTTCAATAAATCTGTTTTGCAGATAATTTTTAATCATTAAAACACACCTTTCCTAAAAAGTATTTTTACACATTATGTACGCTGATATTAACATTAAATTTTCAAACCCATAGAAATTTTATGTGGTGAAGTGATTTTATAATTTCATATGAAAGGTTAAATTTTTTTTGAAAGGGTTTATATTAATTTTTCCTATTAAAATTAATTACAATGGTTGAAAATTAATTACCATGGTAAAAGTCAATTAGGGTAAAAGTTAAAAATATAAAAGAAAATTCCTTAAAATAATCAATGTTGTCTCCAAAGTGAGTGGTTAAAGTACATTTAGACCCAAATTCACGTTCCCCTCCATGTTTCTTCATTTTTAGATATTGAACCATTAATAGTAACTTTACATTATTGAAAATGCAAGGGTTTCTTCTGAAACAACCTTTCTCTTCACTTATAAAAAGCTAAAACTTTCACCACATCAAGATTCTCCTTCCCTTAAAATTTCAAATTGAAAATATTATAAATTTCTCCTCAAATAAACCTATATAAAAAATCCCCTCGTATCTATTATATATATTAATTCCTCCATTTTAGTGGGAAATCCAAATAAAACAATCTAATTTCCCAATATAAGTATTCACTTAATCATAGTGTTTCATTCATAGTTTTCACTATACTAACCTTTACTAACCAATGAATATAATGAATTTATAATCATTAGTATACTGAAAATTAATTATATTATTTGGAAAATATTTATTCAATTATTTCCATCCAATAAGAAATCAAAATAGCATTAATCAGGGATAGGTGTGGATTACTGCCTCTACAAAGTGATGTTGTTAATTTTTCATAAATTCCATTAAACGATAGTATTAAGGTTGATTGTAATGAATAAATATTTTGTAAATGTAAAAAAACTATTAAATTATCATTTAACATATTCTATCTTTCTATTCATTCATTTGGAAACTATCTCATAAATCATTTACAAGGAGGACTACCGCCTCTATAAACAACAAATTTCATTTTTCATTACCATCCATCTTGGATGGTTATAAGAATGGAATAATTTTGGATATATGATAATAATTACATTTTCATGCTTCTAAATATTTCATATTATAATTATAGAAATATATTCCCATGAGCATGAATAATTTATAAAACATTGCCTTAGGGGACATTTAACCAACAATGTAAGAAATGTTATAATGATTATATCATAAAAGATTATGAAGTTATTATATAATGGTAATATCAAAAAATATTTTTATATTTAATATGTTTTAATGGTTATAAAAGTATTTAATACTTATTGTATTTATTAATATATTACCTTTCAATCGCTACGCATGTCAAAAACTAGTTCATCACAACTTAGATTTTCACAAGATGTTTTCATGTATTTCGACTAATGAAATTGGGACTTATGTAATAACTAAAAAATAATTATTATTCTATATTGAATGATTCGGTAATGATGAAATTGGGAAAAGTTAGTGATAAATGATGCCATCTTCCTGATGTTTTTATGAAACAAACCACTAAAAATTCCAACACCTGATAATGAAAATAAACTATAATATATAAACATACTATAATATGTGGTTATAAAATTATAATAAAAATATAGTGTGATTGTATTAATGTTATGATATATGTGATTAAGATAGTTTTCTTATTATACAAGAGGATAAACTACTTTTATGGAAATCAATTTTTGTAGTAATATAATTGGACACTCAAATTAAATACTTTGAGTTATACACATTTTTCTGAATTTTCCTTCCCCCATGTTGACTATATTTTCCATTTTAAATAATTTTATCTCATTATTTATTTGGAAAGGGATTTTTTTATCAAAATCCATTTCTATGAATGGTTTTACTTCCACTTTTTTTTTTAAAAGGAGTCTTTTTGAATTGAATCATAACTATGATTTTTATAATGATAAAAACAAATTGTTTTTAAAATGATATTTAATTATATTGTTTTCATTATCCACAAATGATATATCCATAACAGACTTATGTTTTAGGTTTCATCCTATAATTTATTTTATTATGTTATTATTTTGGGTAACCGTGTTTTTGGTTTCAAATGATTTAATTCCAGGTGATATATTATACCATTTATAGGATTTATGAAACCCATTGTATTTCGATGGATTATTTATGAAAAGTGAATGATTTCAATTTGGAATTTTAAGAACCCCACTCTTTTTAATGGGGTTTTAAGATATGTTAATGATTGGTTTTAATTTGTACACATGTTTATTAATTATGATTGGCGGGGTCCAATATCTTCATAAAATTCAATGAATTATGTTTATATCTCACGTGGTAGTAAAGAATGGACACAATGAGCTTGTTCACACTTGTGTTGGCCTGATGGGTTTTATCACATTTTTAGGGGTTTACATAACAATTTTCTTCACATAGACATGGGTATAATGAGTTGTATGACACATTATTCCCTATGGTTGTAGTTGTGCCACATTTGGAATTTGTTTTTCATGTTATATCAATTTGTAAAGATGCGTTTCATTTATATAAAGTTTAATTTTTTCATTAATATAAATTATTTTTATATTATTCCACAACATTATATCATGGTCACATGTCTTATGATTATTGTTAAATATTTTAATTGACATAAAAACCGTTATGCCACCTTAATGGTCTTTTTTTGATCTTATGTTACTCTATCATGTTTTATGATATTTTATTATGTTATTTATGTATTTCTCATGAACTACAGGTTTTAGATCTGAAGAAATTATATATTGTTTCCCTTACTGAGTGTATGAGCTCACCCCTTCATGTTTCACATCCCATAAGTTATGAATATTATTATATCATTTTAGATGTTTATAAAAGGGATTATAGGAGTTCAATTAAGGGGAAATGATTTATAGTGTTGTAAAATAAGATTTTTTGTATTGATAATCTCCATGCCACTAAACTCGTGGGTACATGGGTAGTGATATTGTTTGTCAGATTCATTGTCTAAATAATGATATTATTATACAATTTATGGTATGTTTTTCTTGTATCACGTAAATATTCATATTATTCTTCCCTCAAGGGATCTTTAGGATGTTCATATTTTTACATGAAAGTCATTGGTCCTTCAACCTCTGAGTCACCTTTCAATATTTAACTTTCAAATTAAAAAATACAGCCTCATTTTTTGAGTATATTAATCTTTATCATAGTATTGGCCATTTATTTTACTTAAATAACATTTCTTCCACTCTTACCAAATGACACCTTATTATATGTTTCTAAACATTGATATTTTTATTATAATCATCATCATACTTATTCTCATCGAATGTTTCTAAAAAGAATACAATCATCCCATTATTAAAATTCATAAATTGAATAATATCCTTATATTTAATTCTTCCTTAATGAATTACATTTTGAGAATAAATATACGTGTTTATTGAACTGCATGAATTTTTCTTCAAGATCGGTTTTCGACTCATGGGACTTATTTAGATCAAAACATTTTATACCTTTTATAGCTTTAATAGTTTAATAATTTTTAGATATTCAATTTCACCTTTAAATAGACCATCTATTCATATGATAATTAAATAGGGAATTTTGAAGTTTATTTATTGTACAACCATTAATGACCACAACCATTAGAGAAAAAATATTTTGTCATAATTTATCTGGGAGAATTCTCATTAATTTCATCACCATCGTAAAAGCATCATGAATTTATCCATATCCTCCACTTAAGATTTAATTTTTTAGTTAAACATAGAATTCATCTTCATTTAATCTTCTCAAATTAAGATATCCTTAAATTGATCACAAAATGATTTTAATCATGACTCATCCACTTTTTTCCATTTTCATATACATCATGGATTTTACTCCATATTTTCTTCATTGGTATTGTCCTTGTAACTTATGTCAACTCCATCACTGAGTGGGATTAATGTAATGAATTTTATTCTCTCTCACCAACAGAAATATTCTTCTCATCCAAGGTAATATATGCTATCCTAGAATTGGGAACATTTTTACCATTCTCAGTTATATGAAGAACATCCATACTAAGTGAAAGAAGATAAGTAAATATCCTCTATCTCAACATAAATGGAATCCTTTACCATCAATCATAAGTTCTCCTTTGATTTTAATTTTATTCATTGACCCCATTGATATCTTGCTTCAAAGATTACCTCATTAAAACAAGAAAACATAGATCCATAGGAATTTACCGGATGATTGTTGATTAAATACCACTAGAATTCTTTAGAAAAATACCTCTTGATAGAACTATAACCTGTTTTGTTAGAATCTAAAATGCATCTGAAAAGTTATAAGAATAATCCTTTAAAATGTTATGTTCTAATACCAATCGATATTCCCTAAAAGATATTACACAACTCTTATGAGGGGGAGAAAAATTAGTTGTTAACCAAACACACCAATCACTTAAAGTAATCCTTTACCCTTTCTAGTTAGTGGTTATGATCAATTTTGTAGAGTCCCGACCAAAGAGACACTAAAAAAGTGCCCCGAGCTAGTTGGAAACATGGCATCAAGCGTGCCTCCCTATACACCAGAGGCTGTTTAATAGAAGTGAGTGTATAATAGGGAGACTGTAACATATGGATTAGTTATAAATACAACGGAATAAATGAGTAATAAAGGTAGTAAAAAATATTTAATAAATGAAAATTAAAATAGATATATAACCAAGCTAGTTCCCAAATAAACGTACTTTTCATGAACATGCCAATCCATAAATAAATAAAATAATCATACAACATGAAATACATAAAATTGGACTACACTAACTAAATAACAAGTAAAGTGAAACAGAAAGAGAAAAAGAAAGAAAACACAGTCCAAAGTCCTATCTTGCAACCAAAACATATGTGTCGGTACCAAATGGTGCCCTGGAAAGGGTGTGAGTAAAAATCTATAGCCACCACCAAGAGTGTGTAATTCATATTCAGTTTGAGAGTATAAAATAATGTAGTGCTCATCTACAATATTAAGTAGTGTAATAAATCAAAATCTTAGACATATAGGATCAAGTTCCCATTGAACACTCGAAATACTATACATACATCGACCTAAGATGGAACATCACTAGAAATTCAATCTGATATATATAGATATATAAGCACTATAAAAGAACCAAGGCATAAGTCCCAGGTCTCCCACTAAGGATATCATAGATGCATCATACTTTAAATAGGGGATGTCATTCCTAACGAACTAAATAAATGATTAGGTACATCATGATTAATAGTTTTAGTTGAATAATTAGGGGAATTACTCCCAACGATTATCCCTACAAGATATAATGACCATGTACACAATTTATAGAAGAATATGGTAAATTACATTTACCGTAATTACATTTTAATGATATGAGACACCTTGAAAAAAATATTCCAGAAATATGTATGGATAATTATATCCAATAAATTCAATTTGTAATGAAGAATGTCAGGTCCAAATAATCCAATGGTAATAAGGAATTCCTTGTACAACCACCTATAATAAAATTAATGAGTGACATGTCCAATAATTTCAATATATAATGATGAACATATTGTCAGATAATTGAATAACTGATTATAAGGTTCAGTTCAAACATTATTAAACCATTTAATATTCAAATTCAATGTATATCTATAATATGAACCATTAATTTAATATAAAATCCTAGGAAATTAACTATGCATTCCTAATTAAATATTGAAGGATAAGGAATACAATTGAATTGAATTATAAATTAACATTTTACAACTTAATCTGGTCTATGCTAATAGTTAAGGAACAATGGAATTTTATGTCACCATGTCCAACATCATTAACCAATAAATTCATTCCATTAAAATTCCTATTCCACTAACATGTGTCTACGAATCAAGAATTATATTTAACAGTTAAACAAGGACAAGTGTAGTTCCTTTCCATTTAATAATTAATTTTGTTCAATTTGATCACTTCTTATCTAAATGTTTAGTCTAAACACAATTAGTGATGTTTTAGGTAATTACATACAATCTTTGTCATATCGTATACGGTGTCGCACAAAATTTGTGGTTTTCATTGATGCCCAAACCTCCAAAAATGTTAACGAGTCTCATTAAAGCTCCAGGTCATAATCTATAAAATTAACTACATGTGTTTAAAGTTATAGAGGTGACACATGGAAAATATATCGAGTGAAATAAATTAGAAATTTTATAAACATTAAATTTGTTGAGGGAGAATCCGTTGACCACCAAACTCATTATTATAATGCTTCACTCATCCAATATAAGGATTTGACTTAAACTGACTCCTGAACAATTATATGAATTGAAAAATGCTCTAAATGTATGGAATAAGATCTATCATGAAGGTAACATCAAATACTATGAGATAAATGAATGAAATAATCAAGTTAAATTATAATCTTACTAAGTGTCATCATACGTGATATATAAAGTTTGATTCTGAGTTTGAACGAAGAAGAACCATGAAAGTCAATAGGTGGGGGAGAGGAGATTTTGATTGAATTATTAGAATATGAAATGAGCATGATAAAAACTAGTAGGAAGATTTAAGGTGTTTATAGTTAAAATAGTTATTTATAAACCATTAATGGGCCCAGGTTTTGGAATCATTGTTTGGAAAACAATCAGCTAACTATACAAGATCACTATCCAAACGATCCTCCATCCAGCATGTTTGCATAACATAGTTAAATAATATATTCTCTAATAATGAAACAATCCATTCTCCTCTACACCATTTCACATGTTTTATTGGTATCCTTCACACTATTAAAAAAATCGTGTTTGATAAAAAAAATAGGATTTATGGTTTAGACCGCATGATTAGTATTAACTACGAGTCAATCGCGTGCCTAGGTTGTGTTTTCCAAAACTTCTATTTTGGATCCTGAAACCACATTATTCTCCTTAAACCTCTAATACACCCTCAAGGCCTCATTGTGAATCTAGGAAAAATTATGTGTTCTAACTCTTGGAATTTCATTCTGAAGATAAAATAAAAATTCTACATGTTTACTAAATGAAAAACTACAATATTTTGAAAATTTCAACCCATCTAAAAGAAAATACGTTACAACCACCCCATATTAGAAATTATCATTCCCAATAATTATTAGTGGACAATAAAAACATCACCTAACCTTCTTGGGTTGTTAATTTCCCACTGGAACCACTTCATTTCATTTTCAATGCCAAATAATCCTCCAAACACTAATTTAATTATACAGTACTTAAGTCGCAATAATTATATCGAACAGTTGTAAAAAATAAAAAATATCAAGAACACACATACTCATTAATGTCTAACCCATGTTATGATCCCCTCATCATCTCTTTTAATATTATGATCCATGGAACTCCCCAGCAAAGGGTCCATCTTAATTGGGTCAATTTCCAATCATGGTACTACCACTATCAGAATTGTATTTTGAAACAAACCATCAAAGGTTCTATGGATGCTACCAGAATAAAATTTATTCTGAAAAAACCATGAGGATATGACTCTCAACCCTCAATTTGATCTAAAGAGTCAAATTGAAATTGACCCATCCTCATCTAGCTACATCATCATTCCTTTAAAAAGTCATGAATGTCCTTTACATCACGCTCGTTTAAACCCAATGATAATTCTGATGTGGTTCTTCATAGGCCACATACCACTGAAAATGTTAATAAATGTTGAGATACTTATTGAAAACTACATCAAAAAATGATTGGGTTTAACAAATAAAAAATCCAAAATAATATTCCAATTCCTTTATTCTAGGGCTTAGAAAGGTCCTTTCTTGCACGATCACTGAAGCCTATATCCGTATTCCAGTGATGGCTTTTGGAAAACCATTATTGGTTCAAAATAATCATCATGAAGCTTCATAATCATTGGTACACTCCCAATCCAACCTTTTTATTGGAACAATCTATCCATCCTTTGGTCCTGACTATAAATCTGGGGTATCCTCAAAATCAAACTACTTGAGTCTAAGGAGCTCATCCAAGGTAGTACATACTCCATAATTTCAAGTAAAACACCATTACATAGCCAAGACATCCACACCTCAGAACCATTGACTGAAACAAAATGTGGTATCTCACTCAGAGGTCAAATGAATTAATTGGTCATTGTCCATGTGTTTATCGAAGGCATTCATACCGAGGAATTGAAGTGTCACTCATGACAAAACACACCTATAGAGATTATGTTCAATGACCACAGTAATGAATAAAATAAGAAAAAAATTAACTAGAATTTAAAAATAAATATATAAAAACATTTCTCCATATCTTTAATTTAAAAATAAGTCCAAATAACCATCCAATACTAGTCTCAAATTCAACTAAACCTTCTTACATGGGGGTCTCGTACCAATGACTGACATCCTCCCTCCCACATTCAGAGCATCCACGTTGTTGTACCAATGAAATGACAAATAAAACATCAAATACTATGATCCATACACACTTTTACATAATAAATGGAATGGATAAGAACTCTCTCAAACCATAGAGCTTATGTAAACATCACACATCATCTCTTCCTACTTCCTAATAACAGTTCTCATTACAGATTCTGAATCAAGTACATGTTTTGGATGTGTAATTCCCAACACAAATTGTTTTTATTATGATAAATGATTTAAGTGAGATTTACATGATGATAAATATTTTGATCAGTGAATTTGAATAAAAGAATATGGAAAATGGATAAACGTCATGACCAAATTGTAGAATCATCACATATTATTTATAATTAATTTAAGAAATTAAAGAACCACCTTATGATAAATTATTTCATTATTGATGATTTTAAGATTCATGGATAATGTGTGGATTTGAAAAAATATCTATTTCATACCATTTTTGTGACGTAATAATTAATAATAGATCCCATCTATTAGTTATCCACACATGATCCATGAGTCTCAAAATTTATCCATAGGAATCTATGGGTGTTATGACTGTGGATCCTAACACTTATGCGATTCTCCTTTGATCACCCTAAGAATCACTTATAAAGGATTCTCCTTGATATATCTCTAGACTCAAGTGTGGAACGTGGATGAAGGTAACTTTGTGTTCTTGAGAATGTTCTGGGAGATGAAGATTTATGGGGATTAATAGGATTCTCTCCGGATGTTTTTTGTGCACAATACAAAATAAATTGGCTCTATTATTAAAATAATACAATTGAATTTATATACCTCTAGGGTTTGATTAAAAATTATACAAGTTCAATTTATTATTTATTTAACCCCCACAGAACCCCATATCTATAATAGTAATTCTAATATTATTACTTGTCATGTGCTAAACTCACTATGTATATTTAATATCAATTATTCAAATAACATTAGAAATATATTATATCACACCAGACCAATAATGTCTATTCTCCATTCATACACAATATTTTTTGGGCCTTAATTATTGGCTATTTATTTAATAAATAAATATCACTACATTATTTACTAATAAATAAATAAATATTATATCAACTAAATAAAAAATAAATATTTATTAAATATTCATCTCAAATAATATTCTCTTGAATTATTGTTGATGTAGTATATATGATCAATGAGACATTAATATTTATTAATCCACATATGGAAATAATATTTATTCACCTTTTTAATTAATTATTAATAATCTATTATTTAATTGATATTTAGGATATAATTAATGTGTGACCCTCTAAGACTCTTTCCCATTGGCATTAGGAAAAGTAGCCTAAAGTACAAGGATAACATCTAGCTACAAATCAAGGTACCCATAGAAAAATAAGTTAATTACACATTGAAATAATACCTAAAATGGAAACTTATTGTGTAATGTAATCCCTTAATCACTATATTTATAATGAATATGGTTCCATGATGATGCCATCTAGCTATGTTATGATGTCTATTTCTTCGACTTTTGGGAAATCATTATTTCCTATAAAACACTATGGTTGTCGACTTCTTTATGCTATACCATTTCTCTCAAAGGGACTAATATATCAACTTCTGTTAAATAACATGAGGAAAAAAATCCTTTATTACATTATTATTTAATGAAATATTACCCATGACACACCGAGCATATCCTATCTCATTGTGAGCATATGTCATAACAATTTTCATCAATACATCAGAGTAAGTGACTTATAAAACTCATTAATAATAATCATAGAGTATAAGGATCAATACACACATCTGCATATATGAACATGAAATCACACATATAAATGGTGATTTCCTACTGGAGGGTCTGGTTATCATAATATCAAACACATGATATTACCAAGGATTTATACAATGAGAAGGTTCCTCAAATTCCTATGAATATCTACCCCTAATATCCTAAATCATTTGTGTCCCCCAAATAATTTCATCTAGCAATTGAACATGTAATTAAGAATACAATAATCACACTTCTAGGTTCTCAACATAAAGGGGAAAGGTTATGACTTTTCATTGTGATAGATACTCTTAGAAAATTATCACATACTATGTTATGTATAAGGTAAATGATGACTTGATAAGGAGTTTATTAATATTCATAAAAATGAATAAAATGTTAATATAAAGAAAACAAAAATATGGTTCTGGGGAACCAACTTCAACAGAGTCCCACATTCACAAGGGACAACTACTAACAACCTTCAATCCCATGTCTCACATGTGATACTTATTATTTTACTGAGAGAGGCCTATATTAAAGGTTTCTAACACATTTTCTTCTATTTGAACTATTCTTACAGCAACTTCACCCCACTGATTAAAATACCTCAATAGTGATACTTTAGAAGTATGTGCTTTGTTAGTTGGTGTGACCTTGGACCTTTTTTAAGATCCACTACTAAAGTATTATAACAATACAATGTGATAGAGTCTTTACTACTATGTACCACATCAAGATCCAAAAGAATTTTTGTATTAAAATAAATACCTTGGTTGCCTAAAAATCTATTATATACTTGGACTCTTGTATAATCTATGAAAACTGGATACATTGAACTCATCTAGATCACAGTTCCTCCATTGAGACATATAAATATCATTTTGGTGACTTTATATCATTCTGATATATTTGAAAACATGAATCAATATAACCCCTGATTAGCATCTCCTCGTATCCTCTAAACATTGGGAATGTATTATTCTTTATTCTCAGCAACTTAATTACAACCTTAAAAATATTCTAATGTCATTCACCTATATCATCTTTATATCTACCTACTATGCTCAATGCATAAGAAACATCAATTATAGTACATAACAAGGAATACATTACTGATTTTATCACTGAATCATATGGGATATTACACATTCTCTTTTTCTACTACTACGTATGAGGATGCATTTTCATTGAAAGATGTATACCATGTAACATTGGAACCAATACCATCTTGTATTGTTCCGTACTAAATCCATTTTGTACCCAGAGAAGGTATAAAATTTGAATTAGTTCAAGAAATCTCTAGGATATATCTTGATTAATCATTATCCAAGGAATACAGGATGCCTCGCCTAATTCCGTTATGAAAATGACTTTTTTAAGCAATCCATCACATATTTTAATATTTGTATTTCATTTCCAATAAGTAATATTTCATCAAAATATACTAATAAGAAACAGACCAAATTCCCACTAATCATCTTTTAAACACAAGTATCACATTCATTCTCAATGAAACCAAATTATTTAATAGCTTCATTAAATAAAATGTTCCATGAACTAGATGTTTTCTTCCATCCAGATATGGTTATATGAAACATGAAAATGTTTTTTTCATCACCAATAGTCACAAATCCTTCTAGTTGTGTAATGTAGATATATTCTTGAAAGATTCATTATGAAAATCTATTTTCACATCCATATTCCAAATTTCATAGTCTTGGATAGATACAATAGAAAGTATAATTCTCATGGATTTAATAATGGAAATTTCTAAAAAGGTTTCCTCCTAGTGAATTCATTTATTCTATTTAAACCCTTTAGCCAACATACTTTATTTATAGTTATTTACATCACATTACATGTCTAGTTTCCTCTTGAATACCCATTTTTAGCATACTGGATTTACATCAACAAGAGCATCGACCAGAACCCAAAATTGGTTCTAATACATGAAATCCATTTCATAATTCAAGGCTTCTTTCTATCTTAAATTTTTTTGATCCATATGCTTCCTTTATTTAGGAGATAAGACCATAATTTTCTACCAATAATGAGTCAATATCTTTGGAGACTAGAAAACTATATCTCTCTAGTTACCTAATCATTCTACTTATCCTACACAGTACTTGTGTTTTATGAACTGCTTCTTCCATGGGAACCCATGAAATCTATTCATATACCAACTCTTGTGTATCCTGAGAATAAAATTGATTGAAATCAATCCAACTCCCACTATTCATTATGGGTTGTTCTCCCTCTCAAGAAATATATCTGGTATAGAAAAATTCACCTCTTTGTATAAAGGGTTGTATAGGTTGTATCAACTTATTTCCTTAGGATACCATATAAAGATACACTTTGTGACCTAAGGTTCTAGTTTGTTGAATGATAAGGCCTTAATAAATGCCTCACAACCCGATACATATGTTTGTGACAAAATATATTTCATTCCACTACATAACTAGAAGGGAATTCTATTTTATATTTTACTAGGTATTTTTTTAATGTGTATGCCTACATTTTGTAATGTGTATCTGTTTCGGTGCGGATGTGCGTCGGGTTTCTGTTCCGACGCTGTTCCGCTAGGACGCGTTCGCGCGTGCGCCTGTTGACCCGGGGGGATGGGAGCGCGGCTTGTGGCCCCGCAGTCCCGCTTTCCAAAGGCGGGTGGCATCTGTCCCTTATTCAGGGACGTCTGCTCCTTGATCGAAACCGGGATGATGGGATGTCGGCTCTTCCTTCCGTGGACGTCTCCTCAGAACTCGTCGCCTAATCTGAGTCTCCCTCATAGATTTAAGAATGTTCGTGAATCTCGTTCCCGGCGCCATATCTTCATGGACACCGGTTAATTACGCTGCTTCCGCCCAGACGCTCCAAGGAGTCCGGTCGGGGCAGCAACCTGTGGTGAGGAGACCGGGTAGCTCCGGGTGTTGGGGGCGTGTCTTAACACTGCGGCTCTGCATGTCTGCCTTCCGTCCCTAATAGGGCTTCTCGAAGGCGTGATGGCCTGAGGCATCCCGCGCTGGGTGCGGGGAACTGCATTACCTGAGGTTTTCCTCAGCTTCCCGTGTTTAGCACGGGGTATGCCGCGAGTTTAACGTCCAGCAGGGACGACATCGGACTGACCAACACGGGGAGTGGATCAGATGACAGAACCCCTTGCGGGGAACCTCCGACGCTGGGGCCAGCAGATGGGCGGCTTCCCGAGTGAAGTGGAGTGGAATGAAATGGCATGACCCCACCGGGATGTGGCGGCCCGGGTAAGGATCAGGATGGACGATGGAGTGAAGAGCTTGGACACCGTAGAGGCTTCCTACGTACCGCGCGTTAGCGCGGATCAAAGTCAACGTAGTTCGGATATACAGTTTAACGTCATGTTGGACGATGGAAAGCCGACTCACGAGGAGGTCGAGGCTGCCGGGCGGAGGATTGAACCGAACCACCTCGCACAGAGGGGGATAGAACGACCGGGTGGATCACAGTTTCACGTCATGCTGGACGCTGGTGTTTGGGGCTTACACTCTAAGGAGGCCCGTATGCAGCAAAGCTCAGTTGGAGAGGGACTTGGGCCGAAGGTGAGAGACGGCTCAATCCCTGTCATACCCTCTACTGGCTTCGGCAGTGGGGAAGTACAATAGAGATACACACGTGCAGTCTCCCACAAGGGCAGATTCATAGGTGAATCGACGCGAATGTGAACCCGGGAGGGGTCCACTGATGGACGAACCGACGTGAATACGACCGGGATGACCATGTGGTGGGCTTGAACCTCAGGTAGGCTTCCTACGTACCCTGTTTAGGAGACAGGGATCAAAGTCCACGTAGTTCATTCTGTCAGGACTTACGCACTGAGGCAACCTGAGTGCGGCAAAACTCAGTTGAAGAGGGACTTGGGCCGAGGGTGAGAGACCTCGATCCTTGTCACGCCCTCTACTGGCTTCGGCAGTGGGGAAGCACAATGGAGATACACATGTGCAGTCCCCCACAAGAAACTAGGGGTTTGTAATACCCTACCCCCGTGGGCGAAGGCCACTCCAATAAATCGTCCCTAAAGAGGGGCAATCCCGACATCCCTGCAGAGACGAGCGGGTGGGGGCCACATCCAAACCGGGGGGGACCCTGCGTGCGAGGCACGAGATCGGGTGATGCGGACGGTTTAACGTCTTGCCGGACGACGTACAGTTTAACGTCGTGTGTTGAGGACGAAGCGGACGGTTTAACATCTTGCCGGACGAAATACAGTTTAATGTCGTGTGTTGAGGACGAAGCGGACGGTTTAACGTCTTGCCGGACGAAGTACAGTTTAACGTCGTGTGTTGAGGACGATGGATGCTTGGCAGTTTAACGTCTTGCAGCGCGGACGATATGCTAGGCAGTTTAACATCGTGCAGCTTGGACGATATGCTAGGCAGCTTAACGTCGTGCAGCTTGGACGTAGTGGTTGCCACCGATGGGTCCGTGTCACTTCGCGCGAGCCTGGAGGGCCGCACGGGAAGACAACGCACGGTGCGGGCACCCGAGATGAAGATCATCGGGCACCACGTAGGCGGGTACCCTCAGGGGGTCTTAGGGGGCGACCCTGGCGGTTTGCGCGCAAAAGAGGAGTTTGGCGCGCACTACCGCGGGTCGGCGCGCAATTGGGCGGGCTGGCGCGCAATTGGGCCAGCGCTTTGCGCACGGAAGATGGGGATTGCGCACAACGGGCTTCAGATAGCGCGCGGGGGCAACGGCCCATTCTTTAACGAATGGCCACTTAGGAAGGGGGGTGCGCGCAATCGGTCTGGATTGCGCGCACCCGGGGGCGATTGCGCGCAAGAGGCTTCTTTTGCGCGTGAAGGCCTTCGGGTGGGGAGTTGGTCAAAGGAAAGAAGCCAGAGGGGTTGCACGTGAAGGCAAACCCCGGGGCTTACTTGCGCGAAATTAAAAAGGTTACCTGAAGAGCGGAATTGCGCGCGGAGGGGGTAGGATTGCGCACACGAGACACTTCAAATTCTGGCAACCCCCAAAACGTTGGGGGTCGCCTGGTATTTATAGGCAACCCGGGCGCGGAATCTCGCCGCCGGCGCTCAATTCATGGCGCGGGCGCGAAATTTCCTACGCGGGCGCGGAATCGGGGCCCCGGCGTGCAAGGGAGTCGCGCGGGCCGCGTGCGCGCAAAATTGTGCGCCGGCCCGGCGCATTGCGCGCATCCCGGGAGGAATGCGCGCCTCACTTCAACCTTGCGCGCGGGCCTCCAAAATTCCGCGCAAGGCCTCCGGGCCTTCTGAAACGTGCTTCTGACTCCAAATATGACCTCACATTCTGCATCCGGAACTTCGTTTGAGGAGTAACGGACTTTTCCGGCATCTACAAAAGCCCCCCCTCGGAATCTGATCGGCGAGAGGTCGCAACGATCGGGTTCCGAGGGAGACGCCGGAATGCCGAAGTCTTGGGTGGCGTAGGACTTTGGCGCGCAAAGTGCGTTCCGCGCGGCGCTGACCCCCGGCCTCGCCTATAAATAGGGTCCCTGGATCCCGCGTGCCGTACACAGGCCTTCCGCGCGATAAGCTTCCAGGCTCTCGTGCGCGAAATTGCCTTTCCCGGCGCGAAATTCACCCGTTTGGCGCGCAAACTCATCCGGATTTCGGCATGTTTTTGCGCGAACACCCGGTGTTTTACGCGACAGACTTCCCAATTGCGCGCCGTCCACTTGGATTGCGCGCCAACTCCCAAATTTTTTCACCATCCTCCTCCGACTCCGCACGCCTCTTCCCATAACCCGCACGACTCCCGGAGCTTCTGAGATGGCCGCGAATTAAGTGAATGGGGGGGGGGGATGCCGCCATTCGCAGAGCTGAGATGGCGGCGAACGAGGAGGTCTATGGAGCCAAGGAGATTGTTTCCAACAATCAATCCTTGTTCGATTTGCTGACGCCGACCCAGAAGACATATCCACTTTCGGACAACCTGCCACTCTGGAACTACGGCATCCTGGATGAGGTTCTGGTGTCGGGGTTCGAGTTTGATGCGCCACGGACCTGGGTGACTCGGGAGGACGATCTTCTCCGCTATAACATCAACAACAATGGGCATCCTGCCAGGGAGACCAGGCACTTAGACGTCTATGTCCTGAACCCGAGGACGCGAACCATTACCGGGAGTGAGCCTACTGCGGAGAACTCTCTAGCCCTCTACTCGAGCACATATCGCCAGAGTGTCACCGACGACACCAAGGGCTGGATGAAGGACTGGGACTTGTGGTCTGGGGGCAATTTCACCAGTGAGTGGGCCTGGGCGTTCTGGGTATGCCACACCTGCGATCACTTCGCGGAGGAACTGCGGTACATCGGCCTGTTTGAGGCAGTGTGGACGTCACAGTTCCACTTCTACCAGCAGCCTGAGCTCGGGCTGGAGCTGTTCACCCGCTGGTCCCCGGATACCAACACCTTCCATCTTCACCATGGGGAGGTCAGCATTGGCCTCTGGGACATCCACTGCATCAGAGGTATCCCGCTGGAGGGTTACCAATACGATGAGTTCCTGCCTCCGAGGAACACATGGGGCGACAGGTCACAGACTCCCATCCTGACATGGCATCTACTGGACCTGGCTTCGCAGCGGCTCGAGGTCAAGGACTTCCACAAGGACATAGCCTACAAGGAGTGGTTTGGCCAGTTCTTGGAGCATGACCCAGCGGTCAAGATGCCAGGCAGGGGGAAGCGGTGCCCGACCATGGCTCAGAGGAGCCGGAACGGGTCGTACTGGCGGGTCCTGGAGACGGGAGACTACCGCTCATGGGGGTACTGCGTCATCGAGGCCCGGGACCCAAATGTCCGGTACGCGGCGTTCCTGGCCGCCTTTCTGAGTGGGTGGCTCCTGCCAGTGCGGGACGCGAGGATGGGCGTCCGCCCGACGACACTGGTGATGGCGGGGGCCATGGCCGCCAACAAAAGATACAACCTCGGTGTCCCAGTGCTGGCTAAGCTGTACGCCATCCTGGGACGCATCTCACGAGGGGGGTCGCCACGAAGGATCTGTGGGCCCTTTCAATTCTTCCATGGCTGGGTGGCTGCTCACCTTGGTGGGTACACATTTCCAAACACCGCCATTCCTCCGGGCGACGGCCTGCGACCCTCCCTGCTGAACATCGCGGGGGTCGCTCCGATGACCCTAAGTGAGGAGGGCGTGAAGATTCAGATTGGAAATCACGCCAATTTCAACTTCAGATCATTCCCCACTCCAGTTGGCCAGATGATCGACAATGGGCAGGGGCTGCTGGAGCAGCATGAATACTTCCTAAGCATGCGGGGCGGGGTGCTCGTGGCTCGGATCGACGGGAAGGTGATCTGCGAGCCCTACGTGCCAACCCGGTTCGCCAGGCAGTTCTGGTGCCTTCAACGGATGCTGAAGAGGGTATTCACTGCTATCCGGGAGGAGACGAACCCTTGCATCCTTCGCCAGATGTGGCTAATGTTTGCCGCTTTCGGATCTGGCGATGTCATCACTCTCCCTCATACCGGGGTCGACGCAGGCTTGGCAACCGAGTACGCCGAACACTGGGCCATCGCGTACCCCGAGGGGCTTCTACGAAAGCCAGTTTGGCGGTTCGAGGTCACCCGTGCGGAGACTGGGCGTCAAGGAAGGAGGCGAGGCGCCGTTACGTGGGGGAGAACGGAGGCGCGCCAAGCAGCGGAGCCGGCGCGGGCAGGGACTTCGGCGGCGGGCACATCGCAGACTGCCGCCATGGCTTCAGCGCCTAGAGAGGGGGCACATGCGGTGGTCGGGGAGCGGCCCGGGAAGCAGATAAGGCGTCTGCTCGAACCCTCCCACGATGCAGTCTTCCCAGCACTGTGGTCGGCCTAGATGACCCTGCGGCAGTCGCTGGGGACCGAAACCATCTGGCATAAGATAACCAGAGAAGAAATCCATCTGCCAGAGGTTGGGCGCCTTCAGGTCGCCGACAGGGTGAACTTCCACCGGCAGTATGCGTATCTGACGGCCATGGACGAGTACGCGCGCCAATGTGGTCAGCGTGCGGAGCCGTCCCTTCTGGTGAAGGTGATGCTCGGTCTAGAGCCTGCTCCAGAACAGATGCCGCCGGAGGAAGATGATAGTAACGAAGAATCCGAGGAAGAGGAGGAGACGGGGGAGGATGAAGGCTCTGAGGGAAGGTCCCATCTGGGGATCCCGCGGGAGAGCGGCGAGGTGTCCGGCTCTGGCAATATTGATATCACTGAGCTTCTCGAGGTCCGCTTCTATCCCTACTCAACCTGCTTCATCCATTCTCTTATGCAGCTTCTAAACCATTTCTTCACCTTCCTCAGGAGTGCACGGATGTTGGTCAGGCATCCTCAGTAAGAGTAGGAGAGGCGCCAGCAGGACAGGGCGGGGGCCAGACACCCATCATTGAATTGACAAGCGCTGAAGGGTCCCCTGCTGCAATTGCTTCTGCGGTGGCCGGGACAACGGAAGATGACGCTCTGGATTCCCGTAAGTCTCCCTACTTTACTGTTGGTGCTTTCCGTTGACGATCCGTGACTAACCACGACATGCCCTGCGCAGTGATCTCAATACTGGAGGCTCGTCGGGCTGCCGAACCCGGGCCATCCACGAGTGGACCAGTGGCAGACATGCCGCCTGCTCCGGAACAGACTTCTCACACCGAGTCAGCCCCACCAACTGCTGATCAGGGGGCAGCGGACGCCGACGGTGCTGCCATCGAAGAGAGGTCAGGGGCTGACGAGGGTGTCAACGCCGCTGGGGCGAGAGAAGAAGGTCGCCCAGATGTTGGGGAACCTATCCACTGTGAGGAAATCACAGGGGCGGACCCCGCAGCAGACCTGCTGGCTGCCTTCCCTACCTACCGGCCTGCCGACCCCGAGGAGATGGACGACTCGGACACAGAGGTGATCGAGGAGAGCCGGATAACGCGCCACAGGGGGTGTAAGTGCATCCAGCGCTTCCTCAAGCGACCCCCATCGGAGTGGCTGGGGCGCATGGGATCGCTTCAAACCTGGCTGCGCTTCCTGTGTGCCGGGGGAGCTGATGCTCAACACCTCCATCTGACGGTCCATGATTTCATGGCCGAAAAGATGCGCGAGAGCCGCCGGCGTGCCGACATCGCACAATGTCGGGACATGTCGGAGAACACGCGGGCGCTCCTCGTGGCGGAGCAGGAAGTCCGGCGCCTCGAAGGGCAGGCGGCAGAGAAGGAGGCCTTCGTCGTAGCGTGCACTGAGCTTGTGGAGCAATTGACGGCCCAGCTGGATGACGCCCAGGTACAGCTGACGGAGGCGGGCCACCAGATGGTCACACTTCAAGTCGAGCGGGAGCGTGCACAGGCCAGGATCGGCGAGCTGCGCGCTGCGACCGCCGACGAGGAAAGGGAATGCAGAGAGCGAGAAGCAGCTCTGGAGGCCGCCAGCCAAAGGGTAGCGGCATTGGAAAGACTCATTCAGCACGCTAATCCCTAGGGGCTTTGTTTTTGCTATTCCCATAACCTTTTGCTTCCGCTACTCAATACTTCGATCCATTTGTATGAATCAATATATTTATCTGCATCTTTTGGCTTAACGTGCTCAACCACAATTCATCGTCTTGCGGGAGCATTAACCAAGCTTCAGGCATCCACAATTGGGCCTGGATTTCTAAGGAAAAGAGGGAGGTCATTCCTTGGAAAGGAAACCTCAGACCTAATCCATGTACCATCCCCCCAACTTGTTCTGACACACGAGCGGGACAACGCTAGGGGCGTTGAGATTTCATCTGAACATAGGGAAATGAGAAAGGGTGAATCGCGTGTCCCGAATTCAGAAATCCACGACGGTCGGCCTTCCAGGAAATGCCCAAGACGACAAGCGGACAATGGATCAATCGACCATACTACTGCAATAGACGGACCGAAGGTCATCATTCATGTTGCTGGAGGCGGATCACATGTCATCATCAATACCGCTTTGGGGGTTCTTTCAGACACAAGGGTGGAAATCCGGATCAAAAGGGCATGCGAAGCGTGGGGCGAAGTGATGATTTGTTCGGACAGAATCTAACACTCCCAAAATTGCACCACCGTGGGGAAAGCGTATTAGGCGGATGCACTAATCTGGCCGTGAATCACCCCAATTCTCAGACAGAACCTCTTTGATGAGGAAACTGTCGCTTCCCATCATTGAAATGGGGCATCCCGAGCTGAATCAGGGAGAATATCACAACCGCACCACTCTACCAGAAGTCAGGCCAGACGGCCGGCGACGAGGAGGGGCGGAACATAGCGATCCCTGAGGCTGGACCCGAGTTGAGATGCCCGGGCGTTCCTACGTACTCCATCAGGCTAGACATCAAGCCATACGTAGTTCTGAGAGTGCAGTTTTAACGTCATGCGGGACGTAGAACCCCGATTAGGGAGATCTTAGTTTAAAGTCGTAGAGCTCGGACCATAGGGGCAGATCTTAGTTTAAGGTCTTAGAGCTCGGACCATAGGAAACTCAAAGTACGCCACATCGTGGTCCTATCCCCTGGATATGTGAAGATGCATTGAGGGATAGTGTCAAGAGTGCCGAGATTTTGCCTGGTCAGAATGGGGGTGGAAAACGTAATGTGAATCATGCGGCCGTTCACTCAAGGACTGGGCACAGGCGTAACGACATGGGAGTACTGCCGACCGTGGCTGAAAAGCAGCATCAATATCGCACTAACCGTTGATGGAACGAGGCAGCAAACGAGCATCAACCGCTCAAGCGCAGGATTCATATCGATTTGCTGCCCGAGGCCCTTGGGGGCACCGACCTGAGTCGGTGGGAGAGCACTGAGGCATTGTATCCAGACCACTCACGGGGGTTCCACCCAGGGCGTAGGCGATGGGTCCGAATGAAGGGGAGCACGAAGCCTGAAAAGTGGAAGGAACATGACCAAGCTGAACCTGACCCTCCTGGCAATAAACCAGAGTACTCTTGACACCGGTGGACCACTGCAAGGGGTCGAGGGACGCGCCTTGAGGGTGACCCGACGGCGGCGGATTCCCCAGAGAAGGGGGAATCTCTAAGAGGTGGGGGGCTGGACCCGATGTTTCAAACATCCGGGCGTTCCTACGTATCCCATAAGGATGGGAATCAAGCCACACGTAGTTCTTGAAGCGCGGCGCAACACAATCGGGCACCAGCGCGGGGAGGGGTGCGGGTCTGGCCCTTGCACCCAAAAGAAGCGGTATTTGATATTTCTTGTTTTTCCTTAAAGGTGGATGGTTTTAAATTGTGCAGCGACATGCCTGTGATTAAGAAATCCCTGGCGTCGCCACAATAATCAAGCCATGAAAAGCATTGATAAATGGCGTGGTTATTAACCAGCGCCCAACGTGAGTGTCCCCCGAGGAGAACATCACGATGCAGTGCCATTTCTCGTCGGGCGGCCAAGACGATCACAGTTTACGGTCATGTGGTAAGACCAGGCAACACAGTTTAAGGTTGTGTGGTTCGGACCATGGAAGAATCCGCTTATTGCGGTACGGCAGACACAGCGGAGGTGGGGATACATCCCAGCCCTACCGTCACGCACAATTCCAGGGGAAGGATCCTGGGATAGGGGCCTACATATGTCTATCAACCGAGGGGCAGAGATGCTAGCATCTAGCTACGCTGGGCCCAAAAAGCGATTGTCCGGGCGACTCCTTCCTCCTCATGGGGACGAGGGTCTAGCTATACATGGCCCTTAGGGAGGACATTAGCATATATCCTTGGTGCTCAGATCGTGGGAGCCTCGAAAGACACCATTACCCTGGTTGGTCTGCCTAACGTGTAGAGGTGTACTGAAGGTCAGTATGAAGAGAGAGAGTGCCGAGATTCCATTACAACGCACATATGCGGAGTGTGATGAGGACTGCGCAACCAATGTTCAGAGCCTGAAAGAGCCGACATGGCGATCAAGGATGTTGCTGACCATATTCGCAACACAACATCTGATCGCGTCAGCCTAGGATGAGGCAAGCAAACGAGCATCAACCGCTCAAGCGCAGGATTCATATCGATTTGCGGCCCAAGACCCGCCGGTAAATCGACCCGGAGCGGTAGGAGAGCACTGAGGCATCGTATCCAAACCGCTAACGAGAATCCCTTTGAGTGAAGGCTCGAACAAGAGGAAGCGCGAGGCCTGACAAGTAACACAGTACTTGTCGGGATTGAATCTGACACTACAGGTCATAGACCGGAGTACCCAAAACATGTTATCAGATCACCGGAAAGGGTCAGAGGACTCACCTTGAGAGCAACCAAAAGACGGGGCTGGACCTGAAACACAAACGTCCAGACGGTTCTACGTATCCCATAAGGATGGGAATCAAGCCGTACGTAGTTCTTGAGAGGCAGTTTAACGCCATGCAGGATGATGAGGGGTGTGAGGTAGTCCCACACACGGAGGAGGCGTACGGCGTGGCCAGTAGACCGACGTGAATGAGGACATAATCCCCCGCTCACGCCATACGCCTCGCACAAAAAGGAGGGGAACTTGGGCTAGAGGCCCAACGCGGGATAGAGATTCCCGGGAAATGGGGCTGGGCCTGAAACATGAATGTTCAGGCGATCCTACGTATCCCATAAGGATGAGAATCAAGCCTCACGTAGTTCTTGAAGTGCAGTTTAATGTCATGTCGGACGAAAAAAAAGGGGGGAGCAGAAGGCATCCCCAAACGTGGGGGGCGTACAGCGTGGCGAGAAAACCGACGTGAATGAGGGCATAGCCCCGCGTTCACACCATATGCAGCATACCCAGAGGCACTTGGGCCAAGGGCCCAAGATGGGATGGAAATTCCCGAAGGATGGGGCTGGGCCTGAAACATGAATGTTCAGGCGGTCCTACGTATCCCATAAGGATGGGAATCGAGGCGCACGTAGTTCTTGAAGTGCAATTTAGCGTCATGCAGGACGGATGCTGAACAATTTAACGTCTTGTAGCTCGGACGTGGTGCAGTTTAGCGTCTTGCGGGATGAAGTGCAGTTTAGCGTCATGCGGGACGACGTACAGTTTAACGTCATGTTGGACGAAGATGCTTGGCAGTTTAACGTCTTGCAGCGCGGACGTGGGGCAGTTTAGCGTCATGCAGGACGAAGTGCAGTTTAACGTCATGCGGGACGACGTACAGTTTAACGTCATGTTGGACGAAGATGCTTGGCAGTTTAACGTCTTGCAGCGCGGACGTGGTGCTGTTTAGCGTCATGCAGGACGAAGTGCAGTTTAACGTCATGCGGGACGACGTACAGTTTAACGTCATGTTGGACGAAGATGCTTGGCAGTTTAATGTCTTGCAGCGCGGACATGGGGCAGTTTAGCGTCATGCAGGACGAAGTGCAGTTTAACGTCATGCGGGATGACGTGTAGTTTAACGTCATGTTGGACGAAGATGCTTGGCAGTTTAACGTCTTGCAGCGCGGACGTGGTGCAGTTTAGCGTCATGCAGGACGAAGTGCAGTCAGGCAAAGTACTGCTTGAGGAACCTAGCGTTGGTGGGAGGAGTGACACACTCACCATCCATAGTCGCTAGGGAGTACGCGCCATTGGGATAGACCTTGTGGACGACAAAAGGTCCCTCCCACTTGGGCTCCAACTTGGGTGGCTTCCTGCCGGGGATCATTGGTGCTCTTAGGGCCAGTACTAGGTCACCCTGCAGGAAGGAGCAGAGGCGAACCTTCTTATTGAAAGCTCGAGCCATTCTGCTTTGATGCCTCTCCAAGTTGTGCAAAGCGCGAAGCCTATTCTCATCCAGTGCTTCCAACTCGACTAGACGGGCTTCAGCAGCTCTTTCCGGCGCTTGCTGGTCATAGACCGCAGTGCGCAAGGACGGTAACTGGATCTCGATGGGCAGGACGGCCTCAGCTCCATACACCAGGGAATAAGGGGTCATCTGGGTGGAATTGCGAGTCGTCGTCCGATAAGCCCAGAGGGCGTTGGGGAGCTTGTCCGGCCAACTCTTCTTGTTCTGACCAACCATATTTTGTAGAATGTTAGAGAGGGTCTTGTTAAACGCCTCAATCTGTCCATTCGCCTGCGCATGATAGCGAGATGTATGGTTCGAGCGAATTTTGTACTTGGCGTACAACTTCTTCAACTCGGTTGCTCGGAAATTGGCTCCGTTATCCGTGAGGATAGCGTGAGGCACTCCAAATCGATAAATGATGTTGGAGGTCATGAAGTCAGCGATCGAACATGATTTGACCTCTCTGAGCGGAATCGCCTCTGCCCATTTGGAGAAGAAGTCTGTGGCGGTCATAATGAACCGACACTGGAAAGCCGTCGCTGGCAGGTAAGGTCCCACAACGTCCAGCCCCCAGACTGCAAAGGGCCAAGAATATCTGGTGGTATGGAGAGGCTCCGGTGGCCGATGCACAAAGTTCGCATGAACCTGGCATGCATGGCACTTCTTGGCATACTCGATGCAGTCATGGATCATGGAGGGCCAGAAGTATCCCATCCTCCGAATCTGGTGGGACAGCATCGGCCCAGTCTGATGGGCACCGCATGAACCATCATGAACCTCTTGCATGACTCGTGGGATCTCAACCCCCTGAAGGCAACGGAGGAGAACACCATCAAATCCGCGTCTATAGAGGATCTGCTCCAGGCCGGGACTGCTCTGGAGGACAAACTGCGATGCGCGGCGTCGAACTCGCTCGCGCTCGGCCCGATCCGACGGGAGGATGCCATGTTGGAGGTACTTAACCAGAGGCGTCCTCCAATTATGGGCTGTTTCGACTGCCATATATGTGGTACTCGGGGCTCCGGGCACAGGGGCAACCATGGTGAGATTACTTACCGACAGGCCGCGATCTCCCTCCGGGATAACGGGAGCGATGAGCCTGCAGTGCGTCACGCGGACGATCAGGTTGTCCTGTTCAGGCTCTGCGAGTGACACAGCAAGGCTGGAAAAATCATCTGCTCGACCGTTCTACGACCGGGGAATATGGACAATTTCTGGCCGAGAAGGGAACTGGGCCATTAGAAGGAGGGTGCACTCCACCAATGGAACAAGTTCCGGCTTCCTGACAACATAGTCGCCATTGATCTGCCTAACGACCAGCTCGGAGTCCCCTTTCACAAACAGATGAGGCACGTCGATCTCGAGAGCTAACTCGAGGCCAGTGATGAGGGCATGGTATTCCGCCTCATTGTTGGTACAGCCCTCTGACAACAGGAAAGAGTATGGCAGCACAGCTTGCTCCGGGGTAATGAAGATGATACCCAAGCCCACTCTGTTGAGATTAGGATTATCAAGTCTTCTACCGGTGGGGCTCCGGGAGGCACTGTCAAAGTGCATCTGCCAGCATGGATCGGCACGATCGACTGAGAGAACGACCTCATCAGGAAATCCTAGATCCAGTGGCTGATCCGCAGAGGTCGGGTGAGCAGCCAGAAAGACTGCCAATGCTTGCCCTTTGATGGCCTTCTGAGACACATACCTGATGTCGAACTGCTGGAGAATCACAGCCCACCGCGCTAGATGGCCAGTCAACATAGGCCGGCTCAGGATATACTTCAACGGGTCTACCCGAGAAACCAACTGTACCTCGTGGTGCTGCAAGTAGTGCCGTAATTTCTGTACGGAAAATACGAGCGCCTGGAAGCTCTTCTCGATGGGGGAATACCTAACTTCTACATCGAGGAGCATGCGACTGAGGTATTAGAGGCTATTCTCTGTTCCCTCGTTATTCTTCTGGGCGAGAAGGGCACCAAGGGACCGTTCCAGGGCAGTCACATAAAGGACCAGTGGCTTCCCGGATACAGGCGGCATCAGAACCGGAGGTTGAAGCAGGTACTGCTTGATTTCCTCGAAAGAGGTCTGACACTCTTTATCCCATACATAGGTGGCACCTTTCTTCATGAGCCGAGAAAAGGGCTTACACTTGCCGGCCAGATTTGCGATGAATCGGCGTATATAGGCTAAGTGGCCTTGGAACCCTTGCAGTTCCTGGATGTTACCTGGGGGAGGCATCTGGCTAATCACCCTGATCTTCTCTAGGTCAATCTCAATACCCCGGTACCTTACCACAAAGCCAAGAAACTTCCCGGAGGTGACCCTGAAGGCACACTTCAATGGGTTCATCTTCAAGCAGCGAGACCGGAGGAAGACGAACACTTTCTCAAGATCTTTGAGATGGTCCTGACACTGGCGCGATTTGACCACCATGTCGTCGACGTAGCATTCCACCAGTGTTCCGAGGATTGGCTTGAATATGCAGTGCATCGCCCGTTGATAGGTGGTACCTGCATTCTTCAGGCCGAAGGGCATGACCTGGTAACAAAAGATACCTTGGGGGGGCCTGAAGGTAGTGAACTCCTCATCCTCAAGGGCCATCCGGATTTGGTTGTATCCGAAGTATCCATCCATGAAGGAGAGGGCTTGGAACCCTTCCGTGGCGTCAATCAACAGCTCTGTCACCGGAAGGGGAAAATCATCCTTCGGACAGTGGCGGTTGAGATCGCGGAAGTCGATACAGACTCTGATCTGCCCGTTCTTCTTCCTGACCGGCACAATGTTGGCTAGCCATCTGGGGTACTGGACTTCCCTCACGAAGTTGGCTTTGATAAGCTTGTCAACTTCGGCCTCAACCATGGCACCGTGGAATGGGTTCACCTTCCTGGGAGGCTGCTTGAACCCACGATGGTTCGCCGGGAGACCAAGGCGGTGGATGGCTACCTGAGGATCTAGCCCCGGCATCTCGTCATAGCCCCAAGAGAACACATCACGGTGCTGTCTGAGGAATTCCACGTACTGTTGCCGCTCCTCAGAGGGCATGGCGGCACTGACCAATGTGGGTCTTGGATCTGCCTCGGTTCCCAGGTTCACCTGTACTAACTCATCGACCGTGGCGGAGACGCCCTCCTCAAAGGCTGGGGGTGCATCTTCCACGTCCTCTCCACTCGAGGAGGGATCGTCCACGGGAGAGACTGCGTTAGAAACTGCATTGGGGGTACCAGATCCTGCTGGGCCGCTGGTGTTGGCATGGGCGGTCGCGGTCACCTCATTAGGAGACTCACAGGCTGTCGAGACCATGGCTACGTCCAACCAATGGATCGGGAGGACGTAAGCGTCATCCAAACTTGCCCAGGGATCACTTCCGACAGCGACAGACTCAACCCCACCTGTCAGGATCTGCTTATCCTTGCTCTTGTAATAGTCCGCGTCCAGATAGCGGGCTTTACATGAGGCAAAAGGAGAGGCATCTCCCTGAAGCATGCCTACTCGACCATTAAGGGAGTATTTAAGGCATTGGTGGTATGATGAGGGAACCGCCGCATGATGGTGGAGCCATGGCCTGCCCATCAATGCGTTATACGCCGTGTCCTGAGAGACCACCATGAATTCGGTGTTAGTAACCAAGTCACCGAAATGGGTCTTCAAACGTATCTTGCCGACCGGAGTTTGCTCGGTGCGGTCGTACCCCTGGATCCTGAGGTCGGAGGGAATCAAGTCATCCTCAGACAACCCCAATCTCCGGAGCGTCCGAGTTGGAATCAGATTAATCCCGGACCCCGTGTCGACAAGATAGCGCCGAACTTCAAGGCCATTGAACTGGCCAGTAACATACAGTGAACGAATGTGCCCCTGTATAGGAGGGTCTTCATCCTTACCAGAGAACGAGATAACTGCCTGACATTCGGCATCCTCAATCGTTTTGGCGTGAAAGGCCTCTACAGCCGCAACCTCCATCTCAAACTGGAGGGGGATCTTCAGGGCTTCAGTGAGCGCCTCACGCATCTCAGGTGACAGGCACAGAGCCTCAAGGATGGAGAGCCTTGCTGGGATGTCGGCCAAGTGCTTCAGGAAATCATACTTTCTTGCCAAGCGCGAGCCCCTGGTTGCAGGAGGTTGCTCTGCGGTTGGAGGCATGACGGGCCTTGCCGGTTGGACCGGCGGCCGACTGGTGCTTGGCGCATCTCGCTGTTCACTGGTTGAAGCCCGAGAAGTGGTCACCGTACTGGGGCCAGGAGGCCGGGATGGACTCGTGGCAGGACGGAGCTGTTCGCGACGCGGCTGAGGCGGTTCTGCCTGGTCCCACACCACAAACAGTGGCGGAGGCGAATCTGTCATCCCCGGATGGGGGGGCTGCGCGCGCTGAGCTCGGTTTTGAGCCTGCTGCCTAGTCTTAGTGGCGTGCACAGCCTGGCTGGAGGTACCAACTGATGTGCCCCAGCGACTCCTGTTGTTACGGTTCCTCCGACGGTGGCGACGACTGGGGACACTAGGGAGGTCCACCGGGTGTTTTCAACGTCGGGAACCGAAAAGGGATTTACCAGCTCGACGATATTAACCGAAGCGTACCCAACACTGTCATCGGACGAATCATTCATCACCGGGCGGATCCGGGGAGGGATCCCCATCTCCGGGGGCATGAAATCGTCGAGAGTGCGGGATAGCGGCGGAACTGGCGGGGAGCGCTCTTCCTTCTTGCGCCACTGCCGTTTGCTCTTCTCGGAAGAGGCAGGCTGGGACGACGATGCCGAAGCAGCACCCACAGATTCTGGGGGCTTAGGCTGATTCGAGCGCGCACGGATTATTCCATTGGCGTGAATGATCGTCTTGCGGGCCATCCAGTTATTATACTTCTGGGATCCGCAGTCGGAGACCAGCTGCCATTCGTCCTCGTTGCCACTATCGTCATCTGATCCCACGAACACGCCCTCCACTTGTGCTGGAGCTGGGCCCAACCTGATTACATTTTTGTTAATCTGGTCTTGGAGCCAGTCCTTAAACATGTAGCACCGCCGGATGGTGTGCCCCAGGGCCCGATAGTAAGGGCAGTAGCGGGGGTTATCCGTGAGATGTGCCTCCTCTGGCCTCCAACACTCAGGCAGTCGCACAATCCTCTGCTCCAGGGCGCTCCGGAAATAACCGGGGACCTGATCCTCGTGAAATGAGTAAGTCAGGTATCGCGGGCCCCTGGGAGCGTGGTCTTGACGAGGGGTTGGAGGGGCCTGCCGAGGAGGTGGACCCTGATTATCTCGCCTGGGTTGTGGCGGTACATTACGCGGAGGGGCCGGCCGGTTCTGGGGCTGCCGCTGCTGGGCCGGGAACTGAGCCCGTGGAGGCGGATTCCTGTGAGGCTGTGGAGCTGGCCTCACCGGCAGTAGCTCCAACTGCCTGGGGGCCTCTATCTGGGCAACCGCAGCGGGCTCAGCCCTGGTGACTCTCCTTGCAGGGATCATAGGAGGCAGCGGGTGTGCCTGACTGGCCTATTGCAGGGCCTCCTCAAGACGTTGAGCTTTGTCTGAGAAGTCCCTGAACCCTCCGGGGTAATTCTGAGTGATCAAGGAAGGGACCAGCTCGGTCTTGACGTTCCCGACGCACATTGTCAACAACTGCTCCTGAGTCAATGGCATGTCAAGGGAATACGTGAGACCCTTCCATCGGGCGACGAAGTCCGCGACTCGCTCATCAGGCCTTTGCTTGCACTTGAAGAGGTCTGCAATACTCGTCTTCCGGGTCGTGGAACTGAACTGGTAGAGGAACTATCTACGAAGGTCCTCCCAGGTAGTTATCGACCCGACGGGGAGCTGGCTGTACCAGACAAATGCTGGCCCTTCCAGTGTCTGGACAAAGCAGCGAAGCTTAGCGGCCTCCTGCTGCGCCGGAGTTCCCAACATTGGCCCGCACCTCGAGTTGAAATGGGCCAAATGCTGTGGCGGATCTCCAGTCCCGTTGAAGGGGGAGAAAGTGGGGTTCCCGAATCCTGGAGGTGCCGGCATGTCATCCACCCATGCTGGGTATGGCTTGCCATCCGGTGGGATTGCCACTTGCTGAGTCTCCAAGGCTTCCAAGCGGGCGATGAGTGCCGCCATTGGATCGTCCGGACATGGGTTCCAGTCCTGGCGAGGATCTCTAACCACGAGCGCATTGCATGGCCCTTCAATTGGGTCATCGACCAGGTCGTCGAACTCGGCAGCTCGTGGGATGGCGGGCGGAGCGGCCCTTGGGGCAGCGGGAGGAATCCGAGCGGGGTCTCTCAGGTAGTCACACCGCTCGGGAGGGTGGGGTGAAACATACCGCGCCCTCTTGCCATAGGCAATGGCCTCTCCCCTGTCGGCAAACACGGCATAATCATGGTTGCCCGGGAGAGCCTCATCGAGGGGTGGTTGTTCCTGTCCCTGCTGTCCTGGCCTAGGATCACCGTAGTCAGGCCGCCGCTCTACAGCGCGCTCGGCGAGGAGCTGGTCAACTAGCTTCTTCTGCTCGGTGAGCTGTTGACGTAGCGTGTCCTTCTCGGGATCCTCCTCTGCCCTCTGCATGGAGGCAGATGGGTCGGCGGGTTTTATAGCCCCGCCGTGCTCTTTACCTTTGCTGACGTTTTGGCTCAACGTCAGTGCTTCAGTGGGTGTGGGGAGACCCAGGAGGTTCCTCTGGTGACGAGTAACTCTCACCGATGGATCCAACGACGGCTTGTCTTCGGGGGGAGAGCCCCCATCGAGAAGTTCCAAGTCGTTTCCCTCCCCCGACAGGTCAGCCATATTGACCGTTTCCGTCCCTGGGGTTGTACCCTCAGGGCCACCCAGCGAATCGGGCTGTCGGCGAATCGCACTGAAGCGTAGGGCAGCGTACTGCCCCCATCCACGGATATACACGTGGGGGTGGGTTCCTCGATAACCTTGAGGAGTACTTGAAAACACTCAACGCATCGTTGTTGGAGGGCCCTGTGGTGCCCAAATGACCCGGGGTGCCGAACCGCGGGGAGCGTGGCCAGGTCAATCTGACGGCACTGCTCACCAATATCCTCCAGGTGCGCCTGACTCCTGGGATATGACATTTTTAGGCGGTGAAGACGGGAGTGAGTCTCCCGGAGAGTTCGGCGGAAGCATTCGAACTCATCCGGGGTGAGCGATTCTGGTGCATCAAAGTCCGGTCATGCGACTGGCCAAAACTTCTAAGGGAAGTGGCCCTCTACAAGGACGGTCCAGAAGCTCCACGACTCAAACTCGGGACCCAGGTCTTCTTGGTCCCCTTCAGCGACTGGGAATGGACGGGGAACCGGTAGTGGTGCCGAGGCGGGCCGCTGGGCCGACGGGCTGGCCGACGGTGAATACGGCGAGCAGGCCGATTGGACTCCATATCCCGGGCTGCCCTCTGAGGGTGGCGGTGCCCCAGCTACCACATCATGATAGGACGGGCCTACGAGTGAACATCCTTCCATATCATCGGTGCTCGCCGAGGGTTCACTAGATCGTGGTTCGACCGTCGGTCCCCAGAAAAGGTCTCCGGCTTCTCCGATCGAGGCAGAAGGCGTTTCCGGAGGGGCCGGTACCAACCGCAAGCTTGATCCTTGGGGGTCTACCAGGCCTTCGCTACTCCGGATATACCTTCGGAGAGAAGAGGGGATCATATCGATCTCGCTCTCGGGGAGTACGAGGCTGACATGCCGCATTCCTACCCCAGCCCCTAACTGGCGGGATCGGGGGGAGGGCTTCGTCGCCGAATCATACTCCGCCTCTATATCAGAGAAACGAACCGGTCGGATCTCTGTCCAGAATTCCGTAACATTCCTCCCTCGACGTCGATGCCTCGCCTTCCTACCCCTGGGTGGTTCTTCGGGGCGTGGCTGATCTCTGTCCTGGCGTCCTCTGGCCACACCGGTGCTGGGGCCAAGAGGACTGGAAACCAAGGTGCGAGGAACACCGAGACAGATATCAAAGGGTACGCGGGGAGAGATGATTCCTGGCAGGCCTCCGGGCCGGGATCGGAAGGTGGGATCACCCATGCCTCTTGGATCGGCCACACAGAGTAGACCCTGCTGGTGAATAGCGCTACCGCGAGGTGGTCCACAGTGTCTATTGAATGTACCAGCAACCGGGAGAGTCAACCCAACCTGCCTTTGGGGCGGTCGGGGCCTCGATCTAGGTCGGGCATAGAAGTGCCCCTGCTCAGGATGCGCAGGGGCCTGGTGACTGGAGCCAACAGTGGCTTGGGCCAACGCGGCCGATGTTTCTAGGGCCCCAAGATGGACATCCTCTTCCGCTCACGCCCGACGTTGGCTTCGGGACAGACGAGTCGGGATCAGCGGCGCAGGCAGCTGGAGAGCCCGTTCTTCGACTTGAGAAGCCGGGCGGCGGTGCCGATGTGGCCTGGCAGGAGCCCTTACTGCGGATCCCTGGAGCGAATCTCAAATAGGGTGGTCCCGGACATCTTCCACCTCATCCGCATAGGGGAAGGAGCTGTCAGAGCGTTCCGGGGATAAACTCCCAAAGCAGTTGGACGTCGAGGTAGGCAGCGGTGCCTCCCTACGCGGCCCTCGGGGGCGGCGTCGGTGGCGAGGTGCAGCTTCCTCAAGGTCTAGGCGAGCCATGTCCCTGGTGGGGATGACTCCCTCTTCCTCATATCTCTGCACCAAGTTGTTGATCACCCTTCTCTGGATGACCTCCGAGGGGGAGAGAGGTCGTAGTTGACCCGCAGTTACGGCTGCTGGGACGGCCGTGGAACGGGCGGGACCGCACGGAGGAGCCGCGTCGGTGTTTCCCCTACCCCTGCGCCAGTGGGAGGGCGGCGATCGGGCACTGGATCGGGCGACCTGATTCCTGAAGACAGGGAGAAGAACCCATTAATACTGACAGGAAAAGAAATCGACAATCGATCATTAGTGCCACGACGCCTTCCATGGGGGGAACCCAGGCCATCGACGTCGTGAGACGGAATGCCCGATTTCCCTTCCCCATCCCTTGGCGGGTTCCGTGCCCTGGTGCTGAATGCTCGGTCGAGCAACATGCTAGTCTTCCAACACCTCTGAAAGCTATCGGTCTTCGTATTGAGGAGAAGAGATTCACGCCGGGTTCACCATTTTCTGTTTCGGTGCGGATGTGCGTCGGGTTTCTGTTCCGACGCTGTTCCGCCAGGATGCGTTCGCGCGTGCGCCCATCGAACCGAGGGGATGGGAGCGCGGCTTGTGGCCCCGCAGTCCCGCTTTCCAAAGGCGGGCGGCATACGTCCCTTATTCAGGGACGTCTGCTCCTTGATCGAAACTAGGATGATGGGATGTCAGCTCTTCCTTCCGTGGACGTCTCCTCGGAACTCGTCGCCTAATACGGGTCTCCCTCATAGATTTAAGAATGTTCGTGAATCTCGTTCCTGGCGCCATATCTTCATGGACACCGGTTAATTACGCTGCTTCCGCCCAGACGCTCCAAGGAGTCCGTTCGGGGCAGCAACCTGCGGTTAGGAGACCGGGTAGCTCCGGGTGTTGGGGGTGTGTCTTAACACTGTAGCTCTGCATGTCTGCCTTCCGTTAGGGCTTCTCGAAGGCGTGATGGCCTGACGCATCCCGCGCTGGGTGCGGGGAACTGCGTTACCTGAGGTTTTCCTCAGATTCCCGTGTTTAGCATGGGGTATGCCGCGAGTTTAACGTCCAGCAGGGACGGCATCAGACTGACCAACACGGGGAGTGGATCTGATGACAGATCCCCTTGCGGGGAACCTCCGACGCTAGGGCCAGCACATGGGCGGCTTCCCGAGTGAAGTGGAGTGGAATGAAATGGCATGACCCCACCGGGATGTGGCGGCCCAGGTAATGATCAGGATGGACGATGGAGTGAAGAGCTTGGACCTTGTAGAGGCTTCCTACGTACCACGCTTTAGCGCGGATCAAATTCAACGTAGTTCGGATATACAGTTTAACGTCATGTTGGACGATGGCAAGCCGACTCACGAGGAGGTCGAGGCTGCCGGGCGGAGGATTGAACCGAACCACCTCGCACAGAGGGGGATGGAACGGCCGGGTGGATCACAGTTTCACATCATGCTGGACGCTGGTGTTTGGTTCTTACACTCTAAGGAAGCCCGTATGCGGCAAAGCTCAGTTGGAGAGGGACTTGGGCCGAAGGTGAGAGACGCCTCGATCCCTGTCACGCCCTATACTGGCTTCGGCAGTGGGGAAGCACAATGGAGATACACACGTGCAGTCTCCCACAAGGGCGGATTCATAGGTGAATCGGCGCGAATGTGAACCCGGGAGGGGTCCACTGATGGACGAACCGACGTGAATACGACCGGGACGACCAGGTGGTGGGCTTGAACCTCAGGGAGGCTTCCTACGTACCCTGTTTAGGAGACAGGGATCAAAGTCCATGTAGTTCATTCTGTCCGGACTTACGAACTGAGTCAACCTGAGTGAGGCAAAGCTCATTTGAAGAGGGACTTGGGCCGAGGGTGAGAGACCTCGATCCCTGTCACGCCCTCTACTGGCTTCGGTAGTGGGGAAGCACAATGAAGATACACATGTGCAGTCCCCCACAAGAAACTAGGGGTTTGTAATACCCTGCCCCCGTGGGCGAAGGCCACTCCAATAAATCGTCCCTAAAGAGGGGCAATCCCGACATCCCTGCAGAGACGAGCGGGTGGGGGCCACATCCAAACAGGGGGGGACCCTGCGTGCGAGGCACGGGATCGGGTGATGCGGACGGTTTAACGTCTTTCCGGACGAAGTACAGTTTAATGCCGTGTGTTGAGGACGAAGCGGACGGTTTAACGTCTTGCCGGACGAAGTACAGTTTAACGTTGTGTGTTGAGGATGAAGCGGACGGTTTAATGTC
This sequence comes from Viscum album, assembly GCA_963277665.1. NCBI lineage: Eukaryota > Viridiplantae > Streptophyta > Magnoliopsida > Santalales > Viscaceae > Viscum > Viscum album. The sequence continues at coordinate 1,044,415,575 of OY728166.1, forward strand.
TTGCCGGACGAAGTACAGTTTAACGTCGTGTGTTGAGGACGATGGATGCTTGGCAGTTTAACGTCTTGCAGCGCGGACGATATGCTAGGCAGTTTAACGTCGTGCAGCTTGGACGATATGCTAGGCAGTTTAACGTCGTCCACCTTGGACGTAGTGGTTGCCGCTGATGGGTCCGTGTCACTTCGCGCGAGCCTGGAGGGCCGCACGGGAAGACAACGCACGGTGCGGGCACCCGGGATGAAGATCATCGGGCGCCATGCAGGCAGGTACCCTCAGGGGGTCAAAGGGGGCGACCCTGGCGGTTTGCGCGCAAAAGAGGAGCTTGGCGCGCAATACCGCGGGTCGGCGCGCAATTAGGCGGGCTGACGCGCAATTGGGCCAGCGCTTTGCACACGGAAGATGGGGATTGCGCACAACGGGCTTCGGATAGCGCGCGGGGGCAACGACCCATTCTTTAACGAATGGCCACTTAGGAAGGGGGTGCGCGCAATCGGTCTGGATTGCGCGCACCCGGGGGGCGATTGCGCGCAAGAGGCTTCTTTTGCGCGCGAAGGCCTTTGGGTGAGGAGTTGGTCAAAGGAAAGAAGCCAGAGGGGTGCGCGCGAAGGCGAACCCCGGGGCTTACTTGAGCGCAATTAAAAAGGTTACCTGAAGAGCGGCATTGCGCGCGGAGGGGGTAGGATTGCACGCACGAGACCCTTCGAATTTTGGCAACCCCCAAAACGTTGGGGGTCGCCTTGTATTTATAGGCAACCCGGGCGCGGAATCTGGCCGCCGGCGCGCAATTCATGGCACGGGCGCGAAATTTCCTACGCGGGCGCGGAATCGGGGCCCCGGCGCGCAAGGGAGTCGCGTGGGCCGCATACGCGCAAAATTGCGCACCGGCCCGACACATTGCGCGCATCCCGGGAGGATTGCACGCCTCACTTTAACCTTGCGCGCGGGCCTCCAAAATTCCGCGCAAGGCCTCCGGGCCTTCCGAAACGTGCTTCTGACTCCAAATATGACCTCTCTTTCCGCATCCGAAACTTCGTTTGAGGAGTAAAGGACTTTTCTGGCATCTACAGTATCCCCAAAAGGATAATTGAAGATCATCATGACTCTTCATTGATCATACAATGTCTAACAAGGTACAATTCCTCCTTTTACTAACACCATTCCACTATGGTGTGTAAGGTGGGGTGAGTTGATATAAAATCCCAAACTCCAATAGATGATGAGAAACTCTTGTTTATATTATTCACCACTTTTATTTGATTGAATCTTATTTATCTTTATTTTTTGATTTTTTTGGCAAAATCCTCATTTATTGATCAATATCTACTTTATTATTGAATTCATTGAATTTCTCCAAGGGCTCAGACTTATATCTCATCATGTAGACATGGCCATATCTACTCAAGTAATAAATAAATGTTATTAAGTAAGGATACCTGCCTCTGGCTACTACAGGAAATGGTCCACACAATTCTTTGTGTACCAATCCCAAAATATTTTTTTCTCTATTAACTTGACCACTAAACGGCGGTTTGCTTATTTTTCATTATAAACAAAAATGAAATATTTCAAGTGGTTTTAGATAAAATGATTCTAACTAAAAATATTGATAGATCTTTTTCAAATTCTCTATGCTAATAAGAACATGTTAGTGATGACATAGCTAAGTGTTATATGATTCACCATAACATGACTCACTATCCATTTCCAATACCTATTTTTCATAATTTAATACATAAATTCAATTATTTAAATGGTCCATACAATAATATATTTCATATTAATAAAAGAAACAACATTTATTTCAAAATTTTAAAATAAAAACTTATGCATCTAGGAATGATACAAAAATCATATTCTTGGTAACAATTGGTACATAATAATGATCCCTTAAAACTATAATTGTTCATGTAATAAGTGAAGTGTGGTAGTATCCAATTGCTAGAGTAGCTAGCCTCACACCATTGGAGGATTTCAAATTCACCTCTCATATATAAATCTTTCAAAATTCACTCAGTTCCTAGATATAGGAATGAGCACTGCAAGCAGTATATAATACCCAATGTGTATATATTAAAATATTAAATTTCATAATGAATGCACATTTATCTTCCCCTTTCTTATGGGTGTAGTTATTCTTCCAATGGCCTTTCTTTCCACGTGAAAAATGTAATTCTTTCTTTTCCTTACCCAACCTACGAATCTTCCTCTTCTTTTGAGAATGATGATTAGGAGATGTAGAATTTTCATTAGTTTTGGTTCTCATTACCTTGTTATTTATTTTATTATTAACCATAAAAACTATGGGTTTGTCATGCCCCATGTCTATATACACTTGGAGAGTCAAACCAAGAAGTTCTGAAAGACTCTTCTCATTATTTCTCATGTTATAATTAATAATTATACTAGATAATGTATTGGGTAGTGAGGAAAGCATGAGATTGGTTTACAACTCATCCAAGAATTTAATCCCAAAGATGTCTGAGCATTCAATGTAGCCAATAATATTGACTGCATGAGGTATAGATGGACCTAACACTGTTATGTAATTTTTAAGTATAGAATTAGAGATATCATATCTCTCTTTTCTCACCCTCTATTGATAGAGATCCCAAAGTCCATAAATCATGTTGTACATGTCCATTTCCTTATATAACTTCAAAATATCATTGTTCATGGATGATAGCATGAAACACAAAACATTATTAGAATCATTAAAATGTTACTTATAGAGAGTCAGCTCTTCTTCCTTGGCCCTATTACTAGGAGAATCATGAATAGATTTTCCTACACATATAATTTACTTTTATGGTGTAGGATAAAATGTAAGCCCCTTTTCCACTCATTTAAATTTATCCCGTTGAGAAGATTAGCCTTCTTAATTTTGAAACACAGTTAAAATTTTGAACTCATTATTATTACTCTTTCTACAAATGAGATGATAATAGATTATAACTTCAATTGATAAAATATATAAAAATAAATACATATTATATTAAGTAATCTCCCAAAATTTCTCGAAACCCTATAACCCTCACAATTGGATTCCAAATAACCTGTTGGAAATTCTTGTGGAAATGATCTAAATTCCCAATCTCATCACCCTAACGTTTCATGGTCAAGAAATTTTAATTTCTTTAGGTTGTAAAACCAAATTTCAACTGCATTAAATCATATTTCCTTGATCACTTGAGTGGACCACCCAATCCTAAAATCCTAAAATTGTATTTCCTCATCCATTTATTCTCAATCAAACCATGCCCTACTTTAGAAGTCAACCCTTGATGTGTACTAAGTTATGTCAACCAAAATATTCCTGTTACAATTCTTCGATAATTGAAAGAACCCCAAATTTGGATGGTCAATAACATTGAACTATGGTTCATTTTTAACTGAATTAGTTTAAGGCTATGCTGACTTAATTTATATAATTGATGGAATTTAACTTTTATGCATAAATTTTTAATTTATTATCATTTTTAAAACCTTGTTAATATTAAGTGGATTTACATAAGTGATTAACCATGTCTTACTAAATATTTATGCATTATCAAATTTATTTTAGTTTTATCTTGTTTGATTATTAATTAATTAATTCTTGTGATTAGGGAAAAACAAACATAATTAAATAACCATGAAACTTAACAAAAATAAAACAATAAAGTGTTGTGATCATGAGAATTTACTAATTAATAATTTATCCAACAAATGATGAACTACCTATTGACATAGGGGAAAAATACCATGAACCATTTACACATTGTGTTATAGCTTTCCACATACCCAGCTATGTATCTATCTTGGTTTGGTTTCACATCAACTCCAAACATGGACATCTACCACTATCTTGAGAGCACCATCCATTACATTTGGTTTTACACACATGCATGTGATGGAACTAAAGGGTTTTTAAGGGGTTTAGATAAACGAAACCATGGACATGCATAACATTAGATAAAGAGTTGAGAAATGAAAAATATGATGAATATTTAATTTAATAAAAAATTTAATGAATCCAATCATATAGAATGGTTTGTTCCAAGCTCATTATCATCCACATGCATTCATCAAATTATGTATTTAAGAAAATTAAAATTCAACTATAATGATTCCTACTTAAGATAATTCACACTTGAATCAACTAATTATCCTCTTTAATTAATCAATTATTTTATCCAAATTCTCATCCAAAATTACTTGAGATTATCATCTATCATAATTTTAAAATAATGAAATAACATTTTAAAAAATTAACTTGGTGAAAAATGTACCTTTGTACCAACACGGTGAGTACCCGTTCGAAATATCCAACATTTATTATACTCATATACTATTATCTCTTGTGATAAGTGGTCCAAATGACTTATCACATAATTTCATGGTGTGTACTATCAACTTAATGACCACATAGAACAAATGGTATTTTTGTAACATGTTATGCTTCAATAGGCATCGAGTAATAATTGTAATATGACTAATACAGGTCATGTAGATCTGAATATTATGAAAATTTTAATTATACATTTATATATATATGACCTATCACAAGCTGTGTACTATCATCTTAATCACCACTTGGAAGATATATAGATATTTTTTTCATAGTATATTAGATTAATTTTCAATTCTATATAATTTGGTTAATGTACACAGTATGTACATTAGAGTTGCACGACATGTATTTTTCTCATAGTTTAACTATGGAACACACCTAGGGAATCAATGTGTTACCATGGAATGAAAAATGTTGGAGTACAGGGTGGGTAAATGGGCCATATATCATGTGGTCTCTAAGTTAGATGGACACCAGTAATATAGGCCATATAATAGAATACTTGGACCATTTATGACTAAGGGACTACATATTGTATACTAATGTTATACGTCGTGTACTCTGGTGACTGTGTGCTAGGATTTCCTAGTCAATATGAAGATTAAAATAAAATTCACCACATGTAATAAATTCACATGCCTTTAATTAATTCTGAATTAATTAAAGGTACATTATACACTAGTACATAGTGTGTTCCTCCAGGTTACATGGATTGTACGCTTTTTTGTATCTATCCATACTCTTCATCACCTCCAGATAACTTCTTTGAATTTATTTTATTCATAAAATTAATTGAATTGAGTAATGTTTTGAGAAATGAATAGTAATAAAGTAGATCTCGCAAACAGATTATAGAACATTTAAACTAGAATTGAGAACTAATTAAAAATGCACAAATCAATCAGTAACCTTTAAATAAGTATTAATAATTATATGATTCCTCTATGATACCACTTGTAGGATCTAGGTGCACCGATATCATGAGATAGGTCATGCCCAACTCATATTTATTTCATGATCGATGATTAATCCATGTTTTATATGATGATAAATGATGTGATCATTGAAAATGATTCAATGAATATAGATAATGGATAAACACAAAAACACAGGTATAAGATCATTATATATTATTTGTTACTAATTTAATCATTTAATGAATTACCTTTCAAAAAACTCATTCTTAATTTATGGATTTGACAATAGATCGACATCATTTCTTTATTTCATTATCGGAATCAAGAATATATCCCCTCTAGTGGTGACCTACATGCATTCCATGAATCTCTAAATTTCACCATAGGAATCTATAGGTTCTAGCACAACAGATCCAAATGTTTTCCTAGTTAACTAATGATATCCTAGAGAATCAATTCCAAAGGGTTGTCCTTGATCTATCTCTAGACTCGAGGGTGGAAGGTTGATGAATATCACTCTCCATTCATGAGATCATTCTATCTGAGGGATATCTCTAGGGCTTGAGAGGATTAACTTCTAATGTTAGCATGCACAACACAAAATAAATTGGATCTATTAATAAAATAATATAATTGGGTTTATATACCTCTAGGGTTAGAATAAATAATTTCAAAAGTTCCCTTTATTATTTGTTTAATCTATGTAGAATCCGAACCTAACAATAAAAATAATATTATTATTTAATGACATGTGATAAAGTAGCTAATTAAATTAAATATTATTTATTAAAATTATATTCAATATATATTATTTTCCACTAGATCATTACATTTTTTCTTCTATTACATCAAAATATTTATTAATCCTAGAATAATAACTAATTTTTTAACAAATAAATATCCCTATATTATTTTTAAATAAATAAATAATTTTTATATCCAGTAAATGAAAAACAAATATTTCTTAAATATTATCCTTAAAAAATATTCTCTCAAATAATTGATGATGGAATATAAGGAATAAAAAAATTAATAATTATTAAACAACATTCAGGAATAATATTTATTCAACTTCTTATATAATAAACAATGATATATTATTTAACTAAGATTCTCGATACACTTTGTGTGAGATCCTATATGCCTCATTCTCAGTGGCATTAGTCAAAGAAAACTAAAGTCTAAGTCTAGGGTCTAGTAACACACTAATACACCCATGGAGAAATAATTTACTTCCATAATGACATAATACAAAATAAAGACACCTAATATGTAATTTAATCCCTTTATCATGATATCACTAATCAAGTGAGTTAAATATTGATTCCATCATCCTATGCGGATGATGTCTCTTTCACTGACTTTTTGGAAATCAAACATTCCTATAAAACAACATGTCGGTGTATTTACATACGTTATATCACTTCCATCAAAGGGAACGAGAGATCATGTTTTATTAAATTACAAAAGTAAAAAAACCATTTCACATATTCTACATTAATGAAATATTACTGTTGATGCACCCAATGTATCCTACCTCACTGCAAACATATGTCATCTCGGTCTTTATTAATACAAAAAAATATAAAACATATAACACTGAATAATAATAATCTTAAATTATATGGATCAATACACATATCCACATAATGGTCAACCAATGACACATTATTGTTGATCTCCCACTAGCGGTTGTCGTTCTTATAATATTCTACATTGAATATTACTAAGGGCTTACACAAGGATAAAGTAACTCAAATTCCTATGAGTATCTAGCCTTGATATCCTGAATCATTTGTATACCCTAAAATATTTCATTCGTCTAAATAACATATATTTTGGAATACTATCATGGATGTTATAGTTTCCGATCAGGGAAGGGAACTGCTGTGAACTTTCAGTGCGACATTAACTTTTAGGAAATTATCACATACTATGTTACATAGAAGAATAATTATGTTGTGATAAGTATTTTATTAATATTAAAAATAATGAATACATGTAATCAAAAAGTACACAGACATTGGTTCTAGGTAACCGACTCCAACACTCATGCCATTCGTCTTGTTTTAACTAACGACAACCATCACCACCCTCAATCAACCAAAGGTGTACTCCCCATCTAATAGATTACTTTATATCATTCCATTAGGGCATCATCCAATGAGTTCCTAAATCAAAAAATAAGAATTTATTTAGGTTATATTGTCATATAATGAACATTATCCTCAATATACCAGGACAATGTCAAGATATGGGCTATGATCTCCTTTAACTAGGAGTTTGCTAATATTTCCTTAATAGGTGAACATAAATCTCTATCCATGCCATTATCACATAAAAATTGTTTTCAAATTCATTTTAATAACTCATAAAAACCCACATCCTAAACATTTGTGTCAATGCTCAATAATAGTTCAACCATCTAATATAACCCAATTTAAATCGAACTTAACCCTCCTAATAGGGGGATTTCCTTTCATTTACGTAATCCTTCAGGGAAACATGCCTACATTCATCACATTTTAAATAAAAAATACTTGGACTATACCTAGCCTCTCATCAATGTTCATTATCTATAGATTATTGAACGCAACCATTATGAACTAAATTCTTCATATGCAATGGGTGTACATCCTAAACCACCAGATTCAAAGCCTTACTCATGCTTCATCATGTCATCCATCGTTGAGGAAAAGCTAACCAAGATAAATAGAACATTAGTTTAAAAAATTCAGTATCTCAATTTTATGTCCTCTTTAATCTTGGTAACCTCAATTGTGATATGATTTATTGAATGACCACCAACATCATGGTGTGATTTCATAATTTAAAAAGTTAATGGAGAAACCACTAGTCAATAGGACCAGGATACCGAAAAGTCGTACAAAATGAATCCAATATCATTTCCCAATACTCATAATGCTTCCTCAAAAAATTTATGGGCTCACTATTCCAAAATATATAAACCCCAAGAACCTCCCTTGCATAGTCTCTAGACCAGTATACGGCCTATATTTATTCCTAAAAGGTATAATAAAACATCACAACAACCTCTCTTGTAGGTTTCCATCGGTTATATAAAATATGGATGGCCTACTATGGTCTGAGTAAAATCTAAGGGCCTCTTGATATTTCACCCTTCCCCACTAATCAATACTCAAAAGAAGGACACTCGGTTTTTCCACCTAGTTATAATGTATCCCACAGGAGAATCATCTCCCACTTAAGGGAATCTGTTACACATCATCTAATGTGCCTTTAAATTATCCCGAAATAGATAAAATTGGAATCATATATGGATATATTTTACCTAAAAGGGTGAAACATGTCAACATAGATGTAATGATGTCACCTACAAATCATCAGGTAACCATACCTTAATTATCACTTAGCATCCTTTTAATAAACTCCTCCCTGTAAGGTTATGATATGAACATAAAAAAGATAAGGATATGTCACTCACTAAGTGAAATTATATGGTAACACCCTTTGAGGTTCAACATAATAGATAACCACCTACCTCATGTGTTGTCTCATCATTATCCAACAGTCCTACCCAAATCAACTGGTCAAACAAAAAACACATACCATGCATAGTACCTCATCTAAAAAATCATCGTTCTTTTAAATTACATAAGTGCTACATAAACTGGGATAGCCTGTAATTAAAACATAAGGAATTATATTTTAAACTAGATTAATCCCAAAATGTACAACAGGCTCTACTTATTAACCTTTAGGTACAAGTAATGAAATAATTCCATTGAATCCTATGGGCAACGTTAACATCCCCATTCAGAAAAACACTCAAGGAAACATTTAAAAGTGACCCCTACACAAGGGACATGCTATAAACACCTCTAAATGGTTTCATTTTAAGGTAATTATATGATTATTATCTATTACAGCATTTGAGGAAGCTTATATATAAGGGATATCAATTACCAGTTGTAAGGGAAAACATTTTTAAAACTATACAAGACCATTATTTAGCTATCGTCATATAGTCTTATAGGAAAATCATATCACAATTTCCTTTTAACTACCATTTCCCTAAGTTCTCACAACTAGTCTAGGTAAAACAAATCATATTTTAATCTATTGAGGAAAACATCATTTAGGTTGTAATTGGGATTTTTAATAAAGAAAGCCTCATAAAAAATAAAATCAAAAACTGCTAGAAGGAATTTTATCATTTAAAGAGAACTGGTTCAGTAAGATGTCACCATAAATTTATAGATAACCTATATAAGTGGGAGCTGAAACATTGAATAAGAATATATATTTATCACATGCATGCCCCAAAATGGTAATTAACCAAGGAATTAAATCAATATGGGGACCTATTAGAGTCTTATCAAACCATCCTTGGTTCAGTTATATGGGTGGGCATTCCCCATTTTTGAATTCAAAACTCTATAAATTTTAATTGGCATCCCATTTATGTGAAACCCATTAATGGTAAATTTATCATAACTCTCACACACCCATAATTGGCCTATATCAAAATTATAAAATGGTAAAATTCACCTAAAAGGGTTAAGTCAAGAACATGATGATTCAGTTATATGTTGCATTTTTCCCAAGTTCAAAACGTACTATCCTTTATAAGTTTGAATTGAAAAACCATTTAGCTTATATTTATAAGCAATGTGTTAAGTTTATTAATGAAAAATAACTTCTTGAAATGTAAGTTCTCCTCCGTGAGTCAAAATTTAATAATTATTTTGTTTATAATACAATAAAATTAGATGAATTACCCTTTCATAGTTATAAATGTACTTAACATTATAAGTTAAAATTGGAATTCATGTAACTGTATCAAGGTTATTAGCTTTAGTCTCAAAATACAAGCAGTCTATATTTGATGGTCGATTATATGGGTATACCTTCCCAATTTTTAATGTGTTTTACACTTTATAAATTATGATTTCAACTTATTTAATCACATCCATTAATGTTTCATCCCATGAAATCAATGATCCATGAATAAAACACGGCATAATTGGTTAATTAAGGTTTCACCATCAATATATAAGGGAAAACCCATTAAAATTAATGAAAACACTTTATTTCCAATTACATATCATAACTAAAACAATCTATTCTACCATAGAGTAAGGGTTACAGGCATGCAAGAGGGAAATCATAGAATCTAGGTATACAGATAGACATGATAATGAAATTTGAGTCTTATGTTATTTTAAAGATGAATGACCACATATTATCTCTTTCCAAGTCAGGTAGGGAGCTTAATCCCATAAATTAAAGGAAAATCATCTAAATCACTAACCAGTGAAAGTACATAATCTCGCATTCTGAGATATTATTCAACTGTCATAATGAACCATAATGAAAACTATCATGTCTCTAGAGACATGATCATTCCATGAAGCATGGGTTGGATGGACCCATACATGAGATATTTACAATCATTAGACACCTTCTAAGCCTCCTCTCTAACATCCCAAAATATTAAGTCGAAATAAAAAACCTCTTATAAAACTTGTAGCATCCCGCACTCAGAGCCACAAAAATGGTGCCCCAAACTAATTGGTCACATAGCCTCAAGCACACCACTCCATATGATAGAGGCTACCAACTATAAGTGAGGATCTAAAATGCGGTATAGTGGGTAAAATATTCCCGATGGATCAGTAATAAATAAAGAAAAAGAAATAATAAATAAAATAAGTAGAATCTTCCTAATAACTGGAAAATGATAATAAACAGATAACCAGGCGATAATAAAAAAAATTCCATTAACAATGATAAAAATGGCCATTATCAGCACTAGAGAATCCCTAACTACTAGATCATGATTAAAATCCGTTTTTTTAATTATCACTTTTAAAAACGCTGATAAAGGGGTCCTTTATTAGGGATTTTTAATCATTGATAAAGGAGCATATTACAGTGTTCTGTGACAACATACTGAGGTGTGCTGTAACATCACACTGAAGCAGCAGTACAATGTTCTGCAACAGCACACCGCATCACCAAAAACAACATAAAATCAAAAATTAAAGTATGGATATATAATTTAAATGATATAAAATTTGAAACAAAAATATAAGAAAATGAACACTATATTATAGAAATTTCAAACATTGTTTTATCTAATTACATAAGTAATAATTATTTAATACATTAAAATACAATAGTCTACCATTTTCTTTTGATCCTAACCCCTGATCAAGAAAAAAATAACATGTATAAGAATAATATGCTGATTTTATAAATAATATAAATTAATAAATTAATAGAAAGTGTTAATTTTAAACTAAACTTTGAGTCATACATGGAACTCTATGTATCAGATTGAGTTGAAATCGATTCTTTGACATCACACCATGTCTTTTTCATAATCAAGAATTATCTCTATGAAATTTTACTAAATACGTATACGGTAAAAATGATAAAGAAATTTATTAAGTAATAGAGGATAGAATGATGAAAAAAGAATCTATGCTCATTTGCTCAGTTTTGGTGATGTGATGCTTGTCTTAAACTAAAATGATACTTATATATTTAAAAGACACATTTGGAGTCATACCAATCACACCATAGCTCGAATTAATGTGTGGATGATTCACACACATAGAAAATTACTCACGGATAATTGTCCTAAAGGATCAAAACAACTTGAATGTGTTATCTCGATTTTGAGGACATCACTTTTGTTTTATAATAAAATGTCATTTTAAACTAGAATCCTGCACATTAACTTATACTAATCACGTCACCTGCCAGATTGAACTAATATCAATTACAACATGTAAAAAATGACTTATGAATAATGTTACTAAATTATAAATACAATTTGAGCGTGTTTTCTTGTTTTTCGATGAGTGATACTTTTCGAACTAAAATGTCAAATTTAAACTGATAATGGACACAATGGGTCAGAATAGACACATTGTGTATCTATTTGAGGTATGGATGATTCATACACATAAGAAATGAAATATTATTTTTCCTAAAGTATCAAAAGAATATTAATGCGTTTTTTAGTTCTAAGTAGGTTAGTTATCCTTTTTTACTAAAATTGATGTAAAATTTAAATAAAAAGACGCAAATTGAGTCATATCAGACAAACCATGCATCAGATTGAGGTGTGGATAATTACTCAAATATAAAATGTATCATGTATTGCTTTTATAAAGTATCAAAACAGTCTAAATGTGTTTACTTTGTTTTGTGTGCATCACTTTTATTATATACTAAAATGTAAATTTAATATGGAAACAAGAACTTTGACACATAACCATCACATCATGCATCGTATAGACATGAGAATGAAAACTAAACATCAAACATTAATTATAAATCGATGTACTAGTTTATCTTGAAAATCAATGTGTGTTTTCTCATATTTTAGTGAGTGGCATTTTTGTGAAATAAATTATTGTTTTTAAACTGATAACGGGAACATTGAGTCATACCCAGAAAATCATGTATCAAAATATGGTACGAATGATTCCTACACATAACAAATGACTCGTGAATCATTTACCTAAAGTATCAAAAAAATATTAATGTGTTTTCGTGGTTTTTTAGAAGGTCAGTTGTCCGTTTTACTAAAATTGATGTAAATTTTAAATAAAAAGATGCACTTGTAGTGACATCGGTCTCACAGTGCATGTAACACCCCAAGATTTCATAGTGTGTTATTTCTTCAAAATAATTCAATAACTTGCACTACACACAACACCGAGTTCAAGCGCACCATGACTTACCAAACAAGCCGTTCAAAAAAGGTTATGAATAGTATTAACTAAATTTTAAACTTTATATAATCCTAATAATTTTAGAATCCATATTATGAGTTTCTTAGACATAATGTAAGAACAAATTCATCTTCAGTATTGTAGTTTTACCAACTTTTAATAGTGAACCCTTTTTAAATAAAATATTTTAAACTTTTTGACTAAATGGGGACATCAAAAAATTTAAAATAAAACATCCCAAGCTTCCATGGTACGCTTTCCTTTTAATAAAACAGTAGCGTGTGTTGTACGCAACTTCGAGTTTTAACACACACCACAACCGATCAAACTAGCCGTTATGAATAGTAATACTCAATTTTTTGAAATTATATATATTTTATATTTCAAAATGAACTTCATTATTGGATTCGGAATATCAAATTTATCCTAAGGTGAAATTTTGGTACTTTTCGGATAACTTTCATATTTTGATGAATAGTAAAAATTACTAAATTTTAATTAAAAACAACTTTTTTAATCAAAATAATTAATAGTGATAAATTATGAATTTGAGTGGTTTTAAAGTATATTTAGAATATATTTTTACCATTTAATATAATTTTGGTCATTGTACATAATTTTACAATTAAACCGAACATAAACAAGTGTCAATCTTTTGATAGTTATTATCTCTTAAAAACACGCTTTTTGTTTTGACAGTGGGAATTAATTTTAAATTAATTTCTGCCACTTCTGTGTTTTGAATTTAGAAAAATGGATTCCATATTTGGAATCAGGATGTTCAAATTGTCTAAATAGGTAACTTTTATTTTTAGATATTTTGAATAATTACTGCGGTAAATATTTTATTTACCATGGTTAAGGGTAAATCCGGTAAATAAGGGTTAAAAAATAATATTATAATAATAAAAAATTACCCTAAAACGTGTCTTAAACCTATTGGTTGATACATGGTCGACCATGGGCATCTTTGGGTCAATTTTGGGACCCCCTTGATCCACTTGTAAGTGATAATGACACTTTATTTTAATTAAGTTAAAATGAATACAAAAATGGCATAAGCTTACATCTTTTAGAAGAACAATTTTTACATAGGGTTATCCATGTTGGATTTTCGATTATAAATATTCATTAGAAAGATAAAAAGATTTACTACATGATGATATTTTATTTATAATTTTTAGACATCATATAAGTTAAATTATTAATGACACAATAATGATGCAATGTTTACCTCATTAATAAATCATTTAAATAAATAAGATTATAATGATTAAAATATTATCTAAAACCTGTCCAATTCTTATTGGTTGATGTTATTTAGAATATGATTCATCTTATCTTCGACCTCAATGATTTTTGGACCATTATAAACCGAATATAATTATATTATAAAGTAATACTTTCACTCTTTCCTAAAGAGCCCCTCCTCTCCCTTATAAAAGGAGACCACTTCTACTCATTCTTCACACCTCTCAAGCCACTTGGCTCGTCCAAACTCTGCCCAACTAAGCTCCCCACATCCCTCTCCTCCTCCTTGAAGCTTCCACTTAGGCAGAAAGCATTTCAAGAAGTCCTTTGGTTCCAACCAAAGTGAGTTACCTAAATTAAAGGTAACGATTTCTCTTAAATTATTTTCATTTATTTTGCTTCTCCAACCCCCAAACTCTTTTTATTTCCTTTCTTTTGTGACAACACCAGTATCCTCAATATACTAGGATGTTGTTATAAGAAGGATTCAAACTACACATACACACAACTCCATCTAATGGATGATGAACATAATGTTTCTGTGGATGGAAAACTAACGCCTCACGAAACGATGATTGTTCAAATACATCTTACCGCCTCTCATGGTGGCCATTATGATGGAACTGTAATTAAATATGATATTAATGATATATATTTTATATATAAGCTTCTGTAATTCCATTTTATTTCATACCATTATTCGTTTCATGTTGTATATACATACGATAATTTCATTTGAGGAAGTGCGGACTACCGCCCCCTTAAAATGATATGACTCGTTCATACCACACATGGAACGTATAAAGGATGGTGTTAATGAACTTAAGTAACATATATAAAATATTATATTATACTGGAATATTAATATACCTATGTATCATTTGGATTCGATTCTTTTAAAATAAAAATTAAATGGAAGTAGCGTTCGTGCGTACGTACGGACTACCGTCTCCACGAACGCGATGAGATTCATTCTCCATCGTATCCATTCAAGTATAATTATCATTTAATGATTTAAAAATTATTTTTAAGGACTTGATATCATTCTTGATATGAATAAGATACAACAAACATGACTTATGTAACAAAACATATAAAAGAAAATGAGTAAGTTAACACACGAAACGACGATAATACTAAGATATTATTACCAAATCAATATTAAATGATCATATATGATATCATATTAATGTATATGATTCTTTTATAATTTAATAACAATTATTTCACCATTATACAGGAGGTTAACCTACCCCAACCAAGGAAAAGTACAAGGTAAGGGTTTATTTCACAATCTCTTCATTATCCGAGGTTGTTTATACGTAATAATCTACTGGGATATCTTTATCATCCACATCCATGTTTCTTAAAAATGTATTTCAAAACATTTTTACTATTTATAAGAATATGGGTTAAATTCATTTATACCCTTGTTTGACTTTTTATAAGAGGTTTATAAAGGAATCTTTCCGTCGTTTTCAAAACAAGGTCCTTTTTAACCTTTTCGACAGAATTGAGGTAAGAATGTTTTTTTTAACTTATACGGCGGGTGCGGTTATTTTACGCCGTTATAAAATCTTCAAAGCTTTCCTTACAAGCTTATAAGAATATTTTCAAAGAAAATGTTTTATTTTATATTGATCTTAAATGATTTCAAAATAAAAGGAGATATTTCTTTAAAAAGAATTTTGATTTCATCTATGTCAACATCCTTTGACGGATTTTAAGATTATTTGAAGTTGATTTATTATGATACAAAACTTCTATATTGTATTGAAGGTTTTGTGATATGTTTGACTATGGATGTGATATTTTTATACCATTCATAGTTTATGGTGAAATTATTGACATTTCGTATGCTAGTTTTAATACGAATGTTTATGTTATGTTTAAACCTTTTCATATGGGAATGCATTGGACTTAATAAGTGACGGGTGGAGCCCGCTATAGCTCTTCGATGCATCGGTAGGTCTCATGAGACAAACTAGTGTCTTGGCACAAGGCCTTGACAAAATCTTATTTGTAGTCTTGGCACGAGGCCTTGGCTATGTGGTTATGATAGTCTGGCATTATGCATTCCAACATTATGAAAGTGGTTATTGATTTTGTATGTGATTATTCGATTAGTAGAATATCCATGTGAATAAGTAAATGGAATTATTTCATTTTATTTATGCCATACCATGTTGAAAGTTCAAGTTTGAAAGGCTTTTGTTTTAGTTATACATTTCCTTAAATGTTTATTCTTATTTATGAAAGTTTCCGCTATATTGTTATCCTTACTGGGCATTTGAGCTCACCCCTTTTCTATGTTTTATTTTTCCCAGGAAGTGAAGATGTAAGTTATGAATGACCTGCCGGGATATTATGAGGGGATTATAGTGTGAACTGTGGAAACATTATGTTGTTGTAGTAGTTTTTCATTTTATGATGTAATGTAAAACTTATGAATATATCTAGTGTTTCCAAGGCTACTAAACCAATCGGTCTTTCGAGATTTGATCTTTCTTGAGATCATGCCAATGTTATGTAATTAATGCACCGACTCTGGGTAGCTGGGGTCGGGGCGTTACAGTTGGTATCAGAGAAAGTTTAGTACAAACCTTGGTAGCTAGATTTAGATAAACTCTGATTAGAGCACGTAGACCTAAGATGATCTTTGAGGATTAGTATAAAAGAACTTCCTAGAATTTTGGTATTGTAGAGATTTTGTGAGTTTTCCGAGCAATACATCCCTGTCTGGATACGAGCAGGTAGAGGCGGCTCTGGCACAGATATACCTAGGGGTAAAACCCGAAAACACCGCTTTGAGCTAGACTCGAACGGGAACTGGTGCACGACAACGGGCCTTGCTGCACTCTTGGTTACGACACTCCCGGGGGATATGCTTAGGATAATTTACATTTTCTTTACAAACCGATTTAAGTAATATATACATAAGATGAGAGTAAATGACCTTGGTTAATCCTAATATGTTTCAAATTGAGAATATGATGACATTTTAATCTATAAATAATTTTACTCACACAATGCTTTCTGGTTTTAGTCAATGGCTGGATTCCGAGGAAGTCATAGTGACTTTGAGAATGATGTACAAGGTGGGAACGGTGGTGGCAATGAGCAACAAAATGGAATGTTGATAGGCGTAAAAGATATCGTGTAAAGACCCGTAAATTTCAAGGAAATTTTTTTTTCCTTAATTTTCTTTGGAATTTTACAAGAACTCAGTTTCTGACGGCACCTGATTCCGAGGCCCGGTGTGCCCGGAATCATTTTCCGAAGTTTTGGCTCGGGTACGTTCAGTGAACGGACGAGCGGGTTTTTCTAACTTTTGAACCGGTGCCCGGAATCGAATTCCGAGGGCACCGATGAAATCGCAGCGCCGGGTTTTGCCTAGAAACGCCTCTTTCGGAGTTGCGTTTGCTCAGGTGTGGTTTTTAAATTTTGGGACTTAAGGTTAAGAAATAAAATAAAGTTGTTACGACAACTTTATTTTTATTTCACTTGAAGCCACTTGAAAGCCACATTAAGCTGGTTAAGCTTAGTTGAAGCGGATAGGGTGCAACTGAAATATCCTATCCTCTTGATAGAATATTTGTGGGTGGGGCCCGCACGAGCCCCGCCGTTTCTTCCGCTAAGTAACGCACCCGCGAAAACCCGTCAAAGAAACTGAAAGTCAACTGACGCGGTTTCTTAGTTTCTTAACAGACCATTAAATTGGGCTGTTTCTTTTGTCCAATTAATTGGGCGGTTTCTTTGGTAAATTAATTCTTGGAATTAATTGTTCGTTTCTTTTTTTTTTAATCGTTGCTTGTGCGTTAATAAAATAAGATTACTCTTATTTTATTTTGGGTGGAAGCTTGTGGCGTGGGGAGAATTTGGAGGAGAGCGTTCTTCTTCGGCGAAGAACGCGAAGAACGCGGGCCTCCGGTGAAGAACGCCGAAACCGCGGAAATCAACGGCGCTTCTTCCGCGACGTTTCTTCCGCGACGATCGTTCCTTTCCAAGCGACGTTCTCCCTTCGGACGCACCTCGACGACAACGGAATCAACGACGTTTCTCCGGCGACGTTTCTTCCGCGACGATCGTCCTCTTCCGCGACGAACTCGCGAGCGACAACGCTTGAGGTAGGGGTTTTAAACCTTTTTAAAGTTGTTGATCTTTCCTTCGATCTTGAAGGTTCTTTTTTTTTTGTCGGCCCTTGTTTCCGAATCTTTTTATTTATTTTTAAAAAGATTGTGATGGATTATCGTTCTAGAAAGGCCGATTGTTATCAATCTAATGCGAGGGGGGTCGGGCCGCACAAACACGGCCGAACCCCCCCCCCCTCCTTTATTCTTGTTGTTTCTTGCGGATGGAGCGAGATGGCGTGGTGCCATCGCACCACGCGGGAATCGTACGACAACTATTGAGCGGCGCCGTCGCGCCGCGCTGTGGAACGAAATCAAACAAGATCGAGACGCCTTCGCGCCACGCCGAGAAGTCGTTCAAGCACGCGACGTCGTCGCGCCGCGCCAAAGAGGCCGCAGATTAAATTAATTTTATTTTGTTCTTGAGCGCAGATTGACGGGCGACGACAAACGAGGCCGCAAGTTAATTTTGAGGCCTCCGCAGTGAAGGTCGGGTCCCGGGATGACCGTAGGCGCAGACGGGAAGCAAATCGGACCACCGGAGCTTCTCCGGTGGCCCGCGGAAGCCGGCAGCGGCGCGGGTCGCCGGCGCGGCGGCGCCGGCGGCCGGAGGCGGCGGCACCCCGCGGGTGTCCAGGGTGGCACCCCGCGGGTGCCGCGGGGTTGTCTGGCGACACCCCGCGGGTGTCGAGGGTGGCACCCCGCGGGTGCCGCGGGGTTGTCTGGCGACACCCCGCGGGTGTCCAGGGTGGCACCCCGCGGGTGCCGCGGGGTTGTCTGGCGACACCCCGCGGGTGTCCAGGGTGGCACCCCGCAGGTGCCGCGGGGTTGTCTGGCGACACCCCGCGGGTGTCTAGGGAGGCACCCCGCGGGTGCCGCGGGGTTGTCAGGCGGCACCCCGCCGGTGTCCAGCGCGACACCCCGCGGGTGCCGCGGGGTTGTCAGGCGGCACCCCGCGGGTGTCCAGCGCGACACCCCGCGGGTGCCGCGGGGTTGTTAGGCGACACCCCGCGGGTGCCGCGGGGTTGTCAGGCCGCTCGGCCGAGCCGAGCCGGACCGGCCCTGGCAGGGCGGGGCCGGGCCAACCGGGTCGGACCCGGTTCGGGCCGACCCAGGGGGTGGTCGGGCCGGGTCGACCCGGACCCCCCCCCCCCCCGTTTTCGGATCATTTCGGTCAAATTCACATATCTTGAGCTCCGGACGTCCGAATGACGTAACGTCAGCTTTGTTGACTTCCTCTCAGTGAGACGGAACTTTTGGCTTACTCTGCTCGAGGTTTGGATGCCGACGGAGTACGGTCGGGTCGGTTCGTACACGAAACCAACCGGGCCCCTGGAACGAAAAAGCCAATAACTCACAGACCGGGCGTCCGATTGACGCGTCGTCTGTTTCGTTGACTTCCTCTTGATGAGACGGAACTTTTGACATACTCCGCCCGAGTTTTGGATGCAGTCGGAGTATGGCCGGATTGGATTGTACCCGAAATCCAACCGGGCCCCTCGAACGGAAAAGCTGATATCTTCCAGCCAGGACGTCTGTTCGACGAACTGTCAGCGGCGTTGGTGATTGCGTTGAGTAACGGTCCCTTTGAGTATACCCTATGGGAGTTCAGGGTACAGTTGTGATACGGCCGGGATTGGTTCGCACACGAAACCAACCGGGCCCCTCGGACGAAAAGGCTAATAACTCACAGACCGGGCGTCCGATTGACGCGCCGTCTGTTGCGTTGAGACCCCTATGATGAGGCGGTCCTTTGAGACACTTCTTTGTGGGACTTTGTGATACTTGAAGTATCGACCAGTAGCTCGTGGAGCGGACCCTCCCGGAGACGAGCGTGCAGAGTACGGAGACCGTGTAGCCGACTGAGACCTGACGACTGCTTGACCGACTCGACTTGGAGTGAGTCGACTAGCCCAGTGGGCGGAGCGCCCGGTATTTGGCGGCAGACCCACGGCGGACGGAGCGCCTGGTAGTTGGCAGCAAACCCGCGGTACTCGACAGGAGGAGTACCTCAGTAGGCTATTTGGGTGAGCGCCCGGTATTTGGCGACAGACCCTCAGCGGACGGAGCGCCCGGTAGTTGGCCGCAAACCCGCAGTACTCGACAGGAGGAGTACCTCAGCAGTCTTAGGTTAGTGAGCAGTACCTCGGAGTCGTGACAGGACCACTGTACACTCTAGAGACGGAGCTCCTCAGTAGTTACGGTTTCGATAATGAAAATCCTGGTTTGAGCTGAGTCAATGAATCTTTGTGTTTCCTCATGATTGAGATGGGTCGCTTGATAACTTAGGTATATGTATGGGCATATACCTGGGTGATGGTTATCCGTTGATTTCATGATTTTTGTGTATCCTTGTGATTGGATGGGTTACTTGATGACTTAGGTATATGTATGGGCATATACCTAAGTAGAGTCTGATGTTACTTCGTGATTGCTGTCTTTACTTTGTGGATATCCATGTTGGATTTAGTGAGACCTTAAGGGTCTCGGGGTCCCTACTGAGTAGTTTATACTCACCCCTGCACGGGATATGCCCGCACTTCGTTGTGTTGGTTGCAGACGGCGGACAACGCAGATCGCAGTTGAGGCTTGCGGAGCAGGTCGGTACCCGGAGGAGGACCACTGGGCGGACATACCCGGAGTAGACGACAGGACCCGAGGAGTAGAGGAGCTATCTGTACCTACCCTTCAGGTAGGATCCGTGGTGGATGATCCAGGAGCTGAGCCATCTGTACCTACCCTTCAGGTAGGAATCGAGGAGGACGACCCAGGAGCCGCTTCGTTCTTCCAGCTGTTGTTTTTCCCTTTCGAGTTGTACTTTACAGTTGGGCTTGTATTTCCGGCCCTTTTACTTTTCTTCGCTTGTGTTTACTTTTCCGCTTGCTTACTCTGTGGTGTTTGTTTGCTTTTGTAATGGCAATGCCTTCCCAGTTATCGGGATTTACGCCATTGGTGCTAGTCGCCAGCCCCTGGCCTATGGAAGGCGGGCTTGGGGTAGTCACGGCACGGGCCCAGAGGTCGGGTCGTGACAGATTGGTATCAGAGGTGGTTGGTTCTACCGCCGATTCTGATCTTTCTTTCTGTGAAGCAATAATGTTAAGGGTACCGAGTATGGTTTTCAGTTCAGGGAGTCTAGTGTTGGTGCGGGCGGCCGACGTATCCATACACCAGGACCCTGACAACTGAATTCCGACTTTGTGCACGAAAACACTGATTGCGTGTGTGTTTCCAAAGTTTAAAAATGTCAGCTCAAACCAGGTCAGCTCA
Source organism: Viscum album (assembly GCA_963277665.1). Classification (NCBI taxonomy): domain Eukaryota; kingdom Viridiplantae; phylum Streptophyta; class Magnoliopsida; order Santalales; family Viscaceae; genus Viscum; species Viscum album. Next base: position 1,044,437,203 of record OY728166.1, read on the forward strand.
CCAGGTTTAATCGTTTGACCGTGTTACGATGTTTCTTTCAGGATGCCTTTTCTCGGACGACCAGCTTTAGCCCAGAGGGATGTGCGTACTGACAGCCTGTCGACCGACGAGGCTTCGGTTCAGGGCCCTCTTGCAGTCGAGGCACCAGCAGAGGCACCAGCGGTACTACCATGCGTTGGGCCACCGATGCCACCAGCCCCAGCAGTAGGCGATGCACGACGCTTGAGTGCGCTGCATGAGTTTCAGCGCCAGAGGCCACCCAGGTTCAGGGGAGAGACGGACCCGCAGGCGGCTGAGGATTGGCTGGAGGCTGTGGTGGGAGTCTTTAGGCTAGTGGGGATGCCATCGGATTTTATGGCGATCTTTGCGGCTATCCTTCTTCAGGCAGCAGCAGGCAGGTGGTGGAGCCACTTGTTCCAGTTTTTCCGTGGGATGGCCTTCTCTTGGGAAGACTTCGAGACCTCCTTCAGGTTGGAGTATGTGCCAGTAGCTCTACACCCCGAGCGTGTTCGGGAGCTGCTGCCTTTGTCGCGTGCTTCTCGATCAGAAGCCGAGTCATCTGTGGGCAGTAGACACATAATGCAGAGGCCCAGAAAGACCAGACCAGCAGTTGGGCGATCTCGGGTTTTAGGACTGGTGGTGCAGGGCACCCGGAGTGGGAACAGAGCTAGCCGTGCAAGGAGCAGGTTGTGTTACTCATGCCGCGGAAAGGGTCATCTGGCACGTGACTGTCCGACTCCCGATCCGCAGGCTTTGGGGGAGCCACCGAGATAGAGGCAACGACAAATGCTTGAGCAACAGTAGAACTCTTGGAGCAGGTGGACAGGAGCGGAACTAGTGGATACGTCTCTTGTACTTCTAGTTCCATGTTTGATGTTGTATTCGTGTCTTTGTATTATGAGCTGCAATAATAAAGAAGACACTTATCTCTTGTGATGTTTGCCTTCCTGTCCTCTTTTGTGATGTTACTAAGTGGTCCCGGTTAAACTGTTGACTTGACCCTCACTTTCGAGATTTCAACTGGAGCAGACCCAGTGACCTCACACTGATGCCGACAGTGTGACTCGACCCTTGGAGGCGAGAGTGACAGTTGGATCTCTTAGTAGTTACGTCGAGGCCTTACGACGTCATCCATGGAATGAATGCATCCTTCATGCCAGGATTGACTGTATTAGGCAATGGGCGTGGTTCATCTAGAGAGGGGATGAGACCAGGTTTCTCTTTTCGGCAAAGGAGAAATTTTAGCAGCTCTTCCAGATCATATGCAAAGGAGGTGCAGTTCATCCAGGAGCAGATGAAGACTGCACAGTGCAGTAAGAAACAGGAAACCAGTGCCAGTCTTAGAGACTCGGGCGTGTTAAATGTTTCAAGAAGAGGAAGCTTAAAGGACAGATGAATCTGCGGAGTAGCAGACGTGGAAGTGGGGCCTTGAGAGCAGCAGGTGGTGGTGTACATCTCAACATGTTACAACCACCCGCCTTTGAAATCCCCGCCAGGCTCAGGGAGCAGGAGGGCTGGGAAGGAGAGTAGCTGCATGCGGTCAAGTAGTGTGACCCAGGGGCTCTAAGAATGATTCGGGGTACGGGCTATGCCTACTATGAGCTGCCATATCTTTAGACATAGGTACCAATCATTCTTTCCTTCCACGAATCTTGTCCCAGACCTAGAGGTTCCGGGTAAGCCGTTGACTTGACCCTCACGTCTGGAGATACCTTTGGGAGGAGACTCGATAATCACACTTACGCCGACAATATGATCTGACCACGAGGCGAGAGTTTCGGTTGGAATCTCTTGGTGGCAGCGTCGAGGCCTTGCGACGTTGGTCTGGTTATGGATCGAATTCACAGATCATACCCAGGTTGACTGTTTTAGGCAAAAAGGTTGTGGTTTATCTACAACGTTGGGATAGGTTTTCCTTGGTCAGCGAAAAGGAAACCCTGGGCAGCTCAAGATAAACTCATGCACAGGAGGGTGTAGCCGATCATTCTTGGGTCGACCCACCTTACCTTCGTGGCAGCAGGAGTTTTGAGTTTCAGTTCTAATCAGAAATGGAGACCTCTGGAGTTCGAGGATGACAACCACGTCTTCTTACGGGTCTCACCTCGACAAGGTTTACGGAGATGTGTCATGGGAGGCAAGTTATCTCCGAGGTTCAACGGACCTATCTAGGTCCTCAGCTGGGTAGGCGAGGTGGTTTACCGCTTGGCCCATCCACTTCAGTTGCACTAGGTGCACGACGTTTTCCACGTATCCCAACTGAGGAGATACGTGCTCGACCCCCCTTCACATATCATCGACCATGAGGAGCTAGACGGTGGCGATGAGTGTCTTATACGGAGGTTCCTGTGGGGATCGACGATCGACAGGAGCGGATCCTAGGAGGATGGTCGATTCCTCTTGTGCACTTTCTTTGGTAGCGCGGGAACCTCCAGGTGAGCACATGGGAGCGGAAGGCTCAGATGCGTGCTCAGTACCGCTTTGTTTCCCTAAGTCTGTGGTGAAGCTTTACGGGGACGTAAAGTCCTGTGGTGGGAGTAATGTAAAGACCCGTAAATTTCAAGGAAATTTTTTTTTCCTTAATTTTCTTTGGAATTTTACAAGAACTCAGTTTCTGACGGCACCTGATTCCGAGGCCCGGTGTGCCCGGAATCATTTTCCGAAGTTTTGGCTCGGGTACGTTCAGTGAACGGACGAGCGGGTTTTTCTAACTTTTGAACCGGTGCCCGGAATCGAATTCCGAGGGCACCGATGAAATCGCAGCGCCGGGTTTTGCCTAGAAACGCCTCTTTCGGAGTTGCGTTTGCTCAGGTGTGGTTTTTAAATTTTGGGACTTAAGGTTAAGAAATAAAATAAAGTTGTTACGACAACTTTATTTTTATTTCACTTGAAGCCACTTGAAAGCCACATTAAGCTGGTTAAGCTTAGTTGAAGCGGATAGGGTGCAACTGAAATATCCTATCCTCTTGATAGAATATTTGTGGGTGGGGCCCGCACGAGCCCCGCCGTTTCTTCTGCTAAGTAACGCACCCGCGAAAACCCGTCAAAGAAACTGAAAGTCAACTGACGCGGTTTCTTAGTTTCTTAACAGACCATTAAATTGGGCTGTTTCTTTTGTCCAATTAATTGGGCAGTTTCTTTGGTAAATTAATTCTTGGAATTAATTGTTCGTTTCTTTTTTTTTAATCGTTGCTTGTGCGTTAATAAAATAAGATTACTCTTATTTTATTTTGGGTGGAAGCTTGTGGCGTGGGGAGAATTTGGAGGAGAGCGTTCTTCGTCGGCGAAGAACGCGAAGAACGCCGGCCTCCGGTGAAGAACGCCGAAACCGCGGAAATCAACGGCGCTTCTTCCGCGACGTTTCTTCCGCGACGATCGTTCCTTTCCAAGCGACGTTCACCCTTCGGACGCACCTCGACGACAACGGAATCAACGACGTTTCTCCGGCGACGTTTCTTCCGCGACGATCGTCCTCTTCCGCGACGAACTCGCGAGCGACAACGCTTGAGGTAGGGGTTTTAAACCTTTTTAAAGTTGTTGATCTTTCCTTCGATCTTGAAGGTTCTTTTTTTTTGTCGGCCCTTGTTTCCGAATCTTTTTATTTATTTTTAAAAAGATTGTGATGGATTATCGTTCTAGAAAGGCCGATTGTTATCAATCTAATGCGAGGGGGGTCGGGCCGCACAAACACGGCCGAACCCCCCCCCCCTCCTTTATTCTTGTTGTTTCTTGCGGATGGAGCGAGATGGCGTGGTGCCGTCGCACCACGCGGGAATCGTACGACAACTATTGAGCGGCGCCGTCGCGCCGCGCTGTGGAACGAAATCAAACAAGATCGAGACGCCCTCGCGCCACGCCGAGAAGTCGTTCAAGCACGCGACGTCGTCGCGCCGCGCCAAAGAGGCTGCAGATTAAATTAATTTTATTTTGTTCTTGAGCGCAGATTGACGGGCGACGACAAACGAGGCCGCAAGTTAATTTTGAGGCCTCCGCAGTGAAGGTCGGGTCCCGGGATGACCGTAGGCGCAGACGGGAAGCAAATCGGACCACCGGAGCTTCTCCGGTGGCCCGCGGAAGCCGGCAGCGGCGCGGGTCGCCGGCGCGGCGGCGCCGGCGGCCGGAGGCGGCGGCACCCCGCGGGTGTCCAGGGTGGCACCCCGCGGGTGCCGCGGGGTTGTCTGGCGACACCCCGCGGGTGTCCAGGGTGGCACCCCGCGGGTGCCGCGGGGTTGTCTGGCGACACCCCGCGGGTGTCTAGGGAGGCACCCCGCGGGTGCCGCGGGGTTGTCAGGCGGCACCCCGCAGGTGTCCAGCGCGACACCCCGCGGGTGCCGCGGGGTTGTCAGGCGGCACCCCGCGGGTGTCCAGCGCGACACCCCGCGGGTGCCGCGGGGTTGTTAGGCGACACCCCGCGGGTGCCGCGGGGTTGTCAGGCCGCTCGGCCGAGCCGAGCCGGACCGGCCCTGGCCGAGCGGGGCCGGGCCAACCGGGTCGGACCCGGTTCGGGCCGACCCAGGGGGTGGTCGGGCCGGGTCGACCCGGACCCGGACCCCCCCCGTTTTCGGATCATTTCGGTCAAATTCACATATCTTGAGCTCCGGACGTCCGAATGACGTAACGTCAGCTTTGTTGAATTCCTCTCAGTGAGACGGAACTTTTGGCTTACTCTGCTCGAGGTTTGGATGCCGACGGAGTACGGTCGGGTCGGTTCGTACACGAAACCAACCGGGCCCCTGGAACGAAAAAGCCAATAACTCACAGACCGGGCGTCCGATTGACGCGTCGTCTGTTTCGTTGACTTCCTCTTGATGAGACGGAACTTTTGACATACTCCGCCCGAGTTTTGGATGCAGTCGGAGTATGGCCGGATTGGATTGTACCCGAAATCCAACCGGGCCCCTCGAACGGAAAAGCTGATATCTTCCAGCCAGGACGTCTGTTCGACGAACTGTCAGCGGCGTTGGTGATTGCGTTGAGTAACGGTCCCTTTGAGTATACCCTATGGGAGTTCAGGGTACAGTTGTGATACGGCCGGGATTGGTTCGCACACGAAACCAACCGGACCCCTCGGACGAAAAGGCTAATAACTCACAGACCGGGCGTCCGATTGACGCGCCGTCTGTTGCGTTGAGACCCCTATGATGAGGCGGTCCTTTGAGACACTTCTTTGTGGGACTTTGTGATACTTGGAGTATCGACCAGTAGCTCGTGGAGCGGACCCTCCCGGAGACGAGCGTGCAGAGTACGGAGACCGTGTAGCCGACTGAGACCTGACGACTGCTTGACCGACTCGACTTGGAGTGAGTCGACTAGCCCAGTGGACGGAGCGCCCGGTATTTGGCGGCAGACCCACGGCGGACGGAGCGCCTGGTAGTTGGCAGCAAACCCGCGGTACTCGACAGGAGGAGTACCTCAGTAGGCTATTTGGGTGAGCGCCCGGTATTTGGCGACAGACCCTCAGCGGACGGAGCGCCCGGTAGTTGGCCGCAAACCCGCAGTACTCGACAGGAGGAGTACCTCAGCAGTCTTAGGTTAGTGAGCAGTACCTCGGAGTCGTGACAGGACCACTGTACACTCTAGAGACGGAGCTCCTCAGTAGTTACGGTTTCGATAATGAAAATCCTGGTTTGAGCTGAGTCAATGAATCTTTGTGTTTCCTCATGATTGAGATGGGTCGCTTGATAACTTAGGTATATGTATGGGCATATACCTGGGTGATGGTTATCCGTTGATTTCATGATTTTTGTGTATCCTTGTGATTGGATGGGTTACTTGATGACTTAGGTATATGTATGGGCATATACCTAAGTAGAGTCTGATGTTACTTCGTGATTGCTGTCTTTACTTTGTGGATATCCATGTTGGATTTAGTGAGACCTTAAGGGTCTCGGGGTCCCTACTGAGTAGCTTATACTCACCCCTGCACGGGCTATGCCCGCACTTCGTTGTGTTGGTTGCAGACGGCGGACAACGCAGATCGCAGTTGAGGCTTGCGGAGCAGGTCGGTACCCGGAGGAGGACCACTGGGCGGACATACCCGGAGTAGACGACAGGACCCGAGGAGTAGAGGAGCTATCTGTACCTACCCTTCAGGTAGGATCCGTGGTGGATGATCCAGGAGCTGAGCCATCTGTACCTACCCTTCAGGTAGGAATCGGGGAGGACGACCCAGGAGCCGCTTCGTTCTTCCAGCTGCTGTTTTTCCCTTTCGAGTTGTACTTTACAGTTGGGCTTGTATTTCCGGCCCTTTTACTTTTCTTCGCTTGTGTTTACTTTTCCGCTTGCTTACTCTGTGGTGTTTGTTTGCTTTTGTAATGGCAATGCCTTCCCAGTTATCGGGATTTACGCCATTGGTGCTAGTCGCCAGCCCCTGGCCTATGGAAGGCGGGCTTGGGGTAGTCACGGCACGGGCCCATAGGTCGGGTCGTGACATATCGTCTTTATGCCAAATCAGTTTTCCAAAAATATAATCAACAACATATATATTAACCAACTCCCAGACTCAACAAGGAAGAGAAAGGTGATAAATGATAAGATCTCCAGCAATGGAGACCATGGAGAAAAGAAACCTCAATTTTCATCATGCAGGAATTGTGGAAAGAGACACCCAGGAAAGTGTCTCAATGGGACAACGAAATGTTTTACGTGCGGGAAGGAAGGACATAAAGTGAAGAATTGCCGAAGAAAAATGAAGAGTACTATGGAAGAAGATAAAAATGGTCCCAAGAGTCCATTTACAGTCATTTGCCGTAAATGTCGGGGACCTGGCCATTACCCGAGTGAATGTCCTATTTTATAGGATATTTTCTCGCTCAAAGAAGAAGCTATGTGGAAATAAATGGTTGGAGAAAAATTTAAAAAGTATTAGCACTCCTTGTTGATGGGTTTACTTTGGAATAATTTTCTCTTGTATTTGTAACCCCTCAGTTTGCCATGTGAGAATGATATTTGAGGAATAATTGTCTCTTCTCTTGTGGATATAGGTATAAATAACCATTTGGTTTTATATGATCATTGGGGTTTGAGAAAATGATAAGTTATTATAATTTGGGATGAAAATGCAATGTATGATATAACATTTGTGGTTAAATTATGTTATTTTGAAAAATTTATCTCATTTTGGTAATATTATAGAATATAGTTTTTGAAAAAGGACAACACCTAGACCGTGTGACAACCCGTCGCGTCGGACAAAGCTGTGGGAATCGAACCCACAACCAAAGTGCGATTGGGATTTATCGCCTACCACTGGACTACGTGAAGTCCCTGGTTAGTATGACTATTGTTTTTTTGTTAAATGATTTTATTGATCAATAATAAGATGATTTGGGTTCTTATGTCTTATCAAATGAATACCCTTGGTACAGGAAAATGATTTGGTGATTAAGTGATAAATGTTATTTTGGAAGATGTTCGTTTTGTTAGGAACACTATATGCCCAAGGAAAATAGAATACAATGAATTTTCATTTGTAGAGTAATGGTGGATTTTTATCTACATTTTTATTGCTGATTTATAGTGATCTGGGTTATTTATGGAAATGATTAACCTATAACAGAGAATATGTGATGATGTTAATTACTTTTAAGTATGTGACTTTAAGAGTATTTGATGTCATTTGGAGATACAATGTAACATGGGAGACTACATAATCAAATTCTTCTATGTTTTGGGTTTCAATATTAGTTTGGATTATATTAAAGGATTTTAAGGACAATTGGTTATTGAATGGTATCTATTTAACTTTGGGGTATTGTTGGTTTAATTTTAGAAATTAAGATTAGTGCATATTTATCTCAATGAATATCCTTTTGGGGGATCATTAGATCATTCACTAACCATTTTGGTTTTGATTAATCTTCAAAGACAATGTAAATATATGGTTTATCCTGCATGGATCATGTGATTCTATAGAAGTTTATTCTTGCTCTTCCAGTGTGACCAAGTCTTCTTGAATACTCATCGTTTAAAAAAAATTGAGTTAGTGGTGGAAATTTATTAAAGAATGAAAATCTACTTAAAATTTAAGTATATCTCATAATTTTCTTAGTCAATATCATAAATGAATTCCTCTTCCTTATGTAATGTAACTTTAAAAAAAATGTTGTCCTAGATGGTACCTTAAATCATCACTAATTTATGGCTTTGGGATTGTTGGCCTTTTCATAGCCATGTTCTCTACCACTCTCCATCAGATAATTGATGGTTAGATTTCTCCTCCATATCCATATTTTCCTACATGGAACCCTAGTATGTGTTATTTTCGGTAATCTTCATACTTTCCACTCTTTATTTTAAATAGAGGCCTCATTAATTCATTTTTCTATGTGGGATTTCAACTAAGATATTTTGAAATGTCAAAAATGTGTGATCCCAATACCCTATATTTTGTTGAACCGATGGTACTTCAAATCATCATAGATTGATGAGTTTAAGGACCTCAATTTTATACTTGTTTGTGATTGATGACCTCAACCACTACCTATAAATATTTACGTTTTTCCTCCAATTATATGTCTCTAATTGCCACCAATGTTCTCCTAATCGAGATCATAATTTGGTGGTGACCCTTTCATTTCTCTTTTCCTCATATTAAGACTAAATTTTAGTAAACCAGTTTCCGATGTGGGTTTTCCCACAAATATATTTTCTATTTTCAACCTTTTATTTTCGAAGAACAATTTCAAATTGCGAGGACGCAATTTATTGAAGGAGGGGAGAATGTAACACCCCAAGATTTCATAGTGTGTTATTTCTTCAAAATAATTCAATAACTTGCACTACACACAACACCGAGTTCAAGTGCACCATGACTTACCAAACAAGCCGTTCAAAAAAGGTTATGAATAGTATTAACTAAATTTTAAACTTTATATAATCCTAATAATTTTAGAATCCATATTATGAGTTTCTTAGACATAATGTAAGAACAAATTCATCTTCAGTATTGTAGTTTTACCAACTTTTAATAGTGAACCCTTTTTAAATAAAATATTTTAAACTTTTTGACTAAATGGGGACATCAAAAAATTTAAAATAAAACATCCCAAGCTTCCACGGTACGCTTTCCTTTGAATAAAACAGTAGCGTGTGTTGTACGCAACTTCGAGTTTTAACACACACCACAACCGATCAAACTAGCCGTTATGAATAGTAATACTTAATTTTTTGAAATTATATATATTTTATATTTCAAAATTAACTTCATTATTGGATTTGGAATATAAAATTTATCCTAAGGTGAAATTTTGGTACTTTTCGGATAACTTTCATATTTTGATGAATAGTAAAAATTACTAAATTTTAATTAAAAACAACTTTTTTAATCAAAATAATTAATAGTGATAAATTATGAATTTGAGTGGTTTTAAAGTATATTTAGAATATATTTTTACCATTTAATATAATTTTGGTCATTGGACATAATTTTACAATTAAACCGAACATAAACAAGTGTCAATCTTTTGATAGTTATTATCTCTTAAAAACACGCTTTTTGTTTTGACAGCGGGAATTAATTTTAAATTAATTTCTGCCACTTCTGTGTTTTGAATTTAGAAAAATGGATTCCATATTTGGAATCAGGATGTTCAAATTGTGTAAATAGGTAACTTTTATTTTTAGACATTTTGAATAATTACTGCGGTAAATATTTTATTTACCATGGTTAAGGGTAAATCCGGTAAATAAGGGTTAAAAAATAATATTATAATAATATTAATTACCCTAAAACGTGTCTTAACCCTATTGGTTGATACTTGGTCGACCATGGGCATCTTTGGGTCAATTTTGGGACCCCATTGATCCACTTGTAAGTGATAATGACACTTTATTTTAATTAAGTTAAAATGAATACAAAAATGGCATAAGCTTACATCTTTTAGAAGAACAATTTTTACATAGGGTTATACATGTTGGATTTTCGATTATAAATATTCATTAGAAAGCTAAAACGATTTCCTACATGATGATATTTTATTTATAATTTTTAGACATCAAATAAGTTAAATTATTAATGACACAATAATGATGCAATGTTTACCTCATTAATAAATCATTTAAATAAATAAGATTATAATGATTAAAATATTATCTAAAACCTGTCCAATTCTTATTGGTTGATGTTATTTAGAATATGATTCATCTTATCTTCGACCTCAATGATTTTTGGACCATTATAAACCGAATATAATTATATTATAAAGTAATACTTTCACTCTTTCCTAAAGAGCCCCTCCTCTCCCTTATAAAAGGAGACCACTTCTACTCATTCTTCACACCTCTCATGCCACTTGGCTCGTCCAAACTCTGCCCAACTAAGCTCCCCACATCCCTCTCCTCCTCCTTGAAGATTCCCCTTAGGCAGAAAGCATTTCAAGAAGTCCTTTGGTTCCAACCAAAGTGAGTTACCTAAATTAAAGGTAACGATTTCTCTTAAATTATTTTCATTTATTTTGCTTCTCCAACCCCCAAACTCTTTTTATTTCCTTTCTTTTGTGACAACACCAGTATCCTAAATATACTAGGATGTTGTTATAAGAAGGATTCAAACTACACATACACACAACTCCATCTAATGGATGATGAACATAATGTTTCTGTGGATGGAAAACTAACGCCTCACGAAACGATGATTGTTCAAATACATATTACCGCCTCTCATGGTGGCCATTATGATGGAACTGTAATTAAATATGATATTAATGATATATATTTTATATATAAGCTTCTGTAATTCCATTTTATTTCATACCATTATTCGTTTCATGTTGTATATACATACGATAATTTCATTTGAGGAAGTGCGGACTACCGCCCCCTTAAAATGATATGACTCGTTCATACGACACATGGAACGTATAAAGGATGGTGTTAATGAACTTAAGTAACATATATAAAATATTATATTATACTGGAATAGTAATATACCTATGTATCATTTGGATTCGATTCTTTTAAAATAAAAATTAAATGGAAGTAGCGTTCGTGCGTACGTACGGACTACCGTCTCCACGAACGCGATGAGATTCATTCTCCATCATATCCATTCAAGTATAATTATCATTTAATGATTTAAAAATGATGTTTAAGGACTTGATATCATTCTGGATATGAATAAGATACAACAAACATGACTTATGTAACAAAACATATAAAAGAAAATGAGTAAGTTAAAACACGAAACGGCGATAATACTAAGATATTATTACGAAATCAATATTAAAAGATCATATATGATATCATATTAATGTATATGATTCTTTTATAATTTAATAACAATTATTTCACCATTATACAGGAGGTTAACCTACCCCAACCAAGGAAAAGTACAAGGTAAGGGTTTATTTCACAATCTCTTCATTATCCGAGGTTGTTTATACGTAATAATCTACTGGGATATCTTTATCTTCCACATCCATGTTTCTTAAAAATGTATTTCAAAACATTTTTACTATTTATAAGAATATGGGTTAAAGTCATTTATACCCTTGTTTGACTTTTTATAAGAGGTTTATAAAGGAATCCTTCCGTCGTTTTCAAAACAAGGTCCTTTTTAACCTTTTCGACAGAATTGAGGTAAGAATGTTTTTTTAACTTATACGGCGGGTGCGGTTATTTTACGCCGTTATAAAATCTTCAAAGCTTTCCTTACAAGCTTATAAGAATATTTTCAAAGAAAATGTTTTATTTTATATTGATCTTAAATGATTTCAAAATAAAAGGAGATATTTCTTTAAAAAGAATTTTGATTTCATCTATGTCAACATCTTTTGACGGATTTTAAGATTATTTAAAGTTGATTTATTATGATACAAAACTTCTATATTGTATTGAAGGTTTTGTGATATGTTTGACTATGGATGTGATATTTTTATACCATTCATAGTTTATGGTGAAATTATTGACATTTCGTATGCTAGTTTTAATACGAATGTTTATGTTATGTTTAAACCTTTTCATATGGGAATGCATTGGACTTAATAAGTGACGGGTGGAGCCCGCTATAGCTCCTCGATGCATCGGTAGGTCTCATGAGACAAACTAGTGTCTTGGCACAAGGCCTTGACAAAATCTTATTTGTATTCTTGGCACGAGGCCTTGGCTATGTGGTTATGATAGTCTGACATTATGCATTCCAACATTATGAAAGTGGTTATTGATTTTGTATGTGATTATTCGATTAGTAGAATATCCATGTGAATAAGTAAATGGAATTATTTCATTTTATTTATGCCATACCATGTTGAAAGTTCAAGTTTGAAAGGCTTTTGTTTTAGTTATACATTTCCTTAAATGTTTATTCTTATTTATGAAAGTTTCCGCTATATTGTTATCCTTATTGGGCATTTGAGCTCACCCCTTTTCTATGTTTTATTTTTCCCAGGAAGTGAAGATGTAAGTTATGAATGACCTGCAGGGATATTATGAGGGGATTATAGTGTGGACTGTGGAAACATTATGTTTTTGTAGTAGTTTTTCATTATATGATGTAATGTAAAACTTATGAATATATCTAGTGTTTCCAAGGCTACTAAACCAATCGGTCTTTCGAGATTTGATCTTTCTTGAGATCATGCCAATGTTATGTAATTAATGCACCGACTCTGGGTAGCTGGGGTCGGGGCGTTACAGTTGGTATCAGAGGAAGTTTAGTACAAACCTTGGTAGCTAGATTTAGATAAACTCTGATTAGAGCACGTAGACCTAAGATGAACTTTGAGGATTAGTATAAAAGAACTTCCTAGAATTTTGGTATTGTAGAGATTTTGTGAGTTTTCCGAGCAATACATCCCTGTCTGGATACGAGCAGGTAGAGGCGGCTCTGGCACAAATATACCTAGGGGTAAAACCCGAAAACACCGCTTTGAGCTAGACTCGAACGGGAACTGGTGCACGACAACGGGCCTTGCTGCACTCTTGGTTACGACACTCCCGGGGGATATGCTTAGGATAATTTACATTTTCTTTACAAACCGATTTAAGTAATATATACATAAGATGAGAGTAAATGACCTTGGTTAATCCTAATATGTTTCAAATTGAGAATATGGTGACATTTTAATCTCTAAATAATTTTACTCACACAATGCTTTCTGGTTTTAGTCAATGGCTGGATTCCAAGGAAGTCATAGTGACTTTGAGAATGATGTACAAGGTGGGAACGGTGGTGGCAATGAGCAACAAAATGGAATGTTGATAGGCGTAAAAGATATCGTCTTTATGCCAAATCAGTTTTCCAAAAATATAATCAACAACATATATATTAACCAACTCCCAGACTCAACAAGGAAGAGAAAGGTGATAAATGATAAGATCTCCAGCAATGGAGACCATGGAGAAAAGAAACCTCAATTTTCATCATGCAGGAATTGTGGAAAGAGACACCCAGGAAAGTGTCTCAATGGGACAACGAAATGTTTTACGTGCGGGAAGGAAGGACATAAAGTGAAGAATTGCCGAAGAAAAATGAAGAGTACTATGGAAGAAGATAAAAATGGTCCCAAGAGTCCATTTACAGTCATTTGCCGTAAATGTCGGGGACCTGGCCATTACCCGAGTGAATGTCCTATTTTATAGGATATTTTCTCGCTCAAAGAAGAAGCTATGTGGAAATAAATGGTTGGAGAAAAATTTAAAAAGTATTAGCACTCCTTGTTGATGGGTTTACTTTGGAATAATTTTCTCTTGTATTTGTAACCCCTCAGTTTGCCATGTGAGAATGATATTTGAGGAATAATTGTCTCTTCTCTTGTGGATATAGGTATAAATAACCATTTGGTTTTATATGATCATTGGGGTTTGAGAAAATGATAAGTTATTATAATTTGGGATGAAAATGCAATGTATGATATAACATTTGTGGTTAAATTATGTTATTTTGAAAAATTTATCTCATTTTGGTAATATTATAGAATATAGTTTTTGAAAAAGGACAACACCTAGACCGTGTGACAACCCGTCGCATCGGACAAAGCTGTGGGAATCGAACCCACAACCAAAGTGCGATTGGGATTTATCGCCTACCACTGGACTACGTGAAGTCCCTGGTTAGTATGACTATTGTTTTTTTGTTAAATGATTTTATTGATCAATAATAAGATGATTTGGGTTCTTATGTCTTATCAAATGAATACCCTTGGTACAGGAAAATGATTTGGTGATTAAGTGATAAATGTTATTTTGGAAGATGTTCGTTTTGTTAGGAACACTATATGCCCAAGGAAAATAGAATACAATGAGGTTTCATTTGTAGAGTAATGGTGGATTTTTATCTACATTTTTATTGCTGATTTATAGTGATCTGGGTTATTTATGGAAATGATTAACCTATAACAGAGAATATGTGATGATGTTAATTACTTTTAAGTATGTGACTTTAAGAGTATTTGATGTCATTTGGAGATACAATGTAACATGGGAGATTACATAATCAAATTCTTCTATGTTTTCGGTTTCAATATTAGTTTGGATTATATTAAAGGATTTTAAGGACAATTGGTTATTGAATGGTATCTATTTAACTTTGGGGTATTGTTGGTTTAATTTTAGAAATTAAGATTAGTGCATATTTATCTCAATGAATGTCCTTTTGGGGGATCATTAGATCATTCACTAACCATTTTGGTTTTGATTAATCTTCAAAGACAATGTAAATATATGGTTTATCCTGCATGGATCATGTGATTCTATAGAAGTTTATTCTAGCTCTTCCAGTGTGACCAAGTCTTCTTGAATACTCATCGTTTAAAAAAAAATTGAGTTAGTGGTGGAAATTTATTAAAGAATGAAAATCTACTTAAAATTTAAGTATATCTCATAATTTTCTTAGTCAATATCATAAATGAATTCCTCTTCCTTATGTAATGTAACTTTAAAAAAAATGTTGTCCTAGATGGTACCTTAAATCATCACTAATTTATGGCTTTGGGATTGTTGGCCTTTTCATAGCCATGTTCTCTACCACTCTCCATCAGATAATTGATGGTTAGATTTCTCCTCCATATCCATATTTTCCTACATGGAACCCTAGTATGTGTTATTTTCGGTAATCTTCATACTTTCCACTCTTTATTTTAAATAGAGGCCTCATTAATTCATTTTTCTATGTGGGATTTCAACTAAGATATTTTGAAATGTCAAAAATGTGTGATCCCAATACCCTATATTTTGTTGAACCGATGGTACTTCAAATCATCATAGATTGATGAGTTTAAGGACCTCAATTTTATACTTGTTTGTGATTGATGACCTCAACCACTACCTATAAATATTTACGTTTTTCCTCCAATTATATGTCTCTAAATGCCACCAATGTTCTCCTAATCGAGATCATAATTTGGTGGTGACTCTTTCATTTCTCTTTTCCTCATATTAAGACTAAATTTTAGTAAACCAGTTTCTGATGTGGGTTTTCCCACAAATATATTTTCTATTTTCAACCTTTTATTTTCGAAGAACAATTTCAAATTGCGAGGACGCAATTTATTGAAGGAGGGGAGAATGTAACACCCCAAGATTTCATAGTGTGTTATTTCTTCAAAATAATTCAATAACTTGCACTACACACAACACCGAGTTCAAGTGCACCATGACTTACCAAACAAGCCGTTCAAAAAAGGTTATGAATAGTATTATCTAAATTTTAAACTTTATATAATCCTAATAATTTTAGAATCCATATTATGAGTTTCTTAGACATAATGTAAGAACAAATTCATCTTCAGTATTGTAGTTTTACCAACTTTTAATAGTGAACCCTTTTTAAATAAAATATTTTAAACTTTTTGACTAAATGGGGACATCAAAAAATTTAAAATAAAACATCCCAAGCTTCCACGGTACGCTTTCCTTTGAATAAAACAGTAGCGTGTGTTGTACGCAACTTCGAGTTTTAACACACACCACAACCGATCAAACTAGCCGTTATGAATAGTAATACTTAATTTTTTGAAATTATATATATTTTATATTTCAAAATGAACTTCATTATTGGATTCGGAATATCAAATTTATCCTAAGGTGAAATTTTGGTACTTTTCGGATAACTTTCATATTTTGATGAATAGTAAAAATTACTAAATTTTAATTAAAAACAACTTTTTTAATCAAAATAATTAATAGTGATAAATTATGAATTTGAGTGGTTTTAAAGTATATTTAGAATATATTTTTACCATTTAATATAATTTTGGTCATTGGACATAATTTTACAATTAAACCGAACATAAACAAGTGTCAATCTTTTGATAGTTATTATCTCTTAAAAACACGCTTTTTGTTTTGACAGCGGGAATTAATTTTAAATTAATTTCTGCCACTTCTGTGTTTTGAATTTAGAAAAATGGATTTCATATTTGGAATCAGGATGTTAAAATTGTGTAAATAGGTAACTTTTATTTTTAGACATTTTGAATAATTACTGCGGTAAATATTTTATTTACCATGGTTAAGGGTAAATCCGGTAAATAAGGGTTAAAAAATAATATTATAATAATACTAAATTACCCTAAAACGTGTCTTAACCCTATTGGTTGATACATGGTCGACCATGGGCATCTTTGGGTCAATTTTGGGACCCCATTGATCCACTTGTAAGTGATAATGACACTTTATTTTAATTAAGTTAAAATGAATACAAAAATGGCATAAGCTTACATCTTTTAGAAGAACAATTTTTACATAGGGTTATACATGTTGGATTTTCGATTATAAATATTCATTAGAAAGAAAAAAGGATTTCCTACATGATGATATTTTATTTATAATTTTTAGACATCAAATAAGTTAAATTATTAATGACACAATAATGATGCAATGTTTACCTCATTAATAAATCATTTAAATAAATAAGATTATAATGATTAAAATATTATCTAAAACCTGTCAAATTCTTATTGGTTGATGTTATTTAGAATATGATTCATCTTATATTCGACCTCAATGATTTTTGGACCATTATAAACCGAATATAATTATATTATAAAGTAATACTTTCACTCTTTCCTAAAGAGCCCCTCCTCTCCCTTATAAAAGGAGACCACTTCTACTCATTCTTCACACCTCTCAAGCCACTTGGATAATCCAAACTCTGCCCAACGAAGCTCCCCACATCCCTCTCCTCCTCCTTGAAGCTTCCCCTTAGGCAGAAAGCATTTCAAGAAGTCCTTTGGTTCCAACCAAAGTGAGTTACCTAAATTAAAGGTAACGATTTCTCTTAAATTATTTTCATTTATTTTGCTTCTCCAACCCCCAAACTCTTTTTATTTCCTTTCTTTTGTGACAACACCAGTATCCTCAATATACTAGGATGTTGTTATAAGAAGGATTAAAACTACACATACACACAACTCCATCTAATGGATGATGAACTTAATGTTTCTGTGGATGGAAAACTAACGCCTCACGAAACGATGATTGTTCAAATACATCTTACCGCCTCTCATGGTGGCCATTATGATGGAACTGTAATTAAATATGATATTAATGATATATATTTTATATATAAGCTTCTGTAATTCCATTTTATTTCATACCATTATTCGTTTCATGTTGTATATACATACGATAATTTCATTTGAGGAAGTGCGGACTACCGCCCCCTTAAAATGATATGACTCGTTCATACCACACATGGAACGTATAAAGGATGGTGTTAATGAACTTAAGTAACATATATAAAATATTATATTATAATGGAATAGTAATATACCTATGTATCATTTGGATTCGATTTTTTTAAAATAAAAATTAAATGGAAGTAGCGTTCGTGCGTACGTACGGACTACCGTCTCCACGAACGCGATGAGATTCATTCTCCATCGTATCCATTCAAGTATAATTATCATTTAATGATTTAAAAATGTTGTTTAAGGACTTGATATCATTCTGGATATGAATAAGATACAACAAACATGACTTATGTAACAAAACATATAAAAGAAAATGAGTAAGTTAACACACGAAACGGCGATAATACTAAGATATTATTACCAAATCAATATTAAAAGATCATATATGATATCATATTAATGTATATGATTCTTTTATAATTTAATAACAATTATTTCACCATTATACAGGAGGTTAACCTACCCCAACCAAGGAAAAGTACAAGGTAAGGGTTTATTTCACAATCTCTTCATTATCCGAGGTTGTTTATACGTAATAATCTACTGGGATATCTTTATCATCCACATCCATGTTTCTTAAAAATGTATTTCAAAACATTTTTACTATTTATAAGAATATGGGTTAAAGTCATTTATACCCTTGTTTGAATTTTTATAAGAGGTTTATAAAGGAATCTTTCCGTCGTTTTCAAAACAAGGTCCTTTTTAACCTTTTCGACAGAATTGAGGTAAGAATGTTTTTTTTAACTTATACGGCGGGTGCGGTTATTTTACGCCGTTATAAAATCTTAAAAGCTTTCCTTACAAGCTTATAAGAATATTTTCAAAGAAAATGTTTAATTTTATATTGATCTTAAATGATTTCAAAATAAAAGGAGATATTTCTTTAAAAAGAATTTTGATTTCATCTATGTCAACATCCTTTGACGGATTTTAAGATTATTTGAAGTTGATTTATTATGATACAAAACTTCTATATTGTATTGAAGGTTTTGTGATATGTTTGACTATGGATGTGATATTTTTATACCATTCATAGTTTATGGTGAAATTATTGACATTTCGTATGCTAGTTTTAATACGAATGTTTATGTTATGTTTAAACCTTTTCATATGGGAATGCATTGGACTTAATAAGTGACGGGTGGAGCCCGCTATAGCTCCTCGATGCATCGGTAGGTCTCATGAGACAAACTAGTGTCTTGGCACAAGGCCTTGACAAAATCTTATTTGTAGTCTTGGCACGAGGCCTTGGCTATGTGGTTATGATAGTCTGGCATTATGCATTCCAACATTATGAAAGTGGTTATTGATTTTGTATGTGATTATTCGATTAGTAGAATATCCATGTGAATAAGTAAATGGCATTATTTCATTTTATTTATGCCATACCATGTTGAAAGTTCAAGTTTGAAAGGCTTTTGTTTTAGTTATACATTTCCTTAAATGTTTATTCTTATTTATGAAAGTTTCCGCTATATTGTTATCCTTATTGGGCATTTGAGCTCACCCCTTTTCTATGTTTTATTTTTCCCAGGAAGTGAAGATGTAAGTTATGAATGACCTGCAGGGATATTATGAGGGGATTATAGTGTGGACTGTGGAAACATTATGTTGTTGTAGTAGTTTTTCATTTTATGATGTAATGTAAAACTTATGAATATATCTAGTGTTTCCAAGGCTACTAAACCAATCGGTCTTTCGAGATTTGATCTTTCTTGAGATCAAGCCAATGTTATGTAATTAATACACCGACTCTGGGTAGCTGGGGTCAGGGCGTTACAGTGCATCAGATTGAGGCATGGATAATTCTTAAACATCCCAAATGGCTTATGGATCATTATGAAAAACTGTTAAAACAATAAAAATTTGTTTACTGGGTTTTGAGTATGTCACTTCTCTTTTTATACTAAAATATTATTTTAAACTACAAATACACACATTGAATCACACCTATCTCATCATGTATCAGTTTTACAAGAGAACAATTAATAAATTTTAAAAATAATTTATGAATCAATTTAATAAATTATCATGAAAATGTGAGTTTTTTTGGTGGTTTTCAGTGAGTGGAATCCTTTAAACTAAATTGTCAATTTCAAACTCATAACGGACACGTTGAGTCATACCAGGAACATTGTGTATTAGATTTAGGTGAGGATTATTCCCACGGATAAATAATGACTTATTTATTTTTTCATAAATTATGAAAACAATCCAATTTTTTTATATTTTGAGTTGGTCAATTGTCATTTTTACTAAAATTGATGTCAATTTTCAATAAAAATAAACACTTGGAGTCATACTGGTCACTCCGTGCGTCAGATTAATCTACATATGATTCATAAACATCAAAAATGAATTATGGAATTTTTTAATAGTGTATAAAAACAAAACAAAATGTATTTTATTGGTTTTGAGTAGGTCACTTTCCCTTTTTATTGAATTTGATGTCATTTAAAAATAAAAAGACAACCTTAGAGTCGTACCAGTCACACCATGCTTCTGATTGAGGTGAAGATGATTCTTACAGGCCTCAAATAACTGATGTATCATTTTACTAAATTATTTAAATAATCCAAATGTGTTGTATTGGTTTTGAGTCTGCCACTTGTCTTTTTTACTAAAATATCATTTTAAACTAAAAACACACACTTTGACTCATATCAGCCATATAATATATAATTTTGGAATTATAAAAATTCCTAAATGTCAAAAATAATTCATGAATCATTTTAATAAATTATAAAGATAGTCTGAGCACGTTTTCTTGTTTTTCAGGGAGTGACACTTTTTAAACCAAAATACCGACTTTAAATTGATAACAGACACATTGAGTCATATCAGGCGAATCATGTGTCAAATTAAGGTGGAAATGATTCCTACTTGTCCAAAATGACTTATGGATCGTTTCATAAAGTAATAAAACAATACAAATGTTTTTATAAGTTTTAATTAATCAATAATTCCTATTTACTAAAATTGTAGTCATTTTTAAAAAATGCACTTGGAGTCATACCGGTCACATCGTGCATCAGATTGAGGTACGAATGATTCATACATGTCTAGAATGACTTAAGGATAATTTTAATAAACTATAAAAACAATATAATTGAATTTTCTATGTTTTGAGTATGTTAACTGTTATTTTTACTAAAATTTCATTTTAAACTGGAACCACACACTTTGACCCATATCGATCACATCGTGTATCAGTCTGATGTGAGACTGATTCATAAAAGCCACAAATGACATATGATTATTTTTCCTAGATTATAAATAAAATATGATGGTGATTACTTTTCTGCATTGGGTGCCATTTTTTCAAAAGAAATCTCGATTTTAATGTGATAACAGACACAATGAGTCATATCGGTTTCACCATGAATCAAATTGAGGTGAAGATGAATTATATATGTCCTAAATGACTTATTAATATCTTCTATAAATTATACAAATAATCAGAATATGTTTTCTTTATTTTTATTATGATTGTTTTCCTTTTTACTAAAATTAATGTCAATTTAAATTAAAAAGAAGCACTTGGGGTCATATCAGTCACACCATGTGTCGGATTGAGGTGCTGTTGATTACTACACATCCCAAAGTCTCAAAAAATTCATAAATTCAAATGTAACCATGATTCCCTTGTCTGTATATGCCCAAATTCAAACACTTCATTTTAAATTTATGTTTTTAACCGAAAAACATTTCTCGCTGTTGAATGTCAGAAGAGAAAATGAAGATCAGGTGCTAATTTTATCATGAGAAGTCACCACAATGGGAAAATGTGCTTCATCAACACTTTTTGGATTTCAAAAATCAGAACTATTTTTCATCTAACAATATCGAATCAATATGTACTATTTTCATCTCGACAAAGAAAGTGAATGAAAGTGGAAAACAAGGTTACATTGACATAAATAATCATTTTGTGTCTTTTGTGGGTTGTTGCAGATAGTTGAAAAAAATATGACTTCCTAAAAGATATCTGAAAAATACTTTATAATTATTAGATAAAATTATAAGGAAATTAACTTACAAACAATAGATAAAATTATGATAAAATTAATTAAATAAGTAGTATGAATTAACATTTCCTAATGGTTGTATGAAATCTTGATTCATTTCATTGTTGTCATTATCTTAGCTGTAGGCTCGAAGTCCAATCCTTCATGAGCATGAGGAGTTTTGAAATAACCCCTCAAACATTAAAAAAGTATTCCACTTATACATGAAAAGTACTTATTATATGATTAATATTAAAAATAAATAAATTAAACATAAATATGAAACAATAAATTAATTCTATGGATAATTATTTTACTAGGAAAATAATTTTGACCATAGGGATATGCTAATAGTTTAGCAAGAATGTTGAAAAAAACACAAATATATCTCACCAAACAAATCAAACAACGAGTGAGGATGATGAAGAGGAAATAATACACATTGGATTGATGCTCTGAATCATCCACGAAAAAGTAAATATATCCTATCGGGTTCATAAAATATTCATTTTGTACAATAAATATATAAATACACATAGTATATTTATTATTAAATGTGAATGTTATAGTTAATTATAAAAAAGGAAACTCAACATTTGATTGTTTAAAATAAAATACATATGATTTAAAAAATGGTTAATTGAATTTATAAAAATAATTACTCACTATGGTTAGTGTTAACCTGTTAATTCATCCAAAGGTGAATGTTATAGTCAAAAATCATCATCATCATCTAATTTTTCTAATAGTTATCAAAAAAAATTTTATTTGTAAATCATCCCCTGTATCTTGTGGACATTCACCAATTTTGCATAAAATAACCAAAGTAGTAATCATCTATATGATTACTACTTCTCAGAGTAGTACAAGTAGCATAAATGATATGGGGGATGAGTCCCAAGAACCAAATTGGAAAAATAATTGTTCAGAAGATTAAACTGATGACGATGACAATTGTTCTTCATTGTATTATCTAAGTGGGAAATTCCTCCCATTTTTGAGAATTACATGGATGGTAATCCTAGATTCCGAAGGGTGAAACCAAAAGAAAATGTTGAATAATGATCTTCTATTAGATGTATTAAAGAAAAACATATACAGTTTTTATTAGTTGTGTAATGAAAGAAATGGATTGATTTTTAATAAGTATTAATGATTGGGTTATAATTTGAAATATGGTTATATTTTTATCAGCTAATATAAATACATGTAATGATGAAATCAATGAATAAAATATCAATTGTGATCAGAATGTTTTGGTGATAAATTAAATGAGTAAGACTCTACAAAAAGTAATCATTTTTCACATGTAGATCCTAAATAATTTGGAGAGGTAGAAAATGATGATAATTAGATCAAATATATGCATGTGGATCTTGATATAAATAAAAAAAATGTGACATGGGAAATTGTTTCCAGGATAGAAGATAAAAATGTTATCATAACCAACTGGGTGTTTAGTAATAAACTCATTGATTATGGAAAAGTGGATCAAAATAAAGAATGGATAGTGTGAAAGGGGAACTCCTACATAAAATGAATTTACATTTATGATAAATTTATAACCATATAATGTTAGGAAACAATATTATTTGTTTTTTCTATTCCAGTTCAAATGTAATTAAAATTATTCCTAATGGATGTCAAATCTATGATCCCCAATGGGGTTCTTAAGGGGGGAGTATACATTAAGAAACCAGATGTGGTTATTATCGATGAAAATGAGAGAAAGTTGTGTCTGATAAATAATTATTTATATAAGATAAATAAATCCATGAAAACATGGTATATAAGAATAGAGCAATACCTAAGAAATTTTTTATAGTTAGCTAGAGTTGATCACACCCTCTAAATTAAGACGCAGAATGATCAATTGAAAGTGGTACTCATATATGTCCAAGACATAATATTTTAGGATTGGAAAAAGCACAATGCATTTTTTTGAATCATATGATATACAATATCATGATTTTTATTATTGTTGAAACATATTCATTGGTTTATTGGAGAATCAATGAAATCATAACCCATTAATTTATAAATAAAAATATGAAAAATAGGTTTTTATGTGATTTGAAATGGAATATTCCAAACTAATGACAACATCGACTTCTATATGGATGATTTTTTTAAAATTTGATTGATGAAAAGAGGTATATGTCATGTAATATAGGTATTTGGAGCCTATTATACCTCACAACAACATGAATCTTTATTGGGTTTGATATATTTCAATTCACATAATAGAAATGTTGTCCAAAGGAGAGCCACATGCCATCAGGAATGATGACACATCAATATATCTGAAAATTGACTTTTGGATTGTTTTTTATAGGGTAGTGAAAATAGAATTTTTGGGATACATAGATGTGGAGTAAGAAGGTTCAGTGGATAACTAAGGAAAATTAGAGATATGAAAAAACATTTATTTCATTCGAGCCATGGTTTTGTTCAAGACTCAAATCGCTCGAGCTGTGGATTCATGCCATGGAATAGTTGGAGACTTGATTCTAGCCAAAATTCAATCTTGGATTCAACAATGAAGATCATAAGTGGATGGTCTCTTCTGTGGAGATATCCAAATATTGTGAATTGGTTCACAATTGTTAGAGTTCTTAAATTATATTGTGACACTTTTATCAATGCTTAAAAAAAAGCGCTAATAACGATACGTTTCATTAGTGCTAAGTTAACAGGAGATGATAAAATGAATCTATATCTGCTCCTTTTAGTGCTCATAAATACTTACAAAACATTTCCTAAAAAACATTTTTTAAAATGTATGATTATCATATATAAACATTATACTTATAATAATATTTTATATAAAATAATAATTTTAAAATTCTATCAATTTTTTATTATATATTTATAAATATATGAATAATTTTTGAAAAATAATATTTTTATCAATATATATATTTATATAATTATAAATATATAAAAAATATATTCATTATTTAAATAAATTTATTATAATTTTATATTTATTTATTTATAATTATATAAATTCATTTTTAAACAAGTATTAATTATTTATTTGTAATTATAAATGTATAAAAATATTAAATATAAATTTATAAATATTTTTTATTTAGAAATATAATTTTACAAATATATTTTTAACATTATTAATGAATATTTATTCTTAAGTGTATCTGTAACACCCCAAACTTCCACGGTACGTTTCCCTTCGAATAATGCAATAGTGTGTGTTGTACGCAACCTCGAGCTCTAACACACACCACAACTAATTAAACTAGCCGTTGTGAATAGTAATACCTAATTTTTGAAATTTTATAAATTTTATTTATCAAAATGGACTTCATTTTTGGATTCGGAATATCGAAATTAGCCTATGTTGAATTTTTGGTATTTTTCTGAGAACTTCTAATTTTTTATGAATAGTGAAAAATACTTAAAAACAACTTTTTTAATCAAAATAATTTATAGTGATAAATTATACTATTTAGTGGTTTTAAAGTATAATTAGAATATATTTTTACCATTTTATCCAATGGTGGTCATTAGAATTAATTTAACATTGAAATTGGACATAAACAATTGCCAATCTTTTGATATAAATTGTTTCTTAAAAACATGCTATTTGATGTAACAGCGTGAATTAATTATAAAATTAATTAATGCAACTTATATGTTTGGAATTTTGTAAAATAGACATCATTTTTGAATTTGGAATATCAATTATAGCATAGGGTGAAATTTTGGCCTTATTCTGAAAAACTTCAATTTTTGATGAATAGTGAAACCACTAAGTGGTTGTTAAAAACTGATTTTTCGTTAAAATGAAATATTACCACTTCTGTGATTTGATTTTCAAAAATCCGA
Organism: Viscum album; assembly: GCA_963277665.1. Classification (NCBI taxonomy): domain Eukaryota; kingdom Viridiplantae; phylum Streptophyta; class Magnoliopsida; order Santalales; family Viscaceae; genus Viscum; species Viscum album. The sequence continues at coordinate 1,044,462,689 of OY728166.1, forward strand.
CATACATGGTTGTCATTAAGAATTAAAATGTGGTTCAATGAGATTAAAATAATTTTTTGGTTAATAGTAACTTTTAAGTTCTTAATCGCGATTAGAGGAAATTAGTGTAGTTTAAGGTAAAAATAATGTTTTAATAATATGAGATGAGCTTGAAACTTGTCCTAATCTTATTGGATGAGTCATGTAAGACCAAGAAAACCCATGGGTAAACTTGGGGACCCCATGGAGCCACTTTGGTTGGAAAATGACATTAATATATATTTATTTAATGTTAAAATTAAATTGACACAAACATGAGTGGTTTTACTAAAATAGTTTTTAAGTGGGGTTGAACAAGTCCAGATTTTGACTATAAATATTAATTATAATGCTAAAAAGATTTCCTACATCATAGTATTTTTTTATAATTTTTAGACATTAAATAAATTAAATTATTTATGACATCATTATGATGCAGCATGACCTCATTATTTAACGATTTTAATAAAATGAAAAGATAATGTAAAATACAAGGCATACACTTGTCCAAAGACTATTGGATGGGTAGATTTCGATCCCTTATCACCTTATACACGAATTATATATGTTTGGGACCTTTAGAATCTGAAAATCATTGTATAATAATGTAACATTTCAATCTTTCCAAAAGAGCCCCTCCTCTCCTCTTATAAAAGGCCCCCACCTCTACCACCTTATTCACACTTTCAAGCCTTTTGGTTCGGCCAAACTCTGCCCAAATACTCTCCCAACTTCTCTCCCTTCATCCTATAATCTTTACTTTAGTCAGAAATCCATCCTAAGGAGTCCTTTTGATCAAATCAAAAGGAAGAACCCGAAGAAGAGGTAACATTTTCATCACCCTCTTTCAAGTTCCTTTCTTCTTCCACTCCCTCTTTGTTTATTATTTCAATTCTAAAATTATAACTCCAGTATCTTCTATATACTGTGATGTTATTATAAATATGGAACAACCATATTCAGTATTCTACCCATCATTTGAATGACATATCACCATACATGCGTACGTACGGCTTACCGTCTCCACGTCGTGGTGTAATTGTTATTCAATATATTATTATTTAGATGGGTATAATAATGATATGTAATTCATGTAAATAATAAATATAACATGATAATGATTCTGTATATATGATATACTATCCAATTATATATTATTTTAATATCAAAATAATGATATTGTCGCTCGTGCGTACGTACGGACTACTGTCTCCACGAACGCGATGAGATTCATTCTCCGTCGTATCCATTCAAGTATAATTATCCTTTGATGATTTAAAAATAATTTTTAAGGACATGAAATCATTCTGGATATGAATAAGATACAACCTATCCATGAAAAACAGGACTTACGTAACAAAACATATAAAAGAAAACGAGTAAGTTAACACCCGAAACAACGATAAATCTAAGATATTGTTTACAAAGCAATGTTAAAAGATCATATATGATATCATATGAATGTATATGATTATTGTATAATTTAATAACAATTATTTCACCATTATACAGGATGTTAACCTACCCCAACCAAGGAAAAGTACAAGGTAAGGGTTTACTTCACAACCTCTTCATTGTACAAGGTTGTTTATACATAATTATCTACTCGGACCTCGTTATCATCCACATCCATGTTTCTTAAAACTGTCTTTCAAAACATTTTTACTATTAAATGGAAAATGGGTTAAAGTCATTTACACCCTTATACATTTTTGAAAGGAATCTTACCATCGTTTTCCAAACAATGTACTTTTTGACCTTTTTGACAAATTTAAGGTAAGAATGTTTTTTTAACTTATACGGAGGGTGCGGCTACTTTCTGCCATTATAACTTCGTCGAATCTTCCCTTACAAGCTTATAATAATATTTTCAAAGTAAATGTATTATTTTATAATTATGGTACTTTTAAATGATTTCAAAAAAGAGAAATATTTCTCCCAAATAGCTTTGATTTCATCCATGCCAACATCCTTTGATGGGTTTTAAGTTTATTTGAAATTTATTTATGATACAAAACTTCCATTGAGCATTTTGTGAAACATTTGACTGTGGATGTGTTATTTTTATACCATCCATAGTTTATGGAGAAACTGTTGACATTTCGTATGCTAGTTTTAATACGAATATTTATGTTATGTTTAAACCTATTCATATGAGGAATGTATTGGACTTAATAAGTGACGGGTGGAGCCCGCTATAGCTCCTCGATGCATCGGTAGGTCTCATGAGACAACTAGAAGTGGAATTGGCTGAGGCCCTTTCCCAATTTGATTTATGGTTTTGGCCGAGGCCTTAATCATTTTAGACGTCTTGGCCGAGGCCTTGACAAAATTTTTCAGAATGTCTGGTATTATACATTCCCTCATTATGAAAGTGGTTATTGATATTTCATGTGATTATTCATCTAGTAGAATATCCATGTGAGTAAGTAATGGAATTATTTTATTTTACTTTTGCCATATTATGCTGAAGTTCAAGTTCAATGAGGCTTTTGTTTTAGTTATACATTGCCTTAAATGCTTCTGTTTTCTTATGAAAGTTTCCGCTATATTATTATCCTTATGGAGCATTTGAGCTCACCCATTTCAATGTTTTATTTTTCCCAGGATTTGAAGAAGTGTATTATGACTGACTTGCAAGAATAGTCAGTGAGGATATGAGTGTGGACTAGGGAGACCATGTTATTGTAGTTTTCATTTTTATGATGTAATGTAATGTTTATGAATGTATCTAGTGTTTCCAAGGCTACTAAACTAATCGGTCTTTCGAGACGTGATCTTTTGTGATCATGCCAATGTTACGAAGTAATGCACCGACTCTGGGAAGCTGGGGTTTGGGCGTTACAGTTGGTATCAGAGGCAGTTTAGTACTAACCTTGGAAGCTAGATTTAGACAAACTCTGATTAGAGCACGTAGAACTAATATGAACTTTGAGGATTAGTATAGAAGAACTTCCTAAAAATATTGGTATTGTAGAGATTTTGTGAGTTTTCCGAGCAATACATCCATGTCTGGATATGAGCAGGTAGAGGCAGCTCTGGCACAGATGTACCTAGGGGTAAAACCCGAAAACACCGCTTTGAACTAGACTCGAACGGGAACTGGTGCACGACAATGGGCCTTGCTGCACTCTTGGTTACGACACTCCCGGGGGATATGCTTAGGATAATTCCCATTTTCTTTACAAACCACTATGAAGGGTTACGAGTATATACTTCCTCAAAGAAAACATTTTTATAATTATGGATTATATCCATAATTAGTTCAATTTATGTTAAGTGTTTTACAAGTATGGAATTATGTATTTTGCTTCATAAACTAATCCAGATTATGCCATTATTTAGAAATAGCACCTAATGGAAGGAATGGAAACCGTATCAATGCACGCACTCCGTGTAGGGATTTCCCTCCTACTCAAGATAATTATGATGGAGCTAGTGATACAACTGGTGCTGATCAGCTTCTCACCATACTGGGAAAACTCACACAGGTTGTGAATAATAACCTTACTCGTATGGAGCACCCTGATCCGCAACGTGGAGGATAAATTCTAGACCGTTTCATGAGGCAACAACCACCAACCTCCAATGGGAGTACAAATCCTATAGTAGATGAGAAATGGATAAATTCCTTAGAGAAAATATTCCATGCCTTGGGGAGTAGTGAAAGGGAGAAAGTTGTCATGGCAGTTTACCGCCTCACTGGAGATGTCGATCAATGGTGGTCACTAATTCAAAACACAAAGGAAGATGATGAATTAACAAACATGGAATGGCATGAGTTCAAAGAGTTGTTCTTAGAAAAATACTTTCCTCGAGACCATCGAGCGGATATGGAAAGGCAATTTCTGAGTCTGAGGCAGAAGGAGGATGAGAATGTCGCAAAGTATGAGGCTAACTTTACAAGGTTAGCGAGGTATGATTCAGATTACATACGTAACCCAAGAAGTAAGACTGATCGTTTCTTTGATGGGTTAAAACCATTTCTCCGTCGAGCTTTAGTATCACAAACCTTCTCTTCATACGGAGTTATTGTCTCGTGCGCTATCAAGACGGAAAAAGAATTCTCTAAGTCTTATGACTTTAAATCAAACCAAGATAAGAAGAGATCCGCTGAAAACTCTGGGAAAGGAAATAAGGAAACAGGGAAGAAGGGTAGAAATGAATTACCACCCTGTGATAATTGTGGTAGGAAGCACCCTGGTGCCTGTCTAAAAGGAAAAGGGGTATGTTACAAGTGTGGTGAAAAAGGCCACCAGGCTCATGAATGCAAGGGAAAGAAAGCGGTTGTCAATGTGGAATGCTATAATTGTAGAGATAAGGGACATTATGCAAATGAATGTCCTAAGCGTCAGGGGAACTTACCTCAGAAGAGGCCAAGGGATCAAGGCCAGGCTTATGCTATCACTACTGCTGAGGTGGAAGCTTCGAATGACTTGGTGGCAGGTAATTTAATGGTTTCCTCAAGTTTAGCAAATGCATTATTTGATTCTGGATCATCGCATTGTTTCATATCTTCCCAGTTTTCTATGAAAATTAGATATTTCGAATTTGATTTAACAAGGGAGTTGTCGGTGAAAACCCCTAAGGGAAGTATTGTTGCAACAATGTTTTGTCGATTAGTTCCCATTAGAGCACCTAAATGTTCTTTACCTGCTGATCTCATCGTCATACCCATGATTGAATTTGATATAATCCTCGGTATGGATTGGCTTTCGGACCATGATGAAAAAATTTATTTTAAGAGGAAAGAGGTTACGATTCTTGACGATGATGATAAGGAACACCTTATCTTTAGAGCAGAATCGTCTCCACATAATTCTTATCTAGATACACCCCCAGTAGCTCAACTAAATTCAATTATTGGGGAGGAAGAGAAGGAAATTACTGAGGGTGAGGAAAGGAATATTCAAATAGAGGATGTACTTATTGTGAGAGAATATGTTGATGTGTTTCCGAAAGATTTACCTGGTCATCCTCCAGAACGAGAAGTTGAGTTTTCCATTGATTTAATTCCTGGATCAAGGACCATATCAAGGACCCCTTATAGAATGGCAACTGTGGAATTAGTTGAACTAAAGAAACAACTAGAGGAATTGAGTAATAAGGGATTTATTCACCCTAGTGTTTCTCCTCGGGGAGCCCCTGTTCTTTTTGTTAAGAAGAAAGAAGGATCTATGAGGTTGTGCATCGACTATAGGGAGATCAATGATATAACAATAAAGAACAAGTATCCCCAACCTCGCATTGATGATTTGTTTGAACAACTACATGGAGCTCAATACTTTTCAAAGATTGACCTTCGGTCTGGATACCATCAGTTGTGTGTGAAGAAGGAAGACGTTCCAAATACTGCATTTCGAACAAGGTATGGGCATTACGAGTTTACAGTAATGTCTTTTGGATTGACTAATGAACCCTCTGTTTTCATGGATCTAATGAATAGAGTTTTCAAGGAATATCTTGATGACTTTGTAGTGGTATTTATTGATGATATCTTGGTATACTCAAAAAGCCACGAAGATCATGAAAATCACTTACGTATTATCCTGAAGACTCTTAGAAGACATGAATTATATGGGAAATTTAGCAAGTGTGAATTCTAGCTTCAGGAGATTTCTTTTCTTGGCCATATTGTCTCTAAGGATGAAATTTCCGTTGATCCTTCTAAAACGAAGGCAATCCAAGAATGGCCAGCACCGACAAGTATAACTGAGGTACACAGTTTTATTGGTTTAGCAGGTTATGATCGACGTTTCGTCCAGAATTTTGCCAGATTGGCTAACCCATTGACAAAGCTCACACGTAAAGGGATTAAATTTGTCTGGACAAAAGAGTGTGAAGAATGTTTTGAAGAACTAAAGAGAATATTAGTCAACTCCCCTGTATTGACTCTACCATCGGGGAATGATGGGTTTGTTATTTATAGTGATGCATCGAAGAAAGGACTTGGTTGTGTCCTTATGCAGAATGATAAGGTTATTGCCTATGCATCACGACAACTAAAAATTCATGAGAAAAACTATCCTACTCATGATCTTGAGTTAGCAGCTGTGATATTTTCTTTAAAGATATGGAGACATTACCTATATGGTGAAAAATGTGAGATTTATACTGATCACAAGAGTTTGAAGTATATTTTCTCACAAAAATAACTCAACATGAGGCAGAGGTGATGGCTTGAACTACTCAAAGATTATGATTGCACGATACATTACCACCCGGGGAAGGCAAACAAGGTGACAGATTCTTTGAGTAGAAAAGACCATGGAGTTTTGAATGTGATGAGAATTGAAAGGGATCCAATTTTCATGGATCTAGTGAAGATGGACATGGGAATAACTAGGGAAGGTGAAACATCAATGCTTTTTCAAATCATTGCCAAACCATCATTACTAGAATGGATTAAGAGTTCTCAGACCAATGATGAAGAATTTCAGAAGAAGATTAATGATGTGAATGATGGAATATTGAGGGACTTTGTGTATAAGGATGGAATTTTGAAATTCGGGAAGAGACTTTGTGTTCCCGATATACCTGATCTAAAAAGGGAATTTGCTGGATGATGCTCATAGTTCCAATTTCACTATACACCCTGGGAGCACCAAAATGTATAGAGATTTGATGGAACATTTTTGGTGGGACAATATGAAGAGGGAGATTGCTGATTTTGTGTCGAGGTGTATGGTTTGTCAACAAGTGAAAGCTGGAAGGCAACATCCTGGTGGAGTATTCCAACCTCTTCCCATACCTGAGTGGAAATGGGATAATATTATGATGGACTTTGTCATGGGACTACCAAAGACTCCTAGAAGGAATGATGCAATATGGGTCATTGTTGATCGTCTTACTAAGTCAGCACATTTTTTGGATATACGGGAGGATCTACCACTTGAACGTCTAGCAAGACTATATATTAATGAAGTTGTAAGACTTCATGGAGTACCCCTATCGATTTTTTATGATCGTGATCCTCGTTTTACTTCAAGATTTTGGAAAAGTCTTAAAAAGGCCTTGGATACTGAACTTCGTTTGAGTATTGCCTATCACCCTCAAACAGATGGACAATCAGAACGGACTATTCAAACCTTAGAAGACATGTTGAGATCATGCTCTCTTGTCTTTCAGGGTATGTGGGATCAATATTTACCACTGGTAGAATTTTCCTATAACAATAGCTTCCATTCAAGCATTCAGATGGCACCTTATGAAGCGTTATACGGAAAGGGATGTCGTACACCAACCTGTTAGGATGACGTTGGTGAAAGAAAACTTGTGGGACCAGAACTGGTGGAAGAAACAATGGAAAAGGTGAAGGTAATCCAAAACCACGTCAAAGCAGCTCAAAGTAGGCAGAAGAGCCATGCCGATAGCAGAAGAAAGGTTTTGGAATTTCAGGTGGGAGACCATGTTTTCCTAAAGGTATCTCCCTGGAAGGGAGTTATACGTTTTGGAAAGAAGGGTATGTTGAGTCCCAGGTACATTAGACCTTTCGAAATTCTAGATCGTATTGGGGCTGTATCTTATCGTTTGGCGATGCCGCCAAATCTCTCCAAAGTTCACGATGTTTTCCACATATCGCTATTGAGAAAATACATGCCCGACCCAACACATGTACTTACCTATGAGGAATTAGAAATGGAACCCAATCTATCTTATTGTGAAGAGCCTATCAGAATTCTTTATGTGAGGGAGCAGGCGCTGAGAAACCGGACGACTCGTCTGGTAAAGGATTTGTGGAGAAATCATAAAATGGAAGAGGCAACGTGGGAACGTGAGGAACTTATGATGAAGAACCACCCGAGTCCTTTTATGCAGTAATACCCTAGAAATTGCGAGGAAGCAATTATTTTAATGAGAGGAGAATGTAACACCCCAAACTTCCACGGTACGTTTCCCTTCGAATAATGCAATAGTGTGTGTTGTACGCAACCTCGAGCTCTAACACACACCACAACTAATTAAACTAGCCGTTCTGAATAGTAATACCTACTTTTTGAAATTTTATAAATTTTATTTATCAAAATGGACTTCATTTTTGGATTCGGAATATCGAAATTAGCCTATGTTGAATTTTTGGTATTTTTATGAGAACTTCTAATTTTTTATGAATAGTGAAAAATACTTAAAAACAACTTTTTTAATCAAAATAATTTATAGTGATAAATTATACTATTTAGTGGTTTTAAATTATAATTAGAATATATTTTTACCATTTTATCCAATGGTGGTCATTAGAATTAATTTAACATTGAAATTGGACATAAACAATTGTCAATCTTTTGATATAAATTGTTTCTTAAAAACACGCTATTTGTTGTAACAGCGGGAATTAATTATAAAATTAATTAATGCAACTTATATGTTTGTAATTTTTTAAAATAGACATCATTTTTGAATTCGGAATATCAATTATAGCTTAGGGTGAAATTTTGGCCTTATTCTGAAAAACTTCAATTTTTGATGAATAGTGAAACCACTAAGTGGTTGTTAAAAACTGATTTTTTGTTAAAATGAAATATTAACACTTATGTGATTTTATTTTCAAAAATAATACATACATGGTTGTCATTAAGAAGTAAAATGTGGTTCAATGAGATTAAAATAATTTTTTGGTGAATAGTAACTTTTATGTTCTTAATCGCGATTAGAGGAAATTAGTGTAGTTTAAGGTAAAAATAATGTTTTAATAATATGAGATGATCTTGAAACTTGTCCTACTCCTATTTGATGAGTCATGGCCGACCAAGAAAACCCATGGGTCAACTTGGGGACCCCATGGATCCACTTTGGTTGGAAAATGACATTAATATATATTTATTTAATGTTAAAATTAAATTGACACAAACATGAGTTGTTTTACTAAAACAGTTTTTAAGTGGGGTTACACAAGTCCAAATTTTGACTATAAATATTCATTAGAAATATAAAAAGGTTTCCTACATCATAGTATTTTTTTTATAATTTTTAGATATTAAATATATTAAATTACTTATGACATCATTATGATGCAGCAATGACCTCATTATTTAACGATTTTAATAAAATGAAAAGATAATATAAAATCCAAGGCATACACTTGTGCAAAGACTATTGGATGGGTATATTTAGAACCCTTATCACCTTAGACAGTAATTATATATGTGTGGGACCTTTAGAATCCGAAAAGCATTGTATAATAATGTAACATTTCAATCTTTCCAATAGAGCCCCTCCTGTCCTCTTATAAAAGGCCCCCACCTCTACCACCTTATTTACACTTTCAAGCCTTTTGGTTCGGCCAAACTCTGCCCAAATACTCTCCCAAATTCTCTCCCTTAATCCTAGAAGCTTTACTTTAGTCATAAAGCCATCCTAAGGAGTCCTGTTGATCAAATAAAAAGGAAGAACCCGAAGAAGATGTAACATTTTCATCACCCTCTTTCAAGTTTCTTTCTTCTTCCACTCCCTCTTTGTTTATTATTTCAATTCTAAAATTATAACTCCAGTATCTTCTATATACTGTGATGTTATTATAAATATGGAACAACCATATTCAGTATTCTACCCATAATTTAAATGAAATATCACCATACATGTGTACGTACGGCTTACCGTCTCCACGTCGTGGTGTAATTGTTATTCAATATATTATTATTTAGATGGGTATAATAATGATATGTAATTCATGTAAATAATAAATATAACATTATAATGATTCTTTATATATGATATACTATCCAATTATATATTATTTTAATATCAAAATAATGATATTGTCGCTCGTGCGTACGTACGGACTACCGTCTCCACGAACGCAATGAGATTCATTCTCCGTCGTATCCGTTCAAGTATAATTATCATTTGATGATTTAAAAATAATGTTTAAGGACATGATATCATTCTGGATATGAATAAGATACAACCTATCTATGAAAAACATGACTTACATAACAAAACATATAAAAGAAAATTAGTAAGTTAACACCCGAAACAACGATAAATCTAAGATATTGTTAACAAAGCAATGTTAAAAGATCATATATGATATCATATGAATGTATATGATTCTTGTATAATTTAATAAAAATTATTTCACCATTATACAAGAGGTTAACCTACCCCAACCAAGGAAAAGTACAAGGTAATGGTTTACTTCACAACCTCTTCATTATCCAAGGCTGTTTATACATAATTATCTACTGGGACCTCGTTATCATCCACATCCATGTTTCTTAAAAATGTCTTTCAAAACATTTTTACTATTAAATGGAAAATGGGTTAAATTCATTTATACCCTTATACGTTTTTGAATGGAATCTTACCGTCGTTTTCCAAACAATGTACTTTTTGACCTTTTTGACAAATTTAAGGTAAGAATGTTTTTTTAACTTATACGGCGGGTGCGGCTATTTTCCGCCATTATAACTTCGTCGAAGGTTCCCTTACAAGCTTATAATAATATTTTCAAAGTAAATGTATTATTTTATAATTATGGGACTTTTAAATGATTTCAAAAAATAGAGATATTTATCTCAAATAGCATTGATTTCATCCATGTCAACATCCTTTGATGGGTTTTAAGTTTATTTGAAATTGATTTATGATACAAAACTTCCATTGAGAATTTTGTTAAACATTTGACTGTGGATGTGTTATTTTTATACCATCCATATTTTATGGAGAAACTGTTGACATTTCGTATGCTTGTTTTAATATGAATATTTATGTTATGTTTAAACCTATTCATATGAGGAATGTATTGGACTTAATAAGTGACGGGTGGAGCCTGCTATATCTCCTCGATGCATCGGTAGGTCTCATGAGACAACTAGACGTGGAATTGGCCGAGGCCCTTTCCCAATTTGATTTATGGTTTTGGCCGAGGCCTTAAACATTTTAGACGTCTTGGCCGAGGTCTTGACAAAATATTTCAGAATGTCTGGAATTATACATTCCCTCATTATGAAAGTGGTTATTGATATTTCATGTGATTATTCGTCTAGTAGAATATCCATGTGAGTAAGTAATGGCATTATTTTATTTTACTTTTTCCATATTATGCTGAAGTTCAAGTTCAATAAGGCTTTTGTTTTAGTTATACATTGCCTTAAATGCTTATGTTTTCTTATGAAAGTTTCCGCTATATTGTTATCCATACGGAGCATTTGAGCTCACCCCTTTCAATGTTTTATTTTTCCCAGGATGTGAAGAAGTGTATTATGACTGACTTGTAAGAATAGTCAGTGAGGATATGAGTGTGGACTAGGGAGACCATGTTATTGTAGTTTTCATTTTTATGATGTAATGTAATGTTTATGAATGTATCTAGTGTTTCCAAGCCTACTAAACTAATCGGTCTTTCGAGACGCGATCTTTTTTGATCATGCCAATTTTACAAAGTAATGCACCGACTCTGGGAAGCTGGGGTTGGGGCGTTACAGTATGCATATTTAAAATGATAAAAATTGATTAATGAAAAATGTGTAAAATATTGAAAATTTTGATATGTTTGATTAATATAAATTTTTTGAAAAATAAATATATATTGAAATAAATATGAATACTTATTGAACATATTAAATCATTGTTAATATATATATATATATGTTTATATAATAAATAATATAATTTGATTAAATTCCCAAAAATATATTTCTACGTGTGCATCTGTATATAAAAATGCATTAATTATGTATATGTAAAATTAATATAATATGTTTGATCTATGTTAAATTGAAAAATAAAATGATATTCAATTATGTCCATTACTCAATGAAATTAGTTGGTATTTTTAATTCATATTATTTTTTAATTGTAAACCATTATTCACTAAATATATAATTATTTTACATAAAGCATAAATGATATTATATATTATATAGTCATATTTACATACATTCATATGTATCTAAATAATTAATAATTATTATTTATTAATAATATCAATAATTATTCAGTTATTTAAATGATTAATATTTTTCTCAATTTACTTATTTTTAGTTTTTAATTTTTTAATTTATATATTACATATATCTATATATTTATTATATACTATTTATATTTTATATATTTTATAATCAACTTATTCATTTTTATCAACAAATTTTTAATTAATAATTTTTTAATTTTATTTTTATAAAATCATTTTAATTTTTATTATATTTAATTATTTATTTTTATTTTTACTTTTATGAGAACTAAAAAAAACTATGATAAAGGTTTCTATTACGGGTGCTAAAAAGGCATTGATAAATGGTTTCTTTTATCGCCACTAAACATAAAGCATTGATAAAATACATCTTTTATCTGCTCTAAAACAATATCCTAATAAAGACTTCCTTTTATCAGCACTAAAAAAATGAATTTCAAAAGGGTTCCTTTTATCAACACTTAGAAAAAGAACTACTAAAATATACCATTTACCTATGCTTTTTTTAGTACTCATAAAAGAAACATTTTTCACCACTTTTTTCTAGCACTGATAAAGGCCAGCACTGTTAAAGGACTATTTTTTAGTAGTGGGGGAAGTGACTAAATAATCCTACCATGCATGAACTTGATAGTCTATTAATACATGTAGTTTTCATATAGCATGAAATATATAAAAAAATGACTAGATTTACTAAATAATAACAAAATAAAATACCTAAATCCAGTAGGCTACCCGAGTACATGCTCAACCCCTAACTCCAACAGAAGTCATAGTCCATTAAGGGAAAAATCAAAAAAACACAATCCAAGATCGTATCCTGAAACCAATTGGTCTATCTAGGTACCAAATGGAAACCTGAATAGGGTGTGAGAAGAAAGTAGTATTCCATCATTAATGGTTTCTAATGATTATCATATAAAATGAAATGGTGTACATGTATAATAATAATCGGTGCAATGAATAAAAATATAACATGCGTCGACTCGAGTTCTCTATTCAACACCTGAAATACTATAGATACTATAGCCTAATACAAAATAGATCTATAAATTCCATCATATATATACACCAACACACATATATAGATGTATAAAAAATATATATTCATCTGTGAGGACCCGAGACATATGGCCCCTGCATCCACATAAGTGTATCATTCAAGACTCATACTTTAAATAGGGATATCATACCAGATTATATCAGTAAATTATAATGTACATCATGGCCAATACCTTTAGGTGAATAATAAATGACATCTTGCCCAAAAATTGTCCCTAAATTATTGAAGCATCATACCGAAAATTTTCTAAATAAGATAAGAAATTTTATTTCTTGTAATTTCATTTCAATGATAAGGTACACCATGGAAAACAATTTACAATAATAAGTGTGGAACATCATGTTCACTAAATTCAATAAGAAGTGAATTACAACAAGTATGAAAAATATTATGGTAATAAAAAACTCCTTGTCCAACCACAAATAATAATATGAATGAATGAAATTTCCAAAAATTTCAATATATAACTAGGGGAATCTGGTCCAATAATTTAATCACATGTGAGGAGCATCATATACAACATAACTAAACCATTTAATACTCAAATTCAAGGTCCAACCACAATAAGAAATGTGTAATTACTTGACAATCATAGGTTATGAACAACACCTATATAATTTATAATTTAAGGACAAGGACTACAATCCATGACAATAATCAATTCCAATTATAAAATTTAAGTCATTCAATCATAATAGTCAAGTACTAAGGGGTTTATCAAACAAATTGTCCAATATCCCTAAACAAGCAATTCATTGCACTATTATTCCCATTCCACTTACAAGTGTGTAAGAATCTATAATTATATTTAATAAATAAATATGTCCAAATGTATTTCCTTCATAATTAATAATTCGTTTATTTATTGTTAATCACTTCCTCTTTAAAATGTTAGTCCAAAAAACATAGCAGTGTTTTAGGTAATCACATAAAATCTTCTCCAGGGTTTATTAGGAGACACTCACAATGGGGTTGTTTGGGTAGAGTTCATAACCTCTAAAAATGTCAATGGGCCTCATGAAGGCTCTAGTTTATAGTCTATAAAATTATATTTAGGAGATTAATATTCTATATCTGATTCACATAAAATTTATCATGTGTCATAATGAAAACTTATTATAATCGTGTGATAATTTTTGGGTAAATTTATAAACCACACACCACATGATTATGATGCTTCACTCGTCTAATAACAGGATTTGATTCAAGCATAAATAAGATAAATAAGAATAATAAAAACAGCCTAAAAATATATCATAATAGATTTCATGGAGATAGATAATGAATAAAATAATCAATAGGAATCTTAGTATTACCAAGGGTGATCTAATTTTACTTACAAAATTCGATTATGAGTTCATATGAAGGATAAATATGGAAGAGTATAGAAGGGGGAGAAAGGTATTTGAGAGGTTTCCAATCATATAAAATGAGGGAGGTTAAAGGGAGAAGGAAGAGTTATGGTCTAGAGGTGAAAACGTTCATTTTAATCCCCTTAATGAAAAACATGGTTTCGTAAACCATGTGTTTACTAGGAGAGATCATTTTCTAAAATCCCCTCCATCCCATGTAGTTGAATGAAATGGTTAGAAAAATCATTTTCCATCCATGGGACTACCCTTCATCCTATTCCCCATTCCACATGATTTATTTTTCTCCCTCACATATTTAAACGAACTATATTACTTAAAAAATAAGCTTCATGGTTTACGCTGCATGGTTAATACTAACCAATACCATTCACCTAAGATGTATTTTATAAAACATATATTTTAGATCCTAAACCCATGGGAAAATGTTGAAACCTCGATGACACACCTAGGTCACATTAAATGACTAAAAAACACTTTTTAGTGTTCTATTTATTTTAATTTAATTCCTTTTTCAAATAAAAAAAATTCCCTATCCACCAAATGAAAAAATCATATTCATTTGAAAATTTCAACCTGTCTAAAAAATGGGATTTTATGCATTGTAAAATGATGTAATGATGGGATAAATATAGAGGTAGAAAATATAAAACACAATAAAAAATATAAAGTTCTCATGATCTTATTATTAGGGGATAATCTCTAATGTTAAATGACTATGATTTCACTACCCATATTTTTATACAATTATCAATAATAATAAATAATGTAGTAGGTACATAGACTAGGACTCCAAGTACATGAAATAATGAAAATCATAAAATATGAATATCAACTTCCCCTACCACTAGTGCCTTGAAAATTTCGATCGCATGTTGATCCTAACTATTTTTAATTTTTTCCAAACCCTCTTACGAACACTCCTAGAAGAAGTGGTAGGCTAACTCAGGGTTTTATCACAATCACTTGCTACACATTAGGGTGTGATCATAATCAATTTCTAGATCATAAAAAGCATTGTTTTTGACATATTTCCTCATGGAATGATGAATAGATCCAAAAGATATATACAAATATTACTAAAGACCCTTGAACACCGTCATTATGTGGTGCTCTTATCATATTATGAATCTCTTATATCTTCATATCTACCACTATTTGTGTAAAATAACTTATACCAGAACTATATTTATATTAGAAGGACTTATATGTTTCCACATTCATTCAGACATGATCAAATCACAAAATTGGTACCATGACATGATCCAACACATTTTAGTGAAAATATGTTTCATTGTGTGATAAGACCACTTGGATCCCAACCCATTCGACACAATTTCTTAATGGGATTTGTATTGTAGTGCGATCAGATCCATAAAAACCATCATAAAGATCCTCTATTTTTCAAGAATATTTCATATTTCTTAAAACAAAATGGTTTTCTTATATATATCATGTTTACTCTTATATGAGTACCATTATGGAATGGTATTCATCTTTGATTTGTGATCATCCATCCAATTCACCAGTTCTACTCTTACGTTGACATAGTTTTTCTATACTATAGAATGATATAATGATATTTACTCATTATTGGAATCAATTTTACTCCAATATGTTACCATATGTAGTGTGATATATACCCTTCACATCATGAACAAATTTAAATCAAAAAACCCATTATTACTTTTTATATTCACTCAACCCCAATCAGCCTTCAACTCATCCATGAGTATATTTTCAATAAATACAACATGAAATGACTTCTAAAACTCATGAATAACATACCTAAACTGTATATTCAAAACACATCTTCAATATGAAGGTTATATTCACATGAAAATACATGATATTTTTTTAGTAGAACACTATATATCTCAGTTCAATATAAATATTACACTTACCATGTCTTAATTGAGATCGACTAATAAACCCCCTTTACAAATTCAATTATTTGTAAGAGTTTATAGAATAAAACACTAATTCAATCCTTTAATAATCTAGGAAACATTATAATCCTAATATATCTTAATATATCCTTAATTTTCTTGTATTATTTGGAGTTTCACTATGGGAGAATCAATGGAACCAATTCTACACATACATTAAGATAAAAATCCAATTAGTGATTAAGGTCAAAATACACTCTCAATAAATTTCTATCTTGCTCATATATAATAATAATAAATAATTTATATCACATATGATATTTTCAAAAGTATCTCACTAAATATGAGAGAAAACTATGGGTTTTGTCCAATTTGATACCATGAAACATATTATTTTACACAGTTATGTTGTAGTAGGTATAAATTTATAACCAAAACACAGAACATTTGCGTAGGTATCATATAATTCCTAAAGAATATCTCAGCCCATTCTATAAAATGAAAAGGAATTATTTATAATAAAACCACCAATCATAAAGAATCTCTCCCGCTCATGAATGGGTACATGATCTATAATATACCGTTAGCAGTCTAAAAATCAATGATGAGATCTTTTTCAAAAAGCATAGGCTTTGGCTTCCTAAACAATGTAAACTGAGTTTCATTAAAGTTAAGTGTCCTTATCTAGATTTTAGAATTATCATCAAATTAATGATAGAATGTGGACACATTTTTCTTCTTCTTTCGCATCGATGAAAATAATTCCAATGATTAAAAATTTACTTTATTTGTTCAACATAGTTTATTTTAACATGTGAAAAAGTTATTGATCTTATATTCGTCCTTTCTCATGTTGATAAAATGTTTATTCAATTAGTATTGTATTCTCTTATTCTCAATAAAAAACAACTATCCATTTCAAATTAATTTTCTCCTTTTATATTCACTATAAATATTTTGACTAATATTTCCATATTGAAATATGGAAACTCCCCAGGATTTATTAAAACATGATATTACACTATTTAAAATAAATTAACAATGTTTCTAGATTAAATCTAATTCATATCACTATCATCAATCTTTATTGAATTCACCATGATAATTAGGATATATCCATATTTTAAATGATCCACAAAATATATAGTATTTAATTTAAATCTTCCTACACGTGTGCATGGAATCATGGGACACCACAATGTTATTCTACCTCTCATAATGTGGTTAGCTCTCAAAGTATAGACAGTTCTTCAGTTTGTTCATCAATCTCAAAAATTAATCACAACCTGATTCAAATTATTTTGATGTTGAAATCATTTAATAATATATCTTGCATCATCTAATATTTTTTCTTTAGAATAATTAATTTAGAAATTTTTTCAAAATAATCCAATTAATTTTCCCTTATGAATCCTTACCTGACTCTTATTAACTCATAAATTACTCTTTTAAGTTATTAAATACCATTTAAAAGTCCCTAATTACTATGATAATGTATCTATATACACTTATTAGGCCACTAAATACTCTTCTAAGGCAACCAAATACTATTATGAAGTCATTAAATACTATTCCAAAGTCACTAGAAACACCTCAAAAATCTCAAGACCCCTCTGCCGTTTTCATATTCTCACCTATAGTTCCAATAGTAATCCTATGAAGTAGTTGTTGTATGAACTTCATCACAATTATGAAAATTTAGAATTAATATATAACATTATAAAGATATTAACTAATGGTTCCACTATCCTAAATTTATCTAAAAAATATTCTAACACTGGAGAAAAAATTTCTCAAAACCATTCATTAATCATTATAAATAATTGATAACATATAAAATCTTGTAAAATAATTATATTATGTTAATTAATCATATCAATTAATTAAATATAATTATATGAATTCTTTTATCTATTCTATATTTATGAAAAATATTCAATTCCCTCTAGATTTATTATGAAAATTAATATTGGTAAGAACACTAAGTGGGACCTTCATTTTAATAAAAAACTTATTTGAATATTTGGAATATAATGAATAGTTAGAATATTATTGAAAATTTCATAAAAATGGATATATTTGATGTAATATTGAATATTTATTGGATATATAATAACTATGTTATCTTCATTATAGATAAAAAGAGGTTACCATTTACTAGAATGATATACAATCACTTATTTTCATAGGGAATATTTCTTCTCTAAAACAATTTCGTGAATCATCCCACTATAGATTATCTTATATAAATTAATTATTAGTAAGTAAATTATTTACACACAATAAATGAGAAGGAATATTTTGAAATGAGATAATTATATATCATATAACATTATATTGTTGTTTTCTCTAATGGACCATCTTGATTTCCATTATATAGAGAAGTAGAATATTCTACCGATTCCATTCCTAATACAAAACTGTTATCTTAGCCTCTGTACTATATATATTGAAATGAATTTATATAATTGAAAAAATAACTATAATAATATTAGGATAATGGATTTATCTATCTACGTAATCCACCTTAGGGAGAACCTTTTTTTTATAAGGATTGGTTATTGAGGTTTTTAATTAGCCATATAGTTATTAAAAGTATAACTATAAAAAATACCCATTTATTCCAATTTGGATCTTATTTTATTACACCAATGAGATCATAATTTCCAAAAAAAATGAACTTAATTTGGGGTACCGTAAGAAAATTCTAAATAAAAAAGATATATTAACCACTACAAGTCATTATTATATATTTTGTATTATCATTATTTTACCTCCTTATTTATGGACATAAAAAGTATTTTTTATATGTACTTATATAAATGTTTTATTTTATTTATAGATTGTATCACAATAAACTCAAATTTTGATGGGGATTTTGAGAATATTTTATTTCATGATACCAGATTACCTAAAAAGAACAAATTTTCCAAGGATATTTTGTAAACATGAATTTTAACTTCAACCTGGTTCATTAGTTTGATATATTATAACTAATGATGGTATATCTATTTATGAATCAAATATTATGTTAGTAAATGAGTCGTAAAATACATTCAATTTAACATAAATACATTTTTTCCTTGGATTATTATGTTATTATCTATAGTATGTATAAAATACTCTCTAATTTTCTATTTTTTAACCAACTTAATGTTTTAAGGGGTCAAATTAAAATATTCTAATGAAATTAATGAAATATTTAGAGATATATACTATATATTGTTTAAAAAATATATATATATATATCAAAATTTAATAATAGAATATAAATGTTTTTTTATCTTTAATTATGCATAATGAAATGAACATGGGTGTGTCCTTATAAAAAATGAATTTTTGTGCCCTATTAATTAAGAAAGTATACCGATGAATATAATTATCCAATGAATTATTTAAATTTGGTTGAAGTACTATTTTAATTGAATATTTTTTGAAAATATCTTTATAGATATATTAGTTGCATGGATACTTGGGTTTTAAGTCTATATTCACACAATAAGAACTCAAAACTAGGGACATGTGTTGAATGAAACTACTCATTGACTATTACTACGATTTACACGAAAATCCTTGAAAATTAATCATGTTTTTAAGGCAACGACTATGCAAATGATAAATTTTTATAAATTTAGATAATGGAAAATGGTTTAGTCTGTAATGATATCTTGATGATAACCTGGATATTTGTATGGAAAGGGAAAAAATTTACAGGTAAAGATAAAAAATTTACAATATGAGGAAAATGGTCAAAATAAGGATAATAAACCTATGTAAAATAGGAAGCTTAAAATCATTTATATTAAATATAGATCCTTTATTTTTAGTAACTAGTTATAAATATCATCATTATCATATTTATAGAATGATATTTCATATTGAAGATCCCAGACCAGTGTGAATAATTGGGTGGGGGAGGGGGTGAATTGTTGACCCCTATCAACTTTTTTACAAAATGATTCTTTTCAATTAAACCTATATGGCTGGTTAAATCCTTGATCCACACTTCTTGTTTCTCTCATCGATACATCAAATGATGCTATAAATATAAATGTACTAAATAAAAGGATTTACACGGTTCAGTCCAAAGACCTACTCCTTGTTGTGTTGGTTATTCCCAACAAAACAGATTCTCCACTATAATCATATTATCAATTAAAATGGGAAGTATTGAGACCCACTGTATGTCTCTAGAGTATAAAAATAGGTTCTTTATACTGCTTCCAACAATGTTACCAGAGTCCAGTGGCCTGCTTCAGAGTCCCACTGAATACTTATTCTCCTCCCCAAATCACATAGGGTTCATCTAGATCTCAAGTCACATGATCAACTTCTTTATTTGAATTATATTTGATTCACTAAAGATGGTATGATTCTCTTTCCCCATAGGCTTGTTGGATCACACTTTATAGTTTTTCTCTTAAAAAATCTTCATCAAAATTTGGTAAGGTATGTGGGACTTTCTCAATAATTATGATCACCTATCTAATCAGTCCATAGTGTAACAATGATCAGGGAATTATTTCTTATTCTAATGAAGATTCGACTTCATTTATACATGTGCAGGTAGCAAACACATGTTCTTCACGAATATCAATCTGGAAGAGCGATCTTCCACAACATTTTCATTGTATGTCTTATTGGATTCTCAAACACTATCATCTCGAAGATAAGATCTTCTATAAATTTTCCCAGCTTGAGCCTCAATTCAAATTCACTTCATACATGGATTACATGGAACTCAAAACTTCTTATTTTGGGTATCTCAACGAATTCTCACATGTGAATGGGATTGTATATGATTTCATGTATGTATAGTATTTTCATAAACTCAAACACACACTATTATCATGAATCAATGGTTTATGTCCAATGTGTTTGTCTCATGAATTTACACATGCACTCACCACTTAGCTGATTCACCCAATATTCACAAACACAATTTCTTCTTCTTTGGTTCTTTTCACACACACACTTTTTGTTTACATTAGGTTCAATATATGTGTGTTACATCAATCCAAAATGTGTATAGTCTTTTATGTGTGTTCTTATTGTTTCTTCCTCTTACTTATACACATTTACATTGAACATATCTCTTGTTTTCGTTGCATTCAAATGGTCTCAACTCATGCACATGTATGTATGTGAACCGTTCTTGTATTCTGCACTATTATTTTTCACACACACACTACCTTGGTGTATGTATGATTTTATTAATTCTTCACATAGATAATACATGTGGATCTTATCCACTAAACCATGGATGGTTCATGGATTCTCCCCATTCAACAGTTGTATGGTTCTACGCACAAAGGGTGTGTGCCTACTACAATTTGGGTGTTAGGACCACCATCGTGAACCAGGATGGTTCATAGTTTTTTTCTTCAAAACCCGATAATGGTACATGTATCTTCCTCATTCAAGGGTTGAATGAGACCTCTTCTTCTCTAGACTCTTCGAGAATGCGTTGCACTTGTCGATGGCATGTAGGTTCTCTGTTCCTTCGTGTAGAAAAGATGTGCTGAACCACTAATAAATTTTTTGGTTTCTACAATGAAATGAGAGCTTTATAAATTTGTTAAAACTCACTATCAGTTGAGGGAATACTCCTTTTATAGGCACAGATCCCAGCATAGCTCTGTGTTCAGATACCTATTTATATGTCATGGGGTTCAAATATTTGATTGCTCGAGATCTTCAGATTCAAATATTTCTAGCGTGGGATAATAGATTCAATGAATCTCATTGTTTGTTTCTGTTCAACAGGGGCTCCAGGTATCATGGTGTAATCCTTCAAAAGTGCATGGATTTGGAATGCATGAAACACTCAATCATGAATGATCAAGGTCCATGACATGGTATCAAAACTTCACTTTCTTCGGCCTTCATGGGTTCTTCGTGTTTCATTTCCATGATTGCAAATGTAATTGCAAGCTTGTGTTCATGATGCCCAGATGATTCTCATGCTTTTAATTTGACATAAATGGTGGCTGGAAGTAAGATCCTGAACGTGCGGCTATGTTCTGATTATATAGAGGCGTTGGGTGGCTTGACGGTTAGAGATAACAGCTTATCTTCTCATCGACCATTGGATCAACTCAAATCAGATATGGACAGTATGAATTTGACCAGGAAATGCGTGATGAGATGTGAAGAAATGATCTATCATGAGATCATATGGACTATCGAGATTAATTTAGTGTTTTTAAAATGTTTCCACACATCGAAACGTGTATGTAGGTTTTTTGTGGTTTAAATATCAAACTATGATAGCCACTCAGTGATTATTTTTATCCCCCTCCTCCAGTATCGCCCTATACTGGCTTCTTGGGGGCTTGCTCCATGACCATCCTATGTTCCCCACCATCGTACTGCCCCACACAGTGGATCTTCCATGCTCCACTATGGGTGCACTCCTGTGTTCCCGTGTATGACTCTGGTCAGTCGCACTGGCTAGCTGGTTGGGTTTAAGCTCAGCCTCCCACTCTCGCGGTGCGAGCTTCTTCCCTAGATTGGCTGGCGGACTAGCTAGCCAATGTCCTATATTTGTTATATAAACCACAAACATAAACAATTTTGAAAACAAAATTATATACATATAGTATTTCAACATGAAATTCATGACACATGGCCTTCATATAATCTTCATTTTTAAATGTAGCATTCTTTTTCTTTAATTCTTTATGGAACACCTCATAAACATTTAAGATCAACTCAATCTTATCAAACACATCATCCACTTCATCAACTTATAATCCAGTGGATGGATCTTCCAAATTCATAATGCCATCAAGAATTACATGAACTTTTTCGAATGGGTTAACAAAATGTCATTCCCTGAAACATGTCTTGAAACGTAGGACTAGGTCAACAGTCATCAAAATTGACAACATAGTTAATTTCCCAAGAATGGAATCCCGGTATATGAATCCCTAACAATTCTTCAGGCTTTATTAGCTTTTTAAAATCTTCATTAGATTGAGAGCACTGATATATTCCTATCACATTGATCCCAATTTCCAACCAATAATTATTGAAAGTTTTTGAAAACTAATATAATTCATAATCAAAGTGGGATTTTACCCGATTCAAAAACATTACATTAAGAACTACCACTTCAATCATCATCACCACTTAAATCATTACCTTTCTAGACACATATTGAAACAAATTGATAATAAATGCTACACTATTCTAGAAAATCCCCCCCCCCTTGTATTTTGATTTCAATGTCACCTATTGACACTTTGTAAGTGTGAATATGTGTGCCAATTTTTCTACCCCTTATTGAA
This sequence comes from Viscum album, assembly GCA_963277665.1. NCBI lineage: Eukaryota > Viridiplantae > Streptophyta > Magnoliopsida > Santalales > Viscaceae > Viscum > Viscum album. The sequence continues at coordinate 1,044,486,232 of OY728166.1, forward strand.
ACCAAATACAAAGGTTTTGTGGGGACTGTTCAAAAACATGTTCTCTTCCCATTAAATAATATCTTATTGAATATTTCTGAGAGTTGAATGATTTAAAAAGGCTAACCTAGCAAGGATACTTTATTAAATCAACCCTAAGTCTACTTGGGCTAACCTGGTGTAGAAAAAAGGAGAGATATGACCAAGGTTTTCAGTGTTGTCCATAAACAACCATACATGTGAAATCATGCTTAGAGTGAATCTATTATTAACCAATGCATTGGAGATAATCAGATTTACCATTGAAATGAGAAATCCAAAACATACTTCACCAAACATATTATATGGTTCAAGTACAAATATAAATATCCCCATTTTATCCCATATTGTAATAAATCAATCACTCCCCATTAATTAACATGAAATATATAATTAATAACAAGGGATAAATGTGTGATATGAATACCTCAAGTTTCAACTTCTTAGATGATATGAATTTCAATATTTATCATGAAATAATTTTTGACATCCTCTCTTTCATATTTTTTACCCCTCATGTGGTGAAATACCTTTGATTCATCACGGTGGAAAATATCATCAGATAATCTTCATGATATTCATGTTGACAATCATCCACTGTGGAACACTTCATGCAATTATCAAATCCTGAATAATGAGTCCAACTTGATGTTATCCACTTTCTTCATCCAATTTTCATTTATAGAATGAACTTCACCTTCAATTCCCTAAAATGTAAGAACCCATATATGAAAAAAAATATAAGGGAATAAGAAGGAACACATTTGATCTTATTAATAGGAGCAACATGACTGAGAATTTTATCTCAACCCAATAAATGCTTTCCTTTTAGCTCTAATGTTTATGGTACTCTTCATGATGGTGAATTCTATCCATTTGAAATTTTGATATATAATTGTCAGTATGGACCATTTACATCTATTCACCTTCAACTATTGTGGATTTTATTCCTTACTTCTTCTAGTAGTGAAGTAGCTTTCACTGATGTATGTTTGTCAATTTTATGAATCTCTATTTTAATTGGTAAAACATTTATAAATTTGTTTGCATGATATAAAACCTAGTTGAACGTACCAAATAGTACTTGTGAGACACATAGGTTGTCATGTGTTGACAACCAATCATGATATTCGAACTTATCTCCTTGTGGAATAACATGGTGCCCCTTTGCCTTTGATTTAGATATTAATTCCTCTTATTATTTTGGTAGTTCTCTAGATAATTCCAATTGATTAGGCCATATAAATAAACACTACTTCTTAAAATATTCTATTTTCGAGATCCCACATGGCTTCTTCAATGTTTTCAAGTTACCTTTCTTATAAACTTATCAATGTCATCTTCAAGAATGTTTTCAATCAATCCTAACTTCTCCTAGACTATTCTCCTTTTTAATTTCACCATACTTCCAATCCTTTCCATGGATTATTTTAATTGAATCATGGTGTGAACTTTCATTCCATAGTAAAATCATATTATATTAGTTGGGATGGAATTTTTTGAATCTAGCTTAAACTTCTTCTGGGGAATATGTTCTTTTAATGTTTACTTGACTTCATTATTTTTCATATTCCCAATGGACGACTTTCAATTATTGTTCATGTCTTATGAATTTTTTGTGGCCTTTTCTACTTATCAAAATATAAATTGTTCATGGTTGGAATAAACCAGTAGTCATCATAACAATGACCATATCTATATCATTTATCACATAACACTTCCTGATATTCAAATATTTTCTTGATAGACAGATTCTTCTTCATCTTTGTATTCCGATTTTGATTTGAAGGTTTCTTCATTTTTACACATCTTCATTCCCTGAATGGAGGTCTTTCATAATTTTCATATGCGGACACATTATTTTATAAATCCTTGTTCTGATGCACAAATTTCAAACAACACCAACAATATCCAATAAATCTCTATTATCTTGTAGTATCAGTCTGGCAAGATTTAGTTAATTGTTGTTTCTGGAATTTTCTTTCTTTATTGGGAGCATCAATATGGGATTTATACTTATTAATCATACTAGTATCTTTCCATGAAGATTTTATGGATGTATCAACATTTTTATCAAGACATATCATCCTAGCTTTCAAATTTGAACTCGTACTTGCAGATGAAACTACATCAGTAGAAATAAAAATAACTGGGTTATGGGATACCTTCTTCTTGGAGGATGTTTCCATTGGATTATAAGATTATCTAATACTCCTTTTGGAATCATATTTCTCATTGAAAACTTCAGTGGCAACATCTCTTCTTCCAACTTTTTGGGATGTTACATCATGGAGTGATTGCCAATTCTTCATTTTCACCTCCATCTCTATAAATTTCATGTTTAGAGAGTTCTTCTCATCCTCAACTGACTTCAACTTACTATCCCAATTCATATTCATAATTATCAATTGTTCTACATGAATATTTATTAATTCATTCAAAGATATGTTAATATTCCTTACCTTGTTTGCTTTTTCTTCCAGTAGAGCAGCTTTAAAAACCATAGAAGCTTTGTGAAACTTTTCAAATTCATGGAAAGGATCAATAGATAAAATCTTGATGAATTGTTTCTCAAAAATACTTCACTAATATTGTTTAGAAACCTGAGAATGTATTTCATTTCAAAGGTAATTTTCTTCTTCCTTTTACTTCACTAGTATTGTGAGTATTGGATATGCAAACCCTTATAGCCAATGCCTCTTCCATGGCATCAACATCTTCTTCCAACTGTAATTTTTCATCTTGAATATCACTAATGCTTGAAGAAATATCTATTTCCACATCTCTATGGATTTTCATTAGATGATATTTGATTAAAGATAGAATATCAATAATCAATCTATCATCATCAACGGTTGAACATGCTTCATCATAAGAGGAATAATAAAAATGGTTATCACATGTTGTACCTTTTAGATTTTATTTAGTACAAGGAATATCCCCATTAGCAGTAAAATTGGTCTTCATCTTCCTTGCCCATTTAATATTTCTATATTTAAGAGTCTTGGAAGAAATCCCCATTTGAGGTTGCTCACTCATTTAATGAAATATGAACTTCATAAAAAATCCCTTGGATCATTAACGACATCCATCGCATTGATACCAATTGAAGTTAGAGATTACTGTGAATCATTGATAGGGGGAGGGGCTGAATCAATGATCCCTTTCAACTTTTAACAAATTAATTCTTTTCAATTAAACCTCTATGTCTAGTTAAAGCCCCAATCCACTATTGGTGTGTCTCTTATCCTTGCCTAGGATGATTCTATAAATGTAAATGTATTGAATACAATGATTTACAAGGTTTGGTTCAAAGACTAACTCCTTGCTGTGTTGGTTATTTCTCCCAACATAGATTCTCTACTATAATATTATTATCAATTAAAATTGTTGATACAGAGTCCCATTGTATATCACCTGAGTCCCACATGTGGTTCTTTATACTACTTCCCATAGTGTTACTAGAGTCTACTGGCCGCTCTAGAGTCCCATTGAAGACTTCTTCTCCTCCCAGAATCACAGGAGGTTATTATAGCTCTTTAGTCACACGAAGAGATTCCTTATTTGAATTCTATTTGATTCAATGTAGATGATATGATGCTCTTTCCCCATGGAATTTTTTAATCAAACTTTTCTGTGCACCTCTTCATGAATGTTCAACAACCTTTGGAATCATTTGTTGGCCTTGCTCAAAAATTCTAATCAACATTATGATTAGTTCTTAGTGTAACAATGCTTGAGCAATTCTTTATTTTTATAATGGATAACAAGACTCACTTATATACGTGAAAGTGGTATACAAAACTTCTTCATGAATATAAATATGCAAGTGTTATCTTGCAAGTAATTAGCACTGTCTATCTTTTATGATTTTCTAACACTATCAACTTAGATATAAGATCTTATGTAAATCTTCCTAGATTTAGTCTCAATTCAAATTCACTTCTTGCATGGATTTCAATGAACTCAAAACTTCTTGTTTTGGGTATGTCACTGACTTATCACACGTTAATGTGATTAAAAATGATTTCATCCATGTATAGTTTTTTTTTCATAAACTCAAACATAGACTTTTTTCTTGAATAAATAGTTTAGGTTCAACGTGTTTGTCTCATGAATTCACATAGGTGCTCTCAAATTATATTCTTCACTCAATATGAACACACACAATTTCTTCTTCTTTGGTTCTTTTCACACAAACACACTTTTTTTGTTAGTTTGGGGTCAATATATGTGTGTTAATTCAAAATGAAATGGGTGTAGTATTTTATGTGTGTTCTTATTATTTCTTCCTTCTACTTATTCACATGCTCACACAACCTGTCTCTTGTTTTCATTTCATGAAAACGGTCTCAACTCATGCATATGTATGTACGTACATTAAGTATGTAATCTTTAGTATTCGTTGCACACACACACTACCTCAGGTATATGTATGAGTTCATTTCACTCTTCATGAAGAGGATACAAGTGGATCTGTTCCACTGAACCAAGGATGGTTCACGACATCACTTCACGCAAGGATTGTGTGGTTCTACTATTCCTAGAGAGTTCATACCTCCTTCACACTGGGTGTGAATACTACTTTCGTGAATTAGGATGGTTCGCAGTCTTGATATCACCAAATTGATAATGGTATATAGATCTTCCTCATGCAAGGGATGCATGGGAAAAATTATTCATAAGACACTTTGAAAGTGCGTAGCCCTTGTCAAAGGAATGTGGATTCTTTGTTCCATTGCATAGAAAAACTATGTGGAACCTCTAATCAGTTCTCTATTTCTACAAATAAATGAAAGCTTTCTCAATCTGTTCGACCAAACTATCGGTCAAGGTAATTCTCTTTTTATTGGTGCTGATCACATCATAGCGTCGTGTTCTAATACCTTTTGATATTCTGTGGGGTTCAAATCATTGAACACCTAAGGTCTTCAGCTTAAAATATTTCAAACATATGATAATAGATACAGCAAATATCTTAGTTTGATTCTACTAAAAGTGGGATCCTAATAACCCATTTTAATCCTCCTCACATGCATGCATTAGGAACAAATGCAACACACAATAAAGAAAACTCAAGGTCTATAATGTGTCCTTGCAACTGTGTTTGATTCGACCTTCATGGGTTCTTACTGTATCATCACCATGCATGAAAATGTAAATGTATACATGTGTTCATGATGCCGAGATGACACTAATTCATTTAATTTGAGCAGAAATGGTGTCTGCAAATGAGATCCTTGAGGCGGGGTTGTTCTCTCGTTGTACAACATCATGAGGTGGATGTTACGTTGAATAAAATGGCTTGGATTTCCATTTTCCATTTGATCAACTCAAATCGAATATAGACAGCATGGATTAGATGGTGTGGTGTGAGGTGAGATGTGTGGCCACGATCTCTCAGGAGATCAGATTCGCGGCCTAGATTACTACTGCATTTTTATATTTTTTCCCACATTGAAATGCATATGCGGGTTTATTGAGGTTTAAATATCAAACCACGAAAACCACACAATAATTATTTCTCTTCCCCCTCCTCCATTACCACCCTATACTGGTTTATTATGGGGAAACTCTGTGCCCAAACTATGCTCCTTAAAGGCATGCCTCCCCGTACAGTGGCTATCATATGCTCCCCTGTGGGAATTATTCTATGTGCCCCATGCATGACTGTAGTCAGTCACACTGGCTGGCTATCTGGGGTTAAGATCTTCCTCCAACTCTTGTGGTGTAACCCACTTCTCTAGCTTGGCTGGATGGATGGCAAGACAAATTACCATATTTTTTATATATACCCCATATATAAATAATTTTGAAAAACCAATGTATATATATATATATTATTTCAACATGAAATTCATGAAACATAGTCTTTTAATTATCTTCATTCTCAACTGTATCATTCTTATTCTTATTCTATTATTTGTAGAAAACCTCTTAAGAAATTAAATTCAGCTCAATCTTCTCAAACACTTAATATAGATAATCCAATTATAAACCAGTGGATGGATCTTCCAAATCCACCATGAAATAAATTATTTCCTTTCCTTCTTCAAATTGTGTAACAAAGTGTCATTCACTGACACATGTGTTGGAACTTAGGACCAGATCAATAGTCATCTGAATTGACAACATGGGGAATTTCCCAGGTATGTAATACAATTCTTTGAATCCATAACAATTCTCCACGAATCATTAGATTTGTAACAACTTCACTAGATTGATAGAAATTAGATATTACTATCTCATTGACCACCTTTTCCAACCAATAATTATTGATAGCAATTTTCAACTAATATAATTCATAATCAATGTGGTATTTTCCCTAAGTCAATAACATTACGAATCACCACATCAATCATCATCAACAGTTCCATCATTAAATTTCCATACACATATTAAAACATTTTGAAAACAAATTCAACACTATGATCCACACATATGATTGTCACAGATTGAATTTATCTATACACCATATAATTAAAAAGATGTATTTAGAGCTTCATGTTAATAGACCATAAAAAATAAAAAGTACCTGATTGTAATATAGGATTATTGGTATTCTAATAAATTAAGGTAAATTGTGATATTTTAAAATGATTTATTGAACCTATCTATATGTAAATTATTAAGTGAGATAACATCACAGTGTTATTTTTCACTAGTATTCCCCCGACTTGTATGAACTAAAATGAAATAGGGGTCATAATTGTCTATTTGAAAAAGTTATATTGATTCATATTATTATGATTAGATCGACCCCTTGATTATATTTTACAAATTTTTATTAATAAGGTCGTAAGACTCCATGACCACTATTTGAAGTACCCGATCATGATCTCTATTTTCTTTCAAATTTATAAATGTTTCTTCAAAAGTATTTAAATATTGGTATAAGAATTAACACTATCTATAATCCTAAAAATTGTACAGACATATAGGAATATCCACATGTTGGAGATATTTTATGGTTATACTCACTCAAAATCTAAAAGATATAATACCAATATCCACCTTAAGTGGAATTTTAATACAAAAAATCTTTTCACGTGGTCAATTTAATGAAACCTTATACATATTTTGTTTGGTAAAATTTGTTATATATAATAAAATATATATAAATATGGAAATAATATTCATTTTGAAACTATAGAGAAATTAAATTTTATATAAAAATATTTTTATATAACACATTGTAGATATAAAATTTATACTAATTTTATAATAATATACATGAAATTTTAAATTGGGGACCATGCTATCTTAAAAATCTCTCTGTGAAATTGGTTTTGAGATTAACTAATATTAACAAGCTTAACACATGGAAAATTGTTCCTTTTGAAATATTAAAACGGATAACATTAATAAAATAAAATTTGTTTATGACCCTAACCTATCTATAGTGCTTGACATCTTCCCTGTTTCACAATTTTGGATGTTTGTGTAATACCTAGAATATATTTACAACACTATTTTTTTAAAACTAATGAAGGATGATGAATATTTTTCCAGGATTCTAAAGACTAGGAAATGTGTAACCAGTTTTTAGTTTAATTAAATATAAAATAATAATATGTAATTTATAATTAAAAATTCAAAATAAATTATTAATATTTACTAGTTAGTAATTACTAGTTACTAATTAATATTTATAATAAGTGATAATTATTTTATTGTGGTAATAATTAATTTTATATTCATCATTGGTTAGTGGTTGAGGTGTTTATCCTAGTTCAATGAGTTTCATAGTTCACAACTAAGAAGTAATTTTTTTAATTTAACATAGAGATATAATTCTAGAACCATAGAAATAATACACGACCTTTTTTACATGGTTAGAAAACTATAGAAACCAGACTACCATGACGATTGTATTAAAAAATTATGTCCATAGAACAAATATATCATATATATCATTTATGAGAACCAAAACATTGAAAATATCATATTGTTATTGTGTTAGATCCAATTACAATGGTTTTGGACAAATAAAAATTATTTTTATTTCTAGTTGATTTGAAATTATTATATTATTATTAGATAACTAAATTCTTAGGTATGATAGAGAAAGTACCACAACACAAAATGAATCATACACTTAAGTTACAATGATAGGATTGTAGATTGTAGGAAGAAACATGAGATCTTGAGGATGAAATAATAATTATTTTCAAGTATTTGTAGATAAATTGATGTAAAACATAAATAGTGGAGATTAAATAATTTTAACAAGGTGGAATATTAGGAAAGTTGGATTTTATTAAGAAAAAAAAATAAATATTATATGATAGAAATATTAGGTGAATACCATCAAAATAATTTTATTGCTTCATATAAATATTATATAAAATTAGAGATCATGATGAATCAAAACTTCTTTATACAATTATGTGAAGTAAATCAAAATAAATATAATGACGAAAAAAATAAAAAATGGCATAGATTCCCAAAATAAACATTATGACTATGAGAAACATGGTATGAAAATGAAAAATAATAAGAGCTAAAAATCGATATTTTTTATATGATTTGTAAAACTAAAGGATGTATTATTTTGAAGAATAAATATTTGATGATTTATAGGAATCATTTATATTAAATAGTCATTTAATGTTTTTTGTTCATTATGATCATTGTGAATTATGAATATTAGATTTATGACCACTGGTACTGTAACTATTTCAATGTTAACAATGGAAACAATATATATATGTGAGGGTAATGACATCATCATATTTGGTAAAATATCACTAATCAAGGCATTGAGTTATATAAAAATATCATATAATGTGAATTTATCTATGATTTCCAGTGAGGTAGAATAATTAATATTTTCTTTGGACATAGCCGAAGATTAACTCCAATAACTGTGGCCTGAATGGAATTACAAGAGAGAAATGTTTAAGTAGATAAAAAATCCTACAAGATAACTATTTGAATAGAAACCACATGAAATTAGAAATAGTTTCCACCTTACACTAAAGGATTATACCAGTGTAATTGGGAGTTATACATAAAATATTTTCTCTAGGATTTATATGTAGGTTGTTTTAATAATAAAATATCATTCACCAAGATAATATAATTTTAATGAAATATAAATTATTTTCTTAAAAGGTAAATTAAATATAATTAAAAATATAATTTTAAACATTTTATTATATATTTTATTAATTAGGATAATAAAAATAAGGAATGAAATATTCTAAGTTATTATAAAAATAGAATATTGTAAAAATGTTTAAATGTGGTAGAATATGGTATATATGACATAAAAAATGTATAAAATGACCAAGATACAACCATATTAGTAATATTTTATTCACATGTGCAATAAATGTTTTTTATGACATTAAGGAGTTTAAGTGGATAATTTAGGGTTGTATTAGAACACCTATGATATTGATAAAATAAAATATTCTGTTATTTAAACCAAATATTTTACATATCACGCCCAAAAATCTACAACATTCCTACAATTTATTATTATAGATAAACTAAATTCCCGTATGATATATCACTTAAATCATATTTATCTCTTTTCTATCTTACCTGTTCAAAGTATTATTTAATACATTGTGGGTTTCAAATTAATCTTGAATGTATGGAAAGAAAATATGTCATTTATTCTCTATCCATTTTCTATATAATTTTTTAATGTATTTATTTTAATATTAAGTTTCATATTCAACTATTATCCATTATAAATTGTATTAATTTCTATTTCATGCACTATTAAATTTATTACAGTATATCATTTCTGTATACTTCGTTCACAGGTCTATACAACTGCTAGAATAATCATTTTTCATTCGAGAAAGACTCTTCAATGTATTTTTATGTAAATAAATTATTATATCATCAATTTTTTGTGTTATGGATATGGTTTTCCAAATTATAAGACTCTATAAATGTTATTATATGATTTATGTGGATTATTGTTTATAGGGATCTAAATGAGAATGTTTATTGAAATAGTACAAGAAAACCATTAGTATAGATTTCTCTAGCACATGAAGTTATTTATTAATGGGTTTTCTATTCTTAATGTGAATAAAGTATATGGTATACATGTTCAAATTTATTAGAGAAGATTTATCAATCATTAATCTAATATATAACTATCGAAACCATTGTATACAATCATCCTCTCATAGTGATACATTATATTGTTTCATTGAAAACTCTTGGATACAAACCAATGAAACAACATGTATTCATTTAGACACTTTTATTATTTACCTTATAATTTTAAAATTTTTCCATTATTATTATGATTAAATTCTAATCATATATATATTCATAAGATTATTTTGATTATAAAATATTATTATCATGATTTTTTATTATTTAAATACAAATGAACAAACTTGTTATGGAAATTCCCGATGAGTAATATTTCAAGTATATGTAAATTGTTTTCTATTTTGAATTTTCATAACTATTTTGTAATTAAATTTATTATATAATACAAATCATTATAAAATATTTGTGGTAGGTGGGTCTTGGAATTATATTGAATGTCAATATGTTTGTAGGACTCATGGGATTTGGAAGACAAGGAAATTAAAGTATCCATTCCCTTTATAAAAAGTATTTCGGCACAAGGACATCACCTTATGTTTATAATACCCAATATTATTCATTTTAGTCTTATTTTATCGATTATTATATATTTATTATGTATATCAAGTTTTTATATGTATCTATTAATATGTTTTCATTTACTGAGCATTTAAGATCCGCAATTTCTTATATATCCTAAAATCATTTGGAAAATAATAAGAATATTTTATATGATATACTTTATATAACTCAAATAATGAATAATAACGTATTATAATATTTTTCTAAAGTTATTTACTCGAACCTTTTTAATATAAATATAATTTTTTGTTTTTATATAGTCTCATTATGACTATAATTTTTTTTATTTTGGTAAATGTGATCTGTTATACTCAATTTGTACGTAATAAATATCCACCAGGTGAATCTGACTAAAGTTGGGTCCATTACATGACACATTTTTTATTGAATAATTAGCTTAATAAATTAATCTTTTTGATAAAAAATACCCAATTTTTTTATATTATGGGTATTTTATTCATATTCTTTCTCATTATATAATTTTATAATTTAATATAATTAAAGATGCGTTATGATAAATACTTAATAAATGTGTTTCAAAACCATTTCTTCTTATTCATGTAGATTATATGGTCTAGAAAATAAATTATTCAAAATAATATTATAAATAATTTTCATAAATTTTTTTATTTATCATAACCTTTGTTAAGGATCGATATATATCTTATAAAATTTAAGTTATGTGTTTATTTTTCCATTTTCTAATAATCGTAAATAATTCTTCATATTTTAAAAATTGTATTAATATATTAAATGTGGATTTCTTAAAATTAAATTATTGGGAAATTCGTGAAAATAAAATCTATTTAAAATGAAGGAAAACATGGATTATATTGACTATGCAGAAAATCTTCATCAGTCACCTACTTCAAGTTTGATGGCTATAAAATACTTTTAAATTTTTAGTCTATTACTTCGATCATGAAAAATAATTATATCAATAATATAAAATAATTTTTATATTGTAAGACACCATTAAGGAATTTATGAGATTTTTTGTTCTCTTATAGTAAATTTTCTGAAGACCTATATCGTTTATAATGAAAAAACATGCTGAAGAACAAATTTAAATGTTTTGTGTCATGGATTTGTGATATTGTTGTAATATAAATCAAATATAATGATTAAATACATCTATATTACAATATTATTTGATATATTAAATTATTCAAGGTGAAAAATTCATTATTTATCATGTTTTAGAAATTCACCATCAACTAGGCATAAAAAATTCAAATTATTTGGTTGATAAAATTGGTAACTCTATCAACTATTAAGGGAAATTAAATATCTCGATACATTTAACATAGAATAATTAAATTCTATTAATAGACGATGAGAAGGAATTCAAGGAATATTTCTTAAATGTTTTAGTTAATGATTCTATAAACATCTATGAGGGTTAATGATATTTACTTTATAATAAATTTTTCTCTAATTATAAAATAATAAATATAGAAATGACCATTGAAAAATTTTAGACAAGTAAAAAATCAGAAGATAAAATAATGATATATAAATTCATTATTGGAAAACAAATCTCACCAAGATTCATTCAATATACAATTTCATTATAAAAATTAAGTAAATCTTGAAGGATATACTATATTCAAAATGTGAATCCCCTACCAATATTAATATGGATTTTATTACACTAAGAATAAATTTTATCATACACATTTTTATCTTATTTCATATTTTTGAGATTTTATATGTATTATTTTCTATTTTTATAAAATATACCTATATACAATAAAGTTGGTTATTAAAACGAAATATTTTTTTTATATTTTATATGTCTTATGATCCCACGGGTTATGGTTGTGGTTCCTGTGATCATATCCTGGGGTTTTTTATAATATCTATCTTTTATGGGTTATGTACTCTTTTTGTGATTGAGTTTATAATAATCATGTTCAAATAAGATATTTTTTAGATAGAGTTTATTATAAATAGAGGGGATATAGGTATTTAATTAGAACTAAAATTTTTATTATTATAAGTTTTATTTTCTATTTTAATTTATTTTTTAAAATTTATTAATTTAAATAAATTACTTTTATTGCTGATACAAATATTTAATTTCATTTGAGGAAATTATATTTTTTATCAAATATTTTTACTAAAATAATTGTTCTTTATCACTTCTTGTTATAATTTCCACTCTTTTCAATTATTAAAATTTTCTTTGGTTTGAGTAAACATATTTCAAAGGTTCATATTATGTTAAAATATAACTGAGTATCGATATGTTATTCTAGAATTTCTTTAAAATATTAAATATATTTTATTCATTATTTTTTTATTTAATGAGTTTTAAACTAATTTGATTTTAAACTGTATTAATATTTTTTTGTGTTACAATTTTATAAGAGAATGTCAATATACCCCTTCTTCAATTAATGAAGGGGATAATATTTGGTGTCATAACACTCATTCCCTTTATTATTAATTTTTTTCCTCTTATCCTAATGAAGTCTAAAATGGATTTACCTCTTTTTAGTTATGACATGACCATGAAAATTTTGTTCATTAATATAAATACCATGACTCTAGTAGCCCAACATCGGTGGTTAATTAATGAAATTAGAAAAATATACAAGGAATCAAATCTTGAATGACTGAATAGTTTGGTAGTCTGGGTAAACTAGATACAAACATAGATTTCATATTATAAACAATAAAATTAAATATAGTATATTTTTTCTTTAAGGGAAACATTATCCCCTTTAGTATATACCAACATATCAATCATAAAACACTTCTAGACATCTTGGGGAAAGGAATCATAAGAAATGAGTGAGCTAAAATACACAGTAAGGTAATGCGTACAGTGGAATATATCATGTATAAATAAGGCTTAATCAATATGGAATGATAAATAACTAAAAAAATTATTCAATATATTACTAGTGTAACAGCAAAAGTTTTTATAAAAATAAATAGAAATGAATCAAACATTGTTTTAAGTATATATTTATAACTATCCTTTAAAACAAAATATTCCACTTATATGTTTTGAATTTCAGGAAACTGTCATATAAAATTGTGTTCAGTATGTTATTTGGAGTCTGTTGGAACCATCTTTTTTGTAGTGAACAGTAACATACCCTTATGAATAGTAATATGACCCTAATGATTAGTAAATTTTATTATTATTTTATTTTATTAAGGCTTTATGATAATAACATCTATGGTAATTTTCCATTGTTATATAGAAGTAGATACAGAATTAGAATTGTTAATTTTTGAATTAAGTATGATTTTATTTGAAAATTAAATTAATAATATTTAGAAAATTAATTTCAAAAAATGGACTTCATTTTTGAAATCTACACGTCGATAAATGGTTAGGGTGAATTTTGGGAATTTTTCTAAAACACTTGATTTTTCAGTAAATAGTAAAAAATACAGTTTTTAGTTTTGGTGTGTTAATGGCATCATTAATGATATAATAATGATGTCATAAATCTGGTATACTTGTGTATATTAAAATAATATGTGAGTTTTCCCAAGTGGCTTATACCATGGGAAAATACCATGGGAAAACCCATAATTTTGCAAATACCACCCATGAGGTGTCCCTTGAAAATTATTATAATAATCCCTCACTTTTCCTAAAAATACCAACTCTTACCTTCATTGAATTCATTCCCAATTCTCCCTCAACGAATCTCTGGCATAATTACCTTAATATTAGTCCTCCCAAAGTTTCATCAATCACCCAAGGTCGCAACCTTCAAGTTCTAAGGGTTACACCACAAGGTAAGGAAATTCCCAATTTCATTTCTTTTTTTCTTTCCAAGTTCTATTTTATGTGGTATAACATTCATGTTTCCATAAAATGTTATTATTTAATTATTATTCTTAATATATTATTTATTATGATTAATTTATGTATGGGTGACCCTTTTCTCGTCTCTTCTTAATGTTTTCTAAAACCCTCTCGCATTGTCGTTGGGCTGCCGAATTTTTGTAAGAGATTTCTCAATTATTCATTTATCTTGAGTTCCTTTCTCATTTTTCTTCATATCGTCATACCCAAGTGGAATGAATTATCCAGAATAATTTATATTCTGTATTTTCTCATGTTCATTGAAAATTTATCATCATCATTCTTCTCCTCTCCCACTTATTTATGGAATAAAAACATTGTCCGTTATGTGCCGAATTACCGACATCGTGCACGATGTGATTTCAATTTCCATTAATTCTTTCATGTCTGGTCCTGAAACAATTTATATGGTTTAACCAAGATATAATATATGTTTTATGACTCACCCATGCTTCTGTAATTCTTTTTTACTCACGGTTCTAATTTATAATACAAAATGAGGATGTTATTATCAAAGAACCACTAAAATGATCTAAACGATCATCATTAATGTTTTAACTTATGAATCATCCACATATTAAAAATCAAAACGATAAATGGTATAATTTATGTTTCTAGATATATTTATGTACTAATCCATTCTAATTATGGAGTTTCACTTCCAAACAACAAGAACGTCCATCACGAACCAATTATAGAATTCATGTAAAGAACTCACCCAAAAACGGTGCAAGGAGCAAAATACTAACAATTAAATGTTGAAATGATGTTATGATATGATAATATAAGATGTTATAAACATGAAAATATTTATTTAAACTAGTAATAACACTCTTTTAACCATTATAAAGTAATTTTAGACAAGTTTCAAGTAAGACAGACTCGAGGTAAGGGAATTCTTAACCTGATTTCCATTCTTTGGGTTAACCTCCAACATCATTATTTATGTTCTATATAAATTGTTTTTGTGATAAGTTATATTTATATTATGTTTTATAATTTTTATTTAAAGTATATATAAATACTCCATCCCCTCTATTAAGTCTCTCATCAATTGTATGATATTTATAAGTGGATTTTCTTTAAAAATCCTCTTTTTAACTTCGGTTTCACAAAATTACAAAGCAATGTTTTTATGGAATAATTATTGTTGTATGACTATGTTTTGGTTATTGGGAATTATTTATGATAAATGGTGGGACCTTTATCTACCTCCAATGGATTGGGTATGAGTAATTTGGAGGTCAGCCTTATGGTTACTCCAAGTGTAACTACGATGGTTACAAAAAGTAAGGTAACCGTGAGGATTACAAATTATAAGGTAGCCAAGAATATTTACAAGATTATGTAAGTAATGCCCCAAGATACCTCTATGATTATATTTATATTCTCATGTTTTTTGGACCCTATGTAATCTCATGTTACATGAAGTAAGTATATATGGGTGACAAGCATGCCTTCTGAATATGTTTTCATACGTTATGAGTATTCATGGACTAATGTGCTCTTTCCTTATTTTTCATCCCTTACTAAGCTTTTGGGCTCATCCCATGTTTTTAAATGATTTTTCATATGTTAATGGATGTGTAAGACACGAGAGGAAGCCATTTTAAATGCTAAAGAATTATCATGGAGTCTTGTTTTAAGTTTTAATGTTTTATATTTTCTTAAAAATGGAAACTATTTTTATGGTGTCCACTCTGTAATAAGGTGTAATGTTATGAATGTATTGTACTAATTCCCTAAATATCTAAACATGAAAATTTATTCAGTGTAAAAGGAAGTTTTTTATTGACTAAATTCAAGATTGTGTATGTAATAAGGTCGGGTCCTTATAGTTGGTATCATGGGATGGTTTAGATAACATTAGGGGTTACGGTGATGTTAATAGAATATCATAAATGATTTTCACTGTATGTTTGTTTTGAAATGTATTATAAATTAAATATTACCATGTGGCTTCATCTAAGACTTGTTTGTTTAGAATGGTTGTCCATAGAAGGAACATGGACTCTGAAGAGGAGAGACACCGATAGAATGAAATCCTTCTGGAACTGCATCCTGAAATGGTAGGGATTAAAACCGAGAAGTTTGTGATAGTAATGGGTAAGCAAACGCAAGAATTAAATGGTGGTGGATTCCACGTAAGAGAACCAATAGAGGTACCGCAACAGAACATGATAGTAGTGGAACATTTTATGAGACAACATCCTCCTACAATCAATGGATCTTCTGACACAGTAGCAGCTGAAATATGGATCAAATCCCTTGAAAAGATATTCTTTGTTATGGGATGTCCAGAAAATCAAAAGGTATGTCTTTACATTTATCATTTTGAACGGTAATCTGATCAGTGGTGGTCAATGGTAAGAAAAATCCTGGGTAGAGAGGATTTTTTTGCCTTAGAGTGAGATGAATTTAAAAGTCTTATCCGGAAAAAATATTTTCCTATGGTGGTTCGACATAGAATGGAGAAGAAATTACTTCAATTTAAATAGAAGGAGGAAGAATCAGTGGCTGTGTATGAAGCAAACTTCACCTGACTAGCAAGGTATGCTCCAAATCTAATTCTGGATCGTGATAGAAAATCAACAGCTTTTACTCAGGATTGAAGCCAAGGTATCGAAGGGCATTGGACTCCCATGAATTCAAAATTTATGAGAAACTTTTCCAATGTGATGAGAGGGTAGAGATAGAGATTTCTGATGATCATGTGCATTTTGGAAACAAAGATAAGAAGAGGTCCAGTTGGCAAGCAATGGGTAAGAATCAATCAAAGAAATCCGACGATAAGAAAATCCAATTTCTAGTTTGTGGAATGTGTGGCAAAAAAACACCCTGGGTAATGTCTTAGAAAAACTGTGAAGTGTTTTAAATGTGGAATGTTTGGAAATATGGCCCAAGATTGTAATGAAAATGATCCAAAGAATAATCCTAATTAGTAGACTGTAATGTGTTTGGAATGTGGTGAAATGGGTCATTATGCAAATTCCTTCCCAAAGAGAGATCCGAATGATTCAAAGAAGCCTGACTACAAGAAGAAAGGTGTTGTGAGATCCTTTGTGACTACATCAGTAGATGTCAGGCCATCCAATGATGTTGTATCAGGTACTTTTTTTGTTCACTTTTATTTGGCTAATGTTTTATTTGATATGGGGTCTACAGTTTCCTTCATCTCTGAGAAAGTTTCTTGTAAATTAGAAATGTCATTTTAAAAAATGAGACCCAAACATGTTGTTAAAACACCAAGGAAAATCTTATATAAAAGAGGAATTATAAGAATCTTTCTATTGTGGTCTATGAAAAGACTTTACCTATAAACCTTTTTGTTTTACCCTTAGTTGAGTTTGATGTTATTCTGGGAATGGACCGGCTTTTGGATTATCATGCTAATGTTGATTGTAGAGCAAAAGAAGTTGTTTTTCAGAAAGAGTTTCAGTTCGTATACAATAATGAACCCATAAAATTTATAACATATTAGGAAGCTGGGAAACTGTTGAAAGACGGAAATGAAAGTTATCTTGCTCATATTGTTCAAAACAAGGGAACTATTCAAATTAATTATGTTCTTGTGGTAAATGAATACCTTTCTATTTTTCGGGATGAGTTACCTGGTGTCATACCTGATCGAGAAGTCAAATTTAAAATTGACTTAGTTTCTTATGCTAAGATAATTTCAAAACCCCCTTATTGTATGGCTCTAAAAGAACTTCTTGAATTGAAAAATCAGTTACATGATTTTCTTGACAAAGGCTTCATTCGTCCAAGAACTTCACCATGGAGAGCTCCTATTTTGTTTGTTAAAAAGAATGATGGTTTCATGAGACTTTTAATTTATTATAGAGCTTTGAATAACATCACTATTAAAAACAAGTATCCTTTTCCTCATATCGATGACTTCTTTGATAAGCTCCTGGGAGCTCAGTACTTTTCCACGATTGAATTGAGATCCAGATACCATCAGCTGAATGTGAAGGAGGACGATATCCCCAAAACAGCCTTTCGTACTAGACATGGGCATTATGAATTTGTTGTTATACTGTTTGGATTAGCTAATGCACATGCTGTATTCATGAATCTTATGAATATATTATTTCATTAGTTCTTGGATAAGTTTGTGGTTGTATTTATTGATGACATTCTGGCATTTTCTAAAAATAAAGAGGAGCATGAAAAACATCTAAGGGTTGTTTTGTAAACATTAAAAGAAAAGAAACTATATTGAAAATTTAGCAAGTGTGATTTTTGGTTGCAATAGATTTATTTTCTTGGGAACATTCTAAATAAATATGGAATAACAATTGATCCGGCCAAAACAAAAGTAGTTGATGAATGGCCAAGACCCACAAATGTTATAGAGATTCATGGTTTTCATGGGTTATCAGGTTATTATAGATAGATAGTTATGAACCTTGTGTGGTTATCTATCCCAATAACTATGTTAACCCGGAAAGGGGTTAAATTTGTTTGGACAAAGGAATGTTATTCTTTTTTTCAGGAACTGAAGAAGAGATTTGTGAATGCTCCAGTTTTGGCCTTAACTTCGTGAAATGGTGAGTGGGTCATATAAAGTGATGCTTTGTTGAAGGGAAATGGTTTTTTTGATACATAATGATCAGCTAATTGCATATTCTTCAAGAAAACTTAAACCTTATGAGCTAAATTATCCCACACATGATTTGGAATTGGCAGCTGTGGTTTTTTCTTTAAAAATTTGGAGGCATCATCTATACAGAACCAAATTCAAAATATATACTTATCATAATATTCTATAGTATATATTCACTCAGAAGGAATTAAACATGTGGTAGAGAAGATGACTAAAACTGATAAAGGATTATGATTGCATGATCAATTGCCATCTTAGAAAATCAAATAAAGTAGCGGATTCCATGAGTCTGAAACATCATGCATAATTAACCATGTTAGGTTTAGAACATGATCCCTTGATTAATGATATGAGGAATTTTTTCTTAGATGTTCTTGGTGCAAGGAATACATCTGTTTTGTTTTAGGTTTGAGTGATGTCTTCATTGTTAGATAGAATTAAGCATGTGAAGAAGGAAGACCGCGAGCTACAGAAAAAGGTAGAATTGATTAAAATGGGTAAGTTTCCGGAATTTAACCTTGAAAAATATTGTGTTTTAAGATTTGGAAAAAGTTTTTGTGGGCCTAGTGATTCTCAGTTAAAGAAATATTTGTTGTGTGAAACTCATAGTTCTCCATTTTCTATTCATCCTGGTAGTACTAAGATGTACAGAGACCTTAAGTAGTATTATTGGTGGGATGGAATGAAAAGAGATATAACTGATTTTACCATGAAATGTTTGACATGACAACAGGTTAAAGAAGAGCAGCAGTTACCGAAGGGGATGCTTCATCCTTTTCCAGTTCCAGATTGGAAATGGGAGAATGTATCTATGGACTTTGTGGTGGGACTACCAAAGACTTCTCGAGGTAACAATGCTATTTGGTTTATTGTTGATCAGGTAACAAATTCTGCACAATTTATATCTATTTGAGATACAATGTCTTTGGATCAGCTATCTCGACTGTACCTCAAGGATATTTTAAGGGTACATGGAGTTACTATTTCCATTGTATCTGACCGAGATCCCAGGTTAACTTCTAGTTTTTGGAAGGGACTTCATAATTCATTGGGTATAGAGTTAAATTTTAGTACAACTATTCATCCTCAATCAGATGGGTAGTCAGAACAAACAATTCAAACTTTGGAAGATATTATTTAAGCTTGTTGAATGGACTATCAGGGAAGTTGGGATCAACATATTTCGTTAGTTGAGTTTTCTTATAATAAATGTTTTCATTCCCGTATTTAGATGGCACCTTTTGAGGACTTGTATGGGAAGCGGTGTTGAACTCCAGTGTTTTGGGAAGAAGTCGATGAAAGAAAGTTGATGGGGCCAGAAGTAGTTGATGAAGTGGCCAAGAATGTGGGGATGATCTAGTAGCACATGAGGGCAGCTCAGAGCATGCAGAAAATTTATGCTGATAATAGAAGGAAAGACTTCCCTTTCGAGGTAGGTGACCATGTTTTTCTTAAAATCTCTCCTTGGAAAAGTGTGATTTGATTTGATAAGAAAGGGAAGATAAGTCCATGGTTCATCGGTCCTTTTGAAATCTTGGAGAAGGTTGGAACAGTTACATACCGCATAGATTTTCCTTCGACATTTTTTAGGTACACAATGTTTTTCATATTTCGATGTTGAGAAATTATGTTCTCGATTCATCACATTTCTTGAGCCAAGAAGAAGTTCAGGTGAAAGTCAACTGTTATTTTGATGAGAAACCAGTTTAGATTCTTGATCGAAAAGAACATGTATTTCGGAATAAAGTAATCCACCAGGTAAAGGTTTTGTGGATAAACCACAAGGTTGAAAAAGCAACATGGGAGTATGAAAATTCAATGCGGGAAAAATACCCCCAGTTGTTTAATAAGTAAGTAGAATTGCGAGGAAGGTATCTCGAAAAGGTGGGGATAATGTAACACCCAATGATTTTATAAATATAAATAAAAATTAATGACATTTTTTAATTATATATTTATAACTATCCTTTAAAACATAATTTTTCCACTTCTATGTTTTTAATTTCAAGAAACTATAATCTATAGTTGTGTTCAGTATGTTATTTGGAGTCTATTGGAATCAAATTGTTTTTGGTGAATAGTTACATACCCTTATGATTAGTAATATGACCATAATTAATCGTAAATTTTATTATTATTTTATTTTATTATGGTTTTAAGATAATAGAATCAAGGTTAAATTTTCATTGTGATATAGAAGAAGTTATAGAATTAGAATTGTTAATTTTTGAATTAATTTTGATTTTATTTAAAAATTAAATTAATAATATTTAGAAAGTTATTTTCAAAAAATGGAATTCATTTTCTAAATGAACATGTCAATAAATGGTTTGGGTGAATTTTTGAAATTTTTCTGAAACAGTTAATTTTTTGGTGAATAGTAAAAAATACAGTTTTTAGTTTCAGTGTGTTAATGACATCATTAATGATATAATAAGGATTTTATAAATCCGGTCGACTTGTGTATAGTTAAATTATATGTGAGGTGTCCCAAGTGGCTTATACCATGGGAAAATACCATGGGCAAGCCCATAGTTTAGCAAATACCACCCATGAGGTGTCTCTTGAAAATTAATAAAATAATCCCTCACTTTTCCTATAAATAACAACTCTTCCCTTGATTGAATTCATTCCCAATTCTACCTAAATGAATATATGGCCTCCTTACATTCATATTAGTCCTCCCAAGGTTTCCTCAAGCCCCCAAGGTCCCAACCTTCATGTTATAAGGGTTACACTACAAGGTAAGAAAATTATCAATTTCATTCTTTTTCCTTTCAAGTTCTCTTTTATGTGGTATAACTTTCAAGTTTCCATACCGTATTCTTATTTACTTATTATTCGTGATCTATTATGTATTATTATTAATTTATGCATGAGTGGACCTTGTTCCCTCTCTTCTTAATGTTTTCTAAAACCCTGTCGCATAGTCGTTGGCTGCCGAAGTTTTGTATGATATTTCTCAATTATTCTTTTACTTTGAGTTCCTTTATCATTATCTGTTCATCTCTTCTTAACCAAGTGGAATGAAATCTCCAGAATCATTTATATTCTATATGTTCTCATGTTCATGGAAAATTTATTGTCATTTTTCATCTCCTCTTCCACTTCATTAAGGAATAAAAACATTGTCCGTTATGTGTCGAATTACCGACATTGTGGACGACGTGATTTCAATTTCAATTAATTCATTAAATTATGGTCATCAAACCATTTATATGGTTGAACCAGGTTATAAAATATGTGTTACGACTCACCCACAGTTCTGGAATTCATTTGTACTCATGGTTCTAATTTATAAGACAAAATGAGGTTGTTAATATCGAAGAGCCACTAAAATGATCTAAACGAACATCATTAATGTTTTAACTTATGAATCATCCTCATATTAAACATCAAAATGTTAAGTTGTATAATTTATGTTACTGGATATATGTAATTAACACTCCATTCTAATTTTGTATTTTAACTTCCAAATGGAAAGAACCTCCATCATGAAGCAATCATAGAAATAATGTAAAGAACTCACCCAAAAATGGTGCAAGGAGCAAAATACTGACAATAAATGGTTGAAATGATGTTCTGAAATGGTAATATAAGATGTAATAAACATGAAAATATTTCGTTAAACTACTAATAAAACTATTTTAACCATTATACAGGAAGTTTAAACAAGTTTTAAGTATTAATGACCCAAGGTAATGGAATTCTTAACCCGGTTTCCATTCTTTGGGTTAACATTCTACTTCATTATTTATGTTCAATTTAAATATTTTGGGTGATGGGTTACATTTATATTATGCTTTATTACGTCTAATTACAGTATATATACATACTCCATCAACTCTATTATGTCTCTCTTCAATTTAATTATTTTTATAAGGGGATTTTCTTTAAAAATCCTGCTTCTAAATTTGGTTTTATGAAATTCTAAAGAAATGTTTTTATGGAATTATTCATGTTGTATGATTATGTTTTGGTTATTGGGAATTATTTATGATGAATGGTGGGACCTATATCACCCTCCAATGCATTGGGTATGAGTATGTTAGAGGTCAGCCGTATGGTTACTCCAAGTTTAACTTCAAAGGTTACACAAAGTAAGGTAGTCGTGTGGGTTACAAATTATAAGGAAGACATGAATGGTTACAAGATTAGGTAAGTAATGCCCCAAGATATCTATATGGTTATATTTGTGTTATCATGTTTTTTTTTGAATCCTGTGTAATCTCATGTTACACGAAGTAAGTATATATGGGTGACAAGCATTTCTTTTGAAAATGTTTTCATACGTTACAAGTATTCATGGACTATTGTGATCTTTCCTTCTTTTTCATCCCTTATTGAGATTTTGTGCTCATACCATGTTTTTAAATGATTTTTCACAGGTCAATGGATGTGAAAGACAAGGAATGAAGCCATGTTAAATGTTGAATTATTTTCAAGGAGTTTTGTTTTATGATTTAATGTTTTATATTTAAAAAAATGGAAATTATTTTTATGGTATCCACTCTAAAATAATGTGTAATGTTATGAATGTATTATCCTAACACCCTAATTCTATAAACTTAGAAAGATCTTAAATGTAAACAGAATTTTTTTCTTGACTAAATTCCAGATTTTGTATGTAATAAGGCCGGGTCCTTATAACTAGAATATAATATGGAATAAATAAATAATGAATAATAATTCCAGGTATATAATCACATGATTCTGAAACTAAATCATGTATATTTTACCTTATAGAATTATCATGTGGACATCAATATATGATTATATAGTGATTTAATGCATAATGGAATAAATTAGAAACTTTTTGTCAAGGAATTATACAAAGACATCTATACCGCCAATTCCTCAGGCCAGCAAATCTTATATAAATGGGTAAGTCCTTGACCAAAAAACCAAGCTAGTTTTTCACATGAGACCCCTTTACCCACCGAGAGGTAATTACAAGCCCCACACATCACTTACAATGTCCTATTTGTTCCTCATATGAATTTTTTAGAAAATAACAAACAGAAACATTCATATTTGAAAAATAAGTTTATGAAATTGTATTACATTCCCCAATCAATAAACATAAACATAAACCATTCAAAGTAATATGCTGAATGGTGTCAAAATAGTAAATCTTAGTCAAACTGGTCATATAAAATCAGAAGAAATATTAATGATGGTATCATAACAGATATTCCCAATCGATAATAGGTAAAATTAGGGTTTTTGTTGTTGATAAATAGAAATACCATAAAAATATAATTAAAACATTCTTGAGGAAAATATAATTTTTACATTGAAAATAAATTTTAAAAACTATATATTTTTAGAAAATAATAAAAAATACTTACTTGTAAAAGAAACTTATCAACATTTGAATTAATATTCAATGGAATGATTTTTCATGAGAGCGATAAATTCTTTACATCCCATGTATGTTAATATAGTTCTTCCTTTAACATTTTTGGTAAAAATTCAAAGGGAACCTTATCTGGAAAAAGGAGTGAAGATTAATTTTAAAATACAACTAAAAAAACCATTCATGTATTAAAATTTATTTTATAAAAAATTTGGATAATCTTTAGGAATTTATTTTGAAAACATATTTATAAAACATGGACCGGGAAGTGAAATGCATTTTTGAACGAAAAAATAAATAAAGTTTTCTTTTCTTAAAATCAATTTCTTAGTTATTTTAAGAAAACATTGTGGATAATGGTACTATTAATTTAATGTTTCATGAATAACCAAGGTGTAATAGCGTTCATGAGTTCATTTAGTGATAGATCATAAAATTTTATCATCCAAATTTTTATCACAAACAATCCTCATAAATGATGAGATTGTAAAATATACCCTTAACACTTTGGTAAATTTTGAATAATAAGGACCTTGAAAGAAATAAATTGAAATGAAACATTAAATAACATTAATATAAATTTATTCATGATAAAATAGATCAAATTGATTGTATATACACTAGAAGAAGGAAAAAATTTGTGAATATGAATTAGGTCTCATAGAAGTATAAGTGAGATGGGAAACCCTTACATGAGGTTTGACTTCCTTCACTTTGGTTTGAAACACTTGTATAATAAATACAGGTTTGTTATAAATCAATTAAAAAGTGATAATAATATATCTCATACCATATTTTATTTACATATAATCTTCTATAACCCGTTTATTTGCAATTAATTGTTAAAAAAACTTTTTCAGATGACAATTGCTTCTTTTTTAATTTATGTTTTAGTTTTGTATTTTCAGTCCTATTAATTTGACAATGGTTACATAATATCCAGAATCTAAATCATGATATACATATCATATATTTTAATTACATATTTTTTAGAGTATTCCATAAAAATTAATCCTAGTAAATGAATTACACTATTCGTGGAAACGATAGGTCATATGTACGCATAAAAACTATTTCCAATTTCTCAATGAATAGAATAGAAGTAAAGTAAATACTAATTCACCATTATATAATTTTAATTATTTTATATATTTAATTTATATTAATCAAATATATGATTATTACTATCCATGTAAAAACTAAATGAGTAACATTTCACATTGCTATGTGGAGGCACTAGTCCACACATTTGCATGAGTTTTATTATTGTTTTCGAATTAGTTTGAAGGTAAGAAGTAATTTGTGATATTATATTTATAAAATTATTTTTAGGTCAAAAATATAATATTTATCCATTAAATTTATACTTACCACCTTCAATTTAAAGTGTAACTAAAAAATGAATCACATCACTTCATGAGATGATAGTTCGTCATACACAAGAGCGACGTTATCGTACCCCCAAAGAATAGAAACTAAGAATATAAATGTGATATTATAGTAAAATAATTATTATAATTTCATATATTTGATATAAATGTGTAAAATTCATCAATATATTCATTCCTCAAGGGTGGTGATGGAAAATGAGTTATATCATTTTACAATGTTGTAGTCCACTATACACACGACAGATAATTTCATTTAACATTTAATGAAAGTGTAGATGGATATATTTTATGACATTAAAATAGTAAAAGTTACCTATATATTATATACATATTTTATTATTATTTAGTAGTTTTAGAAAATTTTAAATAGGTGGGGGAAGAAATGAAATAAAACCACATGTTTATGAATTTTACCTCTTCTTCGAAGAGCCTCTTTGAGTTTATACCTAAAGCCTTCATATATTGGATTTCTGGTCAAACCATGGACTCTAGTGTGGGGGAGGTATAGTAGAGATATTTTTCTAGGTATTACGAAACCAATATATTTATAATTTTAAATAAGTGATGATAGGGGGTGTCTTTTTTAAGTGGGGAAGAGGGCACAATTCGAATTTTTTAAAATAAAAATGTTACCCACGTTTTCACCTACCACAAGTCTAAAAATTGGATCATTATCAAACCATGAAATAGATAGTTTCAAAACATTTATATACAATTGTATTTAGACAAGGTTCTTGTCATTTCTAACAATTTTCAATTTAGTTTAACCACCCATAAACTCATTTTAACCCTAAAAATTGTAAATAAATGTTACTATATTAATAATAGTTATTACCAAGAATATTTTTTAACTAAATATAAAATACAAATTATTATGATTCTAAATATGGAATACATTTTTCCAAATTTAATTCAAATAATTGGTGGGATTATCGTTAAAATTATACCCACAGACACGAAGAAAAAATTTCTTTACAAAGAAAAAACACTCAAAAGATTAAAAGATTATATCATAATATAATATTAAATTGATTCAAAAGACCTAAATTAGTTAAATTTTAATATAATATATCAAATTTTACTTTAAAAATAAATTAAAATATAAATAATTTGTGTAAATAATTTAATAAAAAGGAAGATATCAATAAAAATCAATATTTTTTACTATTTAATAAACAATTTTTCTTTTTAAAAAATTCAAAACAATTTACTGGAAGATAAATTTTAAATTTATATTTTAAAAAATAATTTTTTTTAAATTAATTTTATAAATTCTTTAAAAACTAATATCAAATTATGAGGGAAAAACGCGAATAAACCTCCTTTTATAAAATAGAGTTTTAAAAAAATGTTTCTTCTAATTTCAAATGGTTCATATTTTATTTATAACAAATAGTTAACCATTGAATTTATTTTATACCATTTTTAAAACATATAATTTTAATAATTTAGTTATTCCAATTCATACGCTCCATCTTAATTGTTGTTTTATAATTTCTATTTTAAAATAACAATATTTTAAGAAAGTATCATTTTTCATTAAAACTAGGTGTTTCATGCATCAAAAGCCATCAAATAGATTAAATTTATTTAGAAATAAATATATTGTAAATCTAAAAGGGATTAAATTATCTTTTATGCTTTATATTTCATGATATATATGAGATTGAACTTGATTTTTCTCTTTTAAAATATTAGGGTGTTATATTCTACCCCCATAAATAAATTGTGTCATTACCATTTAATATTTATCATAGTAATTAAGGGTTTGACATTTGAAATAATTATTTTGAAACGCACATTGTAAAAATGGATAATAATAATTTTTCATGATAAGGGAGAAAGGGAAGTTCAATGTTCATATAGAATTACACATAACTAGGTTTCAAAATAGAGGAAAATTGGTGGGATATGAATATGTGGACCTATAATAAAAGTGTTAATAATTATAGAGAGTGATAGAGATCATTAATCACAAGAATGCGATTGACCATGAAAAAAAGTCAAAAACCACAAAACCGTAAATCTATGATTAGTTAAATACCATTAGATAATCATAAATAAAGGTAATATAATAAAATTATCTTTTCAATATCCTTTTCCAAAAGTTAAGGAATTAATTAACCATGTAGACTAATAACTTAGGTAAATATACTAACTTAACATCTTTACATTTAATAGAAACAATTTAATCCTTGGGATATTCATTGAACGATTTCCACTTCATATCTCACTACATGAAATAAATATACAATATGAAATATTTATGCATGAAACACTAAAATTTAGATTTAATGGATTATAAGATCCATTAGAGTACCGAGATATTTATCATGTATATACTAAAAGAAAAATGTTTACCAAAAGTTATCAAATATAATATATTATTCTCTATCAATTTAATATTAACTCACCAATTTAATCATAATCTATTTACTAAACGGTTAACTTTAAGAATCATCAAAAATATGTCTGACCAAATTCAATGTAAGAAAATTTAGAAGAAAGGTCACTAAATCAAAAATATATGCCCCAAGAAATATAAAGTGTCTCTTAATATCCCAATTCAAATATGTAAATAACATTATCACCATAAAACCTTAATTGAAAACATTATGGTTTACAAAAATAATATCTCAAGTTTTCATATTCTTTCCAAAAATCCAAACATGAAATAAAATCTTGAAAAAATAACATTTACCATAAAATCACTAAATAATTTCATATTCTCTAATATTATACCATAAATATCTCTTTAACATTATCATCTCAATATCATGAAAATATTAACGATTTTCTTCCCTCAATCATGTTTTTCCCAAAAAGATAAGCTTTCTATGGAATAACTTTTCTTGGTAACATTTAACATGATGATTCAAATATTCATAAGAAAACCACTCTAGTAAAATCAATATATATGTCGAGAAAATATTTGATAGAATAATTCTACAACATAAATATTGAATCTAATCACCAAATAACTTTAGACATTCCTCTTCATTAATAATAATAGAATAACCTCAACCTTGATCCCTTAGCTACTTATGAGGTATGTTCCCTTGATGCTTGGAGAATTTCTTTATATAGTGCCTTATCATATTATAGTTAAAGCACTGAAAAAATGAAGCTTCCTTTTTTCCCTTGCAATCAAGAGCATGAAGGACTTTCTCTATATATTGTTAATAAACTTTTATTCCTTTAAAGAATGCACCATGACGTTTCTTTCCATAATTATCACACGTGGGAAAATACTTCCTTCCTATATTCACTTTATTTATCCATTCATATTTTATCCTAATATTTTATTTATTCCCATAAAATTATTAATATATGTTGAATTATTTCTCAGTCTCTATAGAATATTATACTCTGTCCTCGTATGATATAATGGTTTGGGAGATTAGTTCCATTTGAAGAATTATCTTTAACCAATTAAAGAAATTTAAAATATTTCCAATTGGATTATGTACATAGTTAGTAGCATCCCTTGAAAAAAATTTAATTTTAGATTCATTCTTATAATCATTTTAAACCTCATTTTTTCTTATACTTTTTACTTTTCTCTCCATATCCCTCATTTCTCATAATGAAAATACTTTTCCAAGAAGCATACCATAAAATCCTTCCAATCCATGTTTTTTATTTCTTCTTCATACTTATGGTTATTAATTGATGACCACAATTGATCTTTATCTCCTGAGATATGATAAACGTTCATGAAAATGTTCTCCCATTAATTTCTTCCAAAAAAGAGAAATATCTTCTATAATAAACTTATACATTATTCAACTAAAAATGTATTTTAGTCCCATTAAATAATTAAGATTTCTAATGCATAAATTGGTCTAACATTATTACACTATGTGGTTGATCCGAACGATACTCCATAAAACAATGGATATTTTTCATAACTAGGCTTAATTATCCAAATATGGTTATAATTTGATATGTTTTGAGTGTAGCTCCAGCTCTAACTTCATTATCTTTCCCTAGAGGTAAATACCTACATGGAGTTTGTGCATTGATATGGTTCCCATTACTTCAACTAGGAACCATTCATTAAAAATGTTTTATACTATATTAGGTCATAAAATTAGGAAACAAAATGTAAAATCTAAAAAATAGTGAAACACTTAATATAAATTGGAATATTTCTGCATAGATAATATCATAATCATAAACATGGTTTCTTTCGGAATGACTTTAAATCGTAAATTTTTTCCAATAATTCATAATGGGTTGTAAAGAAAAAGTGATTTTACCCAAGAATATTCCCCAGGAGTTTCAAACTAGGTGTAACATCCCAATGTTTTTGAAATAAATACCACGTTCAATAGCATACAGGATACGCTACATCGAGCTTAAACGAACAAATAAATAATATTATTCAAACATTACCATTATAACCTAGCCATTGGAATTAAGGGAATTAATATTATCAACTGAATTATGAAATATGGTTTACTCATTTTTATATAATTATTTATTGGTTACTGAATTGATTAAAAATTAAAAACAAACGAATTGAATATAAATGAAACGTTTTTATGAAAACCATTTTTTAAAAGAGAATAATTGTCTTTATAAAATAATATCAACCATTATGTATTTTTTCATTGTAAAATATATTTTATATATTCAATGTATTTTTTAAATTCAACTTATAAATTTTCTAGTTATTACATAATAACCAAATTCATTTTTTCTGATAAATGAAGTATTTTTCAAAAAAATATAGTTTTACCACCTTTTGATGGTGAACCATTTTTTAAATTCTATTTTTGACACCTTTATATGATATATTTTAAAAATTAATCTAATTATTTATAATTGGGACATTAAAATTTACTCTAGAGAAATTTTTGTTAATTTTTTGATAACTATCACTATCTGATGAATACTTAAAATATGGGATATTTTATTTGAAAAAATGTTTTCCATCAAGATAATTTATATGGTTAAATAATATTATTAAATGTTTCAATGTATAAATGAAATATATTTTTATTAATTAATTCAATTTTGTATATTAGAAGTCAGTTCAAATTAAAATTTGATATAAACACAAGTCAATCTGTTGGATGTTTTTACTTTTTCAAAACATGCTTTCTGGTTTTGAAAACCGTAATTAATTTTGAATAAATTACTACATTTTCTATGTTTTGATTTTGAGAAAATGGATTAAATATTTGGAATCATAAGGTCATAATTGTGTCATTAGGTACATTTTATTTTTAAACCTTATGAATAGTAACTTATGTATTTATTTATATTTATCAGGGTTAATGGCTAAGTCAGGTAAATAAGGGTAAAAAAATAATATTATAATAATATAAAACTACCCTAAAATGTGTTCTAATACTATTGGATTATATATTTCCTAAAATTAGCAATCTCTTTCCAAACTGTTGTCCTTTGGGAGCCACTTGGGTGTGAAAATGAAATTTTATAATTTTTAAGTTAAAGAAAATGCAAATATAACACAAACATGAATATTTTAAAAAACAATTTTTTATTTGATTTTTTATAAGTTATATATTAGAATAAATATAGAAAATAGAAATATAAAAATATTTCCTACTTCATGATATTTTATTTATAATTTTTAGACATTAAATGAATTAATTTAATTATGAAACAATGATGAAGAAGTGATTGCTTCCTGAATAAAGGATTCAAATGAATGATATTATAAATATTAAAATAAATTTAATTTGATTATTTTTATGCCATAAAATAATTTTATATATGTATATGGAATTTTATATTTTAATTAATGAAATTTTATAGAAATAATAATGTTGTTATTAATTTTTAAAAAGTCCTGATATGAATAGTGTCAAAAATGACATAATTCATATTTTAAATTATAAATTATTTTATTAAATATTATAAAATTCAAAAAAATAAAATATTCGGCCTAATGGTTATGATTAGTCTAAAATATAATTAATGACTCTTTTATTGGGCATTTATCCTGATTTGGTATCTATTTTAATTCTCAAAGTTTTAAATTCATGATAAAACTGTAAGAGTAAAAAAGGGTTAAATAAACAATATAATGATTAAAAAACTATCTAAAACATATATAACTCTAATTGGATGATAATATTTCTACTTATATTCATATTATGTAATAAATAACCTAATTTGACTCATTTGTAATATAAATAGAATTTATAATAAATTAATATTTCCAGACATTCCTAAAGTGCCCCTCCTACCACTTATAAATGGAATCCACCTCTACACATTTACTCACACCACTCAATACCATTGGATTGTCTCAATTATGCTCAAATAAACTCCCAATATACTTCCATTCCTTTTATATCCCTTACTGTGGGCATACAGAGATTCCAGAAAGCCTTTTCACTCAAATCAAAAAAGTTACTTGAATTAGAGGTAACATTTTCTCTCATGTTCCATTCCTTTATTTTATTTCTTCATTTTATATAAACTTATTATTCATTTATTAAATAAAAATCCAGTGTCTTAAATATACTAGTATTTTTTTATGATAATGATTCAAACTACACTTACACACACCTCTATCTAATGGATACGAACATACTGTTTTTTGTGGGGACAAAATACTACCTCATGCAACGATGAGGATTAATTTTTCCCCTACCACCTCTCATGGTGGCCATTATGACGGAACTTTATTTATATATTATATTTATTATATTTATATTTTCTCTCTGCATCTTTATTTATATTTACATCATAACATTATGCTTTACATAATGTGTAAATACGATAATTTCATTTGAAAAATTGTGGAATACTGCCCCCTCAAAGTGATATGACTCGTTCATGCCATACATGGAACATATAAAGTATGGAACTAATTATCATATGTGACATATATAAAATATGATATTTTACTAGATTTATAATATACCTATGTTTCAATTTGTTTTTATTCCTTTAATATGACATATAAATGAAAATATCGCTAATGCGTACGTACGACCTATCATCTCCATGAATGGTTTATTTTATTTATTATCTAAAAATCGTATAAACTACTATAAATTCATATATACTTTATATAATGATATTTCAATCATTAATAATATTTTTTAAATGATTTAATTTTGACAACATGGATAATTTACATAAAAATAGGTTTATTTATGACTAAAGTATTGAATATCAAAAAAATGACCGATATGAACCTAAATAATTATGTAATTTTAATAAAATAATGATAAGAAATATAAAATGAATAATAAATTGATATAGGTTCGGAATGAATTATAAATTAACCTATGTATATTATTCAAGAATATATAGAATGAACGATACAATTCGGACTCAAGGTAGGGGAACCTTTCACCATCCTCTTATAGTCAAAGACTTATTTTATGTTATGCCTTTTAATTTCCATTTTATTATGTTGGGATATACTATTATGCATCCTTATTTCTGTCCATTTTATGTACAAGTGATGAGAGACCATTTTCTCTCTCATCAACTCATTTTCTGAATTTTTAAGTGACACTGTTAGGCTGCCGAATGTTTGTAAGTGAATTTCTAATGTCAATTTCCACTCTTTGGGTTTTACGCTTAATTCATTGATTATATTATGCCAAGATTATGTGTTGAATAATTTTTTTATCTATTTATGTTTTAATTTAAACGTACCTTTGTGTGGATATAATTTTTCAACACATAATCACACCAACGATAAATTCTTACATCATTTATACAATCTTTGTAAGAGAAATCTTATCACAATATATATTCATTGAGTTAAATATCCATGTCTATGGTTTTGTTTTTTCAAGAATATGTGTGAATGACCTATAATTTATTTTACACTTAATATCCACTTATATTGGGTGTATTTATATTTGTGACACATAATTATGTCATTTATTTATCCTTAATCTAAATATTTGATCATTGTAAGGAACTACGTCACAATATCCTTTCATTGAGGAATATCTCGATATTGTGCACCTTTAATATCATAGAAGGCATATATACAACCATTTTGAAATTTTATATGATTAATATCTATACTCTAATGATATTTAATTTTTAGTTTGATATTATTCTTTAATTATTTGTATTCATGTGTTTCCCATGTTTTACAAGACTCTTTAACTAAACCATCATTTTAAAAGTTTTAATGATTTATTCTTCTAAATATTTATCATTAATGTCATTTTTTTCAAAATGGTTTTACGGATTTATTTATATGAATATAAATGTTTTAAAATATAAATTCTAAAATTTCCTTTAGAAATATCAAAGTGGTATGTG
Organism: Viscum album; assembly: GCA_963277665.1. Lineage (NCBI taxonomy): Eukaryota > Viridiplantae > Streptophyta > Magnoliopsida > Santalales > Viscaceae > Viscum > Viscum album. The sequence continues at coordinate 1,044,520,368 of OY728166.1, forward strand.
TCACTTTGATTTAAAAATCCATTTATTAATGTTTTGAAGTGGTATTGGAAATCGATTGAATATTTCAATATCTCGAATTGATTTCTTGTGATTGATGAGAGAAATATTGATAATTTCAATCTTTTATGTGTTATCATTATGTAATGGTACATGGAAATTTGATGAGAGGTTAAGTGATAAACCAAATACGTTTGGTTCTATGATAAACCTAGGGTAGGTGAACTCGTGATAGATCTCTAATTCAATGGGTAATGTGATAGAGGTAAATGATACAGTTTCTCCTATGAGATTTAGGGAACATACTGTGATGGGTATTCAAAACATAACCCTGAAGGTTACTCCCTATATGGTTGTGAAATCTAAAATGTAAGTATGTTATGGGTGCCACAAGTTACTTTTATGATTTATGATTTATTTGAGTTATTAATAAATCGTATGATTTAATGAGGTATATTAAAGATTTTATGTTTTATGTGTGAAAAGTATGATTCATTGATTTGTATGTATTCATGGACTAATGTTTTCATTCCTTATTTTATAACCCTTAATGAGATTTTTATGCTCATCCCAAGTTTTTGAAATATTTTTCACACGGTATAAGGAAGGGTAAAAGAATGGAAGAATTAAAGAATATTTTTATCAAGAATGAATTATTTTTTAATTAATGGGTTTTATTGATGTAGGAAAATTAGATAGAGTATAAGTGGCTACATTTTAATTTTTAATATGTAATGTAATATTTATGGCCTAATTCCCAAAAACCTTATACCTGAAAAGATCCTTGAAGTGAATTATAGTCAAATTAATGACTTAACTTATGATAATGTAATGTTCAAGGATGGGGCCATATAGTTGGTTTCATAGGAAAGGTTTATACAATATTTGGGATTAGGAGTTTTCATTACACATATGGTTAGTCATTATGTCTATTATTTATGATAAATACTCGTTTTATATATTTTTTAGATCATGCGAAGTTGGTTAAAAATGGATGGAGGAGGATCTCAAATTACATTCCTATCTCTTCCGGATGACTTTATTATAGTAATTAATTCAAAGTAATGTCCAGATGATTTGGAAGCATTTTCTAACATACAACTCACTTGCGGGAAATTGATTGAGATATCAAAGTCCTCCACTATACATCTATAGCATCATAGATCATGGGTTGTATATAATAAAATAATATTTTCTTAACATTCTAATATTTTGGATAAATCTAAACAGTATTAAGGAATTTTCAAATATTTTACCTTATAACTAGATTTTGAAGCATATTATGACTTTGAAAAAGGTGATGAAGAAGGAGACCCTTGTGAAACCTATTTATATTTCCTTTTAAAATATAGTCTTTCAGCATATAATTATGTTATTTTAAAAGAACCATTGATTGAAAGTTTCAACTCAAACTCAGTCTGACCATTTAAAATATGAAGTTTTGTGAGATGTTTTTAAATTATATGTCATATATAATTATTTTCCAAAACTATTTTTCTGTGAAAACCCATATGAACCATGTTGTACAAGGTGTATTAGGATACAAGTAGAAAATTATTTTGAAGGATCAATAAGTTGTTGTTACAATGCATGGAACTTCAATTTACGTGATCAAGATGATGATGAAACTAGATGGACACCAGGATCAAGGTATAATATTTTTTTCTATTGGGAATAGTATTATTTTATCATATAGAGGTGAAATAATTTCAATATATATAAGACATAATGAATTAAGGTAATGAGGTTATTATGAGTTGGGATAAAAATTAGAGGTATAATACAACTATTGAGGTCAAAACATGTTAGGGCTATTTTTGAGTTTTATAAAAAGAGACAACCCACAATATGGATGACAGCCCATCATGTCCAGAAAGTCCGTAGGAATCAAACCCACAACCAAAGGGAGAAAATGTAGCATCACCTACCACAATCCTACGTAATGTACCTGGTTAGTATGAATTATTATTTTTAGTTAAATGATTATATGAATCATGAAAAAGTTGATTTTTGGAAATTATGTTTTATAAAATTGATATCATTGGTATAGAACAATGATTTGGTAATTAAGTGATAAATATTATTTAAGAAGATATTCAATATTTTGGGAACACTATATACATAAGGAATATATAATACATTGGTACATTATTTGAGGATTAATGGTTGAATTATATTTTTCAATAATCTATGTTTTTATTGCGGACATATAGTGATTTTGGTTATTTATGGAAATGATCAACCTATCATGTAGAACATATGACTAGGTTAATAAATTTTAAGTATGATACTTTATGAGTAGTCGATGTTATTTGGAGATAGCTGTTAATATTTACCTTAGAAGACTATGTGATCAAATCCTTATGAATTTTGAGTTTCAATTTTATTTTGGATTATTCTTTTTTAGTAAATATATGGAGAATTATTTGTTTAATGGTCTTGGTTAACCTTTGGGGTATTGTTTGGAGATTAAGCGTAGTATTTCCATTAATAAAAGTTTTTTATTTTCATGGGATTACATGATCTTGTACTAATAATTTTGGTTTAGTTTATAACCTAGACAGGGGAAATATATGGAACATCTTTTTTGGATTTTGTGATTCTATAGAAGTTCATTATAGTGTTTTAGGTGTGACCAAGTAATCTTGAATACCCATCATTTGAAGAAAAGATCAGTTTGTGTTAGAAATTTATTAATGAATGAAACTCTAACTGAAAAGTAAGTATGTTTCCTTATGTTCTTAATCTATGTAGTAAATGAATTCCTGAACATTATAAAAAGGGCCTTAAAACAAAAATGTTTCTTGTGTACTATTCCTATTATGAAATCAATGACCATTTAACCCATCACAAGTTTATATTTTTTTTATTGTTATATTTATCCTAATAATTTTTTATATCACTCTAAAATAGAACAATATGGTATGTTTCAATTCCATATCCACGTTTTACTACATGGTATCTTAGTATGTGTTATCTCGGGAGACCCCTGTACTTCTCTATCATTCCATTATAATGATAATTTTATTGAATATTTTTCTGATGTGGGATTTTAAATGAAATTACCGATCTAAATTTTAAAATAGTGAGGTTTAAATTTTCAAATTTGTGGAATGATGTTACCTCCTAAGTTTTAAGAAAGAAACATTATGATCAATAGCATACAAGATACACTACATTGAGCTTAAATGAACAACTAAATATTTTTATTTAAATGTTACCATTATATCCTAGTCGCTGGAATGGAAGAAATGTATAGAATCAACTAAATTATGAAAATATGGTTTAAAACTTTTTAAATAATGATTCATTAGTGACAGAAGATATTAAAAATGGAAAAAACCCCCATTGAATATAAAGGATGTGTTTTTATAAAATCCTATTTTAAGAAAAAGAGAATAATTGGGTTTATAAAATCATATCACCATTTATGGATTATTATTCAATGATTTTTATATATATTTAATTTCATGTTTTAAATTAATCTTATATGTTTTCTTTATATGGTATAAGAACAAATTCAATTTTTCGGATAAAAGACGTATTTTTCTAAAAATGCAGTTTTATAGCCTTTTGATTGATAAATCTTTTTGAAATTTAGTTTTTACACCCTTATATGATATATTTGACAAAATAAACTAATTATTTAGAATAAATAAATCAAAATTATCTTTGGATGAGTTTTTTAAATTTTTATAATGACTATCATATTTGGATGAATAGTAAATATATGCTATATTTTAATTGAAAAAAACATTTTCCATATAGATAATATATATGGTCAAATCATATTATTCAATGGTTTTAAAGTATAAATAGAACGTATTTTTATATTTTAATCCAATTTTTATCATTAGATGTCATTTCACATAAAAATAATACATAAACACATGATAATCTTTTGAAGTTTTTACTTCCTCAAAACAGGCTTTTTGGTTTTGACAGCGTGAATTAATTTTAAATTAATTATTTTTTTTGAATTTAGAAAAATGGATTCCATATTTGGAATAATAAGTTTAAAATTGTGTAAATAGTTAATTTTTATTTCTGAAAATAATGAATAGTAACTTTAGTAATTATTTTTATTTACCATGGTTAATGGGTTTATCACGTAAATAAGGGAAAAATATAATATAATAATGATATAAAACTACCCTAAAATTTTTCTTAATCCTATTTGATGATATATTTACTACCATGATCATCCTCAGGCCTAATGTTTGGCATTTGAGGGCCACTTCGTTGTGAAAATGACATTTTATCATTTTTAATTTAATGAAAAGGGAAATATAACATAAACATAGACCTTTTAATAAAAGAATTTTTATGGGGTTATATAAGTGATATATTCTTCCATAAATAGTAATTATAAATATAAAACTATTTCTAAAATCATTATATTTTATTAATAATTTTTATACATTAAATAAATAAATTTAAGTATAACACAATGATGATGCATATATTGCTTCATTAATAAAGGATTTAAATAAAATATGTCATAAATATTAAAAAAATGTAATTTGATTATTTTGATTCTATCCAAGAATTTATGGTTTAATATGACATGTAATATATCAATTAATTACATTTTTCAATGTAATCATGTTTTTATGGATTTTTAAAAAGTCATGATATAAATAGTGTCAAAAATGACATTATTCAAAATTTAAAATATATATTTTTTTAAAAAAAATATAAAAGTACAAAAATATATAATATTCATAAAAATGGTTATGAAATGTATATAATGTTATTAATTAATCATTCATTGGACATTTTTCGTGTTTTGGTAACTATTTTGATTCCAAAAGTGGTAAATGCTTGATAAAATAGTAAGTGTAAATAATGGTCAAATAAAAACGATAAAGTATAAAAAAACATCCAAAACAAGTCTAATTATTATTGGATTATTTTATTTAGACATATATGAATCTTTAATTTGAAATAACATAATTTGGACTCATTTTGAAAAAAAATAGAACTTGTAACAAATTAACATTTCAAGACTTTTCTAAAGTGCCTCTCCTCCCACTTATAAAAGGCCACCAACTCTACTTATTTACTAACATCTCTCAAGACCCTTGAATCATAAAAAATATACTCAGATAATATCTCAACATCCATACCTTCATCTTAGAAGCTTTAAATTAGTCATAAAAAAAATCAAGAAATCCTATTGGCTCAGATCAAAAGAAGTTACCTGATTTTTATGTAACGTCTTCTCTTAAGTTTATTTACATTATTTTCCTTATTCACTCCGTATTATCTTATTATTATGTTATTACATAATAAAAAATTATCCTAAATATACTATGATTTTGTTTTTGAAGTATTATAACTACACTTACGCACACCTCCATCTAATGGATACGAACATACTGTTTCTATGTGTGGTGAACTACTGCCTCACGAAAAAATGATTGTTCAATTATCCCCTACCAACTATAATAGTGGAAATTATGATGGTAATATATTTATATATGGTATATATTATATTTATATTGTCTCTATTCAGATGTATTTTTATTTACATCATACCATTATGCTTTCTATAATGTGTAAATAGGATAATTTCGTTTGGGGAAGTGCGGACTATCGTCCCCTCAATGTGATATGACACGTTCATGACATACATGGAACGTATAATGGATGTAGTTAATGAACATATGTAATATATATAAAATATGATATTATAATTTAATTATAATATACCAATTTATCATTTAGTTTTCATTCCTTTAATATGACAAATAAATTAAAGTAGTGTTAATGCGTACATACGGCCTACCGTCTCAATTAACAATTTATTTAATTTATTATCTCCAAATGCTACGGAATATTATAAATAAATATATAATGGATATAAAGGATATTTAAATCCTGAATAATGTTATGGGGATGATGTAATTTTGACTACATGGACAATTTACATCAAAATAAGTTCATGTTCGACTCAAGTACGAAATATCGAAAAAATGACCGATATTAACATAAATAATTATATGAATGTTATAACATTATGATAAGTGTTGGTCGGAGTGGATACTCAAGAGGGGGGGTGAATTGAGTTCCAATTAAAATTTCTGTTAAAAATATTTCTCTTAAAATCCCCCTATTTAAAAACAAAGTTAAATTGTTGTGAATTTATACAGAGTGTAAATGTTCAATTAGTTTCTCAAAGATTGATTAGGTCTCAGATAATTTAATCTGAAGATTATATTTACTTCTGAAACTAACTTACTGATTTACAATAAGTATAAACACTTGCTAATTTAACTATCAAAGTAACATTAAAACAGATTATATTTCAAAGTAGTTAGATGTAGAATATGAAATTTATATATATATTATACTTATGACTTAAAATAAAAAGAACATCACATATAACCAAGAGGTTCAGTCTCAAGACGAGACTTAGTCCTCCCAAACAATTTATATAAGTTGATCCACACCCTGGATCGGGGTAAACAACAGTGAACACACTGTCTAGGTACAAATACCTCTACCATAGTTCTATGTGGGAAAACAAAAAACATCTCACAGCTTTCCAGGTCTTACTCGACCTCTACCACTATCCACAGTGGGTACAAGGGAGTTATAGAGTTTGAATAAGGATTTGAGAATCCTCCAGCTTAGATCAGGAGACAATGTGTGTGTGAAATAAACAGGATACACACATTGCTTGAAATGTAAATAAAAGAATCACTAAAGTAAGTGAGAATGAGTTTAGAAGAGCATTAGTGATTGGAAGTGTAGATTTAGACTCGTTTGATTTGTCAGAAAAACTTCTGAGTCCTTCTCTAGTTTTTGTCTAGAAAACAGAGTATTGTTTTCTTCCTTGGATCAGCTTATCAGTCTGAGTGCATGAAGTGTTTGTTGTAGTTCTTCACTCAAGATGCAGCTTGTGTTCTCCTCTAGAATGACTAGCTTTGTATATGTACAGTGTTCTTGGAGTATTGATGTAGCCTTGTGTGAATTCACCACGTTTGAATGTTGTTGTCACCCTTCGTGTGCCTTCTTAGTTCTTTGATTCTCGCTGTATGCACACCCTGTGTTCAGTTATTGTTCTTCACACACACACTCACACTGCTTTCATCTCATTTTCAGCTAGTCCTTTATCTTCCATTTTATAGCTTTCAGCTTGAGCAAAAAGGAATGATTACTTTTTTGCATGGGTACTTGGTACGGTTCACTGACATGAAAACAAATATCATTAAATAACATTAACTTCATTAAAAAAATAAAATATAATTGTTATCTTAACAAACAGATAGTATTGAGAGTATAGAGTTTGACTTGCTGGTCAATCATTAGTAGCCTTCAGTTGGTAGATGTGTACGATGGATTTTGTGTAGCAGTTCCCTTCCATCAGTAGTTCTTTGAACTTGTATCGGTAGATCTCTACATCGATAGCTCTTGGTATCAGTAACTCTTGATATCGGTATCTCTTACACTGTGTATCGGTTTCTCTGTATATATCACTAGCTCCTTCTATCAGAAGACTTACTCTACCGGTAGCTCGGTAGACTTGTTCTATCGGTAGCTATCTACATCTGTGACCCTGTTCTATCAGTAGCTCTTGGTCTATCGGTAGCTCTGGTTTGTCGGTAGCTCTACTTTGTATCGGTCTCCCTTGGTTAGTTCAATTTATTAGGTGTAACGGTAGACTTACTCTATCGGTAACTCTATATTGGTTACCTTGTTCTATGCATACCGATGGACTTGTACATATTGGTAGCTTTGTGTATCAGTGACTTTAGATTTATCGGTGACTCTGTCTATCAATAGACTAATTCTATCGGTAGACTAAGTACCGGTAGCTCTGTATCAGTAGCTATATGCCGATCAGTGACCAACAATTATCTGTTTTATGCAAACCATATCTGATTGGGTTAGAAATACTTCAGAACTCATAAAATCATGGATAAACATTGATTAACCTATTTCAAGGATTATATTAATATTATTGTCATCTTGATTTTAGAATATCATGGATTGATCGAATTAGAATATAGATAAACATTAATTGGGTTTGTCAAAGTATGTGAAAGCATTATTGGGATTATCAAAACAGGTGAGGTCAACAATCTCCCCTTTCTGAAAATCACATCTTATGATATTATAGTTTTAAAACAATGAGAAGTTGTATCTTAGGATATATCATTGAATGCAATTATCTCAGAGAAAACAGTATGTTATAGCACATAATGTATTAGAGGTAGACTTAAATGCAATGATATCAGAGGGGAAGAGCATGATAGATCTTCCTTCGATAGTATTGATCCCCCTTTGAGAATACCTCTCCCTCGTTACTACCTTAGATAATATTTCTCCCCCTTTATGATAATCAAAAAGTGGGAAACCAGAAATAGAAAAAGTAACAAAATGAGAAATAAATGAATGCCAATTGTATTAGAGGTTTCCAAAGGGTACATAGAAGGAAAAAAATACAAGGTATTCCTATCAATCATCTTAGCCACCTGTTCAATACACATCCTCAATGTGACATTTTCCCTTTAGTTCAGAAGAGGATTCAGATTGGGTGGATTCTAGTGAAGGCTTTGGAATTCCATAAATGATCATATGAGGATGAGCCATAGAAATTATGCCTGGCCTGTAATGAGGAGTTCATTCAGTGATCATAGGTGTAAGGATTCGAATGGTTTGGGTTGGAGTCATCTGAATAGGAGAAGTAGTAGATGAAGAGGCAGGTAAAGCAGGAGGTACAATAATTGGCCTCGCATTGACATGCAGGAAAGGCAGCAATAGATTTCTCAAATGCATAATTATTTCTCCTCCTCTCTCTACAGCAGATATGAAGTCATCCTTGTTCTCCATGAACATGTCCAACGCTGGAGTTAATTCTCTTAGTTTTCTGACTTTCTCTCCGAAGGCTTGATTTATAGGAGGTAACTTCTGGTTTTCCAACTGAAGATTGAAATGATTGTTGAGTTGATGCTTGTGTAAATCATTTGGAAATAGGAGTCCACCTTATCCTGCACTTCTTTCTGAGAGGTAGAATATTCTCTCATATAGTCTTGGACTATCTTCATTATTTCCCTAGCTGAATCTCTAGTAGAAAGTATAACTTTTCTCATGCTGGATGAGTCCACAGAGCCACTGGTTTAAGCTGAACCACACTCCTCCTTCATCACATCTCGAATCTGATTCAAATCCACTGAGGGTTTAGAAGCAACAGAACCAACAAATAAAGATACTATTTCCTTGAAGTTTTTGGTTAACCCACTGATCATATTTTGGACTTGGGAATCTTGGGTTTTGACATGATCATTCATGGAGGTTTTAAAACCTTCAAACACTGAAACCATCTAGCTTACAACACTTTTGTCAAGGCTCTGTCATTGTCTTCTTGGGATTTTGAGCTCATGTAAGAGTCTAAAGAGATAATCGATTTCTTTAGAGCTTCAACATCAGCTTCCAGTCTAGAAACTTGAGTCGGGCAGTCTATAACATCTTCCACTATTTCTGCCACAAAGGTTGAAAAATTACAACTGAGAGAAAGTTCAAAAGATTTTTCCAGATTAATCATCTATTCAACAAAGAAGTGCTTCAACTCAGCAACAAAAGAACTAAAGGACTATTTCAGCTCATCCTTTAAGGATTCAAGATCAGCCCTGGTGATCATATAAGCAGGAGAAATCAAAATAGGTGCTCTTTTAGATGCTATGCTATCCACTGAGTCAGTCATAATAGATTTGATTGATGACACCAGTGAAGATTCCATCTTCTTTGTCTCTTCTACAAAATTGTCCTTAAGCTTTTACATCAGGTAACAACTCAGTCTCAACATCATAAATAATCTTTGGTCTATTGATATATGCCACATTATCATAATCAGGATAGTTTAATCCACAGACCATAAAACCCAGGTCGTCAGCCCAATCCTCAATATCAACATCCACTAACACACTTCCAAACGTTATTTGATGCTCCCCCTCAATGGGTGCATTCTCATTTACAGCAAGGGAATTCTCAGCAGGTCTTTCATTCTCAGAAGAATCTTCAATTATCAATTCCATATCTGCAACCACATGAGGTTCCTCTGGATTAGGTACAACTTCTTTCCTTTCTCCTACTAAATCCTCAGTAGGCACAACTGAGCTTCCAATTAATGGACTCAGACTTAAACATATAGAATCAGAGGCTTCAGATTCATTTTCCTTTTCTTCTTTATACTCAGGAGATGGCTAGTTTCCTCATTAGCAGGTGTCTCTTCTTCTACTAAGTCTTCCTTTCTAGAAGATACAATTTCAGTAGTAGGACTTGGAGGTAAGTCCGGATCTCTTCCATCATCCTTAGAAGTTTCTTCTTCTTCAGTATCATCCCTGTATTCAGGTTCTTCTTCATCAGGTCCTAGACCTCGATCCCTCACAACCATAGGTCTTGAAGGATGATTCATAGGATTTAATATATCATATACCTTATATTCATCATTAACCCACTCCCCTCTCCATGGGTTCCAATTTAACTTCATGTATTTGTAAACTGTGGTTGTGATACATAAGTTGTTCCTTATTACCACTTTCTCATCTTGTGACTCAGCTACCCCTTTCACTTTAATCATCACTGAGATCAACTTGGAAAGGAATAGGGCATTAGTCTTTGAATTTTTCCTTGTCATGTCTTCCATTTGGATCATCAACAACCTACGCAGATTTACTTTTACACAATGTATCAAGAGATGTAGGAGATAGATATCCTGATATCTTAAATTCGCAAACTCTCTTCTCCTTGGTATTAATACATGATGAACAAATTTGAACAGCAATATGTTCTCTCCATCCATTTCAGCAGCCACTACTTGTCTTTGATTTCCATCACTGGTGAGATCATCCAAGACAGTCTCATAATCTAATATATCAATTTTAGGTGGAATAACGTTCAAGACATATCCAGATACACCTTCATGTGGAACCATTAAGCATTCATCCCACTCAATAGATGAAAAATATATCTCCTTTCCATTCACCAAAGAAGTCACTCAGTTCTCATTTCTGATTTCTCAATGCTTACATACTCATAAAATTGTTTCCCTAGCTTTGGATAGTAAGGGCCATTGTTGTTCGAAAATCAATCTATCCATTTTTGATCGTCCATCACTTCGAGCACTAACGACTTTCTAGGTAGCAACCATTCTACGAACAACTCTTTTTCAATCACAATAACTCTATTCTGTAAATGAGGATCCACTGGTCGCCTAACCGACCTAGTTCTTCCAACACTACCACTTGCTTCTGGATCGAAATTCTTCTTCTTTGCTTTCGGCTCATCAGTTTCATCTCTGATGGTATGAATTTTGTTTTTTTTTCATCTCCGGTTCGAGGGATTTAGGGTTCTCGAGAGATTAGGGAGCTAAGGTTTGATGGTAAGGGTTTGAGGCACGGTGTATTGAGAAGTAGATAAGACTTAGTTTTTATCATTTATGGATCATAAATAAATAAATAAAATGAAATAATGTAAAAATGAGTTAGATTCTGGCGGCAGACAGATGCTTAAATCAGTGCACTCATCGGTAGGATTTATCGGTGAGGTTACATCGGTGAGGTATCCACATCGGTGAGGTATCCACATCGGTGAGTTATCCACATCGGTGATGTATCCACATCAGTGAGGTTACCTTAGTGAGGTTAGCTACCGATCAATGTTAATCATTCCTAGCTCATGTCTAATGTAACTTAGCCTATCCGAACTCAATGGTTTGGTGAAAATGTCAGCTAATTGATGTTCAGTACCTTTAAATTCAAGAGTATTATCACCCTTTCAGTAATGATCTCTCATGAAATGGTTCCTTACATTAATGTGTTTGGTCCTAGAGTAAGATACAAGGTTCTTTGAAATGTTTATTTCACTAGTGTTGTCACAGTTGATAGAAACATGCTTTAAATCATATCCATAGTCCAAGAGAGTGTGTTTCATCCACAAAATTTTTGCACAGAAACTACCAACAGCTATATACTCTGCTTTTTCAATAGACAAAGCTACATAATTATGATTTTTTACTACACCAAGATACTATGGATTTTCCCAATAAATGACATGTTCCAGATGTGCTCTTTCTATCCAACTTGCAACCCGCAAAGTCAGCATCTGAATAACTCATTAACTCAAAGGATCACCAAATTGGGTAAAAAAAACCTAATATTACAGTGTGTTTAAGATACTTAAAAATTCGTTTTACAAAATGTAAATGAGATTCTTTTGGATTACCTTGAAATCTTGTACACATACACACACTAAACATAATATCTGGTCGACTAACAGTAAGGTAAAGTAAGCTTCCAACCATACCTCTGTAATTTGTTTGATCCACTAGTTTCCCAGTTTCATCTCCATTCAATTTTCAGACTATACTTATAGGAGTATAACTTTCCTTAATACTATCCAAATATAAATGTTTTAAAAGATCCTTTGAATATTTACTTTGATTAAAAATAATAGCATTTTCATTTTTAAAAACATAAAATCAAAGAAAATATTAATGTTCTCCCACTAAACTCATTTCAAATTCATTTTTCTTACTCTTTGAAAAATCAGTACATAAATAATGTTTAGAATATCCAAAAATAATATAATAAACATATATTTGAACTATTAAAACATCTTTATAAATTATTTTATTAAAATGAGTTGGATTAGTAATCCCTTTAGTAAAACATTTTGAAATTAGAAAATTACTAAGCCTATAATACCAAGCTCTTGTAGCTTGTTTTAAACCTTATAAAGCATTAGAAAGTTTAAAAACTTGATTTGGAAAATGAGGATTAGTAAATCCAGGTGGTTGTTCAACAAAAAAATCTTCAATTATAAAACCATTTAGAAAAGAACTTTTAACATCCATTTGATATAACTTTAAATTCAGATGAGCAGCACAGGAAAGTAGAATTATAATAGATTCTAATCTTCCTACAGGTGCAAAGGTTTCCTCATAGTCTATACCTTCCTCTTGACTATATGCTTGTGCAACTAGCCTAGCTTTGTTTCTGACTATATTTCCTGATTCATCCACTTTGTTTCTAAAAACCCATTTAGTGCATATTGTTAAAGTGTCCTTAGGTCTCTCAACTAATTCCCATACTTTGCTTCTTTCAAATTGATTTGACTCTTCTTCCGTATACATTACCCAAAATTCATCATTGATAGTATCATTGACATTTTTAGGTTCTATCTGTGAAAGAAAAGCTTAATGTTCAACCTAGTTTCTTAGAGAAGATCTAGTCTGTGTCCCTCTAACATGATTTCCAAAAACAACATCCAAGGGATGATTCATTTGAATCCTAGTTGATCTAGTAATGGTAGGGATAGAAATTTCAGGTTAATCTCTATGTTCTCGTTCAACAAAAGCAGATTCTGGAATATGTCAAGAACTTGATGTTTTTATAGAAGATTCTTTAGTTTTATCATTAAGGTCCATAACAGATAAATCTTCTTCAAGATTTTCAAGAGAGGTTTTAGGCTCATGTGGATCAGTTTCATCAAACATGATGTGAACAGATTCTTCCACACGTTTTGTTCTTTTGTTAAAGACTCTATAGGCTTTTCTAGTTAAAGAATAACAAATAAAAATTCCTTCATCAATTTTAGAAGAAAATTTATCCTGATTATCATTTTTATTAAGAATAAAAACATTGCATCCAAAGACTCTAAAGTCACTAACATTAGGTTTTTTATTATTCCATAATTCATAAGGGGTCTTCTTGAGAACATGTATAATTTAGACTCTATTAATAATATAACAATTTGTATTCAAAATATCATCCCAAAAGTAAACAGGAAGGTCATACTCATTGAGCATAGTTCTTGCAATTTCTTGAAGGGTTCAATTTCTTCTTTCCACTAAGGTTTTTTAAAGACTTGGAGTGTTTAACAAAGTAAGATTAAGATTCACTTTTTTGAGCCAAGAAGTATACCCAGGTATATCTAGAAAATTCATATACTAGGACATAGAAATAGTGCTTCCCATTTATACTAGAAACTCTTGAAGGTCCAAACATGTCCATGTGAACCAACTCGAGGGGTTGAGAAGTTGAGACTTCTTTATTTGATTTAAAAGAAACTGTATGTTGCTTTCCCTTTTGATAGGGATTACAAACATTGTCATATGGGAATTCAAGTTTGGGTAAGTCTCTAACTAAGTTGTTCCTATTCAATTTTCTAAGTTAGTTTTTTTTTCAGTGTCCTAATCATCTGTGCCAAAGCCAAGACTCTTTATGAAAAGCATTTAAACAAGTAACATTTTGCTTAGCTATAGAATTCAGATCAACAACATAAAAATTTTCATTTCTTAAAGTAGAAAATACTAAAACATTTTTAGAGTTAAAAACATTACAGGAATCATTTTTAAATTCCACATTAAAGCCATCATCACATAATTGAGAAGTACTTAATAGATTATACTTAAGTCCATCAATAAATAAAACGTTAGAAATCAAAATTGAATCACTGTTACCAATCTAGCCTAGGCTGATGATTTTTCCTTTAGAATTATCACCAAAGTTGACATGGCCTGTACCAAATTTGATTAGGCTTTTAAAGCACGAGTAATCTCCAGACATATGTATTGAACATCCACTATCCAAGTACCATACATTTTTGTGATAACTCTTTAAGAAGTTCTCCTACAAAATAGATTTAAATAGAAAATGATTTTGGTACCCAAATCGTGGGTCCGGAGAGGTTAGAAATCAAAGCTTTAGGTACCCAAATTTTTCTTATGGGTCTCATATAATTTACAGAATCAATAGATTTTGAAAGATAAACTTTATTTGATCTATAACCATATGAATAACTAGTTGAAGCCTATGAATTTCCAGAACTAGAACAAGTATAATTTTGTCCATATTTAGGAATAAATTTAGTTTTCGAAAACTTTTTTTTATAGGTTGATTACCTATTTTAGTAGCATACTTTGGTTCCACTTTATTACCTAACATTTGAGTAAGTTTATCTATTCCATTTACGAACTTCTCTAAGTCCTTTCTATGTTTCTCATTAGACAATTTCAGTTCTCTATTTTTCTTTAACAGTTGAGCATTATTTTCCTTTTCTATATCAAAGGTAGATTTAACATTTGCAGTAAGAGAATGCTATTTCTCTAGTGAATTATATTCGTCCTTAAGTTCATTACATGTTTCTTCTAGCATGTTACAATATTCAAACAATTCAGCTTTTGTCATGTCTTCAGAATCATAATCAGATTCTACATCATATCCAGAATAATAGGAATTTAAAACAAGAGTATCTAAGTTTACCTCAAATATGTTGGCCATGAAACACATGTTGGCATGATTCTTTTCAGAATTATAAATTTTAGATTCACTTGTGCTTTCTTCTGAAGCACTCCAAGTAGATTTCAAATATTTCTTGTAATTCTTGTCCTTATAATCATGTTTCTTTTTTAATTTTAATTTTGGACAGTCAGCCTTGATGTGTCCTTTACTTTTGCACTCATAGCTGATTATATCATCTTCCTTATCAGACTTCTTCCAATCCTTATTCCAGTGACCCATGTTTTTAAATATTCCTTTGAAATTTGTTTTTCAAAAGAATTTCTTCTTCCTGTAGAACTTCTTAAATCTCCTGGCTATTTGAGCCATCTCATCATCATTGTCAGAGTCCAAATATTTAATTGTTGAACTTTCAGTAGGTACATGTATTTTCTCATTGTCTTTGCTCTTTGAAGCAGTAGACTTGAATGCCATGGATTTTCTCTTGGGGTCATCATCTTCTTCCTTATTTAAATTATGTTCTTGCTCATACATGATAAGCTTACCTATTAATTCCTTAATAGGGAGTGTTCTGATGTCACATGATTCTCTAATGGAAACAGATGTTCCTCGCCATCTTTCTAGTAGACATCTCAAGATTCTCATGATTTGTTCATTTGCAGGAACAACCTTTCCAAGAGAGCTCATAGTATTTACAATCTCATTGAACCTGAGATACATGATAGAATTAGGTTCATCAATCTTCATTTTAAAATTATCATATTTAATAGTATATGTATTCAATCTCATTTCGTTAACATTGGTTGTTACTTAATGAGAGACACCCAATGTATCCCAAATTTCATAATCCGTTTTGCAAGTAGAAATTCTATTAAACACTTCATCTCCTAATGCACAATACATGGCATTCATAGCTTTACAATTATTATTGTAATCATTCTTTGTAGGTTCATCCCAAGTAGTTCTATCAGTTTTTGGAATTTTATATTGTGACTCTATAGCTGTCCAGATATCAAAACCCATACTTTCCAAATGAATTTTCATCTTAAGTTTCCATTGGGCATAGTTTGTACCATTAAAGAAAGGTGGCATGTTGGTAGCAAAACCTTCTACTTTATTATCCATACCTGGATTTTAGAAAAGATATTTAAAGAGATAAAATTTAGAACTAACAGAAATTTAAGATCTTTAAAGATACAACTAAAATCACAGTTGAAAAACAGAATGTTTTGAAAACTTGTAGTAATAAAAACAACCTTTGATATCAAATGTTGGTCAGAGTGGATACTCAAGAGGGGGGTGAATTAATTTCCAATTAAAAATTCTGTTAAAAACATTTCGCTTAAAATCCCCCTATTTAAAAACAAAGTTAAACTGTAGTGAATTTATTCAGAGTGTAAATGTTAAATTAGTTTCTCAAAGATTGATTAGGTATCAGTGAATTTAATCTGAAGATTAAATTGACTTTTTAAACTAACTTACTGGTTTACAATAAGTATAAACACTTTCTCATTTAACTATCAAAGTAACTTTAAAAAATATTATATTTAAAAGTAGTTAGCAGTGGAATATGAAATATATATATAGTATACTTATGACTTAAACTAAAAAGAACAACACATATAACCAAGAGGTTCAGTCTCAAGCTAAGACTTAGTCCTCTCGAACAATTTGTATAAGTTTATCCACACCCCAGATCGGGGTAAACAACAGTGAACACACTGTCTAGGTACAAAGACCTCTACCACAGTTCTACGTGGGAAAAAAACAACAAATCATAGCTGTCCAGGTCTTACTCGACCTCTACCATTATCTATAGAGGGATAAAAGGGAGTTATAGAGATTGAATTAGGATTTGAGAATCCTCCATCTTAGCTCAGGAGATAGTGTGTGTGTGAAATAAACAAGATACACACACTGCTCGAAATTTAAATAAAAGGATCACTAATGTAAGTGAGAATGAGTTTAGAATAGCTTTAGTGATTGGCAGTGCATATCTGGACTCGTTTGATTGGTCAGAAAAGCTTCTGAGTCCTACTCTGGTTATTGTCTAGAAAATATAGTATCATTTTCTTCCTTGGTTCAGCTTATCACCCAGAGTGCATGAAGTGATTGTTTTAGTTCTTCACTCATGATGCATCTTGTGTTCGCCACTAGAATGAGTATCTTTGTGTATATACAGTGTTCCTGGAGTATAGATGTAGCCTTGTGTGAATGCACAATGTTTGAATGATGTTGTCACACTTTTTGTTCCCTCTTAGTTCCTAGATTCTCGTTGTATGCACACCCCGTGTTCTCTTCTTGTTGTGCACACACACACTCACACTACTTTCATCTCATTTACAGCTTGGTCTTTATCTTCCCTTTTATAGATTTCAACTTCGGAAAAAATGAATCATTACTTTTTTCATGGGTACTAGGTACGGTTCCCTGACATACAGACAAATATTATTAGTAAACATTAACTGCATTAAAAAGATCAAATGTAAACGTTAACTTATTAAAAAAAATAGTATTGAGAGTATAGAGTTTGACTAGTTGGTCAATAATTAGTAGCCTTCTGTTGGTAGATGTGTACGGTAGATTTTGTGTAGCAGTGCCCTTCCATCGGTAGTTCTTTGCACTTGTATCGGTAGCTCTTTACATCCATAGCTCTTGGTATCAGTAACTCTTGATATCGGTAGCTCTTACTCTGTGTATTTATAGCTCTGTATATATGGGTAGCTCCATCTATCGGTAGACTTACTCTATCGGTTTCAAGGTAGACTTGTTCAATCGGTAGCTATCTGCATCTGTGACCTTGTTCTATCGGTAGCTCTTGGTCTATCAGTAGCTCTTGGTCTATCAGTTGCTCTGGTCTGTCGGTAGTTCTACTTTGTATTGGTCTCTCTTGGTTATTTCCAGTGATTATGTGTAACAGTAGACTTACTCTAGCAGTAACTCTTTATCGGTGACCTTGTTCTACGCTTAAAGGTGGAATTGTACATATCGGTTGCTCTACGTATCAGTGACTTTAGCTTTATCGGTGACTCTGTTTATTGGTAGACTATGTCTATCGGTAGACTAAGTACCGATAGCTCTGTATTAGTTTCTATTGTAGATCAATGACCAACACTTATCTATTTTATGAAAACCATATTTCATTGGGTTAGAAATACTTTAGAACTCATAAAAACATGGATAAACATTGATTAACATATTTCAAGGATTATTTTACTATTATTATCATCTTGATAGTCGAATATCATGGATTGAGTGAATTAGAATATAGATAAAAATTAATTGGTATTATCAAAGTATGTGAAAGCATAATTGGGATTATCAAAACAGGTGAGGTCAATGATAAGTAATATAAAATGAATCATAAAATTTAGATAGGTTTTGAATAAATTATAAATTAACTTAATTTTATTATTCAGGAATGTATAGAATGAATGAGACAATTCGGACTAAGGGCAAGAGAACCTTTCACCATCCTCTTTTAGTCAAATAATTCTTTTATGTTATGTCTTTGAATTTATATTTTCGTATATTGGGATATATTATTCTATATCCTTATTATTGTAAATTTTATTTTAAAGTTATGAATGACCCTTTTCTCTATCATCAACTCATTTTCCTAATTTTTAATTGATTCCGTTAAGCTATCGAATGTTCATAAGGGAATATCAAAATTCAATTTCCACTCATTGGGTTTTATGCATAGTTCGTTGAATATATTATTCCAAGATTATGCGTAGAGTCACTGTTTATTTATTTATTTTTGATATTTCCACTTCCCTTTGTGTGGTTATACTTTTTCAACAAATAATCACCCCATTGATAAATTCTTACATCATTTATATGTACTTTGTATGGGAAAGAATAGCTAAATCTCTATTCATTGAGTTAAATATCCATGTGTATGGATTTATTTTTACATGAATTTGTGTGAATGAACTCTGATTGTCTTACACCCATTATCCAATTATACTGGGTGTATTTATATTTTTCACACATTATTATTTCAGTGATTTACCCTTAATATAATGATACAATCTTTGTGAGGGACTACATATCAATCTCCTTTCATAAAAGAATATATCGACATTGTGAACCTCTAAAATCCTATAAGGTTTAAATAAAACCCTTTTAAATTTTTATATCATTAATTACTATATATTAATTATATTTCATGTTTTGTTTGTTATTATTCTATGATTATTTTTATTCATGTGTTTCTCAAGTGTTACAAGACTCAATAACTAAAATATAATTTTAAAAATTTTAATGATTTATTCTTCTAATGATTTATCATAATGTCTATGTTTTCAAAATGGTTTTAAATATTTATTAATATGGACATATATGTTTTAAAATTTGAATTCTTGAATTTATTTTAAATGTTTCAAAGTGGCACGAGACACATTGATTCAAAAATCTCGTTATCAAATCTTTTGACTAGTTTTGGAAATGGATTGAATATTTCAATATATTGAATTGATTTATTGCGATTGATGAGTGAAAGTTTGACAAATTCAATCTCTTTTGTGTTATGATTATGTAATGGTACTTGGACATTTGATAGGTAGCTACATGATAAACCAAACATGGGTGGGTCTATGATAAACCTAGGGTGGTTTAGCTTGTGATAGCTCTCCAATGCATTGGGTAACATGATAGAGGTAAATGAAAAAGTTCCTAATACGATATTAATTGAATATACTATGATGGGTATTCAAAACGTAACCATGAAGATCACACCCTATGTGGCTATGAAATATTTAATGTACGTATGTTGTGGATTCCACAAGTTTCCTTTTTGATTTATTATTTTTTTGAGCCATTCGTAAAACTTATTATTTCTTGAGGTATATTAAAGTGATTATATTCTACGAGTGAAAATTATGGTTTCATTGATTTGTATGTATTCATGTACTAATGTTTTCATTCCTTATTTTATAACCCTAACTGATCTTTTTTATGATCATCCTATGATTTGGAAATGTTTTTCATAGGGTATAAGGAAGGGTAGGAGAAAATCATAATTCAAGAAGATGTTTATCTAGAAAATAATTCCTCATATAATTAATGAGTTTTATTTTCGTGAATGAATTGATTGACTAGAAGTTTCTACATTGTAATTTTTGAGATGTAATTTAATAGTTATGGACTAGTTCTCAAAAAACCTAAACATGAAAAGATCCTTGAACCGAATTAAAGTCAAATTAATGAATTAACTGAAAATTATGTAATGTTTAAGTATGGGGCCTTATATTAGTTGTGTAGTAAGAAAAATTTTCATGTAGCAGGTAATGCTTGAGTCCATTCCAAGGAACCATTTTCTAGGTTATTACACCTAGGTGCATCTATTCTAGAACCACATCCACATGAAGTACCCAAACATTGATTTGTTAATAAAAAACCCCCATAATATCTACTTTACACAAACATTAGGATGTTCTTCCACACATAGTCATATAGTCTATCATAGGTTTATTTTACCGAATCTATGCTTTCATTAATCTAATTCTCATTTTATCTACTAAACCTCCCTCTGACACCAACTATAAAAACCCAGACCCTAGTGGCCCAGAGTTGGTGTTTACCTTATTACATTTGAATTATATAAAAGGAATCACATCCAAAAAGACTTTATAGTATAGTATTCTTGGTAAACTAGATACACAGTTGAATTTCTTCTTATAATTGAGAACATAAAATACGACATAGTATTTTCATTGAGTAAACTATTATTAACATTATAATATCCTTTCATATTAATACTAAAACACTTCATGACATCCTACGTGAAAGAAACATAATTAAGGGGTGAGCTCTAATGATTAGTAAGGGAATGCATACCGATGAATCTGTAATGAATAAATAAGGAATAATAAATATTTCATGGTAAATAACTAAAACACATTCCATTCAATCTATTACATGAGAGTAATATGGTTGGAATAAATGAGGATCAAATAATTCCACATAAATAATCACATTATCTTTAAAAATAATGATATATATTTTAACTAATTGAATAATCACATAGAAATCCATAACTGATTTCATAATGATAGAAATCATAATTTTTTACAACATAATGTTTTTCAAGGCCTTGTGATAATACATCTATACCATCAAGGGCTCATTACAATACATCTTACAGAAATGGGTATGGTCTCATCCAAAAACCCAAGATGGTTTGTCTCATGAGTCAGTAGATGCATCTAGGGGTTATAACAAGCCCTTCCTATCACATACTAAGTCCAATGAATTTATAATATAAAAGAGTTGAAACATAATCAATATAAAAATTAATATTGAAAAAAATTTTATATTAAATATTAATACTTTACCTGATCAATAAACATCAACATAAACAATTAATATAAACATGGAAAATGGTATCCAAATAGTAATCCATAGTTAAACTGAATATAATCCATCTAGATAAATAATAATTATGGAATAATTACAATATATTCCCATTGTATCATACAGTGAAATGAGTTTGTTTATTTATGAATAGAAATACCATAAAAATTCCATTAAAAAAATTCTTTAAGAAAATATTATTTCCACTTTGAATATCACTTAAAATACTAAAAATTTACAGGATTTATTAAAAATAATTTTATTTGAAAATAATATTGTAATATTTTAAAATAATATTCAATGAAATGATTGTTCATGATAAAATGATATTCCATATAGGTTATGTATGTTTAAAAAAATATTCCTTTCACAATTTTGGTAAAAAGTCAGAAAGTAAATTTTTTAGAAAATGATAGGAAGATTCCATTTAAAACATTTTTAAAAATCCAATCACGTCTAAAAATAATAATAAATCATTTTTATTAATTTTTAAAAAATTATAACATTTTTATAAAACATAAACAAGGAATAGAAACTATTTTTGAGTGAAAAGATAAATAAATTTCACTTTTATTGAAATTATTTTCTCAATCATTTTAACCACTAAAGAGAGGAATATGGCACTATTAATTGAAATGCTCATGAGTAAATATAGTATAATTAATTTCCATATTTTATTGAGTAATATATTATATGATTTCACCATAAAAATTTTATTGATAAACTATTTGGAAAAACAATGAGATTATAAACTAAACCCTTACCACCTTGGAAACTTTTGAATCATATTCCTCATGAAATAAATAACAACAAATGAAACATTAAATAACATGAATGTAAATTTATTAATGAAATATCATATGAAATATTTATTATATTCACCACAAAATATAACAAACTTGTGAATGTGGCATACATCTCATGGAAGTAAAAGTGAGATGTGAAACCCTTGCCTCAGGTTTGACTTCCATCATATATGTCCAAACTGTCTGTATAATAAATATAGGGTTTTTGTAAATATATTAAAGTACCTTAATCATATATTTCGTACAATATATTATTTACATATATTATATTATTAGCCATTTATGAACAATTCGTTCATAAAATCACTATTTCGGATTGTAATTGCTTTATTTTTCATGTATTTTTTAGTTTGGTATTTCCATCCCATTTACTTTTATCAATGTTATAGAATATATAAAATTTAAAACATGATATAAATATCATAAATAAAATATATGTTAATTAGATAAATATCATATATATTTATCATATATATTAATTAAATATTTATTTAGAGTAATTCATTAAAGGTAATGATAGAAAATGTAATACACCATTCATAGAGACAGTAAGTCGTACATACACATAAACATAGTTTCATTAAATTCAATGAATGAAAAAATGGAAAATAAATATTAAATAATTAATAAATAATCATTATTATATTTCAAATAGTATGAATACTAATCAAATATATCTTTATATTCATCCATGTAAAAATAAGATGAAAAACATTTCACATCGCACCGTGGATGCGATAATCCACACGTACACACAAATGACCATATTTGTTTTCCAACATATTGGAAGTTATGAAGTTATATGTGATATTATATTTAAATAATTATATTTATTTCATAAATGTAACATATATTCATTAACTTTATCCTTAAAACTTTTCATGTAAATTACAAGTGAAAAATGAATGACATCATTTTTCTATGTGGTTTTCCACCGTACGCATGAGTGATATTTTTGTATTACCCCAGAGAATAGAAATTAAAAATGTATATGTAATTTAAAAATTAATTAAGTATACTAATTTCATAAATATTATATAAATATAAAGGATCCATCATTATATTAATCCTTGAAAAGTGGTGATGAAAAACAAATTAAATCGCCTCATGAGGTGGTAGTCCTCTATAGACAAGATCAATGGTTCTGTTTCCCATCTGGTGGAAGAGGAATAGGGAATTAGATATTTAATCAACATAATAACTTATTCATACATATTACATAAATTTTTATTATTTTATAACAGTTTTAGAGAATTCTAAGGAGGTAGAAGAAGAAAGAAAACATAAACTCAAGTTTATGAAATTTATCTCTTCTTCAGAGAGCCTCTTTGGGTTTATACCTATATCACATTGAGATTGGATTTATGATAAATAAAATTTCTCAAGGATGTGGGGTGGAATTTATGTTATATATTTGGGTGGTAAATTTCAAAGCCTAATGCATTTGGATGTGTAAAGAGGGTAGGAGAGTGGGTGACAATTTATAAGTGGGGGAGAGGATACACTTAGGATTCCTAAAAAGAAAAAGTGATACCCAAAATATACACATTTCACAAGGAAAAAAATGGGTCATTAATTAAAAATATAGTATATAATTACTAAATATGGCCATGCAATAGGATTTACAAAATTTTGGGTTATTTTTAACCATTATATGTTTAGTTTAACCCCTACTAAACCTGTTTTAACTGTCACTATGGAAAGTAATGTTTAATATTTTTACTAATCACTATAGAAAAAATTATTTTGAACATATTATATAATTTATATTATTGTTATTCTAAATATGGAATCCATTTTTTCAAATTAAATTCATAGAAGTAGAAAAATTCAATTTAAATTTAAACACACAAATGTTATGAAAGAGCGGTTTTCCAAATAAAATACATTTGAATATTTTAAAAAACAATTATATAATAATTCAATATGAAATTGATTATAATGAACCAAAGTAGATAAATTTTAAAATAATTGAACTAATTTTACATAAAATCAAATTTAAAATATAAGTTCACTTTGTAAATAACTTAATCAAAAATGAAATTTTAAATAGAAATCAGTATTTGTTAGTAATCCTCAAAAATTAATTCTTTTCAAACAATTATAAATAGTTAAAATAAATAAATATTTTAAATATTTTTTTTAAAAATTATTTTTTATTAAATATTTTTTCTAAAATTTGTAATAATAAATTTGAAATTATGTGCAATAAGAACTATTAAACCACATTTTATAAAACTATAATTTTTTGAGAAAAAAATATTTTATTAAAATTTGTTCATAGTTTTTTTCTAACAAATATTTCCTTGTTGAATTTAATTTAAACTTTTTTAAAACATATAATTTTCATAATATAGTTATTCTTATTCTTACCCTCTAACATAACAACCATGTTATAGTTGTCAGGATAAATTAATAATAATTTAATAAAGTATCATGTTTTATTTAAACCCAATGTTTTGTGCATCACAATATATCAAAGAGATTGAATTTATTAAAAAATATATATATTTAAGAGTATCAAGGTGTTATATTATCTTCTAATCGTGGTGTGTCATGTCATATATGATATTGAACATGATAATCCTCTTTTAAAATATCATGGGTTTATTATAAAACCAACATTCCATTATTATTAAAATAAAATAAATTTTCTATGTAGTAAATATTAATGAAAATATATTCAAAATGTTTATACTTTGATATATATATTAATATTGAAGATAATTATAGAATAAAAAATAATAATTTGGGAGATATTTTAGTGATGCTGCTTGGATTTTATATAATAATTATTATTATTTAAAAATTGATATTATCGATTCTCTATAAGAAGTTCAATTATGTATAATATTTGTATGTGTTAATGTTTATGAAATTTGGTATACTCTTTTCATTTAATTTGAATGTATTTAAAATTTCAAAGAAAAAATGATTACATAAAAATAATATTTTTTATAATATCTTTAAAATAAAAATTATATGACTATATTTGAAATGTGTTTCAGGTCTAATGTGATCATCAATACAATGATTAATCTTAGATAAACCATGACTGAAAAGTAATATATTTGTAGATTCTTGATGTGAATACATGAGAAGTATATTGATACATTAATTCTAATAAGATAATCCTATAAAATTAATAAACCAAATATTATTGATTTTATTCAAATACATGTTATGTATTTAGAAGAAACCAAATAAAAGAGATAACATGATAATAATCCAAAAAAGAAAACAATTCCATTCATTCCTTCATCTAAAGGAATGATAGTAATAAATGCGTCCTACATTTTAAAACCGATGATAAAAAATATTAGATACATTTTTAGTAATTTATAAAATAGCAATTTCATTGGTATTTTAAAGGTATATAAAGATAGTTTATTTTTATAAATGTCCAAGTTCAGTTGTCTATATATGGTTGGTGCATCATTTTCAATGAATGTGTGATTATATGTGTAATCTTGATTGAATATATCCTTATAAGGATTTTTTTTTATTTTTTGATGATGTATGATGATCCGTGGTATATATTTATAATTTCCCTTAAGTGATGGGTAAATAATACATAAACAATAAGTCTAGTGATTTCTAGTTGAAAATTTACTTATGGGACCTTTACAGTACCAGCTGAGTTGTGATTAAATTTATGAGTCTTATCTTCCCTGCTTTATTTGGGAAAAGAAAATGGATTCCAATGATACATCAGGAGAAATCAAAAATGGTTTGTGATTAGTTCATGGGATAACCATGGGAAGGTGAAAGAAACTTCTCATTGATAATGTCATAGTGAGGGAGTTCACTATTGACCATATGATCTCTTCTTATCTATATGAATACGTTGGTGATTAAAATCTCTATAAAGTGTAGTTAAACTTACACATTTCAAAATTAAGATGAACATATATCCTTAAATGATATATTCGTAACATACTGATATGTAATACCATACCAACATACCCAAATAGTCAGGTTTCAAATTCCAAGGTCCACTCCCAATCA
Organism: Viscum album; assembly: GCA_963277665.1. NCBI lineage: Eukaryota > Viridiplantae > Streptophyta > Magnoliopsida > Santalales > Viscaceae > Viscum > Viscum album. Next base: position 1,044,546,787 of record OY728166.1, read on the forward strand.
CCATAGGTCGACAACTAGTGTGATTGTTATCAAACATGGAATGTGATTGATTTACTCTATATTATATAATAAAGATCAAATGATAAAAGTGGATCATATAAATCAATTAACATATTTTCCAATAACAAACAGTATTAAAAATGATTATATAGGAATAAGGAAAAATACTACATGGATAATAAAAGAGACTCAATAATTATAGTGTAGAGGTACTAATTACCAATATATGAAAAATGATAAATCATATTCCATCACCACCATTTCTCCATAACTAATCTTTTGGTCCACCACAAAATATGACCGATGATTATACTCAAAATAAAAGACCAAATGATAGAAGGATGTATTAAAAATGGTGTGTGTGTATAGAATGTGAGCTAATTTCATGTATAATTACACAAAATATAATACACATACATTTTCATTGAATGCCCATACATTATTATTCAAAATACAACATTTTAATTACCATTTTTTATCTTTATTACAATCATGTAACATAAAATTTAATTTTAAAATTTAATCTAATTGTAAACACAATAACATATAATAGAAATTATATATGGAAAAAATATATATTAGTATAAGATAAAATATGTGTTAAAAAAATTGTAATGAAATCCATAAACAAGCATCAAGGGTAGATAATCTATTCGACTAATGTAGGATAAACCTATGATAGTTGTATAGAAAAGTCTATAGTCAATATACTAAGCATCACTATATCTATAATGAAATCCTAATCTATAAACAATAGTGTGAATACCACTACCTAGAGAATCATTCTAAACTAGAAGGAAGCTGAGGATGTAATTATTACAGTTAATTCATTACTAACCACCCTTGTTAGATTTCAATCATGACATAGAGGGATCAATATAGGAGATTTTCCTCATAACCTAGCCTATAACATATCCAAGGAACCCTTTAATGTTCCCATGGTTTCCACAATATGTTTTCCAAGTAATATAATTCTTAAAACATCTAAAAATTTATGGATCCACCACATCATCAACATACAAGATTCATTCAATAATAATGGATTATACAAGAAAAATTCATTTATAGTATTGTCATAAATAATAAGGGGTAGTCCATGACTAAATTAATGAAAAATAAGACAAATTTCACTTTTATCATGATAAATCATTATAATAATAAAAAATGATAATTATTTATAAACAATATTGAACTATTTTATAAAAATATTCCATTAAAACAAACACACATATATTTGTGTGCGTGTGTTTGTTTGATACAAAATAGGGAAAGAATTACATATTAATTATTCAGATAATAAAATAAATAATATAAATCCTGAAACAAATATATAAATTTTAAACAACATATTATATTGAAATGAAATCCTTAAAATCCATAAGAAACTATTGTATTATAAAACATAGTTATTTCTAAAGAAACATGATAACCAATTTATCAAATACCATATGTGCATAAAAATAAAATAATGAAATTATATAATGATTTTATACAAGAGTCGCTCAGAAAATATTTAAAAAAATTATAAATCAATTATGTAATGTTTCTTTTTGGGTTCACAGTCCTTTTTTTTAAAATTATTTTTTCATGCATTTTATCACTCACACCCCTAGTGTGTTTTCTCAAATGGAAGATTTTTAAAATATTAGATCTCATGGTTTTGTCCTAGTGTCGAAGCATGAAATGATAGAGGTAGAATCATAGGTATAGAAACCCCAGTTAATCAAATTTTTATTTTATATCATTTCAATATGTAAATAATTACATTTGAAAATCAATCACATGATCCCAATAATAAAAGGTGTAGTGACTTCGAGGTCATGTTAAATATGTAAATTATTTTAAGAAACATACAAAAATTTCTCCATAATGAAACTACACTATACTAACGTCTAGACTTCACATAATTTAAACTATTATTAATAATATGGGAAATGTAAAAATAATAAATTGGTGAGATCAGATTCATATTAAAGGTAAATATAAGTGATAAATATCAAAAATCATTAGTGATCATAATAAAAGTATATTTGTATAATCAGATTACATAATAATGTTATACCAAATAAATCAGTTATTATAAATCATAGAAAATACATTAAAAAAATAAAATTGTGGAATATATTAGAAAATAGGAAGAAACAAGATTTTTTACATAGTTTTAAAATTAACGAAACATAACAAGGTGAAACAATCATAAGTATAGGAAACCATTTGAGAAAACATATTATTCTCACGCCTTTTGTAACAAACTCATTATGTCTACACATTAAAATATGAGTAAAATAATTTTCCCCAAACCTTTTTTTAACAAAATCATTATGTATTTTCATTAAAATGTGATCAAACTAATTATTCTCATGCCTTTGTGAAAAAAAATCCTTTAATGTCCGTGCAATAAAATGCATGGAAACTCATTATAAGCATTCCATTGTGACCAAACACATAATTTCCATGAATTAAAATGTTTTTAAAGTCATTATTCCCATGACTTTATAAACAAACTCTTTATGTCGATGCATTAAAATGTGAGAAATCTCATTATTCTCCTACCTTTGTGAATAAACTAATTAATTCCACACATGAAAATGTATGAAAAATCATTATGATAATTCATTTTTAAATAAAATCATTTTTTCCACATATTAAAATGTGATAAAACTCATTGTTCCTAGAACATTGAGAAAACAATCATTATCTTCATGAATTTTATATGTGATAAAACACATTATTCACATTCTATTATGAACCAAATCTTAATGTCTATGCAATAAAATTTGAGGAAACTCATTATGCCCATGCATTTATAAAAAAACTCATTATGTTTATGTATTATAATGTTATTAAATACATTATTCTCATGCTTTTCTCAAAAAAATATTTATGTATAATCTTTGATTTCATATAATATATCTAACCTGACCAATGCATTAATTGGTGATATAGAATCCCACCCCTAAATCATATGTACATATGTGTTCCAACTAAAATTGTAGAGACCAACACATTGGGGCCAATCAGGATTGTGGAATGATGATCTATCACAACCCCAATCCTAAATTGATAGAATAGGGGTTAGAAAACAATCCAAGAAGAAATAAAAAATTGGGATGTGTTTTCCTAATGCACATATGCGCACACAACCAACCATATCCATATATAATTGCAGATGAATAATAATAAAAGAGAGTAACATATAAAGTTCAAACTATTCATGTAATAACCTCTAAAAAATAGTATGAAAGTGGAATCCAAAATGTAAAGGATATAAATTTACTCCCAACCAGAAGAGATGTCCCAACCGAAAAAAAATTAGAAGAAAACAATTTGAGAGACCAAGGATCTTGATCTCTACGCCAATCCACCGTAGTTATTTAATTCATCCGGGTATCACTATGATCCATAAAAATCACTATTGATATTTCCATTTTCGGCGTAAAACAAGACATGTTTGGGAAAATCCCATATAGGGGTGAGTATATACATACCAATCGGGACAACCTTAAACTGAACGAGAGTGAAATATTGATACAACAATAGTTAGATCCACCTGATTAAAGAGGGGGAAAAACCCCACAGATACACACACACATAAATATTTTCATAAAGAAACCCAAAATAGTGAAATGGGATCTCCATCCCCCATTGAAATTCAGTGAGTATGCCTGGAACTGCAAAATTATATCACTGATTCCTAGCATTAAACATAAACTCACTATAATAAGTGTGTTGGTTACTGAAACAGACAACTACGCCTAGAGATGATGGAGTACACATATCCCATGGGGAAACTACACCCCACCATAGCATGAACATGATGGAGTAACACTCCGTATGTAAAGAACATCTTCCCTATAGTGAGGGGAGTACTTACCCTACCTATATAAATAAAAGGGTAACAAAGGCCCTGGCATGATAGAGGATCACTAACCCCAAAATCACTTTGATAGCCTGAGGAATCCATGCCCTGGTCTGGAAAGAGTGTACTAACACTATCCTTTATTTGATATCATGGAGAACCCATGACCTATACTAACCCTAGTCTCTCTTAGATATAATAAATAACCCTCATCCTAGTGTAATAGGGGAGTGATAACCAAATCTCTTATCTAATGATCTCACCTGATCACAACCATAATCAAGAATCACATGAATAAGTGTCATGTTTTGAACGTATTACATTTTATCCCAAAATACACAAAGAAGGACACCACCACATTTTATACTGATAAACAGTTTGGATAGGCTTCACATATGCTAAAATCTAATTGAAAACCAAGGATATAAAGGATTTATAAGTTTCTCAAATGATTATAAGACTTTTAAGGGGGACCACATGGTGTTTGGATCTTCTTTGTTTCTAGGGTTTGTTCTCCTATAAACTTGAATCAAAGGAAATTTCAGTGTACATAGTGTTTAAGGTGTTTATACAGTTTTTACCACCCACCTAGGGCCTTCCCTTGTGCTTCTGACCATGCATGTGTTCATCGGGTCGGGTTCGTGTACCTGGTCGTGTGCCTAGTCGTACCCAGGAACCAGATCATGCATGTGTACTCCGAGAGTTCATGGAGTATTCTCCAACACTACTTTGGGGATATGTACAAATGGCACACATATCATCCATCTGGAGAGGCTCACACATCATATGGGTCTAGCCACATGTTGTGTGATATTTATCTTCCCTAAAATTGTCGTATTTTAGCAAGGAGCACTACACAACATTTTTTTCATCAAGCTACACTCCATATAGTTTTATTTTTTACAAAAATTAAGGTTCATCCATGTGGTTTAATGATATACCCCCAACACTGTGAATCCCACCAAATTACAACCCACAATCAGTGGGGGTTTCCACTAACCGATACATTATATCCCTCTGGTGGTTGGAAATCAGAATACAGTGATCCTCTCTAAGTACATATCACCTCATATTACCTTTAATACATCACATCACCATAATTCTCCAATATGAATCTAATATCCACAAATAAATACTCGTAATCCATCTGGATATGTCAAAAAAACACAAATCCATCACCATGAACACATACACTATTAATATGGTTGTTTGATCATGCTTGGACCCACTAAATAGTGTCGAATCGATACCCCATGGGCCGAAAATGAAGAACTAAATGAACAATTTGGGGGAAAGAATAAAAAGAAATATTGAATTTAATTTTCTATGCATTATGGACTGACTATCATATATTGGGTAAATGGGGTGAGGAAATGTAATAATAATAATAATTTTAATAAACAATTTAATTCATTATACAGGCTCATACAAAGGGTAATAAAATGTACACAAAGAAAAGAATATAAAAAACAATGTGAATTATTTTAATCAGAAGGGAATAAATCCATAATGTATGGGACCAAACAGGATTTGGATTGATCATCGGTTAAGAAAACATTTTTTACTAAAGGATAAAACCTGTTGCATCCACTGCCTCTCGATCACCCATGATCTGATCAAGGTTCATAGTATGATTCTCATTCACCAATGAGGAATGATATGAACAACCTCTTAGATATCTCATGGTTTATGCAGTTAACCCTTATAAAATAGTCATAATAGTATATTCATAGAGGATTTAATTTGGTCATTTAATAAAATAAATATATAAATTATCAATTTATTTTAATTAAACATTCATTTAAACGATAGCCTTACTCGGACATCCAGTGTTGACCAACCTTAGACTGTGCCTAAAGAAAAATCCATATCCCACAATCAAACAGGACTTCATATTTTATATTTGAGGATATATTTGAGATTTATCACACTAATCCCATGAAACTTCATGTGTGTGATATTAATATGATTAATATTTTTATAATATTAATTTAGAGATCACCTGGCCTAGAAATTCTATGTCGTCACATCACATGGCTCTGAAAATATTCCTTAAAATATGACATCATATTACAATGGAAAAAATAGGTCACTATGAAAATCAATCATTCATTATATCATAAATATCCCATGGATTGAAAAAATGGTTTACCAACATTTCTAGATCGTATTACTAATATTGACCTCAAGAATGAAAATTGTTAATACCCAAAATTTAATCTCTACAAAATAGTATTTCATAAGAACATTTATAATATTTTCATCATAAAAAACTTTAAATTAAAAATTTTATTTGTATATAATTCGGAAAATATTATCAAAATCATAAAAAACAATTTATATAATGCTTCTAACACTAGGGAAATTGATGAATTTACAGGTCACTTTTTTAAGTCAATTAATGATCGAGAAAATTTAAAATATTAGAAATAACAAGATTTTAAAATAAATATTTGGAAATTAATCTATATATTTTATCCTCTAAGAAGATATAAATTTTTAAATTTTTGATGTGAAAACTTTTTAAAACATTTACTTTTCAACAAGAATCTTGAATAAATGGGCATTAAAATGACATAATGGTTTAAAAAAGGTGAAGTGAACACCTTGGAAAACATTTAAATATTAAAATAAACTTCTAGAATTGATCCTTTAAAAGGAATAAACTTTTTCAAAATTAATTTATGAGTGGAAGAAAATATAATTTTCTTTGGAAGGATGAAAAATATTTTTTTTAATATTTTTAAATACCTTTATGGAAAACCCACAAAAAAAGTTAGAGAAAATCTTTTTCATGTCAGAGAATTTAATTATGAAGGTTTCATGATATAATATATAATTATTTTCCAATTATAAAGGATATAATTTGTGATAATGGAAAATATTGACAAGGAGGGGAAACCGTTGTAAAATAGGAGGTGAATTATTTTAAACAGGGATATATTTTTAGGAAGAAATTAATCAAGGTAAAATAAATAAATTAGTAATTAATTATCCATATATATTAATATAATGTACCATGAAATAAAATATTATGGTGGAAGCAACTAAACATGGAATAATAACATTTAATAAAAATTATTTTAACTAAACGAAGGGAGTTGAGTTATGAAAGACCCTAACAAAAATAGTATAATTGGAAGTGAAAGTCATTTAATAAATCAAAATTATATGGATATTAGATCCCCATGAATTAAAAAGAATATGGTAATAAACATTTATTATCATTAAATGAGACCATATCAAATATTTCGTGATGCATAATAAGAAAAATGTCTCAAGAAATGAAATTTGAGACAAAGTTCCCCTTACCTTAATTCCCAACTTCTATTAAAGAAGTTGAATTCTCTATATAAAAAATATATATTTCTTAATATACTATTTCATAAACTAATTATTATTTATATCATTTTATATACCTAATTTACAATCATTTCTTATGGATATATTAGTTTCTTATAGATTACTTTTACCATTTGGTGTTAGTAACATTATTTATTTCATGCTTTCTTTATTATGTTGACTTTGATACCAATTATTTAATACAATTTTCAAACTTCATGGAACATTCATGGTACTATAATGTATAAATTTTATTTATTTTTAAATCTTTTAACTCACTTCAAATGTGTTTTAGTTATGTTGTGAGAAAGTGTAATAGACTTCGTCTTAGTTCAATAATTTTAGAAATTGAAGATAATATTTTAATAATAAGTTAAATACATTATTTAAAAATAAAAATAATGAATTCATTATTAAATTATAATAATATTATTATATACATTCTCATATTCATCAACAATAAAATTTTATCGAATTGTTCAGGTATGTGGTTAGACTGGCCCAAACATGAACATTCTATAATTAATGGATGATCATTGTTATGAAAGAGGTTTATTTGTGAATAATATAATTAATATATAATAATAATTTCCTTATATATATTTTTATGTTATTTTATTATATTTTAATGAAACTAGACGAAAAATGAGATACGTTACTTCGTAGAGGTTGTAGTCTATATGTACATACGATTAAGATTTTATTTTCTAAAATAATTTGACGTAATAAATTTATATAATAAATAATTTATTCATAATTATTTTAGGGTCATGAAAAAAATTTATTGATTAAGTTCTTATAATTTTACACACCATGATGGGTAATGGTGAATAAAGAAACAAGTTAATTCATAGAGGTAGTAGTCCACACATACACATGATCAAATATTCTATTTTTCTATGTGGATGAAAAATAATAAGTAATAATTATTATACTATTATAATAACATTTCAAAAAAAATTTCTATTAAATTAATTGTTTTAAAATTTATTTTTTGGGTGGTTAATGTAGAAAATATGGAAATAAAACTAAAGATTAGGGAGACACTTATGAAAAAGAAATTAATATTTTTTTGGAAACCACTACGATTTCGATGGCCTTTTCTAAATATTAAAAACCCAAAGTCTTTGTAAAGTGGTAGAGGGTTCAAGGTGAGATTAAATTTTATAGGTTCAATAATAAATTCATAGGTGAAATGGTTGCTTGAATGGGTTGATTTTTCACATTTATACGTCTAGAGAAGTTTAATTTTGGGAGTACCCTTTACTTTTCAATAATGGAATTTTAATATTCTTGGTTTGATGGTGGTAAATGTGTAATATTTGAACTGAATATTTTAATTGGGATAATACAACTCCACACCACTCATTTTAGGTATAAATTGTGATGATTTATTGTTTTTTTACATCTGAAAAAGTTTCCCAAATATTATTTTACATTAGTTATAAATTTAAAACCTTGGTAATTAATTGTAATGGAAAAAATATAATTATTAAATAATTTGAAAATCATTATATAAAATTAAACATCTAATGGTGAGAAATATAATTTTAGAATAAATGAACTTAATGAGAATAACAATTTTTAGAAAATCTATATTTTTTAACATAAAATTTATGTGTAGTTTAATATTATAAATTTTATTAACTTCCATTATATAAATTGGTTTATAATGAAGTTTAAAAAAAATTTCCTTTAAATTTAATCCATAACCAAATGATTCCATAATAATGTTTATGTAGTAGAAAATATTATAATTTTTTTTCAATTGGAATAAAATGTTACCTGTGTTCTAAAAATTAAAGATTGGTTCTATAATTTCAAAATTATATACTAAAGTTAATATTTCTACAACTTAGATAAATTATTATTCAATTATATGGTTTCATAAACTTATATTTCATTCTGATATATTTATAAAGTAATAAAATTTATAATTTTTATAGAAACTCTATTTATTAATATTCACATAAAATTAATTATTCTAGAAAAATGCAAAAAAATAAACATAATATAATTCAAAAATAATTAATTCAAAAATTAATTTTATATTAAAAAATTGAATATCTAAAATTTATAAATTTAACTTATAATTGAAAATTCAATATATTAAGAAAAATTATTTTTATTAAAATAAAGAAATTCCCTTTCAAAAATTTTAGTGTCCTTAACACTGTTTTGTATGAATTTTTAATTTATTACAGTCTTTTTATTTAATACATGTCTTATAATTATTTAATTCTCTTAATAATGTTCATATAATATATTGCAGCTCATTTTAGTTAGGAATTTCATGTGAAACAAGCTATCAAAAAATATTAATTTAGAGAAGAAATATATTCTAAAATCTTGGGGTGTTAGATTCCACCCTTAAATAACCTTCATCCTCAAAATATGAATTACAAATTACTAGTGAAAATTAATATGGGTATTTAAGAGGTAGACATGACATAAGAAATAATTTTTAGACTGATATCAATGTACTTTGGAAATATATATTTTTTCTTCCAGAATAGGTAAATCCTAATATTGAGTTTTTCTCCAATTATTTAAGTTAAAAATTCCTCATGATTGGGTATCAAGAATCATTTAGTATAATATGTTTTCCAATATTTCTCATAGTCATCCTTTCACTGAGATATGATTATATTTTTTTTTTGAAATGTTAATTTCCTATCATGGTAATTAATATAGTGTCTATGTAATGATTAGAAATTCATCTAAACGAAGAATTATTAATACTTGGGTGTTTCATAATACTATAAACCTTGAAGTATATTGGTTGACATTGTATATATTAATGATACCAAAAGTATTATTTTATTTAGAATTCAACAGCTATATGTTAGTGAAAACTCACACAATATAGGATGTCTTATAATCTAGATTGGGGAACTCATAACCCCACTAAATTATCGTTATCCACATTAATAGTTATTTTATACAGTATTTTTCTTTTCCACGTGGTCTAGGGGGTTTGTTGTGTCTATTTTCATCTTAATCCCTTAGATTAGTTCACCAGTTTCCATAGCTATCGAATTGTTCACATCTAAAACATAGAAATTATAGTGGATTATTTAGAAGAACCTTATTTTTCTCTATCATGTTAATGCATATGTTACTGTTTACTAAGAAACTTGTTTCTCTATCACCTTCTTTACTACATATACAACATTTTCTAGTGCTTTTGTGACATTTACCTTAGGGTGTATTCCCACACTTTTTACATGAATGAAATTCAATCTTATTTACTTCATCATCATTATCCCCAGATCTTCTATAAAAATACATCATTATCCTATTGAATATTTTTGTATGTTCTACAAGATTAAAGCTAATAATCATAAACAGAGATAGTCTTGTGATAATAACCTGAAGAATTTCCACACAATCTTCTATCCCTCATAGTTTCTTATTAATGATATTATTGTATTGTAAATCACATTTATTATTCACTTGATTCATCCTAAATCCTTTAATTTTTAAAATTAGAAGTGTTAATCATGTGTTTATTAATATTTACATCTTAAGGTAATTATGAGAAAATCAACCTCAAAATGTGTTTCTCTTCGAAATAATCCCATTATATGTCAGTCCAACATAAATCCCTCTTGGTTGAATCTGGACTTTATTAGGTTGAGTTATATTACAATTATTGACCTAATTATTTAACTTAATGAATTAATTTTAATTTATTTTAATTTTAATTTGAACAATAAAATCATAACTTATGGGAATTTCTATCCACGTGTGCATTCCAAGTCTCACTCATGATGAACCAGAGTAAATATTGAGTTGATACTCAAAAACCAATTTTTAGGTGATTACCCCTCTGTGTATTTGTACCACAACCAAATCCACTTAATATTATACAAATATGGATATAATTTATAGAGAACAAACAAATATATACTTTACCAAAATAATTTTATTTTATACTATACATAAACATATCTCTTAGACTTATCTAATGGATTTTGACTAATGTTATGTAATATTATTGACCAAAAGAAATAAAATAATCCATAAAAAATAACAAAAACCTTCTCTAATACCAAATACAATAACCAAATATAAGAATATATTTATTTTACATCATTATCATAAGTTAATATTTAACTTTAAAAAATAATCACACAAAACCCAGAATGAATTGATTAGTGTTTTTGAAGACTAATAACATTCGAAAATTATTTTAAAAAACATAAGAAAACATCTCCAAAATTATACCACACTATAATCCCTTATATTTTTCCTATATGTTACACTCATATTTATAACCTTTGTATAGGAAATATATGAAAATGATAATCTCGTATTATTGATGTGGCCTTATTTTTACATTCCCCTAATGGACCGATGGCCTTCAATTTTATTAATTTTTTATAACCCCATTTCGAGGGATGAGGGGGAACCCTTAAAGGGCTCGTAGGTTTAGTGATTACCTGGCCCATATGCTTAAGAGACATTACATGATCCCAAGGTCTTAGGGAATTCAACCAGATTATAACTATAAGGAACTGACCATCCCCAGCAAGTATATCGTTATGGAATCTCTCCACCATTGTATGGTCAAATGGCTAAGCATCTCGTGCAAGCACAAACTGGTGCCGATGGAATTTCAATACCCTTAGATTCTTCCAAATCCATTGGTTCTACTCTGGTGAGTGCACTCACTCTAAATCCTCCTCTAGGGATGATCCTTTCAGTAGACTGATTGAAAATAAACTTTTTTTATCAAAACACTTTTGGGGAAAAAGTAAGAAACCAAACAACCATTACAACCAAGAAAACAACTATGAAATAGAATTACTCAGAATAAGACTTCATGATCTACCCCTTCTCAGCGAATAAAACATGATGAAAAGCCTTCACCATAGAATGGACACTCGGCTAGCTGTCCCGTGAAGAGCCATTCCCTCTTGAACTTCCAAATCCGAATGGTTTTCAAGGTGAACGATTATTGCTCTATACTTCATTAGAAGTAGAACAATGTAGTGTGCTGGTTATGGAAACACCCAAAAATTAAAAAGAAAAAAAACATTATATTCAAGCACAGATCACGAAGCCAAGGAAATACAATTCTTATGAACAACCTCTCAATCATTACAGCAGTATCACTCACAATTAAAGAAGATAAAATCTTCTCCATCCTGAGACATTCTTAATTCAACCATCAACATAGCAGCGAAACCTAGACCAAAGAGCAAAATCATCCCAAAAAGAACGGATCGTGCCAGACCCTGTGGAAAACCTGAACCATAGCAGGAATCCCAAAAAAAAACTGAACCAAATCCAAATCACGAACAATTAGAACCAAATCAAAAAATAGAAGAAAGAAAAATTAAAGATCATGAAACATCACCATGTCTCTAGCCACCCGAGATCCATAGATCGTAGGAAAAATACCCCGTCAAAGACCATCATGAAAGTCCCATCACCACCATCCAAACACCCATAAGGACCACAACGAACAGCCAACACAAACACTAGAGGAGAGGCAGTAATCCTCAGTTGAGGAGAATGGATCTCAGCCACTGGGTCATCACCGTTTTTCCAGAAGAAACTCTATCCCATGAAAGTGGAGTGAGGCAAGACGAAGGCCAACCTCGATGAAAAATTCTGATACAGTCGAGTCCGTAAAGTCGCATAACTTCACCGCAAAAGAGAAACTATCCCAATTCACCGATACAACGCCAAGGGTGAACGCCGAGATGTACTGAGGTAAAAGAGAGTCATGCGACAATGGGGAAAAACCCTAGCAGATGAGCGCCTCTTACATGCCCATTTGTCCGAATCACTCCTTTCAGTAGAGTCTGTATGGAGAAACTATATGTTTCCCGAAAGCCTTGATATGGACCAATGGCCTTAAAGGTGGTACCAAATTCCTATAGACCCAAATTCCTAGGTGGCCCAAAGGCCTTAAAGACTCCAATCCCAAACTGGTGGCCCAAGGTAAAATAGTTCCAACTACTACAGTGCCTACTACAGTACTGCTACACTATTGCTATAGTACCAGGAAATATACCACTATCTGGTTATGAACCAAGGTCTCATGGATGCACATAAGGATACCTCACCAACTGGGCTGAGGCTTATGTTCCCTTATTTTTACCAAAAGCTTCCACATCTTTTTATTTAATTTTTAATGATTTAATTAATTAATTTGACCATATATGAAAATTAATTACACTTTTTTCTTTTCATAATGAATTTTTTTAATTATTCAAATTTTATAATTAATTATGTATTTTTAATCTTTACAATAATTAACTTAATCCAACTATATTTTTCTACTTTAATAATTTCTTAATTAGTATTGATAACATTAATCTACATAAATTTTTAATAAATTCAAACTTTTATCAAATAATAATTTAATATTTTTATTTATTTTTTTATCATATTAGGTTTTTAGTTTAATATTTTACCCTTTAATTTAGTTTCCTTAATATTAAATAACATTATTAATTAATATGTTTAATTATCCTGATAATTAATTATGTTAAGAATTTGAGTTTTAATTTAAGGAAATAAGGTGTTTATAATTTTAAGTTTTCACTTAGTTGTTTAATTAATTAATTATGAGTTTATAACATTAATTATTTAATCCTAAGTATGCATTTAAACTATTAAATCATTAACTATTTTTTTATTCGAACACTATTGGTTACTTATTTAGTCATCGATGCGATCATTTTTCACTCACTATAGACCCTTTAATCAATTTATGTAATATTTTTTTTATTTTATCAACTTAGTTTAACATTAATATAGTTTTGTTAATTTAAATGATAACAAGTAATAATTTAAAGAAAAAATTTAATTATTAATGTTTAATTATAATTTAATTTTCATTTATGATGATGAGCCTTGATTTATTTTTAAAAATTTAATCTTTGTATTTTTGACTTTATGTTACCAACCAGTTAATTATTATTAATATTTGTATTTAATTAACTAATGTCATAATTTTTTGTTTAATTTATGCAGTTTATTTTATTATCTAACCATTACATGATTTTGTTAACTATTGGTAGCATTATTCTATAGAATGTGTGTCACTGATCCTTCCCCTCCTCTCTCGGTGAGATGTATCACTGATATTTCTATTGTTTTTATTTTCTAAAGATGCTGATGTGAATTAGCATCAGTCTCACCTTTTCACCGGTGCCACCGTATTTCTATTCTATCGGTCACCCATCGATAGTTAAATATTTTATTTTTCACTATTAGTGTATCATAACCCACCGATCAGTTTTTTATATTCATTGGTTTCACAATCACACCAGTGAATTTTAATTATTTTTATTAAAATAACAGCGACTCATTTATTTTTAACTATTGGCGACTTATATTATTTTAACTAACTATGTCTTCTTTTATTTTCTTCTTCCATAGGTTTGTCATGCACACACCGATACTCATTCCATTCTCATCTCACCACTCACTGATACCATTCCTCCCACTGTCAGTATCATTCCATCAGTCACCCTCTATCATACTAACTCCCACAATATCGGTTCCTCCATCCATTATACTAATCGATAGTTCATCTTTTATCCTATTGATAGTCCCTTATTGGTTTTGTCTCACACAGATGCATATACCCTACCTTGATTCCGATTATTACTTCTATTGGTACCTTCAACCCTCACAGCACCATAGCTCCCTCATCCTCTCACCGTTCTACAGTTTTAGTCAACAACATATACAGATTCGAATCATAAATAAAATATAGAACTGAACCAAAATAATGTGACCTGAAATTTTTTTGCTCTAAAAACCCACCACTGGTGAACCGAGAAGATTTTGCACCCTTTTGTGGAAAATCTGTGCTCACTACCTTGAAGCCTCCATGTCATATCTCGAGGCATAAGGTCACATCACTGTAGGAAAACCCAATGTTTTCGCCGCCGCAATTGAACCGGAGAAGCTTCCATGCCAAGAGGCGCCACTAGAAAAGATCGAACACCACTGTTGAGCATGATTGGTACTATGTGAGGAAGAAATTGACTAGGTTTCATGCTACTGAAATCTCTCCAGAGGAAGATTACGGTCATCGTCATTTCAGGTGGAAGCTGAAGCCGCATGATGGGAGTTTGCTGCCATCACCTAAGGAGGAGGGTGAGCCGAGAGCTGCCATGGTGGAGTTCTCCATGCCGCCATTATGTGCTGAGCTCCTAATAAAGAATGTTCATTCATGAGATGAAAACAAGACCAAAAAAGTTCAAGTAACTCACCTGAAGTTAGCTGTAAGGGAGAGATTAGTGTGATGTGTGATTTGTGAAAAAAGGCACACATGCGGTATGAAAGTTAAGAACAAATGCATGTTATTGGAAACAAGGAGGTGGAAATCAGTAGATTACTGTGAGATTAAAAATAGGGAAATCAATAGAATTTGGTGGCTCTCATTCAAACTTTGGATGATCACACCATTGGAGAGAGAAGGCTCCTTGGATTAGCTAGAGACGAGTTGGAGGCTAAGGATCGCAATGGGGGAGCAGCACATGGGGATTTCTACTCCCTCTATGTTCATGATTTTGTAATGTATTTTTGTGTGATTTATTTTTAAAATCAATAAGACCGTAAGCCAATATTTTCTCAGCATAAAAATTTAATTCCCCTAAATTTACATTTTGATTTATTCACGCAATTTTCAATAATTTGACATTCATAATCAATCAGTGAGATTGATTTGTTATTCTATGATTAATTTTTCAAACCAAATTTTTTATTTTCAAAATCATTAATTCATGATCAATTGGAGATGTATATTTTTAATAAATTTATTTATGCTTTAACAATATATAACATAGAAAAATTACGGCGAGTTTATTTCTAGTTGTTGTGCTATTTCAACTTTCTAGATGTTCAATTATGTTTGGTGCGGAGAACTCCATTAATTATTCCTCTGCCTATTGAATTTACTAGAGAGGGAGATTATTTAGTTTTTTATGAAGTGTGATTCATTAGAAGTTATGAAGGGATCAACTATTTCAACGATTAGATTAAATAACCCGAGTTTATCTGTGATTTCGTCTCCTTTTTCTTTGCTGTGATGAAGACTAGTCCATTGTTTCTTCTATAGTTTATAGTAACATTAGTTTAAGTTTTAATTTCTTAGTCAAAATAGTTTTCTCATCTTGTTTGAACCATGTCAAAAATAAAATAAAAAGATATATAAAGTAAGAAGATTTTTCCTCAATGCTGACAACATTTGGGGTTTTAAATTCAAAAACCATAGTATTTCTCAACCCCATTCCTTTTGGTTCAACCCTTCACTACTATACTAGTGTAGGAGATTTAAATATTATTTTGAGGACCAAGGAAAAATAAAACATCACTAAATTTGGGGTCATTTCTGGGGAAGTCATGAGTTGAGTATTATAAAGTGTTTAAAAAATTAAAAAATAAAAAGATTCATTAAAAATTTGTTTCAAAAATATCATGTAAAAACACTAAAATTTATTCTGATACTTGAGCTGAGTATAAAGAATTCTTCTATGATATGATTGTGTGTTTAATCTCAACATTTCAAGAATGGAATGTTTTAAAGGATCAAATTATCACACTAGACCTTAAATTCTATGTAGTGGTGATTATGGACATACTTATTAGCAGTGTATCTATAACCAACCACAATTGTTCCATCACATTGAAGATAATTAACATAACATTGAAACAGGTACTGGCATCTTAGAAATATGTGGTCAAATTTTATCAAAACTAGATGCTAGGAATGATGTTTAGGATACCCAGATAAACAGGACCCTTGAAATTCAAGTTAAATACACTATAGAGCAAGATCCAAGAATGAAAATCTTAGAAATAATATTCTTAGGTTTACAATAAAAGATTAAAGATCACGTGGAAGCTGAATTTATTGAAGAAGAATCTGATTTAGGGTAATTTGAAGTAAATGAAAAAGAAAATTTTTATAAAATATTTGACAATCAAGTTGAATAGTAATGTTATAGTGAAATAGGGAAACAAAATTTTTACATTGATAAATCGGAAAATGTTGAACTAAAATTGGAAATAACAAAATCACTGAATCAATAACACGTTTTGGAAGACCCAAAAATGAACATTAATGATGTTGAGTTGAAAAATTATTATGATGAATTGAAATAGATTGAAAAAGAATACACAGTTCTCTACATAATTCCTATATTAATGAAAAATCACTCTTTTTGAAGTTTTGAGTGTGAAGTCACTCAAGTTGTAAATAAACTAGAAAAGGAAAACATGAAGGTTAAGAATTCGTCACTAAAAATATATGAAATTTTGAACAATGATCCTGAACTTGAACTGGGAAATATGTTGGAAGAGAAATTTAGTCCAGATAAAATTAAATCTAAATTTTTTAAGATAACTTGAAAACATATCTTCTTTATTTTGGAAAAGAAACCCCTAATATTTATAAAATTTTTTCAGATGTTGAAAATGTTGTTATTTTCATCGAATAAAGGCAAAATGTTTAGCTTTCAGTGCCCTTTTCTAAGAATCACCACTTTCTAGAAATGTGTGCTGAAATGGAAAAAATGTTGTCATACATGTAGATAAATTTTTAAATTTAAACAATCTAGAAATTGAATTTATTAAATCGGAATTAAACATTACTCCCCATATTCAGAAATTTTTAGAAAACACTGTAGACATTGATTTTTGAAAGTGAACCTTTTGAAAATGAACATGAAGTAGAAGTTGAACACACACTTGATTCGAGTAGAAATGATATTTCTAAAGCAGTTGATTTTAGTCTTATTTTATCTAATGAGGAATTGTTCGAAGGAATTTATAATATTGGAAAACATTAATTTTTGGTTGAGAAACAATCGACTCTTACATGTAGTTCAATTATTTCATCAAATGAGTTGGGTACTAAACCTTCTTGTGATGATGATAGTAGTATTGATGGGGAATCACACTTGAGTTCCAATGTTCATAATTCTAATTAGCAACTTATTGTTTCCCCTCTTGTATCTATGTGTCAGAACTCAGTCCTAAGAACTTTTTTTTGATAATGTTGAAGTTGAGGTTGAGAGAAAGAACTGTGAGGACAATTTCATATCCCTATGAACACATAGTTCAATGCTATCCCTTTATGTGAATTCAAATATTTCTAAATAAAAAATATTTCTAGATGTTGATAGCACCATTCCCAAAACAGATAAAGGGTGATACTTAGGGAATTTTTAAGGTTATGAGTGCTTATTTTCTATTGTGTTTAGCTTTGGAGCCAACAATTTTCATTATTATGTTAAAAAAATTTGGTCCAAACACATGTGGTGGTTCCTATTAAAGAATCCACATCCACCTAGTGACTATGGTCAATTCTAGGTGAGTCCGGATTGAGACTATAAACTTACTGCTGCATGGGAGGCAACACATGGTTTTTTTGGTTTTAATAAAACACAAAAACATTTATACTTAAATAAAGTCTAGCTAAAGACTTTAAAATTGGTTCTTTAGGGCAGTCAAGAAATGCTATTTCATTGTTTTCACTTTATTAATGTTTTTTGTTGAATAATGTTCTGCTTTTCTAACTTCTATATGCACTATAATAGCATGTTATTTGTACTTTGATTAAATGATCTGATTTTCAGGATGCTGTTGTAGGTTTCATGGAGGAGTGGAATTCCATTGCTGAAGGATTAATGAATAAATATTATGTTAGGTAAGTACCTGACTGTTAATTTCAATTTCATTTTTCTGCTCCTTTCTACTTTAAAAAATATGTTTCATTCTATTCTTCAAAAAGTAAACTCTATATGGTGTTGGTTTAAAAAATACTACTTATAGAAAAATTATGATACATGTCACAATGGTTTAAAAAATTCTTCTTCCTCCTTCTCACTAAAGGATGATATACATTGACACTTAAATCAGTTCACTTTTTCAGAATAGGGGGGGTACATGTAGGTCGATCATGTTTTTTTGTTCAATCTTCTTGATTTTGGTTGGGGTGCTTTTGCATGTATTCTTCATCACTATTGAACATATAGTTGAACTCAATCTATTAAAATGCATACATGAATTATAGTGTGCACTTATAAGATTCACACGACTATTTTAACTTTCATGATTAAATTTATCAATGTATTAAGTGTTAATGAATGATTTTGGTTTCGAACCTACTATAAATTATTCTTTGTGGAAAGCACATTTTTTGAATATCAGTGAGACTCTTGATACATGTCATAAATATACTAATTGGAAAACATTTTTTGAACCTTAAATGTTTAACTGTTATCATTCACTTTTGAATTCAACTTTGGAGACAAAGATGAGTTATAAGTTGGGGGCGAGGGTAAATTATTGATTGATCTAAACAGTGTTTAATGTGAATTCTACCAATTCTCGTCAATTACCATTGAAAATTCAACATTTTTTTAAAAAATGGTTAAATATTTTCAAAATTATTTCATTTTTTGGCTTCACACTGTACCAAATTGGTTATTACTAAAGGATGATGCTTCATTATTAGTAAATAACAACATTGAATATGAAATTAATGAGTATGAATGATTGATGTGTTATTAAATTTAGTGATTTTATGAAAATATCATTTAGGAACTACTTTTGAGAGTGATTTGGGTAACCTCTTAGTGGAGTTATGATCATAGCCCTTGGAACTAGAAGTTTGATCTTTATCTTAGGGGACTCATTTATTCATTTAATTATAAAAGTAATTTCTTTTGTGAGATATTGTAAATGATTTTTATATAAAACTTTTGGAAGTGGAGTAGTTTGGGCATCTGGGATCCAATAGTGAATCTATGAGACACTAGATGCTGGGTGTGTCTCTATTTACAATAATCCGCTTGTACACCTTGAATAAGTTCATTGCACAATACTTAGCACATGATACATGGCCTGGGAAAAATAAAATAAAGTGGATAGTGTCAAAAATTAGTTCATTAAGGTGAGGGGAATGATGAATTCTTGATGAATAATGAGACAATTTGTTTATATGACAGTCATTTAGGTTGTATGATTAAGGCGATTCATAAAAAAATTAATTATTTTTGAAACCTAAGATTGAGTCAATGTATAAAGTTCCTACTGTTAAGTTCTAAATTCCATAGATTTTTAACTTGTTGTCACTCTTGAAGTAAGCTCTCAAGCCTGGATTGGATTGGGTTACTAAGAAGAGACACATATGAGGTAGGACACCATCATGGATTGATGATTCTTTGATTTATTGATTACCCATTGAGTATATATTATTGGTAAGGCTTTATTTGAGAATTTCATTTTTTAATCCAAAACATAGTTTTTAGTCCTTTTTTCTTAAGGACTGGACATGCTAAATTTTTCAGAGAGTGTCTTAAATAACTCTGATATTTCATTCAAAAATGATAAATCATGTGATTCTTGAGTACAGATAATGTTTTTGTGTGGGGTAATTTTATGGGGCCTTATTTTTACCTAGTTTTTCTACATATTTTTATTTTATTTTTAATGATTAATTAATTAATTTTACACTTTTTGATAATTAATTACAATTTTATTTTTTTTATAATTTTTTTTAATTAATCAAAATTAATATTTATTTATTTTTTTATTATAATAATTAATTTAATCATACATTATTTTTTATAGTTTAATAATTCCATTATTAGTTTTGCTAACTTTAATCTAAATAAATTTTTAATAAATTGACACTTTTATCAAATAATAATTTAATAGTTTTATTTATTTGTTTATCCAATTACTTTTTAGTTTAATATTTTACCCATTAATATTTTTTTTTTAATTATTTAACTTTATTAATTATTATGTTTAATTATCCTGCTAATTAATTAAGTTAAGAATTTGAGTTCTAATTTAATGAAATAATGTGTTTCTAATTATATGTTTTCACATAGTTTTTTAATTATTTTATTTTGTGCTTTAAAACATTAATTATTTAATCCTAAGTATGTGTTTAAAATATTAAGTCAATAAATTTTATTTGTAGTCTAACAGTAAGACACACAGGAGCCACCAATGACTCATTTAGTCACTAATGCAATCCATTTCACTCACAACAGACCCTTTAATCAATTTATAAAATAAATTTTTATAGTCTTTTATCAAATTTGTTTAAAATTAATATATATTTTTAAATTTAAATTTTAAGAATTAATAATTTAATTTTAATTTTAACGGTTAATGTTTAAGAATAATTTAGTTTTAATTTGTGATGATTAGCCTTGTTTGATTTTTAAAATTTTAATCTTTCTATTTTTGATTTTATGTTCTTAACCGTCAAATTTTTTTCAATTATTGTATTTAATTAAAATATGTTTCAATTTTATTTTTCATTTATGAAATTTATTTTTTTATCTCACAGTTATATCATTTTTTAACTATTGTTAGCATCTTGCTACTGACAGTGTGTCAGCGATCCTTCTCCTCCTCTATCGGTGAGATGAATCACCGATGGTTCTATTAATTTTATTTTCTACTGATGTTGATGCACATCTGCATCAGTATCACCTTTTCCCAGGTGACACCATTTTTCTCTTATATTGTTCACCTCAAAATAGTTCAATATTTTATTTTGCGCTATCAGTGTCTCACGACTCAATGATCAGTTTCTTATTTTCATCGTTTTTACACTCACACCGATGAATTATTATTATTTTATTTAACTAATAGTTACTTATTTCTTTTTAACTATTGGTGGCGTATATTATTTTAACCAACAGTGTCTTAATTTATTTTATTCTTCAATCGGTGTGTCATGAACACACCAATACTCATTACATTCTCATCTTTCCACTCACCAACAACCAACCTCCCACTATCGGTCTCATTCCATCGGTCTCTCTCCATCGCATCGACTCCTACACTCTCGGTTCCTCCTTCCATCTTTACTACCCTATAGTTCATATTTTCTCCTACCGATAGTCCCTGATCAGTTTTGTCTCACACTTATGCCTATCCCCTACCCTACTGCAGACACATCCTTCTATTAGCAAATTCAACCCTCGCAACACTGCAACTCCCTCATTATCTCACCATTCCATAGTTTCAGTCAAAAACATTTACAAATTCAAATCATAAATTAAAGGCAAAAATAAACAAAAATCATGTGACCTGAAATACTTTTCCTCTAAAAACCCACCACTGGTGAGCTGATAAGATCTGTCACACAACTATAGAGGAGCCGATCTCGCCACCATGAAGCCGTCACACTAGCTCTCGATAAAAAAGGCTGAGCCGTGATTGGGGAACCCAATGTCGTCACCACCATAATTGAACTAGAGAAACTTCCTAGCCAAGTGGTTCCTCCATAGGAGATCGAACACCACCATTATGTGGGACCGATACTACATGAGGAATAGTTTGAGTAGGCGTCGTGCCACTGAAATCTCGCTAGAGGAAGAAGAAGGTCGTCACTGAGCCGGGTGGAAGCTGAATCTGGACCAGGGGAGTCTGATGCCATCTCTTGAGAAGGAGGACGAGCCAAGAGCTGCTGTTGTGGAGTTCTCCATGCCGAAAACATGTGTTTCCCCTCTGCTGAAGAAGGTTCATTCAAGAGACAGAAACACAACAATGTACGTTCAACTAACTCACCTAACGTTAGTTATAATGGAGAGTCTAGTGTGACGCGTTGTTTGTGAAAAAAGGCATGCATGAAGTGTGAAAGTTAAGAACAAAAGTATGTTGGTGGAAACAAGGTGGTGAGAAGCAGAAAATTACCATGTGTTAAAAAACAAATCCAGCAGCAGAATTTTGGGACTCTCATTAGAACATTGGATGATCCCACTATTAGAGAGCGAAGACTCCCAGGAGTAGCATTGGAGACAAGTTGGAGGCTATGGAGCCCGACAGAAGAGCTACACTTGGGGATTTATCCTCCCTATATGTTCAAGATTTTGTTGTCTATATTCATGTGTTTTAGAGTTAAAATATATATGATCATATGATAATATTTTCTCACTCTAGAATTTAATTCTATTGGATTTACTTTTTGATTTCATCACAAACGTTTCAATATTTCAGAATCCTAATCAATCAAAGAGATTGATTTATGATTATATGTTTGATTGTTCACACATCAATTTATATTTTTTAAAAATAATTAATTCATGATTAATTGGAGAAATATATTTTTAATTAATTTATCGATGCTTTAATTTTCAACAACTTTTTAAATTTATAGAAAATTTATTTCCAATTTTTGTTATTTTCAAATTTCAAGCAATTCAATTATGTTTTGGTGTGGCGTAATCCATTATATATTCCTATACAAATTGAATTTCATATAAAGGTAGATTCTTCAATTTTTCACGAAGTGTGATTCAATAAAATTTGTGAAGGAGGAAACCCTTTCAACTAGTAGATTATATCTCCCAAGTTTTTTCTATGATCTGTGCTCCTTTGTCTTTTCTTTTAAGAATACTAGTTTGTTATTTCTTCTATAGTTTATAGTTATTTTAGTGTATGTTTTATTTTCTTATTCAATGTAATTTTCTCATATTGTTTTTACAATGTTATTAAAAAAATTAAAAATATATATAATGTAAGAAGATGTTTTCTTGACTGCTGACAACAGTGGGGGTTTAAAATTCAAAAACCATAGTATTTCCCACCTTCATTCCCTTAGGTTCAACACTTCACTGCAATACTAGTGTAGGAGTTATAAATATTATTTTGAGGTCCTTGACGACTTACGGCCTCTCCAATTATCATTAAGGGTAATCATATACTATAACAATCAATGATCACTATTGACTATAAGATGGGAATATAGGCATAATCAGGATACATAAAGAAGTTATACCTAATAAACCATCTGTTATAAATCATTCCATAAGGAATATAATAACATAAAAGATAATAATTTATCAGAAAATTTATATAAACTCGGAATGTAACATTATTTTAAATGAAAATCTACATAAAAAGGCCAAATCAACATAATCATAGAAAACCATGTGTTAAAACTGATTATTCCATTAAATATTTGTCCGAACTCATTATGTAAACACATTAAATTGTTATGAAACTCAATATGTCCATGAATCTATAAAAAAAATAATTACGTCTATATACTAAACATTTAACAATTTGATCTTGTCCATTGATTTTTTAACCATCTCATTATATGCATGGATTTAAATGTGAATATAATCATTATGTCCAAGCTTTTGTGAACAAATTCATTTTATCAACACATTATTATATCAGGAGATATAGAACAAAACTAATGCAATGGATGGTAATATATGAACACAAAGATCAATCATTTATACATATATGTTACACTTGAAATCAATCCTTCAATATATCATAAATAACACAAGGAAAGGAATATGTCTTTTCACAAAATTTCGAGATATTAACAAAAACATTGACCTCAAAATGTGATAACTTGATACCCAATATTAAACCACCCCAAAAGAATTTATCAATACAAAATAGAGGTTGGTCTTTAAAAATAACTTCCAATAAAATAATTCTTCTAAATCTAAATATGAATATAGTTACAAAACTCTAAAATAGTTTTTAGATAATGCTTTTCAACTTTCAGGGAAACGATGAGGTTACAATCCACTTTGAATGGTCATTTTCAAAAAGGTCACTTTTTATAAATTATATTTAAATTTTTTAAAATAAATATTAGTACATAAATATGAGTAATGAATCATTAATGTAGAAATAATTTTTTAGAAAAAGTAACATGAAAACATTAGGAAAACTTTTACTATTTGAAAATAATATTAAAAAATGATCATTGATATGTCCTAGTGGTTTATAATCTATAAGTGAATCCTTTATAAAATATTTACTTGTAAAAATAAACATAAATAATATATCTTTAAAAATACGTAAATATTTTTAAAAAGGAAGATGTAGTATAAGATAAAAAAAAATTATTTTTAAGGGATTGAAATCCTATTTTAATAATTTAGAATACCATTGTGAAAAATCCACATCATAAAAAAAGAAAAAAAATAATTTTAAATATAATAGAAGTAAATTAGGAATGTAACATGATGTGAAATATAATTCAGTATATAATTATAATAGATAACATTATATAGAAAGGAAAATATTGACATGTAGGGGAAACCATCATTAAAGGGGATAAAAATTATTCTAAATAATGATATACTTTGTGAGGATGAAGTTCATCAGGGTAAAATATTTTAAATAAAAATTAATTCTCCCAATATTTGAATTATTAGTTCCGTGAAATAAAATCCTAGTGAATAATCATCCAAATTTGAAATAAAGAATCTTTAAAAGAATAATTATAACTCATGTAATAGAGTTGGGTATACAAAAACCCCTAAAACCATGGTATAATATGAATTGAAACCCATTTTAATAAATAACGAAGTATGCGTCTTTAAACCAAATGATTTATATGAATACATAAATAGATATTAATTTTTTATTAATCAAACCATTTAAAAGATTTTATGGTGAATAAAAATAAATATGTCTCAAAAAATTAAATTTGAAAACAAGAACCCATTTCATTAATTCATGACATCAAATAAAGTGCTTTATATCCAGTATAAGAAAAATAAAATGTTAATAACCTATTTAATAACCTCATTTTTATTTATAATAACTTATATAATATATTTATAATAACATTTTTTAAATATTACATTTAGATATTACATTTTTACCATCGGGTGTTTGTAGCATTTATTATTTCACCCATTCTTTGTGATATCGATTTAAATACCCATTATTTTATACCAAGTTCATTATTCAAAGAAAATATAATGTATTAGAATATATAAATTATATTGATTTATAAATCTCTTATCTCTTTCCATATGTGTTCTAATTATGTTTTATGAAAGTGGTGTCAATGTCGGCTTATTTCATTAATATAACGATTGAAGATTATGTTTTAATTAAAAGAAAAATAATTAATATTACCCTTTTGTAACCATTAAATAAGCATGATTTAATTATTCAATTAAAATAGAATTAGTAGATAGGATACCTTATCCATCCATGACATATGTTTATAGAATTGTTCAAATAGGTGTTCGGACTGAACCAAACATGGATATACAATAAATAATGAATAAGTATGGTTATGATAATAGTTTCTTTTGGAATAATATCATTATTATAAATGAAAAATGATATTATTTAGATATTTTTAAGGTTATTAAACATATTTTAGGATATTTTTAAAAATAATAAATAAACTAGATAAAAAAAGATGTATTCTACTTTATGAAAATGGTAGTTAACAAATGCGCAAGATTAACGTTTTATTTTTTCTACGAATGAATGTGTATAAGGGTATATAATAAACAAATATTTTAAAAATAATTTTATGTCATGGAAAATATATTTAATCCTCAAATCCATTCATTTTACCAACTTTTAGAGGTAGTGGTCCAGAATGAAACTGGTAGCTTTGTGGTAGTAGAAGTTCACATATACGCACGATCTACTTCATTGTTTTAATCATGGGATGTTGAGGAATAAATAATGATTTTTAAATTAATAAAATTTAATTTAATAACTTTAAAAAAACATAAATAATTATATTAGAAATTATTTGGGTGTAGTTAAAAGAATAAAATATGAAATAAGAACTAAATAAAGAGATACACTTATGTATAAGAAATTAATCTTCTCTTGGAAAACTCCATGCTTTGGAAGTTGGTTGGTAATTTTTATGGACTCAAAGGATCAATAAAATGGGAGAACATTATAGGTGAGTTCAAAAGGAAAATTTTAAATAATAAATTTTAATAAATAATTGTGGCATGAAGGAGTGGAATTGTTTCCCTTTTATATGTGAAGAGAATATGAGATTTTTAGATCACTCATTACATCTCAATAATGAAATGTTACTATACAAGGGATATTAGTTAAAAAAGAGTAAAAAATGAATAAGGTATGTTTATTTATCCTAGAATCCTATATACCACTCATTTTGGGTACAACTTTCTATTATTTAAGTATTTCTATTTTTTTATTTTTTATTTTAACCAAATGTAATTTAACATTAGATGTAAATTTTTTGCCTTGTAAATTAATTTTAATGAACTAAAATAAAAAACTAATTATTACATAAATAATAATTGTATATTTTATATATGAAAATAATTTTAACAAATAAATGTTCTGGGGGTGATAAATAATAATTTTTGAACAAACCCACATAATGCGTGAAAACGGTTTCTGGGAAAAGTGTATAATTTAAGCATAAATTTTATTTGTAGGTTATAATTATAAATATAATTGAATTCCATGACATAAATTGGTTTATTAAAAAAAATTAAATTAATTCAAAACAAAATTTTTCCATAAAATTCACAGTTTAAAAAATCTGCCAAAAGCTATTTTTTATTTGAAATAAAATGATACTTATGTTCTCATAATTAAAAATAGATTTTATACGTTCATAATAATATTTTTAAATACATAGTTTTCATAATGAAATAAATATTTAATCAATTAAAATGTTTTACAAAAGTTTTAGTCTTTCTTATACATTTATAATGTCTTAGAATTTATAATTTTGGTAAAAACTATATTTTCATTTTTCACTTAAAAGTAAATTATTTCAAAAAATAATAATAAAAATTCAACATGAGATAATTTTAAAATGATGAATTAAAAAATGAAGTTCATTTTACCAAATTAAAATTTTAATGTTTATAAATTTATCATTTAAATGGAAATATATTATAAAAATAAAAACATCTTTTATTGAATGAATAAAAATCCATTTTAAAAAATTAATTGTTCTTAATACTATATTTATCTATTAGTGATTGATAAAAATATTCTTATTTATAAGTGGTTTTATTATTATGAAATTTAACTAATAATATTCATCTTATATGAATCACATCATTCTATTTTAGTGTTGTGTGTGAAACAATCTATTGAACATAGTATTGATTTAGATATTAAAAATCTTCCAAATTATTAGAGTGATACAATATGAGCTTCTCCATACTACATACAGTCACCACCAACATCCATTATTCCTTTATTTAATATATGTATTAGGATGGGATCACATTTTTAGTTGGTCACATGTATCCCTTTCTTTATTCATTTTCTTATAACGTTTTAGGATTCAAGAGACTTGGCAGAAACCAAAATTTATCTCTATTAATGGATGAATTTGATTTAACTACTGATTTTTAAAAGTTGGCCTTTATTGTTATTTTTTAATGCCTATAAATTAAAAATAAACCAGTTTTTTTATTCAAATCAAAAATTGGGTATCCTGAAGATACTTATTAATATTTTTTTGAATGAGGCGTAGACGAACAAAGGTGTAGTGAGGTCCCTAACATCATGAGGTTTCCCAACAATGTGTTTTGAACATACGGTGTTAAAACATCCTTTTTTGATTCTCCATGTGGTCCAAAAATGTAGTCAATATAAGCCTAGTTTCCCTAATATGTGGTTTGAATATGTGGTCTCGTAGTATCAGTTTTGGAATCTCTATATACCCATACCACATGATGTCATAGCATCTTTTGGGACACTTTAGATAGTTATACCACACAGTTTTCATGTGGTGGGGATATACCACCAAGAGGTCCAATTAAGTTTCTACAAGGCATCGTTCTTCTAATGTTATTCCAATTTTAGTCACCCTAAAACTCCATGAACACATGACATTACTCACATGACCATGAATTATAGAAAACCATTGAATTAAAGGATTCTATAAAAACCACACTCCATTTATGAAAATTAAAAGGGAGATTGAGGTGAAAGAACTAGAAATTCCTCTAACATAGTCTTATTGTAATCAAAGGGTAACTTTTACAAGAATTAATAATTCCAACAATGAATATGGTTTCCTAGCCTATGGAGGTTTATTTTATGGAGTCCAAGGCCACAGATTCTTATTTCATTGTGTCCAATCCCATGATACTGACCATGTGAGGCTGAACACACATAGGCATGCCCTTGATACCAATCACTCTAGGTAGAACACATGATGCCACACCAATAATGAATTCCCATGTGGAAGATAGTCTGACCTTGGGAAGGTCAAGATGAACTCGTGGAAGAAAATGATGAAAACATGGAAGTAGGTTCAACCTGATGTAGGCTAAATTGACATTGTGAGATCCAATCCATGAGGTCCACATTGTGAGCTCTGCCCCCTTGGAAATGTTTCCTCTTATTCAAGATTCTCACCTTTCTATATATTTCTTAATTATCCCTAGCCAATCTAAAAGGTATTCATAGATTACTTTCACCAAGATCAATACCCTGAATATGTAAATTTAAAGTCTCATATAAAACTAATAGTCCCACATGATCAGAGTATATACACTAGTGTTCACCCCTTTGATCATGGATTCCCATGCTATAAGGAGGATATGAGTTACCATCCCATATGGTGAAAACATTGAGATGAATCCGGATTATGGTTTCCCATGACAATGAAGGTTTATATTGGTAAGACACTATATCAATATCACTTAACATAATGATATATTTCTTCTCTTTTGAATAGTCCATGATAGACAGGGAATCCATCCTAGAGTAAGTCCATTGTATTTATTATAGGGTCTCGCATTCCTCTTACCTCTATATTCCACCTTATATATTGATAAGAAAGAATAAATGAGACCATGTTTCTTTGAAAGTTTCTAAGAGTATGAAAAATTTAATGTTGATTTAATCATAGACATTTTTCCTCCCATGGGTTCTTTATTTATGGGAGCTTCACATGGGATTTATTCGAGAAACGGTGGAATTTTTTTCATCTTCCTCAAGGTTATCATATCGCTTGACATGGTTTTCCATTATTCATGTTCACTCCTCGTGATGGATCTTTTACTTATATTTTAGGGATTATCTTCCTCTTATTTTTGTTCTTCATTCTCTATGTGGGGGTTTTTTATGGTTCAAGGTCCTTGTACGACCTCAAACACTGCCATTGTGGTCAGAAAGTTCATACAGGAATGCTTCTCTAGTTAGATATGAAGGCACATTGATGGATTGGGATGGCATTAATAGAGAGTTTATTCTTTAAACCCATCATATTATCTTGTACTGTTTTCATTCTATAGTCTCCTAGTTCTTTAGGATCTTACAACAGGTAGTTTTTCTTTATCTCTTGGATCCATTTATTGTTGGCCCTCCTAATCCTTCCATTCTGCCCAACCCATCGTGTGATACCCCATATTTAGTTTGGTCTATGGTGGCTTGTAGTGTCTTGGGATTAATATGGGGAGGATTCTATGATGGTTACTATTTAGTTTTTGGTCATTATTTATTTCAATTTCCTAGGTTTCTTTTATTTTAATGTTTTTAAAGGTTTGTGGATGAAGCCTCATTTTATTTTTAAAGCGAAGGCAACTTTAGTTCTAGGTAGAGGGAGACCCATTACATATTCCAATGGACCAAGTCCAAGTAGACTTAATACAATGCTTAAAAGCTCATTTATTGGCCCATAGTTTTATTTGGTTAATAGTACTACTATAGTACCCAGGCTGCTACAGTACCTACTACGGTACTGCCGATGCTACAGTTCCTGCTATAGTACCACTGCCACTACAGTTCCACCACTTCTATTGTACCTCTGCCACTATATTCCCCGACTACAATGATACTATAGTACTTGAGAATTCATCCCCACCACTTATTTGATCCTGGGTCTTTTGGATACCATGCAAGAGCCTCTACCACTCAATTATAGGGTCATTAGCACCAAGTCTTCCTTTATATTCACGGAATGGTGGTTGGATTTGGGATGCTTGGATTATTCTTAGATGATGGGTGAGCATCACAGTCATTCGAATCTATATTTGGGGGTGGTTTATCTTTATCTGGGAATTGGTGGTGATATATTTTATCCTTTTTCACGATGGATGTTCTATTGGGTGGTTCCATATAGTGGCCCAATGTCTAGTTATAGTGTTTGATCACAACAATATCACAGTGGCATTTGTTCTTTGATTTCATTTGGTTCCATTCATGGCAGTGACAATGAAGTTGGTCGTGGTAAATTTTTTATTTTTTTTGATGGATTTTTCTATTTCAAGACTGAATTCGTTGGTGTTTATTATTATTTTTTAGATGTTATGGTATGTGATGGAATTGACGGTGGTTGATGGTCTAGTTTACTAGTTAGGAGGCGTTCTAACTAGTGCCAATAAGTTGTGTGATATTGATGGATTGTAGATGCATCAGGGGTCTGAGGGTCAAGGAGGCTTCTTGGGTGATGATGAAATGACATAAAAAAGTGATGGGATCAAGGTGGGAAGAGGAGGCGTTGGGACTTAGGTGTCACTTTTAACACTTGAAAGTTCATCTTAGTGGTATGAATTTTGAAATATGAAATGGTTGTGATTATTTTTTCCAATTGATTTTTTTTAATTTATTTTTTTTCATCTGGTTAATCTATTGTATGGGTTCCACCAATGTCCTTTAAAATAGTTTATTTTGAAAATCAAAAGAAAAAGATTGAAATGAAGTAGGAATATAGGAGGATGGTATTTCTATCTGATTATAAAAAACAACATGGTTCGTATTTGAAATTTCACTAACTATCTAGGGATAGTTATGATGGGAACCCTCCATAAATTATTCCTATTTAAATCAAAATTTTCACTCTCATACATTTTTCTCAGTCCTTTTTTTTCTTTTGTTTCTCACAATGAACAATAGAAATGTTGTCATAGATATATTTGTTCATTATTACTTTGATATAGTTGAAATGACTCAAAAATGGGACTCCTAATTCAGTGTAATCCCTTTACACCTTCTTAGGGAAGCCCTTTTACTTATGCCCCACTTGATTCTCAGGGGTCACAACATTCAAAACACATACAACCCAACAATATGAATTTATACCGTGTCATCAACATACTTACTAGACGATGTTAAATTGTTGGTGTGATCCTATCACATGTACCAATACTATTTGAGTTGAACTATATAATATTTTTTTCATGTTTCAAAGGGATTCTTTAAGATTCTTCATAATAGTTTAAACATGAAATCATTCACCAATAATCTCCATCCTGGCTGATCCATATTCCTCATGACACCATATACATTCTTTCCTCACTTGGATATATTCTCATATGCTCAGATTTACCTTTCTCTAGGTACATACTCCCTAAATATTCTTCTCATTAGTTCATATCCTGAAAAAAAACAGCTTTATAAAAATCCCTCCACCTAGAAGGCTATATTCCGCCTTTTTATCATCATATTTATTTTGTAGGTCATATCCTTCACATCATCATACATATTTGTAGTGGTTCATATTTCTTCTAGGTAGACCATCTCATCCTCCTAGGTCCATAATACCATTAAGAACATACAAAAAGTGATGACTATGCATAATTCCAACACCATAAATTATTAATCATCTTTTACCTAACCATACTAACTAAGAAATGTTAAAATCAATGGTTTTTTCCCGTATCAAAAAACTCTAAACAATGTAACTCAAATTATGTGTGTTTTGATTCATTCTACTATAGGATATGTAGGAAGCGTCTTTGTTGTTCAATCCCACCAACATAATATATCAGACCTTCCTAGATGGAAACAAAACTATAGAATACCCATTTATAAAGAACTAAACCATAACACCAAAAATCAAATATTTCCTAGAAAAATGGAAATATTGGATAAACTATTATACAAAAATATGTTTATAGCGATGCATAATCTCAACCCCTTATATTCACATTGAAAAATACTCCCATTCTGACCATATAGGATGGATTTTCTAACATGACATAAAACTATAATAAATTTTTGGAGTAGTTAATGATTCCCCACAACAGAGTGATATGATCCAAACCACCCTTCCTCAAGTCTAATGTGACACCAGAAATTTTATTTTCTAGATTACCTTGTGACCACATGCATTTGGAAAGTATGTCTATAATGAATTTCACATCAATACATAGTAAATGTAAGAGTTGTTGGGTTTTTCTATTTTTGTAAATAAACTTCAGCAGAAACCGACAAAAATAAAACTTATTATATTTGTGTGATGATTTTGTAACCATACCCATCCTTCCAAAATTAGGGGTCAACCATTCCATTTCAGGTGAAATACTATGTTTTTTACTGACCAGAGATTTCTTCTCATGATTGAAAGCTATATTAAATTTTGGGGCATATTAGTTCCATAAATAATATCTATTATTAGCCTAAATTAATTAAACTATCATATGTTTTTAAACAAATTCTTCAAATTATCCTATTCTAGAATCACTAGATAACATTTGAAAAAAATGATTAATCCTTTATTATTTTCCTATAGAAAATGTCATTATGCACCATATATAGCTGTATGTGTTTGTCTTATAGGATATTTTCTTCCCATAATCAAATCTATGATTATGAAGGTTATTGGATACACCTTTATATATTTTTTTATTATATGGATCAAACAACACCAATGATGAAATTTAGGATTATGGAAAAAAAATTGGGAAATTAACTTTTTGTTCTCTTCCCCAAACACATTTTACATCAGATTGTTTTTTATATCTCAATAATGTAGAATATTTAATTTTATAATAAGATTATTATTTGAAATTTCTATCACCTTCAAGTAAAATCAATGGATGGATTTAAGGTTTGAATATTATCCTTTTTCATATTGTTTTGGTAGCAAGTTATTATCTAATGTAGCATCCCATATATTCCCCTCACAAGACTGGTACCTTTCAGTTCTATCTAAGGAAAGCTTTTAAAAACCTAATGGATTTCCTATTAGGGATTAATATGTATATGTTGTTTGGTCAGACTCATTGCCATTAAATCTTGGTATTATGTTACTATTTGATCATCTATTGGAAATCTCCTAGGGTGATTCTCCCAAATATTTTGGGAATTAGTTGATCCTAGATCCAGTGGATCCTGGTATACCCTTATGAATTATTTTTGAGAACCCTTATGTATTCTATATGGGCACCCTAACATGTATCATTTATGTCCACATGTTTTATTTTTTAGAGATGATGTTGGGAGGAATATTTTTCTCCCATGTTTGGAGACAAATGATAATCAGGCTCCCATAACTATTGTAGATGTCACTTTAAATTTTCCCTAATCCCTAATGGAAAATAAATTTACGTTTTATATATTATAAGGCCTTTATATTTCTCTATATTCTTATTATGACCCCTTATAAAGGGACCACAATTATCTTCTCCACCCTTAGTCCCTTTGAACCCCTTAACACCCTAGCACATTCCCCCTTATGGTCTTTGTGGAATGCTCCTTTGGTGCTCTGATTATGGTATATGAGGAAACCCATTCCTCTAAAACTTCAATATCCAAAAGAATAAAAATTACATAGATATAAAATTCATATTTATTTACTATTCCCACTTTATCAAGGTCTAAAACCCTGGTATAAGGTTGTTAAAATTCTATTGGAGAACTTTTTTTGTGTCCTAAAAGGGCTCAATAATTTTTTAATATTGTTCACTATTTTAATATGGAATTAATAGTGTCTAGTATCCTTATAAATGTCTAAATTAATATCATATGAAATGATGAGATCCTTGTATAAACCTACTGTTTTGTTTCAGTTTTGTAATGTAGATTAATTTTTAATTTTCATCCAGTTGATGGATTATTTTTTTGAATTGGGGTATGGAATAGATTTTTTGGATGTTTAGATATAGTAAAGGGTTTTTTGTATGTTTATTGACTCTAGTGATGTTCAATGGGTGAACAAATAAATATTAGGAGACTTAAGTGTAGTTTTGATGGTTTTTAGAGTTTTCTATGAAGGGTGCATAGTTTGGTGAGCATAGTTTAGGAGAAACCATATAGAATGATTAGTTCGGTGTGATTTCTTGTTTAATTTGTACATTGTACTATTTTGTTTTTCATTTTAGGGTAAACCATGTGATCTTTTAGAGAAACAATGGGAGGTGAAATGTGTTTGGTATGTGGTTCAGAATCTGATCTTGGTTTTAGAAAAACCATTAACTTTATTATAGAGGGCTTCATATTTGAATTCGATGGTTGGTGTATGGTTTTAAAACCAGTTCGAGTATATTTGTGAGTTTGGGGTCTTGGTATAGTTCTAACAATTTATTAAATCATGAAGCTAAACCATGTTCCCTAAGAAAAGATGGATTCTTACATAAATTCCCTTATAATTTTATAACCCCACACCATTCATTTTCTCCACTCACTTAACCCAGTAACCCCCATGCATTATCTCCCCTCTGGCCTTGGTTTATCTTATTTCCCTTTATCGAAAAAAAATTCCATCTAGGGAATTGGTGAGGTAGATGTTATGATATAAGTCATTTTACTATTCTTTGTTATTTATTTTTATATTGAGAAAACTCTCTCCATTTAGGTCTAATATGGCATATTTTTAGGTTTTTGACTTCTCTTTCATTTATTTCACAATTTTGGCAGAATTAATACATACAACTAGATGAGTGGATATATCTAAGCCTATGTTATGTGGTCCCTATGACTTTACTATATTCCTTCTTAATAATTAATGTGAAAGGATTGTCTGTAGCACTAATGTATTCTGTACTGACCATAGAATTAAAATTATGACCTTAAATATGAATTGTCATTATATTATTCCATTATAAAAAATTATAAATGGGTTTTTCAACGGTTATCCCCATAAGAGTCCTAATTTGATACTTAGACCCTATAAAATAGTGACGAAAAAGTGTAAAACAAACAATGTTTTAGTTAAAGTGAAAGGATTTACCAATGGTACATGAGTTTATAACCTAATCTCCTGGTTATATTTATAATTATTAAGAAATGATAAGTTATTCAATATTGATACTACCTATATGTTAATAAACCTACATAATGGTTAATTATAATTTAACACTATAATTTAGAAATGGAATATCAAAATGTGTAATTAGTATGAAAAATTTGAGATATCCATTCATAAAATGAAAGGGGGAATCATTGGATGATCTTGATAAGATAAATGGGTAGACTATTCTTTATGGAATGTGAAATAAGTGATAAATTATGGATTTATGGCATGTGTTGTAATATGAAATAATAGTATAAATTTGAAAGTGTTAAATCCTGAAATGGGTTCAACTAGTAAAATGGTAAAAAATGAAATTATAAGTTCCTATTGAAATGCTAAACTGAGAAATCCCTTTTAGAAATACTTTTTTTGTGAAATGTGGATGCTTAATGGGAAATTTTGGTACATCATGATTCAGAATTTTGGGATGATCTCACCGGATTCCACTTATAATATGATTCCAAATAAGTGGGAATGTCAGGTTGAGTGTCTGGATTCCGTAT
This sequence comes from Viscum album, assembly GCA_963277665.1. Lineage (NCBI taxonomy): Eukaryota > Viridiplantae > Streptophyta > Magnoliopsida > Santalales > Viscaceae > Viscum > Viscum album. The sequence continues at coordinate 1,044,583,250 of OY728166.1, forward strand.
GGAACACGATTTGTAATTACAAAGTGAGATCCACAGTTTCCACAATATACCATATTCTTTGGATTGTTATGATGAATAATTTTATTTCTCATGGTTCATGATATTTGGGAATATGGAAATGTGAATTAAATATCCATGGGAATGTCAGGATGTGGGCTTAAAATTTTTCTAATTCTCTTAGATACAAAAAATTAGAAAGATTAGTGCCTAGATTATGTATAGTTACATATAGAGGCACAATCATCATTACATTCTTAGAGATACCGCGATACTAAAAAAAGTATGTAGGATTGACTCGGGCTATCCCAACAGAGCCCGAGACTTTAGGTGTTTTTTTATTTATATAATTTTTATCACAGGGTTTATTTACTATACCTGGAGTTCACTTGGTTTTATAGACTGTATATTTTGGGTCTCAATTGGTGGTGGCCTGCTGATTTTTACTCACACCCCGCTCAGGCTCCCATGGTAATTGGGTACCTGAGTAGATGTTTCCTCTTTTTCAAACAAGTTCAAGGTAGGGTCCTGACACCTAGTAGTCTAGTTGGTTTCCAAGATAAAACATGGAATATTTAGACTACCTTTAGGGATTCATCTAGTTTTCTCATTTATTTTTATTTGGGTTTGATGTAGTTGTGAGCAATCATTTATATATTACTTATTAATTCATTGTATTCAGTTTCTATTATGGAATAGCATGTGTTTTTATCTTCTTACCATTGGAATTTTTCTTTATATCATTTTTTTTGTAATTTATCTATATGTCTGTGGTTAATTTATCATGTTTTGGTCAATTTCACAATGTGTTTTTGGTTTAACCTCCCCACTATCACACATTAGACCCATACTGCTAGTCAATAGCCTATTCCATATGGGGAGGCATACCTAATTCCTTCAGCACACAGGCTCAAGGAACATATTCAATGTCTCATAGTTTAAGGAATTAAAAGTGACCTTAAAGCATATTAATTTTTTGTTACTATTTTAGGTTGTTAGGTAAGAGAATAGGTGTGTGTTTGTGTGTAAATTTTATGGAGCTTATTCTTGGGACAAGATAACAAAATTGTGAAATAATTTCATGTTTCTAGGTATGACACTATTGTTAATGTTTTTTTTGTAACGATTGTTCTAATTTAACCTTATGTTATGTATTTAATTTATTAGGATATCAATTTATGGTATTTTACATATTTTCGATATATTAATTGAGGGTGTGTGTATGGTAGAGCATCATATAAGGTATGTAGGGTTCATGTGTGGTATTTCCTATGATTTTCTACCTAGAATGTGACTTTGGTTGGAAATTTACGGTGACCCATTCATTTATATTATGTTTCCATATAACTGTATGGTGCCATTTCATTTATCCAACCCTATAGAATATAAGGACCTATTTTCTGGTCAGTTTGTCTTGATTATTATAAGGTCTCTTATAAATAAAATTCAAATTAAAATATAAATATTTTTTTCCTCGAAAACATATAATGGACATTTTATTTTACTAATCATCGCTAGTGAAAAATTATCATAGAATAAAATGGTTAAAAGAAAACCACATGATGACTTCTTTTTGGTTTTTATATAACTTCGTCAAAATAAAATTCCTTATAAAAATTTAAAAAAATTATCATTTATAACATTCAATTGAAATAATCATTTAACTAGGACATTTTTTTTGAAATTATATTTAATGAAAAATAAAAAAAATGTAAAATAGGTGAACCTTACAAGAACTTATAAAAATTTTGAGGACCAAGTAAGAGTTTGGTGTTTGAACCTATTTATAGGTAGTTAGGGATGTTTATAGAAGATGATTTATGTGATAATATCAATTCCCTTGATACTGGTGGCATGTTTGGGATTCCTATATTCTTTTAGTTTTTTTTGGTCTCCGGAATGTGTTGGATGAGTTAGATCAGAACTTCTCATTGAGACCCTATTTCTAGTGCGTGGAACATTAGAGGCCTTTTGACCTTTAGATTATGGTGAATTTCATCCCACGTTTTTTGACCCATACAAGACATGGATTGGTGTAAGAGGTAGGTGTGAGAACTTGGTGACAACTTTCATTAAGGTGGACACTAGGTTTGGGGTTATTATCTTTTTGACCTTCAAGGGAGACCAAGGGGATGGTTCAACCTAGTCCGTGAGTAACTTTGGGTACATGAATCATGGGGCGTCTTTTTACACATGGATAGTGCGCATTAAGTGTTGTACAGTTTATATTTTTTATACACTTGATGCCCTAGGGTTTTTAGGATAATCACTTCATTGTGGTTGTTTTTGGTGAGTTAGTTAGATATGGAAGGCCAGTCTTGTTTCAATGACTATCATAGGTAATAAAAACACATGTGGGGTAGAATTGGTAAAATTATGTGGATCATAAAAGAGGTTCCTAGGAAATAGAACACCCTTTAAAGGGCATGTTCATGATTCATGTGGTAATGATAGACACTCATAAAATTTAAGGAAAAGTATGTGCTGGTGATCCATTATCTCATATAGTTTTTAATGGTTAGAATAGTTATTTTCTTATCCCTATCGAATTGGGATGAATATTTTGGAGTGTGTTGATATCCTAAATAAACTATAGCTAGTTCTTAAAAAGACATGTGAGTTGTGAGTGGTTGTGAAATTGGTGTTGGCTCAGTGAGATGACTCTAGATTTGAAAAGCACATAGTATTCCTCCTCTTGGTGATGATGAAATGAGAGACAAACATGGATAGAGTCTTAGACACCTGATCTGTGTTTTGGAAGAATGTGATTGACTGGGTTTGTGCCAGGACATGTTGTTTAGGTAAAATAGTAGTGGGAAACCATTGGTATTTAGAAGAATCTTATATATAGGCATGTGTTGGGGATATGATATACCTTTTGGTTTGTGGTTTGTGTAGTTTGGGTGTGTAATAATGAGATTTTAAAATGAGAAATAAGTTCTGTGTAGCTGTTGAGAACCTATGTACATTTGAGGGTGGATTCCATTTATAGTAGCGCAAATCCTCAGTAGAGAGTGATGGTGTCCCTACGGTAGGGGATGGAGTTGTGTAAAGAATGAGGGTGGTGAAAAGATCAATCTTGGGTTAACAACAAGGAAGGTTTCTAAGGTGGGAATTCTAATCAAGATTCTATGGATTGTTATGAGAGTTGAACATGTGGTTTTGATGAGTCCCATTTGGGTTGATGATCTAGGAGTGTTTGGGGATGATCCATATAGAGTAGAGTACGCAACATATCATTAAAAGGTATGGAACTGATCATTGGTAAGAATGTTAGTGAAGTAAATGGGTGATATTTCCATATGTTTTGAATGGGTGATGAGTTACATTTCATATTGGTGCTCAGGGTTGAGAAGATTTGGAACCATATAGCCATCATGTTTATTGATGGATAAATCACAATGTGTGGAGTTTGGAATTTTTTTGTGGTGTGATGAAAAGGATGGTCCTAAAGTTGAATGTGGGATATCAGCCATAGATAATTCTTTGTATGGTTTTGAATATTGTTTTTATAGGTCCCAACACTATACTTCATACTTTTGTTGGTCCTACTACAGTCATAAGTGATTTAGTTTGGTGGTGCATTGGTGGTCGCTGTATGGATTGATAGTCAGAATGGTTAGTTGGGGGGGGGTCCATTTTACACACTATTATTTGTACATGGATGTTCAGATAATGCCTTAGAGTATATATCATTAGGGTTAGGAGTGCTGGAAATATTTTAGTGGTGGAAACCAAGTGTTCTGAAGCATGTTGGTCGATGGTGGTTGGATCGGTGTTCTCACTAGAAGTTGGATGCAGTGATATAAAAACCATATTGGTAATTTAATTTCGATATTTTGAGTATGTTATAGGAATTTATTGTTCCATTTTAATGGTAAACCAATGTGTTAGTTCATGCATCATAGTTTACTCAGACTCATAATTTTTTTACAGAAATAGGGAATGATGGGCTGGGTCAGTGTTTGACTGGTGCTTCAGAAATGGGTAGGTGTAGTGAATTTGGATTCATGACAAGAAAAAATAGGGATAATTTAATTTTATCTCATTATAAAATTTTATAGTTGGGATACACCTTGTTTTAATTTTTTCTTCATGGTAAAATCTCTAAATTTTAGTGTTGTATAGTCCTATTGATCAATATCTTCGAGACCCTATGGGGACTTGAGGAATCCAGGAACAAGTTAGCGTCATCATAGTTTTCAATGTTAATTGAAAACATTAGATTAGGTAATTTTATTTCGATTTGAATATTGAAGAAAGTCCCCATTTCATACAAGTATTATGGGAGACACCATACATTTAATGAAATAGACTGGTGGGAATAGACTGGGGTTGACCAATGAATTCAGTTAGTGAGGCATGCTATTTATAGTTTTAGGGACTCATAAAATTATCCAAAAATGTAGTGTTATGATGGAACTAATTAAAATAAAATGAACTATTATGCATGGTATGATGATTTTTATTATTATGATATTGGTTTTAGGTAGTTTGGTCGGAAACAACTAGAGGAAATGTAGTAGGTTATTATTGTTGGGAGTGAGTCTCCTGCTTGAGACATTAAATTGTGTTTTGTTGATCTTTGAAAAAACATATATTTATAGATCATGGGATGATCTGTTATAAGTTTGGAATATTTTAAAACCCCATGTTACATATGGGAATTTGGAATTTAGAGGAATTGTTATTTTTTGTCTAGTGAACGGGCCTAAATTTTTATTCAGTTTCTAAAATGTAATTCTGGATGTTTTGAAACGTTGACGGGTTATGTTTTGAAGAGGATTAAGGTTTGGTATGTTCCTTGTGTGCTCATATAAGTCTTGGGATCTAAAAGTGTAATTTTTGAGGTTTTGGTTGTTTTCATTCCATGGTGAATAGTTTGGTATGCATGGTTTTAGAGAAACATTATGGCACCTTGAGCATGGGGATGTTTATAGTTTAATTTTTATAACTAATGGTTTAGTAGAATGGTTAGAACAAGAGTTAGGGAAGGTATAATGGGTATAGTTCTTGGTTCATAATCTTGAAATAGTGGTTGATAATCCTTATGCAATGTATCAGAGGGTTCAAGATCTGAATTTCATGTTTTTCAAACCATGCGGTACAACCATTTGAGGCGGGGGAATCAAGACAACGTTGATTGCACTATTCTTTCATTGTTTAACAAATCATGTCACCAAACCATATAAAACAGAAAAGCTGGTTGTTTACCTAAATGATCATAGTATTTTATAACCCCACACCCCTCATTTTATCCTCGTCCTTGACATAGTATGTCCTACACACTCTCTCCCTACCAACCTTCCTTCGTTCCTTCCTTGGTGGATCTTTTTCACCTCATGGTTTAATAGAGTTATATATATAGAATTGGCCTATATAAGGTAATTATATGGGTCCATTTCTTATAATTTTCAATTTCATTTTATATTGATAAATCACTTATCATGTGTTTCTATTGTACCCAATTTTTAGGTTTTACATCTTCATCGTTTTTTTCTAATTTAGACTGAATCAAAGCTTGGTACAGGATGAATGGAAATCTATAAGGCAGTGGCTGGTGGTCCCAAAGTATTTTCCAAAGTATTACATAACTTTTAAATTGTGTGGGTTATTTTACACACTGGATTATTTTGTGTTGAACCAAAAATTAAAAATTGAACCTTAAATATGAATTTTTCTTATATTATACACATTGGAATAATGTTAAATTTATTTATAGAAGGTGGTCCTAATGGGATGCCTCATTAGATAATTAAACCATAAAAAATGGTTATCTAAAATTGGGAAACCAAATATTTTTAGGTAAATAGAAAGGATATACAATTGTATAAGTGATTGTAATCTTCTTCCTTGATTACATTGAGGATTCATAAATAATAAAAAGTGATTTGAGATTCATATGCCTCGTATATAAATGATCCTATGTAAAGGTTAATTATAATGTTAAACATTAATTTATAAATGAAACCTAAAAATGGATAATTAATATAGAAATATGAGATAGCCTTTCATGAAATGAAAAGGGGGATCATGGGATGATCTCAAAGTGATAAATGGGTAAAACATACTTTGTAGAATTTGAAATATATTCTAAATTAGGAATTTATATGATATAAAATTATTTGAAATTGTAATGTGAATTGATAAATGTTATAGTGTGAAATATTATTAAAGTGGTAAAGGTTAAATTGTGAAATGGTATGTTCCTATTGAAATGGTAGTGAAAATGGACCTTTTTAAAATACAATTTTATGTGAAATGTTGATTCATTGAGATTATTATGGTACATAATTATTTGGGATGCTGATATGAGCTCCTTGGATTCAAATTGATATATGATGTTGAATGAGAGGTAATTTTTGGATGAGTGCATAGATTCCATATGTTATATAATTTGGAATGATTGGATGAGATTAGTGGATTCCACATGATACTAGATACTTTTCATTATTAAGATGAGTAGTTTTATTTTACATGGTGTATGATTTTTTGGAATGCCTACATGATCATTCAGATTCTATGGAAATTCCTAGATGTGCACTCAAATTTTTTGTGACATGCTATGATACTAGGGATTTCCAGGAGGAGCACTTGGGTTCAATATGTTTAATTATAGAGGTGCAGTCATCGTGATGTGCTCAGGGACACACTGATATTGGCCAATTCTAGTAAAAATGACATCAGGAATTAGCACAGAGCCTAGGAAATTCAAGGATTTTTTTATTTATTTAATTTTTATTGAATGTTTTATTTAGTGTACCCCACATAAACCATTTTTTCAAACAATAAAATTTGAGAAAAAATTAGTGTTTTCCTAATTAAAATTACTGAGACCATTCTCAATCATCCATGGAAATTTGGTAACCCTAGAGATTCCTCATGTGTTTATGAATGGACTTGGGAAGAGGCCCAACTCCTGATATTTTTGTTGGCTACATGGATACAGAATGGGTTATCAGGACCATATTTTTGGAATCTTACAATGTTTGGTTTTAGAATATTTTGGGGTGATGTACATGTGAATCATAATTTACGTATGAAGACATGATTCATTTCATTCTATTTATATTTTTGGATGGCACGTTTATTTTCAACTTATCATTTTTGATTTCATATATATAATTTCATTAAATTATATATCGAAAGTCTTATGTTTTTTTACTATTTTAACTATTATTTTTACTCTGATATGTCGTTATAACATCCCAATTGTCACGAATTAGACCCACAATAATCATCACCAGCCTATAGTTTATGTGGAGGCAATCTTGGGGTCCTGTGGAACACTAGATCAGAACACTAGTTTAGTGGATTATGGGTTTGTGAATTTCAACAAGATCCCCTATTATATATTATTGAATTGATTTCTGTTTGAATTCCATTCAATATTTATTCAAAACTCTATAACCATCATTTTATTCATGAAAACCCAATCAATTAATACATTTAGATCTTCTATAAGGTTAACATGATAGTTTTCATTATCAACTATTTTCCCCCAACATCTTTCTATTACGGTTTCCTATCTATCAGTAATCATATTTATCTATTTTTTTCATAAATATGAGATAAGTGGGAAAGGTATTCTCTATTTAAAATCTTTTCTTACATCAATATATGGTCACATGATTGGTTTATAGGAGGGTACTTGGAAACAATTCATGTGTAGTCTGAGATGAAAATTGGATGCATATACTCTAAGAAATACTTGCATGATTGTTATTAATTTATGGCTACTTGCAACATCATGGATCTATGGGACAAGGAAAACTTGTTCAATTAGTGCAGCAACATGCTTAGAAAAAGATTATTTTGGAGTAGGCTCAACATATGCCTCTATAATAACAAAGGGATTTATTATTTCCTAAACTCACCAATAACTGACCTATCACTATAGTTATCAGACCAATATTCTCTCATAATCAACCTCGAAATTAAATTGGCACCCCTCAATGGGTTTCCTTCTCTTAATTATTGATTACATTAGAAGACATAATAAATTTTGTTCATATCACTTGGGATAATTTTAATAAATTATATTCCGAGGATATTCTCCAAATAAATTCAAATACTTAAGATAAATCTTATAGTAATGGGATTTTCATAATATCAACTCCTTCTTTAATATTTATTATTTGAAAAAAATATTAGTTTGATAGGAATGTCTATAAATTCTAGGATAAAGATAAATTTATTTATCCCATGTCAAAACATAAATAATTATCTTATAAACCCCATAATTTAGGAATGAATAGCTAAATAATAGTCCAAGAAACACTGTCTCAAAGAGGGGGATAGAAACACTGTTTATTTCTATGATTGTATTAAAGAAAGAAAGTATGTTTCAAACCATAACCTCTTAATAAAAATGGATTATTCACTAGTGATATTAACATTACATGTTTTTTGGATTCTAAAAAGTTATCTAAACTCCATTCTGATTCACAACTCTATACAGGGAGTGGTTTTACACAACGGTGGATGAAAATTCCAACTTATTAATGATATTATTTGTTTTACTAATAAGTATATCAATTCCCATATTAATGTAAAACTGAATGATTATGAGATCACGAATATGGTCAGATATCTGAACAAAGATAATACCTCAATCCCAGATAATTTTTAGGATTAATTCTATAAAGAGTCATATGATACAATTGAGTCATATATCTTCAATGTTACCTAAGATTACTTCAAATGTGTCTCTCTTTCATGAGGAATATGCATGAATATCATTTTACTTATTCTTAAAACCCAAAAAACAGTCCTTTAATCAATATCATCATATTATCATGTGAAAGATATCTTCAAAAAAATTAAATAATAAATAATGGAACCACTCCTTGCCTAGGTTGTTATGGATGATTAGTGTGGATTTATTAAAAACAAAATCATCCATAGTGAAATTGTTATTTATCAATAGTTGATTAATGATTTTTTTATTAATGTGTTGGGATTGATTAATATAGTGAATTTTTGTATCATTAAATATAATGATATGTTGGAATGGAGATTTATTATCAAGACCATGTTGCATTATGATTTCTTTGAGTAGTTTTTTGATCTCTACGTTCAGTAGGACTCCACTTTCTAGTTTTCAACCAAACTAATGTGGATGAATTTTGGATTATTCAAGTCCACCTAATGTAAATGAAAAGGTGATCTAATCTCAGCCACTGTGTTTTTCTTTAACCATCATGTGATTATCATGTTGATATACGATGAAATTTCGTTCGGTCTAGTTTTTCCATTAAAGTGATGATATAGTTCTTAAATTATCTAACATATTTTATTAGTAGAAAAAAAATATTTTTTTTGAATAGATACCACAAATCAATTTAGGGATTTGAATATTTAATCAATACCAATGGTTACTGGGTTGAACAACCAATTATCCTCTACAAGAGTGGTGTTTTTATTTTCAGTAGATGATATTATAGGATGGATATTAAAATTGAAAAGTGGCTCAGATTCTGAGGTGAAAAAATCCATTTATAATACCTCAATAATTCTTTGTTAATATAGAGAATTTTTATATCTAATTTTGATAGACTGGTTAGAAAAATCATTAGGTTCATCACCTAATAGAAAAGAAACCAAATCGATTTTAGAGGAAAACAAATAATCATTAACTATAATATTCCCTTTACCCCCATGCATGTCATTTTGGTGATCAATGTCCCCAAATATTTCATCTAAAGAATCAAAAAAATATTTAAAAATTTATTTTGGGACTATTAACATAATGAAAAGTTTCACTAGGCTAGATATAGATAATATTCAAGACCCGTGAGAAAAGAGGGTATTTTATGAGGAATAAAAATGAATCCATTCATTCCATGAATGTTTATGTTAGTTTAAGATATTATTGAAACTGGTTATTTGTGATATATATTTTCTATAAAAAATATGGAAAAATTATGGTTCCATATACATAGAGCCATCAACCTCATCACCACTATCGAAGATCCCATAAAACAACATATGATATCATCTTGATAATTAGAAGTATATTATTTATATAGGTGATGTATTCATTTAGAATGATAATTAGCTACAAAGTATTCTGTTATTACCCTTCTACATGACCCTGTACCTAACATTAAAGAGGAAAAATATTATCCCATCCTCTCTAATTCCATTCTCAATCATGAGAAGATGTTATTTTCAATAATATGTAGCTCGTGGATAATCTATAACTTTTTTTATCTCAAACTAATACTGGATAATTTAACATGATTTATTTTGATTATTCTTCATTGTCCCTACTTGTGACCATGTAATATCCAGTGTTTTTCATGAGGTTCATATATTTTCTTTTCATGTTAACGGTGATTAATTTACTTTTTTGATTATAACCTAATATGGGCCCCGTTTTGGTTGTTTTTAGAAAGAATGGGGAAAAGGGATGGAGGTAGGCTGTCAGACAGGTACACATTGTGTACTCCTAGTACACATCATGTAGTGGACCATCATGACATATTGCCTTTCTAGTTTTCAAAAAATATAATAGTACACGCCATGTACATGAGGTACACGTTGTGTAAAATCCCAATGTTTTTTAATAATAGGAAGTATGATCTTATTTATGACGGATAGAAGGTTTTGTCCATTTTTGAGAGACAAAACCCATCAAAAATGGAATTTCAGATCTTGAAGTCATATGTACTCCAATTCGAGCATGGTTTGTCTCATTAGAACTTCATCGGTAAGTAATAGATTAATTTATAACTGTTCTTGATTCTTCAAAAACAACAATGCTATTTGGATTTATGATCACATTCCATAATATCCCATTATTCGTCTGTAATTCAGATTTCTCCCAAACCGGGACAAATCAAGATATGATACCGGGTGATCTCTTTACTATATAGCTGAGGTAGGGGTTTATACTTTCTTTTTTATTTTTGAGTGCTTTTTGGGAGTTCTGCCTTTTTGCTTCCCATCGGGCATTTCATAGAGGCCTCGTTTTTATAGTGTTTCTTGTAGAATCTATAGCCAGACTATGTGAGGATTCCCATAGGTTTCATTTTTGTGTGTTGGAACCTGTTTCTTGATACACGGTCACTCGAATTATGCGCCTCAATGAAATAAACCTTTTATGTATATTTGAACTACCCAAGTGGTGTGCTATTATGCTTTACTATTTAGAGGAATCCCTTAGATTCCATAATGTTTTTGAATAATTTATTTGGATGTGTAATGCCTCCCTCTTTAGTGAAATCATATGATGCCATAACAATTTTGATAGTTTGGATTAAATGAAATTATATGATAAAGTGGGTATGCATATTGGTCATTGTTAAACTACCCATGGGGTGATTTGGGAAATAGTGATATCTGGGAGGGTATGCTCACATGAAATGCATAATAGATAATATGGGTGGGCATGCCAAAATTAAATGTTAATGGAATGTGAAATGGACTATATGGGAGGGTAGGTTCATATGCTTTTTAATTTAAAAGTTATTTTCTTGAGTGGTTATACTTGTTTCTTTTGCTTGGTTACTTGAGTGGGTATACTCACATGGAACGAATTGTTTAATTTTATTGCTTTGAATGGATGGTTTGATAGATGCCATGGAATTATCTCCATGGGTCTAGAACATGGTAGTGGATTCCTTGGGTTGACTCTGCCCCTTGGGTATTGATTATGGGGATTCCCCAGGCCTCGATACCCCACGGATCCGGATTTCTTCGGCTCGCGTAGGACATTCCATTTCCATGGTTCTCAGACACCAAACATTTCCTTGACCGATTTTCCACTGGGATTCCATTAGGACTCGATGTTGATGACTTCGAAGAACTCCTTGGATCTGGTCCATATGGTCTAAAATCATTACATGGATTCCCTGATACATGAATCCTTTGATTTGACCCATGGGGTCTACTTTTCACAAGATGGTGTGGTTGTGAGATTCTTCTTTTCACTACACGACATGACCACGAGATTCTAATTTTCATTATAAGCCATGGTCTTGGAATTTTCATGAATTATTTATGCACCATAGTTGTGGATTTCATTGCATTGATAGATGTATGGTGTGGAAATGTAGATACACTAGCTTGAAGTACTTGGACATTACATTTATTTTTTCAAAATACTTAATAAATTACAAAAATATATTCCCAAAGACTATATTATTTTAGTGACTTTTGAAACTCAGAAAATAATATTCTAATCATGGTGAAAGATCTTCAACCACTGCCATAATGTTCTTCCACTTTTTTCATACCTAAACCCATTCTTTATATCATGGGGAAAAGAAAACATAAAAAAATGTGATCTCAAATTCTCTGTAAGGGTAAAAAGTTAGAAAAAAAACCATTAAAATTTATACCAAATAACATGTACTAAAGATTAAAAATACAAGTATTGAGTCATGAAATAAATCTTAGCAGTATGTAGAGAATATATCATAAAAGAACATTAACCACGATTCAATAACATTTTAATAAAAATTGATATTGTGGAAAACTAATGAGAAAATAATATTATTTCCATAGTAGCCAAAGCATTGTTACCAAGACCATCATAGTAGACAATGTCCATTATTAAACCTGCTTTATATTTCATTCTAGCCATGTATTACTGAACCATATTTACATACCATTCTAGCCCTGTATTATAGAACTAGATTTACTTTACATTGTAGTCATTTATATCTCATGAGATATAAATTTTTACCCAATTCATTGGATGGAGTTAAAGGTCCCACCAATCTCATAATGAAATCATTCTTACATTTGTGAAAAAACATAAAACATTCATCATTTCATAATCCAAGAAATTAAATGGGTTTATTAAACAACATTACATCATTGCATAATACCATCATTAACACAATAAAATCATATAAATAACTGGGAGAGAAACAAAACCCTATTTGAAGAGCGTCATCTTAAATGTAAAATAATTTTATTAAAATACTTGAACTTAATTACTGAGGAAAATATCCTTTTTTTATTAAAAAAATGTTTTATTTTTTAAAAATGTCTCAACATTTTAAAAGAGAAGAAATTACTTGAAAATGTACTTGAAACCATGTAGATGAAGCTTCATGGAAATAAGGTGTTATGATGATGTTAAAATCATTTCATGTCATATAATTTTAAAAAACATTCCCCTCATTCTTTTGTATGATAATTCAAAAAGTAACTCATATGGTAAATGAAAGAAATATTCCTTTCAAACCATGTAATAAAATTCCAAAATGGGTCAAAATGAATTTGAACATTCATACATGAATATTAAACATTTTATTGAAACATTTTTAGAAATCATGGACATGGATGATAAATATATCCCCAGTAAATACTTACGAATAAACAATCTTGGATAAAAACGAGATTAGAAAAGTTATCCCCTACCTTAGGTATGATTTATTCGATATATGTCTGAAAATTGTGTATAGTGGGTTTAAAAATATTTTTAACTTGTAACAGAACCCTAAAAATATTTATGATGTCATATATTATTTATTTACCACTTTATATTACCCGTTCATTTTTCAATTCTGTGTTAAAGAAACGTTTTGGGTAATAATAATTTAATTTATCATTCGTGTTTGGACTTGTTATTCTTCATATTATTACATAGATCATGATTTACTTACTTCAAGAATATAGAAAATTATTTAGATATAAAATATATTTAGTATAAATATAAATATTTTTATAATAGAAATATAAAGGAAATACAATACACCGTTCATGGGGACGATATACCGTGCATACACATGAACGATGTTTTCGTGTATTTATTGAATTGAATGGATGAAAGTAAATATATATATATATACATAAATACAGTAGAATTATTATTTCATGTATTTCAGGATTATTTATTATTTACACTTTATAATCATTCTTGACTGGTTATCATGGAGAATTAATCTCATCGGGTTGTGGAGATGTTAAAACGTACGTACGCGCGAGCAATGATATAATTCCCATAATTATTGAACGGTATTGAAGTGGATGGAATATAATATCTCAGAATTAGTATCATGTTATAATAATAATATATAGTTATTATTTCCATCATTATACCCATCCAAGTATGGGGGATGTGAAACACAATTTACACCACATCATGGAGATGGTACATCATATGTATGCACACATGATGATTTTTTTTTTCATAGGATGGATAGACGTTGAAATAGTGTTGTTTCATATTTATAATAACATACCAGTATAAAATTAATATTGAAATTATTACTTTATAATAAAACAACTATAGAAGTGGATGTATAAGAATAAATAATTTTGAAAGAATCCGTAGAAGGGATTACCTCTTCTTTAATGTGCCTCATATAAATTTCCTCTTAGGGCACTAGAGTTGGTCTTTTGAGAAGAACAGAACATCTATAATTTTACTAGTGAAGCATATAAATAAATGGGTATGGGTTGTCTCATATTAATGGCTCAAAATGGATTGAATAGTATAAGGAGGAGGTTCCCTTTTATAATAGTGGATTTGGGAACATTAGTAAAGTCTTAAAATATTAATTTATTATAAATTTAGTTTTGACTTAAAATAGTCCAAAAAATATATAAAATTTTAAGTTAAGATTATTTTCCTTAAAATAACCATCATCCAGTAATTTTTGTAAAAGTTTTGAAATCTTTTTATCCTTATGTTGTTGGTTTAACCCTAATTTTACCCTTTTTAATTTTACCATGATATCAGGTTATTTACCGATTGTGGGTTAATGTAATTACCATATCATGTCAAAAGACCCACAAAAGGTTATTTATTACATATTTGGAAAAATATTATCCATTTGGATGAATCTTAGATTTTTAGTAATTTAATATCATTTTATAAACTATTTTATGTTTTAAGTTATGAATTTCGTCAGTTTTGGACACTTTTCATACATGATTTTTTGTACAAATTTATAACAACTTGACTCATTAAAAAAAGTGTATTAACTCATCCCAAATATTTCAATGTCATCCAAAAAATTTTTTGATGGAATAAAAAATTTCAAATTAAATTTATTTTAATATTTATAAATTCATTTACTTTAATCATTCATTAATGAGGTAATCACTACATCATAATTGTGTCATAAATAAATATATTTATCTAATTTATAAAAGTTTTTAATAAAATTTCATGATATAGGAAATATTTTAATATTTATAATGACTATCAATTGAAATATTGATCAGCTATATAACCAAATATTGAAATCAATTTAGTAAAATATATATATTTAGGTTATAATTATCATTAGTTTAAATTAATTCTTATAAAATGTCATTTTCACATCTAAGTGAATTTATGGGGTCCCAAAATTGACCCAACGAGGCTCATGGTCGGAAATATCTCATAAAAAATAATTAGGACACGTGTTTGGGTAGTTTAATATTAATATTATATTATGTTTTACCCTTATTTGAAAATATAAACAATTAACGATGGTAAATAAAATAACTACCGAAGTTGCTATTCCTAATGTCTAAAAATAAAATGGACCTATTTAAACAACTTCATGCTAATGACTCAAAATATAGAAAACATTTTTCAAAATTCAAAACACAGATGTTTTAGTAATTAATTTAAAATTAATTCTTGTTGTCCAAACCAAAAAGTGGGGTTTTAAGCAGTGATATCTATCAAAAGCTTGACATGCGTTCATGTCCATTTTAAAAGTAAAATTACTTCCAATGACCAAAATTGTATTAAATGATAAAAATATAATCTAATTACAATTTAAAAAAAATTTAAAAGATAATTTACCTATATCAATAAATTAGATAAAAAGGAAGTTCTGAGTTAAAATACAGTATTTTTTACGATTCATTAAAATTTTAATTTTATTAGAACAATACCAAAAGTTAAAAAAATTTAAATTTTTTATGTCCTGAATTTATAGAATAAGTTCATTTTATCAAATTTTAGTTATAAAATTTTCAAAAACTAGTTTTAAAATAGGTTTTCCATAACTAGGCGGTAAAACTTCCTTTTTGAAAAATAGTTATTTTATCTAAAAAATTGATTTTGTTCTCATATCCTGTTCTAGAAAATGTGTAATATGGAATATATTGTTATATAAAATTAAAAATGTTGTTAATACTATTCATTATTTCTAGTTATATAATATTTTAATAATACATCATTTCTTAGTGAAAATTCTTAGTGCATACAACACATACTATCAAGGAAGGTCGCTCCTCCGTGTAACGCAAGCCAAGTAAGTGTTTCATTTAGTAACAGATTACTTTGGTATTTCTAATAATATAATAAAAACAAAGGTAATTTTTATATTGAAAAAAATCTATACTCAGTGTCACGTGAAATTAATTCTATTAAAGGAACTTGATTTGTGTGCAACACAATCCAATAATAGTTTTGTGTATACTGCAAGATAATGCGATGTTGTGTAGAGAATAAGATAATATTGGTGTATTATAAAGTACAAGTCATAAATTACATTAATGGAGTTTGTCTCATAAAATATTAGGGTATTACATTTTACCACCTTTAAAATAAATTTCACCCTTTATATTTACCGGGTTATAAATGCTTTTCTACTTGAATGTTTTTTTCATGGAAACCCACATCGTAAAAAGGAATGCTATAACATCATTTTAAAAGTAATATTAATGGTTACCTAATGTAACTTATAATTGGGTTTCTATATAGGAGAACATAGGTTGTAAGTGAAAACATGGATATGGAAGAGAAATCTAACCATCATGTTCAGATGGATAGTGGTAGAGAATATGGATTGGAGAAAGTTAACTACCAAAAAGTCATAAATCTATGATGATTTAAATTAATATCTGATTCATCATATAAGAGGGTACTAGGATAATTTTTTTGGTTTTTAGGATCCTTTCCCTAAAAATGAATATTTTTATGAGAATAAATACTTACTTTATTTTGGTACAATCTCCCCGTTGGTTGTTCCTTGACCATTTTATACTACTTATCTTAAAGAAATAAAGTTGAAATTTTCATTCGTAATGTTTTAGAAGATCAAGTGATAGAATGATAGGTCATTCTGTATGTCTCAAAAATAAGGATTGAACATGTTTTCAAATATGCATAAGCCCATCTATGGTGTTATTAATCATATATGGTCCCAAAATATGACTTATACATCATCTGTCATACCAAATAATTAAAATAAAAATAATTTGTACTATACAAGTATTTTAAGTAGTCCATTGGTAGGTGACAAAGACCTATCACACTTTGGTTGTGGGTTCGATTCACATAGCCTTGTCCAAGGAAACAGGTTGTTACCCATCCTGTGGGTTTTAATTTTTCTAAAACTATACTGTTATAACATTGAAGAAATAATAAAAAAAGTTTTAGCCTTAAATAAAAATATAAACTGTCCAACATAATCCATTCCAACATTTAGCGTTATCCAAAACACGTTTTCCCAAACTCATAGTATAATAAAAATTAAAATAAAGGTCATATAACCAGCATGTTTAGACCATCATTTATCCCCATATACCACAATATATATATTTTTGGTCACATTCAAGAAATTTGAATGACTTTATCCTGCATTCTATTGAGTGATGGTAATATCCAAAATTACCATATATCATTATTGAAAAAATGCATGTTTCATTATTCAAAAACTTAAAGAATATATTCCTTAAGACCAAAGAAGTTGTATAATTCATCCATGATAGAATAAATATCTTGTTAATAACTCCAAAATTAGATCTCAAGAAACTATCGTCATCCAAATTTCTTATTGAAATCAAACACATCATTATCCAAGAACCATTATCTTAACATAAAGGACATAATAAGGGTTATATTCTCCTTAATCATGTGTTCTCCGAGTATATCACCTTACCTTTTACTCAGTTTTCCCTCTCCTTAGAAAATTTCAATATATCTATTCCAATCCTAAATGAAAAACATATACTGAAAACAATTATATATTTACTGATTCCATTAACATAATCTTTGAATTGTTAAACATGTACACCTTAATCATTCAACATTATGATTAAACCATTACTCAAGATCCATCAAATTCCAATTTCCTAAAATATGAATCATGTTTTAAGGTTTCTCAACAACAATATAGATATGTTTAATGTAAATAATACTGGATGAAAATCACATACCTTTCCCATTTTGTTTACAATCTATTTATCCCTATAAGTGTGACTAATTATTGTAGTTTCTTCATGATTCATTTTATGATATTTATAATTAGTAAGTCGATATTCATAATTACCCTAATTTCCAAATCTGAAACAATCACTGGTTAACTATGTTCTATGTAGTTCTAACAATTTACTATTATCAGAAAGCAATGTGTGAGAAATAAATATCTGAGATTAGAAACACATAAGCATGGTAAATAAATTATAATATTTCAATCTATGATATCTTCAGTTTAACAACAGGTTAGTCATGATTATCACAAAATCCTAGGATTGTAACCAACACTTTAATTATCCTTTGTACATCCCTAGACATACGATAGGAATATCTCGAGGGGTCTCATTATAGTTTTCACATCCTAGTTTTTAAAGTTTAACTAATCCTTCACTCTGATAACAACTGTAAGAACACTAGCTTAACGTACACAGACATTACATTTGTTTTTGCGAAATACTTAATACATGACACAAATAGATTCCCAAAGACTGTATTAGTTTAGTGTCTTTGGTAACATGGCACATAATCTTCTAATCCTGGTGAATGAACTTCGACATATCTCATAAAGATCTCCCCCTTATGTTTTGCATAAAAAAACCATTCATTATATCATGGGGGAAAATGGGTGAGGTCAAATGCTCAGTATGGTTAAACATAGATAACATAAAACAAACCATAAACATTTGAAAATAAAAACATGAACATAAAGATTAAAAATCAAAATCATGAGTCATGAAATAAATCATGGATGTTTGTAGGGAATAGATCATAAAGGAACATTAACCATGATAGAATAACATTGGCATAAAACATGTAGTTGTGGAAAACCAATGAGAGCTTAATATTATTTCTATAGTATCTAAGGCATTGTCACCAATACCACAATAATGGACAAAGTCCATTTCTGAACAAGATTTACTTTCCATTCCAGCCATGTATTAATGAACAAGATTTACTTATTATTGCAGCCCTGTATTACTGAACCATATTTACCTTCCATTCGATTAATGTCTATCTCATGATAAATAAATCTTCACACAATTCATTGGAGGGAGATATAGGTCACATCCATCTCATATGAAATCATTCTAACCTATGCCACAAAACCATAAAACATTCATCATTTCATAACCCACAAAATAAAATTAGTTTCTTAAACATCATTATATTATAAAATAATTCCACAATTAACACAACATAATCATAGTAATAATTTGGATATAAACATAACCCTATTTAAAGAGAACCATCTTAGATGGAAAATAATTTTGATAAAACACTTGAACTTAATTCTTAAGGAAAATATCATTTATTCTTCAAAAATATTATATTTTCTCAAAATGTCACACAATATTAAAAGAAAATAATTTATTTAAAGACACAAATGAAACCATGTAGAGGAATATTAATGTAAATAAGGAGTTATGAAGATGTAAAAATTTGTTCTTGTTGTATCTGTTAAAAAAACATTCCCCTCGCACTTTTGTTGGATAATTCAAAAAATAAATCGTATGGTAAATGAAAGAAATATTCCCTAAAAACCATGAAGTTAATGTAAAAAATGGGTAAATATGAAATTAAACATAAAAAGATTAATATTTAACATTTTATTAAAACTTTTTTAGAAAACATGGGCATGGATTATAAATATATCCACAGAAAATACATAAGGATAAATAATCTGAGATAAAAATGAGATTGGAAACGTTATCCCTTACCTTAGGTCTGATTTCTTCTATATGTTTCTGAAACTATTGTATAGTAGGTTTAAAAATATTATTACCTTGTAATAGAACAACAAAATATTGATGATTTCATATATGATTCATTTACCACTTTATATTACCCATTCATTTGTCAATTCCGTGTTAAAGAAACATTTTGGGTACTAATAATTTTATTTATCTTACATGTCTGGACATGTTATTTTTGATATTATTACTCAGATCATGATTTACATACTTCCAGAATGTAAAATATGATTTATATACCATATATATTATGTATATAAGTATATATATAATAGATAGATAAATGAAATGGAATACACAGTTCATGGAGACGGTAGGTTGTACGTACGCATGAACACTATTTTTGTTTCTTTATTGAATTGAATGGAGGTAAATAAATGGAACATATATATACATACATAAATCCAGTATCATTATTATTTAATTCATTTTATGATTATTTATTATATGTACTTTATAATCATTCTTTAATGGTTAACATGGAGAATAAATCTCATCGCGTCACGGAGATGGTAAGCCGTATGTACTCACGAGTGATGAAATTGTTCCCATAATTATTGAAAGGTATTGAAATGGATGAATTATAATATATCCTAATTAGTATCACGTAACAATAATAATATATTGTTATTATTTCTTCCATTATAATCTTCTAGGTAATGTGGTGGTGAAAAACAGATTACACCACGACGTGGAGATGGTAAGTCGTACGTACACACCCGCGATGATTTAATTTTTCATAGGATGGATAGAAGGTGAAGTAGGGTTGTTTAATATTTATAATAACATATAAATATATGAGTTATAATAATGTTACTAATTTATAACAAAAAAACTAAATTAGAAGGAGTAAACGAATAAAGAAATTCGAATGAATCGGTAGGAGAGATTAACTCTTTCTCGACATTCCACCTATATATTTCCTCTTAGGGAACTATAATTAGTATTTTGAGAATACAAAAAACCTTTAGAATGTAATTAGTGGAGTTGAGATGAGAAATGGGAAGGTTTTGGATGAGATTGAATGCTCAGAATAGAGTGAAGTGGAGAGGGAGTAGGGTCCAATTTATAAGACAGGAGAGGGAAACTTTAGGAAAGTCATAAAATATTAATTTATTATAAATTCAATTACAATTTAAAATTGTGAAAATAATTATATAATTCAAATATAAGATTATTATGGTTCTAATACCATCATACAATAACTTTTATAATTTTCTTGAATATTTTTTATCCTTGCCTTTTTGGTATAACCATTATTTTACCCTTTTTAATCATATTGTGATATAATGTAATTTACAAATTGTGGATTAATGTACTAACAATATCATGTAAAATGATGAAAAGAGATATTTATGACATATATGGACATTTATTAAAAATTTTCATGAATCACATATTTTTCAGAATTTAATATCATTTAATAAACTATTTTTTGTTTTAAGTTATGAATTATGTCAATTTTGGATACTATTCATATATGACATTTTTACAAAATTCATAACAACATGATTCCTTCGATAAAATGAATTAAAACATCTATAATATGTCAATTTAATCCATAAAATAGGTTTATGGCATCAAAATGTTCAAATTACATTTATTTTAATTTTTATAAATTCATTTATTTGAATCTTTCATTAATGAGATAATCACAACATTAGAATTGTGTCATAAATAATATATATTAATCTAATTTCTAAAAGAAATACCATGATGTTGGAAATATTTTTATATTTCTAATTACTATCTACAGACATATATAACAGTTATATAACCCTTTATTAAAATCTATTTAGTAGAAGATATATGTTTAGGTTATAATTATATTTAGTTTAAATTAATTCTTAAAAAATGTCATTTTCATTTCCAAGTGAATCCATGGGGTCCCAAAATAGACCCAAGGATGCCTGTGGTCATAAATATCTCATAAAATAATATTAGGACATCCTTTAGGGGCATTTAATATTATCATAATATTACTTTTTACCCTTATTTACCAGATTTACCCTTTTAACCATGGAAAATAAAATAATTACTGAATTTGCTATTCATAATGTCTCAAAATAAAAGTTACATATTTATGATATTTGAAAAAAATGATTCCAACTATGTAATTGGTTTTCCCAAATTCAAAACACATAAGTTGACGTAATTAATTTCAAATTATTTTCCTTTGCCAAATCCAAAAAGTGGGTTTTTAAGATGTAATGACTATCAAAAGATTGGCAAGTGTTTATGTCCAATTTAAAAGTTAAATTACTTCCAATCACAAAATATTTATTAAATTATAAAAATATATAACAAATACGCTATAAATCCAATTTAACTGATAGTCTAACTA
Organism: Viscum album; assembly: GCA_963277665.1. NCBI lineage: Eukaryota > Viridiplantae > Streptophyta > Magnoliopsida > Santalales > Viscaceae > Viscum > Viscum album. The sequence goes on from OY728166.1 coordinate 1,044,605,505, forward strand.
TATAAATAAATTAGATAAAATGGTAGTATCTATTTTAAATGCAGTATTTTTCACAATTCATAAAAATTTTAATTTTATTAGAAAAATACCTAAAGTTCAACAAAATTAATTTATTATGTTAAAAATCCAAATGAAAAGTTTATTTTCTCAAATTTAAATCATAAAAGTGTCAAAAACTATATTTAAAATGGGTGCTCTATTTAAAAGTGGTAAAACTACATTTTTTAAAAAAAAATACTTCTTTAATCCAAAAAAGTTATTTTGTTCTCATATCATGTTATAGAGAATGTTTAAGATGAATTATAATGTTATATAAAATAAAAATGTTGTTCATACTATTCATAATGGCTATTTATATAATATTTTAATAATATATCGTTGTTTAGTGAAACATGGTATTTCATAGAATGCAAGCTAACAAGGAAGGTCTCTCTTGTGTGTAATGTAAGCCAAGTTAGTGTTACGTGGAATGAATGCTTTCATTGGTGTTGTGTATAACAAATACTAAACATAGTGAATTTACCTATTGATAAAAATCTATAATCAGTGTTGGGTGAAATTAATTTTATCAAAAGAACATGAAATTATGTGCAACATAAGCCAAGAATAGAGTTACGTATACTACAAGCTAATGAAGTGTTCTGTATAGCGTATGCGAATTTTTCTTTAGTGTAAAACGAAATTCATCAAGTTCATTAAAATAATCTATCTCATAAAATCTAGGGTTGTTACATTCTACCTACTTAAAATGAATTTCACCCTTGATATTTGTCAGGGTTATAAATGGTCTTATACATGAATGTTTCCTTCATAAAAACCCACATCGTAAAAAGGGATACTAAAAAATAATATTAAAGGGAATGTTAATGGTGACTCAAATTAGCTCATCACAGGGTTTCCACATAGAAGAACATAGGTGGTAAGTGAATACTAGGATATGGAAGAGAAATCTAACAATCATGTACTGATGGATATTTAAAGAGAATAAAGTTTAGAGAAATCTAACTACTAGAATGTCCTAAATATACAAGGATTTAAGAGACCATATGATTCATCAGATAAGAGGGTACCAAGATAAAATTTTGGGTTTTCAAGATCATTTCCCTATAGTTTAAGATTTTTCCATGATAATAAATACTTACTTGATTTTGGTATAATCTCACTATTGGTTTTTCCTTGAATAATTCCCTCTTTGTATCTTAAAGAAATGAAGTTTAATTTTTCATTCATGATGTGTTATAATATTATGAGATAGAATGATAGGTTATTCCATTTGTATCAAGAATAAAAATAAAATATGTATTCAAATATGCATAAGTCCATTTATGGTGAGATTAATCATATATGGTTCAAAAAATGGTCTTGCACGTCATCTATCTTACCACTTAATTAAAATAAAACTAATTTATACAAACTAGGGACTTCCTGTAGGCCAGTGGTAGGCGCTAAAGAAATATCTCACTTTGGTTGTGGGTTCGATTCCTGTAGCATTGTCCTACGCGATGGGTTGTTTCCCATCATACGAGTTGTCCTTTTTCTAAAACTATACAATTAGAAAATTCCATAAATAATAATAAAAGTTTTAGCCGTAAACAATTCTATCTGATTTCCAACTTAATCCACTCCAAACATTAGGGTTATCCAATTTTTTTTCCAAACTCAGTGTACAAAAAAAACACCACTACAAAAAACGTCATATAACTATCATGTAAATACCATCATTTATCCCCTATATATCATAAGATATATCATATTGGTCACATTCCAAACATTTTAATGACTTCATCATGCATTCTCTTCAGACATGGTAATATCCTAAATTGCCATATATCCTTATTGAATACAAGAATGTTTCTTTATTATAAAACATATTATATATATTACTTAAGTCCCAAAATTTTGTTTACTTCATCCATGATAGAATAACTCTCTAGTAAATATCTCCATAATTATATCTCAAGAAACTAGGATCATCTAATTTACTTATTCAAATACATCATATATTTATCCAAGAGTCATTATTTTAATATAGGGGACATATTAAGGGTTAGCTTTGTTGGGCGGAGAGTGATGGCAAGAGGGGGGGTGAATTGCCTTTTAAAAAATAATTAACAATTTAAAATCAAAGTAAAAGGTGCAGCGGAAATGAAAGAGGCAAGACACAACACTTGATAACGGAGTTCGGCTTAAACCAAAGCCTACATCTCCGCTCCCAACTCAACCGTTGAGAGATTTACTACCGCTTGCTTTTCAATGGTTTTAGCAAGAAACCCGCTAGACTTTAAGGTAGTCTAGAACCTGTTATAGCTTGCTTTTAATGGTTAAGCAAGAACCCACTAGCCTTCTTACAGGTGAAGGCTAGCTCACCAATGACTCAAGCCTTTTAAAGGGAAGGCTTGACTAACCTCTTCACACCTTGAAGGTGGTGTGAAAACCCAAACAAAGAGAGGATGAGAGAAAGAGGGGTTTGTAGGCACAAACCCAAATTGATGCTCAAAAAGATAAATAATGAAAAACAGTAATGTGGAGAAGTCTTGGGCGCCAATGGATTGATTTGAGTTGATGAAGAGCGCTCCCAAGCTTCTATGGTGGTGCTCCTTGGATGTGGAAATGAGTTGGAGCAAATGGGGATCTTTGAAGGAATGCACCGGAGGTTCGCCAAATAATGGAAAAATGTTCCCGTGGGCTACCGTACGTTACCGGGGCTTCCTAGTCCTTTATTTATAGAGGGGGAACCCTCAAATGGCCTTTGGGGGTATTTGGAGCCGTTGGAGAGGCCTTAGGAGCCGTTGGGGGTCAAGTGGGCAAGTCTGGTCAAAGACCAACGGCTAGTTTGACTGGCTCCACCGGCTGACCGGTGCTTGGCCACCGGTTGGCCGGTGCTTTGGAAGATGGAGGTCCTTCTGCCCAGGCACCACCGACTGGCCGGTGAGGAGGCCACCAGTTGGCCGGTGAGGAGACAGTAGCTGACCCTTCTGTCTGGGTTCCACCGGCTGGCCGGTGATGGGACACCGGTTGGCCGGTGGTCTGGACAGAAAGGATGCCTTCTGTCAAGACTCCATCGGCTGGCCGGTGGTCATCCACCGGTTGGCCGGTGGACTGAAAATCAGTCCACTTTTGCCATGTAGCTTTCTTGGCCCAATTCCTTGGCAACCTGAAATCATGCCTATCATCCAAAAACACTTAAAATCAGATTAGATAAATAAGAGAGTGATTGTGATCATGAAAATTAAACCACGAGGGGTACGAGAGGTACAACAATCTCCCCCTATTTTGATGATCACAATCACCAAAACAAGCAATGTAAAAGACTGAAATGAAATACATGCTTTAAAGGATAAAGGAAAGCATGAGAGAATGATTTCTCCCCCAATCAACCAAGAATTTCTCCCCCTTTGTGATTATCAAAATAGCACGGGGCATAAAACATGATTGAGGGAAAGGTTTGAAAAACAAGATAGAGATTTTAAACCAATTGAAATTTTTGAAATTTGAATTGAAAGTTTTGAATTGAAAGTTTTGAATTGAAAGTTTTGAATTGAAAGTTTTGATAGAAAATCGCAAAAAGGCTTAAACGATACTAACTCCCCCTAAATAAAAACAACAAATCACCGGGGAGAGGTTTTTAGAACCGAGACAAATTTTGGTCCGGTGAGACTCGCTAAAAGGGATTTTTCAATCCATACTTGTCTAGTGGTGGGTCTTCTCCTATGAAATTCATCATTAAAGAAAATGGTTTTGGGCCTTCCATACCGGGCATTTTTGCAATCGCACACATAAATTAAGTGCCCGGGTTTTTTTAAAATAGTTGCAAAATTTATATTGGGAGCTCCCCTTACAAAAATAGTAGGAGCATGGGAAGAGAAATCTTGCTTGGAATAGCCAAGCCCTTGGGTGGTTCTAGATATGCATTGGGAACCAAGGAGCTTCGAAAGGTTATGTTCACCTTCGGTGAACTTAGCTAGGGATTCCCTTAAATCCTTGATTGTTGATTCCATAGAATCAACATCGGGAAGGTTTTGGACCTTGAGGGACAAGTCATCCTTTTCTTTGAGAAGTTGTTCCTTTTCGGAAGAATGTTTTTTGAAATTCTTTTTTAAAGAAACAAATTTGGAAGAAAGATCGTGAAAACCTTCCTCCAATTGATCTCTTGCATGTTGGAGATCCTCGTAAGATAAATGATTAAAAGAATTTGAAGAACTAGAGGATGAGGAGTCGGAAGAGGTTGCCTCATGAAATGCCATTAGGCATTTTTTACCGTTGTCACTTGAGGAGGAGGAGGAGGAGGATGTGGAGCTATCACTCCATGTGGCCTTGAATGCCTTCTTCTTTTCCTTTTGCTTGGCCTTTTTCTTGTTGAGTGGACAATCGGGCTTGTAATGGCCTTTCTTGCCACACCCGTAACATGTTACCTCGGGCTCGGATTTTTCGTTGGGTTGAGCCTTGCGGGATTTCTTCTTTTTGTGCTTCTTCATGAATTTGTGCATTTTGCGGGCAAGATTCTCCATTTCTGAATCGCCGCTTGAAGAGGAAGAAGATGAGGAGGAGGAGATTTCTTCTTTTTGAACTTTGAAGGCGATGTTCTTTGGAACTTTGATGAGATTGCCTTCCTTTTCAGCTTGCCTCCTCATGGTGATCTCGTAGGTCATGAGGGATCTGATGAGCTCTTCGACCGGCATGTTCTTGATGTCTTTTGCTTCTTGGATTGCCGTGACTTTCGGTGCCCATGAACTTGGTAAGATCCAAAGGATCTTCTTGACCATCATTTCTGCTGAAACATCATCTCCAAGAGATTTTCTTCCATTGAAAACGTCAGTAAAACGAGTAAACATTTCAGTAATATTTTCATATGGATGCATGGTAAAAGACTCATAATCTTGACGGTACATATCCAATAGAGTATCTTTGACATTGTTGGTCCCCTCATGGGTCACCTCCAAAAGTTTCCAGATTTCATGAGATGAAGTGCATGTGGAAACTCGATTGAATTCATTACGATCAAGGCTGCAATGTAGAGCGTTCATGGCTTTGCCATCATGCTCGAAATTTTTAATATCGGCTTGGGTCCATTTGGATTCATCGGGAGAAGAGAGAGAATAACCATGCATGACAATTTTATAAATAGGATAACTTATACTTCTAAGAAAAGTGGTCTTGCGGGTTTTCCAATAAGTATAGTCGGTTCTATCAAAGAATGGAGCAGGACCCAAAGAATATCCTTCGGGGGCGAAAGAAGATGAAGCCATCACAATGGATCTTGAATTTGAAACCGGTTAGGGTATTAATCAAATTTTTCCTTTGATACCAATTGTTGGGCGGAGAGTGATGGCAAGAGGGGGGGTGAATTGCCTTTTAAAAAATAATTAACAATTTAAAATCAAAGTAAAAGGTGCAGTGGAAATGAAAGAGGCAAGACACAACACTTGATAACGGAGTTCGGCTTAAACTAAAGCCTACGTCTCCGCTCCCAACTCAACCGTTGAGAGATTTACTACCGCTTTCTTTTCAATGGTTTTAGCAAGAAACCCACTAGACTTTAAGGTAGTCTAGAACCTGTTACAGCTTGCTTTTAATGGTTAAGCAAGAACCCACTAGCCTTCTTACAGGTGAAGGCTAGCTCACCTATGACTCACGCCTTTTAAAGGGAAGGCTTGACTAACCTATTCACACCTTGAAGGTGGTGTGAAAACCCAAACAAAGAGAGGATGAGAGAAAGAGGGGTTTGTAGGCACAATCCCAAATTGATGCTCAAAAAGATAAATAATGAAAAACCGTAATGTGGAGAAGTCTTGGGCGCCAATGGATTGATTCGAGTTGATGAATAGTGCTCCCAAGCTTCTATGGTGGTGCTCCTTGGATGTGGAAATGAGTTGGAGCAAATGGGGATCTTTGAAGGAATGCACCGGAGGTTCGCCAAATAATGGAAAAATGTTCCCATGGGCTATCGTATGTTACCGGGGCTTCCTAGTCCTTTATTTATAGAGGGGGAACCCTCAAATGGCCTTTGGGGGTCTTCGGAGCCGTTGGGGGTCAAGTGGGCAAGTCTGGTCAAAGCCCAACGGCTAGTTTGACTGGCTCCACCGGCTGACCGGTGCTTGGCCACCGGTTGGCCGGTGCTTTGGAAAATGGAGGTCCTTCTGCCCAGGCACCACCGGCTGGCCGGTGAGGAGGCCACCGGTTGGCCGGTGGTCTGGACAGAAAGGATGCCTTCTGTCAAGACTCCATCGGCTGGCTGGTGGTCATCCACCGGTTGGCCGGTGGACTAAAAATCAGTCCACTTTTGCCTTCTGGCTTTTTTGGCCCAATTCCTTGGCAACCTGAAATCATGCCTATCATCCAAAAACACTTAAAACCAGATTAGATAAATAAGAGAGTGATTGTGATCATGAAAATTAAACCACGAGGGGTACGAGAGGTACAACAAGCTTCCCCTTAATCACATGTTCTCTAAGTATATCACCTTACCCTTAAATCATTTTTCTCTATTCTTATAACTATTCAAAATATTCTTTCCAATCCTTAATGGAAAACTTATACTAAAAATACTTATATATTTCATGATTCATATAAAATAATATTTTAATTCCAAAAAATATACACCTCAATAATAGAAAATTATTTTTAAACGATTACTCATGATCCAACATCATTATATTACCTAAAATATGAATCATGTCTTATGGTTTTTCAACCTCAAGGTTTATAGGTTTAGTGTAAACAATACTAGAAGAACATCCCATATCTGTCACACTTTGTTTAAAATATCTTTATATTCAACAGTATGACCAATACTCGTACTATATCCCTGATTATATTTATGATATTTCCACTTAGGAAATAGATTTACATAATTCCCAAAATTTCCACATCTGAAACACTCATAGGGTTACAGTGTTATGAACCTTTCTCACTATTGACTAGGATCAGAATGAAAAGTGAGAGAAATACATACCAGTGATTAGAAACACACAAGTAAGGTAAATTAAATATAATATTTCAATCATTGATATCTTTAGTTTACCCAAGGTTAGTCATGATTATCATAAAGATATGTGTTTGTAAACTATACTTTACTTATCTTTAGGTAATCCGTAGACATACCATAGAAATATCTCTATTGGTATCCCTAAAGTTTTCACATCCTTGGTTACAAAGGAAAACTAAACCTTCTCTCTGATACCCACTGTAGAGACCATAGCATTATGTATATGGACATTAAATTTATTTTTTCAGAGTACTTAATACATTACACAAACAAATAACCAAAGGCCATATTAGTTTAGTGTATTTTGAAATGTAGAAAATAATCTTATAATAAAGGTTAAAGTTCTTTAACATCTTCTATAAAGATCTTCCACTTTTGTTTTCCTACCAAAAACCATTCTTTATATCTTTGGGAAACAAAAACATAATAAAAAGGTGAGCTCAAATGCTCAGTCAGGGTAAACATGGATAATATAAATCAAACCATAAACAATAGAATATAAAAACATGAACATAACGTTTAAACATAAAAATCATGATTCAAGAAATAAATATTGGAAGTATTTAGGGAATAGATCATAAAGGAACATTAACCATGACATAATATAATTGGCATAAAACATGTAATTTGGAAAACTAATGAGAACATAATATGATTTCCATAGTAGCCAATATATTGTCACCAAGACCATCATAGTGGACAAATTCCATTACTGAACCAGGTTTACATTCCATTCTTCCCATGTATTATTGAACCATATTTACTTAACATTCCAACCCTGTATTAATGAACTATATTTACCTTCCATTCCAATCATTTCTATCTCCTGAGATATAAATCATTACACAATGAATTTTAGGGAGAAATAGGTCTCACCCATCTCATAATAGAATCATTCTTAGATGATCCACAAAAATATAAAACATACATCATTGCATAACTTATGAAAAAAATGGATTCCATAAACATTATTCAATCATAAAATAATTACATCATTAAGACAATCAAATCATTGAAATAATAGGGATTGAAACATAACACTATTTTAATAGAATCTTCTTAGATAGAAAATAATTTTTATTAACCACTTGAACTAAATTTTTTAGGAAAATATCCTTTCTTCTTCAATAACGTTTTCTTTTCTCTATATGTCATGAAATTTTAAATGAATATAATTTAGTTGAAAACAAAATTGATGAAATATAGAGGAAGCCTCATGAAAATAAGACTTTATAAAGATTTAAAAACCTGTTTATTCTATATATGGTAAAAAAACATTCCCCTTGTACTTTTTTTGGAGAATTCCAAAAGAATCTCATATGGTATATGAAGGAAAGAATCCTTCCAAATAATGAAGTAAAAGAAAAAAAAATGGGTAAAAATGACTTTAAACATACATAGATGAATATTAAAGATTTTATTAAGACATAATTAGAAAACATGGACATGGATGTTAAATATATCCCCAAAAAATACTTATGAATAAACACTCTTGGATAAAAACAAGTTTGGAAAAGTTATCCCTTACTATAGGTTTGATTTAATCCATATGTGTCCAAAAATCCTATATAGTGGGTTTAAACATATTATTAAATTGTATCAGAACCATAAAAATATTTATTATATTATATATGATCCACTTACCACTTTATATTACCCATTCAATTGTAAATTCCATGTTAAGGAAATGTTTTGGGTAATAGTTTTTTTATTTATCGTATGTGTTTGGAATTTTTATTATTGATATATAACATAGATCATGATTAAATTATTTCCAGAATGTAAGACATGAATTATATATCATATATATTAATTATATAAATAAATATATAATAGATAGTTAAAAAAATGGAATAAACCGTTCATGGAGATGGTAGGTCGTATGTACGCATGAACGCTGTTTATATTTCCTTATTGAATTGAATGGAAGTAAATAATGATATATATATATATATATCCAATAGAATTATTATTTAATGAATTTCATTATTATTTTTTATATGTACTTTATAACCATTCTTGAATGGTTAACATGGATAATGAATCTCATTGTGTCATGGAGACGGTAAGCCGTATGTACGAATGAGAGATGATACCATTCCCATAATTATTGAACGATATTGAATTTGATGGTGTATAATATCTCAGAATTAGTATTATGTTATAATAATCATATATAATTATCATTTACACCATTATACCCATCCAAGTAAGGTGGTGGTTAAAAATAGATTACACCCCGACATGGAGACGGAAAGTCGTACGTACGCACACACGGTTGTTTCATTTTTCATAGGATAGATATAATGTGAAATAGGATTGGTTAATATTTATGATAACATATCAATATATGAGTGATATTGTTTTTTTACTTTATAAAGAAATAACTAAATAATAAGAAGTAGAATAAGAAAAAAATTTGAATGAATCGGTAGAATAGATTACCTCTTCCTCGACATGCCTCCTTTAAATTTTCTCTTAGGGAACTAGAGATGGTATTTTGAGAATAATAGATCATTCAAAAGGTAACTAGGTTTGTTTAGAAGAAAAATGGGTAGGTTTTGGCTGATCATTGAGGCACAAAATGGAGTAAAGAGGAGAGGGGTGAGGTTCCTGTTTATTAGAGAGGAGAGGGGCACATTAGGAAAGACTTAAAATAATAATTTATTTTAAATTTAATTTAGATTTAGAATGGTCCAAAACTTATTTAATTATTAGGTAAGATGATTTTGGTTTTAATAATGATCATCAAATAATTTTTAAACATGTTTGGAATATTTTGTGTCCTTATCGTTTTGGTTTTACCCTTATTTTACCTATTTTAATCATACCATGATATCATGTAATTTACAAATTGTGGGTTAATATAATTACCATATCATGTAAAACAACCCAAAAAAATTTATTTATGACATATATGGACTTATATTAACCATTTGTGAAATCTGAGGTTTTAGGAATTTAATATCTTTTAATAGCTTATTTTATGATTTATTTTATGAATTATGTCAATTTGGGATACTATTCATAATTGACTTTTAAAAAAATAATAATAACTTTATTCATTTGAATAAAGATATTAACTCATCAATAATATGTCACTTTTATCCATAAAATTCGTGTATGCCATCGAAATTTTCAAATTAAATTTATTTTAATATTTATAAATTCATTTATTTGGATCATTCATTATTGAGGTAATCACAATATCCTAATTGTGTCATGAATATATATATTTATCTAATGTCTAAAAATTATAAATATAATACCATGATTTAAGAAATTGATTTATATTTATAATTACTATCTATAGTTATATTGATCAGTTATATAAAACTATATTAAATCGATTTAGTATAAGATATATGTTTAGGTTATAATTATCATCACTTTAAATTTATTCTTATAAAATGTCTTTTTTACATCCATGGTAATTCATGGGGTCCTAAAATTGACCCAAGGAGGCCCATGGTCGGAAGTATCTCAATATATAGGATTAGGATAAGTGTTAGGGTAGTTTGATATTGTTATAATATTATTTGTTTACCCTTATTTACCAGATTTACCCATTTAACCATGGTAAATAAAATAATTTTCAAAGTTACTATTCATAATGTCTAAAAACAAAAGGTACATATTTACATATTATGAAACATATTATTCCATAATATGGAATTCATTTTTCCAAATTTAAAACACATAAGTTGCAGTAATTAATTTAAAATTAATTCATATTTTCAAAACTACAAAGCGGATTTTTAAAATGTAATAACTATCAAAAGATTGACATGTGTTTATGTCCGAAATAAAAGTGAAATTACTTAAAATGACAAACATTGGATTAAATTATAAAATTATAATCCAACTAAACATTAAAACCAATTAAATATATAACCTAAAAATATAAAAAATTTAGATAAAAAGGTAGTTTCGAGTTAAAATTCAGTATTTTTCACTATTCATTAAAATTTTAATTTTCGAAAAAGATAAAAAAAGTAAAATTTTACATCCAAATTCCAAATAAGAATTTTTCTTTTTCCAATTTAACTTATAGAAGTGGAAAAAACATGATTTAAAAATTGTGTACCATCAAAAAGCGGTAAAACTGCAATTTTTTAAAATACATCTTTTAATCTGATAAATTTTTTTTGTTCTCATTACATGTTCTAGAAAATGTGTATGATGAATGATAATGTTATACAAAATATAAAATGTGCTTAATAATATGCGTAATGGCTAGTTATATAATATTTTAATAATATATCTTTGCATAGTGAAACTGGGCATTGCATACAATGCAAGTTATTGAGGAAGGTTTCTCTAGTGTGTAACGCAAGGAAAGTCTGTGTTTTATGTTGTAAAATATTCCTTTGGTGTTTCATATAACATAATCAAAACATAGTTAATTTATATTTTGAACAAAATATGTACTCAGTGTTGCATGAAATAAATTTTGTGAGAGGAACATTAAATTGTGTGAAACAAAAGCCAAGAATAGTGTTGCATATACTGCAAGCTAATATGGTATTGCGTATAGAGTAATATAATATTGGCGTAGAATAAAAAAACGTCATCAATGTCATTAAAATAATAAATCTCATAAAATCTTGGAGAGTTATAGGTCGTGTGACTTTTTTAATTTTGTTAAAGTTTCTTTGTAAAGAGCTCACTCTTTTGCAGGTAGCCTTGAGGGGTTGTTCAGTATTACTTATGATAGTAGACTTATGCCATGGGGATATTCACTTACTTTACTATTCTCTGTACACTTTCTAGAACTTTTAATTTTCTTGTTAGAAGTGTATTGGCCTAGGTGTTTGACTACTGGGATTTCTTATCTCACACCCTGTTTGGGCCTCGACCGGGTCCCAAAAATAGTATATGGTTATAGGTTAATATAAGGGAAATATCCATAGTATAGGTTGTTGATTTTGGATTTGGAGTAGAAGAGAATAAGACCAAGATGATTCTTGTGATTCTACATGAATGTTTTGGCCTTTTGTTCTTTTTGGGATACAAGTAAAATATTTCATTTCCCTATACTTTTCTAGATGATTTCTAGATACTTTTATCATATGAATAATTTTTTATATGTGACACTTCTGGTTATTGATATGAATTCCTACCTTTTCTTACTTTTAGTAGACTACTGTTTATTTATCTTCTAATATTTATTTTATGTTTGACTTCCATTGTGATGCTCTAGTAATGGGGGCATGGTATCACCAGTGACTAACCTAGGTCATCACTGCTACTCAGAAGCCTCTCGCATTTAGGGAGATGCGCTTGAGGCATTGTGGCCAACCAGGCTTGTGGAACCATTGGGTGGAATCCAAGTCTGAGATGTTTTTAAGTGGTATAAGAGGCTTGTTTTCTTTTATGGTTTGACTTACAAATTGGAGATATTAGATATGGATCAGAAAGAAATGGTGTTTGTTAATAAATTGTGCCCTGGTGTATCTACCAAACATATTGGGAAAATCCAAATAACCTTGAATGGATTTATTTTTTTTTATTTTAGAAATTATAGTTGCTATGATTTTTCTATAGGTTGACATGCATGATTTCTGTTGTTACTATTGACGTAATTGTTGGTTCTATTTCTATTGTAACATGATGAGATGGGGGTATTCCATATCATGCATCATATAAAACTTGTTATAATCACATGCCATGAATTATTAAATTCTTTCTTGGATTCATTCGATATTTCATGCTATTGTGATAGTTTGTGTAATAGTTTTGCAAATTTTTGTGTTTTTGGGGGAAATATACAAATATAAGTGACATAATATTTTAATTTATAAGGTGTATGGGCCCTTATGAATTGTAAAATTCAACACCAATAGATTAAAAGAGATAAAAAATGAATCTTATATGTATGGAATATATGGGGATCAAATTTTGGTTCATGAGATGTTATTGGATATCAGGGAATAGAATTCAGTGGACCATTGGTTAGGTCATTTGAATAAGGTAATTTTAAATTAAATGTAATGGAAACATGAAATGGTGAATAGAGTCTTTACCTAGACCTATATTTTGAGTTGGAAAGAGGCATGGTTTCTAGTGGTTGGGTGACTATTCTTTATACAGTCTTGGATTTAGGAGTGGGTTGTGGGTTTGATTTGGTTTTAGGATGGTTTTGACATGTTATGTGTTTTAGAGTGGTGATCTTTGTGTATGTCTAGAGACCTTGACTGATTGTTATTCATTATTATGAAACCACTTTTGAAGAAAAAGTGGGAAACCAAAAATGACTTCATCATTTTGACACTTCACCACTTCACCACTCCCCCACTTAAAACAATTCAAGTCTTCCCAACAAAAAAAATCTAGCACAATGGATGATAAATCCATTAAAGCATTAAAAGTGAAAATCCTTCATAGTTGGAGCTGAATTATTTATGAGAAGGTTGAGGAACCACGTTCCAGGAAACAGGAACATCAAAAAAGATAGAGAATCTACAGAACCGGTCTCCTTGCACGCCCACTGGTGGGACCGACGACACCAGCCGAAATCCAAAAACCTACCATCAGACTCCGGATGGAGTTCTCCCAACCCTCCAGTGACACGAGATAACCCAAATAGGACAATCACAAAGGGAGATGAAGAAAATAGAATGTGGAATACCTGACCGTTCGGATGCAGCACCCTACTCTGCAGACACTGAAGTGTAACCACGAACCATTCGACACTCCGAAGACCAAATTAAACTCAAGTCATTTCAAAAACCATCGTGTGCAGCACATCCACAACTAGAAAGTGAAGATCATTTATCCAAAAAATTTCTACCACAACACTGATGATGAAACCAAAACAAAAATGGAAGAACCTTCAATGGACACCACAAAAAAAGGCATCTGAAACTCTAGGATCCTTCACAAACAGGGTCCAAAATCACATCCATCAGAGAATCATTCATTGCAAATCAACAGTGCAGACTGCTCACAGCCATGCATCATCCCTCAACTGAAGACCATCCACTTTCTGACCCAAATTGATCAATCTCCTTGAACCACCATATTCAAAACCAACCAAAAAACCTCCGTTGAGGGCTGCACCCCACCACAGGAACCAAAACTAAAGACCATGTATCATCTACAAGACAACCTCCAACCTAAAGCATAGTCAGTCAGAGAAGAAGATGAACTATGTAGTATGAATCTGAGTCTTCGTCTCCTCGCTACTGGAATACCCAGCCACAACTCGAGGGAGCATCACCATTGGGAGGAACCGAGTAGATCTGGGCCATAAACGCCTCTATGGACTGGAGTAGGATAGAGAAATACCACAGAAGAACCCATGCCAGATTCATATCCAAACAAACTGCGTGAAGCCAAAGGGGCCTGAGGAGAAGGTACATGGCACTCCGACGACGTCATCGCCGCAAGGTCCCCCACAAACCCAAACCCTGTAGAGGAAACCCAAACCTATAAAACATGAAAAAATAGATTTTGGAGAAAGACAAGGGGAGGCACTGCCAATGAAATACGATCGTCCCCTATCTGAAATGCCACCGAGGAAACCTAAGAGCATCGTGTTGTGGGAGAGGACACACTCAGAGGCCATGTCTAGAGACCTTTGTTTAAATGAAAAAGCTAGATAATTTTAAATAGTAAAGGGGAATGTTTTTGATTAATGGGATCTAAATTCTAATCGTAAGGTGTATGGGTGCCATATGGATTGGTAGATGGAAACCCATATGACTAAGCCTATACATAACCATGGTATTTTCTAGAATACATATGATAATAAAATTGGTTGTGTTTTTAATTTTTATGTTCGGTAAAATTTTAAAATGCTCAACTTTACTAAAGTAGGTCAGTTGAGGAATGTTTTTATATAATAAAACATTATAGTGTTTATGCTTTCTATAGATAAACAACTATTATGGAATTGCTTCTGATGAACTTGGGTTGAATAAATGGGTCCCTCAGTGGTCTCCGTTCAGTTAAAAGTAATTTAGATTCTAAATTTCCTTTTTTTGACGGAATGATTTTCAATGATAAATGTTTAAAGAGTGATTTTTTTTCTATGTTGCCTATTTTTTCCAAGGGGCATTTATTAAAACCATGTTCCTTGTTTGTTAAATAGTACTTGGGGTTTTGTTTTAAATTCTTAAATTATTAAAGGATTATTTGAATTAATGTAATAATTTTAAAATGGAACCTGAAGTGGTTTCATTTGTTTTAACACTTGTGGAAGGGTAGTTTCAAATTTTTTGATGATATGCCTTGGAATGGAGATGTGAGAGACCATCAGTAGGATTAATCTTTAATATTTTTATTAATTAAAAATTGATCTTAAGCTGAGATGAAATTGTGTTTTGTGTGACCTAGTGATGGGGGTTGATGCTTATGCTTCTTAAGGGGTTAGCCTGTTGTAGGTAGCACCCGTAGAGCTTGTTGTATATATTTTAAGTAGAAGATTTCTGACATATGTAACTCTTAAGTATTGTTTTCCCTATTAGGATGTTGGTCTTTAAAGGGGAAACCATTGTTTGGATGGGTGATCGGGGAATCTTGACCCATGATATGGGAATCAGTATTGAATAATGCTCAGTTCAGAAGGTTATACATGCCTCGAGCATGGTCGAATTCTTTAGAAGTCACGTGAACATCTCTTTACTTAAGAGATGGGTGACTTGGTACATCATCATCTGTGTAAATGGTTATGTAGATGATTTACATTTGAGTCAGTTTCTATGTGATCCATCTAGTACTAGGATTCATAGGGTGGACATCCTATGAATAGTACATAGGATGTGTCATTTTTCCTTGAAATCATAGGGTAGTATATGTTGACATACGTGGCACCCGTCGAGTGTTAAATGTTAATACAAGGTGTTGAGTTTAGTTTAAATCATTTCGATTTGATCATTTTGTATGTTATTGGGTTATCTATGGATTAGAGTGACCTAAGTATAATGAAACCAAGTTCGTCCCACCGCTTGGGATGAATTTTTGGGATGCGTGAGTTTTAACGCACAAGTCAGTTTAATTTCTGATTTCATGCCAAGAGATATGATGAGGTTATTGTGGTTTGTATAAATACATTGATGACTTTATGTTTTTTTAACTACATTTCTTGAGAGCATCTAGTCATTGTTCTCGAGGTCTATGAAACTCCTATATGGGGAGCGTCGCATCAGTTCTGTCTAAATGTGCTCTTCCAAGTAGATAGATCACAACCAAGGGCCATTCAGAAATGGTCTATTCTTCTTGAATTCCTTTGGGTATTTATAGTATTGTTTTTTGTTGGTGACTTTTAGAAGTATGATGTTTTGCAGTTGGCTATGTGTGCAACCCTTGTGAGGCACCGATTATCATGGATGGACCTCGATGGTTAATCATGATATATCATGAAAATGACATGGGATAAATGAATTTTGATCGGTTAAATAGAGATGGGCTAGAATGTAAAGACAATTTTCCTTCATGAGGTCGATTAGTAGTGGTACAACTACCCATTTCTAGTAATCTTTGAGATCCAATTTGGGTTCCCTTCTTTAAAAGATGGGCATTTCTCCTATCTTGATGTTATCCCAGATGCAATAAGAGAGAGTCAGTTTTACATCAGACTATTGTTGAAAGTATTTGACCTTGTTTTTGATCTCTTTATATGTTTCTCCTAGGATATTTGGTTTTAGTTGAGGTTTGGTTAATCCTAAGTGATACTTGTGTTCCCATATAGGAACTCCTTGGACAGACTCATGGATGCAGGTCACTTTCTTGGATGTGACCTCCAGGAAGATTCAACTCTGGGTTTGGTCAGTGTCCTTTTATGGAAATTTGGCCTTGTTCCAATGTCTCAACTGTAACAAGGAGTAGGGACCACATTGGTGTGTTCCTTGGACACCAGGTTGATAAAGATGATGTTATCCTGGACTTATAGTCGGCCTCATATGTGATCCTTAAAAGAGGTAATAATTCTATCGGGATGTATCTGATTTATGATTTTTCTCATGTTGTGGCATGACCTATTACATGATTAGGGGATGGTTTTACAAGAAGTGTCACCATGTCACATGTATGGGCTTCGGTGAATGGGATCTTTGTGGGCACGTAGTTCCTTGAGAGTAGGCATTGTGTTACTGTTTCAACATGCCGACCTTCTAAGCCAAGCATTTCTTGGATAAGTCATCTAGTGATGGGTTGAATCATTATCCTTCTTATTCCTCATGTATGGTTTGAGTAAACTAGTTTGAACACCCCTCTAGTTTAATTTTGGTGTGGTGTGAATGTCTATAATGTATTTAGAGGGAAGATTGTTTGACTGGTTTTGATGAAGTTGTTTAGGTTTCACCCATTCCTTACTGTGAGGCTTCTGATACGACCTCAGTTGTGTTTGGAATTTAATATTTAAAGTATATTACACTAGTAGAATTTCTAGAATTCTTAATGGTGTGATTTTTGGGGTTTTCCAATGGTGTATGTGTTGTGGTGACAATGCTGTGGGGGTTTTCATTGAAAATCATACAAAGGTCGCTCATTTCATAACAATCAAGGGGACCATCAGTGTTGATGAGATCAGAAGGTTGTATTTACAAGAGGTGGTATGAATACATGGTGTCTCGTACACTATCATTTCGGATAGGGATCCCCACATCACATCTCGTTTCAAGAAGAGTTTTCCGAGGGTGCAGGGTAAACTGGTTCTTTTGAGGACAATATATAACCCTCAAACTGATAGCCAGTCATAGAATATGATACAGGTGCTGGAGGTCATGCTGTGAGGTTGGGACACTAAAGGATTGTGTTTTCGTGTATGTTTCACCGATGTTGGGACACATCCAGATCAGAAGACAGGGTATTCCTTCACCAAGATATGTCTGTTCATTCCAAATTTTGGAGAGTGTTGGGTCAATTTCCTATCATATTCAGTTACCTCAGAGGTACCAATCAATGTAGGTTGTCTTCCACATATCTCAGCTGCACCGCTATCACCCAGAACCACCTCATGTTTTTCATCCCAAGGAGGTTAAGCTTCAGGACAATGCATCACTTGAGGAGCATCAGATTCGTATCGTTGATATGAGAAAAAAGGTTCTCTAAGGCCGATAAGTTCCCATAGTAATGGTTCTATGGAAGCATATCCATTTATAGAGCATGACCTGGGAGAGGGAGGATGGCGTACTTTCTAAGTGGACAGAGTGGTTTTCATAAAAATCTTGACCACCCTTTAGAGAGAAATTCTATGAGGAATTGATATAAGGGGGAATATTTTGAGATCATAGGTTTTTCTTGACGTACAAGTATTTTTTTCTTGGGATAGAGGTGTTTACGTTCCTTTTTGGTTTATACCATGATCTGATCCATGGACTAGTTTGGTTATTTATTGGAAAGATAGTGGAAAAGGGAAGAAGGCTACTTGCAATCCAAGTACATGTCTTGTACATGGCCTACACGTCGTGTACTCCAAGTACACATCATGTACTAGACCATCATGGGGAGTATCCATTATAGTTCAGAAAAAATAAGGTAGTAAATTCCATGTACTTGTGGAACAGGTCATGTACTGGCATATCTGAGTTTTTTTTAAAAAGATGCAGTAGCCTCTCATTTTTAACAGACATAAGGTTTTCACTATTTTGTGAGCCAAAAAGCTTCTAAAATGAGTTTTCAGGTCCATAAGCTATCCAGACTCTAATTTGAGCATGGTTTGTCTCATTGGAACTGCATCAATATTTACTCAATTACTTTTCAGTCGATTCTGTTTCATTGAAAAAATTGGTGTACTATTTGGATTTAGGATCATATGCCCAAATATCCCACTCTACATCCGTTCTTTATATTTCTATCAAATCGGGACACATGTGGAGTAACACATGATAGTCTTCTCATTATGGTCAATTAGAATATGTGATAAGTGAAGGTCTGGTCGACTGATAGACAAATAACTTCCATCATAATAGTATCTTCTATCCTCGTGTCAAGAATAAGATGTAATTGTACAAGCTCAATAAAACCTCTAGGGGTGGGTCCTATAACTGTATCACCTGGGATAAAAATATCAATCACAACTAACACATACTCAAGGGTGACGATACACTATCCCTCAGGGATGTGGAATGTGTAAGAATCAGGTATCCATCTCCCGATGGGGGAATAAATATGTGATTATAAATTAATGTATAATATATTGATCCTATAAAATCACACATAGTTTAGATATGTTATAATATTTGTTGGAGGTGGAATTTGCTGATAATGGTGTGATCTATAAACCATAATTTTTCAAACTCATGTCTTCCTAGCACGTCACATGAAACATGCCTATAATGCTCGGTGAGTAGATTAGTGTCCTCCATAAATATGTATAAAAATGAAATAAATATTAAGTGTAAAATGTATGTATAACATTATGGAATGTATAATGTTATTATTGGTAAAATGTAGAATATAACCTGGCTATTCCAATTGTTTTACAAATTGTTTTTAACCAAATGAATAGGGAATTCCATTATGTTTTCAAAGAATATTTCTACTGATTTTACAAATGTATTTTTAATCTATTTCATCTTAGTTTGATAATTTTCATATTTCACACGGTATATTATTAAATGAAACCATAAAAATTCTTTCTTTGGATGGATTATAATTATGTTTAAATGTTCTTTTCATGAAACCCATTTGTATTCCATGTGATAATTAAGATATAATACAATTATGGATTCTCTTATGTTATTGTGGCATACATAAGTATGTCTTATCGTTATGTGATGGGTGGGGTCTTATATAATCCTCCAATACATTATTTAATGTTTTATATCTCAATATATAATGATAATGTATCGACAAGATTGTGTATGTTCATAATATATTGCATGTGCATGATTGAGTACACTCATAACAGGATGTTCCTTTTATTACTCATTTATTGCATGCCATGACTATAATATCTTATGATTTGTTAATCATTTTAATAAAATATTTCTCTTGTGCTCATGTGATCTCTCTTTCTTATGATCTAACCATTTAGGACTAGTTGTTAAATTTTCCCTTATTCAGATTTTGATCCCACTGCTTTTGTATAGATATGTTTGTAGGAGATGTTAGTGTAATAAGAAGTGTTTACATAATGTTTTATGTATCAAATATACAAAGAAACTAAACCATTGGATTATATTATTGTGGTATTTTTTAAGATATAATGTTTTATTTATTAAAATGATATAACATTTAGGCATGTTTATCTTGTCTGTGGTTTATGTAAATGGTTGTATAATTTATGAAGTGTTTATTATTTGATAGGAGAAGTATTCAGAAATGCCACATATTTGTAAAAACTATTTGATTTTATATTAAAACCATATGAATGAGAATATGAGAAGTTCACATTAGAGGATATATATCATCATGGTTGAGTGTGAGAACTCATTCCATCATTATTAGGGAATTGTTTCCTATTATGGAATTCCCTATGAAATATGTTTCATTTCAAACATTTCCCTTGTTCTTAATTCTATTCCATCTCATTCTTCATCTTGATGGACTTTGGTCTCCCTCGTGGACACAACTTGTTGATTTTAGGTATCAATATCAACTAGTCTTCAAGCATTGGGAAATAATGAAACTCCCCAAAAGGTGTCCATGGTGAACCATAGAAATTAGAAATGGTGTCAAACTAGAATACCAGATAAATATATAGTTCATATGAATCATTAAGGGATCATTAATCATCAAATATAAAATTAATTAATTAATAGGTATTATGTAGTCAGTTTAGAGTTAGTTAATAGTTAATCATTAATTAATTATTTTTTAATCATTTTTTCATAAGTATATAAACCTTTGTTGATCATTGCTCAATCATTAACTAATCATTATTTAATCACTTTTGAATCATTAGTTAATAATTTGTTAATTAAACGTCACTACATAGTTATTTTATTGTTAATAAATAGTTTATCATTAATTAAATATTTTTTAATAATTCCTTATACATTTTTAGTCATTGGATAATCATTATATAATCATTAGTTTACCATATGTTTATCATGAATTAATAATTATTTAATCACTCATTAATCATTATTTAATAAGTAGTTAAGCCTATGACAATCATTCCTTAATCAGTAGTCAATTACACCTCAATAATTAGTTAATTAATAGTTATTAAGTTTTTTATTTATAGTTAATTAGTTTCTAATCATTTTTAATTATTTTTTAATCATTAGTAAATCATTATTTAATCTAAAGTTAATTATTATTTAATCGAAATTTATCCTATATTAATCATTATCAAATAATTATTTATTCCTATGTTAATCCTTAAATAATCATTGGTTAATCAATCACTAATAATTAATAGGGAAATAGTTTATGGTTGGTTAATCATTAGATATTTAATAGTTATTATGTTTTGAATTTTAATTTAATTAACAGTTAATTATTAGTTAATCGTTATTTAAATATTATTCAATCATTATTTAATCATCAGTTCCATATTAATAAACCCATAGGTAGTTATTATTCAATACTTATTTAATCATAATTGTTAATAATTATTTCCCTAATATTTATGCATAACCTAATTAATATTAACTTCTATGTACTTTTTTATTCCTTATTAGTTATTTTTTATTTAATTTTATATTCATAATGATTACTTCATTTCTCATCAATTAGTTAATAATTATGTCACTAATATTTAAAAATTACAAATTCATACTAAATAACAATGTCTTTATATTAATACTTAAATTACTAATACTCATTATGAATTAATTACTAAATAGTTATAATTATCAATTATAATTTACATACTATTGTTTACTATTATTTATAAATTATATCTATCTAGATGGACCAAGTTTTGTTTTACTTGTATTTTTTGTCAATGGATAAATATAAATAATATTGGATAGGTCTATGAGTTGATAATTATCCTTAAAAATGTTAAATAAAGAAATGAAATAATAAATTTAGAGGTAGTAAATAAGAAGAAATAATAAAATGGTTTTCAGAAGAACCTTCCGAATGGACCTTCTCAGAAATAGTTTTTCAAAAAAAGAGTTAATAAAATGAACTGAAGCTGTAAATTCTAAGAATAAAAAAGTGGATGATGATGAATAATTGAAGTTGAAAATTTTAAGATGTCAATAGAGGAATATTTTGTTTTTAAAATAAATTTTCTATAAACACTTCTCTGAACACAGAATATTGGATGGAGGTTCTGAGTAATTAAAATATGATGATTCTTTACTGATCATTCAATGCTACTAAATCATAAAAGTCTAATGATACAATATTGAGTTTGTAAATGAGAATTAATGAAAATATGACTTCTAGAAAGAATACTTTTATAATTTTGTTTTCATAGTGGAGTTGAGAATAATTCATGTCCCAAAAATTTTGTATGATTTTTATGCTTGTAAAGTGAAATTCAGATGATGTTACAGAAAAAAAGGTCAGGAAATAATTTCCTAGATATTGATATCTAGAAATAGACAATGTTTCTAAAATTTATCCATATACAATGTTCATTAGAAACAATCTATCAGATGAACATATGGATGCAGATTAGCGAACAATGATTTCTGGACAACAAAATTTTAGACCGGTGGAATGAATAATGTAAAAGTAATGATGTTGGTAAAAAGTGGTTATTAAAAGAATAATTAATGAATTTAAAATCCAAAAGAGTTTGAGTTAAAAATATATATGTAATATTAATAAAGGATGGCCAATGGATAGATAAATCAATATAAAACCAAAAAAAGTGAATCCCTCTGACAAATGTATGAAAAGATTCAAAAAATATATATTGTGATGTCTAATGGATGATAAAATGAAAGGGAATTATATGTAAAAATAGATAAATAAAATTTGAGATGAATTATAGAGTATCAAATTAATATTAACATGATTGGAAATAAAAAAATCAGTTTCAAAAAAATAAGTATTATCAAAATAATTGATAGAGGAATGATAATGAATTTTATAATCCCTATTTAATGTACTTAATTAGTATAATGGCAATTATGGTATTCAATGATTGATTAACATGCTGAGGATAACTAACCAAATAGTGAAACATTTCAACAATTAATATATATTAGTTAAAGACAATTTATACAAATAATTTCCAGAAATATAAATATTACGAAATAAAAAAGTTCTGGAGAATTGAAGAATGTTCGAGAAGGCTTAGGAATACATGAAAAGACTTTGAAAAAAATTAAAATGTGTGATGAATTAAGAATTGGAAATTTGTGTGGGTAGGAAAATAATATCAGTTTCCCATCTTTTAAATTTCAAGAACACCTATATAAATCATGGAAATTACATTGTATGCATCACTATTCGTGCATAAGGAAATATAACACTCTGAATTTTTTGTGATAGGATGTTTTTTATCTAATCAGGTTGATGTTGACAAGATGAGACAAATTTCAATTAAACAAAGGAGGATCGATCAGAGCTCTATCAAATGGGGTTCTATAGAATGACGAATTAAAGTAGAGTTATCAAATGAGTTTCTACTTAGTTGGAATAGAAAGTGAACAATGTCATAATTGCTTCATTGGAAATATATTCATCGCATTATTTCATCGAATGAAGAAACTCCAAATGAAGTAATGTTTTTAAAGCATAGTGAGGTGGTTAGGTCAAAGTAAAACCATATTAATCCATCAGATAAATGTAAAATAGATAGATCCACCATCAAATAATAATTAGATAGAGGTATCAAATGTACATTTGTTGAGGGATTTATTAGTGATGTTTAGGGAAACATATATTGGGAAAATCTTGGTCTACTAAAGATAAAGATAATGTTTCAATGCCAAAAAATTCTTAATAGGGTTGTTGAAAATATTAAATGTTATGCATAGGTAATTTTGATCACACTTACTCATGTATAAAGTGGAGAACTTTTTAATGTTGATCAAAGAAGAAGAATGAAGAATATGGTATCTTAGGTAAAGAATTGGTTTTTGAAAAGGATTGTTTACTAGGGTGTATAAAAAGTGGTTAAGGAAGAGGATATGAAGATAATAGTTGGGGGTATAACCATATATATTTTGAAATTTGATTACTGGTGTCATAGACATATTCGTTTCTTGTGCCTTTATATTACTAAAATAAAGATAGTAAAATAATCAGTGTTGGTGGGGATATCCAACTTGGAAAAGAGTAAGCCTTTGTACCAAAAATTTAAAATATCATTTGATTCTCATTCTTTTATTTTTTTTACAAATTAATGGTGAGTTTGATATTTATATTTTAGTGGATTGTAAATATCAAATGTTTCCATAAGATAAGAATGATTCCTTAAAATGTTATGAAAATTAATTATAAAAACAAAATGTGATCAATGATTCTCCCCCTCACCCACATAGATATCTTGATAGAAGTGGACATCAATTATAATCATAGGTAGTTCTCTATGAAATATTTAACTATAATAATTGATAATTTCAATTCAGTTAACAATAGTGGTGTTTAGTTTGTTGATGGTAGAAACTATCATAGTTGGAAGATTAGGATGTTACCATATCTTCTATCTAATGGAATTGAAGTCAGAGATGATGAAAATTAGGTTTTTAAACCCTTTAATGATGTTTATAGGATATCTTCTGAGAAGAGACATTTGAAAAATGATGAAAAAACTAATAATTAAATGTTGATGGAATATGCTGAAAATTTGTATAAAAAGATCACTGGATTTCCAATAGCTAAGAAAATGTGGGAAAAGTTGTGAAGCATCTATGAAGGAAATGATAATGTTAATGAACCTAAGATAAAAATATAGAGAATTAGATTTGAATATTGTAAGATGGATTATGATGAATATATTGATGAATACTTGATAAGAGTTAATGAGATTATTGGTAATATTTGAGGTTTTGGATAGAATTTTTAAGATTCTACTATTTAAAAATAAATAAAAAAAATTCTACAAAGATATAAAGAAAAAGTATCAACATTGAAATATTTTAAATATTTATCTCTATAAGAACCTCAAAATATTCTTGTTGAATATTAAATGAGAAAATCTTCAGTCATTAAGAAAAAATGGCCAAATATTAAATAGCCTTCAAATATTTATTAAAAGTTAAAAAAAGGTTATGATGATGAAAAGAAATCATGTCATTGAGAGGCATATGAATAACTATAATTTCACAATACTATTTTAGCTATTATTTCTAAAATAACGAAAAAGGTAAATTAGAAAGGTATATGTATTAACTCTTTAAATGTTCAAATTGTGGTGGGAATGGTCACTTTATAAATAATTTTCCTATAAATAAAAAAAGAATAGTCTGATTCCGGAGAAGTATATGTTTAGTCTTGGAAAAATTTGTGGAAGTAAAATAACAAAAATATTTTTTACAAAGGAAAGAAGATTTTGTTAAGAATAAAAAGGCAATACAATTCTTAATCTAGGGATGAATCTAATCACCATTTCAAATTCATTGACTGAGTTAGAAATATATGTGATGCATCAGGCAGTGATGATGGTGGTTAAGAGGGGCTAGAACATGAATATATTCTAAATTAAAATTAGCAATTATCACTTTAGGAAAATGCACAACTAAAAATGAAATGAATATGTTGAATAAATATATTGAGGAAATAATTTTGGAGAATGGTTAGTGAATAAAAATACAATAGGTGATCCTAGATATGATTATGGATCAGAAAATTAATGTTGATTATCCAGAAATGAAGTTGAAATTTAATGAAAATAATAAGTTAGTGATCTCAACATGGTAGAAAGAACCCTCGTAGTAGAAAGTAAGAGGAGAAAGTTGAAGATAGTTGAACATGAGAATAGTTTTTTTGTTATTAAATAATGTTTTGGATAAAAAGAAAGAATATTTGTTAGAAAAAAAATCTATATTTATAAAAACATAAATTGAGTTAAGAAAGATGTGTAAGACTTCACTAAAATAGTTAATGTAAATGGTGAAACTTCTAAATATGGTGGAAATAATGGTTCATATAAACTATTTTCTTATATTTCTAAACAATCACCATGCATATCTATTTCAACTAAATCTGCTGTAAAAAATGGATATTTTATTAAAAAACTTCTTCCACTAAGAAAGTGTATAATTAATCAAGAAAGAATAACCTTGAGAAACTTTTCCCTTAGTTTGTTAAGAAACAAGAACATATATCAAATCATCCTTATTATAAGAATGAATGTTAAAGAAACAGAAGAAACTACTGGTGTTGTAGAATATTTAGACATAGATCATATTCAAAATAGTATAACATGTCACTACAAGGCGACTGGTATGACTCAAGGGGGACCTATGATGAGTAGATAATAAAAAATGTTTTTTAAAACTTTTGGGGTGCCAAAAAAGAAATTTCATAAGGTGAAGATTATTGAAGCCTAAAAACAGTCAAATGAAAAACTAAAGAATGTTCAATACCTTCAAAAATATGACTAAATTATTAATATTTATTATATAAATAATTTGTATTTAGTTATTTCTCTATATCAAATATACATGGAAATAATGATGGAGGAAGTTAAAAAATATTCTCAAGAAAAATGGAAAAATATTTTTATGCAGATAAACAATTTGACAGAAAGATATCAACCAATATTACATCCAAAATTTGAAAAATTTCTTAGTTATTTTAGTAACATAGACATGTTACAAAATGTTATATGTTTATCTTACCAACCTAGAATGAATGTATAAAAAGGTACTTACAAATTTTGGGTAACAATAATTTTACAAATGTTTATGAAAAGGTGACAGGTTCAATTGAAGATTTTAAAAAAGAGAATAAGTATATTCCAAAATATAAAAAGGTTATAGAAAAATAAGAAAAAACATCCATGGAAAAATTCAAAATGAAGAATATTTCAAATCAACGTGAAGATTCTCAGTCAGAACATCGCTACTAAGGAAAACCAAGGATTCTATTTATTCCCAAAATATTTGATTATTTTTACAAACTTATAGGGAATTAAAGGTCTAATATTTTAAAATACATATGAGTATTGTATAAGATTTATGGTAAATAAAGTTTTCATCATGGAACTTATTCTACAAAGATAATGACTCAACTAACACCCTTGAGGGAATAATTGAAGTTAATGTATGAGTATCATACGTTTGGTAAATGATAATTTATTGAGGTTAAGAAATTAAATATTTTGGTGAATTTTTGTTTTTACACTTTAACTATTAGTTTTTTTTCCACTTATGGTATATATTGTTCTTATCTTATTATATTTAATTATATTTTAATTTACATGTTTATTTTGAACGAATCATGAGAAAATTATTACATGAAACTTGTGTTATGGACAACATTGATCACCTTAATTATACACACATTTTTTTTATAATGGTTTCCCCAATGTATACATAAATATATTTATTTAAATTCTCTTTTTTATGAAACACATTTTATGATAATGATCTCCTATAGAAAATTATCAAGATTCTAAAATGAAGAAACATAATCTTGATTGGCCCCTTTGAATTTGATTATCAATAAGGGGGAGAATAAAAAATGAGTGAAAGAAAATGAAAAAAATAGTTTGGGAGAAATATGATTATACATATTTATTATTAATATGTTTGAAGTTATGAATGGATAACAAAAAAACATAATGGGTGGAATTGTAAGGACCAATTTGTGTTTTTGTTGTATCTGTTTCCAAAAGATTAATATGTTTAAAGTTTGGGAAGACTATGAGAAGAGAAATTTCCTTTATAAAATTATTTAAAGAAATAATATAATAATGTTAGAGTTCATAAATAATTATAATTGGTAAAATGATTTCATAGAAACATTCCAGACATACCATTTCAGATATAATTTTTTGGATAGAGAGTTTTTCAGAAGAACTGAAACTACAAATTATGAGAAGAAAAAATAAGAATATATTGAAGAATTGAAGCTATAAATTATGAGAAGACAAAATATGAAAATATTATTTTTGTTTAAAAAATCTAGAAAAACCATTCCAAACATTAAATATTGAAGAAAGGCTCTATTTAATTAAAGTAAAACTAATATTTATTTATTATTCAATGATAATAAATCATGAAAGTCCCATGATATTAGGTGGAGGCTGTAAAATAGAAGAAGTTGATATTTTACTTCTTGACGAACTATTTCTTCTAATTTTTTTTCCAATGGAGTTGAAGAGAATCTAATTAGAAAATGTATGAAATTTATGGAAGTAAATTGATTAGAAATAGAGATTCATTTCATAGAGTTACAGACACAAGTTTCTATAAATATAGTTCTAGACAAAAGTTTCCATACATATAATATATTTCTAAAAGAAATCCCTATAAAAAATTCTCCATACATAATCTAAGGAATGATCATTCATATTTAGACTAATAAAAAAATTTAGAAAATAGAATTTATTGACTGATATAATGAATATATTTTCATTTATGATGTTTTGAAAATGTGGTTATGGAGTTAATTATTAATGGATATTTATTCCAACAATGTTTGAGTTTTAATTTTTTGTGGAAAATCAATGGAGGAAGACAAAAAAACAAAAAATCAGTATAAATATTCAATGGGAATAATATATTAGATAGATATATGAAAACAACCAATTTATAGTATATTATGAAGTCCAATATATAATGAAATTAAGTAAAAATCAAATAAGAAATTGATAAATTTATTTTTAGATGATGTCCAAAGTACTAGACGATCATGAATTGGATAAAAAATTCTAAATCCATTTATGGAACATAAGTTATAGAAAAGATAATATATCGTGTAGTGATAAGTAACTTTACATTCACCATGTAATTTCATTAGTTATGATAATTCTAAAGTTTCTATTCAATGTTTGTGTAACATTCTTAGACTGACATTCCATATGTGTAAACATTGCTCCATCAAATAGAAAATTCTTAAATAAACTCCATAAAAAATATTTTTCAGATAGAGATAAATTATAGTGACCCAAGATTAACATACATGGATATTAAATCATTTTATAATAATATAAAGAATAATACAAAAATTCATGCCTAAGGACAATAATAGTTTTGTGGCTTTAGAAACTTAGAAGAAAATATTCTAACATGGGGATTATATTTAATGTTTCCAACAATGATCTTCTCATTTATTACTTCTACTGAAATCCATTAATCATAAACTAGTGAAAATAAACATAATAAAGGGATGATCTATGAGGCTTAGTAAGGGTGAAAAGGGAAATATTTATGCATAAAAATGATCTTAAGGGTGTGATCATGTGATCACGATAATAGAAGATCATACCCCACATATCAAAGATCTTAAACATGAATCATCGCATAAATAATGGTAGTTCATAAGACATGAATAATAATGTTTATAAGTCATCATAAATCAATCATAAACCATAATCTCAAGTCATATAAGTGTGGAACCATCAAATATGTAGAAACCTATTTCATGTGTCAAGGATAACTATCGTGAAAATCAACAATGTGGCTCAGGACACATCAATTTCTTATAGTGTATCATGAGACTCCTATTTCCCCTAGTATGTCAGAAGACACATATTTTCCATAGTGGATAAGGATACACTTATTTCCTATTGTGCATCAATCCCATCTATTTATTTCCTATAATTTTCTAATGAGATATAAATCTTTACCCATTGCATTGGAGGGAGATATAGGTCTCATCCATCTCATAATGAAGTCATACATACATGTTCCATAAAACACTCACATTATCATGACCCATAAAAAAGGAAGGGTATTAAAAACATCATATCATAACATAGGAAATTAAATGGGTATCATAAACATTTAATCAATTCATAACCTAAGGAAAATGATTTGGTTTCCTAATTATTTCATCCTATAATAACATGTGAAAGGAAGCGTGTTTCATAATCATTTATCATCATATAACCCGTTGAAGAGGAACATGTTTCATAAAAATCATTCCATCAAAACATAGACCATTGAAAGATATAATATTAATCGTATCCGGGTATCATATATCTAGTAAATAAAAACAGATAACCAATTACCTTCCCCCCATGGTTAGCAAGGTGGTATGAGTGGTTTGAGGTTTAGGGCATGGTCAGAAGGTCAAGTCCCCGGTCTTGCGGATTTACTTGTATTTTCATTGTAGTGTATGTGATATGTCATTGAAAATTGTACATAAATATAATTATAATTGAGTATTTGGCCTTATATGGATACCGATTTTGAAATATCACTTAGAAAATAAGTTTTATTTTTAAATTAATATTTAAAACTTATAACATTTTTAAAATCCTTTTCCTTGAATCTACTTTAAAAAAATATAAAGGAATCATGAATAATCCATGAAAACATTTATTGAAGAGAATATATTTTATGCATTGAAAATCAATTTTTAAAACATATAGCATTTTGAAAACCATTTCCTTTAAAATATATTTTAAACCATATAAAGAATATTGAAAACATTTTAAAAACATTTTTCCTTGAACTATTATAAAAGTTTATTGAGAAAATTTTCAAAAACATTTTCAGTGAAAATATATTGAAAACATATAAATGAATAATTGAGATCATTGAAATATTTTTCTTTGAAAAAAAAATTTAAAACATAAAAATTATTATTTGAAAATTATTTAAAACAATTTTCAAACATAAAATATTTTTTGAAAAACCATTATATTTTATAACCACATTAAAATAATACAAAATTCCTAATTATTTGGAAACAAAATTTATTTTTTAGAAAATAAAATTGTAAACTTACAATGGAATGATAAAGGTTATGATGGTCATGATGATGTTTAAGTATGTACATTTTGTACATTCCTTTTGCACCTTTTTTTGAAATGCGTCTTAATAAAAAATACAAGATGATTCCTTTTGAAGATATTTTTTAAAAAGGTAATACATGGATAAAAATTTCCTCTATACACCATAGGAAAATAGTAATCATTTTTTAAAACATTTTAAGAAAACACAGTTTTGAACGAATATATATTTCTAACTGAATGGAGAAATAAACTCATATTTTCATAAAACATTATTCATAATTATATTATGCACCAAAGAGTGGGAAAATGGTAAAATTACTTGGATATAACATTGATAACCAATGTTTAACAAAATTCACGAGAGTTATATGGAGATGGATAATAAGATTCCATCAATGGATGTATAATAACAAACAATCTTGATAAATGATGAGATTGATGAATAATAATAAAGTGGAAAATCATGAATCTTATCCTAAAAATAATGAGATTTATGATATTACATTTCAATTTAAGTATATACAACTCATTGAAAAATATAGGTTCATATCATGGAATGTGTCTCAAAGAAGGCCAATTGAGACAAAATTATTTTACTGCTTTGGTCACTTTTCAAAACTAAAACCCATCAAAGAATGATTATAGAATGGATATGTAAATACCCATTAATTTACTCATAATAAAATATATAATAAATCAATGGTAATTATACTCACCACATATAATAAATAGGAGGAGAACATGGCATGTGTCTCGAGGAAAATAAACGTGAGATGAGAAACCTCTTACTTTATGTCTTGAAATTCTTCATACACGTTGAAACATATTGTACAATAAAAATAAGTATGTTAAAAATATGACACAGAAAAATATTATTATATATAATATCATATATTAATTTTTTATGACTTTATATTACTCTTTCATTCACACCTCCATGTTAATGTTACATTTTGGGTAATATATGCTTTGTTTTTTGTATATGTTTTAGCTATCTATTATTGATCCCTTTACTTAGATAATTATTAAATTATTTAAAAAAATTAGAACATAATATAAATATCATATATATTCAGTATATATTTATTTATAATAATATAAAAAATATTAAAATATGAAATAGAATACACCATTCATGGATAAGGTAGGTCTTACGTAACCATGAATGTTGTTCGTGTTTTATTGTTGTATTGAAAGAAAGAATGTAAACGATATATATATATATATATATATATAATTATTGTATAATTATTATTTCATGTATATCCTATATTTTTAGTAAACCCATTCTTAATATATTTAATGTAATGTGTGAACGGATCACATTACTTCAAGGAGGTGGTATTCCACAAATCCACCTACGAATTTATTATATTTACACAAATTCAACTGAATGGAGATATGTTTTATATAAAAATTACTTCAAAAAAGCATCCTAAATTTCCAATATATAATATAATAATATATTTTCCATTGTAAATTCAAACCATTATAGGTGGTAAAGGCAAAATGAGCAGCATCATTTCGTGAGGTGGTAGTTCACTGTACACAAGAACGGTATGTTAGTTACAAATTAGATGAAAGTGTGTATATGTATAGGTAAAAACATTACAATAAACAAATTTAAATATATTAAGGATATTGTTTTTATTATATAATCATGTAATAAGAATAATTGAGTTGGTGTTGAATGAAAATAAAACAAAGGAGCTTGAGGAAGGATGTTACCTCTTCTCTGGGTAACTCCTTTTGGTTTGTACCAAAGAGTTTAATAGGTTAGATTTTTATCCAAAGGGAGGATTATAAAATAAAGGGAGGGATTTTTAAAACTAATTTTTTATACCATGGTCTACCCAATGTTATTTAGAAGTGTGAATTAGTGGGATGGGTTGGTTATTTTTTATAGTGGATGATAATTGAAATTCATATAAAGTTATCAAAATGGAATTCCAGCCGCGATTTTCCCATGTCAAGTGGATAAAATGGGTAAAAATTAGATAAAAAGAAGAATAGGGTAGAAATATAACTATTAAATGGATTTTTTACATGTTTCTAGTCCATTTTTTGCCTTAATTTTAAGGTTCATTCCATTTCAAGTTAATTGTTTAATCAATTATTCTAATTAATTTTAATCAATTTCAGTAATATTTTTGGTAACAATATAATATGATGATATTAGATACTATAAATTATTATGATTAAATATATGGAATCTATTTTTCCAAAATCCAATCACATATATGGATGAAATTAATTTAAAAATAATCATGCATACGAGATGACAATGTAGGGTTTTAATGTAAAAAAGGATCAAAAGTTTGCTAGGTTTTTTATATCCAATTTCTAAGTGAAATTGATTCAAATGAAATAAATTGGATTAATTGATATAAAATATATCTAATTAAAAACTAAAACCAATAAAAATATAATTTTACATTATAAATAATATAGTTGAAAAAGTATTTTTGAATTAAAATTTTGTGTTTTCACTATTCATTAAAAATTGTAATTTCTTAGAAAAATACCAAAAAATCACCCAAACTAAATTTTTATATTCCCATTCATAAAATTAATTTATTATTTCAAATATAATTTATAAATATTTTTAGAAAACAGATTTGAAATGGTTTCTCTTTTAAAAGGATGTAAAATTACCATTTAGAAAAATATATTTTTTTATTCATAAAATTGGATTTATTATTATCTTATACATATCAAATATACTGGATGGGTATTGATATTGTTTATTGAATATATAATATATAAATTTTATTTAAATAATTAATCAAAAGTTTCTTGTCTAATTTAATGACATAAAATTGTGTTTATACATACAAAAATAGTTTTCTTAGAAAAGTGATTTCTTTAGTTTCAAATCTTTTTTAAATTCACTTATACAAATTGATAAACAATTGATTAATTTTATATCCATATTTAATTTATATTTTCAAAATTTAGTAAATTTGATAAGTAAATTCCTTTCCAATAGCATGTTAGTAGCTATAATAATATTTCAATAATCAAGTCAACAAAATATTGTACTTCAATAAAACAACATCTTGTGTGTAATGAATGATGTAAAAGGGACTCGTTATTATGTGTACAATAATACAATCATAGTGTTTCTTTAACAAAGGCTAATCTATGTGTTGCGTTTGGCACATGATTAACTTGGTGTTGCATTTACTGCAATCAAAACTTAGTTATTTTATAAATAAAAATATATTCAATGTTGTGTGATGTGACAAATATCAAAAAGGTTAAATTCATTTGAAAAATAATAATTCAAAAAATATTAGGGTATTACATAATTTTATAAATTTCAATGTTCTGGAGAATTTAGGAAGGTTTGAAAGGACTCCAGAATACTTCAGAAGAGTTAGAATGGAATTAAAATGTGTGAAGAATTAGGAATTGTAAATTTGAGTGAGCATAAAAACATTTTAGTTTATTGCCTTTTAAATATAGATTACACAAATATAAATGGTTCAAAGTATATTATAATTATCACTTCTCATGCATGAAGAATGCCGACACTCTGTTGATTTAGTGATTGGATGAGTTTCCAAAAAATAGGTTGAAGTTGAGAAGATAGTGCAAAGTTCCATTAAACAAAGGAAATTCTATTAGAGCTCTATTTTAAGGGATTCCATTGGAAGAAGAAAGTGATAGATTCCAATTGAGTTCATACTCAATTGAAGTATAGAGTGCACAAGGTCAAAATTTCTTCATCGAGAAAAGATTCATCAGATCATGCCATCAGATGAAGTAACTATAAATGCATCAAATTCGACTGAATTGTAGTAATGAGGATTGGTCGAAGGAAAAATAGATCTAGCAATCGGATAAAGAAAAATTGGGTGAAGCCATTAGAAAGAGGAAAATTGTAAGTAGCCATTGGTTTTATATTTTCTGAAGGATTGTTTAGTGAAATTTGAGAAAACTCAGATTGATCATATATTTTTCTACCTCATATTAAGAGAATCTATTGATACCAATAGACTCTTAAGAGGTGTTTTGAAGATCGTGAAGGTTCGAAATAGGTAATGTTGATCCCTCATACTTTTAGGGGAAGTGATGAAATATCTAATGTGGATCAAAAAAAGAAGGACGAAGAATCTTGTAGTTGGGGTGTAGACCTAGTTCTTGAAATAGGTTGTTTACTATGGTGTGTCACTAGTTGTGAATGAAGAGGATACAAAAAGGATAGTTGGGGGTATAACTATCTATAGCATGAATGTAGACTACTGGGGATGTAGTACTATATATTTCTTGTGCCTTTGTATTCCTATATGAATGTTAGTAAAATAATCCGTGTTGGTGGGGATATACAACATGGAAAGAAGTAGGTCTTTGTACCAAAACTTTTAAATATCTTTGGATGCTCTCTATTTATATTTGAAACATACAAAGAGTGAGGTTGATATTTATATTTTTGTGGGTCATAACTATAAGAGGTTTTCAGAGAAGAAAAAGGATTCCTTAAGAAGTTATTAAGATTACATACAAAAAGAAAAAGTGATCATGCATTATCCTCTTCCCATCATAGTGATCTTGATCGAAGAGAACTTCACAAACTAACTAAACAAGTAAAAATATAAAATAATTAAAAGTAACTAAAAATTAAATAAAAAAATAAATATCTGAATTAAAAATAAATAATTAAAATATATTTAAATGATGCTTCACAAATGCTACACTCTTTTAAAGTCACCAAAAGATGTACATAATAGAGAAAAAAACCATGCTAAACTTAGTCAGGGATGGGATGGTCTTTAGAGTGAGGTAACCCAAAATTGAGTGAAAGGAGTGGGGTGAATTTTAAAGAGGGTGGGGAAAACAAAATTACTGCACCAAAATAAATTCTATTTTTGAAGTAAAAAATGTTTTCAACCCAAATGTCATTCACATCAAAAAGGGGAAAGACATTTTTGTGGTAATTCGTTTTTCACTCTAGTCATGTCATCGGTATGAGGTAAATGTTTTACAATCCACCATGCCTTTTGGATAAATTTAAAAGGAATTAAGTTGGTCGAATCCTTTATTTTTGAAAGTAAAATAATAACCTATGTTCATTTTATTATTATTTTTCAAAAAACTTATTTAAAAAAATGTTCTTCCCCTTGAAATATGCAAATGGTAATAAAACATAACTGTAAATGGATTTCGATCATCACTCGGGCTCTTGTTTATGTGTGGAGGTGAGAATGAGAACCAATTATTCCTAATGGATCTCATGTTTTGTGATAATGGATGGTATAATCTTAACGAGCCTATATTGGTGTTGATCTGGTATGAGGATCCCACAATGGTGATGATGCCAAGACGACATCAATCTTGTATTGTGAGGAGTCCTCAACATCCCATCTAAATTTTTAATCCGGGATTCATTTTCAATTTTCCATCATTAAAATAATAATATTTTAATAACAATAATACATAAAAAATATAATTTAGTAATCAAAAATTAATAATTAGTAACATAATTAATTAATAATAATAATATGTAATTAATAATGATTATCTATATAATTAATCATAACTAATAAATAATAATTAGATATAAATAACATTCGTTAATGAATAATTAGTAATAAATCAAAATAAATAAAAAATTAAATTTATAAGATATTGGGAGAGTAATTGTAATTAAAAACACACCCCCACACCCACAAACAAGTCATTTCTCCTGGAAGTGACAATCCATTTACCTAGCCCTACATAAACATGTATATATTGATAATATCAGGTGTACAATGCACACCTCTTGTATGCCCCAAGTATCCTATGTGCCTAATGAAACAGGCTCAAAATACTCTTAGAATAAAGTCACAAAGGTACCTTCTTACGCTAGTATATCGGTCCTAGCCCACCGATGGTGCACTTGCACCACACGTCCCCAATAGATGAGTAGGTGCTGCTTATACTATCACCGCCCATGAACTCTCCCACCATCGAACTCTCTCGCAATCGAGTGGAGATCACCAAATTTTTCTTCTGCATCAAGCAGGGCATAATGTAGATCACATCTCCAACCCCAGAAATCCACCCCAAGAACAAACACACCACGTCCACATAATTTACTGCCCATGACACATCGCACTAGAAAATTCCCCCAAAAGGGAGACTTCTATAGTTAAACCCCTTCATAGATATAGAATTACGGGGTTCTGTTCCACTCAACCCAGACAATAAGTACATAATTAATTAATAATTAGTAAGAATTGCTAATAATTACTAATAAAAAAATTACTAACTAGTAACAATTAATAATAATTATTAACAGCTAATATCTAATAGAAATTAAAAATATTAATTCCTGATTATTAATTATAAATAATAATTAATATTAATTAATAAAAAATAATAATATGTTATAATAATTCATAATAATTGATTAGAAAATAGAAATAATTTATAATTAAAAATATTTAAATAATAATTAATAATATGTAATGAATAATTATTACATATTATATTTATTATTAATAGTTATTATTTAATAATAATTAATTATTATATAATTATTAGTAATTATTATTTAATCATTATTAATTTTTACATATTATAATTAATTTTTAATTAATTTATTAATTACTAATTATCAATAATTATAATTAACTATCAATTAGTAATTATTAGTTTTAAAGTAATTATTATTACCAATTATTAATTTAAAATTATTATTAATTATTAATTACTATTAATTATTGATAAACAATTTTACTACTAATTGTTAATTATATAAAAAAATCAAATTATTCATTATCATGTATTATTAATTATATTAATTATATTTTTAATTTTAATAATTATTAAAAATATTATTAATTATTATTAATTATCATTTTTCATAATAATTAACAATTTTATCAGTTGTATTATTAATTATATTATTTATACTATTAATTATTATTATATTAATGATATTTGTTTTGAATAAGTTTTATATTTAATTATATGTTATTATATATGTATTACAATTATTATTATATTATAATTAATATATTTTTATTAGCAGATTGTTAAAAAAGTGGAATTGAATCCCATATGAATCATTTATAAGGAATGTCAAAGTCCCTTCTGTTAAAAAAGGGTGTCATGGTTGAGGTTTTTATTTATATTTTCGAAGTACATAAATGCTTGTAATTCAGAATATTACATATAACTTTAAAAAGACTTTTTTAAAATTATTTTATATAAAAAGAAAAAATAGTACAGAAGTTAAGAAAAAATAGATTTGGAATACTATTTTAAATTTTTTAATATATATATAATGAATATTAAGTAAAAATAATATAAAACAATCGGCTAGAGGGCATCAAATAAATTAATGTGCACCTCTTAAATAGGCATGCATTAATTCATTTGATTCTCAATGATCCTAGATTAAAAAAACTAACCTAGAAAATATTTAAAATAATTTAGATAAACCCATTTTAAAACATTTATCCTGGGGTTTAGTTAGCCATTGTTTTGGAGAAGGAGAATATTGACTCGCCATAATAAAACATTTATTTTTTCAACTCAACCATTTTGATTGAGTGTTTTTCCAATAAAAAATAAAAAATTTAATTTTTATGTAAATTCATATTTGTATTATTTACCTATATGATATCGGTAGATAATGTGTATATATGTAATAACATATATATTTCAAATATATATATAGCATTTTGAAATATCTTTAAACTATATATAATATAAAATTCATTGTATTATAAATATACTTATGTATAGGTGATGTATTTTTTATTATGGTGTGGAACAAAGATTTGTATTTTTTTATTTCAAACCAATCTAGGGTGTCATCACACCCAACACCCGACCTGACCCATGGTATGGCCCGAAGGTCATTCCTGATCCTCACAGGTTGGAAAATGGTGCTTATGTATCAAAAATACACCATTGGGAAGGATTTTAACCATGATGAACAACAATAAATAATCATTAAATTGAAACATCACACAAAGATCAATATCCAAGATCAAAATAGATACAACAATTTAAATATAAACATTTTACATCTTTAACCAAAAACAAAATAATCATTCTTCCAAAATAGTGGGGGTACCAACTACACAACTCAACCTTCATCCATCAAGTGGGAAAAACCCCCAAGACACCTCCACAAACACATATATGTGAGGAATACTAACAACTAAATCCACCATCACCACTACGATGCATCTTTCCTTTTCCTGGGTCAAACATAAAAAGATTTACATACACCCAAGGGTGTATGTTGGATGTAAACCAAATCCTAGTAGGATTCCACTCAAAAGGATACTTCTATTCCATAAAATTATAACATAAATAAACATTCATATTTCATGAAAAGAAGCTAGAAACATCTTTAAGGAAAACATTTTAAGGAAAATAATTTCATAAGAATCATTCTTTGAAAAGAAATTAAACTATGATCAACCATATGATGAAGGTAAGCACAAAATCACAAGATAAGGAGAGATATATATATATCACCACATCACAAGAAATCCATATAGGAACTATCACTAATGGGACCCTAAGAACCTCATATCTTGATGATTCATGGTATAACAATTATAAACCACAACATTCTTATATATGAGATATGTGGGAGGAATCCATACCAAGGACTAGTGGTCCAAAATCATCATCACTATTTTGTTAAAGTGGTATTTTCAATCATTATAGAAGAAACTAGGACTTGGCCCTGCAGATCCAACAAGCATACTAGTCCTATTCTACCCACTAGGACACCTAATATTATATTTTCTCTCAATTTAGAACTTCACAGGTCACATAGGTCACCACTTTAATGTACGTTCATCAAGAATCATGAATTCCCATTATAACCGATCATTTTTCATAGGAAAAAAATCTTTCAATCCATACACACACTAAAATAATTTTTAAATAAAATTCACACCACTTACACAATTTGGGGAACATAGTTAAGAAGCATAAAAAATAAGCACACATTAATCACAATCAAATTCTATTATGAAACCATTTTCCAAGACATACGCACCTCAAAACCATTATAAAACCCTTTTTTCGCCTTTCACACAATCCATAGAACAATTTCAAGATGAACAATATTCATATCAAACTCATCTAATAATACTAAAACATGGAATAACCTACCTCAAACCAAAAAACTCCAGAAACCGGTGGATAACCACAACTCCACCACAAGAGGACCCTAAAAAGGCATGATTAAACCACAAACATCAATGTTTTAACCAAAATCTAAATATTGAACCCTTATTAGGTCAACCAACCATATGGAAGAATGAGAACCAATGAAATAGAAAACAAGGATCCTTGAATAAGGATACTATTCAGAGAAGAGAAACTTTCATGATGAATCTTGAAAATCCAAAGAAAAATCATCCAAAATATTAAAGTTCAAGGGGGGGGGGGAGAGGTAGAATATGAGGCACCTATGGATTGAAATCCTATGTTTGGGAAGCAATGGGTGGAATTATGGTTAAATTGAGGGAGGGTAGAAAGCTAAATATCCAATTTTTTGTGACACCAACCTGCTACATAGTTAGCCTGCACGGTTTTCCAAATAGTATGGAAATCGTGTTGTCTCCTCTATCCTAGAGGAAACCATCCACATGGTTTTCTAATGGAGGACACATGCTTATGTGTTCTATATAGTGAAACTATACAGGGTGTATATTTTCTCTAGGGCTGGCGCATAGTTTCCCCAAAATGAGCTCCAACCATGGACCACATACATTTGGGGGCCAAAAACTATGTTTTCACTAAAATATCTTGGAGAAAACCAAATGATAAAAACAAGAAAATAAATAAATAAAGGAATAACTAAAAATAAAATCCTGAATGTGAAAATTCTCCCCACAATGAAAAAATTCAACCCTCAAAAATTCATTCTAATGTCTAATCAGAGAACAAAAAATGGATACTTCTCGTCATCCCGAGACTTTCACTCCCGCATCTCATGCTTATCATTACTGTGCTGCCAAATGACCCAATACAATGTTATAGAATTTCCATAAATGGATTTCTGTTTTGAATCCTTAATCCGTACCGGTTGCTCAAAGACACCCAAATCTGGTTCCTATTCCCACTCTTACTAGTTGAAAACATAATACTGGTCCGAAATATACTTCGCTAATTGATATACATAGAACAGGTCATTAATTGATGTCATCTGAGAAGGAAACTCAGATCTGTATTCCACCTTATAAACATTCTGGTTAATCTAAAAAGGCTCATCATACCTTGGAATTAGCTTCCCTTTCTTACCCAAACGATGATAACCCAAGTGGGGATCCACCACCAGAAACACCTGATCACCCATAGATAATTCCTTGTCTTTACTCTTCTGATCGGCGTAAGACTTATGGTATCTATGAGCTGTCAAAAAGCACTTCTTAATCAACTGAACCTTGTCAAACATATTTTTCACCATTCTATGTCCCATCAATGAGGTTTCACCCACCTTCTCCTTACAAAAGGATACCGTCATGACCAACTATAAGGCATCTCAAAGGGATACATTTGAATATGGGGTAGTAACTATTATTATTTGAAAATTCATACAAATTGAAAAGGATATCTAATGTAACTATGAAATATATCCCACATTACCAAAACATTTCATCAAATATATGATTTTATTTCTCCATATGACCATCCGTTTGAAGAAGGTATGTGGTACTCAACATGATCTGAGACCTCATTGCCTTCTGAAGGCCTTCCCAAAAACATGATGTAAAATCCGAGTCCCCTATCTGAAATAATAGTCAAAGACACACCATGAAGACTCACTATTTCTTTAATATATAACTGAGTCTACTCATCCACCTTGTCTAAATCAATGATTTGAATGAAATGAGTGGATTTTTCCAGATGGTCAATCCACACCCATATATAATTCCTTCTCTAGGGATTATGAGGCAAGCTAATAAGGAAGTCCATAGTGACCTCATCCCACTTTTTGGTAGGGATGGGTATGGTCTAGA
Source organism: Viscum album (assembly GCA_963277665.1). Classification (NCBI taxonomy): domain Eukaryota; kingdom Viridiplantae; phylum Streptophyta; class Magnoliopsida; order Santalales; family Viscaceae; genus Viscum; species Viscum album. Next base: position 1,044,647,188 of record OY728166.1, read on the forward strand.
GAAAACTAGTGGGTATCTGGTGTTATTATTTAACATCTCGACAAAAATAAAACTAGGATTCAAAGTCTGCTATATCATGTATCATTCCCCACCACCAGAATCAATGACACACATAATAAAACATCCTGGTGGATCCAGGGTGAAAGGCCTAATCAGACTTGTGGATATCCTGCATAACAACATTCTGCAACAACAATGACATCACAAAAAAACATTTAAAGCACATAACTCCCTTAGGATTCAATGAACATTCATGAAGCACCTTGACACCATTTTGGAACTACATAGAATACTATAAAAACTCATCACTTGAATTCTCTTACTGAATCAACTCCATAAATGAATGTTTCAGCTAAAAACTAGCCAATAACAAACCTAAAATATGCTCGTTGGTTTTCAAATTCATCTGTAAAAAGTCCAATAAAAGACCACTCATCACTTGATTCTTTCAATGATTTCACTAACACTTTCTTTCTCAAGGTGTCTACAACCACGTTATCTTAGTCTGGGTTGTAGACGATATCAAAATAAAAAACCAGAATGTATTTTACAAAACAATTCTACCTTAGGTTCGTATTTTCCTATGATAATATGTAGTCCAAGATCTTATGATCCTAGTGGACCAGAATCCTCTCCCTAAAGAGATAATGACGCCATTTCATCAAGGAATTCATCACCGATGCTAAATCCAAGTCATGGGTTGGGTAATTCTTTTCTTGTGGGTAGAAGTTGGTCAGCACCATACTGCACCACATAGTCATCCTGTATCATCACAAAATGTAGACCCATACCTGAAGCATCACATTAGATCATGTACTATAAGATCCTTACATTTCAACATTTATCTCAGGTTGAAATTCAGGTATTTTTTTTGTTATATTTAAGTAAATTTGTTTGGAGTTAGGACTTGGGGTGTATTTTGGTGGAGTGTTAAGAATATTTTGAGAGAAGTGGACTGTTCAAGGTTGGAACATTGTTAGATTAAATTGTGCACCCAATTGAGCTAACATTGTGACCCTAGATAGTGAGGGCTGCATGGTTGGTACATTGTTTGTTAAACCTTGTGCTCCTTCAAAGAAAAATTGTGCCCACTATTTTATTTCACCTGAGAATTAATTTTAAAATCCCTTGAATGTATGATGCACCCTCATTTCAACCTTGGATATAGACAAAATTTATTTGGTGATTCATGGGATTTCTAGTGGGGTTTCGAGTCCATCTAAACTTTGTTCTTCATGATTCAAAGCCCGAATGGAAGATCCACTCTTCTCTCATTAAGTGGATCTCACCCTGATCCTTACTCCTTATATTCTTCCTTCATATCTCGGTCTTCTGGCGGATTTTATTCTCTATTTCGTTAAATCATATCATAAATTATGAGTTCTAGATCTAGGATTTTACATCTAAATCTATATTGATTAGAGATTGGTATCTATGATCATGGATTATGGATTAGATCTAGTTCTCAAATCTATATCATCATGCTGCTCCAATTTTTGGATTTTATATTAAGAGAACATATGTCAATGAGTCAAGGTGGGTGTTCTAATTTACTATTCCTTTAGTCATGATTTTTTCTTATATATTCAACATATAGGGTTGGTAGTTTTTTTAGCAATTGAGACCCCAGATTTAATTAATTAATATTTTTAATTAATTAATTAAGAATGTTGTTAAATTGGGAGATTTAGGGATTGTTGTATATGAAAATTAATTATGAGAATTAATTATGATGGGTTTGAGATATATTAGTTATTTAATTTGAATGATATATAAGGATAATTAATTGGTGAATTAATTATCAATGTAAATAATTAAGAGCTTGGGATAATTAAATGTTAAGTTAATTTTCAAGTTGTCTTTTTTAGAATACATAATTGGTTAATTAAATATTGAATGTTGATATTTTGTATTTGTAATTGATTGTAGAATTATTTAAAAAAAATTGATGTTGTTAAGTAGTTGTTGAGATAATTAACATAATTGATTAATAAATTTATGAATTAATTAATGAAGGAAATTTTAGTTACTTGACCTGACGTTCTCTGCCAATGGGATTTTGGTTGTAAGATATGGCATTCTGCACTAATAATAGAAATAAATGAATGAGAATTTGGGTTTTGTTGTGGAATTTTACACTGATGGGATGTGATAGTGCTAGACATGGAATTCAACACTCACGATAGATCTATATATATTATTGAGAACTGGGGTGTCAGGCATGGAGTTATACACCAATGATAACTAATAAGAAATTTTGTTTTATGTGTTAGACACGACATTCTACACTGATGAGATTTTAGTTGTTATACATGACTTTTTTCACCAATTGGATTTGGAGTGTTAGGATTGGCATTACACACTAAGGATAAATATGAATAAAAATTGTGAATTAAATGTGTGATACAATTCTAATGTGATATACTATGTGGTTTATAAATATTAATTGATAATGTGATAACTATTAAATTATGTATTTTAATTATTCTCTCTGTAAAATTGCATACACGTTTGTTACTGGATTTATTGTAGACATCATTGGTGGTGTCCTACTAAGTCTTAATCACACCCTATTTGGGTAGCCAGATTGGTACTCAAATATACATTCTGATAGCAAGACATGTTAAGGGAAAATACCCTTGGTTAGATTACTGATTGGGGATGGATCTTGGAGGAGGGAACAAGTTGTGGTTTGGGACCTTCTTGGGATTCATTCATATATTTACTTTCACTTTCATTTCAGACACTTTGACACTTATTTTTACATGGTATGTTTTCTAATTTATTTGAGTATTGTATTTTATTTTTTGGTAATCTTGTGACAGTAGTATGGTTCTAGTAATATATGATTCTACATTTTCTTTATTTATATATACTTGTGTTAAAATCTGTTAAAAGAGAATATAGTCTCCCCATCATGACTTACCCGACCCTCGTAGCTAGTCAGCAGCCTCTAGCATATGGAGAGGCACACATGAGGTCACATACGAAATGGCTTGGGGTGCCGTTTCATGACACCTGGGCTGGGATGCTACAAAGTGGTATCAAATTAGTTTTATTTGTTCTTCTTTTTTATTACTATTTGAGTAATGATATATAAGAGACTAGGAAGTGATAGGGGCTTGGTAATGAGATCATGCATGAGAGTTGAAAACCTGAGTATGGGGGTGACCCAAAGTACTTTGGGTGGGATTATTGTTATTATTGGTTCCCGTTATAGTTGAATATTATTTCACCTTGCGTGATGCACATATTCTATAGTGCGATAATTGTTGTTCAGATTTATTAAAATTGAATCGTGGTCTCGAATGACATGATTTTTGAGTTTGGATGCATCATTTTGAGAACTCGGGAATATTTTTACGGCATGCATTATTTTAGGCACATATGGGAAAAATAGTTTTGTGTATATGTTTGAGCTTAGACTATTTTTTCTTACTATTGAAATTGAATTGAAAATAGTTCCTAATATGAATTATAGAATTTTAAAATGGTGAAAATAATATTAAGTGACTGTCTAAATTTGAAATCTAATTAATGTGAATGTGATTTTCCTTTTTAACTAGACATATGTGTATGGTGGTTTAGGTATTAATGGAACCTAGGTTTTGATAACTTTGAGAGAGATGGGGAAAATATTTTAAGGGATTTTTGGGGTGTTTCCTATAATTTAAATGTGATAATTTGTGTTTTGAATCCCAAGATGTGTGTTTGGAATTGTAGAGAATTGCCTCTATGAAGTTTCTTGTTGAGAGGATGACCATATGACATGGCTATGGATGATCCTCCAGTGGCAGAACCAGAGTCTCCGATAGTGTCAGGGGGAAGAAGTAGGAGACAAGTTAAAAGAAAACATCACACATTTGATGAAGTTGATGGAAAGTGACCCAAGGAGGATTGTGAAAATCAAGTCTGGCCTGATGAGGAAGTTTCAGTTGTAGCACCCTATGACTTTCACTAGAGAGGGTGGACCTGATTGAGCTGAGTTTTAGATAGAATATATCTAGAATATACTTGAACACTTTGATACTCATATTTTCTAGCGACTCAAGATTGTATCATACTTGTTTCATGGTTAAAAATAATGTTGGTGGGACTTCCAGGTGCAGAATGGTCGAGATGATGGTATATAATGGAAGGATGTTCAAGATAATTTCATTAAACACTTCTACATACAGACACTAAGAATGGAAAGAGAAACTGAGTTCATGTGGTTGACTTAGTGTAATCTATCAATGATGGACTATGCTGGATTCTTTATAGAATTATATTATTTTTCTCCATCATTTGATGCATATTAGGATATTTCACCCTGATGGTTTCTGGATGGACAAAAATGTGATATTAAGTCTTAGGTGAATATTTTAATGTTGAATAAGATTATGGAAGTGGTAAATCAGGATATCATTTCCATAGGGAGCATGATGGAGGCTTAAAGTGGTAGAAAAGATATTCCTATGGTGTGGTTAGGTTGTATTACATTCAAGAGCATGAAGTGACATTATGAGAATGTTATCTAGAGAAGTGGGAAGCAGAGTGGCCAGTCAGGGTTATCAATTACATATGAACATACACATGTTCTTTTCTACCAGTGTTGTAGGCCAAGACACTTTTGGAAAAAAATTCCTAACCTCCAGTAGATTTTTATGCCTGAGGAATTATGGAACATTTATAGAGGTTCTATAGGAACCTGAGGATGTCTGGTCATGATGGAGGATCTATATAAAACCAGAGTTTGGTAAAGGGGTCTTTTTCACCATTTGAGTCTGGAAGTTTGGGTTCTACTAGACATTGTTATATAGGAAGTGGATGTGGTGCTTCTAGGAAAGAGTACCTATATCTGTAGATAATTGCAACTCAGGTATGTCAGACAACATCATAGGGAAGAGGGTAGTCATAATTACATGCGATGTATCCTACACTTGTGGATAGTAAGGATGGGCCATTGATAGTGATAATTACTATTCTTGTAGCTTATACATTAGATAGTTCCTTATTTGATATTGGTAACTCATATTCCTTTATATCTTCTAATCATGTTAATGGTGTGAGATCGATGGTGGAGTTTGGGTGTAGGGTTATGATGATAGATACACTATTGGGAGTACTGTCTAGAGGCATTTATATGTTCACAAGATGTTCTCTTGAGATTGGGGAGTACTATTTTCAATGTGATCTTTATATCCTCGACATGACAGGCTTTGACCTAATTATGGGTATGGACTAGATAATCATATGTTGAGCCCACATAGATTATTACCGAATGAGAGTTATTTTTATGTCTCTTAAGAAAACCATTACATTCACTGGGGAGAGTTAGATATCCAAGAAAGATAAGTAAGGCCTATTACTTAGTAATTGTGAGAGCTCATATCCAATGTTTCTATTATTTTACAAGACGAAGAAAGTGTTAGGGAAGATTTCCTTCCACAAGTAGTAGAAATATTATTGGTTGTCTTTCCTGTAGACTTCTCATGGATGCCACCTGAGAGAGATGTGGAATTCAGTATTGATTTCATATCGAGGGATGAGCCAGTTTCTATTCCACCATATATAATGTCACATACTGAGATACAAGAGATGAATGATTAGATAGTGGACTTGAAGGATATAGGATTTTTCCAACCAAGTACATCGCCTAAGGGATAACCAGTATTGTTTTCAAAGAAAGATGATGGGAGTTTTCCTTGGGGTGTTGATTACTATAAGTTAAATAAGATGTCTATGAAGAACTGATATCATATTCTGTGTATCGATGATCTTATTGACCATTTAAAGGGGGAATGTGTGTTATTAAATATTGACTTGAGATTAGGGTATTGTATTTTTTTAGTTTGGACATCTGATATATCGAGGATAGATTTCCAGATTATGTATAGACTTTATGATTTTTTCATAATTCTTCTCGGATTGAAGAATGCACCAGTAGTGTTTATGGCCATGATGAACATGATCTTCCATTAATATCTGGATCAGTTTAAGGATGTTTTTGTGGATGATATCTTGGTGTACTCTTAGGCTCATGACAATCATGAACAACATCTTGAAATTGTCTTGAGTACACTGAGAGAGAACCCATTATATTCCATGTTAGCTATGTTTCCATTTTGGATTGACTGGGTACCCTTATTAGGGAACATCATCTCGTAGGAAGGCGTGTAAGTGGACCTAGAGAATGTTCAAATAGTGGATTCTTGGGAGTATCCCAATATTATTATCGATAGAAGAATATTTTTGTGATTATTTGGATATTAAAGTAGGTTTATCCATGAAATTTCCGGATTGGAAATGATTCTTTTGGGCTTGAAAAAGAAGGTAAAATTTTTATTAGATGGAAGATTGAGAGAATGGTTTCCATGATAAGGAGAAGTGTTTGATATTGATACTAATTTGTTCCTTCCTGAGTCAGGTGAGGAGTAGAAAATGTATTGTGACACATCTAGGATTGGACATAGAGATTTTCGGATGCATGAAGATCAAGTTGTGGGGTATAGGTCTCAGTAGTTGAGGCCTCATGAATGAAATTTCGCTACAAATGACCTCAAGAACGAAATAGTTGTATATTCTTTGATGTGTTGGAAGAGCTATCTATTGGGTGAAATGTTTATATTTTACACTGACCACAATATCTTGAATTATATATTCACATAAAGAGATTTTAATCTTTGTTAGTAGATATGGGTTAAATATATGCATTTTGTTGACGTTGAACTGACATTTACACTCGGGAAGGGAAATAGTGTGTTTGATTCCTTGAGTAAGATATATGAGACATAGATGGTTCAGGGGATTTGTACTAATTGGGAGATGATGACTTTTCTTACATAAATTCATGTTGATGTTCTGGAAAGTTAGAGAAAGATGACTCTGGTTTTATTTTTAGTGGAGTCTACACTTATGATATTAATCAGGGACATACATTATGAAGATCAAGAGTGCTTATCCTTGAGGAAAAGAATTCAAGGTAGTGAGAAACATTTGGATTGATTGATAGATGAGTATGAGATCATCTATGTGAATGATACAGTTTTTGTACATATGATCATGTTTGAGGATTTCATGTGTAAATTTCATGCCTTAATTTGGGTAGTACATCTAGGTGTGACAAAAATGTATCATGAACGTTTAAGACAATTTTGGTGGCTAGGTATGAGAAAGGAGATAACTGAGTTCATGGAACGATGCTACACCTATCAGTAGGCGAAGGTAGAGCGTAAAATACCTAGAGGATTACTAAAACCATTATCTATTCCTAAGTGTAAGTGGGCTTCTATAACTATGGACTTTGTGGTAGATCATTTGAAGATTCTTTAGAAGAATGATGCTATCTAGGTTTTTGTGGGTCAATTGACCAATGTAAAACATTTCTTTTTAATATGGGAAAAATTTATAGTAGGGAAGTTGGGATAACATTATATTTGGAAGATATTTCTTCTTAATGGGATTCCAAAGAATATAGTTTCAGATCGTGATTCACGCATTACATCACAGTTCTAGAAGGTCTTACAGAAAGATCTTGGTACAAAGGTATTATTGAGCATAGATTTTCAACCAGAAATGAATAGGTAATGGTAGCATACTATATATGTGATTGAGAATATATTGTGGGCATGTGTTCTTGAATTTGGTGGGTTTTTGGAGAAGAACCATCTTTTAGTGTAGTGATCCTATTAAAAAATCATTAGGAAACAATACAAATGGAACCATATAAGGATATTTATGGTAGGCCTTGTAGATCCTTGCTATTCTGGATTGAGTTTTTTGAGTTAGATATGTTGGGGCTGAGTGTCTTGTAGGAGATGTCAGAGCAAGTACAAATGATTCGAAAATGTATGGATACATCTCAAAGTAGACAGAAACCATATACTGATAAAAGAATATGACCCCAAGAGTTTGTAGATGGTGATTGTGTATTCCTTCTGGTGTCACCCAGGTGGGGTCACCATAGGATACTGAGATAAGGAATGTTAGCACACAGGTTTATTGTACCTTTTGATATCATGGAGAGAATTGGGAAATGGGAGTACTGATTGTTTATTCCATTGAAATAAAGTGTAATTCATGATGTTTTCAATGTGTCACAACTATAGGGTTATCACCCAAACCCTTATCATGTGATTGATGTGGATGATGTTGATCTTGAGATAGATGTGTATAATGAGGAGCATATGATTCGTGTGTTGGATCGTTGTGAGATGGTGTTTTCGGGAATAACTATGTTGATAGTTCATGTGGTATGGTAACATGGATGTTTACAGTATGAAATATGAAAAATAAAAATAGATACGAGGGCTCAAGAAAATAATCTTTATGGCTTGGAATCTTATAAAATCTTGTATGTATAGCTCGAGAATGAGCTGTTATAAGTTGGGGAAATTCTAAGATCCCGAATTTTTCTATAGTTATCTCAAGTGAAAATTTAGGTATTGTTTGTTTAATTAAAGTCCCTTTGGTTGTAGTTATTACTTGGGCACATTTGGGAGGAGTTTAATGAAACTTTTGATAAAATCAGACTATTTATGGTGGGATCTTGGTAAGATTAAACCATGTGCTTATCCAAGCTAACCATACGACCCTAGATAGTGAGGGCCTCATGGTTGGTGCATGGTTTGTTAAAATGTGCATGCTGTTTTATTTCATCTGATAATCTATTTTAAAATACGAAAACCAGCCAAACACCCTCATTTTGACCATGGATTTGGACATAATGTTTTTGGGTGATTCTCAAGCTCTTTAGAGGGGTTCCAAGATCATCTGACCTCTATTCTTCAAGATTTAAAGCCCAAATCAATGATCTTCTCTTCTTTGGGTAAGTTGATCCCATCTTTATCCTTATTCTGTTGATTCTTACTTCTTCTATTGATCCTTTGTTGGAGTTTACTATATTTTTATTTATATCTAAACCTAATTAGAGAGATCAAGATCTAGGATTTTGGATCTTAATGTAGAATTATTAGATCTTAATATCTTTTTTCTTGGTTTAGGGACTAGATCTGGATCATGGAGCCACATCGTCATGATGCTCAGATTTTGGGAATTTACATTAATAATATTTTTATTAACAAATCGAGGTGGGTGATCATATTTATAAATCCCTTTGTAGTGATTTTTTCTTGTATATTAATGTTTTAGTGTTGATATATTTGTTTATCAATTGAGTCCCCCAATTGAATTAATTAATATGGTTTATTAACTAATTATTAATGTTGGGAAATTTTGGTATTTTGGGATTTTTGAATAAGATAATTAATTGTGACAATTAATTATTATGTGTTTGAGATAGTTGATGTGTTTAAATTAAATGAAAAATAAGAATAATTAATTGGTAAATTAATTATCAATGTAAATGAGAACGAAATTTAGATAATTGAATGTTAAGTTGATTATCAAGTTGTCTTTTTTTGTGATCAATAATGATTAATATATAAATTAAATATTGACTGTAGAGATTTTTAATTTCTAATTGATTGTGGAATAAATTAACAAAAAATTGAATTTGTTAGTAGGTTGATGAATTAATTAATAGACTTGATTAATTATTTTATTAATTAATGACTGAATGGATTGGTTTTAGGTGTTAGATATGGAATTATGCACCAATAGGATTTTTGGTGTTAGACATGGTGTTCTGAACCGAAAAAAGAAATAAATGGATGGGAATTTTGGTGTTAGACATGGTGTTCTACATTAGTGGGATTTGAGGGTTCTTAAAATGCCGTTATAAAATAATGATAGATATATCAGTATTTCTGACAACTGCCATGTTAGAAAAGGTGTTCTACACCATTGATAAATAATAAAAAATGGGGTCATAGGTGTTAGACATAGCATTCTGTACAGATGAGATTTTGGGTGTTAGATATGTAGTTCTTCACAGATGACATTTTGGGTATTAGACATGGTGTTCTACACTAAGGATAAATATGTATAAAAATTGTTAATTTAATGTGTGACATGATTGCATCTTAATAGTTCATGTGTTTTATAATGATATATTGATAATGTGAAAACGTATCAATTCTACATTGTAAGAATTATTTTTTTCAACTACATACATGTTTTATTTACTGAATTTATTTTAAACTCCGTTGGTGGTGGAATACTGATTCATACTCACACCTTATTCAGGATTCTTGATCTGTAACAGAATAGGATTTTTTGTAGCAGGATTGGTTGAGGTAAAATTACGTATCATGGAATGTTGATTGGAGTTAGAGCTTGGATGATAGAACCATACATGGTTCATGACCCTCTTGAGATTCATTAGTTTCTTTATATTAAGTTTCATTTTATAATTTTTGAAACTTACATAAGAGTGGTATGTTTTCCCTTTCCTTTGAGTATTGTATATGATGTTTTGGTTATCTTGTGACAATGATATTATTCTAGTTATATACTATAATGCATTTGTTTATTTATTTACAATGGTGAATTACTCTGATAATAGAGGGTATAATCTCCCCATTATGTCTTACCAAACCATCACTGCTACTCGAAATCCTCTATCATATAGAAAGACATTCTTGAAGTCATGTGACCAATTGGCTTGAGGAACCATTACATGGCACCTGGGATGGGATGTTACATATATCGTTTCCTAGATTCTGGAAAACTAGAATAGGGGTCATGGTCAACCTCCTCTTAAGTTCCCCAAACTACTCTTGACATTCTGTGATCCACTAAATCATTACCCTTTTCAGGTAAGTATAGTCCTGGGAGAAGAAAACTAAGAGAAATCCTAAAAACTCCACATGTAATACCCTACCAGGCCCAAAAATATCATCATTTCAAAAATATTCTTCAACTGCTCCCATGACACTACTACAATAATCTTCTCATGGTCCAACAAAACCTCTCATTCGGAGATCATGTTACCCAGAAACTTCACCACCATAATCCAAAATGTTCTCGTGGAAATATTTTCATATTGGTAATGGTCCTATAGAGTTCCCAACAATATCCTAAAATTTCACTCATACTCCTGCTCGATTCCTGAGTAAACCTAGATGTCTTCCATGAATACCACGACAAAGGAATCGACATATGGGTGGATTAACCAGTTCATAAGTTCCATGGAAACTTATGGAGAATTCTTTAATCTGAATGGCATGAACAAATACTCCAAATTGTCAAACCTACCTCATAAATATGCTTTTAGAATGTATGCCTCTCTAAATATTACCTAGTGATACGTAGAATGAAAATAGATCATTGAAAAACATTGTATCCCTTTAAGAAGATAAAAAATGTCATAAATAAAGGTAAAATGGTATTTATTCTTTATCATCACCTTATTCATGTTCTCATGACCGATACATAACAAGAGAGATCCATCAACCATCTTAGAAAGAAAGATTTGGGTGTCTGAAGGAGAGATGCTCAAGTGAATGAATCCTTTGGAATCCAAAACATCCAACTATTTGTTTAATTCCAAAAACTCAATGGGGGTACATACGGTATAATGGAAGAGACATCAGTTGTGTTCCTGGAGAAAAATAAATGGTGAAATCCACATCTTGTTATGAGGAAAACCTGAAAACCCATCCATAAATAAATATAGGAACCCGTCCACCACTGTATGTAATCCCGCCTCAAGAACACTAACATCATCCTTCAACATGAGTGATGAAATATAGAAAATTAGATTTCCTAACTCCGGAAGTGTAGGCCCAACACGTCCCAATCGTGGATACCATTCACCATGAAAACACTAGGAGCTCCAATAAGGTTCCATGAAAAACACTTAATGTTGATAACAATACATGTGTACCCAAAAAACAGACCATCCAATCCATACTAAGGATCACATCAAAGAGGTACATTTTCAAAATCAAGAAATCCTATTCCAGCTCAACAATGGACAAAAAGAGTGCACATTGTAGACATTTGAAACCCTGCCCTCACTTCTTACAAAGATGTGTTGCCAACTCCAGCACTTACAACATAATATCAGTTGAAAACATCAACATATTCATACGACAAGATGAGACAAATGAAATAGAGTCACCTGTATCATACAAAACAATAAATATAGATGTAATAAGAATGGTACCTCAAACTATTATAGGTCCTGAAGCATATTCCATTGGTGCTTGATCCAGGGAATGAAGATACCTTCCCTCTTCCTAAGATTGAGAATGACCAATTAAATATGGATCTTCTTTCATTTAACTCTATCAAGAAGAAGATCTAGCCCTGCCTCCACGACCATGAAATTGGGAACCCGCTGTCATGAATGGTTCCAAATGGACTGGAATTTCCATTGATGTTGTGGAACCCACACCACCAGGATAAGGGTGTTCTGTCTTGAATTTTTTTTGAAAGTCTCCCAATTTTCCACATTGATGAAAAAATATGTGTGGAGCTGAACATGTAGACCACACATGCCCAACCTTCCCACACTGATGGCACAAAACTAATTTGGATCCAAAATACATAGACAAATGATGGGGGGAAGGTCAACCTGAGCTACCACCTCCATTCTTATACCTCTTTTTTACCTTCCCCTTCTTCTTAGAATAACTTGTACTACCCTAGACCACTACAAACACTGCTCTAGAAAACCCAGACTACCCACTGTGATCAACATACACCATCAAAGTATGATCAACCACCTTATGAAAAGTCATCAATTTGAACAAGAAGACTTTATATCAAATATCTAGCTACAACACCATTTCAATATTTTGAGCCTTTAGCTACTCATTGGAAACTACCTTTCGTGTAAACCAAACCAACTTAGGGAAACAATTGGCATACTCCATCTTGGTATGACACCTTAGGGAAGATAAAAAAACATGAAGGTCTTGAAAAAGGACAAGGTATTAGGGAAATACTATGCATTGAAGATGACCTTGAAATCCTTCTAATCCTTTACCAGTGCTTCCTGACTTGAAATACTATTACCCATCACCTTTTATTGATACCTTCCAACAAGAATGACCCACTCTTAACCTTCAATACATCATGAGTTTCAAGAAACCCAAGCATCCACTCTATTTTCTCAAGCCAAACCTCTACTTCCTAGGGATCTGTTATACTCTCAAAGGATATAGGATTGTTCTTCATGAACTCCTGAGATTTTTCCTCTCCTGGACATGGTTCGGCTTCCCTAACAAGATAAGGAACATAGACCACTTCCCGACCCAATACCTGGAAAACCTAAACCACATATTCCTCTAGTATCTAGTCAACTTGTTTTGGATAAATATCTATAGCCTCTTCTCGTCGATGCACAAGAAGTCTTCATATAGGCATCTTGCTACATCAAGCAAAAATCAAAAGTAAAAACTATCAATACACCATTCTTAATCTTTTCCTCAACTACAAAAAAAATAAAACACATTCAGAGATCAATGAAACACCACATCCATCACAATAAAAATCCCAACCATCAACTTCACCTTTACTCGGTGTCCTTGCACAATTTTTAACATGTACGTCTCACCAGGAAGAAAAGTCAACCCAAATCCCAACATTCCACTGAGACTCAAGTCCTTTCGGTAGGTGTGTGGGCGAAACCCCCCTCTCTCAACCAAAAAATCAATCCCCAACAACCATATATCTCGTATATCTTGACTATCCCAAATATCATGAACCATAAAAGGGATAAAATCATGATTTGATACCATTTTGTCACGAACCAAGCCAGGGTTCCTTCCAAACGAACAGCTGACCCAACCTGTGGTATGGCCTAAAGTGTACTTCGGATCCCAATGGGTTGGAAACTAGTTTCTGGGTATTGACAATAAAAATTTTGGAATGTTTTTCACCCATGAGGAAAAAAACATAAATAATCTTCAAATTGTAACATCACACCAAGATCAATATCCCAAATCAAAATAGAAACTGAAATTTCAAGTTAAATATTTTACAACTTTAACCCAAAACCAATAAAACCAAACTAACAAAATAGGGAGGGGGATGCCAACTATACAACTCAACCTCCATGAAACGAGTGATAAAAAACTACCATGATACTTCTACAAACCCCTGTAAGAGAGACGTTCTATCAACTAGTTCCACCTTCACTAACATGATGCATCTTGCATTTACATAGATCAAATAAAAGAATATCTTCATACACTCAAGGGAATATGTATGTTTCGAGCCAAATCCCAACATGATTCCACCTAAAAAAAGGATTCCATGTAATAAAATTTGATGAAAATTGACATGAATGTTTTAATAAAATAAAATGAAATCATATTTAAGGAAAATATTTTAAGGAAATAATTTCATAAGAAGAATTATTTGAAAATAAAATGAAACCAATTGCCACTTTATGCTGATGATAATCACCACATCACAAGAGAGATATATAGAGACAGAGTGAGAGAGATAGAGAGAGAACCATTTCATCGAAAATCCCTATAGGAAATAGCACTAGTGGGACCCTAGGAATCTCGTATCACAGTGAAACATGACATACCCACCATAGCCCACAATTTCCTCATGTCTGAGCCTCTATAGGGGAATCCATACGATGGTATAGAATCTCTACTAATCATCATATTTCAGTTATAGTTGTATCATCAATCCTACTAGGAGAAACCAAGCCTCATACCCAATAATAAAACTATCATACTAGTTTTATTCCTCCCACCTAGATTCCCATGATTCTCTTTGTGCTCAATTTTCTATTTCACATGCCACATAGATCACCAATTTAACATTCACCCATCAATCAGCGTGAATAAACTTTAGATATCATCATCTATTTTAGATAAAATCTCTATCAGTCCATATGAACAACAAAACCATTTGAAATCACACTTTTCACCACATTCACAATTTATAGAACATGTTAATATTCACAACCAAGATGAACACATGAATGAAAATTAACATCTTTTATAAAACCACTTTCTAATCCATACGCACCTCAAAACATTTATAAACCCCATTTTTTGCTTTAACACAATCCGTAGAACACATCCAAGAAGCAAATAAATCATATGAAACTCATCTAATGATAGTAAAACAAGGAATAACCTACCTCAACCATGGACAATTTCAAAACGTAATGTAAACCCACAACCCCAGCATAAGAGGACCCTATGAAGACAGGATCAAACAACAAGAATTACGAGTTTACCCCAAAATCCAGGATTGAACTCTAATTAGGAAAACCAACCCACTAGATTAAAGACAACCAAAGGGAGAGGGAATAATACACCATTAAAAAGAATGTAATAAAGTGAAGAGAGACTTAGTGGATGATTCATGAAGATCTAAGGCCAAATCCTCCCAAACGATTTATGTTCAATGGGGGAAAGAGTGATATGATGAGGTACCTAAGGCTGGAAATCCAGAATTGGGGATGAAATGGGTGTAATTAAAGCTAAGTTGATGGAGGTTAGAAAGTTAAAATGAAAATTTTTTATTACATGGATAGGATTCAATGTTTTCCTTCACAGTTTACCAAACTGTGCAGTCTCTTCTATTAAAGTGGAGGATGGATTCTTAGTTTCCTTGGGGAGTGAACACACCCATGAACATGCCATGTGGCCTAGAAAATAACATTTTCTAGGGCACACAGTTTCTTCTATACTCGTGCCTATTTTCCCCAAACTATGCGGCAATCATCTGCCACCCGCTGTTGGGTTAGAAAACTATTGGGAAAATGAAGTGATAAATACAAGCCGAAAAATAGGCAAAGGAATACATCAAAATAAAATCACATATTTGAAATTTGTCACCTCAAATAATGGAGAAAAATAAAAACATTCCATTTGATTGTCAATTTTTAGGGCTCGATCTTGGCCATTGTCGTCATTATAACAAAAAGAACCATTTTTTATCAATTTCGAGCCCTAAAGTTTATAAAATTAACAAATTGTCATTTTGGATGTAGAAATGTGAATAGATAATCTTGTGAAGACTTCAAAAACTAAAATGGAAATATAACTTCAATTTAGACTAAGAGACATAAAAAATATTATGTGGATTAGTGTTGCAACCCAAAACACCTTTAGAGGGGAGGGGTGAATTCGAGTGTCCATTTTTTTCTTTTCAAACTAATGGATATAGCCCCAATGATGATAAGTGTGGGTTAAACCTATCATTGTGTGTTTCAAATTTACCATTATACAAAATTAATAAATAAAAACAAGACACAACAAGTGTTTATGGATCACTATTATGGGTTAATAAAAGGAAAATATTCTAATAATGTTTTAGTCATACCAAAATACACTATGCTTCACTAGCATTGGGGGATTTCATTTTTTAGTCATTGTAACTATGTTCTGGGATCACTACTTTTCTAATGAATTTAGTGATTGGGAACAGCATTCCTCAGATCAATTCGATCAATTTTTGCCCTAAAAAATACTTTGTATGGATGTCTACTCAATTTATTGATGATTTGGTCACTTCCTCATTATCAAAAAAGTTCCTATCATTTGTCATGGTTGACAATGAATAATACTTTAATTCTCTCGTCAGCCTCTAAGACACTCACTAGAAAATTCCTTTTGAAATGTCCCAACATAAAAATTCATTTTTCATAAGTCCTATACTGAATACTTCTGACCACATACCATCTACATTGACCACCCTATTTCGATAATTGGTTTCTTCATAGTATATAGTACCATACAACATAATCTTCCTTCTTCTATGTGAGATCCAATGGGCTATGGAAGATGCCTAGTGCCAAATGATATATTACTCTACGAGATCATTTTCAATAACTCCCCTTTGTAAACATTACATTAATTGCATATTTATATTAAATGTACTCTTAAATACTCTTGTTGACCCCATAAGTGTTTGTATAATATTTTTGATAATATATAATTGGGATCATAGAGATGTTGATATTGTGTAATGACTAGATTTACTAAAGTGTTAGTGCATAAATTACTATAGAATATGTATTATATTTCATTATAGGAGTAATAATTTAGATTAATTAGTATATTTAGTTTTAGTTTTTGTCCATGAAGAAACAAAAATGTAAATATGTAGGTTTTTTATCTAGCAGTAATGTTTTGGAGATAGTTTTTACTGCCTCTAGATTTGATTTGAAGAAGATTATCTAATGTGTAATGATATAAGAGTAGATACTTGAGTTGTGTTAAGTTATAACAGTATATCTTTGAGTTTTTTAATGGTTTATTTTTATATAAACTACTGTCTAATGTTTGACGGAATACTTGAATAAATGTAACTGAGAAAATAGTTTGTCTAATGGTCATGTTGAGAGAAGGAGATCTACAAAAATGTACATGGATATTTTTTGAAATGGTAAGGTTGTAAAATAAAGGGCATGAAAATGTGTAGATGTATTATTTATAGGTTTCATAAATTTATTGTATCATTTTCAAGAGTTACATAAATGTTCAATCTGAATTTTGAGACTACGTAAAAGTAAACAACATCAATGTGTAATGATCATTTCTCTTTGCATTAAGGTCTAGTAAAGTTCATATAAGGGTATGTGAAACATGTGTAAGGTCCTTTAATAAATTAATTGATCACATAATTTTAAAATAGGGATTACATATCCTATATAGTTGTAAAAACTCCATTTTTTTTGTTTAAACCCTTTGAATGAATTTTATAATATTTTTAGCGGTAGTATTGGGGTTGAAATGATGTTAGAGAAGATGTATAACATCGATGTTGATATTTTAGAAATATTAAATATCATCAACCATGCTCATAAATATGGTTTAAAATAATGGATTTAACATTGAATTTAGTTTCATATATGAATTCTGAGAAAACTATTGAATATGGAAGTCGGGTTTTACACTAGACTCCCCATAACGTTAGATTTCATCAAAAATCTAGTCTATTTTCAGTCATGAGAATATAATAGGGGAAATAAGTTAATTTAATTAAATGATTAATTTATTTAACAAATTAAAATATATAACATATTGAGACACTAGTTAAACCTCATTATATCTCTAGGTTTGTCCACAGAAACCTACGTGATCAATAATTATGGAGAGCCATCACAAGGGGATTCATGGTATGAAACTCAAATTCCATAGAACTCATGTGTCCCCATTGAGATTGAAACATATCACCAACATCCTCATTATAGACCCATTGTTTACCAAATACTGATCCAAAAATGATGTACGGATTTTGTTTTATTGGTTTTATCATCATTTGTTATATCATTGAAATTATAGATTGTTTCTCCTAACAGTTTAATCAACAATCAATGTTAACTTACACCAACCAGTTTACTTTTCAATATCATCTTTTTCTAATGATAGAATAATTATTCCACCATGAATTTAGTTCAAATAATTATTGAACATTGGATTTTCAATGATTTAATTTCCTATATTTTGATTTGATGATTGGGATTGGTATGAGAATTGGTGTAAATTTATTGAAGTCTAAAGAGATCCGAGATGATCATTTTGTGATCCAGGACATATGGGAATCATAGGTGGTGATAATGATCCAATAGATGAAAAAAATTATAGATAAATTCCAATATAGGACATAAAATTGATGTAGTTCAACATAGTTTGTGGGTTATTCAGTGGAAATAATTGTGGGAAAAGAGGCAACGATGAATCTTTGGGAGGAAGATGACTTTCTGGAAAATTCCCAACTACACCGCATGTGTTTCGAAAGAACACACATCAGATATCCCATTGATATCAGACTTGGGTTTCTAGTGAGAAAAATATTACATGATTTTATGTTCAATACCACATATCTTTTGACACTATGTGTCCATCCTAACATGTACATGATCCTTGTGTACTCGCGAATAGTATATGGAAGTACCACATACTATGTGACCTCATTGAAATGTGAATTGAGTTGTGAGGAACATTACCGGGGTCAAACATAGAAATATATAGTGATATTTTCTACATATTGTGTAATCATAGATTTTCACATCTTGTGGGGATTCAATACATGGGAATATGACTTCTTATGGTATACACACCATGTACCCCTGGAACCATTTCATGTATTATCCTTTACTTTGGATTGAGGACTTTTTCTAGTCCCATATGAGTGAAATTAAATATGGGATTTGAGGATAAATTTTAATCTAAGGATAGAGAGGAGAGTCTCCATTAACCAAGAATGATTAACCACATCAATGTATCAAAGACCAAACATAGCTTATAAACAAGCATAGTGAGTGTAATCCTACCCTCACTCGATAATCATGTTAGGGAAAAAAATTCTCAAACAATTATTAGGTAGGATCATAAATAATATAAATTATATTGGTTTATATGATCCTCTTCCTTAGTATTATATTGGGTTTTTATCCCCCTACTATTACATGGGTCGATATCCTCTATATACGGGGTCAGTATCCACCCTGATTAATAAACTCAGAAGAGGAATAATATCCTCCAACTGTGTTAGTATCACCCTACACTACTATGTACTAGAGATCCAATATTATAGGTATAAATTGGTAATAATGGTTTGAATGTTCAAATGTTATAATGATATTTGAAGACTTTCTGAATCCTTGGACATGGTATGAAGACTAAAACCATAATCCAAGACTGATTACACATCATATGAGCATGTTTGAGTTTGTCATTACTACCATCCTAATTATGGGTTTGAGTTGACTTTACTTTGATGATTTACTTCTTAGAAATTTTGAGGTATATAAATAAACTCCTATATAGGCACTTCCTACATGTGTCTTGTCTTATTTAAAAAATAAAATATTTGAGAGGCATCTAAGACTACATGGAAGAGGTGAGTTTAGTGGTTCTTGGTGGATGCGGTAATAAGATTGTAGTCATATTCGAGGTTTCAGACTATGAATATTTCACCTATTATTGATATATTGGACAAACATTCTAGTTTCTGGACCTATATTGCATCCCTTGTATATGGTTTAAGACTTTTGGTACATTTTGGGGGTTGATATTAGTTGTGCATGAATTTATTATCATTGTTGTTTACTAATTCTACATAGGTATGGCGTGTTTGGATATATGTGTTCGAGAATACTAGGTAATTAGTACAATACTTGGTGAATATGTGTTATATATACTTAGTACTAGTCACTAGCCCCTATCCTATTATAGGTGGTCTTGGGGTTGCACATACAGCATTCCACCGGCAAGGTAGGCCTCGGTGGGTCTGGTTATAACACCCAGTGATTATTTGAAATATTTTTCTTTAAATAAATTTAATCATTTTGATACTTTTCCGTGAAATTTTTATTGTGAATTTCACTAAACATTGAGTTTATCTTGGATTACATGCCATGCATAGTGAAACATGCATTACATGCAATGCTGAGTTAAAACGATACATGACGTACTACTAAAATATTATTATTTAACAAGTTAGTTATCACATATCCATTGGAATGGTGGGTTTGGATTGGATTAACTAAATTATGAAAATATATATTTACACATGTATATAAAATGAATTCCACGATTACCAGTTGATTATAAATGAAAATAAAAACCATTTGAATATAAAGGAAATCAATTTCTAAAAAACTATTTTTATTCCCACAAATATGTTTAACTTAAAAAAATTAAAGAAATAAATTTTGGTGAACTATTTTAATGAAATTTTTATAATATATTTTTAATCAAATATTTAACATTCTTCTTCAGTTATTTCTAGATAAGAGATAAGGATAAAATCAATTTTACTCTAAGAAACAATATTTTTCTAAAAAATAGTTTTTTCAATTTTTTACACTTATATTAAAATTAATTTTTTTCCACCATTAGAATTTTTTTTGAAAAAATAAACTTCAGTTTTAAAATAATAATTTAAAATTTATCTTAGGTTTAAATTTTGATAATTTCTTGAAAATGTAATTTTTTTTATGAATAGTGAAAATTATGGGTTTTTATTACGAATTTTCATTTATGTTAACGAATTTAGAAGCATAAAAAATATTTTAAGATGGTTTTAAATGTATTTTAATTTAAATTATATACATATATATATATATATTAATAAAATTTAGTACATTTTAACCAATTTCTTAAATATTTATTCTATAAAAAATGCTTCAAACTTTTGAAGATTTTCTCTTTGGAACCCTCCTTTCTCATCGAATCCATGAGATTAATTTTAAAATAAAATTGTCCTCTTATGAGAATGTTATTTTTCAAAATATATTTAATATTTTTAATCATAAAAATTTATATTATCTAATACTATCCACATTATTTTTTACCATAATTAATAATAAAAATAGAAACAATAATTTACTATATTTAAGGTAAAAATGAGTTTACATATGGACTAAACTAAAAGGATAAGGGTTAAAAATAACCCAAAAACATCCCAACACAAATTTTCTAGACAAATGTATAAATTATATCTCATAGATATAATAAAATACCATTTAGGTGCCTTATGGCATGTGAAAAACAAGGGAACACCATTTTAATGACAAAAACAATAAGTGTGACACTCACCTAACTTATAAAAGTCTACACCTTCTCTTCTCCTATTAACATGTAAATAAACCATAATATTATTCAAATACCTACAAAATCAATTCATTAATTACCTACCCTCATCCTTAATGATTTATTTATGTCTGAATGCAAACCTAATATTTCTTTTGAGGTAAACTAAAAGAAGTTGTCCAAATAAGAAGTAACGTCCCTAAATGATCATTTTATTTTATTTCTTCATCCACTACAAAAAATTATTATTAAACCATGATGATAAAATATTATCATTATATTAAAAATAAATATTTTATAATTTTTAATGTCATAACATATGTTCATCGCCTCTACCATCAAATGTGTTTTGAAATCAACATTTGTGTGTACAATGGACAGCCGCCACACAAAATGATGTTAGTTTTTTACATAAACACCAGTCAATGACATATATAATTATTAATTAATTGTTTATAAATTAAATTTTTGATATTGTTATAAATTTTAATCCTGAAATCATGTGATCCTTACTTTAAATTTTATGGGAATAAGATAACGTCACCCATTTTTGTGGCAACCAACCTCCTCACAAAGCGATGTGGTTACCTCACACATTACATGGATGGAAATTAGGATTGTATTAATGAAAATATTTGATATATTTGACAGAGAAATTATTCTATAATGGTAATATATTATTTATCTTTGAATATTTCTTTTAGTTGGGAAAATGGAAGCACCGTTCATGTGTACGTACGACCTACTTCCACTGATAGAGATAATATTTTCATAAATCTTCATATATTTTACAATTATTCTTACCATTATAATTAATAAATTTCAAATTATTTTCATCACATTAGTATGTTTTTGTGATTTTTGTGCTAAAATGTTAAAATTGGTTATTTCTAGATATTTAACTATTTTCTATCACTCTAGTATTTCGAGTATAAATTTTACAATTTTGTTCCAAATTAGGAGATTAATTTTTTGTAGTATTATTTTTTAATGGGATTAAACCTCTTATTCTAGTCCCAAAGAGAATTTGAACACCCATAAACCCAAAAAATATCAATGATTTTTTAAAATTATTCTAGATGGAAAATTGGACCCAACATCATTTATTTAGGCATATCTTGGGACACATACCTAAAAAATAAGTGATTTAATTAGTAAATATATAGGACTTTAAAGGTAACCTTAATAGTACATTCCATGAATTAATTCATCCATTAAGGAATCCTTTCTATGACTCAATGTGAAGTAGGATGGACAATATTTCTTGTCCAGAAAAAAGTCAACTTCATTAAGGCTTCCATAACATCTTGTACAACTATTATATAGAATTAAAATTTTAAGGGATGACATTAAACTAAATTAAGAAAATATTTTAAGAAGGGAAACTAGAAATTTTAATCCATATTATAGGAATAACCAAAGAAAACTTCAAGTGGATAGATTCTTGAAGAGATAATATTCTATTCTTTCTTTCCACTATTATGTTCTACTTAGTTTTATAATTCCTTATTCTTAACCCTTATTTAGGGATACCCTTAATATTGTAAGGTAAAATTATATGTTATTGGAAACTTATAGGTTTTTCCTTTGGTAATTCTTATGTTCTTTAACTTAATATTTTAATGTCCCTTTCTATCTTCTATGAAGTTTGTTTTAGTTTCTTTCAAGGAATTTTATTATGATGTACTATTATATTTGATTTCATATTTTTTTGTTATTATTTCTTTGATCGATGAAAAATATCTCCCTCCAATAGGTTATGGTTTATATATGATGGAATAGACAATGGTTTAGTTGTGAAGTACTAGATGATCTTTAGTATGTGTGTGAGGGGTAGTGGACCTTATTAATTATTTGGGATAAATAAGAATCTATTGGGAATTCCCTAATTCAATTGGTGTATCTTCTAAAACTATATCACACATTGTAAAGAGAGTAGATCATGTTTAAATTTCAGAATGGTTTATTCCCACCATTACCATTTTTTCAAATGAGTGAGATGACGTGATTGTCGAATATCATATTTATCGACTTGGGAGAAAATAATTGGATAAATATGAACTATGATGGAATTAAAATTAGAGAACATACCTTAAAATGATAACCATTATCATATAATATTTTTTAATCTCTTATTTTTTCAATTCATTCTCATTATTTTTCTTAAATATATTTCCTTTTATTAATTTCATTTCTTTTAAAATCAATGAATTTAAAAAACAACTCATTTTCTCTCTAATTAAATGTGAAATCTTGATTATTGTTTTCTCCTATTTTGAGACATCCTAGGTTAACCATTTTACTGAATTTTTTAAATTAATAAATATTTTTTTTGTCATGCCCAATCAACAAAATTGTCAGAAATTATCATTGTTGTCACGAAGGTAGTGCCAACAATATTTTTGTTTGTTTATTCTTCAAAATTTCATGACTAGAACCCAAAACACTGAACATTTCTCCCAAGATCCTAAAATTGAAATATCCTTGTAGAATAGTCTTAGAAACCTTAATTTTTAATCTAAATTGGAGGAAATTTATCTTGAATGCTCGAGTAAAACTTTAAGTGTTCATTGCAAGCATTTCTTCATGGATGGAAATGATAACAAAACACTTAGAGACCTCTTTACCTAATAAACATTCCATGATAGTGTTAAAATATTATTTTTAAATTAAACCTAACATGATTCCATTTCTCCCAAAATTTTAAGGATTTATAATAGAAGAACGATACTATCATATTAATGATTTCTCACATGTCTTCTACACTTTTAGACCCCAAGGAGAAGCTGAGAAGTAGGTAAAGTCGAAGGGATTCCCATTTTCATTTAAGGGTGCTACCAAAGAATGATTTTATAGCCTATAAACAAGGGAATGTAATGATTGGAATGACTTAGTGATATGTTTAATGATTTTTTTTAAGAAATATAGAAAAAACCTATCATAAAAGATATATATTCTATAAGATAGGCATCTGGATAAACCCTTTACGAGTACTAGAAAATATTTAAAAATCCATGTGACAGCTGCCCAAATCAAGAAATTAAGGATCATAAAATTATTGTACTCTTTTATCAAAAAATATTGGATAATGACATAAACCTTCTCGATGCATCATCCGGAGGTGAATAGATTGAAAAATTCCCATAATAAGAGAAGGGATTGATTGAGATGATATCTTACAAATCACAACTATTTATTACAAGAGGTACTGGAATAAGAGGAATTTATGTGGTATGAACTTCTTATCCATAACTTTTATGGGAAACTAATATTGATGAGATAACCTGTATGGTGAGAAATATGGCCATGAAAAAAGTGGGTAACCGAATAGAACCATCTATGGTATGTGGTTCATGCTCATCACATGATCATTTCACTGAAAAATGTGACGAAATATAGGTATTGTAAACTTTTGCAGAATCTTTTTATCCAAGATAGTTCCAACAAAATCCAGGATGAATAGATTCTTTCCAAGTTCAATATGGATTTGGAAATCAGCTGAAACAAAACCAACCCCCATTTTAGCAACAATTCCAAATCCCACCACCATTTCAACAAAATAAATCCTATATCTAACCTTCTTACTATCAACCAACCACTTTCCGTAGATCCTATGATCATCCATCTAATAAAGAAAAAACATTAATTAAACAAATATTAGGTATATTAGATTGAGGTGCTAAAATACACCATAAATGATTTTCCCAACAGGTTTGAATGTCTCATGGAGTCCCTAAAAAACATCATGGGAAACTACATTCCAAAAAAATCACAAACCCAAAAAATAATGTCAGTATGACAAAAAAAATAATCGTAAAAGAACTCTCACCACCAAGAGCCCATAAACATGAAACAAGACCAACTGAGGTGAGGGAGAATAAAGTTGTAAATTCTGAAAATTCATGAAAATATACTAAGAAGAAGAAAGTAAAGAGGATGAGAAGTAGCATAGGGCTAGGAGGATGAGACAAGAAAAACCATATAAATTTTAACAGATGGATAAGAAATAATTACCCCCACTATTTTCCACAAGTATGATTGAGTCAAAGAGATTGTAGGACAAAGCACTTCAAAAATAAATTATACATGCCTTATATAAAGTGGATATTAATATCTCCAATCTTAAATAACTCAAAAAATTGCAAATTATTATAAAATTTTAATGGATATTTTCACCAATAATATGATAATTCAAGGTAATGAGAGGATAAACATTGGAGGAAGTGTCTCATCGCTTATCACATAAGAATTTTGAATTAAATGTTAGGATCTAGGTAAATTTATTATTCTATAAACCATAGGTTATTTAAATTTATGAAATGATTTATATGATTTGGGTTCTTCTAATAATCTATTTCCACACAATGTATACACAGCTCTGTAGATAAGAGACCTGAATCCCACCTGAGTGGTGGTCTAGCTTCCAAAAGGATCCACGGTTTTCGCTACCGGAGTTCTGGAGTATGTCTCAGTGAAAGTCAAATATCTCTTATTTACAACTGACTTCCATGAGCTTAATATGGTATAATATAGGATCTCATGACACTCACCCATTATTTTGGGGAGACCTTTGGCCAAAACTACAGTCAATGTCCTTGAAGGGACACTCACAATGGAGTTTGGAAACAACACTATCCACTTCATAATTATTGACTCCATGAGGCACCCATCAAATGATCTCTCACTCTTTTCACACTTCTATGAAGATGCTATTGAACCAATTGTATAATCCGGAATTTTCCCCAAATTCTATGCTTTAGGAGAACATTTTTGCGTTGAAAATGACACTGAACATTAGAATTCCTAAAAAAAAGGTCGTGATTGTATGTGGGAGGAAGATATACAATATGATTTCACTGATGGTTTGTAAAAAGATGAAGAAAATGATATTATTTTTATATTCATGAGGAATAAAATTGGGAAGTGGTAAAAGGAAAACTAATTTCATCCATTGAGCATCCCCTAAATCTGGAATTAAAACCACTCCCCACTGATTTGAAATATGTTTACCTTGTGAAGGGATAGAAATTACCCAAGATAATTTATAATAATCAATCTGAAACCCTAGAAAAATCATTGATTTTTATTTTTATAAATAATTTCTAGGAAATTTGGTGGATTTTAGGTGAGATCCTTGTAATTAATGAAAAAAATACTCTCACATAAAATTATTCTTGAGGGAGATTCCAAACCTATAAGACAACCAAAAAGGTGGTTGAATCCAACCATGATGGAGGTTTTGAAGAAATAGATTGAGAAGATCTTAGAATCTAGGATCATCTATACAATTAAATATTCATAATTGGTTATCCTTATCCACATCGTTCCTAAAAAATGGCATAACCACTATGAGGAACTAGAATAATACATTAATCCATATAAGAATAAAAAAATAGCAGAAGAGTGTGTATAGTTTTTTGGAAGTTGAATAAGGTGACTCAAAAATATAATTTCCCCATCCCCTTCATTGAACAATTGTTAGATATATAGGTAGGGAGAACTCATTATTTCTATTTCGATGGATTTTTTGGTTATTAATAGGTACCAATTTTTCCCAAGGATCAAGAGAAGACTACATTTACTTGTCACTTTAAAAAATTTTCTTATAGAAGGATTTCATTTGAATTAATTAATTCTCTAGATGCATTTAATATTTGTATAATAGATATATTTTATTGATCATATTGTATATTTTTTAGAGGCTTACTTCGATAACTTTATAGTTTATGTAAATTCTTTTGACCATTGTTTGAAAATATTTGAAAAGGTTTTTAAAAATTTCATTGAAAAGAGTCTTGTTTTAGATTTAGAAAACTTTTATTTAATGGTTGAAATATAAATTTTCCTTAGGATTTTAATTTCATTCAAATTAATTGAAGTGGATAAATAAAAAATTGATGTGATAAATTAATTTCCTTACGCGACTTCTGTTAAACATGTGAGATCATTTTTAGACCATGTAGGATTCTGAAATATATTTTTCAAAGATTTCATTAAGATTTATCACCCTCTCACGTGATTAATTTTGATAAATGTTGATTTTTAATTAAATGGTGATTTTAGGTAATCATTTTATCATTTAAAGAGGAGTTTGATTACACCACGAGTGATGTAGTGACCAAATTGGTAGGAACCATTAAAGATAAATTGTGATGCTTCCAACCATGTAAATTGTGTTGTCCTTTCTCATTGAATTTAGAGTAAGCCATAAGTTATTAACTATTTCTCCAAAAAACTAGATGAAGTCAAATTCAATTAAACATCCACATAAAAAGTGTATTTGTTATTTCTCTGTTCTTTTTAAATATTAGATCATATATGCTTAGAACAAATGTTATTGTGTTTTCTAATAATAGAGCTATATTGTACTTGATGAAGAAGGATAAATATAAACAAATAATAGTGAGGTGGATTCTAATAATTTAATATTTCGACATTTAAATCAAATATAAGAAGGGATATGAAAACCTTATGGGTGATCACTTAAGTAGAATGGTTAACACTGCTAAAGTTGAAATTCCCAAAAATGAACCACATAATGATCACCGTCTGGGAGAGTAGTTATACTTGATTGAAGGAAACGTTCCTTCGTATTATAACATGGTAACATATCAGGTTATATTTAATTTAAATTCCCATAAAAAATCAATATTTGAAATGTGAAACTAGATATTACATTTGGGATTATCCATTTCCTTAGAATTTTTGTAATAACCATGTGATAAGAATATGTTTTACTAAGAGTGAAATTGGTTCTATATTTGAAGTGTGTTACAATTTATCATATGTAGTCCAATTTGGACCTAAAAGGAAAAAATTAATTATTTAAAATATTTACTTTATTGGATCTCCCTTTTTAAAGATGTTGATGAATGTTTCGAAAGTTTTGAAAAATTTCATTTTTCAAGACACATTTTAAAGGGACAATATATTCCTTTGAAGGCCCTTATTTTTTTTTGAAAATTTTGATGTCTGAGGGATATATTTTATGGATCCCTTCCCAATTTAATAAAAAAAATTATTGTATTTTTCTTATAGTAGATTATAATTTTAAATGGGTTGAATAAAAATACACCAAGACTGAAAATGTTATAGTTGTTTATGATTTTGTCAGGGCTAACATTTTTAGTCAGTTTACCATACCCAGATCCATAATCAGTGATTAGGGACTTACTTTTTCAGTATTGGAACATAGAATTAGTAGTAGAATCATGCGGTGCATCATAAAACATAAACTCCTTATCATCCATAGTCAAATGGCCTAGATTACGTGTCTAATGGGTAAATCAAAAGAATTTTGTAAAGGGTTGTTAAAATGAATAGGAAGCATTGGTGCCAATGGTTGGATGACACATTATGGGATTATAATAAATCCTAAAAATACCTAATTAGAATGAGTCCATTTAGGTTTATTTATGGTAAAAAAAATTATTCTATTAGAATTGGTAGATATGTCATATTGGGATATGAGGAAGATGATTTGGATATTGAATGTCCTAGGATAGAGAGAATATTTATTTTGTAAGATCTATATGAAATTAGAATATATCATTATGAAAACAACAATATTTAAAAAGATAGAACAAGAGTGGATCATGAAAAGCTGATCCAACTGAAAGACATTCATCTTAGATATAAAGTGTTATTATCCAACTCAAGACTCAAGGTAATTCTAGGTAAACTTCATTCAATATGTGATGATCCATTTATAGTAATTCATGAATTTCCTTTCAAAGATTTTTAGATAATTAAGGATGCAGAGTTTGATACATTCACTATTAATGGACAAATTTTAAAGAAATTATATGGTACCATTTCATCAGATATAGGGGTGGAGATCCCACTCCTCTAACCTGTTTATCAATACAATCCATCAGTTCATGCGTCTCTTTTATAATTTATTGTTTTCTTTCATTAATTATCAAATATTATTACATGATAAATCCATTTTAATATATTAATGAAATTGAATCATTTATGGGCAGGGGAGTTAACCTATATAGTTTAGGAATTTCTAAATTTATTTTCTCTGTTTTTCAATAAAATAAAGACAAAAATTGTGTGTTTTTCAGAATTTTTGTGTGTTTTTTGAATTTTTTGATCTAAAATTATGATTACTTCAATTTTTGAAACCTATTTCATTTATTGATACAATTTATCAATTGAAACTATTCTTAATGAATTTATAAATAACTTTATTTCAAGATTATATCTTTGGGAATTCCATGAAAAGTACTATTATATTTTAATCCCATACCAAATATCGCTATATTTATATTTGAGACAACATTCTTATGGGACTTTTAAACTAATTTTTAATGTTATTTTCCTTCACCTCACTTCTTGAGAGAACCATACCATGCATTCTTTAATCTGAAATTGATCTATTTCTGTCAAAACCTAACAGTCTGAAGTACCCATTGTTTAAATTATTTTGTCATTTATTTGGATTTAAATCCACATTTTCAAGAAAATATTTTTCTTCTTGTATTTAATTTTACATTTAATCCCCATATCCCATAGAATTCCTGAAAAACTTCCCAGTTTAGCCACATTACAATCTAATTTTCTAAATCCACCTACCGTTGAAGTGAAACTCTATGATCTTGTTGAACGTAAGTGTGGGGGGAAGATATCTTGTGGGATGATACCTCATTATGTGAATATTTTGGGGGAAAATTTTTTTTGAAGATATTATTTTGTTCATAAAAAATTCATTCTGTTGAAATATATGCCTTTTTAGAGATTCTATGATAAAATAAGTTGTTCCTTTTGAAGCTTCCAAAGGAGAACGAATATTGTGCCTTTCTATAGATTTCAAGAAAAATAATGCTTGAGAAGACGGATTTTTTTATACTAAAATGAAAAATTGTGTGAAATTTCCTTGATTTTTAATAATTATGGATATTAGTTTCTATGAACTTGAGTTATGTGGAGTCCGTTTTTTAGTGATAATTTTAATCTTTCAAATTTTATTCAAAATCAAGAGAACCCCCCTTATTCATCATCATAAAGTTTCACATCTAAATCAAACCAAATGAAAGCCAAAAAATAACACTAATAAGTCCTCATAATAAAAATATTTCCTTAAATCAAATCATGTGGAGATTTATGAATTTATCAATCCTATGGTGACCCTTTCAGTATTTTAGATGACAAAATCATTGGTGAGAATCATTAAGGGTGTGATGAGAGAAAATCAAAGCGAGGTAAGTGTCTTTTGTGCATGAGAGGAGATATGAAGAGGAAATAAATTTAATTACATGAATGGATAACATGAAATAATGGAATATAGGAGGCATTATATCTTTTGTTTCTTGGTGTTAAATTGGGGGATATCATGAATATGGGTTATTAATTTTCATTTATTTAATCTTGATTCTTACTTTTCCAGGAGTCCAAGTGCTAAATGTGATGGAATTGATAGAGATAATTTTTTCATAATTATTCATTTGTTTTTAATGATTTAATCCATTATAATCAATCACTATGTTCTTATTTTCATCATTTTATATTTTTGGGACTTTTGAACTAAAATACGAAAATTGGTTAATTCTATAAATTTATCAGTTTTTTATCATTCCATTATTTAATTCATAACATTAACAATTTTCATCAAAGTGTGGTGATTCATTTTTTTAGAATTAATATGATCGTGAGACTGAACATCTTATTCCTGACCCATAACCCATTCTGACTCCCACAATACAAATAAATTCAGTGATTTTGAAAAATTATTTTCTTTCTTAAAGAATGGGTCCTACCTCATTAAATGCGTCATATCTCGAGATACTGACCACTAAATGTGTTTATTATAAACGGGTTTCATAAAGGACATTAAAGAAATGGATTAACTTAAATGTTTTTAATCAATTTTCTCATTAGGGTTTCATTTTGAGGAGTCAATGTGGAGTTGGTGGGACAATATTTTTCGGCTATAAAAACAAATTTTCATTAATGAAAACATAACTTCTTGTACACCTATCATATATATTTCAAATTTTTACATTCTAAATCCAACTCAATTATGAGCATATTTTAATAAGATACATTGGCATGTTTTGGCCATCCAGTGAAAAATACTGATGTAACCTTCTAGTAGACAGATTATGGAGGAGAAAATTATAGGTTCTTTCTTTTCGCTATTTTTTCTTCTAAGTTTTGTAATTCCTTATTCTTCCCCATTATTTATGGATATCAATCATATGTAGGGGTAAACATATGTGTTATTGGGAAAGGAGACAGATTCCTTATTGTAATTCTTGAATTATTGAACCTAATGGTTTAATATCCCTTTCCCTATTATGTGAAGTTGGTTTCAATTTATTTTAGATGATTTTATTGTCATGTAAAATCATATTGGATTTTGTATTTTTTTGTTATTATAACTTTTATAAATTAGCAATATATTATTCCTCTATTTTTTGGTTTATATGTGATGATATAGGTAAGGAATTTGTGGTGAAGTACTCGGCAATCACCAGTATGTGTGTGATGGGAAGTGGTCATTATTGATTGATTGGGATAAACAAGACCTAACTAAGAATTTCCAAAATCAATTGGGGGTATTATCTACAACTCTATTACACATTGGAATGAGTGTCGGCGAATATTAGATTTTGGTAAGGTTTATTCTCACCATTACAATTTGACCAAAGGAGTGAGATGAAGTTATTGGGGAATCATGCATTAATAAACATAGGAGAATAGAATTGGATAAATTTGAACAATGAAAGATTTAAAATTGGATACAAAACCATTTCCTCATACTATTTTCATATAATATGTTTCTATAACATTATTTTTCAAATTTGTTCTCAATAGTTTTATTCAATCTCTCTCCTTTGTTTAGTTTCCATTCTGTTAAAAAGGAAAAAATTTCAATAATACCTCATTTTCCATCTAATTAAAGTTGAAAATATTATTTTTTTATGCTTCTATCTAGAGATAAGGAAGGTCAACAACATTAATAAATTTTTTTAACTTTGTAAATAATTATTTTTTAACACCCCATGATAGACCTGTGCGAGTCAGCATGAATGATGTATTTCCTTTTATATATATTACTCTTATGGACTAATATCAATATATTTATAATGAATATAAATATATATTATATTTATATCATAGTTAAAATTGTGAATATTATGGAACCACGGTCCAAGTAAGAGGACCTAAAAGAACAAATCAAAACATACATGAAAATAATGCATTTATTACCTAAAATATGAATTTAATAGGGAATTGTTAATAAACAGGTAATAAAAGGTCATAATTAAATAATATATGATTATATATATTTATGGTTCTTTAATAAATTTATTATAATCATATATTCATTAAATATATGTTTTTAACATGTACAATGGATATCGAGACTTATGGTAAGGGATTTCCAACTCACTTTTATTACTTCAATGAGAAAAATTTCAAATTCACCACCTATTTATATTCTGCGGTGTACATACTACTATTTTTAAAAAAAAATTGGACTAATAGTTTAATATAGGGGTTTTTATGGTTGTACAATTATTCATGTCATTTTCACCATTTTTTTCTCGTTTGTGATGGTTTAGTTTCTTACGGGGTTTGATCGTTGAATTGAAAACACACAATATCTATCAAATATATGATAACTCATGGAATTGATCTGAAAACTAAGGAGATATTTGAGTATATTGTAAAATTAATCTTTAGAACTCACATCGGTCAATAGGATGGTAGGTCAGGCTCATCACACAATTTTGGGGGAATTATTTCCGATTCTAGGACTATGTTATAGTTTTGATACAAGTCGTGTTAAAATATTATTTATTATATCCCAAATATACATGAACTGTCACCCTTAGGTAAATAAATTATCTTTAAAATATATGGATTATATATTCATTGGTCATTTCTTAATACAGTGCTAGTTTTAAGCCATACAATGGGGCCTTTAAAAGTTTATTATCATTCAGGGTGATGGTAATTGTTTTCATGTTAGGATCAGACCCATAAGTTGTGTTTCCTATGTTTCCTTGTAAATCGAAATATGACGCTCTTAGTTTAGTTTCACTTGATGAGACACATCATATCATTCAAGTTCATGTTACATGGACCAAACTGTGTAGTTTAACATCATGTGACAAGCATGTCCCAGAGAAACATTCCTACTCAAGATATGCATGGAACTGACACCAAAGTGGCCAAAAGGACCTGGGAGGGATATGGGATCTTACGTGGGGTCATTATTTTACTAGGAATGTATCCCAATAAGTATGGTGATGAAAGGGACTCAGTGGGAATATTTCCCTTTTATTAGGATATGACCCTACTGGGGATGTATCTCAGATGTCATTTGGGTAAATTTTGGTGTTTTGTTTGGACCTCAAAGTGGCTTTCTATATATACAAGTTAGTCTCGAATCAAATCCCATGTAGTTCAAAAGTTTCTAGATTACACATATGGAGGAGGCCCAAAGGTTTATTTATTATGAATAAATCCATTTTAAGGTTTGTCTCATGATAAATATGGCCCTTTTATGTGGATATAACATTGATTTGGGGATTAAACATAGTAGAAGGACCATTTGGGTGGGTATGGTTTGGAAATATACTGAATGAGTGGACCATTGGATGGGATCATATAGATGTAATGATATCAAATAACCTATGACCATGTGATTCATGCTTGGTGTGTGAAATAATATGGAGTGGTAGATCTAAAAAACACACAATATATTTTTTCCACTAATGGATGAGGTCACGACGATGGGAGAGAGAAAGAGTGGTGGGGGTTCTAGCACCCATCTCCTCTCATTTTTTCTTAACCTAGGAAAATGAAGTGGTGTAGGGGTGTGACCTCCTTTTAGGGTCTTAATCTAAGAGGGATTACTGGATTTTATTTTAGAGATGATTAGAGAATGAATCAACACTAGCTATCATACAAGGGAAAGACAAGTGCTTCCCCTCAATCTCGGAAATGTGGAGGTCCCTAGAATTACCTTCAATGTTTCAACCCTCATTACAATGGGAATGTATAACCAAGAAATGTTTGAGTATCTCACATACTAGGTAGGATAAATTTAATAAATCTATTGTCGTGGGTATGTGTGCTTGAGAGGACATTCTATCATATCCTTTAATTTTATCATACATATACAGTGGCTTTAGGAGAGGCCTTTTCCTGATAGTTTGTGAAGGGGTGCACATTTGAACCATCACTTCACGTTAAATATATTTGATGGAGAAATACATTAGGATAGTTTATGTTGCGGCCAATGTGGGGTCAATGGATACAATGAAGGGAATAAATGAGAGTGGGAAAGAAGAACCTCCCTTGATTCTTCATTATGCATAGCATTTTACTATGGGGGATGGGCTTCCCCCCACATAATAGTTTTCTATGTAGGTTCAGGTTCCTTTCTCAAATATCATTTCTATGTGGGTTTGAGTTCATTTCATATAGAGTCTTTATATGTGGGGAAGGGATCCATCCATGTATAATTTTTCTACATGGGCTGATGGACCACAATGTGTTCATTCTCTTATGGTTCACAGTATGGTGTCTATAATGTATTTCTTGTATGCTGATGCTTGGGTGATTTCTCTTTCCAATTTTGTGTTATGTGGTATGACTAAAAATCAATTTCTTCCACACCTTCACTCTCTTTTTTGTATGTGTCTTGTAACTTCTCCATATCATCCCCCTTAGGCTTTCACATTGGGGTTTTTATAGAGGCACACGTATAAACGAATTTTTCTATAGATGGATGTCCACATAGACCATAGAACTTCTACGTTTACAGGATCCCTAAAAGGTCATGCCGACTCCAAAAGAGATTTTTCATTTTTTTGAGTTGAAAACACCATCACAACCACAAAAATAATTCTATTATTTTTTTCAAGAGATGAAAAAGACCATCACATCCCAGCAAATGAATTTTCTTTTGTGAGATCCAGAAAAAAACATCACTACCTGGAAACATTTTTTCATTTTTGGGATCCGAAAAATAGGATCACAGACCATGATTGTTTTTTCATTTGTGGGATACCTTGCAGAGGGATAGTCTACATAAAGAGATTTTTTTGAATAATATACCCCTCTTTTGTGACTTCATATCCTTTGGATAATTTTCTTACCTTATGTTTCAAGTTTATTCAACCCTTAACAAATTCATGAAAGCCATTTCATTTCATATCAACTTCCAAGGACCTAAAAAAATCCACCCACTAGAGTAGGCTCTGATCGGCGTTGAAGAGTTTTTGATTCTGATAAAGAATTTAGTCCCATTTGAAAAAACTTTCCTTACTTATTTGGAACTACAATAAGGAACATACCTTTAAAAAGGTACCAGAGATCATTTTCATTTACTGAACCACTATAAAATCTAATCCTTTGTGAATCCTCTATTGCTCGGTTCCCATAAATATTGCTTTATCTCTTTGGGATAGACATTCTTCATACTCAAAAGACATCACCTTTGAATGGTATTAACACATAATTCAAATAAGGAATTTTGGAAAAATGGTTCATGTATTGTGATTTGTTCATTCACATAGAGGTTTTGGTGCTTCACAAACTAACCAAACACCACATGGAATGCATATCCTGCTATGCATTTTTAATATACACTGTCAGGTTTCAATGAATCTAACTTATTTTTTATTGATCCTTCCATGGGGATAAAATGGACTTGTTAATCAATATTTGGCTTCCACTTCCATGTATTCAATTAAGGGAAGAGATTCCATTATAGAGAATATTTAAAAAGGACTTTGATATCACATCATTCCTCAGGATGGTATTTTTAAGATTTTCCATTCACAAGAGATTATAACTATCAATTATCCAATTGTTTACCACTGTATAATGTTGTAATTCAAGATGATTGTCCCATTCCATTAGATGATCATAATTCTCCAATGGCTTTGTTTTATTTATACTTTGATTGTGTTAAAGTGAAAACGTCCATCACGGGACATATTACTTCTGAGTTGATTCAATAGGAAATTTTTATTATTAATGGATCCCCGTGGGTATAAATTAACCAGAATAATAAAAAAATACCATTCAAGTCTTCAATTCATGATTACCCATCCATTTTTTATCTCCCATCTGGTTATCCCAAACTATGTTGTAGTTCGAAGGGGCATCTGTAACTCATAAGAATCTTTTTGGTTAAATGAGATTGAACATTCTGGGTGGGCCAAAATTGATTGGAATTTCCAAAATGATTGGAAGTTTTCGTCTTATACTATGTATTATAGATTTCACAGTTTTTGGTATATTCATCAAACATGGTCTTACCAAAATGGATCAGTTATTGGTGTTCAAGAAATAAAATTTTTTATTTAACTCATGGAGAAATCAATGAGTCATCATCTTCACACCCATTCAATCATTCTACTTAATGATTGGATAAAGATATTTTCCTAGGATGGTGTTTTGGGGTTGAAGGATTGGAACACCCGGACACACCCAAATCAACATCTCATGGTGTTCATGGTTTATACTGGGCCACTCTCAAGGAAGGCCAACATACAACATGTGGTTATTGGATCTGGTAAAACGTATCTCAAGAATTGGGTTGGAAGCATATTTCTCCATCCTCTTGAGTGTATGGATCATTCTACCTCATCATGTATATACTGGTGTCATGGTCAACACCATGATGATGGCATCAATGTTGGAGAAGGGAAAACCCATCAGCCTATTTGTTCCCACTATTGCTCAAATTTATGATTTTTGGGCTATATAGAGAAGGGTAGATCCCCATATCATCTTTTCAGGTCATTTCAATTTTTTTAAAGCTAGGTGGTAGAACACTTTTTATGCAACAGACATTAGTATACTACAATAACCCATCCTTACACCTTTTAACCTACATTGGGAAACATTATTTCCATTATCCAGACATCCCTAGGCATCAACAATGTTGTTGGGTTATTAATTGAATTTTCTTAATTTGAATTCCCTCTTTATTTGGGACCCTATAGAGAAATGGTAGATAATGGAAGAGGTTATCTCGAAGAACACTCCTATATCATCTCATTGCATGATGGGATTATGACTACATGGGTAGATGGGATAACCATTTTAGAACCTTGTGATCCTATAGGTTTTC
The DNA here is from genome assembly GCA_963277665.1 of Viscum album. Classification (NCBI taxonomy): domain Eukaryota; kingdom Viridiplantae; phylum Streptophyta; class Magnoliopsida; order Santalales; family Viscaceae; genus Viscum; species Viscum album. The sequence continues at coordinate 1,044,684,703 of OY728166.1, forward strand.
ACAATAATTTCCATGCCTCTAATAGTTTTCATATTTAACCCTTACCAAGATTAAAATTGAATCACACCCAATCATCTATCTTCAATTATGGCTAATGATGGTGCGCAAGGATTCCGTCAGGGAAACTACATTACCTCCACTTAATTCAATGACTAAAATTTCATGGTTTTATGCCCAAATGTTGGTGGAATACTGTCTCGATGGGGTTTTGGGGAGGCTAGTGTGGTGGGTGCATAAACAGCTGGCCTCTCCGGGTTCTTTTCCCAGCGTGCTATCGTTTCCAACATCTAATGGAGAATGATTTTTTTTCATACATTATAATAATTCCAAGGATGATTATTCCTCATGTTCTCATTTTGTAGGGAGTGGTAAAGACCCCACCCTTTTTACTAAACCCATCGGAATCCCTAATAACATCGATCCTAGTGGAAAATATTGGGAATGTCACAAATCTAAGCCAAACATTTCATCTCCATTCATAATAATAAATATGAGTTGATACAGAAGCATTTCACACTTTGCTGTTGTAATTTTGAGCAAACCTATCGGTAAAAAATGTGATCCTTGATCATATACCCATATAATTGGGTGAACAAAGACAAGATTCTAGTTCCATTATTAACCCTAAGACTACGTGAAAAATTTAAATGGATCTAAATTCACACTATCAATATAGAGACTCCTTTGGGAAATATTTCTAATAATATGGAAAACCTTCACCAAATTTTCCTTGGCTTAGGCAGAGTCATGTTTGATTATCATAAATTTCATGTCCTTATCCATAATGTCCTCATCTCTCAGGAGGAGTTTGAAACTCATGAATGTGATATGAACTAGTTTAATATTTTCAATCTTCATGTAGAATATTTAACGGATAATTCTTCTGATCTGAATCACTTAGTTGCTAAAGAGCCATGCTTTTATGATCGGATAGTTTCATTCACTATGGATCTTCCAGAATATGAGGATCGCCTAGCTAGAATAAAGGTGAAACCATTATAAAAGAATATGATACTATAATTCATAAAATATAAAGGTCAAGATTTAAAGGCCTTTATTAAACAAATGCACCCATTAGCTAAATATGAACAAAGACAGAGAACCAATAATGAGAAATATTCTGAAGGATTGTGTCAGATTTTATTTGATTTTCTTAATAAAGTAGGTTAATATTCACTGTAGTCGTTTAATTTTTTTTCTCATATTTGAATAATTTTTGTGAGAGACTATAGGATGTGGATTCTTGTCCAATATTTTTCTAATGATAAGAAATTTTGTCCCTCATAATCACTTGTATCATTATTTTATCTTGTTGTACCAATCAATCATAGATTGAAATGTTATGAAAGATAATATCCAAGATAAACTGAATGGTTTTATTACTAGAAATTAATCTCAATAATAACCTAGTATAGTCAAAATGAAACAATGTTCTCAGGATCATTTCTCATGGACATGTATAGGCATAATTACCATCATCGTAACACCAGATCATTCTTATTTGGAATAAATATAGCATAATTACCTATTCATTTACATAGACAAGGGACTATGTGAGCATGTTTTAACTATTTCTATAATGACATGAAAAATCCTAAAATCTTTGAATCTTTTGTGATAACACCCTAATACTTTCCTATATCCATCATGGCATGGACATAGTGTGAATGACTTTTAATTTCATCCAGGGTTCCCTTTACAGGTTCTTAGCTTGGTTAGTATTATATATCCTTTTGTGGATAATTAATAGTCTTGATATCCAAACTAACGTCGCATGTGTTTTAGTTCAAATAGCTTTAAATGTGAGTTTTGGAATGATTACTTGTGTTGGGATGGTTGGATGAGATGACCCAATATTTTTCAGACATATAATGGAGAATTTTAAGATATGATCTTTTGATTTTCAAATCCAAAGCATGATGTGGGAAATTTATATGAGGAGTGACCATGAATAATATTTTAAAATATGATTCTAGTATAATATTTTTTAGGTCTTATGAAGATAGAAGAAGTATCTCCGAAGGAATAGCGTGCCTCTGGATGATATACCCTTTTTGTGGGTGACTTATGTAAAGCCAACTAGGGCATATCAGTGCATAGTCAAGGAAAAAGTATCCTTAGGAATATGATGTTATTTTGAAAATGGATAAGGAGTGTTTTTAGAGTTATTTATTTTAAAACAAATGTAAGCGTGGTTTTTCAAGGGAATGCATAAAAAATAAAGGGACTATATGTATTGGCATTGGCCATTAATATGAAACTACTCCTATCTGAATTTGTCTTATGTATGGTTGGGGTGTTTCATTGTGAGACTAACATTAGGAGGTAAAACCTCTCCCTAATAAGAAATGTTAATTCATAGTATAGTTTAATGTCATGTGACTAAGACATGGACTATGCAGTCAAACATCTTATTCTATATATTATTTGGATATAAAATTCAAGTTCACTTAGCATTGATCGATGAATTATTATTTTTCCATTACATGGTGATCTGATTGAGAATTTTCTACCATTTTGAACCATAAAGGGGGAATATTGTAATCTTTATTCTAGGACCATTGGATAGGAAGAGTTACATAGGAGAAATGAATTATAGATATTGAAGACATATATTATGGTAATGAATGTTCCTCTGGTTTACATGAATTTTTTTAGAGAATTATAAAAAAACAGGGGAATATAAATTCATAGTCAAAACAGAGGTATCCTTAGAAATATGATGTTCCATCATTGATTCTTGGAGACAGTTTATAGATATTTGGTATCCCCAAACATGGTGTTTAGTTTATTGAAGGAAAGTTCCTAAATATGGAAGGATAATTTCATATCCAGATTACCAATTAATGGGGAGAAATTATTTCCCTATGTGAGTATGACCCATATGAAGGAAGGGGTGATTTATTCAAATCCGGGCTTGGAATAAGAAATATGATCTAGGTATCACTACATATGTTATCAAGGTGTGAATAAATCCACACATAGTTCTTGAAAATATTCCCCATAATGTTCGAATTACTTTGTGAGGAGGGATAATTTTTGTTTAAATATGGGATAACTAGCAAGGAGAGAACCCATATTCGACCCTCCAATGAAGATATGTATCATATATAAAAATGGGGGTTTTTTTATATTTCATCTAGAGAAGTATATAAGATCTATGTGTCACTATATATCATTTCTGTGCAAGAATCATTTTTAGCATAGTTCTAGGATTTACATCTTACAAAAGTCATCGACCATGCAGCTTAATTTCATGCAGCAAGGATGTCCAATGTGAATTTTTTGGTCTTTTTACTATGACTAGGGTAACCCCGAAATGATTGATATGCCTTTGATCATGCAGGTTGGCCTTTTCCAAAACTCGTAATCCCACATGAAGTATGCTCGGTATGAGAAACAAGGATCAGAAATGGTTTATTTCATCACATAAAGGATATGAACATGACGGATCAGGGAATATTAATCCTGTGGTGGTTGGACTGGGAAGTAGGATATAGGAATCCCTAGGTATCACATCAAATATAGAATAAAACCATATGTAGTAACGTGATTTTTGATTTCGAGTAAGAGAGATGTTAATAATGTACTTTGGTGTCATGTGATCAGGATGAAGGTTACATGATGTTTAAACGATGGAAAGGATCTCTATTAAAAGTATTGTGGTATTCGGGGGAGTAAAATTACAAGAGGTATCTCATGTTTATGACATAAGGATTCTTGAGATGGTTTCCCTGAACATCCTATAGTTGGTATATAGGGTAAGACTTCATTTTAATGTTATGAGATGAAAATATTGTCATATATTTTAAGATCATGATACTTATACTTGTGTATTATACATTTATTTCAGAAGGATAAGAACCTACATCATCGAAAAAATAGGTGATAAAAGTATTATTAGTCCATGATGTTGTCGTGTACCTCTAACATGAAGAGGGAAATCATAAACCCTGATCTCTAGGGTTCTTGGATCATAAAAATGATATTCTGAAAAAATGAAATGATTTATTGCTGACCTTGTATTAAAAGTGGTTTCTAGTATGATGTTCTTTTGGGATTACATAAATAAAAGAGGTCTATCCTAAGGATGATTATTCTACTAGTTGACATTCCCTTTTCATGGGCCACTTATACAAAGCTAAATGGGGTGTATCAAAGCATAGTAAAACACATGTGTCATTAGGAATCTCAAATCCTATTACTGATGGCCATGGAAATTTTATGGAGATTTAAAATTAACCATGAAAAGGAGTATTAAATATGTACAGAATGTGTTCAAGAAAACAATGAGAATTTAGACTAGAATTGTACAGGGAGTGTGAAGTTTCCAACCAAGATCTAGCTCATATGCAGGGAAGGAGAAGTTTTTTGTTTGTAAATTGTGGTTGGGCTAGGATAAAGGATCCAAGCAACATTACATATCATGTGTGTATAGGAATCAAGACACACATTGTTATAAAATATGGTATGGTAGAATACTGGATCCAAAAATGGGGTCTATTCTAGTTTAGACAATTGAAACATTGCATTTGCAACATGAGGCATCCCATGATTATTACATAGGTTAAAGCTACATTTTATCATAATGTTCTTAAAGATGGTTTCATTTTTTTCCTCTCATACATGGTGACATGAGTTGTCCTTAGTTTTCCAAGGGGTAATTCAACAATTTACCATCACATATCTTTGACCATGTGGTGGTGAAAATTTCTTGAAGGGGCTTTTGTGGATAAAAATAAGTGATAAATCAAAGATAAAGAAGGATAGGTGGACCCTTTTCCTCAAAAACTATAATGAAATATTACAATGCTTCCACCATCATGATGCCTATAGGAAATTATTTCGCGATGAATCAATGATGAGGATGGAACAAAGATAAAGGAACTGACTATTGCTATGCATCCAATGAGAATGAGAATCAATCCATGCAATGTTTTGGGGTGTTTCATAGTGGAAGACTGATGTTATGGGAAATTTCATCTCTAGTGAGGTCATTAAAACATCATTCAATTTTGACATGAGGCATCCCATATTTATTACAAATGGTAATTCTATATTTTATTATCCAGGTTTAAGGATGTTTACTTGGTGATTTAACATCACGCAGTATATACTTTCACCATGTAGTTAAATGAAATGAAATTAGGAGGATATGATTATTCTATTAATGTAACGAATCTAGGACCATGATACTACATAGTTTAACTTCATGAAAAAAAATATGAATGAAAAAATGTAGTTTCACATCCCATGGTAAAGATGATATAATTTATTGTGTTCACAAAAAATATTTCTTCAAGAATCATAAATTGGTAAGGGCTGTGATAAAATGCCAGTCTATTGAGATTAATGAATAAGTCCCACTAGAGGAGGATTTGTGTATTTAATAAGGTCCCTCAACTTTGGTTCCAACTTGGGAAGTTTATTTTTGGGTATTAATGGAGTTATGAGAACCAAAAAATCCACTCCCTCCTAGAAAGATCAGAGGATAAATTTTTTCTAAAGGCTCCCCAAATCCATTTTTTATGGACTTCCAAATGATACAAGATAAAAACTACCTTATAATCCAGTCACTCCAATTCATATAAAAGCTATTGAGACTACTCATTTATGGAAAACTCTTGTAGATGGAAACAAAAAGTGAGGGAAATTGAACATTGATGGGTAGGACTACCTCGGTCCCATATACCACTGAGTTTGGGGATGATTCTATTGTAGTGTTTCTTATAATCCAGTAGTCCCATAACGAATGTAGGATCTTGTTTGTCCACATATTGTTTATCCTTATCTAGAATATTTATTATTATATTTGACAATGTCTTGATAAAGATCACTATTTGTCTATTAGCCATTATATGATAGTGAGATTAATTTATGGACTTGATTTTATACTCCTGATACATCCTTCCCAACACATCAATGTAATATTTTGTGAAAATATATATCAGTATCATATGATGGATGACAAACCAAGTGATATTATTGGCTCTCATGAAGATGAAAATATTTCTCACCATCAATTACTTGAGTGGAATAGCATCATCCCACTTGGTGAAGAAGTTAGTTTCAGGGAGAATGTAATTGAACTGGTCAGTTGTGGTTGGAGGATATGGTCCTAAGATGTCCAATACCCATATCAAAAATTGACAGGTGTATTTAGAAGTGTGAGAAAACATTGAGGTTTGATGAATGATGTTATTATGTACCTAGATGGAATGGAACTTTCAAGTGAATTTCCTGCAATCCTACATCATTCCAGTCTAATAGAACCCAAGCAACTACGTTTTATGAGAAATATCAAACCCTAAAAATTGTGAACATTAGGATATGGTGTGCACATATTTCATGAAAAAAATAGTATCTTCCACATCAATGCACCTAAGAAGGACCCCATAAATTCCCCACTCATGGAATACCTTTTTGTAATTTATTCCATCAGATGGAATAAAGTTAATTTCTCATCATCATAATTTTCTATTTCCTAGCATTGCCTTATGGGATTATTATATTTTTATAGTATTCTAAAATGGGTGTCATACAACTGATCACATCACCCTCCAGTTTGTGGAAGGGATTGACCTCATTGATCCCTAGCATGTTGTCATGAACAAAAGGCACCAACATACGATGGAACACAATTAAGTGAATGTTCCATCCTAATATGAATCCTCCATTTCATGTAATAATCACCATTTACCTTCTTGATGACCAATTATGAATCATGCTTCATCTTCATGTGATTTACTGGTACCTAAGGTGCCGAAATTATCCATACCATGAGGGCATGATATTCTGTTCCATTGATTATGAACTCTTTTGATAGTAGGAAGGAGTAGCGTAGAACTACCTTTACTAGGAATATGGTAATGAATACCAACCTAATTTTTTTGAGCTTATGGTATTTAATTATCTTCCCTATTGGCCTTCTAGATATGACTTCTAAATAAATCTCCCATAAAATGGTTCCCCCTCGAATAGATAATATCTCTGCATTGGGTAATTTGGTATCCAATTATTCCATTTTTCTAAGGGATGTTACTCAAGGATGTCTTCCAACACATGACCTTTTTCCACATTCTGAGCCATAAATTGAATATCAAACTCTAGCAGGATGACCTCTAAACATAATAGATGTTTGATAAAGATAGGATGACTGATAATGTAATTGAAAATGTTTCTACGAGTGACCAAATGGATCTCATGATTTTATTGGTAATTCCTCAAATTATGAACCAAAAATATTAGAACCAGACATATCTTCTCAATATTTGAATAATGAGTCTTAATATCTAGCATGGTCTCATTGAGTTAATATGGTATGTTTTCTCTACAAAAATTATTTATATTTGAGGATGACACCCAGTGACTGGTCTAGGGTTCCCAAATAAAATATGAGTAGCCTTCCTTCAACAGGAGACATCAACACTAGGGTGCTCAAAATAAATATCTTGATTCAGTTGAATTCTTCTTAACAGTCACCAGTACAAAGATATTCAATCCCCTTTTTTATTATTCTAGTGAAGGAAAAGAATTTTACTTCAAGGTAGGTTATAATTCACTAGATATAGGAAAATTTTCTTTTAAGTCCACTAAATAATTTCAGAATTCAAGGAGGTGACATTTTAAGACAATCATTTTTCATTTCAGGATCACTTCAATGCCACAATGAAATAGGACGAAGCTAATAAATTTATATGAGGTGACCCTGAAAGCAAATTTCAAGGGTTTTATATATAGGTTGTAATACCATAGTTTACCAACGATCGTTTCAAGGTCTGAAATGTGGTCATGGAATTGGTGATATTTAGCCACCAGATCTTCTATATAGAATTCTAGAAACATTCCAAAAAATGGTTTAAATATGTGATGCATGACATGAGGGTATATAGTTCTAGAATTAATCTAACCAAAGAGAATTACATGATAGAAATATAATTCTTGAGGTAATCTAAAAGGGATGTATTCTTCATATATGAGGGCCATTTGAATTTTATTATATCTTGAATAGCCCTCCCTGATGGAAAGTGCTCGATACCCAACCTACACATCAATCATATGTTATATAATTGGAACTGAGATTTCTTCTATTCGACAATACTAGTTAACATCATTAATGTTGATGAAAACATAGATTTGACCATTTATCTTCTTAACAAGGACAATATTTGAATGACATTTAGGATTTTGGGACTCCCAAATAAATTTTTATTTGATGATCATGTAAAATTTGGATACAATTTTGGTAGTGTGTGTTGAATGTGTCCTTCTGGCTACCTTCATAGAGCCTTACTCATTATCTAGAAAGCCCAGGTGGTGGGTGGACACCTCAGGGTTGATGCTCTAAATTTCTGTCTAGTAACATGCGAACACATCCCAATGTTTATTAAAGAATAAAGTATACACCTCTTGCTCTTTGGGAGTCTTGACCTCACTAATCATAGTACGTCATGTGTCCTCTTATGAACCCATATTTATTTATTTGAGTTTTTCAATGGTAGTAGAGGCACCCTCATAAAATGACAGAGTGGAATCCTTGAGGTCCTCCTCCTCTATCTCTTCATCCTTTTCTTCCTCCAGTTCAATAAGGGGATAAAATAATGAAGTATGTCATACATATTTTTGATAGGAGTCGATGTTTTGGTATCTAGAAGATGATTAGACTTCCATTGACCCATATTACAATGTGGATTATTTTTGAAACTCTATATTTGAGAGAGTAAGGTGTGATTATGGAGTATATTCATCCTCAATTGGTGATATTACAACCACTTCCAACTCGGTTGATGAGGTATGGATTTTTCTAAACATATGGGATGGAATGAGGGAATTTCCATATGAGATTTTAAAGCTATTTGGAGAGTCAGTGACCTTTTCAGTGTTGTCAGGATCTTATGACATAACTATTGAGGAAGGGATTTTCTAAATCTCAAGGGATAGAATGGGGGAATTTTTATCTAATATTTTACCAATATCTGGAGAATCAATGACCTTTTCAATGCTATTGGGCTCATTTATCATGGTTTATATCATGAATTTTGTTCAATATGAAATTGAATTTGAAATTATATTCTCAAATTGATCGATGCGTAATACATACCCTTCAGTAAGACGTTTCATAGGGTTGGTTGATGTTATTTCTAGACAATTTGGGTAGAGTCCCAAGAAACACCATCAACCATGGGTCATTTCCCCTTTTTAAATTAGAGTCCTACATCAATATAATGAAACTCAATAGTTTTGAATGGGTCCTTATCAGTGTAAAACATCCCATTTTTTCATTAATGTTGTATTACATGCATTTATGGAATGATGAAGAGATTTCCACATTCTGATGTATCGAGGGTCTACCCTAAAAAATAATGATGTTTGTATCCGAAAAATTATATATGAAATTATAAGATATATACATGGTCCCAAAACCAAGCCTTGATTTTGATTTTACCAAGGTATTTTTCCATCCTTTTTCATAACCCTGTAGCACTATAGTAGAACGTGTTAGTTTAGCCTCATTGAATCACAACCAGCAAAGATTCTAAACTAGAATGAGATTAATTCCCTAGATATTTTTAATGAAAGATCTTAAAACATTGATACCATTTATAATTTTAGACATATATAATGGTCAAATATGTCACTGTATAATGACATCCTTATCATTCCCTGTAAAGGAAATAACCACATGAAATTATGCATGATCGATCTCTTCAAGATATACCTCTTCATCAGTGACCTAATCTTCAACCACATATGGGCTCAGTAAAGCCTCTATGGGTGAGTCCCTAATATATATTTATAAACTCAAGGGTTTTAGGATAGAAAACACTGTTGAAACCAATGAGAAAATATTTCATATTTCATATTTCTAGTATAAAGATTGGTTCTTCCCAACATGTGGATTGTCTTTCATAGATGATATAGTTTCACAATTATGTGACATTGGTGGATTGTCCCTCAAAATTAAAATTGAAGGTGCTCTTGTCCTCTTTAAGTTAGGTCAAAACAATGTTCCTAGTTTCTGAGGGTGATTAGACAGTTTTAACCCATATAATCAAAATTACAAGATGATTGAGAAGGGTAGCTTTAGGAATATGTAGGGGATATATAAGTTCTTGTTAGACTTTATAAAGATAGCCATTATGATTTTCTATATAATTGATAGTACGAGTAGGGACGTGGCAAGAATAATTCTTTATACCGTGACTATATATTCTCCCGTACAGTTTGATCCTATGACCTCTTCCTCTAGTCCCCCAATAGGGTGTACGGTACTTGGTGTCATATCCATTCTCATTATTTGATGAAGGAACCATTAAATGAATGAAATTAATGGAAAAAAATATAAGTTCATCATTAAATGTTTATTATGTAAGGCTGATCATTTATAGTGGTACCATATGGAGGGGTGGTTCCCTTTGTTTAAAAAATGAGGGAGTTAAGTCCCATAGATTAAACTACATATTTACCTAGGTAAAGGCTTATCTTCTTGAATTTTGAATCCATCGATCATGAAATTTCATTTTTAAAAAAGAATTTATTCTTGAGGGACTACGGTGCTGATAGTGTTAGTTGTACCACTATAGTGGCCATTAAGGAGGGAGTTGATTACTTCAACTATGATCAGAGGATACCAAAAGTTTAGTTGAATTCTTTTTGAGTCATCCAATATCCAAACATATGCACACCTTTTTTAGAAAATTGTTTCCTCTCACATCCATCCATAAGAGTAGTAACAGAAACATACATTGTTTTTCATTGTGGTTTCCTCTACATTACTTGTACAAAGTCAACTATTTTTCCTAGGATGTATTTGAAAACAAAGTATTTGTAATTATTTTTCCCCTATTTCTATTAAAAGGGGAAATAATTTGGATGATCATAAAGACCAACATGGCCAGGCCTATTCGGATCTATAAATCTAAGTAAATCATTGTCCGTAGAAGCTATAAAGTAGTCACAAACTAACATAAATGGAAATGAAGAAAATTTATTCTTTCACTCCTCGAATTTATTTCTCCTCGGGCCCCTGTGATCCTCCTGATTAGGTGGGTTTTTTGTTTATTATCATGGGTTTCCAGATGATATGAATCATATTTGGGATCTAGATCCAGTGTAGAGGCTAGCTTACGTATGAAAGACGCAACTATTTCTTTCTCATTATCTTCCCTGAGGCTGATGCAATAATTTGTGACTTGATCTTAGATCACTATATCAAATATTTCATGCTTTGAGAAATTTCTATGAGATCCAAAAAAACCCACCTTTATATCTTATTGTGATGAGTATCATTCAAAACTCATCATGGTGGTTCTATATATAGAATTTAATAAAATCATTTTGGGGAACTATATTTTCAGGGAGTTGGTCATCCCCATATACATGGAAATGATATGTGAGACCCACTCTTTCTCTTTTTGTTTTTAGTTCGATATTCCAAGGATCCTTTTATTTTGTATAATTGAGTTAAATTGAAATAGAAACTACCAATTGAGATCTTACCATCCCACTATTAACTGAGCTGGAAAAATAATGTACTATAAAAATTTCATCCCTTATATAGTTTTTAATAAGAATCCAAGATTCAATGCTTCTAATTCCACATGAGTTCCTATCATGCGGTCATAATGGGACACAAAATGTTCCAGATGCTGATCCAGCTATCCTAAGACTTTGTATACTAGAAACTTAGTGCTTCTAAATTTTATTGGGGTGGGATTGTGCTCACCAATTCAGGGAATGGCTTCCTTCCAAGTTATACTATTGTGTTCCATTCCTTCACAACTTCCAATCGATCTACGAATGATTCTATGGTGTTGATATTCCCTTCATAAATGTTAGTTTTAGTAGGATCTAAAACAGGGTTGATAATATGAATGTTATGATGTGTTGGATCTACCAATATTTGTGGCTGACATCTGACATGTGACATCTTTTGAGGGATCTCTTGAATCAGTTCTAGTTGTTTCAATAATATAGGAAATTATTTTTAAATTTTCCTGATTGTATTGTTGTAAACAGATGGCCTTAGAACAATGTTGATCAGATGTCCTTACTCTACTTCAATTGTTATGGTGAACCCTCTTTGATGAGGTACATAGATCGGAAGTGTATGTTGAGGATATTTTTATAGAACATATTTGGTAGGAATTATGACTTTGAGAAATTCTGTGTTAAGTCTTATCAACTTGTTCATTTATTCCTCCTTGAGAATGAATATTTCTTTGGGTGTGAGGGGTTCAACCTATTTAAGATGTGGGTGAATCCCACCCTTACCTTTACCCTTCTCTTTGATGGATGATCACTAAGGACATAGTAATGGAGTGGTTTAGGGGTTCCCAAAATTCAAAGAAAGTCTCTAGTTCTAGATATGCAAACCACTTTCATTTTCCTTAGTGTGGACCATGTTCTATATTTAACCATCATCTCCATTATCTTCTACATTTGAATCAACTTTGGCGCCATCCATGAGAGTGATTACCACAAACTTAATTGAAACATAATGCATTGCATGTGTCATATTGGATATCAAATGATATGTGGGTTGTTATTTCCGTTTATAGGACCACTTCCATCCTTTCTAGGATCCTCTTAGAGCTTCTTGAATAAGAGTGACTTGAAGAGAACAACCAAACAACCTTGTCTTACATTTCCCTTCTGAGGGAAATGGTTCATGAGATAAGACAATATGGGATACCTCATTTCTTAGTGTCCCCCAATTGGGAAAAGGCTAACTTCCATTGCAGTGGAGCTTGAGCTAAAAATCTGCCCTAACCTTTTGGGCTGGGGTTGTCCTGCTTATTTGGTTTTCATGCATTGAGATGATTTTTTCAGCTCTAAAGGGGAACTTTGTGTCACAATTCTCCATCCATATGGGCAGGGACTAATCACTTATGGTGGTGACTGCTACTAGTGTTTCAGCTCCATTGATCTTGTGCATCCTTATTCAAACCTAATCCAGGTTCAATGCATGATCTTCATGCAAAACAACTACTTCTGAGTGAATCAGTAGTGCCTAATAATTGGATTCTCTTATGTGATAAAACTATTTAATGTTACATATTTCCTAATTCAGGAGTCTTTTGATATATTTCTCTCATCGGGCCTAAAACTCTTGATACTTATTTTGGAATGATTCCCATAGTATGCACGATCTTTTTAGAGTGGGGGTCTTGTCTGATAGTGACCCTAGAGTAATGAAATTATAGGATTTCACATCTAGTTGATTTTTATGACCAGGGAATGCTGTGAATATGTAAAGCTCAGTGTTTTCCCCATTATCAAATATGATCACCTAGAGAGGTATCAATGATTTGAAAATGTAATTTATGCAACTAAATTAGGTATTCTTATTGAAGATATTCTTACTTATTCCTTAATCACGACCATCATGAAATGTGAAGGTCATTCAAGTATTTTTTAGGTTTAATATATCCCAATACTTTAACATGGTCTGCATACCTATCATAAAGAAAGAACTTCATTTAGTTGGTGAGTAGTTTTCTTGAGATTCAGACAGATGTTGGGCATGCCCTATTTGGACAGAACCTATGGAATGTTGAAATGAGAAGTGGATAAGGGATACAGAATAATTGGTATATTATCCCTAGCTATTTTTCTTCTCACAAGTAATGTATTTTTTCCTTCTTCTAGATATTCCTCCACATGATCAGCCCAACATAGGAACTTCTTGGCTATTTTATCACAAGAAGCATGGATAGATGGGGTCACATTGTCATGGAAATAACCCAGAGGTGGTTTATAGGATGATCGTTTCTTCATAATATCTTATGTTTGAGAAATTATGTCGCATGTCATTGATTGGGTATCAAACATGAGGAACCCTGTCTTCCTAGGTGCCTCAGAATACGAGGTCTTTCACATATTTAATATGATAAGGGGCATACAATTTTTTTATTTTACTTATTTTCATATGGTGGGTTGTTGTGGTGCTCATCATGAGGTTTGATCTTATAATAAAATATATTGTTACCATAAGAAATGCCTTTATGGTAAAAATTACAGGAAGGACCTCTATAGCTACATGTAACGATGTTGGGGGGAGGAATTTCATGACCACAACTTCTAATTCCATAATTTAGTAAAGGATTGGTAGGTTCATAGGATACCATTGATAGATATTTGAGGGAATCAATATTATTTTTCCTTTAATAGAGCATGGTCATGAGTCAATTATGAAACTTTGAACATCCCCAAGTGGGATTTATTTTTCAATTCTCTCCCATGGGATGATTCAATCGCGTGTTGGGAATGGTGATCCTCATGCATTTCCTTGTACGTCATGAACTTTATTTCCCACCATCATGACCACTTAATTTATTTAATATTCCATTATATATTTTAAAAGATATATTCAATGAAATTTATATTAAATGTTTTTAACATTTTTAAAAATACTTTTCAAATTGGAATGGATAATTTCATCACTAAATGTTTTATATGGTCTTTAATATTTTTTATATGTTTTAAAATTTATTTTCAAAGAAATGGATTTTGAAAATGTTTTATGTTTTATATTTTTTTCAAAGTGGAAAGTCTATTTTCCAAGGGATCTTTCAAAATCATTTTCCATCTAAGATGACATCATTTTATGTAACATGTTCTTTAGTGGGTATTGGATCCAAGGATATCATTATTATTCATTCTCTAGATGGAACATGTTAATGAAAACCGTTTATATTCCACATGTAACACCCGAAGCTTCCACGGTATACTACTCTTTGAATAATATAGTAGCATGTGTTGTACGCAACTTCGAGATTCTAACACACCGCGACCAATCAAAGTAGCTGTTATGAATAGTAATACCCAATTTTTGAAATTTGATAAATTTTATCTCTCAAAATTGACTTCATTTTTAGATTCAGAATATCGAAATTATCCTAGGGTTCAATTTTGGTACTTTTCAGATAAATTTTATATGTTGATGAATAGTGAAAAATACTAAATTTTAATTAAAAAAAACTTTTTTAATCGAAATAATTAACAGTGATAAATTATGAAATTGAGTCTTTTTAAAGTATATTTAGAATATATTTTTACTATTTAATACAATGTTGGTAATTGGACATAATTTCACAATTAAAGAAGACATAAACAAGTGTCAATATTTTGATAGTTATTATCTCTTAGAAACAAGCTTTTTGTTTTTACAACGGGAATTAATTTTAAATTAATTTTCTCGAACTTAGGTGTTTTGAATTTAGAAAAATGGATTCAATATTTGGAATCATGATGTCCAAATTTTTTAAATAGGTAACTTTTATTTTTATTCATTTCGAATAATTACTTCGGTAAATATTTTGTTTACTATGGTTAATGGGTAAATCCAGTAAATAATGGTAAAAAATAATATTATAATAATATTAATTTCCCCTAAAACATGTCCTAACCCTATTGGATGGTACATGTCCGACCATGGGAATCTTTGAGTCGATTTTAGGACCCCATGGATCCACTTGTAATTGATAATGACACTTTATATTAATTAAGTTAAAGTAAATACAAAAATGACATAAGCATATATCTTCTAGATAAAAAACATTACATAAGGTTATATATATTATATCATCAACTATAAATATTAATTAGAAAGATAAAATTATTTACTACATAATAGTATTTTATTTATAATTTTTAGACATTGAATAATTAAATTTATTTATGACATAATAATGATGCAGTATTTTCATTATTAATGAAAAAATAAAAAAATTGGTATTATAAATAATAAAATAATTATAATTTGACCTTTTTGATGCCATACACTAATTTTATTGATTAATATGAAATTTTAGGATTTATTTAATTAAAATGGTTCGAATTAACAATGTTGTTAAGACTATCATGAATATCAATTACTAAATAGTGTCAAAATTGTCATAAAAGACTTTTTTAAAAAAAATGTTATATTATTAATTGATATTCTATACCTAAAAATCTATGGTTCGGCCAAAGTACATATATCATGATAGGTGTATCATTAATGTACCACTTGGGGGTATCTTGGATGTATAGAGTATGTTTATTAAGTATATAATATAAAAATACAAAGTGACAGGGTAAATGTCAAACTAATTAACTAAGAGTTAAAACTAAAATATAAGGTTAATATAATGACCCAAACCTATCTAAAATATATTGTTTGAAAGTATTTCGACCCATAACCACCATATATTTTAAATAATCCACTTTTAAGCCATTAGAAATCAAATATGAATTTATTATAAAATAATACTTTAAGTTTTTCCTAAAGAGCCCCTCCTCCCCCTTATAAAAGGACACCATTTTTAACCAATTCTTTACACCTTCAAAGTCTTTTTGTTAGGCCAAAATCTTACCAAATACCCTCTCAACTTTCCTCCCTTCATCCTAGAGGCCTTCCTTTAGTCTGAAATCTAACCTAAGGAGCCCTTTGGATAAAATAAAAAGGAAGAACGCGAAGAAGAGCTAATGTTTTCACCACCCTCTTTCAAGTTCCTTTCATTTTCATCTTCTTCTTTATTTGTTATTCCCATTATAAAATAATAACTCTAGTATCTTCTATATACTGTGATGTTATTATAAATATGCTACATCCATATTCATTATTCTATCCATCCTTTTAATGACATGTCACCATACGTGCGTACGTAAGGCTTACCGTCTCCACGTCGTGGTGTAATTGTTATTCGAAACATTATTATTTTGATGGGTATAATAAAGATTTGTATTTCATGTAAATAATAAATATAAAATGATAATGATTCTACATATATGATATACTATCCCATTATATATTATTTTAATATCAAAAGAGTGATATTGTCGCTTGTGCGTACGTACGGACTACCGTCTCCACGAACGCAATGAGATTCATTCCCCATCGTATCCATTAAAGTCTAATTCTCATCTGATGGTTAAAAATAATTTTAAGGACTTGATATCATTCTGGATATGAATAATATACAACCTACCCATAACAAACATGACTTATTTAACAAAATATATAAAATAAAATGAGTATCTTAACACCCGAAACGATGATAATACTAAGATATTATTAACAAATCATTGTTAAAAGATCATATATGATATCATATTAATGTATATGATTATTTTATAATTTAATAACAATTATTTCACCATTATAAAGGAGGTTAACCTGCCCTCAACAAAGTAAAAGTACAAGGTAAGGGTTTATTTCACAATCTCTTCATTAACTGAGGTTGAATATACGTAATTATCTACTGGGACCTCTTTATCATCAACATCCATGTTTCTTAAAAATTTATTTCAAATCATTCTTAATATTTTATAGAATATGGGTTAAATTCATTTATACCCTTGTTTGATTTTTTATAACATGTTTATAAAGTTATATTTCTGTCGTTTTCCAAACAAGGTCTTTTTTATCCTTTTCGACAAAATTAAGGAAAGAATGTCTCTTTTTAACTTATACGGCGGGTGTGGCTATTTTCTACCATTATAATCTCATCAAAGCTTCCATTATAAGTTTATATGAATATTTTCAAATTAAATTTTTGACATAATAATTATGTGACTCTCAAATGATTTCAAAATAGAAATAGATATTTCTCTAAAAAGAGTTTTGATTTCATCTATGTCAACATCCTTTGATGGATTTGAAGTTTTTTTGGAGTTGATTTATTATGATACAAAACTTCCATATTGCATTGAAGGTTTTTTGATATGTTTGACTGTGGATGTGGTATTTTTATACCATTTATGATTTATTGTTAAATTATTGACATTTTGTATGTTAGTTTTAATATGAATGTTTATGATGTGTTTATTCCTTTTCATATGAGGAATTTATTGGACTTAGTAAGTGACGGGTGGAGACTGCTATAGATCCTCGATGCATCAGTAGGTCTCATGAGACAACTAGACGTGGAATTGGCTGAGGCCCTTTCCAAATTTGATTTATGGTTTTGGCCGAGGGCTTAATCATTTTTTGATGTCTTTGCTGAGGCCTTGAAAATTTTTTTTAGAATCTCTGGAATTATACATTCCCTCATTATGGAAATAATATTTATGGTTCATGTGGTCATTTGACTAGTATAATACCCAAGATTATGTTTTATTATGGAATTTTTTACTCATCTCATATTCTTTCCATTAAAGTACTCATGATTATTATTGGTAATGGAATGTGGTTTCAATTATTTACCACACTTAATATTTATGTCATTTTCCACTGTATTACTTACCCTTACTGAGCGTTTGAGCTCACCCATTTCTTATGTTTCATTTTCCCAGGATCTGAAGAAGTTAGTTATGAGTGACAAGAAAGCATAATCTATGAGGCCTGAATGTTTCTAATGAAATATATTTTTGTTGTATTTCTTTTTAAGTTGTAAAGTTAAACATATGAATGAATATTATTTCCAATCATACTAAACTGATCGGTCTTTTGAGACATTATTTCCTTATGATCATGCCATTGTTATGTAATAAGGCACCAACTCTGGGTAACTGGGGTCAGGGCGTTACACTACAGGTTATACCATTATAAAATTCTTATGAATCCCTCTTTTTTATCTGCACATTACGCTGTGATAAAATAATGGAATGATAACGAAACCTATTTATTTTCCATAATTTATTCTATGATTAAATGTATATAAAACAAAATTATTTTATGGTTTCTATTATGCTCAAATGTTTATAAAACCCATTTCATTTCATGGGTTCTATTATGATAAAATGTTTACGAATTCTTTTCATTTCATGGGTTATAATATGATGAATGATTTATGATATTCTTCCACACATATGAATGAATTTCGTTATTGTATTAGTGGAACCTATATCTCCCTCCAATTCATTGGGTAAAGATTAATATATTATAAGATATATATGACTTGAATAGTAAGTGAACCTAGTCCAGTAAGGGAATTTTTTAACTATAATGGTATTGGTAGTGATCCAAGAATACTAAGATGGTTTGGGTAGTGAGATCATTCCACAATGATAGCGTTGGTAGTGAGCCTTGAATAATATGGAAATGGTTTTCTATTCTTATATGTATGCCACAATTTGATGTCTTATGTCTGTGTTATGCTCTCATGACTCATGTTCTATTATTTCCTTATCAATTATGTATTATAAACTAAAAATATTAATTCCATGGCTCAATATTTTGATCTTTGATATTCAGAGTTTGGTTTTCATAAATTATACTCACATTCTCACATGCTTATTCTCATATTATTTTTACATATTTTCCCTTGTTTAACCTTACCAAGCATCTTTGCGAACCCTTTCATAGGATTCCTTTCCCTAGGTTATCAAAAAATGGTTTATGTAGGTTATGTCTTTTAATGTCACTAAATGGGAATATCATTATGTAAAAAATTAAATATATTTCATTGAATAAGAAATTTTTTTACCTAGTCTCCATTGAAACTAAACCATTATGATCTCAAGGCTTGTGTTTGTGTAATGTAGTGAACTTTCATTTAAAACATGTAATATCTATGTGTAAAAGTCATGGGTAATGAGATTTGGTATTAGATGTTTTTTTAGTTTACCTTTGGAAACTTTAATGAGAAATCATTAGTTAGAACTCTTGGGATATGTTTGTGGATAAGTATAAGGATGAATAAATGTATATGAAATTCACATGAATTTTTTTTAAAGGCAGAGTGAGTGGTTTACATGAAATTACATCTCTATATGGATACTTGATGTGGACATTGCTTGAGAAAAGAGGTTATTAGGATTAATAACTCCAAAAAATAGTGCATTGAGTTGGACTATATTATCACATGGTGCATGAGAATAGGCATTGCTGCACACATAGGTTTGAAGTTCCGAGGGATATGATTTGGAAACTCACAAACTCTTTATGAACCATCATTAAGGATTTAAATAGAATATGTCTGTGAATAAACTAAGAAAAACCTAAGGTTTCATAGATTACCAATAAGTTTCCATGATTTAGGAATCCTATTGACTGGTAGAAGATGGTGTGTGATAGGATTCTAGAGATCAGGGTAAATGGCATGTTCAGCTTCCTTACAGTGCATATCTAACTTCTAGAATGATACTACCTCTCTTTCTCGGCCCTACTTTTCTCAATGGGGATCCGATATGAGATTAAGGTCCTCAATCTAGCATTCCAGATATATTTTGTTTAGAGTTTGGAACATGTACTTATAGATCTCATCATCCATTGACATTTGGAAAAGGAGATGGCTGATGGGACACATGGATGGCGGAGGAAAGTAATGAATGACTACCTACGATGATGATAACAGATGGATTTGAGATTTAGGGGTATCACCGTTCATTGTGGACTGGGGTAAGTGATGATCGTTGAAGCACGAGGTTGATGATGACGAGTGGTGGGAGTCGAATTTTGGTGTTGATGATAAGGGGAATAGATCTGGGTCGACCCATAGTTGAGATTGAATAGGGATATTTGCTAGCTGTGTTGAAGCTGGTTTTGGAAGGTTCTTATCATGCTACAGTGTTTCCTCTGGGAGCTGATCATGGTGAAAAATATAGATCCAACCCTATGGTAGTGATGGGGGTGGTTCTATCCAATGTTGGTAAATCTATTCATTTGAATTATATATATTTTTCTCATCTGGTATACTGAGAGAGTAATAGATGAAACATTACACATATGAAAGATTTGATCATAGATCATATTGTGAAGAAGGGTGACACTGCTTGGGTAATCTCTAATACAAGAATTTGTCTATGATAGATTTAAGATCTACACGATTACTATTATTACCATTATGGTTCTCCCCACTGACATCAAGATTTGGAAACTTTATTATTTAGTTAAAAAATTATCTTCTATCTAGAATTATTTTGAATATAGTTGAATACCCATGGGTAAAATCTTTTTTCAAATTACATTCACATCATAGGAAATGACGGACAGTTCTTGGGGGATTGGATTAATATATTTAAATACAAGTATGGTATGTTTTCAGGAATGTGATTTTAGATTTAATCCATTCTCTATTGAAAAAACTATAGCCCATGTTTGAATCAAAATTATTGATCTTAATCAGATATTATGGAATCCAAAGATTTTATTTGATTTTACCTCTACTATAGGAATTCCAATCAAAATTGACCAGAATATAGAGGTTTCTAGATTTTTTCACTATGAGAGTGTCCTATTGGAGATAGATTTAAACTATTTACTAATTTATAATGAAGTTCCATTAGCACTGGATTATGATATCTATTAGAAAGTGGAATATTAAAGACTTCTTGATTTTTATCTATATTGTAAAATTATAGGTCTCGTTATAAAAAACTATCAAAATAAAGTAATTTTATATTTTTATTAATTAAAATGTAAAAATTATACTTATTGTAGGAAGAACATGATGAAGAAACCAATAAAAAAAATATTTCTTATCTTGGGGATAGGGAAGTAACTCATGGTAGGGAAATTGATATTATTCTGCATATTGCTTCCCAAATGGCTGAGGATTTCTCTTCCAAGTTGGCATAAGAGAATTAGGAAACTCAACATAATGTTAAAAATCACGAGAATGTATCAGAGGAAGAGGGAACCCTAGATCTTGAAGATCAATGTTCATAGGACACTAAATATACAAATTAAGGGCATTAAAATTCAGGTAATGGTGACAAGATCTCAAAAATATAGGGAGAAATGATAAAATTAATGGAAATGTAGGGAATCCTTGGAAAATTGGATGAGATTAAGGATGACTCTCCCCCAAATCAATCCTTTATTCCACCATTGTCTAATGGGAAATTTGTTCTTTTAGATGATTAAGGTTTCCAAGCATTCCATCCTAGGAAATCAAGATGGAGGAAAGACTACATATTCATGAATCCAACCATGGTCACCAGATCGCACGATCCAATATATTTTGAATTTAATTTTTATGAGAATTATGGTTCTTCATATCAATTTGATTATGATTTATACTGGTCACATGGCATGATGGAAATCACTTGTATGAACCCATCCATCTTCTCATTTTCTTTACTATTTTTTTAATAAATGGTATTTTTATTTTTTTTAACAAAAATTAGGCTTCTTATAAGTGATTTCAATGATTATGTAGTATCCCAATATGATTATTGTTTTTTCACACTATGATTTTAAATTTTAGTCAATTATAATAACTAGAAGTAATGAGATCAATGTTAAATGTGATAGATAATGTGTTCATTTGACACCAAATTTGAGTATATTTGGGTTGAAGGATATTATGATTATTCCTAATTAGTTATCAGGAAATATGGTTAACAACTTACACCACTAATAACTCTCAGACTCACCAATGAACATAAGGATATGGATTGTTTAGAGTTTGGTTGGTGGATACTATGGAGAAAATAATATTATATTTATTATATTCCACTAATATGGGAATAAATACTTCACGGATTGTCTTAAAGGAATTAGAATATGTTTTGATTGTGGGAAAGAATGACACATAACAAGTAATTGAATTGGAAAATTAAAATGTTTGGTTAACACGGTGTGTGAGAATAATAGTTTCCATAAGATCCCATTGATGGTTTAGTGTTTGAAATTTGTAGCGTATGGGAATTATTCAAATATATGTCCTGATAATAAATATCACAAAGATAATTACAAAGGTTTTAAGAGTAATGGTTATATTTTATACACTGAAGATTCTACAAATGACTTATAAAAGGAATGAAGTGTCATGGAATAAGATGTTGAAGCTATGTTAATGGTTTATTTATAATGTTGACCGATTTATGTGTTTATGCATTGGTGTTGAAATAATTATTTTTTAAAAGTGGAATATGGGTTATTATAATCTTGAAACATCAATTGATATGTCCATAGCAATTTTTCATTAAGATGATGAAAAAAATATGTTAAATGGTACTAATGGCTAGAAATTTGATTTAATTGAAATACGATATTACTATTTTGGTAATATAACCCTTATTATGTTCTTCATATTGATATAATAGTGTTTAGTTTTGATAAAGGTATGATTGATATGATTAATTTAAATTGGATAGTATTGATGACCATGAAACTGATTACTGATTTATGGATGGTGTGGTTTATATTAACATTGATTAAGATTAAATCATTTTTAGATTTACGGGATATATGTAAAAATATTTGGTTTTATATAATTAATTAAGAATTTTGTTTTTTTTATTGAGGTTTTATGATAATTATAGTGTTTATCATGATTTAGAAGAATATGTTATTCCCATATTTATTATGTGAGAATTAAGAGATACTTAGTGATATTTAGGGGATTCATATTATGTTTATTTTCAAAAATTTAGTTACCATTATTATAAATTTATAAATTGGGGAAGGGTCATAAGGTTTACTATTTATGTAATGATTTAAGATAAACTTTGGATGAGGTTTTAGAGATTAATTTATTAATTCACCATAGAACGATTTATGTATATTGGATAATATGAGATAAAAATTTTTATATCATTATAACTAGATATATATGGAATGAAATACCATTATTTTATAGATCTTATAATCCATTACTGCTTCAAGAATGAAAAAATCATCTCTTAGAGTAACTGATGAAGTGGAAATTGGTTGAGGAAAAAGCCAAAGGATGAGATTTTTCTTATGAAATGGAATGAAATCAAGTAAGTATACCTTCTCATAAAAATTCAGCAACTTAATGAAAATGGTATTGAAATATAATTCCATACATATATCTTAATTTATAATAAATTAATCACCTTTTCAGCCATGATTTAGGGAATTTAGGTCGTTATATTTCTCCGGGCCCTATTGCCTATCAGTCTCCATCAGTATTTGGGTGTTATATTTTTCGTCTATGTTCATGTTTTTACATCCCAATAATATTCTAATTCATAGAAACCAAGTTATTTTTTATTTAAGATGAACTTTTCACATCAATTTATCTCTTTTTAAGATGATTATTTATTAACACTTTTTTACGATGTTAGTTTCTCAAAAAAGGATTTTCAAATGTGAAACCCATATTTAATGAGAACAAGATGAAATTGTGAGGATGAAATTTCTTTAAGTGGTATAATGAAACACACAAAGGTTTTGTAAATTATTATTTGTAAATAAATTTAGTCGTTTTGATAATTTTAAACACCATGTTTATCTTCTATAAAATTCAAAATTGAGTTTAGATTTTATTACAGGAAATATTGAGTATAGCTTACGATACACGCAACCCCATGTTTAATTGAAACATGACATGATATTAAAATATAATTATCTAATATTATATTTATAATCTAGCTATTTGAATTGTGCATATAAATAGGATTAACTAAATTATGAAAAAAGTATTTTAGAAATTTTTATAAAAATAATTCTTTTGCGGGAAAATAGTAAAAATTAAAAATTAAAATAATTTTAAAACAAAGGAAATATATTTCTAGAAAATTATTTTTTTGCACAGATATGTGTTCTACATCAAAAAATTAAACATGTCACTTTGGGTGAATTATTTTAATTAAATTTATATATTATATATTCGATTAAAATGTTTTTCAATCATCTTAAGTGTTTTCATGATAACAAATATTAATAAAATGAATTTTACACATAACAACTATATTTTTCTAAAAATATTTTTTGTCACCATTTGAGAAATTATTTTAATGTTAATTTTTTCTAATATTAAGAAAATTTATTTGAAAAAAAATTAATGTTTAAAATTGGAATGTGAAATTATATTAGGGTGAATTTTTTTTACATTTATAAAAAGATAATTTTTTATAAATAGTGAAAAAATACAAGTTTTTTATTAAGAATTGTCATTGATTTTGGAGAATTTAAAAAACTAACAAATTTTAAGGAGGTTTTAAAGGTGAAATTAGTCCGTTCATATATATATATATATTAATCCAATTTAGTTAATTAATTTCATATATAATTTTTATATTAAAAACATTTCAATCTTTTGAAAATTTTCACTTTGGAAAACACCTTTTTCACCATGTCAGTGAGAATTATTTTAAATTATGTTTTTCCACTTTTTTACATGAAATTACTGAAAATTGATTCCATATTTCGAATCAGTATAATTTATATTATCTAATATGGTCAATTTTTTTACCATAATGAATAGTAACAGAAGTAAAAATTATTTTCCCCAATTAATGTAAAAATGGGTTTACCTTAGGGGTTTAAATAAAATTATAAGAATTAAAAGTGATCCAAAATATTTCCCCCCTCTTTTTTCAGAAACTACAATTGTGCCACTCACTTCACTTATAAAGGTCCACCCCCTCTCCTCTCCTATTTACTCATAAAATCTATTGATTTAGATAATCATTATAACAATTACTTCCTCAATTCACTATTATATTCAAAGATTCCTTAGTTTAGTTATAAATCTAACATATGAAGAATTTTGGGGACAACTAAAAGAAGTTGTTCGAAGAAGAGGTAACATCCATAACGGATAATTTTATTTTATTTCATCCTCCACCTCCATAAATTATGTTTACAAAATAAAAATATAATATCCTTAGTATATTCGTTATAATTATATTTTATTATATTAAGGGACTAACCTAAAACTTCTTCTCTTCCATCAAATGAATTATGAATCAATCATTCATGTGTATGGTAGAGTTCCACCTCAAGAACCAATGTTATTCATTTTTCATCACCACCTCCTAGGGATGGATATAATTATATATTAACTATTTATATATTATATTTTTGATATTATTGTTCTTTTATAATCATGATGTCACATTTTTCTTCTTACTTTCCATTCTATGAGAATATAATAATGTCGTTCGTGTGTACGATGAACTTCTACCTCATGAAGTGATGTGATTCAGTCATGATTTATATGGAAGTTCATAAGGATGATTTTAATAATTTTTTTGAAATATTTGATTTATAAATTAATCTATAATGTTAATATATAATTTAAATTTCTTTAGTTATTTCTATTGAAAAAAGTGAAACATTGTTCAGGCACACATATAGTCTAATATCTCCATGAACGATGTATTTTATTTTTTACCTCTAACTATTATGGATTAACCTAAATAAATTAATTGTTAATATACATGAAATTTATATCATATTTTTAATTATGGATATTAAGTAATTTTGATAAAATTAAGAGTACCATACATGAGTAATCAAAACATACAAAAAAAGTAGTTTCTTCACAAAAATGTAACTTTAACAGGAAATTTTTAACAAAGTGGAAATAAAAAGTTATAATTAAATAATATATGGTATTATATATATGTATGTATGTATTTTTCAATAATATATTTATAATATACATATAATTATTGTATATAAGGTTTGAACATATATGAAGGAAGTCAGTACTTATGGTAAGGGATTTCCAAATCACTTTTAACTTATGTGAGACACATGTCATATTCCCCAACTATTTTTTTTATATGGTGTATATAATATATATGAATGTATTTTATGATTATTAAACTAAAAATTATTGGCATTTATATATCCATATTATGATATCCCTTTCGTGGGGTTTACAGTTCAAAAGTTACCATATCAGTAAGGGATATCTGTCTCAAAATCTCTTCTTTGTGACATATGTTATGTTATTCACCTATATTATTTTGTGAGGTTTATGTATAAAAACTTTTAAATTTAATATAACTAATTTATTTATTACAATTTTATTATATGTTACATATAATTTTATTGTTTCATGGGTCTTACGATTCCATGTTACCAAAGTGGTAAGGGTTTTATGTTAAATAATCATCATTTATCAAGACTATTCATGATTATGCTGAAATTGATAGAATATTATGATATAAAGATCAAGAAACACATTATGTGTATTCACCTATAGTTTTTTATGAAAATATATGGTGTCCTTTCATTTTACTCTCCTTAAATACTGAAAAGTTCAAAATATTGTTTTTAAGAAAATATGAATTTATTTATCTCTTCAGTTGAAAATAATTTTTCATCGAAACCCATGTTTTATAAAAAAAAATAGATCCACCAAATGATTTATTAAAGACATTTTTACCCATGTTTGAATTTTTTGCAAGACGGTTTTAATAATATATTCAAATATTTTTCTAAAAAAGACTTATTTGGATTTCACAAAAAATGCGAAAGGAATGTTTGTTTTTATGTGTATGACATGGATGGTATTTTCCACCATCACGAAACATCAATTTTTTAATATTTCAATTATAAGTATGAAAATTAATTTAAAAGAATTTTTTATAATGTTTATGGTTTTAAATAGTTCTTTTCAAATTGGAAAGGGTATTTTCCCCATAAAATATTTTAAATAATCTTTAAATATTCCATTGTATGTATCCAATGTTATTTTTAAAGAAATGGATTTTGAAAATGTTTTATGTTTTAAATTTTTTTTTTCAAAGTGGAAAGTCTATTTTTCTCAATAACTATCTTAAGTAATCTTTCAAAATCATTTTCCATTAAAAATGGAATCCTTTTATGTTACTTATGAATTATAAGACATACTATCCAGTGACACAATTCTTATTATTTCTCTGAATGATTCACGATTATGATGACAAGAGGTCTATGAAAATGATTTATCTTACATGTGTTATTTTATGAAAAAATGATTATGAACCCAACTTCATTTCCCATGGGTTATGTTGTGATGAAATAATGGAATGATTATGAGGCATGCTTATTGTGTATATGTAATTCTATAATGAAATGTTTATGAAGACATTTATTGTCATGGGTTATGTTATGATGAAATATTTTAGAAACCCATTTAATTTCATGGGTTCTATTATAATGAAATATCTATAAAGCCCATTTCATTTCATGGCTGATGATATGATGAATCATTTTTGATCTTGTGGAACAAATATGTATGGTTTTTATTATGTGATGGGTGGGACCTATATCTATCTCTAATTATTTGGGTAAAGATTTATATCTCAAACCATAAACATGACTTGAATGGGGAGTGAACTTAGTTCAGTAAGAGACTTTGTCCACTATAATGGTCTTGGGAGTGAACCTTGACTATTATGATCATTTGGGGAGTGAACCCATTACACTATAATAACTTTGGTAATGATCCATGATTACTATAGAAATTATTTTATATACTTATATGAATTCTACAATTACATGTCTTATATTAATGTTATGCTTTCATGGACAGTGTTCATTTATTTAGTTATGATTAAATGTATTATGGACTGCCAATATTTACTACATGACTCATTATTTTGATCTTTTTTATGTAAGGTATGGTATTCATATGTTATGTTCACATTCTCATACCCTTATAATCATATTAGGTTTACGTATTTTCTATTTTTACCCTTATTGAGCATCTGATCTCACCCTTTCTTATGTTTCCTTTCCCCATGTTATGAATAAAGGTTTTAAGTAGGGAATGCATTTCAAGATTACTAAGTGTATGATATAATTTCGAAACATTTAATATCATTCACAAAATAATATGATTGTGTACCAAGTCAAAAAATAAACTAAACCATTTTGATCTTTAGGTGTGTGTTTTTGTAATGTGTTGAATATTCATATAAAATATTTAATATCTTAATATGAAAATGTTGGGTTGTTATAGTGGCCATGTTAATGTGGTTTTATAATCTGATATTTTCCATGGATTTAGTTTAGAGATACATTAGATTTGAGGATTACTTTGAGATTCAGGACAATGGTGTTATAGTGTCTTGTGTTTTTCTCTCAGCCTAGAGACCCTAGTTGAGGTTTGAATGTTGACATATAAACTTAAAAGGACTCTTATAACAAAGTTATTGACCTTGAAAACTGAGACTCGAGTTTCATGGAAAATAATTTTACATGAATTATATTGTATTTGGTTTTTTAATTATACATATTTATTGAGTTGTGACCCCAGATATGGTCTTCTGACCATGGTACATTTTGACTAATTCTAAATTCTTACATACAGACAACAAGCTAGTATTTCACAATAGGATCACGATGACTATTAGTTTAGTGATTTGGACTTGGTTTATGTGCATTTTTTGGAGGTTTGTATTTCATGTGGCCTGTGAGGGACACATCCACTTATCAAGTAGTGAAAAAATGGCTATGGTGGCGCATACTGATGTTTTTACCTGAACTGAAATATAAATCATTCTATATTCTCATAGTGATGATACACATAGACTAAGAATTCTTAAAAAGTTCTAAATAGATATTCTTTCTGGATTATAGGTAGAGATAGACCTACTGATAGATGAGGAATAGTTATACGTGATGGTTTGATTATTCTGTCTTATTAGGACCCATCTGAACCGGATAATGGTTCTAGCAGATGGACTTTTAATGAAAAAAAATTAGATGATGGAAGATCTTAGGGAATCAGATATAGAATGAGATGAATATTACAAGGAGTGACTTCAAGTAACTCTTATAGGACGAATATTTCCTAGAAACTCTATAATCAGTTAACTTCCAATAGCTTATTGAGTTATATTATAGAAACATTTATGTTTTTGTGTATGTTTTAAGGTTTACCAAACACAAAAGTTAATCTCTTCACATGGTTGTTGATGGTTACTTCCAACTAAAGAAGTTAAAAATTGGAATTCACTAATATATTTGAGTTTCTAAAGTGCCCCTATGTACTGTTATCGATGATGGGGTGCTAGAGAAAGTCCTAGTGGTGGATAACATTCTAGAGGAAGGCAAACCAATGTTAAAGGAGGTCAGTATCAATCATGTGGAAGAGTCTGGAACCATATCCAGAATATGATAGGCTAGTGGAGTGCTATATAATATGTGGTTTAATAATTAGTATCTGATATAGTGGTCATCCGCATAGAGATCCCATAGAGGGTTGATTTTTGCAGGGGAAACTACGTGATTCACATGTGAGGTCTAGGGATACATCACTTATGACTACTTGACCTATTGTGTGATAATAAATAGGTAAACTATGGATTTTCCACTGATGTAGATTGAACAATATGAGCATGATGGCCTGTATTTAGATAGTTATAGTAGAAGAACATGAGGATCTATAATAATTGGTTGATGTTATGATCTAATGCCATAAACACCACCTCTGGGCGGACCACACCAGTCTCAAAATGCTAATTTCCATGTATGTGGTCAGTTTTAAGCCATGGTAGATTATAACCCAAAAGATCCCAATATAATTTAGTTTTTTTTTTGTGTCTCCTAAACCTCAAAATAACTTTTCCCTTGACGCATGTGGGAGACATTCGTTTCAATCCTCATCTATTATTCAATAATATTATATTCATGTAGATCTATTATCCCAAACATATATCTAGAGACCCATATTGGATGATATTCAAAATTAACAATTTTAAACCCATAGTGTAACTTAGATATTATGGGAGATATTTTCTTGTTGGAACTTTTCTTATAAATGTTTTGATAAAATAATTTCCTTATTAGTATAGACTATAAATATATATTCCATTACCTAATTGATGGTTTCTAATGGTACATATATAGTGTACTTGACTTGATGAGATGAGATTTTTATTTTATTACATAGAAGGAATTATAGTCACAGAAATATAGGCCCATGTGTTGGAATCAATAACAGATTTCTCATATGTTTCCTAGATTTAGTCTAGGTTTAACAAACATCATGGATGTTTAGTTCCCTAAAGTGGTAGAGAAGTGCATAGTTTATTCCTTACGTATGTACCTGGTTTACCACATAATTGAAAGTTTTAATGTTTTGTTTACTTTAATACCGAGACACTATTATATCTTTAGTGTAATATCATATGAGTCCCATTGAGCTTCTATATTTGTTGGTAAAATTAGGGGAAATCTAAAGGAACAGGTTTCTCAATCCTAATGTGTCCCCTTGGGTATCTCCAGTATTATTCGCCAATAAGTTGGATGGGAACTACAGGTTTTGCATGGAATAAAATTTGATGAATCAAGTGTTCATTAATAAAATGTATCCCCTACCGATAAATGATAATCTGTTCAATCAAATTTTAGGGTGAATTTTTCTTAATAAAGGACCATTGTTAATGATATCAATAGATTCGTTTATAAAATAAGGATATATTGAATAAAAATTTTTGATGTCAATAAAATATTTATGATATCTTGGTGAATACCTTTGGTATAACAAAATCTAAAATGGTGTTTATGAGACTTGTGAACCATATATTCTATCCTTTCTTAGATTACATTGTGGTGGTCTTTATCAATGGAATTCTCATTTACACAGCATCAGAAGATAAGTATTCAGAGCATTTGAGGATGATAAAAAACATAATTTGGGAGCATCAATTATATTGGAAACTCTCAGAGTATCAACTCTATAAAATAGAGATCTACTTTCTAGGACATGTTATCACAAAGGAAGGAGTATTATTGAACCCATAAAATATCAAGGTACTCTTTTATTTGGAGTCACCCATGAGTGTAACAAAGGTGCAAAGTTTATTTTTGATGGAAAGATATTATAAAAGATTCATGAAAATATTTTCAAGGGTTTTGACATCAGAAAACTACTTGAACTGAAAGGAGTTGACTTTTTTTGGTAAAAAATGTCAACAGGTCTTTCAATATTTTCAGGGGATGTTGGAGAGCTCTCTGATAATGAGATATCCAAAATATGGGGTTGAGTACATTATGTTATTTGATGTCCCTAGAGTAATACATGGGTGTTTTATGATACAAATATATTAAATGATATAACATGGATCAACGAAATAATGACCACATGAGAAATACTTTTGGACCCATTATTTGGAGATTTTAGCTAGAGGGTTTTCCCTAAAGTCTTGGGGAAACTGACTTCTTATTGTGGTATTTTTGAATTATTCAAACCATAAGATTCATAGGAAAATATTCACTCAGAGTGAACTCAAACTAAGATATAGAATATTGATGAATCTCAAATAGTACTATATCTTATAGATAGTCTATATACATGGGCAAAGGGATATGATACTAGAGAGAATTAGTTGAAAATAACATTCCATGGTTCTAGGTGAGGCGTCAAAGTAGTTGGCTTCATTTAAATTTTACATGGTGGAACAGAGAGGGTAGATATGAATTTTATCAATCGTTATGACCCCTATGATTCTACAGAGTGTAAGGGAAGAAAAATTTGGTGATATTTATTATGAATTCATTTATTACAAATTATTTATAGGAAATTCTCAGGATGGGTTCTATAAAGGTGGGGAGTGTGTCATCCTCTTCCAAGGATGAACAATAATTCTATTAGAACTATGAGAGTAACTACAGAGGGAGTTTAATACATCACTATTAGTAGTGAATATATGATTGTAATAGATATAATTGGACCTTCCTACACAATTTTGGTATCTTGGGATGAAGAGGAGTTTTGAAGATTTCATCTTGTGAATCCTTATATGTCATCAAGTGAATGTTGAGCACTGGGTTCTAGAAGGGTTATCCAAGATCATTGAGGTACTAGAAAAGAATTTGGATGGTATATCCATGTATTTTGTAATGAGAATTACATAGATCATGATAGGTCCTAAAAAAATCATAGTGATTTTAAATCAGATCACTATGTCAAACCACTTCCTCACTATTAGAGATTTGATTTTAGGGGAAAATTTTGGTTTCTTATACATGTTTAAGATCATATACATTGATGGTGTTTACTCAATGATGGTATCATATTGATATTCTCACTGTAAATATTGTTTAAGGGAGTATTTTAGAAGTATCCTAGGGCCCAATTATGGATGATTATAATGTTTCATCCTCTTATAGAAGGTTGGAACAAGTAGACCATCTGGGTATTGTAGGACCTAATGCGTGCTTACATGATGGATTTTTCCTAGTTCTTGGTAGATCACCTACCACTAGTAGAGTTTTTATACAACAAAAAATACAACAATTCAATTTTTATGATTCCATTCGAAGACCATAATGAGAATCCTATAGATCACCACTGTCATCGTAAAATATTAGAGAATTAGATTTTGTGGGGCCAAAGCTATTACATATAACAAAAAATAATGAGAAGATTATAAAATATTGGATGAGGATATCCTAGAATAATAATAATCCATATTATTACTTTTGATGATGGACTATGTATTTTAGATAGGGAGAAAACATTATTTTAAGGTAACACCTATACATTATCTGTTGGGATTTTAATGACTTGGAAAGAAATCTAGAAGGTTAATTTGTCCTTTAAAAATACAGTGTAGGGTTGATAGGGATGCATACCACCGAGATTTGCCTTCATAATTAGACAAAGATTGTGACATCATTTACCTTTTACAAAAGTGGTGGTATGTTTATGATCTACCAAGCATTATTGACTAGGGTGAGTTGGGAATTGAAGGCAGAGACAACATTCTAGATTACACGGTGTTTATTTAGTTTTAACATGAAAATATCCATTGTGTAGGGAAAATTCCCCTTATGTGTGATATATTGTAGATCAAGAGTCTTTAGGAGTGATTTTTGGAACAGGATAAATATACATGATCTTAGTGCCACACATGTTTGAGTAGATCCACTACTTTAGGTTGAAAATACATGAAGGGGAAATAGTAAAATGACACCATTTTTAGTGATTAGACCCTTTGAATATTTTAAATTATATTTATATAGATAGTAGTGAATTTATATTGGTGTTTTAGATGTCATATAATCCTAGCCTTAAATTTTTTAATATATTAAATATAATTACCTGTGCATGCATAATTTCAAAAAGAATGGATTTTTATATGAATATAGTTTCAAGATGGAAAATTGAGACCTTGATTAAGTATCGAATATGGTTTCTATCCTAGAAATGAGATAAAGTATATTCACATCAGACCTATAATAATTATTCGGTCACTGGTGGATAATAGAGTAATTAAATAGACTAAATTAAATATTTATTTCAATTCTCCATTTACATTGTCTAACCTAGTGAGCCTCTATTTAAACCTCATTATGGTATATCTCTAGGGTTAACTGAATAACCTAGAGTGGTATTTTATGTGGGATACCCACCATGAGGGGGATTCACTTGATGACAATCATATCGAGTATAACTCATGGGTCATTGATGAGATTGACAAGGATCACCAATGACATTTTCTCACCCTCATTCATCACCAACGATCAATCCAATAATGAGGTAGTGATTTCAATTTGTAGATTTATCCCCACTTTTAATATTTTTCATATTAGAATCTTTTTCACCGAATTGTTTAATTTACTATCAACATTTATTTAACCCTTCTAGTTTAATTTCTGTTAAACCTATGATTTGGGAATATTTGATCCAAAAACATAAAATATTTTTTTGTTTCTCTGAAAATTCCTAACCATCTATGATGGTTGATTGTATTTGGACATTATAAATTTTAACTTTTTTTATTTAAATTTCTCCCGTAATTCATCTAGCTTTTAATTTAGCTATGATTGTTTGAATATTTGACCATGAATATTATTTCAATAATGATCAAGCCCCAAATTCACATTTCATTGTTTGTAAAATAGTATAAGAAATGATTCTAAGAGTTATATTGATCGATGATGATCCAAGAATGGTAGATGAGATTGAGATGACTGTATTTAAATCCAGGAAGTGTGGATGGCATCAATGTTGAAGAAGATCCAATTTCCCAATGAAGGATGGATTAAATAAAATTTATGAAATATAATTGATAATAGTGAACATAGTTTGTGGGTTATTTGAGATACAACATGGTGGTAATATAGGTGAATTTATGCTTTGGGAAGAAGCTGAGTTCATAGAAAATTATTGACTACACATCAGGTAGTTTAAGAGAACACACTCTATGTGTATTATTGATTCAAAACTAAGGATTATAAGTGATAAAAATATAACATGGTTGTGTGAAAAACCCCATATTATGTGTGACACTAAGTGTAATATTGTGTATAATGTGCACATGCCCTCGAAACCTATGTTCTCTCATATTTTATGGGGAAGTTCCACATATTATGTGACCTCAGAAGAACATGAATCTGGTGGATGGGCACATGTTGAGTGCCAAACCATAACTATCACACCAAGTAACATATTCCATATTCCCTGTGGATAACCATTTATATTTCCTATGGGGTGCTGGTATGTAAGAATATTGTTTCTTATAGGATACACACTGTATACCCTAGGAAGCTCATAATGTATTCTTCTTATTTTTGGATTGAGGAATTTGTGCCATCACATATGAGTGGAATTAAGTCTAGGAAGTGATGGTGTATTTATAGCCATGGAAAGAGATGAGAACCTTGGTGAAGTAAGCATAATAAACCACATTAATGTATTAGAGATATGTCTTGGATTATAGACACACTTAGTTATGGAGAACCCACCAAGATATGAAAATTGTGTATGGGAATGGTATCCTATTACCAGAGCTACGTAGGGTTGTAAACCTACCCCATATGAGAATTGAGACTGGTATATTATACCCATGGATTAGATAGGGTTGGTATCTCATTGTATTAATCAGGTTTGTATCATCTATCTATGGGGTTGTTATCCCCATTAACTAATGTGGTCCGACTGGGCATGAAATTCCGCATTAGTGTTGGTACCCCTAAAATGATAGTGGTGTAAAATACTCCATTAGAGGTATAAATAGGTTACATGGTTAAGGTTTCTAATAATGTTAATATATTTTAAGACATTCATAATCCTTGGATTGGAATTGAAGGTTGATACCCTACTCTGAGGTTGGGTGCCCCTCATATGAGCGCATCTAGATCTTCATTCCTACCCACAAGATTATGGTTTTTAGATGAATAAATTTTAATTTGTGGAAACCAATATAATTATAATAATAAATAAAATTCACTTATTTTTAATATTCGTTATTATATTTTATGAATTCACACACTTTATAAAAATTTTATATGATTCTTTAAATATTAAAAGAAATAGTTTCTTTCAAAATAAATTATTTTCCATGCATTATACGATTTTATTTAAAAATTAACTTTATAATTATTAGAAATTTAATTTTAAGAAAATGAATTAAATTTTTATATCATAATATCTAATATATTTTAGAGTTAATGTTTTTTATTTTTCTAAAAAGATTGATTTTTTGTGAAAATTCAGAAATACTGATTTTAATAAAAACATTAATTTATTTTCAATAATTTAAAAATAACAATATATTTTTTATAGGTATTAAACTAAAATTATTCCCATTTTATTATACATATTTTAATTAATTCTATAAGATTCAACATTATGCTTTATTTCGGAATAAAGTTATTTTTATGCTTAAATCACATTTAAAAGAACTATTATTGGTGTGTTTTGTGTGTTTATATTAAAATTAACTTCTTCCTATTATATAAATAAAATATTTAAAAATGGATTTTTTATTTTAAATTAGAATGATAAAATTTATTAAAGTGATTTATTTTTTTCTTAATGAATGGTAACCATGATAAAAAGTTGTCACCATGATAAATAACCAATCTTGTCAATTAAGATAAAAATCAAGTGATAAGGAAAAATATATATTCATACTTTTTATTTTATGATGATATTTCAACCCTTATCACCTTATATTTAAATTTTTTTATTTTTATCAACTTTATAATGAGTAATACATTTATAATATTTTATAATTTAGAAAAATTACAACAGCGCCACTTCTGTCACTTATATAAGGCATCCCATCTACACTCTTCCTTACATATTTTCATCTATATATATCAGAAAATAGAATCATAAATACATTTTTATTCACTAAACACATCCTACATGACCTTTTATCAACAAAATACCAACTTATAAAAGATTAATTTTCAATCTAAGGAACGTATTCTATAGAAGGGGCACAATTATTTAATGAGTGTTTCATAATAATTTCCACTTCCAATTCCTAAAAATATTATTTTAAATGATGATATAATAGAATAAGTATATTCCATATAATGAAATTTTACATTTATTATGTTAAAACCATTTTTCATATCTTTTTCAGTCCAATGAGAAATGAAAATACTTCTCGTGTGTATGTGTGGAATACCACCTCTCCCAAGAGATGCATTTCATTATTGATAAACACCTCACAAGGTCAGTTATTATAATGGATTTAATTAATATATATAATATTAATGACATAATTAGGAATTTTTAAACATAATATACTACTTTTCTTCTTACCCTACTATATTTTGAAAGATGATAACTTCCCTCATTCATAAACGTGGAGTACGACCTCCCCAAATCAATGTGATTAATTTTTCATGTTTAACCCTGATGATAAGTTATAAAGTTTTATTTTAAATATATAAATGACAACTATTTCATTATTAAAATTTTTTATATTGGGGAATAATGATCCATTTTACCATGGTGAACCTGCCAAAGTTGTTTAGAGATTACAAACCACACACCCTCAAAACATAGGACATTGACTTAACTGATTAAATAATTATATAATAAATTCTAATAAATCAAATAAAAATACTAATAAGTAGAAATTTTTTTAAAAGGATTGAATCAAATTTTAAAATTTATATTAGTTTTTTATACATTTGTTAAAGTGCATGTAGATTTGAATTTATGGTATTATCTTTTCCTGAAACACATATTTTAATTGTATTTAATTTCTTGTTATGTTTTTTCTATATCAATGTTATTTAAAAAAATTATATATGTTATTATGATAATGTATACTAAAATTCATTTTAAACCTTATTTTTCTATCATTACTAAGATTTCAAATTAATAAATTTAGAATTTTTCCAAATGGATTATTTTTTGCATTTTTTTACAAGTTTTAAAGGGATGTTTTTTCACATATACAACATAGAAAAATTTCCATCTATCCAGAACATTATTCTTAATAAATTAAAATATACAATATTATATTTAATTTAAAAAATTTATCTTTTTTCCCTTTCTTTAATGGATATTTACAGTGATATTTGAAAGAAAAATTATTTTTATCCTTATTTTTACATAAATCTTGAATGTTCTATTATATATGTTATTAATAATATAAATTATGATATTTTATGATTGAAATAAAATGTTTTATATGTTTTATGTAATTTTGTGTAATTGTAAGTAGTTCATTATTATGAGTGAGCCTGATATATCCGGATAATACACTGGGTAATGATTTTTTTATCTGGGGAATATATATTGGAATTAACCAAGTAGGTTACTCCATTTGTAAGAGTTCTTATAAGTGTGATTTTAAGAGTTCTATTAATATTATTTAACACAAAATCTAAATTTTTATTAAATTATTTCAAATGATTTTTCAGGGAATTATTTTAATTTCATAAGGTAACATAATGATAATTTATTTACAGTAATGATTTTGACACATTTTAAGGGTGACAAGTATGTCTCTCAAGAAAATGTTTTCATGAGTGATAATGTTTTATAATATACCTTCATGATTAGGATTTTAACATTACTAATGATTGGGAAATGTTTTATGAAAATCGATTGGGAATGAAGTTTATTTCTTGAGTAATTAAATGATTAATTGAGCTGAAAAATATTTATATAAAAGGAAAATTTTCAATGGGTATTCATCTATTTCAAGATGGACTAAATGGATTATTCCTTTTTGTATCCAATACTTATCTTTTTATTTGTATCCCAGGTTATAAAATATTTTTCATTGGTCTAATGGTATAGAAATAATGATTTTGAGGTATATATTTCTGTTTTGGAGTTCAAACATAAAGAAGTGTATGTTTTTTGAACGAAACAAGAGTTTAAAATTAACAATCCAATATTCATGGGAAAAATATGATATTGAGTTGGAGTTTTTAATTTTTGTTTTTCAATGTTTTATATGATTGTGTTTTTACCAGTTCTCTAAAATTCAAAAACAAAAATATATTTGAAATATTAGAAAGTGAAACCCTTGTTATAAATAATTTAATTTTTAGTTGTCTATGTTTTTGGAAGTTATATGATTCTTTACATCATAGTGATTTTGGTGATGTCCTACTGGGTATATTTATACTCACCCTGATATTGGATCTTCCCACATATGTCGTGTCTTATGCTGATGATAGAATTTTTTACGGAGATATTGGAAGACCTGTAATGGGTGGCGGTTGACTAGTATGGAAGGAATATTTTTTTTGATAGAATATTGCATAATGAGACTATTTTACCCATTATTATTAGGTTGGACCTCCTTTATGGTTGATGGGGATGTATTTTTCCCTTGTGTTTTGGTTATGACTTATCATACATTTTTTGGGTTAATGGTTTTTGTGAATACATTTATTAATCAATTTGTTTACATTTTCTACATTGTTATGGTGTGTTTGGGGATATGTTTGTGTGTGTATGGGTGAATTAGAATAAGGTCTGTCATGTTTGAGATTTTAGTACTCATTGATAATAATAAAAACCCATGACCTATTGGAGGAGGGCTTGGGGTGAAAGACCCAACATACCACTTACTAGGAAGATCCTAGTGGGATGGGTCATGTTAGTTTTGGTATTTGATACACGTGTAAAAGTAATGAAATTTTCAACAATATCATGGGTTCATGTATATAAAATTTTGTAATATCACACAATTAAACTTGAATGTTTGGATAAATTCATAGAAATATCAATTCTATATTTTTTGGAGCTTTGAAAGGGAAATTTATTAGAAGATATTAAAATATGTAATAATTTTTAAAAATTGATTTCATTTTGTTATTATGAATTCACGGGTTTACAAAATTATTATTATAGAAAGAATGAAATTATATTCCTACAAAAACCATGTACAATTAAAGAATGAGTTTCAAAGACTAAATATTATATAAATTTAAATTGATTGTGATTTAGATAGCAGGGCATATATATGGAAATTTAATTCAGTGAAAAAGTTTTGAGCTTTCTTATTTCCAAATATTATTATTATTTGTAATGAGATATAAATTAATTTTCAATGAAGGATTCTAGGGGTTTTTTATTATTTAATAAGAAGATAATACCTTGGAGGGATATCCATGTGGATGATAAACCATGAGACATAGAAGGTTGGATTTTTAATTATTGACTCATTTAAATGGAAGAACAACTAGTGGTGTTTGATAATGGATTCCATAAATAATTTTATAAATTCATATTTGACTAGAAAATGGGAATGTTTCAGTGTTTTCAAATACTTATGGATAACCCTCATGTAAGTTGAAGAATCTATAAATAGAGTTGGGGATAAAAGAGACGTGAACTCTATTGAGATATCTTCGTATATAAGAGAGAGGATGAGTTTGACTGTGTAATATTTTGATACAATTCACATATCAAAGGGGAGTTTTACTATTTCATAGTAAGTTATGAATGTACTACCACATATTATATTTTTGAAATGATATATGTTTTTGCGTCTAACAAATTGAAAACATTCAAGTGTTAATGAGGAAAGAGAATGGAATTCTAGAATTATTTTGAAAATAATAATTAATAGAATCTCTAAAAAAACCTACCATAGAATAAGGAGTTTTCATATCCTCTTATGAAATGGTGATACTCAAGGTGATATCTATAGTAAACCAAATATTTAGAAAGTGGAGTATCAAAGGGAGCAAAATTATAATCAGTGAAACTCTCAACATTATTTGATTTTGTTCTTTGGCTGGCATGCCAACAATTATTCTCCTTGGAAAATGAGTGAACAAGGGAAGTGTGGAAAAGTTATCATGGAGTTACATAACATTTAACCCCATCAATTTTGTGGGAATTGATCCTAGATAGATGTGAACTACACCAAATTCCCACAACCTGTGATATTAGTGGTTTTGGGGCACCAATACACAATTGGTTTCATGTTCCTTGGATTATCTGATAGTTGGGAACCAAGTAAAAACTCACATATTCTTATGATTTCATTTTTTTACATTATACAAAACATATTTTTATATATTGGGTAAAAAATTACAAAAAACTTGTAGTTTTAGTAATTGAATCGGTATAAATTATAGAGAAAAATTTGTGACACTTAAATAAGAGGTCAAGAACCACTAGTGAATTTTGAGTTAAGAAGTCAAGATACCAAATATAATTTTATAATTCCTTTGACTACGGAATAAAATTTCACTTCACATTGAATGAAATATCTAAAAAATAACACTCAGTAAAATCATTATGAAAAAAATATATGATATATTGAAATAATTATTCATGAAGCATTCCCTTCAAAACTCAAATCACTATGGTCAATAGGCCATTTTGATCATCAGCTTCAAATCCCAGATACTCATAATTCCTTTAGAACAAAATTATAAAATACACTGTACATAGATTATCTAGCTTTATTCTTCAAATATATATATATATATATATATATGGATCAACCATTATGACTACCACAACCACAATAGGTGAACCAATTTTACATAGTAGATATCTCAAAGAGAAACACTTTCCTCCAAAGCAAGTTGAAAAAGGATTATCTATTTTGAACCCATTAAAATTCATACTCAACCCCATTTAAAGTTGACCATGATATTCAAAATAATGTTTTCAGTCCCAGTTTCTTTATTTTCTCTTTCATTGATTCATACACACAATTTATTCTTGACCATTAAAATCCACTTTTCATTTCATCTTATGAGCATCTCCTTCGCTCTGATGTTCATGAGAATCCTAAATTTTATTTGAAATATTTATTTATTGTTTTTGATCTTAAATTTTCATTGTGGAAGAATCCTTGATCATCTATATCCATGGTGTTCCAATTTCATGCATGCGAACATGGAAGAATGTAGATGAAAAATGGAAATTTATCATTTCCATTTAAAATTATGCTTGTTTAAAAGTGATGAATAGTGATGTATAATACTTACGACACATCAAAACCCCATTCAAAATCCTACAAGGTTTATTATTATCAATGCTCCATTTCAATATCCATAGGACTCAATTGGATGACTCCCTCGATGATTTCAACTCCTATTATATGAAAAACCATACAAATTTATGAATTTTCATGTGCTACTGCAGACCCATGGTGGCACTCACTTTCATTTCCACTCATGGATGCATTTGAGTAAGCCTATTTTTTTAAATCCC
Organism: Viscum album; assembly: GCA_963277665.1. NCBI lineage: Eukaryota > Viridiplantae > Streptophyta > Magnoliopsida > Santalales > Viscaceae > Viscum > Viscum album. Next base: position 1,044,726,717 of record OY728166.1, read on the forward strand.
TTCCAAAAAATTATTCTAAATATATTTTAAATCATTATATATATATATATATTTCAATATTTTTATTCTTAGGTAGTAACCCAAATTATTTAAGAGAAATCAACAGTCCTCCAATTGTCACATGAAACACATGAAACCCAATATATAATATAACTCTACATAAATATTTATTCCACTCTTCTTCTATAGGTACATATTTTCATAACACTCTTACTTTACATTCAATCATTCCTTCAATATTTTCAAAAAATGAAACTAATAAACTCGTTATTGAAATACCCCCCTTTGTATATTGTTCAAAATATCCAATAAATTCAAAATCCAGTATAATAGATTTTTAAAAACTCTCTTCTATCTTTCCCTTTGTGAAAAAACACAAAGGGTATTTGTGTTTATTCTCTCATTGGCTCCAAAACCAATTTTACACACCCTTTTTTTTAACAAACCCATTATAAAAATTTTAAAAAGATAATTGATCAACAGAACACTCTTTATAGTATTCCATATTTTGAGATATTATGCTTCCCTTAGTAATTTACATTAAAATTATATAAAATACAAAATAATTGAGATTCATTTAATTGTGCATCATCCATTCAAAATATAATTTATTTCCATTTAACATTTTCAATCCATCTTAAAAACTCTATTGATTGAATCACGACTTGGAAAAGACTTTTCAATAAATCATCTAAACCTAGTGACTATAGATCGGTGTAGGAAACAAGAATAAAAGTTAAAAATGGAAATGATATCGATATTTTTCACAACTAATAAATTAAAGTCATTGAAAATTTAGCAATAAAGTAATCATATGACAAAAAAACTCACCAAACAGTTATTATATAAATATGAAATTAAATGGATCAGGAAAATTACACTTGTAAAACAAATGATTCCACATGTTCAAATAAGTGATTCAACATTGAACACAATTATCTACATGTCCTCACTAGGTATCACTTATTTTAAATGCGATTGAGTAAACTTCAAGTTTTAATATTCATCTCCCCATAAATTTATTCTCATTTTGAATCATTATTTTGAGATGATTTTTTTCATATCCCATCCCAATTGGGGTTGAGTAGTGAGTCCCGACACCAACCTCCATAGGATAAGTGATGACATATAGCATTGAGTAGGAATATCAAACATATGGGAGGCCTTATCCTATCATAATTATATGAACTCACCTATATAAACCTCCATTAAATAGTGCATAGTTATTTAAACTAAAAAGAAATGAACGCATACATTTATCCCAAAATAGAGTACAACAGAAATGAAAAAAGGGAAAATATAATCCCACTACACACCTTGCATCATTGAGAACTGGTGAACAAATTAAAATTTATATAACCTACTAACTACTTAGCACAGTGGAAAGACTGGGTAGAACCGTATGGATGGACTAAATTTGTTCTTAGTGATCAAAAAAAATAAAACTAAATAACAAAAAAACACACAAAAACAAACTACTGTGAAATATGGTGGTGATGGTGTGAAGTAAATGAAATGGTGAGTTAGAAATGATTTTTTTGTCAAAATATTAATGTTTGATCATTTAGAATAGTGATATAATAGAAAAAACTAACAACTTGTAAATAGGGGAAGTCTGATGGATGGACTCAATTTGATTTCCCTTGTTCATGCACTAGATGAAAATATTCGGATCAAATTCAATGTGGATGACCATATTTGTAATCTAATCAGCCAATGATAGTTTGAATTCTATATTTTATAAACTAAAGTATTATCATAGTTATTAGTTGAGAAAAAATCAAGAATCATTTAGTTTTACTTTTCGATTAAAATTAGTGAATCTATCTATAGTTTGAGAATGACTCAATTTTCAACGAAATCCTTAGGGTGAAAGCAATGTGAATTAAAATTCAAAAAAGTTCTGTCTTAAATAATCATGATGTTTTGAAAATATAACTATACAGAATAAAATGAGAGAGATACAATCCAGTAAATAATGCATGTACGTACCAAGTGATACATGTTTAACCATCTCAACATATTCCCTAGAAGAAAAATAGTCGATCATGTTAATTGACATCATCATGATAAAAAATCCACTCAAAGGAGTTCATATAAAAAATCACTAATCAAAGAAATGAGAAATGTATTTATTCTCTGTATTTGATCTCCAGAAATCTCCAACTCTGTGCCTAATGTTAGTAAAGGGGTGATGAATGTCTCTAGATCTCTTGCCCTTGGAATCTGGAATGGAATAATGATTGTGCTCTACTTATAGAATCTTCTCGTGGAAGAAGAATTTTTGGATGAAAACTAGGAGTCGTGAATGGTCTGAAAGAGGATGTCATTGTGTAAGTATGATCTACTCTCCATCAAGAGTATCAATGTGGCCATTTATTCAAGTTCAATTCTCTTCCTCTCTATGTGAATTGTTGTTGCCTCAAGTATAACTCCCTAGAATCATGTGGAATTTTTCCTCATCTTCCACATGGTTCCTTCGTGATTCCATTTCATTTGCAACAGTCAGAGATGAAGCTTCCCTCTAATAGAATGAAACAATGGGCACCTAGATCCATGCCCCCTTAAAGATAAAATGAATGAATTCAAACAAAAGAATTAGAGAAACTAAATACAACATGTTATTATTACTACAAATATAATTAGAATAAATAAAAAGGTAAATGAAATAAAATAATAAATAAGTAAAAAATAAAAAAAATAAACAATGCATATTTTTTTACAATTATTTTATTTATTACTAAAAATATGTTTTAATAGATAAATCATATAAGAATAAAATAAATAATAAATATTTATAATCAACAAAAAAATTTATCAAAATAATTAATAAAAAATGAAAAATTATTATTTTTCTATTAAAAATTGTTATATTGAATATAATATATATTATATTAATTACTTTTATTTTATAATAATTATTATAAATATAATAGTTGTAATATATATATATTAATTATTTGATATAATACACATAATAATTAGAATTAAGTAAAAGTTAATTTATTAGTATTATTGTTATTGTATAGTATATGATATATATTACATAATATATTATATATTATATATTATAAAAAATAAAATAAATAATAAAAATGAAATGAAGAGTGGGGTTCTGGTTGTGCTAGAGAAGAGTGGAAAGGGGGCACGAGGGAGAGGCTGTGGAAACGAAGGGAAGAGGGGATGACAGAGGGATGTGTGGTGTAGGGGTGGCATTCATGGAGAGAATTAGTGAAGCAAGGGTTGGTTTGTTTGGTGTAGGGATTCAGGTGCACTCGTATAGAGATAGATAATGTCTCAAATGGAAGATGTCGGTGCTAGAGACTCGAGGCAGTGGTGGATAAGGAATGAGGTTGTTGTAGAAAGGGGGTAGTGGTGGAACAGGTGTGGTGAAGGTGAAGGACGATGGACAAGGGGAAACTTGTATGATGACCTAGACATGGATAATGGTGGATTGCATCAACTAAGATGTAGACATGAATAACATTTTTGGTTTGCCTAGATTTTGAATGGGGTTTGGTATGTTATGATTTTGATTTTTGGTTTCTTCATTTGAAGATCCAATAATTTTTTTAATTGTTGGAACTTGTTGTACTGCTGGTTGAATTTCATGTTTGTGGTGTTGTATATTCTGGTTGATGCTTTTATTTGATTTGTGTTGTGGGTAATTTTTTTGAATCTTCTATCATCTTCCTTGATGTTGGTTCAGAAATTCTTACTACTAGTTTCTTCATCTGATTTGGGTAATGAATCGATCTGTTGTGGTTTGATTTCTTGATGTTGTTTAATTATGAAGGCATTAGGGGAATGATTTTTGGTTTGCTGTTAATGGAGTGGTGCGATGGTAAGAGGATGGGGAATGGTAGGAAAAGTCACCAAAGAGGAATAGAGAGTGTGTCAATGAGTGGGTGTTGAAAGTGATGATGGTCAGTGGAAAGATTTGGTGAATGGTGAGATGTAGCCACCACTATGATGGTGGAATGGAGAGAAAGGAATAATGACTGTGAAGTGGTATGGTGAGTAACATTGGTGGTGGAAGGGGTGTGAAGTTGAGTTTATCTTTGAAGGAGGAAAAAGAAAGACTGTAGACGAGGACAATAATGTTGACTCAGGAGTCATTGTTGGCCTCATCTAGCGATGAATGTGGTTCAAAATGGAATGGTGAATACAAGACACTATTGGCATAATAGTGACTCGGGTGAGAATAGACAAAATGGTGACTTAAGGAGTTACCGTTGGTAGGTTCTAGTGGTGACTCAGTGAAGCACCAATGGCACTACTTCTGATGGTGACACCTACAACATAAATAAATTCAAAAAAATTAAATTATTTTATAATCAAAAAATTTAATTATTAAAGAAACAACATAAAATATTAAAACAATACAATTCTGAATTTAAATAACAAAATAAACTTAAATGAAATTAATTTAATTGTTAAATTTATCTTATTCATAGATAATTTAAAAAACTAAATCAAAAAATCAAACATCAAGTTTGGTTAAGTAAATTAAAAGATAAATTAATTAATTAAGGAGTTGATGAAATAAATAAATTAAATAAAAAGTACTTATCACTGATTATTAAAATATTTTATGAAATGAATTAAATTTTTTTATATTAATTTAACTAATTAAATAAATATATACTAGAGTGAAATTTATTTATTTACAATTAATAAAAATAAATAATATTTTTTTGAAAAAACAACTAAATTAAATATAAAAGAAAAAATTAAAATAATTAATAATTATAATTAAATTAAAAATGATATAATAAAATAAATTAATGTTAAAAAATTAATTCTTTAATTTGATAATTATTTTAAATGGAAAAATAGTCATTAAAATACATGGCTTTCACAAAAAATAATTATTTACTTGTTATGAACAATAAACACATAAATTGGTGATAATTGATTAAAATATAATGTTTTTTAATTTAAACTACACTAAAAACAAATAAATGATGCTGAAAATTACACTAAAAACCAACCACATCAAAATACCTCACAATTAAAACATTGATTATCCTCAAAAAATGCCTGATTTTAAATTAAAAAAACAACAGATATGGTTTGGAACATTGAGTTTAAAATTATCCTGTCATGACATCAAACAATAGAGGAAAAGTCAAGTTAGGGTATTCAATAATGTGTTAAAATAGGTGGTCCTATATAACTTCAAAAACTCACTAGAAATCAATGGTTTCAAAAAGTCATCCACTGTCAAGTATGTTATTCCTCTTAAATGAATTCATTAACTATATTACATAAATTTACAATTCATGTTCTGACTCAAGGAGTGGTGATAAGAAAAAATTAAGTGGAATTAAGAGTTTTAAAAAAGGCACCTTCAACTCCCCTATACTCCTAAGTTTTATATAATAAAATCCATTTACATAATCACTTTAATAATTCAACTCAAATGTATTTAAACTGTGTTAATAACTCTCTTCTTCATTTTGGTTCAAAAATCACCACACCTTAGTGAGTTCATTTTTGAAAACGACTCATTATTCAAATTTTTTCCAACCATATTCCTTGGGCATGGAACTTTGGACAGAACTTATTGATGGTGAAAGAAGATTTTATATATTAAAAAATATGAACCCATTACACCTTGTCTCAAATACCCACAATGTGATATGATTTTCTCATTTTACTCTAGTTACAAGAGAACTAAATAATAGTCATTTGATTTGAATTCCTAAAGTGATAAGATATTTTTATAAAAAGTAGATTCCCCTAGTTTCTAGTTGATATTTCATGTTAACCTTAGTCATGATCCAGATTCAGTAAGAAATATCTTGTTACACTCCCTTCATTAGTTCCATAACTCAAATTCCATAAGATAGTGAACTGGTCTACTCAGCAAACCCTCTTCTTCAATAGTTTCAGAGTATGTGGAACTCTCAAAATCCTTCATGTAGTCACCCATGAGGAACGATATAATTTATGTGGAAGGTGAAATCCAAATGACCCGGAAGTGAGGATTTTTTTTAAGATTTTGAATGTATTTTGAAATTTTTTTTACCATTTTTGAAAACTTCATGGGGGAAAATGAAATGTCCAGCAGAATGACACCTCTCTCCCAAAAATAAAACTCAAAATTAGCAACAATATTGATTTCTATGGTGGGAGACAATATTAAAATTTTTAAAATTGATTTTTAGGGATGTAAGAATGTTTGAAAAAGAAATTTTTCCACATAAAAACATAAAATAAAATAAACAAAAACATATATACAAATCTAAAAAATGATTTTATTAAAAAAATTGTAGCAGCAACATGTCATGCAATGAATACTCAGAAGAAGTTGAATCAGAGTGAGTGATAGGGTGCAAGAAGATTCCACAATTCACATCAAATTAGTTCTAAACTCTCTAGATTAAAGTAGATAAACACCCACATAGAAGATAGATTCATAGTTTTCAAAATGAATAGGGGCTCTCCCAAACATAGCAGCAAACATAATTTAATAAAAAATGTTTAGAAATTAAAACTTGAAAAACCAAAAACACTTCCCAAACATATTAGAGATTTAATATTCAATGTTCATTGAAGATATCCTCTTAAAGATAACCAAAAATATACTCCTTTCTATTAGCTATATTTTCTGAAAGTGAATATAAGAATCCAAAATTTAAAGATTAGAAAAATAATAATGTATAATAGTATTAAAGAGATGATATTTATATGTAGTGTTGGTCTACTCCATTGGTTTTCCTTGGTCAAATTTTTGGAAGAAACAATACTCTCAAGAAATAGAAGCTAATGAAACACCATTAAATGTACAAGATTAAAAATTATATAATCAATTAAAAGGAGTTATTTTTATTGAAAACTAGAATTGAAAAGAAAATATAACAAAAACCATGGGTTAGTTCCCATGAAACGCTGAGTTTATAGTCCTCAGTAAGACTTGGTAATGATTATTCCATCAATTGAGATATAGAAGCCAAGCCCTTTGGATTCCCTTCAATGAAATGTTTTATCCATTGAACATAGACCCGAAATGGTATATTCTTCTCCCAAATAATCTCTATAACTCAATTAACCAAGACTCTCATAATGGTGAAGGGTCTTGAACAATGGGTCATCAACTTACCTGAAAAAAGTTTCAATCTAGAATTGAATAGCAGGACCCTATTATCAACCTTAACATTCTTGTTTAGAATGATTGTGTCATGAAAACCCTTGGTTCTCTATTATTAAATCACATAATTATCATAAGACTGCATTCTAATCTCATCCATCTCACTCTCTCTAACAACCTTATTTCACCAGCAGATTTTAAATAAAAGTATAGAGCCATAACTGCCCGATAAGATTATTGTTGTAATGTAATAGGATGATGAAATGTTTTCCCAAAAAACATCATGTATGTTTACATCCCAAGGGGAGTCTTGTAGTCAGTTATTTGGGCCCACAAAGCCTCATTCGGATTCACTGAGAAATCATACCGAGAGATAGACACTAATTTCACCAAAATATTCTTAATCACTATATTTGAAACATATGTCTGTCCATTGGATTGTGGGTGGAAGGTGGTACTTTTCCTATGAGAGAATCCATACTTTTCTTTCAAAATCTTGAACATGTAATTTTTAAAATGAGTACCATTGTAAGTGATTAATTCCCTAGGCACACCAATTCTTGAAAAGATTTTCCCATCATAAAAATTGCAACACTAGTAGAAGAATTATTGGATAGAGCTATTATCATAACCAACATGGACACATAGTCCACATAAACTAAAATGTACTCATTCCCATAAGAGGATGGGAATGGTCCCATGAATTCAAAGACACATTCATAAAAAATTTCCCCCTCTAGAATTAATTTTTGAGGAAGCTCTTTCCTTCTTCAAATATTTACCATCATTTGAAACTTTTCACAGCCTATGACCAAACTCATATAATCCATGAACTATGTAGGCTAGTAGAAACAAGCTCGTGAGACCTTCGTATCATTACTCTCTCCTCCGCGGGGGCACCCCAAGGCGATGAATGAAAGATATCGTGTTTGGGAAAAATCTCCTCCTCAGCAACACATATCTTCAAAATACCAGTTGTACACCTCTTAAAGAGAAGAATGTCGTCCGTAAAATAAAATTTCAACTCAGAAACAAACCTCATTATTTGGTTGTGTGACAGGTCCTTCTGTATGATTCCAACTTCCATAAATTTGGTAGCGTCTTCAAACCATGTAGACTTAAGAAAAGAAGTAGGAAACAACTATTCATCAGGAGGAGAAGTATTGATCTATCTTGGTTTATCACTTTGGGAGTTTGGAAGACTAGAAAAGTGATCTTAAACTATATTTTCATCCCCTTTATTATTCTTAATGACCATATCAAACTCCTACAACTATAAGTTCTATCACTTTAGTCTAGGTTTTGAATCCTTCTCAATGAGAAAGTACTTATAGGTAGCATGGTCTATGAAAATGATAAATCTAGATCATATCAAGTACTTCCTGAACATTTCGTAAGAAAACATTATAGAAACCAATTCCTACTAAGTGGTGGAATAGTTCTTCTAGGCATCATCCAGTTTCGTGGGGTAATAATAAATGCTATGTAGATTCTTATCCTTCTTCTGCCCCAATTCAGCACCCACTAAATAATCAAAAGCATCAAACATTACCTCAAAAAGAATATTCTAGTATATATTAGTGACTACAGTTGAGGTTTTCAGCTTCTCCATAAGCATTTCAAAAGATTATATGCACTTCTCATTAAAAATGATGTATCCTTTACTATTGGGAGCACATGGGTCGATTGATCTTAGAAAAATCATTAATTATCCTCCATTAATAACCTACATAAAAAAAATAACTCGTCATTTTGTTAACATTTTTTGGTGGGAGAGTCTTTTTTATAACCTCAACTTTTGAATTATCAACCTCTAGCCCCCACTTATACACATTATGACCAAATACTATGCATTTAGTAGCCATGAATTAGCACTTTTTCTAGTTGAATACTAGATTGGTCTTCTGGAACCCTTCCAGTATTGTTTTCTACTTTTCTGGAAAATTATCAAAATTTCATCTCACAACATAATAGTCATCCATAAAAAATTCAACCATCCTTCTAATCAAATCTAATAAAATGGCCATCATGCACCTCTAAAATTGGGTAGGATCACCACACAAGCCAAAGGGCATCATCCGGTGGGTGAATGTCCAAAATATACAAGTGAATTTTGTTTTCTATTAATCCTTATGATAAAGGGAAATCTAGTTTTAACCAAAATAACCATCTAGAAAAAAGAAATGTTCATTTCCTGCCAACATCTCAAACATTTGGTCCAAATATGGCACGAAAAATTCTTCCTTTCTAAAGGAAACATTAAATTCTAATAATCTATATAGTCACTCCTTTTAATCACTTACCTCGTTTTTAATTTATCATTATTCTCATTGGTAACCACTATCAGTCGACTCATTTTGGGTACCACATAGACAGGACTTACCTAGGGGTTATTAGGAATGGGAAAAATCGTCATATGATCACGAAGCCTGATCACCTCTTCCGTAATAACATCCTTAAAGTTCTCCTTTGGGATTTCCCTATATTATTAAACTCAGGTTACATGGGAATTTCTTTATTAAAATATTAGGGACTAAACCCCTTGATATTAGCTATTTTCCAACCCCTGATAGGCTTGTACTTCCTCAAAACACTCTATAAGTTTTCTCTTGACTTTCCTCCAGATTGGATGAGATGATTGAAGGAAATGTGGATTTCTATCCTAAAAGGAATATTTCAGATGATATGGGAGGGGTTTGAGTTAATCAATGGGTGGTGATTCACTTGAGGGAAGACACTTTACCTTGGGTGGACCAAGGTATTCATGCAACCGCTTAAAGAAGAAAGTTTATATGTCTTCCTCACCAATAGTAGAATTACAAAACAGTATTCCTTACACATAGCCTGATGTATTTGGTATAGAGTATGTTCCAAATAAAATTCTTATAGGTTCCTCAAAAACTCATCCACAAACTCATCAATGGGATCTCACTTCTTACTTGAGACAATCCCCATAAAAGTGAGAGTATGGATATCATGATCACTATTGATCTCTAATATCATCCTTAGAAAATCCTCTTCTTCCTCATCAATAGTACTCATTGAAAATAGAATCTCATCCTTGATAAATATTGGGTGTGTGTGTTATTTAATTTTATTAAACACGTTGAATTCCTCTTTTAACTCAACCATATTGAAAATCATGTTTCTCATAGAGACAACTATCACAGATCCCCCTGTGGTTGAGAAGGGACAACAAAGGATGATAGAAACCTCATAGTCACAATCCATATCAATAATTAGAAAGTTAGTGGGAAATAATAGTTTACCTACTCCCACTAGAAAATCATCAACCCTGCCCACTCGATGAGTAATAGATCTATCACCAAGGTGTAGAACCACAATGGCGGGACTGGGGACTCCTAATATAATGTTTTGAAAAAGTGACATAGGAATCAGATTAATGATTGCTATAAGGTCACAAAAATTTATGATCTTACCACCTCCCTCTCCAAAAGTGTAGGGAATGAAAAATCCCCATATGGATTGATGATTAGGAGGAATCCTATTATGTATTACAACACTACACTCATCTATTAGACTATAAGTGGAAATTTCTTCTAATGTCTTTTTATTTGAGCATATTTTCATGTGTGTTTTTATATTATGGGATTTGAATGAGAGATTCTATGAAGGGGATGTCAATATTCATTTTTTAACCACTTTTAAAAACATTAGCAGTACAAAATCATGGGTTTGGGTTTTTATTCTTTTATAAAAATGGGTGATATGGTTAATGTTTTTAACAATATGGGGATTCCCAATATCTTCTTCAAAATAAAAATTCATCTAATTATTTGCATTGATTTTCAAGAGATTTTCTATTGTTTTTAGCAGGAACAATAAGAAAGAGTGGATTTCCAGTTCCTATGTAAATCTTTTTAGTCTCCACATTTTCCAGATTTAGAATTTTGGATTCATTTACATTTTTCCTTTTCAAATGATTGGGGTTCTTTATTTGGTTTTCGGTGGGTTTGGAGACAAATTATTATGGCCAACACCATTAAATTTTCCATTGGAATGCCTTTAGTGGTACTGGCCATCATTCCTTTGTCTCTATTTTCTACCTACCTATCCTACTGCCCCATTTTAATTTCAAGACATTTCATTGTTGAATCCATTTCAATTTTATCAAAATGATTTTGGATATTTTTATATTGAAAAATCCCTTTCAACTGTTGAAATATATCCTTTGCTTCATATTTTGGAATTGGATGACTCACCCTTGGGTAATGGCTGACATTGAAACTAATGCTTAGGAAGCTGCTAGAATTCAGGAGGGGTAGTAGGTCGAATGACTCACTACACCCAAAAAGAAATTTTTGGATAGTTCCTATAACCCTGATTTTAGGTATTTGAAAAAGTGTATCCTCTAAGATTCATCCTAGAACCATAACTAGAAAAACTAGCACTCTCATGAGCTTGTGTGGGAATATCAAAATTGGGACAGTGGGTCTGTGAGTTCCCATATACGGCGCAACAGTGACACTACTCTCTAAGGATATTATGTGTATTCTCATTATATAACTGAGCAACTTGGGATTTAGCTTGAGTACTAGGGGTTGGATCCTTCCTCAAAAATTTTCTCCTCCTAGAACACTTATGATGGGAGTTTTGATCTATGGATTTGAATATCTGTTTAATCTCCTCATAAATCCTATCACTAAAGTCCCCTCCAGTAGACTGATCCACCAATGTTTGCAGGTAAGTGGTGAGGCTATTATAGAAGGTGTTCATAAGGAATTAGTGGGGTGCACTAGTTTTTTGGAAATTTCCAAATCAGTTCCCATAACATTTCCTTAGCTTCATGAAATAACTCAGCATTATAATGTAATAAGTCAATGATCTTGTACCTAATCTTAATTCCAACCTCCTAGGAGAAAATTTCATTATGAAGGTATTATACACATTATCCAAAGTGAAAAATATCTCCTCCACTAATTTTTGAAACCAAATCCTAGAATTTCCATTGAGGCAGAAGGGGAAACTCTCAGGTTCAGCTCTAACTCACTTATACCTCTAAGTGACAGCTTCTGGAAATTATAATATAAGGCTCTAATTAAGTAAAAGAATTCATAACTAGGAATTCCATTAATGGTATTCAACTACGTTAAAATATATTGTTTGATTTCATAATTACTTAATACAGGAGAAATCATAATGTAGATGGGTCACTAGAGATAGAAGACAGAATACACTCTCTCAAACTATTCCACTTATCCATCTCATTTCCATGTGTCTTTATGTTTTCAGGTGGTGGAATGTTCATGTTCTAATTTTTAGCTTCCATATTGTCTTCTAATTTTATTTTCTTATTTTTTTCCTTTTCATGTCTTTCAGTGCCTTTCAATTTCTTGGTTTCCATGTTCTAAGGTCTCAAATTTTGACCTCTTGATCAAATAGAAAGAGTTCCCCAAATTTTTATATTATAAGTATTTTATTTATTTCTTAAAATATGTACAAATTTTTAAACACATTTAAAATAAATAAATTAAAAGAAATTTTTTTGTAATCATCAAATAAATGTAAAACATTTATTATTTTTCAATTAAAAATTGTTATATGATATTAATTACTTAAATTTTTATAATAATTATTAATATTAAAAAATATATTAGTTTTAATATATACAATAACATATAAAATAATTATTATAATTATTATATATAATACAAATAATAATTATTAGTAAATGAATGTATATTTATTTTTAATATATGAATTATTATTATTATGTAGTATATATTATACTAACTATTATATATATATACATATAAATTATGTAGAGTAAATTGGTTATCATAAATTAACAAAAAAGAAAACTAAACTTGAAATTTTACCTGAACAGTCGATTATCGGAGAAGAATGGATAAAAGATTTTCATTTCATTACAAACTAAGTCCCCTAATCTATTTAACACACATTAATGCAGAAAAATAGAATGAAAAATAAAATAAATGAGGAAACATCTCCTACGAGATTTTTCTTCTCTCTAACTTCTGCACTATCACACTTCTCCTAGTAGATTGTCTGTCTCCTACCCCTATTTTATTAATGGAGATGGAATGTCTAATAATATGATCAGGAAGAATGGGTGATGATGATTGGAATGGATCTGGATGGACGAGTCGGGATGGATGATTTGGTAGTGTGAAAAAATGGATGGATCATGGAGGGGATTATGTGAGTGGTCTGGATGGATGTGGAGGAGTAAATGTTGAAGTGTTAGGGAGTGCCCCCCCCCCAAATCTCCCACCCTCTAGAAATGATGAATTAATTTACCTACTACCCCTTCTCAAAAAGGAATTCCCCCATGCACGTGGTAAGTGGTGATTTGTTATAGAAGGCCTGAAATTTTGTGTTGTTTATTTTTTTATTTTTTTTACGTGGAAATTATTTCATTTCTTTTATGCTTTTATTTTTTTCTAATTATATATGTAGTAACAATAATATGAAGTATTAAATTTCATGGATTATTTTATTTGAATTCCATTTTTTTCTGTTTCATGGGGGATCATGGAACTTGGAGAACATATTTTTATTTTTCTAGAGATAAAATACTTCAGTGATAGTTGGGGAAGAAATAGAATCATAAATGTGCCATGTGGAAGCTGGGGAATAATTCTGCAGGATTCCAAAGAGTTCTAATTGAGGTAGAAATAGTTCACTTTGAGAGGATGAGCATTGTATTGGCATCAACAATAACATTGGTACTTCAAACAGAGACAATCTAATTCTTACACATTGACGTCCACTTCTAGACCATTCATGACTCCCAGTTTTCATCCAAAACATCATCATCTATGAGAAGATTCTAGCAGTAGAGCATGATCATCATTCCATTCCAGATTCCCAGGATGAGAGAACTAGAGACGTTCATCACCTCTTCACCACGATCAAGAAGAGAGTTGTAGATTTCTGGAGAAAAATTAGAGATATAAAATAGTTTTCCCTTTTCCTTGTTTAGTGAATTTTTCTTTGAATGAACTTTTTTGAGTTAAACATTGTTAATAGTTTGAATTCATTCACTATGATTGGATAATTTCCTTTGAGGGAATATGCAAAGCTAGTAAAATTTGTTTTCCTAGGTTTATGTATGAATTTTTTACCGGATACTCTCTCTATCTCACATTTTTATAGGTAGTTATATTTTTAAAACATCAATATTATGTGAAAGGTGATCTTTCTTGAATCTGAATTCAAAATATTTTCAACCAGATGATTTCATTGATAAACAAGTCACACTCAAATGATAGAGTGATTCACTCAGTTCAATCAACAAGTTAGACTCAGTGATTCTAGATTTCTTCTAAACTGATGAATGTGAGATAACATTAGATGAAAAAATGTTGCAGTTGAACAATCACAGGTTGATCAGAGGAGAAATCTAGTTATCCACTTTGAATTGAATTCTAATATTTCCACCAACTACATGAATAACAGATATCAAGTTGAATTCATCTTATGGAATTCACCCTATTTATTTATTGATATATTTCGTTGTTGTATGACTGTCATTCCTACTCACACATTCAAATTCTCACACACAAATAATCACTCACTCATCATTTCATTTACATCACACCATCATCACAAGATTTCATAGTTTTTTTTCTGTGTTTCTTTCTTATTTTATTTTATTTTTAATGATCACTAAGCACAAATGTAGTCCCTCCATATGGTTCAAACCTATGTTACCATAGAAATAATTAGGTTACATAAGTTTTAATTTTTTTCTCAAGTGCTCTATGATGCATTGTGGGCGAATTTTGGCACTGTCGGCGAGGGTGATTTTTGGTTTTTTGCTTGTGGAGAATTGTTACAATAGTAGGATATAGAAGGAAGGGAAAATTCACCAACAAGGAATGGTGAGTGCATTAGTGAGTGGGTGTGAGAAGGTGATGATGGCGAGTAGTAGGATCTAGAGAACTGTGAGATGCAGTAAACACTATGAAGGTGGAACGATGACATGGAAATGATAACTATGAAGTGGGAGGGTAAACAATAGTGGGGATGGAAAGTTTGTGACAGTGAGTCCGGCTATGAAAGAGGAAATGGAATGTTGGTAGGGGAGGATAGTAATGGTGACTTAGGAGTCACTTTTGTCCTGGTCTGGTGGTGATGGTGGCTCAATGTAGAACAATGACTCCAAGTCACCATTGGAAGAATGATGGATCGAGGGAGAATGGATGAAATAATGACTCAATGAGTCGCCATTTGCATGTTCGGGTGGTGACTCAATGAATCACCACTGACACTACTTCTAAAAATGACACCTACAATATAGGTAAATTCATACAAAATTAATTTATTTTATAATCATAAAATTTATTTATTAAAAAAACAACAGAAAAAATTTAAAATAACACAATTATCATTTTAAATTAAAAAATAATCATAAATGCAATTAATTTAATAGTGCATTCCTATTTTTTCACACTTAATTTAAAACATGAAATTAAACATCAAAAAAACATGTTTGGTTATGAAAATTAACTAATTAATTAATTAATTAATTAATGTGTTAATGAAATTAATTAATTTAATCAAAATTACTTATCTGTAGGTATTAAAGTATTTAAAAAAAATAAATTGTTATGATTTATTTTATTAGTTAATGAACTGAAAACTAGAGTACAATTTATTTTTTTACAACTAATCAAATTAATTAATAAAAAATTATTTTGAAAAACAATTGAATGAAAAATAAATTAAATAATACAATGAATTAAGATTTATAATAAAATTTAAAACAAAATAACAAAAAAAATGAAATAAAAAATGATTTATTTCAATTTTATCATTATTTAAAATGTAAAAAATACTCATTAAAATAGATGGCTTAATCCAAAAAAATGATTATTTACAAGTTATTAACAGAAAACTATGAAATTTGTGTTAATTAATTAAAAGAAAATGATTTGATAATTAAAATAAACTAAAAACAAAGAAATGATGTGGAAAATTACACTAAATAGTTGCCACATCACCCACAAAAATAAAACGAAAAAAAATAATCCAATATACTCATATGGAGATGATCACTATCAACTACACATGCTGGAATGATCCAAAACAATGATCTGATAAACACCCCAGTTGATCTATCTCACTAAGCACTACCTGAATTGGATCCTCCTTGGACTCCTTCGAAAGGTCTGTGGTCTAGATAAAATGAAACATGCTGGGGAAATGCTTGTTTAGAGGTGATTATAGAAATAATCCATAGGAACCCCAAATACCAAAAACTAAAGGGGGAAACTGAAACGAAACAGTCTGCTCGACCCAACCAAAGGGAACCCAAATGAAAGAGAAAATCCATCTCAAAACCATCCATATATATACAAAAATATTCATCTCGTACCATTTGTAGTTTCATGAAAGATGTGATAACTCCATAAGGAATATAAAAAATACACATAGATATACTCATATCAGGCTCCATGTCCATGATGTTCTGACCTCGTAGCCAGTGATAGGTTCTACTTGAGGATGGAAGGTAAAAATAATCTTGGAGAACACACTCCATGTGCCCGATCATCCTAGCTGAGACTCCTTTGAGAGATACACACCATTGGGAACAAAACTACCATCCCAGATGGCACATCTGAGAGATTCTACACAATTAGGAATAACCATGTTCTTGTCACAACACTGTAATCCTGAGGGGAATATATATAAGGGGACACACTCTTCGGATCTCTCTAAGAATAATGCCATGTTGGAACTCAGTGGATTATGATCCATAGATAGGGGATCTCACCTAACCCTGATGGGGGATATTACTAATTCTACTGGAACCACATGAGGTATCATTCCATAGAAAGGGGATCACTCCCAGGATCCACTAGGGGATACTATGAACCTATTAGAAAAATGGTAAAATGTATTTCCTCGGATAGGGGATCACTCATAGTATCCACTAAGGGACACCATGAACCCAATATGGTAACCCAAAGACCCCTCTATGATAGGGGATCACTCCCAAGATCTTTTGGGTGATGCCACTATCCCAATATGGTTATCTAGAGATTATATCACTTATATTGAGGATCACCTCCCATGTATTTTTTGTCATGATTATTTCACCAACCCCATATTGTATAACTGAGGAAATAAGGGATCATGTCATCAAGGATTCAAAACACCCTATATAAACCATCTACTAATTTCGGGATCATATATCCAACTATGCCACAACCCTACTGAAACAACCCTCTATATAGGGGAATGTACTTCCCAAAATACCAGAACCCTATAGGGATATCCTACTAAATATGTTATCATCACATGTTTATTTCTTGTCAATGTGATTCCGAGAACCCGATCCAAGGAAAATGAAATGCTATAGGATACCACCCCAGCCTATATGTAGTGATGAAACAACTGAAAAAAAAAATAGTAGAGGATCCCATGATAGCCTCTATAGAGGGATACTACTACTCTACACATGATCATCCTATCAATGGGATCACAATCCTGTACTAAGGATGTAATTCTATAAATACCCTCATCAAGATATACCAAGGGAGTTCACTCAACCACTATAGGTACCATCATCGCTAACCTGTGATACCCAAAACATCACCTGAACTTTCATCTCCTAGGCCCAAAATTGAGACCACCATCAAGTTCTATGTGGAATCATTCTTAGGATAGGATACTCATATCTGGAATCCTATCCTATAAGAAGGAGATATGCAGGTTGGAAACACTAGAAATAAGAAACTACACAACATGTAAGGGGGACTACATGGCATGTGACCCCACAATAACCTTGGTTGTGGTTTCTATATTCACGGCTTAGTTAGGCATGTGGGCTTACATGGAATATACCATCAATACACGACTTGTCTCACATCACCAAGACCTCTGACTATGTCTTTCCTTCACACGAATCATCCATCCATGTCTCACATGTGATGAATACTCTTGGGTACATGGCATATCTTGACTATGTTCCCCCGGACATGCCATCAAGTATTCCTTTTTTCTTGAACACCATTACCATGTACTCTGGCCATTTACTCTCGCATGGCAGTGTATGTTTATAGGGATTCCCTATCCATGTCCTGAAGTCACATGACATGGGGTAACTACATGGTGTGTAAACCAGATAGACAAAATATAGTCCCCAAAACTAATCTTACCATCAGTGGTAAGAACACATAGAATGATCCACTATACTACACAATATGTACAGGTGAAATCCTTCAGTAATTTTTTTGCAAGCTACCCAAATAAATCTCAATTCCACTGAAACCCATAGATCAACCCTCACAGGGTCCCTACCAAGTGTATAAGGGATATAAAGCATTAAAAAGATGAATAAAAAGTGGGGATCATGAATTAAAACTGAAATCCTATTACATCATTGTGAAGTTCCAAAGCTTTGAGTCCAAATCAGTGCTCGTGAATTATTGTAGTATGATTCGGGAGTGATCATCATCATGATTTGAGATCAACAACACCTTGTCTCATTAATTCCGTCCTAGGGCCATCCATCACTCCAATGGGAATTGGGGAGGGGCCTATATCATCATGTGCACCAGGGGGGAAGGTAAGGGATATTGTTTTATTTTTACTAAAACAATATCCTCTATTTAGAACCTCACTTACATCTTTCCATCAACCCAACACCCAGCGTCGATACAGTTTATGCCACGTTTAGGGTTAAAACGGAATTATGAACTCAACTGTAGTATCAAATTTTTTATCTGACACTCCAATCAGGATTTATTATATATTTCATGAGATTATATGTGTGTGTGACAAAATAAATATAATATTTCTAATTTAAATTTTATAACGCTCTTTGGGCCCCAAATTCCTATGTACAATCCACACATTGATTTGAAAATATTCATAAGAATATTACAATGTATTATATTTCAAAACCGGAGTCTCTATATACTCCCCATGTTAATGTTTTTCATCCCCGAAAAGAGAATTCTTAGGCTCCAAGGAAGGGAACTGGGCTCTCATCTTGGACTCCCTCACCAGCGAGCTCACAAAAACACCACAAAGGCTTCCAAGGGTTCCTATAAAATCTATGAACATGTACTCAGGGAACCAACCTAAAAAAATTATATGTTTAGCTTAAATAGCTCGACATATTGCAACGAACAAACGCATGTCTTCTTAGCTGCGGAAGGCAAAAAACAGTAAGCACCCAATCCATCTATAGTCACTTTGTCTAACGGTACACAACCTCTCTATCCAGAACAAGACACCAATGTGAACCTACATCGAACAAACAATTGAAAGGAACTCATACACCACACCTTGATATTATCCTCTTTGGGTGACACTAACTCACCCACATGGTTTTGTATCATGTGTTAAGAATGAGTCTTGGTTGGGAAAGCATCCCAAATTCTTGTGAGTCTAAAGAAATGATGAACGGATCCACGTCCTCCTCAATAATCCCATGTCAAAAATTGATTACATGTGAACAAGGATAATAATGAACAGTAATGGGAT
The DNA here is from genome assembly GCA_963277665.1 of Viscum album. NCBI lineage: Eukaryota > Viridiplantae > Streptophyta > Magnoliopsida > Santalales > Viscaceae > Viscum > Viscum album. The sequence continues at coordinate 1,044,746,296 of OY728166.1, forward strand.
TCTCAAATGCTCAAACTGGGTCTTACCAGGCCCTACATCTGCAAACCACCAAAACACCAACCAACCCAAAACACATATGTAAGAGAGGCTTCTCCACCACACCTCAACACTATCCTCTTTAGACAGCACAGACTTGACCCCATGGTTTTACATGAATTAAAAAAATTAATCTTAGTGGCAGAAGGATCCCTCTTCTTTGAAAATTCTAAGATACATCAAACAACACCGACACAAGGTTACATTGATGCCCCATGTCACCCTGAACAACCCTCTAGCAAGAATTGGACGAAAACGAGTGCCTCAAAAGAGAGTATATCAATCCTACTTAATAAAGTAGAAAGGTCAAAAGGAATACCTCTATCCATCCTTGTAGATTATGAGTCATAGGACTCTATGGACTTTATCTATTCTTTCCCTCATCCTCCACCTCCCTAAGCCTGGTGTGGACCACCTAGCATGGACCACCAGGAGGTGGTGGTAGAAAATTGTACTGTCTTCCAGCTCCTCCTACTCTACCCTCTCCTCTTCCGAATCTACCACCCTATATAACTCCATGCTCAAAACACTACCTCTTCAAAGGTGGTCCATTGACCAGCTCCCTCTCAGTAGCATGATAGGTTAGACAATCATGATAATGATGTCCATATCCATCACAATCGTAACACCGCCTCTCTTGGGAATAACCTTAACTATCCTAGTATCCTTGAGCCTATGACCCACCATATTGGGATCACCTCCTAAAGTGTCTCACACACCCAAATCCCTAGTTAAAATGTAGACTACCAACTATTGAGGTTGTAGTTCCTACATGACCAATAATAACTATCAAATTCTACTAAGCTAGAATGTTCTCGACCACTAAGGACCTCTCAATCATGACCGCATAGTAGGGGATGCATAGTGGTACCACTGACACCCCGATATCCCAATGCAAGACCAAATCGATGGTTTGTGCTCCGAAAAAATGGATCTCGGACAATATCCAGGGACTATCGGGATAGGTATGTGAACCTCACTTAGAACTCCACCATTTTCATGCTATACTTCCAATGCTGTAAAAGCTCCAAGATACGAATTGAACTCAACATGGATGGATAGAACTCATCTCTAAAGAACCTCACAAACCCTCCCTAAGTGAGAATCACTTCATTTTGGGTCTACAGCACAAGACTCCACGATATCTCAATCGAAGCCTATATAAGGATTTTTGGTAAGACCACCATCTGATTACGAGGTGTCCTCATAAGTTGGAAAACTCATGTGACTACATGAATCCAGTCATCAACTTCTTAGGGGTCTGGGTCACCCTGATACCTCTGATGTCACTGCCTTTCGAACTCATTTAAAACACTCAACGTATGCACATCATAATACTTCAATAAAATCAAAACCAACTAATCTAAGGGTGTTGGCTTAAGTGGAAAACCATCCAAAGGCCCAGCCTCAAAACTATTTCCCTGCACTGAAGCCTCAAATCAAAGTGGATCATCACCACAATATCACCATGAAACCCTATTTAGCTATCAAATTTGGGTAATATTTAAAATAGAATCATGTCACACTATATTCAATGATAATATATGGGGATATGAATCAATAAGGAAGGAAAAACCCATAACCTATTCCCATATGATGAATATACCATTTTTCCATGTGAAAAGTGTCTTTATCTACCGAGTCAAATGTTATGTCGTCAATGTACTGATGAATGGATATGTATGCCTCCATACCACCACTAGAGTCCCATGACAAAAATACAAACTCGAAACAAAATAAATCTATCACTATGTAACACCAAAATAATTTAATGACATAGTGGTCCCAAAGTGGAACCTACACTGATACCACTCTGTCACGACTCGACCCAATAGGGCCCAAGTTACAACTCCTCAAGCCCACCTCCATATGCCAAGGGACATATTCTAGCACCAAGTAGGCATATAAAAATTGTGGGAGGCCTTAGAATATCATATCTCTATGCACACACCAATATAAAAATCCATGAAATAGTGTATAACTATATAAACTGGAAATAAATGCATTCATACATATATCCCAAATCAGAGTGCAATAGAAGTACAAGAAAATGGAAAATACAAGACCATCAAAACGAAAATGTAAATGAATACAACCTTCTCAGATTGAGGGGATCACTGTCAACTGCACCTGACAGAATGATCAGTGTCCAGGCTTCGATAAACACCTCGGTCGGTCTAGATCACTATGCTCTGCATGCTCCACGTCCTCCGGGGACTCTGTCAAAATTCTAGGGGTCTTAAAAAGACACAACATGTTCGGAAAATTACCATGCATGGGTCTGTATATCAATACACATTGGGCACCCCAAATACACAACAGAAATGAAAGAAACTATGATCTAACATTATACTGGACCCAGCTAGAGGGAACCTAAATGATAGAGAACATCCATCCTGAAACCATCCATATCTATATATGGCTAGTCAGCTTATAATACTTGGTGTTTCATGTAACATGTGACAACACTGAAAGGACTCCAATAAATATAATTGTATATACTCATATCAAAATCCAAGTATCACGAGGTTCTGAAGTCAAAGCCTGTGAAAGGATCAACTCAAGGCTCGAAGGTAACACTTATCCTCGAGAACAAACTGCATGAGCTCCGTCATCCCTGATGAAACATGTATGAGAGATAAAATCCATAAAGTACTTCATTTTCATTGCTGATGGAACATCCAAGAGATTCCACTGAATAAGGTATCACCAAGATGATGTAACAATATCAAAATCTTAATGGTCATACATCTGGGATAACACGCTCTTCAGATCTCACCAAGAAGAAATCCACTCTAGAACTCAGCGTCTTGCACTACTCAGAAAGGGGATCTCATCCATCCCTAATGGAGGATGATAATATCCCTACATGAACCATGTAAGGTCTCATTCTTGAGAAAGGGGATCACATATAGTATCCGGTTGGGGACACTATAAACCCAGTCTCGAAAACTATAAACCACATCTCCTTGGATAGGGGATCACTCCTAGTATCTGCTAGGGAACACCAATAACCTAATCTGGTAACCCAGCGATCTCTCTTAGATTGTGCACCGCTCAAAAGATCCTATAGGGGACACCAATAACCCATTATGACATACCAGAGATCATGTCACTTTGATAGAGTATCACCACCCAAGAAGTTTTGGTCATTAAGATTCCACAAACCCCATATGGAATAGCCAATGAAATAAAGGATCACATCATCAAAGATTCCAACAAGCTTAGATAAATAGTATACTGAGTAGGGGATCACATAACATGCTATTAAACAACTCTACCTAAACTAACTAATAAATAGGGGATCATAAAATCGATCATACTAAGAACCCTATAGGGCTATCCTTTAGATAGGGGAGCACCGACCACATAGTGTTGCTCACAATGATACCAAGAACCAGATACAGAGAAAATGATATTCTAGAGGATCTCACCCCAGCAGCTTTGGAGGGATGAAAAAACACTAAAGAAAATATAGAGGATCCCACCTCATCCTGTCAAGAGAGATACTACAAATCTATCCATGTTCATCGTATTGATGGGATCACAATCCTATACCGAGTACATAATTCCACACATACTCTCGTGTGGATATACAAAGGGAGATCACCAATCCACACATGTTCCAATCACCTTTAACCTAATAGACCAATAAAATCTCCTCACCTCAAATATTCTAGTCCCAAACCAAGTCCACCATCATGTTCTAGGTGGAAAACTACTCAAGAAAGGCTATTCACATGACCGAATATGATCCTAAAGAAAGAGATACACTAAAAAAAACTCTTTTGAGAGGGAACTAAAAAACATGTAAGGGGGTTCAACATGGCATGTGGCCCTATCTTAACACCCAGAAACTTCCTCTGAATGAATGTATTAGAAGGAAATGTGGTCTTACAAGGAATCTCTCACATCACCTAGGCCCCTAACCATGTTTTACCTTCAGATGACTCAGGCATCCATGTCCCACACTAAGTGTATAACCCCAGTTATACACCAAGTCCTGAATCAGTGCCCCTGTGGCCATGACATCAACCCATGCCCATGTATGACACCACATTCTTGTATAATAAAGAACTTTACACTCACATGGTCTTGTATATTCATATATATTCCCTTTCCATGTCCTTAGGCCACACAACATGAGGTAAATACATGACATGTAACCCTGATACATGGTGTGCAGTCCCCCAATCCCATCTTCCCCAAAAGATAAGAACACATGGCATGCTACTCTGCATTAAACAAAATATAGACATGAAATCCATTAGTAAATTCCCTACGATCTACACAAATCAACCCCCATTTTTTTCAAAACACATAAATCGACCATTATAGGATCCCTAGTAAGAATATAAGGGTCTTTAACCTTTAAATGGTGCATAAAAGTGGGATTGGAAATTAAAACTCAAAACTGCCTACCACTTAGTGAAAATACAATGATTCGAGGTCAAATTGGGACTTGAGATCCACTCAATCAAGATTTGAGAGTGATTTCCTTAAATATCAGAGTTCGGAAAAAGCTCATTTCCTTGATTCTATCCTTAGGTAATCCACTGATCTATATGGAAAGGGGGAGGGGATTCATTTACGATGAACACTAATGTTTTGGAGTTATGGTATATTAAAACAAATATCCTCTATTTAACACCCTATTACTGAATTGTCACTGACATGACACATGATGTTGATGATGTTTATGTCGTGTCTAGGGTAAACACAACATTATAAACTCAACTAGGAAATCAAAATTATTATTTGAGACAGCTCTCATAAGTTATTACATGTTTCAAGATAAACTACTTGCGTGTAAAAAAAATATTTATTATTTTTAATATCACTGTAGAAATGCTCTATGGGCCCTAGATTCCCATTCCAAATCACCACATGGTTTCATAAATATTTTAAGGAATATTACAAAGACTTGTGGGTTAAAACTATAGTCACTATAATATTATTCCTGGTAAATAGTTTATCATATAGATCCTTCATTTAAGTATCTTCAAGGTATCCTAAAAATTCACTCTGTTGAGCCATCATGTAAGAGTATAATAAATATATATGTGAAATATTAATAACATTTACCTCTTCATTAGGATCTATGTTCACCTATTTGGGTCATTACATCATCATGTAGGGCCTCAAATCACTTTGAGATACTTATAAACATGTCACACCACTATTGGAAAGTCTAGAACTTGGATTTGACCCCAGGATCACTTTAAATCATCCTTACTAACCACTATTTCATTAAATTTCATCATAAGTTGAGAAATCCCCAAATATATGTATAACATGAGCCATATTTTTTCCCACTATAAAATGTTAGAAAAAATTTATAAAAAGTATAAACCAATTATTCTTCTACGAACATAGCTACTAAAATATTGAGTTTTCCATTATATATAAAAGAACTATTACCATCAATGTATACCTATTTCATTCTTAATCAGTTTTGATACCAATAAAATATAGTAATTTTAGTATGTATTAAAAGATTATAGAGATAAATGTTAGATATATAATTTAATCTTCATAATATATACTTAACCAACATTTTTTTGGAAGGATTCACTCTTCAACTCCTCTTTTAGAAATATACAAAATTACCATATATCCTACTTTATCAATTCACACATGGTAAACATACCTCATGGAAAATATCCACACCTTTTATCCTTTATCACCCAATTAATAATTAACAATAAATAATAACAAGAGATAAGGGTATAGTCATCCTCATAAATTTGAGAAGTGTTGTTTACTATAATAAAACATCATTTTAATTCTAGTAATCTTCAAACATTTTCTCAGAAATTTTGATCTAAATATTATTCATTAAATGTATTACTGTTTTTTATTTGGTTATAAAAATCCCACTACTATAAATATTATTCATTATTTCATTTATACATTCTTTAACATGATTCTTTCCCTACAAAATATTTTTCATTGTGAACTATTTATTTGAATCTTTACTCATATTTAGCTGATGCAATTAGTATCCTTCATCTTGGAAGCTTATTGTACTTCTCCTAAATTTACCTTGTTATATATGAGGGTTGTATTTTTAATTTTAATTTGTGACCTAGATAGTTACCTTTTCATCTAAGATGGATTCAATAAATAATCATTAAAGATATATATAGAATCATCATTAGCTTTCTTTCATCATGATAATTTAAAACAATAAAAATTTCACCTTTCCATTCTTATCTCATTTCATTTATAGGAGTGGAAAATTAATTTCAAATGTATTTATTTTTTCTATCCTAGTAATTCTTGTAAAAATAACCAGGGTTACTACACATATAATATCTTTTGGTAAAACCACAATACATAAACTATTGTTTTGTTTGGGAGGAGAATGCTACATATCCTATCCCATATTTCATCCTTCTAGATTGCACTAACCCAGTCATGGTGTGTATAAAGTTTCCACAAAAATAGAACATTTCTCATATTCTACCTTTAGTTTCATTTACACAATTTCTAATAAATTTGAAGAGTCATTTTTCAACAGTCCTGTCAGAGTACTACTTGTATCCAACTAATATATCCCCCAAAGGTTATTAAATTTTATTCCTTTTCTCCACAACATGTAGCACATCCCCAATTTCATGAATTTTCATATCCTTCCCATTTAATTTTATACCCATATTCTCAATTTGATAATTACTTTTCTAATGAATATCCTTCACTTTCCCTTTATACTATTCTCTAAGGGTAGCTTTGGATGATTTAGTGATCCTCTCCTTTTCCATGCTTTATTTTTCATCTTGAAAAAGTTTCTAAATTATAGAACATTACCCAATAAAATTAATGTTCATTTTTTTGATGAACTCTTTTGAATACTAACCATCAATTATCAACTTCTCATTTACTTCTTCTGATTTTGTTATGTGATTACACTTCTTCCATATTTAATATTCAAGGATTAAACATCATATTTTAAGGGTTGAATCTCATTTTAATGGCTACACAAAAAATATATGGATTTATCACATTGGATTTGTTACTTAACCATTAACATATATTGGTGATATACAGTCTATATCATTAGATTCACAAGATGTATCTTTTATAGGGTCAGAATCTAATATGAAAAAATATTAACTCTTGTTTACTGAATGATTAGCACCCAACCTCTAGTTTTCCTTCATCTTTGTCTTTATTATTTTACTTTTGGACCAATGAAATACCTCAATAATTGAATTCACATCATAATAATTTTTTCAATATATCTCTTCCAATTTTATCCAATTATCTTAAAAATATATAGTTAGATATATTTTTGAAAACACATTCCTCAAAGAAAACTTTCAAGGTATTATTAACAGAAGCATTAATTTTTAATTTCCTTTGATTTTTCATGTAAATTATAATACAATGAATTTATATTAATAATAAATTGATAAATATATAGAATGGATTACCAATATTTTTTTACAATATATGATATCAATTTCATCTTGAATTTAAGAAACTCCTTTCTATAAAAAATAGCCTTCAAATATAGAAAAATATCATTTATAATCATCAAAAACATCGAAAATAATGTCACAAAAGTTGAATAAAAACATAAAATTTAGGCACTCATACCATTGGTTAGAACCATATATATCCTAAGAGTTGGGGTGGGGTGGATGAATCTGGGTATTTTCCAAATATTTATCTTTTCCATTAAATTTAATTTAATTTTTTAAGGTTGTTATTCACTTGTTAATAGGAATATCCACTTGACATTTTTATTTTATAACATGATTCCAAATCACAAATATGTAGAAACATAATATTAGAGGAATCAATATGTAATTTCTTCCTTGAAATGATATACTATAATGAGAACACACCAATATTTTGTGTTTTTTAGGGATGTAAAACTCTATAGTTTGGTTATTACAAAAGGTATGGGAATGGTGCATTATTGATCCTTAGTACAATGACTCTTCCATACTATCATGCACTACTCAAGTCAGTGATGAATTCAGATTATAGAATTTTGGGTCTCTTCATGATATTTTTTGTTTTGAACTCATTTGATATTTGATTATAGGTAGATTCCCATTGATCTTAAATATATTATTTCATTATAATATTTAGGCCAGATGAGACCAACGTATTTTTTTATCAAAAAAATCACAATACCCCTTATCCAAATATTGAAAATTATATAATTGGAATTGTCCTTTATATACTTCCTAAATTATTGGTTAAATAAATGATAAACATCATTATACTTCTTCTAAATATTCATACTTGGATTTTTTTTCTACTCACAGAAATCCGGATACATAAATTCCATATAGATCCTTATATTTTTTATTATTCAAGAAATTATATTTTTAAATGAAATGGGCTAATCCATTTGGCCACGTTTATTCAATTTTCTTCCTACCTCTATTTTCTTCCTAAAAAAACAATATTTCAAAATTAGGTCCCCTCCCTCTATATATTTCAGAACATCCTGGACCATATTTTTATTGAATCATTTTTAAGTCCATGCACCTTTACCAATGATGTAAATTAAACATATTTGTTCTCTACTTCGCAAGATATTTACACCTTCCTTGATTAAATTGAATGAATGTTTAAATAGTAACACCATGAGACTTGGACACACCTTCAAATATGTTTCCACATTACCCTTCATGCTCCATTTCTTCGAGACTCTTGAATGAAATAAAAATTAATTCATCAAGATCTGACTATATCATTTTATTTAAAAATTCTTAATTATTCTATCATAAAAAATCTTCCATCAATTTATCAAAATTACTTGGTATAAATGATTCACCAAACCATACCAAATATTATGTTATGGATTTATCCATTTAAAAACACCTGAATACATTTAAAATATCTTATCACTAACTATATATATATATGATTATCCAAAAAACCTATTATTAAATGTACATTTTTAATTCCTAGATATTTTACTATAATTAAACTTCCTATTGCATGTCATTTCTCATCCCACAACATGGAAAGTCACCAAATGAAACACTTCGTAAAATGCCTATAAACTGCACACCAGGACAATGTGCAAGACATTTTTGTGAAGAATACCATTTAAAATAATAAACACTATGGCCACTGGAAAATTTTACAAATCATAAAAAAATTATTCATACCCACATAAACATCACACCAAAATAATCTAGTCTATAGTATAAAGATTTATCTTGATTCCTTATTCAACACACCATATACAAATCCACCATGTAAATCACTATGAATATAGTGGATCTCTCCATTTTATAATGAAAATTATCAAATATAGACATATTCCCCCAGGATGTGTTGAGAAATATTTATCCACTTTGAAACTGTTAAATGTTATCCTCTATCTCATTTTAGATTGACCGTGTTCTTTATATTGGTTTGGTATGTTCCAATTTCCAGTTTTCACCTTAATTGAATTTTACACACTTCCCAATATCATCCATTTGAAGCTACATATTATTTAATAGTATAAAATCACTTTAATTGGATGTATATGAAAATAAATTTTTTTATTTAAAATATTTATTTATTCATTTTGATCGTCAATCTGTGAGGGGGAAGCATCCCTGATCATCTATAATTATGGTGTTTTAATTTCATGCTTCTAAATAGTTTAGGGGATAGAATATGAGTGGAATGTTATCATTACCATTAAGAATTTTTTTGTTTAAAAGTGAGGAAATTTTATTTATAATAGATTTCCCGCATCGAATCTTAAATTGAAATCGATAGTGGTAAATTATATTTAGTACACCAAACCATAAAAATAAGACAATTTGGGATGACCCACCTAAGGAAAACCACTCTCCTTATACACCAACCAGCACTCACCCATCAATTCACATGGGATAACGCTGACCCATTGTATACCCCACCCATTTTTCCTCTCATAGTTGTATTTAAACCTTGAGGCTTATTTGAATACAATTTGATGAATTTGATGAATGAGTGATGTGTTTCCTTGAGTTAGTCTAATTTTTTTAATTTTTATTAGAAACTCCGAAAAACATTCACTTCTACATATATATATATATATATATTATTTTTATTCTTAATAAAAAAAACCAAATTCATCATTGGAATTCAATAATACTCTATGAATCATGTAACATCTCATGGACCAACACTGACTCATGTGGCCAAACCAGATGTGTTACTGAACATCAAGTATGTCAGCACACATTCCATAGGATGATAAATAGTTGAAGGGGTGTAGAGAAAATTATGATAAGACTATATACCCTTATAAAAAAATTAAAATACATTGCAGATAAATTAATATTAGAGTAACCAAAAAATAAAAAATATTACAACCTATATTAGAAAGGTTCAGATAATGAACATAAACTAAACCATTCAATAATAATAGAATAATGGAATGATATTTTGGAGTGTAAATAAATTTCATACTGAAATTAATAAATATAAAAGAATACAAAACCTTATAAACTCAAAATACCCCGCTCACGAACCCCATGTTTGTCCCATCTCTAAGAATAAACTCTTCCAGAAATAAATGATAAAAAATAATATCAATTTCCCTTATCTGAACCTATTTCCATGAAATCTGTTCGATCACAAAATGCATAAAAGGGTGTGAGTACAACATAGTAGGTCGACACCACCATTTCTAAACTAAACTAGTCTGATAGAAAGTGAATAAAATAAAGAAATAACTTTTTGTTATTTAATCTATTAATACTACACATAAAATAAGCTTTCCAACATTTGATTTCTACGTTGACACTCAGTTCTAGCCAAACCTGCATAATCTCCATAATGATTGTTTCTACCAAATTACTAATCCTCCTACATTAGTATGGATCACCAGTACCATTTCTTGTAAAGCACAAGTGGTCTCTAGGTGAATTCCCTTACTGGAGTAGCTTACATCTTCACATGGTATAATTTGATGCCATGGTTAATTTAACCATCTCTTACTGGACTCCATGAGAATTCCCATGTTGGAGGCACTTACATGTTTCCATGGTGCAATACCAAGCCAAGGGGAAACTAACTGTCTCATACTAGAGTCCATTAACATTCCCTTATTTGAGTCTCTTATATCTTCCCATGTGCACATCACCAGGGGTGAATTTCGTATGAAACAGTGGGTTCTCATATACCATGATGAACCACTAGTTCCATATATCCTGAGATAGTGTTCCAAGACCTTCAGTATCCTTTAAATAAAGATATAAATAATAAATCAATTTAAACATTACATCTTCATTCATATAACATTCCCAGTTGTTTTATTTTATCATTATATTAACTATGAATATATTTTGAAATACTAGATCATCCAGTGATAGGAAGAATCACCACAATTAATCCATTCCAGGTTTCCATTTATCTTAATTAATTTTCTATGCAGAAATATTATGAAACTCAATTCACTTTTTCAATCCCAAACCCAAAATTAATGATTTTTTTTGTTGTAACTTCACAGGAAGGCTCACCACGTGGGTGTCCATAAGACCAGTCTCCATGCTAATGGACTCAGTGGGGCCAAATGGGATGTCGGAGCACTTGATTATTATCAAACATATACTTAATCCATTAATCGGGTCATGCACATGTTGTTATGGAATGATCACAAATATTTTACATTCCTAGAAAATTGGAAACAGACTTTAAAGAACTATTATAGACCACCCACCTTAATCCAATGATTAAAAAATAACCATAATGTGAAATTACCATAGATATATGGAGGTGAAGAATATTAAAAAAGGAAATATACATCACACAAACATCCAGATCAAAACCCGATTCAATGGTTGATATGAGATAACACCAATATGTCGGACGATCATGAAAGAAAAAAGGAAAACAGAGTGAATGAACACACTAGAGTTCAAACATTATACTGAAATGTCTAAGAGGGAAGGAACCATCCAAAAACTTCCTAGAGTTTCCCAAGGGTCTTATATAATTGGCTTCATGGAGATTGCAATTTGTTTAAGGTATTACTATAGAAAAACCCACTTCACCCAAATAATTAAAGATGTGAATCATTGATTCATGGTGTGGATATACCATGTGGAATATATGACAAAAAATGTATTCCCTATGTTTTAAAATAATCCTCACAAACCCTTTCAGGATGCAAACAAATTTCATAGTGTGTAAAGGATTCATGCTATAAACATGTTCATGAAATCTTTTTTGAAACATCTTGACATTGTGTAACCTGATCATGATGTGAAAGTGTCTTACAGACATATCATAGTTCATATTCGACATGAAAAAACCAAAACCACCTCCAAATCATTCCAAACCCCTAGAGAACTCTTGAAATCCTTCTACACATTTATACCAAGAGTCCATTTGTAACACCCCAAGCTTCCACGATACGCTTCTCTTTGAATAATATAGTAGCGTGTGTTGTTCGCAACTTCAAGTTCCAACACACACCACAACCAATAAAACTAGCCGTTATGAATAGTAATACATACTTTTTGAAATTTTATATATTTTATCTTTCATAATGGACATCATTTTTGGATTCGGAATATCGAAATTTTCTTAGGGTAAATTTTGGTATTTTTCTAAAAACATTCAATTTTTGATGAATAGTGAAAAAACACTGAGTTATAGTTTAAAACAAAATTTTTATTTAAATAATTATTTATTTTATTTAAATTTAATTAACATCAAAATGGATATATAATTCTTATATAAGTTCAATGTAATTCATTGGACTTAGTTTAGAATAATTTTAGATATATAAAAATTGTATTGAACTTTTCACCGTCTTTTACCCACCTCCTAGGGGAATTTGGAAATTCACATAAAACGTAATTTTACCACTTCTGTGAGTGGAATTTAAAAAATCATAGAGACATGGTAAATATTAATGAGTAAAATGTGGTACAATAAGATAAAAATAATTTTTGGTGAATAGTATCTTTTTACTTTTATTTACCATAGTTAAAAGTATATAGGGAAATTAAAGGTAAAAATGATATTAATATTACCTTACCATATGTCCTAATTCTATTTGGAATGTGTATCTCGACCAAAAACAACCTTAGGAATAAAATATTATCATTTAGGTCCACTAAGATTATATTAGGACATCTATTATTGTTTAATTCAAAGAAGAGTTAAAAGAGTTAAAATCAAAGTTTAATAACTAAAACATTTTTAATATAGGGATATACATAAGATAAATTCGATTATGAATATTAATTATAAATCTAAAAATATTTCCTACATAATGGTATTTTATTTATAATTTTTAGACACTATATAATTTAATTTATTTATGGAACAATAGTGATAGAGTAATTACCTAATTAATGAAATATTAAAATAATTTATATGATAAATATAAAAATTAATGTAATTTGAGACTTTTTATGAATTAAACTAATTTTTTAGGTTAATGTGACATATTAGTACTGATTATATAAATTGTTTTTCGATGTAATAATGCTGTTATGAAATTATCAAAAACAAAATACCCAAAAGTGTCAAAATTGACATAAAGAGTTTTTAAAACAAATATTATATTATTAATTTATATTATATTCCTAAAAATCTAAGGTTCGGACAAGAGAATTAAATAATGATTGGTGTATCATTGATGGACCACTTGGGGGTCTCTTGAAAGTTTATAGTATGTTTATTGACTATATAATATAAAAATACAAAGAGTCATGGTTAGCGTCAAACTAATTAACTTAGAGTTAAAACTAAAAGATAAGGTTAATAAAGTGACCCAAACCTGTCTAAAACCTATTGGTTGAGTGGGTTTCGACCTATCCCCACCTTAAACATTAAATAATACACTTTGGAGCCATTATAAACTGTATATGAATTTATTATAAAATAATATTTCTAGTTTTTCCTAAGGTTCTCCTCACCCCTCTTATAAAATGGAACTCCCCCTTCTCACTAATTCATACCTTAAAATCCCTTTGGCTCGGCCAACCAGTGCCCAAATATTCGTTCAACATCCATCACTTCGACCAAGAGGCCTTAGTTTGATCAGAATACAATCCTAAAGAGCCCTTTTGATCAAATCAAAATGAAGAACCCGAAGAAGAGGTAATGTATTCACCACCCTCTTTTATGTTCCTTTCTTCTTCAAATTCTTCTTTCTTTTTTATTTCCAATATAAAATAATATCTCCGGTATCTTCAATATAATTTTATTTTATTATAAATATGGTACAACCATATTCAGTATTCCATCCATCCTTTGAATGACATGTCACCATACGAGCATACATATGGTTTACCGTCTCAACGTCGTGGTGTAATTGTTATTCAATATATTATTATTTGGATGGGTATAATAATGATGTTTAATTCATGTAAATAATAAATATAACATGATAATGATTCATTATATATGATATACCATCCAATTATATATTATATTAATATCAAAAGAATGATATTGTCACTCGTGCTCACGTACGGACTACCGTCTACATGAACACGATGAGATTCATTCTCCACCGTATCCATTCAAGAATAATTTTCATTTGATGATTAAAAGTAATTTTTAAGAACTTTATATGATTATGAATATGAATAAGATACAACCTATCCATAACAAATAGAACTTATGTAACAAAACATATAAAATAAAACGAGTGAGTTAACACCGGAAACAACGACAATACTAAAATATTATTAAAAAATCATTATAAGAAGATCATATATGATATCATAATTATGTATATGGTTCTTGTATAATTTAATAAAAATGTTTTAACTATTATAAATGAGGTTAACAGACCATAGACTATGGAAAATTACAAGGTAAGGGTTTATTTCACAATCTCTTCATTATCCGAGGTTGTTTATACGTAATTATCTACTGGGACCTCTTTATCATCCACATCTATGTTTCTTAAAAATGTAATTAAAATCATTATTACTATTTTAAAGACTATGGGATAAATTCATTTATACCCTTGTTGACTTTTTATAAGAATTTTATAATAGAATGTTTTTATCGTTCTCCATACAAGGTCCTTTTTTAACCTTTTCGACAGAATTAAAGTAAAAGTGTCTTTTTTAACTTATACGACGGGTGCGGCTATTTTCTGCCGTTATAAAATCGTTGAAGCTTCCCTTACAAGCTTATAAGAATATTTTCAAAGTAAATGTTTTATTTTATAATTATGAGACTTTTAAATGATTTCAAAAAAAGATATATTTCTATGAAATAGTTATGATTTCATCTATGTCAATATCCTTTGATGGATTCTAAGCTTATTTGAAGTTTCTTATTATGATACAAAACGTCCATATTGTATTTAAGGTTTTGTGATATTTTTTTTACTGTGGATGTGTTATTTTTATACCATTCATGGTTTATGGGGAAAGTGTTGACATTTCGTTCGCTAGTTTTATTACGAATGATTATATTATGTTTAAACCTGTTCATATGAGGAATGCATTGGACTAAATAAGTGACGATTGGAGCCCACTATAGATTCTTGATGCATCGGTAGTTTTCGTGAGACAATCTAGTGTTTTGGAACAAGGCCTTGACAAAATCTTATTTGTAATCTTGGAACGAGGCATGACTATGTGGTTATGATAGTCTGGAATTATGAATTCCATCATTATGAAAGTGGTTATTGATATTTCATGTGATTATTTGACTAGTAGAATATCCATGGGAATAAGTAAATGGAATTATTTTATTTTATCTTTTCCATATACTGCTGAATTTCAAGATTAAAAGTCTTTTCTTTTAGTTATACATTGCCTTAAATGTTTATGCTTATTTATGAATGTTTCTACTATATTGTTGTCCTTACTAAGCATCTGAGCTCATTCCTTTCAATGTTTTATTTTCTCCAGGATGTGAAGAAAATTAATGAATGACCTTCAGGGATAGTATGAGGGGATATGAAGTCAAGATTTTTTTGTAGTAGTTTTCACTTTATGATGTAATGTTAACTTTATGAATGTATCTAGTTATTCCAAGGCAACTAAACTAATCGGTATTTTGAGACTTGATATTTTGTGATCATTCCAATATTATGTAATAATGCACCGACTCTGGGAAACTGGGGTTCGAGCATTATTAAATAATATTTGCATGATCACAAAAGATCAAGTCTTGAATGACGGATTAGTTTAGTAGCCTTGGAATAACTAGATACATTCATAAATTTTACATTACATAATAAAGTGAAAACTACTACAACAACATCTTGTCTTCATATCCCCTCATACTATCCCTCCAGTTCATTCATAAATTACTTCTTCAAATCCTGGGAAAAGTAAAACATTGAAAGGGGTGAGCTCTGATTCTCAGTAAGGATAACAATATAGCTGAAACTTTCATAAATAAGCATAATCATTTAAGAAAATGTATAAGTAAAACAAAAGACTTTTAAACTTGAACTTCAGCATAATATGGAAAATATAAAATGAAATAATGACATTTACTTATTCACATGGATATTCTACTATTCAAATAATCACATGCAATATCAATAACCACTTTTATAATGATGGAATGCATAATGCCAGACTATCATAACCACATAGTCAAGGCCTTGTGCCAAGACTACAAATAAGATTTTGTCAAGGCCTTGTGACAAGACACTATTTTGTCTCATGAGACCTACCGATGCATCGAGGACCTATAGAGGTCTCCACCTATCACTTATTTAGTCCAATGCATTCTTTAAATGAATAGGTTTAAACATAACATAAACATTCGTATTAAAAATAGCATACGAAATTTCAATACTTTCTCCATAAACCATGAATGGTATAAAAATAACACATCCACAGTCAAACATATAACAAAACCTTCAATACAATATGGACATTTTTTATCATAATAATAAACTTCGAATAAGCTTAAAATCAATCAAAGGATGTTGACGTAGATGAAATCAAAACTATTTAATAGAAATATCTCTTTTTTTGAAATCATTTATAAGTATCATAATTATAAAATAAAACATTTACTTTGAAAATATTCTTATAATATTGTAAGGGAAGCTTCTACAATTTTATAATGGGGGAAAATATCCGCACCTGCCGTAAAAGTTAAAAAAGACATTCTCACCTTAATTCTGTCAAAAATGTTAAAAAGGAACTTGCTTGGAAAATGACAGAAATATTACTTTATAAACATCTTATAAAAAGTCAACATGGGTATAAATTAATTTATCCCATAGTATTTAAAATAGTAATAATGATTTGAAATACATTTTTAAGAAACATGGATGTGGATGATAAAGAGGTCCCAATAGATAGTTACGTATAAACAACCTCGGATAATGAAGAGATTGTGTAATAAACCCCTACCTTGTACTTTTCCTTAGTCGATGGAATGTTAACCTCCTGTATAATAGTTAAAACATTGTTATTAAATTATACAAGAACCATATACATAATTATGATATCATATATGATCTTCTAATAATGCTTTGTTAATAATATTTTAGTATTATCGTCGTTTCGGGTGTTAACTCACTTGTTTTCATTTATATCTTTTGTTATAGAAGTCATGTTTGTTATGGATAGGATGTATCTTATTCATATCCATAATGATATAAAGTTCATAAACATTAAATTTAATAATAAAATGAGAATAAGTCTTGAATGGATATGATGGGGAATGAATCTCATCGTGTTCTTGGAGACGGTAGTCAGTACGTACGCATGAGGGACAATATCATTCTTTTGATATTAAAATAACATATAATTGGATGGTATATAATATATAAAGAATCATTATCATGTTATATTTTTTATTTTCATGAATTACACATCATTATTATACCCATCCAAATAATAACATATTGAATAACAATTACACCACGATGTGGAGACGGTAGGACGTACGTACGCATGTATGGTGACATGTTATTCAAAGGATGGATAGAATACTGAATATGGTTGTACCAGATTTATAATAACATCACAGTATATATAATATACTATAGTTATTATTTTATAATGGAAAAAACAAATAATGAAGATGTTGAAGAAGAAAGGAACATGAAAGAGGGTGGTGAAAGCATTACCTCTTTTTTGGGTTCTTCCTTTTGATTTGATCAAAAGGGATCCATAGGATGGCTTTCTGATCAAACTAAGGCCTCTAGGTCAAAGTGATTGAATTTTAGAGAATATATTTGCAGGTTATGGTTGATCCAAAAGGCATTCAAGGTATGAATTAGTGAGAAGGGGGGGTTCCCTTTTATAAGAGGGGTGAGGGGCACCTTAGGAAAAGTTAGAAATATTATTTTATAATAAATTCATAATCGGTTTCAAATGGATCCAAAGTAGATTATTTAAAGTTTAAGGTGGGTACAGGCCTAAAACCACTCAACAAATAGGTTTTAGACAGGTTTGGGTCACTTTATTAACCTTATCTTTAAGTTTTAACTCTTAGTACATTAGTTTGACGCTTACCATGTCTCTTTGTATTTTTATATTATATATTCAATAAACATACTATAAACTTAAAAGAGACCCCCAAGTGTTCAATTAATGATACACCTATCATTATATAAGTCTCTTGGAAGAACCATAGATTTTTAAGAATATAATATAAATTAATAATATAATATTTGTTTTAAAAACTCTTTTTTGTCAATTTTGACACTATTGGTTTTTGATAATTTTATAACAGCATTATTACTTCGAAAAAAATTTATATAATCAGTCCTAATATGTCATATTAAACTAGAAAAAATTGGAATTCATAAAATTCCCCAAATTGCATTTATTTCGATATTTATAATATCAATTATTTTAATATATCATTAATTGGGTAATTACCACATCACCATTGTGTCATATATAAATTACCTTATTCAGTGTCTCAAAATTATAAATAAAATACCATTATGTAGGAAATCTTTTTGGCTTTCAAATGAATATTTATAATCGAATTTATCTTATGTATAACCCTATATTAAAAATGTTTTAGTTATTAAACTTTGATTTTAACTCTTTTAACTCTTCTTTGAATTAAATAATAATAAATGTCCTAATCTAATCCAAGTGAACCTAAATGACAATATTTTATTCCTAAGGTTGTTTTTGGTCGAGATACACTTGTCCAATAGAATTAGGACATGTGTTTGGGTAATATTAACACCATTTTTACCTTTAATTACCCTATTTACTTTTAACCGTTGTAAACAAAAGTAAAAAATTACTATTCACCAAAAATTATTTTTATCTTATTGAACCACATTTTACTCCTTGATATTAACTATTTCTCTTGGATTTTTGAAATTCCACTTACAGAAGCGGTAAAATTCTGTTTTATGGGAATTTCCAAATTCTCCTAGGATGTGGGTAAAAGACGGTGAAAAGTTCAATAAAATTTTTATATATTCAAAATTATTCTAAACTAAGTCTAATGAATTACATTGAAAATATATAGGAATTAAATATACATTTTGACCTTAAATAAATTTAAATATAATAAATAATTATTTAATTACAAATTCGATTTTAAACTATAACTCAGTGTTTTATCACTATTAATCAAAAATTGAATGTTTTTTAGAAAAATACAAAAAATTTACCCCAAGCTAATTTGGATATTCTAAATCCAAAAATAAATTCCATTTTTAAAGATGATATTTATAAAATATCAAAAAGTGGGTATTTCTATTCATAAGGGCTAGTTTAATTGGTTGTGGTGTGTGTTAGAACTTGAAGTTGTGTACAACACATGCTACTGTATTATTCAAAGAGAATCGTACCATGGAAGCATGGGGTGTTACACCATTAATTCAAACAAACATGCATCCCTTGAATTTGGGTAATTTACCAAAAAATGATTCTCATCCCCAGAAGGCTCAACCTATATGGTTTATGATAAGAAAACCCCCAAAAGGTAACTTAACCAAAAATAGTCAACGAGAAATGTACCTGAAAAATATAGGATCTTACAACCTCTACACCATATAAAATATCATCACTGAGCTTCTCCAAGAATCACTGTAGAGTCTCATTGAAAAAGTATTACTACTATGATCATATATAATTTTACCTCTCCTAGTTCTATTCTTGAATATTCCTAGGGTACCAATGCACATATACTAGAGGTATATCCCTTTTATGTTGATACATCACAATATGGTTCAAAATCCATATCAAATTCTTAATAAAGGATATATCTACACAAATATTGACATAATTAATGTATGCAACATAATAAGGGTCGAGGTTATATAACTAGAGCCACAATACAAAAAACACATTGTGCAAGGAACTATAGTACCATGGAAGGGCCAATCGGTACACCCCTAGACGGATCCTTCCACTATCTCTAATTTCCTCAAAAACCTGGGTGCTTGATTTATCTATTTCTAAATATAGAGTTTTCCCAACCTAGGAAACACCTGAAGTAAAACATAATGACTCACCTAAAAATAAAATTTCATCTCAATTTGTTAGTGTATGATTTCTTCCTACATTTTATGGTCACTAATCACTTCCTAATCAACTGAACCTGCTCATATATCTACTATAAGAGAGTAGTCCCAAAAATCACTATCACATCTGAATCTAACTAAAAATGTTGTGAATGGAATTTCCTTCCATACAATTCCTTGAAAGGGGCCATATGAAGGAATTACAAAAATATTCCATTATATTTAAAATATACAAGTGCTAAATTATTCTCCCATGAACCACTAAAATCCAGCACAAAAGCATGTAACATATCCTCTAGAATCTGAATCATCCATTAAGATGGGATTTTATTCTAAGGATGGTAAGTTTTACTCATTAGAATTTGGGATCCAAGAGCCTTTTAATGACACTGTGAGAACCAAGATGTGAAATGAATGCAGTCAAACTATCTCTTTCATGTAAATACCACCAAGATCACCAATGGTGAAGGTATCACTTTTTGGAAAATGTGGGGTACTTTCATCAATCGATCTACAATCACCCATACTACACCATTATTATAAAGTGTCTTGGTTAATCCCATTATTAATTCCATAGAAACATCATCCCATTTCTATTCAAGAGTGGGAATAGGTTGTAATATCATTTAGGGCATTGATTATTGGATTTCACTTATTTAAATTTGAAGAAACTCGCAATAAATGCCCGCTACATAATTTTTCATTCCTGGACACCAGTATTGTTTATAGAGATCTTGATACATCATTACCACCCATGGATGTATTTACCATATATATGTGTGAAAATATCTCACTAGTTCCTCACACAATCTTGTAGGACCTCATACTTAGTCATGGATAAGAAGAACATCGTTAATATTAGGAGATCAACTTAGTTTAGACTCCACACCATATATGATTTCCCCCATATCTAAGTCCTATATATTACATCCTGATCTTCATCCAATTGAAAAGAATGGGTAAAATAGATTTTTATGGCATAGATAATCATCCCTGAGACTCTTTAACATCAAGATGAATGTATGCAAAGAGTGTAATCATCCTCCACTAATAGCCTGACTCATACACTATCTATTTCCTAATATTCCAAATCAAGTCTTCAACAAAAATGTTTCCCTTTCCTGGTTTATAAGATAGATCAATGTTAAAATACCATATATAGTCAACATACATCCTATCTAGATGGTTCAAGTCCCAATGTGAAAATATGTAATTGTGGATCTTTTAGTATGTGTACACCAAAAACCTATCTCCTAAAAGACAATGTCTCCACCCTCTCAGGGAACATACTACCACATCCAACATTAGATCATGAGATGGTTAATTACTCATGCAATCTTAGCTATATGGAGATATAAGAAACTACTCGATACTCTGGTATTTGAAATGCCACGAGTCCAACTCTATATGAATCATAGTACATGGTATATTCCTTACCTAGCATAGGTAAGGTGATGATCAGTGTTTTGGCCCTCCAACTATTCATATCTTGAAAAAATCTATCACGATATTCTAACGGAAAAAAATTCACCTCGTTCTTGGCCAGCCTGCACATCGATGCGACCAAATGGGAGAATTCCTAGATTAAACATCAATACTAGTATACTAAACCCAAAAATCACTGAGTCTCAAATAAATTCTTATTCTTCTCCTAAGATACTACAACTAAAAGCTTCTCCAGGTCCAATGACACTACACCCTTTGAGATGAAATGACTGAGTATGTTCACCTTATCAATCTATAAACCACATTTATACAGTTTGGAATAATGATTATACTCTCCCATTGTACTCTATATGAGGTAAAGATGTCGATAATGATCATCAACTGACTGAGAGTATACGAAGATTCCATTTTTTAAAACAACCACAAATTGATACTAAAAAGGATCAAAGATATTATTCATCAACACCTTGAATACTGCTAGTACATTCTTTAGACCGAACGATATCACCACAAACTCGTACAAGATATAATTTCTTCTAAAAACAATCTGAGGTATGTTTTATGGAATCCTACTCAACTTACAATACCCTCATCCCAATACAATATTATTGAAAATATAGGAACCTATCAGCTGATCTAAGAGATCATTAATGCATATAAGAGGATACCGGCTCTTGACAGTCAACTGGTTAAATCTCCAATAATCCTAACATAAGCACAAAGTCCCATTAGAATTCTTGGAGAAGAGTCTGGGAGAACCTAAAGGTGAAATATTAGGTGGTAGGAATCTATTTTATTATAGATATTCCAAATAAACCTTCAACACATGAACCTCTTCCAGTGATATCCTGTAAGGTGGGATAGAAACTGGATCTGCACATGGCACCAACCTGATCATGAACACGATCTACCACTCTAATGCTTAAAAATAAAACACATCAAAAAAGAAATATTAAAAATGGTATACCACCATAAGAAAAGTATCATGTGTAATTATACCATTATCTAGAGAAAAAACTTATATCTGGTATATGAAACAGTACAATTATCACTGAATTGTCATGCACAACCAACCGAAATACCCCACTCCCTCTAGTGAAAATAGCCACATCCTTATGGAGATTTGAAGTTAAATATCCTTCAGTAATAATATGTATAATACTAGTATATAACTTACCAGTATCCACCCATAATGAAATCAAAACATTACATATCTAGAAAAAAAGTTCCCTAAATAAATATTAACCATCAATTTCTAGAGAACCTTCCTTCCAACAATTGATATTTCTTGAATTCACTCCCAACAATTTTATGGACATGACACCATAAAATATTTCTATAACTAGGGATAACCCATTTCAAAAAAGTTCAAAAATAATGTAATGTGATTAGACTATATCAAAAAAACATATGCAAGGGCATATGTTAAATGAATTGTAACTCTGATAGTAGAAGGTCATGCATTGAAACTAGATTGTTTATTTTTTTCATAACATGAAACTGACTATCCCCTCTATCATGGGCCCCAATATGACTCCCCATGCTACTCCCTATGAGTAGTACTATTATTCCTTTACTATAGTACAATATCCCATACCTCATCTTGAACGTCTGGTGGAACTCGAGACTCCAGTCTTCTATGGGGTAGCTAAGTCCTTTCCACACTCAAGTCCCTATACTGGTCCCCTTCCATTGTTATGCTATTGTGGCCTCCTATAAAATCTATAAATATGTCCCATACTAAAGAATTAACAATACTCAATTGTTGGGTATGGAAATTGATATAATTTTTGGATGATCTTGAAAATATAAAATCTCTCAAATGGGCTATGATTCTGAGACATATTTCCACTCCTTGGATTGTTCTACCCACTATTGAACTAGTGGAAACTACTGTAACAAAGCTTCTTGCTACTCTAATAATATCTCTTATATCAGTCTACTGAAACCACCTTGAAACTTATCAGGGACCCTCTTTGATTCCCCTTATTTATGAGATCATGACTCATCAGTACCTAAAAGTTACTTAGGAAAAATACATTCTCTTACATTCGTATCTCCTAGAAAATCCTATCTTGAATAATCATTTCCTTGACTACCAAATTAGATACTAAGGATGGAGAAAACTTATGTAGTTCTATGAAAAATACATCAAGGTGCATCACTGACATACCCTCCTATGTCATGTGCATGAGATCATAAGTATTCTCATACCTCAACATTTTAGGATATAAGTTTCTTAGAAAATTATCCTTGAAGTCCTTCCAAGTGAGATCCTTTAACTAACAAGATTTCATCACAATTTACCACAAATTATTTGATTCTATATGGTGAATTTAGGCAGCAATATTCAACCTCACATCAGTGGGTTTATGAAGGTTCTTAAAGATCATATAAACTATATTGATCTATATCTTAGCTACCTAGGGAACTACCTCCTCAGTGAACATAAGAAGATGTTGTAGCTAAAACCCTCTCATTTGCTCATACATCAAATGTAAGGTACAAAAATTATCCTCATCCATGGATCACACGACATACAAAAATCTGTCCTGGAGCTTATCATCCATCTGATTCTCAAGAGATAGTGGAATCTTTGGCTCAACTACATTATGAGTGTTTTAATTTACACTCTTCTGACACTCAACTCCATGATGAATATGGGTAATTTTATCAATAATTCAAATTAACTTCTTAGAAAATTGGATAAACATAAATTTCAACCTCAACAAGTGAAATAAAGTAGAGAAAAACTAGCTCATGGTCTCTTTAAATATGACATACCAAGTGAATTGGAATGAAATAATAGTTCTTTCATTTATTTAATCAGATTTAACTAGAATCTCATTTCACAGTTAATATAAAAAAATATACCACATGCAATAATTATGTCCCTATCATAAATAATGAATGTCAATATATATAGATATATCCCTACATTCAAATCATGATGCTTGTATACTTAACTTGGGCCCGAATGGGCCATGAGTATAAATCTTGAGAAAAAATAACATCATACGATGTCTGAATCACCCAAGGTGAAATAATATCAACTATAAGAACTAAACAACACAAACAACAATCCCATCCTTGGGTACTTGTATTTTCTCCCATACATGGGTTAGATACTTCCATACATAGGATCAATTAAATGTCCTGACATGTTTCTAGTCTCCTTTAAACCATTATCATACAATAAAACTATATAAACTAAAACTTAACAGCTTTTATAACACTTTGTAACATCCCATGGTCTGAAACTCCCTTATTCAGTTAAATTAGGTTTGTTACCAGGCCTACAATGTTCCATCTCATATGGCTAAGGCTTCTAAATAATAGAGGGGGTATGAAGAACAATGCGGGGATCCGATACCCCTAATATAGAGTTGGAATATTTCATAATTAAATAGATATCATATTCATAGAAAAAGAAGAACTAGTAAAATATATAGTAGGAAGAACTAGACAATGGGAATCAACAGAACCATTTAAAAATAATATAATAATGTATTGATGGGTGGGAATTTTACTAAATTTCATGTTGAATGTCATACAGACTAAAGACAAAACATACTCCATAAACTCAAAAGTCCACGACCCCAAACCCATGTCGGTCCCTTCTCCAAGATCTGACCCATCCAGTAAGAAAAAATCAACAACAAGGACCCTTTCCCTTATCTACCCCACATCCTTGAAATCTACTCTTGTACCCAAAGGAAGACCAAATAGGGTGTGACTAAAACTCATTAGGTCAACACCACCATGTCTAAACCGAACCACTATGTTGGAAATTTAATGAAATAAAGAGATAAAATGGTGTTATTTAATCAATTAATAAAACTCATAAAATAAACATCCCTACCCTCATATTCTAGGTTGACACTCAGGGCCATCCAAACCTACATTGACTCTATGGAATATGTCTCTACCAGTGGATCCTCTTACATTATGACTGATCACCTATACCATGAATCACAAATCACAACATAGATCCATGTGAATTATTATGTTGGAGTTAGTTATATCTTACTAGGGAATAATACCACGCAAAGGGGAATCTAACCAACTCATAATGGAACCTATGTGAATTCCCATGATGGATTAACTTATGTATACTGAGGATGCAATACCATGTAGAGGGGAATGTAACCCTCCCATACTAGACTCTAGGTGAATTATCATGTTGGAGTCACTTAAATATTCCCATGCTCACATAATAAGGGGTGAATCTCATCTCAATCAGTTAGTTCTTCTATTTGAGGATGAACCACAAATTTCGTGTCTCACGTGACAATGGTTCAAGCCCTTAGGAATCAATTCATTAAACATATATACATGAACAAAATTCATACCTTTATTTTCCATTCATATCATAAGCCCAATTAGATAATTTATCTCATTATATTAACCTAGAATATATTCTCAATTGGTAGATCCTCATGCGACCGGAAAAATCAGCACAATCAAACCATGCCATGTTCTAATTTACCTCAGCTCATTTTCCAAGTTGCAACATGTTGAAAACTAAATTCAAATTGTTAATCCAAAAAATTCATAATTTTAGATTCATTGTACCATTATCGGAAGTCTCACAGCTTGGGTAGATGCAAGCCCAGTCCCAATGCCAATAGTCCCAACGTGGTCCAATGGGAGCTTTAAGATGTTACTTATTATGAAACATTGATTTAATCAATTCTCTGGGTCATGTATAGGGAGTGCCAATGTGATATCAATTTTTGAACAAACAATGATAATTTTAAATAGATATTATTGTTATGTAATAAACCACCCATCTTAAAACCATGATCAAAGATATAATAGAAATGGGAAATATACATGTAGAAATAGCGGATAATGATATCAAAAATGAAAACCCATATCACAAAAAACATCAAGATAAAAACATGATTCAATGTTTGATTGGAATTAATGATGTGAATCCACGATTTAAAATTAAAATGTATTCTATGGAATAAACACCAAAAAAGGAATCACCATGGGTTAAAATAACCCTGATCCACCTTTTAATGATGTGAACCAGTTTCACAGAGTGTTAATATTTCATACTATAAACCAATTCATTGAATCTTCTTGGTAATAAGTTAATGTCATCTAACCCATTCACAATGTGAATGTACTGAGAATATAGATCCCAACCATGATTTTATAGACCAAAAATTGAATAACCTCCAAAATTTTCCAAACCCATGAAGAACCCTAAAAATCCTTAGACATATTAATACTCAGACTCTATTAATTCAAAAAAATATACATCTTTGGAGTTTAGTTCATTTCCCAATAATGTATCTCCATCATCAAAAGACTCAACCACCATGGATTAAGAGAATAAAAGAACAAAAAAATACTTAACCAATATGTGTCAAAGAGGGACATACCTATAAAAAGAAAGGATATTAAAAATGACATGAAACACATAAAATCTAAGATACAACATCACTTTATACAATTCATCATTTCACTCATCATTACTCAGAAAAAATGTTTGTTACACATCCACTAAACTTTTAGTCAATTATTATATATTATCTTCAAATCAAACCAACAAACCAATGGTTGAAAAAAAAGTGTATAACATAAACCCTTCATTGAAATCCACTAGTGAAACATCCTTTGAGAACCACCAACTGAGTACTTCCCTCATGGTTGTATATTTTCTATACAATCACGTACACACTATATGAAAAAAATTACTTATCCTAGAATTTTCTCACACATAAAACTGGAAAACACTACAAAACATATTCATTTTATACACATCTTAAATAAATCATTAAATATTTAATAATTCATTTTTTTATAATAAATCCATTAGTTTTAAAAAAACATGATCAACCAAGAAAATAATTTACATATATTATGACATTTCATCAATATCAATCCTAAATCACCATGGTTACAACAATTACATTTGGTTAATATATATAAAAACACCTAATGTTTTGATAGAGATACTAATTATGATGCTTTGATTCTTCCCCATTATATATTAGATGATAGAATGTGTAATGCTTAAGAGTAAAAATCAGATCCCATGTTTTGATACATTATAATTATGTAATAATCAACAAGAATATAATGCGTGAAAATATGTCATTGATTAGATAATGATCATACAAGAATGATATGGTGTTTTTTATAATCCAAGTATCTTAGCATGATGATCCAACAGGAACTTCATGATGAAAGTATTTTATCATTGACATTGTTTTTGGAGTGCTCTATAGGGTCACTTTTAAATATTATAATTATTTTAGTGTGATTTTTGATTTCCATTTAAATATTATTCCTTGTTTTAGAGAGTGCAATTTATAGTGATACGATAATTATATTTATTAATGTATAGTTTTTAAGGTTATGGAAACACATACTTGATTATCCAATTTACCCTTGGGTTTGTAATACTATAAGGTGAGGTCAAATATTTTTATTATCATTCCCATCATTTTAGTATTATAAATACTATATATTACTTGATTTTTTGGTTATTTTGGGAAATATTACTTTTTTTATTGATATAATAACCACTATATTTACATAATAGGATTTTTTGAATTGTTGGTAATTTTTTGTAGCTTTTCCATGTTGACATGGGTTGATAAATTTTTCTTGGTGTCGGAGTTTGTTTAACATACCACTGAGGTATATAGTTTGTTCAAGTTTAATTTACACATTAGTGGAACAATGTGGTTTTTAATATATGGAAAATTTCATATCGTTGCATATGATTTAAAGACTCTAGATTTTACTCTAAGAAACTACACCACTTTTGAAAACAAGTTTTTAGACATTTTTTATGAAATATGTAAATTAATTTTAGACCTCCTTAGAACTAATGTTATTATTTTATCCATTAAGGAGGATCATATGTTTTTGAGGAAGTAGGTAGAAGTTAATCCAAGTCAAGTTATATAAATTTTAATGCTATAAGAAATTAATTGGGTGATCTAATATAACAGATCATCTGAGAATCAAGTGTTAGACCACATGAAAATACTACATCAAACAATCGAGGTTGGAATTTCAGACAATGAGACACTGAATGATTTAAAACCAGGTGAGCCACTATAATCGATTTAAGGTAATGTACCATGATATATTGATAGATTAAATTAACATATACCTTCTATTGTACCTTGTCATCATAACTAAAACCTTGTTTCGTGACATAAAGATGACTGAAAATGTTCTATGTGGATGATTCTTATATATGGAAAATATATAATGATAAAATGATTAGGTGATCCTTGTATGAGATTGAGGTATACTCTGTACTAAACTTCAATTACACACTAGCTTATGGATGATTCATTGGATCTAGAAATTGAAATAAATTTTTTAATGTCATGAATATATTAACAAATTATATTTAATGATACCCATGAATTATATAAGAATTACCAACAATGTTAGTACCTTAAAAAATTATAAAAAGATAAGAAATACCTCAAATACAAATAAAAATATATGAAATATTTTATTTTTAGGGAATGAATTTCATAATGAAATTTTCCATTTCTTTCGGATATTCTTACATTTAACTTTTTATTATTATTATTTAAAATAGTTGGACGATAGAGCCAAAAAATTGATGTTTCATTTATATCTTGTGAATTTTTAAAGAGTAACATGTTCTATATAATTTTAATTCTAATAAAAACTACCAATGATACAAGAACTCATTTTAGGAAAATAATTATAGTGTATTTGTTGAGAAAATATATGTAGTGAAATAGAAGAAATCAACACCATACCAAACATAAACCAATTAAAATGTTGAGGTTTCAAATAGAATGAAAAAGGGTATTTTAGGGAATACTTTGACACCTAATAAAAAGGATTAGAGTCAAATTTTAGAATATACATTGTGAGAAAATTGAATAACCTACTATACCCCCATTGGAATGAACTTGTATAAAAAATATATTAGAATACTTTTCAAATTCATATAAAACAAGAGCAGAGATTATATTCATAGTCCAATGAGATAAATTGGGATTTGGGAGAAATTATAAAACCTAAGAAACCATAGTTATATGAAGATGAGGAAATTAAAATAATAATATATGAGAATGATAAGATTTATAATATACGAATAAGGATAGCACATGGAATGGTGATTTATAATAAATGATTCCACCGAAGAGAAAGTGTTTTTCTTATTTATTTTATGATTAAGTTCTTGATAGGTTAAAATATTCTGAGATGGAAAGGTCCATTGATAATTACTAGTTTTTTATTATCTAGTGCAATTAATATAACAAAAATAGGATAAAATAATCCAATTGTAAGACCCCATGATTTTGAAAATAAATTTAATATTTAATTCATGAAACACCAATTCACTACAAAATACCAATTTCTTATAACATATCCAGTAAACATAATTTTTTCACCTCTAGGATATGATTTTCAAAAAACCGACATACTCGGTTGTGTTTAGTAAGATGTTTAGAGTCTGATAAGACAAAATTAATTTTTGGTGAATAGTAACATACCCTTAGGAATAATAACATGAATTGTAATATGAACCTTATGAATAGTAAATAATATTATTATTTTATTGTCTTGAGTTTATATGATAATGAGATCTAGATTAATTTTTCAAGGGGATATAAAACAAATTATAGTTTTAAAAATATTATTTTTGAATAAATTATGATTTTATTTAAAAATTAAATTAATAATATATAGAAAAATATTTTCAAAAAATATAATTCATTTTGGAATTCTACATGTCAAAAAATGGTTAGGTTG
Organism: Viscum album; assembly: GCA_963277665.1. Classification (NCBI taxonomy): domain Eukaryota; kingdom Viridiplantae; phylum Streptophyta; class Magnoliopsida; order Santalales; family Viscaceae; genus Viscum; species Viscum album. Next base: position 1,044,776,954 of record OY728166.1, read on the forward strand.
AATTTTTGTATTTTTCTTAAATACTTGAAATATTGGTGAATAGTAAAATTCAATGATTTTTGATCAATAATAAATACATGATTTAATGGGTTGTAATTGATTTAAGGCTGATGTAATACCACTATGTTCAAATTCACATGCACAAATTACTATTCTTGATCACAAGAATCAAAACAATTGGTTTTATTTGGAGAAATAATAAAATAGTTAATACAATAATGGTAAAACCCTCCTCTCGCCCATTATAACCCCCCCCCCTCTCCATGTGATCTTCATTTCACTAAGCCTTGAATATCATCAAAGTTCTGATAAAATACCCTTCCCTAGTCATTCCCCACGTCCAGGAGATTTTGGTCTTTCGAAAACACCAAAACCCCTTCCCTTAAAGAGGTTCTCAAGGAGGTTATTTTAAAAGGTAAAGCATCATTCTTTTTCAATTAGTTTCATTTCAATTAATATTATTTTATTATTCGATAATAACCTCTTATATCCAATTAATCTCTATACTCTAATTACTCCATGTTAATTTAATAACAATTATCAATATTCATACTCTCTCTCCCTCACTTTTATAAATGAAATCATCCCCCATGAGGTTCAAGTTTACAACCTTCATGGACAGTGAAGTTTCATTATTAATTTTATCCTTAATTAATAGTCACTAAACTATTTTTATGGTTGAATCATTCTATAATATATGTATTTTAACATAATTAATATTCATGAACCGGTATATTTACATAGAATTAATTTATATTACAAAAGTAGTTCATAATAATCCAAATACCACCAAATAATCTATGTGATTGTCATTAATATTTCATCTAATGATTCATCCTCATACCATTTAAACAAAAGATATATATAACGATGAAAAATTATAAAAAATCATAAATAGTATATAATTTCAATTATTATTAATTATATTCTTTTCACATTAACAACCATACACATATACAAATATACTGATCATGAAAACCAGGGAAACGAACACTCCAGAATGAGAGAATTCAATCTTATAACATATCGATAACTACATAATGAACTCAATAAAATTATGATAAACTAATACATGTCTATTAGGTTCTTAATTGATTTATTAATAATTATAATTTCATATTCCAGGACCATATGTTCAAGAGAGGAACACACTTGGACTAAAGGTATTGGTTTTCCACCGGAACATCCATTTTCATTCGAGTTATTCTAATTCTCTACTTAACTCAATTAAATTATTATGTATTCATATTTAATCCTCAAATATTCTTTTTGAATGTTGAATATATATGTACCAACCATAATCCTAAATTATTTTATAGGGTGTTTGACCATTTAAAATGATATTTCAAAATTTATTCACGTAATACAAACCCAATTCAAGGGAATTTCTCTAATTCTTACCTATTTTCAAGGGAAAACTACAATATATTTTCAAGAAAACATTATATTACTAAAATAACTAATTTTATAAATAAAATACTATCTAACATCATTTCAGGTTTTATATAAAGACCTTTCCTAAATAACCCTTCTTTTCAAAGAAAATGATTAATTATTTCAAGAATTCCTCGATGATTTTAAAAGATTATTTTAATATATTGCAACACTATTGTTTATTATTATGTATTATTTGGACTAATATTTTATTATATCATATTACATGTCATATTTAATGGTTTATAATCAAATTTACAATGGGTGTGCTATTTTTGATACCATTAATTTTACTACTCAGAATGGTTAGTGAATATGTTTCAGATTGGGGAAATTTATTTATATATCATGTGTATATGCTATTTATGTTTATCCCCATTCATTTAACGATTGAATTGGAAAAATTATGTGATGGTTGGGACCCACTATTATCCCTATATGCTTCAGTTTGTCTCATGATACAAATTTATATGAATTTGGCTGAGGCCTTTCCCATTTTTGAATATAGTTTTGACTGAGGCCCTAATCATTTTTAGATGTATTGGATGAAACATTGATGGTATGTCTCAGAATTTCTAGCATATTAATTTCACTCATTATAAAAATATTATTTATAGTTCATGTTGTCATTCAACTAGTATAATACCCATGATTATGTTTTATTATGGTATTATTTATTCAGCTCATATTCCACCCATATTGTGTTCATGTTTAGTTTTGAAGGCATGTGTTTTTAGTTATTCACCAAGCCTAATATTTATGTATATGATATATTATGGTATATTTATTACCCTTACTGAGCATTTAATCCCACCCTTTTATTATGATTCATTTTCTCAGGACTCAAATATTTTTAATATGAATGACCTGTCGGGATAAACTTATAGTTGGGGGCATTCCCAATAAAATTTATTTGTTGTTTTTCATTTGAAGTAGTAATGTTGAACTTATGTATGTATCTGGATTTTCAAATATACTAGACTATTTTATCCTTCTGTGTCCTAATTTTTTGTAATCATGAAAATATAATGTAATAAGGAACCGGCTCCAGGAAACTGGGTTTTGGTATTTACAGCTGGTATCAGTGGAATTTTATTAGAAAACATGGATACTAGATTTAGAAAATGTAAATTAGGGAACAACCCCTATGATTTTATTTAAGGATAAACACAAAATAATATCCTATAATTTTGGTAAGGAATATATTATGTGGATATTTCCAGAAAATACATCCCTATATGGATAATAAATGTGGATGGGGTTCTAGCACAGAGGAACCTAGTTGTTAAAACTACAAAAGGGGTTTCAGGCTTGACTTGGGGTATCCCGGTACATGACAAGGGGCCTTACTACGCACCTGTTTCGACACTCTGAGGGGGATAATATGAGGATAATTTATATTTTCATTACAATCCATTAAGAATGATTTAAATGTAATATTTTCCTCAATGAAACCTTGTTTGTGATTATGATATTAGCCATGCATAAGACATCAATTTATGATAAGTATTTTTCTTAGGTGAGATTATACATTATGATTCATAACCTAATATAGTGTATTCCATTATTTAGAAATAGATTATAGTGGGAGGAATGAAAATAGCATGAATGCAGATATCCCATGTATGGATTTCACACCTATTCAAGATAATGATGTTGGCTCTGGAGCCGTGACTTATGTGGAGCAACATATAACTCTACTCGGACAACATACTCAGGTTATGAACAACAAACTTACCTCTATGGAGCATCAAGATCCACAGCATGGAGGAGATATTTTAGATCTACTTATGCAACAAAAAACTCCATCATTTTATGGGACTAAAAACTCATTTTTAGTATAGTGGTGAATAAGTCCCTTAGAGAAGATATTTCATACATTGGGAAGTAATGAAAGGGAGATTTCTGTCATGGAAGTTTATTATCTATAGTTGGTCACTAATTGAAAACACAGAAGAGGAGTAATAGATATAAAACATGGAATGGAGTGAATTTAAAGAGCTTTTCTTAGAAAAATACATTCCTCATGAATTGCGATTGAATATGGAAATGAGATTTCTAAATTTGAGCCAAAATAAAGATGAGAATGTTGAAAAGTATGAAGCTATCTTCAAGTGGTTATCAAGGAGTTATTTTTAAAATATATTCAATCCATGGATCATTATTGATTGATTCTTTGATGGCCTCAATCCATTCCCCCATTGGGCACTGGTCTTCCAAACATTCTCATCACACAATGATATAGTCTCATGTTCTATCAATAGGTAAAATTAGTTCTCTAAGTCTTTTGAATTCAAATGAATGAAATAGAAGAAGATGGATACTGAAAATAATGGAAAATGAAATAAGGAAATGAGGAAGAAGGAATGAGTTTACATTACACCTTGTGGTAATTGTGGACGGAAACACTTTGGTGCCTTCTTAAAAAGAAAATGGGTGTGTATGTGTTTGGATAGTAAGGCCATCAAGATGGTGTTTTAATGGGGACTAATAAAGATATTAACATTCAATGCAATAATTTTAGGTATATGGGGCACTATATTAATGATTTCTCAATGTATCAAGGAAATGTGCCTCTGAAGTGGAAAAGGGGGAAGAGATAAGCTTATGCAATCATAATTGTAGATATTGATGTTCCTAATTACATGGTGGGAGGCACTTTAATTGTTTCCTCCAACGTAGAAAATATATTATTTGATTCTTAATCATCGAGTTTTTTCATGTCTTCCTTGTTATCCATGAAAATTAAATATTTCCAATTTAATTTAATAAGGGATTTTTTAGTCAAAAATCCTAAAGGATGTATCATTGAAACAATGTTGTGTTAGTAAGTCCCCATTATGGTATGTAAATGTGATTTATGTTATGATTTTATTACCATACCCATGGTTGAATATGATATACTCCTTAGTACGGATTGGCTTTAGAACCGTTATGAGAGAATTTATAGTAATAAGAATGAGGTTACAATTTTTTAGGATGATGAGGAATCCCTTATCATTATGGCATAAACATAATAATCTGATTCACATTTAGATCCACCCCAAGTAGATCTACTGAATTAAATTATTGGTGAGGAAGGGAATTAAATAACTATGGGTGAGTAAATTAATGTTAAAATAAAAGATGTACCTATTGTCCACGAATATGTTAATGTCTTCTGATAAGATTTACCTAGACATCCTCCAGGGTAAGAAATTTAGTTTTCCATAGACTTAATTCTTAATTCAAGGCCCATATCAAATACCCCTTATTGAATGGACACTATAGAATTTGTGAAACAGAATAAAAAATGAGAGTAATTGGGTGATAAAGGATTTATTCCCCCTAGTGTTTTTCAATGGGTATCCAATATTATTTTCTTTTAGAAGAAATATGGATCTATGAGGTTGTGCATTGACTACAGGTAGATCAATGCTATAAAACTAATGAAAAAGTATCCCCTACCTCTTATTGATAATTAATTTGATAAAATTCATAAATCATATTATTTTTATAATATTAAACTTTGATCTGGATACTGTCAATTGCTAGTAATGAATGGATATATTCCAAAGATAGCATTTCGAACCAGGAATGGGAATTACGAGTTTACAATAATGCCTTTTAGAGTGAATAATTCACCCTCTATTTTAATAGATCCAAGGAATAGATTTTTCGAGGAATATATTGATGAAATTATTGTGATATTTATTTTTGATATCCTGATATACTCAAAAATACATAGAGATCATCAAAATCACTTGCGCACTGTTCTAAAGACTCATAGATGACATGATGTTTATGTGAGGTTTAGCATGTTTGAATTTTGGATTCAATCAATTTCGTTTCTTATCTATATTATCTCTAAGGATGGAATATCTGTTAATAATATAGAGATAATGGATATGCAAGAATGTGATACACCAATGAACATAACTGAGGTTTGTAGTTCAATTGGAATATAAGGTTATTTCCAGTGTTTCATTCAGAACATCACCCATTTAGCCAACCCAATGACCAAGATTACACTTAAAGGGGTAAAATTCACATAGGAAAAATAATGTGGGGACTTTTTTTGGAAAACGCGAAGAGGATATTTTTGAATGCTTTGATCCTAACTCTACCATCATGGAATTATGGTTTTGTGATCTATAGTGATGTATCAAAAAAGGACATGGTTATGTACATAAGAAGAATGACAATGTTATTGACATTGAATCACTGTAGTAAAAATTAATTAACAAAACTATCCTACTCATGATCTTTTGTTTGAATCCATAATCATTGCTCTCTTGTTATGAATACATTGTCTCTATGGAGAAAAATTTGTGATATATACTGATCAAAAAATTCTTAAGTCTATCTTATCATAGAAAGAAATCATTATGAGGCAAAGGCGATGGCTCGAACTACTCAACGACTATTATTGTTCCATACATGACCACCCAAGAAAGGGAAAAAAGTTGTTAATGCATTGAGCAGGATGGATAATGGAGTTCTCAATAAAATGAGGATTAACAAGGATCCTTTGTAGACGGATCTAGTGAGAATGGATAGAGGAATTATCAAAGAAGGTGAAACATCACTACTTTTTCAAATTGTTTCCCAACTATCTTTATTGAAAAAAATTAAATCTTCATAATCTGATAACATGAATATTCAAAAGAAAATTGTTTTTTTGGAAGATGGGAAGTTGGTTGACTTCATGTGTGAAGTTTAAATTCTAAAATTTTGGAAGAGGATATGTCTTCCCTCTATACTGGTGCTGAAAACAGAGTAATTGGATTATTCTCATAGTTTGAATCTCTCTATACATCCTGGTAGCAATATAATGTATAGAGGTTTGAAGGAAAATTTATGATGGGACAACATGAAGTGGGATATTACTGATTATGTATCAAGACGTTCAGTTTGTCAATAAGTGAGGGTCGACTGACAACATCCTAGAGGTGTTATAAAACCTCAACATATTACTACATAGAAATGGGATGACATCACCATGTATTTTGTAACTATATTACCCAAGACTCAAAGATAGAATGATGCAATCTAGGTAATTGTTGATCAAATTACGAAATCTACACATTTCCTCACTATAAGGTATGATTTTCCACTAGAATTCCCATGACGACTCTATATCAATGAAGTAGTGATACATCATGGAGAATATATCACAATTGTTTCTAATCATGATCAATGATTTACATAGAAATTATGGAATATTCTTCAGAATTATTTTGAAATTTAGCTTTGATTGAGTACTTCTTATTATCCTCCAATAGATGGGAAATAATAAAGAATGATCCAAACCTTAGAGGACATGTTGAAATCATTTTCACTAGACTTTCATGGTATAAGGGATCAATATTTACCTTTGGTGTATTTTTCATACAACATTAGTTTCCATTCATGTATTTAAATGGAACCATATGAATCGTTATACAGAAAAAGATTACGTACACCAACATATTGGGATGAAGATGGAGTGAGGAAGTTTGTTGGCCCATAGATTAGGGTGGAAACAACAATTAAGGTAATGACTATTCAAATCCATATCAATGAAGATCAAGGAAGTAAAAAAAAATATGCAGATAGAAGAAGGAATTATTTGGATTTTCAAGTGTGAGATAATGTTTTCTTAAAAGTGTCTTTATGGAAGGATATTATAATATTTGGGAAGAAACGGAAACTGATCCCTAGGTACATAAGCCCTTTTGAAATTATAGACATAATTGGAGTAGTTGAATATCATTTGGAAATGTCACATATCCTATATAAAGTACATAATTTGTTCCATGCCTCATTGTTGAGAATGTACATGTTAGACCACACACAAGTCCTCACATCTGAAGGTATAGAATTGTCACCTGGACTATCTTAATATGAAGATCCTATTCAGATTCTGGACACTAAAGTACAAGTGTTGAGGAATTGGATGAATTTTCTGGTAAATATACTTTGGAAAAATCATAAAATCAAAGAGGAAACATGGGATCTTTAGGATCTTATAGTGATGAACCACCCAAATCTCATTGTGAGGTAACATTCTGGTAATTGATAATTATAACTCAAGTATTGTATTTATACATTAATAATACCATTTTAATGTAATAACTAATACAATATTATTACTCTCTCTATCTCTCTCTCTCTTCTTAATGAAATCATCATCTTTGGAGTTCCAATTTAAAACTGTTGTGGATGACGAAGTTTCATTATTCATTTTCTCATTTAGTAATTGTAATGAAACCATTTTTATGGTTGAACCAAACTATAATATATGTATTATAACCTACTTATTATTCAACAACCAGTATATGTATATATGATTAATTTATATGACAAAAATAGTTCATAATAATCCAAATACCGCCAAATAATCTAAGTGATTGCCATTAATATTTAACCCAACAATTCATCCTCATAACATGTAAATAAATAATATATATAATCATTTAAACTTAGGTATATTCATAAATAATATATAATTTCAATTCTGGATGACTACATCCTTTCCACATGAACATCCATACCCATATACAGATATATCGATCACAAAAACCAAGGAAACGAACACTCTATAATGATAGAATTCAATCATCAAATTTATCAATAATTACATAATGAACATAATAAAATTATTATAAACAAATTAAATGTATAATAGGTTCTTAATTTCATTATAAATAATTCTAATTTTACATTCAAGGACATTAAGTTGAAGAGCAGAACACATTCAGACATAAGGTAAACATTTTCTACCCAAACCTCCAATTTCATTCAGGTTAATTTTATTCACTACGTACCTCTATTAAATTATTATTTTTTAATTTTAAATCCTCATATATTCTTTTTGAATGTTAAATATATATGTACCAACCAGAATCATACTTTTATTTATGGGGTGTTCTACATTTTAAAAGGACCTTTCAGATATTCTTCCCATAATAGAATCCTGATTCAATGGAATTTCTCATATTCTTACCTATTTTCAATGGAACTATATAGTCTTTTTTTAAAAAGTATTATTTTTCTATGAACAATAATTTTATTAAGAAAATAATATTTTATTTAATTTCTGGTTTTATACTAATTCCTTCCCAAAATAACTCTTCTTTTCAAAATAATTGAGTAATTATATCTAGAATTGCTCTATGAATTTATAAGGTATTTCCATATATTTGAACACTATTTTTGATTCATATGTATTATTGGGGATAATATTTTATGATATCATATTCCATGATATATATAATGTTTTTTTTAATTTGACTATGGATGTTCTATTTTTGATACTTTTCATTTTACTACTCAAATGGTTAGTGAATATGTTACAGATTGGGGAATGTTATTTAAATCTCATGTTTATATGTTATTTATATTTATCCCTATTCATATAAGGAATTAATTGGACTTATAATGGGATGGATGGGGCCCACTATAGCTTATTGATGCATTGGTAGGTCTAATGAGACAAATATATATGGACTTGGCTGAGTCCTTTCCAATTTTTAGGTATGTTTTTGGTCAAGGCCTTAATCATTTTGAGATGTGTTGGTCGAGGCCTTGATGGTATGTTTCAAAATGTCTGGACTATTCATTTCCCTCATTATGAAAATTTTATTGATAGTTCATGTGGTTATTTAACTAGTATAATACCCATGATTATGATTTTTTATAGCATTATTTATTCATCTCTTATTCCAACCATAATGTGTTCAAGTTTATTTTGGAAGACATGTTTTTTTAGTGATTCACTGGACCTAATATTTATATTTATGATATCTGATGAAATACTGCTTACCCATACTTATCATTTCAGCTCACCCTTTTTTTATGTTTCATTTTCTCAGGACATGAATAAGTTTATTATAAATGACATGCATGGATAAACTTATAGTTGTGGACGTTCCCAACAAAACATATTTTATATTTTTCATTTCTAGTTGTAATGTTGATCTTACATATGTATCTTGATTTACAAATCTTCTAAACTATTTGTTCCTTTGGGGTCCGACTTTTTTGTAATCCTGAATATGTAATGTAATAATGCACCGACTCTGGGAAACTGGGGTTAGGTCTTTACAGTTGGTATCAGAGAAAGCTTAGTAGAGAGCATGGATATTAGATTTAGAAAACTTATTTTAGGGATCAAACCCCTAAGATATTATTTGAGGATAAACGTACAAGAACATCTTGGAATTTTGGTAAGGAATAGATAATGTGGATATTTAGATAAAATACATCATTGTCTGGACACTACATGTGGATGAGGTTCTGGAAGAAATGTAAATAAGAGTGAAAACTCTGACAAGGAGTTTTGAGATTGACCCGGGGTATCCTGGTACACAATAATGGGCCTTACATCACACCTAGTTTGACACTTAAAGGGAATATTCTTAGGATAATTTACATTTTTTATAATCCATTATGAAATATTTAAATGTAAAATTTTCTACAAAGAATCCCTATTTCTGATTATGGGATTAGACATGAATAATATTTTAATTCTTTCTATGTATTTTTGTTAAAGGAGATTATAAATTATGATTCATAACATAATATATTGTAAGCCATTATTTATAAATTGGGAATAGTGGAAGGAATTGAAATAGTATGAATGAGCGTATACCATGTAGGGATTGCACACCTGTGCAAGATAATGATGTTAGATCTGGATCTGTGACTGGTGCGGAGAAACAGATAACTATACAAGGAAAACATACATAGGATTTGAACAAAAACCATACCCATATGAAGCATCCAGATTCACAATGTGGAAGAGCTATGTTAGATCACTTTATACTATAAAAAACTCTATCATTTATTGGGACAAAAAACCCATTCGTAGAGGGAAAGTGAATAAGTTACTTAGAGAAGTTATTGCTTCCCTTGAGAAGTGACAAACAGGTGATGGTTGTCATGGATGTTTATCATCTGTTAGGAGATACTGATCATTGGTGGTCACTAATTAAAAACAAAAAAGTGGAGGAAGTGATAGAAAACATGGAATGAAATTATTTTAAATAACATTTCATAGATAAATATATTCCTCATGAATAGCGTGCTTATATGGAAAGAAAGTTTCTGAATTTCAGGAAAAAGAAATATGAGAATATTTCAATGTATAAATCTAACTTGAAGAGGTAATCAAGGCATGATTTAGACTGTATACACAATCCATAGAGAATGAGTGATCGATTCTTTGAAGGCCTAAATCCCTTCCACTATCGGGCGCTGGTCTACCAAATTTTCTAATGATATGAAGATATAGTCTAATGTACTATCAAAATGGAAAATGAGTTCTCTATGTATTATGACATTAAATGAAATCAAGGGAAGAATATGGTTGTATAAAACTCTAGAAATGGAAATAAGGAAATGGCATAGAAGGGAAGATTTGAAATTACACCCTGTGAAAATAGTGGAAGGAAACACCGAAGTGCCTGCATAAAAGTAAAATCGATGTGCTATAAGTGTGGGTAGAAAGGACATCATGATGGTGTTTTATAAGGGGTGAAAGAATCTATTAATGTAAAATTCTATTGTTGTAGGGATATGGAATACTATGCTAATTATTGTCCAAATGGTCATAGAAACATTCCTTAGAAATGGACAAGGGAGTAGAGACAAGATTTTGCGATCACAACTGCTGACATTGAAGTGCCTAATGATATGGTGGGAGGTAATTTAATTGTTTCATAAAACACAGAAAATTATTTACTTGATTCTGGATCAACACATTCTTTCATATCTTCTCAGTTTTCCAAGAGAATTAGACATTTACAATTTTATTTAATAAGGGAGTTTTCACTCAAAAAATCTAATGGATGTATCATTGAAACAATGTTGTGTCAGGAAGTCCCCATTACCAAATATAAAATTTCTTTATCTGTTGATTTTATTCTCATAACCATGATTGACATTGATGTAATCATCAGTATGGATTGGCTTTCGAACCATGATGAAAATAATTATTGTAAGAAGAGGGATGTAGAAATTTTGGAGGATTATGTGGAATCCCTTATCTTTAGGGCAGAAAGATAATGATTAGATTCACATTTAAATTCACTCCTAGTAGCTCTATTGAATTCAATTATTTGGTAGGAAGGGAATAAAATAACTATGGGTAATGAAAAGAATGTTCAAAAGGAGGAAGTACTTATTGTGAAATAATATGTTGATGTCTTCCAAGGGGTTTTACCTGGACATTCTCCAAAGTAGAAAATCGAATTTTTCATTGACTTAATTTCTAATTCAAGGACCATATTAAGGAACCCTTATAGAATGGCCAATATAGATTTAGTGGAATTAAAGAAACAACCTGAATAATGGGGTGATAAAGGATTTATTCTCCCTAGTGTTTCTCCATGGTGATCCCCTATTCATTTCGTTAAGAAGAAAGATGGATTTATGATATTGTTCATTGACTACAGGGAGATCAATGATATAACAATAAAGAACTACTATCACAAACCTCACATTGAGGATTTATTTCATCAACTTCATGGAGCCCAATATTTTTCAAATATTGAACTTTGATCTGGATATAATCAGTTGCTAGTAAATAAATAAGATATTCCAAAGGCAGCATTTTCAAACCTGGTATGGTAATTAAGAGATTACAGTAATGCCTTTCAGACTGACTAATGCACTCTCTATTTTCATAGATCGAATGAATAGAGTTTTCAAGTAATATCTAGATTACTTTGTGGTGGTATTTATTGATGAAATATTGGTATAATCCAAATTCTATGTAGATCATAAAATTCACTTGTGAACTATTCTGAAAACTATTAGAAGAAATGAATTATATGGAAATATTAGAAAGCATGAATTTTGGATTCAATCAGTTTCATTTCTTGGAAATATTCTCTCTAAGGACACAATAATGTTGATCCTATGAAGGAAATGGCTGTGCAAGAATGTCCTACTCAAATGAACATAATTTATGTATGACGTTTTTTTGGTTTATCAAGTTATTATTAATGTTTCATTCAGAACATCACCCGTTTAGCTGACCAAATGACCAAGATTACAGATAAATGGGTTTATTTCATATGGATAAATGAATTTCAATACTTTTTTCAAGAATTGAAAAAAAGATTAGTGAATGCTACGATCCTAAATCTACTATCAGGGAATGATGGGTTTGTGGTCTATAGTGATACATCAAAGAGAGGACTTGGTTTTTTCCTTATGCAGAATGACAGAGTTAGTGCCTATGAATCAAATCAGTTAAAATTCATTAATGAAATTATCCTACTCATGATCATGAGTTATCCACCATAATATTTGATCTCCAGATATGGAGACATTATATCTACATCGAAAAATGTAAGATATATACCTATCAAAAAATCCAGAAGTATATATTCTCATTGAAAGAACTCCACATGAGGCATATGAGATGGCTCGAACTACTCTAAGACTATGATTGTTCCATACATTGCCACATAGTAAAGGAAAACAAGTTAGTTAATGCATTGAGTCGGATGGATCTTAGAGTTATCAACAAAATATGGATTAACAAGGATCCTTTGTACATGGATCTACTGAGGATGGATATGGAAATTATCAAAGAATGTGAAACATCACTACCTTTTCAAATTAATTCCCAACCATATTTATTGGAAAGAATTAAATATTCACATTTTAATGGTCATACTCTTAAGAAGAATATTAATGCAGTAGAAGATTGGATGTTTGGTGACTTCATGTGTGAAGATGAAATTCAGAAATTTTAGAAGTGGCTATGTGTTCCCTTTATACCAGAGCTAAAAAGGGAGTTATTGGATGATGCTCATAGTTAGAATCTCTCTATACATCTGGGTATCACTAAGATGTAAAAAGGTTTTAAGGAACATTTCTAGTGGTACAACATGATGTGGGAAATTGCTGATTATGTATCAAGATGGTTAGTATATCAATAATTGAAGGTCAAATGAAAACATTCTATAGGTGTCATGAAACCTCTACCTATTCCTACCTAGAAATGGGATGATATTACAATGTATTGTCTTCACAAGATTTCCCAACACTCCAAGAAAGAATGATGAAATATGGGTAATTGTTGATTGGGTTACAAAATCTGCACATTTCTTCACTGTAAGGGTGGATTTTCCAATGGAACACCTAGAACAACTCTATATCAATCAATTTTTGAGGCTGTGTGGAGAACCTATCTCAATATTAACTGATCCTAATCCACGATTTACATCAAAATTATGGAATATTCTTCAGAAATATTTTGATATTGATCATCGATTTTGTACTTCTTATCATCATCAAACTGATGGGAACTCAGAAAGGATGATCCATACCTTAGAGGACATTTTGATATCATGTTAACATGATATTAAAGGTATGTGGGGTCAATATTTATCCTTATAGTATTTTAACTACAAAAATATTTTTCATTCAAGTATTCAAATTGAACTATATGAATCATTTTATAGAAAGAGACTTTGTACACCAACATGTTGGGATAAAGTTGGAGGAAGGAAACATGTGGGCCCAGAGCTTATGGAGGAATGAACAACCAAGGTAATGAATATTCAAGGCCATATCAAGGAATCTCTAAGAAGGAAAAAAATCTATGGTGATAAACGAAATAAGGATTTGAAATTTCAAGTGGGAGATAATGTTCTCTTAAATGTATATCCATGGAAGGGTGTTATAATATTTTGTACGAAAGGGAAGCTAAACACAAGGTACATTGGTCCTTCTGAAATTCTATTGAGAATTGGAGTGGTTGGATATCATTTGGTTATGCCACGTATCCTTTCTAATGTAAACAATGTGTTCTATGTCTCATTGTCGAGAATGTACATGCCAGACCCAATATATGTCCTCACATCTGAAGGTATATAATTGGAACCTAACCCATCATACTATGAAGAGACTATCCGGATTCTAGACCCTAAAGATCAAGTGTTAATGATTAAGATGGCTCATCTGGTAAAGATAATTTGGAAAAATCATAAAATCGAAGAGGGGACGTGGAATCATGTGGATCTTATGATAAAGAACTACCCAAATCTCATTGTGAGTTAACATTCTGGTAATTTTGAGGAAAATGTTTTTGAAAGGAAGGGATAATGTAACACCACATGATTTTGAAAATTAATTTAATTTAGAATTCAAGAAACCATGAATCTTTACATAACACCACTTTTTTATAACCTATTCAGTAAACATAAATTTTCCACCTCTATGATATGAATTTTGAAAAAACTAACATACACAGTTGCGTTTAGTTGGATATTTTGAGTCTAAAAAGACAAACATCATTTTTGGTGAATAGTAAAATACTCTTATAAATCGTAAAATGAATAAAAATATAAACCTTGTGAATAGTAAATCCTATTATTAGTTTATTGTCTTGAGTTTTTATGATAATTAGTTCTTGATTAATTTTTCTAGGGGATATGAAATGAATAATAGTTTTAAAAATGTTATTTTTCAAATAATTTTTTATTTTATTTAAAAATTAAATAAGAAATTTTTAGAAATTTTTTTTCCTAAAGTGGAGTCCATTTTTTAATTCTACACTCAAAAAATGGTTAGTGAGATGTTTTGGGATTATTCTTAAATACTTGAAATTTAGGTTAAAAGTAAAATAAGATATTTTATATAAATGCACGATACATTATTTATTGGGTCATAAGTGATCTAAGGATGATTTAAGACCCATAGGTTCGAAATAACATGCACATATTACTATTCTTGGTAACAAGAATCAATACTATTGGTTGTATTTTGAAAAATAATAAAATATAGAGTAAAATAATGGGAAATCCCTCCTCCTATACATTATAAAATCCCCCCACACTCTCTCCTCTATTACTTCCTATAAGCCTTGAAAATCCTTAATGTTATACCCAAATACCCTTCCCTAGAAACTCTCTACGTCCTAGAGCTCTTGGTCTTTCCAAAAGACCAAAACCCTATCCCTTAAGGAGGTTTTCAAGTAAGTTATTTGAAGAGGTAAAGCATCTTTCTATTTCATTTTGTTTCATTTCAATTTATCTTCTTTTCTTATTCTCTCATAACCTCCTCTATCAATTTGATCCTTAAAACACTATTATAGTCTTTATTCTATAATTATTCCAGGTTAATGTAATAACCATTACTATATTATTACTCTCACTCAGTCTCTCTCTCTCTTATAAATGAAATCATCATCCGTGAGGTTCCAATTTACATCTTTCATGGACGATGAAGCTTCATTATTCATTTTTTCCATCATTGCTGTTCATGAAACCATTTTTTGGTTGAAAAAACAATAATATTGGTATTATAACCGAATTAATATTCTAGAACCAGTATATATATATATATATATATTAATTTATATGACAAAACCATTTCATAATAATCAAAATACTGCCAAATAATCTATATGATTGTTATTAATATTTCATCCAATGGTTCACCCCCATATCATTTAAACAAATGATATATAAAACCATTTATATTTTTTAATGTTCATAAATAATATATAATTTCAATTATAGAAAACTACATCCTTTTTACATGAACATCCATATTCATATACAAATTTACCAATCAATAAAACCAAGGAAACGAACACACTGAAACGATGAAGTTCAATATTATAACTTATAAATAAGGACATAATGAACATAATAAAGTTATGATAAACAAAATAAAGGTATAATAGGTTCTTAATTTAGTTATTAATTAGTCTAATTTCATATTCTAGGACCATAAGTTCAAGAGCGGAACACATTCAGACTTAAGGTTAGGGTATTCTACCTGAACATCCATTTTTATTCAGGTTATTCTTATTCCCTACAAAAGTCAATTAAATTATTATTTATTCATATATAATCCTCATATATTTTGTGATTATGTTCAATATATTTTTACCAACAAGAATCATACATTCATTTATGGGGTGTTATACATTTTAAAATGACATTTCAAAATTTCTTCATGTAATAGAAGCTCGGTTCAAGGGAATTTATCAAACTCTTACCTATTTTCAAGGGTACTCTATAATCTGTTTTTAGAAACTATTATTTTTATAAAATCACTCATTTTATTAAGAAAATACTATCTTAATTCGTATCTGGTTTTATATAATGAATTTTCCAAAAGAACTATTATTTTCAATGTAAAAGGGTAATTATCTGAAGAATTACTCAATGATTTTATAAGAGTATTTTCATATATTTCTAAACTCGTGTTCATTATTCTATATTACTAAGAATAATATTTTATGATATCACATTCCATGTTATATTGAATGGATTATGATCAATTTGACTATGTTTTTCTATATGTGATACCATTCATCTTACTACTCAGAATGCCTAGTAAATATACTACAGATTATGGAATGTTATTTACATCTCCTACGTATATGTTGTTTACATTTATACCCAATCATAAGAGGAATGAATTGAACTTATTATGTGATAGTTGGGGCCTTCTATATCCTACTGATGCATTGGTAGGTATCAAGATACATATAGGTATGGACATCGATGAAGCCTTGCCCATTTTTAGATATTGTTTTGGATGAGGCTTTAGTAATTTTTAGATGTCTTGGTTGTGGCCTTGACAATACGTTTCAAAATGATTGGCATATTAATTTCCCTCATTATGAAAATAATATTTAAAGATAATGTTTTTATTTTACTAATAGAATACCCATGGTTATTTTTTATTGTGGGGTTATTTATTCTGATCTTATTCCAACCATAATGTGTTCAAGTTGATTTTTGATGGAATGTGTTTTTAGTTATTCAACATGCCTAATATTTTGTTATGATATCTTCAACTGCATTTCATACCCTTACTGAGTGTTTTATGTCCCCATTTTTTTATGTTTCATTTTCTTAGGATATGGAGAAGTTCATTATGGATGACCTGCAAGGATAAACTTATTTTTGTGGACATTCCCAATAAAACATATTTTTTTTATTTTCATTTAATGTTTTGATGTTGAACTTTTTTATATATCTGGATTTCCAAATCTACTAAACTATTTGTTCCTTTAGGATCCAACTTCCTTGTAATGATACCAATTTAATATAATAAGTCATCGACTCCTAGAAACTGGTGTTGGGTCTTTAAACCAATAATTATAAATGGACACATACTAAATAAATTCAATGAACACATTCTTGAGACAGAAGAAGAAGATTACAATGCTCAAAAATATCTATAAATAAATTCACTAGGTCATACCTTCCTTCTACATACCTTATTTTTATTCTATTTTAAACTTATTTATAATTTTCGTATCGATTAAAAATTTATGGTGCACATTTCATGGAATAAGTTTGTTGAAGTGGTAATTTTTTGTAGTTTATAGAATCCTATATTTTCATTTATTTTAATGTTATTTTAATTTTTTGTTTTTTTAAATCATGTTAGGGTTAAAATAGAATCATATGAACATATTGAAATAGGAGACAATGTAAAATTGTAAGCATGTAACTTATTATTCAAAACTAGGAAAATAAAGATTAATTGAAAACATTTCAGTTTTGGTAACTAGTTTTCTAAAAAGTGTAACACCTTTGGGATAATTCTCAAATGAATATTTGGAACATCATATGAATTGAATTAAAATGAGTATCTTGGAAATGAACTTGAAATTCCTTAAAATATCATAGAATATGGTGTGTGAGTGAAAGATAAGATCTATTAATATGAGTCATAGAAATCACATAGATTTTTTATCTATCCACACTCACATGCCTAAACGTTTGAAAATATACTCAAGGGATAAATATTATTTGGAATGACAAAGATATTAATTTACTACACCCATTGAATTATTGTAATACATATATATGGCTTGTAAAAATAATATATGTTCCTAGTTTTTAAAATGGAGATGGACTAATTTTTGAAATACTAAAAAAACTGAAGAAGTGGAAGATGGTGTATCAAAATATCCTATAATAAGTATCAAGAAATTGAAAATTTGAACTATTTATTGAGGAAATTTAAAGGGTGGAATATTATAAGAGTTTTAATATTCATATGTTGATTATGTTTATATCTAATCCCCTTTACTAACCCAGGGGATATTGCATGAGATGAAAAAAATTATATGTGAAAATTTTCAAATGTGATTTCTTGAGGAAAAGTAAAAAATCAATTGTAGTGGAATTGAAAGATGAAAAATGTTTATAATTTATTGTAAATAATTCAATCATTTTATTCCCAAACTTCTATTTAGTATGAAAATTCTATCATGTTTTATAATTAAACCTGCATTCCATAATATTGTGTGATTATTACATAAATTAGTAAGATTATGAATATTATTGAGATATAATTCCTTTAGTATACAATAATTTCATGATTTCTCATCACTTATTGAATTATTCTCATATGGAAGAAATTTTTCTCACAAATATTTAGATGACTAAATGAATTTTCATCATTCCTCATTATATTAAATAGATATTTTAATATTCTACAGAAGTGTAATAAGAACATGCACAATATTAAACTCTGAAGGGGGACATCATTTTTTTTGAGAAACATATATTTGTTAACTGTGCTAACAATGTGTTCTTTAGGCCCTAAAAAACATCAAAAGGCTGAAACCATCTATGTCAACACCTTAGACTATGTTTTATATATATTTTTTCATGAATTAAAATATAATAATATACTAGACCAAATACATAATTGTTTCATCTTTATGTTTTAGTTTCAATTCAAAAACTATATGGAATTGGTATTTAAATCAGTTTGACACTATTTTTTAATGGGATAAGTATTTTAGTGAGGCCAGCTCTAGAAAAACCTCCATGATCATCTTTTATAATTAAATCATAGTGAATATGATGTGTCATTCATGGTTTACTCTTATTGATATCTAGATTACTCTTATAAAAGTACCATTTTGGCAACTTATTTGGCTTCATGGCAACACCATCCATCCAGAACACAAGTTCTACTCTTACATACACTGGTTTTATTACTTTGCATTCCATTTTTGGTAGGATTTACTCTTAAGTGGTTTGAATTTTAATCATATACATGACCATAAAATGTTTGGTATATACCCTTTACATTAATATCCACTGAAAATTATAAAAACATAGTTCCTTTTTATCTTCACTCAAATACAAAAGTTCCATCAACTCATGAATGATTATTTTTCTGTAAATATAACCTAAAATACCATTTAAAACTCAAGAATGACATATCTCCAGTGTATAGTCATAGAATATCTAATATGAATGAAATATAAACAAATAAATATATTATATAACGATTTTTATGATATCACTCTAACTCCCGATTCATGATCAATGAAAAATATATCATGTCAAAATTGAGAAGAAATCCTAACTCCCATTAAAAAGTTCAATTAATTATAGTATTCTATGAAATAAAACACTCATTAACGTCCCTAATTATCAATGTAACTTTAATGTCATAATGTAACTTCATACTTGATGTTCCTAGATTAGTTAGAGTACCACAAGGGGTGATTCAGTGGAAGAAGTTTTACAATTCCATTCGGAAAACCCCATATGAGTTATTATAGTCACAATACACTCTAAAAACTATAATTCCAAAGTATATAATAAAAAATGATGTATATCACATAAGATATTTTTAAATATATCTTCCTCAATATTAGAGACTACTGGTTTATTTTTTTAGTTTTTCACCACAAAAATTATTATTTCACACTATTAAGTTCTTATGGGTTTATGTGCTTGACAGATACACACAATGGGTGTGTAGGTATCATCTATAAACCATATATTGTATCATTTAATTCTATAATATGACTTGAAATTATTGATAATGTAACCAACAATATTCATGAATCTATCCCATCTCTTGAACAAGAATAATATATCTTATATACAGCCAGATGTTTCATCATCCATGATGATATTTTATTCAACAATCTTAATATTCAACTTCAATAACAATGTCAATAGAGTTTTAAACAATGAAACCACCCTGATTAATATTTCATAATGATCATACCATGCATGAGAGGATACACACACCTGTGGTTATTCATCCTCCTGAGTGAAAGGCATAAAATTATTAATAATTTTTTTCTTACATCAACATAATTTAATAGAGAATGTGCAAATTTAATGATATCATGCTCTATATATCTCACTTATATACAAAGGTTCTTTAATGTACTATTGTATTGGATTTTCTTCTTCTTAATACATGATCACCCACCATATGGGCTTAATTTTCTTCATTTATATTAAATAAAAATATTAAAATTAAAATTTCGATATTTAAATATTGATCCTCCCCTATAATTTTAGAAACACAATATTCCACCATATAAAATTGTTTATAGTATTTCTAATTTAAATCAATTAAAATCCTAGTTAATAATATTCATTTAAATCATAAATATACTTGGAATCTTTCAATATTTTAAATGAGAAATAAAATATATATTATTTGGTAAAAATTTTCTTATATGTGCACGTGAAATCAAAAAACACCCCAATGTGGCCCCACTTCTCAGAGAATGATCAAATATTAAACTATTCATCCTTTTTGTGGGTTATTGGAACTCATAAATGAATCAAAATATCCTTTAAATCATTTTATTGTTAAAATAATTGATTAATAGATCTTAGAGCACCTGATTAATTTTATTTAGAATACATTATAATGGAAATATCCCCAAATTATTCTAAGTAGTATACCCTTAATAAGTCTGAGATGACTCTTAATAAATCATTGATTACTCATATAATGTTATTAAATACCCTTTAAAAGACCCTAATTACCCCTATAATGTTTCTAGATACTATTATAAATCCACTAAATACTCTTCTATAGTAGTTGGATACTATTATGAAGTAACGAGGCAGTCTTCTAAAGTCATTAGTAACTCCAAAATCCAATGACCCATTTCATTTTTTACATTATCACATAGTGTACCAAGATGAATCTTATGATCTATTAGTTGTAAAACATACTTCAAAATACTTAAACATTATAATAAATATATAATATCCCAAATCCGTTAAAAAAATATTCCAACAAACTAAACTGATCTCAAAATCATTCAAACACCTCAAAAATATCCAAAATATTCACTAATATTTGTAAATAGTTTTGAAAAATGTAATCAATATTAAAAACTCCATTAGGATCATTAATCCTATTAATAAATTAATTATAATTCAATGAATTATTTTATCACATCATTGAATGTAAAGAATATTGAATCCCTTACCAATTTATTAACAAAATAATTATTGGAACGAACATAATGTCGGACCTTAATTTTAATAAAAATATATAATAATATTTGGATTAAAAAGCATGGTTGGAATATAATTGAAAATTTCATAAACATGACTGAATTTGATGTAATATTGGATATTTATTGGATGCATATTTACCATGATATCTTCAATATATGGAGAAAGAGGTTACTATTTACTATCATGATATGAAATTGTAACATCCCTAATCGAATACCACTATCTAGTTCCCATGATGGGGGTCACATGGAATCAAGCACAAATCACCAAACTCCAATGGATGTTGACTAGAAGTAAGGTCATGAGGTGTGTTTGTAGGAAAACTAAGCCCTCAAGTTAGAGTATAATGAAATGGTAGTAAAATTATAAGTCAATAGAGGAAGAAATATATCATCTAGATAAAGGACAAAAATAAATATATGAATAATAAAAAATGTTCAGAAGTAATCTCATACTCAAATGAAGATCATGTCGTGTTTCTATATATCATCCAAAATATGTATACAGACAGATAATACAATTTATCTATCAAATACCAAAATACCCAAATAAATATCCTAGATATCATCACGATCAAAGCATAGTCAGGTTCTCCCCTTCTCCCTCTCATAGAAAAAATCATGTATCATTTTGTGGGTGCTTTATAACAATCCTTCATTTATTTATAACTTAAAAATGATTTATTATATAAATTTCACTTGATACAACCTAGAAGATCGAGAGGTATAGTGTCTTTGGGGCTTAGGATTTGTACTAACGACATAAAACATGAAATACAACACATGTACTGAAAAAATCCATTACATGACCACTACATTCCCCCGTATATAGCATTGCATGGGATAACCTATGGACCTGCATAAGAAAAGGTTGAGCTATAAAGCCCAGTAAGGGAATAAACATGGAATAACATGAGAAATACAATACATGTTAGTAAAATTGGAATATCAAAGGGGAATAATAGAAACATTAACATAAAGGCATGATAAATCATGATAGTCATAACATGGAAATATGGAAACAACACTTAACTTGTAATTAGCATAAGGCAAGGCTCATTGCACATGGATCATGAGTAAACACCCATTGAAAAGGAAGCATGAGTAAACCCTTTTTTCACTTTAATTATCATGAGTCAATAATCATTGCACATTACGTATCATGATACTATACTTTACCCAATTAATTGAAGCTTTATCAGGGTACACCCTTTGAAAACATTTCATTTCATGCATAAGTGTGCCACATGGGTCATATAACATGGAATCAATCAACATCATAAGTTCATCCACAATTAAGTAATGTGGAATAAGTACATGAAAGTACCATTAAATATGTATATGTGTATAAATGTGAATACCCTTGATAGAGACATGTCTATGGTATTCACTACACACTAATATTGGCTTAGAAAAAACACTGTGCAATTTCGGCAGCATAACGACATGACATAAGGATTCATAAAAATAGTTTATGAGATAGAAAATAGTGTCTTACCATATGTTCATGAAATTGACAGTATGGGGGTCATATAGATACATCTCCCAACAAACGTAATGGAATTTAGATGGATAATACAAAAGAATTACCTGGATGTAAAAAAGGAGAGAGAAATCACTCACAAAATTTCAACATGGTAACATGTGCACATGAGAGGAATTAATGAGAGATAAATGGGTCTCCCATAATACAAACATAAAGAGGGTAGTATTGGGGAGGTGTGAAATCATACCCCAAAATTTTTAATTGAAAACAAACGGTCGTAACAACTTAATGAAAATTAGACAAAAACAAGAGAGGAAGAAATTCCTTACTTGGAAGTGTGCTTCCAAAGGCTTGGGAAGGGCTTGAGAGAGGCTTCAGGGGAGATTGGGGTGCTTTGAGAGGATTTTTAATAGAGGAGGGTAGAGTTTGGATGAACTAAAAATGATTTTAGTGAAGAGGAAGTATGATCTTTGGTGGGTTCGTATAAGAAAGGAGAGGGAATTCATTATTATTTAGGTTTTGGATACCACACATTAAACTAATAAAAACTAAAAACCATCCCATGGGTTTTTCCATCATTTTTACCAAATGGGAGTGGAAAATAATATTTTATGAGTCCAATGTCTGAACTTATTAAAATATTATGGTTGCTTATGTTGAGGTGAGTCACACATTCAAGGAAATTCATTTAAAAAGTGTAAATGTTTTATAACTCTTGCAGGGTCCACTAATGTTTTGTAAAATAAATCAAACAAACCAAAAATCACATTATTTTAATGTTAAAACATATATTGTCCTAATATATCATTTATTGTATTTTATTGCATTCACCATTGGATAATTTCGACATCCTGATTCTAAAAATATTATTCATTTTATCTAAATAATTTTCTATGTATTTTAATTATTACTTTTAATATAAAAACCAACATTTATAAAAAATTTAGGGGTTTTAACAAAAACTAGGTTCAATCCTTAATAAATGATAAAATTTATTTCATAAACTTATATGATCATTTATATTTAATATAAAGTAATATAATAATAATAATATTTTATTAAAATATTATTTAATTCCAAAATCCATTAATTCAACAAAATAGATTTATTAGTTGAATATTAAAAAAAATTATTCATTTAAAAAATATTTACAAAGTAACAATAATGAAATGAATTTATATTAATTATTATATACAAAATAATGCACCTAATACTAGTGTTATGGCCTTGTTATATAACCCCTTATAAAAACCGGATAAGATAGAAGGGTAAGGTACGTGATTGTGATAGACTCTTGGGGTGGCTCGGATAACATCACTCTCGTGGTAATCTCTATTAACATCCATTTCTCCCATAGTCTGTTCCTCTCAATCTTAACATGTTCATGCACGGCATGGGCTTGATCAAGAGTGAAGCCCAATGATGCAACCTCCATTCTGAGCTCTGATAAATGGGCTTCGTACGTGGAAAGCCTAATGGATGAGACCATGTCTTCCTTTGTTTGAGTAAATTGTATTTGTTAGAGCCTTATATTTAAACTAATCATCTGATCACCGTTCAACGACTATATTAGTAATGGTCACAATTCCTAACAGTATTTTACAATAAAACCGAATAAGTGAATACATCTTACATATCCACAAGAAGACATTTAAATAGGTGAAGAAGAATTTTCATTAATGAATTTTTGGGTCGTTACATTCTTCCCCCCTTAATAAATTTTACCCACAAAATTTCCTTTTCCCTCACTAAAATAGATGTGGGTAACTTTGCTTCATCAATTCCTCCAATTCCCAAGTCGCTTCTTCCAACATGTGGTTTCTCCACAACCCCTTGTCGAGGGGAATTATCTTATTTCGTAGAACCTTTTCTCTATGATCAAATATATTCACTTGTTTCTCCCCGTAAGAAATATCATCCTCCAGCATTACTACCTCTGAAGAGCGTACATGTTAAGGTTCTAGTATGTACTTCCTTAAGAGTGATACATGAAATACATCATGTACTTTGGACATGGTAGGTGGAGGTTCTAGTCAATAGGCCACAACCCCGACACAATCAAAATTTCAAAGGGCCCGATGTACCTAGGACTTAACTTCCTTTCTTTCCAAACCTCATGACTTTCTTACGTGGATATATGCATTGAAATAATATGTCTCCAACTTTAACCTCAAGTTCTCGACGACAGTTATTTGCATAACTCTTTTTTCGACTCTAGGCTGCCTTGATATGTTGTTGAATTGTTTTTCCATCTCCACCATTTCTTCGACCATTTCTAGTCCTAGCAACTTATTCTCACCAACTTCATCCCAACAAGTCGGTGTTCTTCACCTCTTCCCATGTAGGGCTTCATAAGGTTCTATTCAGATGCTCGAGTGGAAATTTGTTTTGTAGGAGAATTAAACTAGTGGAAGGTGTTGTTCCCACCATCCTTTGAAGTCCATAGAACATGATCTTAACATATACTCCAGTAACTGAATAGTTTTCTCAAATTGGATATCCATTTGAGGATAATAGGTAGTATTGAATTTCAGTTCAGTATCTCGATCATGTTGAAGACTCTTCCAAAAAATAGAGGTGAATCTTGGATCTCAATCTGATACAATATGTAGTGGAACTCTATGGAGCCTTACCACTTCCCTGATATATATCCAGGCCAGTTGATCCAATGAGAAATTATTTTTAATTACAATGAATTGTGTAGGCTTTGTAAGATTATCCACAACAATACAGATTGCATTGTTTCCTTTGGATGTATTCGGAAGTCCAGTGACAAAGTCAATGGTGATGTTCTCCCATTTCCGTACTAGTATGGGTAATGGTTGCATCATCCCCTTAGACTTGTGTCTCTCATACTTCACTTGCTAACACACCAGGCACATTGATGTAAATGCAGAGATCTCTTTATTCATATTATCTCACCAATAATGCTCTCAGAAATCTCAATACATCTTTGTGTTTAAAGAGTGAATAGAGAAATTTGATCTATGTGCATCATACAAAATTTCATTCATAAGCCTTGAAATTGATGGAACACATTGTATTTTCCCAAATCTCACAATTCCTTCATCATTTACAATAAACTCCATGTATTTCTGTCTCCTGATAGCTTCCACATTCTTCTAAATTCCGACATCATCTTTTTGAGCATCCTTTAACCTTTACAAAATAGACGGTAGAATAATCATTTGTCAAAGGATTGATGATGTTCCCTTATTTATGATTCCCATGCATGTATTTATAAAATATAAGAAGATTGGATCCTTCTCAATTCTCATCAGTGGTAGAATCGTTGGGTCATTTTTTACATAGAGTATCTTCCACCTTATTTCCTTTCCAAGGGTTTTAATGCATTTAGAAGTCATAGTCATTGATCAGATCTAACCATCTTCATTGATGCATGTTCAACTCTTTCCTTGTGAATATATACTTGAGGCTTTTTGGACCGTATATATTTCACACATCTCCACAAAAAGATAATGCCACAAAATTTCTTAAGCCCTTCTTCGATTCATCGCTGAATACCATAAAAAGTTCTCCACTTGTGGGTAAAGTGAGCACATGCGCAGTGATAAGCCTCCTTCTTAACTCCTTGACGCTTTTTTTCATTCATCACTCCAACAAAACATTACTCCCTTCCATGTTATCTTTGTAAGAGGGTTGTAAAATCATGATAAATTTCTCATAATTCATCGATAATATCCAGCTAACCCCAAGAAGCTGTGGATATTAGTTACCAATGTTGGCCTCGACCATACCTCAATTGCATTTGTTTTAGAGGGATCCACATACATCGCATTGCATTTGATGATATGGACCAAGAATGAGACATCCTTCAACCAGGACTCAGACTTGTTGTACTTTTCATAGAGACTCTCATCCTCAAGGTCTCTAGTATAGTTCATAGATTCACCTCATGATCATCATTGGTTTTGGCGTATATCAGATTGCCATCTATAAAGAGTACCACCAATTTGACAAGGTAATACCTAAAGACTCTATTAATATAGTCCATGAATATTTCTAGAGCATTAATGAGTCCAAAAGTAATTACTATGAATTCATAGTGCCCGTATTTTGTACGAAAAATAGTCTTGAGGATTACATCCATCTTCATCCTTACTTGATAATATCCCGACCGCAATTCCACCTTGGAGAAGTATTATGCTCTATGTAACTGATCGAACAAGTCATTGATTTAGGGGAGAGGATACTTGTCTTTATCATGATTTTGTTAAGCTCATGATAATCGATTCAAATGCGCAAATACACATCTTTCATCTTGATGTAGAGGACTGGTTCACCCCAAGGTGAAGCACTTGCGCGTATAAACCCTTTATCCAGATTCTCATGTAGTTCATTCATCAGCTTCTCATGCTCCACAACATCCACTCTATATGGAGTCTTGGATATTGGAAATTCCCCAGTTATAAGATCAATTGATAATTCAACATCTTTTTTAAGAGGAAGACCAGGAAACTTCTCAGGAAACAATTCCGCAAATTTCCTCACAATAGGAATGTCTTTAAGGATGGTTTCCTTCATAGACTCAATAATCTGATCTAGATAAAAATTCTCATTGGGAAGTAATATCCATTCTTTATATGATGGAGCTAAAGAATATTTATCTTCCACCTTGCACTTGTATTGAATCGGGGGTTGATTCCCCACATAGAGATTGATTTCCCTCTCATGGAAAATTATGTTGGCTCTATATAATCAAAGCCAATCAATGCAAATAATTGAATAAAATTCCACCAAATGGAGTATGAATAGGTTCTCTCGGAAGTCCAATCAACATATTATGATAGGGGAGGAGTTTAATTCATGGGATGCAATGATTTCCACATGTGTTGTACTCGCCAAAATCTTTACTTCCATGATTTGTGGTGGAGCTGGGATTGCTCTACTAAACCTTTGGGATATAAAATAATGTGTAGAACCTGAATCAAAATGTAAATTCACTATTATTGAATTAATAACTAGTGTATATGTCCCCATTGGGTTGTCAAGGTTCACTTTGCATGTACTGATGGAAAAATCTCACCCTTACCGCCTGGGAGGTTGTTGGTTGCCTCTGAAAACCATTAGCTTAGGGAATCGATTTGCAAGATTCCATGGATCTTTATAGTTGTAGAAATAAACATTGCCTTAAGGTTCGAACATAGCATTCCTTTCCTCTATTTCAGTCATGGGTTCTTCCTATCGGTAGCTAATATCTTGGTGCCCTTCTATTCCACACATAAAGTATTTCCTCATCCCCTTCAGGCAATTTCTGGGGTTCTTCTTTCGAAACCTTTGGCAAGTGGGGTGCTGGATCTTCGTAGAAACATTGGATTTAACAATTGGACCACTAGAATTGAAGTACACCTTATGAACCTTATCCCTAGGATACCCCAGATATTCTCTATTCTGAATTTTGACCTCGAGGGCACATTGGACAATTTCTTCATAGCTGTCAAATTCACGGACTTCCAGCACTTTCCATAGGATAGGTTTCATCCCACCAAATAAGCGGTCAACCTTGCATTCTATGGTAACGATAATGTCGGAGGCATATCATGTAAGACTTGTGAATTATTCCTCATATGCTCCGATAGACTCAACATATTTTTGCTTGAGGGAACGAAAGTCCCTTTCTATCATAACATGGAGGGTGCATGTAAAATATTTATCAAAAAACATCTTCTAAAAATCCTTCAATTTCAACACCTCAATCTAATTCATAGGATTCATATTTTTATCACTGTCCACCATTGATCATCTTCACCCTCTATTCGATAAACAGGCAGAAGAATGTTCCCTTGTTCAGAACATTGATGGATGTATAAAATCTTTTCGATGGAGTTGATCCATTTTTCGGTGATTGAGGGAGCAGACGATCTATTAAAAGTTAGAAGACGTTGTCTCATTAAGAACTCGATAGCAAATTTGTTCTTTCATGGGGGGGTGAACATTCCTATTGACTCATGTTTCTATTGAAATCTTGAGTTAACTGAGAGAGAAGTATCACAAAGTTCACGATTCCTCCTCCCATCAGATTGGGCATCTCCTTAGCACAGTCATCACATTGATCTTAAAATATTTTGTTAGCCTGAGTCCCCCTATTACCAACTATTGGTGGGAATAAAAGGAAAGTTAGGGTTTACAGCTAAAGTGTAATCCATGGAAAAAACTGATGACTTATAAATAACTTTTATTTCCTTAACTTATGAATATATAGGCTTCAATCTATGCTATTCAAGATCTACATTTTAATATATATTATTAGGATCATTTTTTTAATTCTCATAATGAGGGTTCATACTAAGCTTGTGAATTTAACAAAGCACATCCCCTAGGGGTGTCATAACCAAGAGTGCAGCAAGGCCCATTGTCATGCACCAATTTCTATTTTGAGTCTAGCTCAATGAAATTTTTTTGGGTTTTACCCCTAGGATACTTCTATGCCAGAGACGCCTCCACCTGCTCATTTCCAGACCTAGATATATTTTCTTGATAAACCACTAACACAATACTCACCAAAACATCGGGATGTTCTTATTATACTTCTTCTTTTCTCTAATTATTCACAATTGTTTTATAATCCTATTCCAAAAAATGACTAAACCAATCCTATGATACCAACCATAACAACCCTGATTTTATTCAAAAAATAAACATGATTTATTACATAAAATTCACTTGATACAACATAAAAGATCAAGAGGTCTTGTGTCTTTTGGGATTAGGATTTTTACATAACAACATATAAAATGAAATGAAAAATCAGTATTGAATACTTCTTTTACAAGACCAATACATTCCCTCGTACATTGCATTGCATGGGATAACATGAGGACATGCATAAGAAAAGGGTGAGCAATAAAGCCCAGTAAGGGAATAAAAATAGAATAACATGAGGAATACAATAAATGTTGGTCAAAATATAATATAAATGGATCCTAAGAGAAACATGAACATAAAGGCATGACAAAGCATGACAATCATAACACGGAACTATGGCAATAACACTTAACATGGAATTTCGATGAGGCATGGCTCATTACACATAGAGCACGAGTAAACCCTCATTTCACATGAAGCACGAGTAAAACCTCATTGCACTTGAGTTAGCATGATTCAATACTCATTGCACATGGCGTATCATGATATTATACATTACCCAATTCATTGGAGCACTATCAGTGCGTACCCTTCTTAAAAATTTCATTTCATGCATAACTGTGCCACATAAATCATATAACATGGAATCAATCAACATCATAAGTTATTCCAAGATTAAGTAATTTGGAATAAATACATGAAAGTACCATTAAATATGTATATGTTCATAAAGATTAATACCCTTGATAGAGACATGGGTAGTGTTTTCACTACACAATTATCTTGGCTTGGAATAACGTGGTGCAATTTCGGCAGCATAACGGCATGACATAAGGATTCATAAAAATAGTTGATGGGATAGAAAAGGGTGTCTCATCATATGAACAAGAAATGGATAGTAAGGGGTCATATAGATATATGTCCCAACAAATGGAATAGAATTTATATTCATAATAAAATAGAATTACTTGGATGTAAAAGATGAGAGAAAAATCCCTCACAGAATTTCGGCATGGAAACAACTGTATATGGGAGGCATTAATGAGAGAGAAAGGGGTCTCGTGTCATCCAAAAATAAAGAGGGTAGTATGGGGGAGGTGTGAAATTATTCTATAACATTTATAATTGAAAAAAAGTGGCATAACAACTTTAATAAATTTGGACCAAAATGATAATGGAAGAAAACCCTTAATTGGAAGTTTGCTTCCAAAGGCCTGGGAAAGGCTTGAGAGAGGATTCTTGGGAGATATGGGAGCCTTGGGAGGATTCTATAGAGATGAGTGTAGAGGTGGTATGAACTAAAAAGGCTTTGATGGAAGAAGAAGTGGGAGCTTGGGGTGTTTATATTGGAAAGGAGGGGATTATTTATTATTTAGGTTTAGGACACCACACAATAAACTAATCAAATCCAAAACTCGCCCATGGTTTTTTCCAAGATTTTTTTTTCGAATCCAATGGCTGAAAATCTTAAAATAATTTGGCTACATATATGGAGGTGAACCATACTTTCATGGAAATTCAATTAAAAAGTCAAAATGTTTTATAACTCATTGAGGGCCCGCTAATGTTTTTTAAAATAAATAAAACAAACCTAAAATTGAATTATTTTAATGTTAAAACATATATTGGCCTAACAAATCAGTTATAGTATTTTATTTCATCACTATTAGGTCATTATGATGTCATAAAAGACATTATATATTTAAACAGTTTTTAATTTTTAACCAAAAATTCCAATGTCTTAGAAAATTATGAAAAATTCACCATTGGATAAATTTGGCATCCTAATTCCAAAAAATAATATTCATTTTATTTAAATAATTTTCTAAATATGATAATTTTAACTTTTACAATAAAATCTGACATTTATGGAAAATTCATTGGTTTTGAAAAAAACTGATTTCCAAATTTCATAAAAATTACAATTGCATTAATAAAATTATATGATCATTTATATTTTATAAAAAGTTATTTAATAATAATAATAATATTTCAATAAAATATTATTTAATTCAAAAATCCATTAATTCATCAAAATAGATTTCTTAGTAAAATATTAACTAAAAATACTATTTGTGCATTATAACCCATCTAACATGTAAGAATAATAAAGTGAATGTATATTCATTATTATATAAAAAATAATGCACCTAATCATAGTGCTAAGTCCTTGTTACATAACCCCTTATAACACCTGCATTAGACCGAAGGGCAATTTGCGCGATGATGACAAACTCTTGGGGTGGTTCAGATAAAATTGCTCGGGTGGTAATCTCTATTAACCTCTACTTCTACCGTAGTCAGTTTAGTTCAAGATTAACATGTTAAAGATTGGCTAGGGATTGCTCAAGAGTGAAGCCCAATGATTCCACCCCCTTTCTGTGCTCTGATAAATGGGATTCGTACAAGACAATTCTACTGGATGAGGCCATCACATCCTTTTTCTGAGTAAATTGGATTTGTTAAAGCCATATATTAATACTAATCTTGTTATCACTGTTCAAAGGCTATATTAGCAACGGTCACAATTCTTAAAGGTATTTTAAAATAAAACCAAATAAGTGCATACATTTTACATAACTATATTAATACATTTAAATAGACTAATATAAATTATCATTAATAAATATTTGGGTCATTACACGCATTCCTTGGTCCCTACTTGATTCCATAAAGTCTATACAGGTATCAAACAACATCCCAAATAGGGGGTGAGATAATACACTGTAGGCCACCACCAACGGTGTATATAACAAATCTAGGCTACGAAATAAATTCTAAAGAAATGTGATGTATATAACAGATATGATAATATAATATTGATTAAAGTGAAATGAACCTGGAAAAAGTGATAACAATAAGGTGAACATAATAAGAAAAACAAGGATATGTGCAACTAAGGTTAGGCTCCCATCAAGGTCAGTGGTAAAATAGATGTAAACAAGTGATACTTTCTATTATACCCACTATTGTTAAAATAACAATACCTAAGTTATCAAAAATCATAATGAAATTCTACCATATATATGTTGTATAACCTAGCATACAATATCCATCATGGCCACACTATATAACCAAGTATCATCTAAAGTGTTCATTCTATATAATTCCAAGTGTTAGACCTCTAAGGTATGGATCCAAGGTATTGAAGACCAAGGAATTCGTGTCGAGTCCAAGGATTATCTCGATGGAAAATTGGTAAAGTCCTAGGAGGAGTCTAAGGATTATGTCATCAACAATGTCCAACGTGAGTCCAATAAGGATGGATCCATGGGGTATGAAATCCTAAAGAATCCTAAGAAATAAAGCACAAGGAGGAAATAATTTTAAGCCACCCACTATTGTAATAATGATCTATGGTAGAAACATTCATGGAATATAATGGAATCAGGATCCTAGGTATACTAACCCAGAAATTCAGTACCTTTTCAGTTCATCAGTTTAGTTAAAACATCAATTCAAAATAAATTATGTCTTAAGATTTTTCCAAGTCATTTCCACAATTTCTCTAAAATAAATTTAAATAATCAAATCAACCAACATCATGTTATCACATGGAAAGGGGGGAAAACCTTCTCTTAACCATTCAATTCAATTAAAATCCATTTAAAAAGGGCTCCATCTAACTAGGCGAGCACACACGCACTTGAAGAGGCCATAAAACAATAGTAAAAAGAAATAGAAGACACCATGTTTGGCTAGGGTTAGGGAAACAACCTCCGAAAAAATAAATTTTCCTAGTTGGAATCCCTAAAATATCCCAATTAACTCAACACAATCCTTTAATTAGTTGATGAAACACCATAAAAAGTCCATCATGCATAACAACTAGAACTATGATTATAAAACATCAAATCTTAAGGGAAATGTATTGACCACCCCCATAGGTCCTTAGTAGATCACTCATCCTGTATCATGTCATTATTCTGTCTAGATTAGAACAAAAATTAATAATAGGATAAAATCCCAAAAATAATCCGTATTAGATCACACAAAAATATCTCATCTAATACCAAGTAAAATGAATAACGACACAAGTGGATCGTAGTACTTACCATCATTGATCCAACGAGATGAGAATATCCTGATTCGAGGTCCAGATGTTAAATCCACGCCAACACGTAGGATTTGGATTCCAAAGGAGCTCTAAAAATGTTAGCCACTATCCAACCAAATAAAATAAGAATATATTTAGGTTTTTTTAGTTTTTAAGTGAAAAATGGTTATTTACACAAGAAATACTAGGACACACGGTTCAACCACATATTTTATCAAAATTGTGCATCAATCATGTGCCCATCACTATGTGAAGAGGTAAACTACATGGTTAGTGTACACATTTAAGAAAAATACGTGGAAAATGTTTCACAACCACTATAAAAAAATGAAGAGGCCCCCACGTAGTTGTGTTCTTGAGGATCCATGCATTCATAAAAGTGTATGCCTCTTACTCTCCTCTATTTATCCCAATATAGTTAGTTTTTAATGTGTGTTCTATTATGTATGACTTCTAAAAACCATGAAACCATGATTAACATTCCAAAAAGTTGGGATCTGGGCTCTGATCAAGTCTGAGACACCCTTGATTTTCCCATAACTTCAAAAGTGAAACATAATTGGTTAAAAACTATATTTTTTTAAAAAAAATTAAAGATATGTACATTACGAAAAAAATGAACTTTTAATATTCCCCACATAAGGTAATTAATCCTTAAATTCCTTTCCAAAGATCATTAAGAATAAACTGATAAGAACTCCAGCCACTGAGCACGTATATCAGCCTCTCACTATCAAGTACCATCTTGTAAATGGGCATGCTTCCATAACACTCGTACTAGAGGAACTGACCAGGCTCAGAGAACCATCATGCCCCTATCAAGAACATATATAATATTCTACAAAAATGTCACATATAACTATATCTCAACCTCCTCTGGGTGCCAAGTTTGAGATTGGTCTATGTGATAACAATGAAACTAAGATACTTGGAATATTTCATTCATGGATCTGTACCTCGGAGGTAATTGAAACTGATAGGCAACAGTGTACCGTCCTGGTTCTGGGTGCCACCCAAAGGTGCCCTGTATCCTGTTGGTCACAATTCCTCAAGGGGATTTCCCCAAATTCCATAGGCTGCCAACTAGAAGTGAAATCCTTATGTGTGATAGTGGGGAAACTATGCCCCCATTGGTTGATAAATACTATGGAAACAAATAGTAAACAAAAGTAGTAGCATTAATACCATCAATCATATGTAAATAGTGGAAGACTGATATAAATAACAATTGCATCGTATATAAATAAATAATAGATGTCACATGTATCTAGTAATATATCCAAACTAGTCACAATGATGGAAATACAACACTAAATCCAATTTATAGAAAATAGTAAATTCCCATAGCATCGCAAGCCTAAGCTTGGTCACATGCTCTCCATCACCAATAGCAATCAAGCACCTGATGAAGAAGAGCTCTTTCCCTTATCTATACCTTCAACCATAGAATCAGATTGGGTCCAAAATCATGACACAAATAGTATTTGAGATGAATAATAATAGTCACACACCAATAGATCTAGGCCTAATAGTCATTGAATATATATAGATGGAAATATGTATAAATAAAGCAATAAACTAAAGATTACTCAAAAATAAACAATCCTATAGTTTTCAATTAAATTCATTTACATTTATTAATTATTAAATCATTGAATAATGTATCCTCCGGATCTTTTATAAGCTCTATATCCCCTTGTATAATAACAACAAATAGACATCCCAAAAAAACATCTAAACAATCAAGTAAGACCAATTCAATGCGTGTGCTTTGGATTAGAAGACTCCTCATAATCATTCAATATACAACCCTCTGGGAAAGTTCTCATAGTCTAACCAATTTGGAATAACATATAATCAATTCAATAAATAATGTAATGAACCTCTAGAAATTCTCACATAGTATAACCCCTTTGGTCTGGAAAATCACTAAACATTTACAAACAACCACTTGGGAAGCTCTCACATTCAATACCCCTTTGGACTGCATAATAGAAAATAAAAATAATGACCACCCAGTAGCTCTCAATGTCTATTCCCCTAGCTCAATGTTCATTTAATAATGACCCACTGGGTAGCTCCCACGGTCAATACCCCTCTGGTTTATGACCACTCGGTAGCTCTCACAGTCAATAA
Organism: Viscum album; assembly: GCA_963277665.1. Taxonomy (NCBI): domain Eukaryota; kingdom Viridiplantae; phylum Streptophyta; class Magnoliopsida; order Santalales; family Viscaceae; genus Viscum; species Viscum album. Next base: position 1,044,812,921 of record OY728166.1, read on the forward strand.
CTATTGGTCAGCATAACAATAAATTACACATAAAATACCATACCTTAGGATTCTCTTACATTCAATTCCCCTTGCTCAAAATTTCACAGTGAAAAAAATGCATCTCATATAAAGAGTAACTCCAACATAACAACACTTGGAATGGAAAAAAATAATGACTAAAATGATTTCTATACCAAACGGCCATAATCATTCAAACATTGGAAACACACATATAATCAAGGAAATCAACCATATACATAATCAATAACCTTTTCTCAAACACACACACCATAACAAATATTAAATAAGGTTCAATTACAAATCAGATAATAGCCTAAACATTAGTATTCTTCATATTTAGCATATATAATCATAAGAGAATCATTTCAAGGCACAAACCACCTACCTCTATGTTCTATGATGAACACTATTGAATTTTGACCCTTGAATCAACCATGAATGTCATATATCTAAAGAGATGTCATAATTGTTCAACCTTGGATAACTCAAAAGAGATGAGAAATCAGGAAGAGAGGCTCTAAGGAAATAGAGAACTCACCGATGGGAATCCAACGCACCCGGTGGCGTCTCAATCAGAGCTTGGACGAAGTAAAGGGAGGAGCTCAATGTTCTCAGCCATACATCTTTCTCTTGTATGAGACATGGAGAGACAAAGAGCATTGTGAAGATTAGATGCAGCTATTATACAATTAATCAATTAAAAATAAAATTACACGGTGTGTACTTTTAATGTACATTCCATGTTCTATCCTCAATCGGCCCCCACTTTAGGGGGTCTACCAGGTCACTGAAATGGCCATGTACATAGCCATTACACGACTAGTACATGAAAAAGCGCAGAAACTAAGTACACTGTGTGTACCCAAAAGTACACGAAGTTTACGTAGAAAACCCTGATTTTTTCATTTTTCCTAAAAAACAACCCAGAACAAAGATCCATACCTAAAAAGATGATCTGGGTTCTTACAAACATCTACCCTTAAAGCAATTCATCTCTAAATTTCCCTTCCAAGGGTGGTGAAGAAGAAACACCAAACAACTCTTGAAACTATGATCGAATGTCGGCATCCCTATCCCATGCCTCATCATGTAATCGTTCTTTCTTCAATAGCACCCATACCATAGGACCTTACTGGTGATGTAGATCCTCCTTGCTGTGATCCCAAATTTGAATAGGGTGCTTTTAGATTGATGTACCCACCTCCAACTCAACCTCCCTAGGATGAAAAACGTGAGATGGATCCGAAAAGTAACACCGTAGATGAGAAACATAGAAGACGTCATTCATAGCCCAATACCTATGAGGTAACTACAACTGATAGAAAACAGGGCTGAATCTCTCCAAATCATCAAAAAGATCGATGTATCTCAGTGAATGCTTCCTGTATCTCATAATCCTACTATATCGCAACCTCAGTGTGACACATAAGAAAACATAACCGCCAACCATGAACTCTAGAGGTTGTCTCCATCGATTAGCATAAGATTTCTACCAGTACTATACAGTTTCCATCCTCTTCTAAATCAACCCAACCTACTCAGTGGTCTCCAAGACAAGATGAGGTCCCAGCATAGCTACATCTCTTACCTCCAGCCAACATATTGGTTATCGACATAGCCTATCATACAAAGCCTCATAAGGTGTCATCAAAATTTCTGCCAAAACATTTTTATTGTAGGAAAACTCCACTAGGGGTATGTGTCCCTCCCATGAACCAGTGAAATACAGGATTCATGCTCAAATCATGTCCTCCAACACCTGGATGATGCGCTCGGACTGGCCATATATTGGGGGATGGTAAGCAATACTCAGAAGTTCCTATGTACCCCAAGCCCTTTGTAGTCCCTAATAGACACATGAAGTAAAACAAGCATCTATCTATGAAATTATAGATTTTGTAACCCCATGAAAACATAAAATCTCTCAGATGTACAACCTTCCATGCTAATCAACACTAAAGGTTTCCTTAATCAGTAAGAAATGTGCAAACTTCATGAGCCTGTCGAGATGAAATAACACGGTATCGTTACCACGATACCTCCAACACTTGAAAAACACTACAAAGTGTGTCCCTAAGAATTAAAAAGATGCTACCACCATGTTTTCCTTTAACAAGGTGAACTCGAACACAATTGAGGTCATAAATCTAGCCTCACCGAAAGAAAAGGTCAATCCAAAACAACGTCAGCCAAATAGGTCATGAAATATTTCATTGGAAGACATTGATTATTCCACAAAACACCCTCCCTTAATTGGAAGGTTGTTATAACTGGATCACTCAAACCATACTCACAGAACTAGTAAGATAACAAGTCAACCCATCACCAGATGACTTATCTTAGAAACTATCATCATAGAAAATAAAACTATTAGAACATAAAGAAAAAAACATTTTCCCATGGAACCACATGCTCACAGAAACCCATTCATAGAAGATCACACTTTTCTCTCAGTGAAACTCTTATGCCACACCATCCCTGGATCACTTAAATGGACATGCCACAGAACGAGATAAATGTAATTCCATATCCAACCCACTGGAATTATTACCACTTTAAGAATTATATCAGAGCTCAACTAAAATTATGATATAACCTCATATTAGTCAACCCAGAGTCTAAGGAACACACCAAGGAGGTCCATACTCCCCGTACAAGTTAGAGTTTTGTGTGTATCCCAAAAGTTCACATAGGAAAACTAACTGAACCCAAAATGGGATCCGCCTGATAGTCATGTCATGGAAGTGGTACGCATCAAGAGTTTCAAAGTTGTTCTAACACAGAAATCCAAGAATCACTCAAGATTAACCATGCCTCTACTAAAACCACGCATTCAGCACACAACACAGAAAAATATCATGAACTAGTCCAATAACTCCCAACTGTAGCACGGTGTATAATTTCCACTCTCTTAGTGAACCTAGGAAGATGTCAATATAGGGGACATTTTAATCTTTTAAGGGAGAGTACACTAATAGGGCTTAAAAAAGTACTATAAAATGATCTCAAAACCACTACCGGACAACCTTTTAAATGAAACATGGCTTTACTTTTAGAGACATCATCAATCAACCAATCATAAAAACATTGTGATTCCTAGAAAGAATCGACATGAAACAAGACTCGCAAGACTCAAAGAATTCATGTAAAGAAACCACCATTTCCAAATGTACCTTTATTGTTTTCCATTAACCTAGAATGAACATATTTGAAACAGAACTGATGTGACACTCCCTACCTAGGTGTGTCTTATATATCGAGACAGACTAGACGATCTCAAATGAGATAGTTCATAAGTAAATTAGACACACATGTTTTACTCCATGAACCATGATCACCATTTCACACCACACGGCATGATGCTGAACAGATAAATTGATCGACATGTCAAAACTCTTGTGTCCTACAAATTCCTCCCTTATAGTGGGAAGACAAATGTTCCATAACGCTTAGGTAACTCTATATTGGGGATAACCAAGGAACATACACTAAAACTCAATGATGATCAATGTAACTGAACCCAACAACTCATTTAAACATTTAACACTCAACATGTATCGCATATTTGACCATAAACTAATCGACTTCACAAGATCAGTGACACATTCAGGCATAATATGCATAGGCTATCCACCATATTCATCCTTGTACCAAATGGATCACCCAAGAACTGGATTCAAAGAACATCATTTACACAGCCATTAACTTGGGTGACGAATTACTAAGTCATCCATCAATAAAGGAAATGGAGTTTTATACAACCTCTGAATCAATGACCATGCTCGAGGCATGTCTATCCTGATGAACTAAGTGATCCTCAAGCTTGTTCCCACATCAAAAGTTAAGGCACAATGACCACCCCTCCGAAAAAGGATTTCATTTAAAAACTTATTTCCTACCTAGGGAAATGACACCTGAACCACCCCAACATCAAATGCTCTCAGTGGAGAATAAGACAATCATATCTAAAAATTCTATCTACAATAGGCTTTCATGTTATGATGTATAAACATCAACTTCCACTACTTGGTTATGAAAAATAGATTCACTTGGATAAAAATCTCCAAGGAAAATAATTTATCTCAGTAGCTCAATGTAACATAGTTATGTCTCACCCACGTTCCTTTAAAGCATTTAACAACTCAAACATTCCATCACAAAAGTAATGTTCACTATAATATCATTTTTAACAACCAAGGAAACCAAAATGGATCTTGTTAAACAAACATGGGTCCTCAGAAAGCGAACTGAATACTAATTCTTTAACCACCCAAAGAATGAACACATATGAAGTTCATTCTATTAAAACCTCTTCTAAATCACGTAATAAGATGAATCCCACAAGATATCTTTGAATGGTAAATAGAAAGGGAATCCCATGAGAGGGATCCTCGAAATGATACACAGATGAGTGATCCTACTAGGGACTCCCTAGAAGAAATAGGTCTCATGGCCTCACAGGCTAGAAGTCACATATCACACAGGGAAACTTCCACAAGGGAAAAAACATGGGAGATAGATCACACCTCATCTCAAATCGAAGGTCTCAACTAGGTTGGTCCGAACAGCCCAGCAATCATTTACTCATTGGTCTCACTCCCAAGAGACAACTAAAAACTGTAAATACAGTAAGAACCTCTCCATTTAGAAGGGAACCCATGAAAACGCCTATTATAAGTCCTCATCATGCTCCATAGGTTCCTCCATCATGATCTACATAGAAAACTACCCAGAAAGGACAACTCACAGGTCCAAAACTGACATTGGGGGATTAAATAGGAACAGGACCTCAAAAGGTACAAAATATGACTACAATGCGTACAGAACTCCTACACGCTATGTATACTCACTCTCTTACAAAGGAATATACCCATGAATGATTAGGAATGTAAACATCACAGGTACATGACATGCCATCCCGAAACATGATGTGTACTGATGTCCTCCCTCCTGGCCATGCTCGTCTACACGACCAGACTCACATGAGTTCTATCTACTGAAAAATTCATGGGGTGTACTTAATATAAATTGCATACCCATACCAAGACTCAATAAACCAGGGTTTTCCCACACACTACTATAACCACATGGTTTCTCCTAGTGTAACACTACATGGCATTTTCACCCTACACACAACGTGTACAACCTATGTTTTGTCCATCCATATCGTTGGTCACACGGTCAAGTGCACGATCAACTCTACCCGGTGGGTATAAATGGGACACACCATGTTCTACCAAATTATTCCCATCCCCATTTCTATGATCACACGGTCAGACACATGGTCAACTCTACACAACATGTACAAGATAGACATAGTGTGTACCATCCAAATTTCATCTACCTGTGTCCTTAGTCACACAGTCGGAAACATGGTCTCTTACAACATGGAATATACTCCAAGTACACGGCATGTTCTAACAATATTTAATCAATCCCATGTTTCTGTTCACATACTCAGTCACACACTCATGGATTATAGGGCATGTACTCCCAGTACATGGAATTTACTTAATAAAAGTCATTCTTCCCGAATAGGAAAACATATGGTGTGTGTTCCTAACATCACATTCCGTGTTGTTTGGGTTTCCAAAAATTTGGCCTCTAAAACAACTCCATAACCCTTAAAACATGTAATTTTGTTCATGTAATGAGAAATTCTGATCTGTGAGATCCCATACTCCCGTGAATCAAGGTTTGGAATCCTTATTCATATCATAACTTAACAAAATGTAATTAAAGATAAAAAATGATCTACCAAATTCCTATCAAAGAGGGACCATAACTCCTTAGGGAATAAGGGTTGGCATTCATCCAAATGAAACATTACAATTTTAATACTATAATAATAGGTATTCTATCATGACACCTATCATAAAATCATACATATATAAGAGAAAATATGTCACAACAGCAAGAAATCATTAATGCACCCTAAATCGCATGAGAGGAATGCATGACATGTGATCCCTATCAATTTATGATATGATGCATGAGATGGAATACCATCATATCATCAGGTTGCATCAGAAATAGAACCACAATGATATAAACCATATCAATACAAATCAAGTGTGTCACCCAATGCTGAAATAAAATCAACTATAACAATTACAAAATCATAAAAAATTTCAATATTCGTGGTAAATTGGCTTTCCCCTATACACTGGTTAGATAATCTAGGAAAAAACTTATTAACAACAACTCATTCTTTCCTATAACTATCTATATCCCCCAAATAGTATCAAAAATAATTAAATATGTTCAACTGTTACAACTTAGTAATGTCCCGGTTCCGAGTTCTGCCCAAAGGTATTCCGTATCTGATTGGTCATATGGCCTCAAAAGCATTTCCCCAAACACCAGAGGCTTCTGACTAGTAGATTGGGACTTGGGTGTGATATTGGGGAAACTATCCCCTTATTTGTATAGTAACATAATGGAACAAAATAGTAAATATTAGCTGAAGCAGCAATATGATATAACATAAGTAAACTAAGAAAGACTAATAGAAAAAACAACTATATCATATATATATATATATATATGATGCATGTCACATGTATCTAGGAAGACATCCAAACAAGTCACAATTATTGAAATAAAATACTGAAACTGGATTATAAAAAATAGTAATGTCCAAAAACATCACAAACTTCATCTTGGTCCCATGCTCTCCATCTTCAAACCTAATCATGTTTTCGATGGAGAAGACCACTTTCCATTATCTATACCTAAAACCATATAATCTATTTCGGTCCAAAATCGTATCCCAAATAGGGTTTGAGATGAATCCCAGTAGGAAACCACCAAAATATATGTGCCTAATTGTCAGTGAATATATATCATGAAATATGCAGAAATGAAGCAATAATCTATTGAGTACTCAAAAGTAAACTATCCGGAAATTTTCAATTACATTAATTTACATTTATTGATTACTAAATAATTTTTAATGAATCATTAGGATCTATCCTAATATCCATTTCCCCTTCTATAATAACAACAAATATATGTCTCGAAGCACCATACAAACAATCTGGTAAGACTGAGTCTATTCTTGTGATTTGGCTTGGCAGACTCGTCATAATCATACAATAATTCAATAAACAACCCTCTTGGAATGTTATTCCAGTATAACCCCTCTAGTTTATTATATCATCAATTTAATAAATAATGTAATGGAACTCTGGGAAATATCCCAATGTCTAGGACCTTTTGTCCCATAAACCATGAAAAATTTACAAATGACCACTTGGGTAGATCTCACGGTCAATACCACTTGGGTATATATAATAGAAAATAATTATAATGACCACCTGACAGCTCTCAAACATATTCCCTTGTGTTAAAATTCATTTAATAATGACCTTCTGGGTAGCTCTCATGGTCCATACCCCTATGGTCTATTTCCACCTGGTTTCTCTCACAGTCAATACTATTGGTCATCATAACAGTAATATATACATAAATAACCCTACCTTAGGATTCTCTCACAGTCAATTCCCCTTGGTTATACATTAAAAATGTGAAACACGTGCATCTCATATACACAATAACTTTATCCAATCAACACTTGGCATGGAAAACAATTCAATCCTAGCATGCTTTTAAGACCCAATGGGTGTAATCAATCAATCATGGAAAACAAACCCATAATCAAGATAAAAAACCTTATTCATAATCAATAACTTTTTAGAAAACAAGCACACCAAAAAGGTATTAAAAATGGTTTAATTCCAAAACACTCAATACCCAAATCATGGTTTTTCATCAATTTTTTCATATATAATCCAATAAAAATTAATGTAAGGCACAAACCACCTTCCTTGATGTTGTATGATGAAGACTCTTGTAATTCAGACATTGAATCAACCTAGAACATCATAGATCAATAAAAATTTCCAGACCATTCATCCTTCGATAACTAAAGAGAGAATAGAAATCAGGAATAGAGGATCTAGTGGAAGAGAGAACTCACTGATGGGAATTCAACGCACCTAGAGGCGTCTCAATCTGAGCTCGGAAGGAGGAATGGGAGGAGCTTCATGTTCTCAGCTATACATAACTCTCTTGTATGAGACATGGGGAGAAGAGGATGATTCTAATGATTAGACATGACCATGTCCTATTTAATCAATTAAAATGAAAATTACATGGTGTGTTAATTTAATGTACACTCTATGTACTGGCCACAACTATCCCCAGCTTTAGGCGGTCTTCCAGGTCTCCCACATGGCCATGTACTCGGCCATTACATGGTTAGTACATAGATACATGTGGAAACTGAGAACATAGTGTGTACTCAAAGGCACATGGCGTGTATTTAAAAAATCCCCCTTTCATCCTTTTTCCTCAATAACAACTCGAAAAAAATATACATACCTAAAATAAATATCCAGGCCCTTACAACAGGCTTGAATCTCTCCATAATCTTGAACGACCCGAAATATCATAGTAAATGCTTACCCTATCTCCTAATATATCTATTCCCTAGCCTCATTGAGATACAAAAAAAGACAATATCCCCAACATCAAACTCTAGAGGTTATAAGCCGTGATCGACCTAAGATTTCTATCTCTAGTGTGTGGTAGCCATCCATTTTTGAATAAACTAGACTCACTCAGAAGTATCCCTCATGAGACATGGTCTAAATAATGCTCCCTCATCTACCTCTAACCAGCATAGGGGTGATCATCCTGACCAACCTTATAAATCCTCATACGGTAACATCTATATAATCACTTGATAGATGTTATTATAGGAAAAATAAAACAAGGGTATATGTTTATCCCAAGATCCCCAAAAATCTAGGACTCAATCTCACAACATGACCTTATACAACTGAATCATACGCTCTGACTGGCCATCAGAGTGAGGCTGGAATATTGTGCTTAGAAACTCTTATGGACCCAAATCCCTCTACAAACTCTACAAAAAATGACATGTAAATGAGACATCCCTATCGGTTACAATGGTTAGAGAAACCCTTGAATTCATCCTATATCAAGTATATACAACCTCCTAATCTCATCCATAGATAATATCTCCTTTATAATAAGAAAATGAGAAGCCTTTATAAGCCTGTCAACAATAGCCCTAATAACAACAATACATCAATGAAACCTTGACAAACCAATCACAAAATCCACCAAAAAATATTCTCACCTCAACTCAAGAATGGGTAACTTCTATATAATCCCATATAGTCACTGATTTTCCACCTTCATCTACTAACAGGTTGAACACCTCATAAAAAACCATCCACCTCACGTTTCATCCTTGGCCACTAATAATAGTGATGTAAAAAACAATAAATCTTGGTAATGTTGGGATAAACTACCCAAACTTTGGTATTAAACTACCATTTTAGCTCATAGAATATGTCTTCCAGAACCCATACACAACCACAGATATGCGGGATTTCATCCTCATCTATAGTCCAACTAGGAGACAGTCCCTCACCTACCAAACTCTCTTGTATGACCAGGCCCTTAGAATCTGATAAATGACTCATCATCTCCATATCCAGAATGGTAAAGGTTATATGTAAGGATGAATGAAAATTCTTCCCACAAATGTTCTTCACCTCCAAGTGAATATATGGAGACAAATACATAAGATTCCACTCAGTATTGTCTTTTTTCACTCGCTGTATTTGATTCCTCCTACTCAGTGTAACTGTAACTACACTTCCCTTTCCAAGTGTATAGAAAATCTCAAAGATGAAATAATATAGGTTCTTAAGCCAAATTAACATCCTAAAATTAATGTCATGATGTGAAAATATATTCTTGAGGATATTTTCGGTATATGTACACCACAAAATTCTCTTCTAGTAAGAAATGTCTCTAACAGTGCAAAGCATGAAAAACTACAGCCAACTCAAGATCATGTGTTCAGTAATTCCCCTTCCGTGGACTCAAATGATGATACCCATATGCCACAACATTCTCTCCCAACATAAAAACTAATCCTACACTAATACCTAAGGCATAAAAATATATAGTGTAGCTCATGCCCATCTAAGGAAGAATCTGGACCAGTGCTAAAGTCAGTCTTCCTTCAAGCTCCTGAATGGTTGCACCGTAGGTATCTGGCCATAAACACATCACACACTTCTTAGTAAAGCTATTAATAGGTGATTCTAAGTGTGATAAGTCCTGTATAAAATTTATTTAATATCCATATGACCCAAAGAATCTCGGTATATCAGATAAATTCTTGCGATGCTCCCAGGACACTGTAGATCTCACTTTCCCTAGGTAAATTGATACCCATATATCATAGAAAATTTTACCTAGGAAGTGAGTCTTATCCATCTAGATGTTTTACTTTGTGAGATTAGAACATAAAATATTATATCTCAGTGTATCCAAAGTGATCACAAGATGATTGTCATGGCCATGTCAATTTTTAGAATAAATGAATATATTTTCCATGAAAACCACCCCAAATGAATATATATAAGTATTGAAAAATAAGTTCTTTAGAACCATGAAAACTATTGATGTGTTTGTGAGACGGAACAACATACCTGAATAATCATATAGACCACACATGCTGCAAATTGTTTATTGAAGTATACTTTCATGTTGACTAGTTCAATTTCTAATAATCAACACATAACCTAAAGGTACCATCTATCTTTTTCCAAAAAAATTACTAGAAAACCCCACAGAAATGTTGTGGGGAATCTGAACCCCTTTACTCCATGCCTTCGTTTATCCAATTGAGCTCCTGCAACTCCATCATAGCCATCCTATAAGGAGAAATGAATGCTGGTGTCCCTCCTGGGTGTAGCTTGATAGAGAAATGCATATCTCTCTCAATAGGTAAACCAAAAAATATTATATGGTAAAACATCCCTGAAACGATAATCCACTTGAGGGGAACCTACCTAAGATGATATTTGATCATCCAGATAAAAAATAAAAATATGGGTTTTCATCCCTCCCATCCCATGATGATATAGTCCTACATAGCTCAACAACATATCCCACTCACCCTTGTAAATAGAAACTCTACCTTCTAGTGATGTGAAAGTCACCCTTCGGTGAGAGAAATCAACATAGGCATGATATGAAATTATCCAGTCCATCCCAAGTTTGACGTCAAACCCTCTCATCTCAAGGAAAAATACCTCATACAAACTTATAGCCACCAATATCAAGGGGAACTCCCTTTACTGGCATATATCCACTGTTTAAATCCTCAATGGAGTATCCACTGTCATAACACCCTCATAAAACTGAACAATAAGACCAAGGATTTCCACAACATGTGATTATAAAATTATATGATAATAACATGAGTCAAAAAGATATTATACTAGCCTAGAGGCTATTAAAATCATATATCTCATTTTATATGGCCCAACGTTCTACTCTTCGGGGGTAGGTTGTTCAGAATATATATAGCTTGAACCATGGCCCTGTGAAATAACCTCAAAACCTAGAGTAGGCACATTGTGCTGTCTTGTTACAACTAGTGTCTGAATACCTTAGACACAACCACATTATTGGCCTAATAGACCAGTGCTACTCCAGCTCCATGCTTTCCACTGAGCTATAGAAACTAGTGTTAATCATAGTTTTACAGATGAACCCTTCCCCAATATACTGGAGGGAATATCGTGCTAAAACGTTATAGGTTTCCTATCCTTCTGTAATCTCAGAACTCAACTAGGTCTCTATCACATGGATTCCTAATGTTTCCTTCTCTTCCACACTAATTTCAGAAAACTACACTACCAACACAAACAAATGGGATGGTAATCATCTCATGGGAAGCATAAAAATGTCACTTCGTTCCACTGAAAGTTAAACCATTGGGTCTATAAGGTACATTGCCTTTCTTAGTGCCCCCAGATTACCTTAGGTTTGACTCTGTAATCACCAAAGAATTTAATATTTCAATAATAGTCTTCATCCTAGACACATTGTCCAGATATGAAACGGAAGGTATTCGAACTTCCTCAAATTGTCTCTATCTTGTTAAAACACTACAGCTTTATAAAGTATCTTGACTTTTTCACCATAGTCATAATTCCCTAATCTATACCCAAGAACTCACTAGACTACTCTACTCATGAGATTATTAGGGAAAACATTAGTCATAAAAATGGTTTTGGAATCCCTCCAACCTATATCTCACAGTGCATTATCAGGGTTCAAAACATCCCACCGCTACTTTATTAATCTCCAAATCATATAAGATTCAAGATTTGGACTCCTGTCAAGAAAAGTATCTAGATGTGTCAAGATATAAAAATTAGTCTCAAGACATTACTTAGAAGCCTTTGGACCCCCATCACCTAATCATATGGGAATATGTGACTGTTATAACACATGCATCAACTCATGCATAGATATGATAGGATATAGTGTTCCCTGAAAAGTATGCATCTAGCGAAAAAACCACTCTTTGAAATATGTCTCAACACCAATTTATAGTAAAATAATTGGTTCTTATACTATCATAATGGGATTATTTACTAGTAGATAATGTACCTCCACCTCTAGATAATGGACGTCACCACCCTCATAGCATATTATTGGAGGTCGTTGTAGTAGAATGTCTCTATAATTCCTAACACATTCCTTAGAAAATATTGATAACAATGTTCAAATCTAAAATCATAGGGCATGTAAAACCTTCTTATAAATAGGTCAAAATCCTCTTTCTACTCCTAAATCTAGGATTGTGTAAAAATAAAGGTCAAAGACATCACTAGAGACACTTCCCACTGCCCACTCAAATTCCAGGTCAATGCCAACTTCTCTATTTCCAAATTTTCAATTTACATTTGATTTCATATTCATATCACAATTCTATTTTAATGGTTGAACCAAATGGATTTCCTCTTCTGATTTGTTTGGTACCATACTCTCCATGAACATAAATATGGTGTCCAATTAATCCACAACATAACACACTCTAGTCCATTCTACCAATGGTTCATTATTCAATGTGGCATAGTTGACTTCTTAGGGTGTCTGCTTTATCCTTATCTGAAAAAAATGCTTATATTATCGAAGGAAATCTAAGTACCAACTATTTATTTTAATTTACAACATGAAATATCTATCACAACAACAAATATACCACACAAGTCACATATGACCAATTCATGTAGTCAAGAAATACATCTTATATGTCATGGCATAATTCATGGAAATTTAATCCTGTAAAGTGCATTAATATTTCATAATATTCATACCATCATCTCATTGGGAAATGAAAAATCCGGAATAAAAATAAACATCAAACCACAATTGTGTAACCCAATGGTTGAATCAAATGAACTCTAAAAGGAAAAATCCAAAAAACAACAATTTACATTCCAGTTAATTTGGATTTTTCCTGTACGTGGGTTAGATACTCTAAGGAAATACTCATTAAAATATTTTAATTCCTTATTAATCCCTATATATTGTCTCAAAATAATTATAAAACTTTTAATGATATTCCATGTTACCAGTTTGTAACATCCCAACCTGGATTCCACTCTCTAGTTCCCCAAGACAGTCTGTAATGTGGAATCAAGAACATCTCCCCAAACACCATTGTCTCAGAATATCATTAAGGTCCTGATGTATGTTTGTGGGAAGAACATGCCCTCATTTCAGAGTATAACACAATGGTAGTAAACAAATCAGTCAATAAAAAAATTTGTAAATCATTATGATACAAGACAAACATCTAATAAAGGAATAATAAACCATGAGAAAAGTAATATCATATACAAATGATGATCATGATGTGTTCCAAAACTAGTAAATTGATATACAATATAATACATGTATCAAATACCAAATATACTAAATGAAATATCCCATATAAATCATGATCCTTGATCAATCTTGTTCTCCCCTAATCCTAAAAGTACAAAAAATAATGCATCAGACTGTAGGCGCTTTCCCCAGTCCCTACCTGCATTTAAGATGTATTTCGGCATACCCAATGGGGGATCAAATAGGGTGTGAGAAAAAACATATTAGTAAACCACCAAAAGTTTCTATAACAAATCCAGGTCATGAAATACATGCTAATGTAGTGTGCTATAAATAATTTATATGATAGTATATCAGTGATACAAGTGAAATAACTATGGAAAAAGTAATAAATATAATGTAAAACTATCAATCCAAACAATCTCCCCCTACACACACAACTAAGGAAATAATCTTATCAATGGAAGAATAAAAACAAAACTAAATAAATAATATCTTATATTTTTACCACTACATTAAAAATACATGTAAAAGGGTTATCGAAAAGAATAGATAAAATCCAGCATATCCATGTATAATGCCATAGCCTTAAACATTACATAATCTTGAGTTAATTGAAGAATTACCATGAAAGTAATTTTTAGGTTTACAGGTTTATGAATTAGGTGATAACTATTATATAACAAAAACATAGAGTGGAGTCTCTAAGTTTGAGCTGACGCTCTCAGCTTTAGCTACATTAGACCCCCCTAAACGTATGTTTTTATGTTTTCAAAATATGTTTTTCCATCTTTTCCCTATAAATAAAATAAAAAACTTTGTTCAACACTTCCAAAACAATTTTTTTATTCAATAACAATAAAAATTTTAAAAATAAAGTAGATTTATTTTCATGTTTAATAATAATAACTTTTCCTTGATTCCATCGTTGACATTATTCTCCTTTATATCCTGTGAAAAAATCAAAACATGGGATGAGTGCAAAAATATGAGAAAGGGGTATTAAAAAAAAGAAAATCCATTAGTCTACATAAAACCAGATAATCCATTCAATTCTCTTTGAGAAGAATAAACAAAACATTTCACATTAATAACACTCATTCCTTTTTCTCAATGAAAAACACTAAAACAAATTGCATGCAATTAAAAATCATTTAGGTGACTTTGGGAATCATATAAATAAAACCCATTAAAATGTCATCCAATTATAATTACTATATTATTGACATCCAAATTTTAGATCTATAATAGCGATCACTCTTTGTATAATCTATATTGGGCTCACCCGTCTCATATAATGCTCATCTACCATTTTTCCGAATAAAATATGTTCATCACAAAAACCTTTTGAAAAACACATATAATCCCATATGAAAATACTTTCCAGATAAAAATACAATTTAAATTTAAGATAACATTTTTAGAACCAAGATACCAAAAAAAATGAATAAGGAATTTATTTAAATTACATTAAGGCTTATAGAGGAATTCAAATATGATATAATGGTTATGGTAGTAGAGAAGTCGTTATCGCTATATACGTTAAAAAAATAACATTCCTTTTTTGTTTTTGTAAACGAAGTAAAATTATTTGTATAAAAATATTCATTTTGAAATCATGGGATTAAATTCTTGATATACATAAAATATCCTTTGTAATCATTTTATATCTATATAAATAAATATGAAAATTAATACCCTGAATACAATGATTGGATAATTAAGTCATTAAATGTTGAAGGTGTCTTGTACCACATTGAGAATTTAAATATTAATCTACATTAATTCATAAATAGAATTATTATATTTTAAATATGGATATTAAATTTCATATTGGTTGTATATACACCTTATAAAATAATAGAGGTGGATATTATCAAGAAATCCCTCAATGAAAGGAGATTGAGACAAAATCTGTTACCTCGGTCTGACTTGTCTTGTCCATTCTTTAATTTACTAAATAATATAAGGTTAATTTATACATTATTTATAACCTTTTTAGTGTTTATTATTAATTTTATATCACTTATTACATTTTTAATGCAATTATTTAATTATTTGAGTTTATATTAGACATTTTGTCGATGTTCAGTATTAGATTCAAAAATGAACTTGTTTTGATGAAAATTATTTATGTGGTAAAACTTACATCATATATAGAATATTATTAATGATTTAAATATCATTAATATTTATTATATATGTATTTGTAACAGTCCATCACATTTGGTGATAAGAAATGAAATGCATCTTTCATGGAGATGGTTGGTCGTACGTATGTAAAAATGCTACTTTCATTAATTTGTCATTTTGAAGGAATGAAAACTAAATGATAGATTGTTATATTATAATTAAATTATTATATATATTTTATATATGTTACCAAATTTCATTTATGTTATCTATTATAGTTTCCATTTATGGAATGAATGAATCATATCACTTTGAGGGGGCGGTAGTCCACAGTTCCTCAAATGAAATTATCGTAGATACACTTTATGGATAGCATAAAAGTATGTTGTAAATAAAACATACAGTAGAATATATAAAAAATAAATATAATAAATATAATATATAAATACAGCTTCATCATAAATTCCACCATGAGAGGTGGTAGAAGAAAATTGATTAATCATCCTCTCGTGAGGCAGTAATTCTCCATACACAAAAACAATATGTTTGTATCCACTATATAGAGGTGTTTGTAAGTGTAGTTATAAAAATTATCAAAAAAATCCTAGTATATTTAGGGTAATGGTGATGTTATGTAACCAAATGATAAGAAGATCATAGGTAGTGGATAAGGAAAAATAAAGGAATGGAACATTAGGTAAGACGTTACCTCAAAATCAAGTAACTTCTTTTGATTTGTGCCAAAAGGCTTTCTTGAATTTCCTCCTTCCCAAGGAAAGGAATCAAGGATAAAGTTATGTATAATGTTAATAGTATTGGATAGAGTTTTTATGATCTAAAACTATTTGGATGTTTTTGATAAACAGAAGAATATGTTCCATTTTATAGAAGAGGAGATGGGAACTTTAAAAAAGTCTTGAAATATTAATTTATTATATATTGAATTTCAATTAAAAGTGGTCAAAAACACATTTAATTAGAATATAGTATGTTTGGGTTCTAATACCAATCATCCAACACTTTTTGGACATGTTTTGAATATTTTTTTATCCTTATATTTTTGGCTTAATGCTTATTTTACCCTTTTTTAATCTTACCGTGATATTATGTTATTTACCCATTATGGGTTTATGTAATTACCATACCATTTTCAAAGTCTGAAATAAAAGTCATTTATGAAATATTTGGACATATATTAACCATTTATTAGAATATTATATTTTTATTAATTTAATATCATTTAGTAAATTAATTTATTTTTTATGTTATGAATTATGTCAATTTAGGACACATTTCATACATGATTTTTTACAAATTCACAACAACCTATTTCCTTCTAAAAAACATTGAATCAATTCTAATATGTCATATTAACCTATATAACTTTAGTATCACAAATATTATGTCAAATAAAATTTATTTTAATGTTTATTATATCATTTATTTGAATCCTTTATTAATGAAGCAATCACTGGATCATCATTGTGACATAATTAAATTTATTTATTTAATGTATAAAATTTTAAATAAAATATCATGATGTATGAAATAATTTTAGATTTATAATAAATATTTATATTCTAAGATATCACTTATATAACCCCATATAAAAATTGATTAAGTAAGAATATATATGTTTATGTTATTTTTCTCTTTACTTTAAATTAATTATTATAACATGTCACTATCACCCCCAAGTGAATCCATGGGGTCCTAAAATTGACCCAAGGATTCCCTTGGTCTGAAATATGATATCCAAAATGATTAAGACATGTGTTAGAATAGTTCTATATTATTATAATATTATTTGTTATCCTTATTTACCTAATTTACCAATTAACCATGGTAAATAAAAATAATTACAAATTTTACTATTCATAATATCCAAAAATAAAAGGTACCTATTTAAAAAATTGGGACCTCATGATTCCAAATATGGATTATATTTTTTGAATTCAAAACACCGAATTGGAATAACTTAATTTAAATTTAATTCATGTTGTCAAAAGCTAAATGTGGGTTTTTAAGAAGTAAACATTATCCAAAGATTGACATGTGTTTATGTCCAGATTAAATGTGAAATTACTTAAAAATTACCATAATTGGATTAAATGATAAAACTTTAATACAATTAAAATTTAAAACCAATTAAAATGACAATCTAACTATATAAATAAATTATATTAAAAGACATTTTTGAATTAAAATGCTATATTTTTCAGTATTCATTAAAAAAGAATTTTATCATAAAATTACCAAAAAAAGACCAAAGTAAATTTTGATTTCCTTATTCTATAAAAGATGTTTATTTTTTAATACATAAAACAATAAAGTTATGAAAACAAGATTTAAAAAAGGTTTCTCCTTCAAAATGATGTACAACTTCATTTTTAGAAAAAATACATCTTTTTCCAAAAACATGAATTTGATCTTATATCATTTCTAGAAAACATATAAGATGAATTTACAACATTAAATTGAATATTTAAACTATATTTTTCCTCAACTAAAAATCCTTAAAGTCTGATATGATTTTATTAACTCAATTATTCTCTTTTTAATAGGTTTTCAAAAAATGAATCATTTATATTCAATAGGTTTTTATTTCCATTTATAATAAATTTGGTAACCAATGAATCATTATTTGTACATGTGTAAACCATATTTCAAAATTCAGTTGATACATTTCATTCCTTCCATTCCAATTTCTAGGTGTTAACTATAATTTAATATAATAATATTATTGTTGTATTATGTTTTTGTACGACTCAATGTTGTGTGCAACATAATATTTCAGAGAAACATGTTGTTGTGTCCCTTTTAACATAAAATTAATATCGTATTTATAAATATTAATTGAAATGAAAAATTATTAAAATATATATATGTTGGTCCTTACATAATTACCCCTTTAAAAAATTGTGACCTCACAATATTAAAATTGTTCTAAGAAACTTCATTGAAAATACCACATCAGAAATAGTGTCAACAAAACTTTCACTTTGAATGAATGAAAGTGAATAGAAATGGTCACCAAAGATAACTCATACAAGGATTACATGTACAAAAACATGGATATGGATGAGAAACTAACCATCAGGTTCTAATGGAGAGTGACAGAAAACATGATCAGGAGGAAGTTAATAACCCGAAAACGCTAAACATATGATGGGTTAAACAATCTCTGATTCCCCTGTAGGAAAATTAAAAAGAAAATATTTTTCATTAATTTTACTTTTCATAAATTTGAGTAATATATTTATGATATTAATGAAGAACATAATGAAATATACTTACTTTTCAAGTATAGTTTAATCCATTAATAAAGTTCTATCACAAGCTCATCTTTTCTCCAAACGATGAGTATTAAAGATAGCTTTGTGACACCTGGTGTTCTTGAATGAACTTCATGAGAATCACATAACCCTCAAAAGATTAACTATCTATTCATCATATCTTGAAATATTAACCAAAAACAAAATGGTTAGTAAAAGATCAAATAATCCCCAAAAAGTATAATCCTTCATAAAAGGAAACTCTACTCTTAATCTCCAAAGTTCAAAAAACAATACCCAATGTTCAAAAATGACCATTCCATAAATAATTATCCTCAAAATTCTTCAAAATAATCCAATCTATTTTTGAAACCCAAAATTTAGAACTATTTGATTACATAATCTTCCACGATAAATCTTAACATTTATCTCAATACAACATTGACTACTCTTAAATTATCATACTGAAAAGTAATTAACCTAACCACATACTCTCTATGATTGGTTAATCATTTACATAAATAACCAAAATTGACATATTTCCATAATAAATACAAATATTCTTCAAAAATAATATTTTTACCATTACTCCATTAATTAAATCACATGGTATTTTATTTTTCTTAGACATATAGTGTTCCCAAAAGAGCGAACGTCTTCCAAAATAACATTTATCACTTAATCACCAAATAATTTTCCAGTGCTAAAGATATCAATTTAATAAAACATATGTTCCAAAAATAAACTTATTCATAATCTATAAAATCATCTAACTGAAATTAATAATTCATACTATCTCAGGAATACACATAGTCCTGTGGTAGGTGATAAATCCCAGTCGTACATTAGTTGTGGGATCAATTCCTAAGATTTTTCTGACGCACCAAGTTGTCAAATGGTCTGTTTGTTATCCTATTTTAGAAACTGTATAATTATAATAACACTATAAAATTTTTAAAATCCCCAAAAATTAATATAACATATTTTATCCTCAAGATATATCTCATACCTCACATCTTGGATCAAAAAAATTAATTCCCAATAATTTCATTAAAGGTGAATATCTCCAAAAATACCATTAGTATCCTTAATATTTCAGATCATAAAGTCTCAATAGTAGTTTCAATTTCATTTAACTAATGATGTACCTTAAAATTATAAACCCATGATAATATACCTAACCCTTAATAAAACATCATACTATACAAAGTTATCTAATCCTTTCCTCTAATACCAACTATATGAACACATCCTTAAATGTTACATAATCATGAGTTTATTCATGAATTCACATTGAGGATATTTTATTATTTAGATATTTAGATAATTAGGCCACAACTATTAGATAACAAAAATATAAAAATACAATGTGGAAACTTAAAAAATTAACTGTTTCTTCCATAACAATAATTCTTTTTTAAAGAAAAATGGTTTCTTTTCATGTTTAATCATCATTACATTTCCTTTTTTCCATCATTGACATTATTCTACCTTAATCCATTTGAAAAAATTTAAAAATGGGTATGATCTACAAAATATTAGTAAAAGACATAAAAATAATGAAAACCATTCGTCTAATTAAAAAAGGATAACCCATTAAATTCTCTTTGAGCGGATGAAACAAAAAAATCACATGAATAAAACTCATAATTGTTTCTCAATGAGAAACACTGAAACAAATAGTAATCAATTAAGGCTCCCTTAGTCAACTTAGAGCATCATATAAATAAATCTGTTTCAAAATTATTCTAATTGGAATAACTATATGATTGAATTCTAAATTAAAAATCTATAAGGGGGATGAACCTTATTATCAGATATATAGGGATCCCTCATGACGTATAATGGGGCTCAAACCTTTGTATAATCTATATCGGGCTCACCCATCACATATAATGCTAGGGTACTATTTTATGAATAAAACACGTTCAACACAAAACCCTTTTGGAAAACTCATTTAATCCTGAAAATCACTTTTTTCCATTCTATAAAAGCCGGATTGTGGGTTTCCGGGACCCATACAGCATGAACCCAAAACCACATACCACATTTCAAAATGAAATTTCAAAATTCAAATCACCGCCACACTGCCTCGAGACGTGAGCCCGCACCGTCTCGGGTGCCGAATCGTCATCAGACTGACACGTTGTGCATCAGCCTTTCACCGACATCCATCATCGCAACATACACTACCCCAGATCGCCGGTGAGCTTCGCCGGCGTCCATCGTCACCTGTAATCACCATCACCGATGTCCAGCAACGGAGCACCATCAACCACTGCATCTCCACCGTAACACCATCGACGGGATCCCATCGGAAACCATCATAAAAAACCTTCAAAAACAATGTCGGTGAGAACCCATCGTCTCCACCGCAAAATCAAGGAACCACAAAAACATCATGTGCTCCACAGACAAACACAAAATCAAAACTAGGAAACCCCATAGCAACCAACCCAACCACCGAAGCAGGCCCTCGGAAACCCTCAAATGCACTCCGCCACCGCAGATCAGATGACGACCTCCACATGATGAGAAATTGTCACAGCACAACAACACATCACCATGAGAAAACCCTTGGATTCTCCGAAGAGTGTGCCAATGAATCCGGTCTTACGCCCTTGGATCATTCCATCATAGATGTAGAAGTCCATGCGCAATGCAACCACAAGAAGAAAACGCCATGAGACCGCCACAGTGAGCACCCGAGACATCTGAGGAAAATCCACCAGAAGGATGAGGCGGTGCCGAGAAAAACCCTAGCTCTTCCAGCTTCAAGCGTAAATAGCAAAGCGATATCCTACAACACTGAAAAACAACACAAAGGAAACCGGAAACAAACCCCCCACCCCCCACCCCCCTCCCCAGTCCACTCCAGATCTGTCGTCAACCATAATGAAAAGAAGTCCCTCTGTAAAAACCAGACCCTGCCGATCGAGTCTCACAAACAGCGACATCGACAAGCCGAGCCGACATAGCCAGAGAGATGATTCAAAATGAGGAGAAACAGGACGAGATGGCTGGGGAGGGAAGAAACGCAAGATTAGAAGAGAAACCCTAGAAGCCGCGGAAGAGAAAGAAGAGGCCGCTCCGAGGCTCCGCCACCATTGAATGGATCTTCAATTTAATCCCATTTGGAAAAAATTTACTTATAAAAATACTATTTTAATTTAAGATCCCATTTTCAATACCAATATAACCAAATAATTGAATAAGGGATTTATTTAAAATACATTAATACTTATAGAGGAATCCAAATATTAAATAACAGTTACAATGGCATGGAAGCCGTTATCGTTGTATACGTTAAAAAAATAACATTCCTTTTCTCATTTTGTAATGAATGTAAAATGATTCGTATAAAATTATTCCTTTTAAAAACTTTTAATGAAATTATATATAGAAATAAAATTTCCTTTATAATCTGTTTATATCCATATAAATAAATATGTAAATTAATATGGTGGAGACAAAGATTTGATAATTAAATATTTAAGCATTCAGGGTGTCCCAAACCACTTTGAACATTTAAATATTAATATCTATTAATTTACAGATAATTTTAATATAGATAAAATATGGATATTAAATTTCATAGTGGTTGTATACACACCATATAAAATAATTGAGGTGGATATTATCAAGAAATGCCTCGGTGAATGAGGAATGAGACGAAATCCCTTACCTTGGTCCGACTTATCTCGTATGTTCTTTAATTTCATGAATAATAAACATAGGTTAATTTCATCTTTATTTAGAACCTTTTTAAATTTTATCATTTATTTTAAATATCTTATTACCATGTTATATAAATTGGTTAATTATTTGAGTTCATATCAGACGTTTTCTCAATGTTCGGTATTCAAGTAAAAAATAAACTTGTTTTGATGCAAATTATCCATGGGGTAAAAAGCCCATAATCTTCAGAATATTATTAATTCCTTAAATATAATATATATCGAATATATATGTATTCAATATTTTCTATAAAATTTTGAGATAATAAATGATTTTCATTGTTCATGGGGACGGTAGGTCGCACATACGCATGAACGCTACATTCATTTCATTGTCATATTAAAGGAATGATAAAGAAATGATTCATAGTAAAATAATAATTCAATTAATATATCTATGTTATATATAGTACGTCAGTTCATTTATGTTATCCTTTATATGTTCCATGTATGGATAAATAAATCATATCACATTGATTGGGCGGTAGTCCACACATCCTCAAATTAAATTATAATATTTACATATTATGGAAAGATTAAAGATATGTTGTAAATAAAAATTACAGAATAGTATATAAAAAATATATATCATATATAAATACAGGGACATCATAATGTTCACCTTGATAGGTGGTAGGAGAAAAATGAACAATCATTATTTTGTGATACTGTAATTCGTTGTACACATAAATAGCATATTCTTATCCATTATATGGAGTTGTGTTTAAGTCTATATCCAAAACCTCTCATAAAAACATACTAGTATATTTAGGATACTGGTTTTTTTATTTAATAAAATAATAATAAGAGAATAGGGAGTGGAGACGTAATATAAAGGAAAGGAACTTGAGAGAGGACGTTACCTCAACATTAGGTAACTTCTTTTGATTTCTGCAAAGTATTTCTTGAATTTTCCAATTCCCAATGTATGTATTCTAGGAAAAATTTAGTTATTCTAGGAAGAGTATTGGACATATTATTTACAAAATAAAATTCTTCAGAAGTGTGAGACAAAGTGAATAATAAGTAACCTTTTATAGAAGATGTGAGGTGCACTTTAGGAAACTCTAGAAATATTAATTTATTATAAATTCAATTTAAATTATAAATGGTCCAAAACTAATTAAATTATAATAAAATTTGATTTTTCTTCAAATACGCATAATAAAAATAATTAGACATGTTTTGAATATTTCTATATCTTTATCATTTTGGTTTAACCCTTATTTTACCCTTTTTAATCTTACTGTGAAATCACATTATTTACACATTATGGGTTAATGTAATTATCATATCAGTTCAAAAGACACAAAAAATCATTTATGACATATTTTCACTTATCATAACCAATTGGATAAATTTTAGAATTTTTTGAATTTAATATCATTTAATAAACTATGTTATATTTTCAGTTATGAATTATGTCAATTTTGGACACTATTCATACTTGACTTTGATTACAAATTCTTAACAACCAGGGTCCTTTGAAAACAAAACATTTAATCAATAATATCATGTCATATTCACCAATAAAATATGTGTCTAACAGAAATTCCGTAAAATATTATTTATTTTAATATTTAGAATATCATTTATCTGAATCTTTTATTAATGAAGCAATCACTGAATCATCATTGTGTCATAAATAAATTTATTTATTTAATGAATAAAAATTAAAAATAAAATATTATGATGTAGTAAATATTTTTAACTTTTAATTACTATTTATATATTAAGATATCACCTCTATAAACCCATATAAAAATTTATTTAGTAAGAAGATACATGTTTTGGTTATTTTTCTCTTTACTTTAAATTAATTATTATAAAATGCCATTATCACTCCCATGTGGATCCATGGGGTCCTAAAATCGACCCAAGGATACCCAGGGTTTTCCATATGTCATCCAATAGTATTCAAAAACGTTTTAGGGTAGTTTTATTTTATTATAATATTATATTTTACAATTATTTACCTGATTTACCATATAACCATGGTAAATAAAAATAATTAATGAGTTGATATTCATAAAATAAAAAAATAAAAGGTACCTATTTACACAATTTGGACATAATGATTAAAAATATGGAATCCATTTTTCAAAATTCAAAACACAAAATTGGATGAATTTAATTTATAATTTATTCCCATTTTCAAAACCAAATTGCTGGTTTTTAAGAAGTCAAAATTATCATAAGATTGACATGTGTTTAGGTGCAATTTTAAATATCAATTACATCCAATGATGAAAATTGGATTAAAAAATGAGAAAATAATACAATTAATATTTAATCCCAATTAAAATGAAAATATATCTATGTAAATAAATTAGATCAAAACGTAGTTTAGAATTAAAATGCAGTATTTTCCCTATTCATTAAAAAAATAACTTTTTCAAAAAATTGAAAATGAATTATCCAATATAATTTTTGATTTATCACTTATTCATAAAATTATTTATTTTTTCAAATATAATATATAAAATTGAAAAAAACTATATTTAATAATTTTTCTCCATAAAAAGGAGGTAAAACACATTTTTAGAAAAATACTTCTATTATTCGAAAAATAGAATTTGATATTATACCATATCTATAAAACATAAAAGATGAATTTAAAAACATAAATTGAATATATAACACATATTTTTCATTAAATAAAAATCCATAAAGAGTAATATGATTTTATAAACACAATTATTATCTTTTAAATACGTTTTCATAAAAACATACCCTTTATATTAAATTTTTTATTTCAATTTTTAATAAGTTTGGTAAACGATAAACCATTATTTAAATATGTGTAACCCTATTTCATAAGTTAATTGATACTATTCATTCCCTCTATTCCAATGGTAAGGCGTTAACTACTATTTAAAATAATAATCTTTTTACTTTATTCTTTTCCGGTATAACTCAATGTAGTGTGCCACTTAAGATTTAGAAGAAACCCATTGATGTGTGTCAAGTAGGCTATCAGAAAAAGTGACCCCATTAATTTAAAATTTATATATTATTCTTAAATATTAATTGAAATGAAAAAGTATTTTTCTATAAATACTTAGGTCGTTACACCATATTGTATAACCAAGAATACAATATCCATCACATTGATACCATATTACCATGTTTTATCCTAAATAAATGTTCCATGTAATAGTATGTGTCAGAACACAAAGGGTACGATCCAAGGAATATAATAACAAGGAATCCAAGTTGATTTCTAGTAGAAAAAAATAGAAACCTGGTAAATACAAGGGTGGAATCCAAGGATCGTTTCAATAGTACCTATCCAATGTGAGTCCAAGAAAGCAACGTCTAAGGGGTATTGAGCCCCAAGGTATCCTACAAAATCAATACCTAAAGAGGAAATAGGTTCATTGAATCCACAACCGTAATCAATATCTATGGGAGAATCTTCCACGAAATCTAATGCAATCATGATCCATGGTATACTAGCTAAGGCATCAACTACTATTTTAAATCATCAATTCATTTAAAAAATAAATTCACAATAAATTATGCCTCATTAGTTTTCCCTCTCATATACTAAATATCACTAAAATAAATTTAATCAATAAGACCAATCAACATCATATTATCATATGGAAAGAGATAAAATTCTTATCTTAATCATTCAATTCAACTAAAATCCTTTTAATAAGGGCACCCTCAAGTTAGGCAAGCAAACACGGACCCAAAGGGGTCATACAAATATAGTAAAAATAAAAGGAACACCCAATGGGTTGCCTAGGTTTTAGAATAAACCTCTAATAAACTCAATAGTTCTAGTGGGAATCCACATAGGTCCCAATTCATTTAACAAAACCATTTATTTTATTAATGGGAACCACAAGAAATTTAGGCATGAAAAAAATTGATGCTATTCTTTCAAATCACAAAACATTAAGACAAAAGTATATACCACATATCGTCGGTCCGTAATAGATAATTCATCTAGTATCAAGCTCTAATTCAGTCCAGATCGGATGAAAATTGAAGAACGGATGAAAATTCTAAAAATATGGCATATAAGCCCACACAAAAATAGCTTATCTGATTTTAAGGAAAATTCATAATGATATAATAATATCATGGCACTTATCGGCATGGATCCAATGAGACAAAAAAATCATGATTCCATGTCTGAAAGGAGATTCCACAATAAAGACTAGGATTTGGCTTCCAAAGGTGATCAAAAAATGTGATAGGTTTTCCAATAGAAGAAAATAAGAATAGATTTAGGTTTTAATATATTTTAAGATTGAAATGAAAATTTAACCAAGAAATATTAGGATGCATGGTTTGGCGACATGGTTGGCCAAATCGTGCAGCAATCGTGTGGCCTTCACTATGTGAAGAGGGACCTAACATAGTTAGTGTGCACAATTTATCAATATGTATAAAATATGTGTATGAATTACTATGAAAATATAAATAGGACCCTACATGGGAGTGTTAATGAGATTGTATTATTTTCTAGAACTATGTGTGTCCTACTCCCCTCTGTTCATACCCGCATGAATAGTTGTAACCATGTGGTCGATACCGCAAATTCTCTACCTATCGTGTGACCTTGATTAAATTTCCAAAAAAGCGGGGTTCTATGCTTTGAACAAGTCCCAAAACCCCATGATACACCTATTAATTTAACGGAAAAAATACTTGGTCAAGAACAAAAAATGAAACTAAAAAATTGATGATCCATATCTCAATAAAAACCCAAGATCTTACAGAATTCGCTTATTTTCATTGGGGATATTTCTTCTATTGAATCATGTCATGATTCAAACCACTATGCCTTATCTTAATTAAATTATTATTGAGTAATTAAATGATTTACACACTATAAAGGATAAGTAATATTTTTTTAATCAAAAAATTATATATCAAATAAGATTATATTTCAGTATTTTTTGATGATGTATATCATATTTCTTTAGATAGTGAAGTAATATTTCTTACTAATTCAATTCCTAATGAAGAACTCTTATCTAAGACTCCAAATTACATAGCTCAAATTTAATTTATATAATTCAAAAAATAAATACATGATTATTAGGATAATAGATATATTTTCTCAAGTATTTCACCTTGGGGAGAGAATTTTTTTAAAGGACAAGGATGGGTTACTAAGGTTATCAATTGACTATATAGAGTTTAAAATCATCACTATAAAGAGAAAACACCCATTTAATTATATTGATGAAATATTTTATAACATCGAGGTAAATATTATTTCCCAAAAATTGTTCTTTATTTAGGGTACCATAATCGAATGTAAGAGAAAGATGATATATTAAATATATATTTACATACAAGGTATTACCGCTATAAAATCATGGTTATTCCTTTTTTATTATCCTATTTCCCTCTTTATTTATGAACTTGATAAAAATATTTATCAGTAATTACTTAAATACAAAATTTATGAAATTTATTAATTATATCTTGATATAATATAATATTGATGAGAAGTGTAAGAATAATTTTTTATGATTCTAGATAACCTAAAAGGAAAATATTTGTATAGGAATTTTAGAAATTACGAATTTTTCATTAAACTTATTTCTTTAATTTGATAAATTATCACCAATAATGGTATATCTATTGATGATTCAAATAAAAATGTTTTTGAAGAATTGATAAATACTTTCAATATAACATAAATATATAGTTTCCTTTGAATAATAGGTTACTGTCTACAGTCTATATAAAATACTTCCAAATTTTCTATTTAAAAAAATAACATGTAAAGGGGTCAAATTCAAATGGTATAACAAGTTTGAAGAAATTTTATATAGATATATACAAGATGTTGATAAAAAATTAAGACTTGATTTTAAAAATTATAGATAAATTATTCTTAATATATTATTATTCATAAAGTAAAGAACTAGGTTGTGTCCTTCTAAACAATGAATTGTATGTGTCTTATTAATTTGCAATTTATCCCCATGAATATAATTATCCAATGTAAGATTTAGTGTTGGTTTAATTAATTTTATCATTGAATATTTGGTGAAAATATTTTTATAGATTTATGTGATCATACATACATTAGTTTTAGGTATATATTCACATAATAAGAACTAAACCCAAGGAACAAATGATGAATGAACTCGCTCAAGGACTGTTACTATGGTTTAGACTGCTATCCTTGAAAAGTAATTAAGTTTTTAATGGTAATGAGTCATGAAATAGTAAATTTTTATCAATTATGATGTATAAGAATGATTTTTTAAAAGATATCTTGATGATAACCATGATTTTTTCAAAAAAGGGAAATAAAATTTATCGGGGAAGATTAAAAATTCACAATAAAAGGAAATGGGTCGATAAAAAGAAGACTAAACCTATAGACAATAGGAAGCTTCAAATAATTAATATTGAATATGGATCACTGATTATTCGTAAAAATTTATATATACCATCATTACCATATCTAAAGAATGATATATTATATAATGGTTATAGATTGATTTTCCCTATACACCTGGGGATTGCGAATATGTATAAGGTTTTTCGAGTTAGTGGACCATAAAAATGATAATGAGTTTAATTTAATTCAAGATTCTAGGTATGAAAATAAGTTATGGTAAATAGAATATTTTAAATGGAGTTATAGATATTATCTATATAAAAATTTATAATGGAGATAATATCATAGTGGAATTTTCACTAGTCTTCCAATGAATTTTATGACGACTAATTTAATTGGGTTCATCAATGTATATTTAAACATGTTACCTCATTTTATAGTGATATTATAAGATCAACAACTTTATCGTAATTTACAAATTTATATTAAGAAGGTAGTGAGACTCCATGGTACCCCATTATTTGTAATATTTGATAATGATCCCAATTTAATATCAAATATATTTGGTTTTTCCCAAAATCATTTAAATTTTGACATAAAATGTTACATTATCTATCATCCCCAAAAAATTATTATTTTTATAAGACTATGCTGACTTTTGAGATATATTGATGTTATTCTCACTTAAAAACAAAAAATGATTATAATATTATCTACCTAATGTGTAATTTGTATACAAAAATAGTTTTCACTAAAGAATATTAACGGTACCCAATGAATCCTTGTTTAGAAAAAGGTGTCATACTCGTACCTGTTTAAAAAAATATTGTGAGAAAACTCTTTTTTAGATTGTAGAGAAGGTAAAGTTCATATATATAAATATATATATATGTATGTATGTATGTATGTATGTAACCCAAGGTAGATAGAAAGGTTTTGTTAATAATATAATAATGGAATTGAAATTTTTACTTGGGGACCATTTAATCATAAAGGTCCCACTGTAAAAGGGGGTGTTAAGATTAAAAATTAAAGGGAAGGTTAACCCAAGGTACAATGGTCCTTTTAAAATATTTTAAGGGATAAAATAAATGTTGTATAAGTTGCGTATGACACCTAATATATCTATACTTTTGACAATATGGCATGTATCACAACTGTGTAAGTAAGTGTCATTCCAAACACATATAAATAGAACTATTATGTTAAAACTATGGAAATTTATTGGTCTTATTTCAATGATTCTCATAATTAGGAAACTAGAAACCACTTTTTTATTTAATTAAGTATATAATCATAAAAATAAAAAATAAAGAACTAATATTTACAAATTACAAATTAATATTTACATATTATTGATTAATAATTACTAATTAACACTAATAATAAGTAATAATTAACTAAATTTTTTAATAATTAATTGAATCTTCATCTCAGGTTAGTGGTTAAAGTGGTTTTCCAAGTTCTAATAGATTCTGGGTTCGTAACTCAATAGTGATTTTTTTCTTTTTAATTAACATATTTTAAAAATTCTAGAATAATATAAATACTATAATCATATTTTTGATGGTTTTTAAAATAAAGAAAACAATACACTGATGACCATGGTTTTAAAAAAAATTATAGACCAAAAATAAAAAAATTAAATTAATGAGACCCAAAACTATGAAAATAACATATTTTTATTATTTTAGGATCTGTTATAAGTGTTTTGGACTATATAAATTAGTTTCATTCCTAGTATATCATAAATTATCATATAATTAATAGTTGATTAAATTACTATATATGATGAATAATTTAATTCAGAAATAAATGACTCATCCCATGAAAGTGTATTGTTGGAATCTTAGATTGGAGGAAGAAACATGATATCTTGAGGATACACTGGTAAAGGTTTATATATAATGGTATATTAATTTATGTGAAAAATTAATTCTTAAGATTAAATTATTTTATGAGGGTGGAATATTGGGAATGTAGAATTTCATTTTAAAACAACATGATATTACATATTAGATATCTTTAGAAAATATAAGAAATATATCTTTATTACATCATAGTAATAAAATACAGTATCAGAGATAGAGAATAATCAAAACCTCTTTGAGTAATGGAATAAAGTAAAGAGTAATGAATATAATGATAATAAAATTTTAAAAAATAAATATATTTTAAAAAAAACATTTTGATTATATATTAAATTTTATAAAAAAGAAAAATAATAAGAGCTAAAAATGAATATTTTAAAGAAGATATGTAAAACTAAAGTGGGTATGATTTTAAAGAATGATTTTTGGGAATTTATAAGAATTAATTATAGTAAATATTAATTACATTATTATTGTTCCATATGAAAAATGGTAAATATTGCTATTATATTTTTAACCTTTTTTACTATAGTTATTTTAAGGTGACCATTAAAAACATTATATCTAAGTGAGGGTAATGGACTCAATAAATTTGAGAAATGGGAACTAATCATGTCATGGATTTATATAAAAATAACATATGATATTCATTTATCTAAGAATGTGAATGAGGTATCTTAATTAGGATTTGATCTTAATTTAACTTAAGAATAACTCTAATAAGTGATGCTTTAATAAAATTACTACCGAGAAAAAATTAATCGGATCAAATTTACAATAGTATAAATGTTGTACAAGAAACCACATGAAATTAATAACATTTTTCAACTTACATTCTTGGATGATGTTGGGGTAATTAGGGGTTACACATAAAATTTATTGGTTATGGAGTATACATAGGTTAATTTAATGCTAAAATATCATTTAACCTGATAATATAATTATTATAAAATATACCATATTTAATAATGTGGTGAATTTATTATAATTAAAAATATTATTTTATACAAATGATTATATTTTTCGAATTATAATATCAAATTATGAAATGATATTTAGTACTTTTTTATAAAATAAACATTTTATAAAAATGGTGATGTGTGGTAAAATATAGAATACATGACATCAAAAATCAATAAACATGACTAAGATCCCCCAATATTAGTATTATTGGATTCATATGTGTACTAATATATTAGGTTGCTAATGGGTTGATTCTGTAATTTAGCATTGAAGTATAAAACATAATATATTGATAAAATTAAATATTATGTAATTTATTCCAAAACATTACTTATCATGCCCACAAAAC
Source organism: Viscum album (assembly GCA_963277665.1). Lineage (NCBI taxonomy): Eukaryota > Viridiplantae > Streptophyta > Magnoliopsida > Santalales > Viscaceae > Viscum > Viscum album. The sequence continues at coordinate 1,044,845,311 of OY728166.1, forward strand.
TACAATATTCATATCATTTATAATCATATAAAAATTATACTATCTATTGAAATATCTCTCAAATCCTCTCTATTAAATTTATCACTCACCAATACTAAATATTTTGGAATCCTTTGGGGGTATGATATTAAGATAGAAAGTAGATAATGGTAATAATTCATTTACACTATATCCATTTTCAATATAAATTTATACTCTAGTAATTGGAATACATTTGGGGTATGATATTATGCTAGAAATCATAGAATGGTAATAATTCATTTCATATCTAACCATTTTCAATATAAATTTATTTTTTAGTAAATATTTTAAAAAAAAATTCTTATCAAATTATTACCTATTATAAATTATAATACTTTCTATTCCTTGTAAAATTAAATTTATTAAACTTTATTATTTATTTATACATCATTCATAAGTCTATACAAATGATAGAGTAATTCATTTTCATTATAGAAAAACTCTATCTGGTATTTTTATGTTAATCGTTTGTTATATCATAAATTTTGGGTATTATGGATATAATTTTCTAATTGGGGGAATATATAAATTTTATTCTATGATTAATTTGGTTCATCATTTATAATGATCCAAATAATGGGGTTGATTATATTGGTTTATGTGGACCTTCAGTATGAATACCTCCAGTAAACAAAATTATTTATTAATGGGTCTTATATTCTTAATGTGAATAAATTATAAGGGATACAAATTTTAAATTATTAAATTATATTTATCCTCCATTGTATTTGTATTTTTCTATTAAAACCTTTATATAGAGTCTTCCTCTCATAGTTATAAATTCAATGGCTTCATTGATATCACTTTCATACGAACGACTAAAACAATATGTACTCATTAGGACGCTTTTCTCATATACCCTATGCTTTGAAAATTTATTCTTTATTATGATTATTAAAGTTAAATGTCTAGATATCCATATCATTATATTGATTACTAAAAATAAATAACATGGTTGTAACTTTAATTATATATATAAAAACTATGTAATCCAATTCTTGTTGAATAATATTTAAAGTATATGTATGTTGTTTTATATTGAAAATTTGGAATGTTATTTTATTTTAAATTTTTTTCTAAAATAAAATTCAATAGAAAATTTATGTGACAGGTTTTACTTTGAATTTCAAAGCATTTTAGTGTGTGGGTAAGCATCATGAGATAAATATTATTGGGAAATTAAAGAATCCATTACCTTTATGGATGATAGTTTTTGAGAAACTACATGAACATATATTTATGATGACTAATATTTTTCATATTATCCATTTTTTATCCAACAATATATATTCATTACGTATATCATGGTTATATATATATATATTTCTAATTTTATCATTTACTAATAATCTGAGATCAGCACTTTCTTATTTTTTCTTATATCCACATGAAATGAACAAGAATACTATTTATGATGCACTATATATTACATGATTAATGAATAACTATGTATTATATAATTGTTTAAGAAATAAACATTCGATGTTTTTTAAGGTAAATATAATTTTTTTTGTTTTTATCCTATCACAAAATGACTATAATTTTTTTGGTTTGGTATATGTGATATTTTGCACTCAATTTATATGTAATACATATCCAATCGGTATATATGTATGGAGTTAGGACCATTACAAGGATAATTTTTAATTAAATAATTTTTTTAAATTAACATTTTTAATAAAAAATAATACTAATTGTGTTTGTAATTTTTTTAATTCAATCATTTTAATATTTTAAAATTTAATATAATTAAAAATGTTTTATAAAATATTTTTAATTGCCTGAGCATTTTCTCATATTATAAAAAATCCTTTATAAACATGTTTCAAACCCATTTCTCCTAACTCAAATATCATATACTATTTAGAAAATAAATTCTCCAAAATTATATTATAAAAATATTTCATATTGTTTATTTATCATAGCATTTTATTAATTATTGACATATAACATTGAATATGTTGAGTTATGTGTTTCTTTTTTTCTATTTTTCAATAATCAAAAATTACATTCCATATTTTAATAGTTATATTAATATTTTTGAATTTTAACTATTAAAAATTAAATTATAATAAAATTAGTGAAATGTAAATATTTTCTAAAAAGTTAAGAAAAATACATATTGTTTTGACCATGTAGAAATGTTTCATTTTACTTTACTTTTGTTTTGATAGAAATAATAGTCATTTAAATATTCATTATCTTACATCGATCATGAAAAATACTTGTTTCAATTCTCTAAAATAAATTTTTTGATCATGTGACTCTATTAAAAACTATATGATATTTTTTGGAGTTTCAAATTAATTGTTCTAAATAACTAAATCTACTATACTAGACAAAATTGTTGAGGAAAATTTTTCAAAGTGTTGTGTCATGGAATTGTGAAATTATAAATATATATATAAAATATTCTAAATACATACATCGAACTTTAAATATATTTTAATAGATCTACTAGTTCAAGGTTAAAAATTCATTAATTTTCAAATATTAGAAATACTATAAAAAATATGCATAAAAACTCAAAAGAGTATGTAAATAAAATTGATCACTCTATCAACTATAAAGAGAAATTACATCTCCCAACACATTTAGCATATAATTTTTAAATTATACCAATGGATAATGAGAAGTAATTAATGTAAATTTATTTCATGGTTTTGGATACATATTCTTTACACATCTATAAATGGGAATAATATTTAATTTATAATGAATATTTCTTTAAATATAAAACAAAAAATATGGGAAAGACTATTAAAAAAATTAGACAAGTAGAAATATAAATGCAAAATAATACTCAATAAATTCATTATTTTAAAAAAAGAATAAAAAATCTTTATTCAATTAATAATTTCATTAGAAATATTGTGACACTCCTCAAAGATATACTAAATTTAAATTGTCAATACAAAACAATGAGAAATACCGACATGATTACACTGAGAATTTATTTTATCTAGTATTTTTTCTTTTATTTTATATTTTAGATAGTTTAATTTTATTATTCTCTATATTTAATGAAATATCTCACTATATGAAAAATATGGTTATTAAAACCCAATATGAATTTATCCATCATACTTCTTATACTCCCGCAATCTAGGGAAGAGATTCTTCCGATCATATCATGGGTGGTTTTTTAGACTGTATACCTTTTCAAAATTTGCACTCACTTTTTGAATAAGTTTATTACAATCGCTTTTTAATTCTAAATATTAGATATAGATTTTATAGTAATTTGATGGGGGATAAGGACTTGATTAAACCTAAAAATGTTATTAATTTTTTATTTTTTAATTTAATTTTTTGTATCATTGCTTAATTTTCATAATTTATTTTTATTTATAATAATAAAATTTAATACAATTTAATGAACTTATATTTTTTATAAATATTTTACTAAACTAGTTTTGTTTTGTCAAACTTCTTCTTTTTAATTACCACTTTTTTCAACTCTTAAAATTTTCTTTTATGGGAGTAACATTATTTTATAGTTTCATATTATATTAATGATTGGAAGATAATTGATAAGTTAATTTAAGATTTATTTAAAAAAATATACAAATTTTATTATTTATTTTTATTATTTATTATGTTTTAATGTGATATGATTTTAAAATATTTTAGTATTTATGTTCTATAATTTTATAAGAAAATCTAAATTTATCCCTTATTCAATTAATGAATGAGATAATATTTGGTATCATAACCCTCATTTTCATTCCTAATAATTTTTATTATTTACCTGATGTAGTCTAAATGGGAAGTTTCTTTTCATGGTTAATAAAATACTGTCCAAAAATTTCATGAAAACAATATAGCATAATTTTTTAATGAAATTTAAAATTTTCTATGGTAAATCAGAATGAATATATATTTAAAAAAATTATATTTTGATATCTAGGATAATATTGAAATATGGATGAAATAAAATAATTAAGATTTTGATAATTTAAGTGATGATACTTATATTTCATATAATAATAATAATGATTTTAAGAATGTTAATATTTATTCTATATAAGATGTTGAATTAAATATAATAACTATATGTGTTAATGTTTATGAAATTTTGAATAATAATTTAATTTAAATTTAATTTATTTAAAATTTGTAAAGACCCGGAAATTTCAAGTAAATTTTTTTCTTAATTTTCTTTGGAATTTTACAAGAACGCAGTTTCTGACGGCGCCTGATTCCGAGCCCCGGTGTGCCCGGAATTAATTTCCGAAGTTTGGCTCGGGTTTGTTCAGTGAACGAGCGAGCGGGAATTTCTATCTTTTGAACCGGTGCCCGGAATCTAATTTCGAGGGCACCGATGGAACCGCATCGCCGGTAATTACTTAGGAACTCCTGTTCCGGAGTTGCGTTTACACGAGTGTTGATAATAAAAATTGTGGAAGTTTTTATAACTACACTACAATTTTTATTAACTTACTCTAAGTGTTAGCTCATGGTGGAAGTTGGGTAACCACCCAACCCCCTTGGGAGGTTATGAGGGTGGTGGGGCCCACATGAACCCCACCTCTTCATATCCTCTAAAACCCCTCAACTCCCACTTAAATGATTTTAACTTAGTTATAACTTATGTCTTAAATGAGTTGATTTTAATGTGGTGAGTTGTGTGAGTCTTTTGAATTTCAAACACTTGAATTTCAAACACTTGAATTTCAAAAGCCATGTGAAGTTAATTAAATAAGTGGAGAACTTATTTCATTTGGTTGGGTTGTGTTGTTTGAGAGCTTTTGGAAAGAAGGCATAGAAGTCTTGAAGTTTCTTCCTCCTCTTGACAAAGAACGCGAAGAACGATCGGACATCGACGAAGAACGCCACGTTCTCGGGAACCGTCTTCCGTGACGCCAAACCCGCAATACCGACGACGTCTTCTTCCGCGACATCTCTTTTCGCGACGCCGAATCTCGTCACCTCTTAAATCAAGGTAGGGGTTTTAACTTTTAAAAGTTATGTGGATCTCTCCTTCGAACTTGAAGGTTTATATTTGTCGGGCCTTGATTCCAAATCTTTTTATTTAATTTAAAAGATTGTTAAAGTTTATCATTCATTAATGGTCGATTGTTAGCAAATAACGCGAGGGGGGCTGGACCGCACGAACACGGCCGACCCTCCTTCTATTCATGATGATTTTGTTGTGGATTGAAATGGGTGTGGCGCGGTGTCGTCGCACTACGCCGGATCATGCGGCAAGAAACGCGCGGCGCCGTCGCACCGCGTCGTTAAATAATGCAAGGACGCGACGACGTCGCGCCGCATCGAAGAAAGTGGAAGGCGCCGCGGCCGGAGCGGGGCCGCGGTGGAGGGGTGCGGTGTCGTCGCACCGCGCCGGACAATGAAGGTTGCGGCCGGTTCCGGGCCGCGGCGGAACGAGAAGACTGGCAGCCAGCCGGGCCGCCGGTGTTGGAAGCCTGAAGGGGGACCGGCCTTGCTGGTCCCGTTGAGGAAGAACCGGCTGGCCAGGTCGGGCCGGCCGGAAGGGAGAAAACTGAGGGAAATAATTTCCCCAGGCCAGCCTTAATGCCCCCCCACCATTATGAGGGGGCCGGTTTCACAAAGGGGGGGCAGGCGGCCCCCCGTTTTCTCGAAGGCAGGCCCCCACGTGAGGGGGGCCGTTTTTCATTAGGTGTGGCAGGTTGCCGCGCCGCCAGCTGAGGAAAGGCGGGGGCTTTGCCCCCCGCGCGCGGCACACGAACGGCGCCCAGGCCGCGCCGCCGTGCCGGCCCGCGCCGCCGCGCCGGACCGCGCCTCCGCGCCGGGCTGGGTTTTCCGAGCCGGGTCGGGTCGTCCGGCCGGGTCGCCGCCCGGGGCGGGTCGATCCGGTTCGGCCGACCCAGGGGGGGGTCGGGCCGGGTCGGCCCGGGCCCAGACCCCCAATTTCGGACCACTTTTGGTCAAATGCCCGTATCTTGGGCTACGGGCCTCCAAACGACTCGTCGTCAGCGGCAACGCGATCCTTGGATCGACACGGTCGTTTCGGTATACTATACTCAAGGTGCACCTTCCTTTTCGGGAGCCTACGTGGTCAAAATTCCATAGTTAAGCGTGCATGGCCAAGAGTAGTGATCAGGATGGGTGACCTCCTGGGAAGTTTCCCAGGGTGGGTGTGAGACGGAAAGGCCAATAACTAACAGACCGGGCGTCCGATTTACGCGCCGTATGTTTCATTGAATTCCTCTTGATGAGAAGGATCTTTTGGCATACTCCGCCCGAGGTTTGGACGCAGGTGGAGTACTGTCGGGTTGGTTTTTCCTTAAAAACCAACCGGTCCCCTTGAACGAAAAAGCCAATAACTCTCAGACCGGGCGTCCGATTGACGCGCCGTCTGTTGCGTTGAGTTCCAGTTGATGATACAGAACTTTTGGCATTCTCTGCCCGAGATTTGGATGCAGATGGAGAGTATCCGGGTTGGATCGCATAGAATTTCAACCGGGCCCCTGGAACGGAAAAGCTGATACCTTTCTGACAGAACGTCCGTTTGACGAACCATCAACGGCGTTGGTGATCTCGTTGAGAAATGGTCCCTATGAGTATACCCTATGAGAGTTCGGGTTACAGTTGAGATACGGCCGGGTTTGGATCGCTCACGAAACCAACCGGGCCCCTAGGACGAAAAGGCTAATAACTCACAGACCGAGCGTCTGATTGACGCGCCGTCTATTGTGTTTAGACCCCTATGACGAGGTGGTCCATTGAGATACTTCTTCGTGGGACTTGGAGATACTTGGAGTATCGACCTGTAGCTCGTGGATCGGACCCTCCCAGTGACGAGCGTGCGGAGTACGGAGACCGTGTAACTGGCTGAGACCTGACGACTGCTTGACCGACTCGACTTGGAGTGAGTCGACTAGCCCAGTGGACGGAGCACTACTTTCTGAGGTGCATACCCATGGCGGACGGAGCACTACCTATGTGACAGTGCAGACCCGCGGTACTCGTCTGGAGAGTACCTCAGCAGGCTACTAGGGGGTGTGCACTACTATGTTTGGGTGACATACCTCGGCGGGAAGAACTACTGTGTCTGGGTGGCTGACCCGCGGTACTCGACAGGAGGAGTACACCAGCAGTCTTAGGTTAGTGAGCAGTACCTCAGAGTCTTGACAGGACCACTGTACACTCCAGAGATGGAGCTCTTTAGCAGTTACGGTTTCGATAATGAAAATCCTGGTTTGAGATGAGACTTTTGACCTTGTGTTTCCTCATGATTGAGATGGTATACTTGATAACTTAGGTATATGTATGGGCATATACCTAAGTAGAGGTTATATGTTGAGATCTTCTTTGTGGTTATCCTTGTTGGTTTAGTGAGACCTTGAGGGTCTCGGGGTCCGTACTGAGTATCGTTATACTCACCCTTGCACGGGCTATGCCCGCACCTCGTTGTGTTGGTTGCAGACGACGGGCAGTGCTGACAGAGGCCGAGTGCTCGAGGACTGGACGGTACCTGGAGGTGGACTATATAACGAGATGGTACCCGGAGGAGGACCTCATGACGAGACGGTACCCAGAGGTGGACGTGTCGACGAGGCGGAACCCGGAGGTGGACCACTGGGCGGGACATACTCAGAGCGGACGGCGGGACCCGAGGAGCAGAGGAGCTATCTGTACCCACCATTCAGGTGGGATTTCCAGTGGACATCTCGGCGTAGCAGCTTTACTTTTTAGTTGTTGTTTTCCCTTTTGAGTTGTACTTTACAGTTGGGCTTTAATTTCCGGCCCCTTTTTACTTTCCGCACTTACTGTTGTACTCAGTTTTTAATTAGTGTTTACTTCTTCCGCTTGTACTCTGTGTTATTGTTTACTTTACAAAGGCAATGCCTTCCCTTTTTACCGGGATTTATGCCTTGGTGCTAGTCGCCAGCCCCTGGCCTATGGAAGGAGGGCATGGGGTAGTCACGGCATGGGCCCCAGGGATGGGTCGTGACAAATTGGTATCAGAGGATTTCGGTTCTGCCGCAGAACTTATAACTCTGATGTTTCTTTCTGTGAAGAAATAGTGTTGAGAGTACTGAGTGTGGTTTTCAGTTCAGGGAGTCCAGTGTTGGTGTGGGCGGCGGACGTATCCATACACCAGGACCCTGACAACTGATTTCCGACTTTGTGCATGAAAACACTAATTGCGTGTTTGTTTTCAAAGGTTTTCGCTTAAAACAGATCAAACCAGGTCAGCTCACCAGGTATAAACATTTTACTATGTCATGATGTTTCTTTCAGAATGCCTTTTCACGGACGACCAGCTAGAGCCCTGAGAGTGGTACGTACTGACAGCCCGCCGAGCGACAAGGCCTCAGTACGGGGCCCTATCCCAGTTGAGGCACCAGCGGAGGCACCAGCGGTACTGCTACCCGTTGGGCCACCGATGCCACCAGCCCCAGCAGTAGGCGATGCACGACGCTTGAGCGCGCTGCACGAGTTCCAGCGCCAGAGGCCACCCAGGTTCCTGGGAGAGACGGACCCGCAGGCGGATGAGGTTTGGATGGAGGCTGTGGTGAGAGTCTTTAGGCTAGTGGGGACGCCGGTAGACTTCATGGTGATCTTTGCTACCAGCCTCCTTCAGGCAGCAACAGGCAGGTGGTGGAGCCACTTGTTCCAGTTTTGCGATGAGATGAACATTGCATGGGAAGACTTCGAGACCTTCTTCAGGGTGGAGTTTGTGCCAGTATCTCTACACCTCGAGCGTGTACAAGAGCTTCTGCCTTTGCCGCGTGCTTTTCGATCAGTATCTGAGTCATCTGTGGGCAGTAGACAGATGATGCAGAGGTCCAGGAGGACCAGACTAGCAGTTAGATGATCTCGGATTTTAGGACCGGTGGTGTGGGGCACCCGAGGTGGGGTCAGAGCCATGCGTGCCAGAAACGGAAAATGTTACTCATGCGGCGGAAAGGGTCACCTGCCACGTGACTTTCCGAATCCTCGTACGGTTGATCAGCGGGTGTTGGAGGAGCCACCGAGACAGAAGCAGTGACTAGTTCTTGAGCAACAACCGAGTAGTGGACAAGGCAGTAGAGCTCTGAGAGCAGGTGGACAGGAGAGGAACTAGTGGATACGTCCGTTGTACTTCTAGTTCCATGTTGCTTTTGTATTTGTGTCTTTGTACTATGAGCTAAAATAATAAAAAGACACTTATCTTTGGTTGCTTTCCTGTCCTTTTGTTTGGCTGATACTGAGTGGTCCCGATTAAACTGTTGACTTGACCCTCACTTTCGAGATTTCTACTGGAGGGGACCCAGTGACCTCACACTGATGCCGATAGTGTGACTCGACCCTTGGAGGCGAGAGTGACAGTTGGATCTCTTAGTAGATACGTCGAGGCCTTACGACATCATCAATGGCATGAATGCATCATTCATGTCAGGATTGACTGTATTAGGCAACGAATGTGGTTCATCCAGGGGATGAAACCGGGTTTCTCTTATCGGCAAAGAAGAAATCATAGCATCTCTTGTGAGACTAAAGGAGGTCCAGGACATCTAAGAGAGGATGAAGACTGTACAGTGCAGTAAGAAACAGGAAACCGGTGCCAGTCTTAGAGACTCGGGCATGTTAAGAAGAGGAAGCTTAAAGGAGAGTTGAGTCTACGAAGCAGCAGACGTGGAGTCAGAGCTAGGAGAACAGCATGAGGTGGTGTACATCCTATCATTGTACAACCACCCGCCTTAGTTATTCCTGCTAGGCTCAGGGAGCTGGAGGGCGGAGGAAGAGTGCGGTTGCATGCGGTCAAGGAGTGTGACCCAATGACTCTAGAAATGATTCAAGGGACAGTCTGTGTCCACTACTAGCTGTTGTAGTAACGGACGTCGATGTGAATCATTTCTTGCTTTCACAAATCTTGTTCCAGAACTAGAGTTTTCGGTAAGCCGTGGACATGACCCTCACGTCTGGAGATACCTTGGGAGGAGACTCGATAATCACACTTACGCCGACGGTGTGGTCAGACCCTCGAGGCGATAGTTTTGGTTGGAATCTCTTGGTGACAGCGTTTAGGCCTTACGACGTTAGTTTGAGTATGGAATGAGCAATAACTGTTCATACTCAAATTGACGGTTTTAGGCAAATGTCGGGATGGGTTTTCCTTGGTCGGCGAAAAGGAAACCCCAGGAAGCACGGGATAAACTCTTCCATGGGAGGGTGCGACCGATCACTCTTGAATCCACCAACCTTACCCTCGTGGCAGCAGTCGTTTGAGTTCTAGTTCAAACAGGAATTGGAAACCTCTGGAGTTTGAGGATGGCGACCACGTTCTTATACGGGTCTCACCTCGACGAGGTTTACGGAGATGTGGCCAAGGCGACAAGTTATCTCCAAGGTTCAACGGACCTTCTTAGGTCCCCAGCTGGGTAGGCCTGGTGGTTTACCGCTTGACTCATTCACCGCAGTTGCACCAGGTGCACGACGACTTCCACGTATCTCAACTGAGGAGATACGTGCTCGACCCTTCGCATACCATCGACCATGAGGAGCTGGACAATGGCGATGGGGTGTCTTTCACAGAGGTTCCAGTGGGGATCGAGGATCGACAGGAGCAGATCCTACGAGGACGATCGATTCCTCGGGTTCACTTTCTTTGGCATTACGGAACCTCCAGGTAAGCACATGGGAGTGGAAGGCTCAGATGCGTGCTCTGTACCGCTATAAGGGGGGGCAGGCGGCCCCCCGTTTTCTCGAAGGCAGGCCCCCATGTGAGGGGGGTCGTTTTTCTTTAGGAGCGGCAGGTTGTCACGCCGCCAGCTGAGGAAAGGTGGGGGCTTTGCCCCCCGCGGGCGGCACACGAATGGCGCCCCGGCCGCGCCGCCACGCTGGGCCGGTTTTTCTGAGCCGGGCCGGGTCATCAGGCCGGGTCGCCACCCAGGGCGGGTCGATCCGGTCCGGCCGACCCAGGGGGGGGGGGGGGGGTCGGCCTAGGTCGGCCCGGGCCCAGACCCCCAGTTTCGGACCACTTTTGGTCAAATGCCTGTATCTTGGGCTACGGGCCACCAAACAACTCGCCGTCAGCGGCAACGCGATCCTTGGATCGAGACGGTCGTTTCGGTATACTATACTCAAGGTGCACCTTTCTTTTCGGGAGCCTACGTGGTCAAAATTCCATAGTTAAGCGTGCTTGTCCAAGAGTAGTGATCAGGATGGGTGACCTCCTGAGAAGTTTCCCAGGGTGGGTGTGAGACGGAAAGGCCAATAACTAACAGACCGGGCGTCCGATTTACGCATCGTCTGTTTCGTTGAATTCCTCTTGATGAGACGGATCTTTTGGCATACTCCGCCCGAGGTTTGGACCCAGGTGGAGTACGGTCGGGTTGGTTTTGCCTTAAAAATAAACCGGGCCCCTAGAACGAGAAAGCCAATAACTCGCAGACCGGGCGTCCGATTGACGCGCCATCTGTTGTGTTGAGTTCCAGTTGACGATACGGAACTTTTGGCATTCTCCGCCCGAGATTTGGATGCAGATGGATAGTGGCCGGGTTGGATCGCACAGAAATCCAATCGGGCCCCTAGAACAGAAAAGCTGATACATTTCTGACAGAACGTCTGTTTGACGAACCGTCTGCGGCGTTGGTGATCTCGTTGAGAAACGGTCCCTATGAGTATACCCTATGAGAGTTCGGGGTACAGTTGAGATACGGCCGGGTTTGGTTCGCTCACGAAACCAACCGGTCCCCTAGGACGAACTGCTAATAACTCACAGACCGGGCGTCCGATTGACGCACTATCTGTTGCGTTGAGACCCCTATGATGAGGTGGTCCTTTGAGATACTTCTTCGTGGGACTTTGAGATACTTGGTGTATCGACCTGTAGCTCGTGGAGCGGACCCTCCCAGTGACGAGCGTGCGGAGTACGGAGACCGTGTAACTGGCTGAGACCTGACGACTGCTTGACCGACTCGACTTGGTGTGAGTCGACTAGCCCAGTGGACGGAGCACTACTTTCTGAGGTGCAGACCCATAGCGGACGGAGCACTACCTGTGTGACAGTGCAGACCCGCAGTACTCGTCCGAAGAGTACCTCAGCAGGCTACTAGGGGGTGTGCACTACTGTGTTTGGGTGACATACCTCGGCGGGAAGCACTACTGTGTCTGGGTGGCTGACCCGCGGTACTCGACAGGAGGAGTACTTCAGTAGTCTTAGGTTAGTGAGCAGTACCTCGGAGTCGTGATAGGACCACTGTACACTCCAGAGACGGAGCTCTTCAGCAGTTACGGTTTCGATAATGAAAATCCTGGTTTGAGCGGAGACTTTTGACCTTGTGTTTCCTCATGATTGAGATGGGTTACTTGATAAATTAGGTATATGTATGGGCATATACCTAAGTAGAGGATATCTGTTGAGATCTTATTTGTGGTTATCCTTGTTGGTTTAGTGAGACCTTGAGGGTCTCGGGGTCCCTACTGAGTATCGTTATACTCACCCCTGCACGGGCTATGCCCGCACCTCGTTGTGTTGGTTGCAGACGACAGGCAGTGCTGACAGAGGCCGAGTGTTCGAGGACTGGACGGTACCTGGAGGTGGACTATACGATGAGATGGTACCCGGAGGAGGACCTCATGACGAGACGGTACCCAGAGGTGGACGTGTCAACAAGGCGGTACCCGGAGGTGGACCACTGGGCGGGACATACTCGGAGCGGACGGCGGGACCCGAGGAGCATAGGAGCTATCTGTACTCACCCTTCAGGTGGGATTTCCAATGGACAGCTCAGCGTAGCAGCTTTACTTTTCATTTGTTGTTTTCCCTTTCGAGTTGTACTTTATAGTTGGGCTTGTATTTCCGGCCCCTTTTTACTTTCCGCACTTACTGTTGTACTCAGTTTTTACTTAGTGTTTACTTCTTCCGCTTGTACTCTGTGTGATTGTTTACTTTACAAAGGCAATGCCTTCCCTTTTTACCGGGATTTACGCCTTGGTGCTAGTCGCCATCCCCTGGCCTATGGAAGGAGGGCTTGGGGTAGTCACGACATGGGCCCCGAGGACGGGTCGTGAAAAAATTAATATGAAATGTTATCGCATAAATATTATAATTTTAATAATATTTTGAAAATAAAAATGATGACTCTATATTTGAAATGTATTTCAGGTTTGATGTGGTCATCAATACAATGATTTTTCATAGCTAAAACATGACACAAAGTAAAATATTTTTGGATTATTAAAGTAACTACATGATATGAATATTGATACATTAATTATAATTATAGATCATTATAACATTAATATATGAAATATTATAGATTACGTTAGAATTCTTATGATATATTTAAATGAAACTACATAAAAGAAAAATATGATAATAATACATCATAGAGAACTATATCATTCACTCTATAATCAAATGTAATGGATATAAAAAGTAACCCATGTAGTGATAATGAAGATAAAACAAAGTGAGATACGTTTTTAGTAATTTATAAAATAGTTATTTGGTTTCTATTTAATGGAATATTAAGAGGGTGGTTTTTTATAAATATTTATGTTTAGTTTTCCATGTATGTTTTGTCCCTCAATTTAAAATCATGCATTCCTATAGGTTAAATATTTATTTAATGTCTCATTATATGGATTATTATGTTAATTTATATTGTACTAAGATTCGTGGTATGTATGTAAACCTTCCCATAAATGATAGATTCATGAGAGTGTAACAATATATCTAGTGAGTTATAGATGAAAATTTACTTATGGGACCATTGCAGGAACCTTTTGAGTTATTTTTGATTTTATGAGACTTATTATCCTTTATTTATTTGGTAAAATTAAAGGTATTCAAGTGAGGCTTCATGAGTAATTAGACATGGCTTGTGAATTTATTATGGGAAAATGATGGTAACTTGTAAGAAACAACACATTGATAATGCCATGGGGAGTGAGATCACTATTGACTATATGATCTCTTTTTTATCTCCATTTAATTAATAGGTGATTAATTCCTTAAGAAAGCGTGGGGAAATTTCTATAAATATCAATTAAGATAAACATGGATCCCCTATGGACTGATTTGTAACATTCAATCTAGAATACCATAACATCATACCCAAATAGGTATGTCACATTGCCCATGGTTCATTCCTAATGAAAATAGGCAGAAAACAATTTCCATGGTTATCATAAATGTAATGTGAATGATTTACCATTTATTTTAAAATAATGAATAAATGTGATATGTTGATCGGATAAATCAATTAATATCTTATTTAATAATATAAAAAATAAAAATTGACAATATAATTAGATGGAGAAATACAATATGTCTAATAAAAGAGGCTCAATAATTATAAAATGGAGTTCTTAATTACTATCACATGACACTTGATCCTTCATACTGCACCACTTTTATTTCCCTATAATTGATATTTCAGTCCTCTCTTAAATAGGGCCAATGATCATACCTATAATACAAGACAACAAAATATAGGGTTTCATACACACCGGGTTGTGTATATAGAGTGTGAGATAATTTCAAGTAGGATTCAACCAAATATTCTACACGCAATCATTAATTGATAAACCATACATTCATGTTTAAAATAAATCAATGAAATACTATTTTTTTTACCATTATTATAATCATGTAACATAATATTTTATTTTAGAATTTATATCAGGTGTGAACACAAAAACATATAATAGAAAGTATATATGTGAATAAATATAAATTGGTATAATATAAAATATAAATTAGAAAAATATATATAATTAAATCCATAGACAAAAATCATGGACTGATCACCTATGGGAATAAGGTATTAGAAACATGATATCTCCATGTAGAAAATTAATCAATATCTCAGGCATCACTATATCAATAATCAAATCCTAATCCTTATACAATTGTGTGAAGGCCTCTCTCTTGATCATGATCATAAACCTTTATGATTGTAATGATAGAATTGTTTTAGTCCAATCATGACTATAAACCCTAGTTAGAGTTTTATCATGAAATGTATGGTTCAATCTAGGGAGATTTGGCTCATGAACTCTCCCAGAACTTATCTATCGAACCCTCATAAGTGCCCAAGGTTTCTGCATGATGTTTTCTAAATAGTCCATTTCTCAAAACACACACACACAAACAAGGATATATATATATATATCCACCCCATTATAAACTTCTAGGATTCATTCAATAGAATTGTATAATACATGAACATTTCATTTTTCGTAATATAATAACTAAAAGGGGATAGTCCAATATATAATTGATTCAAAATAATTAAAATTTCATATTTTTCTTGAAATATATTTATAGAAATTACACCATAATAAGTATTTATAATCTATATGGGACTATTTCATAAAATAGTTCCATTACAATGCACACACACATGAAGAGATATATATTTGTGTGTGTATATTTGTTACAAAATTGGGTTAGAATCGCATTGAAAATTATTAGATAATTAAACTACATTGATAAATCTTAACACATCAATATCAATATAAAACATTAACAAAAATCAAACCTCAATCTTTATAATTCATTAGAAACCCCTATTTAAAAAGAACTTTAGGTATTTCTAAAAAAACATGATTACCACCTCATCAAACACTTTAGGTACATAAAAATAATAGAATATAATTCAATATTTATTTTAATAATAACCCCTCGAAAATATTAAAAAAATGATAAATCAGTCATGGAATATATCCCTCGGTGATTTTATGAGCTTGTGTCAATTGTACTGGATTTTTTGATGGATTTTATCACTCTATACCCAGGTTTGTTTTCACCAATGGATAATTTTTAAAATATACGATGTCAATGATCTATTATAGTATCAGAGCAGGATATCATGGATTTAACATCATAGGTAAGGAAACTTAAGATGAAAAAATCTTTATCTTACATAATTTAGACATGTTAAATATTACACATGACATATAATCCCACAATCACAAAAATAAATGGTTTAGTGTCTTTGAGGTATTTTTATAAAGGAAAATTATTTAAAAAAACTTGTGAACATTTCCCCATATTCAAACTAAACTAGTTTTCCTTCTAGACATCATATAAGTCACAATATTTTTCACAATCTAGGGAATGAAAATATGAAAAAGCGATGGGATCATATACTCAGTAAGGGTAAACATATGTGATAATAAAATATTATAAGTGGGAATAATATGAGAATATATGTATAATCAAGATACAAAATAAAGTTATAACCAATAAATCAAAGATCATAAATCATGACATAAGGATTTTTATAACGTAAAAGTGTAAAATTTTTAAGAAAAGAGGCTTATAAATGGAATATAACATAGTTTAAAAATAAAAGAAACAAAAAAAATCCACAATAAAAATTATATGAATACTTATGAAAAAAATCATTTTCCCATACCTTTTTTGAATAAACACTTTATATATATGCGTTAAAATATGAGTAAACTCATTATTCCCACGACTTTGTGAAAAAATGATTACAACCATGCATTAAAATGTGAGAAAAGTAATTATTCCAATTACTTCTGAGAAAACTCATTCTTTACACAAATTAAAATAAGATACAACTATTTGTGACCATGCCTTTGTGAACAAACTCGTTATTACCATACATTAAAATATGAGAAAATCATTATTACCAAGCCTTTTTTACTAAACTAATTATGAATATAGAAACCTAAAATTGTAATGCCCCGACCCCAGTTAACAAGAGTTGGTGCATTATTTTAAAACATTGGCATGATCAAAAGGAATCAAGTCCCGAAGGACCGATCATTTTAGCAGTCTTGGAAAATAGATTACATACATGAATGTTACATTACACTTCATAACATACAAAACAAAATAAATAATCCTTCATGAACACCATTATTCCCATTGCTTAACCCTGAATATCAATCACAATACACAACTTGGAATCCTGGGAAAGATAAAACATAGAAAGGGGTGAGCTTAGATGCTTAGTAAGGATAACAATATAGTGGAAACTTTCATAAATAAGCATAAGCATTTAAGGAAATGTATGACTAAAACAAAAGTCTTTTAAACATGAACTTCAACATAATATGGAAAAAATAAAATGATTTAATTCCCTTTACTTATTCACATGGATATTATACTAGTCAAATAATCACATGCAATATCACTATCCATTTTAATAATGATGGAATGCATAATTCCATACTATCATAACAACATATCCAAGGCCTCGTGCCAAGACTACAAATACGATTTTGTCAAGGCCTCATGCTAGGACACTAGTTTGTCTCATGATACCTACCAATGCATCAAAGAGCTATAGTGGGCTACACCCGTCACTTACTAAGTCTAATTCATTCCTCATATGAAAAGGTCTAAAAATAACATAAACATTATTATTAAAACTACCATACGAAATTTCAATAATTTACCCATAAACCATGAATAGTATAAAAATAACACATCCACAGTCAAACATATCACAAAACCTTCAACACAATACGGAAGATTTTTATCATGATAAATCAACTTCAAAATAAGTTTAAAATCCATTAATGGATTTTGACATAGATGAAAATGATTTGTAAAACACTTTGAGAGAAATACCCCATTTTTATGAAAACATTTAAAAGTCACACAATTTAGAAAAAAAGTCATTTAACGAAATTATTGAATCAAATTTTCCCATACCACTTTGAAACTTTTTAAAGTAATTAACATTTTAAAAACATTCATGTCCATATAAATAAATCCTTAAAAACCATTTTGAAGACATGGAAATTAATGAGAATGATTTAGATGAATAAATATTTAAAAAATTTGAAATGATGTTTTAGTAAAAAAAGTCCCTTAAAATAATCCTTTTGAAAAATCTTTCATAAAACATGGACATGGATAATAAATATGTCCCAATAGATACTTACGTAAAAACAACCTCGGATAATAAAGAGATTATGAAATTAACCCTTACCAATTTGGTAACATACGAAACATACACCCCATGTAATAGGTACCATACAATGAATATGTAAATACACA
Organism: Viscum album; assembly: GCA_963277665.1. NCBI lineage: Eukaryota > Viridiplantae > Streptophyta > Magnoliopsida > Santalales > Viscaceae > Viscum > Viscum album. The sequence goes on from OY728166.1 coordinate 1,044,863,297, forward strand.
TAAATTAAAGTGTATTACACAAATAATACAATTATGGTTAGTACACACACCACACAAAAGGTAATAGTGGAAATATGGCACGAATATCACGGGAATAAGGAGTGAGATGAAAACCACTTACCTTGTACTTTTCCTTGGTTGAGGGTAGGTTAACCTCTTGTATAATAGTTAATTAATTGTTATTAAATTATAAAATAATCATATATATAAATATTATATCATATATGATCTTTTAATATTGTTTTGTTAATAATATTTTAGTATTATCGTCGTTTCGGGTGTTAACTGACTCTTTTTCCTTTATATGCTTTGTTACGTAAGCCGTGTTTGTTATGGATAGGTTGTATCCTATTCATAACAAAAATGATATAAAGTCCTTAAACATTACTTTTAATCATAAAATTAGAATTATTCTTGAATCGATATGATGGAGAAATGAATCTTATCACGTTTGTGTAGAAGGTAATCCGTACGTACGCAAGAACGCTACTTCCATTTCATTTTTTATTTTAAAAGAAATAAAAACCAAATGATATATAGGTATATTATTATTAAAGTATAATATAATATCTTATATATGTTACTTAAGTTCATTTACCCCATACTATATACATTCCATGTATAGTATGAATGAGTCATATCATTTTGAGGGGGCGGTAGTCCGCACTTCCTCAAATGAAATTATCGTATATATATACAACATGATATGAATAATGGTATGATATAAAATGGAATTACCAAAGATTATATATAAAATAAATATAAAAAATATAATATTTAATTATAGTTCCATCATAATGGCCACCATGGGATGTGGTAGGAGATAATTGAACAATCATCGTTTCGTGAGACGTTTGGTTACCATCCACTAAAACATTATGTTCTTAACCCATTAAATAGAGGTGTGTGTAAGTGTAGTCCGAATAATTCTCATAAAAATATCATATTATATTTTGGATACTGTTTTTGTTACAAAATAAAAGAATAATAAGAGTTTAGGGGTTGGAGAAGTAAAATAAAAGAAAAGAAGCTAAGAGAAAGCGTTACCTTTAATTTGGGTAACTCCATTTGGTTTGAACCAAAATAGACTCTAAAAGTGTCTCCTGCCTAAGGTAAGGCTTCTAGGAGGATGATAGGGATGTAGGGAGCTTAATTGGGTATATTTTGGACGATCCAAAAGGCTTGAGAGGTGTGAGGAAATGGTTATAAGTGGTGTCTTTTTATAAGGGGGAGGAGGGGCTCTTTAGGAAAAACTTAAAGAAATAATTTATAATAAAAACATACTCAATTTATAATGTCTCCAAAGTGTATTATTAAAATTTTAAGGTGGATATAGGTTGAGAACAACTTAACCAATAGGTATTATACAGGTTTGGGACTTTTTATTAACCTTATGTTTTTGTTTTAACTCTTAGTTAATTTGTTTGACATTTACCATGTCTCTTTGTATTTTTATATTATATGGATAATAAACATGCTATAAACTTCCCATAAACCACAAAGTGGTCCATTAATGATACAAAAATAATTATATAAGTCTTTTGGCTTAAAACAATATTTTTAGTAATAGAACATCAATTAATAATATAATATTTCTTTTAAAAACTCTTTTATGTCAATTTTGGTACTATTAGGTATTTTGTTTTTGATAAATTCATAACATGATTATTACATCGAAAAAAATTCATATAAACAGTCATAATATGTCATATTAACCTATAAAATTATTTTAATTTTTAATAAGTCTCAAATTACATTTATTTGGGTATTTATAATATCTATTATCTTAATCCTTCTTTAATACAGTAATTACTACTTCATTAATTAAATTATTTAACGTCTAAAAATTATAAATAAACTACCATTATGTAGGAAATATTTTTATCTCTCTAATGAATATTTATAGTAAAAAATATTACTTATATAACACCATATAAAAATTAATTACTAATAGGTTTTTGTTTTTGTCAATTTTGCCTTTACATTAAATTAATTAATCTAAAATGTCATTGTCAATCCTAAGTAGATCCATGGGGTCCCAAAATAGACCCAAAGATTCCAATGGTCGGCCATTACTCATCCAATAAGGTTAGGACGTGTGTTAAGGTAATTTTGAATTATTACAATATTAATTTTACCTTGAAATACTTTATTTACCTTTAACCGCTATAAATAAATGTAAAAAGATAATATTCACCAAAAAATATTTTTATCCTATTCAAAAAAGTTTTACTCCTTGATATTAACCATGCCTCTTTAATTTTCTAAATTCAACTCACAGAAGCAGTAAAATTAAGTTTTATGGGAATTTTCAAATTCTCCTAAGAGGTGGGTAAAAGACGGTGAAAAGTTCAATAAAATTTTTATATATCAAAAATTATTATAAACTGACTCCAATGAATTACAATGAACTTATATAATTATTGTGTGTCTATTTTGACATAAATTAATTTAAATAATATAAATAATTATTTAAATAAAAAATCGGTTTTAACCAATAACTTAGTTTTTTTCACCATTCATCAAAAATTGATGTTTCTCAGAAAAATACCAAACATTCGGCCTAAGATATATTTGATATTATGAATTAAAAAATGATGTCTATGTTACCAAAATCAAAACATATAAGTTTCATTAATTAATTTAAATTAATTCCCTTTGTCAAAACAAATAGCGTGTTTTAAGAAATAATAACTATCACAAGATTGACACTTACTAATGTCCAGTTTAAATGTGAAATTATGTCTAATGACCCGTATTGGATTAAATGGTAAAAACATAATCTAATTATAATTTAAAATCACTAAAATGAATAATTTATCACAATTAATTATTTCGATTAAAAATTTTGTTTTTAATTAAAATTTCGTAATTTTCACTATTCATTAAAATATGAAAGTTATGAAAAAATTACCAAAAATTCACCCTAAGCTAATTTCGATATTCCAAATCCAAAAATGAAATTCATTTGGATAGATAAAAAGTATATAATTTCAAAAATTGGGTATTACTATTTTTAACGGCTAGTATGATTGGTTGTGGTGTGTTAGAACTCGATGTTGTGTATAACACATGCTACTGTATTATTTGAAGAGAAGCGTACTGTGAAAGTTTGGGGTGCTACATTCTCCCCTCCTTCAATAAATTTCATCCTCACAATTTATGCTCGGTATTGGAAACTTGGGGTTGACATTTCAAAATATCATAGTTGAAATCCCACATCCAAAAATGGATTAATGAGACCTCTATTTAAAATAAAGAGTGGTAAGTATGAAGGTTACTGAAAATAACACATACAAGGGTTTTATGTAGGGAAAAATGGATATGTAAGAGAAATATAACCATCAATATCTGATGGAGAGTGGTAGAGAACATGGCGATGAAACGTCCAACAATCACAAAGCCATAAATTTTTGATGATCTATGGTACCATCTAGGACAACGTTTTTGTTCTAAGTTCCTTTTCTTAATGTTGAGGAATTTATTTATAAGACTGGATAAGATCATAAGGAGATATAATTAATTTATAATTAGAGTTTTATCCATTAATAAATTTTTACCACAAACTCACTTTCACTAAAAAAACGTAATACAACTCAAAAATACTCAATTTATTCTAATCGTATAGGGTTCCAAATATAATGAATTTATAATTCACATATCAGACCCTTTGAAAAAATAAACTACATTATACAATCTAGGGACTTCACGTAGTCCAGTGGTAGGAAATAAATCCCAATTGCACTATGGTTGTGGCTTCGATTCCTGCAGCTTTGTCCGATGCGATGGGTTGTCACATGGTCTGCGTGTTGTCCTTTTATAAAAATCCAAAAATAACCTTTCAGAATTAATCCATTCCAACCATTAGACTTATCCAAAATACTACTATCCAAACTCACAGTCCAAAATTTATAAGCAAGTTAGACATAATGATGATCATTTTTTCCATGTAATAACATGTGAACACCTTCATCATGTATTATTTTAAAACATGGTAACATCATGAATTACCATAAAACCTTATTGATTACATTTATGCTACCTTATTCATTATAGAATACTGGATATACTCCTTCTAAAAAAAACATTTTAAACTCCAATGATGAAAAATCATTATTTAGTTTCAAGGTAGTCAAGAATATCCAATATAATTATTCAAATCAACTATCTCTTATTTCAATATCACTACCTCATTATCAGGACCATTTTAAGGATTATCTTTCCTTCAACCTTGTATATTCCAAAAAGTGTAGCTTACTATTATGTCACTTTTTTTGGAACCATTTAATCTCAAATCATTAATAAAATAGTACTGCAGTACAATCCTTATTTATCTCCATAATTCATATAACCTGTATATTATTGATAAAACACACAAATGAAATAATCCTATAATAAAAACATAAGAACACGAGTCATTATTCTGAATCTAAGGTAGTATCATAACTTGATTTTTACCCAATAGAATCATTTGGGGCATACTCTGATGATTTGGACATTGGTTCGCGTAGTGTACCAACTTCTTACAGATGAAGCATTGTACATTCGAAACCTTTTTTGTACCCTTTCAGTCGCGTACTTGGTGTCCTTTTTCTCCACACTTATAACTAACTCCTATTAAATTCAGGAAAATTCCCAGGTGTTTCTTCCCACAGTTATCACATGTGCGAAAATTCTTATTTTCCCTATTCCCATTATCCATCTTTCTCTCTTCCATCCTTTTCTTCTCTTGTTTCCAATCAAAGCCATAGGACTCAACAAATTCTTTACTTATCTTATTAACACATGATACTATTTCTTTATATGTTGAGAATACATGAGAGACTATTTCCCTTATTAATGTTTGCTTAATAGTGTGAAAGATATGATCCTTCTTACTCTTTGGATCATACGTATTGCTCGAGTTCTCATTCCTTATATTGGGTGCCATTTCTAAACAATGGCATACACTAGGCCAGTTTATGAATCGAAATTTGTAATTCCAAACATGTAAAATACCTAACGTAAATTGAACAGTTTATGTATACAATCTATAATCAAAAATTTTTTCCTCTAGGAGATATATACTCATAATCCCTTCATATTTATTTCTAAATAATACTAGAATTATCCTAATCAAATCCTCTAGGAGTTTCGTAACCAAGAGTGTAGCAAGGCCCGTTGTCGTACCCCAGTTTCGGTTCAAGTATAGCTCAATGTGGTGTTTTTGTGTTTTACCCCTAGGTACATCTGTGCTAGATCCACCTCAACCTACTCATATCTAGACAGAGATGTATTTTTATGGAAACTCACAAAATCATTACATTACCAAAATTCTAGGATATTCTTCTATACTAATCCTCAAAGTCTATCTTAGGCTAATGTGCTTTAATCAGAGTTTATCTAAATCTAGTTTCAAAGGTTATTGCTAAACATTCTATAATACCAACTGTAGCTCCCCGACCCCAGTTACCCAGATTCGGTGAATTATTTTAAAACATTGGCATGATCACAAGGAATAAAGTCCCTAAGGATGGATCGGTTTAGCAGTCTTGGAAAATAGATTAAATACATGAATGTTACATTACACATCATAACATACAAAACACAATATATAATCATTCATGAACACCATTATTCAAATGGATTAACCCTACATATCAATCATAATAAACTTCTTGGAATCCTGGGAAAAATAAAACATAGAAAGGGGTGAGATCAGATGCTCAGTAAGGATAACAATACAGCAGAAAATTTCATAAATAATCATAAACATTTAAGGCAGAGTATAACTAAAAGAAAATCCTTTTAAACTTGAACTTCAGCATAATATGGAAAAAAATAAAATTATGTAATTCCATTTACTTATTCACATGGATATTATACTAGTTGAATAATCACATGTAATATCACTAACCACTTTCATAATGATGGAATGCATAATGCCAGACTATCATAACTACGTATCCAAGGCCTCTTTCCAATGCTACAAAGAAGATTTTGTCAAAGCCTCATGTCAGGACACTAGTTTGTATCATGTGACCTACTGATTCATCGAGGAGCTATAGTGGGCTCCACCCATCACTTACTAAGTCCATTTCATTCCTCATATGAAAAGGTCTAACCATAATATAAACATTCGTATTAAAATAGCATACAAAATGTCAATACTTTACCCATAAACCATGAATGGTATAAAAATGACACATCCACATTCAAACATATCACAAAACCTTCAACACAATATGGAAGATTTGTATCATGATAAATCTACTTCAAAACAAGACTAAAATCCATTAAAGGATTTTGACATAGATGAAAATGATTTGTAAAACTCTTTGAGAGAAATACCACTTTTTCATGAAAACATATAAAAGTCACACAATTTAGAAAATAATTCATTTAAAGACATTTTTGAATGAAATTATCCCATACCACTTTGAAACTTTTTAAAGGAATTAACATTTTAAAAACATTAATGTCCATTTAAATAAATCCTTAAAAACCATTTTGAATACATGGACATTAATGAGAAAGATTTATAAGAATAAATATTTAAAACATTTGAAAGGATTTTTTAGTAAAAAAAAGTACCTTAAAATAATCCATTTGAAAACGCATTCATAAAACATGGACATGGATAATAAATATGTCCCAGTAGATACTTACGTAAAAACAACCTCATATAATAAAGAGATTGTGAAATTAACCCTTAACAATTTTGTAACTTACGAAACATGAACCCCATGAAAAAGGTATCATATAATGAATATGTAAATACACATAAATTAAATTTTATTACACAAAAAATATAGTTATGTCAAGTACGCACACCACACAAAAGTTAATAGTGGCAATATGGCATGAATCTCACGGGAATAAGGAGTTAGATGAAAACCCCTTACCTTGTACATTTCCTTGGTTGAGGGTAGGTTAACCTCTTGTATAATAGATACATCATTGTTATTAAATTATACAAGAATAATATATATAAATATGATATCATATATGATCTTTTAATATTGTTTTGTTAATAATATTTTAGTATTATCATCGTTTCGGGTGTTAACTGGTTCTTTTTCCATTGTATGCTTTGTTATGTAAGCCGTGTTTGTTATGGATAGGTTGTATATTATTCATATCCAGAATTATATCAAGTCCATAAACATTACTTTTAATCATCAAATGAGAATTAGTCTTGAATGGATATGATGGAGAAATGAATCTCATCGCATTCGTGGAGACGGTAATCCGTACGTACGCACGAATGTTATTTCCATTTCATTTTTCATTATAAAAGGAATAAAAACCAAATGATACATAGGTAAATTATTATTACAGTATAATATAATATCTTATATATGTTACCTAAGTTCATTAACACCATCCATTATATGTTCCATGAATGGTATGAATGATTCATATCACTTTGAGGGGGCGGTAGTCCGCCGTTCCTCAAATGAAATTATCATATATATATACAACATGGAAAAAATAATGGGATGATATAAAATGGAATTATAGAAGATTATATATAAATTAAATATCATTAATATCATATTTAATTATAGTTCCATCATAATGGTCACCATGAGAGGTGGTAGGAGATAATTGAACAATCATCGTTTTGTGAGGCGTTTGGTTGCCATCCACAGAAACATTATGTTCTTCACCCATTAGATGGAGGTGTGTGTAAGTGTAGTTAGAATAATTCTCATAACAATATCCTAGTATATTTTTTATACTGTTTCTGTTACAAAAAAAATGAAAATGAATAGTTTAGGGGTTAGAGAAGTAAAATGACATAAAAGAAGCTAAGAAAACGCGTTCCCTTTATTTTGGGTAACTCCCTTTGGTTTGAGCCTGAATGGACTCTGGAAGTGACTTACGCATAAGTTAAGGCTTCTAGGAGGAGTATAGGGATTTATGGAGCTCAATTGGGTAGAGTTTGTACAAGCCTAAAGGCTTTAGAGGTGTGAGGAATTGGTTACAAGTGGTGTCCTTTTATAAGGCGGAGGGGGGCTCTTTAGGAAAAACATAATGTATTAATTTATAATAATATAATATTCGGTTTATAATGGCTCAAAAGTGGATTATTCAATGTATAATATGGGATAGTTTGAAAACAACTTAACCAATAGGTTTTTTATAGGTTTGAGACACTTTATTGACCTTATCTTTTAGTTTTAACTCTTAGTTAATTTGATTGACATTTACCATGTCTCTTTGTATCTTTATATTATATGGTTAATAAACATAATATAAAATTACACTAAACCCCAAAGTGGTCCATTAATTACACACCTATCATGATATAAGTCCTTTGGCCGATCCTTATATTTTTAAGGATAGAATATCAATTAATAATAAATTATTCGTTTTAAAAACTCTTTAATGTAAATTTTGGCACCATTGGGTATTTTGTTTTTGATAAATTCATAACAGCATTATTAATTCAAATAAAATTCATATAACCAATCCTAATATGTCAGAATAATCTGTAAAATTATTTTAATTCATAACAAGTCTCAAATTACATTTGTTTGGGTATTTATAATATCAATTATCTTAATCTTTCATTAATACGATAATTACTGCATCATCATTGTGTCATAAATGAATTAAATTATATAATGTCTAAAAATTATAAATAAACTATCATTATGTATTAAATATCTTTATCTTTCTAATTAATATTTATAGTAAAACATATTACTTATATAACACCGTATAATAATTAATTAATAAAATGTTTTTGTTTATGTCAATTTTCCCTTTACATTAAATCAATTAATCTAAAATGTTATTATCATTCATAAGTGGATCCATGGGGTCCCAAAATCTACCAAAATATGACAATGGATAGCCATTACTCATCCAATAAGGTTAGAAAATGTGTTAAGTTAATTTTGAAATATTACAATATTCTTTTTACCTTGAATTACCCTATTTACATTTAACCGCCATAAATAAAAGTAAAAAAGTTACTATTCGCCAAAAATTATTTTTATCTTATTGAACCACATTTTACACATTGATATTAACCATGTCTCTCATATTTTTTATATTAAATTCATAGAAGCTGTAAAATTATGTTTTATGGGAATTTTCCAATTCACCTATCAGGTGGGTAAAAGACCAGGCGGGTAAAAAATGGTGAAAAGTTCAATAAAATTATTATATATCTGAAATTATTATAAACTGACACCAATGAATTAAAATGAACATATATAAGTATTATGTATCTATTTTTACATAAATTAATTTAAACAAAATAAATAATTATTTAAATAAAAAATTCAGTTTTAACCAATAACTCAGTGTTTTTAACTATTCATAAAAAATTGATGTTTCTCAGAAAAATACCAAAAATTCGGCCTAAGATATATTAGATAATATGAATTACTAAATGATGTCTATTTTACCTAATTAAAAAAAATATAATTTGAATTAATGAATTTAAATTAATTCCCATTGTTAAAACAAATAGCGTGTTTTTAAGAAATAATTACTATAAAAAGATTGACACTTGCTTATGTCCAGTTTAAATGTGAAATTATGTCCAATGAATAGAATTGGATTAAATGGTAAAAATATAATATAATTATACTTTAAAATCACTCAAATGAATAATTTATCACAATTAATTATTTCGATTAAAAATTTGTTTTTAATTAAAATTTAGTAATTTTTACTATTTATCAAAATATGAATGTTATCAGAAACGTACCAAAAATTCCCCCTAAGCTAATTTCGATATTATGAATCCAAAAATGAATTTCATTTTGAAATATAAAAGGTATAAAATTTTAAAAATTGTGTATTAATATTCTTAACGGCTAGTATGATTGGTTGTGGTGTGTTAGAACTCAAAGTTGCGTATAACACATTCTATTGTATTATTCAAAGAGAAGCATACTGTGAAAAATTGGGGTGTTACAAAAATTATCATACATAAATATTTCATCATTTTTATTGATATTCATTTCATTACATAAACACATGCCTAAGGAACATGATATTTTAGTGTCATTAGAATCATGGACACAAAAACAACTAGTCCATTGGTAAACTACATCTTCCCCCAATAAGATATTCATAATTAGTACCCTCTTTATACATATCATATGTAATACATTTCTTAATAACCTAAAGACTGTAAAAATAATAAATGGTTTTCCTGGTTACTTCATTAGGGTAAACAAGGGAGATATGTAAGCATAACATAAACATGTTAGTATTAGAAGATGATAATAAAATTTGAAAATGATACAATGCATATAAAAGATCATAATCTTGAGTCATGGAAGAAATATTGGTAGTACATAAGACATGAATCATAAGGGAATCAGAGAACTATATCTATAAGAGCACAACATTATCATAAGACCTAGATTTGTTTCATACACATAAACATAGAAAGTATTTTCCATATTAGCTAAAGATCACTTCCTAGTATATCATAATGGAATGGGTTCACTACCTACACTATCATTATTTTTTTATGTTCACTCCCAAGAACATCATAGTGGAAAAATTCCATTACTAATCTAGGGAAAACCACTATTACAGTGTTTTCTATCTCATGAGATATAAATATTTAACCAATGAATTGGAAAGAGATATAGGTCCTACTCTTCTCATAATGAAAACCATATTTATGTGTTCTATATGACCACAAAAAATCATTATATAATAAACCAAGAAATTAAATGGGTTTCAAAAACATTTCATTATATCATAACCTATAAAAAATAGAAAGTTTTTATAATAATTTCATCATTTATTTATAGTATAATCTTTGAAAAAACAAGAGTTTCACAAAAGAATTTTATCGTGGTATAACCCATAGAAGACAAATGTGTTTTAAAAAAATCATTCCTTAATAATGATAAACCATTCAAAGACAGAATAAGAATGGTATCCTTAGAGTATATCCCCTCTAAAGAATAAGTAAAATCAAAAGATGTCTTCTTAGTTGGAAAATTATTTTTTTGATCATTTAAAACATTTTTTGAGGGAAATATTATTTCCTATTTGAAAAAAATATATTTACGAAAATAACACTTTGTAAATTTATTTATTTGAAAATATAATTTTAAACATATTCATTAATCTTCTAAGAAAAAAATTATCATGGTTCTAGGAAGTTTCATCCATTCCATACATGTTAAAACAAATATTTCCTTCTCATTTTTTATAAAATCCATATGATAATTATTTGGAAATAGACATGAAGATTCCTTTCAATAAAATGTAAAACTTCAAACAAGGGTAAATTTTTTAAAAAAAACCTTGAATAGTTATAAAACATTTTTTTAAACATTTTTAGAAACAAGGTTTTGGGAGAAAACGGATTTCCAACAAAAGGGTAAAATAAAGTCATTTCTTCATAAAACAAATATCAATTATTTTAAATACCAAAGAGTGGAAAATGGTTCTTTTAATATAAATAATAACCATTAAAGAAGAAAATTTATGAGTTTCATGATATATATATCATAATATTTTATCATCAGAAATATTATCATAAATAATCCTGATAAATGATGGGATTAGAACATTAAATCATTACCAATTATGTAAGATTTTAACAAAAGACCCATGTAGAAATAATTTTAAATGAAGACTAAAATATCCTGAGTATAAATAAATTGATTATATTACATGTCAAAGTGGTAGTATATACTCCTCGACAAAGAATATTTTTGCATAACATATCATGCGACTCAAAGAATAAATATTGAGAAACAAATACCCTACCTTAAGTCATGGATTCCACCATACACATTCAAAACAATTGTATAATAAATATAATTTTATTATAAATATTTATGTATATAATACCATATATTATATTATTATGAAATTTTATTACTCATTTATTAACAATTCCATATTAATGTTATGTTTTGGGTAATAACTGATTTGTATTCATATATGATTCAATTTATTAATTTTTTTTCTATTAATTTGACCATAGTTTTATAAAAATAATCATTTTATCCATGATATAAATATAATATATATTCAGTATATATGCATTTAAATAAATCAATAAAATGTAGATATAGAAAATGAAATACACCAATCATGGAGATAATAGTTCGTATGTACTCATGGACACTAATTCAATTTTAAAAATTTATTGAAAGAAAGAAATATAAATTAATTATTATCTCTAAATAATAATTTTAATTCCATAAATATCATATATTTTGATTAAAATTATCTTATTACCTTCCATGTAGAGCATGAAAAAATAACATCGCTTCGCGAGGCGGTAGTCCTCCGTGCACACGAGCGACATTATCATATTTCCAAAAAAGAAAAATGATGATGTTATATATGATAGATTAGTTAGAGAATCATAAAAATTTAATAAATATCTTATATAAAAAATAAATCCGCCATTATTTCCATACTTAGGAGGTGGTAATGGAAAAACAAATGACATTAGTTCACGATGTGGTAATCTGTCATATACACGAATGGTGATTTCCTAACTCATTTGATGGAAGTATAAGAAGTTTTTAGTCAATAAATATAACAGAAAAACATATATGTATATGTAATATAATTTATTTATTATATTAGAATTTTTAATAATAATTTAATGAGTCTTGTGAATAAATAAAACAAAAATAATAATTTTTTAATGTTACAAATTCATAGGGTATCCAACATATCGTTGCACCAAAAGCCTTCAAAAATTTGAATTCTATTGAATATTTTTCTTTTAGGATAATAGGAGGGTATTTGAGAATTGATATTTGTAGGTATTGGATGAACTAAAATGGTTTTAGTGTAAATAATAGTGGATAATAGATGTCCTTTCAAAAGCGAGGTGTGTGGCACACACATAAATTTTTGAGCAAAAGAGTTCTACACTTGTTTTTTTTCAGGTCACAAGGATTAAATAACAGATTATTTTTTATAATAGAATAGATAAGGTATAAATATTTCCATAACATTGGTTCTGGAAATGTTTTGTGTTATTTTTATCCCTTATCATTAAAGTTTACCCCCAGCTAAACCCATTTTTACATTAACCGTGGTAAATAATTTTTACTACTCTTAAAACCCATTTTAGTAAAATATTATTTTGGAATTATTTGATAATATATTATTCTGATTAAAAATATGGAATCCATTTTTCCTAATTCCATTCACTAAGTTGGAAAATATTAATTTAAAATCAATCCCACATACATGATGATAAATCATGTTTTTAAAAAGAAAATGTTCAAAAGTTTAAGTAGAATATATATGAAAATTAAATTTTAATTTGTTTCCAATGACCTAAATTTGATTAATGTATATATAATTGAATTAATTTTACTTTAAATCCAAATTAAAATATTATTTAACCTTTTAAATAAATTATATAACAATTTATTTTACAATTAAAATTCAGCACTTTTCACTATTCATCAAAAAAAGAAACATTCATGAAAAATACCAACAATTAATATATCTTGGTTTTGTTAAAACTCGGTGTCATTTGTAACCCAGGCTAACCCAGGGTTATGTGTAGCGCATGGTTAACTTGGGGTCATTTGTAATTAAATATTAACATGATGTTGTGTGAAAAAAAATACATGAAAGAAATTTATTTTTTTCAAAATAAAAATAATTCATTAAAACTCAAGGGGTTACATTGTAACCCCTAATAATGAATTTCTCATTTGAATTATTTAAATCTAATAAAAACAAATGATATAAAATAAACCTCATTACATCCCCATGTTTCCACATAACTTCCAAAAAATAGTGGTTTTACCACAAAACATTGACTAGGTGAGTGGTATTGTTTTATGTAATATTCTATGTACCATCCATAATCACTACTAGTTCAACTTAATAAGAGAGATATTGATCCAGTGGTATGTCCTATATGTTCAATACATGTAAAGGATAAGGTATGAACATCCTCATGAGAGATAAATGGAAAAAAACCATAACTTGAGAGATGTTTAAGGGAAGATACATCCAATAGGATAACATCCTGATACAATTAATAATTTCCAAAGGGCCAATATACATAGGCATCAGTTTAACATTATTCCATAGTCTCAAAAAATTATTCTAGAGAAAAATTCTAATAAATTTTCTATAAGCATCATAAAATTCTATATTATGTCGGTGATTATCAGCATAACCTTTCTTCCAACTCTAAACTACCTTTCCATGTGGTTGAATATCTTTAACCTTCTCTATCATTTCGTTAGATAACATAAGTCCTAATTTCTTTCATTCTCTAACATTAATCCATCATGTTGGAGCTCTAAATTTCATTCCATAGAGGTCTTCATAAGGATCCATTTAAATACTTGATTTAAATATATTTTTCTAATAAAACAAAATTAGAATAATTTGTTTATCCCAACCACCTTTGAAATCCAAAGAACATGATCTCAACATATCCTCTAGGGTTTTAATTTTTCGGTTAGACTATCCATTTGTATAATGAAGATACACAATTCTGAAACTCAACTTCATATCAAGATAATTCTGAATAATTTTCCAAAACATTTAGGTAAACATTAGTTCTTGGTCAGAATCAATGGAATGTTATAATACATGAAACCTTACCACATAATTTATATCCTCGAAAGGTGATCCAAATATTAGTCATATCTAATAGCGATGAAGTGTGGTCACATATTATAGAAATCAACAACTACACATATAACATTGTTCCATTTAGAAATTTTGGGGAGTTCAAAATAATCCTTGGTGGTGTTTTCCCATTTCCATTCTATTAAGGGTATTGGATTTAACACTCCCTCAAAATTTTATCATATAACCTTAAATTTTTGACATAACAAGCATCGACATACAAACTATGTGATATCAATCATCAATCCATCCCCCAAGAAATACATTCTCACATATATGCACATTATTGTACTTCCCAGGTGAATATAGAATGGATAACTATGAGATTCCTATGAAAACTCTTTCAAATACGGTATTTATGGAATACATATTCCTAAAACATAAGATCCAATCATTCTCAGGTTTAAACTCATGAGAATGTATAACTTTTTGGGGGCTCTAAATATTCCTTATGAGTCTCTTTAGTCATCACATGGATAGATTTTTGAACATGTAATTGAGAAAGATATGATTTTTCCATTTCCTTTAGGATTTCAAAATCCATCCTTTAAAAATCCATAAATATTAAATCTTTTTATTCTTAGTCTTGGATAATCTAGTATGATCCTTTTGACTCAAAGTATCAGACACCTTATTCACATTCCCAGGGTTGTAATGTATTGAGAAGCCATAATATTTAATAATATATAACCATATATTTGATGCATATTCTGCTCCTTATATGTGAATATTTTGGTTAAAGTTTTATAATCCGTATATATCTATCACTTTTCACCAAGAATAAAATTCCTCCGTATAATTAATGAAAAATTTACCAAATCTTACTCTAATGTGTGAGTTGCGTAATTTTTCTTAGGAATTTACATTTTTCATGTGCCATAATCTATATCCATGTCATTATATATATGAATAAATCTGAATACCTTCTTTGATGCATCATTATTGATTAAAAACCCATTTATACTATAGG
Source organism: Viscum album (assembly GCA_963277665.1). Lineage (NCBI taxonomy): Eukaryota > Viridiplantae > Streptophyta > Magnoliopsida > Santalales > Viscaceae > Viscum > Viscum album. The sequence goes on from OY728166.1 coordinate 1,044,878,868, forward strand.
GTAATGTAAGCATAGGTGTACTGACGATTCTTCTCTTTATTTCCATGATGATTTCCTCTCATTCATCTATCCAGAGGAATATGGATCCATTCAAAGATATATTGGTTTGAGGATTTGATAATCATGAAGAAATATCCAAAAATAACTAATTATATCTAGAAAAACCAATAAAACATCATATTTTGGTCATTGTAGTTGGTCTAGTCCAATATTCAATATCATTCTCCTCTGATAGATCTAATGATACACCCTCTTTTTAGATTATATGACCTAAAAATGAAACCTTTTTTATCCAAAATTCATACTTAGTAAATTTCTCATATATTATCTCCTTAATTAGGGTCATTAGTATAATTATAAATAAATTTTCATGGTATTCCATACTCTATTAATAGATAAAAATATATTCTATCATGACTACCAAAAATTGATCATGGTAATCTTTAAAAACTATATTCATTAAATCCATGATGATAAGGGGGGATTAATAAGAATAAATGGAATCACTATATATTCATAGAGTCCATACATAGTACGGAATATAATCTTGCATATATAATCCTTCTTAATCCTCAATTGATGATATTCAGAATGAAGGTCCACCTTGAAAAGGTATTGATCTTCACACAATTGATCCAAAAAGTGACAAATAAAGGGTATAGGATAATTCTTATTGACTGTGATCTTATTCATCTCAAGATATAAAATAAAAGGTTGTATTGATCCGTATTTCCATAAAAAGAACTTGTTCACCCATAGGTGACACACTTGGACAAATGAATCCATTATCATTGTTTTCCTACATTTTCTTCCTCATTTCCTGCAACTCAATCAGGTTCATTCTATAAGAGTCATCGAAATTGGTGTAATTCCTAGTATGTGTTCTATTCAGAACTAAACTTTAATTTTTGGTGTAAGTATAAGAAAATATTTTGGAAAAACATCAAAAAATTATCGCACAATAGGAATACCATCAATGTTGAGTTTCTCCCAACGATCTAAGATAAACACCCCTTTTAAATTGAATTAAAACCTATACAATGGATTTGATCTTAGGATTTCCTTCTTATCATTACATTAATACAATATCATAGTTTGGTTTAGAATATAAAACATGACTTCCCTTCCTCGGTAGTTGATGTGGTGTTTATGTAGAGAAATATAATTCATGCCAAAGATAACATCAAATTCAAATAAATGAATAATGAATATATTCGAAAGAGGCACGTTCTTGCCAATGTAAACCAAAGAAGAATAATATTCATGATATGCGATCATATTAACATTAGGGTTTTCCAATTATAATTCTATATCTAATATTTTCTCTGGATTCTTTATAACCTTATAAAATTATTGAGATATTAGAGATTGGGTAGATCTATAGAGCAGTAACACATCAGTAGTTCTATAGTGGACGATTATTGTACATTTCACCAGATTTTTATATCACCCCTATTCAGAAATAGTGATCACATGATATTTCACTTTTTCTGTTATCTTCAAATGTTTTTAATGTTGTCCATTTTCATTAATATTCTGATTTTTTCATTTGTTAGCGTAGTTCACATAATCTATACATTTAAAACATTGAACTGCACTTGGAGTATTCTATGAAACATTATCTCTATTTTCATTGTTATCTATATTATTCCCATTAAATCAAAAATCAGTTTCCTAATGTCCTTACCTTCTAAACTAAAAACATTATTAGTCCCCATAATATAATTTCCAACAACCTTTATCCCAAACATTGACAATAAAATAAATATCATCTTCATCTTCCAAAGATTCATATATTTTTATTTGAATTTAATTTTAATATTCTTATAAAAACTACGTGAATGATATATATCTCCAACCTTCACTTACACCCTGATATAATATCAAACTATATATTCATAGGTACTAAAGTATCTTATGGATAACTCCATTTGGATACTTTGTTTTAATCCATTGAAGAAACTATAAACCTTACTATTAGGTTACATGAGAATACTAGATGTGTACTTAAAATGTTGTGTAAAATTTTCCTCATAGGTACCAATGAATTCATTATCATTTTTATTAATCTCAAAAAACTATTTATCCATATTTATAAGAAGAATATGAGGAATTTAATTACTGAAAAACATGTTCATGAACACAACCCAATTCATAGAGTCAATTTCATCAGGTTACCTTGAGTTAATAATATGATTCCATCATGGATGCACTTCACCTTCTAAATAGTAGACAACAATAATAAATGTTTCATGTTTTGAACACAGGATAATGTAAAATTACATTTTAGTGGTGCTGATACATTATTCAGAAATCAAGTGCATTAGAATACCCACTAAAATAAGGTATATGTTTCTTTATAAAGGACTCAATAAATTTTTTTTATCCTTTGTTTATTTGGATGTCTAACATGATTCATCTCTTGAGAAATTTGTTTGATTATAGTGACAATATATTTCATTATAGAACCCATAACATTTGGAAGCTCAAAAAGTAAATTATTTTATTGTCATACACACTTAACAATAACATGGCTCTTAAAGTTCTATCCATTGACTAAAACCGTAATGTATAGTGTAAGAAAATAAAATAATAGTGGGGAACCATATAATCATGAAAAATCACTTATATGATGTCTAAATCATGAAACCACCCACTATTAAAAAAATGTCTTTTAACAGCATTGTTATTTATTAGCACTAGAAGAAAATGTTTATGAATGGAATATTCATGAGCACTAAAGAAAGTGCTGATAAATTTAACTTTTTATTCATTCATTCATTTTAGTGCTGATAAATAAAACCTTTATCAACGATTTAATTTTATTATTGATAAAGGGTATCCTTTATTAATGATTTATTTTTTATCACAGATAAAGGGAATCCTTTATCAAAACATTTTTTTTAGTGCTGATAAAGAGTATGATTTATCATCGCTGTATGATTAGTGATGATAATTATTTCTTTCATCAATGAATTTTTAGTACTGATAAATTTGAATGATTAAATAAAATAAAAATATATTTATATTTATACTTAAAAAATTAAATTTTTTTAATTAAATAATTTTTTATAAAATTAAATTCATGGATTATACATTATTATATATTAAACATTTTAATAATTAGATAATTATGATAAATAATGTTATTAAATTATATATATATATATATATATTAATGTATATAAATATAATTATATATTAAAAATATTAATACGATTAACATTTTCCAAATCAAGTTTTTTTCATTTTCAAAAGGCTACTTTTAGGGTTAGTGGGAAGCCTTACATTTCAAAAGTTCGCATTTAAAAAGTAAAAATGTTTTGCTAGTCCACAAATTGAAATTTCAGATAACAACTCTCAAGAAAAAGAATACTTACCCTGTGTGAATCTCGAGTCACACACTTTCCTCGAGTTGCACACCTATCGCCTACAACATCATGTCCTTCTGCCTCCCCTATTATCACCACACCGACGAGACCTTCCAGAAACTCCATCTCCATCATCTTCATCTTCACTGATGTCTGAATGTTCCGCATTATCATTGTCACTATCATAGCCACCAAACCAATTCCACTGTCATCATTCTAAACTAAACATCACATTATTCAACCGAATAACTTCGCAGATCATCAAGCCATTATGATACATTGAGACGTTCATGCATTCCTCTTCACCAAACCACATCAACCAACATCGTGACAGCGTCGTGAACATCATTGAAGGCCACACAAGGCAAATAAAAACATCATCGAATGAGATATTTGAAGCACCATTGTAACCAGAGAAATACACCATATGTCATTCCACCCAGGACCTCTTACCACTCCTTAGACAAATATCCAAAATTGCTTTGTATCTGGTGCACCTGATCGACCTCGAAGGAAGAAATGGACCAGGGTGAAAGAGAAAACATGAGTGGTAGTGAAGTTGAATGGACAAGAAAAAACCAACAAGTAACAAGATATATAAACACTAGGATTCAAACCCTAAGGGAAAATAGAAATTGATACCAATAACTAGATGATACTGGATCGAAGAAGGGTGACTAATTTCATACTACTTGAAATATAATTGAATGTATTTTTATTTTTAAGTTTAATATAGATCCAATGTGTGTTATAATGATTTCAAATATACATATAATTACTGCATTTTTATATACAAAATGCACACACACAAAACTTATCCAATTTTTCAATATTGTGGTAGTGTACCTATATTATTAATTTACTCAATTTTAATCAATTTGTAGATATATGCATTCCCTCAAAATTATATATTCAGTAATAATGTTAAAAATATATTTGTAAATAAATATTTATAAATAAATATATTTATACATAATTATATATATAAATGTACATTCACTATATTTATTCAATTATATATTTATGACTGTAAATAAATAAATAATTTTTTAAAATTATTTATATAATTATCAATAAATAATTTTTTATCTTTAAATATTTATTAAATTTATAATAAATTTACTTATATAATGAATATATTTACTATATTTATATTTATATATATTTCTACAATGTGTGTGTATATATATATATATTTATAAAAAAAATATTTTTAAGAAAATATTTTAATAATTATAATTATTTAGTTAGAAAATTATAATCAATATATTTGAACAGGTATATATTTGCTATATTTATATTTATATATATTTATTATGTATTTATAAATATTTACAATATTTTTTTTAATTATAATTATAAATACTTTAACATCATTTTAGTAATTAGCGTTGGTAAAAGAATCATCATTAGTTCTTTTTTCGAGCTGATAAAGATGCGGATTTATCATCTCTAAACAATATGTTGATAAACGACATTTATCAGTGCTATAAGTTTAGCACTGATAAAAGTGTCCCGCTCTATTTTAAAAACTCTCACAATTTGAAAACCCATCACGATATAGAAGCTTTATATAGAATCCACTGACTACCAGCACTCCTCCATAGTGAATCAATTGTTGAATCACACCACTTGACTATGTCTAAACATCTTGTTTGGCATCAGTAGGGGGTCTTGAATTTTCAACGACCTTGTGAGGTAGGCCTTACGATTTTCATAGTGTATTTTTGTTTCCATTTTTGTTTCCTTCTTCTATGATTTGTTTACGATCAGTTATGGATGAGGTTTTTGTGATCTGTTGTTTAGGGAGTGATTTTTCGACCATATTTTATTGACTACCAATGTATGATCTACTATTTGTATCTGATATTAAACCTTGGATTTATTAATTATCATTTTACTACTATATTTTATATCTTCTTACTAAATTACTTTTTCATATATGTATATAAACTTGTAGAAATTTTCATGTATATTATTTTTTGCAGACAACTGATTGAAGGAACATTGGTGGTTCCCTAAAGATTATATATATACTGACACCTTTCATGAGCATCCCAGTGGATATGTAGCTTTAGATGTTGTTTTCCAGTAACCAAGTTAGTGGATTGATATTTGCTCATATACTATTTATATGTATCATACGATCTAGTTCCTCTTAGAATTCACTATGTTATTTAGTTTTCTTATGGATTAGATTCAAAGGGGTCATCCCCAGTTAAGAACAAGAGATTTTATCACATCACGCCTTCTCCTTTTGAATCATTATGGTGCCTTTAGTTCACGTTATGCTTGAATATCAGGTTATTATATATTTGATATTTCTTATAGGATATAAGTGAGTGATTTTTTATAATTTCATGAAATTATGTGTTTATATTACTATTTCATCATTTATTTGCATAGTTGTTTGTCTAATAGGTATGCCTATATCGTGTAATGATGATTTGGGGTCTATTTGTCCATTGACCCCAAGGGTCATGCTATAATTATTTTGACCTCTATTAATAATTGTTTCTATTGGGGGGACCACCTCACATTAATGGGTTTTAAAACTGATGTTTAAACCATCATTTAGTAAATTTTAATTTTTTAGAGGTCAGAAGATGATCATACCTCGTGTTGTTGGGGTACCTCATGCTAGGGTCATTACACTATCCATCTTCTAGTATACACCTTTAATGACTAGTGATAATATCATTTATGATCTACCTTTATATCCATCTATTTTTTCAAATTCTAATATCCTTTATTATGAGATTTGGAATATCTAGACACTCATATATTCTAGTTGAAATGATCCAAATTTATCTTATTAGAATTGTCCATAACTTTCACTATTGATAATGAATATCTTATGTATATTTCTTTTATATTTTATAAAATTAATATTTTATGAACCCAATAGGATGGATATGAACAAAAAATGGATGCACGCAAATCATTTGTCAAATAGATAGGAAGATGGAGCTAAAGAGTTGATCAATTTTTCAGGAGAACAGGTAGAGGACCCTCTTAAATCCAAATTTTGTCTTCAAATTGATGTTATTCTAGGAAAATTAGTTCTAAATAGTTAAAAGAGCATTTTATTTTTCAAAAAAAAGATCAAAGATATAAATTTTGGACAAAACATGAGGAAAAAATGAATATGGACATCATTGGAGATGATAATACTGGTTAGGAATCATTTAATATGAATACCTTTGTAAAATATTATGGAGGTAACAAGGAAGAAATAAAAATAGAAATTGAATATGACCTTCATGATTGTATAAATTTGTTTGAGGAGTTAAATAGATATTCCATGAATCCATTTTATATCAGTAGTACTAAATACTAAACATTGTCATTTGTATTGATGTTATTTAATTTGAATGCTAGAAACAAATAGAGTGACACACATATTACAGAACTACTTGGTCTTATGAAAGATATGATACTAGAATAAAATGGTCTACCATGCTGAACATATAATGCTAAAATAATGCTACATTCAATGGGTATGATATATAATAAATACATTCTTGACCAAATGATTGAATATTGTTTTTAAAAGACCATAAATCACTTGTTAAATTCCCTATGTTTGGCACAGATTGATAAAATAAAAACGAATCAAGTGTTTTAAATTTGTATGGTACTCTATTATCATTACGGGGTTTAAAAGACTATATAGATGTCAGGAAACCACAAGACAATTAACATGGCATGTAGATACAAGATATAAAGTTGGGAACTTACATCTTCCAGCAGATTATCTTCAGTGGAAGAAACATGATTATGAGTTTACTATATTATTATATGGGCAGAGAAACATTCATGTCACTTTATCTTTAGATGGAATAAATCCTTTCAGTGTACAGAGTAGTTATCACATTACATAGCCTATCATATTGAAAAATGAGAACTTTCTTCCATGGTTATTCATGAAGTGAAATTACATTATGTTGTCTCTACTTATATCAAGACCAAAGAAACCCGATAATGATATTGGCGTCTCTTTGGATCCATTTATAGAAGATCTAAAATTGATGTGGGATATAGGGTTTACAATGTATGATACTCATAGATGTAAATAATTTACATTGAGTTTTTGGTTGTATAGAATAATAAATGGCTTCCCCTCTTATGGAAATTTATCAACCTGTAACATTAATGGAATATTGGGGTGTCCAATTTGTGAAAAACATAGAAACTCAGTTTAGTTGAAATATTCCTATGAGACTGTGTTTTTAGAAAATTGAATGTTTTTACCTCAACAAAATAAATACCGATATTAGATGACAACATTCGATGGGAATACAAACGAGGTACAACACTGTCTCTAGCAACAGGTGATAATCTATTCCAAAACATAAAAAAGATTGAACCAGTTTTCCATAAAACATTTTCTAAAAACCTTACAAAATCATGTTTGACGAAGATATTAACTTTCATTGAATTACTATATTGAAATTTATTGTATTCCAGACATTTTCTTGTGGTCATGAATGTAGAAAAAAGTTTTATTTGAAAGTGTTATTGGTATGTTACTAAATGTTCTTGACAAAATTAAAGATGGAATCAAGGATATGTTGGACGTGATTGAAATGGGGATAATGGAAGAGGAGGAACTGGTGAAGGGTCAAAGGTGGAAATTTCTTCCTCTATCAGTATACACTCTATCCAGATAGGAAAAAGTGAAAAATTTCCTTTTCCTTAAAATTTGAAAAATTCCATAGTAGTATTCAGAAAATATCAAGACTCTCGTGTCATTGAATAATTTCATGTTACAAGGACTAATATCATATGACTATAATTTTCTTGATGCAATAATTAATGCATATTGCTTTCCATTGCATTAAAACTCAAAATGTATGGTATACATTAATGAGACTCTACTTTTTTTCATGGCCATATGCATTAAATTTGTACACCTAGTTATGTTTACCATCATGAATAAAGATATTTCAATGTTAATATGTGAATAAGAAATGTTCATCCCACCATCATTCATTGATATAATAGTCCATATTATTGTTTACTTGGTTAGATAGGTTCAATTATGCCGTCATATCGATTACAGATGGATGTACCCCATTGAATGGTAATTGAAGATTTTTAAAGGTTATGACAATAATCCAACTCATCTAGAATTTTTTTATTGTCAAATGATATATTTTTAAACAATATATTGAATTCTATACTTATTATACATCAGATGATGAATGCATCAGTCTCCCAACATCTCACCATAGAAAATATCGTATGGGTGAGGGGATTTCCAAAACAGATGTTGTTATAATTACCTTCACAGATTAAGAGAAATCACATCTTTTACATTACATAATAGTAAAGATTTTTATCCATGCATTGAATAACACAAAGAAATTCATAGAGATTTGAATCCATCAAGCACTAGAAGATGGATATCATATAAACATAATCAAATGTTTAGATGATAGTTCAGAGATCAAATTTATAAGGAGTTATCTGAATATCTTAATTCAATTTCCAAACGACATAAATTGATAGTAATATGACCAAATGATAATGTCATATCATACATGGTGTTTGTAATTAATCATTATACATTCTATACAAAAGAACATGTTGAATTTAGTATTATTTAAAACAGTGGTGTTATGCTTCTGAAAGAAGCGATGCACATATCTGGTTCCAAGGATAGAAATACAATTTATGAAAATATTACATGTTTTGGATATATTGAAAAAATATATGAGTAGTATTATTAAACATTTTAAGTACCTTGATTCTAAAACAAATGGGTTGAAAATATCAATGGAGTGAAAGTTGATGAAATAGGCTTTATGAACTTTAATTTCATTGTTTAGTTTAAAAGGAGGCGTCGTTCATAATGGCATCACAAGCAGTGCAACTATTTTATGCCTCTGATCCAACAAACAAGAATTAGTCAATTGTATTATTGGTGACTAAAACAAATGTTGATCCAGATGAAAATTCAATCAAGGATACGACTTTCATTGGGGCATCACAATTATTTCATATTGATCCCACAATAGGCAATAACTTGTACGTTAGAGGGGACCACAAATGTGGGATTTGGGTTCTTAAAAGAGGAACCAAATCCTTAAAACCATAAAAAATGATTTTAATGAGGATGTAAAAGTGTTTTTTTTTATATATTAGGTTTTTCTTCATAATATTATATGTTCTCTACTAAATTATGATAATCTATATTAAAATTTTGACTAATCATGCAGACAATTTCTTCTTCACATGATGATGTTTCCAATCCCTCCTAATAACAATATATATTGAAGGAAACCATTTGGATAGATGCTATGGATATGTTACGATATACTTTCTCTATTTTGACTAGAAATTATATAATGGCATGTTGATTTATATTTCATTATTCATTGTAGATTTATTTTATTTTAGAATATTTTTTCTGCGTGTCATGCCTTCTCATGAAGAGCAATGACATTATCTCTGATCAATAACAAAGGTAATCATGATGTTTTTATAGTAAAATCATTATCCATTGAATTAATTTAATGGTTCATATTTATGTTTAATTAATTTCTTTTTAGTATTACTCAAATAATTATTATTTTATTATATAGGTGGATTATTTTTTTAAAGTTGGGGGTTCTCTATCAAACATTCATGATCCTTCTCCCATAAAACCTTTTCACCCCTATAGTGGTTCATTTATCACATTATTTCACATAACCTCCACTTCCACTTTTGGAAGAGAAACGACGCTTCCTTTGCTGGTAATCATAATTTTTTCAAAGTAAAATCATTGTCGATAGAATTAATTTATTGTTTCATATGTATGTTTAATTTATTTCTTTTTAGTAATACTCACATAATAATTGTTTTCTTATATAGGTGGATTATTTATTTTGGGTTAGGGGTGATCATTCCAAATTTCATTCTTCTTCTCCTATAAAACCATTTCACCTATATAGTGGTCCATTAATAAATTTCTGTCAAGTTACCTATACTACCTTTTCAGGAAGGGAAACAACGCATCCTCTGCTCAATCACCAAGGTAATCTTCATGTTTTCAGAGTAGAATCATTTTCCATATAATTAGTTTATTATTTAATATTTATGTTTAATTTATTTATTTTTTGTTATTACCCACATAATAATTGGTTTCCTCTTTAGGTGGATTCTTCTGATTGATTTTGGGTACTCTTTCTAATGTTCATGCTCATTCTCCCTTAAAACATTTCCACCCTAACAGTGGTGTATTTATCACTTTCTTTTAGGATACCTCCACAACCTTTTCAAGAAGATAAATGACACTACCTATGCTCAATTAGAGAGGTAATATTAATGTTTGAACCATATAGTCATTGTGCATAGAATTATTTTATTGTTTCACATATATGTTTAATGTATTTATTTTTACTATTACTCATATAATATTTTTTTTTGTTATATAGGTAGATTGTTTTATTTGAGTTAGGGTGATATGTCCATATTTCATGCTCATTCTCCCTTTAAAACCTCTCACCCATATAGTGGTGCATTTATCAATTAAATTTAAGAATCCTTGACTTACTTTGTTCGAAGAGAAACTATATTATCTCCGCTCAAACATAGAGGTAATCTTGTTTTTTTAACAATACAATAATTTTCCATAGATTTAATGTATTGTTTAATATATATGTTTAATTTATTTATTTTTATTTTTATTCATATATAACTATTTTCTTATACTGATGGATTCTTTTGTTTAGTTTTGGGTGCTCTATTCATCTTCCATCCCTTTCTGAACAATAACATCCCTATAATTATTCTCCCATAAAAACATTAACTCTTTCAGTGTTAAAATTTATTAATTTCATTCATGTTCCCTTCACTAATCAATCACTGATGTAATCTTGATTTTTTCATAGTAAAACCATTGTCCATATAATTAATGTATTATTTCATATTTATATTTAATTTATTTCTTTTTAGTATTACTCAAAATAATTGTTTTCTTATATAGGAAGAATATTTTTTCCTGTTGAGGTGGTTTTTTCGAAACAACTCATGTAATGTTGGAAGATTGGGAAATAAATTCAATGGAAATCATTTTAACATTGACATTTAGGATTATTTTTTAATGTATGTAATAATCTATATTTATGTAATTTTAGAAAACAATGTTTAAAATTCCTATAATATAGTTTTTTTCTTGTATTTGTGTTCTAAGTTACATTTCAATTAAATTATGAATTGGGACTTGATTTTGTTGATATCTAATGTGTTTATGTTGTGTTTCTAGTGATGTAATGTGTTTTAACAACATACAAAAATATGGACCCTTATTATCACTGGAAAAAAAAATTCATTTCTCAGTGCTTTTATAAGAATTTATAAATGTATTAGGCTTTAATCATTTACCATGTTTTAGTTCTTTTCGATAACACATAAATGTCATTTCGAATGCTAATAAAGTCTAGTTTTGCAGTAGTAATCATTTAATTCTATTACACCATAGGTTTATCCTAATTTATTCATTGTTATTATATATTTAAATCCATCATGGTGATTCATGAATATTTTTTCAATTTTCAAAGCATATCACCTAGAGTGTAAAACTAGATGTGCAATAAGGCCTGTTGTCATGCACTGGGTGATGATCGAGATCAAATCAATGTTCCATTTTAAGAGTAATTTCCCAAAGGTACCTATTTTCCTAATCCAAATCCACTTGTAGTATCTATATAGGGATGATATTTCTTTTAATCCACTTTCTTTATCCTTTACCAAAATTTCAAGACATTTTCTTTTACTTTGACTCATCCATAGACTTATCCTTCGACATGTTCTTAGGGATCTCAATAAGATTTAATCATCCTAGTTTCCTAATGATAACTAAACCTATCCTTTGATACCAACTATGGATGTTTAGAATTATTCATGTGGAATATAACTGATACCTATCATATAACTCTTATGGTGGCTACACCTTCTTGGTGGGACACACCATTATCCACAGTGCAACCCTTTACTCATGAATCCATTTGGTAGTGATACATGTTTCAACCAATTCCATCACATGAGAGTTCCTAGGGATCAGATTACTTACATTAATTTGATACCAACTATAGCAATCCAAGTTTATTATACATTAATATTACACCATTTTTTAGGAATATTCATTACCTTATAAAAACACACACATGAAGACCATAATAGTTTATTGTCTTTAGAAACATAGAAACAAAAAACATATCCATAGGTAAACTACACCATATCCCATAATGATATTCATAACTATCAAACTTGTTAGAAATATCATATTCAATTCATTTCTTCATAAACTGGGGAAAGGAAACATAAGAAAGGGTGAACTCATATGATTATGATGGGTAAAAAAGCGAGATATATAGTCATAACATGAACATAAGGGTCTGAGAACATGTTCATAACATTAAAAAACCATGCCCTACATATCAAATATAGTAATAATGAGATGGAATAAATATTGGTTGTTCATAAGATAGGAATCTCAAGGTAATTAGAGAAATCATTATATTAGTGAATAATATTGGAAGAATACATTGATTTTTTGAATACACATAAGAATAGAAAATCATTTCCATAGTAGTCAAGGTCTCTAGAAAGGCTATCATTGTGGAATGAGTTCACTCCCCAAAGCATCATAGTAGTCAAGGTTCACATCAAATATCATCATAGTGGATAAAATCCCTTGTTGAACCAGGTTCACTCGTAATTTGAATCCTCTTTGCCTCGGGATATACAAATCTTTAACCAATATATTGGAGGGAGATATAGGTACCACCCATCTCTATGTGAAAATCATATTTATTTTTCTTGAAAAATAAAAAAAGGTTCATCATATCAAATCCCATGAAATGAAATTGGTTTTATAAAAATTTCATCATATTATAACATTTATAAAAGATAAAAGTTTCATAATCATTTCATCTCTTCATTATAAAATTACCCATTGAAAAAAGATATAGGATTCTGAAGAATTTCATCATGATATAACCTGTGCAAGAGATTTTTTTTTATAAAAATCCTTCAATAATAAATATAAAACATTTAGATAAATAATAATAATGGTATCATAGGATCATATACCCATTATGGCATACATAACATCAATGGATGTCACCTTAGAAGGAAAATTATTTCAATCGACCATTTAAAACATTTCCTAAGGAAAATATACTTTCCTATATGAAAAAACACTTTTTTAGAAGAATATAATTTTAAAAAACTATTTTTTCATTTAAAATAACCTTGTCAAATTATAAAATATTATTAAAATAAATTAAATTTCATGATGACAGAAAGATTTATTTATTTCTAACATTTTAAAACAAATATTCCCTTCACATTTTTGGTAAAATTCATCCCAGAGTTATTTGGAAAGAGACAAGAAGATTCATTTCATAAAAATTAAAAAAGTCAAAAATTGGTAAAAATATATTTTAAAAAAAGTATGATAATAATAAATGCTTTTTGAAATCCTTTTTATATAACATGGTTTTGGAAGAAAGATGATTTCTATAAAAATTGATAAATAAAGTAATATTTTATTGAAAATATTTTCTCAATTATCTTAAGTACTAAAGAGTGTGAAATTGGTAATAGTAATTAAATAAATAACCATATTTGAAGAATATTTATGAGTTTCGTGATATATGGATCATAATATTTTATCATTGAAAACATAATCACAAATAATCCTTGAAAAAATGATATTGTAACATAAATAATTACCGTTTTGTTAACTTTGTATCATATGCCCAATGAAAGAATAACATAAAATGAAACTTAAAATATCATTAGGATAAATATATTCATTATATTACATTTCAAATTGGATTTTTATAAACCTTATGAATTAATATATGTACATAATATATCGACATCTCAATGAATAAAAATTGAGACGAAAACCCCTTCCCATATGTCTTAACTTCCATAGTACATGTTCAAACCTTTTTTATAATAAATATAAATATATTATAGATATATTATTAAAAAATATTTAAAAATATTATACCATATATTATTTTCTTATGAACTTTTATTATTTATTTAATAACTACTCCTTATATTTACGTTTTGGGTAATAACAACTTTTTTCGTATATTTTTCTTTTCTTATTTTATTTACTCTTACTTTGAAAATGGTTCCAACATATACATAACTTTAAACATGATATAAATATCCTATATATTCAGTATATGTTTATTTCTATTAATATGTAAAATAAATATATAGATCGTGAAATACACCATTCATGGAGAAAGTAAGTCTTACGCACAGATAAATGTTTTTTCCATTTTATCAATTAATAGAAAGAAATAAAGGTAAATTATATATTATAAATAAATGATAATTTTTTGTCATATATGTAACATATATTCATTAAACCATATTATTATCTTCTATTTCATGTTTTAATGAATCATATCGCTTCACAAGGTGGATATCAACCATACAAAAGTGCGATGATATTGTATTCCCAAAAAATGGAAATCATGAAGTTGTGTGTGATATAATAATTCCAAAATCATAATAATATAATATTTATAATATTTATATAAATAAATACCTCATAATTTCTATGTTTTAAAGGTGGTGATGGTGAAATTAATGACATTGTTTCGTGAGGTGGTTGTCCATCACACACATGAATGATGATTTTATAACATATTTTCACAAAAAAACTACTATGATCAATTTATGTCCAATATAAGGATTATAAGATGATATTAGGTATTTTTGGAAGGTATTTGGGTTTTAATTTTATGAACAAAAAGTATTTTAAGTAATTATGCAGATAGAAAAATTGGAGAGCTTTTATAAGTGAGGTGAGTGGCTTATTTGAAATTTTTTGAAATAATGAAATCAACCCACATTTTGTTCATGTATCAAGGCTCCAATAATGGAAAATTATAGAAAATATAAGAGATAAGGATGAATATTTCTATAAAAATGGTTTTGGACAATTTTGGTATTATTTTAACCAATATCATTTTATTTTAACCCCTAATAAGCACATTTTGACCTTAATAACATTAAATACGTTTACTTATTTTTACTAGTAACTTAACAAAAAAAATTAATTTTACCCTATTAGATAATATAAATTATACATTTTGAAATATGGAATATGTTTTTTCAAATTCCATTCACAAAAGTGGAAATTTTTTATTTAAAATTAATTTCGCAGACGCGATAAGAAAGAAAAATTTTAGAATGAAAAAGTCTGAAAGTTTACAAAGTTTATATATGAAAATTCAATATAAAAATAATTATAATGATCTTAAATGATATAAATAATGTATAATTAAACTAATTTTACCTTAGAATAAATTTATAATATATTTTATCTTTATAAATAAATTACCTAAAAAGGAAGTTTTCCAGTAATATTTAGTATTCTTCACTACTCATCAAAAAATGAAACTTTTTAGAAAAATCTGAAAACAATTATCCCTAAGAATATTTGAAATTGATATTTGAAAAATTCAGTTAATTTATTTAAAATTAATATTCTTAAATTTGGAAGAAATAATTTTAACAATATTCACAAAAGGTTATGAAAATCATTTTTTCAGAAAATAAAATTTCGTGACATATAAACACGTTACCAAAAATTAAGTACTTTTCTATGAATATGTTTTATTTATATAAAACCATTATACATCATTTTTAAAAATTATTTATTACGATTATGTTTTCAATTTTTAATTAATAGGTTATAAAGATAACATTTGAATAACTATAATAATAATATATCATGGTTTTGTTAAAGGTTAGTGTCATTTTTAACACAAGATAAAACAATGCTATATTTAGCACAATTTAATCTCTACTTTCTCTATTACATAATATTAAAATGGTTTTTCCTTTAAATCTATATATCAAATAAATTTAATTTATTCATAAAATAATAATAATTAAGAAAACTGTTGGGTGTTAAGTTTTTATATTATTGAAATGTGAATAAAGTCAATATAATCACTCCTTTGTGATCAAACTCATTATGTAAAAACATTAAAATATGAGAAAAATAATTATTCCCATTCCTTTATGATTAAAATCATTATGTAGAAACACTAAAATATGAGAAATCTCTTTATACCTAGACCTTTGTGAACAAACTCATTATTTCCAAGCAATAAAATATGATAAAGCTCTTTATTCCCATTTCTTTTTGAAAAACGTCATTATAACTACGTAGTAAAGTGCGTGAAAACTCATTATCACCACACATTTGTGAAAAAACTAATTATTTACATTTATTAAAATTTGATATAACTCATTTTACCAATTATTCTGTAAACAAAATCATTATATTTATGAATCCGTATCTCATGAGATATCAAACCTAACCATTTCATTTTAAGGTGATATAGGACCCTACCCATCAATTAACCATACATATGTGTTCTAATTGAAATCAAAAATTCTTTATATTATAAATAACCCATGGAAAGAAAAATCAGTTTCATAATAGTTCAGTATAGTATCACAAAAATTGACCTTAGGAATGGAAACGACTCATACCCAAAATCCCATCACCCCAAAATAGTATTTCGTGAGAACATTTATATGGTGGTTCATGAAAAAAACATCAAATTAAAAATTTCATTGATATAAAAATAATTAAATTTTAACAAAATAGTAAACAAGTTTTTATATAATGCTTTTAACTTTAACGAAAGTGATGAAGTTATAGGTCATTTTTAAATTTCATTTTTAGAAAGATCACTCTTTGAGAAATTAGAAAGAATTATTTTTTGGAAAAAAACGTAATTCTAAAAGTAAAAATAAATAATAGATTCTATAAGATGCATTAAATATGTCAAAAGTAAATGTGAATTGGGAGATAATATAGTGGATTTTTATTGAATGGAAACGTGTTTTTTAATATTTTGAAATTCCATTTTTCAAAATCAACATCATATCAAATTATTAAGACATTATTTCAAAATATGATAAAATAATTGTGAATGTCTCAAGATATAACACATAATTAGTTTTTTAATTATAAAGGATAACATCGATATGAATGGAAAATATGGACAAGTATGTAAACACATCAAAAAAATAATATATGAATTATTCTCAATAATGATATAATTTTTGTGGAACAAATTCCAAAAGAAAAAATATTTGAATTAAAAAATCATTCTCCATAGATAAGAAGAAAAGTTACAATAGAATAAAATATTAGGGAAGAAGCAACCAAATTTGGAAGAAATTATCTCAACAATAATCATTTTAACCCAATGAATATAGTTCAGTTAAGAATGTCCCTTTCAACCTTGGTTACAATTGAAATGAAATAAATTTTATGAAAGAAAAGATATGGATATTAAAACCTATTTAACTACCTAAATATGGTAACAAACAATTATTATAAAGCAATCACATCATATCAAATATTTTATAATGCACAGTAAGAAATATGTCTCAGGAAATTATATTAGAGATAAAGAACCCCTTACCGTAATTATCAAATTCAACTAACGAGAATGAATATATTTTATAATAAAAATAAATATCATAATAACCTATTTAATAAAATTTTTATTATTTTTTACTTTTATATATATCATTTATAATCAATAATTATGAATAGAATAGTTATTTGTAGCTAATTTTTATGGGTGTGGGAAACATTAATTATTCTACACTTGCTTTAGGATATCGATTTAAGTACCCATTATTTGATACCAAGTTCATATTTCTTGGAAAAGTAAAGGAACTATTATATATATCATATACTTATTATAAATTACTCATTTAATTCCATATGTGTTTTAGTTATGTTGCGTGAATGTGGAATCAGTGTTGACTTATTTTGGTAATTTTAGTAATTGAAGATAATATTTTAATAATATGTTTAATACATAATATTTCACTTCAATAACCAAAAAAATAACTAGTTTCTTAATGAAATTTTTAAAATTTTATTATTAAAATTCCCATAGTTATCCTTGATAGTGTATTATAAGATTGCATGAGTAGATGGTTAGACCGGCCCAAAGATGAACTTACCATAATTAATGGATGTGTATGGTTATGAATGGGGTTTATTTTTAAAATAAAATATTTAATATAGAAGAATAAAGAGATTATTTTTATATTTTTATGGTGTTGAATCATATTTTCAGTGATTTTAATAAAAAATAATCAAACTAGATGAAAAATAATATTTTTTACTTTGTATAGGTAGTAGTATGCACATACGCACGATTAACATTTTCATTTCTCAACTAATGTGACAGAATAAAGGTATATAATAAATTATTTCTTAATAATGTTTTTCTATTGTAAAGAGGAAATATTTATTCATCATATCCTTACCTTTTTTCTACAATGTGAAGCATTGGTGAAAAATAAACCATGTCATTTCATCGAGGTAGTTGTCAATACCTATGCACGATCAACATTTTTGTTTTTAGTAGATGATTGAAATAAATAAATAATGACTTTCCCATTAATATAATAAATGTTTTGAATTTTATTGAAACTTAATTAATTATATTATATTGGATTGGGGGGTAAATAATAACATTTGGAAGGGAAACTAAATTAAGCGAGACACTTATGTTTAAAAAATTAATCTTCTCTTTGAAACAACCATGATTTATTAGGGGTTTGGGAAATCTTAAGGAATGAAAGGCATGGAAAAGTGAAAGCATATTATAGGGGAGGTTAAATCGTAGAGGATAAATAAAAAAATTTAATGGAAATAAGGTGGCTCAAAGGAGTGGAAGATTTCCCCTTTTATATATGAAGATAAGGGTAATCTTGGGAGTACCCATTACTTTTAAATAACAGAATGTTACTATTCTAGGATTAAAGGTCAATAAAAGTGTAAAATATGATGTGAAGATAGTTATTTTCCCCTATTTATCTCTACCACAAATTTTTTGGATAACTTTTATTGATTTAATGATTTTTCTTTCTTAATTTTTTAACATTTACCCCCAATGTAATTTTAAATTGGATATAAATATTTAACCTTTATAGTTGGTTTTAAATAAAATAAAATAAAAGTCCATTTTTATATAATTATAAAATGATTATTAAAAATTTTAAAATCATTTTTTCAAATATAATTTATAATTTTGATAAGTTTTAATATTAGAATAAACTTGCATAACATGTAAAACAGTTTTTAGGGAAAGTTTATTTTTAAGGTTAAAATTTAGGTGTTGGTTGACATTATCATTTTTATTAAATTACATGACATAAATTGTTTTATTATAAAATATACAATTTTTTGGTTTTAAATTCAATTCAAAGTGAATTTTAGAATAACAATGTTAATTTAAAAAAACCAAAAACACTTTTTAAATTTGAATAAAATATAACTTCTGTTTTAAAAATTAAACATAGGTTTTCTAATTTGAAAATAATATTTTGGAACAATTTTTTTACTACGTTAATAAATAATTATTCAATTTAAATTATTTATAAACATCTAATTCTTTTTAATATATTTATAATGTCAAAAAATTTACAATTGTAGTAGAAAATATATTTTTCACTATTCACATATAAATTAAAAATTTCTTAAAAATACAAAAAAATTACCTTAATATAATTCAGAAATTAAAAATTCAAAAATCATGTTCATATTATAAAATTATAATTTTATTATTCATAAATTTATCATATAATTTAAAATTCAATATATAATGAAAACAGTCTCTATTCAAAGAAAAAATGAACTTTCAAACACTTAAGGGTTCTTAATTCTCTTTTGTATGAATTTATAATTTATTACAGTATAATTATTTAATATATATATATTTTAATATTATATTTTCATAATAATATTCATTTAATATTTTTCAGCTCAATTTAGTCCAGAGTTGCATGTGAAACAAGCTATCAAACATAATATTAATATAATGATAATTTATATTCCAAATTATATGGGGGTTACATTGTACCCCCTTAAATAAATTTTATCTTTGAAATTTTAATTATAACTACTTTTGAAACTAAATATGGTTATCTAAGATATAGATATGATTGGTAAAATATTTTTTATAGTGATATCAATAAACATTAAAAATATATCTTTTTTCCTCAGAAGAGGTTAGTCGTAATATTGGTGTTTTCTAAATTCATTTGTTCTAAATATAAAACTTGATTGGGTATCATGACTTATATATTAGAGTTTTTTATCAAAGAATCCTCACATCCATCCTTACACTGATATATGATCGTAAGTTGTTTTGAAAGGTGATTTGCTTATCATGGTAATTAATATAATGTATATGTGAAGATAATTAATTAATATAATGGAATAATTACAAAGGCTTAGATGTAGTATTCTACCATAAAACTTAGAGTAGATTCATAAACAATGAATATAATAATTATACCACAAAGTGACTTTAATTTATAATTGAATTTCCAATAATTATTTAAAACATACACAACATAAGTCATCCTCAAATCTAGAGTATAGAACACATAACACCACATAACTATAACTATCCACTTAAATAGTTGTATTTTAATTGGATTTTACTTTATCACATAGTCTAGAATGTGTTTTTGTCTATTTTCATCTTAATACATTGGATTAGAGCACTGGTTTCCTTAGTGCCCAAATTCCTCACATCTAATAAAATGAATTATTAGATTACCCTTAAGAAGGAACATATTTTTATTCATCATGTTAATTGATCACATAATTTCTTCGCAATAGATTTTTGATCAATCCAATTCTGTACCAAATATAAAAAATATTTTAGTTCCTTTGAGACATTCCCCTGAGTGTCTCTTCCAACATTTTTGACATTAAAAAATTGAATCTCAATTCCTTCATCATCTTCGTCACTTGAGCTTTTTGGAAACTTCATAATTATCCTATTTAATGTGCTTGGATGTTTATAAAGACTCCAGATGTTAATAAAAAAAATTATAGTGAGGTGAGAATAAATATAATATTTTAAACACCAGCTTCTATTCCACTTAGTTTTATTATTCATATTATTGCATTATTGTCTATCTTGTCCATTTTTAACATGGTTTCTCTTATATCCAAGCATTTTTAAATCCAGAAGAGTCAATCATGAGTTATGAATTTTATCATCATTAGGTAAATATGAGAAAATAAACCTTAAAATGTGTTACTCTTCAAAACCATCACATTAGATTTCAGTTCAACTGAAATCATGTTTGGTTTAACCTAAATTAATTTATATTTAATTCTCTCATATTCCATAAATAATTTCCTAAACATGATAAATCCATCATAATTTCTTATAATATCCCATGGGGAATTATATCAAGGTGTGTATTCTTAGACCCAATCCTCATTCACCAAAGCAAAGAACAAAATGATACTGAACCATCCTTTTTATCTGTGATTACACCTAGGTGAATTAGCGCTACAATGCATAATTGTTTTTATATATATAGGGTTATAATGTAGAAAATAACCCCCAAATATATACTTTAAAAAATTTATATGTCATCCTTTGCTTAAAATTTCCCCTTATACTTATCTAAAGGGTTTTAACAAATGTTCTCTAATTCTAGTACCCAAAAAATATAAAATTTTCATTAAAAATAACTAAACACTAATCTAATACAAGGTTTAACAATCTAATATAAACATATATTTATTTTAAAAAAATTACATAGGTTAATAATTACATCTCAGAAATAATAATATAATACTATGAATGAAAGGTTTAGTATTTTTTAAGACCTATTACATTGGTAACTTATTTTATCAAACTTGTAAAGATTTCTCCAAACTTAAACAACATCAAACACCCTTATAGACTTATCTTTAGCTACACTCTTCTTTATAATGAGGGGGATAAAAAAATTACAAATTATTTATCTATGATGCTCATTAAGGTTAAACGTAATCTATAATTATCAAATATCACCAGTGACCATAATATGAGCATATAAATATAATAGGGATACATAATAAAGTTTTACCCAATAATTCATAGATGATAAATCACAGAATATGGGTTGGAATAACATAAAAGTGCATAAATATTTAACAAATTGTATAAAAATGTATTATATTGTAGTTTTAAAAGAAAACAAACAAATGAAAGTGACATAATCATAAGCATATGAATCCTTGTGTGATACCCAATTATTACCATGCCTTTGCAAAAAATGCCATTATGTATACACATTTAAATATGTGAAAACTCAATATTACCACATCTTTTTGAACAAACTCATTATTTAGTTATATTAAAATATGTATAAACTCATAATTATCATGCCTTTTTAATAAACTCATTATATCCATGCATTAAAATGTGAGAAAATCCATAATGCTCATGCCTTTGTGAACAAAATCATTATGTGAATTCATTACAATATCATGATTTATAAAAGATAACTAATTCATTGGATTAAGATATATAGGACCCCACCCATAAATCATTCATATATATATATATATATATATTCCACTAGAAATCATTCATTCATTATATCATAAAGATCCCACTGAAATTAAAATGGATTTCATAACATTTCCAGATAGTATAACCGAAATTGACTTCAAATCTAAGGACTTGATACCCAAAATTCAATCACCCCATAAGAATATTTGATAATAATTTTTATATGTTGATTCATGAAAAATAACTTCCAAGGAAATTTCGATTATGGATATAAATAGGAAAATGGTTGTAGAATTTTAAAATAATTTTTACAAAATGATTTTAACAATAGAAAAAATAATAAATATATGGGTCACTTTGAAAAGTAATTGTAAAAAATTTTAATTATTATAAATTATAAATAATTCATTTTCAAATAATTATATTGAAATAAATATTAATAATGATTTCTGGAAAAATATTAAAATGATTCATAATGTTGATGTGAAAACATTTTGAAAAAAAAAGATAGCATTAAAAATGAATCTTCAAAAAAGGATCTGCAAAAAAACCTAATTGTTTAAAAAGTTGAAGATAAAACATTGGAATAAATTTAATTTTAAAAATAAACATAAATAACAGATCTTTGAAAATATATAAATGTTATAAAAATAAATGTGGAGTATAATCTAAAACTATTGATTTTGAATGTATTGAAAAACATCTTTAAATATTTTGAAAATCCATTATTGAAAACCCACAACATAAAAAAATTAAAAAAAATCCTTTCTAAAATAAGATAATGCAATTATAAAGGTATCTTGTTATAACATATAATTGGGATTCTAATTATAAACGATAACATTAATGGGAATGAAAAATACGGACAATGAGCGGAATCCATTATTATAGAGGACAAAAATTATTATCAATAATGAAATGCTATTTATGTAATAAATTCATCAAGTTGAAATATTTGAATTAAATATCCATTATCCTCATATAGGAAGAAAACATTACCTGAAATAAAATATTATCGATAAAGCAAAAAAACATGGAAGAAATAAGATAAAAAAGAAGCATTGTAACTCTATAAATGGAGTTGAGTGATAAAGACCCATACAGCCTTGGTATACATTGAATTGAAAGGAATTTAAAGATAGAATGTAATATATATATATATATACATAAATCCCATGAATTAAATAAATATGGTAATATAAATTCATTTCATAGTAATCATACCATATCAAATATTTCATGGTGCAAAATAAGAAACATATCTCAAGAATTTAAATTTGAGATACAGAACTCATTAACTTAATTCGTGACGTCCACTAAAGCACTTGAATATCCTGTTTAAAAAAAATAACAATCATAATTACCTATTTAATCAATATTTTCATATATTGAACATTTAATATGTTACATTTATAATAATTTATTATGAATATATTATTTATTTATTTATTTTTTTACAATATGGTTTCATTAACTTTTATTGATTCACTAATGATTTATGATGTTGATTTCAGTACCCATAAATTGATACCATGTTCAGAATATATATATAATTTTAGTTACTAGAATAAAATATTATATTTATTTATAAATATCATCTCTCATTCCACATGTTTTTTAGTTATGTTGAATGTAAGTGCAATCAGTGTCATAAAATTTAGGTAATTTTAGAGATTGAAGTTGATATTAAAATAATTAGTTAAATACATAACATAACCATTAAAGCCAAATAAATCCATAATTATTTGATTATTAAAATATAATAACGTTATTAACTAATTTTCCATAGTCATACATGAAAGTGATTTATAGCATTGATCAAGTAGGTTGTTAGACCAAACAAAACATGAACATAACATAATTAATGGATGAGTAAGGTTATGAAAATGGTTTGTTTGAGAATAATATAAATATTGTAGAAGAATAATTATATTATTTAGATTATTTATGTTCATTAATTATATATTAGGTGATTTTGATATAATTAAAGAAACTATATAAAAATGATATATGTTACTTTGTTTAAGCAGTAGTTCGCACGAATGCATGATTTTCATTTTCATTTATCAACGAATGAGAGGAAACAAAGGTATATATAAAATTAAAATTTAATAATAATTTTTATTTCAATTAAAAAAAATTATTCATAAAATATATACTATTTACCAGTCATGATAGGTTGTGGAGAAAAATGAAACAAAATGCTTCATGGTGGTTGAACTTCGGACATACACATGATCAACATTTTTTAATTAGTGGATATAGATGTATCAATAATTATTTTATGTTAATATAATAAAATTTTATAATTCTAATATCACAAAAATAATTTTATTGTAATTGATTTTGGGGTTTATAAATGAATAAAACATAGAAGAGGAACTAAAGAGAAGAGAAGCCCTTAAGTATAAGAAAATAGTCTTCTCTTGGAAACCACAATGATTTTGAAAGGGTTTATGAAATTTTATCTACATAAAAGATCAAGGAAATGGGATATAAATTTAGGTTATGTAAAATGGGAAATTTTAAATAATAAATTTTATGGACTAAGTGGGTCATGAAGGGGTATAAGTGTTCACTTTTTATTTGGTAAGAGAAGGGCGATTTTGAGAGTACCCATTACTTTTCAATAATAGAATACTACAATTCAAGGGAAAAAAGTTTCAAAAGTAAAAAAATATGAATTATATATACTTATTGGGTTTGAAATACTATCCACCATTTATGTTGGAGAAAATTGTATTGATTTATGCCATTTTCTTTTTAATATTTTGTCTTTTAACCGAATGTACTTTTACCTTGGGTTTTTTTACCATGGAAATTAATTTCAATGAATGAAAATAAAAAAAATATTAAATAACTCATAAATGATCATTCAATATTTTATAATAATTTGAATAAATAAAATTTCTATGGGTTATAAAAGGTTAATTTAAAAATAAACCCAAATAATGTGTGGAAACCGTTTTTATGAAAAGTGTATTTTTAATTTGAAAATTTATCTGTATGTGAAAATTATAAATGATAAGAATTTATGTGACAAAAATTGGTTGATTATAAAAATTTTTAATTTATATTTCATATAAATGTATCCAAAATATAATTTTACTCTAAAAATTCGTTTTTTGAAGGAAATACTGAAAGGTGTTTTTAAATTAGAATAAAACGTTACATATGTTATAAAAAAGTAAACTTAAGTTTTATAAATTTAAAATAATATTTTAGAATTCATAGTTTTAATAATAAAATAAATATTTAATCAATCAAAAGGTTTTATAAACATTTATTTCTTGATCACACATTGATAACTTAAAAAAATATACATTATCTGTAAAACATGTATTTTTAACTATTCACTTAAATGTTAATTATTTCAAAAAAATCCAAAAAGTTCACCCTAGGAAACTTTTCGCAAGATGGGTTCAAAATTTTAGTTCATATTACCAAATTAAAATTATAAATATTTTATATTTACCTTTTTAATTATAACAATATATCTAAATAAAAATGGCTATTCATGAAAGAATAAAAAGACCTTTTGAAACATTAAGTGTTATTATTACTATTTTTTGTAATTCTAATTGATTAAAATGTTTTTATTTACTAGTAGTTTTATTATTTTTAAATTTTATTGATAATATTCATCTAACATATCTTAGATCATTTTGGTTTGATATTTCGTGTGAAATCAGCTATCGAATTAAGTATGAATTTAGAGATAAAATATATTAAACAATCATGGGTTGTTACAATTGGAGGTTCTCTCTCACACCTGGGGGCTCTGCCATAATCCTTTATTCCTTCCTCCAATGTAGATCTCATGGATGGATCACTTTTTTAGTTATTCACTCCTCTCCCTTCTATTATGATCATTAATCTAACATTAAAGGCTCCTATACTAGTTTATGGAAACCAAAATTTATCTTTATCGATGGATTAATTTGATCTAACTGTTGGTTTCAATAAATGGAACTCAAATGATATGTGTTGATTCTAACAAATTCAAAATCATATGAGTAGTTTAAGTTCAAATTAAAAAGATAAATATCTCAAATACACTTTGTAAGATTGTTCGGAAGTGGTGGAATGGAACTAGGGTGTCGTGAGGTCCCCAACATCATGGTGTTTCCCTACCATGTGGTTTGAACACGTGGTGTAAGAGTATAATTTTTGGATTCTATGTGCGGTCTTTCTATATGGTTAAATTGAGGATACCATGTGGTTACCTCAGCTAGTGGAACTATTTCATATCATGACTACATAGTCTCATAGTGTCATTTTTGGATTCTCAGCATGGTCCAGCCACACAGTGATAGGGCATCTTTTTTGACACTTCCTGTGATTCGACCACAAAGTATATATGTGGTGCCGATAACCCATTTTATGGTACAATTATGTTGATATAAGTCATCGTTCATATAATGTTCTACCGATTTCAATCGGCCAGAAACTCCTGGGAAACATGATATTTCTCCCATGCCTGTCTATTTTTGGAAACCACTGAATCAGGGGTGTCTATAAATACAGCACTCCATCTATGAAAATAAAAATAGATATAGAGGTATACATACTTATACTCATGAGAAACACACTATAAATTCCTATTTCATAGTCTTCAGTAATCAAATGGGAACATTCAAAATAAATGTTGGCTCTGTGTTATCATTCTAGATATCTAGCACCCTAAAAGGAATCTTAATCATGAATTACCTTAATAACAAGGGTTCTTATCAACAATACACTGGAGAAATCTCTCCTAGATTCATGATTGATTTATTTTCCATTTAAAAATTTAGTTTATATAGGGAATATCTCCTAGAGTATGTCTCCAATGTTTCTTACAGTGTCCCACAATCCTCTTACCTCAATATTAAACCCTATATATTAATAGGTTAGAAGATAGGGATTTCTCTACAATTATATTATAGAGGAATAATCCTTCTATAAATTTCACAAAATATCCTAGGACATATATTATGTGAAATATAAATATATTATCTCCTTCAAAATCAAATTATACAATCTCATATAGTGTCTTTGGTCCTCCTTAACCTATTTTTTCTCACACCGACCATGACACATGTTGTCTTAGAGATCTGAGTTGACCATGTTGTTGATATAGTTAAATTGAATCCATTATTGGATTCCTAATTAGGTGTAATCCCCAATATATCTTCTTAGGGATGACAATATGATTATTCCCCCGCTTGATTCTCTTTTGTTGCACCATTCACAACATAGACATCCCCGTAATATGATGCTAAACTATATGGAAAACATCCTTAACAAATTACATTAACCTACGGGTAACATCCAATCACATGATTTTAAACTATATAGATAAAACTATACAATCATTGATTCAGGTTTCAATAAGACATTAAGGATTCATCCCAATGAGTCAAACTCGGTATCATTAAACCATTATTTCATCCTCATAGAGCCATGTTAATCACGATACCATTTTTATTATTCCCTCAACTAGATATATTCTCATAGGCCAAGAAGTACCTTAATCTAGGTTCATAAACCCTGTGGACTCTCCTCATTGGTTTATATCCTTAATAAAAAACATTAAAAAAATTCCCCCCTCAGAGTGCCATATTCCCTCCTCGAATTTTTCATATTTCATCATTAGGTCATATCATTAAGATGATCATAATAATTATTATTCATCCATATTCTTTATAGGTATCCAAATCTATCCTTTTAGGGACATAATCTCATTGATAACAACTAAAAAGGGTAGTCTATGAATAATTATAACACCAGAAGATGTTAGGAATCTTTCTTATAACTGTCCTTACCAAACCACATTAAAATGAAAGGGTTGGTCCTTATCACATAACCCTAAACTGTTTAACGTGAATTATGTGTGATTTTATTCACGAAATTATAGGATACATTGGAAACCTTTTATAGGTTTAATCCCATCACCATAATATCTCATGTGTTCGTAGTTAGTTACAAAACTCCAGAATAAATAGTTATATGGATCCAAACCATAACACCTTAAAATAGAAAATCTCCAAGTAAAAAAAGAAATAATTTATATCCTCTTATACTAATAGAAGTTCACATTGATAAATTATATTAACCCATCATCAGTACATGAGTAACTAGTTCCAACTCGAGATTTTTTAAATGACTCATAAACATGACATAAATCTATAAGAGATTCCTGAATTAGGAAATAATTCCCCCAAACATGGTGTGAGGATTCTAACCTCTCAACCTCTTAACCAAAAAGTATCCTGATGTGCCATTATCCATAAATCTGAATGACCACATGCCGTTGGGAAGTAGTTCTTCAAATACTTTCACATAAAACTATTGTGGGTGTATGAGAGCTTGGGTGTTTCTTGTTCCTCAAATAAGAATTATCATAAACTAACTAAAAAATAATGGTAATCACACAGTGAAGTATTTATAACCATACTTACACTCCAAAAATTAGGTTTTAATCCATTTAGGGGGTGAAATACTATATTTGGTAATGATCAATCTATGCCTCTCATGTTCATAAAATATATTATATTATATTTTCTATCAATGCATGTGTCGATCTATTCTATAAACATAATAGAATTCAACATTCATATGCTTCTAGTATAATAATTCATATTATCCCCGAAAAAAATAAATAGATATCATGATAAAAAATTCATTATCCTCTATTAGTCACCCATAGACAATCATAAGGGCCATGATTTATAATTTATAATGGACTAGGTTCATATTCTAGTCCTTTTTCTTACCTTATTAAAACCTATGATTATAAATTGTATTAGAGAGACCTTCAAATATTTTCATTCACTAAAAATTGATTGACTTATACCGACAAAAATTTATTGACAGATAACATATCATTTGGTAAAAGTGATCAATTCCAACATATATAATGTTTTTACAGTTATAATTTCAAGTACCAACACTTATTTTTACCAAAAATCATATATGTTGATGTTGATCATTCAATCGCACAAAATCATTTATCAACAGTTAAACATATTGATTTGTCATAAAAATACCAACATTTTTTTACCAATACATGAATCAGTTATTAATAATAACTATAACTAAAAATAATATTTCCTTTAATAAAAATTCAATACAATAAATAATTTAATAAAAATTTAACAATAAAAATTGAGGAAATCGCGTTTTATATATATTATTATTTTTACATCCAAATTAATTATTGATTTAATGGGGTTTTATTAGAAATATCTAATCAATTTATTTTAATTTTCAATTTTCTCTAAATATCAACATTGTTTGTATTTTTCAATGATACTCATTTAATAAAAATTTAAATAATTTTAAAAAACAATTTATATCATTAAAATATTTCATATATTTACATATCTATTATATTAATAAAGTTGGGTTTTATAATTACATGTGTCTCATCTATGATATTTATCTCTACTCCCACCTCCACCTTACCACATCCACCTCCCTCTCCCTTGGCTCCACGAATACCCACTCCCATAGCCTCCTCATCCCCCACCATCACAGCTACCCGCCTCCATAGACATTTTTATCTAGTCATATGTTATCATCCTCTACAAATATTCAGTATTCTTTCATTCAAATAAATGTTCCATTATCGGTATCATCTCCTTCCTTTCATCTGGGATTTTGAATATCTCTAATTTTCTAGAACCATAACAGGGTGATCTCTCCTCATTGACTTCTGATGAAACTCAATAACAACAACACTCTTCATTGATCCTCCCTCATTCATCGTTCTTTCACTCAAACCTAATACTGTTGGTTAATTCTTCCTAATTCAGTTGGTATTTTTCAACTGGGCTCTCTCATTATCAATTGTTCAATATAAAAAAACTCCCACGACCCCTCATTCCAGATCCGATTCGGACTATCCAACAATTTTATCTATTCTTCATCTCGTCTAGGATTCTACATGGTGTTTTGGAAATCATATTTGGTCAGTGTCAACCTTGAATACCCTCCAAATCAACTAGAAACCTCTTCAGTGGGATCCTTTAAAGGTTTTATTCCCTATTATCAATCGATTCATTGGCCTCTTATTGTTATATAATTTTCTCTTCTTATACTATAACTAAATTACACTGTTATGGCATAAATCACACACAAAAGCATGGAACCTCGATCAATAAAATATTAAAACAAAGGTTTATAGTTTAAAATGTTCTTCAAGGTATGATTCAATGGATTTACACTAATTTAACCTAAAATTAAATATCTTTTTTGATCTATACTAATAATACTCAGGGTATCTTTATAGAACTTTCTAGACATAAAATGGATGATATTGTTGTGAATTTTTTTCTGCAACGGGAATATTTATATTTTAGTGTTACTAACTAATTTATAATTCTATAATATTTGTTTTTTCATAATTTATTCATTTTTATCTTATTTACGTTTTCTAATAACCTAGGATCACTGAATCAGTTTCCTATATTTTGATGTTGGGTAAAACATTAATTGTTCACTACATGTTTTGTTGTAGTGATAGATTCAATTGGTCAATTGCTAGACTCGAGAATATGGTCACTATATAGAGTATATTCTCTATATACACTTTATGTGTATGTGTTTTTAATATGTATAAATTATATATTTATGAGATATACACAATCTGAAACTATATATTTACAGTTTTTTATATTATGAAATTGTACACTTTCAATTACATATATGTTTTTATATATTTATTTTTTAATGATAAAAATTTAAATATACAAACACAAATATTTATAATTATATTCTGATATATATTTGTAATTTTAAAGGTTTTTTACATTTTTGTAGATTCAAAAAACCTATTTCAAATAACATCACTGTATACCCTATTGTAATAGAAGCTACACCATTTTAAACTTCTCAATAAAACACTAACATCATGAAGTTAACTACAAAATTTTTGTATTATTATAAATATTTCAATAAAATTCTATGAAATATAATCGATATAAGTTAATAGAATAAATGGAATGTAATATGGTTTATTCAGTTGGTTTTAATTATTTTATTAATATTTTAATTATTTTAATTATCAAAATCCAAAGCATTATTTGGTTCAAATTCCATTATAATTAATGATCAATATTTTTATTTGAAGAATTTAATTTCATTACATACATTTTTTAAGTATGTATGCTACTTTTTATCTTATCATAACAGTTAGCGATCAGTATGACTGATTATATATAAATATTATAGTAAAATTAAAATATAAAAAACAAAATAATGTATAACAACACATTATTGATAAGTTATGTTTCCAATAATTAGTTCAAAATTCATGTGTATGGAATCATAATTCCATAAAATAAGTGAGAATATTTTTTTCAACTAATGAAATGTATGTACAACCTATCTCTCAATGTCTCTTAGGATAAATTTTATTTTTAGGGATATTAAATCCCTAGAATTCCATTAGGGATCACTCAACCATTATTTTCATATGTTATAACAAACATGCCATTAAAATAACTATTAGGTAGTGGTTATTTTTTAATTTTTACCACATAATAATGATAAAACTGTTTCAAATCCTTGATATATGGTGTCAATTATATTTTTGAAAAACAATAACACTTATACATTAATATCATTTTTTCCATCACCACTATCTACAAGCATTATTTATATACCACTTCTAGGAACCTGGATATGGTGCAACTTCAAAGGAAATATTAAAACATTTTACTCAGTTGATACATCATCTCCACGTGGAATACCATTAGTAACTTGACTTCACAACACTATATTTCCTGAAATCAAATTACAGATCAATTTTTTAAATGACCAATAACTCTTCACAATGTTTAGTATAAAAGTTACATGACTAATCTATACTATATTTCATTCAATTAAAATACTAATCTTTTTTTTATGTGTAAAATAAACCATACACGATTACAATCCATAGTTTTAAACTATATTTCAGTTAAACTAATTTAATTATAATATAATAAGATGATATTTAAACTAAAATTTATGTGTCTGTTATATATTCATGTAGTACCACCAACATAAATTTGTAATATATTGATCCCCCACTAACTAAGATCTAATCATTTTTTAAAGCCTTCAATGAAAAAAATAAAAAATTATTTATGAATGTGTTTCTACTAATAATGTTTTATGAAATCTATATTACATAATACTTCATGAAATCCTTGTTCATAAATTTTTTAAATATTTTCAACCATATATCCCATAAAATTTTCAATGAGTATAATATTACATACAACTTTATGAAATTTTTTCTCATGATTTCTACTTTAGTCCATTAAATAAAAATATTTTAAATTAAAACAACATATTATGTTTACCATTTATCATTAATTTCATTATTTAATATTAATGCAACGCCTTCAAGGGCCTATTGATACCATCAATTAAAACTTCTTTGAGTACTTTCTGCTCCAAAAAATTATTCATGAACAAACATATGAATAAGTACTTACCACTACTATTCACAGTGAATAACTACCTCTTCAAATAACCATTAATAACAACCTCTTCTAATAATTGGATGTAATTACTAATAACTACTTACTGCTACTCATAACTAAATACTCACATGTTTATGCATGGTGGATGCTTTTTTTGGGGAAGGAAAAATAATTATTTATTACCTAGTATAGTATAGTTTATAACTCTAGGTTGTCTCTTGAAGAGGAGTACACACAAAATCGTTTAACTTTTTTTTGATTTATAGAATATTTTATTTCTCATTGGTTTCTGAAATTAAAGAGAGAAGGAATTTTAAAAGAATTATGAACAATAAAGGATCAAGGTGTTGATCAGAGAGGGCTTGGCAGGACCCAAAGTAATGTTATCAAATTTTGAAATTCATTCCTTATTTCCCATATTCTAAACTGGTAAGAGGGAGATTTTTCATTCAATTCATATATCTCTCTTAGTAAATGGGGATGGTGAGGGTATCTAGATCATGTCTCAATTAGTCTACCATCCTTCTTATGTGCATGAAATTGTAAGGAGTCATTTTGATAAATTAAGGCAATTCCAGATTGGGAATTGTTATTCCCTAATTAACAGTATCCCCTATCACAATTCCTCACATGTGATGGTGATTGTTGAACACTCACCACACAACCCTAATATGCTCAAAAGAAAATATATTGGAATTGGGTGTAGGAAAACTTTGGATAATTTAACAAGGAAAATAAAAATAAATTTTCTAACCCTAACCATGTTTCATTCAATATTAGAAACCAAATAATGAGTTGATACTAGAATGAAAATAAAAGAAATGATTCAATTAATTTAAGGTGAAAACATAAGAAAATATTAAATTTATAGACTCCCCCTTTCTTGATCATTCAAACGAACTACAAATCCATGTATGGGGAATTTGAGTTGATTCTTGATAGTGAAGATATCATAGAACAAGGAAAATAAATGAAATAGAAGGCAGAGAAATAAATCTCCAATATGTTGTCATCCAGTGCTTCTGTCATTGATCGATCCTCTTCAATACCACCCCTAGATCAGTGCTAAATGGTTCATCAATATGTGTTTAATGGTGTTTCTGCTGAAGTCCCATCATAAATCATTGTTTTTTCTATCCGTTCAAGAATTTAGATGTCTTGTAATTGGTGTGAACATTGTGTGATGTCTGAGGTTGTTGATTTTCATTCCACTATTTATTTATTTACATACTATAAATCAATCTAGTTATACATCATTTAAATTCCTTACTCATGATTTAATTTTTATTTCCAGTAGTTTTCACCCATTTTAGTTGGGTTCTTCATTTATAAGCATTGGGTTTGGTATTTGAAAATGTTTCATCTTTGATATATCTTAAAAATCTAGTGTTTGGTCATGCCTCTTTACGGTGCGAAGTGAAGTGTTTGCAGCTTAAATTATTCAGATATTTTTATTCATTTTTCTTCAAACTCTATACAATGCCAAAAAAAATTCAAAACAATGCATTTTTTGCAAGTTCAATTAATTAATTTATAAATATAGGTCATTTATCAAAAAAATATTCTATAAAATGGTTCTATCAATGAAACTATTAAAACATATTAGATCACTTATCATGTTTTTATTATCTTGTTTTGTATGCACTTGGGGTTTTTTTTCAATCAACATGTTATTATGTTTATGTTGAATTTAAAACCACTTAAAGATATTACCACTACAAATAATTACTTATTTAAGATTTGTATCATTTTTCATGTATTCTGATGTGAATTAATTCTGACGTTAAATTCACATTAGATCTCATTTTAGTAGTAGTCCATATATGGTAAGGATAACAATAGTAGGAATCCACATATGAGAATCATCAAATCCACCCAATGCATGCATCTTCCATTAAACTAATTTTTTTTTTCACTTTTCGACTTGTTTTTCTATGAATGTTTTTACTCAAATTTGGCTTTGGTCACTAATATCAGGGGTGTTCTAGTCGGTTTGAAGAGGTGTTCCATCCAAGATTAGTATAGACAAGGAAATTGAAGGCTCTTTAAAATTTAAAAGAAGTGAATCACCCTTTTTTCTTCCTATTTCCATGCAAATATAGATCTTTACTCAATGATTTTTTGTTTCAGGGTCCTCTTTTATTATCCCGCACCTGAAAAAAACCACAACCTACTCAAAAGTAACATAATCTAGAAATCCATTAACATAAAAATGTGTGTTTAACATTAACTAAACTAACTATTATAATGATATAACTTTATATCTATGTTAATACAATTTGAAAATTTCCTTCAATATCATCTTTATAACTATATCTTTAATGCTTAAGGGTCTTCATTGCACTAAATGGGATTTTAGCTATTGAATTAGGTGTCATTATCAAATGAAAAGGAGTATCATTATAAATCAAAATCAACTTTACTAGATTATATAATTTAATTTAATATTACTAGATTATGTAATTTTGAGTTATTTATCCCTCTTAATTGAAATTTGTGTAATTATGAATGGTTTTTGGATACATGTTAGATAATATAAATTTTTTGTCACTAGTTAATATAGTCATTTTTTGATATTTTTCTTATCACTTGTCTGTATATCATGCATTATGGAAATTGTGGTAATTGGTTATTCTTTTTATGGTTACATGATAAATAATAATTTGTTTCTGGTATCTAGGTAGATCATATTAAGGTTCCGGTCTCTACATTATATTTTCATATCATACATTACTATTTTTGTCTAATTATTTTAAATGAATTTGTTTTTCAAGATAGTTTGTTTGTGTGACCAGAATGTTTCCGGTGATGGTGCATATCTTAGATGGACAGGTGCTGCTTGTTACTAGAGTTAAGATATGTGTTTCTTCAATCATAGAAGGGTGGTCCATGATAGAAGCATCAGTTCATTACAAGAAATTGATTACAGAAGATGTTTCATTGAGTGGCATGCATTGTCTATTAGTTTTTTAACATTAATGTAATATGTTTCATAGAGATTTTTCCTTTTTATGAAGTTCTAAATTGTTTTTAAATTACATTTTAAAATGAATTTTTTTCAAATTTAATATCGGGTTTTGGAATTTCATAAAAAATAATTTTATAATTATTATATAATAAAAATTAAAATATATAATATATAATATATATAATTATATTTATAAATATAATATAAAATTTTAACAACAAATATTGGAATACCAACATTTAAAATATTATTTAAAAATAAATATTAATTGTTGTTATTGTTTACAAATTCTGATAATATTATCAACAGATATATTAGTCATTGAAATATTCTCTAAACATATTTACCAATACATATATTATCCACTGGTATTAGTACGATTGCAAAAGAATACTTTTATCTGTAACAATAACATTTAGCAATATATTTTTTATCATAAATTTAGTGATAGAGACATATATTTTGGAAAAATGATTTTCCGATTGAAAATGTTATTTTACCAAACGATATACACATATTAAAAGATGTGAAATATTTTTTAGTGATTGTGTGGATATAACAACTCTAATTATGAAAAGTTTGATCATGGAAATATTTTTTTTGTAAATGTATCATTTGGTTCTCTTCCCTAAATACATTTTACATTAGATAGTATTTGATATCTACACCTAATAAAAGCTATTCTTTATCAGTAGGATTGGTATTTGAAATTTTTATCACGTTCAAGACCAATCAATAGAAGGATGTAATGTCTAAATATTCTCTTTCCTCGTATTTTCACAGTGTCCTATTTTCATTTAAGGTAACATCCCATATAGTCCCCTCACAGTACAACTACCATTCAGGTCCCCCTTCCGGGATGCTTCCAAACACCCAAATGATTTTTCACATGGATGTCTTTTCTAAGAGATTTGATAATTGTTCATACTCTTCTCTAGTATCTACTATTATTCTATTACTATTAGATCAACCCTTTGAAATAACCTAATCTGATT
Organism: Viscum album; assembly: GCA_963277665.1. Lineage (NCBI taxonomy): Eukaryota > Viridiplantae > Streptophyta > Magnoliopsida > Santalales > Viscaceae > Viscum > Viscum album. The sequence goes on from OY728166.1 coordinate 1,044,916,038, forward strand.
CTCAAAAATATTTGTGTAATTGGTTTAACCTAGATCAATTTGATCAAGGTTTACCATTATGAATGATTTCTGAGAACCCTTATTAATTATCTAAGGGAACCATTATATGAACCCATCTATATCCCAAATTTTTTAGGATCTAAAGTAGGGAGGATTATTTCTATCTAACAATTGGACATTCATGTTAATCATGCGCCCATTACTATTTTAGTTGTAAACTTGCCTTTCCTCCAATACCAAATAAAAATTTTATTTAATTTTACTCGATCACATTGTCCTGAGCATTCCCCTTATACTCCTTAAGAACCCACTTAAGCGGACCCTGATGATTTTCTCCACCCATAGTCCCTTTTGACACCTTATTAACCTTAAACTAGCTATCCTATGCCCTTGGGGGAAAACTCATTTTGTTCTATGACGATAGCTGATTAGTAACCCCTTCCTCTATCCTTTCACAGTTCAAAATAATAAATATGTCAAGGTTAGTAAATCTATATTTAGGTGGTATGTACACAAGATCATGTTTTAAATATCCGGTAGAATGGGGTAACACATTTTTATGACATTTTGATTCCATGGAATGATGGACTATATTCATTATTAGTAATTTTATCCATTTTCACATAGAATAATTAATTTCTAGGATCCTTATAAAAGTGTGAATTCAACCCATATAAGATGATGCGGTACAAGTGTAAGGCCTCATGTTCTATATGAGTGATTTAAATTGAGGGGAATTGTTAATTTTCTTTTATTGGATGTGAATAATTTTTAAATCAGTGTTTTGAATAGAATTCTAGATGATTAGAAATCTTAATGGAGTGTTTTTGGATGCATCTTGATTCCACAGAAGTGAATTAGGTGTTTAAATAAATATTATGTTATTAGGGTGGAGTTTTATATGTTTTATAAGTTATTAATAAAAAGTGTATCGTTTGGTGTATATTATTTAGGAGAAACCATTTAGAATCAGGATCATACAGGACATTCGAGATCAGTTTGTACAGTGAACATATTATGGTAAACTATTAGTGTTTAGGATAAGTCATGTGAGGTGACATAGATCTGCCACATAGTACATGGTGTATACATTGTTTCAGAAAAACCATGATCCTTATTGAAAAGGGTTCCAATGCTGAATTTCATGGTTAGAAAACAGTTTGCAAACCATTCTATATAACTGTTTAATGAGAGTTTTGGGATATTACTTACAATTTTGAAAGCCATGTAGCTAAATTGTGTTCCCCTTAAAATTTTAGTTTTTACCTAAATTACTTTATTATTTTATTAACCAAACCCTTAATTTTCTTCTATCCCTCAACCCAAAAGCCCCTGTGCATTCCCTCCCTTCCTCTCTTGGTAGATCATATTCACTCAGTAGAAAAAATGGCTTCAAAATGATGCATTGGTGAGATAGAGGTATGTTTGTGATTCTGTTTCTTATCGTTTTTTTATTTTTTATTGAAAATGATAGCACCATTTATTTCCAATACTCACTATTTTTAGTGTTTTGGACTTCTTATTCATTTTCATCAAATTTAAGCTGAATCAACACCTGGTTCTTGAAAAGTAAATATCTATAATGATAATATAGGTGGCCCCTAATTTATTCCCATAGTATTTTGTAATTTTTAAAGTGAATGGATTATTCGTCATGCCGACATGTTTTTCGGCAAACCTAAAATTGAAATTAGAAACTTAAATGTGAATTTTATTTATAGTATTTTATTATACATAATGATAAATAGTTACTTTGAATGTGATCCACCTGTGATGTATCATTTACACTTAGACCCTATTAAATGGTTACATAAAATTTAAAAAACCAATACAGCTATTACTAAATTGAATGGATTTACCACTGGTGTATGAGGTTGTAATCATGGAAATTGATAATTTTAAGAATTCATAAGTAATTAATAGTTATTCAAGATTGATATTCCTTTTATGTTAATAACCCGAAGTAAAGGGTAATTATATAGTAATACCATAATTTATAAAAAGAACATAAAAATGGATAATTAATATCGAAAATTGAGATATCCTTTCTTGAAATAAAAATGGGAATATAGGATGATATCAATATGATAAAAAAGTAAACCATTATTTATAAAATAGAGAATATATGTTAAATTATTAATTTATGGAATTTAAAATGATTCAAAATTTTAATGTGATTTTTTTAGATATAAAGTGAAAAATTGGATCAGTGTAGACAATGTAAAATAGTGAGATGTGAAGTTCCTATTTAAATGGTAAAGTGAGATAGTTATTTAATAAATACTATTTTTGTGAAATATATATTCCCTATATAGATATTGGTACATTATTATTATTTAGAATTATGTGATGAGATCATTGGATTATGTTTTATATATAATAAAAAATAAGTTGGAATGTCAGATTAAGCACTTAAATTATATACACTACATGAATAAGAATTCTTGGATGGAGTATGTGGATTCCACATGATACCTTATGCTTGGGACTATCTATTTGAGTATATGTATTTCATATGATTTAAGATATTTAGGAATACAGAAATGAGTGTTTAGATTCAATGGGAATGTCCAGATGAGTGCTCAAATTTTTTGTGATTCTCTATGATACTAGGGAATTATAGGATGGCTGCATGGATTCTATATGGATACTAATGGAGGTACTATTATAATTAATTGATCAAATATAACCTAACATTGGATGAGGTAGGTTGGACTAACCCAAAGGATCACCATATTGCCCAAAAATCAGGTATTTTTAATTTATATATTTTGTATTACATGTTTTATATTCTATACCTTGAATGTAATTATCCTTTAGATGATATATTTAGGTTCCCCATTACTAGTGTATGAATGAGTTATACTCCTACCCGGATCGGCCACCATGGTATTAGGGTACCCAAGAATATGTTTGATATCTATCAAACTTGACCAGGGTAGAGGCCTGACACCTGGTATTTTGGCTGGACAGTAAGGTGCATCATGGGAGCTTAAGATTGTGTTTTTGGATTCAATATATATATTTTTTATTTGTATTTAATTTGGGGTTGATGTATATGTGACCCATTATTTATATGTGACTTCCTATTGCGATGTATTTAGTTTCTATTTTGGCATAATATGTTTTCTTATCTTCGTACAATTGGTTCATTCATGTATATCATTTCTTTAGGTTATTTATCTTAGAATTGATGTTTGTTTTATTAATTTCACTATTAATTCCACTCTAAATTTTTTTTATAACCTTCCCTTTATCCAACCATATATCTAAACATCTCATTGGTAGGTTCTAGAATATAGGGAGGCACACTTGAGGTCCTTTGACAAGCTAGATCAATGTACTGGTTCAATTCCTCTTCGTATGAGACATTAAAAAGTGGTATCAATGTGTTTTTATTTTGTATAACAATATTGGGATAATAGAATACAAAATAGGAGGGTGTACAGACATGGTTTGAATCTTTTTTCTGGGATTAAACAGCCCACTTATAAGGGAAGTCCGTGTTTCCGTGGATGGTATTATCATCCATGTTATTCATTATTACAGTAAATCGAATTTATTCTAGAGTTATATATTTTACTTATGAGGTTATAAATTTATGGGATTTTACTTCTTGTCCCAGTATTGCAAGAGTTCTATTGTATGTTCATGTATCATATCAGGCATGTAGGGTTTATATGAGTGATTTCCTATTATTATTTATCTATAACATGTCCTCAGTCAGTTATTTAATTTGTCCATATACATTTACATGTTTTTTTTGTATTAGTGTATGGTGGAATTTTATAGATCTATACCTCTTGATTATAATTACATATTTTTTGATTGGTTTTTAGTTATTATTATATGGTCTCCGCTAAATAAAATATTAATTACAACATTAATATATTTCTCCTCAATTACTTGTAATTAAAATCATATTAACTGATAGTAACATTTGAAAAATTATTGATAAATAAAATTGATAAAAGAAATACATGAGATAAATTATTTTGTTTTTTATATAGTGTATATAAATAAAATTCCATGTACAACTTCTACATTTTTTTCCTCTATCACTTCTAAATGAAATTTCGTTTATCTAATCCTTTGGTTTGGATATTCTTGTTAAATAAAAAGAGAAAGGTGTAAAATTAGTTATCCATATAAGTACTTATATAAATTATGTTGAACCAGTGGGTGTTTGGTGTTGGACCCAATGTATGGGTGGTTATGTCTATTTATAGAACCTAAGTTATGTGTTATTCCATATTTCCTTGAGACTAGTGGCATGTTAGAGGTTGTTTGTGAATTTTATTTTGTGTGTGATCTCAATAATGGGATGGATTGGTTTGATCTAAACATGTTTTAAGACCATTTAGTTTGGGTTACACATGTTAGATCACTTTTTACCTTGATATCAGGGTGAGATTCATCCCAATAGTTGTAATGTATGTGAGATGTGGAATTGTGTATGGGCTTGATGGGAGAGAATTGTGGACCCTTTTCTTAATGGTGACACCTGGTTTGGGAATTGGTGCTTTGTGAACATAGATGTAGACATGGGGAGGGGTTATCATAGTAATTTAGTGCCTTAGGTTTCATGAATCATGGGTGACATATCTTCATATATAATCATTTCATGTTAGGTGTTTCCTTGTATGTTTTTTTGGGAACATTGGATGCCGTATGGTTTCTAGGATAAGCACTTGTGTGTGATTGTTTTGGGTATTTTGGTAATATTTGTAAGTTAATTACTATTTATATTCCTAGACAAGGTTATAGTAGTACATGTGGGGAATACATGGTTAAATGTGGTGGATTTTACATGAGGTGATTGTGAATAAGAACACCCTAAAAATGGGATGGGAAAGAGGAAAGTGGAAATGCATGGCACTCTTAAAATGAAAGGCACCATGAGTGCTGGTTCTCTAGTAGTGCATATGTTTTTTGAGTATAGAACTAGTTATTTACATGTCCCATAAACTTGGGAAGTGTACTGGGAGCATATATAAACATCATTTGGTTCTTATAATAATTCCTGGGTTGTGATTGATCATGAAAATGTTGTTGGATCAATGATATGCCTTTGGTCCTATAAGAACCATGTGTGCTTCTACTTGGTGAGAATGAGAGTCTATACAGTCATGGGCTTCCAACTCCCCAGTCCTCCTCATTTGTAGGAAAAGTGAGGAAGAGTGAACCCTACGGCGATGGCGGCCGCAGCGAGGGCGATCCGCTAACCCTACGGCGATGGCGGCCATCGTGGCCCCTTCCCCCATCAGGGGGGAGGGGCCTTCGTCTCCAACTCCTGCCTCAAGAGTTGCGCGACCACGAGGGAGGGACTGCTTTGGACCCTCACCGGACGCGGGTTTCTTCCTCCCCGCAATCGACGTTGCTCCGAAGGTTCCTGGGTGCGTTTCTGGTCAGCCTATTGTCCCGGTCTCAGTGAAGGAATTCCATGAAGCTTCAGCTCTACTCTCCTCGGCGCTAATCGTGAGGTTTACGAAGCGGCGACCGCTGGTGGAGCACTTCGACAAATCAATCAATGCGGAGTGGGGTTTGAAACACCGTGCACTTGTAAGTATACTGGGACCGCGTCAATTCCTTATTTTATTTGCGGATGAGGAAGATTTGGGAATGGCTTGGTCGCGAAAGAGGATTCCTTTCTGTGGCCTCCAATTCCACTTACTGCGCTGGTCCTTTGAGGCGCACATGAACCGGGACTCGTCTCACACGGCAATTTGGATTCAATTGCCTGGACTTCCTCTGCCATTTCAGAATATTGGATTATTGAGATCGATAGGCAACTCGATAGGGCGTTTTTTATGCAGTGATCAAAGAACAGCTTCCATGTCTCACCCCTTTTCGGCTAGAATATGCGTGGAAATGGAAGTTGCAAAAGTGCCTCCGGAGATTGTCTGGATTGTAATTGAAGAAGAGTACAGGTACGCTCAATCAATAGTCTATGAATCCTGGATCCCTTTCTGTTCCTTTTGCCACAAGCAGGGCCATGATGAACATGGCTGTCGAAGGAGACTCTGGGGTGGTGGAAGCTTTGATGTGCCAGATGTACCAGCAGGTGTTCCCTCGGAAGGAGAAGTGGTCACCATGGGTACTGTGAAAGACAGCGGTCAGTATTCACCTGCAGGCAGGCCTCAAGGTTGTCATGCTCCATCTAAAGCAGTTGGGGACTTTGAGCCGATGGTTCAGGGGGTGCTGTCAGGGGAGGTGGATGCTCCATTGATAGGAGTACAGGCAGAAGTGAATGAATCTGGGGGAAAGGAGACCATATCAGGGGCTGTGGTGTCTACCCCTCTAGAGGTTTCTGGATTGGCCAACCGGGAGAATGACAAGCAGAATAATCTGAGCCTTGATGCTGCAACCAATATACAGGGCCGGGACATGAATGAGGAATGTAATCTCCAGTATATGGGTAGGGGACATGAGCTTCAGCAAGGCTTGGGTGCGCCTGAAATTCCAGACCAGAACACCTCAACAAGTCTGATTAAGGTTGGGGTGGATGAGGCTATTCCTTGTTCCCCAAACCGTTTTGCTCTACTGGAAAATCCGGATGTTGTAGTGGACCATGCTGGGGAAGATGAGCCAATACCTTTTCATCAACAGAACGAAGGTGATACAACTAATTGTGGCATTTCCCACGGAATGATGGCTAGCCAGTCTGGGGGTGGTGTGGCTGATTCGAAGGGAGTCAACAGGGCCGAACCAGATCAGGTGATTGAGGGGGTTCCAATTCAAAAGAATAGTATGAACTGTAAAAAGAAGAAGGGGAAAAAAGATTACTCCTTGCTTCCCCCTCCATTAGAGACCCGCTCTGTGAAGAAACTACCGGTGACAATGCCCAATGGGGTGAATCAGGCTTTAAGCAAGGGGAACATAGATGAAATGGACATCTCTACGGGGAAGATGGGGACTAGAAAGGAACCCATCCTTAGTTCCGAGGAGGATATGGTCGAGGAGTTCCTGTATGTGGACATTCCACAGGAAGAGGCTGACATGATGGGAAGGGCGGTAAGAGTGGAAGTCGATCACGAACAGGCAAAGTGGATTGACAAGAAAGACTTGATATTAATGAGAGGCTTCAATGATAAGAAAATCAGCAAAGAGGAATATATCTGCACTTGGGACAAAATGGCGAACTATTTGGAAGATGTTATTGGAGAAGATCCTGGGGCTAAGGTATGGATAATGCATTGGAATCTCTACAGGGAAGAAAGCAATAATAGGCTAAGGTTGTGTTTTGGTAACATTTCCTTTTCTTATGAGGCTTCACCCCCGGTTTGACTTGGGAAGTGCAGTCGAGGCTTCCTCATCGGGCTAGAGCACTCTACCTTTCCTTGGAGGGTCATTCGGGACATGGCTGATTCGGAGGGATGGCAACATCGGGAGGGACCATGCTTGCATGGGATCGTCGAGTGGCCATCTTAGGGATGGTGGTGTTGTTGTTGCTGGTATGTGTTAGTTTCTGCTCTTTCTGGTGTTTTTCTGGGTTTGTTTGGCTGCTTTGTTGAACTTTTGGTTTCTCACTTTTCCCACAAAAGTGTTTTCTTAATAAAAAAATAATTTTTAGTCTATACAGTCATGGATAGTTGATTTGAAACATTATACTAGTTTTAGATGAATGTGACTCACTGGGTTTTATTCATGACTTTCTGTTCCGTTTGTATAGGATCAGGAAACCATTGACCATTGTTAGAATCTAGGAGGAAAGGACATACTGGCGATATGCTATAGATTTTTGTTTTTCATTTGGGTTATATGGGATTGTACACCTGTTATTTTTAAATGTGAAATAAATTGTGTTTGGGGGTTGTGAACTTGTGTGTATTCAAGGTATTTTTAAATGAATGGTGACCTAAAGCCTTTGTATAGATTCATGGAGTCATTGTGATAGGGGATGGATTTATGGATGGTTTGAGTGTTGTGACATGGCCAATCAGGGATGAACCATGTGGAGAGCGTCTAAGGTAGTTGTGATATATGTTAAAGTATATATCACGTGGATATATTCATATGTGGTTTTGATGATTCTTATTTGGGTTGATGCCCCAGAAGTGGTAAGGGATGATCCATATGGCATGGAGTGCACCAAAAATCATTCAATGGTATGGACGTTATGAGAATCCTTGTTGTCACATCACTAAACTAGTTTTAAAACTCTATATCCCATGCTTCATCCATAAAAACAAAATTTTTTGGAAGGACCAAAATTGCTCACCCATGAAATTCAACCTCAATATTAAACAAGATCAGTCATAAGTTCTTAGGTTTGGTTGTGCATCAGTGCTCTTAGAATGTATTGACTCTGGGAATGACCATTTTTAGGTCTATTTGAGTCTCGAGTAAATATATAGGTATGGTCATATAATTCCATCACATTTAAAGAATCATGTCTTGGAGTGTTAGAAATGTGTAGGTTGGGGTATAAAATTATTTTGATGTCGGTTTCCTTAAAGAGGTTCGACCAGTGTTCTCATGGGAAGTTGGATGCAATGAGTTCAAAACCGTGTTGGGCATACTATCTATGAGGATATGAGTATGTATTATTCCTTGATCATTGTTTATTAGGGTAAACCAGCATGATTGAAAAGTATACCCAGGTGAATAATACTCATTACTATTGGTCAAAAATTGAGAACAAGTGGTTGGACTAGTGTCGAATTGGTGTTTCATGAATTCTTGGGTACAATGAATCAAAGGACAGACTATGAAAAATTGGGGAAATGTAATGTTATCCCATTAGTAAATTTTAGGGATGTGATACACCTTAGATTATGATTTGACTCCATGGGCTAATCCCTTTGGTGGTGTCATCAAAGGCAAGTTGATTGATTGGTTGTAGAAATTATGAGGTCTATAGGAACACATGAATAAGTGAGAACCATCTCCACATTTAGTGGAACATACAATAATTGGATCATGGAATGTAATTATATTATGAATATTAACGAATGTCCCTATTTCATTGTAGTCTAACGGTAAAAACCATATGGTTGATAAAATAGACAAGTGGGAATATAATGGGGTTGACTAGTGGCTTCAGTTTGTGTGTAATGGTGTTAACATTTTTGGGAACTCGTGAAATCCACCAAAACATAAAATTTCATGGTGGAGATGATTAAATTAAAAGGATTCATGATTCAATTGATTATAAGGTTTCTTATGGTTTTATTGGTTTTGGGTAATTTGGCTGACAATAAATATTGGGGGGTTAGTAAGTCAGTGCTTTAAAGACTGGGTCTTATGCATGAGACCTTGGATAAAGGATGAGATTTTAAAATGTTTTTTGATTGTATGACCCTATGTTACATATGGTAATTTTAAATTTAATGGATTTTTTAATTTTATTCTGGTGGATGGGTTTAATGTTTGAATCGTTTTTTTTAATAGGGTTATAGGTGTTTGGATATCATAGTGTTTTGTTCTTTTGATGTGGATTGAGGTAAAGTAGGTTCCTTGTGTTCTTATATATGTCATGGGATCTTCAAGTGGTGTTTTTGATGATTCGATAGTTTTCAATCCATGTTTAAAATTTTGGTGTTAATTGATTAGGGGAAAAAATGCAGAACCTTCAACATGGGGTAATTTCATGTTTAGTTTGTATAGTACACAGTTTAGTAGAACAGTTAGTGCATGATCTAGGGTAATCCATTTTAGCATTAGGATAAATTTTGTGAGGTGGAATGCATATGGAACTTATTACATTCTTGAAAACTAGCCTTGAACCTTGTATCATAGGTTTGTAAAGAGAAATTTCAAGGTTTTCAAACCCTGTATTACAACAATGTGAGCTGGGAAATTCAATAAAAATCTAACCATATGGTTCATGCATGGATTATTAAACGTGTATCCAAACCATGCACCCATTAAATAGTGGATTTTAATCTAAATTACTTTATGATTTATAACCCCAACTACCTCATTTTATTCTCTCCCTCAACATAGTAAACCTCATACATGAACTCCCTTCCTCCCTTAGTGTATCTTCTTTACCAGAGGGTCATATCAACTTCTATTAGAGGAATTAGTGCAATTGAGGTAATTTTATGAGTCCATTTCCTCTCATACATTAATTATTTTAATATTTATTAATCTATCACCATTTATATTTAATAATACTTATTTTCATTACTTTTTTACTTATTCATTTTTTTAATTAGGATATATCAAATCGTGGTACTTGATGAGTGGAAATAAATAAGAATAAGGTAGGTAGTCCCTGATTTTTTCCCATACCCATTCCTAATGTTAAATGTGTGTGGGTTTTTGGACACACTAAAGTACTGTAAATTGACCCTATAAATTAAATTTAAACCTTAAATATGAATTTTACTTATATCAAACCCTTGTAAAAAATGCTTAATGGTTATTTCTGAGGTGATCCCAATTGGATGCCTCAATTGATACATAAAACATACAAAATGGTTACATAACAGTGGAAACCCAACATGGTTATAATTAATGTGAAAGGATTTACTAATGTTATAATTTGTTGTAAAAATGGACCTTGATTATATTTAGATTTCCAAAATAATTAATAATGATTCTAAATTAATATGACTTGTATGTTAATGAACCTATATAAAGGTTAATTCTAATGTAAACACTTAATTTATAAATAAAAAATTGGAATGGATAATTAATTTAGAAAAATGAGATATAAATTCATGAAATGAAAGGGAAATCATGAGATGATCATGGTATGATAAATGGGTAAACCCTAATTTACAAAATTGGATATAGATGTTAAATTAATAATTGATATAATTTAAAAGTATTTGAAATTGTAATGTTTAGAAGATAATATTAAAGTATGAAATAATATCAATGTCGTAAAGGGTAAATAGTGAAATGGTTTTTACCTCTTGAAATGGAAAAGCAAGATATCCCTTTTCGAGGTATTATTTTTTGTGTAATGTTGATTCCATGGAAATATTTTGGTACTTAATGATTGGGAATTTTGGAATGAGATCCTTTTATTCCATTTTACATGTGATGTCTAATAAGTTTTATTGTTGATATGAGTGACTTTATTCCATATTTTATATTCTTATGAATGATAGGATAAGACTCATGGATTCCAAATCATACCATATACTTGGGAATATTGGGATGAGTACTATTATTTCACTTGGAAAATGATATTTGGGAATAAGGACATGAGAATTTAGATTCCATGGGAATTTCTAGATGAGTTCTCGGATTCTTTATGATATTTTATGCTACTGAGGAATTATAGGATAAAAATATAGATTTTATATGGTCACTTATAGAGGCTCTGTCATTGTGATGTTGTCCGAGACACCCTATAACTGGCTCAAGCTGGTAGTACCAACACTTGGTTTCACCACAGAGCCTGGGTGATTAGGGTTTTGTTTATTTATTTAATTTAAATAATTAGTTTTATTTAATTTACCCCATAAGAACTTATTATCATACTTGATATTTATGGACATTTCTAGTGGTGGCTTACTATGTTTTACTCTCACCTTCCTCAGGAATTCATGAAAAATGGCTAATCTTGAAGATGCTGACTATTTTTAGGACTAGACTAGGGTAGAGGACTGATACCTAGTATTATGGTTGTCCTCTAGGATAGATCATGGGATTGCGGGACCATCATCTGGGATGATTACAATTTTAGTTTTTGTTTTATTTTGGGTTGATGTATGTGTGACCTATCATTTATGCATGACTTTCTAATGTAGTGAATTTAGTTTCTATTTTTTTATAACATTATCTTTATCTATATAATATTCACTCTTTCTATTAAATAATTTCTTTGGGTTATTTATATTTATTTTTATGTTTTCTTTACTATGTTTATCTTAGTTTCACTCTAAAATGTGGTTATATCCAACCCAATGTACCACCTTAGACATATACCTCAAGTCTGTAGCCTCTGATGTATGCAGTAGTGCATATCAGCTACCGTGGCATGACATCGCATAACACTAATTTAGTGGATATCATTCAGTGTGTTACAACAAGCTCCCCTGGTAGATATCATTGAATTAAAGTGTGGTGTGAATTCTACTCAAAAGTTATTGAAAAATTCATTCTAGAAATTTTCAACATAAAAAACCAATAAATTTCCACATATATATCTTATATAATGAAAACATTTTGGTCCGAATTAACAACTCCTTTCCCCCAAAATTGTTCTATTATGCTTTCTTATCTCTCCAAATCCCTATGTATTTCTTTTGTTAATAAATAATGTAATGTGACAAAAAAGCATTATCTCTAGAAAATAATTTCTTCCATCAACACAGGTTCATATTATTGGTTAATATGTGGGTACCGTAACACTATTCAAGGGAATTATAAAATGAAAATTAGAAGAATCTACTCTAGGAAAACCATTCAACATGTCTTAGATTCGTTTTTTATTAACAACATCTGGGGTTTGGGATTCCCAAGTAACCAATTCAATTTGTATAACAATAAGTAGGGAAATAGTTGGTTTTAGAGCTAGCATGAATTTTTTTCTACAATATCAAGGGGATTTATTATTTCATGATCTCTATAATGAAACTACTAGCTCAGTCTTTATAATTACAATATTCTCTCCGACTCAACCTTGTTAATTATGATGGTTACCCTCAGTGGTTTACTTTATTTAATCTATATATAAAATTTGAAGACATAAATAATTCAGTTCAAATCACCTGGGATAAATTTATTATATTCCATCTTTAGGGAATTATATATATGAAGTAAAATACATGAGAGATATATATGGGAATATGCCAGTATTAAGATCAAGTATTTTTCAAAAATTAGGGGTTTGAAAAATAATATCTCTTAACATAATCGGAATATCTAATAATCATAAGATAAAGATAAATTTGATTATCCCATTTATAAAGACAATAAATTATTAGATTTAATCCTGAAATTGGAAAAAAAATATCAAGGGAAAGGTGTTGGAGATGCCAGATTCAAGGGGGAGATAGAAACAATAATTATTTACATGCTCGTGCTAAGGAAATATGGTTTGTTGGAAATATTATCCTCTTACATGAAAATTTTTTATTCAATAGTGACATTAACTTTATGAGTATATTTGTTATTGAAAAGTTCTTCAAAATCCTTTTTGAGACACAACATGATACAAGGGGTGGGTTGTGGATGATAATGAAAACTTCTTTAATCATATTAAAAACTTTACTAATAAGTATATCAATTCCAATATTAAGGGAAAAACCAATGAGGGGGAGATATTTAAAGTGTCCATACATCTAAAACAATGTAGTTCCTACAAACATAATAGTTCTATAAAAGAATTATATATATAAATAAGGGATATAATCAAGTCTGATATCCTCAAGACTATCCAAGATTACATCAATGGTTTCTATCTTCGAAGTGGTGTATGAATGGCCAACCTTGTGCTCATTCCTAAATTTAAAAACCCATTATCATTGAATCAATATCATCCCTTTAACATGTAAAAATTATCCTAAAACCATTATAAATAATTAAAATTATAATCCCCCATCTTTCCCATGTATTTTTGGAAGAACAACAAGGATTTATCAAAAACCAAAGCATCCAAGATGTAACTGGGATTTCTAGAGAGATTATAAATTGTATTTTTATGAATGTCTTGGGAACGAATAATATTTTGATGTTAAAAATCAGTAAATCTAATTATAGTTTGGAATGGATCATTATTATTTATATCATGTTGCATCATGGTTTCTATGAGATCGGTTTTGATCTCTACATTCACTATGAATCCTATTACTAGTTTTCAACAAACCTAATGGGGAGGAAGATTGGATTATTAGATTCCATCAATGGTCATAAGAAATGTGATATAATCTCCCCCACACTATTTTTCCTCACATAACATGTGATTAGCATGATTATATATAGAGAAGTTTTTTCAAGTCTAGTTATTCATTTTAATAGTTTTTAAGGTTCTACAAGAATCACATATATTTTAATTATAAATACAGTTATTTTCTTCCTAAATAATGACCCAAAATCAATTCAAGGCTTCAAATATTTAATCATCACTTATGTTTAGTGGAGTTAAAAACATGTTTGACTTTAAGGGGAAAATGTTTCTATTTCTAGAATATGATTTAATAAAAGGGTTACTTAAATTGAGAGGTGTCTCATAATCTCAATAGATAGATTTAATTTGTAACACATACAATATTCTTTGACACTATAGGGGATTTATATTCATCATTTTGATATACTGGTTAACATAATCCCTAGGAACATCACCAATTAGATAATCCAACCTATTTTAGAGGTTGGTATTATCTGATTATCCATGTTCTCTCATTTATCCCAATGAATATCATTTTGGTGATTAATATACCCAAATATATCAAATAAATCATTGTAATCACTCTTAACACCTATATTGGGAATCATATCATAATGAATAGTGTCACTCAGAAATCTACGGAAACTTTTCAAAGCCCATAAAAGAAAGTTGGGAATTAATGAGGAATATAAATGAATCCATGAATTCCATGAAAATGATGTTATCTTTGGATATTATCTCAAATGTTTTTTTATGGGAGATATTTTCATGAAAAATATGAAGAATATTATAATTCTACATGATTTCTTCCGTCTAAAACATCACCGTTATAGAATATTTTATAAAATGACTTACTCTATCATATTGATAATTCTAAATAGATTATTAGTAGGGGTGATTTCTTATTTTAGAGGGATAACTAACTATAACAACCTATGTTCTTTCCCTTATACCTAACAATATATCTAACATTAAAAGAGGTGAAATATTATATTATCCTTCCAAATTTTGTCTAAAATGACAAGAAGAATGTTTTTTCAATAATATACATCTACTAGATGAACTAGATAATTTTTCTTACTATCATGATAATACTAGTTTATTTAATGTGAAATATTTCCATAATTATAGACACTCCATATCTATGAGTTTATTCTAGGTTAAGGCCCTTTGGGATTCTTCCATTCCCATCCAGTATAGCTTTCACGTGGGGGATTCTCATCATATTGACCTCCCCATAAATAATTTTTTCTATCATAAATGTGTTCAAATGGTATATAAATTCATTTATTTCTCTCACCCTAAAATCGAGTTGGAGATGTATGTATGTCTAGGAGGTGATATAGATTTTTTTCATCTAGTACTTTCTTGGAGATCGTATAGAAATCAACCTAAACATGGGATCCTTTAACTAGTTCATAGCTACATGATTTTATATGTGTACATGTCTTCATAAAATGCTATTATCCATAAGGTTTATCTTACTGTGGGGTGATATTTTATTTATGAAATTCACAACCATTTGAGACACCATTCTAATCATGTTAGCTTCTTTCCCTTGAATATCATGATGTTTTTCTTCAGTAAAGAGATAGTGAAACTCTCTAGTGGTTTTATTTATGGGGTTTCTATCTAAAAATTTCAAATTATATAATTAATATATGAAATTTAGGTAATGGAAACACTTCGTAATAGCTCCCAAATCCTTCAGGTTGGTGAAGGTAATCCTATTCAAGGTAATTCTTGATCCCAACTCAGTGAACTCACTATTTTAAGTATTATCATATCAACATATTATTATGAAATGTATACTGAAAACTGATTGTTAATTCATGAGGGGTATTTAACCTTCCCTAAATACAATAATTTACATCATTAATGAATGTGAGAGATATATCAATTAGGAATCTATGATCCGCCTCACTTATCTTGTGGGGGATGGGATTTTGTGATCCTGGATTCTAAAGGAGTTAATAATTTTACCCTTATCACTTATCCCCCTTAAGTATCCTTACCTCAAGACCGTAAAGATATTATGAGTGAATATTCCCTTGGACTCAACCAATTTAGACCATCATACCAATTATTCCATTTAGTTTATTTATTTGAAAAAATCTCAACATGAATAATAAATCATTGAATAATACTATAAATACATTAGGAAATGTTTAAGGATACATTTTATAAATCTAAATCAATTTAAAATACAAAAGATAAAATAATTTTTTCAATGAAAGTGGAATTAATAGAATCACCCTCACAGTGTTGATGAAACCTTGACATCTTTAATGAGCAGAAGTAGACTTAAGTAATATTGAAGATACACATCCCTTCGACACAAAATTGCCCATAAAATTCAAGGGGTTTTATTTAGCATGTAAATACCCAAAAAATATTTTGATATGAATCAAAGAGAATGAGAAAGCATGAAAATAATATAAAGAGCATGGAGAAAAATATTGGAAGTGGAGAGAAACACACATACCTAGATATTCCCCCATGAATTAAAGAGAATATTATTAGGGATAAAGAGAGAATAAAAGACAAGGAAGATAGAAAACTCCTCTCACGACATAGATGAAATGAGAGGGGATAGAGAGTTATCCCTATTTTACATAAATAATAGTAATAAAAATAATAATATGTGATAATTACTAATTTTATTTAAAACCCTATAATATGAATTACATCCCCATATATTTCAACCCATAACTAATAATAATCAATACAATGTTGAGATAATATTTAAATACTAAACAAAATATTAACACTTAATAATTATATTTTATAATAACTCTAATTAAACATTATATTCCACTTTAAAAAATAAAAATAAATAAAATAAAAATAAACATTTAAAACTCAATTAAAATATTTCCTCATTATAATATAAACAATATAAAATCATTTTAACATTCCACAAATCAATTACGGGTTGCCTTAAGAAGTCAAGGAATGGGAAATAATGTTTCTAGATAATATATACAATTTCACATTCACCTTGCATGATCCTTAAGACCATGAGTAAACCGTGTTGAACCCGCTATATTAAAATTAACATTGAATGGTTTCTATGAAAATTCTTTTAGAACATGCACTGATCATTCCAAAACAAAAAAATTATAGAAATTTTAAGAATGTTATAATCATTTTCATATATAAATTTTGATTATAATAAAATATATCCAAGAATTAAAAAATGATGTGTTACTTGATTGATGTGGAACTCCAGGCTCATCACTCTTATATGAAAATTAATATCCAACTAGTAGTGTGATTTGTGGTATCTTAATTTATACAGAATTAATCATAATATATATAATTCATGAACTAAAAAATAATATGGTGGAATCTATAGCCTTGATGAACCAAACATGTTATATTGTGATGGATAATACAACACCTTTTGGTATTGGATACATTTGTTTATTGTTGGTGTGTGGAATTTATATTAAAAATGGTAATTTCATATAGAAATTTATTTTTATTCCATCAGTTTTATTCAGCACCTCATAGCCTAAAACATGTGAACATTGGGTGGAAATATCAATCTTTCCCTGACATAGGAAGAATCATGGTGGGGTTGGGCTAAGATATATTTTCCTAAGTTAAATTTTTTTTTTCGAAATTATATGTATAATTTTATAAAATGGATTACATATTTTGAATCTGTATTTAATGTTTTGATAAGTTTTAAAATATAGTAATTTTTAGTGAAAGATAAAAATATTTTAAAAATAGTAAAATGAAATTAAATATTGTATACAGTACATCCTAAATATGAAATCATGGAAAATATATATTAAAATTATTTTTGTTGGCCTAATATTTGTTCTAAAAGTAATTATATATTATAATGGGGTGTGGTGGATCATTGGGTGGTGAGGTGGAGAAACTATGATGATGAAATTTTCAAAGTTTGAATGTATTTGTGTTTTAGAGTTTTTGACTTTTTATGAGAATTTTAGTTTTTTTTTCACCCAATGGGAAATGGTATCTTAACATGTTAAATGAACCGAAAAACATTTCTGATGATTTTTTTGAGGTCTGAATATGATTTTTTACCTGTAGCTAGTTTTTGACATGGATTTGAAGATTTTAAACTATCAAAATTTAATATAGATTTTTTTTCAATAGTTTAAGTGGACGCAAATTCCATTAATGGAAATTTGTAGAAAAAGGTTATTTTTTATGATGTCTTATACAATATTTTCATATGATACTTTTGATCTTTGTGCATGTCAACTTGATTATAGTGTGGGTTTGGTTTGATTTGGAGGGTCTTGATTCTCTACACATTTTTAAATTTTAACAATTAAAGAATTTGTGATATGTTCACTTAATTTTATTCTAAATTATATCTCATATTAGAATTATATGAGCACCATGATGATTTGAGATGTTGTTTTATTTTATGATGATTTCTATTGCTATTGGGAAATTGATTCAGCTCAATATCATTCAGATAGATTTTATCTAAGTCAGGAGTGAAGATTTAAATATTTTTTTCCACCCATTTTAGGAATATAAATTAGAGGAAGAAGACTCAATGAAAATTTTGGGTCACTACTATAATTAGAATGGTGCGAAGCATGGATTAAAATCCACGGCTCCAAAAACTAATTATAAAAAATAATGTACAGATCAATGATAGATAAAGAGAAAAGAAATCCAAATAGAACCTGAAGCACCACCAACAATGAAAAAAATAGTAGTCGATCTCTTTATTGTTTGTCGCCTCTTGCCCTAGTGTTGCCCCAACCTCTCATGTGACATCCTCTCTTCCACTATTTGTGAGATTTAATATTGATATCATGCTCATCAAGAATTGATGATCCATAAACCTCATCATGGGACTCAATTCCACTTGTAGAGTCATTCTTGTCATGGTTATCTGGTGCATTGTCCCCATGTTGGTCATCAGCCAAAGCGATACCAAATTCCATATAAAATGCATTCCTATTATGAGATATGTTATGAACGTTAAGAAAAGTGAGTTTTTTTATGAGGCCTACAGTCTTGCAGGACAATAAAACTATCTTATGGTTTCAAATTCTCTTCCAGTGAGACACTAACTATAACAACCACCACACCTGGAATACCATCTTCTAGATTATGAGTAGAGAGTGCTAGAAACATAACATATATAAATGGAATAGAAATAGTAAAATATTACTCAACCGCATGAATTATTTCTAAATGGGGTTCAAATTTATTGTGATCAGTTAGGGGCACTTTCTATCAAGATATATGACAGGATTATATGGAATTTCTATAAGAAACCATCTTGAAGTTGTCATTATCCATCACCTCTACTTTCCCATTCATTTTATCATTGATGGGTTCTTATTGTTGATCCCAAACAATAAAATCCTAAACATAAGTCCTTATATATTGATCATAAGTAGTTTCCTCACTCCTCATACACATAACCTCTTTAAAATAAATGTTTTCCTTTACATCTTGGACCTCCTACTGGTGGCGTGAAAATGCATGATCAGGAGAAGAGAAAACCTACTCTACGGGCATCACTAGAGTGTCCTCCAACCAAGGGTTTTGTGTATCTAAACCATGAGAGAACATGGTAGTCACTCCATGACCATTGGTCATATCATATTGAATATGATTCATAGGTTTCCAACTGTCCTTCCCAATATGACAATTAGCATTACATTTATACAGGATAACACTCTAACGACAAAACTCAATTGAATGCCCAACTGATTCTCAATAAACAAAGTACAGAGGACTCTATTCATTCTAATCACTCAAATTAGTATCATATTTATGGATATAAAGGTTTACATTTTCAATGAGAGTGGATCTAGGGTCTGCCAATACAAATATTCAGGAAAAATTACCAAACCCCACTTGTTTTGTCCTCCGATCCAGTCTGATTGGAATAGAAAGGGATGTTGCAATGTCGTGTCTGATCATGGGATGCCATAAAATCCTATTAAACCAATAAATTATCATTTATACCAATGAAAAATGGTTCTTAGCACTAAAAAGATAAAAATAGAAACTCTAATAATGGAAACTAAGTGTTCATGGGTTTAATGAAAGATATCCAAAAACCCAAGCTCATTACTTGAGCTCATCTGAGGGGAAGATATGGTGGAAGAATCCATGCCCGATTGATATAAAATTAGAATTATAAAGCACCCAAATATAAAAACCCCTATGAATCAAATTCTGTAATTTCTGTAGTTTATCACTTTTATGAAGAATAATCCCAACGATAATTGAAATCTTACCCATGGAGATCCTTTCTGAAACCGTATAAACATTCACTTCAATGATATGCAACGATCTCTTCAGGATGATCAAACCTATGGGAGTTTCCATAAATTTGGAAAACTTCATCAACCCTCCATCCATGTTTAACACTGTAGGATCTATAGAAATTCCATCCAAATGGTCATGGAAGGACATGAAGCCATCCTTTCTAAGCATAGCTCGATAAAGGTGATAAAATAAAATAAAAAAAATTCATTCGACCTAGACCTTTTATCAATTCTCTGATAAACCTTTTATTCACATTATGGGCCCCCAGATTCCAATCCCACCTTTCTAGAGATCCCTCCCCCATTTACTAGTGCTTTCCAACCCTTTGATCAATGCTTTTCAATCCCTTTAGACTTACTCATGCCTATAATCGAACCATTGACCTGTCCCCTCAAGACCTAAAACCTTTACCACTGCACCATGAAGATTTGAATAATATTTTATGATATGTCTATTTATTTATATGTATATATAGATAATTCATTTTTATTAAATGTTAATTCATATATATATTCATATACTTACATAAAATAATATAATTAACATTAAATACATTTTTAAAATGTCTACAAATTGTAAGTTTAGATATAAATTTTATACACATATACACATATTTTTTTATGTCTATATATTAACATATATATTCATAAATATTAACATATAATGGTATATTTAGATATAAGTTTTTTTTTTAAAATATTTATTGTAAATATGTTTAGGTGATATATTTAATGATCAGTATAGATTTATGAACATATATTTATATATGACGAGTTTACACAATATAAAACACACATACACACAAATACACCCACATATTCACGCAAACATGTTTACATTGATATTTTTTACATGCACACAATAATATTTGAATGGGTACTTACTAACATATATTATAATATACACATAAATATGTATTTTTTATTGATGCACAAACTTATTTATACCAAAACATTGCTTTTATAAGTGTCTATATATTAATGAATTTTTATAAGGTAAATAAAATGGGGTATTTTTTATTTTTAATAAAATGAATAAAAAATATTTATTCCCATATTTTTTATATATATAAAAATAATTTTTTATATAAATATTTTTAAATATTTATTTGTACAATTGATTTATTATATATAAATATATAAAATTATATATATATTTAATTATTAATAACACTAGAATATGGTAAATTGTAAAATTTAGACACTATAATATCCATATGACTCTAAGAAATGAGATTAAATTTAGATTCCATAGAAATAATAAAAAAAGACCCCCTCAAATGAGGGTGAAATTCTATCAAATGATTAAAAGTTAAGGTACCACTATAAAAAAACTCTTTTTTAGTATCCTTATGTGGATTTTTTCAACCTCTAAAAACATTAAATCGGGTCCCTCAGTTCCTATGACAAATATTTTTTTCTCCATGATTTGATTTAATGTGTGGTACGTCCCACACAAACACTCGGATCCAGAGCTAATCAGTAATAAAGATCAATTCATGATTTAAACATTTCTTAGATTATTCATTAATTTATTGATTTTTTATGTCATCCATTTGTTATTCACTTAATATTACTCAATTATAATTATAAAATTATTAATTAATATTAATTTTTATTTATTTTTTATGTCATTATTCACTAAATATATTATATATCTTGTTTAAATTCATATTCAGTATTATATAAATCACATTTCATAAAAAATATTATATCTATACCAATATAATTATAATTATATATATTGATATATAATTTTTTTATGAAATCTAACTCTTACAAGTGTTAAAATAGTGTAGATAAACACTACCCAAAATCACTACTAAATCAACACCTACTTTTAGTCGTGCTAAACAGAAATCCTAAAAAAATGTGTGACCTTTATCAGTGGTAACTAAAACCACAGATAAATATGGATCTTTATCAGATATGATAGAACATTTTGATAAAAATATATTAATAATATATATATATAATTAATATATTTATATTAATAAAATAATGTTTATTTATATTCATTTATTAAAAATGCATGTTTAAAGTTTTAAATAAAAAGACATAGTAATGCATTTTTTTAATAATTCAAATATATATATAATGTTTGGAAAATAGTATTTATAAATTAATAAATAAATTAATAAATATACATATTTAAATAATTATAAAATTATAATAAATATATTTAAATTGTAACATCTCAGATCCGGATACAACTCAACTCATACCCCGTAAACAATTCCACACATGGGCTCATGTACATTTCCCGAAATGCCAGAGGCTGCCAACTAGCTGTGAGAGCCTAGGGTGTGATATTGGGGAAACTATTCCCTCATTTGTAGAGGGTAACATAGTGGAATGATAATATACAATAGAGTATGCAGTAAATATCATATAACTGAAATAAATAGAAGAAGAATAACAAGATAAATAACAAAACCTCATTCAATACAAAAGATGATGCAGCATGATAAGTTATACGAAAATATCCAAAACATGTACACTACAAGATTCCACAATATATGTTCTATATGAAAAAAAGTAAACTATGAATCATCACAAGCCTCATCTCGGTCCCATGCTCTCCTGCTCCTAAAGAGTATCTCAAGTTCCTATCGAAGGGTTTTTTCCCGTTTCGACCCCTCAATAATATAATTTATTTTGGTCCAAAAGAATGACCCAAACAGGGTGTGAGAAATAAATCCCAGTATGCAACCACTAACGATATGTTCCTATCATTCAATTAGTATATAAAAAACGTAGTGTACAAAAACAAAAGCAGCAAATTGGGAAGTACTCAGAAGTAAACAATCCAACAAGTCATGTTTTCCATTTTCATTCATTGTGTTTAGTTCAACAATTCATTTAAATTGAATTATATAATTATTAAGATCGAGCCTATGACTATCAATCCCCTCTTATAAAGATTACTCAAAATATACCTTAGAAGGCTATCTAAATGAATAATATGAATACTGAGTCTATGCTTGTGCTTTGGCTTTGCAGGCAAACCATATGTCATTCCATTTCAATAATCTATTCAACATCTTTCCCAAATGCATGGGAAAACCCTTCCCATAGGCATAACCATATCCTTACCCTCAGACCTAACAAATCCACACCCACAGTCATAACAACTCCATGACCATATGCATAAAAAATAATTCATCAAAGCCATAATAGATCCTTTCTATTAGGTATAACAAATTAATCAATCTAAAGCCTAGTATATCTACATTTTATCATATAAAAAAATAGGTAAATTACACTATTACATGGTCAACATATAACAACTAATTTGCGTATCACACATGTCAAGAAACAAGTGAATTAACCTATCAAAAGGATTAAATGATAATTAGCATATCATGGGGAACATGGGAAATCCCTAATCCCAAACACCCTTAATCAAATCAATAAATATTTACCACAATTGAAATTACATTGTATATTTAATTCATACTAAACAACCCAATAAGTTAAAACAAGGTATGCCTCATAGGAAACCTTGGCCAAATGGCCATAAACTGTCATTTCCATACTAGAAATAATATCTATACCAACGGTTTTGGGAAAACTGTTGCAATATTTCACTTTTATGGACATATACCAATGTAATGGCCAAAACCATTGTTATAGGTCACTAATTTGAACCTATACCAAAGGTTTTGGACACACCGTTGGTATAGGTCCCCCCTGTACTATCAGTTTGTCCAAATCTGTTGGTATAGGGTCTCTATTATGGACCTATGCCAATGGTTCTGGCCAAACCATTCGTATAGGTCCATAATAGAGACCCTATACAAATGGTTTTGGTCAAACCGTTGGTATAGGTCCCCCCTATACCAATGGTTTGTCCAATACCATTGGTATAGGACCCAAAATCATTGAATCTATACAAACAGTTCTCAAAACCGTTGGTATAGTTACATGTATTTTTTTGGAATATTCTTACATAGAACATTAAATAAATCATAATATAAAATATTTATAATAATACATATATATATTTATGAAATTATGTTCTCAAAAGTCATGTTAGGTTAATGATTAGGTCATTCAATCATAAACTGGAGGTATTGGGATCAAAACTAGCTAAATGCTTCTTTTTTTGAAATATATATAGCGACGGTTTTATGGAACCGTTGGTATATATTTCTCATATTACTTATACCATTAGTTTTTTCAAAATTGTTGGTATAGACCAATCCCCATGGCTTACTAGCCAACGGTTCTCCAAACTGTTGGTATAGGATATACCAGCGGTTTGGAGGCTTATACCAACGGTTTCAAACTGTTTGTATAGGGTATTTTTCTAGTAGTGTTTCAAGGGAAAGCACCCATGGGGTGGCCCTAAATCAAACCAAGAAGCCTAAACATGCTTATGTTAATTAAAATCATTACCTAATCATCACTAGGGAACAACAAGGTTTAATTTCCAATCAATGATACACCCTAAACATGGGAGAATAGAAAATGACACATATTAATAACTCTATATTGAACGAAAGGAGGAGGACCACCTACCTTGTCATAGTATGACACTCCTCATCTAGTGTCGTGCTTTGATTAAACCAAGAATGGGGTAGATCTAAAAAATGAGGAAAAATATCATCCATTACGTAACACCCCAGGATTTTATGAAAAATATTATTTTTCATTTCATTGATGTCTTGTGTTGTACGCTACACCAAAATTAGCTTGTACTATATGCAATAGCGTCTTGTCTTGCAGTATACGCAACACTATTCATGGCTCGTGTTACACACAATTTAAAGTTCGTTTTGTGGATATTATTTTACGCAACATTAAGTATATATTTTGTTTAATGTATTAATGAAATATGTTTTTATTATGTTATACGCAACACCAAACAGAGCTTTCAATACACACATCCCTGACTTGGTTTTCATTACATGCAATCATGACCATCCTCGATAGCGTGTGTAGTACGCAATACCGAGTTTCACTAAATGATATATTATTATAATATTATTAAGAACTAGCCATTATGAATAGTAATACCCACTTTTTGAAATTTTATAAATTTTATTTTTCAAAAAGGACTTCATTTTTGGATTCGGAATATCGAAATTAGCCTACGGTGAAGTTTTGATATTTTTACGAAAACTATCAATATTTGATGAATTGTAAAAACATTGGGTTAATATTTAAAAACAAAATTTTTATTTAAAAAATTATTGATTTTATTTTAATTTATTTTAGTTCAAAATTAATACATAATATCTATATAAGTTCATTGTAATTCATTGGATTCATTTTATAATAATTTTAGATATATAAAAATTTTATTGAACTTTTCACCGTCCTTTACCCACCTCCTAGGAGAGTTTGAAAATTTACATAAAACGTAATTTTACCTCTTCAGTGAGTGGAATTTTGAAAATCTGAGAGACACGGTTAATACCAAGGAATAAAATGTGGTTCCATGAGATGAAAATAATTTTTTGGTGAATAGTAACGTTTTACTTTTATTTACAACTGTAAAAAGTAAATAGTGTAATTAAGGGTAAAAATGATATTATTTTTACCCTAAAACATGTCCTAATTCTATTTGATATGTTTTATTTGACCAAATACAACCTTAGGAATAAAATATTACCATTTAGGTCTAGTTGGATTAGATTAGGACATTTATTATTAATTTATTTAAAGTTGTGTTAAAATTGTTAAAATCAAATTTTAATAACTAAATCATTTTTAAAATAAGGTTATACATAAGATAAATTCGACTATAAATATTAATTAGAAATATATAAATATTTCCTACATAAGGGTAATTTAATTATAATTTTTAGACATTAAATAACTTAATTTATTTATGACCCAATTATGATGTAGTAATTACCTTATTAATGTAATATTAACATAATTGATGATATAAATACACAAATAAATGTAATTTTCGACTTTTTATGAATTACACTAATTTTATAGGTTAATATGACATGTTAGTATTTATTTAATTAACTTTTTGAGAACTAATCATTCTGATATGATTTTCACAAAAATCATTTACCAAATAGTGTCAAAATTGACATAGGATAGTTTTTAAAACAAATATTATATTATTAATTGTCATTATATTCCTAAAAATATATGGTTTGGCTAAATGACATATATAAGGATATATATATTAATAATGAACCAATTGGGGTTTGTTTGTCTTGTTATAGTAAGTTTATTAACCATGTAGTGTGAGAAAAAAAGAAGACACAGTAAAAGTTAAATTAATTAACTTAGAGTTAAATCTAAATGATATGGTTAAAATACTAACCTAAACTTTTCTAACACCTATTGGTTGAGAGTATTTAAACCCATTCCCACTTTATCTTCGAAATAAATCAATTGGGAGCTATTATAAACTAAATAAGACTTTATCATAAAATAATATTTTAAGTTTTTCCAAAGGTGCCCCTCTCCTCCCTTATAAAAAGGGCACCCCTTCCCTCTTCTCTTCACACCCTTTTTATCCTTTAAGCTCGTCCAAAAACTGCACATTTCTCTTATCTACTTCCATAGAAACATTCTGGAGGTTCTGGTCTTCTCAAAAGACCAACTCTACTTCCATAAGAGATGGCTTAAAGGAGGTGCGTCGAAGAAGAGGTAATCTCTTCTTCCGATTCTCTCAAGTTTCATTCTTATTCAACTTCTTCTTCTTTAGTTGTATCAATATAAATTAATAACATCAGTATTAATTATATAGTTATATGTTATTATAAATATGAAGCAACCGTATTTCAACTTCTATCCATCCTACGGAAAACAAAATCATCACGCGTGCGTACGTACGGAATACCTTCCCCACGTCGTTGTGTAATCTTTTTTCGACCACCACCCTACTTGGATGGGTATAATGGTGTAAATAAATAACTATATATGATTATTTTAATGTGATATTAATTCTTAAATATTATAAATACACTTCAATACAATTCCACGATCATGAGAATGGTATCATCACTCGTGCGTGCGTACGGACTACCGTCTCCACGACGCGATGAGATTCATTCTCCATGTTAACCATTCATGAATGATTATAAAGTATATATAATATGTAATCATGAAATATATGACATTATAATGATACTAGATTTATTTATATATATTTATTTAGTTCATCTACTTAATTCCATTCAATTAAATAAGGAAACGAAAACAGCGTTCATGCGTACATACGACCTATCGTCTTCATGAACGGTGTAGTTCATTCCATTTATCGATCTATCATACATATATATATACGGAATATATATTATATATAAATAATGTTTTAAATTCATTAATTAAGTAAATCTGGATATAAGTAATAATATCTAGAACAACAAGTCGAAACACGTATAATAAATGAAACGATTTTACCCAAATTGCTTCTTTTACATCGAATTTACAAAAGAACGGATAATATAAAGTCATAAGTAAACTATATATGATATCATAACAATGAATATGATTAATTAATAAGTCAATGACTTTATTTAAATCATTATACAGGATGTTCAAATACATACGAAGCATATCAAACTTATGGTAAGGGATAATTTTTCAAATCTCATTTTTTATCCGAGATTGCATATACGTAAGTATTTACTGGGGTTATATTTTTCATTCATGCCCATAAAATGTCTTTCATATAGTGTATAATATTCTTCTATGTATTTTTATTGTCATTTTCACCCCTCCTTAACATTAACTTTGTGTTATGGAATGTATCTTTATTTTTTTTACCATACGAGGAATTTTTTGACTTTTCTGAAAAAAGTAAGAGAAGAATGTTATTTTTAACTTATACGGCGTGAAAGGATTTGTACGATTTCATAACACCTCATTTTCATGAAGTTTACTCTATAATATTTTATGAATATTTTAAACAAAATACGTTTCTTTTAAGATTTCATGGAATTTTGGGAAAAGATAATGATTTTGAAGAAGAAATGATATTTTCCACAACAATTCATTTCAAATGTTTTATCAAAACCATTTTCCATCTAGGATTACATTATTTCATACGTGTATGTTTCAAGTTTAATGTCCTTATGATTTACATGGTTTCAATTTTCTTATTATGAAATGATATCCATTAGTTTTATATGAATTATGCTATGATGGGATGATGTTTATGAATCCCATTTTTATTCTTTGGGTTATGATGAATGATTTATGTTCATGTTGTAGAACAAGTAAGAATGATTTCATTATGAGATGGGTGGGACCTATATCTACCTCCAATGCATTGGGTAAAGATTTATATCTCATGATATAGACATGGATGTAAAGGTAAGTTAATCCGGTTTAGAAATACAGGACTGGAACGAGGAGTGAACTAGATTCAGAAAGGGACTTTGTCCACTAAGATGGTCTTGGCAGCAATGCCTTGGAAACTATGGAAATCATATCAGGTGCTTAATGTTTTTACACATTCACATGTTTTATTCCCATGCTATTATATCATGATTGATGTTCCTTTATGATATATTCCTTACGTACATCCAAGATTTATGACTTTGCTCACGATTTTGATGATTAGATTTTATGTTCAAGTATTTTCATTCAAATGTTTATTTATTGTTTTATGTTCTCTATGTTTACCCTTACGGAGCATTTCGGCTCATCCTTTATATTTTTTCTCTTCCCCAGGATTTGAAGAAAGGTTTTAGGCAAGAAAACCAAAAGGGGAAGAAATTTATGGGAGATGTTGAAGATCCTTCACCATGATTAGAAGATTATGTTCCGAGTTTCCAAATACACTAAACTATTATGGTCCTTTGGTGTATGTTTTTGTTATGTATATATTATTCTGAAAAAGTAATGTAATGTCCATGTATGTCAAGCTTTGGGTCTCTACAGTTGGTATTAGAGGAAAGGTTTAGTCAACCTTTGGAAACTAGGATGCGAGAACTTTAGTGAGATCCCTAGATATATTTCTAAGGTATGTCTAGGGATGTCCCTAAGGATAAGTATAATTATAGGTTATAGTCCTAAAATTATGGTAACGATCTTAGAATTTAACCTAAGATGTTAGATATTGAAGGTAATCCCCCTTGATTATGATTTTGGCCTCTCACACTATTCTTTTTGGGTTTTAGAAAATGGATAGGAACAAAAAGATTTGCGAAAATGGAGGATATGATGGACAATGGAATGATATTATTTATGAGAAACTGAATGAAATTGGATCCGGAGGTCCACAAATCATTATTATTCCTAATCAGCAATCTCATAATGTGATCAATAATCTAAACATTGGTAGGTTTCCTAGCCCAGCTAATAAGAGAAAGATAGAGTTTCATGATGATCATAGAGGAAGGAAAGTTCAATTTATATCATGTAAATCACGTGGGAAGAGGCATCAAGGAGAATATTTCAAAGGAACTAGAAGATTCTTCGGGTGCAGAAAAGAAGCACACAAATCCAGTAAGTTCAAAGGAAAAGGTTTAGTTAACACCATGGATAAGGATAATAGTATTTCTACGACATCAACAATGATTAGATGTTTTAAATGTGGAATTTATGGCCATTATTCAAACCAATACCCTAAGAGAGAATCTCATGAAGATAATATTGCATGGTCATATGGGTAGTATTTTTGTGGGTGATGATAAGGAGACTACAAATGATATATGAGATGAAGGAAGTGTTGAAGCTTGGTCAATGGTTTAAGAAGTTAGTGGAATGATTGTATGTTTATCAATAGTTATGTTGTATAGGTAATTTAATGGTACTATGGAATAAAGAAACATCTAAGGATTGTTACACTATTGTTTTTCCTAAAGTATATGAAATTTTATGTTGAATGGTATTGGTAACCATGAAAGGTTATTCAGATATTTTTGGAAAGAAGATGATATTCACATAATGAATGGATAAGGAGGAAATAATATGTTTGATAGTATTCATATGCTCATGATTATTATAAGGACTAAGTGATATCATGGTTTGAGTATATAGAATTTTGAGACTTTGGTATGTGGAAAGAGTTAACTTTTGACAGCACTCATGTTTTCACTATGGTTCAATGGGTATTCATTTTTCAAAAGAATACATGATTAAGGCCTTCAAATGATTGGAATTTGACCAACAAGACATATCTTATGATATATGGGGATCAATGATGGTATTAACATGCCTGTTATATGAACTCTTTAGTAATCATTTTCACTATAATATGAGATTGGACAGCAGTATTTTGGATAAGCCTAAATATTGGAATGGATTACGTTCGACATAAGTTAGTATTGTTCAAGGATATAACATTTTTGATATTATTGATGGAATGTTATAATAATTTAGTTTTAGAAAAAGGAAAACCTGCAGGACGGGCGACAACCCGTCGCATCGGACAAGGATACGGGAATCGAACCCACAATGGAAGTGAGGTAGGCCTTTATCGCCTACCACTAGCCTACAGGAAGTCCCTGGTTAGTAGAAACTAGTTTTAGTTTATTAAGCGCTATGATAGCAGAAGTATAAGTCCATTTTAGCAACCATATATGATTAATCTCAGCATAGATGGACTTCTATATATTTAATAAATTGTGCTAAACTTTTTGCGATAGAAATAGATGGAATGACCTGTCATTCTATCGCATGATCTGCTAACACTTCACAGAAGTCAAATTCAACTTCATTTCTTTAAGAGATGATGTGGAAATTGTTCAAGGCACAAACAACAGTAAGATTGTACCAAAATCAAGTAAGTATTTCTTTTAATTCAACAATTCTTCAACTTTAGAGAAATGATCTTGAATACAAAAAAATGTTCTCCTAGTGTCCTTATATCCGATGAATCAGATGGTACCTTAAATCATCACAAATTTATTGCTTTGTGATTGTTATCTTTTTTATAACCATGTTCTCTTCCACTCTCCATCAGAACTTGACAGTTAGATTTCTCTTCCATATCCATATTATCACCTATGTTCTTCTATGTGGAAACCCAGTGATTAGTTAATTTGGGTAACCGTTATGTGTCATACTTTAGTTTTTAAAGATATGTTTTTGTATTACTTTTTACGATGTGGGTTTCTATTAATGAAACTTTTGACTAGTAAACCATTTATAATCCTGATGAATTTCGGGGGGAAATTCATTTAAGGGGGTAGAATGTAACACCCCAAGATTTTATGAAAAATATTATTTTTAATTTCATTTATGTCTTTTGTTGTACGCTACACAAAAATTAGCTTGTACTATACGCAACACCATATTATCTTGTAGTATACGCAACACTATTCTTGCCTCATGTTACACACAATTTCTTGTTCTTTCTGTGGATATTATTTTACGCTACATTAAATATAGTTTTTGTTTAATGTATAAATGAAATATGTTTTGATTATGATATATGCAACACCAAACGGAGCTTTCACTACATGCATCCCTGACTTGGTTTTCATTACACGCATTCAATACCTTCCTCGATAGCGTGTGTAGTACGTAATACCGAGTTTCACTAAATAATATATTATTATAATATTATTATGAACTAGCCGTTATGAATAGTAATACACACTTTTTGAAATTTTATTAATTTTATTTTTCAAAATGGAATTCATTTTTGGATTCGGAATATCGAAATTAGCCTAGGGTGAAATTTTGGTATTTTTCAGAAAACATTTAATTTTTGATGAATAGTAAAAACACTGGTTTACTATTTAAAAACCGACTTTTTATTTAAATAATTACTTATTTTGTTTAAATTTATTTCAGGTAATAATTGATACATAATACCTATATAAGTTCAATGTAATTCATTGGAGT
The DNA here is from genome assembly GCA_963277665.1 of Viscum album. Taxonomy (NCBI): domain Eukaryota; kingdom Viridiplantae; phylum Streptophyta; class Magnoliopsida; order Santalales; family Viscaceae; genus Viscum; species Viscum album. The sequence continues at coordinate 1,044,947,895 of OY728166.1, forward strand.
CATTTTATAATAATTTTAGATATATAAAAATTTTATTGAACTTTTCACCGTCTTTTACCCACTTCCGATGAGAGTTTGAAAATTTACAAAAAACGTATTTATACCGCTTCTGTGAGTGGAATTTTGAAAATCTGAGAGACACGGTTAATATCAAGGACTAAAATGTGGTTCAATGAGATGAAAATAATTTTTGGTGAATAGTAACTTTTTACTTTTATTTACCAAGGTACAAAGTAAATAGGGTAATTAAGGGTAAAAATGATATTATTATTACACTAACACATGTACGAATTCTACTGGATAAGTTTAATTAGACCAAAAAAACCTTAGGAATTAAATATTACCGTTTAGGTCCACTTGGATTAGATTAGGACATTTATTATTAATTTATTTAGAGAAGGGTTAAAATAGTTAAAATCAATGTTTAATAACTAAATCATTTTTAATATAGTGTTATACATAAGATAAATTCGGATATAAAAATAATTAGAAATATAAAAATATTTACTACTTAATGAAATTTTATTTATAATTTTTAGACATTAAATAATTTAATTTATTTAAGACACAATGATGATGCAGTAATTACCTTATTAATAAAATATTAACATAATTGATGATATAAATACCCCAATAAATGTAATTTTAGACTTTTTATGTATTCCACAAATTTTATAGGTTAATATGACATGTTAGTATTGATTTAATTAACTTTTTTCGAACTAATCATTCTGTTATGATTTTCACAAAAATCAATTACCAAATAGTGTCAAAATTGACATAAAATAGTTTTTAAAACAAATATTATATTATTAATTGTTATTATATTCCTAAAAATCTAAGGTTCGGCCAAATGACTTATATATTGATATATATATTAATAATGAACCACTTGGGGTTCTTTTTTCTTGTTATAGTAAGTTTATTAACCATATAGTGTAAGAAATCAAGAACACACGGTAAAAGTTAAATTATTTAACGTAGAATTAAATCTAAATGATAAGGTTCAAATAGTAACCTAAACTTGTCTAAAACATATTGGTTGAGATGTTTTCGACCCATCCCCACCTTAGCTTCGAAATAAATCAATTTGGAGCTTTTATAAACCAAATATGACTTTATTATAAAATAATAGTTTCAGTTTTACCAAAGGTGCCCCTCTCCTCCCTTATAAAAAGGGAACCCATTACCTCTTCTATTCACACCCTTTTGAGCCTTGAAGCTCGGCCAAACCCTAACCATTTCTCTTCTACACTTCCCTAGAAACATTCCGGAGGTTCTGGTATTCTAAAATGACCTACTCTACTTCTTTAGAGAAGTCTTGAAGCAGGTGCATCGAAGAAGAGGTAATTTCTTCTTCTGATTCTCTCAAGTTTTTTTCTTCTTCAAATTATTCTTCTTTAGTTGTCTCATTATAAAGTAATAACATCAGTATTAATTATATACTGATATGTTATTATAAATATGAAACAACCCTATTTCACCTTCTATCCATCCTACGGAAAACGAAATCACTGCGCGTGCGTACGTACAGAATATCGTCTCCACGTCGTGGTGTAATCTATTTTCGACCACCACCTTACTTGGATGGGTATAAAGGTGTAAATAAATAACTATATATGATTATTGTAATTTTTTATTGATTCTGAAATATTATACATACACTTCAATACAATTCCATGATCATGGGAGTGGTGTCATCGCTCATGCGTACGTACGGTCTACCGTCTCCACGATGTCATGAGATTCATTCTCCATGTTAACCATTCATGAATGATTATAAAGAATATATAATAAGTAATAATGAAATATATGACATAATAATGATACTAGATTTATTTATATATATATGTATTTCATCTACTTAATTCCATTCAATTCAATAAGGAAACAAAAACAGCGTTCATGCGTACGTACGGCCTACCGTCTCCATGAACGATGTATTTCATTCTATTTATCGATCTATCATATATATATGTATGATTAATATATACTATATATAAATCATGTTTTACATTCTGGAATTAATTATATTAGGCTATAAGTAATAATATCAAGAACAACAAGTCGAAACTCATATAATAAATGAAACGATATTACCCAAGTAGCTGATTTTACATCGAATTTAGAGAAGAATGGGTAATATAAAGTCATAAGTAAACTGTATATGATATCATAACAATGAATATGATTCTGTAATAAGTTAATGACTTTATTTAAATCATTATACAAGAGGTTCGGATACATACGAAGCATATCTAACTTAAGGTAAGGGATAATTTTGAAAATCTCATTTTTTATCCATGATTGCTAATACGTAAGTAATTACTGGGGTTGTATTTTTCATTCATGCCCATAAAATGTTTTTCATAAAGCTTTTAATATTCTTCCATGTATTTTTAATGTCATTTTTACTCCTCTTTCACTTTTACTTTGTGTTATAGGAGGTATCTTTCTTTTGTTTACAATACGAGGAATGTATTGACTTTTCCAACAAAAGTATGAGAAGAATGTTATTTTTAACTTATACGGCGTGAACGGATTTTTACGATTTCATAACACCTCATTTTCATGAAGTTTACTCTACAATATTTTATGAATATTTTCAAAAAAATACATTTCATTTTAGATTTCATGGCATTTTGTGAAAAGAAAATGATTTTGAAGAAGAAATGATATTTTCCTCAAGAAATAATTTCAAATGTTTTATAAAACCCATTTTCCATCTAAGATGAAATTATTTTATACGTGTATGTTTCATTTTTAATTTATCTATGATTTAAATGGTTTCACTTTTCTTATGATGAAATGATATCCATTTGTTTTATATGAATTATGTTATGATGGGATGATGTTTATGAAACCCATTTTTATTCATTGGGTTATGATGAATGATTTATGTTCATGTTGAGGCACAAGTAAGAATGATTTCATTATGATATGGGTGGGACCTATACCTCCCTCCAATGCATTGGGTAAACATTTATATCTCATGATATAGACAAGGCTAGAACGGTATGTTAACCCGGTTCAGTAATACAAGAATGGAATGAGGAGTAAACTCGATTTAGAAAGGTACATTGTCCACTACGATGGTCTTGGTAGCAGTGCCTTGGCTACTATGGAAATCATATCATGTGCTTAATGTTTTTCCACATTCACATGTTTTATTCCCATGATATTTTATCATGATTGATATTCCTTTATTATATATTCCTTATGTACTTCCACGATTTATGTCTTTGCTCAATATTTTGATGTCCATATTTTATGTTCATGATTTCGCATTCAAATGTTTATTTATTGTTTTATGTTCTCTATGTTTACCCTTACGGAGAATTTGGGCTCATCCTTGATATGTTTTCTTTTCCCCAGGACTTCAAGAAATGTTTTTGGTAAGAAAACAAAACGGGAAATATATTTACGGGAGATGTAGAAGATCTTTCACCAAGATTAGAAGATTATGTTCTATATTTCCAAAGACACTAAACTATTACTGTCCTTTGGTGTCTGTTTTTGTTATGTATTATGTTTTTGGAAAATGTAATGTAATTTCCATGTACGTCAAGCTTTGGGTCTCTACACATTAATAACTATATACAGATAATAAATCAGTAAAAAGGTTAATGATAAATCAAAAGATCACCGATCGGGTTCGAACGCAATGAATGGCAAAGGAATCGGGGGTTCAGATGATCAATCAGGAAGGAAACGGCTCTTAGAACTTCTGTTCATGACCACAGACAATCCTTCTATCCATCTGATGAAAAATGGTGATACTACCTGATTTAATTATTTAAAAAAAGTACATGTCATGTACATGAGACTACATATCATGTCTATAATGATTTCTGGACCGACCTTTACGTGACCATGTACTGGGATTAAATAGCTTGTAGACTTCCATACACGGTATGTACCTATAATACGTGGCGTGTAGTTCCCTGTCATGTCATGTAATAGGCTTGATGTCATCCCCACAACATATTTTAATCGATTTTCATAATTATAAACTGAAAAGGAATGTTTCATACCTTAAAAGAGGAACTCGGTTCTTACAATACTCCACCATAAAGTAATTCATCCCTGAATTTCCCTTCCAAGGGTGGTGATGAAATATCTGAGAAAAACATCGGCCACTGGGATCGTAAGTCAGCCTCCCTCTCTCAAGTCTCATCCTATACTCGGTCATGCTTCCATTTTACCCATACCAAAGGAACAAACTAGCCATAGAGAACCATCATGCTATGGTCCACAGTATGAATGAGATGATCCTCAAACGACACATATTCCTGAATATCCACTTCCTCAGGGTAAAATGTGTGAGATGGGTCAAAAAAATAATGTCACAACTAAGAAACAAGGAAGATGTCATGTATATCCTAGAACCTTTTAGGTAACTACAATCAATAGGCTACAGGCCTGACCCACTCCAAAATCTCAAATGGACGGATGTATCTCAGTGAAATCTTACCATGTCTCCTGATTCTGTTGTGTCTCAACCTGACTATAGCACACAAGAAAACTCAATCACAGACCTTGAACTCTAGAGGTCTTCTTCGGTGATCGACATAAGTTTTTTGATGAGTTTGTGCTGTTTTTGTTCGCTTATAAATTAACATGACATTCTAAGAAATCTCATATACGAGACATGGTCCCATTAAAGCTTCCTCACACATCTCCAGCCAACACAGGGGTGATCGGCATGGCCTACCATACAAATACTCATAAGGTTCCATCTATATAAACTCTTATAAATTGTTATTTTAGAAAAATTCAACCAATGGAATATGCTTCTCCTATGAGCCCCCAATATCTAGGACACATGCTTGCAGTATGTCCTGTAGCACCTGTATCATACACTCTGACTAAAAATCAGTCTGAGGGTGGTATGTTGTGCTCAGAAACACCTATGTACCAATCTTCCTCTGATAAATCTTTCAGAATTGAGATTTAAAGTGGGTATCTAAATCTAAAATGATATAACGGGGCACCCTAGAAGTCATACCACCTCATGAATATACAACTTCTCAAGCTCAAAGACACTGAATGTCTCCTTGATCTGCAAGAAGTGAGAGTCTTTTATATCTCTGTTAACAACCTCCCACATAGCATCATTTCCTCTAAGTGACATCGGTACCCTAGTCATGAAATCCATTGCTACATCATCTCATTTAGACTATAGGAAGCTACAAAAGTTCGACTGGCCGTTGATCTTCTGCCTTCACCTACTGGAGTGTGGAACACATCGTAAAAAATCTAGCTTCCTTATTCTTCATACCCGACCACCAATATGTACAACACAAGTCACGATACATCTTGGTAACTCTAGGATGAAGTATCCAGGATGAATCATGAAACTCCCACATCAACTCCTCACGTATGTCCATTAGAACCCAAACATGTCCATGGTTCTGCAATATCTCATCTTCACCAATGGTCCAACCAGGTGGTGGATCCTCACCTGCTACACTTTCCCGCATGACTAGGACCTCATAATTTGATTGTTGTCTCATCCTCACTCTTTCTAGGAGTTTAGAATTCCCAACTAAAGAAGAAAGTAATGTCTTTCCACGACTGTAGTGCACCTCCAAGTTCATCTTAGAGAACAAAACCATAACCTATCATTCTCTACTGGCCTCCTACACAATCTGCATCTGAGTCCTCCTGCTCCGTGGATCAACCACTACATTTCCTTTTCCAGGCTTGTAGACAAGCTCAAATTTAAAATACTGAAGGTATTACACCCTCCTTTGCTACCTCGGATTTAGATCATGCTGATTAAATATTTACCTGAGACTTGTATGGTAACTATACACCACAAAATTCTCCCCAAATAAATAATGCCTCCAACAATGTAAGGCATGAACAACCACATCCAGCTTGAGATCATGCATCAGGTAGATCCTCTCATGTGGACTCATCTACAAAGACTCGTACGCAATGACTTTATCCCCCTACATAAGAAATGCTCCAATCTTGATACATGATGTATTGTAGTACACAGTATAAATCTTGTTGGGATCTAGATAATAATAGAAGTGGTGTTTAGGTTAATCTCCCTTTCTTCTCCTGAAAGGATGTCTCACAAGAATATAACCATACATACTTCACACCCTTCATTGTCAAGCCATGAATCAGCACTGTTATGCGTGATAGGTCCTGTATGAAATGAATGTAGTAACCAGCCATCCCTAGAAAAATCTGCACCTCAAAAACATTCTTGGGCTGCTCCTATGTAACTAAAACTCTCATCTTCTCAGGGTCCATTGATTATCCTATCTCCGAGATAATGTGACCTAGGACGTGAATTTGATCTATTTTGAATTTTGACTTTTAGATTTTAGCATATAATTGATTCTCTCTCAGGGTCTTCAGAATGATCTGAAGATGGTTGGGATGGTCGTCTAGATTGTGAGAATATACCAAGATATCATCAACTAAAACCAACATAAAAAATCCATTTATGGATGGAACACTTTTTTATCAATTACATGAAGACCATTGGTGCATTCGTGAGACAAAATGGCATAACCACATACTCATACAGACCATACATACTATGAAATGCAATACGACACTTTTCAGAAGATCGAACATGTACGTGGTTATATCCTGAACTTAATTCAATTATCGAGAACATATGGGATCCTCAAACCAGATCAACCATGTCATCTATCTTTTTTAAGAGATATTAGTTTTTATCATTCAGATGGATTAGGTTCCGATAGTCTTCTCATATCCTAAGGGTATCAACTAACTTCTTTGAAAAAAAAGACCTAAAACCCCCTTGGGTAAGTACTTGGTTGAATAAACCCATTTTCCTCTAAATCCCCTAACTTCCTCTTAAGCTCTTGAAACTCTGTCATAACCATCCTGTAAGGAGGAATGGATACTCGTGCAGCTCTTGATAGTAGCTTTATATAGAACTCAACCTCTTTTACTAGGGGTAAGCATGAAAATTCATCTAGGAAAGATCCTTGAAATGATCAAAAACTAGATGGAAATCTATCTGACATATTCCCTGGTCATCCAGATATAATCTGGAAATCAGTACTGCCATCCCACTCAACCCATGATGCTTGGGTCCAGCTCATCTTTCCTGGACATCCCACTCTCCCTTGTATAGAAATGATCCTCCTTTTGGTGACGTAAAAATCACCCTATGGTGATAGAAATGAAAAAAGTCTTCAAAGGAGACTAAAAAGTCCATTCCTAGTATGAAATCAAATATTTTCATCACTATGACATAGATATTCCAAATGTGGTGTCACCCACCAACCTCAAGGGGGAATTCCATACAATGATGCACATCTGCCTTCCTTATCCCTAATGGAGTGTCTAGCAGCATTACATAATTAAAAGAGAAGTTATAGAGACCAAGTCTATCTATAACTTGAATAGAAATAAAACAATATAAAGCCCCTAAATTAAAGAGTGTCGAAGATAAAATGGAGCTGACTATAATAGTACCTATGATAGTAAAAGGTTTAGGATCCTGCTCATGTTGTGTCTACTGCACTACGAAGGTTTAGCCTGTACTGCAGCCCTCTGACACTACATGGCTTCCCTGAGCAGATCCACTCTGTTGTCTCTGAAAACATAGAGTCTAGATAACTTTTCCATGACCACCACCTTGGCCAGAGCATCTAGATGTATTCCAATTCTCTGACTTGTGAGAAGTCGATGACCCTACTCCTGAATGTGGAGTTAGTGCAAAACCTCACTCACTATATATTTATGGAAATTCACTATAGTATCAATATTGATGAGCCAACCCTCCATAATATCATAACTCAACTGGTTCCATCGGGCACTGTGATCTCATATTCATAGCTCTGCCACACTGATAGCACCTCACCTAGATACCAGAAGAAACATTTTGACTGCTTGTATCACCATGAGAAAGTTCCACACGACACTTCATTCTCCCCATCAAGATAGTACCAGACCTTTATGCCAACCCTCCTTACATCACACCCCCTCTCTTCTGGCATATTATTCTCAATAATAAACCCCTGATTCACAATGGAATATTTAGAGGGAAAACTAAAAAAATTCACCTATGATCAGATGTCATACTGGACACTATCCTTGAATAGTCAATCCCTTGATGTATCGATACCCATCATAATATGTGTGAATCTCTGAAGCTCAGTGAAATTGGATGAGTAGTCCATAACTTACATAGTTCCCTACTCCAGATGCATGAACTCTTAGGCTCTATTGACCCTTAGCATCTCGAGAAAATAGTATTCGGAAAAGATAGTATAAATATCTCCACAAGTCATGTCCCAATGAAGCTCTGTCTGTGTGACAACATCCCACTATCTCATGGAAGAATCACGAAACATATAGGTTGAGAGTTTGACCCACCTCTCAAGAGGCATATCTAGATGCTTGAAAAACATAATTATGGACTCCATCCATGACTTTGTAGCCTGTCTCCCACAATCCCCTAATAATGTAGGAAAATATTTCTATTTGAATACTCATGTCAGTTCTTCCATATACATGGAAGGCTGATGTACTCCCTGAAAGGTCTCTATAAACATCATGAAGTCTTCACAGAACTGTGCATCTACACCTTTGTCTGGTATAACAACTGATTTTGCAAAAAGAACATATGAAGGATCCACTAGTAGCCAATGGACAACTACCTATGGGGTATTCTCGTTTCCACTCTCTAGGTGTACAATTGGCGGTCATCACGGTGCAATTTCTCTGTAAATTCCATCACATATACCTCAATAGTAGGTTATTCATAAAGGAATGCAGTTCAGGAATTAAATAACTAAATAGGAGAATAAAATCCTCAAAAGATAAAAAATTTGAGTACACAACGTGTAGGAACCATACACGACGTGCGTACATAATCCCTTACATGGATGTGTACTCATGTCGGTCTGGGCATGTAAACACCACAAGTACACAGTGTGTTGTGACTATACAAGGCGTGTCCCCTTAAACTCTCGCATGGGCATGTAACTCATCCTTCCTTGGTCATGTAAACTTCTTATATACATGGTGTGTCATTATGACACATGGCAAGTACTCAAGTCCTCCCTTATGGGGTTGTACTTTTACTTGTCCAGAGCCAAATAGGTCTACCTATAAAATACTACATGGGGTAAACATAAGGTACATGGAGTGTTCTAATCAAAACTCTTTAACCCATGTTTTCTCTCACATGGTCAGTGACACGGTCATCTACAACATGGCGTGTCCTCCGAGTACACAACATGTATGTGGAATCTTTTTTTCCAGAATAGAAGAACACATGGCGGGTCTTCATAGGACCACATGTTGTGTTGTTTAGGTTTCTAGACAGTAATCCTTAGAAACTCCCCTAAAACCCCTAATTTTGAAAAATAAAGCAATGATGTACAAAATTTTGATCTATGAGTGCCCACACAACAAACGAATTAAAGCTTGGCACCCACAAACAACACATAACAACAAAATTTATATCCCACGACCGAAACATGATCCCCTATATTATGATCTAATAGGGCTCATACTTCTCAGTGATCAATGATTAGCATCCATCCAACTCAATCATAACATGTACCAATACACATATCACAACCGCAGGCATATCTACCATCGTGTGTATCACCACAATATGTATATCTATCAAACCATATATCATAATAGAATGAAATATGTAATGCTCTCTAAATGGCATGGCAAGAATGCATGGAATGTGATTTATAAAAAGTGTTTATATGATTAAGGAGATGGAATACTCTCATATCTTATGTTTAAAAATATATATACACGATGATATAAATAATAATAGAAAAAAACAATTGCATCACCCAATGGTGAAATTGAATCAACTGTAAAATAGCTAAAAATAAAAAAAATTACTATTTAATTTGAGGTAAGTTGGCTTCTCCCTATACATAGGGTAGCTACTCTCAGTCATAGATAATTACTAAACTCTATATCATTTATATCATCAAAAAAAGTAAAGAAAACTAGGAGAAAATCCCTTCGACACATCTTTTTAGTTTCCTTTGACACATCTTTTAGCATAGTGTAACACAACACAATAATAATACACAATAGAGGAAGAAGTAAAAAACATATAACTAAAATAAAGTACGAAAGACTAATATGATAAATTAGTAAACATCATTCAATACAAAAGATGATTCAACAAGATATGTTCTATGAAAATAGCCAAAATAGGTACACTGTATGAATTCACAATATTTGTTCTAAAAGAAAACGAAAAAAAAGAAACTAAGAATCATCACAAGCATTAGCTTGGTCCCATGCTCTCATTCTCCTAAATAGTATCTCAAGTACATTTAGAAGGGTGCTTTCCCTTATCGACACATCCAGTAATATGATTTATTTTGTCCCAAAATCATGACCGAAATATGGTGAGAGAAATAAATCCCAGTAGGTAACCACCAAAGATATGTTCCCATCAATCAGAGAGTTTATGGAACTTGTTGTGTACAAAAAGAAATGTAGTAAACTAAGAAGTACTCAAAATAAACAATCCAATAAGTCCTATTTTTCATGTTCATTCATTATTTTTAGTTCAACCATTCAATTATATTGAATTATATAAGTGTCAAGGTCCATCCAAATCCCATCAATCCCTGATATAAATAATAGTCATCATATACCTTAGAAGTTTATCAAACGTAATAAAGTGAAGACTAAATCCCAGATTGTGCTTTGGCATGGCAGATGTGTCATATATCATTACAATTAAATAATCTATTCAACAACATTCCCGATGGAATGGAAAAAACCCTACCCATATGCGTAACCAAATCCTTTCTCTCATGCCTAACAATTCCTCACCCACAGACATAACAACTCCTCTCCCACAGGTGTAACATATCCTTTCCCATAGGTATAACATATCCTTTCCTACAGGCATAAAAAATTAATCAGTGTAAATCCCAATATATAATAATTTTAGTGTATTAAAATACACATGTAAATTAAAATAATATGTGGTTAACATATAACAAATCACATGGGCATCAAACATATAAAAAACTTGTGAATTAAACTATCACAAGGCTTAAAAGATAATTGGCATATCATGGGGAAAAGGGGAAATCAATAATCACAAACCCCCTTAAAAAAATCAAATACAATGCACCACGATTTCAATTCCATTATAAAGAAAATTCATAAATAACAAAAAAAAAATAAAGTAAAATAAGGTATGCCTCATAGGCAACCTCGTCCAAATGATCATTTTAAGAGAACACACCCATGGGGTAGCCCTAAATCATACCAAAATCTCAAAAATTCTTAATTTAATTTAAATCATGACCTAATAATCATTAGGAAACAACAATGGTTAATTTCAAATCAATTCTTTTCCCTAAACATGGGATAATATCAAAACAACACAAATTAACACCTCTATATTGTATGAAAGGCACAAGACCACCTACCTTGTCATAGCACGACTCTCCTCATCTAGCATCAAGTGTTGATTCAATCTAGAATGAGGCATATCTACAAAACAAGAGAAAATACTCAAACATGAATAACTATATGGGGAGAATAAACTAAGAAGAAAGGCTCAAGAGGAATCAAGATCTCACTGATCGAGTTCAAACGCAACCAACAGAGAAGGAATTGGGGTTCAGATATTCAATCGGGAAGGAAAATGGCTCTTGACTCTAATGTGTGCGACCTCGGGAGAGCCTTCTATCCATCTGAGAAAAAACAATGCTACTGCATGATTTAATCATTTAAAAAAAGAACATGGCATGTACATGAGACTACACACCGTGTCCATATAATTTTTTGGCCCGACCTTTATGTGGTCGTGTATCGGGATTAAATGGCATGTAGCCTTCCAAAAACCTCATGTACCTATAAGTACACGACGTGTAGTTCCCAATCACATCGTGTAACAGGCATGCTGTCAGCCCCTTGACCACTTTCCCCCCATTTTCATAAGTATAAAATGAAAAAGGAATGATCTCTACCTCATATGAAGAACTCGATTTTTACATAAATAATAAATATATTTAAATATATATATAACTATAAAATTATAATAAATGTTTTTGTTATATTTATAATTATATATATTTATATATTTATATATTTATAAATATATTTATAAAAATATATATATATATAATTATAAAATTATAATAAATATATTTAAATAATGTATATTTATATATTAATAATTATATACACTAATATATTAGAAAATAAATATAATTATATATATATATAATTATATAATTATATGTAATTATATAAATATATTCATAATTATTTATAAATATAGTTATTTTTAACTATTTTATATAAAAATATATTTATTTATATATTTTTTAATAATACTTATATTACGACAAATATATATATATAGTTAAGTAATATATAAATATGAATTACATACTATTTAATGAAAAATAAGTCGTATTTTCATAAATTTATATATAAAAAATATACCGAATTTATATTAGCCAAAATGTTTAATAATTTATTTTAATATATATTTGGTGCTTCAGAGTAATTATAGAAAAACACACACACACACTTGACACTCATAGGCATATGAGGCAAGTGATATCCCCCTCAGGGGTAACCCATCCATTCAATCATTCTTATTTTTATATATTATTATATAGGCTCGTCAACCCTAATGATTGTTAACTCAAAAGGCCCCTTATAACTGCCCATAAGGCCTAGACAACCATGATTGAATGAAAAATCCCCAAAATGATTGCATCACATGATCCCTGAACCGTCGTCGCCAATCCAATGCCATGTCATCAACTATTCAGACTCCATGCCTCTGAAAAAATATGTCTGCTAGACTACCTCCCTCACCATCAAGTGGGGGTAAACCAATCATAACGTTGATGTCTAGACGGGTACCAACGCCCCCCTAACGAGAAAGGGCCTTCTGCATCGTCACCACATGAACACCGTCACAGTCGTCGCGCCTTCCACCCCCCTGAAGCATCATTATTAGTGCTCCCATGAACCCCTACATCGTCGTTGAAATGACCATCATCATCAAGCAATGCCAGGACCATCATCATCCTCATCGTCACACGCCAAGCGTTCTGTACTGCCCTCGCCATAGTTACCATCACCCTCACCATGGTTATTTTCTAGTAGCGTCATCCTCATCATCACACAATGTGGATGATGTGTATAAAATTGAAATAAATATAATATGTTTTTATTTAATTTGAAAAATTATATAATATATATAAGGTATATATTTATTTGGATATATATTTATATTGAAATTAAATAATTTAAAATATTTGTACATGTATAACTGGATGTATGTATGTTTGTGTGTGTGTGTCAATACATGTGTGTATGTATGTGTGTGTTTATTTGTATGTTTACATATGTATGTCTGAAATTCACATAAATGTTACGAATTGACCTTTTTTATTATTAAAATTTATTTAATTTATTTATTTAATTTAATTTTTTTATTATTATATATTCATTAGTCATTTTAAAAATATATTAAATAATTTTTTAATATTTAATTATACATGTATTTATTTACTATAAGTGTAACATTATTAATATGTTTGTAATATATTGGAATAATATTTATTCATTATTATTAATTTCATTTTACCACTGAAAATATTTTTTAAATTATATATAATTAAACTATTTAAATGATTTCTTCAAAAAAAATTTAAATTTATATATTTAGTTATACAGTTATAAATAAATATAATCTTAAAAGAAAACTCTTTATGAAATTATAAATAAATATATACATATTTAAATAATTATAAAATTATAATAAATATATTTAATATATTTATAATTACATATTAATAAATATAGAATTTTTTAAATATATTAAATTATAATTATAATTTGAAATAAATAAATATATTTTTAAATAATGATAAAATTACAATAAATATATTTAAATAATAAATATATTTATTATATATATAATTTTATAAATATAAATAATAATATAAATATATTTATAAATAAATCCAAATATTTATAAATACCTACAATTTTTTTAAATATATTTATTTATATTTATAATTATATTTATATTATTAATATTAGATATTTTCTAGCGTTGATGAAGAATCGTTTTATCATCACTTTTTTATCAATGATAAAAGGGTATCTTTACCAGCACTTTTTTGAAATCATTGATAAAAGCCTTACAAGTTCTTATAAAAACCCCTAATAGAGTCACCCTCTCTCATTTCTTCAAGCTCTCGGTGAACCATAAAATCCCCACCAACATAACCCATGTTGTCGCTCCCTATCATCGCTCCCTAAATCATCATTGTTCCCTCATATAACTGAACACTCGCCACTCTTCATCAACGAGTCGATCCTATCATGATCTAAGGTATGATATTATTTCATCTCATCATTAATCACTTCTTCCATCTTGGTCTTTGCCCCCTCTGACCTCCATGCATGTTGTATGTATAAGGTACATTCCTTCCCATGTTAGGTGTTCACTATTAAAGGTGAGGTGTATCCATTTAACCGATATAGCTGTTTCAATGAAACCACTAGTATAATTAATATATTTTAATTCATAATGGTTTAAAATGGTTTTTTATAAATTCATATGCATATGGTATACCCATAGTGGCTTGTAAAATTTTTTCAACAGGGTTATGATGCTCAACATGGGAAAGTTTCACAAATGGATTTCACTTGTATTGTTTTGAATTGATTTAATGAAATATATGTTTTATATGGAAATTCTAAAAGGAAATTTAAATTTAATTCAATAATTTTTAATAGGTTCCTGAAATAGAAATGTTTTTAAATGGAGGATTTGTACTTTCAAAGGGTTGTGTTGAACTGAATTACATGGTTTTATAGCATTCTAGCCTGTATATATATTTTTAAGGGCCAACAAGCCTATACCAGAGTAGTAGGGGCTCCTGCATAGAATTTGAAAGACCTAGGATCAAATCTTAATGGAGGTGAATTTCTGGGGTATTGTAGTAGTAATGTAGAAGGTATTGTGAGATACTATAGAACATGAAAAAAGTTCATCTAATTTGCCGAATTGGGCCATTATTTTGGGGTTACATCTCTCAGGGACTTTGGGCCACCATTGGCCTTCATGCCACCACCAGCCTCCCATCCCTGGCCTTTCAAGCCTTGTAGCAATTATATCAAAACAGTCCGAATTAGTCCCAATAAGTAGATTAGAGTAGTAGAAACTACTAGTTTAGAGAAACCCGAATTATAAGGATGAAAGGTTATAACATCTATCATTTTTACTAGGTGCCATGTTTCTTTCCATGGGGAATTCTAGTCGATCATCCATTCAAGGTGGGAAGCATAGAATCAAATGAACCAGACATTGGGGTGTGGTAGTTCTAGTGTAGTTGGGTGTGTGGGAATTTGGGTCATTTATTAGGTCATGTTCCACAGGGACTAAGGGTCATGTATGGGTTCCCTCTTAACCTTGTTTAAATGGGTATTATCTAAAAATTATAAAAATAAATCTTGAAGGCGTTTCGGCTTGGTTGACCATTATAATTTTTAAGGTTATTTTTGGAAAATAGATGGTTTTGAAATAAATTTAAATGGGATATTTTATCATTTTATATCAGGGGATGTTTTGAAATTTTATATCAAATGTTGTAACATGGATTGGAATTCTATGCATATTTTAAATTATGATTCTATCTTTTAAAGTATTTTTTTTCTAAAACATGTGCCTTCCTCAATTGAGCCTTATATGATTGATATTCTTATTGTATCTTGTGACCACTTGGTGGATATTTGTAATTATTATCTCTTTATATACTTATTAAGCATGATTTGGAAACTATTTATTTCTTACGAGACTTTAGGAGGTGAGATGAGGTTTATATTATGATATATACTCTTATTCTTTTCATATTTCTTGATTTATCACCACATTTTATTAATATCATGGGATTCATATGAATTAGTAAATGAAATATATGATTGAAAACTATAGTTTGGAAGGACTACTGAGAAAGATTTGTTTTTATAGGTTGTCCAAGGTTTTGTGTCCCCATTTTAGATCATGTTACATGATCCCTAGGGAGTTTTCTTTGATGCTTGGGTCCTTTTTGGATAATTTCTAGGATACCATTATATGAGCTATTTGTGTCCCCTAATTCTCAACAACATTACATGGAACCAGCACTAGTTTTTCTTTTTTACATCAATTATTTAATCAGTTATTAAGTGGTTTTGTGCGAGTGTTTCTATATTGTTAAGTGATATTGAAATACAGTTTTAAAAAATCAGTATGGAAAAAATTATGTAATTGACATGTGGCATAAAATGAGTGATATCGAACAATTACAAGCAATAAAATACACTAAAAAGCTGATTTATCGTTTTTTCATTGGAAAAATCATAAATGAGTTTGGAACTCTCATACACGTGATGAAGTAATTGGAAAAAACAATTGATGTTTGTTTTTTTCCAATAAAACCCCCTATATTTAAATTTTTTAAAATTAAATAAGTGGTAGAAAATAATTATTTTTTGGTAAAAATTTTATTAATCCTAAAGGGGTGAAAATACATTTAATTAGTATTTTAAAATATATATTTATATTATACTTGATGCAATTACACAACATTTATCACACATGATTTTTTTTAAATACAATGGATTATATTTATTTTTTATTTTTAAATAATAGTTATAATTTAATTAATGAATAAAATCATTCAATATAGGAACTTTTTTATTTTTATAGTCCTCTTTGATTTTTATTTTAAGATGAAATAAATTATTGAGTTTGATTACACAAAACATGTTGCATCATTTAAAAAAAGTTTAGTTTTTATGAAGATTTACAAAACCTATTTGTTTAATATTTTTTTTCAATTAAAATGAATTTTATTTAAAATATAACATGTTTGAAATTAGTCATTCTTTTTTCTATGAGAAAATAATTTTAGAAAAAAAATTTAAAATTTTCAAAAAATATAAGTGTGTTATTTTGATACCTTAAAAACATTTTTTATTAGCATTTTGAAAACTAAATTTGTAATTAAAACTAAATTATTTTTTTATAATTTAGGAATAAAATAATTTTTCATATTTTCTCAATAATTTTATAAACTATCCTAATGTTAGTTATCTCTTTAAAATTAATAGAATAATCTTTTATGAAGAAAATTCTTTTAGTAATATAAAAAATATATTTTATTTTAGAATAATGTAATAATACTTGCATTTACCAATTGCAAAAATGTTGATAAAACTCGGTTATAATAACCAAGACTCTGATACCCTTTTGTTTTAATCCTCTTATCTCATGAATTTCTAACATCCAATAAAAATTTACCCACAATTTATAACCAAACACTCAAATAAAACATTAATAATATTTTAAAATAGTAGTCTAAGAAACTGCACCACTTGAATAATGTTGAAACTCTATTTATATAGATGAATATTGGAATAAAATACTTAATATAAATAAAAAATATAAAAATAAACTAAAGAGAAAATATTTATGACATACCTATTCAAATAGATCGGTCTTATATTTATCAACACCCTCATTATTTAAGAACTCTAAAAATATGTTTCGAAAAGGAGAATACTCTATCTCATTTAACTATTTTAAAAATTGTTACTTGTTATTATAAACATCCATTGAGGGAGATTTTATTAACACATAATAAACTCCAATATACATGATTCCAGAACTGTTGTAAAATATTTTCTTATTTTAGTTATATGAATTTTATGGTCTTCCTAGACATGAAAAAATATGAGAAAATTGGATTAAAAATGGTTATGTCGAAATTTATTTATACAAAATTTAATTTGGAAAAGTATGTATGTACAAGATTGTTTGTATAAGGACGCAATAAAAATGTCATATGAAATAAAACATAATATCTCAAAAGACCATTTAAGATTACTTTTTGGAAATATGATATGGAAATCATAGAGAAATAAAGGTTAATCCGAAAGAAACAATGATAGATGGCGGGATGGTGGGAGACTTGTAAGGTTTATAGGATTTGATACCATGTAGAAGAAATATACTAAAAAATATTCTTCATTAATAAGGTAAAGAGATTATTTATAAAAATAAATAACAGGATATAAGACTCTAAAAAGATAGAAAATTAAAAATTCAAACTAAGAGTAAAGTGATAGGATGTACCTATTAAAAAAGATCATTAATATATAACAATATTAATTCTATAAGAACCCTAATAGAATGATAATAAAAACTCCTTATGAAATTCAATATAAAAAATTCAATTTAATGTAATAATGAATAACCACACTATATTGTAAATATTATGGGAATAATATTTAAAATGACCTCGTACACAGTAAAACATAATCTTTCTACCAAGATATCTACTGAGTCTTCCCCAAAAATCATACACCACCATGAAAAGGTAAATTAATTTTTAACCCCATTACAACTCCTTGACCTGCTTTTCATCCAACATCACTTGTATGGTTCAAATTAGGGAAGTCCTCCACAACTACATCTTCTCTATAATTTTCTTTAGCTTCTAGTTGTATATATCAAAAAAATGTAAGCACATATGGGTTGATAAAAAATATTAGTTCATAATTTGTGGAAATGGTTTAAATCGATATAATTATTTATAAGATTGATGATTCTTGGGTTTTGGGTTTTTGAATGGTAGAGGTAATCCTTTAATCCTGAGCCAAATCATACAGTGGAAGGAGAGTGTCGCCTCATATATAAGACAAAAGACTGTATGAATTCGGTAGAAAATGGATATATCCATAATTTACTTCTGATTTTAAGACATAAGTTGAATGAATTTTTTCATTGCCCACTTAAATTAGATTTTTACTTAGGTCATTGACCTCTTTTAAAAATACAATCAAAAAATTACGAATTTTTTCCTTTTTTATATGGATTACAAAACTAGATAAAGGAAACAAATTTATTACCTTGGTATCATACAATAAAAATATCCCCACCAACCAAGACAAAGGAACTTTGATGATTTTAGAAAGAAAAATATGAAATGTGGTTTGGTGCTTCACCAACTCTCCATCCTAGGAACATTTATATTTAAAGTGACAAATGTTATCCTAATAAACATAATCTCCTGAATAGTTATTATAGAATTTTGTTCCCTGATACTCACCCCCATCTTTTCTGGAAATGGATCAATGTTTCTTGAACTACCCTGAGTAATAGTATTCTTATATCAGGTACTGGTGATCATGGTGGATGATTTCATAGGGTAACACCTACCACCAAAGAAGTAATTATTTTCTTAAATTCAATTACATATTCTTCAAATGGTGATGAAATTATTTGAAATATTAAAATGGTGTGTCCCTTTTATTTGGAAGGACCCTTTTGTATTTATTAATTTTACTAAATATTAATATTACTTAATCCAATAGGATGGATATGATTCTAAAATCGATAGATTCCAATCATATGACAAAACAATAAGAATATTGGGTGAAATATTTCATCAAGTTTACAAAAGATCATCCACACATCCCATCTCAAATCATTTTTCTTTGTTTATGCTATTTTTTTCAAGACTAATTAGTCTATACAAGTTAGAAGAACCATTGATCTATCACAGAATAGATTGAAGTTATAAATGTTTGATAAAGCCTGGGGAAGTGGTTAAAATAACTGGTGACTTGGATAACACCACATTTTATGGATCCTATGATATGATTACAAGTGTGGAAAATATAGAATACAATATCGAGGAAATTATTACATGGGTGAATGATGATGAATATATTATTGAGGAAATCCAAATGGAAGTTGAATATGAACATCGTGATTGTCTTTTTTTTTTGACAAGTTATAGAGGTTTGAGAAGACACAATTGTATCCTGGTTGTACTAAATATATATAATTCTTATCCATAATAAATCTTTATAATATAAAAGATGGAAACAAATGGAGTGATGAAATTTTTACTCAACTATTTTCCCTCATGAATGTTTTGATCCCATAAGATAATTAGATTATTATCCAAACATATGATGCTATGTGAATACTACGTAAAATGGGTATGGTCTTTGAAAGAATAAATTCCTATCTAAATGACTATATTCTATTTATCATGGACCAAAAATAACATAAATAATTTCCAAAGTGTAGTGCTTCTCGATACAAGAAATATGAATCATGTCCTACAAAAGCTGTATGGAACATTCCAATTATTCCAAGTATTAGATTCATATATAGAAAATAAGAGACTAGATTTGAATTGACATAGCACTTAGATACAGGAAATAAATATTTGAAACGTCGTCTCTTGGAATACTCTCCTCAATGTAATGAAATTGATCATGAGAATCATTCATTTGGAAATGAGCTAAGAAACCTTCTTCCTATGATATCTACAGATAGATTGAATCCATTTGGTTTTCAAAACAGAACTCATAGGACATGGTTATGTTGGTAAATTATAACATTGCACTATGGTTATACCTAAATCCAAAATAAATTATGTTATCTATGATTTTATCTAGAGAAAAAAAACCAGGTAATTATATTGATTTTTATTTGGAATCATTGTTTAACGTTTTGAAATTATTGTGGGATTCAAGAGTTACGTTGTATGATTCTTAAACAAATAAAGATTTCATGTTGAGAGTCATATTTTATAGGATTATAAGGGACTTGACATCTTATGGAATTTTTTTAGGATAAATAATTAAATGAACTCAAGGTTTTCCAATTTTTGAACAAGGAACACATTCAATTAGGTTGAAACATTCATTGAGGATTGTGTTTCTAGGACATCATTTATTTCTATCCCAATTAAATTAGTACTAATTATAGATGACATCCTTTGATGAGATGTAACGCCCCGACCCCAGCTACCCAGAGTCGGTGCATTACTTCGTAACATTGGCATGATCACAAAAGATCAAGTCTCGAAAGACCGATTAGTTTAGTAGCCTTGGAAACACTAGATAAATTCATAAGTCTTTCATTACATCAATATTAAACAAACTACAATAACATGGTCTTCATAGTCCACACTCATATCTTCACTGACTATCCTTGCAAGTCAGTCATAATACACTTCTTCACATCCTGGAAAATATTAAAACATTGAAAGGGGTGAGCTCAGATGCTCAGTAAGGATAACAATATTGCGGAAGCTTTTATAAGAAAACATAATCATTTAAGGCAATGTATAACTAAAACAAAGCCTTATTGAACTTGAACTTCAGCATAATATGGCAAAAGTAAAATAAAATAATGCCATTACTTACTCACATGGATATTCTACTAGACGAATAATCACATGAAATATCAATAACCACTTTCATAATGAGGGAATGTATAATGCCGGACATTCTGAAACATTTTGTCAAGGCCTCGGCCAAGACATCTAAAATGATTAAGGCCTCGGCCAAAACCATAAATCAAATTGGGAAAGGGCCTCGGCCAATTCCACGTCTAGTTGTCTCATGAGACCTACTGATGCATCGAGGAGCTATAGCGGGCTCCACCCGTCACATATTAAGTCCAATACATTCCTCATATGAATAGGTTTAAACATAACATAAATATTCGTATTGAAACTAGCATACGAAATGTCAAAAATTTCTCTATGAACTATGGATGGTATAAAATAACACATCCACAGTCAAATATTTCACATAATGTTCAATGGAAGTTTTGTATCATAAAACAATTTCAATTAAACTTAAAACCCATCAAAGGATGTTGACATGGATGAAATCAAAGCTATTTGAGAGAAATATCTCTCCTTTTTGAAATCATTTAAAAATCCCATAATTATAAAATAATACATTTACTTTGAAAATATTCTTATAAGCTTGTTAGGGAAGCTTCGACGAAGTTATAATGGCGGAAAATAGCCGCACCCGCCGTATAAGTAAAAAAAACATTCTTACCTTAAATTTGTCAAAAAGGTCAAAAGTACATTGTTTGGAAAACAACGGTAAGATTCCTTTCAAAAACGTATAACGGTATAAATGACTTTAAACCATTTTCCATTTAATAGTAAAAATGTTTTGAAAGACATTTTTAAGAAACATGGATGTGGATGATAACGAGGTCCCAGTAGATAATTATGTATAAACAACCTTGGATAATGAAGAGGTTGTGAAGTAAACCCTTACCTTGTACTTTTCCTTGGTTGGGGTAGGTTAACCTCCTGTATAATGGTGAAATAATTGTTATTAAATTATACAAGAATCATATACATTCATATGATATCATATATGATCTTTTAACATTGCTTTGTCAACAATATCTTAGATTTATCGTTGTTTTGGGTGTTAACTTACTCGTTTTCTTTTATATGTTTTGTCATGTAAGTCTTGTTTTTCATGGATAGGTTGTATATTATTCATATCCAGAATGATATCATGTCCTTAAACATTATTTTTAAATCATAAAATGATAATTATACTTGAATGGATACGATGGAGAATGAATCTCATCGCGTTCGTGGAGACGGTAGTCCGTACGTACGCACGAGCGACAATATCATTATTTTGATATTAAAATAATATATAATTGGATAGTGTATCATATATACAGAATCATTATCATGTTATATTTATTATTTACATGAATTACATATCATTATTATACCCATCTAAATAATAATATAATGAATAACAATTACACCACGACGTGGAGACGGTAAGCCGTACGTACGCACGTATGGTGACATGTCATTCAAATGATGGGTAGAATACTGAATATGGTTGTCCCATATTTATAATAACATCACAGTATATAGAAGATACTGGAGTTATGATTTTATAATTGAAATAATAAACAAAGAGGGAGTGGAAGAAGAAAGAAACTTGAAAGAGGGTGATGAAAATGTTACCTCTTCTTCGGGTTCTTCCTTTTGATTTGATCAAAAGGACTCCTTAGGATGTATTTCTGACTACAGTAAAGCTTCTAGGATGAAGGGAGGGAAGTTGGGAGAGTATTTGGGTAGGGGTTGGCCGAACCAAAAGGCTTGGAAGTGTGAATAAGGTGGTAGAGGTGGGGGGCCTTTTATAAGAGGAGAGGAGGGGCACTTTTGGAAAGATTGAAATGTTACATTATTTCACAATGATTTTTAGGATTCTAAAGGTCCCAAACTTATATAATTCGAGGATAAGGTGATAAGGTTTCTAAATCTCCTCATCCAATAGGCTTTGGACAAGTGTAAGCCTTGGATTGTTCATTATCTTCTCATTTTATTTAAATCATTAAATAATGAGGTCATCGCTTCATCATAATTATGTCATAAATAATTTAATTTATTTAATGTCCAAAAATTATAAAACAAATACTATGATGTAGGAAATCCTTTTAGATTTCTAATGAATATTTATAGTCAAAATTTGGACTTGTGTAACCCCACTTAAAAACTGTTTTAGTAAAATAACTCATGTTTGTGTCAATTTAATTTTAACATTAAATAAATATATATTAATGTCATTTTCCAACTAAAGTGGCTCCATGGGGTCCCCAAGTTGACCCATGGGTTGTCTTGGTCGGCCATGACTCATCCAATAGTAGTAGGACAAGTTTCATGCTCATCTCATATTATTAAAACATCATTTGTACCTTAAACTACATTAATTACCTCTAATCGTGATTAAGAACTTAAAAGTTACTATTCACCAAAAAATTATTTTAATCTCATTGAACCACATTTTACTTCTTAATGACAACCATGTATGTCGGATTTTTGAAAATCAAATCACAGAAGTGGTAATATTTTATTTTAACGAAAAATCAGTTTTTAACAACCACTTAGTGGTTTCACTATTCATCAAAAATTGAAGTTTTTCAGAATAAGGCCAAAATTTCACCCTAAGCTATAATTGATATTCCGAATTCAAAAATGATGTCTATTTTACAAAATTCCAAACATATAAGTTGTATTAATTAATTTCATAATTAATTCCCGCTGTTACAACAAATAGCGTGTTTTTAAGAAACAATTTATATCAAAAGTTTGGCAATTGTTTATGTCCAATTTCAATGTTAAATTAATTCTAATGACCACCATTGGATAAAATGCTAAAAATATATTCTAATTATACTTTAAAACCACTAAATATTATAATTTATCACTATAAATTATTTTTATTAAAAAATTTGTTTTAAGTATTTTTCACTATTCATAAAAATTAGAAGTTCTCAGAAAAATACCAAAAATTCAACATAGGCCAATTTCAATATTCCGAATCCAAAAATGAAGTCCATTTTGATAAATAAAATTTATAAAATTTCAAAAATTAGGTATTACTATTCACAACGGCTAGTTTAATTAGTTGTGGTGTCTATTAGAGCTCGAGGTTGCGTACAACACACGCTATTGCATTATTCGAAGGGAAATGTACAGTGGAAGCTTGGGGTGTTACATTCTCCCCTCCTTCAAATAATTGCGTCCTCGCAATTTCTAGGGTATTACTGCATAAAAAGACTCGGGTGGTTTTTCATCATAAATTCCTCAGGTTCCCACGTTGCCTCTTCCATTTTATGATTTCTCCACAAAACCTTCACCAGACGAGTCGTCCGGTTTCTCAGCACCTGCTCCCTCACATCAAGAATCCTGATGGGCTCTTCACAATAGGAAAGATTGGGTTCCAGTTCTAATTCCTCATAGGTGAGTACATGCGTTGGGTCAGGCATGTATTTCCTCAACAGAGATACGTGGAACACATCGTGAACTTTGGAGAGACTTGGCGGCATTGCCAAACGGTAAGCTAGAGCCCCAATTCGTTCTAGAATTTCGAAAGGTCCGATGTACCTGGGACTCAATTTACCTTTCTTACCAAAACGTATGACTCCCTTCCATGGAGATACCTTCAGGAAAACATGATCACCGACTTGAAATTCCAAATCCTTCCTTCGATTATCGGCATAGCTCTTCTGCCTACTTTGAGTTGCTTTGATGTGATTTTGGATTACTTTCACCTTTTCCACCGTTTCCTCCACCAGTTCTGGGCCTACAAGTTTTCTTTCACCAACGTCATCCCAACAGGTTGGTGTACGACATCTCTTTCCATATAACGCTTCATATGGTGCCATCTGAATACTCGAATGGAAGCTATTGTTATAGGAAAATTCTACCAGTGGTAAATATTGATCCCACATACCCTGAAAGTCAAGAGAGCATGATCTCAACATGTCTTCTAAGGTTTGAATAGTACGTTCTGATTGTCCATCTGTTTGAGGGTGATAGGCAGTGCTCAAACGAAGTTCAGTATCCAAGGCCTTTTGAAGACTTTTCCAGAATCTTGAAGTAAAATGAGGATCACGATCAGAAACAATCGATAGGGGTACTCCATGAAGTCTTACAACTTTATTAATATATAGTCTTGCTAGACGTTAAAGTGGTAGATCCTCCCGTATAGCCAGAAAATGTGCTGACTTAGTAAGTCGATCAACAATGACCCATATTGCATCATTCCTTCTAGGAGTCTTTGGTAGTCCCATGACAAAGTCCATCGTAATATTATCCCATTTCCACTCAGGTATGGGAAGAGGTTGCAATACTCCACCAGGATGTTGCCTTCCAGCTTTCACTTGTTGACAAACCATACACCTCGACACAAAATCAGCAATCTCCCTCTTCATATTGTCCCACCAAAAATGTTCCTTCAAATCTCTATACATTTTGGTGCTCCCAGGGTGTATAGAGAAGTTGGAACTATGAGCATCATCCAGCAATTCCCTTTTTAGATCAGGTATATCGGGAACACAAAGTCTCTTCCCGAATTTCAAAATTCCATCCTTATACACAAAGTCCCTCAATCTTCCATCATTCACACCTTTAATCTTCTTCTGAAATTCTTCATCATTGGTCTG
This sequence comes from Viscum album, assembly GCA_963277665.1. NCBI lineage: Eukaryota > Viridiplantae > Streptophyta > Magnoliopsida > Santalales > Viscaceae > Viscum > Viscum album. The sequence continues at coordinate 1,044,973,729 of OY728166.1, forward strand.
AGAACTCTTAATCCTTTCTAGTAATGATGGTTTGGCAACCATTTGAAAAAGAATTGATGTTTCACCTTCCCTAGTTATTCCCATGTCCATATTCACTAGATCCAAGAAAATTGGATCCCTTTAAATTCTCATCACATTCAAAACTCCATGGTCTTTTCTACTCAAAGCATCTGCCACCTTGTTTGCCTTCCCCGGGTGGTAATGTATCGTGCAATCATAATCCTTGAGTAGTTCAAGCCATCGCCTTTGCCTCATGTTGAGTTCTTTTTGTGTGAAAATATACTTCAAACTCTTGTGATCAGTATAAATCTCACATTTTTCACCATAGAGGTAATGTCTCCATATCTTTAAAGCAAAGATCACAGCTGCTAACTCAAGATCATGAGTAGGATAGTTTTGCTCATGAATTTTTAGCTGTCGTGATGCATAGGCAATGACCTTATCATTCTGCATAAGGACACAACCGAGTCCTTTCTTCGATGCATCACTATATATAACAAACCCATCATTCCCCGATGGTAGAGTCAATACAGGGGCATTGACTAATCTTCTCTTTAGTTCTTCAAAACATTCTTCACACTCTTTTGTCCAGACAAATTTAATCCCTTTACGTGTGAGCTTTGTCAATGGGTTAGCCAATCTGGCAAAATTCTGGACGAAACGTCGATAATAACCTGCTAAACCAATAAAACTGCGTACCTCAGTTATACTTGTCGGTGTTGGCCATTCTTGGATTGCCTTGGTTTTAGAAGGATCAACGGAAATTCCATCCTTAGAGACAATATGGCCAAGAAAAGAAATCCCATGAAGCCAGAATTCACACTTGCTAAATTTCCCATATAATTCATGTCTTCTAAGAGTCTTCAGGATAATGCGTAAGTGATTTTCATGATCTTCGTGGCTTTTGGAGTATACCAAGATATCATCAATAAATACCACTACAAAGTCATCAAGATATTCCTTGAAAACTCTATTCATTAGATCCATGAAAACAGAGGGTGCATTAGTCAATCCAAAAGGCATTACTGTAAACTCGTAATGCCCGTACCTTGTTCGAAATGCTGTCTTTGGAACGTCTTCCTTCTTCACACACAACTGATGGTATGCAGACCGAAGGTCAATCTTTGAAAAGTATTGAGCTCCATGCAGTTGGTCAAACAAATCATCAATGCGAGGTAGGGGATACTTATTCTTTATTGTTATAGCATTGATCTCCCTATAATCAATGCACAACCTCATAGATCCATCTTTCTTCTTAACAAAAAGAACAGGGGCTCCCCAAGGAGAAACACTAGGGCGAATAAATCCCTTATTACTCAATTCCTCTAGTTGTTTCTTTAGTTCAACTAATTCCACAGTGGCCATTCTATAAGGGGTCTTCGATATGGGCCTTGATCCAGGAATTAAATCAATGGAAAACTCAACTTCTCGTTCTGGAGGATGTCCAGGTAAATCTTCCGGAAACACATCAACATATTCTCTCACAATAGGTACATCCTCTATTTGAATATTCCTTTCCTCATCCTCAGTAATTTCCTTCTCTTCCTCCCCAATAATTGAATTTAGTTGAGCTACTGGGGGTGGATATAGATAAGAATTATGTGGCAATGATTCTGCTCTAAAGATAAGGTGTTCCTTATCATCATCATCAAGAATCGTAACCTCTTTCCTCCTACAATAAATTTTTGCATCATGGTCCGAAAGCCAATCCATACCGAGGATTATATCAAACTCAATCATGGGTATGACGATGAGATCAGCAGGTAAAGAACATTTAGGTGCTCTAATGGGAACTAATCGACAAAACTTTGTTGCAACAATACTTCCCTTAGGGGTTTTGACTGACAACTCCCTTGTTAAATCAAATTGGAAATATCTAATTTTCTTAGCAAACTGGGAAGATATGAAACAATGCGATGATCCAGAATCAAATAATGCATTTGCTAAACTTGAGGAAACCATTAAATTACCTGCCACCATGTCTTTCGGAGCTTCCACCTCAGCAGTAGTGATAGCATAAGCCTGGCCTTGATCCCTTGGCCTCTTCTGAGGTAAGTTCCCCTGACGCTTAGGACATTCATCTGCATAATGTCCCATCTCTCTACAATTATAACATTCCACGTTGACAGCCGCTTTCTTTCCCTTGCATTCATGAGCTTGGTGGCCTTTTTCACCACACTTGTAACATACTCCTTTTCCTTTTAGACAGGCACCAGGGTGCTTCCTACCACAATTATCACAGGGTGGAAATTCATTTCTACCCTTCTTCCCTGTTTCCTTATTTCCTTTCCCAGAGTTTTCAGCGGATGTCTTCTTATCTTGCTTTGATTTAAGGTCATAAGACTTAGAGAATTCCTTTTCCGTCTTGATGGCGCACGAGACAATACCTTCGTATGAAGAGAAGGTTTGTGATACTAAAGCTCGACGGAGAAATGGTTTCAACCCATCAAAGAAACGATCAGTCTTACTTCTTGGGTTACGTATGTAATCTGCAGCATACCTTGCTAACCTTGTAAAGTTAGCCTCATACTTTGCGACATTCTCATCCTCCTTCTGCCTCAGACTCAGAAATTCCCTTTCCATATCCGCTCAATGGTCTCGAGGAAAGTATTTTTCTAAGAACAGCTCTTTGAACTCCTGCCATTCCATGTTTGTTAATTCATCATCCTCCTTTGTGTTTTGAATTAGTGACCACCATTGATCGGCATCTCCAGTGAGGCGGTAAACTGCCATGACAACATTCTCCCTTTCACTACTCCCCAAGGCATGGAATATTTTCTCTAAGGAATTTATCCATTGCTCAGCTACTATAGGATTTGTACTCCCATTGAAGGTTGGCGGTTGTTGCCTCATGAAACGGTCTAGCATTGATCCTCCACGTTGCGGATCAGGGTGCTCCATACGAGTAAGGTTGTTATTCATAACCTGCGTGAGTTGTCCCAGTACGGTGAGAAGCTGATCAGAACCAGTTGTATCACTAGCTCCACCATAATTATCCTGAGCAGGAGGGCAATCCCTACACGGAGTGCGTGCATTGATACGGTTTCCATTCCTTCCACTAGGCTCCATTTCTAAATAATGGTATAAACTAGATTAGTTCATGAATCAAAATACATAATTCCATACTTGTAAAACACTTAACATAAATTGAACTATTTATGGATATAATCCATAATTATAAAAATGTTTTCTTTGAGGAAGTATATACTCATAACCCTTCATAGTGGTTTGTAAAGAAAATGGGAATTATCCAAAGCATATCCCCCGGGAGTGTCGTAACCAAGAGTGCAGCAAGGCCCGTTGTCGTGCACCAGTTCCCGTTCGAGTCTAGCTCAAAGCGGTGTTTTCGGGTTTTACCCCTAGGTACATCTGTGTCAGAGCCGCCTCTACCTGCTCGTATCCAGACAGGGATGTATTGCTTGGAAAACTCACAAAATCTCTACAATACCAAAATTCTAGGAAGTTCTTCTATACTAATCCTCAAAGTCTATCTTCGGGATATGTGCTCTAATCAGAGTTTATCTAAATCTAGCTTCCAAGGTTAGTACTAAACTGCCTCTGATACCAACTGTAACGCCCCGACCCCAGCTACCCAGAGTCGGTGCATTACTTCGTAACATTGGCATGATCACAAAAGATCAAGTCTCGAAAGACCGATTAGTTTAGTAGCCTTGGAAACACTAGATACATTCATAAGTCTTTCATTACATCAATATTAAACAAACTACAATAACATGGTCTTCATAGTCCACACTCATATCTTCACTGACTATCCTTGCAAGTCAGTCATAATACACTTCTTCACATCCTGGAAAATATTTAAACATTGAAAGGGGTGAGCTCAGATGCTCAGTAAGGATAACAATATTGCGGAAGCTTTTATAAGAAAACATAATCATTTAAGGCAATGTATAACTAAAACAAAGCCTTATTGAACTTGAACTTCAGCATAATATGGCAAAAGTAAAATAAAATAATGCCATTACTTACTCACATGGATATTCTACTAGACGAATAATCACATGAAATATCAATAACCACTTTCATAATGAGGGAATGTATAATTCCGGACATTCTGAAACATTTTGTCAAGGCCTCGGCCAAGACATCTAAAATGATTAAGGCCTCGGCCAAAACCATAAATCAAATTGGGAAAGGGCCTCGGCCAATTCCACGTCTAGTTGTCTCATGAGACCTACCGATGCATCGAGGAGCTATAGCGGGCTCCACCCGTCACATATTAAGTCCAATACATTCCTCATATGAATAGGTTTAAACATAACATAAATATTCGTATTAAAACTAGCATACGAAATGTCAAAAATTTCTCTATGAACTATGGATGGTATAAAATAACACATCCACAGTCAAATATTTCACAAAATGTTCAATGGAAGTTTTGTATCATAAAACAATTTCAATTAAACTTAAAACCCATCAAAGGATGTTGACATGGATGAAATCAAAGCTATTTGAGAGAAATATCTCTCCTTTTTGAAATCATTTAAAAGTCCCATAATTATAAAATAATACATTTACTTTGAAAATATTCTTATAAGCTTGTTAGGGAAGCTTCGACGAAGTTATAATGGCGGAAAATAGCCGCACCCGCCGTATAAGTAAAAAAAACATTCTTACCTTAAATTTGTCAAAAAGGTCAAAAGTACATTGTTTGGAAAACAACGGTAAGATTCCTTTCAAAAACGTATAACGGTATAAATGACTTTAAACCATTTTCCATTTAATAGTAAAAATGTTTTGAAAGACATTTTTAAGAAACATGGATGTGGATGATAACGAGGTCCCAGTAGATAATTATGTATAAACAACCTTGGATAATGAAGAGGTTGTGAAGTAAACCCTTACCTTGTACTTTTCCTTGGTTGGGGTAGGTTAAGCTCCTGTATAATGGTGAAATAATTGTTATTAAATTATACAAGAATCATATACATTCATATGATATCATATATGATCTTTTAACATTGCTTTGTTAACAATATCTTAGATTTATCGTTGTTTTGGGTGTTAACTTACTCGTTTTCTTTTATATGTTTTGTCATGTAAGTCTTGTTTTTCATGGATAGGTTGTATATTATTCATATCCAGAATGATATCATGTCCTTAAACATTATTTTTAAATCATAAAATGATAATTATACTTGAATGGATACGACGGAGAATGAATCTCATCGCGTTCGTGGAGACGGTAGTCCGTACGTACGCACGAGCGACAATATCATTATTTTGATATTAAAATAATATATAATTGGATAGTGTATCATATATACAGAATCATTATCATGTTATATTTATTATTTAAATGAATTACATATCATTATTATACCCATCTAAATAATAATATAATGAATAACAATTACACCACGACGTGGAGACGGTAAGTCGTACGTACGCACGTATGGTGACATGTCATTAAAATGATGGGTAGAATACTGAATATGGTTATCCCATATTTATAATAACATCACAGTATATAGAAGATACTGGAGTTATGATTTTAGAATTGAAATAATAAACAAAGAGGGAGTGGAAGAAGAAAGAAACTTGAAAGAGGGTGATGAAAATGTTACCTCTTCTTCGGGTTCTTCCTTTTGATTTGATCAAAAGGACTCCTTAGGATGTATTTCTGACTAAAGTAAAGCTTCTAGTATGAAGGGAGGGAAGTTGGGAGAGTATTTGGGCAGGGGTTGGCCGAACCAAAAGGCTTGGAAGTGTGAATAAGGTGGTAGAGGTGGGGGCCTTTTATAAGAGGAGAGGAGGGGCACTTTTGGAAAGATTGAAATGTTACATTATTTCACAATGCTTTTTCGGATTCTAAAGGTCCCACACTTATATAATTCGAGGCTAAGGTGATAAGGTTTCTAAATCTCCTCATCCAATAGGATTTGGACAAGTTTAAGCCTTGGATTGTTCATTATCTTCTCATTTTATTTAAATCATTAAATAATGAGGTCATCGCTTCATCATAATGATGTCATAAATAATTTAATTTATTTAATGTCCAAAAATTATAAAAAAAATACTATGATGTAGGAAACCTTTTTAGATTTCTAATGAATATTTATAGTCAAAATTTGGACTTGTGTAACCCCACTTAAAAACTGTTTTAGTAAAATAACTCATGTTTGTGTCAATTTAATTTTAACATTAAATAAATATATATTAATGTCATTTTCCAACTAAAGTGGCTCCATGGGGTCCCCAAGTTGACCCATGGGTTGTCTTGGTCGGCCATGACTCATCCAATAGGAGTAGGACAAGTTTCATGCTCATCTCATATTATTAAAACATCATTTGTACCTTAAACTACATTAATTACCTCTAATCGCGATTAAGAACTTAAAAGTTACTATTCACCAAAAAATTATTTTAATCTCATTGAACCACATTTTACTTCTTAATGACAACCATGTATGTCGGATTTTTGAAAATCAAATCACAGAAGTGGTAATATTTTATTTTAACGAAAAATCAGTTTTTAACAACCACTTAGTGGTTTCACTATTCATCAAAAATTGAAGTTTTTCAGAATAAGGCCAAAATTTCACCCTAAGCTATAATTGATATTCCGAATTCAAAAATGATGTCTATTTTACAAAATTCCAAACATATAAGTTGTATTAATTAATTTCATAATTAATTCCCGCTGTTACAACAAATAGCGTGTTTTTAAGAAACAATTTATATCAAAAGTTTGGCAATTGTTTATGTCCAATTTCAATGATAAATTAATTCTAATGACCACCATTGGATAAAATGATAAAAATATATTCTAATTATACTTTAAAACCACTAAATATTATAATTTATCACTATAAATTATTTTTATTAAAAAAGTTGTTTTAAGTATTTTTCACTATTCATAAAAATTAGAAGTTCTCAGAAAAATACCAAAAATTCAACATAGGCCAATTTCAATATTCCGAATCCAAAAATGAAGTCCATTTTGATAAATAAAATTTATAAAATTTCAAAAATTAGGTATTACTATTCACAACGGCTATTTTAATTAGTTGTGGTGTCTGTTAGAGCTCGAGGTTGCGTACAACACACGCTATTGCATTATTCGAAGGGAAATGTACAGTGGAAGCTTGGGGTGTTACATGAGAGTTCAGAATAATATACAACATCATATCCAATAACATGTTATCAACTATTTGATAAAAATAAGATATAGATATTGCTTTTTGTAAACCTTTTTTTGGAAAATTTTATGATAACTTGTTGGAAAATGAGATCAATTTTTTAATTTCCAAACTATAATTTTTTGTATGTGAGATATTTTTTCATATTATTCATGTTGAAAAGATTCATGTGATAGTTCCATTGGAACATTAATAAATTCCCCTAAAAACAAAGGGTGTAATTTAGGCTCGGTAATACATGATTAACATGGATTTATGGGAAGTGTTTGTGGCCGTGAAGGGTGAAAAGATGACTTTTAGTCCACCTTCTACTTACACGATTTACAGGATGGAGTGATATTTGTTTTTCAACTTATTTAATTATGTAAAGGTTCCATATGTGTATTAATCGAATATCATGAATATAATTATAATTACAAATTTAATGTTGAAGGGTTATAATTCACATGATTGTCATGTTTTGATGAATGATCTAATACATTTAGCATTACAATGCATTTTTTCACAGAATTTCCATCATAAATTAAAAGTGATATATTTCTTTTTCGAATCTAGATGCATCAAAATGATTGACTTAGAAAAATTTACGACTATAGAAAAGGAAATTACCTTCTTATTATCTGAATTCTAAATTTTCTTCATTCAAACATTATTTTATATGATGGTTCACTTTTTTGTTCACTTGCTAAGAGAAAATTGACTATGTGGTCTTGTATATTTTATATGGATTCACACCATTGAATGCTATGTGATGATTTTTAAAGGGTATATAAAAATTATAATTCATCAATAGGGTTGTATTGTGATTTGATATACTATTGAGGAAGACATTGAATTCTATACCAACTACTTATCAGGTGTGGAAAGCATTGGTCTGCCAAAATCCCATCACATTGGGTGGCTTGTGGGTGAAGAAATTTCTGAAATATATGTTTTCAAAATCCCTATTACAAACTAGGAGAAATACCTTGTTTATATCTTTAATAACACTTTTTATCCCACAAAAAAATAATTAGGCATTTGATTCCACAATGGGATGAAATATAGATATAAAATATACACAATCAATAGTTTATAGGATGCTTTCAAGACCATATTTTTAAGGAGTCAGATAAAAATACATATTCAATTTTAGAACAACATTGATGGTTATCCAAAGGAAAAAAGTACCCATGTATTATCTTATAATGGTTATGTAATTAATGGTTAAATGTTCTATACAAATGAACATGGTGAAGGTAGTACAATACAAAATAGTGGAGTTACACATGTGGCTAATGCGATGCATGTATCTGGTACCAAGTATTGAAATCCAAATTATGGAAAATATTTTATACTTTGGCATCATCCAAAAAATATGGAGTTGTATTATAAAATATTTCAAGTGATGATTTTTCGAAGCTAGTGGGTTGATAAAAGGATTTGTTAAAATATATGAATCGGGATTCATTAAAGTGAATTTTAGTAAATAAAGGTACAAATATAAACCATTTATAATGGAATCAATCATAGTATAAGTATTTTATGATCCAGTTTGTAGAAACATAAAGTGGTCAGTTGTTCTATTATCAACCAAACCGCTGAAGGGTTATATGAAAATTCAACTAATGATAACCCTTTTAGTTGGATGTCACAATCATTTCATAGCAGTATCGATTTAGATGAGGTCTTGTATGCCATAGTACACCACAATGAAGGGATTCAGATACACGATAGAGGGGCCAAATCCATTAATCCTTTAAAAAAGTGTTCAATAATCATGTTATATTTTTCTGGAATATAAATTTTGATACCTCATATTATTATGTTTTCAATACATACTTTACATAAAATTAATTAAATTTTTGACCATTTCTGAAAATAATGGCTTATTCATGTGCCAATGCTCCCAATCCTGAGTAACAATAGGTTTCTCATCCTACTGGTTCTCCCAATGAAAAGGAACAACAAACCATATTCCCATGTCAATGCTACCAATCCGGGGGAAAATATATATTGATGATGATAATCCTGAGGAAACAGTAGATGGTGAAAAAATTATGTGCTTGAAAAAATAGGAGCATCATAGTGTGATAGTGTTAGAAAAGATTTTAAGGCAAGAAACAAAGACATCAAATTTGATGTCAGATAAAATGTATGTGGCCAACATATTAACCCTAGAAAATCCATGTTCATTATTCTCATTAGAATCACCACTTGGTAGAATGTGATGATTGATGTGAAATAGTTACACCGTGTTGTGTTTGTGATTAATAAACTAATTTGGGAATAGATTAAGGTAAAATTATGATATCATTTATTTATTTTAATAAAATAATAAAAAAAACATTAGAATAATTCATCATTATGTCTTATAGAGTGTATTTAGAGTAGATGACTCATGAAATAAATTTGTATTAATTCTTACTAGAATGGCTCATAGATTCTTTCAGACAATTCAAAAAAAAATTCAATTCAATGATATTGGAAGGAAAACCAGCCCACAACCACCACATATATATTCACACCTAATAAGAAAAGAAACATGGGGTTGGTTTTCTAGCCACTGTGAGGAGACATCTTTTCAGGTACATTTTGGATTGTAATACATTTTTGACAATACATGTATTAATCAATTTGATTTAAAAAATTTAATTTATGAAACAATAACCCAGTGATAAAAATAAGAAAAGGGAATCAAAACCAACATACCCAACAGTAAATAAATGATGGGGTATGCTTCACTTGAAAAAAAATATTTGTAATTTAAATATATTGTAATAAATTTATGTGACATAAAACAAAAATATAATTAATTTCTTCTATGCATATTGATAAATCCAAAAGAAATTCCACTTAAATCCCACATAATCTTCTATGGAAGGATACACATTTTAAAAAATATTTGATAATATTAGAAGAAAACACACAAAAAATGTGGGAAACATCTGTAAGTATTGAAAAATAATAAAAATTACTTTAAATCGCGATTAAATAAAAAAATTACATATTTTCTTATATTTGTTTATCCAACATAGATACAAGAATCTTAACAAGCTATACTATATGAGAATCTATTATTAGTGGTATTAAATTAGCTAGAACAAAATGGTCACATTAGTGGTCTGGGATGTAGGTTGGCACCACAAACATATTTTTAGAAAAGAACATGGGGATATAGATAAACATGTCGAAAAGATGTAGGAATGACTTCCTGATCATGAAGAAAAATATCATCGGTATTCTGAGTTTTGAGAAAACATTATAGAGGGAGTAAATAAAATAAATAACTATTAAACAACCACTGAATGATGAACTGTTAACCCCTACTATCTTTGAGGTGAGACATTCCCCTCAAAGAGCTATCTTAGATAAGGTAATCAGTATTCTCATAATGTTTTACGTGAAATGTGAATCATTTAAACACTAATACATTTACTATACTGATATTATATTGTGTGAGAATGATTGTGATTTATATATATAACCACCCACCCATCATATTGTTGTCGAGGGTTACCATGTACACTATCCCAGAAGATACTATACACAACAAACAACTTCAAGTAGGTCATGTGAGGGTGGGCATTATCATAGATCATGAGATGAGTGCAGAGATACCTATTACACTTGATGGTGCAGATATTCATATGGTAAAAAAAATCTATTTCAAAATTCATAAAATGGTCATAAAATCATGTAAAATCATCTCAACAAGGATGTATTCATTTCCAATTTATTTTTCATGGAAAACATTAACAGTTAATGAAAAAAGTTTAAACCAATGAATGTTATTACAAATAGAAAAAGGGAAGAGGGTGAAATGAAATGTTGAATCAAAATAATCTAAAGGATAAACCATGAAATCAAAATGATATTCCCAAATCAACTTTACCACACATGTTCACTATTTGAATTTACTTACATTGAAGGTTAATGAAAGTAAAAGGTTAAAAATTACTAGTAATATCTTAGTTGATTTGGAATAAAAAATATACAAATAAGCCATTATAACAACCTTTCTCTTTATTACACACTTAAACATGATTTATTACATAAAAGTAAACATAAGTAAACTATGAGGATCAAGAGGTCTAGTGTCTTGAAAAAAAAAAGAACATTACATGCCAACATAAGACATTAAATAAAACATCCTTATTGAAAACTTCTTTAACATGACCAAAACATTCTTTCATACTTATCATTACATGGAATATCTTGAGGACATACATAATAAAGGGGTGAGCTATAAATCTCATTAAAGGAGAAAACAAGGCATGACATGAAGAATATAGTACATATATGGAAATAGGAATATCAATGGATCACAAGAAACACATGAACATAAAGGCATTATAAAGCATGATTATCATAACATGGAAATGTGTAAAAAATTAACATGATATTAGAATGATACAAGGCTCAATGCACATAGATCATGAGTAAAACATCATTGTATATGAATTAGCATGATTAAACCCTCATTTCACATAAATTATAATGATTAAACCCTCATTTCCCATGTCCTATCATGATACTATTCTTTACCAAATGTATTGGAGTGCTATAACAACACAACTTTTATAAACATTTTATTTCATGCATAAGTGTGCCACATGGATCATATAATACAGAATAATTCGACTTAACAATTTATTCCATGATAATGTAATATGGAATACATACATGAAACTTTATAACAATAAGTCTATGTGTATAAAGGTTAATAACCTTAATAGGGAAATGGCTATGGAATTCACTTACACGATGATTTTGGCATGGAAAAGTTTGGCAGTATAACGACATCAAAAAGAAATTGTAAAATGGGTTGATAAGAGAGAAATGGGACTCTAATCATTTATACATGAAATGGAAAGTAATGGGGTCATGGAACATAATTTCCCAACATATTTAATGGATTTTAGATGCAAAATATAAAAGTCTTTATTGAATGTAAATAAGAGGAGATAAATTCTATAAGGAATTTTGGAATGGAAACTGGTGTACATGAGAGGCATTAATGAGAGAGAAATAGGTCTATCATCATTCAAACATAAGGAGGTTATTATGGGGAGCATTGAAATCAAACCCCATAATTTTTAATGGAGAATAATAGGGTATACCAACATAATGAAAGATGGAAAAAATGAGAAAGGATGAAATCCCATACTTGGAAGTGTGATCCCAACTGCATGGGAGAGGCTTTAGAGAGGCTTCCTAAGAGATTGGGGTGCCTTAAGAGGATTATAGAGAGAAAGGTAAAGAGTAGAGATGTGCTCCGATGGTTTTTAGTGAAGTTAAGTGGGTGCATGGGTGGGTTTCTATATGAAAATAGAGGGAAATTCTTTAATATTTCGCAAACTTATGTGTTGGAATCTATATAATTAAAAATTTAAAACCACAAACCAACCCATGGTTTTTTCCCACGGTGTTTTCCATAGGGGATTAGAAATAATAATTGTATATGTCTGATGGACTAAAAATTTAAAATATTAGTCTTGATTATGTTCGGGTGAGTCACACACTCAAGAAAATCATTTTAAAATGTTAAAATATTTTAGTCTTGGTGGGTCCATTAAGGAATCATAAAATTAATCAAAAAAATCTAAATTAAAATTATTTTAAAGGTAAAACATATATTGGATGACCATAATCTTGATAGTACATCACTATTCAGTCATTATGATGTCCTAAAATACAATATATATTTAAACAATATTTAATTTTTAACACAAAATCTGACTATCTCAGAAAATTATGAAAAATTAACCATTGGATAATTTCAATATCTTGATTCCAAAAATAATTTTCATTTCATCTAAATAATTTTCTAATTATGTGAATTTTCAATTTTAAAATAAAAACCGACATTTATTGAAAACTCAAGGGTTTTGTCAAAAACAGTTTTCAAACCCTAATAAAAATTTCTATTTTATTAATAAAAATTGCACGATCATTTATATTTCATAAAAATGTATTTTAGATAAAATATTTTATTAAAATATTATTTAATTCAAAAATCCATTAATTCGTCAGAATGGATTTATTAATTAAATTTAAACATTAACATAAAAACCTATTTGTGCTTTACAGCATAATTATAAAGTAACAGAAAAAAATGAATGTATATAATTTATACAAAAAATTCACTTAATAATAGTTCTAGGGTCTTGTTACATAACCCATTATAACACCCGCATAAGACATAAGTGTAAGGCGTGTGATGGTGACAGACTCTTGGGGTGACATGGATAGCATCACTCAGATGAAAATCTCTATTAACTTCAACATCTCACATACATTGTTCCATTCAAGATTAACGTGTTGATTATAGGCTTCGGCTTGTTCAAGAAAAAATCCCAATGATTCTACCTCCTTTCCGAGCTCTAACAATTGGTATTTGTATAGAGTAATTCTATTTCATGAGGTTATCACTTATTTTATGTGAATAAATTGTATTTTTTATAGCTCTATATTTATACTAATAATGTGATCACTGGTCAATATCTATATTAGAAACGGTAACAATTCTTAATGGTATTTTAAAATAAAAAATAAATAAATCAAATTGATTATGTTTTATGTAACCATTTTACACAATAAGATATTTAATTATACCAAGATTAAATTTCATTAATAAAAGTTTGGTTCATTATAATCTTCCCCCTTAAGAAATTTCTCCCTCAAATTTCCCTTTCCAACACTAATAAAGATGAGGGTAACTCTGCTTCATTACTTTTTCGGATTCCCGTGTTGCTACTTCAAACATGTGGTTTCTCCACAACACATTGACAAGGGGAATTTTCTTATTTTGTAGAACATTTCCAATGATCTAAGATCATAACAAGAGTCTCTTCATATGAGAGGTCATTCTCTAATAGTATAACCTCTCAGTTGAGTACATGTTATGCGTTAGGTATCTACTTCCTCATGAGTGATACATGGAATACATCAGGTACATGAGATAGGTTCAGTGGGAGTGATATTTGATAGGAAACTTCTTTAATGTGATCAAGGATCTCAAAAGGGTCTAAGTACCTTGAACCAAGAATTACCTTCATCCTAAATCACATAAATCTCTTCCAGGGGATATGCATAGGAATACCATGTCTCTGACATCAAACTCTTGGTCACGTCAATGATTATCAGCATAGGACTTTTATCGAATCTGAGCAGCATTAATGTGATAATGGATAGTCTTAACCTTCTCCACCATGTCTTCATCCATTTCCCTACCTAGGAGATTTTTCTCCCCAACTACATCCCAACATACCAGTGTTCTGAACCTCTTCCCATAAAAGGATTCATAAGGATCAATTTGGATTCCTGAATTAAAACTGTGTTTGTATGAGAACCCAACCATAGGAACATGTTGATCTCATCCTCCATTAAAGTCCATTGAGCATTCTCTCAACATTTCCCCAAGTGTATGGATAGTCTGCTCAGATTGGCCATCAGTTTGAGGATGATAAGTCGTACTAAAGTTCAGCTCAGTATTCAGAGTGTGTTGGAGAATCTTCCAGAACTTAGTGGTAAATCCTGGATATCGATTAGATACAATAGATTGTAGAACTACATGCAACCATACCACTTATCTGATGTATATCTATGCTAGTTGATCTAATGAGAAATCCCCATGAATTTCAATGAAGTGTGTCGTCTTCTTAATATGATCCACAAAAACCCAGATAACATTGTTTTCGTTGGATGTCTTTGTAGGTCCACTGAAAAAGTCTATGGTGATGTTCTCCAATTTCCATATTTTTATGGTTAATGGATGAATCATCCTCGTATACTTCTTCCTCCTTGCCTTCACATGTTGACATACCAAGGAATTTGATGTATACTCAGCAATATCCTTCCTCATGTTACCGACCATTAATTCTATAAGAGATCCCAATATATCTTTGTGTTTCCTAGGTGAATTGAGAAATTCAAACTATGTACATCATCCAAAAGTTTATTCATTAACTCCAGATTCGATGGAACGCATAGTCTTGACCCAAATCTCCAAATTCCCTCTTCATTATCATTGAACTCTTATGATTTCCCTTTTCTTATTTTTCCCTCTTTATTCTGAATTCCCACATCATGCTTCTATGAATCCGTTAAAATTTCGAAAATATATGGTTGAGAAATCATTTGTGAAAGAATTGATGATGGTCCCTTATTTATGATTACCATCCCATCTTCATCAAATATAAGAAGATTAGATCCTTCTCAATTATCATCAATTAAATTGGTGATGGATCCTTTCTACTTAGAGCATCCACCACCTTGTTCTCTTTCCCAGAGTGGCAATGGATTGAGAAGTCATAGTATTTGATCAACTCTAACCATATTTGTTGGTTCATATTTAACTCTTTCTATGTGAATATATACTTAAGGAGTTTTTGATTTGTATATATTTCACACTTCTCCCCAAAGTGGTAATGTCACCAACTTTTTAAAAAGAATATTACTGAATCCAACTCCAAATCAAGTGTTGGATAGTTTTTCTCATGAACTATTTATTGCCTTGAAGCATAGGCAATGAATTTTTCATTTTGCATCAAATCACAACCATGTACCTTCTTTGAAGAATCACTGAATACCACGGAAAGTTCTCCACTTGTGGGCAGTGTGAGAATGGGCACAGTGATAATCCCCTTTTTCATCTCCCTGAATCTACCTTCGCATTCATCACTATAAGAAAACATGACTCCCTTCCAAGTTTTCTTTATAAGAGGGTTTGCCAATTGTGAGAAATTTCTCACAAATCGCTGATAATATCTAGCTAACATAAGGAAGCTTCAAATATCCATCACAGATGTTGGCCTTGGCCATCCCTCAATTACATTTGTCTTGGTGGGATCCACAGATATCCCATTGGTTGTGATGATATAACCTAATAATGAGACTTCCTTCATCCCAAACTCACAGTTGTTGTACTTTTCATGGATCTTCACCTTTCACAAGGTATCTATTATAGTGATTCGACGCACCTCCTTGGTTCTGAAGTATATTATAATATATTCTGTAATGACTACAACAAATTTGTCGAGGCAATCTATAAAGAAATAATTCATCAAGATCATGATGATTGTTGGAATATTAGTGAGTTTGAAAGGTGTTACTATAAATTCATGGTGCATGCACCTTGTCTGAAAAGTAGTCTTTGGGATATCCTTCCTCTTCATTGTTACTTGGTAATATCCAGATTGTAGATCCACCTTGGAAAAGTATTGTGCTCCACGTAGCTGATCAAACAAGTCATCAATTCCTGGTAGAGGTTAATTGTTCTTTATCATGATTTTTTTGAGCTCATGATAATCAATGCAAAGGTGCATTGACCCATCCTTATTATTGATGAAGAGGACTGGTGCACCCCATGGTGAAGCACATGGGTGTATAAACCCTTTATCCAGGTTCTCCTATAGTTTTTTATTTTGTATTTCAAGCTACACAACAACCATTCTCTATGGAGTCTTGGATATTTCAAAAGCCCCATGTATATGATCAATCGAGAATTCAATATCTCTTCTTGGAGGAAGGTCAGACAATTCCTCCAGAAACACTTCAACGAATTCCCTCACAGTATGTATGTCCTCAAGTATGGTTCCTTCCTTAGAATCAATCATCAGAGAAAGATATGCGTGCTCATAGGGAAGTAACATCCACACTTGAGATGATGGTTTTAAAGATGATTCATCCTCTTCCTTTCACCTGTACAAAATCATGGGTGGATTCACCATTTGAAGAGTGACTTCCCTCTCACTACAATTTATGTTTTCTCTATATAGGGAAAGCCAATCCATGAAAAGAATTGAATCAAATTCCACCAGAGGGATTATCATGAGGTTCACTGGGAAGTTAAATCCACAAATTTAGATAGGGGAGGAGTTTTATTAATGGGATGCAATGATTTCCCCATTTTCTGTCCTCACCAACATCTCTACTTTCATGATTTGTTGTGGTGATGGGATTTGTTTATTAAAATCTCATGATAAAAAAGAAAGCGTAGAACTAGAATCAACAAGTATGTTAACAATTATTGAATGAATGACTAGTATACCTGTCACCAAATTGTTCTAGGGTTCTCTTTGGCTGTCGTTATGGAAAAAGATCTCCCTTGCTGCGGTGGAGGTTATTGGTTGCCTTCGAAAACCATTGGCTTAGGGAATTAGTTTGCAAAGTGCCCTAGTTCTTTGTAGTTCAAGAAATGAACAATGCATTGAGGGGTGAACGAAGTGTTCCATTCCTCTTTCACAGTAGCGGATTTTTCTTGTCGAAAGTTAATGGCCGGGTGCCCTTCCTCAAAGGGACAAACATTTATTTATGACGGGAACAAATCTCGTCGCAAATAGTTCGTCGTAGAGATTATTCGTGACGGGTTGACCATCCCTTAAAAAATAATCAATTATTTCCAATCGAAAATAGCACCTCGTCGCAAACATTTACGCACGGATTGGCGCGTTTTTTGGGCCCAACCGTGTGAATGATTATTTACGATGGGTTGGCACCACCCGTCGCAAATGCTAGGAGGCAGTAAGACCTGGTTACGACGAGGGGATCCCTCATCACCACTAGTTTGACCACCCCGAATGGTATTTGGGACGGGACCCATCGCAAATAACCGGCGGTGGTAAAAACATATTTGCGATGGGATGTTGCCCCGTTGAAAAAAGTTTGTTGGCAGGTCACTTCTTACGACAAGCCCCGTCATAAATAAATTTTTAAATACTAACATAAATTAATGCGGCCGAGTTATTTGCGACGGGGCCCATTGCAAAAAGTACTTTTTGCGATGGTATTCCCGTCCCAACTAATCTATCCTATATATACCCCCCTCCATTATTTCTTCTCTCTACCCAAATTTCTTGTTTCTCTCCTGTAAAATCTAATTTTTGAGTGAGAATTTTTGAGAGTTGGCTTTTTTTTATGAAGAAGGTGTGAGGTCGCCTATAATTATAAGAGATCGTGTTTAAAGCTATTAATGTTTTATTTTATTTAATATTTATTTCCTTTCATTATATTAATTTTAATTTTTGTTGATTAATTGTCATTAAGTTAGATTTAAATTGTTTTGTCTTCAATATTTATTTGTAATAATAAAATTAAATTATTAGTATTAAATCTTAGTAATTAGTAATAATTAATCATTATTATCGATAATTGGTAATGTATATAAATAATTGGCAGTAATTAGTAATTAGTAGCTGAATTTAAAGTAATTAATTGTAATTAACACTAATTTGTAATAATTAGAAAAAAGAGTAATAAATATTAACAATTAGTAATAAATAGTATTAATTAGTAATAATTACAAATAAATACTAATAAAGAGTAATAAATAGTAATAAATACTAATAAATTATAATAAATAATAACAAATACTAACAATTAGAAATAAATACTTATAATTAGTAATAAAATAATAATTAATATTAATAAATACTTATAAAAAGTAACAAATAATAATAAATTGAAACAATTTGTATTAAATAGTAATAATTTTTAATAATTAGTAGTAAATATTAATAATTACCAATAAATAGTAATAAATAGTAATAAATACAAATAAATAGCAATAAATAGTAATAAATACTTATAAATAAAAATAAATTCTAATAAAATGAAATAAAGTGTAATCAATAGAAATAAATAATAATAAATACTAATAAATACTAATAAAAAGAAGTAAATATAAATAAATAGTAATAAATACTAATAAATTGTAATAAATTGTAATAAATATTAATAAATACTAACAAATACTACTAAATATTAATAAATAGTAATAAACACTAAAAATTAGTAATAAATTGTAATAAATAGAAATAAATACTAATAAATAGAAAAAAAATACTAATAAATAGTAAAAAATACTAAAAAATACTAATAAATTGAAATAGATACTAATAAATACTAATAAATACTAATTCATAGTAATAAATACTAATAAATAGTAATAACTACTAATAACTACTACTAAATACTAATAAATAGAAATAAATAGTAATAAATAGTAATAATTAGTAATAATTGGTAATAATTAGTAATAATTAGTAATAATTAGTAATAATTAGTAGTAATTAGTAATAATTAGTAATAAATAGTAATAAATAGTAATAAATACTAATACATTATAATAAATAGTACTAAATAGTAATAAATAGTAATAATTAGTAATAATTAGTAATAATTAGTAATAATTAGTAACAATTAGTAATTATCAGAAATAATTTCTAACAATTAGTATTAAATAGTAATAATCAGCAATAATTTGTAATAATGATTAATAATTAGTAATAAATAGTAATAAAAAGTAATATTTAGTAATAAATGGTAATATTATGTAACAAATAGTAATAAATAGAAATAATTAGTAATAATTAGTAATAATTAGTAATAAATACTAATAAATACTAATAAATAGAAAGAAATAATAATAAATAGTAATAAATAGTAATAAATAGTAATAAATACTTATAAATAGAAATAAATAGCAATAAATACTAATAAATGATAATAAATACTAATAAATAGTAATAAATACTGATAAATAAAATAATCAGTAATAAATAGAAATAAATAGTAAAAAATAGAAATAAATAGTAATAAATAGTTATAATTATTAATAATTAGTAATAAATAGTAATAAATAGTGATAAATAGTAATAATTAGTAATAATTAGTAATAATTAGTAATAATTAGTAATAATTATAAATAATTAGTAACAATTAGTAATAATTAGAAATAATTAGTAATAATTAGTACTGATTGGTAATAATTAGTAGTAATTAGTAATAATTAGAAATAATTAGTAATAATTAGTTATAAATAGATATAATTACCAATAATTACAAATAAATATTAACAAACACTAATAAAAACTAATAATTAGAAATAAATAGAAAAAAATAGAAAAAAATTGTAAAAAATTACAAAAAATTGCAATAAATAACAATACATATCAATAAATTGCAATAAATAGAAACAATTAGCAACAATTAGTTATAATTAGCAATAATTAGCTATAATTAGCAATTAATTACAATAATTATCAATAATTTGAAATAATTAGAAATAATTAGCAATAATTATCCATAACATGCAATAATTAGAAATAATTAGCAATAATTAGATATAATTATCTATAATTATCAATAATAAGCCACAATTAGAAATAATTAATAATAATTAGCAATAATTAGCAATAAATGGAAAAAAATAACAATAATTAGAAATAATTAGCAATAAATTACAATAATTTGCAATAATTAGCAATAAAATCAATTGTAATAAATTATTATGAATAGTAAAAGCTAGGTAAAATTTTCCTTGGATTGAAGAAAATCCTTTTGCTCGATAAATCTTCTCCTTTCAGCACTCACTCGCTCAAAACATTTTGAAAATTATACTTCTATGTATGCATATCCAATCTCGTTTACACGATTTTGAATATGTATTCGTAGGACCACATTTTTCATCTTGTTTTCAGGCGGTGATAATTGTAGGAAAAGAGACTCATCGATAGAAAGGGGGCTCTTTTGTCTGACGGGTCATTTACTTGCATCTATCTCACACGAAATTCCCAAAGTAGAATCTGCTCTAATGTACACTTATGAATTCATGTATGCACGAGAATGACTAAACATGCCTCTGAGAAGATTCTTCGTTGTGATTTCACTGTGAGAAAGTTGCAAGTAAATGAACCATCAGAAAAAAGAGTTACATTATATCCGAGTTGTAAGATAAGAAAATTAGAAAAGCTGCAAAATTTATGGCTATTAAATCAGACAATGCAATATCAAATAACCATTTTGATCAGATATTTTCTTTGGTTAGGACACTGTTACTAGAAGGAAATGTGTTTCATGTAAATTACTATGAGAGTAAGAGTCTAGTTTGTAATCTGAGCCTTAGTTATCAGAAGATTCTTGCTTGTGAAAATGATTACATCTTATTTTCTGGTGAAAATGATTCATTGGATAGTTGTCCCACATGTGGACAATTGATTTATAAAGAAGCTCAACCAGGGAATTCTAGATCAATTCCTATGAAATAGTTGAGATATTTCCCCCTAACACACTGGTTGCGGCATTTGTTTATGTATCAGAACACATCGTCAATGATGTCATGGCAAAAAACCAAGATTTCAACTAAGAAAATATCGATTCATCCATCTGATGGGGTTTCATGGAATCATTTTTACCGACTGCATCTGCATTTTTCTTTAGAATCGTGATTTGTGCAATTCATTCTTTCTTCTGATGTTTTCTATCTGTTTGGTTATTACTATAGTCAATATTCATGTTGTTCTGTCTTTATAACTCTGCATAATTTACCTCCATTGATGTTGATGAAGCAGCCCTTTATCATTTTGACCTTATTAATTCCAGGACATCTGAAAAAGAATATTGATGTTTATTTGAAACCATTAATTGATGAGATAAATTCATTGTGGAGTAATGGTGTTAGTACATATGATGTTGCTACAAAACTAAATTTCATATTAAGCGCTGCATTGATTTGGATTATTAGTGACTTCCTAATATATGGCATGTTATCTCGATGGAGAAAACATGGCCCAAAATTATGTCCTTTTTGTATGAAATATAACAAAGACTTTATGGTCATTCCTGAAAAAAACATTTCTATTTTGACTATCATCACAGATTTCATCCAACCGATCATTCGTTTTTGAGAAACAACACTCATTTTATAAAAGGAAAAATTGAAGAGGATGAAACTCAAAAAATGATATCAAGTATAGAGTTAAATTCAGTTGTATTTTAATTACCTCCCATTACATTTGGGCCAACAGTACACCAACAGAAAATTCATGGCTTTGGGAAAGAGCATAATTGGATAAAATAGGGAATTTTTTGGGATCTTCCATATTGGTCTGATTTTTTGGTCTATCACATGTTGGATGTCATTCATATGTAGAAGAACTATTTTGATAATTTATTTTATATAGTTTTGGATACACTAGGTAAGACCAAATATAATGTAATGGCATGATTAGATATGTCCCCAATTAGCATATGACTGGAACATGAACTGTTTCAAAATGATAGATCACAGAGGTTAATGAAGCCAAAAGCATCTTATACACTATCCAAAGAGAGTCGCTAATTATTTTGTCAATGGATTACTGATTTGAGTCTTCCAGATGGTTATGCTTCCAATTTGGGAAGATGTGTTAAGAATGGGCATATTACCGGATTAAAAAGTCATGATTATCATGTTATAAGGGAATGACTTATGCCGATTGGATTCAGAGGTTTTTTAAATTCTATGATTTGGTATTCGATAACAGACATATCATATTTTTTTGAGACATTTGTGAAGTGACTATAGACTATGATGCGCTAGGTAAACTAGAAGAAGATGTTTTTTTCATTATATGTAAACTAGAAAAAATCTTCATAACATCTTTATTTGACTCAATGGAACATTTGATATTACATTTTCCACATGAAGATAAATGTGGAGGTCCAGTACAATTTCAATGGATGTACCCATTCAAGAGATGCATGCAGAAATTGAAGAAAAATGTATGTAACAAAGCCTCAGTTGAAGGCTCAATTGTTGAAGCTTATTTGCAAGAGGAAATTGCTTTTTTATACTCTCCCTACTTTGAATCTTAATATCTCCCAAAACATAACTACATGGGATGGAATGAGGGGAATGATGATAATGAAATGAACAATCAATTATCAGTTTTTAATCTATTAGAGCTTGGCTTCGGTGGATTTCAAGAACAATGGATTTTAGATGATGAACGTCACAGAGCTTATACATGTGTTCTGCTGAAATGTGAAGAAATGAAATGATTTGTACCATGGGTACTTCTATCACAAATTCAGTATTTTATGTTATAGTATATAAACTTATTTTATTTGTAGGTTATATGATAATCATATCACGAAATAGTTTCCACAAATTATAGCACCTACTCTTGAAGAACACCGACAGAAAAAAATTTCTCAATGGTTTCAAAAACTGGTAACATAAATTTTTGATGGTTTAACTTATCAATTTGGTTTATTATTTGTTATTTTGATAATTGTTATAAAAAATTTTATATGTATCAACGTGATGATAAAAATGATAAGCGACTGTGTATATTGAGTAACCTGCCATCCAAAATGCTTAAATATTACAATGCATATGTGGTGAATGGTTTCTGATTTCATAAAAATGCATATGGGGAATCAAAAAAACAATGAACAGTGGGGTTTCCTTGATAGGATTGCATCATAGAGAGTATTCTATGCATGAGCATTTATGCATGATCATTTCTGTCAGTTTTTGCAAAATTTCAGAAGGAAAATCATTAATAATGTAGGAGAGATAGTATTTGAGGAGTCATGCAGAGCCCACCGACCAGAGTACATTTCATCTCATGTGTGGGATGGATTATATTCACACTGGTTGAGTAGTGGATTTCAGAGAAGATCTTCATTGGGCCGACAGAACTGGAGGAGACAGGAGGTGACCCATCGAGCTGGTGTTCGTAAATTCAGTACACATAGAAAGCATCTCGTAAGTATCTTTTTT
Organism: Viscum album; assembly: GCA_963277665.1. NCBI lineage: Eukaryota > Viridiplantae > Streptophyta > Magnoliopsida > Santalales > Viscaceae > Viscum > Viscum album. The sequence continues at coordinate 1,044,997,423 of OY728166.1, forward strand.
AAATATTTTATATAACAATACATATAAACAGTTAATTTATTATTCATATAGGTAGTCAAGCATCGAGATATTAAGGAGCATGACGTTAATAGGAGGATGTAAAGTGATCCTGTCATTGGAGAGATTTGAGGTGACCACCATCTTCATATTTTGATCAGTATTATTTCTTTTTCAGTTTAAAAATTAACAGCATATAATATTTTCACTATTTTAATTTCAAATTGAAACTAAAGGAGATATATGATGTCGCAGCATCTCAGACACGGGTTGAGAGTCGGGTCGAGGTGGCTGATCAGACTAGTGCCCACCATTTCGATAAGGCGGCATGGATTCAGGAGACCTAGAATTCATTCAAGAAGGGTCAAGTAGTTGGTATCAGCTCTCATTTGACTACTGGGACATATTATGGAACTACTTCGATGTCAGGGTCTAGCTCGAGAGGATCTCATTGAGAGGCATCATCTTCTGGATCATAGTATCAGGATCAGTTGCGAGCTCAAACAGAGCTTATAGAGAGTTTGCAGAAGCAACAGGAAGAGATGCATTAGTTACAGAAACAGAAGTAGCATGAGGAGGACATGCATCGATGGAAACAGAATCAGGATGATGAGAGAGAGTACATGCACCATCTGACTCGTAGTTTAGGGATGGAATTTCCTCCACCATCTCCTCCAGCTCCTCCAGCTCCTTCAGAAGACTATCCCACCCTTTAATTTTTTTGTTCTGTTAAAAACATTTTAATTGAACATTTGTTGTAATATGAACTATTTACAGTTTTTTCTTTTTTATTGGTGTGAATATTGCTTAATTTTTTTTGTATTTTTAATATTTTATTATATTATTATTTATTATTAGTATTTCATTTTATAATATTTTCTTATTTTAATACTAATAATAATAATAATAGTAATATTTTATGATTTATATATATATTTTTTCTAAATATTGAGAATTTTTATATTTTTTATTTTTATTATTATTTTAATAATATGGATACTATTCTTTTAATTAATCATAATTTTAGTATTTTTTTTATTTTATTAAGTATTTGAAAATATTGAGAATTTAAATTTTTTAAATTTTTAAATTTTTAATAATATTAATATTAATATTTTTTATTTGTTAATTTTTTGCGACAAGACATTTTGCGATAGGGGGCCCATCGCGAATAGAATATATTTTTTAAAAAAAAAATTGTGAGGGGTCTCTTTACCATCACAATAATTTTTTTTGTGATGGGCCCATCGTAAAAGGTTTATAACATATAATCTATTTGCGATGGGCTGGTATCCTGTCCCAAATACATTTCAAGATGGTGCCATTTCTAAAGGTTCATGTATATATAATGTATTTAATCCGACACATATTTGTGATGGGCCCATTAGAAAAAAAATATTACTTGCGGTGTCGTTTTCTACAATGGGATATTTGTGATGGGCCCCCGTTGCAAAAGGATTTTTACAATGGGATCTCGTCGCAAATAGCACATCACAAATAGTCAAATTTCATGTTGTTTTTACGTCCATTCCTAAATTATTTCCTCATCCACTTCAGGCTATTTTTTGGGGCGCTTCTCTCCGCAACTCTGGAAATTGGGGTGCTAGAATTTCTTACCACCGTTGGATTTATTCATTAGACAACCATAATTAAATTCCACCTTCCTCTTCTTATCCCCATGATTCCCCTGATATTCTCCATTCTCTATTTCAACTTTGAGGAAACATATGACAATTTATCCATAGGTATCAATGTCACAGATCACTAGGCCTTTCCGTACACTAGGTTTTATCCCACCAAAGAAAAAGTAAAACATGCATTCAGGGGTAACGAAAAAAGCCAAAGGCATATCTTGAAAACCTTGTGAATTTTGTCTCGTACGCTCTGATGGATTCATCGCCTTTTTTCTTAAGGTCATGGAAGTCCCTTTCCATCTTATTTCATAGGGTGCAAGGAATATGTTCATCAAAAAACATTTTCTGGAAATCCTTTTATTCCAACATCTCAATCTCTTCTTCAGGATTCTTATTTTTGATCAATGTCCACCATTGATCAGCTTCACCATCCATATGATAATCATCCAGAAGAACTATCTCTTTTTCAAAACATTGAGGGATGGAGAAGATCTTCACAATGGAGTTGATCCATTGTTCAACGATTGAGGGATCAGAGGATCCATTAAATGTTAGAGGCCTTAGTCTCATAAAGCTCTTGATTGTGGCATGTTATTTATTAGGGGGTTTGGAGTTTCCTTTTGACCCATGTTTATACTTATAACTTGAGTTAACTAAGAGAGTATCATGAAAAAGATTAAGATTCTCTCTCACATCAGATTGGGCATCTCATTATAATAGTCATCACATTGATCATCCCATCAGTTGTTAGCCTGAGTCCTCCTACTACAAGACATTGGATGGAATAAATAGAATGTTAGGGGTAACACATAAATGGAAATCCAAATAAATAATGGATAACTTATAGATTACATTTATTTTTATAACTTGTGAATTTATAGGCTTCAATCTATTTAATCCACGATATACTTCACAACATATAGTCTTAGAGGAATTTATATTATTCACATAATAATGGTTAGTATTAAGCTTATGAATTTACCAAAGAATATCCCTCCGGAGTGTCAAACCAAGAGTGAAACATGGCCTATTTTTCAACACCAATTCCCATTCGAGTTTATCTCAATGCATATTTTCGGGTTTTACCCCTAGATACATATGTGCCAGATCCACCTCTACTTGTTCATATCCAGACATGGATGTATTTTCTTGATAAACCACTTACTCTATAATTGAGAAAATTTAGGTGTGTTTTTATTATACTTAGTCATATCTCTAAGGATTTCCCTTGTGTTTTCTAATTATAATCCCAAAAATAACTAAACCTATCCTTTGATAACAACTATAACAACCTTGCTCTTTATTACACAAATAACTATGACTTATTACACACACATGCACTTAAGAAAACTTTGAGGTTCAAGAGGTCTTGTGTATTGAGAAATTAGGATCATTAAATGACAACTTAAGATATAAAATACAGAATGTTTATTTAAAACATATTTTATATGACCACAACATTCCTTCGTACTTAGCATTTCATGGGATAACCCGATGACATAAAAAAGAAAGGGGTGAGCTATAATGCCCAGTAAGGGAATAAATGAGGCATAACATAAAGAATAAAGTAAATTTTCTGAAATAGGAATATCAATGGAGAATAAAACCAACATGAATATAAAGTCATGATAAATCAGGATTATCACAACATGGAAATGTGGAAACAACATTTAACTTGATATTAGCATGATCAAAGGTTTGATGCACATAGATCATGAGTAAACCCTCATTTCACTTGAATAAGAATGAATAAAATCTAATTTCACTATAATTATCATGAATAAACCCACATTTCACTTGGAGTATCATGATACTATTCTTTACCCAATGTATTGGAGTGTTATCAGGGCACACCCTTTAAACATTTCATTTCACGTATAAGCGTGCCACATGGATCATATAACATGGAATCATTCAACATCATAATTTTTTAGATGATAAAGTATTGTTTAATGCATACATGAAACTCTATAATAAATAAATATATTTACATAATGGTGAATAACCATGATAGAGAAACTGGAATGGTATTCACTTACATGATGATTTTAGCAAGGGAAATTTTTGCAGCATAACGACATCAAATAGAAATCATAAAATGGGATGACGAGAGTGAAAAGGGGTATATCATAATTTTTTCATGATATGGACATTAAGGGGGTCATGGAACATAATATCAATACATATTTAATGAAATTTATATGCATAATATAAAATAATTTATTTAATGTAAATGAGATGAGAAAATTCCTTATAGAATTTTGGCATGGTAACGAGTGTACATGCGAGGAATTAATGAGTGAGAAAGAGGTCTATCATTATTCAAATATAAGGAGAGATTTATTGGGTATGTGTGAAATCATACCCCAACATTTGTAATTGAATATAAAATGGTATAAAAACATAAATAATCATTGAAAAAAAAAATAAATCTCTTACATAGAACCATGATCCCAAAGGCTTCAGAGAGCCTTGAAAGAGGATTATTTGGAGCTTGGGTTACCTTGGAAGGATTCTAGAGAGAGTATGACCGAGTAGGGATGTGATAAAATGGTTTTTAGGGAAATAAAAGTGGATCTTTGGGGGGGTTATATAGAAATAGAGAGATTTATTCTTTAATATTTCACTAACATAGGTTTTGGAATCTTTATAATTAAATATTTAAAACAACAAACCATCCCATGGTTTTTCCTATGGTGTTTTCCATATTATAGTGGAAATAATTAATTTATATGTCCAATGGCAGAACTTATCAAAATATAAGGCTCGATTATGTGGAGGTGAGTCACACTCTCAAGGAAATCATTTTAAAATGTTATAATATTTTATAAGTCTTGAAGCGTCCATTATGGCAACATAAAATTAATCAAAGAAATATAGAATCACATTATTTTAAAGGTAAAACATATATTGACCTAAAAAAAAAATTTTGTATTTTATTACATCACAATTGTGTCATTATGATGTCATAAAAGACAATATATATTTAAACGGTATTTAGATTTTACCAAAACATTCGATTGTCATAGAAATTTATGAAATATTCACCACTAGCTAATTTTGGCGTCCTGATTCCAAAAAATTTATTAATTCTATCTAAATAATTTTCTAAATATTTTAAATTAAAATTTTTGAATAAAAATAGACATTTATTGAAAATTAATGGGTTTTGAAAAAAATAGTTTTTAAACATTAATTAAAATTTCAATTGTATTCATAAAAATTGTATGATCATTTATATTAAATAAAAATTAATATAGTTATAATATTTTATTAAAATATTATTTAATTTGAAAATGCTTTAATTTGCCAAAATTGATTTCTTAATAGAATTTAAATATTAACAAAAAAGTAAATTTGGTGCATTAAAACCTATGTACGTAGTAACAAAAATAAAATTAATGTACATTCTTTGTAAAAAAAAATAATGCACATAATCATAATGTTAGGGTATTATTACATAACCCTTTATAACACCTCCATAATACCTAAGGGTAAGGTGAATGATGGTGATAGGCTCTTGGGGTTACTCGGATAGCATCGCTTGGGTGTTAATATATACCAACTTCCACTTATCCCGTAGTCAGTTCCATTCAAGATTAACATGTTGAACCTCGGCTTGGGCATGTCCAAGAGTGAAGACCAGTGACACAACCTCATTTACAAGCTCTGAAAAATGGGCTTATATGGAGAAATTCTACTGGATGAGGCCATCACTTCCTTTGTTTGAGTAAATTGGATTCGTTAAAGCCCTATATGTATACAAATCATGTGATCACCATTCAACGGCTATATTAGCAATGGTAAAAATTATTAATGGTATTTTAAAATGAAAAAACATAAATCCAAGAAAGTGAATAGTTTTTATATACCCAGTTTAAATAATAATACATTTAATTAAATCATGAGGAACGTTCATTAATAAATGTTCGGGTCGTTATAGCCATTATAAACTACATTGGTCGTGAGAATGTAAATGAAATCCTCAACTATGACTTTCTTTGAGTCATAGTTAAAAATGTATACGTGATGTGTTTTTTGAATGATTTATTTTTCCAATAGATAATATAATATGATAATTACGATTAAATAAAATTCATATTTTTTTGCAACAATCTATATCAATAATATTTAATGAGAAAATCATATGAACATAAATATGAACTCATTAGTACTCACATCTATTTTATGATCAAAACTCATTGGATTCAATTAAAATTGATGAATGATTAAAAAAACTAGCCACAATGTTTGAACAAAAACATACGGATGATGGAATATTCTTATTACCAATGTTGTTGGGGTGAAACTCTACAATATTACCATATAAAATATATTTCAATTCCTTTAATTAATGATTCCTTTTTTCAACGTTGGATACTAATTTTAGTCAATGTGGATACTCCAAATATTTATTTTTTAGATTCTTTGTAGGATACCCAATAAACCAACCAAACATGATGACATTTTGGAATTTTTAATACACTACATCAAATGTTTTTGAATGAAACATCAAGTAAAATATTTTATATTGTTTTTTAATGAAAATTATGTTATGATAGGGAGGTGTTTATATATCTTGAAAATAATGGAATGGGGACAATCCATTGATACAAGGAGCCTCCCAACATCTAAAAGTTGATAATTATTATGGTATATATAATAATATTTCACCATTAAAACACATATAAAAAATTACTTATTATTCATAATGTTTTTGAAATATCAAAATAAAACAAATGGAAATGATTTTGGTTATTATATTTTCAAATTTATGAGAGATATCATATAACATCAACAAACTAGAATCCCTTAAGATTAATTTTCCATGATAATTATTGTCTCTTTTAAAATATTTTTTAATCCTATGTGTATTTATATTTTTCTAGAACTAAAATGACTATAGGACACCCTCATATTAAAAATATGAAATATATTTTTTTAGAAACAATTGGGAAGAATAATTGGTATCATAATGTACACATATAGTATGAATATATGACTTCATACTACTCATTTAGTGGATTTTATCTTCATTTTATCTATTTTTTGAGATATCATCAACACTTTTTATACTAATTTTGTAAATTTCCAAAAATATCATGAAGATATTACTTCATAAAAAAAGGAAAATTCACTCCTGTACTATGTTCATGAACTATAGGTTAAAAATATTTGATTGATAGAAATATACCTCAATCCAAGACACGGTGCACCCAGTATGACTAAAATTGTTTGGTTTCAGTTTAAAATGGAAATTGTATTAATGTTTTTTTTAATTTTTATGTTTAATTTTTTCATTACAGTAAAAATATAATAATAATAGTTTTCTTATATAGGTGTATTATTTTGAGAAATAATATTTTTCTTTCAAGTGTCTGCAACAAGGTAAAAAATAGAAAACATGTTTCTTTAAATGAGGCATTCCAGTCCGCATCTTTTCCAATCTTCTATCCAAATTGAACAATTCTCTATTTCTGCATTATTTGAAAAAATTAAATCAAAACATAGATCACATACTCAGTCAATTTCACCTCAATATAATACACATTGTGCTTGAAATGACTCGAACTATATGTTTTTAGTTTATAATTTACATTCTAGTTCTAAACACACATCACAAACTCAAAATTAATAAAAAAATATTCAAATTGGTTTTATAAATTATTATAATGATCCATAATTAATTTTCATCATGTGGGAACCAACCACACCTCAATCAAACACATGATGTAAGTGGTATGACTCAAAGTGTGTTTTTATTTAAAATATGCATTAATTTTTATAAAAAACACAACTGACAAACTTCAAATCATGAAACAAATAGGATTGTTTTGATACTATATAAAAACTATCCATCAGTCATTTTTTGACATGTAGGTAACAACCTCACCTTAATACGAAGCACGATGTTCCCAGTATGACTCCAAGTGTAGCATTTTATTTAAAATTATCATTTATTTTTTGTAAAAAATCTAGTGACATAATCAAAACCAATAAAAAACATTTAAATAATTTATATACATTATTCAAATAATCCATTAGTCATTTTTGATATTTAGGCATTATCCCCACCTCAATTCAGTACACGGTGTTCTCGGTATGAATCAAAATGGCTATTATTAGTTTAAAATGGACATTTTAGTTCAAAAGATTTTTCACCCACTAAAAAACTATAAAACACACTCTGATTGTCAAGATAATTAACAGAAAATAATAATAAGTCATTTGAGACATGTGCGAATTAGTCTCATGTCAAATTGATACATGATGTTATCGGTATGACTTAAATTGTGTGTTTCCAGATTAAAATGATTTTTTTATAAAACACAAGTGAAATAATTAAAATTGAGAAAAGACATTCATATTGTTTTGATACTCTATAAAAATTATTCATAGTAATTTTTAACATGTTGGAATAAACTTCCCCTCAATCTAACACATAGTGTGACTGGTGTGACTCAAAGTGTTTCTTTTTATTTAAAATTTACATTAATTTTACTAAAAAGAATAAACGACATACACAAAACTGATAAAACACATTCATATTTTTTTATAATTTATTAAAATGGACTATATAAATTTTTGAATTTTAGAAATCAAAAAAACCCCAATATGAAACGTGGTATGACCGGTATGACTCAAAGTTTTCATTATCAGTTTAAAATTGACATTTTGGTTCAACAAGTTTGTCACTCACTAAAAACAAAGAAAATTCACCCTGGTTGTCATGATAATTCCAAAAAATTATTCATAGGTCATTTTTATGTGTAAGAATCAGTCGGATGTCAAACTGACACATGATGTGATAAATATGGTTCAAAGTGTGTGTTTTCTATTTGAAATTACATTTGAGTAAAAAACACAATTGACATACTCAAAATTAGGAATACGCATTCAGATTATTTTTATACTTTATGAAAATTATCCATAAGTCATTTTTGATATGTAGGAATTAGTCATACCTCACTCAGATGCACAGTATGACCGGTATGACTCTATGTCTGTCTTTTTATTTAAAACGAACAATAATTTTATAAAAAAGAACAAGTGGCATACTAAAACCATGAAAATGAATTAATATTATTTTTATACTTTAGGAAAACAACCCATAAGTCCTTATTGGTGTGTAATAATCAAAATCACCTCAATACTATGCAGGGTGTGGCCAATATTACACCAATGGTCTTATTTTATTTAAAATTGACATTAATTTCTCTAAAAAGGAAAAGTGACAAACTCAAGACTAAGAAAAGAGATTAAGATAGTTTTTATAAATTAGAAAAACGATTTATAAGTCATTTTTGGAATGTTGGAATCTACCTCACCTCAATCTAATACAGATTGAATATATTATGACTCAGAGTGTCTATAATCAATCTCAAATTGACATTTTAGTTAAAAACATGTGTCACTAAATGAAAAAAAAACACTTTTATTATATTTGTAATTTAATAAATTGATTATTAATTCATTTTCGATGTGTTGTAATTGGTCTCACATCAAACTGACACATGATATGACTGACATAACCCAAACTGTGTCTTTTTAGTTTAGAATAAAATTTTAGTAAAAAAACCCAAGTTCCATACTGAAAATCTAGAAAAAAAATTTGGAATGTTTTGATACTTTAGGAAAATGATCCACATGTTATTTGTGATCTGAAGGAATCAAACGGAACTTAATCTGATTCACAGTGTAACCGATATGGCTCCATGTGTGTATTTTTATTTAAAAACGATATTTTAGTAAAGAACACAACTGACATAATCAAAACTGATAAAACACATTCATATTGTTTTGGTTGATTAATAAAATCATCCATAAGTTATTTTTGGCGTTTATGAATCATCCTCACCTTAATCTGAAAAACGGTGTTCCCATTATGACTCAATGTGTCTGTTATCAATATAAAACTGCCTTTTTAGTTCAAAACATGACTCACTCACTGAAAATAATTAAATTAACTCATATTGTCTTGATAATTTAGGAAAATGATTAATAATTCATCTGTGATATGTATGAATCAGACTCACATCATACTGACAAATGATGTGATCGGCTTGACTCAAAGTGCATGTTTACAATTTAAATGGCATTTTAGTAAAATAGAAAATAGACATACATAAAAACAAGAAAACTTAATTGTATTTTTTCAATACATATGGAAAACATTCTATAAGTCATCTGTGACATGTAGGAATTTTTCCCACCTTAATCTAATGCAATGTGTGACCGGTATGACTCCAAGTGTGTCCTTTTATTTTAAATTGATATTTTATTAAAGTATTCTTTCATATTTATTTTCAATATATTTACTTATTGTATTACTAACATAATAATTATTTTCTTATTGATTTTGATTCTTTTTCATGGGTTTTGGAGGTTTTCTTAGAAACTGATACCATTTTCGGTCTTTTTTGAGAGGGGGTCAAGTGTAAAAAAGATGATGAAACATTGGTATTTTTAAATATTTGTGAACATTAATTTAAAATAATATTATAATAATTATGTATGAAATATTTGAAGTAGTTTTTTATTTGTAAAGTAAATTTTATTTAAATTAACTTATGAATTTTCATACATATGTTTTTATCATATATGTTTAAACTATGTTTTGTTATTCAAACAACGCACTGTAGTAGTATGGAATTTATTTGTTATATTTCAAGAGGTAATAAAGACCCCCATTTATCAATACTGATGAAACAGTTGAAAAAGGATCCTATTCAGCAGGGAAAAAAATGCAGATAAAGGGGTTCATTTATCATCAATAATAAAATGACACCTTTATTTTTTTAGTATTGATAAAGGGGTCCCATATTAAACAGCACTAAGAAAAAAATCCCTTTTTTAGTGTTGTTATAGCCTTTTTTGGGTGATGTTAAAGGGAAAAAAATGTGTTATTAAATAGTGAACCTTTACCAAGGTTAAAAATAATCAATGGAAATGTTTCTTTCATCATTGCTACAAAAGTGCTAACAATGAGTGATTTTATTTATGTCATAAAGGAACCCATTATCGGTGATTTTTGATTGGGCTGATAAAATGTAGCACTAAATTTCACGTGAGCTATAGTACTGGGTATCTATAGTTTTCTTAATAAATTTTCAATCACCTGGATATAATTTTTTTTGATTGGAATGTAATTTGAAATGATTGTTTTATTATATTAACTAATATTTTGTCTTCATTAATTTACAATATAATGACATTATTTTTCACTAATAGATACCTTTCATCATGAAAAATTATCATTTATCATAGTCCTGACTATCCATCAAATCCCCACTATTGTGGTCGTGTAGTGTCTTTGTTATCGATTTTTATTGTCTCTTCTCCTCTGTATTATAGGATACACCCATGACATGTTGTGATATAGGGAATTACCTAAACAAATGATCCAACATATGGAAATATATTAAGAAAAATTTCCTTATCCCTGTTGTGTATTATAATATCATGTTAAATGGTTAACAATGGATAAAGTTTTCACCAATGTTATATAGACTCGTCAAGGTCAATGTAGTCTCTAGATTCATTTTTGTCATAGCAGTGGTCGGAGTCACCACAACAAAAACTCAATCCATTTCTAAGATTTTCATTACAAATGGAAAAACCCGTTTGCAAATTGAAATATACTCAATGACCTAAAAATGATATAATGAATGATAATATAATAGGACATGTGTCTTCATCCCAAGGGTTTATATGAATATCTAGTTAAAAGGTTAACTGTAGATGATGTCGATCCTTATATGATTTGTTCAAAACTTGTTCCATGTCTTATAGGATGCTCTGATGACGTGCAATGATCTAAAAACATGTTTATTTTTAGACATGAAAATTTCACGTTTTGATAATTTTCTGGAGGGCTCGGGAGTGCATTTTCATCTCGTGGGAAATGAGGTGTGAGAAATGTTGGATTTCACGACATGGATTTGGAATTTTTATTGGGTTTCACGCAGTAAGATCTAAAGTATTATAGGATTGTATAGAAGGATTTGGAATTTTCACTATGTTTTTTCGAACAAGGTATCTGGGATTATGGGATTTCATGAATGGTTGAAATAAAATGCTCTGCAGAATGGATTTCATGGCATAATATTTTATTTTCTGTGGGTTTCACTGAGAATGATCTAAGGGATTTTGTGGCAAGATTTGGGATTTTCAATGGGTCTTGATGGGTTTAGATTACGTCATAGCATTAATTGACTAAGTCACTAGAGTTTAGTGTGGAATGCATGTCATTTTTTATCATGAATCATCGTAGTAATAATTATCGGAGTCATGGGAGTGTAGGGTCAAATGCAAGTGAATTTTTCAAGGTTTTAACATTGTGGGAGAAATAGTCTTCAGTCTGCATCATTTTGGATTTTTATTTTTTTTTCTTATAAAGTTTATAGATGATGTTATTTTATATTATATATGAAGTACTTTTACTATTATATTTGTGTTAAATTTGGAATAAGATTCTATATAATACCATATGGTTAATTCTTTAGTTTATGTTAAGGTATTGGAGATTATATTTGATATTTTTTTACTATTAATTTTGTGATAAATCTAGACATAGTTTCTACATAAGACTGTATGGAATATTTTTTAGTGGATGTTTTAATAAAACTAATATACAATTTCTTTCAATTATGGTAGTTCTACTAGTTTTTAATTGGAGTTTCACTAAAAGTTCCATTGGAAATTATACTTTAAATTCCATTGGATGTTCCATTGGAACATCCACTCAAACATGTAGTGGAAAATAAATTCAATATGTATTATAATTTTTTATTTATAATTTAAATAATATTATAATATTTATTTATTTTTAAATAATTTTTTTCAAATTTTGTAATTTTATATGAACATTTTTTAATTCTTTTTACATTTTCCAATTATAAATTAAATATATTTTAAAAAATGTATGTACCAATTTTAATTCATATGTTTTATACTTATATTAAATGAATGTATATTTCTAAAAATGATCAACTAGAAATTCTCCTTATATTATTTTCCCCATTATGTAATTTTTTTTCATTTTTTTCAAATAGTTTATACGTTTTCTAATGATAAATTAAATCATCTTTATAAAAATAAAGAATTTCATAAAGATATATTTCTTAATTTATAATTTTTATTTATATATTCCATAGTTTTAGAAATATATAGTTTTGTTGTAGTGTGGAACTTCTGGTGGAACTTCCAGTGGAACATCTAGTGGAAGTTTCGATGAAACTTCCAAATGAAATTCATGTAGAAATTCTAGGGGAAAATATATTTAATATATCTTATATATTTTTTTATTTTTAATTTAATAAATATAATTATATTTTATATATTTTTAAATAATTTTTTTCCTATTTATATAATTTTTTTTACATTTTTATTCATATATTTTATATGTTTTCAAAAAGACTAAATCTTGTTATAAAATTAATGTACATTGCACATTCATAAGATTTTTTATTGTTGGTTGTTCCAATACTGATGATGATGATGTTGTATAATCTTATATTAAACCAGTTGTAGGAATTATCTTTGAATCACTTTATGATGCGAAATTTTTTTATGTCACGTATGATGGATTAAACGGGTTCAGTGTACATCAACAATACTCGAATAAAAGGAGAAAGGATTAATCAATTATCACATTAATCCTTTTTTAATGTAAAAAAGGAGTTCATAGAAACCTTGAAAAACATGATATCATGGTGAAGTTTTCTCAGGCTGAGACATGTATAGGTTTCCGTTCTAGAATGATGTTTAGTTTTATCTTCTGGGAAATATGTATGTACTATACTTGCTAAAGGCTATAATAATCCCCTGCACAACTCTAAATCAATTCATATGATGAGGTTCCAAATAAAAATAATAGAAACATAAGTAGTTGAGCTAGATGAGAATATTTTAACATGTATTTAACCATATGATTCCTTATCCTTGGCAAAAGTTATGGAAGGGTGTCGAGATGTTATTGGGTATATGTTTTGTCCCCGAGGCGATACGTTTGGGGTGATGATATAATGGTCCAATGAAGATCTTCATATATCCCTTATTGTAGAGACAACCTCGCATCATATTCACTATTTCTTTGGTTTAGACCCATATTGTGTCATTATCCTTTAAAGGAAGATTGGATTAATCTCATAGAGAAGGGGTAGTTTACCACTTCTTTGTTGTGAAGGAGTTGACACAGTCAAATGGCCCCACCAGGTGATTTCATGGTGTCAAGTTCTTATGAAATCCGTCCTTCTGGGATATAACTTCCTCAGATGGTCTCCAAAGGGTTTATTCGTGGAGCTAGAAACACCCAACGGCCTTGGTATCCATGATTCATGGACCTCCATTCTAAAGGTAGGAGTCGTTGTATGATTATTTGGCCAACGACACTTAAGGACTCCATTGGTTTAGAGGATGGGAAGTCAATCTCACCACACCCTTTGAGTGGGGATTATTTCCAATTCCATGACTCTCTTATATATTTGAGCAGTGTTCATATATTCAAGAATTCTTGGGTCATTCTTGAAGAGTGTGTCCATGGGGCACCCCTAGTTCTACAAGATCGTCATAGGCATACATAGATTGTATTCTACAGAAGTAATTCTTAAATAAGCCATGCAATAATGAACTCCTTAATTTATCATCATATTTGGGGATAGAAGGTTTATTGATGTCGGGATTGGATCCATAAAATGGGTTTCCTACATATCCTCAGGAGAGGAATCAAACCCCACATAGTTTCAAAAAGCTGTGGATTACACTTGGAAGATTCCCATTTGGGATGACCTGATTAGGTTAACCCTTTTGAAATGGAAACCTTTTTGAGATCGAGCCTTCAAGTAGGTGTCCTTCATATCATGTTTTGATCAGTAATTAGAGTTCTTGTTGTTCAGAAGATATGGGTCTAACACTTGGAATCTACCAATTTGAGGGGACATGACTGGGTGAACCCTTTTTTATGGAACCTTATTTGAGCTAGGGCCTTCAAATAGGTATCCTATGTAACCTGATTTGATCAGGAATTTGCGTTATCTTAGTTTATAAGAGATGGGGATTACTCATGGATGATTCCCATTTTATGGGACAAGAGTGGGTGAACCATTTTAGAAGGGCACCCATTTTGATATCTGGCCTTCAAGTAGGCATCCTACGTATCCTAGTTTGACCAGGAATCAGAGTTCTTGTAGTTTGGAATTGGGTGGATGTTGTAATTGTCAAAAATCTATAATCCTGAATCAGTCATTCTGAATGTGATAAACTATAGGATTTTAGAGATCCTAAAAAACGCACACCTCCTCTCCCACTGATGGGAGAGTGCATGTCTATGATAGAAAAGGTCAGGGAGACCATAGAAGAGGGTGTGGAGAGATTAACCTTTAAATGTTGGATGACATTAAAGGTCATGCAGCTTTCACTTCAGATGATTGGGGACTTACCTTAGTAGGAGTGCCCCAAAATGCATTCTGGGAAGGGGGAGGAGTGTCAACCTCATCACGAGAAGAAATGAACAAGACTAATTTGACTGATCACTATTCCTGATTGAATGGAAAATCAAGTGATCACATTTAACCCTAGGAACAGGGAGGTTCATGTAAGCATACCAGGATGGACTCTGGGTTACCATAGTAATTTAGACTTATAGATATTATGGAGTCTGAATCGTTGTGGGGAGAGCCTTCTTGACTATTCTTACCATGGGTATGTGGACTCAAAGGGGCATGCTGATGCTCCCGATGATCTGATCATACAATTACCATGGATATGGAGGAGTCCTTGGATGGATGCTAGGGGACAAGTTCGCAGAGGGACTATAGAGGACTGGATGGTAACAGAGGGTCCAGATTGGAATCGGAGGTAAGAATACCTGAAAACACCCCATTCTGCGTATTGTTCTATCATGCGAGATGGGGGAAGCTCTGTATACCACAATGGTATGCAAGAAAAGGGTTCATCCATGTACCGAATCATTGTGCGGGCATGGGAATGGAAAAAAATTGACTAAAATGGTATGCATTCCTAGATGCGGTCTGTCACGCCGCTTTTTCTTCCATCTACATAATGATGTAGTACACGACACTGGGTTGAATCTGCATAGTAAGGCACTATACCGAACCCCATATTGAAGGAGGGTCCTAGAGACTATCATTTATGGGGAGTTCATCTATGAGAAATGTGTTGTTCACAATTTCACCAATTAGGTTTACAGTCCTCATATTATTATTAAGATCTCTTGTTTTATGGTTCATGGTTTGTTGTACCTGCAAAATATGTGTTTTTAAATTTAGGCTTCACCGATGATTTGGGACTGAAGCCAGAATCCTCTCTGAATCTATTCTTCCAACATCTGGTTTCCCCTCGTGCTTTTTTCATCTGTCCTCCCTCAATTCCTTATGTTCTCCAATTATAAAGAATTTGGGAAATTGTATCTATGTTAATGAAGCACCTTTTGCAGAATCCAATGAAGATATATCTTGACCCAAGGAAGACTTAGTCAACTGAGGTTTGCAAAGGCAGTGGTTCATGAATCATGGTTTGTGAAACCATTCCAATTCTCTTTGTTTTTTAGCAGCTATGTTAGTTATTTGGTATGTGGAAGGCCTTTGCATTCTTGATTACTTCTGTGATACAGTTAGCGGGAGCCTAGGTTCGTTGTGAAGCACTGCATGGGCCAGCGCCTCACAGGTTGTTCCACATACTGGTGATTCACAATTCAATTGGTCTGTGAAACCTTCCTGGTGATGGTACGTAGGTTGTTTAGAACTCTTTGAAAATTTTAATTCCTTCAAGTTTCTTCCAATGTTTTCAACTCAATTTGAGAGCATTAAAATTATTAGACTTGTAGAATTCTTTTGTTCTTATATAAAGATATTGTGGGAGTATTTTCATCCCTTGGAGAAATTTTCAGGACCTTAGAAATGTCCCCATTGGAATGGGGTCCGTTCCGAAGGAAGAAGAGACTATTCGTATGTAGAAGCTATCCTGAGTTGAAACGGTTCACATTAGAACATAATGGTCTAGTAGGAGGGGACCACACCTATATATAGGGGCCCATGACATTTTTCATTTAACATTTCCCATGGAGAAAAGTTCCCTCAACTCTCCCTCTAATTTCTCTACCTTTGCATACTGCTTCTTCTACGAAAACCTTTCTCGTGAACCTCTTCATATGTTTGGAAAACTGAAATTTTCACTGTTTCACTGACCGTGAACTGAATTTTGGGTTTCTTGAATGGTTATTTTGGAACATAAAACCATATTTTGGATTTTTAAAAAGGACAACGCTACATGGTTTGTGTGTCCTGCACATCGAGCATGAACTGGAAAAATGAACTTTAAGACTTAATAATCTGAACATAAACTTTTAATCCACAACTTTGAATATGGCCTTAGAGAGGGCTTGGTTTGCGGTATCCACCTTCCACAATTCCTTTTTTTCATTGGCCAACACTCTTTGGACCAACACCTCACGGGTGTTTCACATACATTGGTTGTACACGGTATAATTCTTGGTGTACCATAGCAGTATGCAGGCATTGCTTCTGCGTATCATACAGCATACGGGATATGCCTACCGCATATCATGAGCCACACGAGATATGGATACCATGTATAGTTTTTGTGGATCACTATGTGGACATATTCTTATGAAATTTAGTAATTTTTGTGTGACCTTTATCCAATTTTTTTGTAACTAACGTTTTTTAACCTTTTGGATCTTAATGTGCAGTGTAAAGTGGATCTTTCATAGGATGTGATGATATCGATGAAGATGATGGACACAATGGTGGGGGATAGTGTGGAACATCTTTGATCCTAAACTTGTCCTTGTGGAAGCTTCTTAAAATATCTCTGCATGTCAGAGCTCCTAGCTTACCCTTTGTCCGTACAGTTGCCACTTTATGGCTGTAAATGCCGAAAAGTGATTAAGTGTTGGAGAAACTTTTGAAATGACAAAGTGAAGTCATATGTGGACCCGGAGACCCGGCCTGAAGGGCCCAAATATTTTTCTCAAAAAAATAGTGAAGTGAATGAAAAAATATGTCCCACACCGAATGTCCCAGGATTTGCGATGATTCCCAGCGCCGGTGTAAAATAATTTTGCACCGATGCCCCACTGGGTTGATATTTTGCGCTGACACCTCTGTCACGCAATTATTTTGCACCGACCTGTATTTCCCGCCCCCGGTCGCCTATAAATAGAAGGTGACCCCATTCCTTTTTGAGGCTGAAGAATCTAAACCAGCTCTCGTGCACGTAATCGGCATTCCGCGCATGTGCAATATGGATTTTAGGTACGGTTCTTTTCACGCCCAGTTGACCCGGGGTCCTCCTTCGTGTGAGATCCACTTTGTCTTAGACTGAATTCCAATCCCTTCGGGTCTGCCCCTTGCGCACAATTTTTTACATTGCGCGCAAGCTGGATGATTGCACACAATTCCTTCCTTTGCGTGCACCCCTACCCTTGCATGTGGCCTTTGTTGCCTGCGCGTAATTCATACTCCTCGCGCACAATCCTCCTAGTCGTGTTCAAATCCTCTACCCCCAATTCTGCGCAAGCGTACCTATTTCAAGCTAGCCTGAGCAGTTTTTCACGCTGGGTCCCTTTATTTTGTGCAAGCCTCATGGTTTTCACACAATTCCCGGGGACCCTTCACATTGGTGCTCCCCGGGCGCCCCCTTGCATGAGTGCCTGATGCCCTTCTTTCAGGTTCCATTCACAGGTGTCTTGTGCACCCTGGGTATCCACATCATGCATGGTTTTCCCGTAATACCTTCTAGGATTGTAAAAAGTAAATTGAAGGTCCCTTGGACTATTCTCCACGTTGCGTTGCTTTGCCTCATGCTTCTTCACATAGGCATGATAATGGCTATTTCTTCTTCGCATAGCCACGCTAACGTGGACCCCTCGATGGTTCTCTCTACGACACCACCTCAGTATGGCCTTGCTGATGACTTCCCTTCGACAAGGGGCAGAGGGTACCGGTCATGTTAGTCATAGGGGTGCGGCGCAAACCCACCTTGTCCGAGCTACAAGATGTTAAACTACCAAGCTCCTCACCCTCAACAAATGACGTTAAACTGTGACCTGACCCCGTGCCTTGCATGTAGGGTCCCCCTGCCTCAGAAATTCTCCACACTCACTCGTCTCCACGAGGATGTGATCATCCGTCACAGGGGGTGACATCCTCCTTTTCGGGGCAACATTTTTCCATGGTGAAGGGCAGCCACCTTGGTGTAAGCCCCTAACCCTTCTTGCAAGAGGCATCACCCCTATTCCTCCTCACTTCCTCGGTGACAAAGCCAAGGATGTGTTGGGGAACGGTGCTCCTCCATTAATATTCGGTCCCCAAGCCTAGAGGAGGGCGTGACATGGAACGAGGCTCCTCCTTTCATCGGTCCGAAATCCATCTCCCACTGCGCTTTGTTGAACCACAGGCCTCCATCCTAGAGTAAGTCCTGTAACCATGGGCCACTCAATGTGTAAGCCCCTCTTCATTTCCCATGGACACACCATTCACGATGTGATCATCAAGTCTCTACTATCTCTAGTTTCTCACACCGAGCATTACTCCCATGAGCATAGAGTGAGAACTGACAATGACAAACTTTGGGCTGTCTCAGAGCGAAATCCCCAAATTCCCTCATCCGAGCTGCAGGTCATTAAACTTCCAAGCACCCTTGTCCTGCATGATGTTAAACTGTAGAACCGAACTAAGGGGACTTTGATCCATGTTAAGGCATGCTACATAGGAGGCCTCCTTGAGGCTCAAGCCCCACCAAATTGGGCCACCTCAGAGTATAAGCCCCTTACCATTCTTAACTATAGGCACTTTGATCCATGTCAAGGCATGGTATGTAGGAAGCCTCCACGAGGTTCAAGCCCCACCACATTGGGCATCCTCAGAGTGTAATCCCCAATCCATCCCAAACTACATAGGCTTTGATCCGTGCTAAGGTATTGTACGTAGGAAGTCTCCATGAGGTTCAAGCCCCCAACCCGGTTGTTCCGAGCCCATTCACGTCAGTTATCCAACACCATGGGTTGCCTTACGGAATAATCCCCATACCATTATTGCATGATGTTAAACTATATTCGCCATCTGAACTACATGGTCTTTGATTCCACGCCATAAGGATATGTAGGAAACCTTCACGAGGTTTAATCCCAACACCGATGTCTCATATTGATCTCTCCCTCGAGCCCATGTGTTTTGGGAATCGCATGCCCTAACCATGTGGTTCCACTTCCTCTGGGTCCCATCCATGCATCCATTCTCACAGGCCGCCTCTTCATGTGTCCCCTCATCTCATCGAACTACACAGACTTTGATCTGTGCAAAGGCATGGTACGTAGGAAGTCTCTCTGAGGCTCAACCCCAAAGCCATACTCCATCCTGATTCTTACCCAGGCTGCCACATCCCGGTGAGATCATTCCACCTTATTCTTCATTCCCCTCCACAGCATTCGGGGATCCACCCACATGTCGTCCCCAACCTTGGTGTCCCCTCTGGGGGTTGCGCCCATCTGATCCACTCTAACCATTGTTCTGATCAGTCCGATCTATCTCCGCTGGATGTTAAACTTGTGGAATACCCTTTGTTAAACATGGGAATATGAGGAAAACCTTAGATACAGGCCTATAGAATATGATTCCCCGTGTTCGATGTTGGATTCCTTTGGATTTCGTGCCCTCAAGAAGCCCTGTGATAAGGAACAGAAGACAGACATACCAATTCCCTAGTGTCAAGACATGCCAGTGATTCCCCAACCTAACTAAACTCCTCACCAAAGGATGATTCCCTGACCAGACTCCTTGGAAGGTCTTTAAAGAAGTGTCATAATTAACTGGTGTCCATGAATTTATCGCGCCAGTAAGAGTTTCACGAACTACGTCTCAAATCTATGAGGGAGACTCAAACTAGGTGACGAGATCCAAGGAGGAATCCACGGAAGGATGAACCGATATCCCACCATCCCGTTTCGATCAAGGAGAAAACTTCCCTGAATAAGAAGCAGTTTTCACCCACCTTTGGAAAGAGGTAATGCGGGGTAACAGTAGAGGGTCCTCTGTGTTACTGATGTGCGCGCCCCGGTGAAAGCGTCGGAAATAGAAAATGGTTAACCCAATGTGAATCGCTTCTTTTAAGAATGGAGGCTAGTAGTGTTCGGGGCATCAGTTGATAAGCATGTCATCTGACCTCTTCATCCGGTACCAGGTCCCACAAAACAAGCCTGACGTGAAACTCGGCAGAATTTGGGATATTTAGGATGTTGAGCATTCCACTCTGTGATGTTGTTAGCATGGATCCCTCTTTCTGACCACGGAGGACGAAATGGTGCTGGGGAACTGGTTATCGATTTGTTTTCCTGGTAGTATTAATTAGTTCATCTCCCTGCTTTCAGGAATCAAGTTGTTACATCCGGAGCTCGTTCACCTACCCATCGGTGCAGGGGCAGCGGCAATATCGACGTGGCTACCCTGCGCAGTTTTGCCTCCTCCACGACGGCCTAGATCGCCATGATTGATGGGCTCCCACACCCCCTCTCCCCATCATAGATTATCCAAAAAAGGGTAATTAATGACCTTTTACATAGGTACGAGGAGGAGGAGATCATCCCCACTAAGGATATGGCCCGCTTGGATCTCGAGGCAGCTGCGCCCCACCATCAATGAAACCCTCGAAGGCCATGTAGGGAGCCGCTGCTCCCCACCCCAACATTCAATCATTTCAGAAGATTTTCCCCGGAATGCCGTTTTAGCTCCCTTCCCTACGCCGACAAGTTAGGGGATGTCTGGGTTGGCTCAATCGGAGTCCCACTTCAAGGGCTCTCGGTGAGGTCTCCCACCAGGCCGCGTCAGCGCTGCCGCTTGGACCCCCGAGCCAAGGAGCAGTTAGTCCATGCACCTGCACCAGCGGCTCTAGTTCATCTGACCCGACACCAGCATCAGGCGCAAATGGAAGAGGGTTCCCGCCATGGGGCTTCAATGTCAGTGACTACTGTGGCCTGATCCACCGCTGAATCCTATCACAAACTCCCTGCACACATTGACCAGGGGAAGCTTCACACCCGAACTGGATCGAGGCCCCAACCACCCCATGGGTAGGCTGGGTCGACTCTCCCAGTCTCCAGCATAGGGGATGGCTGCAGCGGACCAATCCACAACAGTGCCACCCAGTGTGAAGGCCTACTCCACTTCGCCATCACAGAAGGTGCAGGCCCTCCCTATTTCAAACCTCGACTTGGAGGTCTGACTCATGCCTCCTTCAACCCAAGTAAGGTTCCTCCCTATGATATAAACACTATGTGTGGGGGTCTCTCCTGTGCTCACTACACTTGGTATGGTGTCACTCCCCTTGCTGCAGACAGCGAGTATGGAGACATTTCATGTTCGATCTCTTTCCAACAAGGAGGCCATCTCCATGTCCCCATTCCAATTAGAGAAGGTCCTCCTCACCCCATCAATCGGATGGTTGGAGGCCAACCCCACTTCACCAATGTCCAGCACAGAGGTCCTACTAGTGTCCCTTCGACATCTATCTCAGTGGTCCTCGCACCCCGACATTCTTGGGTAGAAACCCTCTCTGCTCGAGCATCAGTGCGGCCAGAGGACCCCTTGTTGGAAATCAGTCTTGTCCCAAGGGTCCACCCAGGGTAAGGAAGGTGAGTCGTCGATGCCACAAGATGAATTATGGGGAAGGCTAGACAAGAATCAGACCAGTCCACTTCTCAGAATCCGAAGAGGAGTGCGACTCATCGCTGGAGCCCTCCCCTCAGGCCTCCTAGTCATGGTATGGGGCATGAACGAGGTGCATCAACCTCGTACTCCCTAAATGCGAGATCCATATGATCCCTTCCTCCCTCCGAAGGAATATCCAAGAAGATGAGAACATGGCATGTCCCCATGGACCGACCACGCAGTTGCCCCAGCGTCTCCAGAAGTGCCTTCTGCCTCGGCTAGAGATGACAGAGAGCTATTCTAGGGGTCAATAGCGGAAGAGTCGTGTCATTGCACACCATTGGAAGAAGCTGGTACTATGTTAGGAGCCCTGGTCTCCGGTTTATACTATCATGACATGGAGGCCAGGTCGCTGCGAACATCAGAGGATAGCCCAAGATTCAACGGCCAATCAGCCCACTCACCGTATTCTCCGCCAGCCTGCCCACCGTCCTGGCTCGGCACCACTTCCATTTCCTCATCCGCCCTCAGTTTATGAGTGGGGAAATAAATGGCCATAACATGAATCTGATCCGAGGAGCTTCTGGACCCTCCTCGCCACAGGCCACTTCCCCGAGAAGTTTTGGTCGGTCGCAGGGTCGAACTTTGATACACCAGAATCGCTCGCCCCAGAGGAGTTTGAATGTTTATGCCAGACCCTCTGGGCGAATCACTTCCATCTTCTCCACCAGAAAATGTCTTATTCCATGAGCCAAGAGAACCTCAATGACATCAGCAAACAATGTTGTCTGGTTGACCTGGCCACACTCCCCGCGGTCTGACACCCTGAGTCACCTGGCCACCACATGGCCCTCCAATAGCAATGTTTTCAGAGTTTCCATGTACTCAAAAAGTTATAGACGATAATACCCCCCATGCACAAGTCCATGGATGGGGGATTTATGCTTCCCTCCTCTTTAGTGCGATTCCCCGTTAGTGCGACTCACTGGGTGACGTCGAGGACATACTCCCGAGAAGAGTCACGGTCAACATAACTGATCTGTTGGGAGGGGAAAACTATCCAGAACTTCTCGATGGGATCCTCCTCCCTAAGGAAGTGGCCCCACTATGGGACCCATCCGGGAGAGTTAATTGCCAGTAGAGGAACCTCCTGTGTCTCCCTCCACCCACCAAGGCATTAGTACCCAGCCGTAATCTTAGTAAAGGCAAGGAGCATATTGGTGTCACCACACACTCTGACCCATCTGCCTCAGTGTAGAAGATAGAGGAAGATCCTGAGAAGGCCGCGTTGCCCCAGCAACTTGCTAAGTAGAAGAAGTTAGTTGATGAACATCTAGCTGAACGCATTGTAGAGAAACGACCCGACTAGAGTGATCCTAAGACGGTGCCGCAAGGGCAGTAACAACTACCCCTCGGCAAGATTCTCCTAGGCAATCCTGATCATGCCATATTCGCTAACAGGGGAGAGGCCAGAGCTCACAGCAAGAGGGAACAATATATCTCGTTGAACCCTCCTGAACGGAGTGAAAATCCAAAGAACCCTGCTTGGGATTCTCCGACCGCCCCAAGGGTTGCTCCACCAGCCGCTCCGTGAGTCGCTGAGCTTGTCTTCCACATTGAAGAGCCCGACAATGCGCTCCTGGCTAGGGATCCCTGACAGGACCGGGACCCACGTTTAGATGATCCAATGGTGGTGCTCATTGCGCGCCTTGAGGATTTGGAAACGTGATAGGTGGCTATCCCACCTGATGGAAAGCCATACCTGACATGGGTGTATGATATGCCAGCACCCCTGGGATTTGGGAATCCCACTTTCTCTCTCTTTAATGGGATTAGGGGACCCGACGCCGAACCAAGCCCACTTTAACTCAAGGTGTGGGCCTATGTTAGGGACCCCACTGTAATAAGAGGTTGCTAATCTCCGCTAATTTTTTCAGACACTGGAGGGGCCGACATTCGTTTGGTAGAGCCAGCTCCCTGTTGGATCCGTGACTAGATGGGAAGACGTTCTCAGGCAGTTCCTTTACCAATTCAGCTCTACCACCCAGATGAAAAACATCGCAGACCTCTTCAGGAGAAAGAAAAGTCCTGATGAGCGAGTTGCGGACTTCATCGCCTAGTGGAAGGGGCTCACATATTCCCTTAATATGCCACTGACTCAGGAGTAATTACCGATGATGTGTGTAGGAAATGTCAATACGGAACTAGTTCCCTCCCTGATCACTCAAAACTATCCCAGAGGGTTCCAAGAATTCTCAGATAAGGCCCAACGCCTTGAAGAAGCCCTGCAACAGGCTAATCAGGCACGCCTGCTGCCTCCTACAATCCCAGCAAAGACGGTTTCCAGAGCCGAGCCTGCCATTATAGCCCAGATAGAGGCCTCAGGCTATTGGAATTGCTACCAGTGGAGCCAGCTCCATAGTCCCATAGAGGTCCACCACCATGGGTGTGGCTTCCAACCCAGCATCGTCCTTATAATCGGCAGACGCCCCCATGAAACACGCCGCCACTGCCTAGGTGAGATACTAAAGTTCCACCTCCTCCGCAGGCTCCTCTAGCCCCCTATCAGGGACAGACTCCTAGATCCCCCTTTCCGGATATAAGGAATCAAACCTACTCATTCGATGAGGCTCAGGTCCCTTGGTACATCCGCAGTTCCTTAGAGAAGAGAATTGTGTGACTGCCTAAGTGACGAAATCCAGAAGAGGTGCATCACACTGACCACCCCAGCTACTACCCTTATCACCAGATACTAGGGAACACCATAAAGAGATTATATGTGTTCAAGGAATGGCTCCAATACCATATTGACAACAACATAATCTGGTTGGGCCTAGCCACGACATAAGTGGCGGGTGTCTTTATGAGATCAGATAGCAGTAGCGATGACGAAGGTGGGTGGTAGAAGGTTTCTGACCGTGGGTCACATAAGTATAATGATTGGATGGCTCACAAGATGGTCACCTGTGCCCATGGCATCATTCGGGAATTCCTGAATCAGCCAGAGCCTTCAGAAGCTGTGGCCACCACTTCTGCATCATCATCTCAGCCGATCTCTTCCCAGAAGAGAAAGCATCTGCGGCACAAGAAGATGCGACGTGCCCCACCAATGCCATCATCGTCCCGCACTCTCGGTGACTTCATGCCCCCTGATATGGGAATTCCCCCTAGGACCTATGCAGTGGTGGATGATCCGTCATGTGATAGCCAAGGGTATACTTTGGTTAACACCGTCGAGTTGGTAAATCTCTATATGACTCCCAACGAGGGGGAGCAATTGTCGAACCTCCACAACGTCCCCAGCCAATGCCAACGTCGGCAGAGCCGTGACCATATGGTTCACCAGGGCACATCAGTTGGCACCTCCATCCAAGATGTGTATTCCACTAAGACCAGACAGTAGGCACAACATAGAACTCGGCACGCGCAACCTCTTCATCCCGTGTTGACAGACCCGCCTCTACCACAGTTTCTACTACTGGATCAGGAAGAACAACTACGGCCATGTCGTAACCACCTTCACCCTGCTAGAGGCCGATCTTAGTCATCCATTCCTCAACTGGTAGCTACCCTCCGGGCATCGACTAGTGAGTAGCGGGATATACCCAACACATGTCAGCTGCCTATCTGGCTGCAGGGCCCACCATGCTTTCTATCACAGAGCGGCCTCCTGTAACTAGAAGTTTTCACCTAGTGCAGAAGTATAATGTTATCAAGCACCTCACTGGCATCCCAACAAGGCTTTCCATCCTTTAAACCCTTCTCCTATCACCAGATATGCACAAATCCATCGCTGAGGCCTTAAAATTTCCCCTCAGTTTGAGATAAGGATATAAGTTTTAGAGGCCTTCCATGATGAACCAGCTGAGGATGCCAAATGTCAGGCCATTATTTCATTTTCTAGAGAAGATGAGGGCACCCCTATATAGGGGTACATCCTCCTGTTGTATATCACCACCCAATTCAATAGGGTGGAGGTTCGCCGCTACCCCGTTGACACCGGCTCCTGAATCAACCTTATCCTAACCCGAACACTACGGAAGCTTGGTATATCCGAGGATGACCTGACTCCCTCTAATTTAAGGATCCAGGGATATGACAGGATAGATCAGACACCAGTCGGCAAGATCCGTCTGAAGACCCAGTTCGGTGGCCTAGTTTCCAGCACCGAGTTCATGGTAATCTCCCAGGACAACGTGTATAATGCCTTGATGGGCAGGTCATGGCTCCAACTACGTGCGGAAATCCCCTCATCGTATCACCAATGCCTAAAGTACTCCCTTAATGGTCGATTAGGAATAATCCAAGGTGATGCATTTCCTTTCACCTCTTGTGAAGCCCATTACATGGATGGTGACTATTACAAGAGCAAGGATAAACAAGTCCAGGAAATTGAAGTTGAGCCTGCCGCCGCTACGACCGACCCTTGGGAAAGCCTGAATGTCACCTACGTCTTCCCGATCCATCAGTTGGAATCCATGACCCCTGATATGGGGTGGTGTTTTGTCATTTCTGGGACTAGAGAGAACAATGCTCCCAAATCCAAGTGTCTTCATAAGATCACTTCTTATTCTTATACAAAACAGGCCCCAATGATCCTGAAGCCTCCCACTCCTGTCAGGTATCGAGATGTATGGCTCATGGCAATGGCAGTACGTCACACTTGTCTGTTTCTCCAGGCTGGAGGAAGTTGGCTCCATCCAATGCGGCACTATTGCTTTGATATTGTCTAGTGTGGCCCCTTGGGCTGGAGACCACATGGGATCGGGTCGACAGCCTTTATAGCCATCGTCTTGGCGGTGCCAGAGTTTCCCGATGCAATAACCATTGTCGCACAAACTGGTACCAGCCTCCCATTAGGTTTTGGTGGCTCAGAAGTAGCATCCCCCATAGGGGATCCCTCTATAAGTGGAGAAGAAGATATAGAGGATGCTCCCCTGCCTTTGAGGAAGGCGTCTTAGCCATGGTCGACGAGTTTGTACAGGTGATCCTCGGTAGCGAGGCCAATCCGAGACCCACATTGATCAGTGCTACCATGACCCTTGAGGAGAAACAACAGTACATAGGCTTCCTCAAAAAGTACGGTTATGTATTTTCCTGGAGTTACGATGAGATACTGAGACTAGATCCTCAGGTAGTCGTCCGCCGCCATGGTCTTCCGGCGAATCAGCGCAGATTCAAGTAGCCTCCCAGAAAGATGCACCCTTCTCACGGTGTCATGGTTGAGGGCGAAGTTGAGGAGATAGTCTGAGCCAACATCGTAAAGGAGGTCCAGTACCCCAAGTAGCTAGACAACATCGTGCTAGTCAGGAAGAAGAATGGGTAGATCAGAGTCTGCATCGACTTCCGAGATCTCAACCGCTATTGTCTGAAGGATGATTTTCCCCTTATGGTGACAGAATTGCTGATCGAAGCTACGAATGAGTTCCAAGCCCTCTCCTTCATGGATGGTTACGCTGGATATAATAAAATATGGATGGCCCACGAGGATGAAGATTCTATTTCTTTCAGGGCACCCCAAGGTACTTTCTGTTACCAGGTTATGCCCTTCGGCCTAAAGAATGCAGGTGCCACCTATCAGCGGGCCATGCATCGCATATTCAATCCAATCCTGGGAACATTGGTGGAGTGCAATGTGGATGATCTAGTGGTCAAATCTCACTAGTGCCAGGACCATCTCAAGGACCTTGAGAAAGTTTTCAGTTTCCTCAGTTCCTGCTACCTGACGATGAACCCGTTGAAGTGTGCTTTCAGGGTCACTTCATGGAATTTTTTTGGCGTTGTTTTCTGATACCGAGGCATCGAGATTTACCCAGAGAAGATAAAGTCCATCATCCAGATTCCCCCCAAGTAATATTCGATAGCATCGAGGTCTCCAAGGCCACTTAGCCTACATACGCCGATTCATTGCGAATCTGGCTGGCATGTGTAAGCCCTTTTTTCATCTCATGAATAACGGCACCGCTTATGAGTGGTATGAGGAGTGCCCGACCGCCTTTGAGTAAATCAAGCAGTATCTGATCTAGCCTCCATTCTTGATGCCACTCATCTCCGAGAATCCGCTGATTCTCTATGTCACCACCCTGGAATGATCCCTCGGCACCCTTCTCACTGAGAAGAACAATGAGGGGTGGAGAACAACCTCTACTACATCATCCGCATGGTCCTCAATATAGAAAGTTTATACTTCATCATAGAGAAGAGCTGCCTTGTGCTTGTATAAGCTGTGTAGAAATTATGGCACTACCTGCAGCACCATGAGGTACAGCTAGTGTCTCTAGTAGACCCGCTAAAGTATATTCTGAATCTCCCCATGTTGACTGTCCAACTAGCACGGTGGGAGGTAATCCTCCAACAGTTCGACATCAGGTTTGTCTCCTAGAAGGCTATCAAGGGACATGCATTGGTAGACTTCCGAGCTTCCCATCCATCCTCTGCGAACCAGTACTCGGACATGGGATTTCCCTGATGAGGAAATCCTCTCGGTCGATCAAGCCGTCCCATGTTGGAAAATTCAATTCGATGGTGCCTCCCAAATCCTCACTGGTAAGAGGCTCAATGATCCTAGGCTCAACAGAGTAGGTTGGGGTGTCATCTTTATCACCCCGGTGCAAGCCATCCTTCCATACTCATTCCTGTTATCAGAGGTTCTCACTAACAATGAGGAAGAATATCAGGCCCTTATTATTGGTCTCGAGCTAGCCCTTGAGATCGATGTGGCCCATTTTCATGTGAAAGGGGACTCCATGAAAGTTATTAAGCAGGTCATTGGTGACTATGTTGTTAGGAAGACATAGCTCGTACCATTGTTAGAACGAGCTCCCCATCAAATGGCCCAGTTCCCTTCTTGGCCAGAGGTTATCCATGTCCCTCGGTCATAGAACAGTAGAGAATATGCTTTGGCCAGCCATGCCGCGTCGCTTGCATTACCCGAACAGGATGATCTAATTATCCATGTGGCGCACCAGAGAGTCGTTTCTCTCATCACCGCAGATGATAACGACGGCCTGCGAGTAAGCCACCATAATGTCGGATCCTCCATGCCAGGACGGTTAGGCTCTTCACATGTAGTGATTGATGAGACTCCCGACTAGAGGGCCCCTTTATTAGAGTATCTCTAAAATGTTTTCCTCCCAGATGATCGGGTCGAACGTGAGTGAATCTGACACCGTGCACTACATTTTACCCTCCAGAGTGGTCCCAGTGTTGAGCAGATCCTCTATAACCATGGTTATGATGGTGTTCTACTCCGTTGCATCGTATGAGTTGAGATTCCATAGGTCATGAAAGTGGTTCATGGCAGTTCCTGTGGAGCCCACCAGGCTGGGCCGAAGCTGTCACACTATATTCAGAGATTAGGGTATTTGTGGCCCTCTATGATCCATGACTGCATCTAGTTCGCCAAAAGGTACCATGCATGGCATGTTCATTCTAACTTCCTGCATCGGCCACCATAGATTCTCCATAATACCATGTAATCTTGTCCCTTTGCAGTTTGGGGGTTAAATGTTGTAGGACCATACCCACCAGAAACATCTCGCCAATGCTGATTCATTATAACCACTACAGATATCTTTTCCAAGTGGGCAGAGGAAATTCCGCTCAAGGAAGTCAAGGCTCATACTATTGTGAAATTCTTGAGTTCCAATATCATCCATTGATTTGGAGTACCTCAAGAAATCCTCACCGAAAACGGCACCAACTTCTGAGCATCCGAGATGAAAAAATTGTACACCAAGTACAACATTCACTCCAACCATACCTCCTGCTGTCACGTGAAAGAAAATGGAAATATTGAGGCATTCAATAAAACCCTCTCTAACATTATATAGAAAATGGTTGGTCAGAACAAGAAGAGTTGGCCGGATAAGCTCCCCAACACCCTCTGGGCTTATCGGACAACGACCCGTAATTCCACCCAGGTAACCCCATATTCCCTTGTGTACGGAACTGAGGCCATCCTGCCCAACAAGATTCATTTTCCATCATTGCACACAACGGTCTATGACCAGAAAGCACCCGATAGAGTGGCTGAGATCCGTCTAGCTGAATTGGAAGCACGGGACGAGAACATGCTTCATGCCATGCATAACCTAGAAAGACATCAAACCAAGATGGATTCAGATTTCAACAAGAAGGTTCACCTTCTCTCTTTCCAGCAAGGTGATTTGGTATTATCACTCAGGGCACTAATGATCCCTGGTAGGAAACCACTCAAGTTGGAGCCCAGGTGGGAAGGACCTTTCATTGTTCATAAGGATTATCCAAATGGAGCATACTCCTTGGTGACCATGGCTAGTGAGCGTATAACTCCTCCCACCAATCCCAAGTTCGTCAAGCAATACTTTTCCTGAGCATTTGGTCCTTCATGACCTAAAACTACATTTGGTCCCGCATGACCTTAAACTGCATTTGGTCCCGCATGGCCTTAAACTGCATTTGGTCCCCCATGACCTTAAACATTATTTGGTCCCATATGTCCTTAAACTGCATTTGGTCCCACATGACCGTAAACTGCATTTGGTCCCTCATGACCTTAAACTGCAATTGGTCCCTCATGACTTTAAAATCCATTTGTTCTCGCATGACCTTAAACTGCATTTTGTCTCGCATGACAATAAACTGCATTTGGTCTCACATGACCTTAAACTGAATTTGGTCTCGAATGACCTTAAATTGCACTTGGACCTATATTTGGGCCTCCACGGTCCCCCATGAGCTTAAACTAGCCTATGGTCCCACATGAACTTAAACTACTCATCCCGCATTACATTAAACTGTATACCGTCTCACATGTCATTAAACTGTATCTTCAAGAACTAATTGTGGATTGATTCCCATCCTTATGTGATATGTAAGACTGCCTGATCATTTAGATTTCGGGTCCAGCTCCATCTCATAAATATTCCATGATCTCCTAGTCACCTAGGCTCCTTGGCCTGTCCCTCTCCATGAGGGGTATATATAGGTGTGGTAGAGGGTTATGTTCTCCTTCGCGTTGCATTTTTGGCACCATGCCCCCTTGTCCCAGGAATCTGCTATCTCTTGGCTGCCCTTAAGTTGAGTCCCTTGACCCCTTACAGTGGTCCTCCATTGTGTTCAGAGTACTCTGGTCTAGGACAAGGATTTTCAGATTCAACTTAGGCATGTTCCTTCCACTTTTCATGGTTTGTGTTCCCCGTCATTTGGGCCTCCGTTGTCTTTCACACCTGAAGGGACCCCCAAACACGGCATGGATACCACTCCTAAGGTCTCTCCAACCATTACGTGCCAATTCCCATGAGGGTGTTGGACAACAAATTGTTTCAAATCCCACATTGTGAACATCTTCAATAGTCAATGCTCATTTTTTGTCTCTATTTCAGGCTAACGTGACGGGTTTCTATGTTGCAAACATGGTCAACAGTAATCCTCCATCATCACACAAGTCCCTTCAGGCCTTGAATTTTGGTTTCATGATTCACATTATGTTCCTCCACATCATGTCCTGGTGGAATCTCTACACTCTTGGCACTATCCCTCGGTGCACCTCTGCACGTCAAGGGGACAAAGTTGCAATACAGCATCCTTCGGGACCTCCACAGACTGATCTCTAAGCCCATAAACTAAGATAATTATTAAGGGCTATGTGCATCTCGATCCTCATCCCCATGGGATATGTGAAATCACCGAAACATCATGCTTCTTGGTCCAGCTCAGCTGGGAGCTAGTCTCTCCTACCCCTTATCCTTTGAACCTCACCGGCCTCTTAGCCCGAGGCTTCTTTCCCAAAGGTGCGCATGGTGATGATCTATACCTCATCCACATTCACGTTGGGTATGTTTTATCGCATCGTGCACATTCCTCCATTTCGAAGACATATGACTTTAAACTATGTTATTTGGTCCTACCACATGACCATAAACTGTGATAATATCGTCCCAGCCGCATGACAAAAAACAACACTGCATTGCAATGACCTCATCATAGAGGACATCACATTGGGTATCAGTCATTTACCATACCATTTTTCAATGCATGTATATAGCTTGATTATTGTGGTGATGTCGGGAGTTTTTACCATAGGCCAGTCTATCCACAAAAGAAAAACCATTCACCTTAAATTATAAACACGATACATTAAATACCGCTTATTTTGGTGTGAGGGCTAGACCCGTACGCCCCTTTCATCCTTTGTACTAGTACCTTACTGTGTCATTCTACCTTCCAAGAACTACATATGGCTTGATTCTCATCCTTATGTGATACGTAGGAATGCTTGAACACTTCTCATTGGGCCCAACCAACCTTTCATGTTTGGTCCCTTGACCTAAACACTTCCCCAGGGAACACATGGTATGTAGGACTTATGTCATCATTCACATCAGGTTTCGTAATCACTTTAACATGCATCTCTTACATTCATTATCGCTCCCCCTAGTCAAGTTCTAAGACTTTAAACTAAGACCCTTTCCATAACAACGTACTGCTTGATTCTCATCCTTATGTGATACGTAGGAATGAACAGAAATTTCATCTCGGGTCCAACCCTGGGAATAACAAATCCAATCTTTTTCCCCACCATCGGCCTCTTGTCCTGACCCCCTAGGAAGTTGTGTAACTACAGCATTTCCCTTGAAAAAGTTTAGGATGACCCATAAAAACATTAGGAAGCAATAGTTCCCTCTCTAGAGAGGTATTTTTTAAAAGTAGGGATTATCCATGATAAGATTAATGTGACCTCCTAATGTTCTTCCACCACGGTGGTGTAATCTTGGGGGTGTTGGATTCTATTCGAACAAAACACCACTTCACATTCCACACATTTCGTGCCCCTCTATTCGGATCCTCATCCTCTTTCACATTTTAAGGGTCCCCCTAACAGTATGGATGCTTGGCCTATGGTACACCTGCTATCCTGGGCCAACGTTCTGAAAGAATGATCAAGTTTGAAGGGACCCCCTTGTAGTGTGTATGCTCGACCTATGGTCTGCCTACTGTCCAGGGCCAACATTTCAAAAGAATGATCAGGGATATTTTAGTTAGGTCCCGTTTTGCGAACATGGTCAGCAGTCGGCCCTCATTTATTGTCCCCATTTCACGCAAATAAAATAGGGGTGCTATGATTCAAACATGGTCAATAGTCATCCTTTATTTCCATGCCTCTCTTATAGTGTTCCAAATTTGGGTAACTCGATTCATATTTTTATTTTCCTATGTTCGTACTGATTCCAATGCCCCTGGTATTGCCCCGCTCATGCTCTAGAGAACATTGAGAAGATGATACATCGATCAGTCTAAGGTCCTCTTCCTTTGATCGGGCCTCCCTCGTCTACTCAAAATTCTGGGTTCGAATTTCGAATGCTCGAAGCTTCGTTGACGCTCACGTGATCAAACGAAGTAATAGTACGAGCCTCCATTATTTCTCACAGGCCATGTGAGCTTAGGGATGGATTGATATTTATTTTGGGGTTATGGTTGAGCATGTTAAACCAAAGGGACAAGTATGTTAAGCAAATGGGAAAGTAAATAAATTTTCTCCTACATGCAGTTCAAAAGAACAAGAAGCAGTAAAGTAGGATGAGTTTATGGGTTTGGCCAAAACAGAGCCCCTAAGGTTCGTATTCATAGATAGATCTCTCCAATGCCACCACCTTTTCGTTGATGTCCCCCAGGACTACCTGCCATCCCCTAAGGACCCTATCTTCATCGGCGGCCGTAGAGTGTAGCTCTCTATCCCTGGCCCGTGCCCGAGTCTATTTAGTCTGGAGCTCAGTTATATAGTGACTCGCTTCCACAAGTTGTTCTTGGGAATCTTCTAGCTGTGACCCTAACTACTCCATGAGCTCAATTTAGTTTGCGATGAATATCTCCTACTCTTTCACTTACTCCTCGAGGCGATGGACCTCCTTCTCTGCCCTTAGAAGTGCCCAGGTACTCCCCGACTCCTCCTGACACTGGGTGACATCGGCGCACCGGCTGCTCTCACACATATTCTTGGTCATGTAATCAAGGACCGTCAGTTGAAGGTGTTGAGTATCCCCCCCTCTAGCACACAATAAATGCAGCCAGGTGTGGAGTGACCCCATATGATTCAGCCATTCCGCCTGGGGCTGATTGAGAAATCGCCGGATGCACTTCCTCCCCTTGTGTCATGTCATCCGGCTTTCCTCAACCGCTTATGATTCTGAATCATCAATTTCATTGGGATCAGTGGGCTGATATACAGGGAAGATAGTCAACAGGCCAGCAGCAGGGTCTTCCTTAGAGATTCCTTCTAGGGGAATAGTCTCCTCAACATCTGGGTGACCTTCTTCTCTCCCCCCTATCCTGGTGGCACCCTCGTTGACTGACAGCCTTGTGCCGATTGCAGCACCACTGGATTCCTCTGCCCCCTACTCACCAATTGCCAAAGACAACTCATTTTGGGAGGAATATTATGGATGGGGTAGTACGTTTTCCATCGGCATGCTCGCGGATGGTCCAGGCTTAGTAGCCCGACGAGCCTCGAGTGTCGTGATCACTGTACATACAATGAGCACCCTAATCAGTGGAGTCCTCCGACAGTGGGTTCCAGTATGAAAGAAAGATTCTTAAAGGAACCCAAGGCATCAGCATGTAGTTCCCTAGACACTATAGGAGCTATCGTGGCAGGGGATCCTTCATCAATCTTCAATTCGATAATGAGTGTCGGTGCCCCACCTTGCCCCATTGAGGCTTCCTCCCCTCCTTCGGCCATAGACACTTGATCAACGATGATGTTCTCCTGAGTAAGATAAGGGAGGTGGGTTATTGTTTGCAAAGGAATGTGAATACTAGATAAGATAAGGGTCGAAGCATACCTCGAGTAGCTTGTTTACATCCACATCGGAGCCAACTATCTCGCCGCTCTCCCGGAGGCTCCCTTGGTGGGATGCCCCCTATGGCCCTTCACCTTTGGGATCCCCTTCTCCTTCTCCTTCACCATTACCTTCTCCTTCACATTACCGTTATCCTTTTTACTCCTCTACTATTTCGTCACCCCTCGACTCATCATTTTCATCATCCCCCGGTGAGATCCTTTCCAGATCATGCTCATGGCCGAGCAGCACCTTCACCAAGAGAGGTGGCTCCACACGCTGACCTCGTTGGCATGCGTACGTGTCCAGGGTCGTCAGATATGCATTTTTTCGATGGAAGTTCACTCTTTCGGAAACAAAAATGTGCCCAACTTCTGGAAACTAGATCCCATCTCACACTATCTTCTGCTAGAGGGATTCAGTACTCATTGATTTCCTCAAGGTTATCCAAGCTGACCATAGCGTAGGGAAGATCGCGTCATGGGAAGGTTGAAGCAGGTATATTATTTTCATCCCAGGAAGTTCTCTGGCCACTCTGTGAGGACCTCATCCTCCAGTCAATGAGGGTGTGTCCACGCCATACAACGCCCCCGCTACTGAGGTTTCGGCCTGTGCGGGCCCCGTTTCCTGAGGCGCTTCTGATCCTCCTCTTCTAGCAGCACCCTGCCTGCTCTCTTGCCACTGAGGTTCTGCACTGGCAACTTTGAGCTATCGAACTCACTTCTGCAGGATCCCCTCAGGGTATTCTATGGTCTAATGTTCAGCATACTCAATTAAGAGGCCAACGTTGACTCTAGTGGGAGGAAAAGTGATGATGTCGCCAAAGCCGTAAGTCGTGAACATCAGCCAAAACTGACGATGAACACAGGGATGCCTCTCCTCCCGGACGACTGTGTATACTCTCTTTGGCATTCGCTAGAGGCATCTGAACTGCCTGAAGAATTTGGACAACACATAAGGCTCACAAAAGATCTTCCCATTGATCTGGGCCACATGCACCCCACCTCTGATGCTCTGGAAGTACTCCTTATGCTCTAGTGGGCTTTTCCCATCGTCTATCAGCTGACCAGTTGGGGTAGGGACTGGTCAGAAGGAGAAGTTATAATGTTTACCAATCCTGATCCATACACCTTCCTCATTGAGTGTCATCAGCATGACCTCGACAATATTCAGCAGAGAGGGTCACAAGCCATTTCCCGAAGGATGGATGGAATTTGGGAAAGTGTATCCACCGCAGTGAGCTGCATCCCAGCCATGGAATATCTGGAAGGGGCCACATACTCTCCTAGGAGATCCCCCTCTCGAGATGTGTCCTAAGATGGTGCACAACCGAGCCAACATGGGGACCCCCATATTGAACCTCTTTTTGGCAGCCATGATGCCAGCCATCACCAGAATCACTGGACGGATGCCCATCCTTGCGTCCCTCACCGATAGTAGCCACCCACTCTGAAATGTGGCGAGGACTCTAGCGTACTGAAAATTTTGGTCTCGGGCCTCATTTATATTGTATCCCCATGATTGTTATTGCCCCGCCTCTAGGATCCTCCAGTATGATCCGCTCTTGGTCCTCTAAACTGTGGTTGGACACCATTTTCCCCACCCTGACATCTTGACCAACAGATCCTTCTCTAGGAATAGGCTGAACCAGTCATTATAGGCGATATCCTTCAAGAAGTCCTTGACTCTCAACTTCTCCTTGGCCGGCTCTAGAAGGTGAAATGTCAGTATAGGGGTTCGATACCTATTACCCCAGATGTTCATCGGTGGGAGGAATTCATCATATTGATGGCCCTCCTAATGGATTCCCCTGATGTACTTGATGTCCCAGAGACTGATGCCAACTTCCCCATGATGAAGGTGGAAAGTGTTGGTGTCGAGGGACCATTAGGTGAACAGCTCTGGTCCGAACTCAGGCTGCTGGTAGTAATGGAATTGCAATGTCCAGACCACCTCAAATAGACCAATCTCCCACAACTCGACCCCAAATTGGTCGCACATATGGTGAAACCAGTGCACCCAGGCCCATTGGATGGTAAATTTTCCTCCAAACTGCATATCCCAATCCTGCATCCAACCTTTGGTCTCATCAGTAATGCTCTGATGGAAAGTGCTTGCATAGAGGGCCGGTGAGATCTCCCCAACAGGGTCACCCCCAGCAACAGTCCTAGTCCTGGGATTCATAACATATACATCCATGTGCCTGGTCTCTCTGGCAGGATGACCATTATTTGTGACATTGTATCGAGGAAGGTCGTCTTCATGGGTCACCCCTGACCATGGTGTATCAACCTTGAAACCCAGCAGAGGGACCTCTTCCAGAATGCCAAAGTCCCATTGCAGCAGATTTTCAAACAAGGCGTACTATTTCTGGGAAGGGATTAGCATGCTGAAGAGGGTGTGGTTATTGGAGACAATAATCTTTGTTCCATAAACCTTTGGATTTGAAGCCATTTCAGCTCTTCAAGTAGTAGCTTCCCCCTCATCAACCCGGTTGGCGGACAACTTATTCTGACCAAGTGTTTTGAAGGTGTTTTGCAAAATCTTGGAGTATGGCACATGAAATCAGTGGATGTCATGAAATATCATGTTGTGGCATGAAAAATCTAGGGTTTGCACGTAAAAATTCGCCAAATATCGGTTGAATTACGCACTACCGAGTGGTTTTTCACACAGGAGCAGAAGAAATTCCGTGCACGAGAGCTCAATGCTTATCGCGCAAGAAATGTCGTACGGAGCATTGGACCCATGGCAGCTTTTATAGTCTATGTATGGGTTCCACACACACGTGAAAAGAAGATTCCACACCTGGATGAGTTTTGCGCTCTACTTCAAATTTTTGCACGCAGGGGGCCCCTATGCCCTACATTTCAGCGTTTCCCTCGGAATTCGATCATTGTGACCCCGCGTCGATCAAATTCTGAAGGGGGAATTTGTAGATGCTGAAAAGTGATTAAGTGTTGGAGAAAGATTCAAAATGACAATGTGAAGTCATATATGGAACCAGAGACCCAGTTCGGGGGTACCAGAGGTGTTGCGTGAAAAAAAAATGGTGAAGTGCGCGAAAAAATCTGTCCAACATGGAATGTCCTAGGATTCACGAAGAATCTCGGCGCCAGTGCGAAATAATTTCACACCAGCGCCCCACACAGTTGAAATTTCCTATTGTCACCTCTATCACACAATTAGTTTCCGCTAACCTGTATTTTTTTCCCCCGGTCACCTATAAATAAAAGGTGACCCCTTCCTTTTCGGGGTTGACAAATTTGAACCAGCTCTCGTGTGTGTAATCGTCATTCCACGTGCGTGCAATATGGCCTTCAGGTATGGTTCTTTTCATGCCCAGTCTCCCTTGGGTCTGCCATCGCGCGAGATCCCC
This sequence comes from Viscum album, assembly GCA_963277665.1. Taxonomy (NCBI): domain Eukaryota; kingdom Viridiplantae; phylum Streptophyta; class Magnoliopsida; order Santalales; family Viscaceae; genus Viscum; species Viscum album. The sequence continues at coordinate 1,045,035,935 of OY728166.1, forward strand.
TTTGGCTTAGATTTAATTCCAATCCCTTCGGGGTCTTCCCTTTGCGCACAATTCCTTCCATTGTGCACAAGCCAGCTGATTTCGCACAATTCCTTCCTTTGCACACACCCATGTCCTTGCGCGTAGCCTTTTCTGCTTATGCGTAATTCATACTCCTTGCGCGCAATCCTCCTAGTCGCGCACAAAGCCTTTTCCACCAATTCTGCACAATCATACCAATTTCGTGCTAGCCCAACCATTTTTTCACAACGGGTCCGATTATTTCACGTAGGCATCAAGGGTTGCACACAATTTCCCGGGTCCCTTCACCTTGGTGCTCCCCAAGAACCCCCTTGTGCGAGCACTCAATACCCTTCTTCCTGGTGCCATTCGCAGGTGTCTTCTGCACCCTGGGAATCTTCATCATGCATGTTTTTCCTGTACGACCTTCTAGGTTTGTACGAAGTAACTTCAAAGTCCCTTGAACAATTAATCCCGTTGCATTGCTTCTCCTCATGCTTCTTCGCATGGGAACGCTAACGACTATGGCTTCTTCGCATAACCACGCTAACATGGACCCCTTGATGGTTCGATCTGCAAAACCCCCTCTATAAGACCTTGTCGATGCCTTCCCTTCCACATGGCACAGAGGGTACCAGTCATGTGTGTCATAGGGGTGCGGAGAAAACCCACCTCATCTGAGCTGCAGAACGTTATACTTCCAAGAACCTCATCCTCAACACATGACATTAAATTGTGACCTGACCCCGTGCCTGGAACGCAGAGTCCCCCTGCCTCGTACATTTTCTATGCCCACTAGTCTCCACAGGGATAGGATTATACCTCATAGGGGGGTGATATCCTCCATGTCGGGGTGACATTTTTCTGTGGGAAGGGTAGCCACTATGGTGTAAGCCCCTAACCATTCTTGCAGGAGGCAGCGCCCCTCTTCCTCCTCACTTCCTCGGCACCAAAGCCAAGGATGTGTTGGGGAACGATGTTCCTCCTTTCATCTACGTTCCCCAAGGCCAGAGGAGGGAATGACAAGGAACGAGGCTCCTCCTTTCTTTGGACCCAAATCCCTCTCCTACTGCGCTTTGCCGCACTATGGGCCTCCATCCTAGAGTAAGTCCCAGTACCATGGGATGCTCAACGCGTAAGCCCCTCTTCATTTCCCACGGACAAACCCTTCACGACATGATTGTTAGGTCTCTGCTATCTCTTGTTTCCCACAACGAGCACGACTCTCGTGAGCTTAGAGTGAGCACCAACCATGAAAAACCTTAGGCCGTCTCAGAGCGAATGTCCCAAATGCCCTCGTCTGAGATGCAGCACGTTAATCTGCCAAGCACCCTTGTCCTGCATGACATTAAACTATACACCCGAGCTATGGGGACTTTGATCCGTGTTAAGGCATGGTACGTAGGAAGCCTCCACGAGGTTCAAGCCCCACCACAATTTTCCGCCTTAGAGTGTAAGCCCCATACCATCCTGAACTACGGGGACGTTGATCCATGTCAAGGCATGGTACGTAGGAAGAGACCACGAGGTTCAAGCTCCACCACAATGGGCCGCCTCAGAGTGTAAGCCCCAATCCATCCTGAACTAAATGGAAATTGATCCGTGCAAAGGCATGGTACATAAGAAGCCTCCATGAGGTTCAAGCCCACCACCCTACCGTTCTGACCCCATTCATGTCAGTTCGCAAACACCATGGGCCACCTCAGGGTATAAGCCCCATACCCATCCCGCAAGACATTAAACTGTATTCTCCATCTGAACTACATGGTCTTTGATTCCACACCATATGGATACATAAGAAACCTTCATGAGGTTCAAGCCCAACACACATGTCTCATCCTGATATTTACCTCATGCCCATGTGTTTAGGGAATCTCATGCTCTAACTCTGAGGTTTCACTTCCTCTGGGTCCCATCCATGCGTCCATTTTCACAGGTCGCCCCTTCAGGTGTCCCATCATCTCATCGAAGTATGCGGACTGTGATCTATGCTAAGGCATGGTATGTAGGAAGTCTCTCCAAGGCTCAAGCCCAAATCTGTTGTCCATCCCGATTCTTACCTGGGCCGCCACATCCCGGTGAGTTCATGCCACCTCATACTCCATTCCACTCCACAGCATTCAGGGAGCCACCCACGTGTCAGACCTAACCTTGGTGTCCCCTCCAGGGGTTGCGCCCATCTAATCCACTCTAACCAGTGTTCCGATCAATCTGATACATCTCCGTTGTACGTTAAACTCACGACATACCCTATGTTAAACATGGGAAGTTGAGGAAAACCTTAGATACTTGCCTATGGAATATGATTCGCCACGTTCGATGTGGGATTCCTCAGGCTTCTGCGCCCTCAAGAAGCCCTGTGATAAGGGACAGAAGACAGACATGCCAATTCCCCAGCATCAAGACACGCCAGTGATGCCCCAATGTGACTACTCTCCTAACCAAAGGTTTTTGCCCTGACTGGACTCCTTGGAAGGTCCTTACAGAAGCGGCATAATTAACTGGTGTCCATGAAGATATAGCACCAGGAAGAGTTTCACGAACTACGTCTTAAATATATGAGGGAGACCCGGACTAGGTGACGAGCTCCGAGTAGGAATCCACGGAATGAAGAACCAACATCTCATCATCCCATTTCGATCATGGACCAGATCTCCCTGAATAAGGAGCAGATGCCAACCGCCTTTGGAAAACGGGAATGTGGGATAACAGCTATTCGTCCTCTGTGTGACGGATACACGCACTATAGAAAAAGAATCAGAAACAATGGCTTTGGTCATCCTGATAACATTCCTATGCCATCGGCTAACCCCAATACCCCTTTCATTCTGTTATATGCACCACAAGGAAATGATCAGGCCACTGTTTCCCCAATATGAGAATTCATAACTACACCGATTCAGAAAAATGAATTCATATTAGAAGGCTCGGTGTGGAATCATGGTGATCACAAGTGTCACAACACCACCTTGACACTAGTTGCCTGAGAGTACACGTTTATCATCAACCATTCCTAAAAAAACCCAAACGGTGAGTGGAGAACAATGAGGGGTCTGCGAGTAAGAAGGTTTTCTCTAACAAATGGGCTTAGTAATTCTAGGTACCCCAAACATTTTTGGAGTCCCCTAGCCAGTTGAATGCTGTGAACTTATAACATGCCACCTGGGTTTCTCAATTCAAATCCTTATCCCCAAGTTAAATCCTTCCATAGCTGCTAAGACACTGGTGCTCAAGCACCATCACCTTCCATTTGTTTCATGGGGAGGTTGGAATCATCTTATGGGACATCTACCAACTCGGAGGACTCCCCATATTTGGAGAGTTACATGACATGTTTCACTTGGAAGGTGTTACATTGGATAATACTAACCATGTGTCCCCATTAACAAGGTTCCTACTGGTTATGTGAGAGGTATTTCTAGATCATCCCCTTTAGTCTCTCTCTTTTATCTCATTCAAGGGGTTCATAGGTTTATTCATGCATTCCAATAGACCTAAGACGAGATCCTTCCATAGTTGAACTCATTCATCTCACCGGTCTCGACGAAATCTAGGGTCATATAGTGATACCCTCAAAGAAGGATGATCTACCACCTAGGGATTTGAGCTTCAACTTGATGTGTCACCTGTTCTTAGATTAGAATGTTTATTTATAATATTTTTGAGTGGATGGATTTTCCCATCTCATGATGTATGTATTGGGGTCCGTGCATGTTCTTTGATGATGGTGGATGTGCTTGTAAAGGTTCAACCAATTAATTTGGTCATTCCTACCCTCCCCTGAATTTATGAGTTATCGAGACAAATATAGGAAGGTAGGCCCCCACATCCACTCAGTGGACCATTTCAATTCTTGTATGGGTGGATGGAAAAACACTTCCCCTACTACGAATATTGACACATTGTAAGGGATCCTGTTTCTGAATTTCAACACTCCCTTCTCAACATTTTCACTATTTTTCCCAAGACTATAAGCGTTAGTGATGTGGTTGGGGTGTTGAATGATGCTTCTTGCTTTTCATTTGGACTGCATCATTCCCTTGATGGGTCATTAAGAGGTGACTGGGGTGGTTCATTAGAAGAATGATCATACATCATTGCGCTTCATGATAGGATTCTCACTCCATGCATACATCGAGTAGCCCTTTTGAGCCATAACTCCTTTACCAATTTTCCAAGCAAATTAGGTGCCTTAAAAAAACTGCAATTCTATCTCTAGTTCAGGTAAGTGGAGAATCTCATCCCGCCATTCTTCCCTAATTATGGCTCATGATGATGTGGGAAGGTGCTTTCAAAGAAGGTATCATCCCCAACACGATGGGATAAACATTCTTATCGCTGTAATATGTCCAACTGTGGGTGGGTTGTTATCCTTATGGGGTGCTTATAAAAAATGTTCGGTGGGTCCATAATCCTCTTACCATTCTTTTCCCTGATCTGACCCTTATGTCCTTGCCACACATTCATTTTTATGTGATGAGTGTGACAACTACATCTTCTACTCATGTCCCTATAGTAGACATGATGGATACGCCACATATTCCTACCCTTATGATTAGAAGACACTCGATTCACCACCAGAAGCATCTAGAAAGGGTTGCATCGATATAACCTCTCTCAATGGGGAGTGATTCAGACTACTCCTCTCATGTGGATACTTCCCATGACCCTAATGAGGGTGCCCCTAGAAGAGTATCACCGAACACCCCATAAGTCGTGGCTAGTCCTTCATGTCGGACTGTAGCTGTCGAAACATCTTAGGGAAAGGATATCCCCCCATCTTGGGTAACCTATCATAGGTTCCATCCCACTCATGTAATGACACTTCCTACCTATAGACCCATTGAGGAAGAGGATGATCAAGGTACTTGTTCCGCAAGGAGGCACTTGGATGTGCGAAAATAGGCATGGTATCTGTTATGTGATCTTTCCACGGAAACACTTATGGCTAGATTCACTAACGAGACTGAAAAAATTCAGTAGTTATTCACCGAGCTGGGATCCAGTGGCTTTGATTATTGGTTCTTACATCTCCTTATCTACCATATTGTCATATCTGGGGAAGACCTTGATTCTTGTGAGTAAAATCTATCCATGTTCAGTTCTTCTAATCATTAGGTGATCAACTTCAGAGATGTTTCAGAGGAACTACATCACAAAAGGGTAACAAGGAGAAGGCTCGGGATTTGGTAATTTCCCAAAAGTTTAACACATGGGAGTGAGATGCCCTTGTATCAATTTTGAGGGATTAAATAGCCTATTCATGTGCCAATTAAAAAGGTATCCTGAATAAAGGGATATAAATTAAATTCATTATGGAACAGGCAGATCTAATGGTCAATGCTGAAAACGATGAGAGAGTTCTTTATAGAGGAAACTCTTGGAGACCCATGACAGTCAGTCACCATTTTTATGGAAAGGGTGAGCCATTCCTTATTGTGAATTTTCTCAAATCATTATGTGTACTCCTTTTGTTTTTGATAATTTAGAGATACTCTGATCTAGGGATGCTCCTCTATTTTTTTGAACTCAATGAAACTATTTCTCCCTCAAATACTTCTTCTTTTTCCTTTTCCATCCATTTCAATTGACCAAAATAAATTATATAAACATCATTTTGATCAGGTATTAATTTTAAACCGTGATTCGAAACTAGAAATTTGAAATAATTGACATGGAATCTAATTTTTTTCCTATGTCGCAAGACTCAGCGAGCATAGTTCGACTATTACTAAGGTTTTATAGAAAACCTCCAGAACATTTGTGTCTTTGTCATTATTACACTAATTTTTTCCTAAGCCTTTTGATGTGGGATTAGTAGGTATAACATGACTTCTACATAGGCCACCTTTTGTGGGTTTTCGACCCAAAAATCATTACATCTCTTTTGATAGCTCGACAAAAAAATTTATTTTCTAAACCATACATGTTATACATTTAACGAGCTGATAATCGAATTTTATTCAGAGGTTCCCTTTGAGGATTTCCACTATGGAGAGTATGGAATATTTTTTGTTGTCTTTTAATATTGATGATAATCAAACATATTAATAATGTTTTACTTCAAATATTATTGACTGAACATGATGGGAAAAGGGCCCCAATTCAGATCTCATTAGCTGGGAATGTCCTATTATCTTTCAGACATGAATGAGGGATTTTTCTAGACCCTAAATTTGTTGAATTTTCAACATTCACAAGGGTTGGGAGAAATTTTATACATATGGAGGTAGGGGAGGAATCTCCTATGAGAATAATATTCCTTTTACGGATGGACTTTTTTTAGGTGACATATGAAGAGCCACTGGGGTATGCTATGCATAGTCAAACAAGGGTGTCTGCTGGACACTGGACTTTCATCTCCGATAACCAGGGAGGATTTACAATAGTTTGAATTTATTTTGATGTTGGGAGCCACAATGGGATGCCTATATAAGTGATGATTCCCAAAAGTTTTAGGGACATTCATATCGGTTTTGAGGGGGAACCTGTTCTCACCCGATTTTTAATTTCATAAGGGAGAGCTGGTGAATTGTCATTTTGACATCTCTTCCATGTATGGGTATTTAAAAAGGTAAGGTATACAAGCTGTTATCCAGAGGTTGTTTTCAAATCTGGGGAGTGATATGGGACATGATTGTCTTATGAGTGTATAGGAACTATATAGGACTCTTCTGAGGACAATTTATTTTGATTGATAGCTATTTTGTAGGCAACATATATAGAGCCTTTGGGGCATGATGAGCATAGTCAAAAAAAGGTGTATGTAGGACACGGGCCATCCATCTCCGATGGATATTAAGGATTATAGAAATTAAGACCTTTTTGAACATGGTACATTTCCTTTAACAAGGAGTGCACCTGAATATGAAAAGGTACATTTCATTTAGCTGAACTTCTCCAGGAAACCTGAAAATAAGTGGGGGAATTTTTTTTCTCTTTTATGCCAATTGAATTCATGTATATGGATGAGGTATATTTAATTTACAAAAACCTAAAAAAATATCATTGATGGATCGGTCCAGCATTTTCTGATTTATCCATGATGTGGGTAGAATGGTGAATGTAAACCGTGACTTGAGTGCCCTTGAATCCTGAGGGATGTTACATGTATTGGAATCCACTGGGCATAATGAAATAGGAGTTAAATCTCTGAGGGGGTGAATTTTACTTTTATTGATGGCTATTTTGTAATAGGCCTATGCATATCCATCTAGGAATGATATACATAGTCAAATAGAGGTGTCTACTAGTCATTGGCCTTCCATCTCTGATGGCCATGGAATTTTGTGGGGATTCAAGATCTCTATGAACACAAAGTTTCAGGTATGGAAGGAGTGTATATAGATACATTAAAAACATTTGGGTTTGATACAATCATGGAACCAGGCGTCCCTTAAGTAGATATAACTCATACACAGGGTGAGGCAATCATCCGGTCTTTGGGGTACCCAGTCATTTATATTAATATAGCCAGGAGGTTGGGTTCCTTATGGGGAAGAAAATTGTGGCATGCCTCATAGGGTTGTGACACTAGGACCAAATTCCTTGATTGTTTTTCCATAATACCAAGGTGGATCTATTGCTAATATCCCTAAGTTCACGTGTGATATGATTGGTGTGAGAAATAAGAGATTACGAGGATTCCAGATCATCACCTATGAATAAAAAAATCATCCTTAGTGGAAAATTTTGGCTTAAAAAAATCTAGGCAGTTTAATATGATACAACAATGTTGATTCTGGTATTTTAGTTTATCGGTGTGTGGTGATGAAATTATACTGTGCATTTTAGATTCATGTAGAGAGGACATCATAGTGTCAAAAATATCATTAATAGATTTGAGTTAATTATGATCTAGGTGCTCTGGAATTCTTTATTCGCGAGTGATGATAGAATGTGTAAACCATAGTACCAAGGAGAAGATTTGATCGGGAGGGATGAAATGGGACTTGGAAGCCATTGGGCATGCTGAGATAGGAGAGGACTTACCTGGTGACAAATTTCCCTTTGATCAATGACCCATTTTTGGTGACATATGTAGAGCCACCTGGGCATGATGTGCATATCCAAATAATGGTGTCAACAAGAAATTGTCCTTCCATCTCATATGGCCATGAATTTTTATGTGGATCCATGTTTTCAAAGAGTACAGGGTTTGAAAAATGGGAAAGTTGTGTCTGGGAATGTAATAAATACCCTGAACATGATTATACATGAACTACTAGAGCTTCCACATAGGTCTAACTCATATGTATAAGGTTAATCTTGACCTATTGACTTCATATGAGTTGGGGGAATGTGTGGGGTCTTGTTATATTTAGAATCGGGCCACACATGACTCTTGAAGAATCTCGCAGTGTATTGTCATGTGGTTAGGACCTTTCATAGACTCCCCGTACAAGTTTGGCCTATACACGGGGGAAGGGGAATTTTTTTAATGGTGGTTGGGCCAAGATTCCAGATCTAGGAATCACTATGTATCTTGAAATGGCATGAATGAAGTTTTAGATAGTTATTAATGTTCCCCACTAATGTTTGTTCCATGCGTAGGGACATGAGATGGAGGTTTTTTCAGTGGTTGGGTCGGGTTTCCAAATCTAAGCATCACTATGTATCATGTGGGGGTAGGAATCAAGCCACACATAGTTCTCAATATTCCAGGTACATATCTTGCTCAGACATTGGGGTTGGTGACTTTTTTTTCATCCACTATGGATGCCAGTTATAACATATTTCTATATAGTTTTATTGTGTAAGGGGATCCTTACAACTAATCCTAACCCCACATGAGTTATACTTGATGTGAGAAACATGGAGTGACAAGAGTTTCCCCTATAAATATGGGGAAAGAGAGGATCCTCTAGAGGAATTTTTTGGGGGGCTATGCCAAATCGAGTAATGAGGCATCACTACGTATCCCGCTAATGAGTGGGAATCAAGACATTTGTAGTTCCCTAAGGGATCTTGCTATATAGCATCATGTGATTAGAACAATTTATGTTATGCAGTTTAACATTTTTCAGTGAGCACATGGGTCACAGTTTAATGTCATATTTCAGGGATGTGTTCCATATAGTTTAACATCATGTATAATGGATTGTGACTCATATTTTTGGGTCACAAACTTTGAACCTTGAATTGATGATGCTGCTATGGAAGTACTTCTTTAGAAACATTGCATCTGTGGGAGACGTAATGAGCTATACATCCATTGATATTAAGGCATATTCTCTATTAGAATATACCCTATGTATGACATATGGTCCATCCCACATTGGTTAAGTCTTTGGTGGTTTATTCTTGAGTTTCATCGAGGTTCTAAGGCCCAACAACATCTCTCCTTCAGGGAATTATCAAAGGATAACAATTTTGCTGAAGGTTCATTCGATCTGATTCTGGTAGACTTCCAAATGGTGTAAAGTGTGAAAACATTTCTCATCTAGCTACTCCAACTCATCTAACTGTCTCTGGGATTTCTCATCCAGGGATAGTTGTTTGAAAATTTCCCCACTAAGTGATGGAACAAGAATTTTGATAGGAAAAACTTCTTTTTCCCATATACTAATGAGCATGAGGTCGCTACGGTGGTAGTGCGGGTCATGGTTTAGTAAGCCCATAAAGCATAATTGATCTTGTTGGACCATGATTTATTATCCTTAACTACCATCTTTTGGAGTATGATGGATAAAGTCTTATTGAAAGCCTCCATCTTCCTATTGGCCTCCACGTGGTAGCAGGATGAACGGTTGGCCTTAATTCCATACTCATGGAATAATTTTTCCAACTGAGCATAACAAAATTTGGTGTTGTTATCTGTCAGTATTGTATGAGGGACACCAATTCTTGTTATGGTGTTAGCCTTCACAATGATAACACTGATTGTTTCCTTGGCTTCTTTAAGGGGTATGGCTTCATCCCATTTGGAAAAGAAGTTGGTTGTTGTGAGTATGAACTTGAATTGTCTTGTTTTAGTGGGGGTATTTGGTCCCACAAAATCCATCCCCATGTAAAAAATGGAGAGGAGTACATAATTGTATGATGTAACTCCAGGTGTTGGTGAATAAAATTGGAATGAACATGGCAGGAATGAAACATCATGGAATATTTGTAACAATCCTATATCATAGTGGGATAGTAATACACAAGCCTTTAGATTTGCTGATTGAGCTTTGTTACTGATTGGTGAACTCCAAAACCTCCAGTGCGCACTTCATTCATGATGGCAACAGTTTCTTCTCCATAAATTCACATGAGAAGGACTCCATCAAGGACTCGTTTGTAGAGATAATTTTCTTGGTTTACCCTGTTGTACAATACAATGTTAACTACCCATCTTTTATACAATACAATGTTACCTCATTGGGTCTGAACTTATTTAGACTTTTTCTCACCCAGCCGTATCTGGTGGGATTTCCCCCTTCCAAAAGTTATTTTCAATGGGTGTTATCTAGCCGGTGGTGTGACCAAGCGGCCCTGAAATGGGAATAATTTTGTTAATATCCTTTGTATTGTTCTAGTTAAATGAGGAGACCATCTGATGATGGAAAATTATAATAACTCTTTCAACCCAGTATAGATTATCCGAGGATGTGGATTCATTTTCCAAGGCATCGACTTAAGAATTTTGCAACTAAGGGGCATAGGTCAACATTGATTCTGAATGGAATTCAACCATCAATTCTTGAACATGGTTCATCTAAGGGACTGATACCTCTTTCATATTGGCATAGTCACTATTGACATGTCTGATGACTAGCTATGAATCAACATTTTTCTTTAGGAGTTTGTCTTGTTCCTAGAGTACCAGCTCTAAGCCCACAATGAGGGCCTGGTATTCTAAATCATTATTTGTAAATCCCTCCGAAATCCGGAACGAATATAAAAAGATAGCCTCATTGAGGGATATGAGTATAACTCCCAGCCCTACTTTGTTGATCTTGAGATCCACCAAACTTTTATCCATTGGTATTCTAGAAGCCCATCAATGTACATTTCATAGGTCTAGTGGTCCTTTTGGATGGGGAACACTTCTTTATCTGGAGTTTTGGCATCCAATGGTATTGTTTCTTCTAAGAGGTTCTCTGCTTGGAAGTGGGATAATGCCTGGACATTTATGGCCTTCGGGGGAATGTATTGTATGTCAAACTATTGTAGAATTACTTCCCATTGTGATTGGCATCTAGTCAGCATGGCATGATTGAGGATATATTTGAGCGGGTGGTAGTGGGAGACCAGGTGGACCTCATGGTACTGTAGGTAATGCCTATATTTTTTTAACCACAATGATTAGGGCATTGGAGTTCTTTTCGATTCTTTAATATCAAGTTTAAACATCAATTATTGTTCGGCTGTGATAATGGAGGTTATTATCACTGCCGATATAATTATTCTGTGCGAGGAAGGTGCCTAATGAACATTTGAACGAAGTTTTGTACAAAATGAGTGGTCTCACCTCAACTGTCTGCATCAGAAATGCTGGGATCAAGAGGTATATTTTGTGATTGTCAAACACTTCTTGAAAATCACTATCTCGCCCATACATAACCCATTTCTTCATTAACATACTGAAAGGTAATCATTTACTCACTAGGTTGGCTATGAAGCGCCAGATGTTGACCGTGTTCCCCTAGATCCCTCTCAACTCGGTGAGGTTGTGAGGTGGGGACATGCCAAGGATGGATTTGGTATTCTTAGGGTCTACCTTGATGCATTTATGGCATACTATGAAGCCAAGAAATATCCCATAGGTAATGCTAAAGGCACACTTTAGGGGATTCATCTTTAAATTGTGATGTCTCTATTTGTTAAAAACAGTTTCATGATCAACCATGTGGTTTGAGAGCAATCGTGATTTAACCACCAAATCATTGATATAACACTCAATGAATTTTCCCATCATGGGATTCAAAATTTGATGCATGGAATGTTGATATGCAGTGCCAACATTTTTTAGACCAAAGGGCATCACCATATAACAAAACACTCCCTAAGGGGCCTTAAAGAAGTTCCTTCTTCATATCCTTGAGCCATTCTGATCTGGTTGTATCTAGAATATCCATCCATAAAAGATAGGGCCTTATATCTATCATTTTAATCAACCAATAATTCAGTGATCAGGATCAGAAAATCATCTTTCAGGTAGTGTCGATTAAGGTCTATGAAGTTGATTCATATTCTAATATGTTTGTTCTTCTTTTTGATATGGGCTATTTTTTCCTGCACAATTGGGTATTGTACTTCCCGTATGAAATTGGATTTTATTATCTTTTCAACTTTAGCCTCTATTTTAGCAGCATGCATCGGGTGGGTCTTTTTGGCTTCCTGCTTATAGCCCCAGTGATCTTTTGGAAAACGTAAGATGATGAGTGGTTACCTCAGGATCGAGGCCTGGAATTTATATTTAATTCCATGAAAACACCTCTCAATTATTCTTTAGAAAGGAGGTATATGTCTCCCACTCCATGAAAGGCATAGCCACACTGATCAAAGTGGTTCGTGGGTCATCTGTAGTTCCCGGTTTTATCTCCTTAAGTTCTTTGATTATGGTATAGACAACTTCATCGAATGGGGTAGGGGAATCATTAAGGTCCTCTTATTATTCTTATTTTTCATTATCATCATCTTCATTTTCTTTTTTCCTCTTCTAATGGAGAGATTATTCTCAAGAAAAACTCTCTAATATTGAGAGATAAATGACATTTTTCCTTAGGGAGTAAGGTAGAGGTAGTTTGAGGTCCCAATGATGGGTTGAGAGCATCATTAGTATGGTCTTTCGTATCATCATAAGTGTGAACCCATTCTTCTAAATATTTGGTCTTGGTTTTCATAATTTAAATCATTCAGACAATTGAGTCTATTTTCAAACTGGAACTTATGCATTCAACTTGGTTTATGGGTAAAACATTCTCTTCCCCAAGCTGTTGGAGGGGGTCGACGGGAGCCATTTACAATCCATTCAGGGTAGTGACCCAATCAATGTCTTCGGCCAAATACTTCTTCTCTTCTAGTTCATAGAACCCTGCGTCAATTTAATGAATCTAAAATGATTAAAACTGGGATTTATCAGTGTGTGGTGCCATGTTTTTTCCATTAGCATAGTATTTGACACACAGATGATATAGTGATAGAATTGTAGCGTGCTAATGCATCCAGGGCCTCCCCAATAGGACGTTGATGTCTGTACATTTCCGCACTACCAGGAACTCAGAATCCCCCAAGAGGTCTCCAAGCCATGTTTTAACATTGATTTGTCCCAACTAATTCTACTTGATTTTTTCATATCCTAGAACAGTTTTGGTATAGCGTTTCAACTTTTCTTCATCATAGCCCGGCTTACGATGTGTTAATAGTGCGAGGAGGATAACTCGATAGCCTTTTTCGATGAAAATACTATAGAAATCAATGCCATTTATATTTCTAAAAACACATAATGGTTTTATTTCCCCTTTAATTAAGGATTCCTCATCCCTATCTATGAGGTAAATGACAACGTGATATTCTTCATGCTTGATTTATGTCTGATATACTTTAGCCACTGCTACATCGACCTAGAATTCTTGAGGACATAGTAAGGCTTCAATAAGAGCCTCCATATGGTCGGTGGATAGACTCAAAGCATCCTGGATTGACAACATTACTGGTACTGAAACCACCTTATCTATAATATCATATTTCTGCTATAATGGTTGGTGATTCTTGGCTGGGGGTTTCGATTTCATAGACACTTCAGGGTTCTGAGCTCTAGACAGAGATGGTATGTCCTCTGTGACAGGAGCTAGTGGCAGTACAACCCTATCTAGGTTCCGCCGAACAGGTTCGCCCATATTCCTTGGGCAATTGGATATTTTTCCTTCCTCCTATGGGTACTCAAAGATAATTGGGATAAGATTATTTTCTATGGGGTAAGAGTAAAATTCTGGTTCTCTTTGTGTCTACTGAAGGGTCCTCCACTGGTTTCTACGGTGTTAACGGTTTGAGTTAAATCATGGCCTGAAATTTAACTCCCACCACAATCACGTCTTCTATGAAACCTTTAAGCTTTGTGACCACTTCCTCTGGCTCTCCGGTTGGGCATAAGGAATTCCAGCTCATGGCCATAGTCTTCATCAGAGAAGGGGTCCATCAATGGAATTACATTAATAGATCCGAAGATCTATTCTTTATCCAACAACATTTCTGTATGACTGCCTCCTTATGATGGTGTCATTTGGTGGGTTGATTCCCATATTAACATTTGGAAGGGTAAAATTTGTTGTTCTAAGACTGCTGGAATGAAGTCTGAATGTGTCAAGACTTGCTTCATCTTTGGTGGTATCCCATCTTCCTGCTCATTCTTTCTGCCCTTCTGACCCTTATAGGACTAGGGGGCTCAGGATGATGGTTGTGTTGCATCAAGAGATTTTGGGGGCATATTTTATTGTATATGCTACACCTAGAGGATGTCATGAACTCGATTTACTATTTTCTGGGTCATCCAATTTCCAAATTGTTTCTCCTTCATACTGTAATTTTTTTTGCATTCCTATACTTCTCTTGAGTCTGAGGTGGAAACATACTCCACCTATGCTGGTCATAGACCCAAATTGACCTACATGGAATCCACCATCTTTTGCAGGATATACTTGAAGATGAATCATTCCTAGCTAGTGTGTCCCTTTTTATAGTTATAGGAACATTAATTTGGATGGTCATCGAGATAAACTACATCGACTCTCTTTGGCTCTGGTAACCAGAGCAAGATGCAATTCAGGGTGTCTACAAAGTAGCCGCAGACCTAGTCATCTCAGAAGGAGTAGAATTTGTTTATTCGTATTTCAAATTGATATATTTTATCACCCCATCACTAATCTTGAAGAGGTGGGGGTGGTTGTTGGTTCCCAGGGGGTCCCACATGATTTGGTGGGGGTATTGAAACTATATATACTGCTATGGGTGGACTAATCATGATAGAATCCACTTTATCTTTTCTTACTCTTTTCCCTGGGGATGTAGGATCCAATAAGGACTTGATATTGGTACACTACAAGGAGTCTTCTATTCTTTGAATAATGGTATATAAATTTTAGAACCCAATTGTGTACTTCATTTGGAAGAGTGGTGTTCGTAATTCGTCATGAAGGATATCAATGGACATGATGAGAATTCAAACTTTGAGAAGCGGTCGGTTTAGGGAATAAGTCATGCCATTTCATTTAGAAATGAAATCTGATATTCTCTCATTCTCATATGCCTATAGTTCATGATATCACTTTCCATTGTCTTGGGAAGCGTTGAACTAAACTAGAAGAGAAACTATCACTGAATTTCATCCCAACCGGTGATTGAGTTAGCTAGAAAGCTAGTATATCATATGAAGGTCGAGCCCTACAGGGTTTGCAAAATGAATCTGATTTGTACTGCCTCTTGCTTCTCCAATGTTCCCATCATGGGGTCACAGTAGGAGGTGTAGTGCATTAAATGCTGTTCAGGGTCCTCTAAGCCATTGAACACTAGGAATACAAGGTTTCTAATGTTTGGTGGTGGCAAAACATTACTCACCTAACCGAGGTAGGGTTTGTGCCTTGGTTGTATCGGATCGCACCACCCTTCCATTGTTTCTAGTCGATCATTTAGTTTCATTGTGGTATTCAGGATCCCTTGATGCATATCATAATCGTCTTAAGCTTCGGAGGGTGCAGTAGTGGCCAAATCGAGGTGTGCTGGTGCTGTTGGAATCTGGGGGGGGGGGGTACCCAGTTGAGGGTATCCTTTGGGGGTTTACCTAAATATATTCTTGCTTCTTTCTCAAAAGGGGAGAGTCTTGATGTCTTTCCTGGGCTGGGTATAATTATGATGAAGGTCCCGGTGCCGGGATGGATGGGCCTCCAAGATTGACATCATTCACCAGGAAGAGTGCCTGTGGAAAGGGCACCTCTTCTAGGAATACCTACTGATGTTCTGCAGGGGGAACACATCTATCAATATGGATCCCTTAATGCAACTCATCATTAATTTGTCTGAGATCTTTCATTTTTTCTTCTTTCTTAGAGAAACATTACATAATAGTGATGAACACATTCTCAGTGGTAGTTGGGAGGTGGGTCAAAGACGACATGAGATTTATTCCTCTATTTATTGGGGTTTTGTGTGGAAGGTAATGATGGAATAACTGAGGCAATGCCAAAATTTAAAACCGCTCTCTGGTTCCAGGTATGCACACCAGCATGCTCAGTGTGGGATTCCTCTGTGAGGGAACCATCTTTCGTTGCATTCTCTCCCTTTATATCATTTAATGTGAGATCCATGGGGTTGCAGTTTACCCCGTTCAATGATATATAATGCCTTGGGGGTGGTTTACCTGGTGCCAAATGATAGGAAATTTTTTTGCATCCTTTGTTGGATTATCTCATTCCATTTTGTGGTATCTTTCACGATTATAGGTAAAGATTGACCTAAAGGGAGCCCTGATATCACCTTATAAGGATCCTTCATCTTAGATGGTGCGAACCAAGAGATGAGGTGGAACTGGTGACTATCATGCACATCGTTATTCCTAGATGGCAGAATAAAGACGTCCATTTTGTGGGAACATGAGGTAAAAATGGCTCCAACCATATGGGCTGGGGTTGTTCCCATTCTTCCATTGATGCGCTAAGGCCAATATTTGTTGGCTTATGGGGGAATTTTGAATTAAAAATGACCCCAGCCCTATGGGTTGGGGTTTTTCCGCATTATGGTAGAAGACACTGCTATTCCCATTTTTTTTGATTTCACACACTCCCGTGCGGGTGTGAGCTGAGAGTGGAATGGGACCTGCATGGGGTTTATGGTATTTCTAAGACATGATAACTATTTGGTGGTTAACATTCCTTAGGCAGGAAGCCTACTATATTTTCTTGATTTCGTAGCTCAGAAGCTTTTATATGGGTTGATGTCTTTGTTCATGACACTTTTGAGACATACTCTATGCCGATTTTTGTTGATTATTCCATCTTCCATGAGCTGGGATTTCATTTGAATTCTTCAATTGGGTAATGATGTAGTAAGAGGTCATTTTCAATGAGGTCTACTAGGTGGGATTTAGGGAGATGTGTAGAGCTACAAGTTCTCCCCATCATAAAATATGACCTCCAATCGAGGCATTGCCAATGAGGTGACACAACTTGTGTAGTGCATGGAGGAAAACCAATTCCCGGTTTTTCATTCAGCTTTCTAATTGTGGATTCCATGCGGACAGGAGGGATTCCAGGTCGATTAGACAACAAATCTCTCCTAACATGTTGACATGGTCCGCATACCCTTCGTAGGTTAAGAATACTTCTTCTATCTTGTGGAGAGTCATCCATATATTGAGGATAATATCAAGCATACATTCCCTAGTCAACTCCACTGGTATGATGAAGTGAGAGATGGTCGTAGGAAAATCCATCACTGGTATACTATCCATAAATATTTGTCTTCTCACCAGCAACATATCTTGTTGTTGTTCATCTGGGGACTCCTATAATTGATATTCCCTTCTTGATTATTTTTTAATAATTTCATAGCAAGCAGTCGGGCTCTTGGGATCCTCATTGAAATGTGAACAGAGCGGGGATGGTTCAGAAGATGAGCATGGCCCCAGACCATCCTCTGGATGAGAAAGGATATCACTCTTCGTAGACATAGTTTCTGATATGTATGACTCCACCATTCTGAGTGCCTCGACATATGATGGATTTCTCACATTTGTTTCAGAAATAGGAGTGCCTTCTTGCCAGTACGAATTTTGATTGTAGGGGGGCCTCTCTAGAGAGGGCCACCATAGGAACTTGATTCCCAGCCACAGGGAGTGTCCCTGTAGTGTATACGGTAGGGAGGACCTTCAGGTGGGCTATAAAGAGGTGAGGACATTCTTGTTTCTTTATGTAATGGAGAGGTGGACCTTCTCAATGACTGCTATGATGGTGAGGACTACTATCACAGCTTGATACCTGGCTGTAGGGAGAATTTCTTCAGTGTAAAACTTAGGGAGGAGGGACTTTTGGATGTACTTAAATGAGGGGAGGACCTTCTCACTGCTTGATGCTACTATGGGGAGGGGATTCATAGTAACCTCTATTATTGGGATGACCTTCACAGTGACTGATATCACGGTGAGGACTACCATCATGATTCAACATCTGACTGTAGGGATAAGCATATCTGCAGCATATACCTTGGGGAGGACCATTAGGGAGGATGATAGCAAGGGGAGAACCTTCTTGTTTTCGGATCTTCAGGTCAATGGGAGGGATACCTTGATTCACTTAAGGAGATAGGCTCCCAGGATCAATCATTCCAAGCCCAAAGATTGAGCACCTGTGGGTGCTCTTGGGAGGACCTTCACAGTTACTGGTAACGATATTTTCAGGAGGGCCTTCACAACGGCTTCTACCACTTACATACATTGGTAATGGACTAAAAGGTTCTTGAGCCTCTATTGATATAAGTTCAAGGGCATCAAGATCCATAGATTCTAGAAGTTTTGGGCTATGTATGTGGTCTTCATTGTCGGGCTTCCTTTGGTACACTTTATTTTTGAGCGCTCTATTGCGGGTAATCAGGGCGACATATTGTTGGTTACGACCATCATATATGGGTCCCAGTCTTGTTTTGTCTCGTGATGCCAATGGGATATGCCGACGAGTATCTTATGTTTGGGAAGAAATATATGTCTGCCCTGGAGCTACCACCATGTTAGACTTGAATCCCCCTATTGGAATAGGTATTCGTTCATGATCCGGCTATCCATGTATCATGAGATATCATCATTAACCCTAATAGACTAGGGTAGAGATGCATGATTTCTCCATAGTGACTAACCCATTTTGCGAGTAGTTCATTCTGTTCAAGGGAACTCGGTCACGGTCCTGGTTTCTCTCCTTTTTCCTCTGGTGCAATAATATCCTTGGCATGTTTGGATGATATGGTCTCGGATTGATGTCTGATCTTTCATCATTTCCATGATGTGCTGAGATACATCTTTGGCTGGAAAGGTTATGAAATCCCATTCTAACTTCAGGTCATGATTTAGTGCATTCTTCGTTCCTCCATGGGTTTCCAGTTGATACTGGCAGTTCTCCTATTCAGGGGCAGAGGAATGAGTCTTCCATCAGTTGTTTTCTCTTGTTTCCACCATATTTGACTAGCAGGCTTCATATTCACGAGAACGGATTTCCATCTACTCGCTTGCTATTTTATTTGTCTCACAGTCTTGGAATGCATCCATTGTAATTTTACTCTACTCATTTTCTATTGTCGCCCTATTTGGATGATAGGCTTGATACGCATTAGTATGTATTTGTGCCTGCATAATGAAAGTTTCAATCCTATTTGGATGATGGGCTTCTAGTGAATCAGTAGATATCTCCATCTACCTGTAGTTTTATGATCTGTCTATAGAGTGGGATTAGCGAGCACTAGTAGGAACATTCACATGTTCATATTTTGCCACCCTTTTTCTATGTTGGGATTGAGTGAAGGCGGTAGAGTTGTATGACTTCTCATTAAATTATATTGCATTTGAATGTTGGAGCTTCTCCTCAGGAACCAAGGTGATATTCTATTCCTGATTATATATTTTCTGCCTTTTGCGGGTAGTTTTAGGGGCCTGGGTCCTATGTACTTCAACAGGTGCCCTCGGAAAAAGGTCCTCTTTAGTGTAAAGAGACCCGGTCGCCTGGTGTCAGTGGTGGTGCTCTCTGGAAGGGGCCCATGAGTAGGACCCCTATAAAATTGGGATGAAGTTTTCAGTATCGACTTCATCAACCCCACTAAGATAAAAGAGGTAATCATTGTCCCGTTCTAGGGATAGACTCCTGAAATGGTTTGAGACGACCATCGGTGCCACTTTGTTCCAGGGTTCCAGTCTCAACTAATGAGGTGACTAGTGAGATTTTGTAGACTAGAGGGCTTGTCTCACGGCCTCCACCACGGGGAGTGTACAATATCGGTGGTACTCTTTATAAGCGTGTTGAATACCCAATATTGAATATGATGGGAAAGCAAGGGGGTCCTACTCCTTATTGGGTTCCTGACCGTCGGCATAATCATTGAATCACATGTATGCAAAGGTCTTCGAGATGTCATTTGGATCAAAGGATACTCTGTGGGAACCTACAATACACATATATGACAATCAGACCACAAAATAGTGACAAAGTATCATTATTTTGAACTTATGTGTATTTGAAAATTCATCTTGGCCTCTTCCCCCATTTTTTCTTGTTGCGAGGAAAAGGGGATTGAGTGTGATAAGACAGCCAACTTGGTTAAGGATTCACTTCGGGTTTACCATTTTTGTTTTATCCCTAAGGTGACATGTTTGGGATGATGATAAAATGGTTCAATAAGGATCTTCATACATCTCTTATTATAGAGACAGTCTCACATCAAGTTCAGTATTTCTTTGGTTTCCACACATTATGTGAAATTATCCTTTAAAGGAGGATTCAATTAATCCCAGAGGGAGTGGGTAGTTTACCCCTAATGTTTTGCGAGTAAGGTTCCACAGTAAAACAGTCCAAGAAGGTGAATTAATGGGTTCAAATAAATATGCAATCGGTCTTTCTAGGATATAACTTCCTCTGATGGCCTCCAACAGGTTTATTCATGGAGGAAAAATGACCCAAAGACACTGGTATCCATGATTCATGGACCTGCTTTCCAAAGGCTGGTGACCGTTGGATGATTATTTGTGCAAGAACACTTAAGGACATAATTGGATGAGAGGATTGAAAATCGAACTCACCAAACCCTTGGGGGGTATTATTTCCTATTTCAAGAATCTATTATAGATTTTAGTCATTTTCATATGTTCTTGAATCCTTGGTTCATTCTCGAAGAGTGTGTCCATGGGCTACCCCTGGTATGCAGGATCATCATTGGCAAACATAGATTGGATGCTACCAAGGAAATGCAGACTTAATCATTTTAAGAAGTCTCCCTAGAGTTTATCATCATCTAGGGGGACTAAAGGTGTCTTTATATTGGTATCAGAGCTGTAATATGGGATTCCTACATATCACCAAGAGAGGAATCAGAACCCACGTAGTTCGGAAGAGATAGGGATTACACTTGGAAGTTTCCTATTTCAGGGGACACAATTGAGTAAACCCTTTTGGAAGGGAACCCTTTTGAGCTTAGGCCTTAAATTATGCATCCTACATATCTTGGTTTGACCATGAATCATGGTTTTCATATTTCAGAAGATCTTGGGATTACACAAGGAAGCTACCCATTTGAGGTGATATGATTCGTTGAACCATTTTGGAAGGGCACCCTTTTTGAATTTGTCCCTTCAAGTAGGCATCCTACATATACTGGTTTGATTAGGAATTAGAGTCCACGTTTTTTAGAGGATATGGGGCTTACAATTTGAAACATCCCATTTTAGGGGACATGATTGGGTGAACCCTGTTAGGGGGGCACCCTTTTATATCATGGGCCTTCAAGTAGGCATCTTACTTATCCTAGTTTGTCCAAAACTTAAATTTCTCGTAGTTCAGAGGAGATGGAGATTAAACTTGTAAACACCCATTTGAAGGGACATGATTGGGTGAACCCTTTTGGAAGCGCACCATTTTTGATATTGGGCCTTCAAGTAGGCGTCCTATGTATCCCTGTATGACAAAGAATTAGAGTTTTCATAGTAAAAAATTGTGTGTATTTTGTAATTGTCCCAAATATCTAAGACCATGTGAGTCATTCATGGATTGAGAAAAAAGATTATTTGAGAGATCCAACCAACCACAAACCACCTCTCCCACTGATGAGAGAGGGTATGTTTATGGTAGAAAAGTATCGGGCGACCCAGGGTGAGGGCGCAAAGTAATGAACCATTTAATGTGGGATGACATTGAAGGTCATGCAGCATGGCCTTCAGAATGTTAGGGACATACCTTAGTGGGAGTTCCCCAAAATATGTTCTGGGAAAGGGGTGAAGCATTTACCTTGTCATGAGAAGAAACTAACAAAACTCCATTGACATATCATTATTCATCATTGACTAGAAAATGAAGTGCTAACCCTTAATCCCTATAGTAGGGAGGTTCACGTTAGTGTCCCAAGGATAGAATCCGGGTTACCATGGTAATGTAGGATTACATACATTCCTAGAATCCAAACCGTTTTGGGAGAGCCTTTGTGACTCTACTAACCATGGGTATGTAGAATCAAAGGGGCATGTTGATGCGCCCGATGATCTAATCATATGGGACCAGTGGCTTTGGAGGAGGTTTTGGACTGATGCCGAGAGAGTGGTTAGTGGAGGGACTATGGAGGACTGGACAGTAACAGAGGGGATAGATTGGAAACCAAGGGAAGAATACTAAAAAACACCCCATTATATGTATTATTCTCTCATATGGGATGGGGGATGCTCTTCATACCATAGGGGTATGCGGGAAGAGGGGTCATCCACATACTGAAGTAGTACATGGGAATGGGCATGGAACACCATGCACCGTAATGGTACATGGTCTTAGATGTAGTATGTCATGCCACTTTAGGTTATATCCACACACTAATACAGTACGCGGTGGCAGGTTAAATCCTCATAGAAATGCAATACGCGGAACACCATATTGAAGGAGGTTCCTAGGGACTATCGTTTGCAGGGAGATCATTCGCAAGAAATATGTGGTTCGTGATTTCACCAATTAGGTTCATGATCCACTTATTATTATTATGTTCATTCATTTGATGGTTCATGGATAGTTGTTCCTATAGAAAATGTTGTTTTCAATTATGGTTTCGCTGATGATTCGAGAGAGAAGGCATAATATTCTCTTAATTATTTCTTCCAACCTATAGGGTTCCTTTCATGCTTTCTCCATTTGTCCTCCCTCAAATCCTTGGGTTATAATTTTATAGGGCATTAGGTAAATAATATATATGGACATGAAGTACCATTTTAGGATTCCCATTAGAATATTTCTTGACCCATGGAATACTCGGTCAACCATTGTTTGAGGAGGCTATGGTACGCAAATCATGGTTCACAGAAACCTTCCAACTTCATTTTTTGAAAACTGCCATGTTTAAGATTCAGTATGAGTATGGAATTAACACATATGATTCCCCTCATGATATGGTTTTTGGGTGCATGGGTCCGTTGGCCATTGCTCGGCAGGCCAACACCTCCTGGGTCATTCCATGTACTCGTGATTCATGGTTCATTCAGTCTGCAAACCCTTCCCAATGATGGTATACAAGTCATTTTAAAAATTTTGAAAATTTTAATTCCTTCAAGTTTCATCCATGTTTTCCAACTAAATTTGATCCCATTCACCTTATTAGACTAGTATTATTTCTTTCTTTCTTCTGAAAATTGATCGTGGGAGTATTTCAATGCTTGGAAAAATTCTCAGGACCCTAAAGTATACACATGTCAATTAGATGAACTTTTTAAGGTCTAAACGGGAAAGGGAATTTATTCACGGTGATGCATGTTTCATGTTGGAGTAACTAGAATGAAAATTTCCTAACAATCCATCATTTTTATATACTATGCATTTTGACATGCATGGAAAAATTATAAAACATTTCTAGGAGGATCCAAAAATGAAGACAAAATATGATTTATTTGGAGATGTTTTTGTTTTTGAAACCAAATTAAGCACTAATAATGTGTAGAGTCCCTTATGTATCTTTTTGGATTTCAGTCATCATTGGTAGATTGTTGGATTTTGGAA
Organism: Viscum album; assembly: GCA_963277665.1. Classification (NCBI taxonomy): domain Eukaryota; kingdom Viridiplantae; phylum Streptophyta; class Magnoliopsida; order Santalales; family Viscaceae; genus Viscum; species Viscum album. The sequence goes on from OY728166.1 coordinate 1,045,059,631, forward strand.
AGTTTTGTTATATGATGAAACTATGACTTCTTTTTCTTGGTTGTTTCAAAATATTTTACAAGTGAATCATATGAAGCAACCATAAACTATATTTATTGACGAAGATGTGGTAATGAGAAAATATATTTAATATGTTTTTGTAGGAACTCCACAATACAATTTTTTGTAGATTTTGATGCAAATTGGAATCATTCATTTAGGTAATTGTATTAAAGATGGATCTAGGTTTTTAACAAGATTTAAGTGGTGTATCTTTTAATACCATGATTAAACTCAATTTTATATATAGTTGATTCCCTTAGAGAAGAATATGGAAAAGGGAAATAACAATGATTATATGATGTCTTCATGTTGTGAGAAAAGTGGGTTTATTTCTTTTTGATTGATGATTTAACATTGGGCACTCACAATAAAAAATTAAGTGAATGTTTTAATAGATTGCTTAAATATTATGTTCATCATAGGTTAAGTGTTATTTATTTCTTTTAGTAGTTTGATAAATTGATGGAAAAAATTGATCACTAAAAATAGGCCCAATTTCAGATTTCTAGTAATCATTACCCTTACCATGCGATGATATTACAAGATTTTACTAGATTTAATCCTAATTTATTTGATTTATTTTAACATGAATATAAAATATTTGGTGTTAATTTTTTGAAATCATGTATTAAGATTGATGTTCAATTAATTTATGTTATTGGAATGGTTTCTTATGAAGATCAATTCAATATATCATACGATGACTCCAATGAATATGTTGACGTTCTTGTCAAAAGATTGAGTCAGTTGGGTATCTTCATTCCCATGTTTTAAATATTTATTATTGTCATGATGTGAGATCAATACCTAAAAAATATATTTTGGGGATTTGGATCTGATTGTCTAGAAATATTATGATTTTCAAAGGATATTCTATTGAATTAAATGGTGATAAAAAATCTGATATGAAAAAATATTATAAAGATTTAGCATTAATTGGATTGAAGTTGATTACCATTGCTTGTGAGGTAGATGTAGGTTATGAAATTTCCTACTCATGTTTTAGTAATTTTGAAAAAGATTTAAATACCTTAAATACATAATCAAATAGAGTTACTTGTTGTGATAGTTCAGACACAATTTTATGAAATGATTCTCTTAAAAGGAAACAAAATAGGAAATGATGACATAGAATCTAGAAGATTTTAAAAAAATGGATGCTGAAAGTAGACAAAATTGAATAAAAATAAGAAAAATTATACTATTATGATGACAGTATGATCTCATTTTATAATTCATTTCATTTCTAAGACCACTATTATAATGGTAATATGGTATCTTATATCATTTTTCCTTGAATGTGTGGAATTAAATATCAAGAAAGATCATATATTGTTGTTGCAACTATAAAAAAAATTAAATTTATTTTTCTCAGGGGAATTATTTTCAATAAGTGTTGTAATTATTTTTTTCTCTATTTTAGGATAACTTTTAAACTAACTTGGGATGTCAGCATTGGAGGTATACTTCCATTGAATTGGAAGAGGCCGAGTAATGTATACATTAAATGAAAATTGTTTTTTTGGTTGAATTGTGATGTCTCCGAACCATATATAGGCTATTTTAAATTATAATGACTCTATTGAAGTAGTTAATGGATACAATATTTCATAGTATAGTTTCAGTTTTAATGGATTGGGATACTATTTCAATAAACTACAATTTTCATCCAAATTTGTTCTCCGATAACACAAAAGCAGCTCTAATTCCTTTATGGATTGTGCTACCATTTCAAGAAACTATAAATGTTTTATATGAAAATGTGTTGTATGAAAATGTGAAAGTAACACCAGTGGAGATCAAATTTTCTATATTGAAAATTTCAAAATAAAAAATCCTACAAATAATATAAAATTTCATAACATGTAAAATACATGGGTACCTTTGAATCCATGTTTGTGTTAATATTGAAACATAATAAAATAACAAATGTGATATAAAATAAGGGAAACAGAGCCTTGAGACAATTCTGAATAGGTTCTTCTAAAATATTGATGCTTCAACATTGTTTTCAATTTATTTATTTATTATTATAAAAATAAATTTAGAGAGAAAATACATTACAATATTTTATGATACATTATTGAGATTTTCTAAGCTACTCCCAAACAACCCATTAAAATAACCAAAACCAAATAATTCACCCACCTTAAAAACAAATTACCAAACAAAAAGGACATTACAAAAAATCCCCATGAAAAAACTCTAACAATGTATCCAAACATCCAATACACTCAATAAAATTACATATCTGAAAGATTATAGATTCTATCATTAAGTAAATAAATGTAAAAAAGAAAAATTGGTAACCTAAACATGGGAAAAATATTCCCCTTAGAAGCATAAACTCAATAATATTCCCTTCAACATTATATAATATTAAAATAATACTTATATAAATCTAATAAAACATTAATATCAGTATTTAATTATCAATATTCCATTTACTAAATCATCAATACTGTGAAATTAAAGCATTAAAATAGAAATATAGTATCCATTATTATTTTAGAGATTAAATATCAATCAATTAACTAATTAATAAATCATCACCACATAATCACTAATAATGATATATCGATACCAATAAAAACAAACCACCATTAATGTCTATTTAAAGCCTAAAATAGAAACCCTATGATCAGACATATATGGAGAATTGAAAATTCATCATTGAGAAAAGACCGTATTGAAACAATTCCATTCCACATACAATGGACAAAATCTACAATAGAAACAACAATAAACCTTACTGAACCTCCATTTATCCAAAACCCCCAGACCAAAAATCATCTACCACATCGAGAATACTTTCTAATATTAATGATATAACCTTATAAGAGTTATATTTGATAATAATTTCTAAAATTAAATGTGATGTAACAAAATTGAAATCAAATAATATATTTCAGACCTCAACCAAAGAATGTGAATCATTAGAGAAAACCAAATTCATAGAAATAGAAAATAAAAAACATATATAATCACATTAAATAATTAAAAATTCATTTCCCTCACCACCCAATATAAAATATGCATCAATAATTAATTTTATAACTAAATATAATAGAGGATACCAATCATAATATTTTTAATTAAAATTATCACAATTTATTGTCCAAAACTCTTACAAAATTAAATAATGAAGAAACTAAACCATCAAGATGTTTCACACTACCCTAAAAAAATTCCAATTATTCAATAGTACCCATGCTAGAGTCATAATAACTACTAAAATATTTCAATCTATAGAATATTTTATATGATTTAAGGATCCTATAAAACCCTCTCATAGAAGTTAAATATAAATAATAAGAAACAAAAAAAGAAGATGTAACAATGTATAAACCATCTATAGAAGGAAACAAAATGAACATTAAGTTCTAGTTCAATATCATAGCCATAAAACTGGGATGTATTAATGTTCAAAAACCTAAAAAAATTAATTTCCGTTTCATATAACATCCATAAAACTAGGATGTATAAATATTTAAGAGCCTGAAAATATTCAGTTATACCTTCCTATCACAACCATAAAACTAGGTTATATTAATGTTTAAGAACCTGATAACATTTGACTCTAGTTTCTTTTCACATCAATAAAACTAGTTGGTATAAATTTTTAAGAACCTGATAACCTTTACTATTTTCGTTTGATGTCACAAAATATAAAATATGTTGTTTAAATGTTTATATTGATGTCTGTAGCACTATTTCCATGAGAAAACTTCTCCTTCTAAATGATGTTGGTGTCTAGATGTTAGTAGGGATGATAAGGAAGGATGTTCCATATAAAGACACAAGTTATCAATTTCTTATTATTCTAGATTCTACTTATATTATTGATCATTTTTGAACTTCTCCATATGATATAAAATGATTATTCCATAGTCAAAGGTTTCTTCCCACTATTGAGGAGTATCTTCCTCGAGGAACCAGAGAACATGAGAAGTATTGTAATATTAATTGGGAATCAATTTATGGATCATTTTTTCAATAAATTATTTCAATATGATGTCTAAATTTAATCCACTTAGTTGTTTGATATGAAAATGGATTTCATGTTTAAACGGATAACAATTACCATTTCTAAATAATCTATCTAGTAAATATCATGTCTATCAGCGCCCATCTGATGCTTCATGGATTTATTGTGGCTGAAATATTTTCTCTTCATATAAAAAATGAGCAATGTTCAATGCATATTTTCAATGTTGATAGGGATGGAATTTTTACCTATTAAATGACCAACATCTTTAAATGGTTTCTCTACTAACATCTCTACGAAATTTTGGGTTTTCTTATAAATTATTATCTTTAAATATGAATAATGTTAGAAACCCCATTAATTAAAATGTTTATAATAAAAAATTTTATAGAGAATAATACACTCAGTATGGATGAATTTTTAATAATAATCGATTTATCTGGGAATATTATATCTTTCTATCCCATTTAACACTACCTTTTTATTAGATGGACATAATCATCTATAACCCGATATCATTGAAAAGGATTAGAGGATGTCACACGCCGCTTCGATGGTGGCATAATGGTGAAAGAGAGGGGTACAACAATACTGTTCTTTTGGAGGTACAGGGTTCAAATCCTGTTAGTCCACATTCGGGATGAACCTCTCCCATGGGATCCACTCGCCTTTCTGAGTCACCAGGTTTCTAACTGGTTTGAAAAAATGAGGTGAAACCCCCTCATGATAATGGATTGTTTGACGACCCATCGCCTCTTAGGTTGTCACCCTCCGAGATTCTCTTTCATCTTGGCTAGCAATAACTCATTCCCAACTGGGGCTCTCTCTGGAGTGACCTCTATATTGGGAGGGGGTTTCCTTGTGTGGAGTGTTCAAAAAAGCCACACCTGGGAATTACCTTTTAATTATAAAAAAGAAAAGGATGTCACACTAATTGAATATTAGTTTATAGTAATATTATTTATCATAAATACACATGTTGGAAAAAATCCCACAATGTTTCATTTTGGGATATTTTGGATGTGATTATGTTTGTTGACAAAGCCATATGATTGCAAATGAGTATGGTTGGTGTGTGATGAAAGAAGGTTTTTAAGGTATCATATTTTCCCAATGTTTTCCAAAGTACTTTTTTTCCTCAAAATCAGTATTTTTTGTTTGGAAAAAGATGGTTTAATCATAGGATTGATCAATAGGAAGAACAGCGTAGTAAATCGGAAAAGGAATGGAACCATGTACCCCCGGACATGGACTGCGTACTAAAAAGAAGGAATAGAATGCAGAATCGGTCCGCCTAATCGAAAGTGTTTCATGGTGGAAGGTTTTGTGGTACACATGATGAATTTTAATTGTCAAAAGAGTAATTCAATAGAGTAGCAGTGGTAGTACGCAGACTGTGTATGAAAAATGGTTTATGGGATTGTTGTGTTATGTGGGAGACATGCGGTATGCAGTGAAGGCGGTGCTTCATTGATGATTTGTTAAATATCGAATTAGCAGATTTTATGGATATATTTTCCTATATAAGAAGGGATAAAACCATCATTAGAAGAGATATATAATATTATTAGATACTATCTTTTTGCTCCGATAATCTGGAGATGTTTGAAGTGGTTTGTAAGAAGCGATTTGACAAAGGTTGAAGAAGTTCACGAAACAATTTGTGAAAGTGTCTTTCCAGGGGGGTTGAAGGCCACAAAGGAAGAATGTCCATAGAAGAAGAATGTGGTATGCATAGGTGGAGCTTCAGTATGAATAATTGAAAGAATTTTGGGAATAGAAAAAATTTTGTAGACAAAGGGTGATTCACATAAGCATAGCTGGTACACGAACGCTATACAAAGACCTAGTATGATGATGCAGTACACAGAGGTAGTTCAAAAACGAAAAATAAGGAGGCAGTACAAAGATGGGGGTGGTTTAAAGAATATGAAGTGGTATAGAGAGGTGGTAGTCTTCATAGTAAACCTAATACAGAGTACGAGAGAGGAGCAGTTGATTCATAGAAGAATCAAGGAAGCTTGAGAAAATCCTCAAATTGGTTTGAGAAATTAATTTTTGGTATCTAACTATACATGAAATAGTGGATTTCATCTATGGGTGAAAGAGGCACTAAAACAAGGCATCTACCTATATTTGAGGATGCATGCTTTCATGAAAATAAATGGACCTACAATTCCATAAACTACGAGTGGATCCCTTTTAAAAGTAGTGAGAAAAGGAAGAGGAATACGACGATCATTCCCACTAGTAGTAAGCCAGAGGAAGAGACGTGTAGCGTGACTATTGGGAATATAGTGAATAGATCCTAAACCTTGTAACGGTAGTGAGACTGGGCATATAAGATCTTCCCCAAACCTTATAATCCTTATTTTCAGTGATTCTTAGTAAATTTGGTACTATGACAGATCACTGGTTGTTTGCTTCTTGGGCATAGCTCGGTGAGGGTGAACGATGTAAAAATAGTTGTGCCTTATGAATGATTTCAATTATTTTCATGTAGTGATATGGGAGAAAGAGAATAGAATTTTTATTTTGATAAAGAAACTAAATCTGAATAGGCAAAAGTTTTTATCTTTCAAACCCTAATTCACCCCCAAATCAGGGTATTTGACATAGTGGACCTAATAACTCACCCTACTACTTGTCATTTTTGGTTGAAAACAGAGGAAATTTCATCCATTTATACTGAATGAATTTTTTTCTCAGATTCCAAGACATATTCACTCTATATTAAAAAACATTTATAAGAAAACATGTCCATTTCAAGGGACTTTAATAGAAAAATTTAAATTTTGGGTTTCTATTCCCTTGGTCCTAACAACATAACAGACTAGGTCTAGCTACAGAATCTTGTCAATGTTCTCATAGTCTATTAATTATGTCACTAACACTGCCTAACCCATTTTGGTATAACATCCATCTGAGTAATATAACTTCTTCTTATAGTCTCTTTGAAACACTTTCTACGTCGATGGGTTTTTCCAGCTCAACAGGATCTTCTACTACTTTTTTAAGATACTTATTCTCATCTACTTATAGTTTTGGTTTTATATAGATAATCAAAATCCAATATTGTTTTGTTTTCATTCTCTTGATTTAATATTTCTATTCAATAAGTGGGTTCTACAAGTTTCTGTTTCTGAATATTCTTATGGGATACTATCTTGGCAAAGTTTAGTTTTTCAGCAGGTTCTTACATGTATTATACCTCCTCCTAGATCCCAATATCATTGGTACCTATTGTATGGTTTTCCTACATTATAGAAGGGGTCATTTTCTCTCTATAAATGATAATATCCCTTCTTATTTCTTCTTTATTAGGGTTTTATATTAATAGCATATTTAGTTTTTAAATTATTTTAGCTTTTTTCATAACTATTATATCCATTTTCTGTAGTTTTGTTTACAACGTTGAATTTTTTATCATCAAGACCTTTAATTTTGATGTCCTTATCATCCAAAATTTCATACTGGGAAACACCATATTCCATATTTGTTTTTTTCTCCTGGGTAATTTCTTTACATTTTTGTATCTAAAATTGTTTTCGTTTTACATATTCATGGGTTAATATAATAATTAATTTTATATTGTAACTGGTATACAAACCCCATTAGCTATATGTTGTTTAATAATTAGTTTTTATAGCAGCATCAAAATATGACAAGCTCTATTTCATGAATCGTGGATTTTTATCTTGTTCATTTCCATTCACTAATCCTGTTTCTTCACAATACCTATTCTACAACAATAATAATGCTATGAATACTAAATTATATATAAAAGGGAAGACAAAAATTAATTCATTAAAAAAACGTGATAATATACCACATAATCATTGTGTTCTACTTGTGAAATTATTTAATAGATTTAATCAATAGTTGGTGGATTTCATGATACCACATTAGTGTTCTCATGTCTTTTAAACTATCCATAAAATTTATGAAACTCAAGATCAAGTAAGAAACTATTGTAGGGGAAAACACAATGTCAAATGTGAATAAAAAATATGTTCTACTATGTTAATATGATTCACTTTTTCATTTCCCATTATAACTCCCAAAAGAGGTGTTTCTGATTTCCTATTGTGTAAATAATTTAAAACCTATTTTACATCTTATTATATAAAATGTTTCCTTGGTTGAATTAAAAGAGTATCATTATTCCATTTCTATTTCACCTTCAATTATCCTAAATATCCTTTATGAATCAACTTCATAGAAATTTATTTCCACTCTACCAATTTGGAAATCATTTGCTGGGAGAACATAGTTATCCAATAAATAATAAAACATAATTGTCAAATTTCTTACATGTTGATATAGTATTGGATAGAAATGTTTGAATCATATTCTAAAAAGGACTATTTTGTAATGAAATTGAATGAAATTATTTTAATTGTGGTTTTATTTATTTTATAACTCTTTGTAATGAAGTAATATTAGACATGAAATGCACACCTTAATATTAAATTTAGGACCTTTATGTGGGAATCAAAAAACATAAAATAGGGCTATAATGAATAGAAAAATTATTTGATGATGGATGTAAAATTTTGACTACAATATAGATAACATGTTTTTTAGGGAGCATCCACAAATTACTATATAGTTTTTAAAGGTATAATAATACTATAAATTACAGGTTAAGCTCCACTAGAAGTCCTATGGGAAAGAACATCACACCTTGCTGAAAAGGACAAGAAGTTCATCTATAAGTTCTAGTGGATGTTCCAGGGGAACCTCCAATAGGAGTTTCAGTGTGAAGAAACGTTAATAAATCCACTTCTAATTCTATAAAAATTTCAGTACTGTATTTTTTATGGATTAACAAAATTGCATTATAGGGTTAAAAGTTATAATATGACTAGAAGCTCCACTAGAACCTTCAGTGGATGATCCAATAGTAGTTCCAATGGGAAATAACAATAAATTTTTTACTTAAGGTATCATAAAACAATAATTTAGTAGAATATATTCCATTGGATGTTCTAGGGGAACCTCCTGTGGATGTTCGAATAGAACTGCCAGTGGAACATCATAGGAAGTTCTAATGGAACGACTAGGGAATGTTCTAGTTCAAAACAATGGTAAGAAATTCACTTCTAAATCCTGTAAAAAATTCACTAATTTTTTTTGTGATTTGTAAAATTAAAGTACTAGTTTGAAAGGTATAATATGACTAGAATTTACACTGAAACTTCTAGTCAGAAAGAATAACCTGACTTTTTCCATAGTAATATTTGAACAATAATTAGGTAGAATAGGTTTGGAAGGAACCTCAAGCAGGACCTCCAGTGGAGGTTCTTATAGAGGTTTCGGGGGAACCTCTAGTTAATTTCCATTGGGTAACAATAGAATAATTCCTCATCAATCTTGTAAAATTTATGGTACAATATAAAACATGGTTTTTTTGGGTTTCCAAAAATTATAGTGGATCCTCCAATAGAATTCCCAATGAATCTTTCATGAGTAAAGTTAAGAAAAATTTCTTTTTATTCTATTCACATGGATTGTAGTGGATCCAATATAGGGAAGTTGTTGATTTTAGAATTAGAAAATTATAGAAAATCAACATTTAATGAAAACTAATAGTAAAACAAATTTATTAAAAAATAATGGTAAAAATTTAACATTTATTTTTTCTAAAGTGGAATTTATATTTTCCACTAATAAGGAAAATAAATATTTTAGTAGAAAAAGATAAGATATTCCACCTTATTCTGCCATTGGTGTATGTTTTGTTGAAATAAAAGTGTCAAGGACAATGAATAAACACCACCATAGTCAGTACAGTTCTCACCAAATAAGAGTCACACCTTTGAATCGAAGGATTCTTTGGGACAACCCAAAACTACATTTGGTGGATTCACTATCACTGCCGATGTTTTTAGACCCACTTAATTTGTCACTAATGTTTCATAGACTCATTTATATTGTTGTAGTCACCATATTCGTGGTTTTCATCATAGTCATTGGAGTTTACATAGCCAAACCACAATATGTCTCTGAGATTTTCCTCGCAAAAGGGAAAACTGTTAAAAAACTAAAATACGGGGAATGACCTAAAAAAATGATTATATGAATGAAAATGTAATAAGATATGTGTTCTCATCCCCTGGGTGTAATGGAATATCCAGCTAAAAGCGTATGTAAATATGATGTCAGTCTCTTATTCTTACACTGTGCACATGGGGCTGTAGCTACACCAATGAGGGATTGCAATCATCGCTTGGCTAACTTTTTATGTGTGGAGGTGATATTTTGAACCACTAATTCATGATGAATGATAGAGTTTATGATAATAGATGGTACATACATAATGAGCCCATGTGGATGTGGATATGGTTTGACGATCCCATGGGATGAGGATGCCATAGAAGTGTCAATCATGCATTGTGAGGAGTGGCACCTGGTAGTATAAGTAGGAGGCCGGTGGAGGTACAAGGAGGAAAAATGACTAAATATGGGAAGGAGTAGCAATGATGTCAAGGAACCAAGAAGGTGGAAACTACACATTTGTGGGGGAAAATTTTGGGATGATATTTTTTTATTTAATTAAAGGGATCAAGGGTTTTCATTTTTTGGGAAAAGGGGTACTCAAGTGCTAGTTCAACAGGCACATTGGTGTTTCGAATCACAAAGAACTACTTCATGTGTCACTTTGTGGGAATATTCACAATGATCCAATTAAAGTGGAACTGATGGGAAAACAATTTGAATTAAGAGCGCTACCCGAAGTTGTGATGTTAATTCAAATTAAACTCTTACGGGCACCGCATCAAGTGGTATATTTGGTTTCCCCCTGTAAAAGTGTGACACCCCCTTCCCCTCCCCTCCCTTCATTCCAACCCACTCCACCACCCATTTGCGAAGCTCTACGGTGGCACCTCCACCTCTTTGAACCCCTAAAACAATGATCCTCCACTCTGAAGCCCCTCCCCACCATTATTTTAACGTCATCATCTAATATTGAGGTAATTCTATTTTTATTTTATTTTTTTGAATTTTTTAAATTGTTTAATATTTTAATTAATTAATGAAATTGTATACTAATTAGTTTATAATTTATTATTAATAATTTTTAAGTATAAATTAGTTAATTATAACTAGTAAATGAAAAAAAATCATTAGAAATTAATTTATTGCAATTAGTTTTTAGGTAATTTTAGGTAGTAATTAAATAATTAAGTAACTAATTGTAATTAGAAATTAATTAAATATAATTAGCAATGAAATAATTGTAATTAGTAATTAATTTATTATTCATTAACTATAATTAAAAATTAGTTAATTGTAATTAGTAAATAAATCAATGTAATTTTAAAATAATTATTTGTAATTAGTAGTAGTCGGGGGTTTACCAGAGTGGTAAAGGATCTCCGTAAGTTTGTATCAATCCCAGGATTAAATCTAGGTTGGCAAAAGAACTAATACAATACTATACCAGGGTGATGTGGATTATGACGTCAGCATACGATGACATAGGGAAGCAGTGACGTATGATTGGTGATGCAGGTATGATGATGCAGGCATCACGCTGCACAGAGAATTAATGCTATATTATTGGATTCATACCGATTAGGCATATGGCCATGTATTAACTAAATAAGGATTGATGGGGGGTTATCCCTTGGGGGGCTATGACCTATATTTCTAGTTTATGTTTGTGGTGTGGGTGTGTGTGTTTGAATGTAATTGTCCCCCTAAACACCTAATATATAAAATAAATGGGAATTATTACTTAATTCACTGTAATTAGATTACATAATTAAATTAACTATAATTAGTAAATACATAACTGTAATTATTAACAAATTTATTATCAGTTAATTGTAAGTAGGTATTAGTTATTTATAATTTATAAATATATTATTGTAATTAGCAATTAATTAAATACAATTAATACTTAATTAATTTAAATTAGATTATGTAATTATTTGGAAAGAGTAATTAATTAAAAATATATAGAAATTAATTAACTGCAATAAATTATTAAATAACGATAATTTTTAATTAATCAAATGTAATTAATTAATTGATATCAGGAAAAAAAGTAATTTAATTAAAAAATAATTAATTATAATAAGAACTTATTTAATTGTAGTTAGTAATTAATTAATTAATAAATTAACTATAATTTTTAATTAATTAACTGTAGGTAGTACTTTGATTAATGAATTGGTAATTAATTTTTATTAACTAACTATAATTAGGAATTATTTAATTGTAATTAGTAAATAAATTAATATACTTTACTTGGAATTAGTTATAATTAGTACTAAGTTAAGTGTATTTAGTTTAAGTAATTAATTGTAAACATTAATTAATTATTATAATAAATAAATAAATAAACATTATTATTAATTTATTATTAATTAAGTTTAATTATGATTTAATGAATTATAATATATATATATATAATTACAAATTTATTAATTTTAATTAATACTTTGTTAATTGTAATTGGTTTAAGGAATTAATTGTAATCAGTAATTAATTAACTATAATTAATAATTAAATGATTATAATTTTAAAATTCATTTATTATTAATTTTCATTATTTACATAATTGGAAATATTAAATAAATTAACGTAAATAGAATTTTTTTTATTATAATTAGCCCTTAGTTAATTGTAATTATTACTTAGTTAATTGAAATTAGTGATTACTAAAATAAGTAAATAGTTTAAAATATTAATTAATTGTCTTTAATTAACAACTGATTAGATTATGGTAAATTGAAATTAATGATTAATTAATTAAGCTGCTAACTGTAATTAGTAATTACTTAACAGTATGTATGAACTAATTTAAATTTAATGAATAATAATTAGGAATTAGTTTATTTTAATTAGTAAAAAATTAATGCAATTACCAATTACTTAATTTGAATTAGTACTTTGTTAATTGTAATAATTTTAAGTAATTAATTGTAATTAGTAGTTAATTTATTGTTAATTAACATTAATTAGGAATTAATTAATATTAATTAGTAAATAAATTGATGTAATTATGAATTGATTATTTGTAATTTGTACTTTATTAATTATATTTTGTATAAGTAATTAATTTTAATTAGTAAATAAGTAACTATAAATAGTAATTAATTAACTTTAGTTAGTAATTACATTTTTTTAATGAGTAAATAATTTATTATTAATTAACTATAATTAATTAATTATTATTAGTAAATAAATTAATATAATTAAAAAATAATTATTTTTAATTTGTACTTAGTTAATTGTAATTAGTGACTTGCATTGTATTCTATATATGATAATGAATTTAGTTTTTTAAAAACCTTGACCTCTATTGCTAATTGAAGTTATGAATATGAATTTATTTATTTAACATATTTTTTCATATTAAGTGTTATAGTTTCCATGAATTGAATTCTCTCTTGAGTAATGTATCTGTGGGTTGAGGGGCTTTAGGTCAGATCACATACTTTCCTGGAGACATTCCTTGGTAAGGAAAGTGAATATAGTTGGCTATATGTCACTCTGGGCTTACTCATGTGGTGTTTTTCAATCTCTTATAGATCTACACTTTAATATGAAACGTTCATATATCTCTAGCATATGATGTATGTAGGTATTTAGCGATATTTCTGACTTCAATTTTTAGAAATGTATCCCAAACTCATGGGTTGTGAGAATATTTTTACACCAATATGGTTTGAAAATATTGATTTTGTAGAGGTAATGGTATTCAATACTAAATTACTAGAATCATGCATACACAAATTGTTTCTCTGATCAAATTTAATTCATAACAATGGATTTTTATGAAAATTAGGGCTTCCTATATTTATTACAACATTAAAATAATTGATACTGAATAAGGATGTAGTTATAGTATTTAGAGAAAAGGAGTTGTGATGCTTGGAGGTTGTACAACATTAGAATTTTTTCAAAGAAAAATTCATCAAAAGTTAAAATTGATGGCCAATCAAGTGATGGAGTCCATCATATACGTACATCTTTAATTTAAAGATAGGCTATGGAATGTAGCCTATCATGTAATTGATGAAGAAGAATGGTAACATATACTTTCACTGGTTAAGTATCAATATGAGAATTGAATGATGGAGTTGTATATCACTATATTTGCAATAGAGGTTGCATCGACATTGGAAGTTGGTCAATCACAACATCATTATTCAATTTCATTTCCTCCTATTATAACTCCTCAATAAGATTCATCAGTAATGGTAGTTGTTTTATCATATCCTCATGCCAGAGTTTCATATCCTTAAGTTGCAATGTCCCATAGATGAAATGATATTTCTATGTATAGTCCTCCAGGTATACTAGATGAATTTGTTGATAATTTGAAGTATAATGGAAATTAAAAATAATAATATGACAAGGAAAATGAAAAAGAAGAGCATGTTCAAGAGCTGTTTGTGCCCACTTTTGTGAGGTTCAACGAATAAGTGAACCATCCTCTACTATTGGAATCTTGGTCGAAAAATGACATCAATTGCTTTCCATAATTTTATTGTTCAGTTACTTCTCCAAATAAAAAATTTCCAAGAATTATTTGTGGTACAAATCTGGTGTCGGATGAATGTGTTCTAAATTTTGGAAGATATTTTGATAGAAAAGAAGCAATGGAAAATGTGATAAAACAATATAACATTAAAAGACATTTCAGTTATGCTGTAGAAGATTCAAATATGACTTATTATGTGATATGACATGAAAAATATGATTCACTCTATCAGATGTGTTTGCGGGCTATAATTGATAACATTTTTCATAGTTGAGACATCACTAGATTTACTCCACACACATGTGTGAACCCAAGATTGTTATAGGAACACTCTTCTTTATATGTTTAGTTTGTTTTAGATATTATTGTTGAAATTATAAAAGCATGTCAATATATTCCTATCATTCTGGTTGTGGAGATAATCAAACAGCTTTTTGGGTATCAAATCTCTTACTGGAAGGCATGTGCAGAAGGATATATGGCTATTGTGAAAGTGTATAGTGATTGTGATGACACTTACTGAGTTATGCCACCTCTAATGGAACTTTTACACCAAAAAATCAATTTATCATTCATTTACATACTACTAAATATGATAAACAACAAAAACCAAGTTGATCGGTTGATGGTGGTGATTTATAGATTGTATTTGAGATTTTTACCATGTGTGGAAGGTTTTATCCATTACAATTTTTTTTTAAAGGTGGGGCTAGGCCCCAAAATATTATATTAAAAAGAAGATCAAAGGAGAACACCGAAGTCAACATGTAGGATAATACATCAAGTTCCCTGCCCCGGTGAACCAATCTTTTTCCTTATCTTGTCAGCAATTAATCTTTCTTTCTCTCTCCATTCGTTCCATGCTTTGGCACTGATATGCCTTCGACCTCTTCCTCTCGTATAGTGGATTCCAAGCTCCTTGGCTTGCTGTAGCAATGATTCTACATCTTCATCCGAGCTGTCAGCTTGCACCTCCTCCTTCATCTTCAAGGCCTCCTTTCCTACCCTTTTTTGACTTCTGGTTCTGACTTGTTGCCAAGTACCTTCATCATCTCCATCTTTTTGGTGACTTTTTCTTGGTTTATCTGTTTTCTGTTCTGTCTCCTGCACATCCAGTGTAGAGATAAGAGATGATTCTTTCAAGGTGTTACTCACCTTCCCCGCTGGAGTGACCGAGGTGTTTTCCACCACTTCATTAGCCGGAGTGATTGAGTCTTCAACAGCCACTACAACAGGTTCATAGATTGATGGAGCCAGAGAAAGAGAAGCAGAATCAGCCTTTTCAGAAAATCCAGGTGAAGCAGTAGCTTCACAATTTTTAAAACACCCACTCAAGTCAGAAGGTGTCTGCTGAATTTCCAGCAGTTTTTGTGGGTGCAAAGTCGTGGTTTTCACCTCTTTCCGAGGAGGATCAACAATTACAGCCTCTAACTGACCTGCAGCACTACATGGAAAATTAGAATTTCTCACATGCTCATGAGAAGAGGTCTGCCTATCATCCTTGCCAGTTGAGGGAAACGTGGGTGATGAAGCCCCAATATCCCCCTCAACTCCAGGAGGAACAGCCACAGTGGGATCAGAAGTTGGATACAAAGGCATTTTCCCAGCTTTTTTATCATCACAAGAATGTGTGTCAGAGGAGGAAGAAACTACTTTCACCAAAATAGAATCATCTTGAACCTTGGGCAGGGGGGTCTGGGAAACAGTGAGCCCCACCTTTGCCGGAACCTGAGTGAGGTCCTTGGCAATATGAGTCTCACAATTCTCCTCGTGCTCAACAATATCAGCCCAAGACCGAGTGCCATGCTGGCCAGTGATCAACTGAGATTGATCATGCACAAAAGATGGATCCACAATATGATCTGCTGTGTTATCTGCCAAAGTATTATGCATAGCAATAGGCGGAGGTGAAACAACCTTATTTTGATTATTGTCAAGATCACATTGGACATAAGGAACAGACATCGTCTGAGCAGAATTAACAGAAATCAGGACATCCCCATTAAAACCAGCAGTCTGTGTAGTTAAACCAGAACTATTGGTCTTCTGGTGATGTGATTTTTTGAAGCAGGAATGCATATCATGCCCACGTTTAGCACAGGAAGCACAAACAATTGATCTTCTACAATTTGAAGACTCATGACCTATAGTCTTACAGTCTGAGCAAAACTTGGGGAGGTTTTCATATTCAATTTTCAGTTCCAATTCATCAACATCAGTAGAGAGAAAGACCTTATCAATTAATGTAGAACAAAGATCAATTTCAACTAAAAACCTGGCATAGTGTCCATACCTGGCAGCTTTCGTTTCCTTGTCCAATTTGATTGGAACTCCCATTGCTAGAGCAATATCATATAGAATGCGAGGGTGCCAAAGGATCCAATTTAAACCAAATACCTTCACCCAAGTCTGAACTGTCGTATTTCCTAATTCTAGGGGGTTAAAGCTTCTGTCCCATTCTCGGATATGCAATGCTCCAGGCTTTAAGGAGATAGATCCGTGACCCCAGGCATGCATCTTAAGGTCTTCGGATGGAAATAAGATGTGGTAAAACCCTTTCCCTAAGGAGATACATTTCCAGGAATCGAAACCCCAGACTTCCGTCAAGCGTTGTATTAGAAGTTCAAGCTTCCATGGCGTAGAGCCTTTCGGCAGGATGAGTCTGGCAATGATAGAGTGCGCACCCATCTCCAGTCTTTCCGATATAGCATCCATATCAGCTTTGACGTGAGCAACTGTGCCTTTCCTACGAATACCAGCATTCGAAGCTTTGAAGGAAGTAAAATTGCGGTTATGAGAACTGACCTCATTTCTATTCGAATCCGAAGATTTTCGATTCACGAGCGCTGATGCTGCCTGGAGTTTATGAGAATCGAAACACCCTTGTGCGAGAAATTCTGCCATTGATGTTGAAGACGGAGGGTGCAAACCCTAATCGACATATCGAGAAGCCAGGGAGCGTTCCGCGCTGCTCGCCATTACAATTAGTTTATATATATTAATGGAATATTTCTCTATAGAAAGTATATCAGAACTTTATTTATTGCCTCCACACAAGATTTTAATCAATCCCCTCTGCCTTTGGCATTTTCTACTACCGAGAAGGTGAACTTCTCCACATGCAGTTGGTTTTTGGCCCACATAGGGAGTTTTTTATGTGCACAGAAGTAATTTGTCTTATTTAAAATAATTATTGATAAATCAAGGAGGTAGTATAGTCTAAGGTTCTATCATGTATACCACCTTATGCTCGTAATTGATAATATATTTGACAAATTTATAGTAATGTGTGAAATAAGGTCAAGGATGGGTTCTCGTGACCACCCTATTCCCATCATCGATACTATATTCAACACATTTCCAAAAATTGCGTGAAGTAAAATAAAAGATGAGTCCATGAAGAAATACATTATAAAAACTAGTATAAATATCCTTTCTTTTTTAAAAAATCATTATCATAGTTATTATCATATGTGTTCTGATTAGTTCTTATTTATTATCATATGAGATTCGAAAACAAAGGATGGAGGAGCATCTTGAAGATATTCATAGATCTAATCCATAAATTTATGATTACATGATGAAAATTCCAAACCATAAATAGTCATTGTCATATGATGATGTGACGGACATATAAAGTCCAACATCATAGAATGTATAAATTTATTTTTCAATGGAGTTCATAAATTACCCATCATAGGTAATTAATAATATTTAAATATATGTTAATTATATTATAGACAATTATAACATAATACTAGTATACTTTTTTAAATGTAAATTATAGATTTGGTAGTTGTGACATTATATCTCAGTGTTAAGTAATTTTTTGAATGAGGAAATCAAATTGAAGAGGGTCTGAATAGAGAAATTTTCTATATTCATCATTTATAATGTGAGCTAGATAGAGTTTTTGAGGAGTTTTCAACATTTCGTGTCCCTTAATTTGATCAAACAGAACAACTATTTGAGTTCCTTATGCCCGATGATGACATGGATTGTAGATGTGGTCATGTGCAAGTTGTTTTACGCGAGAATCCTTACTATGAATGTGGAAACTTTCAATAATTATAGTATCCTTGAGGCCATGTGATCACAACATTCCCTTAATTACAATTATTTTAGGAGTAGTTTGTTGATTTTTTTTATCGACTAGAGAGTATAAAAAACTGTTACATTCTCCATGGATCCAACCAAAGAATATCAGAATTTTTTGCAGTATGATGGCACACCCACCCTTCTACAAACCGTGTATCGACTTAGACTAAAAGGGATTCCAAAGATGAATCATATTCAGAATGAGATGTATTTGACCAAGGAATGGGATCATAGAAAATGGTGCAAAATATGTTTCTAGTATGGTCACAGATGGACCATTTCCCAAGATATATAGGGAAATCATCTAATAGTTAAAACAATTCATTTACACTATCATTTAATGTAATTTTTTTACATGTAGTTGTTTTATTATTATCACAATTTTTAATCATATTATAATTAGATTATATATTATAACTTAATGAAATACACCAATATATTATAATAATAACATATATGTGGTATATAAAATAATAGATATCAAAACTATTTTTTTTACATTGTTAAATATAATGTTTATATATATTTAATAAAACTATAATCATAATGAAAATATAAAAATTATTCTATCCAAAAAAAAAAATTTCTATTCTCAAATATTATATGTTTTTTATGTTAAATTGAATTCATTTCAAACATAATAAATATTTTAGGAATAATTTTTTTTTTCTCTTCTAAAAATAATAATCAGAAGTAGAAACACATGACATATATTCTATTAATTCATTCAATGTTAAATTTTTATTCCAAAAGCTGAGAAATGTACAATATAATCATGTTGTATACCAAGATAACCCCTCTTAATGATAGTATTAGAATCATTTGTTATGGATCTTGTGGAGCTATAAGTGATGAGTCTATTAGAAGAACACCATTTATTGGAAAGAGTTTCTGCTGCAATGTTACATTTCCTTAATGTGTGTCTCACCTCAATGCGAAGATTCAACATCCTCTTAAATTTTCTGATAAAATAAGTGAGATCCCATGACATGATAGACAAATCTCAGAGGTTATCAACCAAATTTTTGAATTATATTCCACCAAATAAATAATAATGTGAATCTGGTTACACAAGGTGATTCCACTGCACATCACTCGACCATGAACCCCAATAGAGTTTCTAGTGTAATAAAAACCTCTAATGAAAAGACCACTGAACCCCTTTAATTCCTAACTAGATTTCCTCTGTGCATCTCAACAAAAAAATAGGATCCATCAACATTCATTTTATGTCCCATGGTCAGAGGAAACCTGTGAACGCATCTCCCTTGTGAACTGATGCATGTTTCTCTATTAGGCCAAGCCATACGCTGTAGCAACACTCGGATAACCAGAGAGGACAGCCTATTAGGAATGAGTTTCTCCAGCCCCATAACAACAATACTCACTCAAATATGGATGAAAAATTCATATATTTTCCTCCTTTTCTAACCATGTTCTTGGCCTCTATAATAACCCAAAATGTTGTAGAAAAAAATCACACCCTGAATTTTATTTTCCCTATCAACCTCAACAACCCCTTTTTTAGACCCGCCAAATAACAACCGATGAAAATGGTTGAAAGGAATAAATAAATGAATATTAGTATTATTATTTTCCCCAAGAAAGAAAACAAGAAGGGGATGGTTGAAGATTCAATAAGCCTATAAGATACTTGCAATCACATGACCATTTTAACATCACGTGAAGGCCACATGCATGGAACATCTTCCACAGATAGTCTTGTAGATCCATCTTCAACAAACATTCATTCTATTGTGAAGGCCCAACAGACAACCAAATGAGTTCCCCCAGGCTACATGGTTTATCACAGTCTAGTGCCATAAAAACCATCCAAAATCCTTCAAGAATAGATAAGGATGACATTCGAAAGGAATAGAAAACCGATGGTCCTAAATCTCATACGCTGGGTCATCATTTTGAAGAATAAAATCCCTTGTTGATATTTAGGAAATCTTTCATGACGTATGATCCTTTACCACATAAAATGAAAAGGATAAAATGGGAGGAGTTGATAGGGGTTCACCGCTACTAAAAGTCATGAAAAATGTAGCTCGATTGACCCATGAGATGTCATGAGTCCTTAGCAACACATCAACCTCACCTTGCGAATGCCCCATAGATTGTTAGCCTCACTTCACAGAAGTCCTTATGAGTTCCTGGACAACCCCGTAGCACTCTAAATACCGATGGATAGACATGTCCACTACATGCTTACACACTCACCATATAGCCAATATTGTTTAAGTGAGACATCATCCAAAAATCAAGAAATATTCCAATATATCAATTGTGCCAACTTTCATGGTCCCTAAAATTTGATAAATAAAACAAAGGGGGTTAAAAGGGAAGAGGAGAGAGTGTTTAACGACCACTGAAGTTCATGTGATGCTCCCCTAATGAATAGAAGGCACCGTGAGTGCTCGACAACCTGACCGCCTTGTCTCAAGTAAGCCCTTTGTCTTTCCATTCACTTATTTAGGCCATGGAATTCTCGTTCACCCCCCATGAAACCCATAATGGTCACATGAAACATCTCTAAAAAATAAATATAAAATTCTCAACAACACACATGAAATATTTGATAACTCCCATCCATTGTTACATTGAATAAATGGGATTAAAAGAAAGAAGGTGAGAGTTACTCACAGTCACTAAAAGGCGTGGGATGCACCAAATGCACCCACCACACAGTCCCGAGAGACCCTAGGACATGTCACCCAGGTTCTCGCGAGGGTCTTCTGATAGGAATTTGAATCTTGTGAGGGCCCTCAAACATGTCATCATGACAACATGGCGGTCCTTCGACACAACCTCATTTTTGAAAAATTCTTCGATAATCTGTAATAATATGATAAAGGATGCATTGATGAAGGAGACTCGTGATCACTAAAAATCATGAAACACTCTTGAATCTTCCCACAACTGAGTCATTCAAAACCACATGGTGCCAGGCCCCTTAACTGACTCTAGCCTGGACTTGAACTAGATACGCTACACAAACCGGTGAGTATCATGGGTGGAGACACCTATATATTACGGACCCCAACATAAAGGAATAGGGATATTTTTTATCATTGGATGATTAGAATTTGTAGGATTCAACTCTAGACCTCTATGGACTTCTTGAAGAATCTGATCATGTGAACGACCAGCCTTCCATCAGGTAATATAACGGCGGGAAACCAGAGTAGTAATGCACTAGGTATAATGTGCTTCGTGTGATCATCCCTAGATCACATGAAGGACCTATGGTGGTTTATTTTAAGAACATTCCACAAGGCCGCTAGATCATGTGAGAGTTAAGACATACTAATATTGAAAAAAACAATGCATTCATGATGTGAGGGTTAGAACCATGATCAAAGGTGGAAGGCTTAAGTGAAATACATTCATACGTCCCTTCATGAAATTCACATGTGTCATACAAAGACACTTGAATGAAATAGGACACATCATCCATATCTTGGGACACTCCTTCATTATGTCATCTAGGACACATGGAATGCTCTAGGTATGTCAGAGCAAGTCATGCAGTTCCCCCCACGGGCACCACTCTAATCTTAAAAGCCCACTAGGACTATCATCCATGTATTTCTAAATCCTTTATAAAATCACCTAACTTATATAACTACACCTCCTCATGTCAACTAAGTCTCACAAGAGAATTTGGACATGAAAAAATTCCCTACAATACTATCTTGGAACTTCATATGAGATTCACGATGCCCTCCATACCCATCGACCAGGTCTCGCGGTATCTCCCATAGGTATCAGCTATGAAACATGACACCCCTTGGGCTATAAAACACTGACTCTCATGTAACCCTCCATATGTGTCATGTGAGGTCATGCGATGACCCTAGGGTGTTCCAAATAGGTATTGCAACATCTTACGGACAAGAAGGCTAGATCAATAGGGAATCCATGGACTAGAAAATATTGTCAGTCCTTGACATGTAAGCCTCGATCAATATGGAAACCTCAGTGTGTAAGCCCTGACATTAAGGAAACTATAAAAAATATGATTCCTTTCATATTTAGGATATATAGGCCACCTCCCTCCAAGGTTCGATGTCCATATTAATCATCCATGGAGGGAATATAATATGATTATATTGTCTAAATCAATGATATTGATTACATGCTATCCCTTGATTACCACAAATGAGAATGGATCACATGGGAATAGGTAGTTGAAATGGTCATATAAACATCCTTATAATCCCCTAAAATGGAATGGGGAAACATCGGTATATAAGCCACAACATAAAATGAAATATTAGAACATTGATTCCTACCATAAAAAGGATATATAGGATGCCTCCATATAGCACAGGATCTATACCAAACACCCTAAGGTCTGTTCCAATAAACTAGTCCCATACACATACGCCTTGAGGCTGATCATCTTCTCCCCCTTGTTTCTCATCCCAAGAATGTTCCCCATGGGATTATAGGGATTCAACGAACACATCACTATAATCTTAAATCTCTATCATCTAGGGAAACCTCAATGTGTAATCCCTGACATACAGGGAACTATGACGACTCTTATTCCTTCCGTACTCATGATATGTAAGCTACCTATCTCGGAGGTTCGAGCTCTCTATTGAGCATTCAAGGTGATCCCAGTATGTAAGCCCTTTACTCAACGAAATTGGATTGGTTACATACTATCCCTTGTTTTTCTCACACCGAGCATGGATCACATGATCTTATGGAGTTGTGTTAATCATGTAATTTGTACCACAAGTCTCTATGATGTCATAGGAAATTGGAATATATATGTCCTGAAATAATGAACAATGAAAACTCTAATTTTTTCTATATCTAGGTTATGTAGGACATACCTTCCAGACTCGAGCATGATGTTTCCAAAATCACCCATATAAGTCATTTTTCATGATGTAAAACTGCACGGGTTAAACGAACAATGTGGGTTTGGATTCTTGCAATAACTGAGATACATAGGATGCCTCATAATGTCTCAATATCATCCTTAGAATATTAATTGTCTCTTTATATGGGAGTTTTTTATGAAGAACATGGTTATATTTTTTCATCAAATAAGTAGCTAACTCTTACTGAGGGCTGAAGAAGAACCAAGGACACATACAAATGGACTCACCTAAGAGATCTCATTATTTTCCATATAAAATAAAATTCACCTAAAGTCATTTCATTAGGGTAACGGGTCCTGTATCGAGATTAGAAAGAGATTCATGAAAATATCATAAATCTATAAGAGTGTATCGGAGTAGAAAACAATCCCCCAAAAGGGTGCGATGAGCCCGACTTCCCATCCTCTCAACCAATGTGAGTCCTGAAGAGTCGCTGGACCGGAAATCCCAAGAGACTATCAGCTTTTTGAAAATAGGTCTATACCCAACTACGGATGGGGGAACCATTGGGAGTGTTAAGGAAATGTGACAATGGAAATGAGACGAGCGAAACCCATTACACACTGTATTTCCTGATGAAAAAAATGGGGAACCTAACCTGAATCTCTCTAATGATAAAATGATTGGGTTATAATGTACCAGAACTTTTTGTTTTAAAACCCCTATAAAAATGAACTATGACCGGCCTGATCTTAGAAATTATACTCTGTAGCCAGGATTCTCTTATGTTCATCCTTGTTTTGATAAGTCCATATGAGTGGAATGTATGAATCAGGAATAAAATAAAAAATAATTTACCTATGCATATCTGATTGGGAATATAATGCCTACGATAGTGAATTAATTTGTAACCTCTTTTTATTATATGTATAATTTTAGATACTGCTTCAGCTACCCGAATCGAGATTATATCGTCATCATCAAGAATTATTTCTAAAAAATCATACACAATTAAAACTTATGATGCTCATAAAATAGTCTTACCTACAAGGATACATAAATATTAGGTAGATAATATGATGGTTTGAGAGTACCCTCATTAAAATAGATCCCAAACATGGAGGTTGTTCATGAATTCCTTCAGACACAACAGCTGCGAGCATCCATTATCCAATAAGCGGTGATGCTAAACCTGTGGCTCTCATCACCACAACAAACATATTCAGTAGCATTTTCCTAGAGCACAATAACATCAACCTTCCATATCTAATGAATGTGAACTAGGAAAACAAATATGAATGCGTTCTGGATCAGGAGCATCCCATGAAGAATCTTGCTAGGTGTCGTCATCGATACCATCATGCTTGTAACCCTCAGTCTCCAAATGAGTGTTCCATCCAACTCACACCCTCCTCGGATTCCTATTAATGGGATATAAGGATGAATTTTTAAGGGAGAAAGGCATCAGATTTCTAGGAGAGGGAGAATATTCATGCTCTTGCTGGTAATGATTGCCTGCATACTCAGGAAGGAACCATCCAGCAGGCTCATATCCAACAAAATCTAAAAAAAACCGTGGAATTCTTATCAAAACAAGTATAGAGGAGGCTCATATTCCAACCCCCATATACGAATCCCATATACATACTTAAATAGAACAAGGAGGAATGAAGTGGGTGCATATCCCCTCTACAATTGAAGAAATCTATCAGTTCATCATATAGACAAAAAATGTGCATGCTCATGTCACTGCACATGGTTTACTAAAATTCCAATACTTTTTTATAATAACATCCTGAATATTTCGGCACTACTATATATGAAGGGAATGAACATATTCATTTCCCAACTTCTAAGACAACTCAACACTCTGATCATTGACAACAAGTGGTTGTTCCAGAGAAAGAACACACTCTTTCTCTCACCCATAAGTATTATCAGAATATTCCAATAAAGGGTGGGGAATTGAATTGGGATCATATCCCCATTCCAACCAAGACCAACTAGTTGATAGCGGAACATGCCTCCAGATAGGGGAACATATTTATCGAAGAATTGTGGAGGCATACTCCAAATTCCCAGGATCAGGTTCATATCTATGTTCTATAAAAAATGGCCAAGTGGTAATGGACCAAGCCTTAGGATAGGATCATATTCATTTCAATAGATCAATCCAACATATTCTGAAAGGTCAAAAAATTTAGGAACATATTCCTACTTCTGCCGAAAAATGACTATGCTGCTATCATTCCAAGGAAAATTATGGGAAGGCTCATATTCCTTCTCCAATTCCAGAGGTTCTTCAGTATATTCTAATAGGGAATTCATATTCAGGCCAAACTCAGATTCCAGATCAAACTAGGTCCATCCTATTGAGAGTGTCACATGCCTTGGTTAAATCTCATAATCCTTCCAGGAAGGACCATCGACATTTCCCAAAGGCTCATGATTAGTCCCATACTCCTATATTGGCGGAGGATCGCCAAATGAGAATCACACATGATTTAGGATGGGCTCATATCCCAATCAATAATGAGACATATTATCGGCATATTCCAATAGCTTCTTAATATTGGGATCATACTCCCATAGCACTTGACGGTTATATACATGTTCCAGAAATCCTTATACAGCAGTTGCATACTTCTGTACAACTACAAATAGAAGGTCTACATATTCCAACCATGGCGTTGAACATGGAAAATACCCCTAATTTTCTCAATTCTAGTGTCCATGGGGTCATTTGAGATGTATTCTCAATACCATAAGGGTACATTGACTTTGTAATCAATGTATAATAAGAGACGTTCATTACCACAATAGTCCTCTTCATGGTAGTTGTGGAGATGGATCACAAGGACTATACTACTACCATACACCGTCGTCAAAATTCTTATGGAGATATCTCCCATGGGAAATATAATCCTCCCTTTTCCTAGACACCTCCATATAGAGAGGTGAACCAAACCCCAAAACCTTCGTACAAAGTGGTGATCGAAACATCGCGTTCCACCATATATGGTTCCCCATCAACTACTAGCAGTAATCTTTTCTCATTAGTAGACACCCATCAGATCCATCATATATGGTTTAAATGGGTGGAGGCATGTAATTATAATGATGAGGAGGAAAAAATAGACATATGAAGAGAGTTAGTAAGAAACAGCCTCGCCATCATATTCTGGTTCCTCACTACATTCATATATGAGATCCTATATGAGCTAGAAAAGGAGTGAATTTCTTATCTACTAAAGAATATATGTGGTAATAATAATAATTTTAAGGATCAATATCTCCCTTATCATGGATATGAGAGTCACCTTCATAAAATTCAAATACTCTATTTTGAGGCCAACCTACCCGCTATCTCCATGGCCCGAGATCCAAAACAGGAAAATAACAATGAAAATATGCAACATGCTTGTCACCATTGCATTGTGAATCTTCGGTAACTGGTCTCCAATGCTATGTCACGAATCCACATTCAAGGATGGGGAAATAATGGAGAAATACAATTTCCCACCCTTTAGAATAGTTGATCTCTTTAGATATGAAATCCTCTAATGTTATATCATATGGTGAAATCAGGGTCTAGCTAATGCTTGGGAAATTTGGTCACTATAATAGATTGCCTCTTCTCCAACAGTTCATAGATATTATGGACTGAGAGGTAGGATAGCCAACAGGACTTCAAAATGGTCCCCTCAAAATAATAATAATTCATTTCATACAGCGAGACCAAAATTGTGATCACCCGGACAACTTCTCATGATAAATGATGCTCATCACGGGTCAGTATCAAACTCCTCTCATATGTGAAAAAACTTTTGCCACATAAATTAGGCCCCTATCATAGCTGTAGTATCATCTATCCCATAATAGACTCAGCTCGTTAGGCTGGGAGAAAATCTATCCCCACCTCCACCTCTCAAATCATGGATTCCTGAGAGGACTTGGGATACATCAGCATTAGATGAATGCGAACCTCAACCCACTGGGATGGGGATATTTATATTTTGATCACAATCCATAGGATCCTCATCCCCTGATAAGACCCTGTAAACATCATCAGTGATCCCAGAAAAACCCCACCCCACTAGTCTAGGACATTTATTGCTTGATGTTCGCCCGAGAGTTGTCACATCCACAACCGGAGCCATTGGATCCTCAAAAGATGGACCAATTGGTGCCAACTAAAACCATGAATGATCCCCGACCTATAGGTATAAGGTAATTTTCATCATCATCACCAATGACTAGTGAATTAGTCTTCTCCAGAATGGGAGAAATTAATGAACGGTCAGCACCCCACCTACTATGAGACACACCTCTGCTGGTTGGGGCCCATTAGGAAAGCCTGACTAGGAACTCATTCAGAATCATTGTCCATAGACTTAATAGGGATTATCATATAGTGATTGTGGTTAATAATCACTGGGTTATCAATCAAAGACATCCAAATAAGGCCAAGGTATAGAATAACAACCTTGATGGAAGCAGTGCAGAATCATCTGGTTGTGTCAAAAGTAATTGCATGACAACTATTTCCCCATATGACTCTATGAATGTCGACACTGTCAACATGGAATATATTCATTAAGGCATAAATACATGAGGTCATGAATCTAAAATCATACCTTGGGTGGAGGGTGACTTGTATGCACAGAATGAGGCTACACACACCAGGAACCAGAGGCAGATCCAAAACAAGGAAATTTTGATTATCACATTTCCACCACCCCAATGAAATGATTCCATGGTGAAGGGTATTGCCACATATTGGTCACCTCCGAGGAGGAACGAGATTCCTCCCCTAGAGGACCGATTGTCATAACATGTGGATGAAGTACAAGCTCTCTATAAATATAATGAGGAATTACTTATGGGAAATAATCCTGTGGGTATCACCTCCATGAAGAGAAAAAAGTTCCCCCTCCTTCATATGATCAATAATAAATGGTAGAATCTAAATATCAGATTAGATCTGGGTCTAGGAAACCAACCCAAATTCCTGAAGAATTCGATAATAATTGTGAATTTCCTCTATTATGGTAACATCCTCTTCCCCTACATGATAACGGGGCCACCTCATCAGCACCCTACTGGATCCCCAGGGGTGGTAGATGGCCTAGTTAGCAATTCCCCTAAAGAAACATAACATAATTGAGTCCATTGATACGTGAATTGAATCCATGGAAGGGTGGTGCATGCCTATCCAGCCTGAGAGGAAGTTGTACCTCGAATGGGTCACTGATACCCCACCCCACCCAACATTTTTAATCCTACCTTCTCAACTGTCAATGGGTCAATCAACCTCAAGAATCATCTTAGACACTACATGTCTCTATGTAGGCTGATGATGGGCCCTCAAGATTTGCAGGATGTAACCAAGATGACTTGTTTTGTACAGACTTTGATAGCGACAACCTTCGTTTGGTATAGCAGTCTACTAGTAGGATCTTTTACAGGATGGGAAGACCTTTATTATCAGTTCCTTTATCGTTTAGTTCATCACTGAGTAAGAAAATGATCATTGACCTGAAAAACTATATTTAGTACAAATATTATAGGGTATAAGATATCATAAAAAGGTGGTAGGGTTTGACCAACTCACTCGTAATCCCACTCTCTCAAGAGAAGTTGTTGGAACTATGTGACGAAATCATAGGGATGAGTTACATACACCCCCGATTCCAATGAAATATCCATGTAGATTCTGCGAATTTTCAGAAACAAAACAACACCATGAAGAGGCTATTTAGTGGACCTAATCAAATTTTTGACTCATGCTTGAGACATAGGGAAAAAGTCCAACAAGAATAAAAGTTTTATCTGTCACTCTCAAGCCAATAGTAGCACCGATCCAAATACCCAAGAAGGCCCCAAACTGCCCAGTACCTCTTATAGAGTGGTGAAAAAATATAGAATCTCCCTCAGCCAAAAGCACTATGAAACCAGGGTTGTCAAGGATTTGAAGAATAAATGAATAAGGTGTACTCCTTCCAGAATGACAAAGTCCCCAGTTACTTCTTAGAAGTCATGAACAATAATCTGTTCACACTTTTGCAACCTAGGAATCTCGAGTAGGAAAACCTCACTGATTGGAATGATTACTACCCATTCCATAGAAGTTTGGTTCATAAAATCAATAATTTTTTTATCTTCAATGACATCCTTTAAGGAATGATTGATTATGAACAAGTAGTGAAAGATAATTCCCCAGAGAAAGTGGCTTGAATAAGAATGGTTCAATTGGAAGAATAGGATGATTGGAAAAAGGTCCTAGACAAATGTCATGAAAATTATACAACTAAATGGTTCAAAAGAAGTTGATTGATCCCACGCCACTCTAAGAGCATAGTTACACAGACCAACATCTACTCTACCACCCAAGAACGAGGCATCATATGCACTTCAAAAAGGTGGGAATGACCACCATTGACAGAATGAAAAAGAATATTAAGAGTTATATTCTTCTCTAATATATGAATTAACCCTCACTGATTTCTTCCCTACAACAACGACAGTAAGGGCACCGCCCAAAAAAACAGAACCCTCATCAGACAAGAATCTAATCTTTCGTTCTGTCGACACAATAAAAATGACAAACTTGTTCTATGATGACGAGTATGCCCCCAAATATGGTATAATTGGATATAACTGAGGATTATGTGGGAACATACACTATATTTGAGGATATAGTGGATATTCCATATGTGGTCGGACTCAATATTCAGGTCATGTCCCCATAAAGGACATATATTCAGCCAAGAATCCTGAGAAAGTGCTCTAGTAGGACCAAAGGACATGAGGAGGGGCCTTAGAGCTCTCCAATAATCACCCACATTTTATTGTATTGAATGAATTCATTTATGGGATCCAATATGATCAACCAAGAAAATTGGGATAACTGACACAACCTACACTACCAGAAGTAGATCTCCCCTCAACCTCAGCACAAACACTAGGTTCATCATCATCAGATGCTCTATCTTCTGAAATTCATGCCTAGGAACAACCCCATACTATGAAGTGCCAACCAATGGCTCCAATATATGATGTTCTAAAACACATAGCTATTGTCCTAGAAAATCTCTCGATCATGGATGCACTTTGTCTATCAGAAGAAGTCATGGATATACTCAATGTAGCCCTCTAGATCCCATAAGAATTCATCAAACAATTGGGTCGGAAGATGTTTATTGAGTGAATACTATGCCCTTAGGATGAAATTCTTCCATATATTTCACTGATCAAGACATGAATGAGGCCATCCAAGGGCACACGAAACCATTATTAATTTCTGGTAGACTAAATAATGTCAATTTTCAAAGGGTTCTAATTGATAATGGATCAGGAATCAATCTAATCCCAGTGCGGACCCTCCGTTGACTACAGTATATAGAAGGGGGCTTATACCCGAAAAAGATAACCATCCATGGATATGACAAGTATGAGTAGAAACCCACAAGGAAAATCAAACTCAATGCCCAATTTAAGGTGCTCACATCTGGTTTCAGGTTCATGGTTATCCAGTAGGATAATGCATATAATGTATTTATTGGAAGGCCCTGGCTCCATAACCACATCACGTTACATTCAACATTTACTTAACGTCTGAAGTACCCCATCAATGGAATGTTTGGCATAATACAAGGTGATAGAACCCCCCTAAAGACATGAAAAAACACATATGCCAGAGCATATTTCTATAAGAAGTAATATAATCAACCAATGTCAGATGATGATATATAGGTTGCATACCCCAAACGTATAGGGACCACCTTATAAATCCCTGGAGCATGCTAAATGATTATTATGTGTTCTATATAAACATGGTCAGTGTAGCATACCTAATCCCATAGGTCAAAGCCTCTATTATCCTCAATAGAAATCATCTCCATCATCTCTCTACAATAAAACAGATTGTAGGGGATGGTTATATATCTTTGTATGGCCTCCCCCACATTGATACTAATAGAGAGGCCCCCAGATGGCAATATTCACCGAAATACAACTACAAAGACTCATAAATTGACAAGGATGATCTCATAAATTCCCTCCAGCATTATTGGAAGGAATATATACTACCATAGAGTAGCATAGTATGATCAATATAAGGATAGAATAATACCCACAACCTACCATTATTAGTTTCTCCATGTCTATCAAAGAGAAATAGATGTACATTTTATTTCTAAATCATCACCGATATATGTTTTCATGGATCTGCACAAAGATACTGGGATTGAATCAATATGCGGCTACGCACCAACTCAAACTTCTCGATGAGCATCGGGGATTCATGAAAGAATCAAAGAGGATCCACCCCTCATATCCTACAAAAATAGATATAGAAGTCTACAAGTTGATCAATGCCAAAAAAATTAAAGAAGAAAAACACTCGAGATCGCATGCCAAAATCATCCCCATCTGAAAGAATAATGGGATGATTAGGTTCTTAATTTACTTCGAAGATCTTAATCGTCATTTCCTAGTGAAAAATATACTATTACTGATCATTGAACTCTGGATCAATCAAACTAGTGGTTTCGAGGACCATTCCTTCATGGATGGGAACTCAGGGTATAATAAAATCAAGATGGACCCCAAAGATGAAGAAGCCACTAACTTCAGAGAACCTCAAGGGATCTTCTTCTATCAGGTCATGCCCTTTGGATTAATTAATTTAGACGGAACATATTTTCAAACCATACATCACATATTTAATCCATTCTTGGAATGGATAGTTGAGTGTTTTGTCGATGAACTATTCGTTAAATCCTGACTGTGATATGATCACATAACAGACCTCATAACAATATTTGACAAGCTACGACAACATATTATAAAGATTAATCTGGTGTATTGTGTCTTCGGGGTTACATTAGACATGTTCCTAGACTTTATGGTATTCCACCACAACATAGAGGTTAACCCATAAAATACTGGTTCTATTTTGAAAATGTCACCTCCAAGAACCTGAAAGAACTAAAGGGGCTCCAAGGGTACCTCGCCTAGATTTGATGATTCATAGACAACCTAGTTGGAAAGGCTCTACCCATCCCCAAGGTAATGAAGAAGGGAGTCAACCACCAATGGAATGATGGTTTCCATAAATCCTTCGAAAGTATCATGAAGTATTTGTTGCACCCACTGGGTTTGATGCATCCAGTGGATGGAAAGACATTAATATAATATGTGAATACTATGGAATGATCATCGGGATCCCTTACCATACAAAATAATTATTCATGAAGTTAGAATAGTCTCTACTAGCTTATCAAGACCATGCTAGTTAATGAGACTCGATACTCTGATGTCAAGAAGAATTTCCTCACACTCATTTTCACAATACAAAAGATGAGGAACTACTTAAAACACTACAAGGTCCACCTGGTTTCTCATATTGATCTGATAAATTATATCCTTTCTTGCCTCATGTTGAATGGTTGATTGGATTGATGGGAAGTTGTTCTGTAGAAATATAAAATCCAATTCATATCTTAGAAGTTGGTGAAACGGTAAGCACTTTTTTATTTCCTCGAGCACACCCTACCCAGGGGAGTACACTGGAAAACACTGATCACAATAAAGAATATTTATTTTATGCCCATAACACTCCGAGAACATGGAATATGTACTTTGATTGTGCCTTCTAGAGTCCTGTTACACCAGAATAGAGAACCCAGAGCTCAATCAGGTTGGTCTGGGAATTGTATTTGTCTCTCCTAACAAAAAAGTTTTTTCCTACTCTTTTTGACTATATGAAGACTGCATAAATAATGAGGTAGAATACATATCCCTCATCAGTTGCTGGGAACCATCCCTACACCTTCCCATATCCTACCTAAGCATCAAATGAGATTCATAGTGATTGATAATGTAGATCAATGGAGAATATGCCATAAAAAGGAGGAACTTTCCCCCCTCACTGGATATGATAGGGGATTAATGGCATAATTCCCCTTCAATCCCACCTTGAATTATGTTCCTCAGACACAGAATTCTTGTACTGATGCACTGTCTAATGCCGCCTCCATCCTAGAAACCACGGATCAGGAAGAAACAAGCTTATGTTTTACACATCAAGGAATGATGTCATCAGTTGTTGTATGTGATATGGAAGAGATCATCAAGGTTAGTACTTCCACCAATCATATTAAACCAATGGACATACATGGATGGATGGATACCATATTCATTTATATTTGATATGGGACTCCCAATAGATCGTATTAGAAGGGAACAGATTCGACACTAGGCAGAAAACGACACTCTATAGGATAGACCAAATGAGAAAACAATAATCAATAACCACGAATTTGATGTAATTATACTCAGTTTAATAGTAGAAGAAGAATCTATCACCTTTAATGTGTAAGTACACACATTATCTTACAGTTCACATCAATCTAGAACTATTCTCTCCCACTAAATATGAAGTTTGGTATATTACTAGAAAACCATGATACAAGACTAAGGGGAATTTACCAAGAAATTTCATGTCTACCATATCCATTCAAACATCATCCATCAGACCCCAAAATTGCCACATACTACTAGATATTCCTCGACATTTTCTGTTAGGGGGATTGATGTCCTGGGGAAATATCTCCCAACCACTACAAATATATTCAAGTATATCCTTATAGCCCCGAACTTCTTTTCCAAATGTGCTAAGGAAATAACCCTCATGGAATTCGGGAAGAATAATATCATCAACATCATGAAGTCCCATATCATCACCAGGTTTAGAGTATGTCACACAATATTGATGGAAAATGACTGAAATTTTATTCCACAGAGGTGATGAATCTTTACCATGAGAATAATATAGAGTCCAATCACACATCTCGCTATCATACTGTGGAAAAGGGAACTATAGAGGCCTTCAAAAAGACCTTATCAAACATAATGTAGAAGATGGTAAACAAGGATAATAATTATTATCCAGATAAGCTCCTCCATGATTTATGGTCCTAACGTAACACCACATGTATGGTTACACAAGAAACACCATGATCACTATTGTACAAGATTGAGGTATTATTACCCATATAAGTTCACCTTCACTCACTCTGAATATCCATTTTTAGAAAACTCTCATAAGATGAACAACAAGAAAAATAGTTGTATGATTTAGAATGGTTTTATGAGAAAAGGGTTCACATTTTTCAAAACCTATAAGCCCACCAGAATCAAATTTTACAAGATTTTAATTAAAATGTTCACCTCTTCACATTCCTCCAAAAAAGAACTAATGTTTCCTCTCAGAACCCCAATGAGAGTGAGGAAGAATCCTCTAAAATTAGATCCTAAGTAGGAAGGAACATACATCATACCTAAGGTCTATTATAATGGGGCCTATTCTCTATCCACCACGGATGGGGATCATGTCACACTGACCAACTATGTGAGATTTCTTAAGAAATACTCTATATAATTTCTTAATAAAAAAGGGAGTCCACATCAAATTAATCCCTTTTATTCATCCAGAACACATGACGTTAAACTGTAAGGAGTTCATATTAACCACATGATGTTAAATTTTATGGAATTTTTTCTTACTGCAAGACGTAAAACTTCACGGCCAATGATCTTACCACATGGGAATAAAACTCCATAGATCCCCAACTCCCCTCCCCTTTCATTCCAGGTAATCCATCATCATTGTTGCATGATTTTAAACAGCATAGTTCCATCATAACTATGCATGATTTTATTCACATTCATAATGAGATATGCAGTGATGCCTCGGTCCTATATATTGGTCCAACCACTTCATCATAAAAAATTCCAATGTTGTACCCTGGTTTTGTCTCTTCACTAAAGAGGAACATGTGCCACTACATGTTTCTCACAACGAGAAGAGCTCACACGAGCATATGAATTACAGTAGGGAGTAACCATCACAATTATGTAATAAAGATGCATAATGGGTCAATTACTGTCCTGAATGAAATAACATAAAATAAATTCAATAACTCCTCACTGCATGAGGTTAAACTACATGATCGACATATTTTCCACACGACATTAAAATGGACAACCCTACAAGAAATATATGTGGTTTTATTCTCATCCCCCTGAGATACATATTGACACAAAGGCTTTTATCCTTTGGTCCAACTGTGATGTTCCCATCAATTCACGTAGATTCACCTTCTTCCTCACTACATGGTGTTAAACTACGTTGAACTTTTATGAACTACATGTAGCTTGATTACTAACCATATAGGATATGTTTTCATGCCTAGATCTCCAATATTAGACCCATATACAAATTTCAATAGAGATAATTCCCGCCTCTATTTATTGGCTACACATTCATAGAGTATTTCCTTTCACTGAACCATGTGTGGCATGATTCTCATCCTCATGATATACTTAATGATTCCCCTACATTTCATTTTCATGCCTAGCTACAGGTATAATGTTTTTAGGCCCTTTGGTTGGAGTTTTCTTAGAATGGTTCATGGTGTGGTTAATACCTCTTTGGTCATCATTCACGAATGGTTTCTTCATGGCACCACACAAAACATCTCCATGATAGGAACTCCATCTTGTGGTCTGGAAAACATGACCCTAAATTTTCCTTATATGTCTCTACAACACAACATTAAACTATTATGCATCATCTTAACTGCATGAAAATAAACTGCATCGCCACCAACATTCTCCCTACATGATGTTAAACTGAATGAAAATACATCCTGACCGAATGATGTTAAACTAAATGGAAAACATCTTATTCACTTGACTTGAAAAATGCCTGACATACACCCCTACTACATGATGAAAAACATTAAAACCACTCCCTATTTTTATTTCTTTATCAAATGACCACATGAGACTTTCCTGAGTCAACCAGACTACCTGGTGCTTCTACCATATTTTAAAAGTACCTGAATCCATATACCACACATAATGTGTTGAGTGTCTTAGACCACCATCAAACTTACATGGACCGTGGAAAAGATACCCAGATTCAAGGACCCTTTCCATGACTATGAATGAATTCCAATGGATCCCGACTAGGCACCTATGTCCATCAACCAAATTCCTCACTCTGAATAAAGTACATCCCAATTCTTGCGATCCCTAAAATCATCATGGAAGAACTCAATATCCCAGTGGTTCTAAAACACTCCTTGTATGATTTTCCCATTTCATTACTCATAACATGAGAAACACATTCCCTGATTTACATCATTTCCCTTATTTTCTTGAGAAGAGGTTGGTGTGGTCTTAACCCTGGGTATCCAAATTAACCTTTTGTGTCACATCCTCCATGTGAGGTCCATGCAAGTCAGGACCCTAGAATGTCTATTCTTTGGTCAAGACATATGACTTTAAACTCTAGACTATAGTGGTCCAAATGATATGAACTTAAACTAATAGAAGAAGAGATACAAAAAAATTTAGGACAGAAACCCGAAAAGGAAAAACTGAGAAAAAATCGAGTCTCTTCCTGCTAACATCTTCATCCTCATAGTTTAGGAAAACAATCGGATGAAAACATAAATGGTGAAAAGATCATAGGATCCATAACCCTAGTATAATCTAGGCTATGATTTCGTGTTGGTCCAACTGGTCCAACAAAAAGTTAGGGAAATATTTTTCACATCTCCTCACCATGAGAATATATTTGCTAGGTGCCGACACAACGTTTAGGTAATTCAAACCATTCTTTTTTTACGTTTTCCATGAATTAAACATTGTTATTTGGGGTGAATAAAATCTTCATAACCTTTTATGTCCCTTGGAATGGATATATATATTCAAGTACTCTTTTATTGACTATGCATACAAGCTTATGTCTCCTTTATAAGAACCTATGGTCGTTAATCAAATGTGTCACTCTGAAAAAGGAAATTCCAATTCTCATGAGCCCTGACATCATCACGGCAGCACTCAACACCCCAACATGTTTGAACCACTTCTTATATGAATTTCCCACATTATTCTTTGGATTCGAACACTCTATATCGTGATTTACAATCCCCATGAAAAATAATCCCTGAGGATTCAATATCCTTGATGTTACGTCACCATGTTTCATACCCTATTTCAAAGATAGATTGAAACACTTAATTAACTGGACTTTTATGGTCCATGTCTCATGATAAAAAACCAAATTGCATCGTGCTCGATCATCATTTTAAGAGGTACCTACCCTAGTGTTCCATAACCATATATGGATGTCTTACTTCCCATATCCAACATCATCATCTAGACGTTTGAGTCTTCAGAAATCTACCATAACCCTCCAAAAGAAGTGGGGACCATTTTTCACCTGAAATGCTACCAATACATTAGGGCCTCAACCCACCAACTAAATACATATTCTCCTTTCCATAAAAGAGTTTCAATCCCTATGATACTTTGCAACACCACGATAGAATCTGGTATTTCAGAATGTCAAGGGACATACCAGACACGTTTGGACCATCTCATATTCATGGAATCAAAATCACAGGTTATGATTTACATTATCCATACCCCAACATCCCATGACGGTTTTGTATCCTTAGTATTCCAATCATATCAATATTTACCCTATAAATATTCCATATCCCTTGGAAAAGATACCCAACTTCATGGAACATTTTATTGACTATGAATACATGCTCATGGATCCTGCATATGCACATATGGTCATCAACCAAACACGTCACTATATAAAATGTCCATTCCAATCCTCATGATCCTCAAAAACACCATGATAGGATCCAACACCTTAGAGTGTTTTGGGACATTCCTGGAACATCTACAACATATCCCCTGATCCTATGGTCTGAGCTAAAAGAACATAAACTAAGGAAAAATATGGTCTGAGCTAAAAGATTTTAAACTGAAACAAGAGATGGTCTGAGCTAAAAGACCTTAAACTAAAGAATTATATGGTTTGAGATAAAAGACCTTAAACTAAAATAGCAAAAGGTATAAAAAAAGATCTTAAAACTAAAGCATCATATGGTATGAGTTAAAAGACCCTAAACTAAACAAATATTTGGTCCAATCTAAAAGAACATAAACTAAAGAAATCTATGGTCGAAAAAAATAACTTAATCAAAAGCAACAGATGGTCCTTGCTAAAAGACCTTAAACTAAAGAAATATATATTCTAAGATATAAAAAATTAAACTAAATCAGAAGATAGTTTGAGCTAAAATAACTTAAACTAAGGTTCATGGAAATTACATTGAGGCCCTCTACATGGACTTATTATAGTCAAGATTATTTCCACAAATATGTATTCCACACATTTTACAGGACACACTTCCTGACCAAATGATCCCTCTGTAGATCATATATTCATGATCATTAGATGAAAAGAAATGGATTTATGTCGATATCAAAGCAACAGAATATCTAGGTATCATATAAGTAAGAAAATTGGATAATAATATCAGAAAAATTCATCAATTCACAATACATAGTGGGGGAATGTCTACATTTTTGAGTCTCTCTAAAACATCCAAAAAATGGATTTTAGTGAAAAATTATGCGATGAAATATAAAAAACAATTGAGCCTCAAAAAAATATGTTTGTTATCACTTGCCATGTAAGAAAGAGTCTGGTTGGAGGAATCCATATAGGACTGTAGCTGAGAAGACAAATGGCGACCATAATCAAACACCTCCACCACCTCCCTCATTCGTTTGGAAAGGGAGGCCTCATCCACGAGGTAGTGAAAGCCCCTTTCTTATGCAACCAAGTCTCATCAGGTCAGGAAGATTCACTGTATAATTTCTTACGAAGGATTTTGATGAAAAGCATTGGCCCCTAAATCTTGAAATAATTGGAAATGTTTATCCTCTTAATGGAAGAAGTTCTCTAGGTCTTCTCCATAATGAAGACATTTATACTCTTCCAGATCACCTTATGACATGATTATTCCTTGATTGAAAATGAAAAGGTTATAGTATGTGGATGACCAACCAACTTAATCAATGTTGAAATCAGAGAAGAATCCCCAAACACCTCTCTCTAAATAGGTACGTCCTTCGTAGCCTATACCAAAGGACTATCCTCCTTAATGGAACCTGACATACCATTCGAATAGCCATCATCAAAGAGAGGTCAGATCATCGATGCCTAACCAACACCCTTAATCAATTTCATTAGTTCCACAAATAGGGGAATTGGATACACAAGGGTCATGTCCACATGGCACACTTGTTGTCATAACACCTCATTGGGATAAGTCATCACCCAAACTTGGGAATAATCCTATGTGAGGAAAGTGGGAGAGTCTTTATGCAGAAATATGATTGTAAATATTGCATCTTCAAGGGATATTATCTTCAAAAATTGGTTCATAACACCAGGATGTTCCTCTACTCGGTTACTGGCCAATGGAATGGGGATATCTCCCTTGACGCAGCCAAACTGCTAAGAGAATTGGTATTGTGTGTACGGTTCAGAAATAATAAGCTATTCCACCCTAACTAGAAGAATCCCATCTAGAAGATAGATCATATAAGGCCTTTCATCAAAAGAGATGTTTTCTTCATCAATAATCAGACTGCCAGATTCATAGAATGTATCAAAGTTGAAGTTATCATAATATCATAGTACACCTTTGACTTCCTTAGGGGATAGAAACATAGGTCCAACCATAGAGATATTCAAAAAATATGATGATGGATATGGGATCCTAGATCCCAAGGATATTTTACTACACATAATAGTGGATGTACACCCCTATCTAGGTGAACATGAAATAGAGAGTACTACTAATCCTATAGGGAGTGCTTCCTTCTTAGAGATGACCCAACATCTAGTAGAGGTGTACAAGAACTTGCATCACTGGGTTAATGTTCCACCATTCTAAAAAACATTTCGCCATTACCAATGTGTTAATGGAAATTCCCAAGCGTGTATCCCTAGATAGGAAGATCCACCAATTTAAGAACATAGAATGAAATCCTGAAAAAATAGGGTCTGACGAAACTTACAAGTTCACCAGATAGCCCCATGAGGTGTAGTCCCCAACATCCAAAATGGACCAATATGAGCCATCACTGTCTCATAATTTATGAGAAGGGAATCAAAGGGACTGGATAACATTGGGTCTCACCTCACTGCCACACAAAAAAATATTGATATATTCAGTGAAGGATATAAGTGACTGAATTGTCAGTTCTCTCCCTAAAAGTTTCTTCACAATGGAGAGCATCACCTTCGCTAGAACTGGATTCAATAGAGGGTCATACCAGATATCCGAATTAGGAAGAAATTCATCATATAAATATCTGAGACAATGTATTCTACCCAGTTTATTTATATCCAATAAACTAATACCCACCTCACCATGAGGATGATGGAACATGTTTGTGCTAGGACCCCAATGACGAACCATTTCCCTAAGGAGGTCAGGTTGGTAGTAAATGATGAATTGAGATATCCAAACAACTTCATGGAGATGAACACTATTTAGATCATAAGAAAATTCTAAAAATCTCTTTCTCACCTAGAATATACATGCCCATTCTTCAGATAAATTTTCTCTAAGAAGAAGATTCCATTTTGAGTACCTTACATTGCTATAGGAATCTAGAGAAGAGGAGAATATGCTTGAGTAACTCTGGGAAATAGGTTCTGAGTAAGGTCATGACCATCCGGATCAAGGTAGAAATGTACAATAGATGATAAAAGCCTGGGAATATTTTGTTACCATCCAATCATCATTAGTAATAATGGATTGAACATAGTCTAAAAAGCTATATACCCTACAAAATGGAAAGTTAAATTCAAGGGGAGGTATAGAAGCAGCATCAAGTAATCCAAAATCATATAGTGTAAGTCAATCATATAATGGGTAATACTGAATAATAGATGAATGGAACCTCCATAGGACGTCATTATTAGTACGCACAAAATAGTGGAGGACCACATTGTGATTCCTAGAAATCAAGTCCCATTGGTTGGCCACAGCTAAGGAACCTTTGTATGAACTTGAATCCAAATGAAAATAAGTAACTGTCACATATTAGACAAGTAAAACA
This sequence comes from Viscum album, assembly GCA_963277665.1. NCBI lineage: Eukaryota > Viridiplantae > Streptophyta > Magnoliopsida > Santalales > Viscaceae > Viscum > Viscum album. The sequence goes on from OY728166.1 coordinate 1,045,101,122, forward strand.
CAGCGTCTTGAAAAAAATAAAGCATGAAATGAGAATGTGGGATCATTTGCATCACATTACAAGTAAATGGATTTGAAAACCACAGGGAAGGTTCGTGGATTTCAAAATATCTAGAGGACTCGTGGGGGAGCATAACCCTTATAGGGGATCACATGAATCACAAGACCCACCCCACCTAAATAATAATGTTCGTTTGACCAAAACATGGGCATGAAATTTGCAAATGGTTGAATTATCAGGTCAGCGAGTCCCACAAAACCACTCGAGGAAGACATATCCCTCACAGCTGATGTCTGAGGAATTACTGAAAATAATGTTTGTGGTTGAGGCAGGTGAGCACCTGCGTAGAATGAATCCTTACACAATATCTTGGGAGAGATGGGTTCTCAGATAAGACTTGAAGATAAGGATCACGGTAGGGTCTTGCGACAGAAGTAATACTGAGAGAGCTCTGAGGATAGGCGGCTATTGAAATGAATTTTACTCCACCCCCTTCTATATATATGAATTTCAAGGAATACTGAAGGTCTCCTAGTATACCAAACATCACTTGAAGCACTTGTTTGTGACTTCATGAAAGGTTATGGTATGCATCACTTTTCCTCGGAACCGAGTCCCTATCCCCTCAGAAATTTCTTCTGAGGGGGAAATTTGTTGGCACCTTCCAAATAAGAATTAGAAAAAATGTTCCAAAGGAGTAAATACTTGAATACATGCATTATTATTTTCCCCATGAATGCAAAGAAGAACCAGATGGTTAATGATTCGGGAAGAATATGAGAGACTCACAATGGAAGGACCACTTCACAGTCACGTGTGGGCCCCACACATCGCACAATGCCTATGGAATGTCCCACAGATTCCCCTTGAAAAAACCTACCATCTCTTGTAAAGTACCCCCAGAAACCCAAAAGAACACCCCCAAGACAAATGGTTTATCATTGGAAAGTTTCTATAAAACCATCAAACATCCATTGAGAATAAATAAGGATTCCATCTAAAAGGAAGAGTTCCTTAGTGTTCATGAAGCTCATATTCCATGACATCATTTATAAGAATAAATTCCCCATGGGTATTTTGGAAATATTGCATGACCTCTGAGCCTTCTCCATATAAACAAAGGATATAAATGGGAGGAGGCGAGAGGGGTTTATGATCCCTGAAAGTCATGTGACGTGCACCTCGAGCGACCCGTGAGATGTCATACATCTTCAATGACACTTCTTCCTCACCTCATGAAATCCCCCTCTCTTGTTAGCCTCATCGCATAGACGTCCTCAGTAGTGTCCAGAAAACACAATGATAGTCCAGAGATAGGTGGAATATCTTTCCACCACATGCATTCATATTATCCATATGACCCATATTGGTCTAAGGAATCATCAAACAATAGTCGAGTAAAAATCATATATACCACTTTTTCTAACTCATATGTTCCCTGAAATTTGTAAAATAAAATAAAGGGGGTTAAAGGGAGGAGGAGAAATGGGTTTTTGCTGCTGAAAGTCATGTGATTCGCCATTGATGACCCGAAAGGCACTGTGAGCCCTCAGTGAATTTCCTACCTTGTCTTAAGAAATCCATTTAGATTTTCATCCTTGTCTTTAGTCCTTGGAATTATCATGAACCCCTTGTGTGACCCATATTGTTCACATGATGCATCTCTTAAAAATATAAGAAATAGCCTTGACAACACACATGCATCATCGTATGAATTCTATCCTCTGTTACATCAAATAAAGGGGAATAAAATGGAAGAGGTGATAGGTTCTCATAGTCACTGAAAGGCTTGCGATGCACCCATCACACCCATAGAATTGTCCCTTGAGACATTAGGATAAGGCACCCAAGGTCTCACGAGTGTCTTCCCACGTGAATTTGAATACTGAGAAGGCATTCAGACATGTCAACAAGACAACCTGGAGGTCCTTAGATGAAACTACATGATCGAACAAGTCTTTCAAAATCTGTAATAATCCGATAAATTATGAGTTGATGAAGGAGACTCGCAATCACTAAAAGTAAGAGACACACATGAAGATGTCCATGATAGAGATTTGTGAAACCACATGGCACCCGGTCCCTTCCCGAACTCCAGCTTGGACTTGCACCAGATACGCCACAAAAATCGGTGAGTACCAGGGGTGGTGATTCCTATAAATTCCCCACCCCAACATGAATAAATGAGGGGTATTTTTGATCTCTAGACACTCAAACATTTACGGACTCGACTCTAAACCCACATGAACTTTGTATAGAAACTGATCATGCGAGCGTCCATCTTTCCCTTAGGTAATATATTGGTAGGCTTTTCTACTAGTCGTGTGATATGTATACAGTGCTTTGTGTGATTGTCCATGGATCATGCAAAAGACATCTAGTGGGTTATGAGAAGAACACCCCTCTACCCCACTAGATCACTCAATAATCAAGATGGAATCATAATAAACAAAACAAGACATTCATGACATAAGGGTTAGAACCTATATAAAAGGAGAAAGGATTAAGTGATTGACATGATCACAACCATTCATGCACTTTACGTGTGTCATCCAAAGACACCAAAAAAAATGGGACACATCATCCATATATTGGGACACTCCTTTAACAAGTCATCAGGGACATGCGGAATAATCCAGGTATGTCAGAGCAAGCCACACAGTTCCCCCATGGGAACCAATCTGATCTTGTGAATCCTCTCATTCTATCACCCATGTCTTACTACATCCTTCAGACACTTCACTGGACTCAAATAAAAGTGCCTATTCATTTCATCCAAGTATTGCAAAGTGAATCTAGAATTGACAACAAAGTCCCAAAGAGACCCTATGGGAAAGTCAGATGAGACTCATGATGGCATCCATACTTGTTGGCCACGTCTTGTAGTGTCTCCAAGAGGTGTCATCCAAGACACATGACACCCAATGGGCTATTCCACACTAACTCTTGTGACACCCTCCATATTTTTCATGTAAGGTCATTTGATGACCCCCAGGGTGTTCCAATTGATTCTTGTGAAGTCTTCTCGACAATAAGGCAAGATCAATAGAACATCCTAGAACTAGAAAATATTGAATTTCCTCAACGTTTAAGCCTTGATCAATGGGGAAACCCTAGTGTGTAAGACCCTATATAAAGGGAACTATGTTGAATCTAATTCCTATCATATTCAGGATATATAGGCCACCTCACTCTGAGGTCTGAGCTCCATATTGATCATCCATAGAGGGACCAATATATAAGTCCCTTGAATATAGAAATGATATTGATTGCCTGTTATCCCTTATTTCTCACAAATGAGCACGACTCATGTGGGATTAGAGAGTTTCAATATCCATATCATCAACCTTATAAACCCCAACAATGCAATTGGGAAACCACAATGTGTAATCCCTAAAATAAAATGAACTACTAGAACTATGATAATTTCCATAACCAAGATATGTAGGGAACCTCCCTAAGTCCCAAGCTCCATAACAAACACCCCAAGGACTATTCCAATATACAAGTCACATACCCATATTCCATGATACAGATCATCTAATTCCCTTTGTTTCTCAACCCGAGCATGGTTTAGGTTGGCTTATGGGGATAAAACAAACACCTCATTTGAATCATAAATATCCATCATCCAGGGAAACCTCAATGTGTAAGCCTGGACATAAAGGTAAATATGTCGACTTTGATTCCTTCCATACTTAGGATATGTAGGCTACATCTCTCCGATGTAAAAGCTCCATGTTGATAATTCAGGGATATCCCAACATATAAGTCCCATACCAAATGAAATAACTTTGGTTACTTATTATCCTTTGTTTCTCACATGGATAATGGATCAATATATCTAGGATATCTAGTAAATCCATCCATTAACAATGATTTTAGTGTTCCAAGAGAACTCATATAATGCCTTCCACATGACATAATACTTCATGGGTTAAACAAACTACGTGGTTTTTTATTCCTGCAATAACCAGTATATATAGGATGGATCCTAATGGACCAATTCCATCCTCAAAATATTAATCTTCTTCTTATAAGGGAGTATGTTCCAAAGAACATGGTTATATGCTTTAAGAATATAAGAAGCCGACTATTATCGGGGAATGATGAAGAACCTAGGACACATACATATGGACTCACCAAATAGATCTCACTCTTTTTCATATAAAAGAGAATTGGTTTAATGTCATTTCATCAAGGTAACATGTCCCATATCAGGAGTAGGAAGATATTCATAAACATATCTTAAATCTATAAGGGTTTATTATAGTATGCAACAATCCCATCCCCCTAAAGGGTGGGACGAGCTCTACCTCCCATCATCTCGACCAATTAGGGTACTTTAGAGTCATTGGTCCTGCAAACTCAGGCGACCGTTGGCCTTAGTAAAAAAGGTCTATACCTAGATGCGAATGGGGAACAATTGGGGGGTTTTAGGGAAATTTGAAAATGTAGAAAAGACAAGAAAAACAAATTCCATGACACATTTCCCGATGTAAGACCTCTTTAAACTAGGTTTTTAAGAAACCAATAATCGACTTTCCACCCACTGAAATCCCCATGCAATGACTGATAAAATCACATAAACTGTTTTCCCAATCCCCATTGAAGAAAATATTCTGAACGGATTTAGTGAAAAAATCCTCACAACATAAATAACATGAAGTTAAGGATTTTCCATTCCATTGAATATTGTTGTCGGTAGGGAGATCCTTGTTCTAAACATTTTAAACCAGAAAATTAAGCTTTGTTGAAATATCATTACACCAGGTCATTCCTACCCACACGTCCAGCTTGTAATTTTCATAAATCCACGAATGAGAAAACAAACTATTGAAGCCACCATTTATTAAATCTGATAAAACACAATGGTAATTCTTTCCTAGAGATGTCCACAAACAACATCTTCTAGTCCTCACTGAGCATAGTGTTTATGATATCAGTACACCTACAAGGTTCAGTGAGGGATGAATCTAGCACTGGATACCCAAGTAATAAAAACTTCATCCCCACCCATTATTCATTCCATAAGTGGAAATGCCACATCGCACAACCCACTGAATTATATCCTTATGTATCTTCATGTTACCCATCAAGCAGCGTGCCTGCCTAGACTGTCCCCCTGAGAAAGTCAGAAAATCTCTCCAACCCATGGAATACCATCATTTCATAAAAATATCCTACAAATATTTGTCCTCAATTATATATGATTTCAATCTCGTTTTTATGCATTTCATGGATTTCGACACACTTAGAAAACCGACAACACCCTCAACAATGTTTCGATCCTAACTATACCATGCCGCCTAGTAGAACATTCCACCCTGATTCACATCCCATATGAAGGATATGACAATCCTTTGAATATGTAAAATGAACCCATATGAGTTTATGATCACCAAAAGAGTATGCATGGGAATGGAAGTAAGGGTGTTATTCATAAGGGGTGATTCTACCTGCAAGGGATAGAAACCAGTTCTTCGATTTCTAAATTCGTCCGGTAATTTCAGTAATGATACCCTCCAATGGACCGAAGGCCTTTATGTTTTAGTGATTTTGATAATCCACCTTGTAAGGGGTGAGGTGGAAACCTTACAAGGCCTGTTTCCGAAAGTATTACATGGATTGTAGGCCTTAGAGGAATTCATTTCCCATAGGATTCAAATATTACATACAACCTAGACTAACTAATTGAATCTTATCCTCCCCAGCATCTTAATCATGAAATCCCCTCTCCACCATCACATGATTTTTTGGCTAGGATTTCCCATGCATGAACATGCTTGTCCTGATGGCAGGTGCCATACCCTGTCATTCATGCAATCCGTTTAGCTTCTGCTATGGTTAAGGCTCCTTACTCCCCTTCCTTTCTGAAGTTTGTTCTTTGTAGGTTTTCTATTTTACATCTGCACTTAAGGTGGAACTAAGGCCTTGAGGTCACCTGAAGGCCTTGCTTACTTGAAGGCCAGGGTGGCCCGAAGGCCTTAAAAGGCTCTGGGACCAGATTAGAGGCCCAAAGGCCCAAACAGGGGAATATTCTTGGTTTCTATAATTCTAAACAGTGCCTGCTACAGTACCGACTACAGTTATGAAAAGTTCCCTCTACAGTCCCTACTATATTACGATCTATAGTACTGCTACAGTACCCCATAAATTAGCCTCTTCTAGGATTTGATCTTGGGTCTCCAGGATTCACTTAATGAGTACTCACCAAATGGACTGAGGCTCATTTTCCGAGTAATGATTCCCTTGAAAAACACTTTTCTAATTCATTCATCCATAATAGGGGCTCCAAGATATTCCATTGTGAGGATATTTCTTTGAATTTTATACTTTCCTTGAATAGCCTCTACATGCCTGGGCGGGCATTTTTTTGAAATATAAACTCTATTTTTTCAATTTTTAATTCATAGGCCACTCAATGTTCTATACTCATCAATAAAATTAATGAATCTGATGATAGATTTCTTTATATTGTAGATAAAATATCATGTCATATATAAACATGATATGTGAAATTGTACTCTCTCCATATCTATATCTGAAATTCATGATCCTTCCATCATCAAACCTACAATTCACGTTCTTGTAAAGTGAATCCTATTCCAGGATGAAGAGACTAGGTGATGGTGGTTCTCCTTGTTGGAGACCCCTTATGGTTTTGAAGTAGCCAAATTATTTTACCCATAATTTAAATGGTAATCCAATATGAATCATAACACCGGAAGAAAAGGTCACACATCCATTCTCTAAAACCAAATCAACTCATTACTTTCATAATGAATTCTTGTTTCGGGTGGTCATTTGTTTATCGATGTAAATCATGATCATAATTTTAGAGCCAATAAATGTAATATTAATAACATCCACCAATTAATCAGCGATACCAAATTCCCCATCAATGTTAAATCCTTTGATAAACCCATTTTTCTCATTAAATATGAGTTTCAATAGAATTTTTCCAAGCCTTTTGTTCAATAAACTACACAAAATATTATATGAAAATTTGCATAGAAAAATCAGTCCATATTGGATATTGAGGAAGGATATTTCTCCTTCCGAATCAGGATGATAGTTGAAGTACACACACCTCTACAATGTGCCCCCCAATATAGTAATATTTCACCATCATGATCACCTTGTCTTTGATGATATCCCAAGCCCCCACATAAGAACACCCTAGAATACCATCAGACCCTAGAGATTTATCTCAACTTAAACTAGACACCACCTCTATGATTTATTTCTCATTCGACATAGAATCTATATTATCATTATTTCCATCCTCAAACAGATGATGAATGTCATTAAAAAAACATCAATAAGAAAACTCATCCAAACATCCCCCTCCCTCAGTGTTAGGGTAACCTGTAAGAAGCTCCTCAAAATGATCCACTACAGAGGAAATTTTTTGTGCTTTAAAAATTAAATATAAAGCACTTCACATATGCAGTAACTTGAAAAGAATTAATTCATATTTATTAAATCAAAAAATAAACATAAAAAGTCTTTTATACCAAAACAAAAAAAATACGAATGCGATAAATAACTGTAAAAATTAATGTTCTAATATTCATTACTTCATATGAAGCGGACTTTGTTATCATCTCAGCAGCCACATGTGTCATGGGACATGTTTTGTCAGGGACTTGTTAGACTTATTTATATTTAGAAAGCACATCATTTTAATTATGACGCATCCCCAAAACCATTTGTTCATACCTCAAACGTGTAGGATTTTATGGCGTCTTCATGTGGAACTTAAAGACCATTGATCGCCATTTCATTATTGCATTCGTTGGGATATAGTAGCCATAGAAACACATATTTTATATCCCTATGGGGGATATGACCATTAATTTAGAGGATGTATCCAACATTATCTTTCTACCCATCCAAGGAAAGCCAGTTATGGGTTCCACTATTGGAGACTGGGGTGCGCTTAGACACCATCTAATAGGCATTGATGTTTTTTTCATACCAAATGTCTTCCAGGGTTCCCACTTGTGCAAGGGGTGGTTGGATGTAAATTTCATCATTATTATAAATGATGTAGATGAGGATATTCTTATTTGGAATACTCATGATTATTTTATGTTACTGGTCAGAGGCATGTTTTGTTTTGAATAATCCACCACCTTTTTATACATGATCTACCTACAATTACTTGAGGAACATGACTAGATGGATACATATTGTTGGGGGTATATTGTATTATCGTATTTTTACATATGTCTCTATACCAATTGATGGGATGATGCACATAAAATTTTAGGTTGAATGGATTTGGTACAGATGTGGGCCTCAAAGTGTTTTCCAGGCATCACTCCTAGAGTTGTCGCATCACTTCCACAATAACTATTTCTGAACTATCCTCACAGACACTAGTATGTTTACATCATTTCTTTAAGTTATTTAGTAATTTTACTAATGTATTTAATAAAAGTGATTTCCATAAATTCTTTTTAACCAGGTGGAGTTTGGATTAACATTATGTACGTACTCTAAGACATAGTTTACGTAGATTTAAACATATATTTGATGCCATACGACCAGCTGATGTAAGTTCAACATTAAATATTTTATAGAAAAACTAAATTTTTATTACTTTATTATGTTATTTAAATGTTATATTAGTAACATATTTTTATATTTTTTTGAGTTTACATTTTAGGTTTCATGGAATCCATAGACATGTTTTATCTTTTAATTGCGTCCACCATACTACACAACTATGATTAGTGACTGTGCTATAGTGGTGTAAATCATTCACTTACACATCATTGTATCGCACCAGCCAGATAGAGTCATGTGACAGTTTGGATATATACACCAAATCCCCATTGCACCAAAAATAGCTGGATGGGTAACATTCCATTAATTTTATTAGTTGATATATGACAGTCTCGCTGCAGTTTCATACAAATTATATTGAGTATTGGGACACACATGCCAAATATAGTTTCTTTTAGCTTGTATATCCCATAACACTCTATAAGTAAAATAATTATATGGACTATGAAGACTGGTACCAATGGTACCCCAACATGTACAATATGCGTTAGGGGATTGGTATTCAAGAGAAGGTATGTTCACTAAGATTTATTATATTTTTTCTTTTCATGTTTCATATTAATTTTAATGTTATATGAGTTTTATAAATACAGAATTTCTTATCATTCACCTATCATATATCCTCAGGAGGAGTCATTTATTAGGTGGGAGTTAGTTCTCCTAGATGTGGTGGGTCTAATAGATCCTATCTATTTCATAAATGAGAGAGTATATTATGGGGAGGCAGAATTATATCGTGGTCTATATACTCTAGTTGAGGCTCCTGGGGATGATGATGTCCCTGCTATTCCTTCTGAGGATGATGCACCACCATCTGGAAGACAGATATGATGACATCAACAAGGGAATAGGTGATGAAATATATGTCTGAGAGCGGCTCCTAAAGTTACTATTGCACAACAGTGAGATGATCCTGCACAACTGATTTAGAATCTTGACAATTGGGAGATGATTATGTGCCACATATTTAATCTCCACTGACTGTGATCGACAATAACATGGGTGTGGGAACAAAGTATGTGGTTTCCCTTAATCCAGGCGATGATGACTTCTTTGATATCACAGTTCAACTATTTTTAAGTGCACCTGGGCCATATGGCTCCACATATGATTTTTGGTAGTCCTCTACACATGATATACGCTAGTACTCTATATAAAACCATGAGGAGGCACCAACAACATCGTAAGAGGAGGAATCCATGCCTATAGCTAAAACACTGGAGGGACAGGGACGTTGGACGCAGACTGGGCGTCAGTTTCATAAACTGGGTTATGATACTAAGGGGAATCGACATTGACGAATTTCGTTGCACATTATTTATATTAAAAAACTATTTATTGAGATAAATAATTTTTTTGAAAAATAAAAAAAAAATTGAAAAATAAATTAAATAAAAAAAATTATATGAACTATTAATAAATAAAAAAACCCCAAACAGTTTAATGTTTAACTTAGATTGTACTTGTTGTTTTTATCTTATAAGCTTCCTTGTAACATAACATTTGTCCTTAGAAATTATTGTGATATTTTCTTCACTACTATAAATGGGATATATACCTTCAACTCTAATTTATTCTATTTCTATAAATCTCATTTTGAATAAAATAAATTTGAAAATAAATTATGTACAACTATTATATTTTTAAAGAACTATATTTTGTGCCCTTAATATTATTTTTCATTTACATTATTTGAAAAAAACATTTCAATTTTAAATAATGTATTATATGTTAATTTATTATGAAAAATTACATTTAAATATTATTTATAATTTATAATTTATATATTTTGAAAGTCACATACTTGTAACACTATTGTGTTTCATGTATGTGACTGTAAAGGTGTATAAATTATAAAGTATATATACAATCTAAATGATAATTTTTCACAACAACTAAACATATAATAAATTATTCATGAATGAAAATAAACTTAAATATATAGTAAACACTGATTAGTTTTCATGAAACAAACTAAAATGGTTAAAAATGATACATTTATTGTTTACATAATTTATAGGACTATTTCTTATTAGTATTATATTATTAATTAAATTATTATGAAATATTATTATTTATTTATTATTATTGAATGTTGTTATTTTTTGATATATATATATATATATATATATAATTATACAGACAGGGAAGCCCTCAACTAATGGAATTATAGATGATGGGAAACTTGTTGAAGGCGTTATAGGAGCTGATGCTGATCTCGTGACTCCAGTGGTTGATCAAATTGTTTATCAGAATGTGGATGTGGTTGGTTAACTGATGTACATCGATGATCAATATGGTGTGTGACAGACCCAAAAATAATGGCAAAGGGGAAGGAATCCAAGAGGGTAAGGATGATTTTGTGGATGTGGTAGTATAAATAAAGGATGGTCTTTGTTATATGTATTTTTTCTAGTGGTGTGTTTGTCCACTTTTACCCCTGATATCATTAGTGTCCTTGCTATTATATTTTTATAATAATTTTCTCGGGCCATAGAGCTTCTTCATGGTCTGTACTTTTATGGTATTTATAATTATACAAAAATTTAAAAATTATTTTAAAAAATATTTATATGATTATAAAAAAAATATATATTTAAATAATTATAAAATTATAATAAATATATTTAAGTAATAAATACATTTATTATATTTATAATTATATATTTATAATTATATAAAAATATTTCTTAAAATAATTATATATATATATATAATTAAATTTATAAATACATATTTTAAATTACGTAAATATAGTTATAATTACATAAATAATTATTTATAATTATATACATTTTTATTTTTTAATAATTATATACATATATATATATATATTTTAAAATTTTAATTATTGTAATTTTATTATTAAATACTTATTATACTATTATTCCTATATGAAAAATGGGGTCCGAAACCCATTGGGTGCCGATATGGTAGCAGTACTGTGGCAGCGACAGCACTGTAGCAACGACATGCACTATAGCAGCGGTAGGTCACTGTTGCGGTGGAAGGGGAACTATAGCATTGGTGGGTTCTATGTGGTACTGTAGGAGGTGGGGGTACTGTAGTAGTACTATTCACAAAATGGGTATTGGGAAAAATATTTGGTCCTACAGGCCACATAATGGGCTAAATTCCCACTTGGCCTTCGGGCTATGTATATGGTCTCCCTATACACTGTTAAAGAGGTCTCTACTTTTATTTAATAATAAATGAGGCTTTGGCCCGAACTTCAATAAAAAAATACATTTGTATGTATAAATATATTTTTTTAAATTTTTTTGTTGAAATATATTAATAATTTTAATTATAAATAAATTAATAATTATATACTCATAAATATATCTCTATAAGTAAATAAATATATCATTATATAAATATAATTACATAATTAAAAAAATATTTTTATATATACATTTTAAATATATTTATAATTATATAATTTAAAATTAATTTAAAAACCTACTGATTTCAAATTTAATTTTGATACATACATATATATATATATATGTATGTATGTATTTATGTATGTATGTATATCATGAGATGGGGGAACTGGAGAGGAGGATCTCGTTGCCTCCTAACGATTCAGTTGTCCTACATCCATGAATCATGAATCTACATTCCTTCACTTTGAATCAACGAGCTAATCTGTAGGGGATGACATCTTCAGTAAGGAATAAGAACTATGACATGAATGATTTGAAGGGTCTCCCATATTTCTCTGGCTTCTCAAGAGGATATCTTGTCCCCTTTGATAATTTTACTCTTTATCAAATCATCCGCAATGGATATACCATGCATGTATCAGCATTATGTGATGTTATTTTAACTGTGATTAATTTGTGAAAAAAATTTATTAATAACTTATATTTCTTTGATGAATGGTACAAAACCCTTTAAATTTTTTGATCTTATTTCCCATTTAGTTGTTACTTGTGGTTTTTTTTACTTCAAGTGTGTTTCCCTCTACCGTCGGTTTATGCATTTTATTTCCTTTTAAGGATCACAAAGGATGTGCATGGAGAATGGGAATTGTCAATATTAGTCCAGGAATAATTCATATTCATGATTGGAAATTAGTCTTCAATCTGAATGATTTCAAGGATACATCTGCTCGAGTATCGATTAAAATACATGGGTTTAATTGGGTCTTATGGAATTTTGATATTTTTTTGACATCACTTCTATAATTGGAATTTCAATTAGGATGGATCTTTCTATTAAGACAGTTAGCTATGGTTATTATGCTTGTGTTTTAGTGGAAGCTAATTTAAGTACTACACTGATCGATAGGGTGGTTTTATCCACACCACATGATGAAATTTTTATTCAAATTGTGTTTGAGAAAATGTCACTTTTATTTGATTTATTTCAAATTGTTGGACACTAAAAACCATTAGGAAGATGAGATCTAATTTATTTTTACAACCAGAATAAAGGCCAAGATCTGTAACATTTTTAGACGAAGAAAAATCATGAGTTTTTCTAGATCATTAATGATCAGTGCATGAGCTCTATTGAAAACATTAATGATATTTTCATTGCTCCTATGACTATTAATTTCTATTTATAATAGACACATGTGAATGATGTTTATTCTACTAAGGATACCCTAAATATTGATGCTAAAGGACCTTCCCTGAAGGAAGAATGCATAGCATGTGATGCCTCAAGGCATGTTTCCCTAGTTCAAAAAAATTGTAAGGCCCCATTATCTTGATATGATCTTATAGAAGATATTCCCTTAACTATTGATGGTAAAACTAGAAAATAAGTTTAAATGGGGCCTCCTTTAAGGTTGTGTTGTCTTTGGGTATAACAGGTAAAGAGGGTATTCACTCGGTTGATAGTCAAACTAATGAACACTCTGCTTAGGAGGATGTAGAATTCAACTTGTGTGAAGAGTAGATAATATTAAATTATAATGGTAGAAAACATAAGGATAAGATGGATGTTGCATTATCTAAGACGTCTAAATCCAAAAGTGATGTCCAATATTCTCTCAAAACTGAACCAATGAAAATAAATGAGAGGGTTATGCTTCCTGCACTCCATTTTTCTTCAAGGAATTCTTCTAGACAACGAGGATCCATAGGATGGTATTTGGATTTCAAATCTGTTGTTTCTTCCACCCCCTATAGAGATTTTTCCTGAATGAAACATATATATGATACACCTATAGAATTTTCCTCTAATATAAATACAGGTCCAATAATTCATGTTAGGCCTTACAAGTCTTCTAATGAGAAGGAAAACACCCCTACCATAGAATTATTGTACTCTTCATAAAGTATATCTGATTCTAAGGAGGTTAGTTCTTCTAGTCAGGATTCTAGAGGGATGGGAAAACCTGTAAACTTGTTTGGTAAGCCGGAAACAACCACTTCCACTTTGGATGATGTGTTTGTTCGATAGGCCAGTTTGGATGCTATTACTTCTATTTTGGAATTTGGACCCATTTCTAGAAGAATGTGTGTCTCAGTTAGTTATCCTTCAAGGTATGAATTGGATTTTAAGGTCTCTAATTTATACACTGGTAGCATTAAAAATCTATCTAGGCCAACTTTGGTTCTAAATCATACTCAATAAATGGAAATAACACTTTTATTATTCTCCTTTTACGATGTTTCTAGATGAGGCCAAAGTAATTGGGCCATGTATTATTTCTATAACTTGTGTTCCTTTCATTCTAAAAATTATAAGCTAAATAGAAATGTTAGTACCCCTAACTATTATTAAATAATGGGTCCTACTATTGGTGATGATTATGTGAAAATAAGTGATGATTCTTCTGGAGCTGAAGTCATAATTATTGATGTGGTTAATGAGCTTTTAGATGATGGTGGTGGGCCATGTATGCAGGTCAACACATGGAGGAGGGGAATACACCCTCCTCAAAGGGGTGGGTGGTTCTCTCACCGTAGTATGATCACTCATTCTATAGTGGGATGATGATTTTTTGTTTATATTTTTGTGGATTTTTCTGGCCTTGTTTGTTCCCCTGTAATTCCATTGTTCCACTTTCAGTTTCAATAAAAGGTACCTCTGAGCCTCAACCTTTTCAAAAAAAAATATATATTTATTTATATTTTTCTACACATATATATTTAAAATATAAAATTATCTATAATTCTATTTATATTTAATAGTTATAAGTACATATTTATTTATATAAATATTTATTTATGTAAAAATATATTCACAATTATATATATATAATTATTAATATTAATACATATAAATATGAAATTTTTGTTGGGAGGGATGGGTGAAATACTTCACCTCAATTTTCCTTGTGAAAAAAGACATAAAATGCGCTAGTTCAACTAGAAATTTTGGGTTAAACCCCAAAATGATAGTTCAACTGGTGATTCTATACCCCATTAAACCAAATATGAAAACCCTAAACCCATATATAAAAAAACCCTTGCCAATGTTTCCCATCTGTGGTGCACTATAGAAACCATGCTAGGGTTGGGAAAAATTTGGGCGGGTTGTTTTTTTCTTATTTTTTTATTTTTTGGATAGGATTTTTTTATCGTAATAATTGATTGTAGAGTGTAAAATGAATTGAAACTAATCCCATGTATATGTGTGCATAATGGGGACTTTTAACCACATAATCTCAGATACATGGGTTGGTTCACTTTTAGATACACATGTGGCACGGGGGTGGTCGATAGTTGATGATTATGGGGATCAGAATGTTGGTAATTTATAGGACTCCCCTGGGTGGATAGTTCCACTACGGAATGATCACCTTGTACAAACATACTTATTGGAGAGTTGAGAGTTTTCCCATATTCATTTTTCATCAATGAAGATTAGATTATTCAAGGGTAGGCTCGTGCTTCGGGATGACCATCACCATGTACCGATAGGTTGTAATACCCCAACCCCAGAATCCCAGAGTCGGTGCATTACATATTTCATTGGAATGATAGAACGGAACGAAATAATGATGGAATGATCAGTTTAGTAGTATTTAAGAAACATGATATATACATGTAACTCATATTACATTGGTAAAATTAACAAAATACAATACATAACAAAAACTAATACACAATACCTATGAGAAATCAATAAATGAAATCATCTTCCTAACATGTTGCAGGTAAACAAATGAAAGGGGTGAGATAAAATTCTAAACAAGGGTTAGAAATATCATAATATTGAATCAACAATAATTTAATTATCATCAAATTGGCATAATCAATAAGGCATTATGATCAAATTAAAAACAGACGCCATAAATAAACTGCGAATGAAACTGCATCAGTAGATTTTTTCATAGTGAAAAACCCATTGATAGTAATAACTAAAAATGAATAAATATAACTCTTATTAATTTGAAATCATGTATATAGAACATGATACCACTATACCATCAAAACAATTTAATTATGTTGATAGATACCTGTCTGATTATGTTTTGAAAATAAACTCAATGTTTTGTCAACAACTAACTTGTCTCACGAGACCTGTCGATGCATTGAGGGACAAAAGCGGGCCCCACCCATCTCTACAAGTACAGATAATTATTTCTAAATAGATTTTATACAAGTATAATATTCCATATCAATATCCATATAGAGTATAGGATACAGATTCATCAATATTTCCGTTGTAACGCCCCGACCCCAGCTACCCAGAGTCGGTGCATTACTTCGTAACATTGGCATGATCACAAAAGATCAAGTCTCGAAAGACCGATTAGTTTAGTAGCCTTGGAAACACTAGATACATTCATAAGTCTTTCATTACATCAATATTAAACAAACTACAATAACATGGTCTTCATAGTCCACACTCATATCTTCACTGACTATCCTTGCAAGTCAGTCATAATACACTTCTTCACATCCTGGAAAATATTTAAACATTGAAAGGGGTGAGCTCAGATGCTCAGTAAGGATAACAATATTGCGGAAGCTTTTATAAGAAAACATAATCATTTAAGGCAATGTATAACTAAAACAAATCCTTATTGAACTTGAACTTCAGCATAATATGGCAAAAGTAAAATAAAATAATGCCATTACTTACTCACATGGATATTCTACTAGACGAATAATCACATGAAATATCAATAACCACTTTCATAATGAGGGAATGTATAATGCCAGACATTCTGAAACATTTTGTCAAGGCCTCGGCCAAGACATCTAAAATGATTAAGGCCTCGGCCAAAACCATAAATCAAATTGGGAAAGGGCCTCGGCCAATTCCACGTCTAGTTGTCTCATGAGACCTACCGATGCATCGAGGAGCTATAGCGGGCTCCACCCGTCACATATTAAGTCCAATACATTCCTCATATGAATAGGTTTAAACATAACATAAATATTCGTATTAAACCTAGCATACGAAATGTCAAAAATTTCTCTATGAACTATGGATGGTATAAAATAACACATCCACAGTCAAATATTTCACAAAATGTTCAATGGAAGTTTTGTATCATAAAACAATTTCAATTAAACTTAAAACCCATCAAAGGATGTTGACATGGATGAAATCAAAGCTATTTGAGAGAAATATCTCTCCTTTTTGAAATCATTTAAAAGTCCCATAATTATAAAATAATACATTTACTTTGAAAATATTCTTATAAGCTTGTTAGGGAAGCTTCGACGAAGTTATAATGGCGGAAAATAGCCGCACTCGCCGTATAAGTAAAAAAAACATTCTTACCTTAAATTTGTCAAAAAGGTCAAAAGTACATTGTTTGGAAAACAACGGTAAGATTCCTTTCAAAAACGTATAAGGGTATAAATGACTTTAAACCATTTTCCATTTAATAGTAAAAATGTTTTGAAAGACATTTTTAAGAAACATGGATGTGGATGATAACGAGGTCCCAGTAGATAATTATGTATAAACAACCTTGGATAATGAAGAGGTTGTGAAGTAAACCCTTACCTTGTACTTTTCCTTGGTTGGGGTAGGTTAACCTCCTGTATAATGGTGAAATAATTGTTATTAAATTATACAAGAATCATATACATTCATATGATATCATATATGATCTTTTAACATTGCTTTGTTAACAATATCTTAGATTTATCGTTGTTTTGGGTGTTAACTTACTCGTTTTCTTTTATATGTTTTGTCATGTAAGTCTTGTTTTTCATGGATAGGTTGTATATTATTCATATCCAGAATGATATCATGTCCTTAAACATTATTTTTAAATCATAAAATGATAATTATACTTGAATGGATACGACGGAGAATGAATCTCATCGCGTTCGTGGAGACGGTAGTCCGTACGTACGCACGAGCGACAATATCATTATTTTGATATTAAAATAATATATAATTGGATAGTGTATCATATATACAGAATCATTATCATGTTATATTTATTATTTACATGAATTACATATCATTATTATACCCATCTAAATAATAATATAATGAATAACAATTACACCACGACGTGGAGACGGTAAGTCGTACGTACGCACGTATGGTGACATGTCATTCAAATGATGGGTAGAATACTGAATATGGTTGTCCCATATTTATAATAACATCACAGTATATAGAAGATACTGGAGTTATGATTTTAGAATTGAAATAATAAACAAAGAGGGAGTGGAAGAAGAAAGAAACTTGAAAGAGGGTGATGAAAATGTTACCTCTTCTTCGGGTTCTTCCTTTTGATTTGATCAAAAGGACTCCTTGGGATGTATTTCTGACTAAAGTAAAGCTTCTAGGATGAAGGGAGGAAAGTTGGGAGAGTATTTGGGCAGGGGTTGGCCGAACCAAAAGGCTTGGAAGTGTGAATAAGGTGGTAGAGGTGGGGGCCTTTTATAAGAGGAGAGGAGGGGCACTTTTGGAAAGATTGAAATGTTACATTATTTCACAATGCTTTTTCGGATTCTAAAGGTCCCACACTTATATAATTCGAGGCTAAGGTGATAAGGTTTCTAAATCTCCTCATCCAATAGGCTTTGGACAAGTGTAAGCCTTGGATTGTTCATTATCTTCTCATTTTATTTAAATCATTAAATAATGAGGTCATCGCTTCATCATAATGATGTCATAAATAATTTAATTTATTTAATGTCCAAAAATTATAAAAAAAATACTATGATGTAGGAAATCTTTTTAGCTTTCTAATTAATATTTATAGTCAAAATTTGGACTTGTGTAACCCCACTTAAAAACTGTTTCAGTAAAATAACTCATGTTTGTGTCAATTTAATTTTAACATTAAATAAATATATATTAATGTCATTTTCCAACTAAAGTGGCTCCATGGGGTCCCCAAGTTGACCCATGGGTTGTATTGGTCGGCCATGACTCATCCAATAGGAGTAGGACAAGTTTCATGCTCATCTCATATTATTAAAACATCATTTGTACCTTAAACTACATTAATTACCTCTAATCGCGATTAAGAACTTAAAAGTTACTATTCACCAAAAAATTATTTTAATCTCATTGAACCACATTTTACTTCTTAATGACAACCATGTATGTCGGATTTTTGAAAATCAAATCACAGAAGTGGTAATATTTTATTTTAACGAAAAATCAGTTTTTAACAACCACTTAGTGGTTTCACTATTCATCAAAAATTGAAGTTTTTCAGAATAAGGCCAAAATTTCACCCTAAGCTATAATTGATATTCCGAATTCAAAAATGATGTCTATTTTACAAAATTCCAAACATATAAGTTGTATTAATTAATTTCATAATTAATTCCCGTTGTTACAACAAATAGCGTGTTTTTAAGAAACAATTTATATCAAAAGTTTGGCAATTGTTTATGTCCAATTTCAATGTTAAATTAATTCTAATGACCACCATTGGATAAAATGCTAAAAATATATTCTAATTATACTTTAAAACCACTAAATATTATAATTTATCACTATAAATTATTTTTATTAAAAAAGTTGTTTTAAGTATTTTTCACTATTCATAAAAATTAGAAGTTCTCAGAAAAATACCAAAAATTCAACATAGGCCAATTTCAATATTCCGAATCCAAAAATGAAGTCCATTTTGATAAATAAAATTTATAAAATTTCAAAAATTAGGTATTACTATTCACAACGGCTAGTTTAATTAGTTGTGGTGTCTGTTAGAGCTCGAGGTTGCGTACAACACACGCTATTGCATTATTCGAAGGGAAATGTACAGTGGAAGCTTGGGGTGTTACATTCTCCCCTCCTTCAAATAATTGCGTCCTCGCAATTTCTAGGGTATTACTGCATAAAAAGACTCGGGTGGGTTTTCATCATAAATTCCTCAGGTTCCCACGTTGCCTCTTCCATTTTATGATTTCTCCACAAAACCTTCACCAGACGAGTCGTCCGGTTTCTCAGCACCTGCTCCCTCACATCAAGAATCCTGACGGGCTCTTCACAATAGGAAAGATCGGGTTCCAGTTCTAATTCCTCATAGGTGAGTACATGCGTTGGGTCAGGCATGTATTTCCTCAACAGAGATACGTGGAACACATCGTGAACTTTGGAGAGACTTGGCGGCATTGCCAAACGGTAAGCTAGAGCCCCAATTCGTTCTAGAATTTCAAAAGGTCCGATGTACCTGGGACTCAATTTACCTTTCTTACCAAAATGTATGACTCCCTTCCATGGAGATACCTTCAGGAAAACATGATCACCGACTTGAAATTCCAAATCCTTCCTTCGATTATCGGCATAGCTCTTCTGCCTAATTTGAGCTGCTTTGATGTGATTTTGGATTACTTTCACCTTTTCCACCGTTTCCTCCACCAGTTCTGGGCCTACAAGTTTTCTTTCACCAACGTCATCCCAACAGGTTGGTGTACGACATCTCTTTCCGTATAACGCTTCATATGGTGCCATCTGAATACTCGAATGGAAGCTATTGTTATAGGAAAATTCTACCAGTGGTAAATATTGATCCCACATACCCTGAAAGTCAAGAGAGCATGATCTCAACATGTCTTCTAAGGTTTGAATAGTACGTTCTGATTGTCCATCTGTTTGAGGGTGATAGGCAGTGCTCAAACGAAGTTCAGTATCCAAGGCCTTTTGAAGACTTTTCCAGAATCTTGAAGTAAAACGAGGATCACGATCAAAAACAATCGATAGGGGTACTCCATGAAGTCTTACAACTTCATTAATATATAGTCTTGCTAGACGTTCAAGTGGTAGATCCTCCCGTATAGCCAGAAAATGTGCTGACTTAGTAAGTCGATCAACAATGACCCATATTGCATCATTCCTTCTACGAGTCTTTGGTAGTCCCATGACAAAGTCCATCGTAATATTATCCCATTTCCACTCAGGTATGGGAAGAGGTTGCAATACTCCACCAGGATGTTGCCTTCCAGCTTTCACTTATTGACAAACCATACACCTCGACACAAAATCAGCAATCTCCCTCTTCATATTGTCCCACCAAAAATGTTCCTTCAAATCTCTATACATTTTGGTGCTCCCAGGGTGTATAGAGAATTTGGAACTATGAGCATCATCCAGCAATTCCCTTTTTAGATCAGGTATATCGGGAACACAAAGTCTCTTCCCGAATTTCAAAATTCCATCCTTATACACAAAGTCCCTCAATCTTCCATCATTCACACCTTTAATCTTCTTCTAAAATTCTTCATCATTGGTCTGAGAACTCTTAATCCTTTCTAGTAATGATGGTTTGGCAACCATTTGAAAAAGCATTGATGTTTCACCTTCCCTAGTTATTCCCATGTCCATATTCACTAGATCCAAGAAAATTGGATCCCTTTCAATTCTCATCACATTCAAAACTCCATGGTCTTTTCTACTCAAAGCATCTGCCACCTTGTTTGCCTTCCCCGGGTGGTAATGTATCGTGCAATCATAATCCTTGAGTAGTTCAAGCCATCGCCTTTGCCTCATGTTGAGTTCTTTTTGTGTGAAAATATACTTCAAACTCTTGTGATCAGTATAAATCTCACATTTTTCACCATAGAGGTAATGTCTCCATATCTTTAAAGCAAAGATCACAGCTGCTAACTCAAGATCATGAGTAGGATATTTTTTCTCATGAATTTTTAGCTGTCGTGATGCATAGGCAATGACCTTATCATTCTGCATAAGGACACAACCGAGTCCTTTCTTCGATGCATCACTATATATAACAAACCCATCATTCCCCGATGGTAGAGTCAATACAGGGGCATTGACTAATCTTCTCTTTAGTTCTTCAAAACATTCTTCACACTCTTTTGTCCAGACAAATTTAATCCCTTTACGTGTGAGCTTTGTCAATGGGTTAGCCAATCTGGCAAAATTCTGGACGAAACGTCGATAATAACCTGCTAAACCAATAAAACTGCGTACCTCAGTTATACTTGTCGGTGCTGGCCATTCTTGGATTGCCTTGGTTTTAGAAGGATCAACGGAAATTCCATCCTTAGAGACAATATGGCCAAGAAAAGAAATCTCATGAAGCCAGAATTCACACTTGCTAAATTTCCCATACAATTCATGTCTTCTAAGAGTCTTCAGGATAATGCGTAAGTGATTTTCATGATCTTCGTGGCTTTTGGAGTATACCAAGATATCATCAATAAATACCACTACAAAGTCATCAAGATATTCCTTGAAAACTCTATTCATTAGATCCATGAAAACAGAGGGTGCATTAGTCAATCCAAAAGGCATTACTGTAAACTCGTAATGCCCGTACCTTGTTCGAAATGCTGTCTTTGGAACGTCTTCCTTCTTCACACACAACTGATGGTATCCAGACCGAAGGTCAATCTTTGAAAAGTATTGAGCTCCATGCAGTTGGTCAAACAAATCATCAATGCGAGGTAGGGGATACTTATTCTTTATTGTTATAGCATTGATCTCCCTATAATCAATGCACAACCTCATAGATCCATCTTTCTTCTTAACAAAAAGAACAGGGGCTCCCCAAGGAGAAACACTAGGGCGAATAAATCCCTTATTACTCAATTCCTCTAGTTGTTTCTTTAGTTCAACTAATTCCACAGTGGCCATTCTATAAGGGGTCTTCGATATGGGCCTTGATCCAGGAATTAAATCAATGGAAAACTCAACTTCTCGTTCTGGAGGATGTCCAGGTAAATCTTCCGGAAACACATCAACATATTCTCTCACAATAGGTACATCCTCTATTTGAATATTCCTTTCCTCATCCTCAGTAATTTCCTTCTCTTCCTCCCCAATAATTGAATTTAGTTGAGATACTGGGGGTGGATCTAGATAAGAATTATGTGGCGATGATTCTGCTCTAAAGATAAGGTGTTTCTTATCATCATCATCAAGAATCGTAACCTCTTTCCTCCTACAATAAATTTTTGCATCATGGTCCGAAAGCCAATCCATACCGAGGATTATATCAAATTCAATCATGGGTATGACGATGAGATCAGCAGGTAAAGAACATTTAGGTGCTCTAATGGGAACTAATCGACAAAACTTTGTTGCAACAATACTTCCCTTAGGGGTTTTGACTGACAACTCCCTTGTTAAATCAAATTGGAAATATCTAATTTTCTTAGCAAACTGGGAAGATATGAAACAATGCGATGATCCAGAATCAAATAATGCATTTGCTAAACTTGAGGAAACCATTAAATTACCTGCCACCATATCTTTCGGAGCTTCCACCTCAGCAGTAGTGATAGCATAAGCCTGGCCTTGATCCCTTGGCCTCTTCTGAGGTAAGTTCCCCTGACGCTTAGGACATTCATTTGCATAATGTCCCATCTCTCTACAATTATAACATTCCACGTTGACAGCCGCTTTCTTTCCCTTGCATTCATGAGCTTGGTGGCCTTTTTCACCACACTTGTAACATACTCCTTTTCCTTTTAGACAGGCACCAGGGTGCTTCCTACCACAATTATCACAGGGTGTAAATTCATTTCTACCCTTCTTCCCTGTTTCCTTATTTTCTTTCCCAGAGTTTTCAGCGGATCTCTTCTTATCTTGCTTTGATTTAAGGTCATAAGACTTAGAGAATTCCTTTTCCGTCTTGATGGCGCACGAGACAATACCTTCGTATGAAGAGAAGTTTTGTGATACTAAAGCTCGACGGAGAAATGGTTTCAACCCATCAAAGAAACGATCAGTCTTACTTCTTGGGTTACGTATGTAATCTGCAGCATACCTTGCTAACCTTGTAAAGTTAGCCTCATACTTTGCGACATTCTCATCCTCCTTCTGCCTCAGACTCAGAAATTGCCTTTCCATATCCGCTCGATGGTCTCGAGGAAAGTATTTTTCTAAGAACAGCTCTTTGAACTCCTGCCATTCCATGTTTGTTAATTCATCATCCTCCTTTGTGTTTTGAATTAGTGACCACCATTGATCGGCATCTCCAGTGAGGCGGTAAACTGCCATGAAAACATTCTCCCTTTCACTACTCCCCAAGGCATGGAATATTTTCTCTAAGGAATTTATCCATTTCTCAGCTACTATAGGATTTGTACTCCCATTGAAGGTTGGCGGTTGTTGCCTCATGAAACGGTCTAGCATTGATCCTCCACGTTGCGGATCAGGGTGCTCCATACGAGTAAGGTTGTTATTCATAACCTGCGTGAGTTGTCCCAGTACGGTGAGAAGCTGATCAGCACCAGTTGTATCACTAGCTCCACCATAATTATCCTGAGCAGGAGGGCAATCCCTACACGGAGTGCGTGCATTGATACGGTTTCCATTCCTTCCACTAGGCGCCATTTCTAAATAATGGCATAAACTAGATTAGTTCATGAATCAAAATACATAATTCCATACTTGTAAAACACTTAACATAAATTGAACTATTTATGGATATAATCCATAATTATAAAAATGTTTTCTTTGAGGAAGTATATACTCATAACCCTTCATAGTGGTTTGTAAAGAAAATGGGAATTATCCAAAGCATATCCCCCGGGAGTGTCGTAACCAAGAGTGCAGCAAGGCCCGTTGTCGTGCACCAGTTCCCGTTCGAGTCTAGCTCAAAGCGGTGTTTTCGGGTTTTACCCCTAGGTACATCTGTGCTAGAGCCGCCTCTACCTGCTCGTATCCAGACAGGGATGTATTGCTTGGAAAACTCACAACATCTCTACAATACCAAAATTCTAGGAAGTTCTTCTATACTAATCCTCAAAGTCTATCTTCGGGATATGTGCTCTAATCAGAGTTTATCTAAATCTAGCTTCCAAGGTTAGTACTAAACTGCCTCTGATACCAACTGTAACGCCCCGACCCCAGCTACCCAGAGTCGGTGCATTACTTCGTAACATTGGCATGATCACAAAAGATCAAGTCTCGAAAGACCGATTAGGTTAGTAGCCTTGGAAACACTAGATACATTCATAAGTCTTTCATTACATCAATATTAAACAAACTACAATAACATGGTCTTCATAGTCCACACTCATATCTTCACTGACTATCCTTGCAAGTCAGTCATAATACACTTCTTCACATCCTGGAAAATATTTAAACATTGAAAGGGGTGAGCTCAGATGCTCAGTAAGGATAACAATATTGCGGAAGCTTTTATAAGAAAACATAATCATTTAAGGCAATGTATAACTAAAACAAAGCCTTATTGAACTTGAACTTCAGCATAATATGGCAAAAGTAAAATAAAATAATGCCATTACTTACTCACATGGATATTCTACTAGACGAATAATCACATGAAATATCAATAACCACTTTCATAATGAGGGAATGTATAATGCCGGACATTCTGAAACATTTTGTCAAGGCCTCGGTCAAGACATCTAAAATGATTAAGGCCTCGGCCAAAACCATAAATCAAATTGGGAAAGGGCCTCGGCCAATTCCACGTCTAGTTGTCTCATGAGACCTACTGATGCATCGAGGAGCTATAGCGGGCTCCACCCGTCACATATTAAGTCCAATACATTCCTCATATGAATAGGTTTAAACATAACATAAATATTCGTATTAAACCTAGCATACGAAATGTCAAAAATTTCTCTATGAACTATGGATGGTATAAAATAACACATCCACAGTCAAATATTTCACAAAATGTTCAATGGAAGTTTTGTATCATAAAACAATTTCAATTAAACTTAAAACCCATCAAAGGATGTTGACATGGATGAAATCAAAGCTATTTGAGAGAAATATCTCTCCTTTTTGAAATCATTTAAAAGTCCCATAATTATAAAATAATACATTTACTTTGAAAATATTCTTATAAGCTTGTTAGGGAAGCTTCGACGAAGTTATAATGGCGGAAAATAGCCGCACCCGCCGTATAAGTAAAAAAAACATTCTTACCTTAAATTTGTCAAAAAGGTCAAAAGTACATTGTTTGGAAAACAACGGTAAGATTCCTTTCAAAAACGTATAAGGGTATAAATGACTTTAAACCATTTTACATTTAATAGTAAAAATGTTTTGAAAGACATTTTTAAGAAACATGGATGTGGATGATAACGAGGTCCCAGTAGATAATTATGTATAAACAACCTTGGATAATGAAGAGGTTGTGAAGTAAACCCTTACCTTGTACTTTTCCTTGGTTGGGGTAGGTTAACCTCCTGTATAATGGTGAAATAATTGTTATTAAATTATACAAGAATCATATACATTCATATGATATCATATATGATCTTTTAACATTGCTTTGTTAACAATATCTTAGATTTATCGTTGTTTTGGGTGTTAACTTACTCGTTTTCTTTTATATGTTTTGTCATGTAAGTCTTGTTTTTCATGGATAGGTTGTATATTATTCATATCCAGAATGATATCATGTCCTTAAACATTATTTTTAAATCATAAAATGATAATTATACTTGAATGGATACGACGGAGAATGAATCTCATCGCGTTCGTGGAGACGGTAGTCCGTACGTACGCACGAGCGACAATATCATTATTTTGATATTAAAATAATATATAATTGGATAGTGTATCATATATACAGAATCATTATCATGTTATATTTATTATTTACATGAATTACATATCATTATTATACCCATCTAAATAATAATATAATGAATAACAATTACACCACGACGTGGAGACGGTAAGCCGTACGTACGCACGTATGGTGACATGTCATTCAAATGATGGGTAGAATACTGAATATGGTAGTCCCATATTTATAATAACATCACAGTATATAGAAGATACTGGAGTTATGATTTTAGAATTGAAATAATAAACAAAGAGGGAGTGGAAGAAGAAAGAAACTTGAAAGAGGGTGATGAAAATGTTACCTCTTCTTCGGGTTCTTCCTTTTGATTTGATCAAAAGGACTCCTTAGGATGTATTTCTGACTAAAGTAAAGCTTCTAGGATGAAGGGAGGGAAGTTGGGAGAGTATTTGGGCAGGGGTTGGCCGAACCAAAAGGCTTGGAAGTGTGAGTAAGGTGGTAGAGGTGGGGGCCTTTTATAAGAGGAGAGGAGGGGCACTTTTGGAAAGATTGAAATGTTACATTATTTCACAATGCTTTTTCGGATTCTAAAGGTCCCACACTTATATAATTCGAGGATAAGGTGATAAGGTTTCTAAATCTCCTCATCCAATAGGCTTTGGACAAGTGTAAGCCTTGGATTGTTCATTATCTTCTCATTTTATTTAAATCATTAAATAATGAGGTCATCGCTTCATCATAATGATGTCATAAATAATTTAATTTATTTAATGTCCAAAAATTATAAAAAAAATACTATGATGTAGGAAATCTTTTTAGATTTCTAATGAATATTTATAGTCAAAATTTGGACTTGTGTAACCCCACTTAAAAACTGTTTTAGTAAAATAACTCATGTTTGTGTCAATTTAATTTTAACATTAAATAAATATATATTAATGTCATTTTCCAACTAAAGTGGCTCCATGGGGTCCCCAAGTTGACCCATGGGTTGTCTTGGTCGGCCATGACTCATCCAATAGGAGTAGGACAAGTTTCATGCTCATCTCATATTATTAAAACATCATTTGTACCTTAAACTACATTAATTACCTCTAATCGCGATTAAGAACTTAAAAGTTACTATTCACCAAAAAATTATTTTAATCTCATTGAACCACATTTTACTTCTTAATGACAACCATGTATGTTGGATTTTTGAAAATCAAATCACAGAAGTGGTAATATTTTATTTTAACGAAAAATCAGTTTTTAACAACCACTTAGTGGTTTCACTATTCATCAAAAATTGAAGTTTTTCAGAATAAGGCCAAAATTTCACCCTAAGCTATAATTGATATTCCGAATTCAAAAATGATGTCTATTTTACAAAATTCCAAACATATAAGTTGTATTAATTAATTTCATAATTAATTCCCGCTGTTACAACAAATAGCGTGTTTTTAAGAAACAATTTATATCAAAAGTTTGGCAATTGTTTATGTCCAATTTCAATGTTAAATTAATTCTAATGACCACCATTGGATAAAATGCTAAAAATATATTCTAATTATACTTTAAAACCACTAAATATTATAATTTATCACTATAAATTATTTTTATTAAAAAAGTTGTTTTAAGTATTTTTCACTATTCATAAAAATTAGAAGTTCTCAGAAAAATACCAAAAATTCAACATAGGCCAATTTCAATATTCCGAATCCAAAAATGAAGTCCATTTTGATAAATAAAATTTATAAAATTTCAAAAATTAGGTATTACTATTCACAATGGCTAGTTTAATTAGTTGTGGTGTATGTTAGAGCTCGAGGTTGCGTACAACACACGCTATTGCATTATTCGAAGGGAAATGTACAGTGGAAGCTTGGGGTGTTACATCCGTAGTTAAAACAACATTCCAAATACAGACTGAATGTAAAAGGGTATACGACTTAAGACAATAATCATATCCATGAAACCAGAATATTGATATAATATATATATATATATATATATATAATTTCAAATGAAAATGAACTAAAAGGGGAATTAGGTACACCACATAAGAATTATTAGGTTCCCAATACCAAGTAAATCACAATGAAATGGAAATCGAAACAAAGTCCCTCACAACATTGTAATCAATCGTGTTAATAATCATCAAGTGAATCACAAAATACAATGAATATAAATATAATCATGATATTTTATATCAAATGGTAGTAAAAATAGGACACATACCTGAAATATGTCTGGAATAATGTAAATCTCACAGAAAGAAAAGTGACATGATAAATCCCTTACTTTATGCCCAAATGTGTTCTCGGTTGATCTTAATGACATGAATAATAAAATTTATCATCATTAATTAATAAGTACAGAACCTAATATAAATGTAATTGATTTATTATATAATTATTAGGTTTATCCTTGACCTTTTTGATTGGTTTAAGAGGTTCAATGTTATTGTTTTGGAAGCATTTTCTTCAATGGTTTCCATGATTGGTTTACTTGTATTCATTAATAGAAGTTTGTTTGAAATCTGGTTAAAAAACCAAAATTGTCAATACATATTATTATTGACATTAAGTACATTTAAATTATCTTATCATAATTTTGGGTTATATTCCATGAGGATGACTCATCAGTTAAAACTTAATGATAAATTCTTGGATTTACTTGGTGGTTTTATGCATAATTAACTTGTTTTGTATTATTATTTTATATTATGAGTGTGTAAGGATTAAAGAAAATTCAGTCAGTTAAAATACATATATTATTATCTAGTTCAGCCATTAAAAATCTTGGATGACCATTCTTGAAGATAGTGATAGAAATTGAAAACTCATTATCCTTAAATGTGATAAATTAGCACATCTCGTACGTTATTTTCATTTTTATTGTAAGAGGAGGGGGAAAGAGAGATGATGAAGAAATATTCCTTTATAATAACAAAATTTTTGTTCATGTATGATACTGGAGTTATCAGATCATTTGGATGTGGGGAGGTGAGGAGAGAGATTCAAAAGAATAGCAGTTGTAAAAGAAGTTGAAAGAAAAAAGAATAGAGGTTCACCTCTTGAGTACTCTTCCTTGAGAATCTCTTTAAGGCATTTTTTTGACTTTTGGTGAGACCAGTAGGTCTTGTACATTGTGGGGGTGATTGATATGTGTATTTTGAGGAACTTAGGAAAGGCACAATGCTTTATTGTTGTGAGAGGAAGAGGGGGTGAGGGGTGGTTTATATAGTGGAGGAGAGAAGGGGTTTTACATTATTTTTAATCATTAGTTTATTATTTTTCACAAGATAGGGAATATTATTGAATCATATGGCCAAAAACAGTAATAAATGCATGTGAGTTTGAAACAATGTCCATTTACATCATCTATGACTCAACCATGATGTAGAAATTCAGTTATTTAGCTTATTTTATAAATTATCAAATTTTTGTATTCACAAAAAGTAAATTATTTAAAAAAATCTCAAAAATTCATCCTAACCATTTTTTGATGTTTAGAATCAAAAAATGAACTCCATTATTAAAAAATAATTTTATAAATAAGTGAAATTTATTTTTTAATTAAAATCATCATTTAATTTATTATACCAACATTTACAATACTCACCTTCATTTTTAAGGTGCCTAAATTTTATTTATACTTTCATGGGTATGGTTAACATTTCTAATGGTCATATTACTATTAATAAGGGTAGGTTACTATTCATATGGGTATACAACTATTCAAAAGTTTATGTTACAATTCACTAAAAATAAAGTTGATTCTATCAGACTCCAAATATCACACTGATTACAATGGTGTATGTCCTTTTTTCAAAATTTAAAACAAAGAAGTGACAAATTTATGTTTAATGGATAGGTTATGACTTTATCCAAAATATCCAAGCATTGTATCAAAGAGACTCAGTGTTATATTCAAAATTGGTTATCTAATGAATTGAAAGTATTTAAGAGAAACATACCATAAAATGTTTGGGGTGTAATATAGGGACATGTTGTTCTGGGTTTTGGGATTAGACGTCGTGAATGAGTGGCAGGGGTCAAGTTCCCCACCTTGGAAAGTGGGGGATGTTGATAAATCAAGTGATCGATAGCATGGTATCATAAGGATATTTCTGGTATTATTTGATGATGAAGATGATTAATCAATTTGATGATGGGGGATTGAATTGGTGATGATGATGTTGGACATGGGAGAAGGTCAGTTTTGGGGCTTGTGCAGATGGTGGAGGTTGTTGCTTTAGACTGTGATATTGGTTATAGAAGGTATTCTGTTGAGCGACAGTTTAGCGATGTATGATGATAGTAGAGGACATCATAGGTAATTGATATGCACATTTCATGCATATATTTTATGGTATTTTAATACACTGGTCATTTTAATTTAATTTGTATTCATAATAATATTGGTAATGTTCAACTAGTTTTGTGATTTTTGAAAAAATAAAATAATAATTTCAAAAATTAACAAAAAACAAGAAAATATAGGATGTTAAAGACACTTATCATCAAGGATAAAATGTCACAATGTGACACTGATGTTTTGATTCAATATTCAAAATGTAGAAAAATACTGATATTGAATGATTTATATGTATTCCATATAATAAATATACACTGTAAGATCATCAGAGTAAAATTTATTACAAATTATATGTCACCCCTTAATGCTGAAAAAAAGGAGATTTATGTGTTGTTTCAAGTCACCACAGAATGAATTTTTGTCGTAAACTACTTTTACATCTAATATTTTGTGGAGAAAAGTATTATTTATACTGCAAAACAATATCTTATATCATGAGTTCATTGAGGACCATATTTGGTGAATACAGAGAGACACATCGTTTACTTCATAAAAACCATACACACATCATGATCCCAATTAAAATTTTGAATCTTTCTTATGAAAAATTAAGGGAATCAATGTAGTAGATTAAAAATTTTGGACGTAATGCAGAAGTAGATGAGAAACCAAATACAAGAGATAGGATGAAAACCAGACGATGAGAGCGCACGCCGCCTTGAAGCCCTCCTACTGTCACCATTCCTCCTTTGGTTGCCATGTTGATCTGCCACCCCATAATTATCATGGTTGATTAGTTCTTTTGTGTCGGGTAACGTGATTGTAAGGGGATTGTTGCGTCGGGAGTATTAGTATTTTTCTATTCAGGATTGGGTTGTTTCAGTTATATTTATCACTTATTAACCTCATTCTCGTTAAGTGCATGATCCTTGCTATGTGATTTGAAGAGCACCATCCTTTTTCACTAACTAATAACCATGGGTTTCCATTGAGAATTTTTCAATATGGAGCGAATATGATTAAATAAGGATTTGGTTGGCCTAATCTAGTAATGAAACCTATTATCTGGTCTTACAATGATGTGATTATCTGATTATCGTAGGGTTTCCAGACCAAGGATCATTGAAGACTTAATTTTGAAAATAGATACGATTTAACACATAATTAATTGAATCTCCTGTACATGAATCAAAAAATCACTGAACATGACATGATCCATTATCTTTATTCCAAACCACCAAATTAATTTTAATTTACTTATTTTTTATCTCTTAAAGTAGTCAATAATTTTCATTTTAAATTACAAAATTAACCTAGACCATATGAACCATCATTGTTGTTTCGACATGCAGACTTACCAATAAATACATTTGTGTAGTTAGTTTGTAAATTTTTTTATATTTTCTTAAATTTTTGTAGCCTCATAAGAATTAGCAACACCAAGAATGATGTCAGTAATAATGGTTTGGATGGTGGGGTTTAGTCAATGAAGACTGGTGGCTAGGTTGCAGTCTAGTTGTGAAAGAGGGTAGTAGGGGACATCACAAATGGACTTGGTGAGTGGGTATATTGGGCTCAGAGGATGAAGCAGATAGGTGGTTGGACTACGATCTGGTGGAGTCATATGTGCACAAGGGTCTGGTTGGGTTGGACAATTGAAGTTGGGTAGAAACCTATGGTGTTGTGGTTCCCTGAATTGGGGATGGTGGTCTCTGATGGTGGTCAGGGTAGGGAAACAATTTTTCAACGATAGAGAAAGGGAAAAGGTTGAATTTGACGTTACTATTGTGCAGGACTTTCTGTGGGTGGGATTGTAGGTCAAATAACACGTTTTTCCTTCAAGCCGGTTAATATATAGGGACTATGGGAAATTTCAAAAGAGTCTAATATGCCGGTTATTGTGGGCCTTTAGGTTATATTCTTGTGTCACTTATGAGATTCCATATATATAATAAATAAAAATTGAATAATAAGCCCAAAATATCACTTTAGGGGGGATTTGGGGTGGGTTACACCCTTGGGTGTGTGTGTGGGTGTTTAGTTGTAATTGTAGCCCCAATATAATATATATATATATATAGTAAAAATATGATTTTAATTAATTTTGTTAAATATATAACAAAATTAAAAATATTTCATAAAATATTATTTCTAATTTTTTTTGTTTTTTTGTTTAATTTTATATATATATAAAAATTGAAACCATATTTAAAATAATTTTTTGTATTCAAAGTTACTGGAACTTAAGTAATTCTAAAATTAATCTAAAAACCCCACCAAGGAAACCCTTTTATACCTTGTCATCCCTTATGTATTTTCCATTGGAAATTTGGTTTCACTTTTCTAGAGGGCCCTACCTATGATGGTATGTAGATCCTAGCCCACAAGTAAACCACTATCCCCACACACCCTAATTGACTAGCGAGGGCCACCTGTAATACCGCCACCTATGCCTGGAATGAGGTGTCCTTAAGCCGGCATCAATTAACATTATCCAACCTCTGTCACACCCCTTCTTTCAATTAGTTACACTACTGTATATGTTGCCACTGAATATGAGCCTCGAGACCCTCTGTTCACTTTGGCCTCACTATTGGGAAGTTCCCTTGGTGTCAACATCACCATGCATGTCCCTTTCATCATTAGACCCAATGATGGGTTTCCCTTGGAGATATCCACCTCTCCACCGTCACACTCACACATCATCGAGCGGGGGCCGCCTGCTCTACAATCTTGTATCTAGCTACTCGTATTGTGGATCACATCGCCATCACCAACACAGACTGGCTGCCTCTTGTGGATTTTCAACTCCATTATCAGGCTCAACCATTGGGTGGGGATTCCTACATGCTGGCATCCTTAGTCATTTATCATCGCACCCCCACCCTCTGGTCCTTATGGAACACTGAGGTGTTCATCCACCACATGATACCCCCCCCCCCAAAAGACTCATTCTGTCATGGGTAACAACCACACATGTGCAGCCTCTCAATGTATAGACAAGGAGCATGACCCTTGGTCATCGCCATAAACAATTCCATAGAAGAATGCAACCATCACCACACGCCACCCACGCAATCCATCCCCCTCAAAGAAATACAACACTCTATGAAATCTTCCCTTGATACATGTCTCCCTAGAAAATTACACATAAATAGAGATGGACGAGAGTGAACCCCTAAATAGATGTAGTATTAGTGGTCGTTTTCCACTCAATCCAGACACCGACTTCACAATTAATTAATAATTAGTAAGAATAAATAATAATTACTAATAATTAATTCATATTTTGTAATAATAAATTATAATTATTAATTATTAATATTTATTAATAATTATTATTTAATTATAATTAATTATTATATAATTATAATTAATTATTATTTATTGTTTATTAATTATTAATTATTAATAATTATTATTAAATATTATATATTAATTAATTAATTATGTATAATTTGTAATTATTATTAACTATTAATAATTAATTTTAAATTTCGGATAATTAATTACTACTAATTATTAATTACTAATTATATAAACAATAGTAATTAATTAATTATAATTATTAATTTTAAATTATTAATTATTAATATTTATTTTTTATGTATTATTATTAATAAAAAATTATTTTTAAAGTGATGGAAAGTGAAACTAAATATCATATGAGAAATTTATAATGGATGTCAACATCCCCTCCTTTTTAAAAGAGTGATGTGGGTGAAGTTTTTAGTTATATTGGAAGTGCATAAATGCAGGTAATTATCAATAAAAAAAGTTTTTAAAATAATGTATAAATTTTTTTATATATAAAACAATACAAAAGAAAAATTATTATTATAAATAAATGAAATTGTATTTTATGTACTTTTAAAAAAAGTATATCTATAACTAATAATTAAATAATTTATTAAAACAATCTGGTGGAGAGCGTAAAATGAATTGACACTCTATACTTGGATGACTGAGCATTAATTCATTTAACACTTAGCCATTCTAGATCCTGAAAAAAAAACCAAACCCATTAAATTGAAAATAAAATTAAATTAACACATTTCAAAAAAAAATTACCCTAGAGTTCAGTCAACCTAAGTTGTGGAGAATGTGAGGATTGACCCTCTATGGGAAAAAATTTACTTCGTCAAATCAACCAATGTGATCAGGTGTTTTACCAAATAAAAATAAAGAATCTAAATTTTATGAAAAAGTTTATTTGTATTATGTACCTATATTATATTGATAAATAATGTGAATATATTAAATTATATATATATATATATATATATTAAATTCATATATTGTGTTCAATAATATCATTAAACTATATACAATATTAAATTTATTACACTATAAATAAACTTGAGTATAGGTGATGGTTTTTTAATTAAGGTGTGGTATAAACAGATATATTTTTCATCGCCAATAATTGAGAAAAATAAAAATAGCCCAATTTTGTTTCATTTTGGAGGTCTCCATATGGGCCATTTTTGTTATTAGATCATGAAATCTCCTTTATTTATCAATTTTTAGAAATTAAGTTCAAGAGAATTGTAAATTATGATTTTGGATATAGATATGTGCATGTATAATTCAGTGAAGTCTTGAAAAACTATGATGAATAACTAACATCAATTTTAACAAAGAGATATAGAAGTGATTTTGTGGATTAATGTTACAACCCAAAACACCCTGAAAGGGGAGGGGCAGAATTTGAGTGTCAACTTTTTTCTTTTTAAAATGATGTATCTTATACCCTTACTGGTAGGAAATACATAAACCTATCATTGTCATTTTCACATTCATCTAGGTATCAAATGAAGAAATAAACAAAAGACACAACAAGTTTTCTTGTTTCACCGATAACTGTTAATAAAATGAGCATGTGCCAATGTTTTTTCAGTCATTCCAAAATCCACTATGCTTCACTAGTATTGTTGGAATGCATTTTTTGGTCATGACCACTATGTTCTAGGGTCACAGCCTTTATAATGAATTTAGGGACCATGAACGGACTCCCTCATATTTGTTTTTTCAACTTTTTCTCTATGCACTACTTTGGATAGATGCTTTCAAAATTTATTGATGTGAAAGTTGATTCCACATTATTAAGAAAAATACAATCTTTTATTTTCATCATGATAGACTCTGGATGATGTTCCAATGCACTCCTATGTCTCTAGAAAACACACCATAAAATGCCTTTTCAAATGTGCCTTCTTAAAACTACATTGTGCACAAATCCTACACAGAGCACCATTCACCTCATACTATCTTTGAATACTGCCCTATATCCTAAATAGACTTCTTTTCAGTATGCAGTACTGCACATCGTGATCTTCCGTATGATATGTGAGATAGGATATGATTTGTGACATTCCTTACGCAATATAATATAGTACTATGTGAGTTTATTTGTAGTAACACCCCCTTACGAACTA
The DNA here is from genome assembly GCA_963277665.1 of Viscum album. Lineage (NCBI taxonomy): Eukaryota > Viridiplantae > Streptophyta > Magnoliopsida > Santalales > Viscaceae > Viscum > Viscum album. The sequence continues at coordinate 1,045,137,317 of OY728166.1, forward strand.
CATTGTTGTACATAGTATAGCTTGTCATGTACTTCTTCATAGAATTATGATTCATGAAGTAGTTTTCTTTGAAAGTTGGGCCTTGTTATGAAAATTTTTATACTTATCTATTTTTTGATTAATTCTCAGATATTCTTTAACTTCACATTGATACATAATGAATAGATGAATGTGGTATTTATATAAAAATTCATATGAAAAAACTTGTTTAACCCATAAGGGTGTGTATCATATTTTTTTGACACTATGTGATTGGGATTATGGTGTTTTTTTGACAATGACCGATGATTGTATTTGTTAAAATGGTAGTGCATAGAATATTTTTAGACGAATTATTGGATATCATTTTTGGATGATTATTTTTTATTCATTAATGTATTGAGTTTTGGTTGTTTTCGTTAAATAAATACAGATGAAAAAATGAAGGTTTTTGATTTGGATGTAAACAATTAGAGATGGGTTGTACTACCTATGGAGTTGATGTAAAGATGATTAGAAATTGATTAATGGTGAAGGAGAATATACTTGAGTTGTATAATGGTAGATGAGTAAATCTGTGAGTTACATAAAGGTAGATGAGTAAAGGTAGAAATTGACTTGCATAAAGGTAAGTGAGAAAACAGGGAGCATAGATGTACTTATGAGAGAAGGAGATATTTATAAAGGTACATGGGTAACTTGTATATGGGTAAATAAGTTTGTATAAGAATTATTTGGAGGCTTTATACAAGTACTTGGTGATTTTGAAGAGTTACATAAAGTTACAATCTGAATTTAGAGACATTAAAAAAACAAACTGCATTACTGCATACAGGTCATTGCTCTTTGCAAAAAGGCCATATAAAGTTCATGAAGGGGTATGTGAAACCTGTGTAAGGGTCATCTCCAATTCACCTGGCCACGTAAGGGTATCCTACGGATTACATTTCATTAATAAATGAAACAGTTCTATTTTCTATGATTAAACCCTTTTATTGTTTAAATAATACTTTTAGGGAAAGTAGTGGAATTTGAAAAAAGATTCAATATTTGTCTAACACCTAGGTTGATATTTTAAAAAAATTAAATATATTTACTCACACAAAAACAAAATTCAAGAAATAAAGATTTCCTATTTGAATGATGTCTCAAATGGAAAACCGATACAACAATTGAATTCATAATGTGATTTTTACCCTAAGAGTGATATAAGGTTTTTCTCATCGTAAATATGATTAATACAAAGGCATGTGTGAATAATAAAGGAACTAAATTAATTAAAATAATTAATTAATTTAATTATCTTTTTAAAACATCTTACCTAGTGAGACTCTACTTAAGCATCATTATGGTCACTATCTAGGGTTCTAGTCATAACCCTAAGAGATCCATAGAGTGGGAGAGCCACTATGAGTGGAAATCATTGGTTGAAAATTAGACTCAACGGAACTCATGTGTCACCAACATGATTGATGGGGATCACTGAAATCATCATCACAAACTTGTTCTTCACTAATTAAAGATCCAATGATGAGGCAAGGCTTTCATTTTGTGGATTTATCCCTATTTTTATATCTTTATAATTACAAATTATTCCTCCTAACAATTTAATCTAGATTTTTTATTTTCAAAGACCTGATAATTTTCATTTTTTTGATCATGTGGTTTTGGAATCAATAATTCTAGAAATTAAAATAATTTTTTTGTCTATTTAAATTTTCCTAATAGTCGATGATGGCCAATAATGTATTCTTGTTTTTGATTATGAATTTCTAACATTTTTCTTCAGACTCATCACTGGCCTATAACAGGCTAATGATTCGACCACAAATTTGTTTCGAATCATGATTAAACCTCATATTCAAATTTCATTGTTCATCCATTGGTAGAGATGATGATTGTGAGAGGTATGAATATTGACGAAAATTTATTGAAGGCATAAGAGACTGGAGATGACTGTTATGTGAGTTGGGACATGAAAATGACATGAGTGATGATAAAAATCCAATTTCCAAGAAAAGGAGAGTGAAAATCCAATTTTGGGAATAACACTAGTGAAGGGAAACATGGTTTGTAGGTTCTTCACTGGAAATTATGATGGGAAAGGAGGAAATCGTGATTCTTTGGGAGGAAGATGGATTTAGGGAAAAATTACCAATAACAAAGCATGTAGTTTGAAAAAACACAAGTCATGTATCTCATCGATGTGGCACTAGGATTTAAAAGTAAGAAAAATATCACATGACTGTGTAGTCAGACCCACATGTTTTGTAACCTTAGGTGACCATCCTGGCATGTTCAAAGTGTGCAGACCCATGAACCTAGAGTGCTCTCATACATTTTCTGGAATAACTACATACCATATATCCCCAGAGGAACATGAGTTAAGTATTAAGGAAATTTTCAAGTACCAAACATGGAAATACACACGATGTGACTCATTCCACATATCGTGTAATTAACCATTTTCAGTCTATGTGGGGTGCCAGTACATGAGTGGACAACTTCTTATGAGCTACATGATTTGTAACCTATGAAGCGCATCATATATTATCAATTTTCTTGCATATGGGCCTTTATACAATCCCCTAATAGTTTAATTCCATGTATAATGTGATGGTAGATTTATATTTTCGAATAGAGATGTGAATCAAGGAGAAGTGGTCATGATCGAACCCATCGACATCTTGGAGATTAGGCTTGACGTATAGACACTATTTGTGACTGGATACCATCCCTGACCAGATACTTGTGTCAAGTTACAATGTCCTCTAACAATCCCTAGGTTGGGAAGACAATCCCACAAAAAGGATTGGGGTGTTTTAACCTCTACCCAAGAATCAGATAGGGTCGGTATCCCCCCTAATATTATAGGTCCTGAGACCCTATATATATAGGGTTATTTCCCCTTTGTTTAATGATATTATATGGTGTGTAAGATCCAAAACTCGGGTTATCATCCCCCCAAAACTACTATGTTCTTGAGATCCTCAATTATTTGTAAAAATAAATTACATGGGTTGAAGGTTCTGATGATATAAAGATATTAGAATATGTTCAAAATTCTTGGATTGGATATGGAGAGTAAAACCATAATCCAAGAATAATTATGCCCATATTAGTATATATGGGTTCTTCTTTCCTAACTTCTCTCTTACGGTTTTGAGTTGATTCACTTTTAATTATGTACTAATTGGTGATTTTAGAGTGTCCTACATGGTATATATATAATCACCCCTACATGGGCTCTTCCCACTTGTGTCATGTATTATAAAAAGAAATGGTTTTTGATGAATGTATATGATAACTTGGTAGTGTTGAGATTAATGGTTCTTATTGAATGTGGTAGTAAGATTATTGTTGTATTGGTTGTAGTACACTGAGACTATTTTAACTCTTATTATCTGGTTGTACATGATTTCTAGTTGTTACAAATATTTTTTTACATGTTATTTGTTTATGACATGCAGTACTTTTATGGGTTGAAAGAGGTTGTTCATGCATTTATTATCCTTGTTTTTTACTTATTATGTACTTATATCCTGTGTTTGAATGTATTTATGAAAGTTTATAGTGAATTTTCATAAGACCTCGTATATATTTGGTATGCATACTCACAACTGTTTAGTAGCCCTATCCTATTAGAGGTGGGCTTGGGGTGGCACACTTGGCTTACCACTGGCCTTCCAGTCCCCAGTGGGTCTGGTCATGTTAGAATGGTATCAAAACCTAAGGTTTTCCTAGGACATAGTTTGGAGTGGCAGTTTACATATCCACTCACCATGACCATGATAATCCACTTGTTGAATCAGAACATAGAGACTCTATTTATAAGAAAAATAAGGGTATGTGTATTATATTATAATGGTATTATGATTTCTAGGTCCTTCTTGAGATGAATCCCAATATATCATCTTTTTACAGTGGAATGTATTTACTATTTCTTGATTCCTCCATGTAAACAACCACCCATGATTCCTCAACAAGATTGTGATAACAATCAATTGAGTGAAGATGACATAGTTTAAAGGTGTTTTCTCAGAGTGGATAATGAGAAACACTTCCAATCCTCTATTGTTGAGTAAACATACCCCCAAGATGCATAGAGAAACATTTTTCCTCACACTGAGCATCAAATAGTTTTGGTAGTTTAGGGTGATAATGCATGTAGGACAGACATGCTTAATAATTTTCAAAGATATATACAACCTTGATTCCAAGGGGATCCTGACCTATTGAAATATAAGGACTGGATAGAGGCAATGTTTTATGTATTCCTCCTTATTAGGACCCCTCTTGAATGGATTGGTGTTCTAACAGTTAGTCATCTACATTGATCAATAAAAAATGGTGGATCTTAGTGACTCAGCTGCATGATGAGGAAACTATTACTTGGATTGAGTTTGAGTGCCTCTTGTAAGAGGATATTTCCATGAGAATATTTTACCAGGGCACATCCATGATCTTCTTGAGAAATAACAGAGAAACATGTTAGTCACTATTTATGTGCCAATGTTTACCAATCTCACATGATACTCTCTTGATATGTTTCATGGTGGGTACTTCTAAAACACTTCAAAACATTACAATATTTTCATTTTGGATAAAATTTAATTTTTTCTCTTGATTTATTTATATAAAACACCATGTTAATTAAAATCTATACACAATAATGAGTTGGCTTTCATTACATGCATGACTGAGTTTTACCAAAAATAAATATATTATGAAAATATTATTATTTAACAAAATAATATAAAACCCAGCTATTAAAAATATACATCATAATTTAAATAAGATTATAAAATTTTAATTTGGTAGAATTTTTTGTATTTTTCTTAAATGTTTCCTTTTATGAAGAATATTGAAATATACTGCATTTTAGTTAAAAATAGACTTTTTGTTTAAATAATTTAAATACTTTAAATTGATTTGTAAAGAAACAACAGATCATTAATACATGTATTAATCAAAATTATACTATTAGATTCATTTAATATTGAAATTAGATATAAAAACTTATTTAAATATCGAACGTTTCCTTTTACCCACATTCTCGTCATTTCCGTGAGACTAGTGTTGAACTAAATTTAACCACTTACATGAATTGAATTTGGAAAAATAGACATACAGAATAGAAATCATTATGATAATTATATTATACATGTATCAACAGAATTTTTTGAATGTGTGGATAATAAGATTTGTAAATTTTTATTTACCTTAGTTAAAGGTAAATCAAGCAATTAAAGGTAAAAATAATATTATTATATTATAAAGGTACCCTAACATGTGTCCTAATTTCATTGGATTAGTTACAACAAACTAAAATAATCCTTAAGAATAAATTACAACATTTTTAATCCACTTGGGTAAGAATATTACATATATAATATTATATTAAGTTAAAAATGTCATACTCATATTTTTAATAAGTATTACATTTTTAATACATGGGATTTCAGAAGATAAAATAAACTATAAATAGTAAATTGGAAATAAATAAATTTACCTTAATCATGATATTTTATTTTTAATTTTTATAGATTAAATAATTTAGTTAATGTCTTTCATCACAATGATGCAGTAATTGTTTAATTAATGGAAGTATCAAAAAATGATATTTGAAATATTTAAATAAATAACATTTTACATAATCAATGATATAAATGAATTTTATATATAAATTAAACAAGTTATTGATATATAAGAAGTGTTTTTTTTTTGAAGTTATCATTTTGTCAATATATTTTGAAAAATACAAATAGTGAATAGTATCAAAATTGACATAAAAGATACATTAAAATAACTAATATTTTACTAAAAGATATAAATTCATAAAATAAATAATATTAGTCAAAATAACTATAATAATGTGAAATATGTTATCAATGATCCATTTTGGTTATGTTTGTAATTTTAAAGTAGCTATACTAACACTAAAGAGTAAAAAAGCCAACTGGTTGACTTTAAGAGTTAAAGGGTTTAACATAGGGTTAAAGTCAAATGATAAGGTTACAATTATGAGATAAACATGTCTAAAAATAATTAGATGAAAGTATTTATACCTATAATCATATTATCTTCAAAATAACTCACTTTGGAGATATTTTAAATCAAAAATCAATTTATATTAATTTAATATTTTAAAGCATTCTAAGAGCGCCCATCTCACTCTTATAAAACGAAACATCCTCCCACACTTACTCACACCACATTGAGCCTTCTAGCTCAACAAAACCCAACCCATTTCACCTACCAAAATTCTTAGTTAATTTTTGGAGGTCCTGGTATTCTAAAAAGACCAACCCTAGTGTTCCTATGAGGAGATATGAAAGAAGTCCACTAAAGAAGAGGTAATTGCAGTTATGTTCATTTCTTCTTCTACTTCCTCTTACTTTTTTATTTCCATAGTAAGTTAATACTTCCAGTATCGTCTATATAATGAGATTTTAATTTAATTATGGTACAACCATATTCAACCTTTTATACATCCTATGAAAAAAAATATCACCAAACGTCTGTACATACCACTTATTTTCTCTAAGATATGTTGTAAAGTTTTTCATCTCAACTTTATTTGGATATGTATAATGATGCATATATTGAATAAAATAATAAATATTACCAGATATTGATTATTTTTAATTAATATACCATCCAATCCATTAATAATTTACCATAAAGGGAATGATATCATCGCTAGTGTGTATGATGGTAGTGGTTTGTCGTGAACAACTATTCAATTATATTCTTATTTTTCCTAAGAATGTACCATAGTGGCAGACCCTAGGATTGATCATAAGGAGGCCACCAACAAACACGGTCCTCATATTTTCAGTATTATTATTTAACTAATATAAAACCAACTTAGAAAAAATATATATGGTGGGATTTTAAATCAAGCGTTAAATATAAATAATATATAATATAGCAATGCAAACCAAAAATGAAGTTAGAAGATGAAATAAAGGAACTTGTTCTTTGGATTTTATGGTGGTTGAAATCATTGTTTAAAATAATTATCAATATTTAATTGAAGGAGGTGATCAAGAACTATCACACATCACCTTCTCATTTGAAAAGTGATTACCCCATACTGATACCTCTACATACGTGCAAATCCTCTTATGAACATCTTCTAGGAGATATCGTCGCCAATAATCACTACCCAAGCCATATTCCATCATATCCATGACATATATCCTGAAGGGAAGGCTGGTTAATAAATGAGAAGAAAAATATAGATGATTAAATAACAGGGTGATCACACACCATAATCAATTTAACCATCATCAAAATTCTTAGAGTTGAATAAAGAGATAGGAAAATTTTTCACAATATAACTCATTCAAAACACCACCCCATCCCTAGAATAAGCACTGAGATTAGTTTTCCGTGTTTAATGTATTTGAGAGGGGGTCAGGGGGAGAACACATCAAATTAATTAGGAAGATAGGAGATGATGAATAACACTAATATATTCAAAGTAAACAAAATTTATAAAAAAATAAATCAAAACAAAGCTACCAAAAATGGCCACATTGAATTTCTCTCCTTCATGCGGTGTCACTTAGCCTCATCCGGACCTCACTCAAAATGGTTTGAAAGGGCTTCTTAGGACTCCATTTATTGGAAAAAACCTACGGGGAACTATTACCGTATCATTAATTTTTCAGAATCATGACTACATCACGACATGTACCTGGGGTACATGTCGTGTACTTTAGATCAATGTTTTCTACTTTGTCTTTTGAATATGTGTCTGTGTCATAATTTGTGTGTCGATTTGTACCTGACGTCCCCTAAATGGACGAATATTGATATGGAGTATTCCTAATAGCAATTAAAAATTGAATTTCTTATTGACCCTGAAAGGTTTATAGAATTTTAAAACATATATATATATATTTGTGATTTAATTACACAACCCCACTTATTCTGCATGTTTCTTTCCTCAATATTTTTCCAGGTTTTTCTCATTCAATGAACTCATTAATGGATGCATTTTTAATTGAAATTTATCATGGGATTTATTTTCAGATATTTCTATCATCTCTAAGTAGAATAAATAGATTTTTACAAGTTTATAGGGATTTATTGTTCCATTTAAAATTTGGGGTCCACCATGTTGTCTAGAAAAACATTCCATAATGAGCGATTTATTTGGGGCCTTAGATGTTCGGTTAATGATCTAGTACAGTTGACATATATTTAGTACAAAAATTAAAGGATACTAAAAAAAAGAATCTCTCCATTTGGATTGATATTTAAAATGATATAATTGCAATACCAATGCCATGATATTTTTTTAAAATTGTAGAATTAGGCCATTTTTTCATTTATGCTCAAAACAAGACAAAATACAAAATATGCGATAAATTCCCATTAAATAACACTATAGCGGATTCATAAATATTTAATTACAATATAAAATGTGTGAAAATAGTATCTTCATAAATCCCCCACACGTAATCATTTCACTTTTGAGCAATTATCATATCTTCAAATCAAAATTCACATAATAATAAAAAATGAGAAAACATCCATAATCTTATCAAAAACAGAATTTCATCATGTCCCTTCTATAAAAAACAATTAAATTTCCTTTTCATTCCACACCATTAATTTTTTTAACCCTCATAAATACAACACTAATCAAAACCTACCTCACATTGTATTTTATGTTACTCTTTCCTTGAGACAAATTAATTCTAGAGTTATGCTCATACTTGGAAATTGTATAAATCACCATACGCATGTGACAATTATCCTTTCTATTTAGTGTGAAACATGAAAAAAAATTTCAATCATGAGGGAATTAATTAATTTTTCAAATGTTTATGTGTTTTAGGGTTCATGGGAAAATGACTAAAATAGAATTCATGGTTGGAAAGGGGAGGTTTGATTCATAGGTAAAATGCATAAATAATCAAGTGAAAACATAGAAAATTACTCACTCAATACCCCTAAGAATGTGAAACAAAACCCAACCAATATTATAAGACATTGTACATGAGAGAATAAATGATTAAAATTAATGATATTATCCATGTTCTTCCAATTCTTTCATTTCTTTTAAATTTATATTAAGGTGAAACATAATATTTTTTCATGTTTTTATAGAGGATTAGATAACAAATGAATGAAATGAATGAATGAAAATTAATTCACCTGAAATTTGAAAGGTACAAGAGTCATAAAATAATTTATAATTACTTATTCAAGATCATACCCATTTTTTTATTTCATATAATTTTTCTGAAGGAGAACCATATAAAACATATAAAGAACAATAAAATGGTGACCCAATCCAAATTTTCAAATATTACACTGCCCTAAATAAGGACACACACCTCAAACCACCAAAACAAAGATACACATACCAATGAATACAAACTAAAGCCCATTAACCACACTAAAACATGAAATGATCATTAAAAAATACCATGAGTTCATTTAGGTAAGGATAAATCGGCTTGTAATGTGTATTAAACTTAGGAGTCAATTCATAGAATTTAAGGCAAAATGAAGGATACCCATAATGCTGGGTCTAAATATAATATGTGGATAGCCAAATAATTTCCTCAATCATGTCAAAAACCTTACATGAAATCCAAATCTTTGATATAAAAAATAAAAAATTTTGGTCCTCACACAAAATCCATGTTTCCCTCAATAAAGTGAAGGTATTATGAAGAATATGTCAATGTGGTTCAAAATACCTCATAAGATGGGGAAAATATTTTGATTCAGTGTTTCATGTTCTTGAATTTCAAAAATTGGTCAAACTCATAAAAATGTTTGAAAATACAAATCAATGAAAATATTTACCATATCTACAATCATTTAATGTAACGCCCTGACCCTAGAAGCCCAGAGTCGGTGCATTATTACGTATCATTGGAATTTTCACAAAATATCATGTCTCGAAAGAATGATTAGTTTAGTAGCCTTGGAATTACTAGATACATTCATAAGGTATACATTACATCATAAAATGGAAAACTACAACAACATTATTTCCATAGAAAACACTAAGATCCCATAGAATATCCCTGCAGGTCATTCATAATACACATCTTCATATCCTAGGAAAAATAAAACATAGAAAGGGTGATCTCATTTTCTCAATAAGGATAACAATATTGTGGAAAATTCTATAAATAAGAATAAAAAAAATGAAACGTATAAAACTAAACCAAAATCCTTTTCAACATAAACATCATCATAATATGAAAAATATAAATACAAATAATTCCATTTACTTACTCACATGAATATTATACTAATCGAACAATAACATGAAATATCAATATCCACTTTCATAATGATGGAATGCATAATTCTCAACTTTCATAACCATGTAGTCAAGGCCTTGTGCCAAGACTACAAATAATATTTTGTCCAGGCCTGGTGCCAAGACACTAGTTTGTCACATGAGACCTACCGATGCATCGAGGAGCTATTGTGGGCTCCACCCGTCACATAATATGTCCAATGCATTCCTCATATGAAAAGTTTTAAACATAACATAAACATTCGTATTGAAACTGGCATACAAAATGTCAATAATTTATCCATAAACCGTGAATTGTATGAAATAACAGATACACAGTCAAACATATCACAAAACCTTCAATACAATATGGACGTTTTGTATCATAATAAATCAACTTCAAACAATCTTAAAATCCACCACAGGTTGTTGACATAGAAGAAATCAAAAACGTTTTAGAGAAATATTGTTTTCTATTTTGAAATCATTTAAAAGTCTCGTACTTATAAAAGAAAACATTTATATTTAAAAATATTCTTATAATCTTGTAAGGGAAGCTTCGACGATGTTATAATGGTGGAAAATATATGCACCCGCCGTATAAGTTAAAAAAACATTCTAACCTTAATTTTGTCGAAAATGTTATAAAGGACCTTGTTTGGAAAACGATGGAAAGTTTCCTTTATAGACATCTTATAAAAGCAAAAAAAGGGAATAAATTAATTTAACCCATAGTCTATAAAATAGTAAGAATGTTTTTAAATACATTTTTAAGAAACATGGAGGTGGGTGAAAAAGAGGTCCCAGTATATAATCACATATAAACAAAATCGGATAATGAAGCAATTGTGAAATTAACCCTTACCTTGTACATTTCCTTGGTTGAGGGTAAGTTAACCTGTTGTATAATGGTTAAATAATTTTTATTAAATTATACTATAATCATATACATTAATATGATATCATATATGGTCTTTTAATATTGTTTTGTTAATAATATCTTAGTATTATTGTCGTTTCGGGTGTTAACGGATTCATTTTCCATTATATTCTTTGTCATGTGAGTCATATATTTTTCTGTATTGGATGTATCTTATTCATATCTAGAATGATATGAAGGATTGAAACATTTTTTCTAATCAAAAAATGAAAATTAGTCTTGAATGGATACGATGGGGAATGAATCTCATCGCGTTCGTGGAGACGGTAATCCGTACGTACGTACGAGCGACAATATCATTATTAAAATAATATAAAATTGGATGGTATATCATATATACAGAATTATTATCATGTTATATTTATTATTTACATCAATTATAGATCATTATTATACCCATCCAAATAATAATGTATTGAATAACAATTACACCACGATGTGGATATGGTAATCCGTACGTTCGCACGTATGGTGACATTTCATTCAAAGGATGGATAGAATAATGAATATGTTTGTACTATCTATATGATAATATCACAGTTTATATAAGATACTGTAGTTATTATTTTAAAATGGAAATAAAAAAGAAAGAGGAAGTGGAAGAAGAAAGGAACTTGAAAAAGGTGATGAAATATTTACCTCTTTTTCGGGTTCTTCCTTTTGATTTGATCAAAGGTTCTACGTAGGTTGGCTTTCTGACTAAAGGAATTCCTCAAGGATGAAGGTAGGATAGTTGAGACGGTATTTGGGCAGGGGTTGGCCGATCCAAATGGCTTTAAAGGTGTTAATGTGTGAGAAGGGGAAGTTCCCTTTTATAATAGGGGTGAGGGGCACCTTAGGAAAAGCAAGAAATATTATTTTATAATAAAATTGTTTTTGGTTTCTAATGGATCCAAAGTAGATTATTTAAAGTATTAGGTGGGGATTAGTCAAAAAACACTCAACCAATAGGTTTTATACAGGTTTGGGTGACTATATTAAATTTGTCTTTTAGATTTATCTTTTAGTTAAATAGTATGACATTTACCATGTATCTTTATTTTTTTATATTATATGGTTAATAAATTTACTATATACTTCCAAGAGAAACAAAAGTGGTTAATTAATGATACACCTATCATTATATAAGTCTTTAGGATGAAACATAGATATTTAGGAATATAATATCAATTAATAATATAATATTTGTTTTAAAAACACTTTTATGTCAATTTTTACACTATTTATTATTTAGTTTTTTCTAAATTCATCAAAGCATTATTATTTTGAAAAAATTTAATCTGACCAACCCTAATGTGTCAAATTAACCTATAAAATTAGTTTAATTTAAAAAAAAGTCTCAAATTACATTTATTTGGATATTCATAATATCAATTATTTTAATATTTCATTAATTAGGTAATTACTGCATCATCATTGTGTCATAAATAAATTAAATTATTTAATGTCTAAAAAATGTAAATAAAATACCATTATTTATGAAATCTTTTTATCTTTTTAATTAATATTTATAGTCAAATTTATCTTATGTGAAATCCTATATTAAAAATGTTTTAGTTAGTAGACTTTCATTTTAACTCTTTCAACTCGTCTTTAAATAAAATAATAATAAATGTCCTAATCTAATCCAAGTAGACCTAGAGGATCGTATTTTATTCCTAAGGCTTTTTTTGGTCAAATTACACTTTTTCAATAGAATTAAGACATGTGTTAGGGTGATAATAATATCATTTTTAACCTTAATTACCCCATTTACTTTTAACCGTGGTAAATAAAAGTAAAAATTTACTATTCACAAAAATGTCATCTTAATGAACCACATTTTACTTACCGATATCAACCATGTCTCTCGAAATTTTTAAATTCATCTCACAGAAGTGGTAAAATTATGTTTTATGTAAAATTTGCAAATGCTCCTAGGAGGTGAGTAAAAGACGGTAAAAAGTTCAATAAAATTTTTATATATCTAAAATTATTATAAACTGACTCCAATGAATTAAATTGAACATATATAGGGAATATATATATATTTTAACCTGAAATAAATTTAAATAAAATAATTAATTATTTAAATAAAAATTCAGTTTTAAACTGTAACTCAGTGTTTTTACTATTCATCAAAAATTGAATGTTTTCAGAAACATACCAAAAATTCATCCTAAGCTTATTTCGATATTCCGAATCCAAAAATGAAGTTCATTTTGAAAGATAAAATTTATTAAATTTCAAAAAGTGGGGATTAATATTCATAACGGCTAGTTTGATCGGTTGTGGTGTGTTAGAACTCGAAGTTGCGTACAACACAAGTTATTGTATTATTCAAAGAGAAGCGTATTGTGGAAACTTGGGGTGTTAAATTATTCCCTCATTCAAATAATTTCATGCTCAAAATTTCTAGAATATTACTATATAAAAAGACACTGGTGGTTCTTCATCATAATTTTCTCTGGTCCCCATGTTGCCTCTTCCATCTTTTGGTTTCTCCATAGAAATTTTAACAAACGAGTCGTCCAGTTTCTCTGCACTTGTTTTCTTGTATCAAGAAAGTTTACAAGCTCTTCGCAATAAGATAGATTGGGTTATATTTCTAATTCCTCATAGGTGAGTAAATGTGTTGGGTTAGGCATGTATTTTCTCAATAGTGATACATGAAACACATCGTGAACTTCAGAGAGACTTAGCGGCATTTCCAAATGGTAAGCTACAACCCCAATTCATTCTAGAATTTTGAACGGTCCAATGTACCTGGGACATAATCTTCCCTTCTTATCGTAATGTAAAACACCCTTCCATGGAGATACCTTCAAGAAAACATGTTCTCCTACCTGGAATTCAAAATCATTCCTTCGGTTATCAACATAAGTCTTCTGCCTACTTTGAGCTACTTTGATGTGGTTTTGGATTACCTTCACCTCTTCCATTGTTTCCTCCACAAGTTCTAGACCTTCTAGTTTTCTTTCACCAACATCATCCCAACAGGTTGGTGTGCGACTTCTCTTTCTATATAATGCTTCATATGGTGCCATCTGAATACTTTAATGGAAGCTATTGTTATTGTAGAATTCTACCAGAGGTAAATATTGATCTCACATACCTAGAAAGTCAAGGGAAAAAGATCTCAACATATCTTTTAAGGTGTGAATAGTCCGTTATTATTGTCCATCATTTTGAGGGTGGTAGGAAGTGCTCAAACGAAGCTCGATATCCAGGTATTTCTGAAGATTTTTCCAGAATCTTGATTTAAAACATGGATCACGATCAGAAACAATCAATAGGGGTAATCCATGAATCCTCACAACTTCATTAATATAAAGTCTTTCTATACATTAAACTGGTAAATCATCCCTTATAGAAAGAAAATGTGCTAACTTGGTAAGACGATCAACAGTGACCCAAATTGCATCGTTCCTTCTAGGAGTCTTTTGTAGTCCCATGACAAACTCCATCATGGTTTAATCCCATTTACACTCAGGTATGGGAATAGGTTGCATGAATCCTCCAGGCTGTTGCCTTCCAGCTTTCACTTGTTGACATACCATACATCTTGACACAAAATCAGCAATCTCCCTCTTCATGTTTCCCCACCAAAAATGTTCCTTCAAATCTCTATACATTCTAGTGCAACTAGGGTGTATAGAGAAATTGGAAATATGAGCATCATCCAATAATTACCTTTTTATATTGGGTATATCCATAACACAAAGTATCTTAAAAACTTTCCAAATTCCATCTTCATACACAAATTCACTCAATTTCCCATCATTCACAACTTTAATCTATTTTTTAAACTCTTCATTATCGGTCTGATAAATCTTTATACTTTCTAGTAATGATGGTTTGGAAACCATTTAAAAAAGTATTTATGTTTCCCCTTCCATGGTGATTCCCATATCCATATTTTCTAGATACATGTATATAGGATCATTTTCAACTCTCATTTTGTTCAAAACTCCCTGATCCTTTCAACTCAAAGCATCTCCCACCTTGTTTTCCTTCCTCGGGTGGTTGTGTATCGTGCAATCCTAATCCTTGGTAGTTCAATCCATTACCTTTGCCTCATGTTGAGTTCTTTTTGTGAGAAAATATACTTCACACTCTTGTGATTGTTATATATCTCATATTTTCACCACATAGATAGTGACTCCAAATCATAAAAGAAAAGATTATAGCTTCTAACTCAAGATCATGAGTAGGATAGTTTTTCTCAGGAATTTTTAGCTACTGTGATGCATAGGCAATAACCCTATCAATCTGCAAAAGGAAACAACCAATTTCTTTCATTGAAGCATCACTATAAATAACAAACCCATCATTCCCCGATGGTAGATTCAATATAAGAGCATTGACTAATCTTATATTCAGTTCATCAAAAAAAATCACACTCTTTTGTCCAAACTAATTTAACCCCTTTACGTGTGATCTTGGTTAATGGGTTAGCCAACCAGGAAAAATTCTGGATGAAACTTCAATAATAACCTGCTAAACCAATAAACATTATACCTCAGTTATACTCGTCGGTGCTGTCCATTCATGGATTGCTTTGGTCTTAGAAGGGTCAACAAAGATTCTATCCTTGGAGACAATATGGCTAAGAAAAGAAATCTCCTGAAGCCAGAATTCACACTTGCTAAAATTCCCATATAATTCATGTCTTCTAAGAGTCTTCAGGATTATCCAGAAGTGATTTTTATGATATTATTAGCTTTTGGAGTATACCAAGATATCATCAATAAATACCACTAAAAAAGTCATCAAGATATTCCTTGAAAACACTATTCATTAGATCCATGAAGACATAGGGTGAATTAGTCAATCCAAAAGGCATTACTGTAAACTCATAATGCCCGTACCTAGTTCGAAATGACGTTTTTGGAATGTCTTCCTTCTTCACACACAAATGATGATATCCAGATCTAAGGTAAATATTTGAAAAGTATTTATCTCCATGAAGTTGGTCAAATAAATCATCATTGTTATGTAGGGGATACTTCTTCTTTATTGATATAGCATTGATCTCCCTGTAGTCAATGCACAACCTCATAGATCCATCTTTCTTCTTGACATAAAGGACATGGGATCCCCATGGAGAAACACTGGGGAGAATAAATCCCTTATTACTCAATTACTATAGTTGTTTCTTTAGTTCCACTAATTCCACATTGTCCATTCTATAAGGGTCTTCGATATAAGACTTTATCCAAGAATTAAATCAATGGAAACTCAATTTCTTGTTCTGGAGGATGTCCTAGTAAATCATCTGGAAACACATAAACATATTCATTAACAATAGGAACATCCTATATTTGTACATTATTTTCCTCACCCATAGTTATTTCATTCTCTTCCTCCCCAATAATTGAATTTAGTTGAGCTACTGGGGGTAGATCTAGATAAGAATTAGGTGGTGATGATTCTACTCTAAAGATAAGGTGTTATTTATCATCATCATCAAAAATAGTAACCTCCTTCTTCTTATAATAAATTTTAGCATCATGGTCCTAAATCCAATCCATACCGAGGATTATATCAAATTCAATAATGGGTATGACGATGAGATCAGTAGATAAAGAACATTAATATGCCCTAATGGGGACTGATTCACAAAACTTTGTTACAATGATTCTTCATTTAGGAGTTTTGACTGACAACTCCCTTTGTTAAATCAAATTAGAAATATCTTATTTTCTTAGAAAACTAGGAAGATATGAAACAATGCGATGATCCAGAATCAAATAAATCATTTTCTAAACATGAGGAAACCATTAAATTACCTACCACTATGTCTTTTAAAGCTTCAACCTCATCAGTAGTGATAACATAAGCTTGTACTTGATCCCTTGACCTTTTCTAAGGTAACTTAGGACATTATTTCGCATAGTTCCCCCTTTCTCTACAGTTGTAGAATTCAACATCGATAGCCTATTTCTTCTCCGTGCAATCACGAGCTTGGTGGCCTTTTTCACCACACTTGTAATAGATTCCAATTACCTTCAAGAAAGTACCATGGTATTTCCTCCCACATTTACTATAGTATAGATATTCAAATTTCCTCTTCTACTCATTATTTTCATTTCCAGAGTGTTCAACAGTTCTCTTTTTCTCTTTCTTTGCTTTAAAGTCGTAAAACAGAGAATTATTTTTATATCTTGATAGCACCGGAGACAATATATTCATATGATGAGAAGGATTGTGAGACTAATTTTCAATGTAGAAATGGTTTTAACCCATCAAAGAAATGATCAATATTACTTCTTGTGTTATTTATATGTTGGCGCCAAAAATACGGCCCGAAAGAAAGGAAGGAAAAAGACAGCTGGCGCGCTACCTCAAGAAGCACCGCCGCGAAGCCCCCACGCGAAGTGCCCCGACCATTACGGCCCCGTGAAGCTCCTGAGGCGGTAATGCTCCGCGAACCCATTTGACGTTCGCGAGCCGCCGCGAAGCACCAGAGGCGGTAATCCTCCGCGAACCCAATTGACGTTTGCGAGCCGCCGCGAAGCACCAGAGGCGGTAATCCTTCGCGAACCCATTTGACGTTCGCGAGCCGCCGCGAAGCTCCAGAGGCGGTAATGCTCCGCGAACACATTTGACGTTCGCGAGCCGCCGCGAAGCTCCGGAGGCGGTAATGCTCCGCGAACGATGTTGACGTTCGCGAGCGCACCGCGAAGCACCGGAGGCGGCGCGCGAGTCCTACTTCGCGGCGCCCCTTCCCTATAAATACTGGACTCCCCCTGAGTCCCAGGGACGGACAATCCGACCTTTCAGCTTCTCCTCTCCTGAATCGCGAAGCACTCTTTTCCCCGGGAATCATGAGCTCCGCGAGGTATTTCTACTTCGCGAGACGACTCTGCTTTGTCTCGTTTTGAGCCCCTCTTCCGAGAGGGATTCCCTTCGCGAAGCTCAAGGGAGTTCGCGAAGGAAGGGGATTCCCAAGGGAACCCGGGCAGCTGCGGAGCGTTTCTGCTTCGCGAAACACCCAACCCATGCTAGTGATCCCTATGCCAAGGCAGGATCACTATACATCGCGAAGCACACTGCTTCGCAGGATCCTGCTTCGCGATGCACTCCTTCCTCGCGAGGCAGTGCTCCGCGAACACTGTTCCACTTCGCGAAGCACCTCCCACTCACACCTATGCCCCATGCTAAGGCCAAGGCACTCCACTTCGCGAAGCGCACCCCTTTTCTTAGCGATTCCTCTACCCGTGCGACCCTCCAGGTTTGCACGATGTGATTTCAAAGTCCCATGGACAATGCAACCCGTAGCGTTGCTTCGCCTAATGCTTCTTCGCATAGGCACGCTAACGGCTATTGCTTCTTCGCATAGCCACGCTAACGTGGACCCCTCGATGGTTCGCTCCATGACCCCCCTTAACCAAGGCCTTACCGGTACCTTCCCTTCCCCAAGGACCAGAGGGTACCGGTTATGTAAGTCCTAGGGGTGTGGAGTGAACCCACCTCGTCCGAGCTGCAGGACGTTAAACTGTCAAGCACCACGTCCTCAACACATGACGTTAAACTGTGACCCAACCTCGTCTCCCTCACGAAGGGTCCCCCCATCTTGAACATTTTTTACACCACTCATCTCCACGGGAATGGAGCTCTTCCTCACATGGAATGAGATCCTCCTTGTCGGAGTGGCGTATGTTCGTAAGAGAAGGGCGACCCTAGCCCCCTCAACGGATGGTTGCACCTCTACATCTTCGTACTTCCCCACTACCAAGGTCATTGGAGGGCGTGATAGGGAACGAGGCACCCCCCTATGGGCCTCCATCCTGGAGTAAGTCCCAACACCATGGGCCGCTCAACTCGTAAGCCCCTCTTCGCTTCTCACGGACGCACCCTTCGCGACGTGATCGTCAGGTCCTTGCAACCTCTTGTTTCTCACACCAAGCATGACTCACGTGGGCTTAGAGTGAGCACCGACCCTGACCCCGAATATCCCTTTTGAACTACGAGGTCTTTGATCCATGTCAAGGCATGGTACGTAGGAAGCCTCTATGAGGTTCAAGCCCACCCGTCTTTCACGTCGGGTTTCACCCCCGTCCAGCACGACATTAAACTACACTCCGGTCTAGTGGTAAGCCATTGCGACCCACCCATCTTTTGAACTACGAGGTCTTTGATCCATGTCAAGGCATGGTACATAGGAAGCCTTCACGAGGTTCAAGCCAACCAATAGTGGACCCCTGGGTCTACTTTCACGTCGGTTCACCGACAAACCCATCCTTTGAACTACGAGGTCTTTGATCCATGTCAAGGCATGGTACGTAGGAAGCCTCTACAAGGTTCAAGCCCACCCATCATCCATTCACGTCGGGTCCCATTCTGATCCAGTGGTAAGACATTGTGACCCATCCCATTTGAACTACGCGGTCTTTGATACATGTCAAGTCATGGTACGTAGGAAGCCTCTATGAGGTTCAAGCCCACCCGTCATTTCACGTCGGGTCTCACCCCAGTCCAGCATGACGTTAAACTGCATTCTGGTCCAATGGTAAGCTGTTGTGACCCTTTCCCACCTGAGCTACGAGGTCTTTGATCCATGTCAAGGCATGGTACGTAGGAAGCCTCCATGAGGTTCAAGCCACATCACTCGGTCGTTCATTCACGTCGAGTTTCGCCCTCGTCCAACGTGACGTTAAACTGCATGCCTCCTTTTGTCCCGCATGACTTTAAACTGTACACGCAATTCTAGTCCGACGGCAAGCTGTTGTGACTAACCCGAACTATGAGTTCGTTGATCCATGTCAAGGCATGGTACGTAGGAAGCCTTCCTAAGGTTCAATCCCACCACCCATCGGACCAAGGTCAACTTTCACGTCGGTTCACCGACAAAGCCCCTTCTGAACTGGGAGGACGTTGATCCATGTCAAGGCATGGTACGTAGGAAACCTTCCCAAGGTTCAAGCCCACCACTAGTGGACCCACGGGTCTACTCTCACGTCGGTACTCTGACGATGCTCATCGGGTCAGGGTCCACCTTCACGTCAGTTCATCGACGTCATCCCAAACTACGCGGACTTTGATTCCCTGCCACGGGGATACGTAGGAAGCCTCGTCAAGGCTCAAGCCCAACTTCACTCTCGCCCCTGCGATGGTCCCACTTCACTCTCCTTCCACTCCATTCATCAACCTACCACCCGTTCCGATTCTCGCCTGGATCGTCTTATCCTGGTGAGACCATGTCGGTATGGTCTTCTTCACAGTCGCCCATGGGCTGGCCCCAGTATCGATATCCCTTCAAGGAGGATCCCTCAATCCGATCTATCATAGCTAATGCTCTGGTTGGGTTGATCCGTCTCCGCTGGACGTTAAACTTGCGGCATACCCTGTGTTGAGTATGGGAAGCTGAGGAAAACCTCAAATATGTTTCTACGACATATAATTCCCCGCGCTCGATGTGGGATGCCTTGGGCTTCCACGCCCTCGAGAAGCCTTGTGGTCAAGGATAACAGACAGATATGCCAGGTACCCCAGCATCCAGACACGCTACTGATGTCTCAACGTGACTACTCCCCTGACTGAAGGTTGCTGCCCTGACTGGACCCTTTGGAATGTCCCGACAGAAGCAGTGTAATTAACCGGCGTCCATGGAAACATGGCACTCGGAAGAGTTTCACGAACTACGTATTAAATCTATAAGGGAGACCCGGACTAGGTGACGAGTTCTGAGGAGGAATCCATAGGAGGAAGAACCGACATCCCATCATCCCGTTTCGATCAAGGAGCATACGTCCCTAAATAAGGAGGGAATGCCGCCCGCCTTTGGAAAGAGGGAATGCGGGGCAACAGAAGCGCCGCTCGTCGTCCCCCACGGACGGATGGGCGCGCGCCCCAGCGAAAGCGTCGGAAACAGAAATGGTGAACCCGATGTGAAATTCTTCTCCTAAATATGGAGATTAGTAGCGTTTGAGACACCAGTAGATTGACGTGTCACCGGATCCAGATATCCGGTGCCTGGTCCCGCCAAGCAAATAGCGGGCCTGCCGTGAAACTCACCAGAAGTCGGGGCAGTAGAACTTGGCGCACTCCGTTCTGCAGCGTATCGGCGTGGATCCTTCTCACAGACATGGAGAATGGAAGAACGCTGGGGCACCGACTGTCAATCCTTTTCCTCTCAGTACTGATGAGTTGATCCCTTCGTTTCTCAGGAACCAGGTTGCTGTTACAGAGACGCGATCACCGTCCTCTCCTCGCCCACGCAGAGGCAGGGGCAACACCACGACGGCCACCCCACATAGTGCCGCTACCGCCACGACGGCCGCCACATCGCGGAGTACGGGGCGCCCACGTCCCCTTTCCCCATCAGAGGTCATCCAACGAAGGGTGATCAATAACCTCGTGCACAGGTATGAGGAAGAAGGGGTCATCCCAACCCAGGATATGGCCCGCCTGGACCTGGAGGCCTCCAGGCCCCGCCGTCAACGCCGCCCTCACAGGCCGCGCAGGGAGCCTCTGCTCCCCACCCCAACATTCAACCGTTTCGGGAGCTTGTCTTCGGAACGCCTTGACGACTCCCCGCCATACGCTGAAGAGGCGGGCGCCGTCCGGCTTAGCCCGCTCAGGGTCCCGACTCGAGGGCTCCAGGCGAGAGCTCCCGCCCGGCCGCGTCAGTGCCGCCGTCCGGCCCCGCAGGAAGAGCAGGCAGGCTACGTCCCTGCACCACCTGCGCCAGCCCGCTTGACCCGACGTCAGCGCCGGGCCCGGGCTGAGGACGCTCGCCTAGGTGCGTCAACGTCGACAGCTATAGTGGCCCGAGCCACCGCCGACGTGTATCGTGAAGCCTCTGCATACACTGAGCAGGGGCACTCCTTCACCCAACCAGGATTGAGACCCCATCCGCCCCACGGGCAGGCTGGGTTGACTCTCCGGGTTGCAGGCCCAAGTGGTGATCACCGCGAGCTAACCTGCGGTAATGTCACCCCGTACGGAGGTCCTCCCCGTACCACTACTCCACAGAGCGTCGGCCTTCCCCGCTCTGAGGTTCTTCATGGAGGCCTTCCTCGTGCTACCCCCATCCTGCAGGAAGACCTGCCCCGCGGCAATGACGCTCAGCGTGGAAACATTTCCCGCGCCCACTCTACAGGGTATGGAGTCCATCCTCCTGCCCCTGACCGCCAACCTGAAGGCACCGTCCATCCGGTCCCTCTCCAACGTGGGGGCCCTCCCTACGTCCTCTCTGCAACCGGCGAAGGTCCTCCTCGCCCCAGAAACTCGAGGAGTGAAGGTCAGCCTCGCTCCACCTGCAGTGACCATGGAGGTCCTCCCCATGCTCCTGCCAATTCCAACAGAGGCCCCGCCCACATGGGTACTGTTCATGGAGGTCCTCCCCATGTACCCTTCGACATTTTCCCTTGTGCCCCTCGCACCCCGGCTATCTCGAGTGGGGGCCCTCTCTGCCACGGCACCAGCGCCGCCCCGAGGCTGCCTGATAGGGGTCAACCCTGTCCCGAAGAGACACCTCAGGGCAGAAGAGCGGGTCGTCGCCGCCACAAGAAGAATCCTGGGAAGGCCCAGGTGGAGATCAAACATGCCCGCTTCTCCGACTCGGAAGCGGAATGCGATTCAGCGATGGAACCTTCTCCACGTTCCTATGTATCAAAGACTGGGGCAGGAACCAGACGCGTTAGCCTCATTCTCCCAGAATTTGAGGTCCACCGGATTCCCGTCTCTCTCCGCAGGTACATCCAGGAGGAAGAAATCTTTGGAATTCCGCAGGTCTCGACCACGCAATCACTGCCTCTGTCACCAGAAGAGCCCTTTACCTCTACCAGAGATCACGTAGAGTTATTTTGGGGGCCAACGACGGTAGAGAGACGACACGACCTATCGCCGGTAGCCGCGGCTCCTGTTCCGGAATCTGTGGTTATCAGCCCGTCGTATCGTGACATTGTGGCCAGGTCACCTCACTCTTCGGAGGATGGCCCGGAATTCGGCGGCCAGTCAGCTCGTTTGTCGTATTCTCCACCGCTAAGCTTATTATCCCAGAGGTTCGCCTTGGTACCGCTACCGGTTCCTCAGCCGCCCCTGGTTGACGAGTGGGGCAACACAGGGCCAGACCCTGAGTCCGAGCCTAGGAGCTTCTGGAGTATCCTTGCAGCGGATTACTTCCCAGAGAAGTTCTAGCCGACGGCAGCACTGAATTTCCGCATACCAGAGTCTCTTACCCCTGAAGACGTGGGGTGCTTTTGTCGAACCCTGTGGGTGACACACTTTCGCATCCGTTATAACGGGTGGTGTACCCCAAAATTCGTGAGCACTTCGAGGAAATCGGCGAGCAGTGCCGCCTGATCGATGCAGCCGTACTTCTTGTGGCCCAGCACCCTGAGTCGCCAGGCCACCAGAGCGCCCTTCAACAAAAATGCATTCAGAGTCTTAAAGAACTCTGCAGAATCGTCAGGGAAGCCACCCCCCATGTGCAAGTCCGTGGTTGGGGACACTATGCCGCTCTCCTCTTCGACCCTATCCGACGGCAGCCCGATTCACTATGCGACATCGAGGATATGCCCCCAAGAGGGGTCGCAGTCCACATGGACGACGTTGTGGATAAGGAAGATGAGCTTGAGTTCCTTGATGGAGACTTACCATCCGAGGGCGTACTGCCGCTGCTCGACCCGTCCGGGAGAGTTACCTGTCATCAGAGGAACCTGCAAGGTCTCCCCGTACCCACCGAGTCGCTGGTACTCGGTCGAAGCACTGGCAAGGTTAAGGAGCACGTCGGAACAGTCAATCACTCTGACCCGTCCGCCTCTGTGCAGAAAACGGACGAAGATCCCGAGAAGGCCACGTTACGCCAGCAGCTTACTGAGCAGAAGAGGCTGGTTGACGTACTCTTGGCTGAACGCGCTGCAGAGCGACGACCCGACAATGGTAATCCCAGGCCGGGGCAGCAGGGGCAGGAACAATTTCCCCCCAGTGAGATGCCTCCGGGCCACCCTGATCATGCTACTTCCGCAAACAGGGCGGAAGCCGGAACATTCGGCAAGAGGGTGCGATACGTCTCACCAAACCCCCCCGAGCGACGGGGAAATATGAAGAATCCAACCCGGGTTCCCCCAGTCGCCCCGCAGGTCGTCCTGCCAGTTGACCCACGAGCGGCCGAAGCCTTCTACCATGTTGAAGAACCTGGAAATGCACTTGTGGTTAGGGATCCCCGTCAAGATAGGGACCCCCACCCGGAGGACCTTATTGCGGCACTCACAGCCCTCCTCGAGGCGTTGGAAATGCGGCAGGTGGCGGTCCCACTGGATGGCAAGCCTTATCCCGCATGGGTGGATGATATGCCCGCGCCTCCGGGTTTTGGGAACCCCACTTTCTCGCCCTTTAACGGGACAGGGGACCCGCCCTAGCACTTGGCTCATTTTTCTTCCAGGTGTGGCCCCATGCTGGGGACCCCGGCTCAGCAAGAAGCCGCCAAGCTCCGATGTTTCGTAAAGACATTGGAAGGTCCGGCATTCGTCTTGTACAGCCAGCTCCCTATCGGATCGGTGACTGGTTGGGAGGATCTTCGCCGGCAGTTCTTATACTAGTTCAGCTCCACCACGCGAAAGACCAGCATTGCAGACCTCTTCAAGTGCAAGCAAAGGCCTGATGAGCGAGTCGCAGACTTCATCGCCCGGTGGAAGGGACATACGTACTCCCTCGATATGCCACTAACTCAGGAGAAATTACTGACGATGTGTGTGGGGAACGTCAAGACAGAGCTGGTACCCTCCTTGATTACCCAGAACTACCATGGAGGGTTCAGAGATTACTCGGACAAGGCTCCACGCCTCGAGGAAGCCCTGCAACAGGCCAGTCAGGAACGTTTGTTGCCCCCTATGATCCCAGCCAGGAGAACCGCCAGGGCTGAACCCGCCGTGGTGGCTCAAATAGAAGCCCCAAGGCAGCTGGAATTGCTGCCGGCGGCACCACCCCCGCAACCCCGTAGAGGTCCTCCACCTCAAGCACAGGCTCCCGCCCAGCAGCGACCGCCTCAGAACCGACAGGTTCCCCCGCGCAACGCGCTACCACCACCTATGCGAGACAATCAGGAACCGCCTCCTCGGCAGGCCCCTCCGGCCCCTCGTCAGGACCAGGCCCCCAGGGCCCCCTATCCGGAAAGAAGGTACCAGACCTATTCGTTCAACGAAAATCAGGTCCCTGGCTACTTCCGAAGTGCTCTAGAGCAAGGGATTGTGCGTCTTCTTGAGTGCAGAAGGCCGGCAGAGGCGCATCTCACCGATCACCCCAACTATTGCCCTTATCATAGGATCCTGGGGCACACCCTCAAGCAATGCTATGTGTTTAAAGACTGGCTTCAGGACTAGGTCAACAAAAACATAGTCAAGTTGGGCCTAGCACCAGCGCAAGTGGCAGGTGTCTTTGCAGGATCAGAGATCGGCAGCGATAGTGAAGGTGAGTGGCAGCAGGTCCCTAGCCGCGGATCCTAGAAGTATGACGACTGGATGGCTCGAAAACCCGTCGTCCGTGCCCAGGGTATCATCCAGGCACGCCTGAAGCAGTCGGAACCTTCAGAAGAAGTAGTTGGTGCCTCCGCATCGTCTTCACAGTCGACCTCTGCCCAAAAGGGCAAGCAGCGGCGACGCAAGAAAAAGCAACGTGCACCGCCAGTGCCATCGTCATCCCGCAATCTCGGCGACTTTATGCCCCCCGAAATGGGGATCCCTCCCAGAATCCGCCCAGCGGTGGATGACTCCTCGAGCGACAGCCAAGGGTACGCTTCGGTTAACACCGTGGAGCTGGTAAAGCCCTATATGACCCCCGACAAGGAGGAATGCCAGGCAGACCTCCCCAACATTTCCAGCTGATGTCAACGTCATCGGAATCACAATCGCGCTGGTCATCGAGGCACGTCAGCAGGAACCTGTGGCCAAGTCGTGCACGCTACCGAGACCAGGCAGCAGGCTCAGCGCAGATCTCAGCACGCGCAAACCCATCCAACACCCTCATCTCTACCTCCACCACCGTTCGTGCTACTGGATCGGGGGGAGCCGCCTCGTTCGTATCACAGCCAGTCTTGCCCGTCTATAGGCCATCCTCCGCTGTCCGATCTTAGCCCAGTGACTAATCTTCAGGCTTCTACTGGTAGGCATCTTGATTTACCCAGTACTAGTCACTCGCCGGTTCAGCCAGCCGGACCCGCTGTGCATCCAAATGTCGAACGACCTCCTGTAAGCAGAGGTTCGCGTTTGGCACGAAAGTACGATGTTCCGAAGCACCTGGCCGGTATCCCGGCGAGGATCTCCATCCTTGAGGCCCTTCGCCTGTCATCTGAAATGCGCGAGGCACTTGCCGAGGCCCTAAGGAGCCCCCTCCAGTTCGAGACGGAAGTAGCAGCTACGAAAGCCTTCCATACTGAGACGATTGAAAACGCCGAATGTCAGGTGGTTATCTTGTTCTCCGGTGAAGATGAGGACCCTCCTATGCAGGGGCACATTCGCCCGTTGTACGTCACTGGACACTTCAACGGTGTGGAAGTCCGCCGCTGCCTCGTTGACACAGGTTCTAGAATCAATCTAATTCCAACCCGGATGCTGCGAAAGATGGGTCTGTCCGAAGGTGATTTAACCCCCTCTGACCTCAGGATCCAGGGGTACGACAGGACAGAGCAAACCCCAGTCGGCAAGATCCGCCTGAAGACTCAGTTCGGTGGCTTAATTGCCAGCACTGAGTTCATGGTTGTTTCTCAGGACACCGCCTACAACGCATTGATGGGTAGGCCATGGCTCCATCTGCATGCAGCGGTCCCCTCGTCGTATCACCAGTGCCTCAAGTACTCGCTCAACGGTCGAGTAGGCGTGCTCCAAGGAGACGCGTCCCCTTTCGCTTCTTGTGAGGCCCGCTATCTGGATGCGGGTTATTACAAAAGTAAGGACAAGCAAATCCTGGTAAGCGAGGATGAGCCCGCCCCGATCACAAGTGATCCCTGGGAAAGCATGGATGACGCCTACATCCTCCCAATCCACCCGGTTGGAGGCCACGACCCCCAACATGGGACAATGTTTCGTTGTTTTGGGTACACAAGGAAGGCATGTTCCCGTGTCCAAGCGACAACGGAAAATCACCTCGTACTCCTACATCAACCAGGCTCAAGTCATCCTGGAACCCCCTACCCCTGTACGGTACCGGGACGTCAAGATCATGACAACGGCGGTGCGCCATACGTGTCTCTTCCGCCGGGCTGGAATTAACTGACTTAGGCCGACACGTCACCACTGCTTTGATATCATCAAGCGTGGCCCTTTAGGGCGAAGGATAGATGGGATAGGGTAGACTGCCTTCATTGATATGGTCTCAATGGCAAGCGAGTCTCCTGATGTGATGACCGCTGCTGCCCAAGCCGGCACCAGCTGCCCCTCGGATTTTGATAGCCCAGAAGCCCCCCCCCCCCCCAGCGCGGGATGTCCCCCCATGGGCGGGGAGGAAGACTTGGAGGATGCGCCCCCCGCATTTGAAGAAGGCGTATCTACCACGGTTGATGAACTGGTATAGGTGAACCTTGGTAGTGAGGCAGATCCGAGACCCACATTGATCAGTGCAGCCATGTCCCTCGAGGAGCGGCAGCAGTACGTAGACTTCCTCAAACAACACCATGATGTGTTTTCCTGGAGTTACGATGAGATTCCAGGGCTGGATCCCCAAGTGGCTGTCCACCGTCTGGGCCTCCCGGCAAAACATCGTGGGTTTAAGAAGCCTTCCAGGAAGATGCACCCTTCCCATGGTGCTATGGTTGAGGCCGAAGTTGATAAGCTAATCAAAGACAACTTCATTAAGGAGGTCCAGTATCCCAAGTGGCTTGCCAACATTGTGTCAGTCAGGAAGAAGAATGGGCAGATCAGAGTCTGTATCGACTTCCGCGATCTTAATCGCCACTGCCCAAAGGATGACTTCCCACTCCTAGTGACGGAGCTGTTGATTGATGCCACGGCCGGGTTCCAAGCCCTCTCTTTCATGGATGGGTATTCTGGGTATAACCAGATCCGGATAGCCCCCGAGGATGAGGATTCCACTGCCTTCAGGGCTCCCGAAGGTACCTTTTTCTACCAGGTAATTCCATTCGGTTTGAAAAATGCAGGTGCCACTTATGAGAGGGCCATGCATCGCATATTCAAACCGATTCTCGGGACATTGGTTGAATGCTACGTGGATGACCTCATAGTCAAATCATGCCAGCGCCAGGACCATCTCAAAGACCTTGATAAAGTGTTCGATTTCCTCTGTTCCCGTCACCTGAAGATGAACCCGCTGAAGTGTGCCTTCGGGGTCATCTCTGGGAAGTTTCTGGGCTTTGTTGTCAGATACCGAGGTATCGAGATCGACCCAGAGAAGATCAAGGCCATCAGCCAAATGCCTCCCCCGAGCAACATTCGGGAGCTTCGAGGCCTTCAAGGCCACTTATCCTATATACACCGATTCATTGCGAATCTGGCCGGCAAGTGTAATCCCTTTTCCCGGCTCATGAAGAAGGGTGTTGCCTACGAATGAGATGAGGAGTGTCGGACCGCCTTCGAGGAAATCAAGCAGTATCTGCTCCAACCTCCGGTCTTCATGCCACCAGTCTCCGGAAATCCTCTGGTCCTTTACGTGACCGCCCTGGAGAGGTCCCTCGGTGTGCTACTTGCCCAAAAGAATAATGAGGGTACTGATAATAGTCTCTACTATCTCAGCCGCATGCTTCTCGATACGGAGGTCAGATACTCCCCTATCGAAAAGAGTTACCTTGCGCTCGTCTTCGCTGTGCAGAAGTTACGACATTACTTGCAGCACCATGAGGTGCAATTGGTCTCCCAGGTAGACCCAATGAAGTACATCCTGAGCCGTCCCATGCTGACTGGCTGACTAGCACGGTGGGCGGTGATTCTCTAGCAGTTTGATATCAGGTTTGTACCTCAGAAGGCCATTAAGGGACAGGCGTTGGCAGACTTTTTAGCTGCCCATCCAACCTCCGTGGATCAATCCCTGGACCTGGATTTCCCTGATGAGATGATCCTCTCAGTCGATCATGCTGCCCTGTGTTGGAAAATGCATTTCGACGGTGCCTCCCGGAGCCCCACCGGTAGGAGGCTCAACGATCCCAAGCTCAACAGAGTGGGCCTGGGAGTTGTCTTCATTACCCCGGCGCAAGCCGTCCTGCCATACTCGTTCCTGTTGTCAGAAGGTTGTATGAACAACGAGGCAGAGTACCAGGCTCTCATCACCGTCCTCGAGTTGGCCCTTGAGATCCATGTTCCCCATCTACATGTGAAGGGAGATTCCGAGCTGGTAATCAAACAGGTTAATGGCGACTACGTCGTCAGGAAGCTAGAGCTTGCACCATTGCTGGAGTACACCCTCCTCCTAATGGCCCAGTTCTCTTCTCGACCAGAGGTTACCCAAGTCCCACGGTCGCAGAACGGCCAAGCGGACGCCCTGGCTGGCTTAGCCGCGTCGCTCGCAGAACCCGAGCAAGATGATTTGGTCATACACATGGCCCAACAGAGAGTCATTGCCCCCGTCACCCAAGAGGACCGTGATAGCCTGCGGGTAAGTCATCTCACCACCGGACCCTCCATATCGGGAGTCCCGGGTTCGTCAGACGCAGTGGTTGAAACCATCCCCGACTAGAGAGCACCTTTTGTCGAGTATCTCCAAAATGGTCAGCTCCCGGACGACCGGGCCGGACGCGAGCGAATCCAACGCCGCGCGCTGCAATTTACCCTCCGGAGCGGCCCCAGTCTTGAACAGATCCTTTATAAACGGAGTTTCGATGGTGTCCTCCTCCGTTGCATCCAAGGATGGGAGATACCTCAAGTTATGCAAGAGGTTCACGCCAGTTCCTGTGGCACCCATCAAGCTGGGCCGAAACTGTCCCATCAAATCCGGAGGTTGGGGTACTTTTGGCCCTCTATGATCCACGATTGTATTGGATACGCCAAGAGATGCCACGCATGCCAAGTACACACCAACTTCTTGCATCGGCCGCCGGAGCCCCTCCACCCCACCAAGTACTCTTGTCCATTTGCGGTATAGGGACTTGATGTAGTGGGACCGTATCCACCGGCAACAGCCCACCAGTGTATGTTCATCCTGACTGCTACAGATTTCTTCTCCAAGTGGGCAGAAGCAGTTCCGCTCAAAGAGGTCAAGGCCCGTTCCATCGTTGACTTTGTGAGCTCCAACATTATCCACCGGTTTGGAGTCCCTCACGCCGTCCTCACCGATAACGGCACCAACTTCTGAGTAGCTGAATTGAAGAAATTGTACGCTAAGTACGACATCCGATCGAACCATACCTCCCACTACCACGCGCAGGCGAATGGACAGATCGAGGCATTCAACAAGACCCTCTCTAACATTCTGCAGAAGATGGTTGGTCAGAACAAGAAGAGTTGGCCGGACAAGCTCCCCAATGCCCTCTGGGCTTACCGGACGACGACTCGCAACTCTACCCAGGTGACCCCATATTCCCTGGTGTATGGAGCTGAGGCCGTCCTACCCATTGAGATCCAGATGCCGTCGCTACGCACTATAGTTTATGATCACCAGACATCAGATGAGGTAGCCGAGATCCGTCTAGCTGAATTAGAGGCACTGGACGAGAACCGGCTTCGTGCCCTGCACAATCTGGAAAGGCGTCAGGACAAGATAGCGAGAGCCTTTGACAAGAAGGTTCGTCTCCGCTCTTTTCTACAGGGTGACCTGGTACTGTCCCTTCGAGCGCCAATGATTCCCGGTAGGAAACCGCCCAAGTTAGAACCCAAATGGGAAGAGCCTTATATCATCCATAAGGTTTACCCCAATGGAGCATACTCCTTGGTGACCACAGATGGAGAGCGTATAACCCCTCCCACCAATGCCATGTTCCTCAAGCGGTACTTTGCCTAGGGAAAAAAAGGTCCAGCACGACCCTATACTGCGTGAAGGTCCTGTACGACCTTAAACTGAAAAATGGTCCCGCATGACCTTAAACTGCATCTTCGTCCTGCAAGACGATAAACTGTGTAACGGTCCCACATGACCTTAAACTGGACACTATAGTCCAACATGAATCTAAACCGTAAAGTCCAACACGACTATAAACTGCGTCTTCATCCCGCGGGACGTTAAACTGCAAGCCGGTCAGGCCTTCCTGACCGAGGCTCAGCCTCAGGCCCCTTGCCCTCCTTGGGCCCTTGGCCCCGTCTCCACCGCGGTTTGGCCCCAGGCCCCCCTTGTTTTTTCCCCGACTTACCCTCTTGCGGGATTGTACGGTATGGTGTAGGACTACGTCCTCATTCACGTCGGATTACTTGCCGTACCATACATGTCCCCAAATGAGGTGCTTCTCATCGTCCTGCATGACGTTAAACTGCACTTCTAGAACTATGTGTGGCTTGATTCTCATTCTTATGAGATACGTAGGAACGCTCGGACACCTCGTCTTGAGCCCACCCCCAAGCTTTTCCCTTCCACTATCCCCCCTAGGAATAGTTTTCTTGGAGGATCTTTGTGTAGCAAGGAGTAGGCTTTCTTGGCCCCGCTTATGCAACCCCGCTCACACAAAGATTGTAAGGGTCGCACCATGCGCCCACTCCCGTTCTTCTATCCTTCCACGTCCTCACCGCATGACGCTAAACTGCATGGCCTTCAAGAACTACGTATGGCTTGATTCTCATCCTTATGAGATACGTAGGAACGCTCGGACACTTCGTCCGTTGGCCCAGCCCAAAAGCCAAAATCTTCCCCTCGGGTCAAGACATGGAAGGGTGCACACTTTTGCCCCGACCCACATCGAGCAAGCCTCGACCCGGCTGCACATTCCCACCTGGAGGTGTTTTCCCCTTTCGTGGATGGATACAACTATGCTTAACCCACTATTTGACTGGGATTCCGTCATTTTTCACGCCCAGAGGGACCCCCAAGAACGGCCTGGATACAATGCCCAAGGGCACTCCTACTGATACAGGCCAATGCCCCCGAGGGTTTTCAAGCAACAAGCCGATACAAGTCCCTCATTGCGAATTTGGTCAGCGGTCGATGCTCATTTGTTGCCCCCATACGGGTCACCATAGGAACGATGTGTTTCAAACATGGTCAACAGTGTCCTGAATTTTCGGGTCCACCCCGAGATGTCCCAGGCATCAAGAACAGTGATTCATTCTGCCCCATCCCGAGGTCACAAACTTCCCCCAGGTGGTGCTAGCAATCCGGGCCACGACCCAGGATTCCTCATAAGGGTGTACGGTGTGATGTGGGACTATGTCCTCATTCACGTCAGGATCATGTACCATGCTGTATGCCCTCCATTTACGAGGCCCGGCCTCAGGCCCCTTGGCCTTCTCGGGTCCCCGACCCTCGTCCTTATGTAAGACGTTAAACTGCAGACCAGTCAGGCCTTTCTGACTGATAACTTTACCTTTTCTCCGGGCCACGGCCCATGATTCCTCATAAGGGTGTACGGTGTGATGTGCGACTATGTCCCCATTCACGTCGGGATCATGTACCATGTTGTACGCCCTCCCTTTACGAGTCTCAGCCTCAGGCCCCTTGGCCTTCTCGGGTCCCCGACCCTCGTCCTCATGTAAGACGTTAAACTGCAAACCAGTCAGGCCTTCCTGACTGATGCCTGACCTTAGGCCCCTTGGCCTTTCCGGGCCACGGCCCAGGTCCCCTCTTACCCAGGGTGTATGGTGTGATGTGGGACTATGTCCTCATTCACGTCGGCTTCTTCTCCATACCACACACCTCCCTTGTTTCGGGGTATATTGCTTCCCCTTCTCGTCCAGTATGACGTTAAACTACATATAGAGAACTACGTGTGGCTTGATTCCCATTCTCATGGGGTACATAGGACCACCTGAATGTCCAAAATTCGGGTCTAGCCCCATCTCTCGGGAATCCTCATCCCATCTCGGCCCCTTGGCCTATCCTTCCTCCATGAGAGGATCATATGGTGTGGTGTGGGATTATGTCCTCATTCACGACGGTCTCGTAATGACCACGCCATGCTCCCCCCCCCCTACTGAGCTGTTTCGTCGATCCCTTTTTCGGAGGTTCACCAATGTGCATAAGAGTACTCTGGTTTATTACCTGGAATGCCAAGCTTTACTCGGACACGTCCGCACCCGCTTTCCAGGCTTTGCGTATCCCCGCATCAGGGCTTTCATCATCTTTCACACCCGGAGGGACCCCCAAGAATGGCCTGGATACTACGCCCAAGGGCTCTCCTACCGATACGGGCCAACGCCCCCCAGGGTTTCGGACAACAAATCTATAAAATCCCACGTTGCGAATATGGTCAGCGGTCGATGCTCGTTTGTTGTTCCCACCTCAGGCTAACGCGATACGGACGCTGTGTTTCCATCATGGTTAACAGTTTTCCTCTATCGCCACGCCAAACCATTAAGCCCAAATGCCGGGTACACGATTCACACCCTTCATCACTTCATCATGTCCAAGTAGAGTCTCAGAATTCTTGGTACTTTTCCTCCGTGCACGTCTGCGCGTTGGGAGAACAAGCTGCATCAAAGGTGTACTTCGAAACTCTCCGCCGACTCCCCTTTGATGGGCGCCCCAATTATTGCGATGAGGATACCCCCCTTGTTTCCCACACCGAGTTTATCTCACGTGGGCTTAGGGATTGGGTTAACATCTGTGCTTACTCAGGAGTTGTCACCATCCATGGTCCGAGCTCTAAGACCATAAACTAAGACTCTCATCTGGAACTACATTCAAGACCCCTTGTCTTTGGGTCCAGCTTGAGTTCAGCAAGTTCACCTCTCTCGGGTCCTACCATTGGGATCCCGACCACCGGACCACGTGGTGTAGTTTAGGATTACGTCCTCATTCACGTCAGGTTTGCAATAGTTGCACCACGCGCACCCCGTTCTGAGAGTGGGCCCTCCTATTCTTTGTCCTGCATGACATTAAAAGGCACCCTTCAGAACTATGTGTAGCTTGATTCCCTGTCTTCATGGGATACGTAGGACCACCTGAATGTCTAAGATTCGGGTCCAGCCCCACCTCTTAGTGATCTTCTGATCTCCTGGTCACCTAGGCCACTTGGTCTATCCCTCTCCATAAGGGGGATGTGTAGGAATGATACAAGGTTTTGGGCACCATGCCCCCTTCCCCCGGGAACCTGCCATCTCCCGATTACCCTCAAAGTTGAGTCCCTTGACTCCTTGTAGTGGTTCACCCATGTATTAAGAGCACTCTAGTCTAGGACCAAGAGTGTCAGATTCAACTTGATCAAGTTCCTTCCACTTGACAAGCTTCGTTCTCCCCTCCATTCGGACTTCCATCACCTTTCACACCTAGAGGGACCCCCAAGAACGGCCTGGATACAATGCCCAAGGGCTCTCCTACTGATACGGGCCAACACCCCTGAGGGTTTTGTACAACAAATCGATAAAATCCCGCGTTGCAAATATGGTCAGCGGTCGATGATCGTTTGTTAGTCCTCATTTCAGGCTAACGCGACAGGATGCTGTGTTGCGAACATGGTCAGCAGTAATCCTCTGTCGTCACACCATCCCCTTCAGTCCTTGAATGTTGGTTGCATGATTCACATCATTTTCCACCCCATCATGTCCAGGTGGAATCTCGACACTTTTGGCGCTATCCCTCAGTGCACCTTTGCATGCTAGGGGGACAAAGCTGCAATCTGGCGTCCTTTGGGGCTCCCATGGTCCGAGCTATAAGACCATAAACTAATATCCATTCGGGACTACGTTCAACTTGATTCCCATCCTCGTGGGATACGTAGGACCGCCCAGACGCCCTGTCTCCGGGTACAACCCATTCAAGAAGCCAGTCTCTCTCCCCGTTTCACCTCTGTGTAGGCCCCTCGGCCTAAGGTTTCCCTCTCCGGATGGCGTACAATTTGATGTGGGATCATGTCTCTGTCAATTGTATTTTATAACATTGCGCACATTTACCGCCTAACATCGTCTCTACTACGTCTGCGCTGCATGACGATAAAATGCATGCTTGGTCCTACCATACGACCCTAAACTGTGACATTATCGTCCTGGCCGCACGACGAAAAACGGCACCGCATTGTGGTGACCTTGTTGTAGAGGGCATCATGTTGGGTATTGGTCACGTGCCATGCCATTTGTCAACGCCCATCACGGATTGATTCTTGTGGCGACATCACGACCTACTGTTCTAGGCATGTCGCTTCACAGAAAAAACCATTCACCTTAAAGAACAAACAAGATACATCAAATTCCGCTTCTTTTAGTGCAAGGGCCACGCCCGCACTCCCCTTTTCCCCTGGCACTAGTATCCTACCATGTCACTTCCAGAACTATGTATGGCTTGATTCTCATCCTTATGAGATACGTAGGAGCACCTGGGCACTTCCCCGCGGGCCCAGCCTAACCTTTGTGTCCGGTCCCTCGACTCGAGCGTTTCCCCAGAGAATGCATGGTAAGTAGGGCTTAGGTCCTCCTTCACGTCGGGTTTTGATGCCATGCGTCCCCTGCTCCCTTTACCTATTTATGGTCTAAGGTCCATCAAGAACTACGTAAGGCTTGATTCTCATCTCTATGAGATACGTAGGAGCGCCCGGGCACTTCCCCGCGGGCCCAGTCTAACTTTCATGGTCCAAATTCTACGACCCGAAACTAAGATCTCCCCAAGGGAAAGGAATCTGCTCCCTCCCTCTAATATGTTTCATTGCCATATTCAGATGTGTTTTGACAAAGAGCCTGAAGTGTGTGATTTTCACAGGGACATTCCCCTCATCCCACGACCAAGCTTCGTGAACTCGCTATTTAGATCCTCATCCTCTTCCACGTCCAAAAGGACCCCCGGGCGACATGGATACTTGGCTTAAGGGATCTCCATGAATGCTGGACCTAGGGGGCCCTTCAATCGTTTCGGGCCGACGTCCCTACGGATATCTGACAAAATTTGTGACATGGTCACGTGTTTCGAACATGGTCAACGGTCGACCCTCATTTGTCTGTCCCCATTCTAGGCTAACGCGACAGGGTACTGCGTTGCGAATACGGTCAGCAGTTACCGTCCGTCGTCACGCCGCCATCATTGTGATCTGAATCTCGAGCACCATGATTCACACATTTCCACTTCCCCATGTTCAAGTGGAATTCCATCATACTCGGCTCTTTCTCTTCGCGCATCTAGGTGCTCCACAAGATCGTGTTATTGTCACTGGGTTGGGATTCACCGAGCGTCCCTTTTCCCTAACTAGCCCCTCTCTGTGTCGGGAAATTCCCACCACTACTGCTTGTTTCCCACACCGAGCACGACTCACGTGGGCTTAGTAGTTTTGGCAGGATGTGTACCAACACGGTCAGGCTGCTCCTCGTCCTGCATGATGTTAAAATGCGCTTTCAGAACTACGTATGGCTTGATTCCCATCCTCATGGGGTACGTAGGAATGCACGGCCACTTTGCTTCGGGCCCAGCCCAATCCTCCTCTTGGTCCCTCGACCTGAAGAGTGTCCTCCGGGGGTATGTGGTGTGATTTGGACTCCAAGTCCTCATTCGCGTCGGTTTCATATCTACCGCGCCACACACTTCTTTCCCTCTTACTCCACGTCTTATCGTATGACGTTAAACTACATGAGTCTATGTGTCCTCAACGCATGACAATAAACTGCGGTTCTGCCCTGAACATGTTCAGGATTCCCCAAGATCCCACTGGGAAGTGACGGATCCCCTTGACAGAGAGGCCCTGCCTAAAAGAAGGAATGATCCATGATCAAACCGATGCACCTATTGGACGTACTCCCACCACGGTGGTGTAACTACCTAAGTGTTGGATTCTGTTCGGACAGAACATCACTCCATATTCCACGCTTTGCGTGCCCCTTATTCGGACCCTCATCCTCTTTCGTGTCTAAAGGAACCCCCTGACGGCCTGGTCTCATGCCGCATCGGCTCACCTACCGTCCTGGGCCAACGTTCCGAAAGACTGTTCATGTTTGGAGGGACCCCCAATAACGGCCTGGATACTACGCCCAAGGGCTCTCTTACCGTTACGGGCCAACGTCCCGAAGGATTGATCGACAACAAATTGATAAAATCTCGCGTTGCGAATATGGTCAGCGGTCGATACTCATTTGTTGTCCCCATTTCGGGCTAACGCAGTAAGGGTATCGTTTCTCCTCCAAGGTTAACAGTTGTCTCTTATTGTCACGCCATCCCCACAGTGTTCCGAATCTTGGGTATCGTGATTCACACTTCCCATTTTCATCTGTTTGGACCAATTTCAACGCCCCTGGCGTTGCCCCGTTCGTGCATAAGAGCACGTCGAAGAAATGGTAATTCGGCTATCCTGGAAGTTCCTCCTCCGATCAAGCCTTCCCCATCTTTCGGGAATCTGGACTGGCTTGGGGAATTGTCGTCAAACGTCCCGCAAACATTGTAGGGATGTGACAAGGCAATTCAACAGTGGAAATCGTGCATGCTACGGCATTCAAAACAAAGGTAAAATTTGGAAGCATGAAAGTACCAATAAAAGGGTTTGGTGTTTGTTACAATACTCGGGGGTTGACTTCCCCCATGGATAGGTTGACCCCGTCAAAAGAGCGTTGTAGCTCCGCCACCCGTTGACTTGCGGCATCCAAGGCTTGCTGCCGCTGAACTAGCTCCTGCTCCTCCTCCGCAGCGGCGGGGCGCAGTTCGTCAATCCTAGCGTTGGCCCTCTCCACATCAGCTTGAACGACAGCCATCTCTCCAGAGGCCTGCCTCATATGCTCTTCTACCTCCGCCAGCTGGGCCTTCAACCATGAGACCAGCTCAGTTTGTGCATCAAGAGAGGCTGAAAGCTCGTCTGCCCGGGTCTGCATCCGTTGAACCTCGCCTTCAGCCTCCTGGAGCTTCTTTAAGCTAGTCGCCTTCCTCCGCTGTCAGCCCATGCTGAGCCCACGATCATGCTCCCGGATCTTCTCAGCCATAAGATCTCGGATGAGTGCATGAGGACGTTGGGCATCCACTCCCCCAGTGCGTAGTTCGCGCAACCGCGAGCGAAGCCTATCCATTTCGGCCAGCCATTGTGCTTGGGGAGTGTCCTTGATAAAGCGTGCGATCAGCTTCCATGATCGGCGGCGAACTATGCTGCTGTCTTCCTCGTCGGAGGTCGTTTCG
This sequence comes from Viscum album, assembly GCA_963277665.1. Taxonomy (NCBI): domain Eukaryota; kingdom Viridiplantae; phylum Streptophyta; class Magnoliopsida; order Santalales; family Viscaceae; genus Viscum; species Viscum album. The sequence continues at coordinate 1,045,175,599 of OY728166.1, forward strand.
TCCCAGTCTGCACGATTGGCAGGCTCATTCGCGGGATACACCCGCAGGAAATCCTCGGCAGGATCAACATCCGTTGTCGAATCCAGTGCGACACCTGGCGCCGAAGCAGGCGCGACAGAGCTGGGACCGACCGGTTGATCCTCTTCCTCGGAGTCCACCTCAATGATTTCGGGTGCGGCCCTACTGGAGGACCCGCCAGTGATGATGTGCATCGCAGCTTGAGGAGATGGAGGGACTATTTCCACCATCACCGGCATGCCCCTAAGAGGGACGCCACCAGACATCCCGATCAGCCTTTCCACAGCAGCCCACACCAGTCGAAGAACTGCACGACAAAGAGAGACATAAACGTTAGTTGACATGGCCTACATGTGACAATGAGGAGACCGGTGGAGGAGACTTACGAAGATCGACCTCCGAGCACTGCTCTTGAGCCGGTACTGATGGGACCCCGAGACGAGGCCCCCCGTATACTGTTGGAAGGTCTGGGGATTCCAGAGGAGCCACCTCGGGCCCCCTGGTCCCACCGGACGTAGAACTGGACGCAGCCATAGGCGCAGGTTCTGAAGGTCCCGCATCATCACCCGCCAAGGAGAAAGAACGAGGCATGCGAACAAGTTCCTCCTGCATGGCTCAAACATTGGTGAGAAGTCCATAGGGATCCAAGAACAGGTCGTAAGGAGAGAAGTTCGGAATGCTACCTCGAGAGCCTCCGCGAAATCGTCGGATTCTCAGCCTCGGTCTCCGACCTCGCCCTCCTCCAGTGGGCTCCCTCCTCCAGCCTCATCCTCCCGAGAGGAGTCCTCTGATTCCTCCGGCAAGGGAAAGCGCTCCCTCAGATCGGCAGCCGATAACTGTGGGGGGACCGTCTGATTCAACAGTACCCTCACCCGGTCTGTCATTGGGCGAGGGACACCACTGGAGTGGACGTAATCCTCCAGCTCTTCCAGGTACTGTTCTTCCTCCGCCAGAGACACCATGAATCCAGCCCGAACTGGGCCTATACCCGGTAATTCCATCCTGAGGCGATTCAGGTGGGCCCATATCTCGGATGGGATGAGGAATTGCCGGTTGACATCCCAAATTTCCCAAGATTCCGGGAAGACGGCGTCCTCTGCCATGTCAATGTGACGCAGGTGCTTCCCCGAAGCCTGAGTGGATATCCTACGGAATCCCCTTGGTGGCCGCCCCTCCGGATGACCCTGCTCTCCCGGAATCACCGGATCCACCGCTGCTGCCATACCCTCGGCTGGTGTGGGTCTCGCCACTATGGCAGCCCCGCTACCGCGAGCGGCCCAAGCTGCCCTCCGACCCCGACCTCGAGATAGAGGAGGCCCACCGTCACCAACCCGGATCGTTGGTTGCTTCAGCATCTCCCCCGGATAAGCGGCCTCCCAACTAATGGCGTACTCCTTCACTAATTCAAAGGCGGCAGTGGATGGAGGCAATGCAATCCGCATCTTTCCATCTTCCCGTGTGAACATGAGCCACAGCTGCCTCATCACACACGAGTGCTCCCCGTGACGCACCTCCCAGTAGACCTGCGGGGTCAGCCACTGGAGGCACCGAAACTGCCTCGCAAACCGATACGGAGTGTACGGTTCACAGAGCGGCTCACGATCTATTCGTGCCACCAAAACTCCACCTTGGAAGGCCAGGAGGTAAGCCCGATGTTCTTCCGTTCCCTGTCCGTCATCAGTAAGCATCCCCATCGGCAATGGGAAGGGATGAAAGTTGATCTCGTCCGCCCTCCACACCCTATTCAGCACCATCGGAACAGCCAGTTTGAACGGGAAGCTCCCGACCGCGTTCAGGATGGAGGGGCGAAAGTTTGATCCCGGCTGCGAAATGGGATTTGGATATTCGTAAATCCCCCTGATATGCGCTGCGATCCACCCATACAGGAGGTGGAAGGGCCCGCATATCCTTGGTGGCTTCTTTCCCTCGCTAATATGCCGCAGCATTCTGTACAGTTTGGTGAGCATCAGGCTCCCCAGGTTGATCCGCTGCCCCATGGCCAACATCAACGCCATGATAAACGAGCTAGGTCGTACCCCCATGCTTGTATCTCTCACCGGCAGGATCCAGCCACAGATGAGAGCTGCGATGAACGCCGCCAGCCTGACTATCGGCTGTTGTTCAGTGCTGACACTGAAACCCCAAGTTTTCCATTGGCTGTCCTCCAAGACCCGCCAATACGAGTGCCCCTTGCCCCGTTGGGCCGCCCTCAGGCAAGTTCGAGGCCTCAGAGGGAACTCTCGATTCTCTGGGAGATTTAGGAATCATTTAAACTACCTCCTGAAGTGGACGTCCCTCACTGCCTCCTTGTCCTCTCCAGGGACAAGTGCCATCAGCGCCGACACCAATCGCGGCATTTTCTCCGCATCTCCCCACACGCTGGCAACGGGGAGGAACTCGTCATACATGGCCCCCATGATTGGGACCCCAGAAATCTGGTGGACATCCCACAGGTTGATGCCCACCTCCCTGTGATGCAGGTAAAAAGTGTTGGTCCTAGATGACCATCTACTCAGCAACTCCGGCATTAGCTGCTTCGGTTGGTAAATGTGGAATTGGGAGGCCCATGCCGCCTCATACAACCCCACTCTCCTCAACTCGGCCCCGAACTCCTCGCATGAGGCGCCTACCCAGTAGGCCCATGCCCAGTCATTAGTAAAGTTGCCGCCCTGGCGCAGGTCCCACTCATCGGACCATCCCTTCTTCGAATCCTGCAAGGCCACCTTCAGCATGGTACGGTAGAGGTGAGGGGAATTCTCCGGCAGCAATGGCTTCCCGTCGATGTCGTTCACATGGTTGTAGAGACAGTCAGCGGTAACGGGTGTGAAGTCCTCCTGCGCGTGACCATCAGCCGCCCTGAACCATTGGTGCTGGTAGGGTGTGCTCCTGAACCAGCAAGCTGGTTCATCCCTACTTGCCTCAGGGATGAAGACGTCATCCCTCAGCCCGAAGCTGTACAACGGCAGTTTCTTGCACTGTCGATAATCTTTCTGACCCTCTGAGAGCAGATCCGTCAAAGAAGTGTGGTCCGAGTGGCTCCAGATCATCTCCCCTAAGCCTGGACAGTTGGCCATCTCCTCTCGACGAGCAGCATCTGCAAGGACCCCCAAGACAGCTTCTTGATGGGCCATTTTAACTCTGGCCCTCAGAAAAGGATTCTTTCGGATGGATCGCGAAGCTCGACCGCGAAGCCGGATCGCGAAGATCGGTCGCGAGACCAAGCCGCGAAGTCTGGCCAAGGCCGACAAACAGAGGTTCGCTTGGCGCGGACGCAGAGTCGGAGACCCGCGGTTCACCGCGAAGCTCGATTCGCGAAGGGCTGTCGCGGAGTACGCGGAGCTTCGTGAATTCGAGAGCACAAAAAGACAAGGAAGGCATGTGAAGACAAAAGAGGGCGGACCCCCTATTTATAGGCGGTAACCCCGGAGCATCGCGGTGCGCCTCACCCACGCGAAGCATCGCGGCGCGTCCGGATCCGCGGCCCCGGCGAGCATCGCGAGGCCCCTTCGCGATGCTGCATCGCGAACCACCGACAATTTTAGCGATTTTCCCTCAGACTTCGACCCTTCTCCCTCCGCGGCTCCAAGTATGAGGGGGGGAATTTGTTGGCGCCAAAAATACGGCCCGAAAGAAAGGAAGGAAAAAGACAGCTGGCGCGCTGCCTCGCGAAGCACCGCCGCGAAGCACCCACGCGAAGCGCCCCGACCATTGCGGCCCTGCGAAGCTCCTGAGGCGGTAATGCTCCGCGAACCCATTTGACCTTCGCGAGCCACCGCGAAGCACCAGAGGCGGTAATCCTCCGCGAACCCATTTGATGTTCGCGAGCCGCCGCGAAGCACCAGAGGCGGTAATCCTCCGCGAACCCATTTGACGTTCGCGAGCCGCCGCGAAGCTCCAGAGGCGGTAATGCTCCGCGAACACATTTGACGTTCGCGAGCCGCCGGGAAGATCCGGAGGCAGTAATGCTCCGCGGACGACATTGACGTTCGCGAGCGCGCCGTGAAGCACCGGAGGCGGCGCGCGATTCCTGCTTCGCGGCGCCCCTTCCGTATAAATACTGGACTCCCCCTGAGTCCCAGGGACGGACAATCCGAACTTTCGGCTTCTACTCTCCCGAATCGCTAAGCACTCTTTGCCCTGGGAATCATGAGCTCCGCGAGGTATTTCTACTTCGCGAGATGACTCTGCTTTGTCTTGTTTTGAGCCCCTCTTCCGAGAGGGATGACCTTCGCGAAGCTCAAGGGAGTTCGTGAAGGAAGGGGATTCCCAAGGGAACCCGGGCAGCCGCGGAGCGTTTATGCTTCGCGAAACACCCAACCCATTCTAGTGATCCCTATGCCAAGGCAGGATCACTATACATCGCGAAGCACACTGCTTCACAAGATCCTGCTTCGCGAGGCACTCCTTCCTCGAGAGGCAGTGCTCCGCGAACACTGTTCCACTTCGCGAAGCACCTCCCACTCACACCTATGCCCCATGCTAAGGCCAAGGCACTCCACTTCGCGAAGCGCACCCCTTTGCTTAGCGATTCCTCTTCCCGTGTGACCCTCCAGGTTTGCACGATGACATTTCAAAGTCCCATGGACAATGCCACCCGTAGCGTTGCTTCGCCTAATGCTTCTTCGCATAGGCACGCTAACGGCTATTGCTTCTTCGCATAGCCACGCTAACGTGGACCCCTCGATGGTTCGTTCCATGACCCCCCTTAACCATGGCCTTACCGGTACCTACCCTTCCCTAAGGACCAGAGGGTACCGATTATGTAAGTCCTAGGGGTGTGGAGTGAACCCACCTCGTCCGATCTGCAGGACGTTAAACTGCCAAGCACCACGTCCTCAACACATGACGTTAAACTGTGACCCAACCTCGTCTCCCTCACAAAGGGTCCCCCCAGCTCGAACATTTTTTACACCACTCGCCTCCACGGTAATGGAGCTCTTCCTCACATGGAATGAGATCCTCCTTGTCGGCGTGGCGTATGTTCGTAAGAGAAGGGCGACCCTAGCCCCCTCAACGGATGGTTTCACCTCTACATCTCCGTACTTCCCCACTACCAAGGTCAATGGAGGGCGTGATAGGGAACGAGGCACCCCCCTATGGGCCTCCATCCATGAGTAAGTCCCAACACCATGGGCTGCTCAACGCGTAAGCCCCTCTTCGCTTCTCACGGACGCACCCTTCGCGACGTGATCGTTAGGTCCTTGCAACCTCTTGTTTCTCACACCGAGCATGACTCACGTGGGCTTAGAGTGAGCACCGAACCTGAACTCGAATATCCCTTTTGAACTACGAGGTCTTTGATCCATGTCAAGGCATGGTATGTAGGAAGCCTATATGAGGTTCAAGCCCACCCGTCTTTCACGTCGGGTTTCACCCCCATCCAGCACGACGTTAAACTACACTCCGGTCCAGTGGTAAGCCATTGCGACCCACCCATCTTTTGAACTACGAGGTCTTTGATCCATGTCAAGGCATGGTACGTAGGAAGCCTTCATGAGGTTCAAGCCCACCAATAGTGGACCCCCAGGTCTACTTTCACGTCGGTTCACCGACAAACACATCCTTTGAACTACGAGGTCTTTGATCCATGTCAAGGCATGGTACGTAGGAAGCCTCCACGAGGTTCAAGCCCACCCATCATCCATTCACGTCGGGTCCCATTCTGGTCCAGTGGTAAGACATTTCGACCCATCCCATTTGAACTACGAGGTCTTTGATCCATGTCAAGGCATGGTACGTAGGAAGCCTCTATGAGGTTCAAGCCCACCCGTCATTTCACGTCGGGTCTCACCCCGGTCCAGCATGACGTTAAACTGCATTCTGGTCCAATGGTAAGCTGTTGCGACCCTTTCCCACCTGAACTACGAGGTCTTTGATCCATGTCAAGGCATGGTACATAAGAAGCCTCCATGAGGTTCAAGCCACATTGCTCGGTCATTCATTCACGTCGAGTTTCGCCCTCGTCCAGCATGACGTTAAACTGCATGCCTCCTTTTGTCCCGCATGACTTTAAACTGTACACCCAATTCTAGTCCGACGGCAAGCCGTTGTGACTAACCCGAACTACGAGGTCTTTGATCCATGTCAAGGCATGGTACGTAGGAAGCCTTACCAAGGTTCAAGCCCACCACCCATCGGACCAAGGTCCACTTTCACGTCGGTTCACCGACAAAGCCCCATCTGAACTACGAGGACTTTGATCCATGTCAAGGCATGGTACGTAGGAAACCTTCCCAAGGTTCAAGCCCACCACTAGTGGACCCACGGGTCTACTCTCACGTCGGTACTCTGACGATGCTCATCGGGCCAGGGTCCACCTTCAAGTCAGTTCATCGACGTCATCCCGAACTACGCTGACTTTGATTCCATGCCACGAGGATACGTAGGAAGCCTCGTCAAGGCTCATGCCCAACTTCACTGTCTCCCCTGCGATGGTCCCACTTCACTATCCTTCCACTCCATTCATCAACCTACCACCCGTTCTGATTCTTTCCCTGACCATCTTATCCTGGCGAGACCATGTCGGTACGCTCTTCTTCACAGTCGTCCATGGGCTGGCTCTGGTATCGATATCCCTTCAAGGAGGATCCCTCAATCTGATCTATCCTAGCTAATGCTCTGGTTGGGTTGATCTGTCTCCGCTGGACGTTAAACTTGCGGCATACCCTGTGTTGAGCATGGGAAGCTGAAGAAAACCTCAGATATGTGTCTACGACATATAATTCCCCGCGCTCGATGTGGGATGCCTCAGTCTTCCACGCCCTCGAGAAGCCTTGTGGTCAAGGATAACAGACAGACATGCCAGGTACCCCAGCATCCAGACACGCTACTGATGCCTCAACGTGACTACTCCCCTGACTGAAGGTTGCTGCCCTGACTGGACCCTTTGGAATGTCCCGACAGAAGCAGTGTAATTAACCGGCGTCCATGGAAACATGGCACTGGGAAGAGTTTCACGAACTACGTATTAAATCTATAAGGGATACCCGGACTAGGTGACAAGTTCTGAGTAGGAATCCACAGGAGGAAGAATCGACATCCCATCATCCCGTTTCGATCAAGGAGCAGACGTCCCTGAATAAAGAGAAAATGCCGCCCGCCTTTGGAAAGCGGGAATGCAGGGCAACAGAAGCGTCACGCGTCCTCCCCCACGGACAGACGGGCGCGCGCCCCGGCGAAAGCGTCGGAAACAGTATATAATCTACAGCATTCCTCACTAACCTTTTAAAGTTAGCTTCATACTTTGCAACATTCCCATCCTCCTTTTTCCTCAGACTCAAAAATTGTCTTTCCATATCCGCACGATGGTCATGAGGAAAGTATTTTGATAAGAACATTTCTTTAAAATCCCTCCATTTCATATTTGATACATCATTATAATCCATTGAGTTTTGAATCAATGACCACCATTGATCAACATCTCCGGTGAGGCGGTAAACTGCCATGACAATATTTTCCCTTTCACTACTCCCTATGGTGTGGAATATTTTCTCTAAGGAATTTATCCATTGCTCAACTACTAATGGATTTGTACCCCCATTGAATGTTGGTGGTTGTTGCCTCATGTAGCTATCTAACATTGATCCTCCATGCTGTGGATCAGGGTGCTCCATATAGGTAAGGTTATTATTCATAACCTGAGTGAGTTGTCCTAGTATGGTGATTAGGTGATCAGCAGCAGTTGTATCACCAGATCCACGATAATTCTCTTGAGTAGGAGGGAAATCCTTACATGTAGTGCATGCATTGATACATTTCACATTCCTTCCACTAGGCGCCATTTATATACAATGGCATAAACTAGATTAGTTAACGAATCAAAATACATTATTCCAAACATGTAAAACACATAACATAAATTGAACAGTTTATGGATATAATCTATAATCATAAAAAATTTATTTGAGGATGTATATACTCATAAACCCTTCATAATTGTTTATAAAGTAAATGAGAATTATCCTTAGCATATCCCACTGGATTCTCGTAACCAAGAGTGCAGCAAGGCCCATTGTCGTGCACCCATTCCCATTCGAGTCTACCTCAAAGTGGTGTTTTTGGGTCTTACCCCTAGGTACATCTGTTCTAGAGATTCCTCCACCTGCTCGTATCTAGAAAAGGATTTATTTCTTAGAAAACTCAGAAAATCTCTTCAATACCAAAATTCTAGGAAGTTCTTCGATACTAATCCCCAAAGTCTATCTTAGGGATATGTGCTCTAATTAGAGTTTATCTAAATATAGTTTCCAAGATTTGTAATAAACTTCCTCTGATTCCAACTGTAATGCCTCGACCCCATAATCCCATAGTCGGTGATTTATTACGTATCTTTCGCATGATGACAAAAGATCAATTATCAGAAGACCGATTAGTTTACAATCCTTGGAAGATCTAGATACATTCATAAGGTTTACATTACATCATAAAATGGAAAACTACCACAACATTGTTTCCATAGACAACACTGAGATCCCGTTGACTATCCCGGTAGGTCAGTCATAATATACTTCTTCGCATCATTGGAAAAAATAAAACATATAAAGGGTGAGCTCATATGATTAGTACGGATAACAATATAGCAGAAGCTTCCATAAATAAGCATAAAAATTTAAGGCAATGTATAAATCTAAAAGAGAAGCCTTTTCAACATAAACTTCATCATAATATGGAAAATATAAATTTAAATAATTCCATTTACATACTCACATGGATATTTTACTAGTTGAATAATCATATGAAATATCAATAGCCACATTCATAATGATGGAATGCATAATGCCAGACTTTCATAACCACATAGTCATGGCCTTGTGCCAATACTACAAATAAGATTTTGTCAAGGCCATGTAAAAAGACATTTTTCAGTCTCATGAGACCTACCGATGCATCAAGGAGCTATTGCCGGCTCTGCCCGTCACGTACTAATTCCAATGCATTCCTCATATGAAAAGGTTTAAACATAACATAAACATTCATATTAAAACTTTCATACGAAATGTCAATACTTTATCCATAAACCATGAATCGTATAAAATAACACATCTACAGTCAAACATATTACAAAACCTTCAATACAATATGAAATTTTTGTTTCATAATAAATCAACTTCAAACAATCTTAAAATCAATCAAATGATGTTGACATAGATTAAAATCAAAACATTTTTAGAGAAATATCTCTTTCTATTTTGAAATAATTTAAAAGTCACATAATTATAAAAGAAAACTTTTATATTTGAAAATATTATTATAATCTTGTAAGGGAATCTTCGATGATTTTATAATGGTGGAAAATAGCTGCACCAGCCGTATGAGTTAAAAAAATACATTCTTACATTAATTTTGTCGAAAAGGTTGTAAAGGACCTTGTTTGGAAAACGATGGAATGATTCCATTATAAACATCTTATAAAAGTCAAAAATGGAATAAATGACTTTAACACATAGTATATAATATATTATGAATGTTCTAAAATACATTTTTAAGAAATATGGATGTGTATGACAAAGAGGTCCCAGTAGATAATTACATACAAACAATCTCACATAAGGAAGATATTGTGAAATTAACCCTTACCTTGTACTTTTCCTTGGTCGAGGGTATGTTAAACTCATATATAATGGTGAAGTAATTGTTTTTAAATTATACAAGAATCATATACATTAATATGATTTCATATATGATCTGTAACCATTTATTTTTTAATAATATCATAGTATTACCGTCGTTTTTGATGTTAACGGATTCCTTTTCCTTTAAATTCCTTCATATGTAAGTCATATTTGTTATTTATGGGATGTATCTTATTCAGATCCAGAATGATATCAAGTCTTTAAACATTATTTTTAATCATAAAATGAAAATTAGTCTTGAATGAATATGATGGGGAATGAATCTCATCGCGTTCGTGGAGACGATAATTCGTACAAATACATGAGCGAAAATATCATTCATAAAATAATATATAATTGGATGGTATATCGTATATAAAGAATCATTATCATGTTATATTTATTATTTAAATCAATTACACATAATTATTAAACCCATTCAAATAATAATGTATTGAATAACAATTACACCACAACATGGAGATGGTAATTCGTACGTACGCACGTATGGTGACATGTCCTTCAAAGGAAGTATAGAATAATGAATATGGTTGTACCATATTTAAAATAACATCAAAGTATATAGAAGATACTGGAATTATGATTTTATAATGTAAATAATAAAGAAAGAAGAAGTGGAAGAAGAAAGGAACTTGAAAGAGGTGATGAAATATTTACCTCTTCTTTGGGTTCTTCCTTTTTATTTGATCAAAAGGGCTCATTATGTTTGCTTTCTGACTAATGGAATGCCTCTATGGTGAAGGTAGGATATTTTAGAGGGTATTTTAAGTGGGGTTTTCTGAGCCAAATGGCTTTTAATGAGTTAATTTCATATATGGGGAAGATCCCTTTTATAAGAAGGGTGAGGGGCACCTTTGGAAAATATTGAAATAATATTTTATAATAAAATAATTTTCGGTTTCTAATGGCTAGAAATTGGATTATTTAAAGTATAAGGTGGGTAAGGGTCAAAAAACACTCAACCAATAGGTTTTAGATTGGTTTGGGTCACTATATTAACTTTATCTTTTTTATTTAACTTTTTGTTAAATAGTTTGACACATACCATGTCCCTTTGTATTTTTATATTATATGGTTAATAAACTTACTATATACTTCAGAGATAACCCCATGTGGTTCATCAATGATACACCGATAATTATATAAGTCTTTTGGACGAACCTAATATTTTTAGGAATATAATATCAATTAATATTTTAATTTTTTTTATAAACTCTTTTATGTCAATTTTGACACTATTTGGTATTTTGTTTTTGGTAAATTTATAACAGCATTATTACATAGAAACAAATTCATATAACTAACCCTAGTATTTCATATTAACCTATAAAATTATTTTAATTCATAAAATGTCTCAAATTATATTTATTTGGATATTTATAATATGAATTATTTTAATATTTCATTAATTAGAAAATTACTGCATCATCATTGTGTCATAAGTAAATTAAATTATTTACTGTCTAAAAATATAAGTAAAATAAATTTATGTAGGAAAAATTATTATCTTTATAAATAATATTTATAGTCGAATTTATCTTTTGTATAATCTTATATTAAAAACGTTTTAGTTATTAAACATTTATTTTTACTCTTTTAACTCTTCTTTAAAAAATTAATAAATTTCCTAATCTAATCCATGTGGACCGAAAGGATAATATTTTATTCCTAAGGTTTTTTTGGTCAAATTACACTTATCCATTAGAATTAGTTCATTTTTTAGGGTAATAATAATACAATTTTACCCTTAACTACCCTATACACTTTTAACCGTGGTAAATAAATGTAATAAGTTACTATTCACCCAAAAAAATCATCTTATTGAACCAAATTTTACTTACTGATATCAAAAGCGTCTCTTAGATTTTTTAAATTCAACCCATAGAAGATTTAAATTTACGTTTTATGTAGATTTTCAAATGCTCCTCGGAGGTGGGTAAAAGACGGTAAAAAGTTCAATAAAATTTTTATATATCTAAAATTTTTATAAACTGACTCAAATGAATTACATTGAACATATATTGGTTTTATGTATCTATTTTGACCTAAAATAAATTTAAATAAAATAAATAATTATTTAAATAAAAATTTTGCTTTAAACTATAACTTAGTGTTTTCACTATTCATCAAAAATTGAACGTTTTCAGAAAAATAACAAAAATTCACCCAAAGCTAATTTCGATATTCCAAATGCAAAAATGAACTCAATTTTGAAAGATAAAATTTATAAAATTTCAAAAATTGGGTATTACTATTCATAACGGCTAGTTTGATTGGTTGTGGTGTGTTTAAACTCAAAGTTGTGTACAACACACACTACTGTATTATTCAAAGAGATGCATATCGTGGAAGCTGGCGGTGTTACCTTTAAAATCATTAAAAATAAATTTAAGTCTGAAATATAAAAATAATATTCATTAAGGATCATAGTTCTTAATTTTTTTTAAAAAAAAGGCATAAAAAACAACTAAGTCGGTCAAAACTACCCCACATTTAAATTTCACTAACCTTCATTTTATCTCAATAAAATGAAAAAGAGTGGAATAAAAATAAAGGTAACGAATGATGCAACCTAACATTATTTTCACATTGGAAGACTTAATTTTAAATCCTAGATGCTACGACATATTCTTACAAAGAAAAAAAATAATAAAATAAAATATAAAAATATTGAAAAATAAATAAAAAAATAAAAGTGATGGATAATGCTTGGTTTGACCCCTAAGAAGGTACTATGTGTTTACTATCCCTAATCATGCAGTTATAGCGGGTTAACCCCTATCTGAAGGTGGATGGGATTTTATTCTTAGAAACCACCACATTTTATTTCTTTTGGCATCCATCATTAGATTCCAGAAGTGAGAACCCCCAAAGAAATGAAAAATATCCCCAACCCCCAGAAGAGATGAAGAACAAAATTTGAGTTGGAGAGGGGGAGGGAAAAGAATATAGGGGTGCTCCCTGTTTTTTCTTTTTGATGAGTGGGGTACACTAGTGGATAAGGTAGTTGAATATGAATTCTATTTTCTTTAGGTATAGGATATTCAATTCACTCTTAATGGATTTCATCTTTTGTGCCATCGTCCTCTTTTTCCCTAGTGTAAAACTCGACTGGCTTTTACATTCTCTCCTCAACACAGGGAAGTTCTTATTCTTCTTAATCTAGGGCCTACATTATTGGTGATAAATATTTAAAATTCAGAATATGGGAGATAAATTTTAAATTTATAAATAATTACATTTGAATAAAGAGAAGGTTCATAAATTAAATCACCCTCAAAACTTTCAACTTCAAACACCTTTTCTTCATATAGGGCAATTGGGAATGCATTTGTCGGAGATGGAAAGGGATCTTTATGTTTTTATTAAACATCACCAATTTAATCATTAAAGTTATGTGGATCTATCAATTCATTCTCTTCAACTTTTATTTGTTGTTTTTTCATCCATAAGACATTGAGTTCTTCAACTTCGATGGCCAGCAATTCCATCATCTGGCTAACTTTTTTGATCATCAAGGCATTCTTTTCCATTATCATCATCAATGACTCTTCCATATGTGTATCACAATAAAATTTATCAACAATACTTGTATTATAATAATCACCCTAAGAATCCATCTTATTTTATTAAATTAAAGATATGCAAAAAAGCTATTGTTTTTTTTGTTTGCCTTTTTGGTTTTTTGGTTTTTTTGAAAAAATAGTGTGTGAAATCAATTGTCCACCCTAGAAACGAATCCAAATTGATGTTTGGGGTTTTTCGTGAACCTATATTCAATTATATTATTTTTTATTTTGAAAATGTACCATAGTGGCACACCCATAGGGTTAATCACAAGGAGGCCCCCAAAACGCACGGTCTTACTATAATAACTATTATTATTTAACTAGTATAAAAATAACATATATAATATATATATGGTGGGATTTTAAACTAATCATGAAATATAAATAATATAAAATAATGCAATGTAGAAAATATTGAAATTAAAAAATGAAATAAAGGCACTTGTTCTTGGGAGTTTACTGTGGTTGAAATCATTGTTTAAAATGATTCTCTATATTTAATTCAAGGATGTGATCCAGACCTGTCATAGCTCAACTTCAAATTTAAAATTTGATTAACCCATACCAATACCTCTGCATACATGGAAATACTCTTCCAAAAAATTTCTATGAGATCTCTTCCCTGACCATCACTACCCAAGATAAACTCCATCACATACTGTACCTAGATAGTGAAGTGACGGATGAACGATAAATGAGAAAAAGAATTTGGATGATAGAAAAAATAGGGAAATCACACACCATAATCAATTCATACATCATCTAAATTCTTATAATTGAATAAAGAGATAAGAAAATGAAGCATAGTCTAACTCAATCAAAACACCACTTCGTCCCTTGAACAAACAGTAAGATTAGTTTTCTATGTTTAATGGAGTTGAGTTGGGGTCGTATTGGGAGAAGACATAAAATAAAAGTGTAATGTGGGAGATGAATAAGAATACTAGTATATTCAATGTAATATAAAATTTAAAAATTTAAATTAAAACAAAACTACAAAAAATGTCCACATAGAATTGCTCTCCATTATGCTGTGTTGAATGCACTCATTCAAAACTCACCTAGAATGGATTGGAAGGGATGGTGAAGGCTCAATTTATATGAAAAAACCCCTGGTGAACATGCATCATCACATTAATTTTTCAAAATACTGATGTGATTATGATGTGTACCTAGGGTACATGTTGGGTAATTTAGATCAATGTTTTCCACCGTGTCTTTTGAATCTGCGTCTACGTCGCAATCTATGTGTCAATTAGTACACGAAGTTTGCTTGTGTTACATGTCATGTACCCCCATTAATTTACTAATCATCATCTGGATTCTTCTTGAGAGTTTTTTTAAATTTAATTGACTATTTTCACTGAAAATTTCAAATAATTTGGAAATAGGATTAAGTTTTTATGATTTAATTACTGAACATCGCATTTTCATCCTGTTTGTTTCCTTAATTTTCTACATGTTTAACTGAGTCAAATAACTCATTTTTGGAAGAATTTTTCATTAAAATTATCATGGGAGTAAATTAATGTGTTTTATTTCATCTCTAAGTGTAATAAATGAATTTGGACACATTTCTATAGATTTATGGCTCCATTACTTATGTGTGGTCCACCATGTTGTCCAGAACACTTTCTATAAAGAACGATTTATTTAAGACCTTATAGGATTGATTAATGATATGTAATAGTTGAAATATATTTATCACACATGTTAAGGGATCCTACAAAAAAATAACCTATCCATTTGGATCAATATTTGAAATTACATGATTGAAATACCAAAGTCATGAAAATCTATTGAAATCACAAAATTAGGATATTTTTTCATTTGATCTCAAAATAAGACAAAATCTAATAAAGTGATAAATTCCAATTAAATAACACTATGTTGGGTTCATACAAATTTCATTAGGGTATATAATATGTCAAAATATTAGCTTCATCAACGTACATATGACCTATTGTCACCATGACGTGCTGAAATTTTTTCTCCACATTCACCATTCGGTAATTATTATATAAAATATATATGATGAGCGAAAAAAAATATTTATGAACTTAATATCATTATTTATATGAATATTATATATTTTATTCATAATAAACATGACTTATATGAAAAAAACCATAAGAAATTAAAGGGGTTAACACATGAAACAATGGAAAATAATAAAATACCATTAACGAAATGATATAAGAGGATCCTATATGATATAATAAATATGGATATAGTTCTAGTATAATTTAATAACATGAATAAAATGTTATATAGTAGATTAACTCACACTTAATTAAAGGAAATAACAAGTTAATGGTTAACTTCACTATATAATTATTATATCAGATTTCTAATATATATGTATTACTGTGATATATTTATCATAAATTTACTTGTTTCGTAAAAATGTGTTTCAAAATATTCTTAATATTCTTCTAAAATTGTCTAATGTCACTTATACCCTTATTTTACTTTTTTTGAAAAAAAATTTAAAGGAATATTTTTTTCATTTTGCGAACAAGGTACTTTTTGATTTTTTTGAAAAAATATGTAAGGAATGTTTTTATAACTTATACGACATTATAGAAACCTAATTTACAAGCATACAAGATTTTTTCCACTAAAAAGTTTTTTTAAATTGATCACCCTTTAAAAATAATTTCAATTTAAAAGAGATATTTCACTCAAGAAATTTTTAGTGATTTTATTAGGTTGTTTTCATATATGTCAACATATTTTGTTAGATTTTATTCATAATTGAGGTTGATCTCTTATGATACAATATACCATTTTTTATTAAATTTATTTTATGATATTATTTATTATGGATGTGATATTTGTATACCATACATGTTTTAAAATTTCATATGCTAGATTTAAGACTGATGTTTATGTTGGTTATGTTTCTCCCTTTTCATATGAGTAATGCATTATACTTAGTAAGGGAATGGTGGGGCCTACTACAGCCCCTCAATGCATTGGTAGGTTTCATGAGAGAAAAAAGTTTGGATTTTTAAACATTTATGTATGGTTTTCTGGATGATGCCTTGAAGGTATGTTTATATTGTCTGGAATTATGCTTTCCCTCATTGTGAGATTAGTTATTGATATTACATGAGATTATTTGACTAGTAGAATATCCATGTTAATATTTATGTGGAATTATTTGATTAAATATTTCTATATTATGCACAAAATTATTTTTATGTGGCTTATTTTTTAATTATAATCCTTTCTTTAAAGTTTATGATTATTTGATAATCATAGCTTCCATTGTACTCTTACCCTTACTAAGCATTTGAGATCACCACTTTGTTATGTTTAATTTTCCCAAGATGACATGATGTGTATTATTACTGATATCTAGGGTTAGGATAGAAAATTAATGGTGTTCTCAAATGATTATCTATTTTTTATTTTTTATTTTTAATTTTAATGTATGGTTCAGGTATGTAATCTATTTTTCAAGACTGCTAAATTGATCAACCCTTTGGGATTCAACACTTTTATATATTTCAATGTTATAAAGTTAGACACCATCTCCTGGATATTAGGTTCAAGTTGTTATAGTTGGTATCAAATTAATTTTAGCAGAAACCTTGGAAACATGATTCACAAACATAGATTATGGAATATAACCCTAAAGTAAACATTGAGGATATGTATAGGAGAATATCTCAAAGAAACTGTGTTTATGATTATGAGAATAGAAAAACATTAAACTTTTAATTTATTTTATTAATTTTTCTACTTTTATTATTATACATTACAATATGATATAACATAGTGTATGTCATAATTTTAAAATGACACCTAGTAGAAGGAATGTAAACCTATCCTACGCACATAATCCAAAGAGTAAGAAAGATCATATCATTATTAGTATTAATCCAATATTTAAAAGGTAAATAGTCTCCCATAAGTTCTCATCAAATGAGTGCATAGTATCAAGTGATAATGAGACTGGTAAAGAGTAATCTATGTACTATTGATTCGGAGGGAAACACGAGAATAAGAGGACAGTAAGAAAAAATATAGATAAAGGGATAAAGGGAAATAAGTATTTTCCCACATGTTATAATTGTAAAATAATCACCTGAGTACTTCCTCAAAAGGAATTTGAGTTTTCTAAAAGTGTGGAGAGAAAGGCTGCAGTACATGGGATTGTAACGATGATTAAACAGATTCTAAAATTTAATACTTCAACTATAATGAGATGGGACACTACACAAATAAACATCTCATGTGTAAAAGGAGTATACCACAAAATAGGATATCGTGTTATTATTAATATTATGTTAATACCATTGATGAAGCGAAATGATTTATGTGCTTATGTTTGGGAATCATGAATTATGTCATTTGAGTATCATATAATTTATGTATTGGTTATATGAATTATGGAATATATAATTATTGTATAGTAATACAATTTCATTCAGTGTTTGAGATTTTATGTTGAATAGTTCCAAGAAAAGTGACTTCGTAGCATGATATTTTTAAAAAAACATATGGTTGAGGGAAAGATAACCCTTAATATATTCTTGATATTGAGAAAATGATGTTGGAATAAAGAGATCATTGATATGGATAATGTAAAATAGGTACTACTAACTACCTTAGAACTGATTCTAAATTTTTGGATCATAATACTTTGATGGGTCAAAAGGTTATCCATTTATGAAATGGTTTAAACTTTATATGAGGTTTTATATATAATTTTATTACTTCACCATGTGATGAAACAAGTGCATAGAAAAAAAGTTGAAATACTTCAAGGAACAAGGACAAGATTTTTCTTATAGAAAGGTATCAAGTATATATATTTACTTATATCCTCAGAAAAGTGAAATAATTTCAGAAATATTGGAATATACTATTAAAAAATGTTTTCCTATTATTATTATTTTTGATGATATTAATGACCTTTATTTATACCTTTCGCTTATGGTTTGGTGGTCAACAATGTTTTCATGAACATATTCTCCACCACTCTCCATTAGTTCATTATTGATATATTTCTCTTCAATATTCATGTTTTCAATAATGTTCTCCCATTCGATTGTCTAATTTTTTGGTGACCTTCACATTTAATCTTACTTATTATTATGAAGATGTGTTATTAACCCTATTTATATTGTGGGTTTTTCAATAATTTTTTATATTCAAATATGAAACCCTATATCATGTTTAAATTGTGAGGATAGAATTTAATTAAGGTGGGGAGAATGTAACACCCCAAGACATTAAAATATTTTTATTTTTGAATAAATTTAATTTCTTTTCTATATTTATTTATAAGAAACATCATGTTAATTTTACACTACACAAAACAATGAGTTGGATTGTGTTACATGCAAGGTAGAGTTTTATCAAACAAAAATATATTATTAACATATTATTATTCAATTAAATAAGATATAACCAAGCCGTTATGTTAGAGGTTATGAATATTATTAACTAACTAATGAAAATTTATAGTTGAATTCATTGGTTACCAAATAATTAGAAATAAAAATAAGAACTAAATGAATATAATGAGAACGTATTTTATAAAAACTATTTTTATGCTCTCAAATCCATTTTACCCCCATAAATTAAATTTGATACTATTGTTGATTAATATTAATTAATATATATTTTATGTATTCGAAAAATATTTTTTAAATTCATTAAATATATTTTACATGTATATGATAGGAACAAACCCCGTATTCCATATTAAAATCAATATTTTTATAAAGGCAGTTTTACCGCCTTTTAATGAAGAACATATTTTAAATAAAATATTTGAAAATTTTATAATTTATATTTAAAAAAATAAACGTCTTATTTTAAATTAGAATATAAATATTTACTTTGGTTTAATGTTTTGGTATTTTTTAGAGATGTTTCATTTATTGATGAATAGTGAATAATAATGCATTATCGTTAAAAAATGACATTATGTTTAAAAAATTAGAATACAGTAAATTTATTTTTGAAGTAAAAATAGATCATAATAAATTTATTGATCCAATTTAGGTTATTTAAATCATTTAGATATTGAAATTAGATATGATAACTTATTGAACTTTTGAACGCTTCCTTTTACCCACCTTTTCACCACATCTAGAGGATTAGTTTTAAATTTAATTCAGCCATTTTTGTGCATTGAATTTGAAAAAAAATGGACATACATGAATTTAATAAGTATTAGATTTATATTCTTATATTATCAACTAAATTTTTTGATATTTTGACTAGTTACTCTAGTAAATTTTTATATACCACAGTTAAGGGTAAATCGAGTAATTTAAGCTAAAATGATATAATAATATTTAAAAGTTTCCCTAAAAATTTTCCTAATTTCATTGTATTAGTGGGTTTAGACAAAAATAAATATTAGTAATAATTTATAACCTTTTTAATCCACAGGGGTAAGAATAAGACTCTTATTATATTTTAATTAAAGATATGTTTAAAATGTCATACTCATGTTTGTAATAAGTATTAAAATTTTAATTCAAGGTTTTATAGAAGATAAGATAAACTAAAAATCTCCATTTGAAATGTAAAAAAATTATATTAATCATGATAATTAATTTTTAATTTTTAGAGAATAAAATATTTAGTTTATGGATTTTATAATAATAATGCAGTAATTGTTCAATTAATGGAAATATCAAATAAAAGATATTAAAAATATTAAAATAAATATAATTTGATATGATTAATGAGATAAAAGTATTTTATAGTTAATATAGACATTTTATGGACATATTAGAATTGAGTTTTTGAAGTTATAATGTTTTCAGGATATTTTTTAAAAGACAAATACAGAATAGTATAAAAATTAACATATATGATACTTTAAAATATATAATATTTTATATAATGATATATTATTCATAAATATTTAAAATTATTCCAAATAACTATAATATGTTTAAATATTTGATAAATTATCCATGTGGGTTTATTTTTTTATTTTTTTATAATTATATTAACTCTAAATAGTAAACAAATCCAAGTTGCCACAGTAAGAGTTAAAAGGTTTAACTAAGTGTTAAAACCAAAATATACGGTTACAATTGTGGCCAAAACATGTATAAAAATAATTGGTTGAATGGAATATATATTAATAATCAAATTATATTATAAAAAAATCATTTTGGAGCTCTTTTAAGTTAATAATAAACTTATATTAATTTAATATTTTAAAGGATCCCAATAGTACCCCCCTCTCTTATAAAAAGACACATACTCCATCACTTCCTTACACAAAATTGAGCATTTTATATAAAAAAACCCTGAAAAGGTATCCTCCAAAAATTATTAGTTATTTTTTAGGTCCATTAATTCTAAAAAGATAAACCCTAGTTTCCCTAATAAGAGATCCAAAGGAGGTCCACCGAAGAAGAGGTAATTGTTTTACCAATTCAGTTAAGTTCATTTCTTCTTATAATTCCAATTCCTATGTTTTTTAAATAAAAAAGTAATAAATACAATATCATACATATTATTATATTTTATTATGATTATGGTACAACCATATTACTCCTTCTATTCATCCAATGAAAAAAAATAACCCCATGTGTGTGTACGTACAGATTACCATCTCCACATTGTGGTGTAATTTTTTTTCATAACCACTTTATATAGATGGGTATAATGATGAATATAATAGATAAAATAATAAATATTACATGATATTGATTATTTATAATTAATATTCCATTGAATTCCTTACCAATTTACCAATAAGGGAATGATATCAACACTCTTGCTTGCGTACGACCTACCATTTCCTTGACACGATGAGATTCATTCAACACATTAACCATTCATGAACGATTATAAAAAAACATATAGAATGAGTGAATATAATATTTATGAAAACAATATAATTCTTTATATGAATAGAATATGTCCTATTTATAAGAAACATGACTAACATGTCAAAACAACCATAGAAAAATGAAGCAGTTAATGCCTTAAACAATGATAATAATGAAATATCATTAAAAACGATATAAGATGATCATATATTATATCATAAATAATGATATAGTTCTATAATAATTTAGTAAAATGATTAAATCATAATATATGAGGTAAAACCACCCTCAACTAAAATAAATTACAAGGTAATGGTTAACTTTACAATCTCGTTATTATCTGGGAATGTTTATATATAAATGTTTACAGGGATATATTTATCATCAATGTCAGTTTTTTATAAAAATTAATTTAAAAACACTCTTCCTAATGAAACAGACATGGATGAATGATAATTACTGGGATATACATGTATGTTTAAAAATACATGTATACACTCTTGGTAATGGAACATACATTCTATTTAGGCATACATGATAAATTAAACATACATGATCAATAACATGTAATATTTACTGGATAAAGAACATGTAATATTTACTGGATAAATTAAACATACATGATAAATTAAACATACATTCTGGGGCATTCTTGGTAATGAAACATTCTGGGATATACATGTATGTTTAAAAATACATTCTTGGTAATTAACATGTAATATTTACTGGGATATATTTACTAGGACATTGATGATAATATAACATGTATATTTATAATAATTGATTTTACATTCTTACTAATTTTGTGTGTAAATTAAAATTTCATGAATTAATAGTGTATTAAGAATAAGTATACACTATTGATAAATAATGACATTTTTGATCAACTAAAATATGAAAACAATTTCTAAAAAATTGACCTTATGAAAGTTTATAACTAGATCTTGGTATAAAAGGAGGTTATACCCAATACCAAATTTCAATCTCATAATGGTTGTTATAAGAACATGGTGATTCCCTCTGTCATAATAAATTCACCACTGGTGTTTATGAGACTCATGAAATGGATCTTCCAACCTTTTCCATATATCTTTATACTTCTCCTTATTGATGAAATTCTCATTTACGTGGAATATAAGGTAGAGAATATAGAGTAGTTGAGGAGGGTCCTAGACATAAATTGGGAGCATTATTTGTATTGGAAACTCTCGAAGTGTCATTCTAGATAAGATAGTTAAACTTATCAGGGCATGTTATCTCATAGAAGGGAGTAGCGGTGGACCTAGAAAAGATAATGGTAGTGCTTTATTAGGAGTTTAACAAGATTATAACAAATGTGAAAAGTTTATTTATGATAGAAGGATATTACAAAAGTTTCATGCCAAATTTTAATAGGGTTAAGACTCCCTTAAAAACCTTGACCTGAAAGGGGAATCCTTTAATTTGGTAAGAAAATTGTCAAAATGCATTTAAGGAGTTACAATAGAGGATGATAAGCTCTCTTATATTGTTATTTCCGAAATATGGGGTTTATTGAACTAGGTTATGTTATGCCTCTAGAGTAGTACTTTGGTGTGTTTTGATATAGAGGAATTAAATGATAGAATATGGTTCAAGGAATATTATAAATCATGAGAAAAAATATACGTCCAACTATTTTTGTTTTATATTTATGAGGGTTTACCTAAAAAATTGTTCACAGAACCTTCCCGGTGAACACATTATTTATTATTCATACCACTAGAGTCTCAAGTACTTATTCACTCAGAGTATCCTCAACCTATAATAGAGAATATGTATGTAGTTTTTATATGACTATGAATGAAATATAGTATACACTGTAAAGAAATTGGACATGGTGGAGAATACTATCATTAATAAATATCATTCTTAGGTTCTAGGTGAGGCATAAGAGAAGCTATACTTGTTGAATTTTTCCTTGGTGGATGGGGGGGCTATACCTCAGATAAATCGTTGAGACCCATATCCTTCTATAATGGATGAAGGAATAAAATGTTGGATATATTTAATATGTGTTCTTTAATGAACAAATATTTATAGTACATGCTCATGATGGGTTCTCTAAAGGTGGGGAGTATATTATCATCTTCCAACGAAAAATGATAGTACCAGTTTCAATATGATGGGAGGTACTAAATGAGTTCAATGAATCCCTATTAGTGGATCATCCAAGAGTGGAAAAGAAATACCCAAATAATCATTTTTATTTTTGGAATCATGATATATATAAGAGTATTGTAGGGTTAATCTCTCAATGCCAAACCAATCATAGCTAAAGGACATGAATTAGGTTCCTGTAGGGTTAGTTCAACTCGTTAATGGACCAGAATAGTAATGGGAGGGTATATCTATGGACATTTTAATGATAATTCCGTGGATGGTGAAAGGTCGTAATAATATCTAGGTCGTAAATTGAATCACCATGTGAACCCAATTCCTCACCATTAGAGAGAAGTGCTCAATGGAATGATTAGGATACTTATTCATGCAAGAGATCATCCACATTGATGGCGTTTAATAAATTATTTTCTTAGAAAGATATTCTTACTTTATATCATATTTTTGGAGAGGATTTATGGAGTCTTTTGAGACCCAATTGTTGATAAGAACAAATTTTCATCCCTTGAATGATTTTCAAACCAAGCAGGCTATTCAGGTATTGGAGGACATATTGCGAGCTTGAATGTTGTATTTTGGCCAGATCCGGGTGTATCAATTACCCATATTAGTTTTTTTATATAAAAACAACTATCATTCTACTATTAGCATGAAACTTTTTAAGTCCCTTTATGGGATACCATATAGGTCACCACTATGATAGTTGGAGTTGGGAGAGTTAGTGCTTATGGGGATAAAGCTATTGTAAAAAATGAAAAAGAAAGTGAAAATCAACCTAGAGTGGATGAGGATATCTAGATCTATTATATGCCCTTTGTGAAGTAATGATGAATTCCTTTTGATTTCAAATAGGTAGACCACATGTTCCTGAATGTGACACCTCATTGTGGTTTGTGGCGATTTGGCTAAGTTGATAAGATATCATTGAGGTTTATTAGTTTTTTCTAGATTTAGTGTAGGGTATGTGGGGCCACACACCTCTTGGTTTCACCTTTGTAATTGTACTTAGTTCATGACATCTCCAATATATTTTAGTTGTTGATAAATGTGCAGGATATTTAAAATATTATTGTCTAGGGGGATCTATACATTTACGACATATACAACATTTTATAGTACCTGGTGATGATTTAGGATCAATAAGAAAAGATATTTCATGGGTCAAAAACTCCCCTTTTGAGTATTAACATGGAAGAATAAAAATCTTCAGGAGATATTTTGGGAGTTGGGGAACTCAATGTGATTTCAGTACCACACTTGTTTGACTAGATCTTTCTTTTTGAGATGAAAAATACTTGAAGGTGGGAAGAGTGTGTGGACTTCATTTTTGGTTATTAGACCCTTTAAATATATTAAATAATATTTTTAGAGATTTTTGTGGAGTTGACATAATGTTTCAGAAGTTTTATAATCATGATGTTGATATATTAAAAATATTTAATCTATTTACTTATTCATGATTAAATTCTTAGGTATTTAAATTTGAATGGAGTTTCATGTGGGAAAACTGATACAATAGTTGAGTCTAGAATATAGGTTATACATAAGGCATGACATAAGGTTTCTTCACATCATTCCCCTAATCGATGTGAATTCGTTGGAAGATGATAGAAGAATGGAATTTATTAAATTAAATAATTAATTTAATTCTATAATTATGATTTCTAACTGATGCGTTTCTATTTAAATCTCATTATGGACGATCTTTAGTGTTAGCCACATAACCATGATAAATATGATGAGTGGGAGACCCATCGTAAGGGGGATTTACTTGATGATAATATTATTCAATGGAAGTTAGGGGTCACTAATGTGATTGACAAGTATTTACAATGACATCATTGCATTCTCATTATTCACTAAAAATTGATCTAATTATGAGGCATGGATTTCTATTTATGGATTTATCCTCGTTTTTTGATATTTTTGTGATTAGAAATTACTTTTCTAAAGAGTTTAATCTAGAAACATCCTTCTCATAGACCAACTATTTTACTTTTTATAGAACCTACTATTTAGAAATCATTTATTCCAAATTTTAATTTTCTCTTGTTTCATTGTATTTTCTGAACCATCAAGGATAGTAGATCACATATGTTTATTATTGAGTTTCACCTTGTTGATTATGGATTTATCTCATAATTCTTAATTCTCTTCATTGGCCTATGATAGGATGAATAATTGACTGAAAATCTTGTTTGAATCATAAATAAATAGTGAATTTACATTTCTATGTTAGACCATTAGTAGGGGAAATTATTATTATAGTTTTGATGATCGATGATGATTCATAAAGAGAAGAATAGATTGATATGACTATTTTTTAAGACAGGAAGTGTAGATGAAACATGGGATAATGAAGATAAAATTTTCTAAAGAAGGATGGATGAAATATTATTTCCAATTTTGAATTGATAATAATAAACATGGTTTCTGGGTTATTAGGTAGAAATAACTCTGGGAATGGAGGTAGAAGTTAAGATTTATGGAGAAGTTGAGTTCTAAGAAAATTCCTAACTACACATAATAAAGTTTGAAAGAACATTACATATTTGTATCATTGAATTGACATTTGGGTTTCTATGTAATAATAATAAAACATGAATGTGTGGCCAATCGCATTTATTTTGTGACCCTAGGTGACTGAACGAGTTCTACCAAGTTTACAAACCCAATAACCCTAAGTGCTCTCACACTCCATGGGGAAGGTCTAGACACTATGTGACCCTAAAAGAACATGGATATAGCATTAAGTCACAAGACAAGTGATGAAACCAGATTAAAACATCATGTGACATTTTACACATGTCGTGTAGTTACCCATTAAAATTCCAGGTGGGGTGACAATATATAGGAAAATGATAGCTTATAGGATACACAGTATGTACCCCAAGAAGAACATGTTATTCTACTTTGGCTTAGATTAGGGCCTTCAGGTTGTCCCCTCTGAGTGGAATTCCCAATGGGACATGAAACAGGATTTATATTTGAGGATAGAGATGATAATCAAGGTGAAGAAAGCATCATCAACCACATTAATGCATCATTTATCATGTTTATCTTTTAGACACTCTTACTAATTGGAATCCCACCAATACTAGATGTATATGCCAGGGAGGGGTATACTCTTACATCCCTATGTAGGTTCACAAATCCACCACATTGAAATTAAGATTTGAATTTTCAAAAAAATAATATATAGGGTCGGTATACCCTATTATCAGTGGATGTTGGATCCTCTATTTGTGGGGTCAATATCCCTATTGATGAATGATCTATCATGAGGTACGAGATCCCCCACTAGTGATGATACCCCCTTCACTACTAGGGCTGAAGCATCCTGTATCAAAAGTACAAAGTGGTTTCATGGGTTTGAGTCTCTAATGATATTAAGATTTTCAAAGATATTTAGAATCCTTAAGACTGGCTATGAAGGTCGAGACTATACACAAAGGTTGACAACGCCTCCTTTGAGCATATCTAGGTTCTTCTTTGTTATCATACTGATTATGTTTTTTAGATGAATCAATTTTTAAGTAAAATAACCCATATAATTTTTATAATAAAACAATTTCATTTCTTATTAATATTTATGATAGGATTTTATGGATTCACATTCTTTACAATATTTTTAAATGACTTTTGAAATTGAGAAATAAATAGTTTTATTCAAACTATTATAGTTTATATGTGTTATATGATTTTATATATATGTTAAATATATAAATCTTAGAAATTAAATTTGATAAAATGGAAACAATATTTCTATTCATCATATAAAATATACAATCATGTGATTTTTTTATTTTTCTGAAAAGATTGATTTTTTGGAGAAAAGTGAAAAATACTAATTTTTATAAAAGCACTAATTGAATTTATAGTATTTAAAAAGTACCATTATATTTTGTATTTTTTTAATTTAAAATTATTCACATTTTATTAAACATTATTTATTTAATTCCATAATTATTGATTTTATGTATGATTTTTTAATAAATTCATTTTAGGATTTATAATTTTTTTAAAAGTAACTGTATTTATTTAATTTCCATGATTATATTAAAATTAATTATTAACTCTTATAAAAATTAAATCTTGAATAATGGATTTCATATTTCGATCCTTGAGGTTAGAATTTAGTAATGCGGTTAATTTCATTTTTGGACTTACTGAATGGTAGCCTTGGTAAAAAGTTCTCATGATGATAAATGGTAAACCATGTTAATTAAGTTAAAAACCAAGTGAAATGCCCACATAATATTACATTATATATTTATGAGTTATTATATTTCAAACCTTATAACCTAATATTTTAAATTTTATATTTTTTTACTTGAAGAAGAATATGACATTTATAATATTTAAATGTTTATAAAAATTACCAAAGTGTCTCTCTCATAATTATAAAAGGGATCCCCCTGTACACTCTTCCTCACATATTTTGAGAAATCTATCTCATAAAATCCCTTATAAAATATTTTTCAAATTTACCTCCCCACATCCTTGAGGTCTGTGTGTCACCAAAATTAAATTATAAGAAGTATTAGGTTGTAATACAAGGGAGTTTTTCCAACAAAGAGTTGAAATTCATTATCTAGTGTTTAATATTTATTTCATATTATAAAAACATAAAATATTATTTAAAAATGATAAAATAATATAAAAATTATATTTTATTCACTAAATTGTTTTTATGATTACAGAAAACCACTTTTTTATCTTCTTTTTCATCCCATGAGATATGAAAACATCATCTGCGCGTCTGTATATACTCACACATCCACTAACCGATGAATTTCATTTTTCATCACCACCTCATAGTGCTGGTTATTATTATAATTTTAATGAATATATATAATACATATGCAAATAATTATGATTCTAGAAATATAATATATTACTTACCTTCTCATCCTTCCATCCGGTGGAAAATGATAACGTCACTCTTACGTTGATGCAGACTACCAACTCCATGATGTAACATGATTCATTTTTCATGTTCTCAATTCATGATAAATTATATAAATTTATTTAATGTATAAAAATGATAATTATTTATTGGTTAATATTATGTATATTATGGATTAATGATCCCTTCTTCTATTTTCATCCTAACAATGTTGTTTGAAGATTAGAAACAAAACATCCTTAAAACATTAGGCAGGGACGTAACTAATTTAATAATTATAAAAGACATAGAAATAAATGATATTAATGGGATAATAATATGTTAATAAACCTGAAAAGGGTTCTTAATCAATTATTATAGTTTTTTATATGTGATTTAATATACATGGAGAGTCATACTTGAGGTAAAATATTTTTCATTAAAACTATATTTTGAATGTTTTAATATTATTTCTTTTCTTTTTTCACCATATCCATGTTCTTTAAAATGTTCAAATTATTTTATTAATATACATAAATGTTTGTTCAAATTCATTTTAAACAATGTTTAACTTTCTTTTTTAAGGATTTAAAAATGTACTTTTAAACATTTTCCAAATGTGTTATTTTTTACAATTTTAAAAAAGTTTGAAATTAACGTTTGTTTAATATATACGACATGAGGGACATTTCCCAAAATCGTGAACATTATTCTTAAAAAATACTACCCTAAAAATATTAATGAAATTTAAAAGTTATTTTCTAATTTCCCTTTCATCTATGAATTCTTATTTAAATAATTTTCAAAGAGAAATAAGTTTTGTCCTAATTTTTACTTGATGATCAAAGTGTATCTCTATATGTATTAAATTGAATAATATATTATATTTTATGATTCAAATTAAATATTTAATCTGTATTATATATTTTATGTTCCTTTTAAATTATTTATGATGATGGGTGAGGCTGATATATCTCTTTACTGAATTCGATAATTATTTTGTTATCTGGAGAATATATGTTGGAATTAACTGGGTAGGTTATTACATTTAAAAGCGTTCTTGAAAGAGTGATATTGAGATGATGTACTAGGGTGCCTAAATTATTTTTATATTATTTAAATTGAGTTGTGAAGGAGTTATTTTTAATTTCATAATGTAGTCTAATGATCTTATTTTAAAAAGAAAGTACATTTCCCCTTTTAAGGGTAAAAATTATATATTTTAGGAAATTTTTCTATGAGTGATCCTATTAAAAATAATGATTACGAGTCTAACTTTATTATTTCTTATTAGTATTCTTATAAAAATAATTTTGAAGTGAATTATATTTCCTGAGTATGTAAATAATTATTTTATCTCAACATTATTTTTATAAGAAAAACATTTTCTATGGAATTTGATGAATTTCAAACTAAACATAAGGGTTTATTCATTTTTGTATCACATATAAATTTGTTTGCGTTTATCCTAATTTTTTAAACGTTTTATGTTGTCCCGAGGTTATGTAAGAACTCTCTCAAGCTATATCTTTCCATTTTTGGGATTCAACATTAATGAATAAAACATGTTTTTAATGGAACAAGAGTTTAAAATTGAGAATATTGTTTTTTTGGAAAAATGGATATAGAGTGGAAGTGTCCACTTTTTTGTTAGGGTTTGATATGTATGTGTTTTTCAAAATTACCTAAACCTATAAAACAAAATGATCCTCTAAATGTAAGAAAGAGTGGAATTTATTTAAAACTATATAATTATGAGTTATTCAAGTCATGTGGCTTCATATGATTATTTACATCATAGTTATTTTGGGGATGTGATTCTATTTTTACAAATACTCACCCATGTATAACCTCTTCCCACATGTATGATGTCTTATACAAATCAAAGTCTATTTGAAAGAGATTTTTGAAGACATGGAATGAGGGTTCTTAATGGTTTTGGTTACAAATTGTTTTCATATAGGAGGTTTTGTGATGAGGCAATTTACACACTTTTTCTTTGGTTGACCCTATTTTCTTGTTTTTGGGGCAGTTTTGTTTCCCTTGTGGGTTGGTTATGGCCTATCATTCAATTTTTTTTGGTTAATAAGGTTTTTTAACAATTTATTATTCAATATTTTTACTTTTTATACTTTTCTCTAGTGTATTTGAAGATATGTGTGATTGTGTAAACGTGTATTATTTTATGGTTTCTCATATGTGAGAGATTCAATGATCAAACAATGGGTTTTCACAGTTAGAAACATTTTTTTTGTGTTTTTTATCAATCCATACTGGTTTGATCATAAATATTTCAAGATAAGTGATATTATTGAGTATGTACTTCATTGTTTATGGTGGAATCATTTCCTAGTGTTTCTTAAATTTTTGGAGATCAAAATTATAAGGATAGATAAATATTTTTGATTGTTTTATTTATAGTATGGACTCTTCAAAATATGGTAAAGGCATGGATTTCATGAAGGTTGTATTTTTTTGCAAAGTTGTAGAGCATCACAAAAACATCAGGTGTCACGAAGGTTTAAAAGTTTTTGAAATTTGTTTTTTAAAGAATTGATGAGTTGTGATGGAAATACAATAAGATTACGGATTATGAGAATCTTAGAGAATAATAAATTTTCACTATTTCTTTGTAAAGAAAAATATCTTCATGTACATGAATGAGGAGGTTCCTGAAATGTATGGGATAATCCTATAATTTTCTGGAAGTAGGTGTTGCCTATAAATAGATGACCACACATCATTTGGGGTACAAACAGAATTTTGAAAAATAGTTAATCTCTCTAATTCTTGGAAGCATTTTATATTCCAAAATCAAGAACTCTTCATGAGCTAAAGCCTTGCGGATAGAATGGTTAAGAACTAATTTACAATAAGGAATTTAAGAAAAGGTATTTTCATAAAGACCGTGAGTTTCAAGATTTTTAGGAGTTTTGTGATGTCTTTGACCTTCATGAAGTCTACGAGTTCCATGAAGGTTGGGTTCTTTGTGAAAGTATGTGTTTATGTGAGGACAAAACAAATATTAAACAAAAAGTGGGTTTTGTGAAAGCTGGGAGCATCAAGAGTAGTAGTTTTGAACATATGGTATGAATGAATTGCTCATTAAGGTGCATCAATTCCGGACTATGGTGAAATCATGTTCTTTCACTTAACATGGACAAAGACTTATGTACCAAATCCATTGAGACTACCTTAATGTAGATAAATTGAGTAAGCCTTCAGCTAGGGTAGTGAGAAAGGGGGAGTTGAAAGAAGTGATGTAAGGGAGGTAGTGTTCTATCCCTAAAATTCGTGTTAAGGTAGTATTCTTGGAACATAGTGACCATGTATGATATTTTTTAATCCACAATAACTAGGAAATATTAGTAGATTTATGTATGAATAAAACACAATCGACATATTCTCAATGGAATAGTCCTTAGAGGCATACTAGGTAAAACTACAATATTGTGTTCATATTTTTTCATATGGGTGTTTGATTATTTCATGATTATATCATATATGTTTAATGAGTTCCTACCAAATTGGGGAAAATATATATATTATTTAATGAAGAAGTTGACAACTTTATTCACCCCTCTCATCTCAAGGTGGTCTAAGGTTATTCATGTGGTATCAGAGTATATAGGTTATAGGTGTTAAAATTTTCCTTGGTTGTTTTCATGGAAAATTTTGTGAATGTTAGGGAATTTGATATTTTTATGGAAGAAACTCTATATTTTGAAGAATAAAATATGATATCATCTTTGATACCTGGGTATGGATTTTCTCTATTCCAAAAATCAGGGGATTTTTGTCAATGAGGCAACATGTATTTCTATAACTGAGAGAGACATGAAAATGCCTGATGCAGATTCCAAAGATAAAAATGATCTTACTTCAACACTATCTGATCAAATAAATTTAATGGTGATGAAGTTTCACTATATCCATGTTGATTTGTATGAAACTATAAAATTGTAAAAAGACAATAAAAAAGTAAAGGAGACCAAAAACATGTCTTTTACAGTCATATTTGTAATCTAAAAATGAATACATAATAAAACATAGATAGTTTCTCTAACTAAATTATTGGAGTTTTTGGATATTTTTAATGAATTAGGGAAAAACTAAGGATTTTAGAATTGTAATGAAAATAATAATAATGCTCCCACCTCTACATAGTCCAAAAGATTCATCCTTTTTGGAAAGTTATTTTTCTAATCACTCTCTTAATGATCCAGTAGTAAGTCTAGTGTCTTATGAAATGAAAGTCAAACTAGAAGATGAAAAAATAGAGTAAGGAAATAACATTCAAATCTATAGAAAAACATGAGATTTCTGAATTCATTGGTGATGGATATGATGTGGACTAAGATATCTTTCCAATTTATCCCATGAAATTTAAGGGTGGAAAATTTTTATTTTAAGGGAAGATTCTGTTGGATGCTTCTTGTTGTGGTATATTTGGGCACCTTGTCGCTCACGGTTAAATGAGAGGTAATGATATTGAATGTGAAGAAGAAATATTATAGGGTCCTTAGTAGAGGATCCCTAAAAATGGATAATTCAAGATAGGAAATAATTTATAGAGAAAGAGATTCATATGAAAAGTAGAACAAGATAACAATTTCCTTTTGAGAATGATAAACAAGAGTTTAAATCCGATAATGATGAATCCATGATGCATACTATTGAAAAATTTGGACCTATAAATGATCAATATGATCAATCAAATGGTTTTGTTGATCTCAATATTTAACTTAAGGGTTTTATTAATGAGGTTAACATTCAAATAAAGAAAAAATATATTGTATCATTGTTTAAAGATTAATCTGGGTATATTCATATGCTTGAAGAATATATTAATCAACTAAAAGGAGAGCCAGAAGATTATTTGACAACTCTTGAAATCTGGTAAGTGGTTGTAGTGTTTAAACTCAGGATTTAAGTTTATGAAAATGTAATAAATTATCATATATCAATATTAGAGGGCAATATGAAGATAGTTGATGGCCTTGAAAAATAAGTCATTTCATTAAGGTGTAAATGGAATCAAAATCAAAATCAAGGGAAATGAATAAGAAATTATAGTTTCAAAGGTTTTTGGATATTTAGATTTTGGAAAGAGTTAAACGTGGTTCCAATGGAGTATAGAAATCCTTAAATGGTCAAAGATATAAATTTATGGGAAAATGTGAAATTTCCCATGATACAGAAATATTAAAGGCTAGAAATTGGATGATCCAAAGCCAAGGGAAGAATAATGTCAGACATATCAAAAAGGCACCTAATGTCCCAATAGATATAGATTCAAACCAAATAGATAAGAGAGCTAAATATAATCGTCGACTATCTAGAGAGGATCTTTGATCAAATAATTATACAAAATAATGTGACATGTGATGTAATGTAAGTGAGAAGATATTTCCACTTATGAAATTTCAATTATGTGGTTTTATGGTCCAAAGCATGTCATACTATGAAGATGAAATGATCTATATAAATCGGGAAGCACTTTAAATTTAATAAAGGAGAATATCACCATAACCATAATCACATAGAAGATATAATTTCTATGGATATTGTTTTTACTATTCTAAATATAGCTATAAAGCTATTCATTAGAAGAAGAGGAAAGGTTGGAATACTAACTATCGAACTCAAAGTTAAGTCAATACTAGTCAACCCTGTATTATTACCATTTAAAATAGGTATTCTCTTATGGAAGAAGAATATAGGCATGATTCAATCGTGAATTTATAAAAAAGATTAGAGAGGCCATATTTTCCCTCCACTCAATTAGGTATCGCATAGAAGAAAAAAATTATAGCGAGAAAGACAACATAGATGAAACCACTGTCAAAGCTATAAATTATAGTAGAACCAAAATTCATGGAATCAAATGCTCTTCCCACCTGAAAAGAAATGAAGATTCCTTGATAATTCATAAGAAAAGGGTTGATGGAGAAGTGATATTGGAAAATGATGGTTCTTTAAAGATCAATGGTAGTAGAAACACAAAATTCTAAAATGACAAGCTAATGAAAATAGGATCTCTCTACACAGATGGATCACATTTTAATCTCCCTAGTGTTAGTCCACACTATGAATCAGTACTGTTAGTGACATTTATTCATAAGGGGTACACTTTCAAAGGGAAGATAGGTAATTTTCTTATCAAAGGCTATTGGAAAAATAGTAATTTATACCAGGTTGACCGTAAAAAATAGATGTTTCTTAATAATTGAAGAGGAAAAAACATGTGGCATTTGAGGTTGGGTAAAATTAATCAAAAAAATGAAAAAATATCAATGATAATGGTTGTTGTCTACATTCCCAATCTGAATCATGATCGAGAAAATTCATGTGATTCTTTCATATAGAAAAATATATTTGAGAATTATTATCAGTTGAAGAACAAAAGGGAATCGAATCTTCTTGATCTCATTTGTAGATATTTGTGTGGTCTAATGAATGCTGATAGAACATATGGATAAAGGCACTATATTCTTTTTATTGATTATTATACTAGAATATCAAGTGTATTGATCATGCAGTGTAAATAGAGATTTCATCACTCCATTGAGAAATATATTTAAATATTTTAGAATGAAACTGGATGCCCAATCAAGATATAATGATATTATAATAAAAAAATTATGCATCCATTGAATCTGAAAACTACCTCAAAAAAATGGGATCAATTATGACGGTGTCTTAAGTGAGAACACCTAAAAAAATAGGGTTTTGAACATAAAAATAGATAGGTGAATAATATATTCAGAACTATAATGATTGCACTACTGGAAAAATTTCCTTTACCAACGATTTCAAAATGTTGGGAAAGGCCAGATAACCATTGCTATAATCTATAGAAAATGTCCTCCAAACCGTTGGTTGTGGAGCTGTGGGGATAGAAATATCCCAATTGTTTTATGTGAACCGTTCTTATAAGGTTAAATAAGGGATTATATACCAACTGTTTCTTATAACTATTGGTATAAATTTTTCCCAACAATTTAAAACCGTTGGAAATATTAAAAATCATTTCTATACCAACAGTATCCAAACTGTTGTTATAGACTTTTACAAATGGTTCCTCACAAACCTTTGGGAAAAGTTAAGTAAAAGGATCTATACCAATGGTTTGTAAACTGTTTGTATATACTTTTACCGACATTTTGATATAATCCATTGGTATATGTTTTGTTTTCACACATATGTTAATAGTTTAAAACCATTGGAATAGGCATTATGCAACAGCAGAAAGCCTTCCTCCCCCTTATCCACCTACAGCACTTCTACCAGTAGGCCTGCCACCCCCTGTGCCGAGTTCATCCAATATTATGAAAAACTGTAGAATACATATAGAATTCTGTATGAATTCATACAGAATTCATACAACACATAATTCATATAGAATTGTGAATACCTCAAATTATTTATTTAGTTACCTGGTACATACATACATAATTAACACATGATTCATAAGGTAATTACAAAAAGTATACACATAAAACAAGTATACCCATACAACATTAAGAAAAAAATCATAACTTAATTAAATAAATAAAAAATTCAATTCAGAATTCATAAGGAAATTAACCTATGAAATATAGAAATCTGAATTGGATACATACAATAATGAATTCTATTTAACACATACAGAATTGAATTCAGAATTCAGAATGTAATAACCCCAATATAAGAAAATCATGTTTCAGGTTTTTTATATGGCATTATTGTTCATAGGAATTGGTGAATTCTTAGGAGATTTGAATTTTTGGATAACATGGTAATCAATGCTATAGTAAGAGGTAATGTGAAAAGGGGGTGGGGTTTCCAGGGGGTTGGGGGCTGTCCAAGGGGGTATAAGGTGTCCAGGGGGTGGGGGTGTCTGGGGAGGTTTCCCAGGGGTGGGGGGATGTCCTTGGGGGTGGTAGTGTCAAGGGGGGTGGGGGTGTCCAGGGGATGGGGGTTTATATGGGGGGTGGGGGGATACCCAGGGAGTGGGGGTGTCAATGAGGCTAGGTGTCTGGGGAGGTGTCCATGTGGTGGCGTGGTGTCGATCAGTGGTGGGGGTGGGGCTCTCCAGGGGCTTGAGGGCTGTCTAGGGGGGGTAGGGGGTGTCCAGATGGGTGGAGGTGTCTAGGAGGGGTGGGGGGGATGCTAAGGGGGTGGGGCGATCTAGGGGGCTGGGGGTGATATCCCAGGGGTTAGGGGGTGTCCAGGGGTGGGGGTGGTGTCTAGGGGGTGGGCGATATCTTGGGGTTTTTGGGTGTCCAAGGGGGTAGGGGTGTCTTGGGGTGGGGTGGTTTCCAGGAGGTGGTGGGCCTATCTATGGGGTTAGGGGTTATCCAAGGGGATAGGGGCTGGGGGTGTCCGTGGGGGGTGTCCAAGGGGGTGGGGGGATATCCATGGGGGTGTCTAGGGGGTGGGGTGTCAAGGGGTGGGGGTGTTCAGGGGGTTGGGGGTGCTGTTTGAGGGGGTTGGGGGTGTCTAGGGAGGTGTCTGGGGGCAGGGGGTGTCCGGGGGGGCTGTCCAGGGGCCCGAGGGGTGTCCACGAAGGGTGAGGGGATTGTCTAGGTGGTTTGGGGGGTGTCCAAGGGGGTAGGGGTGTCCAGGGGGTGGGGTTGTCTAGGGGGATGGGGCGGGGGGCTATCCGTTGGGGTGGGGATGTCTAGGTGGGGTGGGGGTATCCATGTGGTGGGTTGGTGTCCAGGGGGTGGGGGTGTCCAGGAGGGTGGGGGGTTTCCCATGGGGGAGGGGTGTCCAGGGGGTGGGGTTCTACAGGGGTGGGGTGGTGTCCAGGGGTGGAAGGGGTCATGGGGGGTATGGGATGTCCAAGGGGGTGGGGGGTTGTCCATGGGGGTAGGGGTGTCTAGGGGTGGGGGGAAGTTCTGGAGTTGGGGTGACTGTCCAAGGGGGTAGGGGTTGTCCTGTGGGTTGGGGTGTCTGGTGGGGGTCTAGGGGGTTTGGGGTGTAGGATAAAAGGGATGAATTACTCATTTCCAATCATCAAGTCAAGTTTTATTATTTATAGATAATGAAATAATGATAACGCGTCCAACCTAATCACACATATATTCAGGCACAACAAATCATCAAATATCAAATGTTAGTAATATTGGTAAAAAAATGTAACGAATTAATCTGTCCCTCATCACCATCACTATCATCAACATCATCATTAGCCTCTCCCCCATCCTCACCATCTACCCCATCATTTTCCTGGCCCTCCTCAACACAAACCTCCTCCCCCTCATACTCCACCTAGGCCTCCCCCTCACCATCCACCTCCACCTCAGCCTCCTCCTCACCCACCGCCTCTACCTTGACCTTATCCTCACCCTCCTCATCCTCTACCTCAGCCTCCTCCTTGACATCATCTCAAACACCACTAAAACTTCCACTTAGATCTTCATATATAAAATTCATCGATGACATATATTCATCACAAGTTGTGCCGACGTATAGTGGATGTGTTGGACGTAAAACCTCCGTAAGTTTCCTAAATTTAGAGTTTTCCCTAGGAGACTATTCTGCTATTTCTTTGGCCCTTTTTTTCAGCCTGTTCTACCTATCTCTTAACCTTCTGGAACTCGGTGGCACTACAAATCATACCTGAGGAGGGCCAATACCACATCGGGACTATACTATTCCTAGGTCAGTAGCATACTCTTTTAGGGTTCTCATCTCCCAACACCAGATGTAAGTGATCGTTTGGCCCAAAATTGTCATGTTCCTAGGCATCAAGGGACTCTAAAGAAGCTTGTTACAAATATAAATAGATTATCAGTTACAAAATATATAATAAAATTTTAAATAAACAAATTAAAACTTACAATCCACCACTAAGCCAGTTCATTAACCATACTTCTATCTTTCTTCCATCACCTTGAGAAAAACAGTTTTTCTCGAGGCACCCACCCATCAATATTCAATTTCTCCCTCTACAATGACATTGAATATTTGAAACCATAATTAAAAATAGGTTACCAATAATTAATTTCATAACTAAAATTATATAAAAAATTTATCAATCAAATTAATTATAGAGGGAAAATAGAAACTAAAATCCGTACAGAAAAATTTTAAATTGTCAAAACTGCTTCCTCTCATGATCTGCCATTGTAGTACGTACCAATGTGTGGAGTTAGCATCAATATTTTTTATTACATATAGATTATTCCAAAATAAAATTCAATAATACAAAGATAGTATTAATGAAAAACATGAAATTTTTCATTTAACTACCTCAAATGTGATTAATACTTTAAACTGGGTAGTTATCCAATGAGAAATCATCTTTTGATACCGTTCTATTGGTCAGTCATCAAAAACAGAGACTGCCAATAACTCTATTCCAACTATAGCATGCCAACCAATATACAACTCATGCTTATATTCTCCCCAAATATCACCTAAATCTTTTAGACGTGCTGGTTGTACACCCTCACCATCGGGGAAATTAAACCGAAGCTGACACCAAAATAATAATTCATATAAATACAAAAAAAATATATTTATCTAAATATGAATTTTTTTTACCTATATACCTGCCCAATCATTATCCTTGACTTCAATTGGAAACTGTCTCCATGGGAGTTGGCTCCCAGGATTGATCTCGGATTAATTTTCCTGAATTGCCAAAATACATCAACATTACTACCCAGTTTTTTCAATCATTTTAATGTCTTCATAGTAGTCCACCATAAACTACGTGTAGCGGTTCCACACCACACTCATGTGTGTATGCCCCCACCCCTACGTCTTATTAGTAGATATATGTGTCATGAAATAAAAATAAATATTTTATCAATACATGTAATATTGAAAATAAATAATGGTATACAAATTTGTTAGGGTTCTATAAATATACCTACGATAGTATGATCAGTGGGAACTACTAGATCCACATTAACATAAGGAACACCCTATTTATTTATAGTGGGTCCCAATGTATTCCTTGTTGGGATAGACTCTAGAAGAGAAGTATTAGATGAAGATGTAATATAGAAGCCCAGAGATAATGAAGTAGAAGTAAAATAAGATAGTACAAATAACTAGTTGAATGCTAGATTGGGAGTGGGAATCCTCATCAGAAATGGTAAAGACGGCTGAGGAGACTCAGATGTAAAGGGAGGTGAAAACATGAGATGAAAAAATATCTCGTGTGTCCCTAACGACATTATATATTATTTAATTATATATTATTAAAGAAATTAATAACATGACATTATATATTATTAAATAAATTAATAGCATGACATTATATATTATTTAATTATATATATTTGAAATAAAATACTCACTACTAGCACTAGTGGTGGAATTCCCATCTCAGCCATGCGATGATTGTTTTCCATCAACTTTTTATGAAACCTCTCTTCAATTGGTTTCATTTCCTACATTTGAAAACAAATTTCTAAGTAATTAGAAAATGATAACTAATGGGTATCCAAGAAAAAAAATAAACTAGATGGAATATGGTGGTTTAGGGATAATTTAACATTCCATTATTTTTGGTGAGCTTGAATAGATATATAATGAATTCAATAAATCAGACATGATTTAATATAGATATATAATTTTTATTAGGATGGTTATTTATTAAGAATACAAACCATAATTTTCACAAGGGGTAAAACACTTGTTTAAATTAAGGAAAAATTTAATATCTTTAGTCAAGGTAGATGATGTAGGTTTCTATACATGTTTTTTAGAAGAAGATAAACCATCATCTTCATTATCTGGTGAATTGTTAAATGGATGTCTTATATTTATACTAAATTTATACATGGTCAATAATGCATTGAAATTTTCACCAAGTTATAAATTTTGGTTTCGTAGGTTTGAATGCATTTAAATTCCATATTTGAAAATGAAATTAAAATAAAATTTCAACCAATAAACATTGAATATTCACATAATGTTCAAGTCGGAAACAAAATATTTTTAATCAATATTAAATTAATTTGGATAGAACTATCCTTAAAAACCCATGTTGAGATAAACCAAAATAATTGAGAATGTGGAAGGAAAATTTTATATATTTCCCACCACAAATTCAGGTTCACAATCAACTTTGAAAATTAAGATATTGGAGTCATCATAAGCCATAAATGGATTTTTTTCAAATGGAAGTAGGTATTTAGTCAATTTCATTATCACGGTCATCAAAAATATTTTTTGGAATTACTAGAAAAATAATGTAATTCCCTAGCCCCAGTTAACCAGAGTAGGTGTATTATTTTATTACATAGGAATGATACAAAAAAATCATGTCTTGAATGTCCGGCCAATTTAGAAGTCTTGGAAATATATTACATAGAACAATATCACATTACACTTTCAAACATAAAATACAGCATATATAGTTCTTTGAGAGCGCCATTATTCCCCTTTAGCTTAACCCTACATATCAATCATAATACACTTATTAGAAATCTTGGGAAATTAAAAAATAAGAAAGGGGAAGAACAAATGCTTAGAAAAGGTAAACAATTTATTAGAGGATAACATAAACAATAGGAATGGTGAATAATTGAAAATACATGTCTTTACAAATAATAATCATGAACACATTATGGCAGAAATATGAGCTGAGTAAATAATGACATAATAATACATAGTCATGGGTATTCTACTAGTCGAATAACCACATGAACCATCAATATTATTTTCATAATGAGGGAATGTATAATTCTATACATTCAGAAACATTTTGTCAAGGACTCAGCCAAGACATCTAAAAATTATTTAGGCCTTGGCCAAAACCATATATCAAATTGGGAATGGCCTCGACCAATTCCAAGTATAATTGTCTCATGAGAGCTACCGATGCATCAAGGAGCTATAGTGGGCTCCACCCATCACCTAATATGTCCAATACATTCCTCATATAAAAAGGTTGAAACACAACATAAAAATTTGTTTTAAAAATAGCATACGAAATGTCAATACTTTATCAATAAACCATGAATGGTATAAAAATAAAAAATCCACATTCAAACATATCACAAAACCTTCAATACAATATGTAAGATTTGTATCATAATAAATCAATATCAAACAAGTTTAAAATCCATCAAAGGATGATGAAATAGATGAAAATGATTTGTAAAACTATTTAAGATAAATATCCCCTTTTCACGAAAACATTTAAAAGTCCCATAATTTTGAAAGGGAGAAATTTAAATACATTTTTAAATAAAAGTGTCCCATATCACTTCGAAACATTTGAATGGAATTATCATTTTAAAAGCATTCATTTCTATATAAAGAAATAATTAAAAACTAATTTGAAAACATGGACATTAATGAGAATGATTTAAAAGAATAAATATTTAAAACATTTAAAATGATGTTTTAATAAAAGATTCCCTTAGAAAGAGTCCCCTTGAATACAATTTTATTTAACATCATCATGGATAATAAATGTGTCCCAATAAAAACATACCCATAAACATTCTCGAATAATAATGAGATTGAGGAATTAACCCTTACACAATAGGAAAACGGAATATTTGCTACGGTGCTCTGTCGCAAATCGCCCGTTGCTGAAAACGGCATCGCAAATAGGTGTTTTTGCGGCGGCCCCATCACAAAAATAGTATTTGCGACGGTATTTTTCCCCAGTCGCAAATTGGTTTTCGTTTATATAGAAAAAAGTTATTTGCGACGGACCGTCGCAGATATATTAGTTGCGACGAGATTCTGACCTGTCGTAAATGGAAAATTTAAAAAATATTTTCCACATAGGTATTTGCGATGGGCCGTCGCAGAAATAGTTTTTGCGACGGGTATTCTTCCGATCACAAATGGGACATTAAAAAAAATTACGATGGGACACCCCGTCGCAAATACTCTCGTCGCAAATACTAAAAAAATTAAAAAATAATAAAATAATTAATACAAATCGTATAATATTATATAAAAATAATAATATTATTAATAATATAAAAAAATCCTATTATTATAATATAAATAAAAATATATATAAAATATAATTATGAAATATTAATATAAAATAATAATAATATGAATATAAATAATATTATATTATATAATAATACGAATAATAATGATATAAAAAATTAATATAATATAATTATGAAATATTAATATCAAAAAATAATAATAATATGAATATAAATAATACTAATATTATATAATAATAATACTAATATTAATAATATAAAAAATTAATATAATAATATTATTATTTAAATAAACATACATTTTTATGAAAAAAAAATTTTAATATTATTAATATTAATAAAATTATAAATTTATAAACTTCTCAATATTAATAATAAATATAAAATATTAAAATTAATATTACTAAAATAAACAGATATTAAAAATAATACTAATAAGTAATAAAATATTAAAAAAAATAAAAACAAATTAAATCATGCAATATTCGTACCAATATGAAAGAGGAATTGTAAATAGTTAATATGACAATAAACTATGAACTCAAATGTTTATTACATGTAAAAAAATCACTGGGGGGTGGATAATCTGGGGATCTGGAGGAGGTGGTGGAGGAAACTAAATCC
Organism: Viscum album; assembly: GCA_963277665.1. Classification (NCBI taxonomy): domain Eukaryota; kingdom Viridiplantae; phylum Streptophyta; class Magnoliopsida; order Santalales; family Viscaceae; genus Viscum; species Viscum album. The sequence continues at coordinate 1,045,218,217 of OY728166.1, forward strand.
CTAAACTATGAGTCAGACGACGCATATACTCCATCTGCTCCTTATGTTACTCCTCATATCGATATCTCTCCTCATCCTACTGCTGACGCATCTGCTACTGCCATCAACTCATCTCCTCATCATGCTGCTGACGCATCTGCTCCTGCCCCTGATGCAGATCCTCTATAAGCTAACTCTGAGCATGCAACTTCTCCTGATACTATGAGGTAGAAGATGATGTCTCTCCACGAATTGCTGTCGAGCCGGATGCTGACATCGCATCAGTACCATAATAATCTGCAGGAGTCAAATGAGAGCTGATAACAACTACTCGGCCCTTTTCGAAACCATACTGGGTCACCTGCATCCATGATGTCTCATCAAAATGGTGGACACTAGTCTGATCACCCTTCTCGTCTTGACTCTCAGCCTGTGTCTGAGAGGTTGCGGCCTCATATAACTCTTTAATATTCAATTATAAATTAAAATAATGAAAAGATTATATGAATTTAATTTTCAAACTGAAAAGAAAATAATACTGAACACAATCTGATGTTGGCAGTCACCTCTAATCTCTCCAGTAGTCGGAGCAGTGTATATCCTTCAATAAACGTCGTACGTCATCATACCGGGCTACTCAGCTTCCTATATGAATATAAAATAAACTCTTTATATTTAAAGTTGTATGAAATATTAAAAAAATTATTTACCCGATGCTCTCTATGCGCATTGAATGTACGACTACCGGCTCAATGTGTCACCTCTTTTCTCCCCTGATTCTATCAACCCAATGCAGATATCCTCTGAAACCCACCACCCAACTAGTGTGTACATAATCCATCCCAAACATGAGATGAAATGTACTCAGGTCGGTGGGATCTATAGGACTAATCAAATTTTGTCACTTCTGCTTTCCTCATAGCCGCCTTTCTCAAATTATGTAAAAACTGACAGAAACGGTCACGCATGGACACCACCCACGCCGCGTGGATAGTGGCACGCATGCTATCGTTGATGGGATACCATAAACCCTAATATAAAGTTATTAATGAATATAATTTCATAATAAATAATATTTAATTACATACCATCCAATGATCGAACATGGCGGCCTGCACAGCTACGGGAATCTGATCCCATGTGAGCCAGGGTTGAGAAAAATAATTGTGAAAGATAGCGCTCCCCTGTCCAAAAGCTATATGCGTAAAACTGTGGAAAAAGAACAAATAATCAAACAATTAGAATATAAATAAATTAAAATGAAAGATAACTAAAATACATAGGTTACCATACCACCACATGTGTGCATCGAATCTAAGAGGTGGGCGTCGCTCCGGGATAGGATCTGGAATCATCAGTCTGGAAAGACCATGCCCCCTCTGAGTGCTCCCTGTTGTGCCAATAGTCTGAGGGTCAGATGACTCATAAACCTCATCATCCATAGATAGATCAGCCTACAGCAACTGACGATACATTTCTGAGTCCATCTAAAACATGAAATGATTGTTATTAGCAAACAGTTGAAAATAACTATTACGTATAGATATATATTTTTTATGATTCTAACCAGAATTTTACTATGTCAATGTTCATATTCATCATCATCTTAATAGTTGTCAATATCAATTTCTTCATCTTCCGCATCAACATCATCAATTTGCATATTAGTTTCACTTTCATCGTCTCTTGTCATTCCAAATTCAGTTGTAACATCATTGACTACATCTTCACCATCGACCCTTAACTGTGGGGTGTCATCCTCGATATTCATGTCTCTCTATGAAAAAGATGTGTTTTGAGGAGTGTCCTGAAAAAGTACATTTACTTGCACTTCAGTGGAACCACATTCAGTTTGAGTAAACTGATTTTCTCGAGATTTAACTTTTATTATACTCCACCAATCATCCAACTCTTTTGCAGTAGCACAATATTTTGCATAATAAATTTTATGTGCCTGATGAGCTAATAAAAATGGTTCATTTACTGTAAGAAGACATTTATGCTTAATATCAACAATTCCATGAGTCGGATGAATACGAAAGCCTCTCTCAATATCCAGCCATTGACATTTAAATATTGTTACATAATTCTGTCCCAAATAACACAGTTCAATATATTCTTCAAGCATGCCATAAAATTCAACTTCAATATCTCTATGATGTGATCCCTTCAAACAAACACCACTATTCATTGTTTTTTTTTGATTCCCCATATGCACGTGTATAAAAGCGATAACCATTCACCACATATGCATTATAAGATTTAACCATTTTGGATGGTGGGCTACTCAATATACGCAATCGATTATCAATATTATCTGCATGTATAGATACCTGAAAATTTGTAAAACATTTATTACTATTACAAGTAATAAATTGATTTTATATGTGAAACCAAAAAAGAATGTACATTGCCTGTTTTTGAAACCAGTAGGCAAAATTTTTTTGTCGTCGTTCTTCTAAGCCAGCTGTTGTAATTTGTGAAAATTGTTTCTTGATATGATCATCATATAACCTACAAATATAATATGATTAATTTACTGTAATAGAATCTATAGAATAAAGCATATGAGCACTCACTGTACAATTGGTGACATTTCTTCATAGTTTATTGGAACATATTTATGAGCTCTATGATGTTAACCATCTGAAAGCCATTTATCATGAACTCCACCAAATCCATGTTTGGGCTGATTGAAAACTGATAATTGATTGTTCATATCATCATCAACATTCCCCTCGTTCTGGACCATGCGGTTAAATTTTGAGGGATATTCAGATTCAAAATAATGAGAGCAGAATAAAGCAATTTCCTCTTGAAAATAAGTTTCAGCAGTTGAGCCTTCAACTGATGCTTTGTTGGGTACTTTTTTCTTAATTTCTACATGCATCTCTCAAATGGGTACATCCATCGAAACTGAACCGGACCTCCACATTTGGCTTTATGTGGAAAATGTAATATCAAATGTTCCATTGAGTCAAAGAAAGCCGGTGGAAAGATTTTTTCTAGTTTTCATATAATTACAACAACAGCTTCTTCCATTTTTCTTAGTGTATCAATGTCTATTGTCACCACACACATGTCTCGGAAAAAATATGATATATCTATTATCGAATCCCAAATATTAGAATTCAACAAACCTCTTAATCCAATAGGAATAATTCTTTCCATTATAACATGACACTCATGACTTTTTAATCCGGTAATATGACCATTTTTAACAGATTTGCCCAAGTTGGAAGAATAGACATCTGGAAGTCTCAAATCTACAATCCACTGAAAAAGTAATAAGCGACGCTCTTTAGTCAGTGTATAAGCTGCTTTTGGCTTCATTAATCTCTGTGATCAGACATTTTCAAACAATTCAAGTTCTGGTCGCCTGTAAATTTGGGAAAGATCTAATCGTGCCTTGAAATTATCTTTGGTTTTACCCGGTGTATCCAAAATTTGTATGAAATAAATTATCAAAACATTTCTTCTCAATATGCATGACATCCAACATGTGGTGAAACAACAAATCAAACCAATATGAAAGATTCCAAAAAATGCTCTGTTTTGTCCAATTGTGTTCTTTCCCAAAACCATGAATTTTCTGTTGGTTTATTTTCGGTCCAAAAGTGATGGAAGGTAATAAAAATACAACAGATTGTAACTCTATACCTGAAATAATTTTTGGAGGTTCATCTCTTTCAATTCTACCGTTTCTGAAATGAGATTTATTCCTCTGAAAAGGATGATCGATTGGAAGAAATCTGTGATGACAGTCAAAATAGAAAGGTTTTTTTCCATTCACGAGCATAAATGCTTTGTTGTCTCCCATACAGTAAGGAAATGATTTTCGACCATGTGTAATCTAGCCAGATAATATTCCATATGCTGGGAAGTCACTAATTTTCCACATCAAAGTAGCTTTCATTACAAAATTCTATTTCGCAGCAGCATCATATGTACCAACACCATGACTCCACAATAAATCTAACTCATCAATCAATGGTTTCAAATAAACATCAATATTTTTTTCGGATGTGCTGGGATTAATAATGTCAAAAATATATAAGGCTCTTTCATCAACATCCATAGAGGTAAATTTTAATAAGTTATAAAGACAGGCCAACAGGAATACTGACTACCAAAAGATCCAAATGGAAAAAAACTGTCAGTAGAAAGACCTAATCGCACGTTCTGGGATTCTAAAGAAAAAGAAGGATTCACTTGATCAAAATGTTTCCATCATCAGATGGATAAATCAATATTTTACTATTTTAAATATTGGTTTTGTTCCATGAAATCATTTTCGCTGCGTTTTGAGACATAAATAAACGCTGCAACCTTGGTGTAAGAAGGAAATATCTCAACTGTTTTATAGAATTCAATCCAGACTTCCCTGATTGAGCTTCTTTATACCTCGATTATCCACATGTGGGACAACTATCCAATGACTCATTTTAATCAGAATATAAGATGCAATCGTTTGAACATGCATGGATCTTTTGATAACTAAGGCCCGAATTACGAACCAGTCTCTTTCTCTCATTATAATTAGCAGGCAACACATTTCCTTTAGATAATAGTGCTTTAACAAAATAAAATATCTGATCAAAATATTTATTTGACATTCCATTATCTGATTTAATAGCCATAAATTTTGCAAATGCTTCTAATTTTTTTATCTTGAAACTAGGATATAATGCATCCTCGGCAGACCTAAACAACTCAGCAAATTCAGATGATGCCAAATCGGGAGGTAAATCAACATCATCCTCGATTTCAGTTTGTTGAACGGATGACCCTGCAACATCATGTACTAAATTCTGAAACTGTGATGGATCCGGAATCAAATTATTAGTATCTTCTCTGGAACTTCATTCACCGTGTTGATACCAAAAAAATAATCTAATTGAAAACCATAATACAAGAGATGTTTCCCAACGATGTCAAATGTCTCAAACATTCTCAGAGCACATTTTTTACAAGGACACTTAATTGTACCTTCTGAAACAAATTCTGGGTTTGATGATGCAAATGATAAGAAATCTTCAACACCATCAACATATACATGATTTAAACTAGAATCGTTTGGATTTCTGCGCTGATTTATCCAAGCGCGATCATCTAATAATGATTGGTGTCGATTTACTTGTTCCATATTCATATATAAGTTTCTATAAAATTTAAAACCATTACAGTTTTTAAATAATTTGATATAAGAAAAACAATATCTTAAAAAGAGAAAATACATAATTACAGTTATTTCTTAGTAATTACCAAAAATTATAGGCGACATAGTTACTTTGAAATCATCCCCACTAATTATCATTAATTTAGCAATACTAAGCAATACTTGGGAAAATGAAATATTCTTGAATAATGAAATAAAATTTTGTAATCATCATTGTGGAGATTATATTACTAATTATTCTTATTTGATTCCAGCGGATTGGCGGTAGCTCTTTTTCTGGACGACTCATCTCATTGCAAGGAGATGAGTCTTCAGGGAAAAGAGCCTCTTTTTTCAGATGGCTCATCTCTTTTTAACTTTCTCCCGACTGAAATCAGAATGAAAAACTTGCTCTGACATATGTTATAGCGCATTTTTCATACTGATATCAGTGGGAGAAAGTAGGGAAGATATGAGACGTTGAACAAAAGTTAGCCGCCAATCAGCTGGAAATTGTGCTAATTTATAACTATGTACTCGAATTTATTTTATTTTTAATTAATTATTACTTATTTTTACTAATTATTACAAATCTCAATATTTCCAATAGATTTTTCTCTATTCTTAACATGTTCAAATCATAAAGGGTCTTCATTTTTTAGGTCATTCCCAATAAAAAGTTTGCTTCATCCATTTCTAATGTAAACTCTATAATTGTCCTTACATGGTTGATCACCTCCCATGTAGTGTTGAAATAGTACAACACAAGTAATGTCGTTCTCATATTTAAGAATCATTTCGCATGACCCTTTATATAGATCATTCTTCCTTGAAAATTTAAGAGAACTTCAGTATCTTTCCCTTAATTTTTCAAGAAAGAATGGTCTTTGTAAAAAGCCATGTGATATGATTCTTATAGATGAGAACGACATGACTTGGGTTGTCCTATTGCAACGCTACTTATGAAGTGATCAACCAAGCAAGAACAATTATAGAGTTTACATTGGACATGGTTGACACAAACTTTTTATTGGGCATGACCTAAAAATTGGCGACCCTTTAAGATTTGAACATGTTATGAATAGAGCAAAACTTATTGAAAATATTGATAATTGAAATATTTTATAAATATTTTATAATTTTAATAATTTTAATATTTTTTTATAAATATTAAACATATAATAATAGAATAATTGTATTATTAGTATTATTTAATTATTAATATTAGAGTAATATAATATTTTATATTATGTTACTATTTATGTTACTAATTATATTACTAATTATGTTACTAATTATTAATGTGAAGATATGAATATAAATCATGTGTTTAATCAATCATTGAATAGAAAAAACGTGATTGAACACTCATCTACCTCAATTTTCTTTTCATTTGTGTGTTGAGGTTGATAGGAAACTTCTACCTTCACATGTAATATTTTCTTTTACTGTCAAAATTATAAACCTAATCACCTCTATGCTGGCGAGGAGGTAGATAATTTTGACAGTAAAAGTAAATATTACTTGTGGAGGCAGAATTTTACTGTCAAGCCTCAACACACAAATGAAAAGAAAATTGAGGTGGATGAGCGGTCAATCATGCTTGCTAATTTTCCTAATTGTTTTTTTTTGTTTCCTAATTTTTTTTAATTATTTCTAAATTATATTTAAATGTTTCCTAATTATTTTTAATTATTTCCTAATTATTTTTAATTGATTACTAATTATTTTAAATTGATTCCTAATTATTTTTAATTGTTTCTTAATTATTTTTATTTATTTCCTAATTATTTGTAATTGTTTCCTAATTATTTTTAATTATTTCCTAATTATTTTTAATTGTTTCCTAATTATTTTTAATTCATTCATAATTATTTTTAATTGTTTCCTAATTATTTTTAATTCTTTCCTAAGTATTTCTAATTGTTTCCAAATTATTTTTAATTGTTTCCTAATTATTTTTAATTGTTTCCTAATTATTTTTAATTATTTTCTAATTATTTTTAATTGTTTCTTAATTATTTTTAATTGTTTCCAGATTATTTTTAATTTTTTCCTAATTATTTTTAATTGTTTCCTAATTATTTTTAATTGTTTTCTAATTAATTTTAATTGTTTCCTAATTATTTTTAATTATTTATTTTTAATTGTTTCCAGATTATTTTTAATTGTTTTCTAATTATTTTTTATTGTTTCTTAATTATTTTTAATTGTTTCCTAACTATTTTAATTGTTTCTTAATTATTTTAATTGTTTCCTAATTATTTTAATTGTTTCCTAATTATTTTAATTATTCTAATTATTTCTAATCAATTAAATCTAATTATTTCCTAATTATTTGATAATTATTTTAATTAAATCTAATTAAATCTAATTATTTCTTAATTATTTGATAATTATATAATTATTTTTAATTAAATATAACTATTTCTAATTATTTCTAATTAAATATATTCATTTCTAATTATTACCAAAATGACCTCCGGGAGTGTCGTACCAAGAGTGCAGCAAGGCCCGTTGTCGTGTACCAGGTTACCCCGAGTTAAGCTCGAAACACATTGTCTGAGTTTTCACTCCTAAGTACATCTGTGTCAGAGACACCTCTACTTGTTTGTATCCAGATAAGGATTATTTGGTACAACCACTTAATCTAATTATACTATATAGCTACTACACATTATATTAAAAAAATTGAAATTACCAATTAAAAAAAATTAACAATTAAAAATAATTAACAATTAAAAATAATTTAAAAAATAAAAAAATTATAAATACTTTCGATATTTTGAAGCAATTTGCGCTTTTTAACTCCTTCCCTCCTCTTCTCGTAAGAAAAAATTAAAATGAAAGAAATTTTCTACTTAGAACTGGAAGTTAAAGAGAGAGATGAAGAGAGATCTGAAAGATTTCAATAAAAACGGATGGGGGGTATAGATTGGTTAGATTATTTGCGACGGTCTTATTTGCGATGGGATACCGTCGCAAATACCTTCGCCCACATTAATCACGGGTGGCGGTTAAAAGGGTTTTTGCTACGGGCCTGTAGCAAATAGCTGCCTGCCGACATACTATTAGCGACAGGAGGATATCTCCGTCGCAAATTCCTATTTACCGCCGCCGGTATTGGTGATGAACCCCGTCGCAAATACCTTCGCCCGTATTCATTACGGGCGGCGATTAAAAGGGTTTTTGCGAGGAGCCCGTCGCAAATAGCTGCCTACAGACATACCATTATCAACGGGAAGATATTTCTATCGCAATATCCTATTTACTTCCACCGGTATTAGCGATGGGAACTGTCACAAATAACACGTATAGAATATTTTTTTGCGATGGGACAATTACCCGTCGCAAATAGTATTTACCACCGCCGGGTAGAAGGCGATCGTCGCAAATAGGCTTCTTGCATTTTGGCGCGCAAACCACGCAATATTTATTGCGACGGGTCCTGTAATACCGTCACAAAGAACTGACCATTTGTGATGAGAATATATTTCTGTCGCAAATACACTTGTCTTCGGAGTTTTTTCGACGGAAATATAGCCTGTCCCAAATACCCCGTCACAATAATCGGTTTTTCCCGTAGTGTGATCTTGCACTTTCCTTTGGTAGATGGTAAATTTAACCTCCTATATAATGACCATATTATGTTATTATATAATACCAAAACCATATTCATATTTATTATATCACACAAGTTTCATGTATGAATTTATACCACCCATTTATTAATGATTTCCATGATATATTAACATATTGGGTAATAATTACTTTCTTTTTTGTACAGGTTATAACTTGTTATTCTTGATCGTATCATTTAGATCATGATTTAAATACTTCTATAATATAAACCTTGAATTATTTATCATATATATTTGGAATATAAATATTTATAATTGTTCCCGACGCTTCCACCGGGGTGCGCGCGTCTGTCTCGTTCGGGGACAAGAGGTGTGGTCTTTTATTGCCACACATTCATGCTTTCCAAATGCTGGTGGAATCCTCTCTTTATTCAAGGACGTCTGCTCCTAGATCAAAATGGGATGATGGGATGTCGGTTCCTCCTTTCGTGGATTCCTCCTCGGAACTCGTCACCTAGTCCGGGTCTACCTCATAGACTTAAGATGTTGTTCATGAAACTCAACATGGCGCCATATCTTCATGGACACTAGTTAATTATATTGCTTCTGTCAGGGCATTCCAAGGGTTTCGATCTAGGTAGCAACCTTCGGTTAGGGGATTAGTCAAATTGGGAATCACTAGTGTGTCTAGATGCTGGGAAATTTGCATGTCTGTCTTCTATCCGTTATTATAGGGCTTCTTGAGGGCGCAGAAGCCCAAGGAATCCCACATAGGATGCGGGGAATCATATACCATGGGCATGTATCTGAGTTTTTCCTCATCTTCCCATGATTAACACAGGGTATTCCAGCAGTTTAACATTCAACATAGATGGATCGGGCAGATCAGAACACTGACTATAGTGGATCAGATGGAGGACCCACTGGAGGGAACACCGATATTGGGACTAACATGGGGGTGGCTTCCCGAATGCTGTTAAATGGAACAAAGAATGGGGTGGCATGATCCCACCGGGATGTGGCAACCTGGGTAAGGATCATGATGGATGATGGAAGATTCCATGGAGTGGATGGTTAATGGTACGGAATCTTCATGAGGATGATGATGGTTTGGGGCTCGAGCCTTGAAGAGGCTTCATACGTATGCTTGTGTCAAGGAATAAAAGTTCGCGTAGTTAGTCTGATGGTGGCCTACCACTGATGAGTGTCATAATGACTTATTTCTGGATGGATTCATAGCATCTTAACCCTAGATGTAGTCCCAATGGCTTACCGATAAATGGGGTCACAATGGCTTAATGCTGGAAGGGGTCACCATTTAATGTCATGTAGGACAGAGGTGAAATTACATGAAGGGGGTTGGAACGACCAATGGTTGATGGGATTGAACCTCAGGAAGGCTTCCGACGTACCATGACTTGGAAAGGATCAAAGAACACATAGTTTAGGAGGGCTTTTGGGGCTTACACTCTAAGGCGTCCCATGGGGTCGGTGAACCGACGTGAATAATGACCTGGGGTCCGGATGGATGGTGCGCTTGAACCTAGAGGAGGTTTCATATGTAACCTGCCATAGAAAGGATCAAACTCCTCGTAGCTCGGGTTGTGTTGGAGAACTGACGTGAAGATGGTCAGAACAACCGGGGTGTTGGTTGTCTTGTACCTCATGGAGGCTTCCTACGTACCCTGCCTTGGCAAGGATCAAAGTCCATGTAGTTCAGGGGGGGCCTTTGGGGCTTACGCTGTGAGGTGGTCCAATGAGTTGGTGAACCGACGTGAAGATGGTCTGAATGACCGGTGTTGGGATTGAAACTCGTGGAGGCTTCCTATGTACCCTACCTTGGCAAGGATCATTGACGATGTAGTTCATGTGGGTGGGAACCGACATGAAGGGGGACCTGGGGTCCGATGGGTGGAGGGCTTCAATCTCGTGGAGGCTTCCTACATACCCTGCTTTGGAAAGGATCAAAGACCACATATTTCAGGTGATATGGTGGCATGGGGATTACAGTCTAGGCTGCCTAGGGTGGATGTCATGGTCGGTTCTTACTCTAAGACCACGTGAGCCATGCTCTGTGTGAGAAACAAGAGACAACAGAGACCTGACGACCACATCGTGAAAGGTCCATTCGTGGGAAATGGAGTCGGGCTTACACATGATCGCTTCCCTAAGAGGAAACATGAGCTTATGCATGGTTATCAGCCTGGTGAGGTTGGTACTTACTCTAAGATGGAGGACCATGGGTTTAAAAGCGCAGTAGGAGAGGGATTTGGGACCGAATAATGGAGAAGCACCATTCCCCCTCACGCCCTTTGCTGACCCTATGGACTGAAGAAGAAAGGAGGAGTAGGGATGTTGCCTCCTACAAGAATGATGAGGGATTACACCGCGATGGTTTCCCTTTCTCCATAGACAAAAGACACTCCCATAAGGAGGATATCATCCCTTGTGAAGATTAGTGGGCATGGAGAATGTCTAAGGTGGGGAAACCCCTCATACGAGGCATGTGGCGAGGCACAGTTTAACGTCATGTGCTGAGGATGAAGGTTCTTGGAAACTTAACATCCTGCAGCTCGGATGAGGTGGGTATGCTCCACACCCCTAGGAAATACATAACCAGTACACTCTGCTCCTTAGTACAGAGTGGGGACAGGCAAAGCCATGGCGAGAGGGGTCATAGAGCGAACCATCGAGGGGACCACGTTTTCACGGCTATGCGAAGAAGTAATAGCCATTAGCGTGCCTACGTGAAGAAGCAAGAGGTGAAGCAACGCAACAGGCAGTATTGTCCAAAGGACTCTGAAATCACATTGGGAAAACATGGAAGGTCATAAGGGAAAAGGAATTTCCAAGCAGAGGGGTTCATAGGCATCTTCCTTGTGAATCCCTATCGGTCCGCGTGGCGGAGGACACTTTCAAAGGGGTGTGCATCACGAAGTGGGGTGCCTCAGCCTAAGCATAGGGTAGAGCTGAATATGGGAGATGCTTCGAGAAGTGGAAATACATTCACGAAGCATTGCCCCGCGGAGAAATGGTGCCTCACGAAGCAAGGTGTCGTGAAGGAATGTGCTTCATGAAGTATAGTGACCCAGCCTTAGCATGGGGATCATGTGTACATGAAGGGTGTTTTAGGAAGCATAAACGCTCCGTGATGACTTGGGTCCCCTTGGAGATCCCCTTCCATTGCGGAGGACCTTGGGATCCACGAAATGCATCCCTCTCTAAAGAGGGGCTCAAGAAGAGACAAAGGGGAGGAACTTCGAAGAGTAGAAGTACCTTGTACAGCTCATTGTTCATAGAGGAGAAGCGTGCTTCACGAATCGGGATCTGGGAAGTCGAACGGTCGGATTTTCCATCACTGAACTAGGGGGAGGCTGATATTTATAGGGGAGGGGAGCCATGAAGCAGTGTTGGCTCAGTGCGAAGAGGATGTTGTTTGCTCAGCGGTGGGTCGCGAATGTCAAGGGGAGTTGCGGAGCGTTACCACCTCCTTGCTTTGCAGCGGGTCACATACATCAAGTGGGGTCGCGGAGCATTACCACCTCCTCACTTCGCGGTGGGTCGCGAATGTCAAGGGGGGTCATGGAGCATTACTCCCTCCTTGCTTCATGGCGGGTCACGAATGTAATGGGGGGTCACGTACCATTACCGTGTCCTCGCTTCACGGTGGGTTGGGAACATCAAGGGGTTCGTGGAGCATTATCGCATCCTCGCATTGCGGCAGGTCATGAACGTTAAGGGGGTTTCGGAGCATTACCACATCCTCGCTTCGTGGCGAGTCGTGAATGTGAAGGGTGGTCGCAGAGCGTTACTGCCTCCTCCCTTAGCTGCGGCATGGTGCGGTCGGTTCTCGGTGAATGGGCTTCATGAGGCATCCCTTAGTTCTATGTTTTCTTCTCATTCCCACATTTTGGAATTAAAAAATTCCACCCCTCATACTTGTAGCCATAGAAAATAAAGGGTCAAAGTCTGAGGGTCAATCGCCAAAATCCTCGGTCGTTCGCGAAGATACATTGTGAATGGGGATCACCAAGTGGGAAAGAAAGGCTATGGCTAGATTTGTTGTGAATTAGGCATCGTCCGGGATGCATCGCGAAGCTAGATTCGGCCGAGACATGTTGTGGATCTCCGAGGGTCCCTCTCCTATAAATAGGGGACCTGAACACTCTTTTGACTCTTTTTGTATCTACGATTTTGGACATTAGCACTCTCGATTCACGAAGCTCCGCATACTCCGCGACTGCTCTCTACAAATTGGGACTTTTCTTCAGAGTTCATAGTGACTTTTTTACTCCACTATAGTGCTTTGTGATCTCATGCTTGAAAGCGTGGGCAGGGATCCACAAATGGACTTTGTGAACTCTCTCTGCGAACCAGCTTCACGAATTCTCTCCGCGAACAAGATTTGTGAACCATCCCTAGAATCATCCATGTTTTAAAACTGAATGGCTCACCAATAAGCTGACTAGGGGGTTCTTTCATATGCCACCTGAAGAGATGAGATAGAAAATTGTCTTGGTCTAGGGGAGTTCATATATAGCCACTCAGACCGTAGTTCATTGGTGGAGATACTATCAGAGAGCTAGAATAACTACCCGCTGTGTAGGAGGTTTCCCATGTATGGCTTCAGGCTGAGGGATGATGTCTTCATCCTTGAAGCAAGCATGGATGAACCAGCTTACTGGTTTCGGAGCACACTTTGCCAGCGATAATGGTTCAGGGCGGCTGATGGCCATGCCTAGGAGGATTTCACACCCATCATTGTGGATTGTTTATACAACCACCTAAATAACGTCGATGGGACGACGTTGTATCAGGAGACGTCTCCTCCACTGTACCACATGATACTGAAGGAATCTTTGAGGAACCTGAGGAAGGGGTGGTCTGAGGAATGGTACCTTCCCCAGGGTGGAAACTTCATGGATGATTGGGCCTAGGCCTACTGGTTAAGCGCCTCTTGTAAGGAGTTTGGGGATGATCTAAGGAGAGTGGGTTTGTATGAGGCATCCTGGGCCTCTCAATTCCACATATATCAAATTAAACAGCTGATTTCAATGCAGCTGAGAAGATGGTCATCAAGGACCAATACTTTCCACTTACACCATGGGGAGGTCGGTATCAGCTTCTGGGATGTCCATCAGATCTCAGGGGTCCCAATACTGGGGGCAATGTACTACGAATTCCTCCCCATCATGAGTGCTTGGGAGGATCTAGAGCACATGCCATAGCTGGTGATGGCACCGATGGAGCTTCTGTCTGGAGAGGACAAGGAGGCACTATGGGGCATCCACTTCAGGCGGTGGTTCAAACAATTCTTGAACTTCTCGAAAAATAGGCAGTCTCCGGCGAGGCCTTGGACTTGTACAAAGTGGGATCAATGGGGAAACGAATACTCATACTGGCAGCTTTTGGAGGAAAGCTAGTGGAAGAGATGGGGTATCAGTGTCAGCACCGAGAAACAACGAATAGTTAAGATGGCGGCATTCATCACGGCTCTGATCTGTGGTTGGATCCTTCCAGTGAGGGATACGAAGATGGGATAATGCCCAATCACATTCATCATGGCATCCACATTGGCGAAAGGAGGCTGGGTCAACCTAGAAATACCATTTACCACCAAGTTGTATAAGGTGTTGTGGAATATCAGTGAGGGGAAAAGGCCACAGAAGGTATATGGGCCATTACACCTCTTGTATGGGTGGATAGCAGCACATATCATTGTGGTTTAAGAATACCTAAACCCTAACTCTCTTCCAGTCTTGAACTTCCTCCCACCTATCCTGAATGCCACCAGGAGATTTCCAGGCAACCACACTGCACCTTCAGTTCTAGACCTGGTGTGGAGGGTTGAGGAATTCAATTTCCACCCATTTTCGTTATTGAAGGGGGTATTTACTGATAACGGAAGGGGGATGGAAGATCACCGGGCCTATCTTCTGGCCTTTTGAGGTTGAATCCTAGGGGTGAGGGTGGAATGTGATCCCCTCTAGGAGCCGTATACCCCACACTAGTTTGCAAGGCAATTTCGGTGTATGCAGCAACTGGCCCCACAGGTCTATCTGGAGGTGTGCTACGAATAACACTCATGAATGATGGGGCATATGTGGCTCATGTTCACATGGGAAGATGAAAAAATGTGGAATGAGTTGCATCCACCGACCACTGTCCTTGGGCTGGTAAAGGAATATTCCTAGAGCTGGGAGGTGGCTTACCCAGGGGAGATGCTGAAGTAACCAACTATTTGGGTTGGTGACAGTGAAACTCCCCGGCATTGGGGTCGGGTCTAGAAGGCGGTAAGGGCATCCCACAGTGGCGGGGTTGCCGTGGAAGCGAGCCCTGCACCAGTGGAGGGTGAGGCAATATCCATAGATCCTGTAGTGGTAGAGGACCCAATGGTTCCAGTAGAACAAAGCCATCCCGAGGGGAGGCCGCCGAGAGGATTCTGCAGGAAACCTACCAAGGCTCTGTGGAAGCAGCTGTGCCATATCGACATGCTGAAGGATGTTGTATACCTAGAGGCTTAAGACATCTAGGAATTCAACAAGAAATTCCTCAGCCCCACTATGTTTTGGCAGCACCTGAACCGTCTTGGGGTGGATTTACTGGGGATAGGGCCTATCCGGGATGGCTTTTCCGTGCCCCAGGCGAAAGAAGAGTGGTACCTTTCAGAGCTAGAGGACTTTATGCATTCCTGATGTGCCCATCATCCAATGACAGATCGAGTCATAGTGTTGCTCGATCGCACTACTCCCCTTCAGTTGTCGTCTGCTGATTTGAGAGAACACTTCCCTCTGCCGGAATAATCAGAAGAGTCCTCCTGGGGAGACAAGGCCGAGAGAGGGAGCCTGTTAGAGGAGGGAAAGGTTGGAGCTGAAGACTCTGAATTTGAATAGTTCTCAGAGGCCCTTGAGGTAAAAATCTGAAACCCCCTTCTTCAAAACCTTCTTTTAGGTCATTCTAGTATCCTTATTAACATTTGAACCAGGATATAGGGTCTCATACACAGAACTCGTTCTCGTCCCTTAGTGGATGCAGATGTAGGACCTTCAGGATCCACACCTGCTGCCACATCTATTGCTATGTCCAGCAGGGCTACGACACCTGAGGTGACCCATCTGGAGCTTTCAAACCTTTTGAAAATATACAGGGGCTACGCTTCAGGGTCCCAACGACATCATCCCAAGAGCAAGACTAGATATTAAATCACTATAGGTCCCCTCTACCAATTTTATGACCGTCATCCCCTAACCATATTTACTGACGTCCATGTCCTTTTCTTGCATGTACATTTCTTCAAATGGCATGGGTCTCTTTGGCATGGTTGGTCGGGGCTTCTGGCGGTGTCCTTCCCAGGGGAATGCCGGTGTTCGTGGAGGCGGAGGTCCAAACCGACCTAGCGGTGGTGCTCCCGATCACTGGGGGGGATCCTCAGCAAGGCTGAACCCGAGATCAGTGAAGTATGATCTGATTATGAGGATCAATACGATAATCCAGATCCTTCCACGCCTGATCAAACACTAGATGTGGACCTGACCGAAGAGTTCCTGGGGGGTGCCCCACGTATGAGCCTAATATTCGTGCCAACATGGATGAGACGGCCTCTGTTGAAGAGGATAGAAAGATAGCCCCTCCCCAATCATGGTAGCTAATCATGCGATTCATCAACGACACCCCCGAAGAACTATGGTTGGATGAGATGGACATACTTTGCTCATGACTGCACGAACTGTGTGCTAGGGGAGTGGATGCCCAGAATCCTCACATACTCATCCATGATCTTATGGTGGAATGGATTCGGGAGTATGATCATGACCTCGTTGTGGGCTGGCAGTAGAGGAAGGCAGTAAACATCAAGAGGCTCCAGGAGGCTGAAGATGAGGTTCAACAGCTAAAAAATCGGGTGTATGAGCACTCAAACTCCCTCGACGCACAATCTGAGCTAATATTGCGGTTGAAGGACCAGTTGAAAGAAGCTGAATAGCGCCTGATGCAAGCCTCTAAGGGGATGACTGCCACTCAGAACGACATGGAGCGGGCCCAGATTGTAGCCAACGAATTTCTCCCTCTCACTGTCGTGGAGGAGCGGGAGCGGAACATTCGGCATCAACTCTTAGACGCCACTATCCAAAGGGTGGTAGAGATGCTACGTTATTTTGAAGAGGTCAACCTGTCCATGGGGGAAGTCGACCCTCGGGTACTGTAATGATTACAAACCCTCAATCGTACTTTCAGGCTTTGATTGTTTGATGCCATATCATGCATGAGTTCCATTGTTTATATTGGTTTGTTTCATTCTTATGACATTCGTGGAGCATCCTGTGGTCATTCCCTAAGCTCACGTGGGTTATGCATTATGTGAGAAACAAGGGAAGTCCGCCTTATCACCCCAATTCAAATTTTCGTGTGAAAAACAAGCTTCGGGCATCCAGGGTTTGAACAACTGGACCAGATTTCCGAGAGGAAATCGGAGTGACCTGACTGGAGACTGAGGCTCTCAAAACAGTCAAATTACCATTTTCCCTAGTGTGCTCTTGTGCGTGAACAGAGCAATGCCATGGGTGTTGGAATTAATCCAAATAGGGGAATAGAAGGTGTGAATCATGATACCTAGGATTCAGAATGCTATGGGGGTGGCGTGACAATAAAGAATAATTGTTGACCAAATTCGAAACATAGTATCCTTATAGTGTTAGCTTGAAGTGGGGATAGAAAATGAAGGCCAACCATTGACCATGTTAGAAACACAAGGCCTGACTCAAAATTCAATTCGTTAGTCTTCTGGAACATTGGCCTAGGACAATAGGCGGGCCATAGGTCGAGCATCCATATTGTTAGGGGGTTCCCTTAGACATGAAAGCGGAAGAGGGTCTGAATAAGGGGGCACACAAAGTGTGAAATTTGGAGTGATGGTTCCTTTGAATAGAATCTTACACTCTTGAAATTATGCCACTCTGGTGGAAGCACATTAGATGGGCGCATCATTTTGATTATGTATAATCCCTTATTTTAGATAGGACCTCTCTGGTGAGGGAGCTATCACTTCCCAATGTCATCATGGGGCATCCCGAACTTGTTTAGGGAAAATCATCAGTTACATGGTTCCCCACAAGGGGTTAGACCAGGGGGCGTAAAATGAGGAGGAACATGATTTATGATTCCTGGGGCTGGACCCACGGTGAAATGTATGGGTGTCTCTACGTATCCCATGAGGATGGGAATCAAGCCATACGTAGTTCTAAAATAGATCTTAGTTTATGGTCTTAGAGCTCGGACCATGGATGGTAGGAAATGTGAGAAACACAAGGTGGGGTAATTATAAAACCCGACATGAATGGGAACATGGGGATCCGACCACCACGTGTTCCCTAGGAAGGTTCTAGGTTAAGGAACTAGAAACAAGAGTTATGATGGTCCTAAGGTGAAGTGTACAGACGTTCCCATGTACCCATGAGGATAGGGATCAATCTGCAAGTAGTTCTAAGGTATGGATCAGTAGGGTACTAGTGCCGGGGGTAAAAGGGGCGTGTAGGTGGGGCCCTCACACCGAAATAAGCGGTATTTTATGTATCTTGTTAGTCTATTAAGGTGAATGGTTTTTTTGTGTGAAGAGACATGCCTAGGGTATAATGTCCCGACATCGCCTCAAGAATCAAGCCATGTACATGCATCAGAAAATGCTATGACATGTGATCAATAACAAACATGGTGTCCCCTTGAGTGAGGAAATCACAATGCAGTGTTTTATTTCGTCATACGACGAAGATGATAAAGTATCCATTTAGGGTTATGTGATAGGACCAGACATGCATTTTAACGTCACGCGACACAGTCATAGTAGAGATGAGGTTAATGGGGGAATAATCCCATACCACACTGTATGAGATTATGAGAAAGGATCCTCGGGCCAAGGGGCCTAAATAGAGGTAAGAGGGTAAGGGGTAGGAGAAACTATCTCCCAATTGAGATGGACCGGAAAAAGGGATTTCTGGGTGTTCTTACGTATCCCATAAGGATGGGAATCAAGCCACACATAGTTCTAAAATATGTCTTAGTTTAATGTCTTAGATCTCGGATAAAGGAGATGGGATGTCGGTGTGGAGCCTCGAATGATGCCTTTACCACGACTTTGTCCTCCTAACGTGCAAATGCGCACCGAGGGACAGTTTTAGAAGTGTTAAAGTTCTACATGGACATGACGGGGTGGAAAATGATGTAAATCATGTAACCAACATTCGAGGCTTAAAGGGGTTGGCATGATGATAGAGGATGATTGTTGACTATGTTCGAAACACAGCATCTATATCGTGTTAGCCTGTAATGAGGACAAACAAATGAGCATCGGCCACTGACCATATTCTCAATGTGGGAATCGTATCATTTTGTAGTCTGAAACCCTCGAGGACATTGGTAGGATATTGTAGGAGATCCCTTGGTCCTAGAATCCATGCCATTTGGGGGTCCCATAGGGAGTGGAAGATTATGGATGCCCAAGTGAAGGGGAACACGAAGCCTGAAAAATTGGAGAATGCTTGTCCATGAAAAATCCAACACTGCAAATGATGAACCAGAGTACTCATAAGCAGATTGGTGAATCGCCGTCAAGGGTCGAGGAGGGTGATCCACTTGAGAGTAACCAATTTTAAGTGATGATTATAGAATACAGGGATAGAGAACTCCCAGGAGGGAGAGGTACGTGGTGGGGTCGTTACAAACCCGACGTGAGTGAGGACAAAGTCCCATACCACGACATATACTCCCCTCCCTGGGGAAGGGTAGGCCAAGGGGCCAAGGTGAAGGGAAGATCTCTAAGAGATGGAGTTGGACCCAAAGTCTAGACGTTCAGGCAGTCCTACGTATCCCATGAGGATGGAAATCAAGCTATACATAGTACTACGAAGGGACACTACCAAAATATCTTAGTTTAAGGTCTTAGAACTCAGACCTTGGAGAGGCAGGACCATACCAAGTAAAGGCTGACCATAAACCAATCCCTAAGCATACGTAAGTCGAACTCAGTGTAGGAAACAATGGTAGATTAGGTATTTTCAGTACATGAGATAAATGCCAAGGGAAAATCGGTGGAACCCCGAATGATTGCCTCAACGCGGATTTTTTCCTTCTAACGTGTGGATGCACGCTAAGGAATAGTACAAATCTTTTTGAAGTTCTACTTGGAAATGATGAGGTCGATAAGGATGTGAATCATGTAACCTATATTTTGGGCATAATGGGGTTGGCATGACGATGAAAGATAATTGTTGATCGTGTTCAAAACACATCATCCATATCGCATTAGACTGAAATGGGGAAAAACAAATGAGTGTTAGCCGCTGACCATATTCTCAATGTGGGACTCGTATCGATTTTTTGTCTGAAACCCTCGAGGATGTTGTTCCGTGATGGTATGATATCCCATAGGCCTAGCATCCATGCCATTTGGGGGGTCTCTTTTGGTGTAAAAGGTGATTGAAGCCCTAATGAGGGAGAACGTGAAGCCTGAAAAACGGGTGAAAGCATGTCCGAGTAGAGTCCGACATTCCAAGTATTAAACCAAAGTACCCTTAGGCACATTGGTGAATCACTGAAGACGACCAAGGGGCTCATCTTGGGAGTGGATAATTGTAAAAGATGAGAATAACACAAGGGGATGGAAAACCCTCAAGAGGAGGAGTTAAATGGCATGGTTGTTAGAACACCCGATGTGAGTGAGATCATTATCCCATTCCACACCATATTCCTCTCTTTGGGGGGATGCGGGCCAAGGGGCCAAGATGGGACTGGAGCTGAAGACGAGATGCTCTGGCAGTCCAACGTATTCCACACAAATGGGAATCAAGCCATACATAGTTCTAGAATCGCACATAGGGGTAAGATAACCTAATGACGGGGGTGTGTGGCACGACGAGTAACCCAACGTGAATGAAGACATAATCTCATACCACATTGTACATTCCTAAATAGGAACATGGAAAGGGGGCCCTAAAGGGCAATGGGCTTGAGGCTGGTCCTCAGTCCAAAAGGCCCGACCAGTTTGCAGTTTAACATCTTGCAGTGAGGACAAATATAGGATAATATATCTCATCTGGGGATGTGTAGGGCACAGTGAGTAACCCAACATGAATGAGGACATAATCCCATGCCACACTGTACACATCGGGTAGGAACATGGGCATGATCCCGAGGAGGCCATGGGGCCTGAGGTTGGGCCTTGGTCAGGAAGGCCTCAACATTTTTAAGTTTAATGTCTTGTATTGAGGATGAAGAGGGGAGTAAGATAACCCACACAAAAGAGGTGTACGACACAACAATTAACCTGATGTGAATGAGGACATAACCTCATACTACACCATACAACCTGAGTATGAACTTGGGCCAGGGGCCCGAAAAGGCCAAGGGGGCTGAGGATGGGCCTTGGATGGAAGTCTATACATCCTCACTTATAGTTACCGCCTCATCACAACCCTAAGACAACATGATGAGTACTTGGTGTGGGAAACAAGGAGCCGGTATCGTCTCTCCCTGTCATTTGGGGGGATAAAATCTGGCATTTCCTGAAGGTAGTTTGCCGCTTGGAGATACAACAGGGAAGAATGAACCAATAAACTCAATGTTTGGGACATCTTGGGGTGGTTCCATTGTAACAGGATAGCTTTTGACGATGTTCAAAACACAGCATCCCCAAAGTGACCTAAAATGGGAACAACAAATGAGCATCGACTGCTGACCATATTTGCAATGTGGGACTTGTATCGGCTTGTTGCTCAACATCCGTGAGGGCATTGGCCCGAAGTGGTAAGAGATCCCTTAGTCCTAGAATCCTTACCATTCAGGGCCCTTCTGGATGGGGAAGATGATGGAGTCCCAATCAAAGGAGTGGGTAAAGCATAGTTGTACCCATTTATGAAAGAGGCGAACATCTCCATGGAGCAGGACGTATGGCTGAATCGAGGTTAGCTCTACGTGAATTGGGGAAAATGTCTGCACCTCTACCATATGTCTTTATTGGAGTGGAATATCTGGCGTTTGGGCTGGGCCAACATAGGAAATGTTTGGGAGTTCCTATGTATCCCACAAGGATGGGAGTCAAGCCATACATAGTTCTTGAAGGCCATGTAGTTTAACGTCATGCAGTGAGGACGTGGGAGGATAGAAGAATGGGGAGTGGGAAATGGTGCGACTATTATAATCCTGTTATGAGTGGGGCTATGGAGGCCTACACCATATCATGCAAAGATCCCTCGAGAGAACTATACCCAGGGGAAATAGTCAAAGAGAAGAATTTCAGGGCTGGGCTCAGGATGTAATGCTTGAGCGTTCCTACATATCCCATACAGATGGGAATCGAGCCACACATAGTTCTAAGGGAATATTTTAACATCTTATAGGATGATTCATAGTTTAAAGTCATGTAGGACTGGAAAATTTAAGGTCATGCTGGACCATCACACAGTTTAAGGTCATGCGGGACCATCCTGTTTAAGGTTGTGCAGGACCAATATGCTCAAGAAAAGTATTTCTTACGGAACATGGCATTGGTGGGAGGAGTTATAAAATCTACATCCATGGACACCAGGGAGTATTCTTTATTAGGGTAAACTCTGTGAACAATGTAAGGTCCTTCCCATTTGGGCTCCAACATGGGTGGTTTCCTACTGAGGATCATTGGAGTCCGAAGGGACAATACCAGGTCGCCTTGTAGAAAATAGTGGAGGAAATACTTTTTGTATAAGGATCTAGCTATCATATTCTGATGCCTTTCTAGATTATGTAGGGTACAAAGCCTATTCTCATCAAGTTCTACCAATTCATCCAGACAAATTTCAGCTACCTTATTTGGTGCCTTCTGGTCATAAACTGATGTGCGTAATGAAGGTAGCAAGATCTCAATGAGTAGGATGGCCTTAGATTTGTACACCAGTGCGTAGGGGGTCACTTGGGTGGAATTGCGAGTCGTTGTCCGATAGGCCCAAAGGGCGTTGGGGAGCTTTTCCAGGCAACTCTTCTTGTTCTGGCCAACCTTTTTCTATAAAATGTTACAGAGGGTTTTTCTGAACACATCGATATGTCCATTTTCCTATGTGTGATAGTGGGAGGTATGGTTGGAATGGATGTTATACTTGGTGTATAATTTCTTTAACTCAACGGCACAGAATTTGGAGCCATTATCGGTGAGGACGGTATAAGGGACCCCAAATCAATAGATGATATTGGATATCATGAAGTCGACGATAGAACGTGCCTTGACCTCCTTGATCAAAATTTCCTCTTCCCACATGGAAACGAAATCTGTGGCGGTCATGATGTAACTGCATTGGCGAGTTGTCGTAGGTAAATATGGTCCCATGACATCGATTCTCCACACCGCAAATGACCAAGAGTACTAGGTAGAGTGGAGAGGTTCTGGTGGATGATGCATGAAGTTATCATGAATTTGGCATGTGTGACATATCTTGGAAAACTCGATACAATCGTGGATCATGGAGGGACATAAGTACCCCAGTCTCTAAATCTGATGGGACAACTTCGGCCCAGCATGGTGGGTATCGTAGGAACCGACATGAACTGCCTGCATAACCTGAGAAATATCGACTCTCGGGATGCAACGAAGTAGAAAAAATGGAAACCATGCTTTTAGAGGATCTACTCAAGACTGGGACCACTCGAGAGGGTAAACTACAGCACGCAGCATCATATTCGCTCGCGCCTGGCCCGATCAGCTGGGAGGTAACCATTTTTGAGATACTCGACAAAGGGGTATCTCCAGTTAGGGGTCGCTGCAACCACTGCATCTGAAGAACCTGGGGGTCCTGAAGTGGAGGATCTGGTGGTAAGATGGTGTTCTCGCAGGCCGTCTTCATTATTTGGGGTGACAGAAGCAATGAATATCTGGTGTGCCACATGTATAATCAGATCATCCTACTCGGGTTCTTCAAGTGATGTAGCCAGGACAGCCAGGGCATCAGCTCGACCGTTCTGAGATTGATGTACATGAGTAACTTCTGGGCATGATGGAAACTGGGACATTAGCTGGAGGGTGCGCTCCAACAATGGTACGAGCTCTGGCTTTCTGATGAAATAGTCCCCATTGACTTGTTTGATGACTGGTTCAGAATCCCCTTTCACATGTAGATGGGGCACATCGATCTCGATGGTCTGTTCGAGGCCAGTGATAAGAGCATGATACTAGGCCTCGTAGTTGGTGCAGCCTTTCGAAAACAATAATGAATACAGTAGAATGGCTTGTGTCGAGGTAATAATGACAATACCCAGGCCTACTCTGTTGAGTTAGGGATCATTGAGCCTCCTGTCGGTGGGGCTCTGAGAGGCACCATCAAAGTGCATCTGCCAATATGGGATGAAATGTTCTACCGAGAGGATTGCCTCATCAAGAAAATCCAGGTCCAGGGACTAGTCCGCAGGGGTCGGATGGGCAGCTAAAAATTCTTCCAATGCTTGTCCCTTGATAGCCTTCTGAGGCACGAACCTGTTGTCGAACTGTTGGAGGATTACTGCCACTGTACTAGATGGTTGGTCAATATGTGGTGGTTCAGAATGTACTTCAGTGAGTCTACCCGAGACACCAGATGTACCTCGTGGTGCTGCAGGTAATGTCGCAATTTCTGTATTGTGAATACCAGCACAAGTCAACTCTTCTCAATGGGGGAGTATCTGGCCTCTATATCGAGGAGCATGTGGCTGAGGTAGTAGAGACTGCATTCCATCCCCTCATTGTTCTTCTGGGCAAGAAGGGTGCTAAGAGATCATTCAAGGGGAGTCACGTACATGATTAGAAGTTTTCTGGAGATGGGTGGCATCAAGACTGGTGGCTATATCAGATACTACTTGATTACCTCGAACGTGGTCTGCCTCTCATCATCCCATTCATGGGCAGATCCTTTCATCATTAGCCAAGAAAAGGGATTACACTTTCTGGACAAGATCAAAATGAATCGGCATATATAGTCTAAGTGTCCTTGGAAGCCTCGAAGCTCCAGAATATTACTTGAGGGAGGCATCTGGCTTATGGACTTGATCTTCTCTAGGTTGATCTCGATTCCCCCGTACCTGACAAAAAATCCAAGGAACTACCCATAGGTAACCCCGAAGGCACATTTCAGTGGGTTCATATTCAGGTGGTTGGAATGGAGGAAACTGAACACTTTATCGATGTCCTTGAGATGGTCCTGGTGCTGGCAAGATTTGAACACCAGATCATTCACATAGCATTCCACCAATGTCCCAAGGATTGGTTTGAATATGTGGTGCATGGCCCGCTAATAGGTGGCACCTACATTCTTCAGGCCGAAGGGCATAACCTGGTAATAGAAAGTACCTTGGGGCATCCTAAAAGTGGTGGAATATTCATCCTCAGAGGCCATCTGGATAATATTTTATATAGCATAACCATCAATAAAGGAGAGGGCCTGGATCCTAGTTGTAGCATTGATCGACAATTCTGTCACAGGAATGGGAAAATCATCCTTCGGACTGTGATAGTTGAGATCTCTGAAGTCGATGCAGACTCTGATCTTTCTATTATTCTTCATGACTGGAAAAATGTTGGCTAGCTACTTGGGGAATTGGACCTCCTTGATGATGTTGGCTCTGATGAGATTTTAAACTTCAGCCTCGACCATGGCACCATGAGAAGGGTGCATCTTCCTAGGAGGCTTCTTGAACCCACGATGATTTCTGTGGAGACCGAGGTGGTGGATGGATACCTGAGGATCTAGTCCTGGAATCTCATCATAACTCCAAGATAACAAGTCACGGTGCTGTTTTAGGAAATATACTTAGTGTTGCGGCTCCTCGAGTGACATGGAGGCATTGATCAATGTGGGTCTCAGATCTACCTCACTACCAAGGTTCACCTGTTCCATTTCATCGACTGTGGTAGAAACACCTTCTTTAAAGGTTGGGGGAGCGTCATCCAAATCCTTTTCATCAATTGCGGAGGAGGGATTCCCAGTGGGTGAATCTTCCTCTGGGTCGACAGTTCCTGACGGGAGGTTGGTACCATCATGGACAGCAGTGGACAGTATATCAAGACATTCACACGCTGCTGAGACCATAGTGATGAAGGTAGTCGATCCGATCCTATCAGGTCTTCTGACCAAGGGGCCATGCGTGATGATATCAAAGCAATAGTGGCGCATCGGCTTGACCCGGTTAATCACAGCCCGATGAAACAGACATGTATGACATACTGTCGTTTCCATGGGGTGGACATCCCAATACCGTACGAGGGTAGGAGGCTCCAGTATCACCTGATCCTGGTTTGTTTTGGAGTACAAGGTGATTTTCCTTCATCGCTTGGACTTGGAAACATGCTTCCCTCTTGTACCAGAGATAATAATTCATTTCCCCATACCGGGGGTTGTGGCCTCCAATCGATGGATCCAGAAGATGTAGGCGTCATACAAACCTTACCAGGGGTTAGTTGTGACCATGGCGGGATCAACCTCGCATGATTGAATCTGTTTATCCTTACACTTGTAATATTCTGTGTCCAGATAGCGGGCTTCACAAGAGGCCAAATAAGATACATTACCTTGGAATACGCCTACTCAAACATTTAGGGAGTATGTGAGGCACTAGGGATATGACGAAGGGACCACCCCATGTAGGTGGAGCCATGGTCTGCCCATAAATGAATCATACACGGTGTCTTGGGAGACAACCATAAACTCGGTACTGGAAACTAGGCCACCGAACTAGGTCTTCAAATGGATCTTACCGACTGGGTCTTGTCGGTCCTGTCATATCCTTGGATCCTTAAATCGGAGGGAGTCCGGTCATCATCGGATAACCCTAGTTTCCACAGCGTCCGCGTCGAGATAAGGTTGATCCCGGAGCTGGTTTCAATAAGACAGTGGCTAACCTCTATACTGTTAAATTGGATGGTTATGTACAACGGGCGGATGTTGTAACGCCCTAACCCCAGTTACCCAAAGTCGGTGCATTATTACATTACATTGGCATGATCACAAGAAAGATCAAATCTCGAAAGACTAATTAGTTTACTAGCCTTGGAAACACTAGATATATTCATAAGTCTTACATTACATCATAAAAATGAAAACTACGACAACATAGTCTCCATTGTTCACACTCATATCTCCACATACTATCCCTGCAGGTCATTCATAAAACACTTCCTCACATCCTGGGAAAAATAAAATGTAGAAATGTGTGAGATCAGATTCTCAGTAAGGATAACAATATAGCGGAAACATTCATAAATAAGCGTAAACATTTAAGGCAATGTATAACTAAAACAAAAGCCTTTTAAACTTGAACTTAAACATAATATAGAAAAGATAAAATGAAATAAATCCATTTACTTATTCACATGGATATTCTACTAGTCAAATAATCACATGCAATATCAATAACCACTTTCATAATGATGGAATGCATAATTCTAGACTATCATAACCACGTAGCCAAGGCCTCATGACAAGAATAAAAATAAGATTTTTTCAAGGCCTCATTCCATGAAACTAGTTTGTCTCAGGAGTTCTACCGATGCATCGAGGAGCTATATAGGGCTCCACCTATCACTTATTAAGTCCAATACATTCTTCATATGAACAGTTTTAAACATAACATAAACATTCGTATTAAAACTAGCATGGGAAATGTCAATACATTCCCCATAAACCATGAATGGTATAAAAATAACACATCCATAGTCAAACATATCACAAAACCTTCAATAAAATATGGAAGTTTTGTATCATAACAAATCAACTTCAAATAAGCTTAAAATACATCAAAGGATGTTGACATTAGATGAAATCAAAACTATTTGAGGGAAATATCTATTTTTTTAAATCATTTAAAAGTCACATAATTATAAAAAAACATTTACTTTGAAAATATCCTTATAATCTTGTCAGGGAAGCTTCTAGGATTTTATAACTGCAAGAAAATAGCCGCACTTGCTATATAAGTTAAAAAAACATTCTTACCTTAATTCTGTCGAAAATGTTTAAAAGGACATTGTTTGGAAAATGACGGAAAGATTCCTTTATAAACCACTTATAAAAATTCAAAAAAGGGTATCAATGAATTTAACCCATATTATTTAAAATAGCAATAATTTTTTTAAATAAATTTTTAAGAAACATGGATGTGGATGATAAGGAGGTCCTAGTAGATAATTACGTAGAAACAACCTCGGATAATGAAGAGATTGTGAAATAACCCTTACCTTGTACTTTTCCTTAGTCGATGTTATGTTAACCTCATGTATAATAGTTAAAACACTGTTATTAAATTATACAAAAACCATATACATAATTATGATATCATATATGATTTTCTAATAATGCTTTGTTAATAATACTTTAACATTATCGTCGTTTTGGGTGTTAACTTACTCATTTTCTTTTATATGATTTGTTATATAAGTCATGTTTGTTGTGGATAGGTTGTATCTTATTCATATCCAGAAAGATATAAAGTTCTTAAACATTACTTTTAATCATCAAATGAAAATTAGTCTTGAATGGATATGATGGGGAATGAATCTCATTACGTTCGTGGAGACGGTAGTCCGTACATATGCACGAGCGGAAATATCATTATTTTGAGGTTAAAATAATATATAATTGGATGTTTTATCATATTTACAGAATCATTATGATGTTATATTTATTATTTACATGAATCACACATCATTATTATGCCCATATAAATAATAATATATTGAATAACAACTACACCACGACATGGAGACGGTAAGCCGTACGTACGCACATATGGTGACATGTCATTCAAAGGATGGATAAAATACTGAATATGGTTGTATCATATTTATAATAACATCACAGTATATAAAATATACTTGATTTATAATTTTAGAATGGGAATAACATAGAAAGAGGAAGTTGAAGAAGAAATGAACTTGAAAAAGGGTGGTGAAAACATTACCTCTTCTTCGGGTTCTTCCTTTTGATTTGATCAAAAGGGCTCCTTAGGTTGACTTTATGATCAAAATAAGGACTCTAGGTTGAAGTGAGGTAAGTTGATAGAGTATTTGGGAAGGGTTTGGACGATCCAAAAGGCTTTGAAGGTGTAAAAAATTGGTTAGAAGTGGTGTCCTTTTATAAAGGGGGGAGGGGCACCTTCAGAAATTCAAGAAATATTATTTTATAATAAATTAATATTCGGTTTATAAGGGATCAAAAGTGGATTATTTAAATCTTAAGCTGGGGATGAGTCGACAACCACTCAAAATATATAATTTAGAGAGGTTTGGGTCATTATATTAACCTTATCGTTTAATTTTAACTCTTAGTTAATTAGTTTGACACTTACCATGTCACTTTGTATTTTTATATTATATGGGTAATAGACATACTATATACCTCCAAGATATTTTAAAGTGGTCCATTAATGAAACACCTATCATGATATAAGTCTATTGGATGAACCTTATATTTTTAGGAATTTAATATCAATTAATAATATAATATTTGTTTTAAAAACTCATTTATGTCAATTTTGACACTATTGGGTATTTTTTTTGATAAATTCATAACAGCATTATTACTTAGAAACAAATTTAAATATACAATCCTAATATGTCATAGTAACCTAGAAAATTATTGTAATTTATAAAAAGTCTCAAATTACATTTATTTGGGTATTTATAATATCAATTATCTTAATCTTTCATTAATACGGTAATTACTTCATCATCATTGTGTCATAAATAAATTAAATTGTTTAATGTCTATAAATTTTAAATAAAATCCATTATGTGGGAAATCTTTTTAGATTTTTAATGATTATTTATAGTCTAAAATATAACATATATAACCCAGTGTAAAAATTGATTTTCTAAAAGATCACTACGAGAAAAATGGGTATTTGTGACGGGTTATTTGCGACGGGAATAAATCTCGTCGCAAATAGTCCCGTTAAAAACTTATTTGCGACGGGGGTAGTTACCCGTCGCAAATAAATGGGCTTTTGCGACGGGATTGCTTTCCCCGTCGCAAATAGTTTTCCCGCGGTGCGCGCCAAATCGCGGGAAAACTATTTGCGACGGTAAAATATTCCCGTCGCAAATAACCGGCGGCGGTAAAAGGTATTTGCGACCGGAATATTTTCCCGTCGCAAATAACTATTTACATGTTGACCGTAATAAATGTGGGCTAAGGTATTTGCGACGGTACCCGTCGCAAATACTAGTTTTTGCGACGGGATACCCGTCGCAAATGGGCCCGTCGGAACTAATCTAACCTATAAATACCCCCATCCATTTTTTTCAAATCATTCTCATTCTCTATCTCCTCCTGCTCTCAAACTTTTGACTCTAAAGTTGAGTTTTTCTTCAGTTTAATTTTTTTTTCGGAGCTGATATTAAAGTTTTGAAAAACGATCAGAGCAAATCAATTTTCAAGGTATTTATGTTCATTTTAATTTAATATTCATTTTTAATTTTTTATTAGTTTCAATTATTCTTAATTAGTTGTAATTTAATTATGTTTATATTGTTTTCTTACTTAATAAATTTAAATTATTAGTATTGTTCATAGTTAATGGTAATTAGGAATAATTAGTAATAATTTTTAATAATTAAAAATAAATATTAATAATTAGTAATAAATACCAATAATTAGGAATAACAACATTATTACATTATTAATATATTTTATTATTAATATTAAAATAATATAATTTTTTATATATATACAATTCTCTTTTCATCTGTGTGTTTACTGTCTTCACATGTATTATTTGTATGTGGAGATAGAAAACGCACAGATGAAAGGAGAATTGTATATCAATCAGAAAATTATATTATTTTAATATTAATAATAAAATATACTAATAATGTTATTATTTGTAATTATTGGTAATTATTCCTAATTATTGGTAATTATTCTTTTAATTACTAATAATTAGGAACAATTATCAATAATTATCAATAATTAAGAATATTTAGTAATATTTAGTAATAATTACCAATAATTAGTAATAATTAGTAATAATTACCAATAATTAGTAATAATTAGTAATAATTACCAATAAGTAGTAATAATTACCAATACGTAGTAATAATTATGTATAATTTGGAATAATTACCAATAATTAACAATAATTAGTAATAATTAGTAATAATTACCAATAATTACCAATAATTAGTAATAATTAGTAATAATTACCAATAATTACCAATAATTACCAATAATTAGAAATAATTAGGAATAATTAGGAATACTTAGGAATAATTAGGAGTAATTAGAAATAATTAGGATTAATTAGGAATAATTAGGAATAATTAGGAATAATTAGGAATAATTAGGAATAATTAGGAATAATTAGGAATAATTAGGAATAATTAGGAATAATTAGGAATAATTAGGAATAATTACCAATAATTATCAATAATTATCAATAATTATCAATAATTATCAATAATTATCAATAATTATCAATAATTAGTAATAATTAGTAACAATTATCAATAATTAGGAATAATTAGGAACAATTATCAATAATTATCAATACTTAAGAATAATTAGGAATAATTAGGAATAATTATCAATAATTATCAATAATTAGTAATAATTAGTAATAATTAGTAATAATTAGGAATAATTAGGAACAATTATCAATAATTAAGAATAATTAGTAATAATTAGGAACAATTATCAATAATTACCAATAATTAAGAATAATTAGGAATAATTAGGAATAATTAAGAATAATTAGGAATAATTAGGAATAATTAGGAATAATTAGGAATAATTAGGAATAATTAGGAATAATTAGGAATAATTAGGAATAATTAGTAATAATTAGTAATAATTATTAATAATTAGTAATAATTAGTAATAATTACCAATAATTACCAATAATTACCAATAATTACCAATAATTACCAATAATTACCAATAATTACCAATAATTACCAATAATTACCAATAATTACCAATAATTACCAATAATTACCAATAATTACCAATAATTAGCAATAATTAACAATAATTAGTAATAATTACCAATAATTACCAATAATTAGGAAAAATTAGAAAAAATTAAGAAAAATTAGGAAAAATTAGGAAAAATTCTCAATAATTAGTAATAATTACCAATAATTAGTAATAATTACCTATAATTACTATTAATTACCAATAATTAGTATTAATTACCAATAATTATTAATAATTAGGAATAATTAACAATAATTACTAATAATTACCAATAATTAACAATAATTAGTAATAATTAACAATAATTATTAATAATTACCAATAATTACCAATATTTAGTAATAATTAACAATAATTGCCAATAATTACCAATAATTGCCAATAATTACCAATAATTGCAAATAATTACCAATGGGAGAAGATTCCCATTGATGTGCAGCAGGCCATGTTCGGCCATTGGTTGGTACGTAAATAAATAATTTTTATTTTGAAAATTATTTCATTTCTAACTTGATATATTGATTTATTTGTAGGGTTTATGGTATCCGATCGAGGATACCATGCGTGACGCCATCCATGAGGCATGGGAGGTGGCCATGCGTGATTGCCTTCGTCAGTTTTTGCACAATTTAAGAAAAGCTGCGATGAAGAAAGCAGGAGTGTCAGATTTTGAGGAGTCATGTAGAGCACACCGACCAGAGTATATTTCATCCCATGTATGGGATGGATTATGTGCGCACTGGTTGAGTGGTGCCTTTCAGAGGATATCATCGGTGGGGAGGCAGAATCGGGGGAGACAGGAGGTGACTCATCGAGCTGGGAGTCGTTCTTTCAGTACTCATAGACAGCATCTGGTATGTACATTATTTATAAATATTTTATATAACTATAAATATTAACAGTTTATTTTTTATTCTTATAGGCTGTCGAGCACCCCGATATTACAGAGTACGACGTATATCGGAGGATGTATAGTGATCCTGCTACTGGGGAGCTCAGAGGTGATCGTCAGCATCACATCGTGGTCAGTATTATTTGTTTTCAAGTTTAAAAATTAACTGAATATAATATATTCACAATTTTAATTTTAAATTGCAACTATAGGAGTCATATGAGGCCGCAGCGGCACAGGCCCGGCCTGGGAGTCAGGCCGAGTCATCAGATCAGACCACTACCCATCAGTTTGATGAGGCGTCATGGATGCAGGCCACCCAGTATGCCTTCGAGAAGGGCCGGGTAGTTGGTATCGGCTCTCGACTGACTCCCGGAGATTATTATGGCAGTGCTGCGATGTCGGCGTCCAGCTCGAGAGGAGCTCGTGCATCTTCTTCTACACAGTATGAGGATCAGTTGTGATCTCAGACTGCACAGATAGAGAGTCTCCGACAGGAGCAGGACCAGATGCGTCAGCAGCATGGGGAGGAGCGTCGACGCCAGCAGCAGCTGTACGAGGAGCAGGCGAGTCGGTGGCAGCAGCAGCATCAGGAGCAGATGGAGTACATGCGCCGACTCACTCATGCTTTAGGGATGGAGTTTCCTCCACCAACATCTGCAGATCCCCCACCTCCCCCCCTCCCCCCTCCTTCAGATTAGAGTTTGTATTTCTGTTATAAAATTTGTGAAATCAAAATATTTTTTTTCTATTCGTAGTTTCTGTCTCATTATAAAATATTAATAATATTATATTTTTAAATAACAATATTAATATGAATAATAATATTATTTATATTTTATAATATTAAATTATATATATATATTAAAATTATATATATATATATTAAAATTTTATAATATTATAATTTAATTATATTTTTTGTAATACTTGAATTATTTTAATATTTGAATGTAAAATAATTCTATTATTTTTCTATTAATTAAAATAACTTATTAATATTTTTTTTATTTATGAATTATAATTGTAATATTATTATATTAATTAAATAATTTATTAATATTCTATTATTTTTTATTTTTGAATTATAATTCTACTATTATTATAGTAATTAAAATAATTTATTATTTTCATTTGTAAATTATAATTCTATTATTATATTAATTAAAATAATTTATTTTTTTTATTTTTTTTATTTTTTTTATAGTATTTGCGACGGGATACTATACCCGTCGCAAATACTAGTATTATTAATAGTTTTTATTTTTTTTAAAAAATAGTATTTGCGACGGGTCCCGTCGCAAATACTAGTATTATTAATAGTTTTTTATTTTTTTTAAAAATCGTTTTTGCGACGGTACCGTCGCAAAAGGTATTTGCGACGGGACCCGTTGCAAACGGTATTTGCGACGGGACCCGTCGCAAAAACTATTTTAAAAGTTTTTTACAAAAATACGGAATACTATTTGCAACGGGGAGAATGACCGTCGCAAAAAAAGGCTTTAGCGACGGGCCCGTCGCAAATAAGTGTAGTTGCGACGGCGTTTTCAGCAATGGGCTATTTGCGACGGGCCCCCGTCGCAAATACCTGTTTTTCTAGTAGTGGATAAATGCTTTTGTGATTTTTGTATTTACTTAAACTTAATTAAAATAAAGTGTCCCTATCACCTACAAGTGGTTCCATGGGGTCCCAAAATGGATCCAAAGATGCCCATGGTCGGACATGTATTTACCAATAATGTTATGACACATTTTAGGGTAATTTATTATTATTATAATATTATTTTTTACCCTTATTTACCAGATTTACCCTTTAACCATGGTAAATAAAATATTTATGAAGTAATTAATCAAAATGTATAAAAATGAATGTTACCTATATACACAAATTGGACATCATGATTCCAGATATGGAATCCATTTTTCCAAATTCAAAACACAGAAGTGGCAGAAATTAATTTAAAATTAATTCCCGCTGTCAAAACATAAAGCGTGTTTTTAAGAAATAATAACTATCAAAAGATTGACACTGGTTTATGTCCGATTTAATTGTAAAATTTTGTCCAATGACCAAAATTGTATTAAATTGTAAAAATTTATTATACATATACTTTAAAACCACTCAAATTCATAATTTATCACTATTAATCATTTCGATTAAAAAAGTTCTTTTTAATAAAAAATTAGTAATTTTCATTATTCATCAAAATATAAAAGTTATCTGAAAAGTACAAAAATTTCATCATAGGATAATTTAGAGATTCCAAATCCAAAAATGAAGTCCATTTTGAAGGTAAAATGTATAAAATTTCAAAAAGTAGGTATTACTATTCATAATGGCTGCTTTAATTGGTCGCGACGTGTTAGAATCCCGAAGTTGTGTATAACACACACTACTGTATTATTCAAAGAGAAGCGTACCGTGAAATCTTGGGGTGTTACATTCTCCCCACCTTCAAATAATTTCGTCCTCGAAATTTCTAGAATATTACTGCATAAAAAGACTCGGGTGGTTTTCCATCATAAGTTCCTCGGGTTCCCACATTGCCTCTTCCATTTTATGGTTTCTCCATAGAACATTTACCAGATGAGTGGTCCGATTTCTCGGCACTTGTTCTCTCATATCAAGAATCCTGATGGGCTCTTTGCAATAAGAGAGATCAGGTTCCAGTTTTAATTCCTCATAGGTGAGTACATGCGTTGGGCCAGGCATGTATTTTCTCAACAGTGATACGTGGAACACATCGTGAACTTTGAAAAGAATTTGCGGCATTGCCAAACGGTAAGCTATAGCCCCAATTCGTTCTAGAATTTTGAAAGGTCCGATTTACCTGGGACTCAATTTACCTTTCTTTCCAAAATGTATAACTCCCTTCCATGGAGATACCTTAATGAAAACCTGATCTCCCACCTGAAATTCCAAATCCTTTCATCGTTTGTCAGCATTACCTCTTCTGCCTACTTTGAGATGCTTTGATGTGGTTTTGGATTACCTTCACCTTTTCCATCGTTTCCTCCACCAGTTCTGGGCCTACAAGTTTTCTTTCACCAACGTCATCCCAACAGGTTGGTGTGCGACATCTATTTTCCATATAACGCTTCATATGGTTCCATTCGAATACTTGAATGGAAGCTATTGTTATAGGAAAATTCTACCAGAGGGAAATATTGATCCCACATACCATGAAAGTCAAGTGATCATGATCTCAACATGTCTTCTATGGTTTGAATAGTTCGTTCTGATTGTCCATCTGTTGGAGGGTGGTATGCAGTGCTGAAACGAAGTTCAGTATTCAAGGTCTTTGAAGACATTTCCAGAATCTTGATGTAAAACGAGGACCACGATCCGAGACAATCAATAGGGGTACTCCATGAAGTCTCACAACTTCCTTAATATATATTCTCACTAGATGTTCAAGTGGTAAATCCTCCCTTATAGCAAGGAAACGTGCTGACTTGGTAAGATGATCAACAATGACCCATATTGCATCATTCCTTCTAGGAGTCTTTGGTAGGCCCACGACAAAGTCCATCGTGATATTATCCCATTTCCACTCAGGTATGGGAAGAGGTTGCAATACTCCTCTAGGTAGTTGCCTTCCAGCTTTCACTTATTGACAAACCATACATCTTTACACAAAATCGGCAATCTACCTCTTCATGTTGTCCCACCAAAAATGTTCCTTTAAATCTCTATACATTTTGGTGCTCCTAGGATGTATAGAGAAATTGGAACTATGAGCATCATCCAAGAATTCTCTTTTTAGATCTGGTATATCAGGAACACAAAGTCTCTTCCCAAACATCAAAATTCCATCTTCATACACAAAGTCACTCAATTTCCCATCATTCACAGCTTTAATCTTCTTTTGTAACTCTTCATCACTGGTTTGAGAACTCTTTATCCTATCTAGTAAAGATGGTTTGGAAAAAATTTGAAAAAGAATTGATGGTTCACCTTCCAGGGTGATTCCCATATCCATATTTACTAGATCCATGTACATAGGATCCTTTTCAAATCTCATCTTATTCAAAACTCCATGATCTCTTCAACTCAAAGTGTCTGCCTCCATATTTTCCTTCCC
Source organism: Viscum album (assembly GCA_963277665.1). NCBI lineage: Eukaryota > Viridiplantae > Streptophyta > Magnoliopsida > Santalales > Viscaceae > Viscum > Viscum album. The sequence goes on from OY728166.1 coordinate 1,045,254,864, forward strand.
AGTGTGGTAGTTTATCATGCAATCATAATCCTTGACTAGTTCAAGCCATCTCCTTTGCCTCATAGTGAGTTCTTTCTATGAGAAGATATTCTTGAAACTCTTGTGATCTGTATAAATCTCACATTTCTCACCATAGAGATAATGTCTCCATATATTCAAAGAAAATATTATAGAATCTAACTCAAGATCGTGAATATGATAGTTCTGATCATGAATTTTTAGCTGTCATGATGCATAGGCAATAGCTCTATCATTCTGCATTAGGACACGACCATGTCCTTTCATTGATGCATCAATATAAATAACGAACCCATCATTCCCTGATGGTAGAGTCAATATTGTATCATTGACTAATCTCTTCTTCAGTTCTTCAAAAAATTCTTCACACTCTTATTTCCAGACAAATTTAACCCCTTTACGTGTGAGCTTCGTTAATTGGTTAGCTAATCGGGCAAAATTCTGGATGAAATATCGATTATAACCTACCAAACCAATAAAACTACGTACCGAAGTTATACTCGTCGGTGCTGGCCATTCTTGGTTTGCCTTGGTCTTAGAAGGATCAATAGAGATTCCATCCTTAGAGACATTATGGCCAAGAAAAGAAATCTCCTGAATCCATATTTCACACTTGATAAACTTACCATATAATTCATGTCTTCTAAGAGTCTTCAGGATAATTCACAAGTGAATTTCATGATCTTCGTAGCTTTTGAAGTATATCAAGAAATCGTCAATAAATACCACCACAAAAGCATAGAGATATTCCTTGAAAACTCTATTCATTAGATCCATGAATACAGAGGGTGCATTAGTCAATCCAAAAGGCCGTATTGTAGACTCGCAATGCCTGTACCTTGTTCGAAATGCGGTCTTCGGAATGTCTTCCTTCTTCACACACAATTGACGATATCCAGATCGAAGGTCAATCTTTGAAAAGTATTGAGCTCCATGCAGTTGTTCAAACAAATCATCAATGTGAGGTAGGGGATACTTGTTCTTTATTGTTATAGAATTGATCTCCCTGTAGTCGATATATAACCTCATGGATCCATCTTTCTTTTTAACAAAAAGAACAGGGGCTCCCCATGGAGAAACACTAGGGAGAATAAATACCTTATTACTCAATTATTCTAGTTGTTTCTTTAGTTCAACTAATTCCACAGTGGCCATTCTATAAGGTTTCTTCGATATAGGCCTTGAAATAGGAATTAAATCAATGGAAAACTCAATTTCTCATTCTGGAGGATGTCCAGGTAAATCTTCCAGAAACACATCTACATATTCTTTCACAATAGGTACATCCTCTATTTGAACATTTCTTTCCTCACCCATAGTTATTTCATTCTCTTCCTCCCCAATAATTGAAATTAGTTGAGCTATTGGGGGTGGATCTAGATAAGAATTAGGTGGTGAAAATTATTCTCTAAAAATAAGGTGTTCTTTATCATCATCATCAAAAATCATAACCTCCTTCTTCTTACAATAAATCATCGCATCATGGTCCGAAATCCATTCCATACAGAGGATTATATCAAACTCAGTCAAAGGTATGACAATGAGATCAGCGGATAAAGAACATTTATGTGCTCTAATGGGGACTGATTCACAAAACATTGTTGCAATGATAATTCCCTTTGGAGTTTTAACTGACAACTCCTTTGTAAAATAAAATTGGAAATATCTAATTTTCATAGAAAACAGGGAAAATATGAAACAATGCGATGATCCAGAAACAAATAAAGCATTTTCTAAACATGAGGAAACCATTAAATTACCTGCCACCACATATTTTGGAGCTTCTACCTAAGTAGTAGTGATAGCATAAGTTTGGCCTCGATCCCTTGGCCTTTTCTTAGGCAAGTTCCCATGACTCTTAGGACATTAATTTGCATAATGTCCCATATCTCTACAATTATAGCATTCCACATTGATAGAAACTCTCTTTCCCTTGCAATCATGAGCTTGGTGGCCTTTTCCACCACAATTGTAACAGACTCCCATTCTTTTTAAGCAAGTACCAGGGTGTTTCTTCCCACATTTACTGCAGGATTGATTTTAAACTTTTCCCCTCTTCCCCTTATTTCCATTTCCAGATTGATCAGTAGATCTCTTATTCTCTTTCTTTTCTTAAAAGTCATAAGACTTAAATAATTCATTTTCTGTCTTGATAGCACATGAGACAATGTCTTCATACGATGATAATGATTGTGAGACTAATGCTCGACAAATAAATGGTTTTAACCCATCAAAGAAATGACCAATATTACTTCTTGGGTTACGTATATAATCTCCCACATACCTTGCTATCCTTGTAAATTTAGCCTCATACTTTGCAACATTTTCATCCTCCTTTTGCCTCAGACTCAGAAATTGCCTTTCCATATCTGATGGATGGTCACGAGGGAAGTATTTTTCTAAAAACAGATATTTGAACTCCCTCCATTCCATATTTGATACTTCATCATCTTCCTTCATGTTTTGAATCAATGACCACCATTGATCAGCATCTCCAGTGAGGCGATCAACTGCCATGATAACCTTTTCCCGTTCACTACTCCCAAAAGCCTGAAATATTTTCTCTAGGGAACTTATCCATTCCATAGATACCAATGGATTTCTACTCCCATTGAATTTTGTTTTTTTGTCTCATGAATTGATATAACATTGATCCTCCATGCTTTGGATCCGGGTTCTCCATACGGGTAATGTCATTATTCATAACTTGAGTGATTTGTCCTAGTATGGTGATAAGCTGATCAGCACCAGTTACATCACCAACCCCAATATAATTATCTTGTGCAAGAGGGTAATCCCTACATGGAGTGTGTTCATTGATATGGTTTCCATTTCTTCCACTAGGTTCCATTTCTAAACAATGGCATAATCTAGATCAGTTTATGAATCAAAATACAAAATTCCATAATTGTAAAACACTTAACATAAATTGAACAGTTTATGGATATAATCCATAATAATAAAAATGTTTTCTTTGAGGAAGTATATACTCATAAACCCTTCATAATGGTTCATAAAGAAAATGAGAATTATCCTAAGCATTTCCCCTGGGAGTGTCGTAACCAAGAGTGCAGTAAGGCTCGTTGTCGTGCACCAGTTCCCGTTCGAGTTTAGCTCAAAGCGGTGTTTTCAGGTTTTACCCTAAGGTACATATGTGCCAGAGCCGCCTCTACCTGCTCGTATCCAGACATGGATGTATTGCTTGGAAAAATCTCAAAATCTCTACAACACCAAAATTCTAGGAAGTTCTTCTATACTAATCCTCAAAGTCCATCTTCGGTCTATGTGCTCTAATCAGTGTTTATCTAAACCTAGCTTCCAAGGTTTGTACTAAACTTCCTCTGATACCAACTATAATGCCTCGACCCCAATTACCCAGATTTGGTGCATTATTACATAAAATTGGCTTGATCACAAGAAATATCAAATCTCGAAATACCGATTAGTTTAGTATCCTTGGAAACAATAGATATATTCATAAGTTTTACATTACATCATAAAAATGAAAACTAAAAAAACATAGTCTCCATAGTCTACACTCATATCTCCATATACTATCCTTTTAGGTCATTCATAAAACACTTCTTCACATCCTGGGAAAAATAAAACATAGAAATGGATGAGCTCAGATGCTCAGTAAGGATAACAATATAGCAGAAACATTCATAAACAAGCATAAACATTTAAGGCAATGTATAACTAAAACAGAAGCCTTTTAAACTTGAAATTCAACATAATATGGCAAAGATAAAATGAAATAATTCCATTTACTTATTCACATGGATATTCTACTAGTCGAATAATCACATGCAATATCAATAACCACTTTCATAATGATAGAATGCATAATGACAGAATATCATAACCACGTAGCCAAGACCTCGTGCCAAGACTACAAATTAGATTTTGTCAAGGCCTCATGCCAAGACACTAGTTTGTCTCATGAGACCTACTGATGCATCTATAAGCTATAGAAGGCTCCACCCGTCTCTTATTAAGTCCGATGCATTCCTCATATGAACAGGTTTAAACATAACAAAAATATTCGCATTAAAACTATCATAGGAAATGTCAATACTTTCTCCATAAACCATGAATGGTATAAAAATAACACATCCACGGTCAAACATATCACAAAAACTTCAATACAATATGGAAGTTTTGTATCATAATAAATCAACTTCAAATAAGATTAAAATCCATCAAAGGATGTTGACATTAGATGAAATCAAAACTATTTGAGAGATATATAATTTTTTAAAATCATTTAAAAATCAGATTGTTATAAAATAAAACATTTACATTGAAAATATCCTTATAATCTTGTAAGGGATTCTTCTAATATTTTATAATGGTGGAAAATAGCCACACCCACCGTATAAGTTAAAAAAATATTCTTACATTAATTCGGTCGAAAAGGTTAAAAGGGACCTTGTTTGGAAAACGACAGAAAGATTCTTCTATAAACCTCTTATAAAAAGTTAAAAAAGGGTATAAATGAATTTAACCCATATTCAATCAAATAGAAAGAATTTTTTGAAATAAATTTTTAAGAAACATGGATGTGGATGATAAAGAGGTCCAGTAGATAATTACGTATAAACAACGTCGGATAATGAAGAGATTGTGAAATGACCCTTACCTTGTACTTTTCCTTAGTCGATGGTATGTTAACCTCCTGTATAATAGTTAAAACATTGTTATTAAATTATACAAGAACCATATACATAATTATGATATCATATATGATCTTCTAATAATGATTTGTTAATAATATTTTAGTTTTATCGTCGTTTTGGGTGGTAACTTACTTGTTTTCTTTTATATGTTTTGCTACATAAGTCATGTTTGTTAGGGATAGGTTGTATATTAATCATATCCATAATGATATAAATTTTTTAAACATTACTTTTAATCATCAAATGAGAATTATTCTTGAATGGATACGATGGGGAATGAATCTCATCGCGTTCGTGGAGACGGTAGTCCGTACGTATGCACGAGCAACAATATCATTCTTTTGATATTAAAATAATATATAATTGGATGGTATATCATATATAAAGAATCATTATCATGTTATATTTATTATTTACATGAATTACCCATCATTATTATACCCATCCAAATAATAAAATATTGAATAACAACTACACCACGACGTGGAGACGGTAATCCAAACATACGCATGTATGGTGACATGTCATTCAAAGGATGGATAGAATACTGAATATGGTTGTATCGTATTTATAATAACATCATAGTATACAATAGATACAGGAGTTATTATATTATAACGGGAATAACAAAGAAAGAATATGTTGAAGAAGAAATGAACTTGAAAAAGGGTGGTGAAAACATTACCTCTTCTTCGGGTTCTTACTTTTAATTTGATCAAAAGGGATCCTTAGGTTGGTTTTCTGATCAAAATAAAGACTCTAGGTTGATGTTTGAGAAGTTTAGAGAGTATTTGTTTAGGGGTTGTCTGAACCATAAGGATTTGAAGGTGTAAAGAATTTGTTATAAGTGGTGTCCTTTTATAAGGGGGGAGGGGCACCTTAGGAAAATCAAGAAATATTATTTTATAATAAATTCATATTCAATTTCATATGGCTCTAAAGTGGATTATATAAATGTTAAGGTGGGGAAGGGTCGAAAACCACTCAACCAATATAATTTAGACAGTTTTGGGTCATTATGTTAACCAAAGAGTACCCTTGAATATCACATGAAGATTCATCCACTACTGGGAAGATTCTAGGGAGAATCCCCATCTTCGGGGTCATAAAGATGCCGAGAGTGCATGACGACTATGGAATCGGTGGGGCGCATTGTTTTCCTTTGCACCGAGGATTTTTTCTCTTCGTGGAAGAGGACAGCTAATATTATGATATAGAAGTGGTGTCCGCAGCTTTTGAAGGCTCTGGCTAATTTAGGCTTACCAAGATGATACTGTGGGCATGGGAAACCATCTTGCAAGACATCTAGTCGACGTACTTCTGGGACCCATGGTTAGAAACCTGTAGCCACTCGCCGTTTATGTCGCTACTGCTGTCTAGCCTTAAAAAGACACCCACCACTTATACTGGGGCCATACCCAGCCTGACTATGTTGTTATCAACCTACACATGAAGCCAGTCTTTAAAAACATATCACTGCATGAGGTTGTTCCCCAAAATCTGATTAAATGGGAAGTAGTTGTTGATATCAGTGAGATTCACCTCTTCTACCCTTATTCACTCATGAAAGCGTACAATATCCTACTCTTAGGTGCTACGGAAGTCACCAGGGACCTGATTCTCTTTGAATGAGTATGTCCGGTTTCTCCTATCCGAGAAGGGGGGCCTCAGATCCTGACCCTAGAGAGGAGATGGAGGGGCCTGTCGAGGAGGTGGAGCCTAGTTATCCTGTATAGGCGGTGGTTGTGCATTCCGTAGGGGCACCTTCCGGTTCTGAGGTGGACGCTGCAGAGCCGGAGGTTGTGCCTGAGGTGGAGGGCCTATGCCAAGATGCGGGGCCGGTGCCACTTGTAGCAATTCTAGTTGTCGGGGGGATTCTATTTCAGCCACCGTGGTGGGCTCATCTTTGGCATCCCTCCTTTCTGGAATTACAGGGGGCAAAGAATGTGCCTGGATGGCCTATTTCAGGGCTTCCTCCTAGCACTGGTCCTTGTTAGATAAGTCTCATTACCCTACATAGTTGTTCGGGGTTATTAGAGAAGGAACTAGGTTCATCTTGACATTCCCTACACACATAGTAGTAACTGCTCCGGAGTGAGTGGCATTTCAAGAGAGTATGTATTCCCCTTCCACCATGTGATAAAGTCCGTGACTTGCTCATCTAGCCTCTTCTTGCACTTGAATCGGTCTGTAATGCTCATTTTGTAGGTGGTGGAACTGATCTGGAAGAGGAATTTCCTACATAGGTACTCCCAGCTTGTTACAGATCTGATGGGGACCTAGATGTACCAGAAGAATGACGGCCCCTTCAATGTATGAACAAAACTACAGAGCATGGAAGCCTCCTGCTATGCTGGAGTCCCAAACATGGGACCACACCTTGAGTTGAAGTGGGCTAGGTTCTGCGGCCGGTCCCCAGTCTCTTTAAAGTGGGAGAAGGTGGGGTTCCCGAAACTAGGACGTGCTAGTATATCATCAACCCATGTCGGGTATGGCTTACCATCAGGTAGAATTTTCACCTACTACAAATCCAATGCCTCAAGGTGGGCTATGGGCACCGCCATAGGATCATCTGGGTGGGGGTCCCTGCCTTGATGGGGATCCCTAACCATGAGCGCATTGTTGTGTTCTTCAACATGGTAGACAGGCTCGACGGCTCATGGAGCGGCTGGTGGAGCGACCCTTGGGGTGGCCGAGGGAGACCGACCGGGATTCCTTGGATTACTGCGCCGCTCAAGAGGGTTTGGTGAGAAATACAACACCCTCTTTCCATGATCTCCGGCTTTAGCCCTGTTTGTAAGAGCAGCATGATCAGGGTTGTCTGGGGGAAGCTCGTCGAGGGGTAGTTGTTCCTGCCCCTGCTACCCTGGCCTAGGATCACCATGGTCAGGTCGTCGCTCGGCCACATATTCTACCAAAAGTTCATCGACCAACTTCTTTTTCTCAGCACGTTTCTAGCGCAATGTGGCCTTCTTGGAGTCTTCCTCCTTCTTCTGCACTAAAGAGAATGGTTTGGGGTTCTTGACAACTCTGACCTGCTCTTTTCCCTTACCGAAATTCCGGCAGGGTATCAATGCCTCGGTGGGAGCAGGGAGACCAAGTATGTTCCTCTACTGGTGCATAATCCTCCCTGATGGGTCCAACAGCGGTGGAACACCCTCAGGGGGTAGGTCTCCATCGAGAATCTCCATCTTTTCCTCCTCTTCCACTATGTTGTCCATGTTGATTGTGACCCTTCATGGGGGAATGTCCTCAATATTGCATAGCGATTTGGGTTGCTGCCAGATAGGACTGAAGAGGAGGGTATCATACCGCCCCTTCCATGGAATTGCATGTGGGGGGGGGGGATCCCTCCTTGATAATCCTGATGAGTACCTTAAAAATCTGAATGCATTGCTCTTGGAGGGCCTTGCGGTGTCCTGGCAACTTGGGGAGCTGGGCCACAGGGAGTGTAGCCAGATTAACTAGATGGAATTGTTATCCAATGTCTTCAAGGTGCACTTTTCTCCTTGTATAGGACATTTTCTAGTGGTGAATATGGAAGTGAGTCACCCAGATGGTTTGGTGAAAACATTCAAACTCTTCTGGGGAGAGGGATTCTTGTGTGCGAATGTTTGGCGCTGCCACAGGCCAGAACATCTCGGGGATGTGGTCCACTGCGAGAATGTTCCATAATCTCCTCATCTCAGATTCGGGGTCTGACCCTTTGTTGCCCCACTAGTCAACTTGGGGTGTCTGAAGAACTGGAAGTGGTACTGAGGAAGACCGTTGGGATGGTAGGATGGCCGGTGGAGAGTATGGCGAACAGGCTGACTAGCCATGGAATCTCGGGTTGTCTTCCGAAGAGTGTAGCGACCTGGCCACTATGTCGTGATAAGAGGGGATAACGGACACCATTCCTAGCTTAGGGTCTTGGGCTGCTGGTGATAGGTCGTGATGCTTCTCGCCCGCCATTGGTCCCCCAAAATAGCTCTCTTTGATCTCTTGTGAAGGTACAAAGTACTTTCGGTGATGATGGTGGTGATTACACAACCGTAACCTGCAGTGTCGCCAAATTTTAATCCTCCTGGATATACCTACGTAGGGTGGCAGGAGTCATATGAGCCTCACATTCCAGGACTACCAGGCTGATGAGCCTTGTCCCTTCCTCAACCCTTGACTCGGATGAGCGAGGGGAGGGTTCCCAAGCAGAGTCGTACTTCGCTTCAGAGTATGATAAGCAGAACAATTTGATCTATGTCCAGACCTTCATATAGTTCTTCTTATGGCAGTGATGGCCCACTTTCCTACCCCTGGGTTTCTCCTCAAGAAAGGGCTGATTTTTGACACATATTCCTTCGGTTGCACCGGTGCAGGGGCAGAGAGGATTTCCACTCAAGAAAGCAGGGGTGTGAGGAGATCCTGGACAAATGTAGAAGGGTACATGGGGTGGAACTCCATGAGTAGAACTAAAGCGGGTAAAACCTCCGCTTGAAAGGACAGGAGCGTGGGGAGGACCTCCACACTTGTTTTCCCGAGCGACCTCAGCACGAGGATGGTCCTTGCACTGTTCTAGTTGCACACAGGTAGGACCAACATGCTGAGTGAGGGTGGAGAGAGGCTGGCCTTCACATCACTAGTTTATAGGGCTAGGAGAACCTTAACCGGCTATCGAGAGGATGTAGGGAGGATCCCCATGTGGGAAAGAGGCTGGATGGACAATGTCCCTACATCAGCAGTCGGGGGTGGGAGGAACGACTGCATACCCAATGTAATGGGAATGAGAGAGGCTTCTGTGCCGTGTTCCACCATCATGGGGATGACCTTCATTTTTATTGGGGGTGGCACAGGGTGTACCTATGTGCCGAGACTTGAATCTGGGAAGGCCCGCTCTTTTCGTGGTAGTGGTACGGGGAGGACCTCCATACGGGGTGGCATCACTGTGGGTTGGTTCGCGGCGACCACTGCTCATACCTGCAACTGGGAGAGTCGATCCAGCCTGTCTATGGGGCGGTTGGGGACTCGATCATGATTGGGCGTTGAAGCACCCCTGCTAAGTGTATGCTGGGAACTGATGACATGTGTTGATGGTGGTTCGGGCCACAGTACCTATCGACGTTGACGTACCTTGGCGGGCTTCCTCCTCATCTTGTGCCCGACGCTGGCATTGGGTCAGAAGAATCAGGGCTGGTGGTGCAGGTGAATAGCTTACCTACTCCTCGTCCAGCAAGATCGGGCGGTGGTGCTGACGCAGCCGGGTGGGAGCCCTTGCTGGGAGCCCCTGGATTGGGACTCTGACCGGGTTGGGCCGTACATCACCTACCTCCTCAGTGTAAGTGAGGGAGTCATCAAGGTGCTATGGGGACAGGCTCCCGAACGGTTATATGTTGGGGTGGGCAGAAGTGGCACATTGCGCAGCCCTCAGGGGAGGCGTTGGCGAGGAGGCACAGATGCGTGCAGATCCAGACGGGCCATATCTCGGGTTGGGATTATTCCCTCCTCCTTGTAATGATTCATGAGGTCTTTAATTACCCTTTGTTAGATAATTTACGATGGGGGGATGGGGATTGGGCGTCCCACAGTCATAGAGGAAGAGGCCGTCGTGGAAGGGGTGAAGCCACATGGAGCGATTGTGCTGGCATTTCCCCTACCCCTACGTAGACTGGCAGGCAGTGATCACATCCCCAAGGCACAAACCTGATTCCTGAAAAGCATGGCGATGAACTCGTCAGTGCTGAATGAAAAGGGAATCGATGGCCAATTCCCCAACCCCATCTTATCTTCCATGATGGGTAAGAGGGATCCACGCTGACAACATCTTAGAAGGGAAAGTCCAACGTTCGACTGCTCCAAATTCTGGTGTGTTTCATGCCAGGCCCGCTATTTTCTTGGCGGTATGCGGCACCGAATAACTTGATCCGGTGACACATCAATCTGTTGATGCCTCGAGCGCTACTATTCTCCATATTGAGGAGAATAATTTCACATCAGGTTCACTATTTCTATTTCTGACTCTTCCACCAGGGTGCGCGCGTCTGTCTCGTTTGGGGATGAGAGGCACAATCTTTTGTTGCCCCACATTCCTGCTTTGTAAAGGCGGGCGACATCCACTCCTTATTCAGGGACGTCTGATCCTTGATCGAAACGGGATGATGGGTTGTTAGTTCTTCCTTCCATGGATTCCTCCTCGAAACTCCACACCAAGTCCGGTTCTCCCTCATATACATAAGACGTTGTTCATGAAACTCTTCCTGGCTCCATATCTTCATGGACAGTAGTTAATGACACTACTTCTATCAAGACATTCAAAGGGGTCCGTTCATGGTAGAAACCTTCAGTTAAGGGAGTAGTCCCGTTGGGAATCACTGGTGTGTCTGGAAAATGTATAAATGGAATGTCTGTCTTATGTCCCTTATTATATGGCTTCTCATAGGCGTGGAAGCCCGAGGCATCCTACATCGGACGCAGGGAATCATTTTCCATGGGCATGTATCTGAGGTTTTCCACATCTTTTCATGTTTAACACAGGGTATTCCACCTGTTCAATGTCTAGTGTAGATGGATATGGCGGATTAAAAAACTATCTAGAGTGGATCAGATGGAGGAAGCCCCCAGAGGGAACACTGATATTGGGACTGATATGTGGGTGGCTTTCCGAATCATGTTAAATGGAATGGAGAATGGGGTGGAATGATCCCACTGGGATGTGGTGGCCCAAGTTACGATCATGATGGATGATGGATGGTTTTGTGAAAGAGATGGTTAATGGGATGGAATCGTCGTGATGATGATGATGGTTTTGGGTTTGAGCCTCGAAGAGGCTTCCTACGTATCCCTGTGGCATGGATCAAAGTCCACGTAGTTCATTTTATGGTGGCTTGCCACTGATGGGGATCACAATGGGTTATCGGTGGATGGAGTCACAACAGCTTACCACTGGATGGGGTCACAATGACTTACCACTGGATGGGGTCACAATGGCTTACCACTTGAAGGGGTCACATTTTAACGTCATGCAGAACAGGGGTGAACCGACATGAAGGGGGTCAGAATGACCACTGGGTGATGGGATTGAACCTCTGGGATGCTTCCTACGTACCATGACTTGGCATGGATCAAAGACCATGTAGTTCAGGAGCGTGTTTGGTTCTTACACTCTAAGAAAGCCCATGGGGCCGGTTAACCGACGTGAATAAAGACCTGGGGTTCGGATGGATGGTGGTCTTGAACCTCGGGGAGGATTCCTACGTACCCTGCTTATAAAAGATCAAAGTCCTCAAAGTTAGGGTTGTGTTGGTGATATGAAGTGAAGATGGTCAGAATGACCAGGGTGTTGGTGGGATTAAACCTTAGGGAGCCTTCCTACATACCCTTCCATGGCAAAGATCAACATCCAGCTAGTTTAGGTGGGCCATTTGGGGCTTACCCTCTGAGGAGGCCCAATGAGTTGGTGAACCGACGTGAAAATGGTCAGAATGATCGGTGTTGTGCTTAAACCTCATGGAGGCTTCCTACGCACCCTGGCTTGGAATGGATCAAAGACCACGTAGTTTAGGTGGGTGGTAACCGACATTAAGGTGGAACTGGGGTCCGATGGGTGGTGGTCTTGAACCTTGTGGAGGCTTCCTACGTACCCTACCTAGGGAAAGATCAAAGACCACGTAGTTTAGGTGATATGGTGGAATGGGTCTTAAACTCTAGGCTACCTAGGGTGGATGTCATGGACTGTGCTTGCTCTAAGCCCATGTGATCCGTGCTCAGTTTGAGAAACAAGAGATAGAAGAGACCTGAAGATCACATTGAGAAAGGTGCGTCCGAGGGAAATGGAGTGGGGCTTACACGTGATCGCATCCCAAAGAGGAAACAAGGGATTATGTGTGGTTATTAGTCCAGAGAGGTTGGGATATACTCCAGGATAGAGGCCTGTGGGTGGAAAAGCATAGCAAGATAGGGAATTGGGATTGAAAAAAGGAGAAGCACCATTCCCCATCACGCCCTTTGCTTGCCCTGGGGACCGAAGAAGAAAGGAGGAGCAAGGATGCTGCCTCCTATTAGAAATCTAGGGGCTTACACCGAGATGGTTTCCATTTACCCACGGACAAGTTACACTCCCATAAGGAGGATATCATCCCATTTGGAGACCAGTGGGCATGGAGACTGTCCAATTTGGGGATACCATGCATGCAAGGCATTGGGTGAGGTCACATTTTAATATCATGTGCTGAGGACGAAGCTGCTTGGTAGCTTAACGTCAGCAGCTCAGACGAGGTGTGTTTGCTCCGCACCCCTAGGACATACATAACTGGTACCCTTTGCTCTGTGGTGCAGAGAGGGGATAGGAAAAGCGGTGGGGAGGGGGGTCATGGAGCGAACCATCGAGGGACCCACATTAGTGAGGCTATATGAAGAAGTAATATTCATTAGAGTTCCTAAGCAATGAAGCATGAGGCGAAGCAACGCAACGGGAAATATCGTCCAAGGGAAATTGAATTAACATCGTGCAAACTAGGAGGGTCGTATGGGAATAGGAATTGCAATGAAGATGGGTTCATAGGAAGGGGCCTGTTGAAGCTCTGTTTCTCCACATGGCGGAGGACACTTGCAAAGGGGTGTGCATCGCCAAGTGGGGTTCCTCAGCCTTAGAATAGGGAAAAGGTGCATATGGGTGGTGTATCATGAAGTGGAAAGGCATTCACAGAGAACTGCACCATAGAGAAAAGGTGTCTCGCGATGCAAGGTTTCGTGAAGCAGTGTGCTTCGTGAAGTACAGTGACCTTACCTTAGAATGGGGATCATGTGTACATGAAGGGTTTTTCGCGAAGCATAAACGCTATGCGATGACCAAGGTCACCTTGGGGATCTCCTTCCTTCATGGAGGCCCTTAGGCTCCATGAAAGGCATCCCTGTCAAAGGAGGGGATCAAAACGGGACAAAGGGGAGGTACTTTGCAAAGTAGAAGTACCTCGCACAGCTCATTGTTCGCAAATCAGAAGGGTGCGTCACGATTCAGGAGTTGGGAAGCCGAAAGGTCGGATTGCCCATCCCTGAACATGGGAGGGAGGCCGATATTTATAAAGGAGAGGCGTTGTAAAGTATGGGTCGCTCGGTGCGAAGAGGAAGTCATTTTATCCATGACACGTAGTGAACATCAAGGGGGGTCATGGAGCATTACCGCCTCCTCGCTCCGCGGCGGGTCGCGAACATCAAGGGGGTCGCGAAACGTTACTGCCTCCTGGATTCGCGGTGGGTCGCGAACGTCAAGGGGGGACGGGGAGCATTACTGCATCCTATCTTAACGATGGTTCGTGAATGTCCAGGGGGGCGCGGAGTGTTACCGCCTCCTCACTTAGCAGCGGGTTGTGAATGTTAAGGGGGTCGTAGAGCATTACCGCCTCCTCGCTTCACGGTGGGTCGTGAATGTCATGGGGGGTCATGAAGTGTTACCGCCTCCTCGCTTTGTGGAGGGTCACGAATTTCAAGGGGGGTCATGGAGTGTTACCACCTCCTCGCTTACTGAAAGTTCCTGAACATCAAGGTGGGTCATGGAGTGTTACTGCCTCCTCGCTTCACGGTGAAGCGGTGCTGCCGGTTCTCTACGAATGGGCTTTACGAGGAAGACCTCGGTTCTATATTTTATTCTCGTTCCCACATTTTGGAATCCAAATTAATATATATATATATATATATATATATATATATATATATATATATATATCTGTGTGTGTGTGTGTGTGTGTGAAATGGAAGGCACCATTTATGGAGACGGTAGGCTGTACGTACGCATAAACGTTGTTTCTGTTTTGATATCGTATTGAACGGAAGTAAGTGAATATTATATATGTAAATACATATAAATATATATATATATATTAATTATAATTATTATTTCATATATTACATACTTATTAATAATATATATTTTTATAATCATCATTGAATTGTGAATGTAGGAATGAATGTCATCATGTCGTGGAGATGGTAATCCATACGTATTCACAAGCGACAATATCGTTATATTGATGGTGAAATCACATGTAATTAGATTGTATATCATATATATAGAATCATTAACATGTTATATTAATTATTTACATCAGTTATATTCATTATGATACCCATCCAAATAATGAATTTTTTGAATAAAAAACTACACGATGACGTGGAGACGGTAAGCCATACGTACGCCCGTATGGTGAATTTTTCATTCATATGATGGATAGAATGATGAATATGGTTGTACCATTTTTAAAATAAAATCACAGTATATAGAAGGTACTGGGTTTATAATTTTATAAAGGAAACAACAATGAAATAGGAAGTGGACGAAGAAAAATAACTTGAAAGAGGTGATGAAATATTTACCTTTTCTTCAGGTTCTTCCTTTGATTTGATCAAGTGGCCTCCATAGGTTGGATTTATGATCAAACTAAGGCCTCTAGGTTGAAGCGAGCGAAATTGGGAGGAAATTTGGTTAGGGGTTGGCCCACCCAAAAGGCTTTGGATGTGTGATTGTGAGAGAAGGGGAAGTGCCCTTTATAAGAGGGGTGCGGGTCAATTTAGGAAAAGATTAAAATATTAATTTATTATACAATAATTTTTGGTATATAATGGATAAAAATGAATTTATTTAGGTCCTTAGGTGGTTAGGGGTCTAAATAGTTCTAAAAAATAGGTTTTATTCAAGTTTAGGTTACCATTTAAACCATATCTTTAATATTTTACTATTAGTTAAATTGTTTAACTTTTACTGTGTCTTCTTGTATTCTTACACGATATGGTTAATAAAATTACTGTAAACATCTTTGAGAACCTCAAGTTGTTCATTAATGAAATATATAATATTATTTAATCCCTTTGACCGAACCTTACATTTCTGGTAATATTATATCAACAAATAATATAATATATGTTTAACAAATTAATTTATGCCAACTTTGACACTATGTGGTATTGTGTTTTTTGTGAAAGTCATAACAACCTTATCACTTAGAAAACATATATCCAATAAACCCTAACATATCATATTAACCTATAAAATTAGATAAATTCATCAAAAGTCTCAATTTACATTTATTTGGATATTTATAATATCAATTATTTTAATATTTCATTAATATGGTAATTACTACATCATCATTTTGTCATAAATAAATTAAATTATTTAACGTCTAAAAATTATAAATAAAACGCCATTATGTAGAAATATTTTTAGCTTTCAAATTAATATTTATAGTTGAATATATATTTTGTGTAACCCTATATAAAAAATGGTTTAGTTATTAAACATTGAATTTAACACATTTAACTCTTCTTTAAATAAAATAATAATAATTGTCTTAATCTAATTTAAGTGGACCAAAGAGGATCATGTTTTATTCCTAAGGTTTTTCATGGTCGAATTACAATTATACAATATAATTAGGAAATATTTTAGGGTATTTAATATATCATTTTTACCCTTAATTACCCTATTTACTTTTAATCGCGGTAAATAAAAGTCAAAATTAACTATTCACCAAAAAATATTTTACTCAAATTGAACCACATTTAACATAATGATGTAAATTTTGTACCATGTATTTTTGAAATTCAACTCCTAGAAGTGGTAAAATTATGTTTTTTTCAAATTGGAAAATGCTTTTAGAAGGGGGGTAAAAACGTTAAAACATTCAATACAATTTTATACATCTAATTTTACTATAAAATGAATCCAATGAATTAAATTGAACTTATATAGGTCTTATATATCTATTTTGACATAAAATAAATTTAAATAAAATGAATAATTATTTAAATAAAATGTAGGTTTTAAATAATAACACAGTATTTTCACTATTAATCAAAAATTGAATGTTTTTAGAAAAGTACCAAAAATTAACCATAAGATAATTTTGATATTCCAAATTAAAAAATGAATTCCATTTTACCAAATTATAAACATAGAAGTTTCATTTATTAATTTAAATTTAATTCCCATTGTCAAAACAAAAATCGTGTATTTAGAAAATAGTAACTATCAAAAGATTGAAACTTGTTTATGTTCAATTTCAAAGTAAAATATCTTCTAATGACCAAAAATGGATTAAATGGTAAAACTATAATCTAATTACACTTCAACACCAATTAAAAAGATAATATATCCATATAAATAAATTAGTTTAAAAGGTAGTTTTGGATTTAAATACAGCATTTTTAACTATTCATTAAAAAATTAACATTATCAGAAAAATACCAAAATTTCATCCAATGTAAATTTTGATGTCCCTATTCTAAAGAATAATTTTATTTTATCAAATTTAATAAATAAAAGTGTCAAATATTGGATTTTAAAATTGTTCTCCATTAATAGGTGGCAAAATTGCAATTTTTTTTGAAAAAAACATCTTTTATCTGAAATTTTGATTTTGTTTTTATATTATGTCTAAGATAAAAATAATATAGATGTTAAAATTATATAGAATATATAAAATTCAAATTTCAGTTGATACTATTCCTAACCACTGTTAAACGGATAGTTTGGCAATTCGGGGTGCACTTGAACTCAATGTTGTGTATAGCGCAAGTTATCGAGTTACTTTGAAGAGATAACGTACTATGAAATCTTGGGGTGTTACATTCTCCCCTCCATCAATAAATTGTGTCCTCACAATATGAAATTTTTCTTTGAAAAAACGGTTAAAAATAGAAAAATACATTTTTGGGAAACCCACATCGGAAATTGGGTTATTAAAATTTAGTCTTAATAAGAGGGAAATAGAAATGAAAAAGTGACCAAAAAATTATGATCTCAATAATAATATCATTGGTGGAAATTAAGGACAAATAATTGAAGGAAAAATGTAAATATTTATAGGGAGTGGTAGAGTTCATCAATCACAAACAAGTGTAAAATTGACGGCCTCAAAGCCATCAATCTAATATGATTTAAAATACCATCTGTTCAACAAAACATAAGGTATTAGGATATAATAATTTTGGATTTAAGATCCATTATCTAAAGTTTAAGAATTAATTTCCTTAAATAATAAGAGGGAAAATATATACTTTATATGTAGAGTTCCATCATTTAACTAATTTCTACCACAAAATCATATTTCGCTCTAAAAGATAATAGAACTTAAAAATATTCTATTTATCATAATCGTATTGAGTTCCAACAAATGAATTTATAATTCATCCACCAGACCTTAAAAAACTACATTTTACATTCCAGGACATCATGTGGGCCAATGGTAGGTGATTCACCCTTATCACCCTTCGGTTGCAGGTTTATGCCTCACGGCATTGTCGGACGCGACGGGTTGTCGCCCGACCTCCAGGTAGTCCTTTTCATGACAATCCAAAAAGAATATCAAGAAATTATTTAACCTTAAAAATAGAATTAAATTTCAAACATAATCATTTACAACCATTAGAATTATCTAAAATACGTCTTTCCAAACTTAGAGTATAAATTTTATATGGAAGGAAAACATAATGAAGATCCGTTTTTCTGTGTAATAACATGTGAAATCCTTTATCATGTATTCTTTTAAAACAATTTAACACCCTGAATAACCATAAAAACTTATTGATTACATTCGTGCTCCCTTATTCCTTATTTAATATTAGACATACTCCTTCTATCTAAAAATGTTGTAAACTCCAACAATAATAGAATATACAAATTATTAATCAGTTTCAAGGTAGTCAGGAATATCTAAAATAATTTATCCAAATCAATCATATATTATTCCAAAATCACTAACTCAGTATCAGAACCATATTATGGTTTATATTTCCCTCAACTATATATTTTTCAAAAAACATTAACCTTCTATTGATTCAATTTTCATGGTTCCATGCAATTTGAAGTCCTTAATGAAATAATAGTATAGTAAAATTATATATAATATATAATTCTTATAACATGTAAATAATTAATACAATACTCAAGTGACATAATAATTTAATAACTCCAAAAGAACTCTAATCATTCATATTCATCTTCGGTAGTATAATAACTTGATTATTATCCTATAATAGCATTTGGGGTATACTCTAATGATTTGAACATTGATTCACGTAGTGTCCCAATTCCTTTTAGATAAAGAATTGTAAATTTTAAACCTTTTTCATACCCTTGAAATCACGTACTTGGTGTCCTTTTTCTCCACACTTATAACAAAAATTATTGTTCCCTTCACGCATTTACCAAGGTGATTCTATATAGGGTTTTCACATATAAGAGAATCCTTCTTTCCCCTCTTCCCTATATCTATCTTTCTCTATTCCATCCTTTTCTTCTTTTTCATCCATTCAAAGATATAGGACAAAAAGAATCCTTTACTTATCTTATGAACACATTATACTATTTCTTCATATGATGAGAATATGTGGGAGAATATTTCCTTTTTAAATGTTGGGTTAATATCATTAAAGATATGATCCTTTTTAATCTTATGATCATGCGTATTCCTGGAATTCACATTCCATCTACGAGGCATCATTTCTAAAAAATGGCATACATTAGGTTAGTTTATGAATCACAATGCATAATTCTAAACTTGTAAAATAACTAATGTAAATTGAAAAGATTGTTCATGTAACCTATATTAATAAAAAAAATTATTTGAAGAAGTAATTACTCCAAAATCCATCATAATGGCTTGTAATGAAAATGTGAATTATTCTATGAATATCCCCATGGAGTGTCATAACCAAGAGTGAAGCAAGACCCGTTGTCGTGTACCAAGATACCCCGCATCTATCCCGGAACTCCTTGTCGGTGTTTTCACTCCCAGTTAAATCTGTGCCAGAGCCGCCTCTACCCGCTCGGATCCAGACAAGGATTTATTACATTAAAATACACAAAATTTACACATGACCACAATTATATGAAGTTAAACTATACTAATTATCAATGTCAATCATAGCGTAACGTTCTCTAATTAGAGTTTATATAAATCTATTTCCAAGGTTGTTGCTAAACTTCATCTGATACCAACTGTAACACCCCGACCCCATTTACCCAAAGTCAGTGTATTATTTTAATGCATTGGAATGATATATGGAAATCATGTCCCGAAAGACCGATCAGTTTAGAATTCTTGGAAATAGATTACATACATCAACCTCACATTACAATTTCAAACATAAAATACAGCATAGATAGTTTTTTGAGAATTCAATTATCCCTTTTAGATTAACCGTGAATATCAATCATAATACACTTCTTGTAAATCCTACCAAAATAAAACATAAGAAAGGGGTGAGATCATATGATTAGAAAGGGTAAACAATTTACCAGAAGATAACATAAACAAATGGAATGGTGAATAATTGAAAACACTTTCCATTACAAATAATAAACATGAACACTTTATGGAAGAAATATGAGATGAGTAAATAATTCCATAATAAAACATAGTAATGGGTATTATACTAGTCAAATAACCACATGAAACATAAATATTATTTTAATAATAAGGGAATGTATAATTCCAGACATTCTGAAACATTTTATCAAGGCCTCGGTCAAGACATCTAAAAATGATTAAGTCCTTGGCCAAAACCATATATCAAATTGGGAAAGGCCTCAGCCAATTCCACATCTAATTGTCTCATGATACATATCGATGCATCAAGGAGATATAGCGGGCCCCGCCCATCACTTACTATCTCCAATACATTCCTCGTATGAAATGGTTGAAGCATAACAAAAAATTCATATTAAAACTAGCATAAAAAATGTCAATAATTTATCCATAAACCATGAATGGTATAAAAATAACACAACCATAGTTAAACATATCACAAAACCTTCAATAAAATATGGACAATTTGTATCATAATAAATCAACTTCAAACAATATTAAAATCCATCAAAGGATGATGACATAAATGAATATGATTTGTAAAACTCCTTGAGAGAAATATCCCTTTTTCATGAAATCATTTAAAAGTCACATAATTTAGAAAGGAATAAATTTAATGAAATTTTTGAATCAATGTTTCCCATACCACTTTGAAACTTTTTATTGGAAATAACTTTTTAAAAACATTCATGTCCATATAAATAAATATTTAAAAAACCATTTTGAAAACATAGACATTAATGAGAATGATTTAGAAGAATAAATATTTAAAAAATTCAAAATGATTTTTTAATAAACGATTCCCTTAAAAATAATCCCTTTGAAAACTTTTTTATGAAAAATGGAAATGGATAATAAATATGCCCCTATAAAAACATACACATAAACAATCTCGAATAATAATGAGATAGATGAATTAACCCTTACCTTGCACATTCCTTTGGTTGAGGGTACATTCAAACTCCTATATAATGACCATAGTATGTTATTAAATTATACCATAACCATATTCATATTTATTATATCATACATGATTCATTTATGACCTTTTTCTACCCATTTTATATTGATTTCCATATTAAATTAACATTTTGGGAAAAAATTGCTTTCTTCATCGTAAATATTTTAACTTTTTATTCTTGACCGTATGATTTAGATCATAATTTAAATATTTTCAGAATGTGAACCTTGATTTATATATCATATATATATAATATAAATATTTATAATAGATATATATACGAAATTGAAGGCACTGTTTATGGAGACGGTAGGCTGTACGTACGTATAAACGATGTTTCTATTTTCATATCGTATTGAACAGAAGTAAGTGAATAAGATATATGTAATTACATATATATATATAGTAGAATTATTATGTAATATATTACATTCTTATTAATAATATATATTTTTATAATCATCGTTGAATGGTGAACATGGGGATGAATCTCATCACGTCGTGGAGACGGTAATCCATACAAACGCACGAGCGACAATATCATTATATTGATGGTGAAATAATATTTAATTGGATGGTATATCATATATAAAGAATAATTAATATGTTATATTTATTATTTAAATCAGTTATGCACATTATTATACCCATCCAAATAATTATGTGTTTGAATAACAAACTACACCACGACGTGGAGACGGTAAGCCGTACGTATGCACGTATGGTGACTTTATCATTCATATGATGGATAGAATAATGAATATTGTTACACATTTTTTATATAAATATAACAGTATATAAAAGATAATTGAGTTATTATTTTACAATGGAAACAACAAATAAAGAGAATGTGGATGAAGAAAAAGATCTTGAAATATGTGATGAAATATTTACCTCTTCTTCATGTTCTTCTTTTTGATTTGATCAAATGGGCTCCGTAGGTTGGGTTTCTGATCAAACTAAGGCCTCTAGGTTGATGGGTGGGAAATTGGAAGCATATTTGGGCAGGGTTTGGCCCAGCAAATAGGTTTTGGAGTTTTTCTTTTGAGATAAGGGGAGGTTCACTTTTATAAGAGAGGTGAGGGTCATTTTAGGAAAATATTAAAATATTAATATATTATACAATCATTTTCGGTTTATAATGGATCCACTTTAATTTCTTTCGAGCCTTAGGTGGTTATGGGTAAAAATAGTTTAAAACAATAGGTTTTAGACAAGTTTAGGTTACAATTTTAACCTTATTCTTTAGATTTAACTCTTAGTTAAATAGTTTAACTTTTACCATGTCTTCTTGTATTTTTACACTATATGGTTAATAAAAATACTCTAAACATGCTTTAATACATAAAGACGTTCATTAATGACATATATATTATTATTTAAGACCTTTGGACGAACCTTAGATATTGGGGAATATTATATCAACCAATAATATAATATATCTTTAAAAAATTAATTTATGTCAATGTTGACACTATTTGGTATTTTTTTTTGTGAAAGTCATAAAAACCTTATCACTTCAAAAAATTTATCTAATAAACCATAAAATAACATATGGACCTATAAAATTAGTTAAATTCATCAGAAGTCTCAATTTACATTTATTTTGATATTTATACAATCAATTATTTTAATATTTTATTAATAAGATAATTACATCATCTTCATTGTCTCATAAATAAATTAAATTATATAATGTCTGAAAATTATAAATAAAATACCATTATATAGGAAATATTTTTAATTTTCTAATGAATATTTATAGTCTAATTTATATTTCGTGTAACACTATAAAAAATGGTTTAGTTATTAAACTTTGAATTTAACACTTTTAACTCTTTTTTAAAGAAAATAATAATAAATGTCCTAATCTAATCCATGTGGACCAAATAGGATCATATATTTTTCCTATGTTTTTTTTGGTAAAATTGAACTTATCCAATGGAATTAGGACATATTTTAGAGTATTTATAATATCAACTTTACCTTTAATTTCCCAATTTACTTTTAACCGCGTCAAATAAAAGTCAAAAGTTAATATTCACCAAAAAATATTTTTCTTTTATTGAACAACATTTTATTTACTGAGTTAAATATTTTATTTCATATTTTTGAAATTAAACTCAATGAAGGGGTAAAATTATGTTTTATTTAAATTGGAAGATGCTCCTAGTAGGTGGGTAAAAATGTTAAAAAGTTCAATAAAATTTTATACATCGAATTTTATTATAAAATGACTCCAATGAATTAAATTGAACTTATATAGGTCTTATATATCTATTTTGACTTAAAATAAAATTAATTAAAATAAAATAAAATATTATTTAAATAAAATGTCCATATTAAATAATAATGCAATGTTTTTCACTATTCATCAAAAATTGAATGTTTTCAGAAAAATTCAATAAATTTATTCTATGATAAATATTATATTTCAAATTCAAAAATGAATTCAATTTTACCAAATTCAATACATATAATTTTCATTTATAATTTTAAAATTAATTTCCATTGTCAAAACAAAAAGCATGTTTTTAGGAAATAATAACTATCAAAAGATTGACACTTTTTTATGTTTAATTTCAAAGTGATATTACTTCAAATTACCAATATTAGATTAAATGGTAAAAATATAATCTAATTACACAAAAAACCCAATTATAAAGATAATATAACCATATAATTAAATTAGATTAAAAAGTAGTTTTGGATTCAAATACAGTATTTCTAGCTATTCATTAAAAAAATGAACATTATCAGAAAAATACCAAAATTTCATCAAAAATAAATTTTTATGTCCTTTCAATGAAGAATTTTATTTTTTTCAAATTGACTATATAATTGTTTGAAATATTGGATTTAAAAAGGGGTCTCCATTAATAGGCAAGAAAATTTCATTTTTTTTTGAAAAATACTTCTTTTATCTGAAAAATTGAATTTGTTCTTATATTATGTCTACGAAACACATAATATGAATGTTAAAATTATATAGAATATATAAAATTAAAAATTTAGTTAATACTATTCATAACCACTTTTGAACAGATATTTTGGTATGTCGGGGTGCACTTTGAACTCGGTATTGCATGTAGGGCAAGTTATTGACTTACTTTGAAAAAATAACGTACTACAAAATCATGGGGTTTTACAAATAACACCCAATTCAGGTCAAAGATGGAATTTGACCTAAAAAACGTGTTTCTCCATTTATTCCAATACATAAATTTCATTGGTAGTAAGAGTGTGATTTATATCAATTACTCGAAATCTATTTAATCAATAAAAGTGACATGCCTCATCATCGAATCAAACCACTAGAATTTCCTCATCGTGACTCGTCCATAAGAATAATAATCCAATATTATTATTTTTAAACAACTCCATAATAACCTACATTTTCCAATCATGGTCTACTTTCAGATGCACTGGCATTATAGTCCATTGTGGAAGTAACCATAACACCATCATGTTCGGTTCTTGTGTTATTTTCTCATTCAGTGATAATAAATCTGTACCCATTGATAAAAATTGATTTACACTCACGAACCATGGTATTTGGTCCCAAATCCAAAGATCTTATTTCCTCAGAGATAGAGTCAGTAGGAAAAATCAATAAATAAAATATAAATGAATATTAAACTTAATTAAATATTGATTTAATTATTTTAAACAGTATTATTTTTACCTTCAATTTTAACCAAGTAGAAAACTCTTGGCTATGAAAAGTATCCCTCCTTCTCAAAGATAATGAATGATGATTTCTATTTATCATTTCATTATGTTCCCTATATATAAAAATTGGAATAGTTTAACAGGTAGATATTTAAGATATACATATATTCAATTTACTTACCTGATGTTGTCATCGAACAAATCACAGTAGAAAAAAACTATGTAATGTGCCATCTCCTACTCTTCTATGATTAATGTCGTCAACATATATGATCTAGGAAATCCTCCTGTTTGTAGATGTGATGGAAAGCAAGGTTCAGTTTTCTCATAATATTCTCCTTTTTTCTCATTGGTTTGTTCATTCTTGTAGTAAGATCAGACAAATACATAGAGCAGAAATCCATACATTAATGAGACAAGTAACTATTCACAATAAAACCTTCTGATTGATTCCTATTTTGGACATAAGACTTTGTTGGGTACATATTTATTTCATTTGGATACATCCATTGAAGATAAATAGGTCCCTTGAGAAGTATTTTTTTTTAAATATGGATAGTTAGATGTAGCATGCATGTAAAAAATAATGGTAGAAATATTTTCTCCAACTCAAACAAAAATTAATGGGGAATTTGCCAACATTTTTTTGAAATAATGACATTGAAAAATTCATAGCACTAATATCTTTAAACAAATGAAAAAACCGAATATGAGCCACTCTTACATTATTGGAAAAAACTATGATGGATTGCTATTATAATCAACTCATGTAGAAGGATGTGATAATCATGAGTCATCAATGATTTTAGCTTCAACTCTCTTCTATTGAACAATTTAGATATTTTTCTTGAATAACCATAAACAACTTTAATAGTCTCTAGTACTTCCTGAAATTTCTTTTTTTTGTAGGTGTCATCACATAAGAAGCAATGGAACTTTCCATTTTATTTTCACTGATAGGCACATGATGCAATTCTGGTCTGATGCCCCAATCCACCAAGTCTTGTCGAGACCGTAATTCATTTTTCGTCTTTCCATTAACATTTAGATGAATTAAAAGAAAAATTTCACATATATTTTTTCAATGTACATTACATAAATGCAATTATGTAACAAATTGGTTGACCAATAAGGAAAATCTAGGAAGATACTTCTTCTCTTCCAATTGTAATAGGTTTCAGTGGAAACATTTTTTCTCATTCGAGATTTCATTTGACCCTTCCAAAATGAAAAACATTAATCTTTCAATTAATTAAGAACATTAGTTCCAGACATACATTGTGATGGATAATTAGTCTCCATGGTATTGTCAAATCATCAATTATTATTTCTATATGGATGGTCTATTGGAAAAAATGATCGATGTCCCATAAAATTGAAACTAAAGTGATGTTTCAGTCTTCTAAATCATGTATTCTTCATAAAATTATGACATGATAGTTTTACCTTTGTGCTCCATCCATACATCATTGCATAAGTAGGAAAACCATTGATCGTCAACATAAGCGCAACACACATATGAAATATGTCTTTCAAACATACATCATATGTGCACAGACCTACATCCCAAAGAAGTTTCATCTCTTTAATTAATCATTTCATGTATACATCTATATCATTTCCATGATCAGAAGGGCCATATATGAGTATACTAATGAAAATGAAAGGATTTTTCATACATAACCATAGGGATGTTTATAAATGTATATAAAAACCATCCATGTTTTGTGCAACATAATCATATTACTAAACCGATTAAAACCATCACATGAAAGTACCAGCCTCACATTACACACGTCTGCTATAAAATAAGGATATCAAGCATCAAATCTCTGCCATGAATATCTATCTATAGGGTGAACCAACTCATCATTATTCTTTTTTCCCTCGGTATCATGCCATCACATTTTTATTCATATTTCATCAAACATAAAATGATTCTAGATTATGGGGATCAATGGAAAGTGCCACATTAGATTTGTGGCACACGGGAAGGAGTTCCATTAGATTTTGGATCCCAATGGGATGTGCAACATTTTATACAATCATTTCATTCATTAGTTTTCTCCTAGAATAAACTACAATCGTTTGGGAACACACAATTGTTTTTCTTGAAAATCCATGTTCCACAACTAACTTCCATGCCATATAGTGGTTTTGGAGAATATAAGATTCATCTATAAGTTAGTCCTTCCTGAAGTTAAGAATGTAATCGACGGAAGTATTAGAAATACCATAAATAGTTTTCCCATGAAACAATCAGATTAAAAATTTTAGCTTTTTCATTTTTCAACTTTGTCGATATATTTGGGTCGTGGCTGTATCGTTCATTTTTTTCACCCTGACAACATCATCATTTTCATTAGACACATCATGTGTGCTCATATCGAAGTCTTATTGGGTCAGAATCATTTATTTTTCATGAAGAAAAATTAATAGAAACCGATCATATAACAAATTCTCAAATATAGTCCTCTGATTTGGATCATCAGCAATTAGAGATTTCATTTTCTCCCCATTGTGATACAACACATAGTAGCTTTCTCGAAAACCATATTTGGTTATGTGGTAGCTTACTTGTTCACATCTTAACAAATGTCTTCCAACATAATTGTAACATGGGCAGTGTGTGTTACCACAATATTAAGCATATTGGAATGAAAAATCTGAAAATATCACCAAATTATTTTGTAAATCGCTTGATATCTGATCAGTTTTATACACCCAACTCCTATCCATTCTATAAAAAAATTTAATAAGACATTTCGTCAAAAGAAATTGAATAATATTGAAGTTTCATCAAAAATTTATTTATGTAAATTATAATTGTTGGCTTTATATGAAACCCTAGTTGACACGCTACTATATATGAGAATCATAATATAAAAGAAAAAAATACTATATTTATAAAAAAAATTCTTTGAAGAACTATACATGAGTGTACTATATCATGTACACTTTTGGAGGAGAATTATTTAGGAGTTGAGTAAATTTTAGATCAAAGAATGTTTATATTTTTGTAGATTATTTGAGTGAACACATACATTTCCCATGGGGGTGGGGATGTCAATGGGGGTTGGGTGTCTAGGGGTTGGGGGGAGGTCCTGGGGGTGGGGTGGATGTCTAGTGGTGGGGGTGTCCAAGGGGGTGGGGGTGTATACGGGGGTGGGGGTGTCCATGTAATGGGGTGGTGTCCATGGGGTCTTTCCAGGGGGGTTGTGGTGTCTAGGGGTGGTGGGGATGTCCAGGCGGTGGGGGGGAGTTATCCAAAGGGGGTGGGGTTGTCCAGGGGGTGTGGGTGTCCAATGGGTTGGGGCTATCCATGGGGGGTGGGGGTGTCCAGAGGGTGGGGTGGTGTATAGTGGGGACTGTCCAGGGGGGATGTCTAGTGGGGGTGGGGTGTCCTTGGGGGTGGGGGTGTCTAAGGGTGGGGTGATGTCCTGGGGTATGGGGCTATCCTTGTGGGTGGGGGTGTCCAAGGGGTGGGTGGGGGTGGGGTGGGGGTGTCGAAGGGGGTGTGGGTGTCCCCCCAAAACTAGGGTAATAGAATCCAATCTCTATACAATTGTAGCAAGACTTCAAGCCTATTATAGATGAACTAGAAGACTGTGGGTGTAAACCATGAATGTCATTCATATAAATCACCACTCACCTAATTGTAAACACACCTTAAAATATCATACATGGATTGTATTTTTTATTCCACTCTTAATATCAAACATGAATTATAAAAAAACACATCTCCAAATTTTGAGCAAGTTATGTGCCTTATTTATTCCTTGAGAGTCTAGATGAGTGATAATTCGATGTTGTGATAAAAGGAGTAAATATAGTATTTTATATGTTTAAAAAATTTTGTGTGTGTGTCAAATATTATCATATGTATGTTGTTTAGGCTTATGAGCCATGTTTTTATGGGACACTACTCATGGGAGTATGAAAATTGGTATATCATTAGGTGATATGGAGTTGTATGAATATTGAATTTGTATGAGACCAATATGGATAGTTGATAAAAAATGAGTGAGATTTATTTGCAGAGATCACTTCTTCTTTGAAATGTAAGAGTGAGTGTTGATATTGAACTTTCAGAAAAGTCTTAACATGTGTATTCAACTAGACATTTGTTATATGTGATTTCTATTTTTTAAAGAGTGTCAGAGTTGGATGCCCACCCCCTAACACCCCCTCCCCCCACTCCACCCTACAACCCATACCCCCCTGTAACCCCCCTGGACAACCCACCCCCACTTGAATTTCCCCCCACCCTACCTGAAACATCCACCCCACCCCCACATAGGCATCCCCCTCCTCCAGGGAAAACCCACACCCACTTCCCCCACCTTGAGAGCCCACCCCACCCCCCTTAGACAACCCACACCCCCTCCCCCACATGGAAAACCCACCCTACCCATTCTGAAAACTCACCCACTCCCTGGACAGCCCACACCCCTATCCCCCACACCCCTACAGCCCCCAACCCCTAACATCCCCTGGACAGCCCCCCCCCCCCCACCCACTTGAACACCCCCACCCCCAATTGGACAACCCCCACCCCACCAGGACACCCCCCTCTTGGACATCCCACAACCCTCCCCCACCTGGACAACCCACACCCCTACCCACATGGACAACCCACCCAAACCCCCATTGACATCCCACCCCCCCCCCTCACACCCATATATCCTCTTCCCCTCTACATCCCCCTACCCCCCGGACAACCCACCCCCCACCTGAATAGCACCCCCCACCCCACCGGGATATCTCCTACCCCCTGCAACCCCTCTTAGGGTAATTTTATTTAAAACCATTTTATTAATTAAGAAATGAAAACCATAATGCATTATTCATTTCATTCAAAACAAACCATTAAATTAATTAAACATGAAAAATTTAATTTATAAGGATCTATGGGTCACTTAAGAAATTTCATCGGGGAAAGGTGAAATCACCTATTTGGTTAATTCCAATTTAAATTCTGGTCCAAGCACTTAGGATGTGGGGTGGTGTCCAACAGGTGGGGTGGTGTCTGGGTGGGGTGGGGGGGGACTATCTAAGGGGGTGAGGGGCAGTCCAAGGGGGTGGATGTTGTCCAGGGGGTGGGCTTGTCTAAGGGTGGGGGTGTCCAGGGGTGGGGGTGTCCAGGTATAGGGGTGGGGGGGTGTCCATGTGGTGTTGGAGGTGGGGGGGGCTATCCATGGGGGTGGGGGTGTCCAGGGGGTGGGGGAAATCTAGGGGGAGTGGGTGTCCAGGGGGTGGGGGTGGGTGTGTCCAGGGGTGGGTGCTATCCAATGGGAGGGGTGTCTAGGGTAGGTGTCCATAGGTTATTGCGGGGGGGGGTGTCCAGGGGGTGGGGGTGTCTAGGGGGGTGGGGGTGTTCAGGGGTGGAAATACCAATAGAATACCTTAAAAAGTACCTATACCCAATCCAACCAATATAAAAATTACAATCCATCACCCAACCAACAACTAATTCATCCTCAATATCACTACCCATCCAATTATTCCATGAACAAAAACTACAAATACAATATCCAAATCCAAATTTTAACTAAACTAAAGACCATAGAAACTACCATATCACCCCACTAAAAAATGTAAAACCACATACACCACTCCCCCAACCGTCCCCAATCCCTTCATATGGAATGTCCTTGTATCCATTACCCACCATGATACCATATGACTAAAAACCCATTTACCAGATTTCAATTTTTGGAAAAAAAATAGAAAACAAAACATAGTGTTCTGTATTCCATGCCATAGACTGCATGGAAGTCTGATTTAGGCCATATGAAAATAGAAAACATAAAAAAAAATAGATGTTGAACATCAAAACTAAGGCATCACATACTAATTTGAAGTGTAGAAATAAAAAATTGCTTGATTGAAGATGGATATATTGGGTTGAAGGAGTTTCTAAACCTAGGGTAAAGAGAGATCTTCGGGATCTATAGATTAGGGCACCCGCAATTGGGTGGACAGGGAGCTAGGATGCTATGTATTTGGGGGAAATGATTCCCAATATTTTTTAAAAACCATTGGGAAATATAATCTTTACCAATGGTTTTAAGAAATCTATTGTTATACACAAATATTTCACAATGGTTCACACAAACCATTGTAAAATCTTGATTATAAAAACAGAATGCCAATAGTTTGAATAAACCATTGGTAAATGTTGATGTATTTACATTATACTAATGATTTCATCAAACTGTTTGTATAAAAATATCGGGAAAACCTCTATTCCACATAGTGTTGGGAGATGTGTTTCTCATCATTAATGTAAATAATATTCCCAAAAAATGGTGTTCTCTCAAAATAGAACATCCATATTATAAGAGGGGAATGGAAAACATATGAGTTATGGAATTGAAGGAATCCCTCACTGATTTTTTAGAAGTAAATGTTCCATCCTAAACCAAGAATAAAATCATGGAAATTATGGTGATTCTTCATATTAAAGAATTTTACTTGGTTATTCAATGTAGAGTAAAACCTACAAATGACATAATAGTCTTGTTATACACATTGTGGAAAGAAATTATTTCAAGATTATTGAGGATAAAATGATGAATAACTATAGTATCTCATTTTTTTATATGATCGAAGATGAAGAAGAAGTTGGAAAAGGGGAATATTCAAATACTGAAATTGTGGATGGATTTCCCAATATTCCAGGCTCTAAAAAATGATGATTTAGAAGAATAATGAAAATAGAAATATATTACTGAATAGACTCTACCAAAACATTACAAGAGAAATAAAAGAGTAAAATTTGATCAATACAACAACATTGGGGATTGGAAAACACCTACAGAGACAATCACAATGAGAAATGAAGAATATTTTTCTATATTATAAATTGTAGAACCATCCTCATTTAATTAGTAGTGAAGGATGAATCAGGGGTTAAATCTATCAATGAAGAACTCGATCATATTGATAAATTTTATACTTGGGATTTTGTTAAGAGTACTGAAAATCACTATGTGATCAGAGAAATGTGTATCTCAAAAAAACATCAAAGAGAAAGGAAATGTGATAAAAACTAAGGCAAATTGGTATGTAAAGGCTTTGAACAAATTGAATGTGTTGATGTTGAAGAAACAATTTCTTTATTATACTAATAGTAGTCGATTAGGCTCTTCATTGATATAACAATTCAAAGAGGGTACAAAGTTTATAAGATGGATGTAAAATGGAATTCTTAAATGGTGTTCTTGAAGAAGAAGTCTAAAATGAATAAATGGATGGATTTTTGATCAGAAATAGTGAAACAAAAGTTTGTATATTATCGAAGGCTCTTTAAGATCTAAATAAGGAACAATGATCATGGTATTCTTAACTAGATTCTTATCTTTAGAAGATAATATTTAAAATAGGAGGTTTGGATCATAATATCTAGGTGAATAATTATCAAGGAGATAAATTTATGGTGCATGTATATGTGGATGATATTATATATTGGTGGAATCGAGAATAGATAAGTGGAATAATTATCTAATCATATGAAAAAAAAATTAAATGTACATTTTTGGTGAATAACTGTTATCTTTCGGACTGTAGGTGATTCAAAATAAGGATTATGCATTTATTTCTCAGTAAATGTATGCAAGAGTGATTTTGAAGAAATTCACTATGCATGACTCCAATCTAATGTCAAATTCAATTGTAGTTGGGAAAAAACATGTAAATCATGAGGATGGAAAATATCTGGATCCCACCTTGTATAGAAAGATTATTGGAATCTTATTATACTTGAATGAAAAATAGTTATATATCATCTTTTTAATATGTTTATAGGCTCATATCAAAATTAATTTTAAGGAGGATCATTTTCCAATAGTTAAAATAATCATGAGATATATTCATGTTACTCTCAAATATGGATTATTCTTTGGAGATGGCAGAGATAATGAATTATTGAAATTTTCGAATATTTAATTATATATAGATGTCGTGGAAAAAAAGTCCCTATGTAGTGGAGCATTCAATATTGGAAACAAATGTGTGGGATGGTTGAGAATGAAACAAGAAAACACTTATCTTAGTAAGGATGAAGAAGATTGTAACTCAATGAAAACGGAATTAACACAACTATTTTGGATAAAACAATAACAAACTGGTATTTTTTATGAGGTTAAACAACGAATAACGATTCACTATGAAAATAAGAGAATAATATATCATATAAAAAATCAATTTCAACACTCTCAGACAAAATATATTAATATTATATATCACTTTATCAAATAAAAAGTTGATAAAGGTCTGATTGAAATGAAGCATTTTAGAACTAATGATCAAGTGCTTGATATCCTGATTAAGATTTGGGAAACACCAATGTTTAAGAAACATCGATTGAACCTCAGTTTTCAACCACCACCCATTGCCTGATGAATTTAAAATTTATACCCTCCCCCTATTCATGTTAGTTGTATTAATCTATTTAAGGATGTGATGTTGGAATTTAAAGGGTATATGATCTAGGATGAGTGTTTTTTATACTAAGGTCTCAATATAGGTTAATTGGGTTTATTTCCCAAGGGGGAGATAAGTGAAATTCAATTAACAATAGGTTTGTAGGATTGGTGGTGGTGTATCAAGGCATGAAGCACTATTTTTTCACTCTTGTTTTCTACACGGATATTTTAACACATAGACTTAGAGTGATGGATGAGTTAATTCACACCTATTTGGTTTTTGTCTAAGTATTATTCTTTATTGAATTTATCTATATATTTCCAAAAAACCCAAAGGGGTGATTATTGGAACTATGGTTTTTCACATATGGAAACACTTTTTTTTCAATACAAACTAGGTTTAATGAGGAGTTTGAATGCTAAGCGATCTTATGGTGAAACTAGATTTAGTGTTGAAGGTGGAATCATTTCCCACTATTTTCTAATTTTTTGGAGCTCAAAATTAAGAGGACGGATAAAGCATCATGAATGTTTAGTTTCCATGATTTAATCTTAAAAATATGTAAAAGGAATGGATTTCATGAAGGTTAGAGTTTCATGATGATGTGGAGTTTTCGAAGTAATATGGTGTCATGAAGGATTAAATTTTTTTAATACAGTTTCATAAAGAATGGATGTGGAGGGATGGAAAGATGGTTAGCTATTTGATTATGATAATCTTTGTGAATGGGAAAATTTCATTGTATCTTTGCATGAAATGGATATTTGGGAATATGAATTAAGAGGTTCAGGGAAAATACATGCTAATCATAAAAGCTTCATGAAGGTGGTGTTTCTTATAAATAGATTACCACACATCCTTTTAGGTACAAAGATAATAGGAAAAAAGTGTTAATAAATTTGATTTCCATATGGGTTCATTCTTCATTAGTAGGAAAATATTCATGAGATTAATCATCATGAAGTGAATGGTTAATAACTAATTGACATTTAGGCATTTAAGAAAAGTAGGCTTTTTTGAATATTGAGGATTTCACGATTATTTGGAGTTCCTAAAAGGCATTGATCTTTACGAAGGATGGGAGTTCCATGAAGGCTGGGAGATTCATGAACATATGTGGGTTCTCAAAGGATAAAACATATTTGGTTCTAAAATTGGGTTTCAAAAATTCTAGGATCTGCATGAAAAGTAGTATTGAACATCAGATTTGAGTGTATAGTGCATTCAAGTGAATCAATTCAGGACTTTGGTTCAAGATGAGTATCATTATAATCACGGAAAAGACCTATGTTCCCAATATATTGAGGTGACCTTGAAGTCTATAGACTGAGTGAGACTTCACCCAAGTTAGTGGGAAAGGGGGAGTTGATGAACATTATTTGAGAGAGGTAGTGTACGATCCCTACAATTCTTATTACGATAGTGTTCCTGACATGGAGTGAACATGTCTGATCTTTTGTAATCCACAATAACAAGTTTATCTAAGTGGATTCAGTTATGACTGACACACCTTCAACATATTATCCTTGGGATATCCCTTATTGGTGAACCAAGTAAAACTGATGTGTTGTATTTCTATTTCTGCATATGGTCATTTAATAATTGTAGGATTCTATGAGAAAAGTTTAACAAGTTTCTAACAATTTGAAGGTAGGATCCTTCTCATTGAAAGAAAAAAGTTGACACCCTAATTAAGCCCTCCCCACATTGGATGGTCTAGGTTACATTATTCATACTAAATCTTAGTCACCAACCCCTATCATATTAGAGACGATCTTGGGGTGACACACCTAGCTTACCATAGGCTAGGTTGACCCAATATGTTGGGTTATGTCAGTAATGGTCTTTATGACCTATGTAATGGTAAGGTTGTTTTCCAAAATATCATATGTCCATGCATAAAGAATTTTGGGAATATCCCACCATGAAACATGAAGGATTGAATATATATTTTAAATAGAAATATCACTTCTATATTATTTAGAGCATTGAATGGGAAATTCATTAGAAGATATTCCATTTTTATATTAGTTTTAAAAGGATTTATTTTTAGTGTTATGGAATCGAGGTTTTCATAATTCATATTATTTAAAGAATGAAGTGATATTTGTCACGAACCATCCTAGTGGGGCCCGTGTTGTGACTCATCAAGCTTGCCTCTAATTTTCCAGGGGTTGGTGACTAGAACTGAGTAGACATATTACTAACATGGGAGAAATTTCCAATGTATCTGTACACATGAAAACTTCTCCAAGCCCATGAAAAATTAAAATTAAAAACCACTAAGGATTAAAATTCATGCATACAAATAAAACCAACAAATAGTGTACAACAAAAAGTAAAGTGCAGAAGGTTAACTAGGATAGAATACAAGACCACCAAAAGAAAGAGTTTTCAAACTAAAAAGTCCAACCGGTAAGAGAGAAATAGGTATTGGGAATACTTCTCATAGCCTTAAGTATAACTCGGACTGTAAAGAGCTCACAAAGATTATTTCGGTCCTCGTTTTCTTGGGACACCATAAAAAAGACTCTCATCTACAAAAGGAACGACATGTGCGTGCAAATCCTGTGCAGGGGTGAGTATAAAAATACTCAATAGAGGACCTTGAAAACCCCAAAGAAATAAAAAATGTAATGTTACTATCATCTCTACACAATATATGTCTACAATACATATAACAATAGAATGATATCAAGATATACTCCAAACTGATACATGTTGTATAGAGGTGAGTCACAACGACCGCATACCCATGCTAGGGATTTCGGTATAATGATTTCTTGAAGAACTCATCTAGTAGAACTCACTCCATGAGTCTAATAGATTTGATGATGTCTGTATGAGATGTAAATTATTCGGGATGTTCCATGAAAATAATGAATACACTGATAGATCTGAAGAGATAATATAAGCACTCATTCTGGGAGAAATCACTCCTATGTGGAGAAATATCACCATAAAAGGATGTGGATCACTGTTAGGGCCATGGAATATACCATGAATCTTATGGATACAGAAAGGTACAGGATGTGTAGAAAGGTACACGATGTGTAGAAAGTTCACACGCCACATCTAATGACCCTGGGTAATGCCTTTGTATAATGACCCATGTCAAAGACCATGTCATGTATAAAGATATATACATAACATTTAAGAACGTGACATGTCGTGTCCTACTATTCGGGGGTTACTCCATGTACATTGGTCGGGTGATTTTACATGAGTTCAACCCATGGCTGCCAACCTGTGTACCGGTACATGGGGTAAGCCACATTATCAGCATGGTCTTTCCATGTGGTGGAGCACATGCTATGTACTACACCCCATGTCCATGTATCGTCCGAGATACATGATGAGTCTCGTGTAGGGTCCCATAAACTATGTGATAGTTGTCACACACCATGTCATTACTTGCTAAATCACGAAACCCTAGATACCATTGAGCTGGTTCCACACACCGTGTTCTTCAGAGAACATGTCGTGTTCTTTTAGATTTTCTAGAAATGTACATTTTTAATTCAACACTTTAGGTGATCTTTTATATCTCAATCCAACCATCTTATCTCCATGAAACTCATGATTTGATGTTTCCCTGACACCACAATGCCAATTCTGTTGGTTTTAGAACTCCCATCGGCCCCAAAAATATGTTTTGATCTTCCCGCATGAAGATCCATGGAAGAATGATTTCTCTCTAACCATGTCGATTCATCCACCACAATAATTGTTGAACCTCTATTGGGTCGTCACGATGTCAGATCTCCAATTTAGGATCATTGCATTGTGACATAGACATGCAACGATCCATTGTTCAGAACCCTGTGAAGAACACGAAGAATGCAGGGTAAAATGGGGAAGAAGAAATCCACACAACAAATTGAGGAAGAAACCTCATCTTTTACTCATTAATGAGTTGATACACTCCTATTAGAATGATCAAATGGAAAAAATTAAATATAAAACAAATCATGAAAGGATTAATTCCCGAAAATATACTCGATAAAAACCCTCTTCCAAGAACGAATGATCCATAGGCCAACCTGTTCGTTGGTTGATCCACATTTTTCAATTGAATCTATGAATGGGGAAAATAATTAAAATTACAACACCTACCTCAATCGTCGATGAATAGGGAGACTGGTCATTGGTTGGGATTCAATCTTGCTGTGAAATAATCCATGTGTCCTTGTTCTTCATTGTTTGATGGGAATTCACTGGGGTGGATCCATTCCAAAGATCTCAAGGATTCTTGGGAATGTTTCCAGGGTAATGAGCCTAACACCAGGATCCTGGTCTTTTAAAACCAATTAATGCATCTCTACATTATTGAAATGTTTCAAATAAAAGAAAATGTTAATTTATTGTATTTACATTAAAATTTCCAATAACTAACTTCTGCTTCTAACCCACACTGATCAATGTTAGGTCCCTCCTAAGGTAAATTTGCTACTCTAAATGAAATAGTTTCCTCATATTTCTGATTTGGGAACCCATTAAAAAGTTATTTCACTTTTTTTGGAAAATTGCTTGGTCGCGCTATTTAAAGGATTAATTTATTTCAATCATTAATTCTAGGAACTCTGGGCCTCAGTGATTTAGTTCTTAAAATTCCAAAACAAAAGGCTACTCAAAAAGATGTTGGTATTATACACGAATATGAGACTCTAACTCCCACGTGCTCTCTTGAAGGTAAATGTGCTTCCACCAGACACGCACCAAGGGAATTTTTCTCTCATCAAGGATCCTCTCATGTTGGGATCTCCCATGGGTACTCTGTGATGGTCACTCCATCATCGATTCCCATCTCTCCCTAGTTGATGATGTGAAATGGTTCATGCACGTACCTCCTTAGTTGTGACACGTGGAAGATCTCATGTGCCCAGTGCTACTGTCATGGTAGATTTAGTTTGTATGAAACCTCTCCAAATTATCGTAGTATCCAAAAAGGGTCGATGAACCTCAGTGAAAATGGTCCCCCTTGACCAAATTTCTACAACCCTCTTCGAGGTGAGACACGAAGGAAGACATGGTATCCCTCTTCGAACTCTAGATGTATCCTCCATCTATCATCATAAGAATTTTTCTATCTATGTGTAGTATTCATCTACTCCTTGAGGTTTTGCACCTTCTCAGTGGTAGCTCACACCTACTCTAGACCCATGAGTGATGACTCTCTAAAGTTGGTTTAGCAAAGGGGTAAGTGGATGGGTCTCCCATATAAAGCTTCAAACGGTTCCATGCCGATGGTGGAGTGGTAGTTATGGTTGTATGAAAACACAACCAGTGTTAGCTGGTCCTCCTAATTATGACCAAAAACCATTATACAGGCCCGTAATATATCCTCTAGAACCTATATAGTTCTATCTGTCTAACCATGTGTCTTGGGATGGAACGCTATAATCAAACGTAGTTGAGTCCCAAGGTCCACCTGCAATCCCTTCCACAACTGGGATGTGAAAAGAGCATCTCAATATGAGGCTATCATTGATTGGTAATCACGAATCCAAACTATCTCCTCCACATAAAGGTGTCCCAAACACTCGATGGAACTCTTCTTCCTGATAGCTAAGAAGTGGTCCTACATGGTGAGTTAGTCAATGATCACCTAGATGGAATCGTGTCCCTAACATTTTCATGGTTAAACCTCCTTAAAGTCAACCGATATTCCATACCACTTCCATTTCAGCACTTCTAGGAGGATAGATAACCCTATTGGCACCTGATGCTCAGCCTTTACCTACTGGCATGTAAGGCATTGATAAATGAACCCTACTACCACCTTATTCACACCTGTCCACCAGAACTGACACTAGAGGCCCTGGTATATTTTTTCCACTCCAGGATATACACCATGGGGGACGTATGAAACACTCATAGAACCTCCTCCCACAATGCCACCAGCACAACTGTGAGTCCTCTGAAAAGGATGACGTGCACCCCACCTTGCGAATATCCATCACAATATTGTACTATAGAAAACTAAGAACCTAAAATCTAATTGTCAATATCCCCATGTTGTGCCTCCATAACTCTCCAAAAGAGTGGAGGGGTAAGAACCATTGACTGGATATAATCTGCATCCTCCCTAACCAAGAATGATAACTATAGCGAGACCAACTACTCTGATTCCTTGCTCAACAGTTGTGAAATTGATCTTCTACTGAGAATTAGATACTATGTTCCCCTTCCTAGGTGTACAGAAATATCTATGTCATAATACTAGAGTAAATATAGACATTCCCTATACCACATATTTACATCCTTCTCTGAGAATATGTACTTGAGGCTCTTGTTGTCAGAGTATATGTTAAACCATTCACCCATTAGGCATTGTCACCACATATTCAATGAGAATTCTACCACTACCAACTCAAGATCAAGGGTCACATTTTTCAACTCATGTGGTCATAGATGGTGTGAACCATAAGCAATCATTGCATGTATCTACATCAAGACGCATCCAATCTAGGTACCTGATGTATTGAAGAAAACCACATGCTTGAAACCCTCCTCTAGAAATATCAAGATTGGTGCACTCATCAAACTCAACCTCAACTACTGGAAAGTAGGCTAGCACTTCTCTTTCCATACGAAATGATCCCCTTTAGGGTCAAGATTTTCATCTGTGTTGATATCTTGGATAAATCAATGATAAATCTTCGGTAGTATCCCACCATCCCAAGGAAGCTCCACACCTCTATCACACTCTGTGGTGCCTCCCAGGAAAACATCTCCATGACCATGGTTGGGTCCACCACTACATCATCAGCTGAGATAACATGTCTTGGAAGGTGGACCTCCTGTATCTATAATTGGAACTTCTAGATCA
Organism: Viscum album; assembly: GCA_963277665.1. Lineage (NCBI taxonomy): Eukaryota > Viridiplantae > Streptophyta > Magnoliopsida > Santalales > Viscaceae > Viscum > Viscum album. The sequence goes on from OY728166.1 coordinate 1,045,294,791, forward strand.
TCCCATATAGTTGTTAGTCTTGTAGTATGTCTAGAACCATCTACATGTGTATCATGTGCTCCTCCTATGACACATAGTACACAAGGATGACATCGATGAAGACAACTATGAACCGGTCTATGTAAAGCTGAATGATCTGGTTCATAACTCTCATGAAATCTATTAGAGAATCCGTCATACCTAAAGTCAACACCAAGTACTCGTAGTGAGCATGGCGGCATCTGAAATCCATATTCGTCATATCCTCATATCATACTCCCAACTTGTGGTAACCTGATCAAAGGTCAACCTTTGAGAACCCTCATTCCCCACTTAGCTAATTGAAGAGGTCATCATTCCTTGGCAGTGGATATTTTTTCTTCACCATTAACTGTTTTAGGTGCTGGTAATCCATGAACAACCTCAAACTCTCATATGCCTTCTTGGAAAACAAAACTAGGGCCGCTTAGGGTGAAAAACTAGGTCTTACGAAGCCCTTCCACTGCAAATCCTCTTGCTGCACCCTCAGCTTGAGAAGATCTATAGAAGCCATCTGATATGATGGTGAAGATATAGATGTCATCCCAAGGTGTAAGTTGATGCAGAAATCATTCACCCCATGGGAAGGTAATCCTCGAAAATCAATCGGAAAGACGTCCTCGTACCCCGCCACTACTGCTGGGAACTGAAATATGACAACATCTTATAGTTTGAGGGTAAGGCTAGCTAACTCATGTGTGATCAGCTACACCCCCCTATGAATGAGCCCATTCTATGAAAACTGGGTTTCATTTTCATCAACAAATGAAAACCTCGTTCCATCACTCCAGAAACACCACACTCTTCGCTGAAATCTGTAAATTAGGGGAATGGGCCAAAAATAACCAATCCATACTTAGAATGATGTCTTAAGGCCTCGATGCTGCCACCAAGAGGTTCCATAAAAAACTCTCACATCCAAGGGTAAGATCACACTATCAAAAAAGATTCTTGATCATTGAGTCTCCTCACGTGGCTATCTCCAAGTGAAAGGTTCAAGTCAACATCACCACAGGAATCTAACGGTTTCGCACAAGACTTTTGGATAGGAAATAATGACAAGAAACTATGTCTATATGTATAAAATCTAAGGTATGAAAGACATAGATCGTACCTCATATAATCTATGGAGTCCCTAGGTCATACACTTTGACTGCATGTAGCTACCCCTTCCCCTATCCCCCATCTCCCAGATCCTGGTGCAGACCTCCTGGGGGTGGTTGTGGAAGTTGGTTAAAATGTTTTCCACCTCTTTTCACTCTCCCTGATCCTCTTACACATCCACTGACTAGCAGGTCTACCAGATCCACTATATGCCTCTACCTCAACGGTTTATCCATTTCCCTCCTCTTAGCAGTTTGATATTTTGGACAATATTTAGTGAGATGTCCCTTGATATTGCACGAGTAGCATCGCCTATCCCTAGGCTGATTTGATCTATCCTGAGAGCCCTGGACTACAGATCCCCTGTCTTGGGTCCTCCTGTGACTTATCCCACACCTCGATCCAGGTGACTGACATCAACTCCCTGCTACTGAGGTCTCTACACCAGTTTTTCTACTCTTGACTTCCACTGGCTATCTCTGGTCAGCCAAGAATCTATCAACAACCAAATATCGCTTGAGTACACCTGCATATGTGGAAATGCATAGAGGAATGACAATCGACCGGATGTACCATTGTAGACCTTTCTCTATGTTCCAACCTATGAAGTACTGATCCCTAACCATTTCCATCGAGTACCTAGTGAGGCTGGTGAAACTCAATGAATAGTCAGCCACCACTAAACCATCCATCTAGAGCTGAATAACCTCCTCGATAGAACTTCTCTTAGTGTAACAAGAGAGAACTCCTCCCTAAATATTCGCTCACATTACGTCCACGAAAGAGTCCCCTCGTCATGAGTATATGTGGTCAAACTCTACCACCATCCTTCTGGACCTTAAAGAAGGATTTCTCTTAGAACCACCACCTGGTCCACTGGTGTCCTCACTAGATGGATAACTTTGGTCACCACATCAAGCTAGTCTTCAGTCGCCTGAGGTTTGGGATCACATATGAACCTGAGGGTTCTCTATCTTTGTAACCCATGGAGTGCGCTTAGCATGTACTCCTTGTATGTTAGTACAGAAGGTGCCACGTGATTCTCCACTAGTGGTGGTATAGTAGGTTAACCATCTTGAGGTTACAAATGGGGAAGTATTCCCTAAATATAATCCTCATCACTGAGGGGTTCATCCTCTCTTTTGAGTCGCTAAATCCTAGTGGGTATGCATCGTGGAGGAATCATGTAAAGAGACAAGATGTACCATAGTCATAGATTATATCTGAATATCTAACACAAAAAGGACATGGAAGACAAAAACCATTCCCATATGATGCATGTATAATTATTCTGTTTCCCTACAACTAGTGTTCTCATGTACCAATTTGAAAATCTAGTTATCAAATTCCTAGTGTATGTATACATCAACTGCCAACCCCAATACAGGCGTCGCTGAACTAAACTCATAGGTTGAAATAATTTCGACTATTTCCCAATCCCATATCACGAACTCTTTATCCTAAGGTAGAATAAATGGCATCTGATACCACTCATTCATGACCCGTCCCAATAGGTCCCATGATGCGATTCCCCAAGCCTGCCTCCAATAGGCCAAGGGCTAGTGACTAGAAATGAGTAGGCAGATCACTAACATGGGAGGCATTTCCTATGCGCCTTTACACACATATAATTCTTCAATTCCATGAATGATGAAAAATAAAAACCACATAGGAACAAAATCCATGCATACAACTAAATGCATCTAACAGAATATAGTGGAAAGTAAAATGAGGAATGTAAATTGGGTCAGAATACAATCCCACCAAAAGAAAGAGTCATCAAACTACAATGTAAAACCTGTAAGAATTAAATAGGTATTGGGACTACTAGTCATAGTTTTAGGATCATCTTGGACTTTAAGGAATCTCACAAAGCTCAGTCTGGTCATGGTCTGTCTGGGACTCCATCAAAAGGCCGCTCGTCAGTACAAGACACGACACGTGCAAGCAAAGCCCGTGAATGGGTGAGTATAAAAATACTCAGTAGAGGACCCTGAAAACAAAAAATCAATAAAAATTGTAAAGGTTTTATTATCTCCACATAGTATATATCTACAGAACATATAAAAATAGAAACATATCCATATATACTCGATACTGAGACCTATATTCTAGAGGTGAGTCACAACAACCACATACCCACACTAGGGATTTCAGTATGAAAATTTCCAAAAAGCACTCATCTAGGAGAACTCACTCCATGAGTCTGATAGCTTTGATGACATCCTCTAGATAAGTACATTCACCATAAAGAGTCATGGGAAAGTTGAATGAACTGATAGATCTAAAGAGATAACATAAGTACTCATTCTAAGAAAACACGCTCCTGAGTGGGGAAAGAACATAATACATGAATGAGGATCACTACAGGGGACTTAGATATACCAAGTCTCATCCAAAATCACATTCTAAGTAGAGTATCGATGTCCTATAGGATTGGTCACATTGATAACTGACTCTACCTAGGATTAAGAAACGGTAAATGATCTCACTCTGGGCCTCCTAGAGGGATTTTAACTCTCTCTAGAAAGTCCCACAGAAGGTATCATACTGATGTGGATTGAAATGATACCTAAACATTTGGGGAATGAGTAAAGGGGGAACTAAAACAAAAGAAACATTTACTAGGAATGGTGGACAATAATATGAATCCATTTATAGAACGGTACACTGCGTGTATAAAGGTCACACACCATGTCTTTTAACCACGGTTACTACCCTTACTCAATGACCCGTGTCGAAGAGCATGTCATGTTGAAAGAGATATACACTGCATGTATGAATGTGACACAATGTGTCCTACTATCTAGGGCCACTCAGTGTATGCTAGCCATGTGCACATACATGTCTTTAACCCGTGTCTGCCAACCCGTGTACCGGTACATGGGGTAACCCACGTAACTGGCCTTGTCTAGTCTTGTGGTGGAGTACATTCCATATACTCCACCTTGTGTTCATATATCATATGAGATACATGCTGAGTCCTGTGGTGGGTCACACATTCTTTGAAATTGTTTTCATACTTCGTTTCATCACTTCATGCATCGTGAAATCCTAGCCTCTATCGATCCGGCCCCACACACCATGTTCTTCGGAGAACACGTCATGTTCTTCAGGATTTTCCAAAATGTGTCATTCTTCATTCGATGATTTTATTGATCTTATATCTCTTGATCCAGACTTCTGATCACAATGAAACTCAATGTTTTGTTCTCCCCAACACTGCAAAACTGATTCCATTGGGTTCATGCCACCGATCATCCCTGAAAACATGTTTCGATCCACTGACACGATGAACCGTTCAAGAAATATTTCTCTCAAACCAAGTCAATACATCCATCGCCATCATCTTCACACCTCAATTGGTTCATCATTATGTTATATATCTAATTTGGGTCATTTCATTGTGAAATGGATGCACAAAGATCCATTGTTCATGACCCCGTGAAGAACGTGAACAACGCGAGTTAAAAATGGGAAGAAAAAATCCACACTATTAATTGAGGAATGATCCTCCACCATCATTTGTCATGAATTTTATCTTCTCCCATTAGAAGGATAAAATAGAGAAAATAAAATATAATCCAAATCATGCATGGATTAATTCTATGAAATAAACTTGATAAAACCCCTCCTGTATTAACAAATGACCTGTGGGTCAACATGTTCATGGGTTTATCCACATCCATCATTTGAATTTAAGAATGGGGAAAAAAGTGAAGTACAAAACCCTACCCCAATATTTGAGTAAGAGGGATATCAATTATCGGTCGGGATTCGATCTCACGGTGCAACGATCCATGCATTTCCGTTCATTGTCGTTTTTTGGGAATTATCTAGGGTGGATTGTCTCCAATGTTCAAGAGGATTCCAGGGAACGTTTCCTGTCCTATGAGTCTAACACTAGGATCATGGTCTTTTAAAACCAATTAATGCATTGCATTGTTATGGAAACGTTTAAAATAAGAGAAATTAATAATTTATTTTATTTCTTTTAAAACATCCCAAAACAAACTTATGCTGCTAACTAGCGTCAGTCGATTTTGGGTCTCACCTAAGGTAAAGTCTCTGATCTAAATGCAAAGGTGTTCTCATAATTTTTTTCTGGGCACCCATTTAAATGTTATTCAACATTTTTAGGAAAACGGCTCATTCACGCTATTTAAAAATTTAATTTATTTCAAACATTTATTTTGGGAAATTGGGCCTCGTAATCACATGCTTTCATAAATCATGGTCACTTAACAATTACATATAATATTAATTATTAATACACAAAAAATTTGAGAGATTACAGTATTCATATGAGAATCCTAGATATTTGAAGACTGATTTTTTAAAGATTAAATTGGGAGAAACATAATTGATGGTCATTGGGATCACACTGTATCTAAATGGAAATAATTTCATTGCAAAAGTTTTGAACTTTTATTTTTTTCAAATATTATAAATATCCATACTAATATATAAAATATTTTATAATGATGTATTCTTTGGGGATTTTTATTCTTGAATATGAAAACAATACCATGGATAGATATCCATGTGAAGGGTAAATTGAGATATATGGAATGTTTTACGATTATTTATTAACTCATTTAAAAGGGATATCTACTAGTTTTGTTTAAATGGTGATTCCTTAAATAATTTTCTATAAATATATTCAACCAATATAAGTGAAGGTTTCCATATTTTTAGCTATGGAAGGATATCCCTTGAGTTACTTAAAGACTTTATAAATAGAGTAAGTGATAAAAGAGAAGTGAGTACCATTAAAATATCTCCATACTAAAGAGAGAGGATGAGTTTGACCATGAAATATGATAATATAATATGAAATTCAAAGGGGACTTTTACTACTTGATAGTATGTTATGAATTCATTACCATATCTGACATATTTGGATGGGAAGTTGTGGAATCTTGAAAAAGATAAAACTTTTTTTATTCTAGAAATAGAAAGAGATTCTATATTTATTTTGGAAAAAATAATATTGTTGCCTCTTTATGAACATTCCAAATAAGAACAGGTTTCAGTGGCCTCTTATGAAATAGTGATTCTCGAGGTGTTGTTCACAACAAACCTTTGAAGGAGCAAGTAGAGTATTAAAGGGAACCAAACAAGACTCAAGGAAACTCTATAAAATATATATTATTGTTATTTGGATTTCCTGGAAACTATTTTTTCCTTTGATATAATTAGAAAATGAGGAAATCATAAAGAAAGTGATCCTATGGATATAGTGAATCTACCCCAACCCATTGTGAGGGCTATGAGCTCAGGATAAAGTGACCTAGCCTAAATTTCCAGAAGTAGTGAGTTTAGTGGTTTTGGTGCACCAACAAACAATTGGTTTCATGTTTTTGGGATTATCCCATAGTGTTGAACCAAGTAAAAATGTGCATGTACAAATGATTTCTTTTTTACTTGTTTCATAACATCATCTGTTTGAGTCGGTAAATAATTACAAAATGAAAAACTAATAAAAGTGGTTGTTCAAGTAATTAAATCAATAAGAATTATACATAAAAATTATGACTATAATAACCCAATGTTTTATCAATGGAAATTCTCTTCTTGTAATTATGTCATATAATCAAATGAATTCAAAAAACAATGAACAACGAGGTACTATGTGGCCATTAAACATAATATTGTCACTTCTATTATTCGAATTTTGAAAATCTGACATACACGGTTGTGATCAATAATATGTTTGGAGTCTAACAAAACAAGCATATTTTTTTAGTGAGTAGTAACCTACCCATATGAATAGTAATATTACCCTTATGAATTGTACATCATCAATAAGAATAGTAACCTCACTCTTGATTGTATAAATAAAATTAGGGCATCGTATAAGTTATAATATGACCAAAGTAAAAGTATTGGTATTTTTGTATTTCATAAATAACTAATTAAAATTAATTAATTAATTTAAATGAAAATATATTTTTCTAAATGGTGTTCATAATTTAACAAATTTATGTCATCTAATTTTAAGATAATTTTATAACATCTTATGTATTTTTTGGAAGCATTATAAAATTAGTTATAGTATTAAAATTCGTATTTTTCAAGTAAAATATGACTTTAATTAAAAATTAAATTAATCATATTTAGAAAATTATCTTTTTAAAATGGATTTCATTTTTTTATTTTACACATTGAAAAATTGTTATGGTGAATTGTTTGTAATTTTCTAAAATACTAGAATTTTATGAATAGTAAAATATGGTAATTTATCGTATATATACATTATATTTTAGATACACTATTTATTATGTCGTGGATGATGTAATAACCTTAGTTTCATAAAAACATGCACATATTACTAATTTTGGTCACAAGAATCATTAATATTTATTGTCTTTTGAAAAAAATAATAAAATAATGATTACAATAATTAGAAAACCCTCCTCCCCTGCACTATAAAAACCACCCACATTCCCCTCCTCCCACATTACTCCACACAATCCTTGTTACTTCCCTAAATTATATCCAAATATGTCCCCATGATCCTCCCCCACTTATGGCATCCCTTAGTCTCCTCATAAGACCAAATTCTCTCCCCTTAAGAGGCCCTTAAGGGGGTTAAATCAAGAGGCAAATTCCTCTTTTCTTTTCATTCATTTTCTTTTCATGTTTCATTGTTCTCTTCTATTTCTTAACCTCTCATCATTCAAATGGTATGAAACATATAGTACCATAAATTTACTATAATTTTGTTATTATAATGGAATAATTCATTATCATCTCTTCTTTCCCCTCTTTTTATATGAAATAAATGATAACACCGTCTGAGTTGTGTTAGTTTATCACATTCAAGGACGATAGGTTATCGATCTCTATTACCATCTTAAATTCTGGAAATGAAACCATTTTTATGGTTAAAAAAACTATTAAATATTTATATTATCTTATGTGATTTTCTGTAATCCTTTTTCATAGATTATGTAAAATAATAATACAAAACAAGTAAATTATAAACAAAATTGCCAAAGTAATCTTAGAGTTTATCATCAATGTTTTATATAATAATTCACCTTCACTCCTAATAACCATATGAATTTTATTACCATGTAATATTCTGTATGTTCAAAAATATCATATAAAATCAATTCAGGACAACCATTCTCATCATACATGTTTATCCGATCAGGAATATAAGTGAACCAATCATTAAAAACAAAGAAGAAAACGCTCCCAAAGAATGAAATTGAACCACTTAACTCATAAAAAAGGACATGAGTGAACTTAATAAGGCTATAATAAATCAATAAAATATTGTTTAGATTATTGAATTATTAATTTATAAACCTAATTTGATTATTCAGGTCATTAATATCATGTGGAGAACACCATCAGACTTAAGGTATAAGATTTTACCTAAACCTCCATTATTTCTTCGGGTTATTGTTACACTCTTTTAGCTCAAATGAAATCCAATATTTCATTTATATAAATATTATAATTTCTATTTATGTTTCCAAATTCACATATCAAGATCTATTATCCATTATATTTCGGGGATGTACATTCTTTTAAGTGATTCCCTCCTCAATACTTCCTGATAAGCAAACCTGTTTTAAGGGAACTTTCAAAATTCATACACAATTTCAAGTGAACTATGCAATATTTTTTAAGCCACCATTTCTTTTATAAATCTATTTTTTTATTATGAAAACCTTCTTGGGTAAATTTTGGATTTATATAAAATATTAATCCCTTTTCTATTTTAAATACTCGTTAGAATTTTATGTAAAACTGCACTAAAACGTTTTAATGCTAAATTCCTTAAATGCTCTTATTTCATGTTTCCAATTCTATTGGACATAAATTACCATGATATATCATTATTTAACATTATTAATGTCCATATATGTATTAATTCCTGTCTTTAATGGACACTTGTATGATACACCCATTCATTATGCTTTATGACATGATTATGATACCGAGTTCTTTCCATGGGTACCCTTATGTTTATGTATGACTCATTGTGTATGATTATTAATGTGTAATACATATTCATGAACATTTTTAGATGGGTGTTCCTTGATAGAACTCTAATTAATTGGGTAATGTTTAGTCTCATGATATGTTATGTGCAACGGTCTTGGCAGTTAGCCTTGACTCATGCGACCTTGTGCAATGGCCTTGGTGGTTAACCTTGACTTGTGATCCTCTATGTGAAATGAGACTTGAATCATACTAAATTCACGTTTTACATTGCTTAAAAGCTATCATAAATCCATGTTTATATGACCCCATGGTAATATGTTATGATTTCAGATTCTCCATGCATTTTTATATAATTATGTCATGCCATCTAACCCATGTGAAAATGGTTTATTGCTATGATTTTATCCCTTACTAGGATTTTAGATCATCCCTTTTTTTATGTTACCCATTGGTTAAACTAATAATATTTATGATCTAAATGGATGTTAGTATATCATTATGTGGATTAAATAGAGATATGTTTTATTTAGTCCCATGTTTCCAGTTTTATATACCACATATTCCAAGACACTAGACTTCCTGAATCTTGGATTGTAATATGACGTTTTGTCATCTTTAAAATCATGTAATGATATTTGTAAAGGATAGGGTTAGTATAGTTGGTATTAGATGTTGGACCTTTTATTTTTGGAGATTAGGAATAGAACACTTTAGTAAGAACATTAAGGATGAGACTAAGTATAGGAAAAAATCCCTAAAATTGGTTATGTACAGAGTAAGTGGCATATCAAGAAAATACATCCCTATCCGGATACAAATAGGTAGAGGTGGATCTAGAATAAATGTATCTAGGGTTAAAACCTAAAAACACTCATTTTAGCTAGAATCGAACGAGAATTGGTGCAGGACAATGGGTTTTGTTACACACTAGATTTATCACTCCTAGGGCATATGAATTTGTACATTCATGGGTTAATAAAAACCCTTATTAAGGGAATTATAAAAGAGTCCATAAGAATATATGTTATGAAATAGATCAAGGATAACCTAGATTTAAACCTAGGGAATCACCAGTTAGGATATACTTCTCCTTTACATGTTTATCCTTTTAGATTCTATGTTTCATTTTTATTATTAATAGCTAAGTATTCAATCCTTTAATTGTACAAAATTTTCCTTAGATAATGGAGGGAAATATAAGAACATGTTTCAAAAATTAATGTGATAGGGAATGTAAAGATTGACAGAAGTATATGACAAATATGATAGGAACAGGTGCTCAAAATGTCATGATAGTGATTTCTCAGCTGGTTCAAGTTATAAATAGTAACTTGAATCATGTGGAACGCCCTACTCACCAAAGTAAAGAGAATGTTTCTATAAAATCATTCATTCTGAAAATTCCTCCCATGTTTAGTGGATCATCTAATCCCCTCCTCACAGAATAGTGAATTTACTCAATTGAAAAGATATTATCTATCGTCCAGGGCTTAGAAGAAGAGAAATTTGTGTGGGAGATCAATTGTTTTGATGCTCGAGATGATCAATGGTGGATACTGATCAAGAATATGAAACCCTAGGAAGAAATTGATTCCCTGGATTGGGAGTGATTCAAGAGAGTATTTTTCCATTAATATTTTCCCTAAACCCTTAATCTCAAGATGGAAAGAGAGTCCTTGGATTCATGTATAAGGAATATGAGTCAATCAGGGCATATAAAGAAAAAAATTACAAGGCCTAAAAGGTAAACCTTTGGCTTTTCAATGGACACCAAAAGCAATGTGGATTAATTCTTTAGAGGACTTAATCCGAGTCTACAAAAAGCGTTGGCGATCCTAGCCTTCAACAACTATGAGGTGAATTTCTGTTGTTCCCTTAAGGTTTAAATGGTGATCTGAGACTCTCAGTGGTATCGTGGGCACATCAACTGAAAGAGAAAAATCAAATCTAATGTGGGTAGTTCCTTAAACAAATTCCTTGATGGAAAGAAGCCTAATCATCCCACATTTAAAAATTGTGGGAAGTAGAATCTTGGGAACTGTCTATAGGGAACCATGAATTGCTTCAAATGTGGAATGTTGAGACATATGGCTAAAAAATACTGAAGGGATATAAAAAATTCTTCTAAAATGGAAGAATAATGGAAGGTTCAATTCAACACTCATCCTGTTGTGTAGTGTTACATCTTTCTAGAGCAAAGGCATTATGAGAACAATTTCCCTAAGCCGAGGGTTATCAGAGAGAATCAAAAACAACCTCAAAGGCATCAATGAAGGGATTATGATATAACTACTAATGAAGTGGAGTTGAAAATTGACGTGGTGGTAGGTATGCTTGCAATTCATTCAAGAATAATGAACGTACTATTTGATTCTGGTTTTATGCATTGTTTCATATCTTGTAAGTTTAGTAGAACTATTCAAACATCACCTCAAAATTTGGAGGATATGTTATCTATGTGAATAGAAAATGGGTAAATTATTTCATCCATGGTTTATAAATCCTCCCCGGTAAATGTTTTTGGACTGAACCTCCCATCAAATCTTGGAATACTTCATTTAGTGGAGTTCTATTTTATATTGGGAATGGATTGGCTATATTTATACCAAGAAAATATCAACTATCTAGAAAGGGAGATCACTCATCACATCCCGAAGCATCCTCCAATTCTTTATAATTGTATGGATTAATATGATTATTCTTTTTAATCATTGTCTCAGGAGTGGATATTAATTCCATGGGATCATGCATGTCTATCTAAAATGATTGAGACAAAGGATAGAATCATGCTTAAAGACATGCCCACCATGGGGGGATTATTGTGATCTATTCACTAAAGAGTTTCCTGGACTTCCTCATAATTGAGAGGTTGAGTTCTCAATTGAACGTTTTCTTGGATACCTACCTATATCAAAGACACCTTATATAATGGACAACGTAGAGATGGAAGAGAAGAAGAAGCAGTTATAAGAGAATCTGGAGAAGGGTTTTATATGCCGGAGTGCTTCACCATGGGGAGCCTCAGTCCTATTCATCAAGAATAAAGATGAATCAATATGAACCTTCATTGATTATCATAGGCTCAAAAATAACACAACAAATAAAAATTATCCTCTTCGTCGGATAGATGACTTGTTTGATTAGCTTCATGGGGCCAGTTATTTTTTAAGGTGGACCATCAGTCAGTATATCACTAATTAAGGGTAAGTAAGGAAGTTATTCCCTAGAATAACTTTAAAATAATGTATAAACACTATATGTTCATATTAATTCCCTATAAAATGACTAATTATCCAACAATATTAATGGATTTAATGAATAGAGTCTTTAAAGATTACCTCGAAAAAAATTTGGTTGTCTTTATTTATAATATTCTGGTATACTCCAAGAGAAAAGAGGAACACGAGGAGAATTTAAATACTATTCTAAAGACTTTGAGAAGGGACAATATGTATGTAAAGTTTATTAAATGTGAGTTCTGGATGGAGGAAGTATCATTCTTGGGGAATGTTATCACCAGCAAAGAGATATCTGTGGACCCTTCCAAGATAAAGGCAACTGAAGAGTGGACCAATCCAACATTTGTAATAGATATCCACACATTCTATGTCTATCTGGTTATTATTGACGAATTTTTAAGAAATTCTCATGATTTTCAAATCTAATGACAATATATCATGAAACGGAGTGAATTTCGTCTAGACTCAAGAATGTGATGACTAATATAAGGAGTTCAAAAAGAGGCTTATCACTGCCCTAAAACTCACATTCCCAATGGGTGGATAAATATTTGTTGTGTACAGTGATGATTCAATAAAGGGCTTAGGATTTGTGATGATGAAAAATGATAAGGTGATAGCCAACAATGCAAGACAGTTGAAAATCAATTAGCAAAATTGTCCCATGTATGATCTGGAGTTAGCAGCTGTGATCTTTCTGTTGAAAATAAGGAGGCATTATCTATATGGGGAGAATTGTGTGATATGAATTGAACATAAGATTCTAAAATATATATATACACACAAAAATATCTTAATATTCTCTAGTGTATATGGATAGAGCTCATCAATGATTATGACTACTTAATTCACTATCATCCCATAAAATCAAACATGGTGGTGGATGCTATTAATAAAAAGGATCATGCATCATTAACGATGATGAGAATTGAAAATCATCCAATATTAATAAACTTTTAGAGGATAGAAATATTAATCAATAATGGAGTAACATCATCAATCATTTCTCAAATAATTTTTCATCCTTCTCTCAAGGAGAAAATAATCGATGCTCGAAGAAAAGATGTATAAATTCATAAATGGGTGGAAGCCAGTCGAAATGGGAAATCCTATAATTTTATGACTAATGTGGAAGGAGTAATAAAATGTGGGTAATGATTATGTGCACCAGATAATCCAATGTTAATAATGGAGATCTTGAATGACACACAAAGCTAAACCTTCTCTATTCACCCAGGGAGCATAATGTTTTATCGAGATCTCTGAGGAACCATTTTGAGGAACAATATGAAAAGGATAATGCTAATTATACATCACAGTGTCTCGTATGTCAACAAGTAAAGAATGAAATATAGATTAATATTGGGATGATGCAACCACTACCTATACCAACATGGAAGTTGGAGAACATCACTATGGACTTTGTCACTAGACTTCCAAGGACATCTAGAGGAAACAATTCTATATGGGTCATTGTGGATCGTCTTATAAAGACATGACACTTTATTGCGATTTAAGAGGAATTCTCATTGGATCAACATGCACAAATAAATATCAATGAAGTGGTATGGATGCATTGAGTAACACTATCTGTTGTATCTGATAATGATCTGAGATTCACCACAATGTTTTAGAAAAGTATCCAAAATGCTCTAAGCACTGATATGAACTTTAGTACGGCCTATCATCCTCAAATTGATGGACAATCTGAGTGAACTATTTAGAAATTAGATGATATGATGATATACTATTTTATATACTTCAAAGGATAACATGACCAACATATTCCATTGGTCGAATTTTCCTACAACAATATTTTCCACTCAAGCATCTGAATGGAACCATATAAAGCCCTTTATGGGAATGATGCAGAACACCAGCGTGTTGGGATGAAGTAGAAGAGTGTAAGATGCTTAGAACTGATGGTCAATGAAATGGAGGAGAATGTGAAAATATTTCTGCAGCACATCAAGGAACCCCAAAGACGATAGAAGAGTGGTACATACAAAATTCAATGGGGCCTTGAATTCAATGTTAGAGACATAGTATTTCTACGCATATCTCCATGGAATATGGTCACGAGGTTTGGGAAGAATGGAAAGCTAATTCCCATGTACATCATCCCCTTCGAGATTCTTGATCGTCTTTGGGTTGTGGCCTATCAATTAGAAATTCCACCTACCATGTCAAAAGTATACGATGTCTCACATGTATCCCTCTAAAAGAATTACATTCCAGATCCTTCACATATTCTCTCTTTAGAGGTGGTACAATTGGAGAATGATCTTCCCTATAAAGAGTTTCCAATGAGGATCTCATATCGTAGATATAATTTTCTACATAACAATACTACTCCCCTAGCTAATGTAATATGGAAGAACCATAAGTATGAAGAGGAAACATCAGAACTGGAGGAGGAAATGAGAGAAAAGTACCTGCACTTTTTTATGTATTAGAATGAAAGTGAAATATTAATAGAAAAATTTTCTAAGGGGGGAATCATGTAAAGGAAAAAAAATTATCAATGGAAATTTCCATATTATAAATATTTCACATAATCACATGAAATCACATCACAATTATCTATTAAGTATTATGTGACCTTTTAACACAACATTGTCACTTCTATGATTTGAATTTGCAAAATATGATAGACATGGATGCGATCAGTAATATGTTTTGACTTTAATAAGAAAAAAATATTTTTAGTGAATAGTAAGATACCCTTATGAATAATAATATGACCCTTATGAATAGTAAATAATCCATAAAACAGTAACCCCACCCTGGTATGTATAAATAAAATTTGGGCATATTATAAGTCATAATATGACCATTGTAAATGTATTTGTATTTTTTTAAAACATAAATAATTATTTAAAATTAAATAACTAATTTAAAAGAAAATTTATTTTCTTAAAAGGTGTTCTTAAATTAAAAATTTTATGTCTTTATGTTTTAATAAAATTTTATAATACATTATGCAATCTTTGAAGTCATTATAAAATTAGAAATGGTTTAAAATTCCATATTTTTGAAGTAAATTGTGATTTTAATTTAAAATTAAATTAATCATATTTAAAAAACTATTTTTGAAAACTGGAATTCTTTTTTGGATTATATTGGTCGAAAAATGGTTATGGTGATTTTTTTGGATTTTTCTAAAATACATGAATTTTTATGAATATTGAAATATAGTAATTTACCGTATATTTATATATTATATGTTAAATACACTATTTATTGAGTCATGGATGATGTAAGAACCTTGGATTAGAAATCACATACACATATTACTATTTTTAATCACAATAATATTTACTAATGCTTTTATTATGGAAAAATAATAAACTAATGATTTAAATATTAAGAAAACCCTCCTCCCCTCCACTATAAAAACCACCCACACACCCATCCCCTCTTCACTCTTCTTAGGCCTTGTAACTTCCATAATGTTTACCCAAATATCTCCCCATGATCGTTCCCCAGATCCCGAATCCCATAGTATCCTCAAAATACCACACCCCCCCTTAAGACGCAATCAATAAAGGTTAAATCAAGAGGTAAATTCCAATTTTCATTTTCTTTTCATGTTACATTGTTCTCTTTACTTTCTTAATCTATCCTCATCCAAATGGTATTCAAAATACATTACCATACATATAGAATATTTATTTATGCTAATGGGAGAATTCATTATCATCTATTCTTTCTCCTCCTTTTATACAAAATAAATGAGAACATCGTTCGCGATGTGTTAATTTATCACCGTCAAGGACGGCGGGATATCAATTTATATGAAAATATTAAAATCTGGTCATGAATCCATTTTTTTGGATTAAAAATACTATTTAATATGTATTTTATTTTTTGTGAGGTTATATATTACTTTTTCAAACATGATGTAAAATTATAATACAAAACAATTTAATTATACTCAAAAGTTCCAAATTAATCAAAGCGTTTATCACTAATGTTTTATATAATGATTAAACATAAATCCATATATACAAATTAATTTTATAACAATGTAATCATATGTATTTTAACTAATTTCATCTAAATTCAATTCTATACAACCATTCTCGTCATACATGTTTATCCAGTCACAAATATAAGTGAACAGATCATTAAAACCATGGAAGCAAACGCTCCCAAACAATGAAATTGAACATATTAACTGACTAAAAGTACATGAAAGAACTTAATATGGTTATTATATATCAATAAAATGTAATTTTGGTTATTTAATTGTTAAATAATGAAACTAATTTGATTATTCAGGTCGTTTATATCAAGTGGATAACACCATCAGACTTAATGTAAGGGACTCTACCTGAACCTCCATTTTTTCCTTTAGGTTATTCTTATACACTTTTTACCCAAATGAAATCCTATATTCTATTAATGTAAATATATTTAATTTATATTTATATTTACAAACTCACATATCAAGATCCATTATACATTCTCTTTTGGTGATATACATGCTTTTATGTGATTCCCACCTCAATACTTCTTTATAAGAAAACCCGTTTTATGGGAACTTTCTGAATTTATACCCAATTTAAAGTACAATCTACCATATGGTTAAAGCCACAATTGTTTTTATAAAATCACTTCATTTATTATTAAAACCTTCTTGGATCACTTCTAGTTTTATATAAAATATTATTCCCTTTTCTATTTTAAATTCTTATAAGTATTTTCCTTAAAACTGCACTAAAATGTTTTAATGCTAAAATTACTAAAATAATATTCTTTCATGTGGTAAATTATATTTGACATCAATTACCATGATATATGATTATTTTAATTTATTAATGTTCATGTATTTTTAAATTTATTTATTTTATGGAAACTTATATGATACACTCATTCACTATGCTTTATAACATGTTTATAATACCCATTTATTTCCATGGGTACCCTTAGGTTAATGCATGATTGATTATTTATGATTATTAATGTGGAAAAATTAAACATGAACATGTAAAGATGGGTGTGCCTAGATATCACTCCAATTAATTCTATAAAT
Organism: Viscum album; assembly: GCA_963277665.1. NCBI lineage: Eukaryota > Viridiplantae > Streptophyta > Magnoliopsida > Santalales > Viscaceae > Viscum > Viscum album. Next base: position 1,045,312,155 of record OY728166.1, read on the forward strand.
TTCCGACTTATGAAACATTATGTGCAATAGTCTTTGCAGTTCACCTTGACCAGTGCTACCATGTGCAATGGTCTTGGTGGTTAACCTTGACTAGTGCTCCTCTATATGAAACACGCCTTGAATCATGGTAAAGTCATTTTTTATGTTTCTTCCACATTATTATGACTCCATGTTTATATGACCCCATGTTTATATGTTATGATTTCGCATTCTCTATGCACATTTATATCATTATGCCATTCCTTCTAACCCATGTTCTAATGCTTTATTACTATAACTTTTCCTACACTAGGATTTTAGCTCATTTTTTTTCATGTTATACCCATGTTACCCAATTAATATGTTTGAGATCAATGTATATTATGATATCATTATGAATATTAAATAAAGAAATGTTTTATTCAGTCCCATGTTTTCTGTTTTATGTACCTAGTATTCCCATACACTTGACTTCACAATCCTTGGCTTGTAATATGATGTTTTATTTTGCTTAAAATAATTTATTGATATGTGTAAAAGGATAAGGTCTATATAATTACCCTTTTAATTAATAAGTGAAGATCCACTAGGGACGTGTTAGATTAAGGAAAAGTGATAAAATTTTGACAATGTTTCATACCCTTATTCACCCATCTCTCCTGATATTTCTCACATAAGCCCCTTTTATGACAATTAACTCTAAAAACCCTATATTAAAAAACTTATCTTTACACTAATCAATTCAAATAATATAAGGTGAAACACAATTTTACATGGTTCACCCAAATAAACTACTATAAGGAGCACATAAAGATATTATGTTGATGTGCTAGGTATGTAATACTCTATAGTAGGAATATTACATAGTCTTCAAGATCGACCTACTACTAATCCCAAGCGCAATGCCTCTTCTATACTATCATGCACTGCTAAAGTGTTGGATTATGTTAACTTATATACCTGAGAGTTTATTCATTATAATCATGGTATGAATCAGTTGCATCTTTCATTCTAGATAGATTATCTCTGATCTTCAACTTGCTTCTTAATTTTCTTATTTAGACCATTTGAGTCCAACGACTCATATGTGAAGGTTTATATCATGAGGTTACGCAAATAACATGTTCCCATATCCATATTTTGATAATTACATGATTATAATGATCCATAATTCTCCTCTTCTTTAATTTCTAAATATAGTAGTCATAAACCAATGTCCTTTTTTAAAAAATAGAGGCACCAAAATATTTTCTATTTATGTACACAAAACATTAGATATAATAATATTTCACAGATGAATTATTTTTTCCTTAGAATATTTATTATTGAAAACATATTTAAAAATTAAATTATTCTTCCCTTTCAAACTAGATAATTCAATTTTATAAAAGTCTCTCTTTCCTTCCTAAAAGAACTAGATTAAGAAATAGGGTCCTCACCCTCTATAATTGTTAGATCTAAATCGATTAGTTTTTATATAGAATCATGCACAACTGCATGTGACCTCATAATGAGTGTAAATTAATCCTTAATGATGTCAAAAATCATTTCATAAGATCCAACCAGATCATCTCATTTTTAACTTCTTCATTATTCAACCATACAAAAACTCAATAAATTGATCTGAATTCCATGATATAAGTCTTTACCCAAACCTCACAGAATATTCTACCATGTATTTCTACATTTAAATTCTTAAAATCATCTAAAATATCATTTCACAAAAATACCTATATGATTCTCAGAAAATCCTACAATTAAATAATTATTTTTAATATGAAAATATTGGCCTATTTTCTTCAAAGATCTAATTTCCTAATACTCACAACAACTACACACCATTATCATCATCATAAATATAATAAAAAATTTTCATAAAGAAAAAAAAAGAAAAACAACCCAATCCACAAGAGGTCAGGGCAGTGAGACATGTTACTACGGCGGTCTAAAAAAATGGAGACCTAGAGAATCACCTCTTAGAATGTTAAACCCTGGTGGTTTCAAGCTCTGGAAGTCATGAAAATATACGCACACCATTCCAAGAAAATCAAGAGATGCCAAGTAATCATCCGCCCTGTTACCTTCCCGCCAAGTGTGAGACACTTTTATATGAGTGCTGGGAAGAGAGCGACACTTACAAATGAGGTATTCAATCGACCAAGGAGTAGGTCCCAGGCCCTGAATAGCATTGTGCACCATCATAGAGTCGATTTAGGCTTCCAGGAGATGTAGGTCACGATGCCCACACACATAGAGTCCTATGTACATAGTATTAGCTTCTTCCACGAGAGAGGTACCATGCCCCAGCCGGGCAGAGAAAGCCAAAAAACTGAACCAGAGTAGTCATGGACAATACCACCTCCAGTCATGATTCCATATTTGCACGAGCCGTCAGTATTAAGTTTCAAACCATGAGATGGAGGGAACCACCTTACCCAGTTTCATAAAGGTTGATTAGTAGAGGCAGGTGCTCCATTAGATATAAAATTAAGCTGTTGTAGCATAGGAGCCTCCCTGGAAAACATGAGAGCCCTTCTCATGTCGATAAGGAGGTATTTGGTTCTGGAGATGATCTCTCAGCCGGATGACAACACCCCCTCGAAGACATTTTTGATTCGCACTTTCCATAAACACCAACAACCTGCCTGCAGTTCAAGGTTCCACACTTTTCTTTCAGAACTCACCTCGCCCGAGCTATGAAACCAACATACCATGAAAGGCTCCTGTCTCATATTTGGACTAGAGACTGCTATGAATTCACCGAAAAAAACCAAACTTCATGTTCCCACTCGCTTTTGACGAACAGGTGCATCGAGGTCTCCTCCTGCTTCCTCCTACAACAGACTCACCTAGAAGCCATTTTCACACCCCATCTTCTAACATTTTCATCAGTGGGGAGTCCTCTGTTTCGGACTCTCCAGGCCAGAAAATTGAACTTTGAAGGGATGAGGTTATCACATAGGGTCTTGTTCTAGGTATCACCAGCGTGATGATAGGAAATTGTGCGCCAGTACTCTTTGGAGTAGAAAGACCCTGAAGAATACAGAGTGAACACATATTTATTGGGAACAGATGAAAGCTCTATAAGATGAAATGTCTCCTACTGGTTTCTATCCAGAACAACATTAATGAAAGAAGGATAACAGCTAGCCTCCCTGAAGGTGATGTTCGTAGCAGGGCACCTCAGGAAGATGATGATCTCACCGCTCCAGTTGTTATGACAAAAGAGGATGTCGCCTGTACCGACAATCCAACGAACCTAGGGAGAGATGGAGCTGATTCATGAAGCAACCACCTTCCAGTGGCTAGAGGACGGAATCGCAGGAGAACTCCCATCCTTAATATAGCATGCATTCATGGAAGTGCCCCACAACGAGCGCTTCTCCAACACTTCCAAAGCGAGTTTCGCATACATGCATGAAACGGTATCCTGTAGACTACAGACTTTAATCCCCCCATCGCTGCTAGGCCTCTCCATCCTGTCCCAAGAGACCTAGTGACGTTTTCCTTTAAACTGGGTATCCCATATAAAACCTGCAAGAATTTTTTCCAAACTCCGAATGACTCCCTTAGGAGATTTGACGGTGGAAAGGATGTGCACTGGGGTGGAAAGAAGAATGCTATTAACCAGTATGATCCTCCCCCCAAAAGAGAGATACCTATTCTTCGAGTTGAATATTTTCTCAGTGACTCTGCCAACAAGGGGATCAAAATCGCAGATACACAGGGATTTTGAAGACAGAGGGGATCCCAAAAAGTTCATAGGAAACTCAGCTTTTTGGATTCCCAGAGAGTTGCTTATAGTGCGGACCCAAGCATCCGAGCATCTATTCGAGATGAAGAAGCTAATCTTATTCTATTTTATGACTTGCCCACTCCACTTTCTATACACCTCCATCACCTTGTTAAAAGCCCTTATCGACCATCTTTAAGCATTAAGGAAAACAATAGAGTCATCCGCGAATATGAGACGTCAGACCGGAGGAATATGCATTCTTCTACAAAACGGTATGATACCCCCACTTCTGATGTTCTGCTGAATGAGGTGGCTAAGAATGTTCTGGGTGATGATAAAAATTGTCGGTGAGATGGGGTCTCCCTGTCGAAGGCCACAAGACGTTTTGAAGAAGCCGAAGGATTTTCCCATGAATATAAGCGACATCCATGTTGAGCTGAAGCAACGAAAAAATAGATCGAGGTTCCACGTGGACAGACCCATACAAGCCAGTACATTGTTGATGAAGGCCCATTCGACTTGGTCATAGGCCATAATCATGTCAAGCTTGATTACCATGTTGGATCCACAAGTGTTCCAATTAATATCTCTGATCATTTCATGGGCAAGGGCTATAGCCCCTGAATAGAATGGCCCCTAATAAAACAATGTTTCTTGGGTGAGATGTAGATATGAATATGAAGGGACAGGTGGGTTTTTATGATACTGGCTAGGATTTTATAGGGGATATTGCACATGATGATCGGGCGAAAGTGATCAATGGAAGAGGGGGATTTAGATTTAGGAATGATCACCACAGAAGTAGCGTAGGCCACGCGAGGCAACAAACCTCCATGGAAGAAATCCAGAATCGCCTCACCGAGATCACTTTTCACAGTCTCCCACGATGCTCTGTAAAATTCTGCAGAGAACCCATCCGGCCCAGCCATGCTATCAGGGTCAAGCTTCTGCATGGCCTCATGAATTTCCACCTCATGTGGAATGTCACTCAGGAGCGCATTGTCCTGATCAGTAAAGGTAGACTGCACAACATCAAAGAATCTAAAAACGTCTTCAGGGTATCCAGGCGAAGTATGGTCATGAGGTCCAGCAAGGAGGTTACGGAAATGGGAGCATGCAAGCTCCTCAATCGTATTCCTATCTTCAGAAAAGGACCCATCCTCATGTTCGATCCTCAGGCAAACCCACCTCTTCCTCTCTTTGATACATGTGTGGAAGTATGCAGAGTTCTTATCTCCCTCCTTAAGCCAATTGATGCATGTGTCCGCTCTCACTTGACATTCCTGTTTGAGAAGCATATCCCCCAGCTCCTCTTTTCTATTGGAAAGCTCCACAAATATCCGTTCGTTCCAATCCATTTTGAGTTGTCTTTCGAGTCGATCAACATCATGCATGTCCAAGTCCACATCGTTGTCAGATAGGGAATTGTCCCTTGACACGTGCCTGTCGTGGGGTGTGACAAAAACAAATATTACCTATGTTAAAATGCAGTAGAGTGGATTACCTAGGTTGTCTCCAGATAGGAGTGCACAACAATTAAGCTGTCACCTTAAAATAGAAAGAAGTGAGGTTGTTTTTAGAAATTGTTTGATTTAGAAAATACAAGAAAGAAACTAAATAAAGTAAAGTAATTAAGTGAAAGTTTTGAAACAAATTGACAAATGATGTGATCTAAATCAGTGATATGAAATGGTGACCAGGTTAGGGTCAGTTTTCTAGTTGTAATTCTATCATTGTTCATTTTACCCAATTCTCCTCTGCTAAATCGTTAAGAGTGAGAATCCACAATCGTTTCTTCTCACTCCCTTGGTCAAAAAATGTGAGAATAAACCTTACTAAAATATTAGGTTGGTCTACTCTCCTTCCAATGTGTAATAGAGTTGTAGAAAATACCCCCAATTATCTTAGGCAATTCCCAATCGGGTCTTGTTTATCCCAAGTAATCAAGAACATTCACTACTCATCACACACGTACCGGTGATCACCGAGTACTACACCACTAAATCCCGGTCTATTCCATTGTTTATAAACCAGAACCTAGTGGAGGGTGGTATTGATCATTGACCAAATATAAATGAGCAACAGAATCTAAAATCAGATACAATCGTACATGATAATAAAAACTGTTATAAGAAATTGAAACAGAATCGCAGAAGAGAAAAAAGGATTTTAAAACATTAATAGAAGGAACTCATGAAATACAATATGGAAAACCTCTCCTTACCCAATCACACAGAATTTTACCCCATCATGGTAAGGGTAATTGTGACTAAGGGTAAAGAAGAATTCATTACAAAACTAAGAAGAACAAAAGAGAGAAAAGAAATAACAGAAATTTGATCCTCCAGAATCTGTCCTCCAACAGTTTGCCTTTGTTCTGCCCACCAGCCGACCGAAACTCACTGAGGTCCCTTCTTATAGAATGTTGGTAATGACGTTGTCTATAGACCCTCAAAAGTTGAGAGTCCGTGGACAGGTGTCAAGAAAGCTATGTCTGAATCAATGACCATTACTTTTCTGGCCACCAAACACTGTTTCACCCACTCCACTTGGATGTGCCAAAAGGATGCATTAATGAGCTCAATAATTTATGAAATTTAATGTGAGCCGTCCTTTTGAAGTCCTCTATCGACACCAGCTGGAATCACATCATTCTAGGGTCGGATGAAGGATAAATTGCATATTTAATGAAGTGGGGGCCATTCTACCTTCCAAACTGATTTCTCCACTTGATTGAATTTTATGCACCATTGGGTTTCGAATTGGGTCTTGGTCCAGAAGGAACATTTTAATCCCACAAGTATAGGAATACTAAAAAAAATATTCACTTCAATTGGACCCATATTATAAAAGTAATTCCAGAAAAACAGAAGCTATATAAAACTGACAATTTTACAGAATTACCCCATTTTCACATTTAAGCCCAAAATACACCAAAAACACATAAATGATGAAAATACACTCACATTGAATAACTGGGAGGGATTAAATCATTTAAAAACATATAAATAATAATTAAAATATTAACTCTATCAATTCCCCCACACTTATCACTTGGTCTCCTGGACAAGTCAGAATCAAAATAAATTCAAAGTAAATTCAAAACACATATTCATGAGATCCACTAATTTGAAAACAAGAAACAAAATATATCATGCCTCCTCAAACTATATTATTTCATATTCTTAATTTAGGATCATTCAATAAATTTACTCTTCATTTCTCCTCCCATGCACACAAAACACTTACCTAACTTTCATTATCTCTCATTACACAAATCTCAATTTTTTAGCAATGTCTTTCCCATCCAAACTCATACAAGGGTCACCATAGGCTTGATAAATTCCTACATCTCCACCCAATGTGAGTTAAAGACATATGTTTATCATGAGGACTTGTTAAGGATGTTCTGTGGCTTTAGGTTGGTAGGATTTATATGTGAAAATTCTGAGGCTGAATGAAGAGGGCTTGGCTCTTTTTGAAGCAAAATGGCATTACTCTAATTTTCACAAAAGTATGGTCTTTTCTTCACTCCCCTTAGTAGAAAATAAGCTCCTTCTTCATAGAATATCAAGGAATGTTCACACAGATCATCATTTCAGCATCAAACATTTCAATCTTCTCAAATATAATATTTCTTGAAAGCTCCAGAAAAGGCACGGCTTTCTGCAGAATGATTTTTTTTTACAGCAATAACATATCTTCAACATTTTTTTCTTTCACCCAAAGTATCCCCAAATAATGTAGTACAATACAAGACATCTTCCCCCCCACACTTATGTTCAAATAGATCATGCAATTTCACTTCAAGAGCAGGTTGGATAGGGAAAATTGGCTTGAAATGTGGCTAATCTAACAGGTTGTTCATGGCTTCTATGGGATACAAGGATTAAATGTTCAAGGTAGGACATTATGAAAGGGATTATCTTGAAAAGGGGGATTTCAATCCAATGAAATGCCTCAATCATTTAAAACAGAAGTACCTCAAACCCTCAAGTTTTGAGAGGAATAAATCAAATTCATGTTAAATCAAGCATGATTTGGTTCTCTCAAGAAGTGAGGTGAATGTAAAGAATATGAAAATAATAGGTTCAGAAGCCTCACGGGAATGTGATTTCAAATATAGAGATAGTGATATGTGGCATGGGATTCAAAAAACAGAGTATTTTTCATGAAATTCCCAAATAATTGAACTTGAAACAATGTCATTTTCAGCATTCATTTAAGCTCAGTTTCGAGGAATAAATTATTTCACTCATGGATATGGGTTTCAAAAATATCAATGATAATCAATTCATCTCAAAAGTTTCAAAAACACACAAAAATTGAAAAATAAACACAAAAAATTTTAAACACTCACATGTTTTTTTTAAAAAACAAATAGGAAAACAAATAACACATAAAAATCCTACAGTACAAAGGTTCCCTCCCCCACACTTAAATGATGCAGTGTCCACAATGCATTCAAATGTATTTAACATGTATGAATATTGGAAATTGAATCAAAACAATCATGAAAAAATAAAGGAGAGTTACGACCTGATGGAGTTTATTGATAAACAGGTTGGAGGAGTGTGATCTCCTCCATTGGCTTTGATGGCATGGTCCCAAGGAATTTCTTCAATCTGTTCCCATTAACAGTGAATGGATCCTTCACTCCATCCTTCACAATCTGTACAGCACCAAAAGGATATACATGAGTAACTATAAATGGACCTTCCCACCTGGAACGAAGTTTACCTGGCATCAGCTCGAGTCTTGAATTGAATAAAAACACATTGTCTCCTGGATGGAAGTCCTTTGGTTGGATCAGTTTGTCATGAGCCACTCTTGTTCTCTCTTTGTAAATCCTGGAATTTTCAAAGGCTTCCCTTCTAATTTCTTCCAGCTCTTGTAATTGCAAGCTTCTCTCTTTACCAGCACTTTCAAGATCCAAATTCATCTTCCTCACAGCCCAATATGCCTTGTGTTCCAATTCCACAGGAAGGTGACAACTTTTCCCATAAATCAGCCTATATGGACTCATTCCAATTTGAGTTTTGTAGGCTGTCCTGTAAGCCCATAATGTGTCTTCTAACCTTTGGCTCCAATCCTTCCTATTTGGATTAACAGTCTTTTCCAAAATTCCTTTGATTTCCCTATTGGACACTTCAGCTTGCCCATTAGTCTATGGATGATAGGGAGTTGATGTTTTATGATGCACCCCATACTTTTTCAACAAATCTGCCATTATCCAATTACAAAAGTGAGTCCCTTGATCACTAATGATGGATCTAGGAAATCCAAACCTACAAAATATGTTAGCCCTGACAAAATCACAATCAACTTTAGCATCGTCAGTACTGGTGGCTTTTGCTTCCACCCATTTGGAAACATAATCAACAGCAAGAAGAATATAAGAATTTCCAAATGACATTGGGAAAGGTCCCATAAACTCTATCCCCCAAACTTCAAATATTTCAAAAAAATTAAGTGGATTTTGGGGCATTTCTTGTCTCTTTGAAATATTTCCTGAAAATTGACATTTTTCACACCGTTTACAAAATTCATGAGAATATTTGAAAAGTGTTGGCCAATAAAGTCCAGATTCTAAAACCTTTCTTGCAGTCCTTTGAGGTCCAAAGTGGCCTCCACAAGCTAATGTGTTACAAAACCTAAAGACTGATTCAATTTCATTTTTAGGCAAACATCTTCTAATCGTTTGGTCATTGCAAATATTCCAAAGAAATGGATCATCCCAGATGTAATATTTAGATTCAAGTTTCAATTTGTGAATTTGGTGAGAACTTGAATGATATGGGACCTGAGATGTTACCAAATAATTGACCATGTCAGCATACCAAGGTACTTCTCCTTCAATCAAGTACAACTACTCTTCTGGAAGGTGATCATTTAGTGGTTCAGTGTCTGGAATCTCAACTTCAGCGGTGTTGGGTAGTCTACTTAAGTGATCAGCCACTTGGTTCTTAGATCCCTTCTTATCTTTGATTTCTATGTTGAACTCCTGTAGTAGTAGTATGCATCTCACTAGCCTTGGTTTTGCTTCAGCCTTCTTCATCAAGTACCTAAGAGCTGCATGATCAGAAAACACAATGACTTTAGTTCCAAGCAGATACGATCTAAATATTTCTAAAGCAAAAACAACTACTAAAAACTCTTTTTCTGTTATTGTGTAGTTGAATTGGGCCGCATATAAGGTTTTAGAGGCATATTCAATGACTTGTGGCCTGCCCTCAATTCGCTGAGAAAGGACAGCTTCAACTGCTTGGTTTGAAGCATCACAAAGTAGCTCAAATGGTTCTTCCCAATTTGGTGGTTGCATCACGGGCGGTGTAGTCAATTTCTTCTTCAACTCATCAAATACTTCCCTACATGAACCGTTGAAATCAAAATAAGCATATTTCAAAAGTAATCTAGAGAGAGGGAGAGAAATCTTACTGAAATCTTTATAAACCTCCTGTAGAATCCTGCATGTCCTAAAAATGATCTAACAAGTTTCACACAAGTTGGGTAAGGCAAAGAATTTATCACTTCAATTTTTGATTTATCAACCTCAATGCATTTATTTGAAATGACATGCCCAAGGACAATTCCTCTCTCAACCATAAAATGACACTTTTCAAAATTCAAAACAAGGTTTTTTTCAATGCAAGTTTTCAAAACTTTTTCCAGATTTTTCAAACAATGGTCAAACGAATTTCCAAAAACTGTGAAGTCATCCAAGAAAACCTCCAAGAAATCTTCAATGTGATCAGAAAATATACTTACCATACACCTCTGAAATGTACCTGGAGCATTACACAGTCCAAATGGAATTCTTTTGTATGCAAAAGTACCGAAAGGACAAGTAAAGGTAGTCTTCTCTTGATCCTCGGGGGCAATGGGTACCTAAAAATAACCTGAAAATCCATCCAAAAAGCAATAATGAGTTCTCCCTGCCAATCTCTCTAACATATGGTCAATGAACGGAATAGGGAAATGATCTTTTCGAGTGACCTAATTCAGCTTCCTAAAATTGATGCATACTCTCCAGCTATTCTGAATTCTCACAGGGACTAATTCATTCTTTTCATTCCTTAGAATGGTTAGGACAGTTTTCTTTGGGAATACATGGATGGGGATAACCCATTGTGAATCTGATATGGGATAAATGATCCCGGCTTCTAATAACTTCTCAATCTCTTTTTTCACAACCTCCATCAGGGTAGGGTTCAGCCTCCTTTGGGGTTGTCTGACAGGTTTGGAATCTCCCTCAAGAAAAATTCTATGTGAGCAAATGTTTGGGTTTATTCCTGGGATATCACCTAAGCTCCACCCTATTGCTTGGACATTCTCTCTCAAAAGCTCAATCAATGATTTTTCTTGAGTTTTAGATAGATTATTAGCAATTATTACTGGTAATTTCTCCCCCTCCATAAGGTAAACATATTTTAAATCTGTGGGGAGTGGTTTTAATTCTAGATCAGGAGGATGCTCAAGAGATGAAACTAAATTGAGGTTATCCACTTCCAATGGTTTGACATCCTGCATGCAAGAAATCATATCATCTTCATCATCATTTAACAAATTATCAAAGAAATCAGATTTTACCTCTTCTTCCAACAGGAAATCAGAACCTCCAAGAGTTTGGGAATCCATATGTTCAGTGATATATTTAATGGAAAAAATCTCTCATAATGATAAAAATTCATGAAACATAACGGATTGTTCAATTGGTTCTATGTCATCTTCATGTGAGAGTGCGAAGAGTGAATGATCATCTGATGGGTGCCTCATGGATTCAAAAATATTGAAGTGGACAGTGCTATCTCCAAACTCCATGGTAAGTGTCCCTTCATGGACATTGATGATGGTTTTGGCCATCTTTAAGAATGGTCTCCCTAAAATGATGGGTGAGTGTGATGGGATCCTATCATCTTCCATATTCAACACATAAAAGTCAGCAGGGAATAAAAGATCTTTGACTTTTACCAGGACATCCTCCAGAACTCCTGTTGGGAAAACTGTGGATCTTTTTGCAAGTTGGACCACCACTCTTATGGGCTTCAAGTCTCCCATCTACAAAGAAGTATATACTGAGTGAGGCAATACATTAATTGATGCACCTAAATCGCACAAAGCATTAGAGAAATTTAATGAACCAATGGTGCATGGAATAGAAAATGTTCCTGGATCTTGACATTTGGTTGGCAATTGTGGTGTGATAAGGGCTGAGACGCTTCTTCCCAAATTGATCCTCTCATTCCCTTGAAGTCTCCTTTTCGTGGTACAAAGATCCTTCAAAAACATAGCATACTTTGGAATTTGTTTGAGTGCTTCAAGCAGAGGTATCTTGATTTCCACTTTCTGGAAGGTGTCCAGAATTTTTTTTTGCAGTGCTTCTTCTTGTAACCTCTTTGATTCAATCATCCGTGATGGAAATGGTGGTGGTATATCTTTCTTCTCCTTTTGTTTCCTTTGAAATTTTGTCTCTTGTTTCTTCCTTCTTGTCCTATCATTATCATCCTCCTCTTTCTTATCTTCTTCCCGATGCATTTTCATAGAATTTTCATCATTTTTAACTTCATTCTCACCGATATTAGTTTTTCTTGTTTCAGGTTCAATGGTGGATGGTGGTTGGAGATCTTTTCCACTTCGTGTAGTTATAATACTAACATTCTCTTTTGGGTTTGGGATTGTTTGGGAAGGGAGTTTACCTGGAATTTTGGTCAGAAATTCCATGATACTCTCAAACTTATTGGACAAATCTTTAACAGTGTCTTTCAGTCCTTAAAACTCAGATTTTTGTTGGTTTTGAATTGGAGGTTGGGCACTAGTGGATGGTTGCTCATAGGGTCTTTGGATATTGGTTGGTTTTTGGTATGAAGGCTGATTATAAGATGGTTTTTGTTGAAATGGTGGAGGGTTCTGGAATTGATTCTGGAATGGGGGTTGGTTTTGAAACTGAATTTGGTATGGGGGCCTAGCTTGATTATGTTGATTTACAAATCCATATTGGACTTGGTTAGGCTCTCTCCATCCTTGATTTTTCTGGAACTGCCTTGGCTGAAAGGCTGCTGCACAACTTTCCATTCCCTGTATTTCAGCACACTGGTCAGTGAAATGATCAGGAGATGAGCATAAACCACATACCTTAGCTGGCGCTTGTTGGTCACTAACTTGCTTCAAGGCCATCTGCCTCACCAAAATAGTAAGCTCTTCAATCATAGATTCTAATAAGGGTGATGGATGAGAAGTGCGTACCTCATGAATACCTCTTGTTCCGATACCTCTTGTTCCAAATTGCTGCGAGTTTTGGGAAATCTTCTCAATCAAGCCCTTGGCTTCTTCTGGTGACTTGTCAATCAGTGCACCTCCAGATGATGCATCAAGAAGGTTTCTGTCATTGTCCATTAGTCCTTGATAGAAGAAGACAAGAAAGTGGTGTTCCTCAATGGCTTGATGTGGACAGCTGGCATAAAGCTTCTTAAATCTCTCCCAGTACTCGTAAAGAGTTTCTTCAGATGATTGTCGTATGGCATAGATTTCTTTACGAATGGTTGTGCTTCTAGAGGTGGGGAAGAATATTTGCATAAAACATCTTACCAGGTCATTCCAGTCATGTACATATCCTGGTTGTAGGCCGTATAACCATTCTTTAGCGGCTCCATCCAATGAAAACGGAAATGCCTTCCACTTAACCTACTCCTCAGTAATTCCATGGGGTCTGAAAGTTGAGCAAACATGTGTGAACTCTTTAATGTGTTTGTTTGGATCTTCACCTGCCAAACCATGAAACTTTGGAAGAAAAGGAATCATGTTAGGTTTCATTTCAAAATCATTTTGTAACACTGTCATGGAAAGTTGATTGTTTTGATTAAGGAATTGTGGTGCACAGAGGTCTCTATGTGTTTGGTTTTGATTTTCAGCCATGATGACAGCCTCAGAGTGAACACTTGAAGTTTCACTTGAGTCTGCAAGGGGAACGTCCTCAAATTAAGATTCTAAATTAATGTTTCTAAGTCTATTCAACAAGTTTCTTTCAATTTCAGGATCTATGGGTAAAGGTTCAGTTTTTTAGGTTCTAGTCATGCAATTTTGAAGAGAAAAGATGAAAAGAGAGAAAAGAAAAGAAAAGAAATGATGGCCCTACCTCCCCGGCAACGGCGCCAAGTTTTACACGTTCCTGTAGTGGGGTGTGACAAAAACAAATATTACCTAAGTTAAAATGTAGTAGAGTGGATTACCTAGGTTGTCTCCAGAGAGGAGTACACAACAATTAAGCTGTCACCTTAAAATAGAAAGAAGTGAGGTTGTTTTTAGAAATTGTTTGATTTAGAAAATACAAGAAAGAAACTAAATAAAGTAAAGTAATTAAGTGAAAGTTTTGAAACAAATTGACAAATGATGTGATCTAAATCAGTGATATGAAATGGTGATCAGGTTAGGGTCAGTTTTCCAGTTGTAATTCTATCATTGTTCATTTTACCCAATTCTCCTCTGCTAAATCGTTAAGAGTGAGAATCCACAATCGTTTCTTCTCACTCACTTGGTCAAAAAATGTGAGAATAAACCTTACTAAAATCTTAAGTTGGTCTACTCTCCATCCAATGTGTAATAGATTTATAGAAAATACCCCCAATTATCTTAGGCAATTCCCAATCGGGTCTTGTTTATCCCAAGTAATCATGAACATTCACTACTCCTCACACACGTACCGGTGGTCACCGATTACTACACCACTAAATCCCGGTCTATTACATTGTTTATAAACCAGAACCTAGTGGAGGGAGATATTGATCATTGAACAAATATAAATGAACAACAGAATCTAAAATCAGATACAATCGTACATGATAATAAAAACTGTTATAAGAAATTGAAACAGAATCGCAGAAGGGAAAAGAGGATTTTAAAACATTAATAGAAGGAACTCATGAAATACAATATGGAAAACCTATCCTTCCCCAATCACACAGAATTTTACCCCACCATGGTAAGGGTAATTGTGACTAAGGGTAAAGAATAATTCATTACAAAACTAAGAAGAACAAAATAGAGAAAAGAAAGAACAGAAATTTGATCCTCTAGAATCTGTCCTCCAACAGTTTGCCTCTATTCTTCCCACCATTAGACCAAAAATCACTGAGGTCCCTTCTTATAGAATGTTGTTAATGACGTTTTCTATCGACCCTCAAAAGTTGAGAGTCCGTGGACAGGTGTAAAGAAATCTATGGCCAAATCAATGACCATTACTTTTCTGGCCGCCAAACACTGTTTCACCCACTCCACTTGGATGCGCCAAAAGGATGCATTAATGAGCTCAATAATTTATGAAATTTATTGTGAGCCGTCCTTTGGAAGTCCTCTATCGACACCAGTTGTAAGCACCTCATTCTAGGGTCGGATGAAGGAGATATTGCATATTTAATGAAGTGGGGTCCATTCTACCTTCCAAAATGATTTCTCCACTTGATTGAATTTTATGCACCATTGGGTTTCGAATTGGGTCTTGGTCCAGAAGGAACATTTTAATCCCACAAGTATAGGAATACTACAAAAAAATATTCACTTCAATTGGACCCATATTATAAAAGTTATTCCAGAAAAATAGAAGCTATATAAAACTGACAATTTTACAGAATTACCCCATTTTCACATTTAAGCCCAAAATACACCAAAAACACATAAATGATGAAAATACACTCACATTGAATAATTGGGAGGGATTAAATCATTGAAAAACATATAAATAATAATGAAAATATTAACTCTATCATCCCTCGACCATATCAGGAGCTTTTCTTTGAGACGCTGGAGTTTGATGTGTAAGGTTGTCGAAGTGTGTCCAGGAGCCAGGTCATTCCAAGAGTCGCACACCAGCTCATTGTACCCGGGGAAGTTCGCCCAGTGAGGGTAGAAATGAAAATGAGTAGGACTCTCTTGTCTGTTGGAGAGTGAAAGAAGGAGAGGAGAGTGATCAGAGATCCACCCGTGCTAGATGCGTTACCTGGGAGTTAGGATAAATAGATAATGCATGCACATTGGCCAAGCTGCGGTCCAGAAGACTCCACGATTGCTGATTTCCCTATTGGTTATTACACCACGTGAAACAGTCACCTGCAAACCCAAGGTCCAGAATCCCCCAACCCACCATGAACTGGGAGAAGGATCGGCTTGATTTCCTGTTAAACGACCCTCGCCCCTTTCTCTCCTTTGGATTAGCAACAACGTTTAAATCCCCCACAACAAACCAAGGGTGATTCCTGGGATCAAAAGTGTTAAGATCCACCCACAGAACTTCCCTTTGATGAGAGTCACAGCTTGCATAAATGAACGAAAAGAAAAAGGAGTGGGTTCCCTGAGACACCACCACTGTGGTGAACTGATCCCCGGCCCGGGAGAGGACAATTGAGGTGCTCCGGTTCTAGAAGATCTATATGTTCTTGTTATCCGGTTTTGCATGCATGCACCCATGAAAATTAATCTTCCCTGAGAAATCTGTGATTTTACCTGACAGTTGTTTGTGTTCAAGAAGGGAAACGAGTGAGATTCTATGTTTGGAGACCTCTGAGGATACAAAGTCGGACTTAATGTGAGCTTCAGATCCTTGAACATTCCAGATGAGCATCAAAGTCATTGAGAAAAGAGGATTTTGTGACTGGACCCAGAGCACATGGCCTTGTCCAAGTGGGAGGGTACTTTACCCTGAAGCTTCATATATTGAGAACGATTACATATGCCAGGGTTTCTAGTCTTGGGAATACTAGAAGGGCTATCAGCAGCATATGGCATCGAATGTGCTGTATTCTTTCTTTCTGGGAGAGATTGACTCAGCCTCACCTGCCTATCATCTAACCATGAAGCAGCTTCCATTGGAGGACCAGGGGAATTATCTGAAGTCGAGCCAGGTGGAGAACCCCTGAAGGATAATCCCAAAGCAACTATTTCCAGGGACCGTACATCCCGCCGAAAGGTACTCCGGGATAACATTAGATCCGTTGGAAAGATGGGAATAGGAGATGGAAAACCTGAGGAAAGAGTAAAGGAGGATAAGATGGTACTAACCAGTTGAGATATACCTCTCAGAACAAAAGGCACCATGGATCTGCAACGTCCACTGACTGGTTTCATCTTTGCCTCACAATTGGCTCTGAAAGCCGCAAAACCCTGGAGACACTCCAAACCGGCCTCAGGAACTGAAGCCACTTCCGCAGAACTACTAGGGGGGCGAGGAGGGGAGAGAATCCCTCGTGCCAGAGGATCTGGATGAAGCAAGAACACTGCGACCACCCTTCTGAAGAAGATGGCACACTTGCATGGAATGGCCCTGAAGGCTGTAGTGGGAGGAGAAGCTCAGGAAAATGGGGTAGGAAAGGTCCTGAGACCAGCAGGGCAAGTCCGCCACTTGAAGATCAAGATGCTCTGGAATAGGAAGAGAGATATCCAGTTCCACATAGATGCAGGCCATGAGCACCTCCGCGCAACATCTGGTACGAATATCGGAGCATAGGAAGCCGCCGAGAGAATCTCCAATGGCTCTGAGAAGACCTTCGTTTTAGAATGGAAGAGGGATACCAGGAAGGCAAACCCACACCACTGCAATGGGAGATTCATGCCCCCAGTGAGCATCCATAGGCCCTCTAGAAAGATAGAATTTCCAACGTTCCCATGAGTCAGGAGCAATACACCACACATGATGAAATTCCTCATGCGAAGATAGAACAATACAGAAAGAAAGACGATGGAGCACAGAGACCTGATCCGGAATTCGGAGACCCCAGGTGCTCACAAAGCACTAAAACACCGCCAGAGAGGGATTCGCTACGCCAAAACGAGCAATCAGGGTAAAGCTCAGGTGATCCAAGGCCTCAGAAAACACCGCAGTAGGAACTTCAAGACTGATCCAAGATCCGAATCGTGACGAGCGAGGACCGGTAAAGGAGACTACCGAAAAAATGGGGAGGGCACCAGAAGAGCCACAAAGAGCATCCCGAAAAGAGGGAAGGGCACCGGGAGCACCTAGAGGCAACGGAGCCCCTCGAAACAGAGGGCGATGGAGAGGGACCGTAGGTGGAGCCAGGGAGAATAGGAGCTGACGCCGAGAAGGGGGGCACCGACCAAACCGAAGATGCCGCAACGGTTAGGAGATTTGAAATAACAGTAGGCGTGTGTGGCGCATTCTCCTGATCCGAAGAGAGATACATTTTACAACACCTACAAACCAAAATTCTATAATCTATAGTGTAGGGAATTATCATTATTCCTTGTTCAAATATAAACATATAGATCCACCATGGAGAAAACAATGACCATAGTCAGTGTCACTATTTTATACTGAAAAAATATCAAACCAAAATTCTTTCTCCACAACATGTTGAAAAATATTTATCCATTTTTAAACTATTCCTTGTCATGATCTTCCTTATTTTAGAGTGATAAAATTCTCTAAAATGGTGTAGCAAGTCCAAATTTCTCATTTAACTTATATTTATTGTTACACACAACTCAATATCATCCATTTAAAGCTACTTCTTATTTCATAGTATGTGCCTTCCCTTTGCTTGGATGTTCATGAAAATCTGGGGTTTTTACATTAATTTTTTTTTGCATTTTGATCTACAATCCATCGTGTATAATTATCACTTCTCATCCCCAATTGTAGTTGTTTGATTTCATGCTTGTTAATAGAACATGACATAGAAGATGAATGGATTATCGTCATATCAATTTAAAATCACATGTGTTTAAAAGTAGAGGAAAATTCATAATAATATATTTCCCACATTGAAACCTCAATAAAACTTCTGGGTGGGTTTTAATCCTCAAAGTATTCAATATAAATATTAATAATAATTCCATGGAAAGAAATAATCCTCTAGGAGTCAAACATAAATAACATACCCAACATACAACACTGCTCTATGTGATTCTTTATGCCAATCTGGCACATATTATTTCCTCAATACATAAACTGAACTTTAAATCATTCCTTATATATTTCCAAAAAATTAAACTAATAAACTAAATTTGTCAACAATATTTTCCAATAAAGCCTTTATTATGGTCGCAAAAATTTTGTTCACATAACCCCATTATTGAAATCTCTAAGTCACACATAACATTAAATAGGCCCAAAATTTTCCACACCCAAAAATTTAGAAAACAATATGGAACAACACCATTTTAAAATATTCTTAAATTTCTCATTCATGCTTCTATTTTCCATTTTGTGTAAAACAACTCCCTTAATATTCAAACACTTTGTTCATCCTATAAAATAATTGACCAAAAACATAACAAATCCTCAAAATCCATCCTAGATCACCTTGGTTCCAACAATTACATTTGGTCAATGATTATAACAACACAAATGGTTTTGATAGAGATCCAAGTTATAATGATTTGATTCTTCCTCATCCTATACTAGATGATATGATGTGTAAGATTATTGGTCATAAATTATAACCTATGGTCATATATTATCATGTGTGTATAGCCTAGTGTGAAACCTCTGTGTAGGAAGCCCTTGACTTTAGCGTATGTTTTAAACAATTTATTGTCTTGATTTTTTGGTGTCTTCTTATATCAAGTATACCTATGTTTAATGCTTGATTGCCTGAGCTGTGTTTATGTGTGTAACATTGACTTGTGATTGTTTTTCCTACTTGTGGTTTGTTTAGATGATTATACTGGTTTTTTGGAATGATATTAATCTACCATATTTGATTCATATTTTATGTATATTTTGTCTATATAGTTGATTCCTTAAGCATACAAGATTTATGAGAAGGCCATAATTCCTCAAATTGTTTAATTTTTTGTTTTTTGTGATAGGGACAACAAGAATATTTGACTTTAGGACATAATTTTGGGAGTTTTATTAACCCAAGGATATGATTTTAGATGGGTTATAAGGTTCAACAAGTTCCTTGAGGATTAAGATGAGGTTTAGGATAAAAAGAACCCAAAAACCCATTTTCAGGAAAGCTCAGGATGAGGCACATAGTTTTTACAGACCATGTGGCCTCCCAGGAAAAACCATATGACCTATCTATAACACTGGACATTGTTTGTCAAACTATGTAGTAGGGGGTGCAAGATCAAGCATGCACTGATGTAGTCTTTAGTAGAGGTAATTATCATGGTCTACAAACTATTTGTTAAACCACGCGCCTGACCATGTGAGGTGGTGCGTTGGGAAGTGTAATCTTCATGAGTTACAAATGGTTCATTAAAACATTAACATATCCATGAAATGGGTGAGCCATCTTGGACATTGAGTACAGAAAATTGGTGCACGGTTACCCAAATCATGGGAGATAACTGTGAACCTCCATTAAAAGTGTGAAATTTTGACTATTCTCTTTCCTCATAATTTCCTTCTTCCTCCTCCTTTCTTATCCTTTTTACTTGCACAATAAGGGGGTTCTACAATTTATTTTCCACTAGTATTTGATGTATCTTACTTATACGAACTTTGATCTTTGATCTGTTGGTGGCTATCATTTTGTCTCAATAAGACCTTAAATACTCCAAGATCTTTTCGTTTTTTTACTCCCATTATAAAGTGCACTAAACCCATGTGATCTCTCATAACATATTTATAGGGTATTCATCTAAAATTTCATTTTCATTCAATTCTTCTTGTGTTGGAGGTTGATATCCAATTAGTGAGTTCCTACTAGTATGAGGCAGGTGTTTCCTAGATTTCTACAGGGTTTTTAGGTATTTCATGGGTGCACTCTCTATGTTCCATGTTAATTGTCTTATGTAGACCTTAATAAATTAATTTATTGTTTTTAAAATTATAAAATGGGTAATGTGAGGTTCTTATGGGCATGCATCTATTGCACTTTACTTGGTTAAGCCGATTAAGCTCCCTGGACCCACCTAGGTAGTATAAGCTTTGTGTTTTAATTAAATTAAATTGAATTTTATATATTTAATTTCATGGTTCTATGGGAATTTGAAGAGAATGGCCCATGAATCAATGTTTTGTTTACCCCATGGGTTGAAGTGACATAGTTCGTCAGAATGGTCTTGCTCAAGGATACTCGTGGTGATGTTGATCACCAGGTTTGGTGACATGGTCATCAAATTGAGGCGATGTGATCAACCGGTTGAGGGATTGGATCTTGGAGGATGAGACAGTGATGAACATCATGATTTAGTGACATTGTCATGGGAAAATGAGGTTCCAGATGATGTATCTTAGGTTTATTTTGATGATTTCCACTCAACATTTGTTGGTTGACGTGTTGTTAGAGTCATTTTCACACAAGTAAGACTTAGATGAAGGTATTTTTGACTATTCATGTGGGTGAAGGACCTCATAGACTATATAACATGGGTGATTGTGTTGACCATCAGTTATGTATAGAGATTCTCACCATATTAATCCATGTGGAGGGTTAGGGACCATCAGTTGATAGTGATGAGGCCATCGGTTGGGTTTGAGGCTCACCATGATTCTTAACGCTATTGGGACATAATATTGAGGAGATGAATGTAACCAATATTCCTTGGTGATAGTACTTACACCCTGCTTTAAAATGTTCATTGGGTCCTGGCCTGCCAGGTACCACCAATTGCCCTGCAGACACATGTTTCCTAAATTGGGTCCCACCCAGGTGCCCGAATGGGGAATCCAACTAATGAATTCCCCCACTATAAAATACATGTTATTTCTAGGGTGCCTTTTCCTCACTCTCACTCACTTTGTAAAATATTTTAGAAGGTCACCCATCCAGATCACTACTCTAGGATAAGTACGTTTAACTGGGAAGTTCTAATCATGTAGGCTCCAAAAAAGAAAGGTTCACAATATTGACATGTGTCATATCATTTAGTATTTTAACCATTTATCATTATAGGGTGTTATATTCACCCAATTTAGTTCACACCATACTCATTATGAACCCTACACCTCAACCAAAGTAGTGCACCACACTTAAGGCTGGGTTCAACTTGACCATGCTGATAGAACAAACACCCCCATATAACAAGATTTTCGGTCTGTGGCCCTCTAGGTTACACTAGTTTCCCTGTACACACAAGATCCCCTACCTGGGTGGGGCCCACCCACAAGCTCAAATGCGTAATATGACTATTTTTTTCCCATGGTCCAACACATCATGATCACTTATCTAGGATAAGCACACTTAATTATGAAGTTATAATCAGGTAGTATCCGAAAAATAAAGGTGAACATTATTGACATGGGTCATATAATTTAGGTATTTAACCATTTATCATTATACGGTGTTATATTCACCCATTTTTTGTACACAAAATCCTCATTATGAACTCTACATCTCAGCCCAAGTAGTGCACCACACTTAAGGCTTGGTTCCACTGGGCCTTGTTGATAGAACAAACACAACAACATAACAGATAAGACTCACATTGAGGTGGTGTCGACCACTCATGTGGGTAGAGGCCCTCACATACTATATAACTTCGGTGATGGATTTTACCATTAGTTATATATGAAGATTCTAACTATAGAAATCCATCTGGATGGTGGGGGACCAACCGTTGACGGTGATGAGACTATCAGTTGGGGTTGAGGCTCACCATGATTCATGGTGCTATTGGGACACAATATTGAGGATATTAATGTAAAAAAATGGATCCATATGATTGAAAAAACACCCTGAAATAACATGGTCATTCGGTCCTCACCCTCCAGGTACCATCTATTTCCCAGCAGACACGTGGTTTCTAAAATGGGGCCCACCGAGGTGCCCGAACGGGGAATCAAACTAATTTATTCCCCCACTAGAAAGAACATGTTCTTTACAGTGTGCCTTTTCCTCACTCTCACACACTTTGGAAAACATCCCAAAAGGTCACCAATCATGACTACTACTATAGGATAACCACACTTAACTATAAAGTTCTAATCAAGTACACTTTTGAAAATAAAGGTTCACAATATTGACACGAGTCATATCATTTATTCATTTAACAATTTATCATTATTAGGAGTTATATTCACCCCCTTATAGTGCACAACATCCTCATTAGGAACCCAACATCTCAAACCATGAAGTGCACAACACTTAAGCCTGAGATCAACTTGTCCCCATTGATAGAACAAACACCCCTCCTTATCTGGGTTGTCGGGTCTTGGCCCTCTAGGTACCACTAGTTTTCCTATAGACATGTAGTCCCCTACGTAGGTTAGGCCCACCCACTTGCTCGAATGGGTTATATAAGTAATTATTTTCCCCACATGCCAACACATAATGATCACTACTCTAGGATGAGCACACTAAACTGTGAAGTTATAATCATGTAGTCTCCTAAAAATAAAGGCACACATTATTGACATGGTTGTCGGGTCTTGACCCTCTAGGGACCACCAGTTTCCCTGTATAAAAATGGTCATATACATGGGTGGGGCCCACCCACATGCTCGAATGAGTCATATGACTAATGATTTTCCCCGTATTGAAACACATGTTCTTACCAATGTGGTTTTCGTCACTCTTACACACCTTGGGAAACTACCAAGAAGCTCACCTATCATAATCACTACTACAAACTAAGCATGATTATATATGGTGGTACTTGCATCAAGATGGATTTTTTATTTTGTTTTAGCATTATTATATATGTATGTATTGATGGTCCACCATGGGATACCCTTCTGTTTATCTATTTCATATGACCTGCTATAATTTTTTATATCTAAAAATTGTTTTCTGTTGGGATGTTTATTCATTATATTTCTATTTTATTATGTTTCTACTAAGTTCATTTTATCTTTATTCTTCCATTATGATATGGCATTTCTTTCGTTGTTATTTATTATATAGACCATTATTATTATCACCACCAGAGGGTATAATATACCAACTATCACCGATTTACTCACTCACTGCTAGTCGGCAGCCTTTAGCTTGCGAGGAGGCACACCTAAGGCCTAGTGGTGAACAAACCTAGAGCTCCATTTATAGTGGCATCCAGGGTGGGGCACTATAAGTGGTATCAAATGTGTTTTCGTCTTTAGGATTTGGTAGTTTTGTTTGAAAACCTACTAATGATATTAGGGGTTATATTTTCTATTTTTGGACGTACTATTTGAGTATTGGTAGACCAGATACAATGATGTATTCAGGACTAGGTACATAGTTCGTGTTTGGGTGCCAACAGCCCCATGAATGGGGGACATAACAAGTTTTTAGGGTTGAGAAATTGATGTTATGATTTTCTATTTTTATAGTTGATTTTATTTTCACCTCTAATGGAAGACATGGGTGTGATGATTATGTATTATATGAATTTTTTCCCTTACCAAAGTATGAACAAGGATATTTATTTCTAAATAATGAATGGCACTTAGGATCATATGATGTATGTTTGTTTGGTATTTTCATTGACAACCTGAATTGTGGTAAGAGGGGTTGGGTTATTTAATGTCTCAAATAATAATGTAAATAGAGTTTTCCTATATAACCTCTGGTGAAATTATATTTAGCTACCTTGAATATGTTGTATGAGATAACTGACTCTAATGTGGGTAGGAAAGAGGCCATGAGGTCATATTATATGTAATTCCTCTCTCTGATATGATAGGAAGGGGCCATTAAGCTATGTTGATACCTAATACCTAACCCTATAATGGGTAGTTAAGGGGAAAAGAGAATGAATGTCAAATGACAGGGTGTGATAAGGGAGTGAAAGGGTTATGAGATTGTGTATATCAAAATAGGTCTCCATATATGTGATGTTGTGTATTTGTACTGTTATGGATGTTTGACCACTGTCATGGTATTCAGTGGGATTCCACCTAGAAAGGCTCTAATGGAGCGTCTAGAGGGTGGGGAATTGGTGTCATATTAGTGTGCATGGGATGGTCCCCCAAAGGGTTTGTATGATAAAGAGATATAGGTATAGGAACTGGTACAATCGTGGGTACATGTAGGAAATATGGAAAATATGAAATTTTTTGGG
Organism: Viscum album; assembly: GCA_963277665.1. NCBI lineage: Eukaryota > Viridiplantae > Streptophyta > Magnoliopsida > Santalales > Viscaceae > Viscum > Viscum album. The sequence goes on from OY728166.1 coordinate 1,045,336,813, forward strand.
CCATGGAATGATGCGTAGCTAAGGGTGATTCTTGTTCATGTTATACAGGTAATCAACCGGGGAGCTTAGGGAGTAGAGCCATCAATGGAATTCCTAAATCATGAGTTCCAGTCACACCACCCAAAACTATTCAATGGTAAGTGTGGAATATAGGTAGTAGAGAATAGAAACAATTATTTTTATATCATCTTCAACCAGCTCAAGACACCCCGGGTTGGAGGGTGAAGCTAGTGACGTACATTCTTAGAGGACCAGAAAAAAACTGGTGGGACATACAAGTATAGGTGGGAATATTCTAGGGACTAGACTATAAGGATTTAAAAGTTATATTCTTTGATAACTTCTTTCTAGAGACACTGAGGGAATACAAAGCCCATGAGTTCAAGAATCTCAAGAATGGGTACACTATCATCATGGACTATGCAGAAAATTTCATTGACCTATCTCGATTTTCGCATACTATAGTGGGAAAAGATATCACTCTAGTGATTTTATTTGAGGATGGATTGAAGTGTTCTATAAATATTATTAAAATATAATAGAATAGTCATATTCACTCCTGGTGATAATATTTGGTGATTTAAGCAGTGATGCATCCGGTAGAAGTAAACAAGGTCATGAAGAATCTCAGTAGTGCAGTCAAGCTAGAGATTTAGGTAGAAAAAAGTTGAGTGGGTCTTCAGTACTGTGAATGCATTTCTGATCATCCCCAATTTTGGTGGTTATTTTTCATGATTATGAATAGTTTAAGAGGTAGAAGATGAGAAACATGTCTTCATTTCCATTTAAAATTTTGTGTTTTTAAAAGTGATGGATAATTATCAATAATTGTTTTCCCACATATTAACCTCAATCAAACATCTGACTGGTTTATTATACTTGTGGTTCCAAAGGTATATCTTTAATATTCATAGGGATGTATCCACCTGATGGATGGATCCTCATGTTGTATTGCAACAGAAACAAACCTACATAAATAACATTTTTCATCATTTTGATTTTAGGCAATATCCGAAATTATTTTAGGGAAATAAATATTCCTATAGGCATCAAACACAAACATCAAATAGAAGTTACAACAACACTCTATGAAATTACTGATTCCATTATTCTTCAGTAGGAACATTGGTTCTTAACACATCCACCAAACATTCAATCATTCCTTATTTATATTGTCAACAAATCCATCGAATAAACTAATGGTTGAAACAATGTGGTTCACATAACACCTTTATAGAAATCCTTAGGTGGTGCATTCTTTTTTAACCACCGACCATATACCACATTCACCGCTATTTACTTTCTAGACAATCATGAACACACTACATTAATAACATTTCATATCCCCAAATTCATTCATACCAAAAAATTAGCAATCTATATGAAAAAAACGTTTTACCATCTTCTAAAATTATTCATTCAGGCTTTCATTTTGAATTTTTTTAAACCGATCCCTTAGTCTTCAAGATCCTTGATCAACCAAAAAACCAATTGAAAATAGGCATAACAGATCCTCAATATCTATGATGGATCACATTGGTTCTGACAATTAAATTCGATCAATGTTTATAACAACACCTGAGGTTTAGATATAGATCCTAATCATAATGCTTTGATTCTTTATCAAGTTATATTAGATGATATGATGTGTAAGAGTCATGGGTATAAATCCTAACCTATAGTTTGATACATGATAGTGATGGAACAATCCGTAAGAGGGTAATGCATTCCAATGTGTCATTAAATAGAGAATAGTTCAAAAATTATGATATGTTGTTTTTTATAATCAAAGTATCATAGATTAACGAACCTATAAGAATCACATGATCATGGATTTTATCAGTGACATGGTTATAGGAGAGGTTTATAGCGACAATTTTTAATATTATTATGATTTTTTGTGTTATTTTTATTTCTGCTTAAATATTATTCCCAATTTTCTAGAGAGTGTAATTTATGGTTAGATGGGAATTATATAGATGAATGCATGGTTTATAAGGTTATGGAAAAAATTATAATATTATCATGTTAACCCTTGGGATAGGAATACCAGGAGGGGAGATCAAATATTTTTATTATGATTTCCACCATTTCACTATCATGCATATAAGATATTCATTGAGTTGTTTGGCCCTTATGGGAAAACATACTTTAATTTTTGATATAATCACTACTATATTTACATATATGATTTTAAGATTTGTTGGTATATTTTCTTATCGTGATTCTTTGGTGAACAGGGCTGATAACTAAATATTGGTGTTGGATATTGTTTAACATACTACTTAGGTTTGTATTTTTCTATAGTTTTATTTAAATATTAGTGGATACCAATTGTTTTTCAATAATAGGAAAGTTAATTTTATTTCATATGGATTAAAGAATCTAGGTTTTACTTTTAGAAACAATACCACTACTAAAAAGGAGTTTTTAGATTTTGTTATGAAATAGAGAAATTTAGATCATATTGTTTTGGAAATAAATTTGCCATTTTCTCTCTAAAAAAAGACCTTATGTATATCATGAAGAATTTATAAGTTAAACAAAGGGAAATTATATAAATGTTAAAGTTATAATAAATTTATATGGTTCTGAAATACAATATATGATATAAGAATCATGTGGTAAATCACATAACCAAATACACCAAACTAATGAAGTAAGAATTTCAGACAATGAGAAATTGAGTGACTCGAAACTAGGTTAACCATTTTACATGATTGAAGGAAATGGAAACTGATATATAGATATGGTAAATTACCATATAACTTCTAACTCCCCTTCACATCTTAACCAATACCATGTTTTAATACATAATGCTAAGTTTTTGTTATATTTGTGGGATAAAATGATTTTGATAATCCTTCCAGAGAGTAAAGTATACTCTATAGTAATTTTATGTAACCGACTAGCATATGAAGGTAAATTTGATCCTAAAAAAATACAAGAAATGTTGTATAACCTTGATTATATTATCCAAACCTATTTAAAGATACCCATGAATTTTCTATGAACTGAAAGAAATGTTACTACCTTAAAAATCACAAATATAGAATGAATACCTCAAAGACTTATAAAATTATATGAAATATTTGATCTATAAGGAAGGTGTTTCATTAGATATTTTCCCATGTATTTTGGATATTTATACATTTAACTTTTTGATGCTTTCTTTTCATATTGGGTGGAAGTTATATCAATTAAGACTAATGATTATTTTATATCCATTTCATTTGTTAAGACTAAAATATTATATAGGTATTAAATTATGATAAAACAATTAGGGATCAAGGAACTAAATTTAAAAATAATTTAATAGATGATATTTTGAGAAAATATGTAGTGAACCAAAAGACATGAACACTAGACTAGCCATAAAACAATGGAAAATATGATAGTTACAACATAAAGAAAAAGGTATTCTAGATAATATTTTGAAACTCCACATAATGGATTAGATTCAAAGGTTAGATGATACATTTTCAATATATAGAAAAACCTATAAGACCGAGATTAGAATGATGCAACACATATTAGTCTATTAGAAATGTTATCAGATTCTTATAAAACTAGATCATAAATTATATTGTGAAATCAAAGAGATAAACTGGTATTTGGGAGATGTTAGATAAAATAGAAAACTATAGTTATAGAATCATGTGGAAATTATAAGAATAAAATTTTAGAATGTTATGATTTAAAAGTAATGGATAAGGGTAGCCCATGAAAATATGATTCTGAAGAAAGACATCCACTCAAGAGAGAAAGCTATGCTTTACTATGATACGCCAAAATTAATAATAAGTTAACATAGTTCATGTAAAATTCTTAGTATTAAATGATAATAAAACAAATTTTTTAAAATATAACATGATTTTTTTCATGTTAAATTTAAAATTTTCAAAACTTGTTTTTATTATGGCTCTATGAAATGGGTAAAATTCCTATTAAAGAAACATTATGTTTATCCCTTGAAATATGTTGAAATATTCTAAGAAATATTCTCTAAGTTAGACGTTGAGTAAACATGAGATTATGAGGCATATATATCCTCAATGTTGATAGAATAAAAATATTAAATATATTAAAACACATGCACATTCATATTCCAAAATATTCAAATATTTTTTAATGGTGTCTCTAATGGGAATCCGAGACCACCATTAATTCTAAAATGTGGGTTTTACCCTAGATGCAACATAAACTTTATTTTTATCAGATGTTTATTTAGATTTCATGCAGGGGTAATAATTATTGGAATAAGAATATTTTGTTGGGAAACTAGAAATAATAATAATAATAATAATAATAATAGCAATAATAATAATATTGTTATTAATTTTTTTCAAATAAAAAATGGAATTATTCTTCTATAATTAATAATTGTGCTTCTGGTGGGGTGAATATATTAGTGGTGGCGAACATAATAATCATCATATTAATAATTGTGCTAAATAAATGAAATTAAGTGTGATTAATAAAATTCATTTAATATTATCAAGTTTTAATAGATGTTAGCGGTGATAATGATGTGAGATATTTAATAAAAAATAATATTTATCATTATTACTATTACTAAATTGGGAAAACAAATTTGTTGTGAATGTACATATAATGTGTCCATATATATATATATATATATATCTTTTTTATATATATGTGTGTGTGTGTGTGTGTTTGTATATATGTATATTTTGATGTGTGTGTGTGTGTCTATATATATATGTGTGTGTGTGTGTGAGTTTGTATATGGATATGTAGGTGTATATATATATATACAATGAATATAAAAATATACAACTATGAATGACTTAAAATTTATTTTAATTATTTCTTAAATATGATTTAATATAGTAATTTAAAAAAATATAAGAGGATGGATAAATAAAAGGTGAAATATGGTGATTAAAAGGACTGACAGGAAATTTATTTTTAGTAAATTATTTACGAGTGGCCAGAACATACCAACCAACCAAGCATTCAAGGAGGGAAAAAGTGATGCAAACCAAGGGAATCCCCTTGAACAAAAGACATACAATCTGATGGCAGGGAGCCTACGCTATCATAAATAATGAGCATCACCTCCTGCATGCCAACCCGTGAAAGCGCAGCAGCTGCTAAGTTAGCCTCCCTCCAACAATGCTTAACAATTTTCCCAAAATCTGTTGCAACCGCACATTTGCGAATGACATACAGTAGGTCTCAGTGAGTTTCATAAATTCCTTTCACCGATCTGACCAAGACTTGTGAGTCTGAATCCACTTAATCAACCTAAAAAACCACCCTTCGACAATCATTGATCCCCATGAGAAGCGCCCGTGCTTCTACCACCAAGGAGCTTCCCAGGCCAAAGTATGTGCTGAAGGCCACTAACATAGATCCACAAGAATCATGTAGCATCCCACCGCCTCTCATAATTCCATTTATCATAGACCGATCAATATTCAGTTTAGCACCACTCATAGTTGCGTGCCATCTGATCCATTGACCTTCTTGTATTCTATGCCTGTTTGCAACAATTGGCCAGGACTGTCCCAGAATATTCTGTCTCCCTTTTAACAGCAGGCCCAACTTGAAGAGAAGAGCTTTCAATTAGACACAGGTGAATGTTGAAGGCTTCCTATCGCCCATACGAGAAAGGTTCTGAGCATCCCAGATGACTGAGCATATGGATGAAAGAATGACACACCTTATTTTACCTTTTAAGGACCTTCCGTCGAGACCTTGAAACCCAGCTGCCAAAAAATAATGGAGGGGGGTAGAGTCTGATCAACATGTAGAGAAAGAGGGAAATGCGACCATAGAAATAATGACCATTAACTCTGAAAAAAGAGGTGCACCCCGGATTCCGCCTGAGGATTCCTACAACAAAAGCAACAAGAGGCCAGTTGAACTCCCTTTCTCTAGATGCAATCCTCCGTTGGCAGCTCACTGTTAATGTTGCACCATATAAGAAGGTTCCTTTTCATGGGAATCTCATTGCAAAAATACTTCAACCACATGTCGGATACCAGCTCCCCCTGAACCAGCTTCCTGTAATCCCAAACATACAACCTACCCAAACTCGACCCCACAAAACAACACCTGTCTTCTTCCTCGTTAAAGGAAATCTCCTCATAATGTTTTTCTGTTCCCGATTCAGAACAGATTGAATAAGAGTTGGATGCTCTAACGCTTCCTTGGAGGTAATATCCGGAGTCAGACACCCTGGGAAAAATAGTTTCTCTCCTGACCAATTATCTTTCCAAAAACTGATGTTGCCTTTCCCAATAATCTATCTAGACGATCCCTATAGTTCATCCATACACGAGCACATCTGCTTTTCCAGTGCCATCACTGGTGGATTGCTGGAATTGGAAACCCCCTTGCTCCCTATATCTACTTCTGAAGAAAGAGGCCCACAGAGAATTGTCAGCAATAATCTCCCATGCCATCTTTGCTTGTTATCCCTATATTGTTTTAGTAATGTCTCGCAACCCAACACCCCCCTCTTCAACTGATTTTTCTAAGAGAGACCGAGAAACCTAGTGACATCGACCTGTGTCATTAGAATCCCACAGAAAGGCATTAATCATCTTCTCCAATCTTGCAATGATCCCCTTCGGGGGTTGAAGGACCAAGAAGACGTGCATATGGATGGAGGACTGCACACTGTTAATCAGGATTATCCCCCCACCGAATGATAACAACTTGTTATTCCAGTTAAAAATATTCCCAAACACCTGATTGATAGCTTCTATGGAAAAACACTTCTTGATGTTGCCACATTCTAGGACTCCAAGATATTGGATAGGGATCTATTGTTTTGGACAACCCAATATGTATTGGATACTCATGCATCAATTTCCCTGGGAGTTGTTAGAAATAAAAACATGGGTCACCCTTGAATTGATAAATTTCCATCTCAAATGGCCATACACATTAAAAATCTCAATTAGACCCCTCAAAGAACGCCACCTGCCATTAATGAAGATCAAGATATTGTCAGCAACCATCAAGTGAGAGACACCTACCCTACCGTTCCTGCCAAGAAAACTAAATAGCCTTCTTCTCTCTATTCCCCTATGTAGATTCCTTGTTAAGGCCTCATGTGCTAAGATAAATCGATTTGGGGAAAGGGGGTCTCCTTGCCTGACTCCAAGGACAGATTTAAAAAAGCCAAAGCACCTCCCTTTAAGAGATATGGGGAGCCATGGAGAAGAGAAGCACCTGAAACAATGATTGCAAAACCATTCATGGAACCCAAAATGTCTCATTACTCGAATAAGAAAGCGCAATTCCACTTTTTCATACGCTTTGTTCATGTCAACCTGGAAGATGACATTTTCATCCAAAAGCCCTTCTATTTAGATCATAAACCAGCTCACTAGAAATCGCTAATACCCCTTGGATGTTCCAGCCCTTAACAAACCCATGCCGCTCTCTAGACACCAACCTTGGATTGAGCTGGTTCAGCCTGCTCACAATTAGGCTAGCCAAAATCTTATATCACACATTGCACAGGAAAATGGGCCTATACTGGTAGATGTTAGTAGGATCTTTAACCTTTGGAATCAGCACCACTATAGAAGCCACAACCCCATGATTGAGCACACCACCCTGAAAAAAAATCTTGGATCGCCCTGGCCACCTGAGGACCTACAATACCCCATGCAGCAATATAAAAAGCGCTCAGGAAATGGTCTAGACCAGGAGCACTGTCCGGGGGAAAATCCATAACCGTTATTTTAACTTCCTCCTCACTCGGAGGGGCCACTAAATAGGTGTGGTCAGTACCTTTGACCAAATAGGGTATGCTTCGCCAGAAGTCCAAGTCCACTGAGTTATCCTCCAGATCCATGTACCTGGAAGGATCTTGTCCTGTCAAGAGTTCTTTGAAATGATCTAGCGCCAATCGTCCTACCACATCCACTTCAGAAGAGAAGTCTCCATTACCCAGGTTGATATTGAGCCTCATGTTACGTCTTTCTCTCAAACATGCATGAAAAAAAGCACTATTACAATCCCCCTCATTTAGCCATCTCACCCTAGACCTCGGTTTGTAATCACGCTCAACCTCCAGCTGCTTTTCTGCATGAAATATGCACTTATCGCATAGAACAATGAATCTATTATAATCCCAATTAATCTGAAGCTTCTCCTCCAAGTTCACAATGTCCTCCTGGATAGCGTTCACACCTGAAAAATTGTTCAGCCTATTGGCCAACCATCCCTGAATGTTTTTCTTAAGACGTTTCAAACGGTTATTGAGACCACGCCATGCGTTATCGATCTCCTCACGCTCCTAGGATGATATTACAAGTTCCATGAAGCCTTTAGCCTAATGCCAGTTACAAGAGTAGTGAAAAGCCTGTCTCCCAACACTTTCCTATCTGACATCCACAAGTAGCGAAGCATGGTCTGATAAAGAGAAAGATAAATGAGTGACCGTCATCCTAGAAAAGGTATCACGGCCTTGGGTGTCTGTGAAACATCTGTCTAGCTGACTCCAAATTTGTTGTGACCCCCTACGATTATTACACCACGTGAACCGCTTACGCTTGAACCCCAATTCTAGCAGCCCAGTTGCATTGATGAAGTCACAAAAGTCCTACATGGCGTCCACAGAAATGATTGATCCCCCCCTCTTCTCTTCCCAATCCACAATTGTGTTGAAATCCCCGCCCACAAACCAAGGGAGGCTTCCAGTTTGTATGGACCCCAGAAAACGCCAATGTTCTGACCACCTCTACACATCATTGCTAGCATACACAAAAGAGAAGAGCATCTCTCGCACAACCCAACTGATCTTCGTATTAATACATTGAGACAAAAGACTCACGATCTCCACCTGTATATCTGTTTTCCAGAAAATCAAAATATGTGAGTTAACCGAAGCACCATGCAGAATCAAAGGAAATCCCATCTTCTTCACCACAACAGGAAGCATTCGAGGAGCTAGATTGACCTCATGAATAACCACAACCGATTCCCAATGCTTTTGGGACTCCACCTCCAAGAAACCATGCTTTTCTTGAGCCCCCCAACCCACTGTCATTCCTGATAATCACCAAAAACATTAAATATGATCCCTTCTGGCATATGGGCTACAAGTACCATGCGGAGAAAATGAAAGTAACAAACCTGCCTCCCTTGATTTTGACCAAGTGATGGGGAAAATAGACTCATGAGAGGATGCTCCATTTCGCGCTTCCAGTGCCTTATTCTTGTTCGGACTCCCCGAGTCTTCTAGTAGCGAGAGACGAGACGCTGGCCTTGGAGAAAGCGCCACATCCTCCTGGAGAAGAGAGACCCATAAAAGGCTCTAAGGGGAGGCCCTCACGTTGTGAACCTGATTCCTCACCACAACTGGAGACAACTCCTTATGTGGAGGTCTCAAAGGGGTGGACGACAAGCTAGGGAGAAAAGAGCACTTGATAATATCTGGAGATAAGAGCACTTGATAATATCTGGAGATAATTACGACGAGATACGGAACTCTGACAGTGGCGACGACAAAGCCCTAGAGGGACGGAAGATGAAGTTCTGGAAATCCAAACAACCTTTAGAATCGCCGGATTCTGAAACGGAAGATGAAGTCCTGGAAATCCAACCCAAACCGCCGCCGAAGAAGATTGTATGCCATATTGAAACTCCCAAGACCAACAAAACAAGGAAAAGTGCCACGAACCACACCTTCGGTCTTCCCTCGCCCAAGCCCTTGCAAAAGTCCTCCTTCGAGGACAGATGAATGCAAAAAGCCATCCTGGACAACTTTGAAACCACCACCGGGATACCGAAACCCCAAGACCCAACCAACTCCTTGAACAAATCCAGCGGTGGCTTGTTGCGGCCAAACCTCGCCACCAAAGAATGATCGTGCAACGTCAACACCTCGCGCAACACCTACTCAGAAAGATCCACCACTGAGAAACCCTCTGCCTTGACATGCGTCCTAGAACCCACCGAAATCTCCAGTAAGACCAGCCTACCCACCTCAACTTCAACCTTTTGCTTCCCAGAGGAAACGCCCAAAACCCCTATGCCACAAAGATAATCTCTGAAGGCCTTTCCCTTGGGGACACATCCAAGATCCTCCCCAGACGACCATCATGGAGAACAGGTCCCATCCTGGGATCTGAGTGGATGAGCCACCAGAGGAGGAGACCCAGCCATCCTAACAATAATTAATTAATGATACCATTAATGAAATAAAATGATAAATAAATATAAAAAGGGGGAAAAGGAGTCTCTTTTATGTTGTGTACTTATCCCCTCACACAAATCTCGCATTCCCTCTCTCATGATCCCCCTCTCCTCTCCCTGTCTCATATTCATTTTATTTTATTTCTTAAAAATTATTCCTTCAATATATCATTCTATGTTGATTGGTTTGATGTGTCATTAGTTTCATTGGGTTTGTATCGATGAGTAGAATTTTTTTAAACCTAATTTTGTTTCCAAAGGTAGTGAGGTTTTTTGGATTTAAGTAAACTCAAATGTCAACCATCATCATCATTCGATGTTGTACATAATGATGGAATTCCTTGACATTAGTGCATGATTTATATATGTTATTAGCATCATTTTTAGAATTTGTGTGTATATAACAGAGTGAAACCATTTTATAGAAAGAAATTAACTTTAGAATATGTTTCATATGGGTTATTAGAATGATTGTTTGTTGGGTGTGTATGTGTGTGGCCCATGAGACCTATAATTGTTGCTTTATGACATGAGTTGTGTGTGTGTAACGTTGACTTGTTCTTGTGTTTCTTTCATATGATTTGATTAGATAATTATACTAATTGTTTTGTGTGATACTGATCTACCATATTGTATACATGTCTTAATATAAGGTTTTATCTTAGTGGATGATGCAGGTGGATTCATATAGACTATCCACTTTTGAGGGGGATGCGTGAGATATTGATCAGCACGTACATGGATTATCCATTCTCAGGGTTGTGTCAAATTTGTTTTTTGAACTATCCCATTGAAGAGGGGGGTGTTTCAGACATGGCTGATAACGTTTCACCCTTTATTGTGCCAATGCAGATATGTTTCTCCAGGCATGGTTCCGAATAAGGTAGATCATGTCATGACCAAAGATGACATGGACATAGCACGAATGGTGTTCCCGATCTGCATTGGTAGGCGGCGAGTACTTGGCATCATGAAAAATAACCATGGGAATGATTTTTCCAAAAACACAGTAGAATATACAATACATAACAGTATACTCAAAACTTCAAAGGGAGATTGTACGAGAATGTAAATAGGCATATCAAAAATAAAAAAACTACATAACTAAAGTACTTAAAAATAGACAAGACGACCTAACATAAAAGAGGACACATCACTCCAACCCCCAAGGGTTCAAGAACATACACCTCATCCATCATTTTATTTACCTTTACTCATACATAAAAGCAAAAAATATACAAACACAAAAAGGTAACAGTAGGGTTTGAGATGAAAAGACTAGTAGGGTCTCACCAGGTGTTCTATAATAAAATGAAATAATGATAAAAAAATAATTCTTTCAATTTTAATCAAAACAGGGATGGAATTATAAAATTAAAAAAACATGATTTATTTCATATTGATGGAAAAATATTTCAACATGGTTTAAATAAGCCTTTTATATAAAAGAGTTTATATAAATTTGTAGGCTTCAGTAATGCAGTATCATAATAAATGAATATATTTCAAAGAGTCAAAATGATCACCATAGTAAACTTCTCTATGGTACGTTAGTATCTAGTCATAGGATCCTCACACATATAATATCATTGATCATGTTAAGTATGTGTACACACATCCCTCGTCCTCATATAGAATAGGACCCATAAACATCCAATTAGGAAGAAGATATGCTGAGCTCGATTTTTGTTAGAGTTGTAATCGCCAATCCATTGCTAAGGAATTATTATCTGAGCATGATTGTCCAAAATAACATAATAAATAACCATGATCACATGTGTTTAATCAATCAATCAAAAAATGGTTAAATTATCTCAAATTAGTTTAAAATACAAATTCCCCAATTTCAGTTAAAATATGCCAATTTCATTTCAAAACCAAATCATAGTTCTTTCTACATTTCATTCCTTTTATGTTAAAAAACCAATCATAGGTTTTTATTTATTCAATTTAAGTCATTTTATTAAAAAAAATTATATATCCATCAATTTCGAAATTCACCCAAAATATCCAATTCCATTGGAATTTGGGGATTTTTCCAAATATCCATGTCGATTCAAATTCAATTCCAATTCAAATTGATAAAGGTTTTTTCACAAATAAATTGAAATAAATTAAAACAAAAAGAACTTCAAGGTTTAATCAATTAGACAATATTAAATTGAACTACCTACCTTTCCTAACAGAATCCCAACACTCGCAATGAGATTTTCTAATGAAGAACGATGGCACGAAATGTCTAGGAACTCAATCAAGAATTAGGATTCAAAAAATAGAGTTTAGATCTATCAATCCAAAGATTATATATCAAAATACAGGGAGGATAATATGGGTTATATGGAAGATATAGGGAGACCACTTACCAAGAGATATGAATCACAACCAATATGATAATCAATTGTTGAACTAATGATCGAGAGAGATTTTAGATCTCCCAAATTTAAAATGAAAAGCATTTATGTCATGAGATATGAAATATGTAGGAGGGAAATAACAATTCTATCCAAACTACCTTCTTAAAAAAGCACTTAGGATTTTATACTATGTGTAACCCAATTACACATCGTCTAATTATCGAGTCCCATATATGCTGAAAAAACCCATCACCTTTTATTAAATTAAAATATGCTCATAAATATTTATACGGAATCTAAGTTGTGCACGGTGTGTAACATTTCAAACTATGTACTAATTTCATGGAATCTTCTAGGAGTTGATGACATGATGTCTAACCCTATTACATGATGTGTAAATTCCAAGTTGACTATAGAAAGACTGGGTTTTTTTTTGCGGAAAATTATATCAAATCCCTAACCTCACCATTACATGTATACTCCCAATTCCTTCTTAGTATTACCCAGGCACCAAAAATGGAAAACCATAATAATGGTTTAGAATTTACAAGGTATAAATGTAATGGGGTGTTTCAAAATCCCCACCATAAAAATGTTATTTCCCCTGAAATCCTGTCATGACGATTTCATACCACAAATTCGAGGTCCCTTATCTATCATCAGTGCCTCACGCTCCCACATATCATGAGAACCCAAACCCTGCTACCATAGCACATGGACCAAAGGTATCATCTTACCATGATGTAAAATGGTCTTAGAATAAAATATCATAACTATATTCTTAGTCACAGACAAATCAGGATCAACATCAAGATAATTCCATCCCAAAACATGAGATGAGTTACAAAGATACATACATAGCTGATATAAATGGAACGTGTTATGTATTAGCGTAAAGTATGGGGTATTTTCTAATTGAAAAACCACTTTCCCTACATACACAAAAACCTAAAAGGTCCCACAAAATTATGAGAATTCTTCAATTCCCTCCCAATCCATTGATGATCCAAATATGGTAAAACATTCAAGAACACCTAGTTACCCATTGAAAAATACAACAATCTCTATAGAAAATCAGAATAAGATTTATATCAGATCTATACCTTAAATAACCTCTTAATAGTCAACCAAATATATTTTTCATCTCTTGAACCAAGCTTGGTATAACCAAATAACATTCACCAATCTCTGACCAACACAAAATATATTTACAATTCTAAACATACAAGTCCTGAAAATGATTAATTATAATTAAGGAAATGTAATTATTGTTATAAGAAAACTAAACCAGTCTGAAATGGTCATCCCAAGATCCACCAAAATTGTGGATGCATGCATGAATCATATCCTCAAGAATCTGTATTGCTCTCTATATCTTTCCATTCATCTATGGACAGTAACTCGTACTGAAATGGACCCGATATCCTAGTGCCTCCTAATATCATTGACAAAAGTTTGAAATAATACAGGGAACCTTGTTAGAGTCTTTATAATATGGAGCTCTGTGAAAACAAACAATATCTCTCATGAATATATTTATGATCTCTTCAAAACTGGTTGTATCATGAATGAGTATAAAGTGAGCCTATTTTTTCAGCCTATGGATCACAAACCATAACATATTATTCTTTCTCTGGGTACATGGACACCCAATAAAAAGGTCAATATAAATATTATCCCACATCATAGTCATCTATATAAGTGGATGAATAAAACTAAAAGGTATTTGATGTTTGACTATGACATGTTTTCATGTATAACATCACGATAAAAAGTCAGCTATGTCTCATATCATACCCGACCACGAAAATCTTCACTACATGTCATAGAAAATATGTGTGGCTCTTGGGTATATTTACCACTGTGAATTATGTAAATCACCCATAATAGCATTACATACATGAAAAGTAACAATGTATGGGTTATAGAAATACAAGACACCCTATGGGGAGAATTATCACACAATAACATTCTCCTCACTATAAATATAGTACATAATGCCACAAAATTCATTTCCAAGATTCTATTTCTGAAGAACCATATCATTAAGAGGGGTTATCAACTGAACACAGGACTAGACAACCTCAACCCATATTTTCTTAACTCTAATATGTATTTTTGTAAGAAGTTCTATCAGGTTCCACTCTTCTGATGATTCTTTCATCGTATGGGATATAAGAATCTTACTCAAAGAATCGACATCGAAATTTTCATTTCTTGAGTATAGGAAATATCAAAATCAAATGATTGTAGGTACTCCACCAAATGAAAATGGTATAAATTCAAATCTTTTTGAGAGAAGATATAACTCTAGTTATTATGGTCAGAATACAAAACAAACCTTTCTATAAAAAGGTAACGATTCAAACTCATAAGTGCATGCTTCACAAATACAAGTTCAAGGACGTGGGTAGGATAATTATTCTCATTTATCCTAAGATTCTTAGAGATATAAGTAAAAATGTGATCACCCAGTATAAAAAAACAACCCAGACCAAAACTCAATGCATCATAGAAGACTACATAGCCCTATCTGGACCCTAGAAGAGTCAATAACAACACATGAATAAAAGTATGTTTCAATAAAAGAAAATAAATCTTATTTTTGTAATTCTTAAAAAATTACCCCCTTACGAGTTAGAGTGGTCATGAGAGAATCCAAGTTCATATAATCCTTCAAAGAATAGTGATAATATCAAACTAAACCTCAGAATATTTGATTCTTAAAAACATTACAAGCTTTCTCCCATGTCATAATATATTTCACCTTCTAAGGATCAACTAAAATACCATGTTATAAGATCACATATCTTAAGAAAATCCTTCACAAATCCAAAAATTACATGTCTATAACCTCTAATAAATTTAGTGATTTCTCAATATTTACAGAACTACTCTCAAATGATGTTCATGATACTTCTCAAACATAGAGTAAACCAGGATGTCATCTACAATGACCACAAAGAATGTATTTGGATACTAATGGAAAATCATGATCATAAAATCCATAAATACCATAGGATAATTAGTTTGAAAAGATGGCAGGAAAATATACTCATAATGGACATACCTACTCTCGAAGGCAGTTTTCTAAATTCCATATTCTTTTATTCTCAACAAGTGATAACCAAATAAATGATCAATATTAAAAAACCACTTTTCAACTTCCAACTGGTCAAATAGATCGTTAATCTTTGGTAGACGATAGTTTTTCTTTACCATGACTTGATTGAGATTTTGAAAATAAATAAAAAGTTGAAGTTCTCCATCATCTTTCTTAGACGAGAGAACATGTGCTGCCCAAGGTGGGATTCTAAAGAATATAAATCTTGTCTTTAGCATATCATCAAACTGAGTCTTCAACTCTTTTATTTTCATTGGTTCCATGTGGTAATAAGGAATAGATTTTGGTTGATTACCATGTACTAAAAAAATAGAAAAATC
Source organism: Viscum album (assembly GCA_963277665.1). NCBI lineage: Eukaryota > Viridiplantae > Streptophyta > Magnoliopsida > Santalales > Viscaceae > Viscum > Viscum album. Next base: position 1,045,352,796 of record OY728166.1, read on the forward strand.
TAACTCCCTTACTAGTAGAAAACCAGAGATGTTGGAGGATAAAATATTGGGAAACTAAAAGGAAAATATAGGGTGCTGAATACTCAAGGATGCCTTCTCTAGTACAAAAGAGAACACTAATATTAATTTCCCCAAATTTGTATAAGAATGCCCATCTCTATGCTACATCGAATTCCATTTTCACTAAGAGACATATAACACCCCATCAGGCAATATAATAGAGATCCATAAAAGATAAATATCAATTATTGATTTACTATTAGTAATTCAATCAATATCAAATATGACATCAAGAAGATTCATGTTGAGAATATGAAAATCTTTGGTATGCTCGATATCTGATAATGAGAATACCCAATGAGGGCAATAAAGACCCTGATCTCTCCTCATTCAAAGGGGTGTAGTAATATCCATCACAAGATAAAATATCCATAGGAAGATTTAGAAAATTCATAAATAAATTTAAATGAATTAATGAGATTCACCAGTATAAAATAAAATATTCACTAAAGATGATGCTATAGTTGTGGAACCTCTCACAATCACCATACCCGTATCTTCTTCTAATGGAGACTTTTCTACAACATGTAGAAGCTTTATTTTGGATGCCTAGGTCTGGAACCCATTAGAAATTGAAGAATCTAATTTCACTATAGTAATTTTTTTCTGATGATGAACATGTTCCACTACATGGATAAAAATTGATATAATATAATTCCAACATGGGACCTAAAAGATCACAATAGAAACATATCTTCGTTGCCTCGTTGCAAACCTATATTAAATTCTCATGATTTCAACATTATAATAAAGACAAAGAGGATATTCTAAGAACTATAAGAGGTGTAGAAGAGTCTTTATGTCCCGATTGACTAAGAGACTCATCACTCTTTCTATTACCTTTATAGGAAGTCAAAAAACTGCTACTCAGTGAAAAAAGAACAGACTTCAAACCTAACATACCAACCTAATCAAGATGGACCATCAGTTCCTTATCAAGAACATTAGCATAAGAAGAGAGGTTATATAAGAAAACTAGAAAATGAATATTATATCAATTTCCCATATTGAACCATAAAGTATTAATCTTCTCATTTGATACAATCATAGGTAAAAAAAATCATAGAGAGTCAGTTTTTATATTTTGTCATGGTCTTTTTAGCCTTCTTGAGTTTGAAAAAACTCCAAATCCTTAGTCATCACCGTATACTATGGACATAAACAGTCAGTGAAAAGAGATTTAAAGTCCATCCACTCTAAACTATCTCCCTTCTTCATCATAATCATGGAATCCTACCATCTTTGTCTAGGTCCCTCAAACATAACGGTATCACACTTTACCTTTTTGTCTTCAAGAGATTATAAAAAATCAAATAGATGCTCTATATTTATCATCCATTCCTCAAATTAATGAGGATTATTAGATACCGGGAAAGAATGTGTCTTCCAACTAAAGATATCCTAGGTATGATTCCAAGATTCATCCCTTTGAGGTTCCACAATCGGAGCCTGGACGAGAATAGGTACTGGTGCCTGTCCCAATGCTTGGAAAGCACATTCAACAAACTCAACTAGATTATGGTCCACAAGAAGATTTGATCACTGTGGTCCATCATGAGCTTCCACTTGGATCATATTCACATGTCTTCTTATAGGCATAATTCTATACAAATTCAGTAGACAACATTGAATACATCCAATGTTTACATAGATCAACAATTTATAATGATAAATAAAAACAATTAATACCATCATATAGATAAGAAGTATATGGACTTCACCCTATCCAAACAAAATGAAGGAAAATAGTAGAACTAATCCTCAATACATATTTCCCAAACCACCCATAGATACTTATGGTTTATTACAATGAGTGTTGTCTAGGGAATAACTCTTAACCACCTCTTATGTCCGGATAAGATTTCTCAACAACATACCAATATCTACGAATGATGATTAACTTGTACCTCTAATATTACTTTGTAAAAAACCATCCTGGATACCCTGGTATACTAATACCTGATCCAATACTGACATATCCTAATGGGTGTTACTGATCGACATGAGTTTGCGACTAGCACCTAGAATTATGAAAAATAAACATGGGAAAGAATTTTCGACAAATATAGTGGAAGATAAAGATACTTATCTGTACGATCATAAATCTATAGGGAGAAAGTAACGAAAACCAAATAGGTATATCAAAAATACAAATAGTCCATCATCAATGTACATGAAAACAAATGATATAACCCAATGTCCTAAAGGTCACGTCACTCCAATCCCCCAGGGATCAAGAACGTCCACCTCCTCCAAGAGGCACTTTCCCTTTACTTAGACATGGTAGAAGAAATATATATAAATTCATGATGGAAATGGTTTGGTGTGTGATAAAAATCTCAATAGGTTCTCTCCAAGTGATCCATAATAATATGCGATAATGATAAAAAAATCTTGATTTCAATTTTAATCAAAATTAGAATGGATTTACACTTGAATATTTAAAATAAAATATGCTTCATATTAAATTGATGTAAAAACATTTAAAAATGGATTAAATATAGATTTTATATGATACATTTTATATAAATATGTAACAACCAAAAATTATAAAGTACATATTTGTATTCAATATTATTTATGACTTGCAACACTAAGTGTAAAAAGTGAATATATTAGACGGATAATTTAAAATATATTTACTATCATAAATAAATATAATATATTATATATATTGTAATACACGCAACATTAATTTAGCTTGAATATCAAGAAATAGATAGCTCACTTGATATCTTGGGTTACATGCAAGAGTGACCATCCTTAATATATTGTGTTACATACAAGACTGAGTTTCAAAAAATAAAATTGTATTAAAAAAAATATATTATTTAATATAATATGATATAACCTACATGTTATGTTAGATATTATGAATATTATTAACTTACTTTTGAATATATCTTGTTTATATAAATACAAATTGAATTCATTTGTTACTAATTAATGTGAAATAAAAATTAAAACAAATTAGATATAAATAAATATTTTTTTATACTTCCAATGGAGTTTTGTCTTAATAAACATAATTAATTTCAATCAGTGAAATATTATAATGAAATATATTTTTCAAATATTTGATCATTTTTATATTCATCAAATAGGTTTGATTGGCATAATATAAGAACAAACCCAATTCCACACATCAAAACATATATTTTTACAGACAATTTTACCGCCTTTTAATGGAGTAACGATTTTCAATCTGATTTTTGAAACATAAATTGATTTAATACTTAAAAATATAGTTTTTATTTGAAATATAAACATAAAATTATTTTTAGGGTTAATTTTTTATTTTTTTCGGAAACATATCATTTCTTAATGAATAGTTAAAAAATGAATTTTAGTTCAAAACATATTTTTCTTCTTCTTTATTTGTAAGGTTATAGTTTAATTTTAATTGGATTTAATGATTAATTATATAACATTTCTTAAAATTAATACAATTTATGTTTTTTATCAATTTCACTTTTAATATTATTATAAAAACATAGTAAACTTTCAGATGTTTTTACTTTAAATATTCATATTGTCTTCCTGTCAACGAGATTAAATTTAAATTAATGTATAACACTTATATGATTGGAATTTGGAAAAATGGATTCCATATTTATAATATTTTTTTAATATATAATAATACCAAATTCTTTTGACAAAAAAGTTTAGTAAATGTGATAAAAATTAACTATAACGATTAAGGATAAATTAAAATTAATGAAGGACTATGCCTTAAACTTAAGGCTCCAAATGACCTATACACATGTCCAAGAAAACTTTTATAGACATATGTATACCCTATAATATCATTTCTCGATATAATACCATTAATGGATTCACATAAAACATTAAAAATATGGTAATAATTCCTTTGTCAAAATAATACAAAAGTGCCACTCCCCCTTCACTATAAAGACCCCCAATTCTCTCCATTGCTCACACCTCTAAAAACACTTAGGTTTGGACACGATCTGCCAAAATATAATCCCAACATCCATCCCCTATATATTTAATCCTCACATTGGTCATAAATCCATATAATGAATACATTTGGTTTAAACCAAAATAAGTTACCTTATTTTTATGGTATTGTTTTCCAACGATCTCTTTTCTTTCGTTTACCCTTCCACCCATTAAATTATTTTTAAATAGTTATTATATGATTAAAAAAATATCATAAATATATATTTATAATGTTTTATTAAGTATTAGACCTATAATAACACAATCATCTATTTAATGGGTAACAAACATACTGTTTATGTGTACAGAAAACTACCACCCCACAAAATGATGATTGTTCATTTTTTCTATTACCACCTCTCATGGTAGCCATTATGAAGAAAAATATATTTATATATGTTATATATTATATTTATTATGTTTTTATTCTTCATTAATTCTGTTATAACACATAAACATATACATTACATTTTTTATAAATACAAAAACTTCATTTGTGGAAGTGTAGACTACCACCTCCTTAAAGCGACGTGATTCGTTAACACAATACATTGAATTTTTAAACTATGGATTTAATTAAAAATATGTGAAATAAAAGAAATATAAATTATATTAATTACATAAAAAACTTTTTTTAAACATAATATATATCATTTTATTTATTACCCTTTCACACACTTAAAAAGCAATGAAGTCGTTCATGGGTGTGTGGAATTACTCATCCTCAACATGATGTGATTCCTTTTACATAAAAATAATTTTATAAATAATTATATATGATTAAATAATATTTTATTTATGTTATAATTATTATTTAGTAGAAATATTATTCTACTTACCTTCTATCTATAACGATCATTGGAAAATGAGAATGCTTCTCATGCGTATATACGACCAACCTTCTCCATGATTGTAAATATGAATCAATTTTTCATAAATATATTAAATTATATATTTTAAAAGTTTAATTTATTTATAAATATGATAAATATGTCAGGATTATTATTCTGGATATTTTGTATAATGACTAATTTGACCATATTTGACCTACCAAAGTTGTTTTTAACACATAAACCAAATTTTACATAACACCTAACCTTGACATAATTGTTTAAGTAGTTATATACAACCTATTAAAAATTGAAATAAATTTAATTATAAATATGAAAAATTTCCTCAAGAATAAAATAATTAATATAATTTTGTTATTTATGAATAAAAAGATACACCCGTCAACTTAGATGCAAGGAAAGGTATTTTTCATCTCAATTTTTACTTTAATGATATAAATGTAATGTTCAAAACATAATAAATATTCATGGTGTGTCTACTGACCATTTTAAATATTATATCATGAATTAATTTATCCTCATGGTATTTAAAACATCTATTTAAATTTATTCCTTCATGAGGTTTTGGATTTAAAATTTTTGAAAGTGATATTGGAAACTTTGGAATGTTTAAATATTACTTTCCTCAAGAATAAATTTACTAATAATTCATTTCTATTCGATGAAATTATATTACCATTATTCAATAAACACATTAATTTTCATTTTTTTGTGTTAATTGTAACCTTTTTCAAGTATTATTACCATTTCCCACTCTTTGGTGGTCAAGGTATTTTATAAAATCTTTTTAATAAAACATGACATAATTTATCTCTTTAGTTAGAGAACCTATTTTCTTATAAAAACCAGGTTTTATTAAAATATTTTCAAAAATGTTTTTAAAATGAATTGTAAAATACATTATTACACCTTTTCCTTTTACAAATGTTTTTAATGGAATGTTTTTGTCTCTTTCTGAACTAGAAATTTTTGAAAACCTTTTACCATGTAAATGGAATTTTCTTTTTACCTTGTACTACATTTATGTATTGACATGCCATCATTCCATTGAATCTAAATTTTCTTGTTTAAAATGTTAATTTTTAAAGAAAATGTTTTTAAAATGTTTTTTCAAAGAAAATGTTTTTAAAATGTTTTTTCAAAGAAACAATTTTTCAAAATGCTTCTCAAAACAAAATTTTATTTTCCTAAAGAATGTTTTTAAAATATATTTTTATAATATTTTCATCCATCAATGAAAATATCCATTTATTTTACTCAACCTAGGGTATATTTTATTGATACCATCCTTAATATTCCTCTAGATGGTTAATAATGGATTTGACCATGGATAGTATTCACATTCACTTACTTGATTGTTGTTTTCCCTGTGAAATATTCTATTTTCTATGACCCTTGAACATTTAATTTCCCCTATTTTAGCATATCATTTATCATGGATATTTTCATTGCCTAAAACATATATCATTTTTGTATGTTGTTCTATTTGAATGTTTTTTATTATTTGGTTAAAATTTGATAAATCTTTATCTCTTACTCCATACAAATATTTGATAAGGCACATTGTTAAAATGATTATTTGATATATGATGAATGTTTTAGATTGGTGCGACATAGGTGGGGCCTGGTTATAGATATCCCCTCGATGCATCAGTAGTCACATGGGACAAGTCATTTGGATAACCACATTATATGGGGTTTTAACTGATATGTTTTAAACCATCTTGTGAATGGTATTGATAGTAAAGATACCATGTACCTAGGAAACATGGCATCCAATAATCAAGCATTTAACTCATTTAGTTTATGATATTATTCAACCATGATATTTTTCATTCAAATATTGATGGATACTTTTCATTTAATTCATTGATTAAATGGGATATGATTTTGTTTTATATATTTCCATATAAATTTTGCCTTATCTAGTTATTTGAAATGAATTTTCTTCCAGTTATTACCTGACCATATTGTTTACACACTTCCATTAAGCTTATTGATTCCATGGTATGTGTATACAGTTATTTACCTTTCTATATCAACTATTCTAATTGATTTATTTTTAATTCCTCTATACTTTAACCTTATTGATCTTTGAGCTCACCCTTATTATGTTTCCTTTTCCCAAGAATATAAGAATCATGCAAAAAATGTTATTCAAGGATATAATAGTTGACTAAAATTTACCCTTGAAGATATAATCTTAAAATTTATTTATTTAGAAATAAATTATGTTGAAATTAGTATATTAATTTTTAATACAAGAATCTTGTATGTATATGGTTTACCAAGACTAAAAAACTCTTGGTCCATCATGTTATGATTCCTTTTTATCAGACCAATGTAATTGATAGCCGACACCATATCTGGGATATCTGGGGTCGGGGTGCTACTGCTGGAATAAAAGGAATATTAGTAGCAACCTTGGGAACTAGATTTAGACAAACATAGATTGTAGGACATTTTCATGTGGTATAATTGAAGGATAAGTATAGAAGAACATTATAAATATTTGTTTAGAAATAAATTATGTAGTTTTCGAAGATATGCATCCCTTTATGAATATTACATGTAGACGTGGTTCAAGAATAGATGTACCAAGGGGTAACAACTCTAACAAGGTGTGTCGATCCTTACATATTGTAACTTGGTACATGAGAATGGGTCTTACTATGTACCTGGTTTAACACTCCCTGTTGATATTCTCTAGATAATTCACATTCTATTTACAAAACCACTATGAAGGATTTAGACAGTGAATAACATTGGTTAAAGCTATGTTGTTTTATATTTAAGATAATGATCCATGGTTTAGAAGTCCTAGAAATTATATAATGAAAAAAACATTATACCAAATAAGTACCTACGTTAAAATAAAATAGATGAAGTATTTATGTATTTATGTTTTATAGAAAACCATAGTTAAAATTCTATTTAGTGAATAACCTAATTTGATGGATGTCCATCATTGTTTTTTTTAGAAATTATAATAATATAGTTTTAGAGAAGAAAAACCTATAAGAAGTATGGAAAATATAAAATCCAAAATGGCCACGGTTTTTGAACCCATGATGAAGGATGATAAGGGTTTCATGTCAACCATTGACCTACACAATGTCATGGTTAAAATTTAATGGTTTTTAGTTAAACAATTTTTAAAATAAATATTAATGATAAAACAGTAGTGTTGGTTTTAGGTTTAGAGATTAATGTCTCAACCATATTAGTTTTGGATAATATTTAGAGTCAAATAGTAAGACTTGTCACAATTTTATAGGCCTTAATATCCTTTGTAAGTATCTTTTAGTGATTCAGGAATAAAGATTTATTATTAGTAACTACGTTTTGGGAGTAAAGGGATACATTATAATTTGATCGAACAATAACAAAAAGATAAGAATGTTCTTAAGAAATTAGAACCTATCATGTAAGAATATTTCCTTATATTCTTGGAGAGTAAAATAATTAACCATCCTTAGAAAAATGACATAGAAATAAAATATTGTCCTAAAACCTTTTTTTTAAACGATGGTCTTCTAAATGATCATAGATTTATGGCCTTGTGGCCCTAAAATTTCTATTTAACATGCACTTGTCTATGATTTATGACCTCACTCACTCCCTATAAATATAAACCTTTTCCCTCCAAGTATGTATTTCCACATTCCATTAATGTTCTACTACTTGGAGAACGAGTTACAGGGTAGTCCATGTGACCTTTTTTACATCTGATTCTATATTTTGTAGAGGATGTTTTACGAAGCCTTCTTTTGCTGTGGGATTTCAATATTGGAAATATCAAACAATCTATTACTAAGATTGAGTTTAAATTATGAGAACCCAATTTAATTAAGGTGGGGAGAATGTAACACCCTTAATTTATACTGTACATATTTTTATTCAATTTTGGTTATGACAGGAAACACTATGTGTAAAAATGGAATATATTAACCTGATTCAATATAATATATTTACTATCATAAATAAATATAATATATTCTATTGCCTGTAATGCACACAACACTATGTTAACTAGACATTAAGTTAGATGTTATGAATATTATTTACTAACATATTATAATTTAGGGTTTATATAAATATAGAATGGATTCATTGTTTATCAGTTAACAAGAAAAGAAAATAACAACCAATTGGATATAAAAGAAATATTATTATTTTTAGGCTTGAAAAGAATTTTTTTCATAATAAAAATAATTAATTACTATTAGTGAATGATTTAATGAAATTTAAATGTTATATATTCAATAAAATATTTTATATATTCATCCATTAGATTTGATAGGTATAATATAATAATAAACCCAATTTCCCACATAAAAGACAATATTTTTAAAAATGCTATTTTACTGCCATTTAATGGAGAACCGATATAAAATATGAATTTTAACACATTAATTGATTTAATAATTCAATCAAAACATATTATTTTAAATAAAAACATTAATATTATTTTATGGTAAAATTTGGACATTTTTTAGAAACATATCATTTTTTAATGAACGGTTAAAAATACTGAATTTTAATTCAAGACTTGTTTTTAATTCAATTTATTTATAAGGATAGATTTTAATTTTAATTAGTTTGACATTTTAATTAGACCATAGTTTTTTCATTAATAATTTTTATTTCATTGTAATAAATTTAATATTGAAATTGATTATAAAAACATAACAAAATCTCAGACCATTTTACTTTAAAAACCAGCATTCTCATCCCATCAATGGGATTAAATTTAAATAAATTTATACCACTAATATGATTGGAATTTGGTAAAATTTACTCCATATTTGGGATAATAGTAATTTCTAATTTAAATTAAAAACAGCTTTTTGGTCCATAAATATTAGAGAAAGTGATTAAAATTAATTACAGCGATTAAGGTTAAATTATGATTAAAAAGGGACTAAACCTTAACACTACAGACCAAAACGTCCTATAAATTTTTTCCAAGAGCTATTTTGTGGTCATATTTCAACTCTATCCTCTATTTTATCAAAATTGGAACATTATTTGATCCAATTGTGACATGAAAAACATGGGAATATTTATTTTTTCAAAATATTATATGTGTGTCACTCATCATTCACTATAAAAGACCTATGCTTCTCCCTATTACTCACACCTCTCAAAAAACTTATGTTTGGACAAGATCAACCCAATTATCTTCCCAAAATACAATAAATATTCCTTAAGTCCTCTCTTTGTCTAGAAATCCTTCTAATTTTTCCCTTTGGTGTAAACCCAAATGAGTTACATGATTTTTAAGTTAATAATTTTCAATGATCTCTTTTCATTCATTTACTCCTCAACCTGTTCAATTATTTTTAAATAATTATTATATGATGACAATAGTATAATCAATATACTATGAATTTTTTTATTATAGGGTTGACGTACACTAACACACACATCCATATAATGGGTAAATAACATATTATTTATGTGTATAGTGAACTACGACCTCACAGAATGATGATTGTTCATTTTTTATTACCTCCACACATGGTGGAAATTAAGATAGAAAATATGTTTATATATGTTACATATGGTATTTATTATATACTTTTTATGAATCTTAGAAGAAAATAGTTATATAAAAATATTAAAAAGTGCGAATTGTAGCTTCAAACAGTTTCTTTTCTAGGCTATATTTTCTCCAATGATGTAAAATCATGTTGATCTCACTAAAAAATGTGGTCTAGTAATTTCCCAAATCAATGAACATAACTGAGGTAGATAGTATCATTGGTTTACTATATTAATATCATCATTTTGTTTATAAATTTCCTCGATTAGCTAACCCATTAAACATGATCACTCTTAAATGGGGTAAGATTATTTAGACAGGTAATGTGAATAATTCTTTGAATTATTGAGGAGGAGATTAATGATTCATATGATTTTGATTATACCATCAGGAAATGATAAATTTTTTAGATAAGGATCAATTAAATGACTTGGTTGTGTCCTTATGAAGAATGATATAATCATTTCCTATGAATCAATGTAGTTAAAAACTCATGAACCTAACTATTCAAATCACTATATTTAGTTAGAAATAGTAATATTTTATATGTAGTTATAGAGATAGTATCTCTATGGTGAAAATTGTGAGATATATATAGATCAATTTTTTTTGGAAATATATCTTCTCACAAAAAGAACTCAACACATGGAAAAGAATACGGATCCAACTACTAAGGATTATGATAGTTCAATATAGTAACACCCCTGGAAGGAAAAAATGGTAGCATATGCATTAAGTAATAAGGGTTATTGATTTATAATCAAAATGATAATTGAATGGGATCCCATGTACATGGATATAGTAAATATGTGTATGAGAGTTATCAAAGAAGATTAAAGATCACAAGTTTATAGAATGGTTTCCAAACTATCATTATTGAAAATATCAAAACGTTCAAAGTATAATTATGATAATTTTTAAATTTAAATTAGAGCTGTGAATGGTGATAAATTAGTAGATGATGTATATGAAGATGTGATTTTTCATTTTGGGAAGATTCTTTTTTTCCTTGAGAAGCCGAGCTAAAATGAGAATTATTTGATGATAATAAAAGCAATAATTTTAATATACACCCTTGTTGAACAAATATGTATATAGATTGGAAGGAAAATTTTTGGATGGATAATATGAAGTGAGAAATTGAAGAGTATGTATAAAGGGGTTTATTTTTTCAATAGATAACCAAATACTCTAAGAAAGAGTGATGAAATATGGGTAATTGATGATCATCTTAAGAAATAATATTTCCACAATATAATGGATGCTTTTACCCAAGGGAAACTATTTCACTTATTTTTTTATCAAGATCCATGATTTACTTTAAAATTATTGATACGTATTCGGAAATTTTCAGATACTGAGAATCCTTTGAAAACTGCTTAACACACTCAAACCAATGGACAGTCTGCAAGGATGATCGAACCATTTGATGACATGATGAGATCATACTCAGTTTACTTTCATGGAATGTGGGATCAGTATTTAAATTTTTTAGAATTCCCTTATAACAATAGTTTTAATTCAAGTATTCAAATGACACTATGTGAAGCGTTATATGGAATAATATTTCATAGAAAAAATTGTTGGAAAGAAGTTGGTAAAATGAATCCTTTAGTATTAGAACTTATTAATGATAAGAAAATAAAACATAATGACTATTCACGATCATATAAAAGTAGTTAAATGTCAGAGAAACATTTATAGTGAAAAATAGAGAAAGGTTTTTGAGTTTCATGTGGGATATCATATATTCCTATAAGTATCTCCATGAAGGGTGCAATAAGGATTAGTAATACACTGAAATAGATCCCCATGTAAATCATAAAATTAGAAATTTTGGATAGAATTGAATATGTGGACTATCCTTTGGAAAGCCACTTGGCCATTCAAATGTACATGACGTGTTCAACAAATCTTTGTTAAAGAAGCACATGCTCGACCAAAAACATGTTATAAATTTTGAAGGAATTGTATATGAACCCATGTTTTATACTATGAAGAACCTATCTACATTACTGGAACTAGAGAATAGGTGTTAAGGTATCAGATGAGTCCGTATGTAAAGGTACTTTGGAAAAATCATAAAACTGATGAAGCAGCGTGTGAACCATAAGAAATTATGATGATGAAAAACCCAAAACATTTTATAGGGTTAAATTACACTATTTTTAGTAAATACATTTTTATGGAGGAAAGAATGTGACACCACATGATTTTTGGTATGTATCTATAAATTTTAAATCTTTGATAGCTTAGATTTTATGAAACATTAAGATTAAATAAACAATGATATAATATTAAATATTTAAAAACCATTGGAATAGTGATGTGATCATTAAAAATTGTAATTTGGGTATTATAATAATGAACTCACAACTGAAATTACAACATAAATTTTTTTATTCATAAATTAAAATATGATATATTTAGATTGTGGAATTAGTGAATAATTGTTTTAAAATTGAAAAATTATGGGTCAGTATTTTTGTGAAACAAAAATCATTATTTTAAATTTTAAAATAAATATAATGAGTTAAAAATAAATTTATTTTCATAAAATAGATTCATAAATTAATATTTGTTGATTATAATTATAATATTATTTTATGATAACATTATTAATCTTTAATGTTGTCGTAAAATCGGTTATAATTTTAAAATCACTAGTTTTTGAATAAATGAGGATTTAATTTTAATATTAACTTTATCCTATGTATATAGTTATATTAAAAATTTGAGTTCATTTATTATATCTATACATTGGAAAATGGTTGGGTGAATTTTTGTTATTTTTCTTCAATATCTTAATTTGTTGTGAATAGTGAAATATGTTAATATTGGTTATTTAACATTATATATAACTAAATGAATTTGTGTGTCTTTTTTATGTAATGGATGATTTAAGTGGAAATTATATCTTAGTCACATGATCTAGTTACATTATATAGTCACAATAATCAATACTATTGGTCGTTTTGTGCCAAAATAAATAACTACAGAATACAATAATAAAAAACAACCCTCTCCTCCACTATAAATAGAATCCCTCACCACCCCTTCTACTAACACCATATAATATTTCAATCATTCTTATATTATGTAATATTCATCACCCAAACCTCTTCCCCACATTATATACTTTCTGGTCTCACCCAAAGGCCAATCCAAAGTGCCTTAAAGAGGTTCTCAATGACACATTAGACAAGAGGTAAAATCCTCTTTTTTTCTATTAACTTATTTTCATTTCTAATCCTCTCATTACGTCCTCCATTAAAATATAAATGATATCTCGAGTATATAATATATACTATAATGATATTATGTTAATGTAATATCCATTATCATACCCCATCTCCTCTCTCTTTTATTAAAAAAATGAAAATGTCATCCCTGATGTGTCGATTTACCACCCTCATGGACGATGTGTTTTCCTTTTTCATTACCGCATTCAGGGATGGACTTAGAACAATTATTATGGCTAAATATGATTTTTTTTATAAATATTATATGCTATAAAATTATATTCATCAAATATATAGCCATGATAATAAATAAAATGATACATGTTCATGATGGTTATAATACCGCCATAATAAATTAAATTATTTTCATTAATATTTTTTTGAATAAATAATTCTCATAACATTTGAGGAAATTATATATAAGTACAAATAAAAATATTTATGTTCATTAATAACATATTTTTTCAATTCAATAAAATGAAACCCATTTTATAGGAACTCACATACTTGTATACAAGCAAACCGATCATGAAAAATCACAAAAAGCAATTCTGAAATAATGAAATTGATTATTGTAACTCATCAAAATAGCCATAAATTAAACTAATAAAGTTAAAATTAATCCAAATTTATTTTTAAAAAGTTATGTATTATGTAAAAATGGAAGATAATTTTTTTATCCATGATATTAAGCACAAGTGTAGAATACTTCCAGACATAATGTAAGGGTTTTCTCTTCAAACCCCCGTTTTTCCATCGTGATACATTTAATATATCTTTACCAATATGTAATTTTTAATTATTAATATTTACTAATCATAAATTCTGTCTGTATTTACCATACATATGTACATCACTAAATTTATCTTTATTTGAATGGAAAATATATGTTTTATATGGTTCACTTTTCAATTCTTCTCGATAAGAAAGCCTTATTAAAGGGAACAAACCAATTTATTATCCTTTTACATGTATACTACAAAATCAGTATTATGTAAAAAAAATTTCCTAATTTTTTTTATCATGAATAACTAAATTTGTTCATTTTTGGTTTTATGAAAACAATTATGACTTTTATCACATTAAATGTTCGTTTATATTTTACCATAAACCACACTAAATTGGATCATTTCTAATGTTCTGTAAGCAATAGTTATATATATATAAATATATTAACATAAATTGGAAATAAAATATAATTATATATTTATATTTCCCCTTATGAATGTCCTTTTATGATTTAAATCCATTATTTTATGGAAACCATTATGATACACCGAATTTGTATGCCTTATAATATGATTATGATACCTATTTATTTCCATGGGTAACCATTACATTAAATGCTTATGATTAATTGATGTTCATTTCTTATGATAACATATAAAATATTTTATTTAATGATTTATGATCATTTTGATTGTGGATTTTATATATTTATACCAATCACCATATTACTCTAGACTTTTT
Organism: Viscum album; assembly: GCA_963277665.1. NCBI lineage: Eukaryota > Viridiplantae > Streptophyta > Magnoliopsida > Santalales > Viscaceae > Viscum > Viscum album. The sequence continues at coordinate 1,045,367,930 of OY728166.1, forward strand.
ATGATTATGTTTATAGTTTGGGGAAATAATTTACATTTCATATAATAGTATTAATGTGAATGTATATGTTTCTTACATTTCACCAATTTCAAAATATGAATTCATTTGACTTAGTAAGTTTCAGTATGGGGCCACTATATAATCTCAATGCATTAGTGTGTCTAATTGGAAAAATTGGATTGAGTTTTGGCTAAGCCCCTACCCATTTATGTAGACATCTTGGATGAGGCCTTGATGATATGTTTATGATGTCCCAGATTATGTATTCCATCATCAGGATGTTTGTTTTAGATATTCCATGTTAGTATTATACTAGTAAAATATACATGGGTCAATATCATTTTCATTTTATTCTTTTTACAGTGTTATTTGGTCTGAATTTATTCTTTCCATATTATGCCCTGGATTTTGGTTTAATGGTATGTTTTTTGAGTCACACACAATGATTTATTTTTTTATGTTTATTTGTGACAGATTCTGTAATATTTCATATCCTTATTGAACATATTATTTCACCCCTTTCTTATTTTTTATATTCCCCCATGGTTCCATGATTTATAATATGTTTTATATGAGGGGATAGTCTAAGATAATAGGGATGTTTCCAAAGGAGTTCCAAGGTTGTATATCATTTTAGGTTGCAATGTAACAATTAGGTTTTTGTTTGGATTTCAAAATATACTAAATTATATTTTACATCATGATATCATTTAAATTTTTATTATTCCAATTTAATAATTTAAGGCACTGACATTGGATTACTAGGGTCAGGGTCTACACAGTTCATGTACCTTTGACTAAAAAATATTTATGTTAAGGGGATATTGTCTCAAATTTAATTTCTTGAGACCTACTTCATATTGAGAACCATAATATCATTGATATGGTTTCTTTACAACAAAATATATTTATTATACCATTTCAATTTATTAAATGGGATTGATGATCAATTTCTTGATCATTATTAAAATTGATGTTTATTTGAAGAAAAGAAAGGTTGTAAGAGACTTTTCTTCTCATTTTATCTTCACTGAGATAATAAGTTTACCCACCACTTGTTTAATTTTAGTAGTCAATATATTATTTAATACTTTTTTATCATAACATTTCATGAAATATAAGAATTAAAAATTATATCATTCTCTACCTTTTTTAAATTTTATTGACAAATGATGACATATGTTTTTTATCTCGATTCCAATTCTCTGAGTAATGGTTGTTCTTCTTCAACAAATTTCATATGAAATTTTTTAATTATACTATTTGATTTTATTATACTTTTTTATGTTTATATAATATTAACGTTTTTACTTGATAAACACACTTTTAAAATGAGTCTTGGTTAAACAATTAGCATTGAAATAAGTGATTTTGTTAACTGAAATTTAAATTGTTTGAGTTAAAATATTATTCTAGGGCCATACACTTCTAGGTTACTTTGTTTTTATTTTTCCAATTAAATATTTAATTTCATGTTTTATCCATATAATAATAATTCCATAATGTCGAAATATTTTATTGATGAATTGAATTCTCATAAATGTGAAACGTTTTTGTGAAAAAAATCATCTTATTTAAAGACACTTCTCTTCCAATTCAATGTTTATAATTTAAAAATACAATTCCTATCCTATTTTGAAATATAATTAGGCGATTAATCACCAGAATTTATTATATTAAATTTTCAATTTTCTTTATTTATTATTACAATTTTTTATTAATTTCGATTTTGACGTTGATATTTCAAAACATTCAAATATTTTTCCATCCTTCAAAAATACAATGTTTTATCTTACACTAAAAATTCATTTTTTTTAACATCTTATTAATTTTAAATATCATATATTTGTGATTCCTTATAAATGTAAAATTATTCAACATTGTTTCACATAACCATTTTGAATCATTTGTGTAATTTTCATTGATGTAATATTAAGGATTATTTTGAAAAAATTAAAAGATTCCATGATGTATAAAATTAATAATTTTAATCCATTATATAATATTCAAGGACCCACTATTTAATGTTATTTTTTAATGTCAATGATTTTAATGGTTTTCAATTCACATTTTAAAAACCTCAATTCAACTTTACCATAACATAATTTTTTTATAAAAGATAAAATTTAGATATAAGAACACTTCTATAATTATGCTTCCATTTTAATCATTATAATTCAATAAATTATTTATCAGAAAATATTTTTGAATGAATTATCTAATAAATGTTATTATTAAGTAATAATTTATTATGATTGAATTCTCTATATCATATATTTAATTTTTTGAGTTAAATTTTTTTGATACCGTCTATGAATACTCAAAAACCCATTTTTAATTTTATGGGTTCCTTATAATATGATAATTAAATATTTTCAATAGAGAAAATATTTGTTGATGAGTTATGAGTGAGGTCCCATATATTCCTCTAATTAACTTCTGTTTGATTGATATCTCTTGATAAATTTTTGGGATTAATATATTCTTTATCTCTTTGCAATGTTAATTATGAAGTGATGAATAATTGAAAATGTTGTGGGAATTTTCTAGTGATACCCACAACATAATGTTATTTTAATTAGGTAGTGATTCCTATTCTAATACATGTATAAAAACAGTATAGGATGCATGTTCCTCTATGTTATGAGAATGACATAGTAAATCATGATCTACTATGTTCAAAAAATTCTAGTAGTGATTCATACTCCAATATACTTATAAGAACAAGGCAGTGATGCCTACTCCACCAGGGGAATTGAGTTCTGATTCCTACTCCAATGTGTTATAAGAAACAAGTAATGAAACATTATCTAGTGTTAAAATATTTATAATACTTTTTTAGGTACATAATGTTCTATTTCACTTCATTCCCATGAAATTCCATATCACTCTGACTATGATTTTTCAATATTGCACATATTTATTATCTCATACTTATACACTAAATTATATGTTTTTTATTTTGATAATAAGTTATTTTTTTATCATAGATTATGGATAGATCATATTATTCCATGTTATAGTTAATAAGTAATTTTATTCATGCTCAGGTTTTATGATATTACTACTATCTAACCCATGATGAATTGTTGATGAGTTTAACACATGACATAATTTTGAAGCTCAACCCTTTCTTGTGTGTAAATTCCATAACTTATGATTATTTAGATTACCTTTAAGGGGAATATAAGAGTGTATAATTTCTTTTATTTTTTGGGAAAAGATAAAAAGAATCATAACATAAGTATCTTTTGTAGTTGATCCTGAAAAGAATCTAATACTTCCAGTCCAGGTATTCTATGATTATTTTGTCATAAATTGTTAAAAATCTTATGATATATATATGATTATATTCGGAAAGACCACCTTGTATCCACAATAGTGTATTAATAATGTGTTTTTTGTTATATACCTAGGAGTCCCATTTTTTGGGGTCTCATAGTTGTCCTTTTGCAAGACTATCATATGTTTGAAATAATGAGCAGCTCAACAAATATGAAGAAGCTGACATCAATTCAGCGGACTTGATTCTTGACCATGGTGTTCCATGCCAATCATAGTATCTCAAACTATTTGTGGGGTAGTCTCCATATCATATACATCAGATATTTAATGAATTAATTTTTCATATATACATATATATATTTATATATCCCATATAATTTCATCCCTACTAATCATCTATAAGTTCCAGATGCTTATCTTGACCTATCCCTTTATTAAGTGGATCATGATCTTATATAAGCTATAAATAATGATTAATTCTAGGATAATATTCCAAATATGAAGGAAAACCGATATTCACATATCAAGTACAATATATATCATAGTATCATAGATATGTTCTCCAAATTCAGTACATATCTTGAAAAAAATTAAATTGCTAACGCCAATCAATACCAATGAAGCTCATGGGTGAACATACATGCTTGAAACCCTTCTAAATCACAATATATTGGGGGATTTGATCTGGGTCAATTAATTATTATATATCACACATTCAATTATGCATCATCCTTCTACTATAATTAAAGTGATATAGCCAAGGACATAACCCTCTACACAACCAGTCTACTTGATAAATCATCATATCTTAGAGATGTTCACTAAGACAATATAATTCAGTTGGTTATTGAATATTATTGGTAGATTTTTGATCAATGGTATAGTAATAGTTGAATCAATGAAAATAATAATTTGTTATATATGTTGTCTTCATAACACCATATAATTTCTAAGTCCCACTCACATTTATTTTTAGATAAATAAATATATTATGTGAACACATTAGAATATAATAGATTAAGGAACAATGATCATTTTTATTAAACTCATGGTGTAATATGAAATATTATTATCATAAGTCAATTAAATAATGATAAAAATTATTTATATATAAAAAGGATTAATATTTAAGTAATAAACAAAAAAAATGAAAAGAATAGTTTTTAATTGAAAATATTATATATTGACGATTTCCTCGAAAATAATATGTTAAATGGTGAAGCTTGCATAAATAAATTATGAATAAATACTGATGATAGATATATGCATTGGATTCTAATGAAAATTAATTCAAGAAAAGTTACATTCATGACATTTTTTTATTCATGGATAAATTTAATTGTGTCTCATCAAATATGAGGTTCTTCTATGACAAATAGAAGATTCATAGAGATAATTAGGTGTTGAATGGGCCCCCTTAGACCAACATAATGGTAGGTGGTGATCATATATAAACCAGATTATACTTATATAGTTCCCCTAGTTGTCCTAAAAAAATCCTTTTTCCTATCATATTCAACTTTAAGGAGGTGGGAATTTAATGATAACAATAAATTTATTTATCAACAAATTTAATATGATTATATGTAAAAATTAGAAAAAGATAAATTTCATTGAAGAGAGCACACCATTCATATAAGACCTGATTATTTATGGGTATATGATCATTTAATGTTGACTATCATTCATAATATATAATTACTTTTTGTAACCATAATGTTTGTCCTTCATTGATACACAAACCCTTCATTTTCAGTGCAATGATAATGATACCTCTTGGATGTGTTAAATAATTTAGAATTCAAAATAATTTGGGATCATTAGTTGTTAAACCATAAAAAAAATAAATGTTTATATTTTTTTGGAGATGTGGGAGTGAAACCTAAATACCAGATGAATACTTTATGAAAATATTACCAATATTAAAGGGGATGGTAGTTAAAATATCTGATTATAAATACCAAAAATAATTATAATGACGTGGTTTAGACATTAAAGATGGATTTTCAATATCAATAATGTATTTTTTTTGATGATTGGAATAATATTTATGAATTTCATTTCCCTATTACATTGAAGACATCTACAAGGTAAGTCAAAAGTAAAATTAAGTGAGTGGAGGATGATTACATAGAATATCTTCACACCGACACCCTCTATACATAAATAATATTTACTCCTTCTGAAACACACCTTATTTAATCAATCATTATTCACAACAATTCATGTAATTTAATACGGATATACATCAATATAAATATGTGAGTACAAATCCTGATAAAGGATAGTAAAATGAAATGGAACATAAATTACCGTAAAAAAATTGGAAAGACGTGGGAGAATAATGAAAATTTTATGAAAAATAAAATGGAAAAGTGGATACAAAATAAAAATTATATATTCATGGGAATATAACCAAGATTTATCACCTTTTTTTCATAAAACATATTCACTATGTTTTTTCACCAAGGAATCAAAAAATATTTCATCTCAATATATTAATTATTTAGATATTTAATTAGAGATTTATCAGGGAACACCCACCATATATCTTAATACATGATATAATCATTGATAATAATAAATATTTTCATTGATAACCTTCAGATAATATAGAAAGGATTTCATATAAAATAATTTATTACATAAGTTCTTGTAGTGTTGAACATCGTATAATTCTTAATGAAAAAAATGGAATGTGGGTTTCATAAACGTAAACTCACTATCAATAAATTATCATCATTACAATTTGAATACCCATAAATAAGGAAGGGTCTTATTCATTCACAAAATAATAATTTTTTATGTGAAAGATTTAAAATTCATGAGATGAATTGGATAGCATGACGTTATATAACATGGATAAGAGAAATGGAATAATTGGAGGGAAAGAGGGTCTGGCATTGGTAAAATACTATTTTAGAATTAATATGATAAATAAAATTATATTAATATATTTAATTCAATACTTATAAATAATAGCACAAAAGTGACACATGATTGGAAAATAAAAAGGGGATAGTTCCCTATCCTTTAGGTATTATTTAATAAATCTTGGAGACATAAAACTTAGGTCCATTGGGACACCATAGATGGATATTAGAGATGGGAAATGAGAAAATTTTCAGTCTCAAAGAATTTTTGGAGGAGATGAATAGGGGATGAGTGAGTATTTATATTAATTTGATGAACTATTCAATAATTTATAAATATTGGTTTTGAAATTCATGTTTAAGGAAACAAAAACTAATTGAAATAACCTTGGTTTATTCTCATGAAATTAGAAATCTAATTCATGTTTTATAATATCTACATCCATTATAACTCAAATCCATTTTATAAAATTAGTTCGGACTTGAGAAATTAAAATTTACACAATATATAGTTTATAATATAAAAATTTAAATTTTATAACTTGGAATATAATATTTATGTTTGAAAATTGATTTAATTCCATTAAAGTAGATAAAATTAATAAAATAAAATAATTTTGGTCTCATATTATATTAAATTAAATTTTAATTAATTATTACATATATATAAAGTCATTAAAAACAACAAAAAGGAAAAAATATCATTTTACTATTCGCTGAAAAATAATGTAGTTTTGAAAATTAAAAAATATCAATATGATATAATTTCAAGATGTTTTTAAAAAATATAATTTCTATTTTATCAAAATAGTTTTATAAATATGAGAATTATGACTTTTAAATAGATATTTCTTTTTTATTGAAAATTAAAGTTTCTTATAACATAGTCAACATTCTAACACTAATAAGAATTTCCTATGATAGAATGAAATTATATTATAATTTATATTTTGTTAAGTTAAATTTTAAAATAAAATTTCACAAAAATAAATTTAATTTTAAATACATATCTTTATAATAAAAGTGTATATATTTTCTATGAATTTGGTTATTTTTTATCCAAATATATATTTATCAAATTCATATTTTATTCTTTCGTATTTTAATAAATAATTTGATTATAAAAATGGTATTAATGACATAAATATTTTATATATAAAAAGTTTATTACAGTTTTTTGACTCTAATGTTCAGATACAAAACCCTTTATAACACTGGGATACTTCAAAAGCATATGGTGTGTGAAAATGGTAGTTTCTTAAGGTGGATCACTTACTATTGACCTTGATGTGATCACCACTAATTTGATATTCTCATGTATAAGATTCAAATCCATCCAAAATTGTTGAGTCATTAATTTGTCTTGGTCTAGGGAAAAAACCAATGAAATTACCATCTTACAATGTTCTAAAAAATGGGAGTCAAAAGGCATGGATTTACAAGTTGAGGCTATAATTTCTCTTTTCTACATCAATTCTCATTTTTCATTAACCTATATAAAAAATAATATTAACTATAATTTTATTACCAAAATTCATATTGTCTAATGATCATATTGACCAATGGTCATATTGAACAAATTTCATCTAATGGTAATGTAACCATCATATCCTAATGGTCACATTGATGATTACATCATTTATATTTTCCACAGAACATTGAAATTTACTAATTCATTAACAAAGTTTTTTACAATTCCTTTAATAATGTCAATTATATTCCTAAAAATCCATATTCATTTAATATTTTTCATGGTAGGTATCTTCATGTAGCTAGTGTTCAAACCTATAATGTAAAAAAGTTCATGTTCCCTAATTTTTTTTACCATTGTATTATTTTTTATTGTAGTAATATATTATTATTTTTCATGTCATATTATTTTTGTAATAACATTTTAGCGTATAAACATTGTGGAATGAAATAGTCATTAAAATAAAAGTGTTCTTTTATTTATCATCAAGGTAATTTTCAAGTCATTATATTTCCCCCCCTTAAGAATTTTTTCCTCGAAAAAATTGCTTTCCTTAATTAAGTTGGTGTACTTTTTTCATTGCATCTTTAGACTCCCTAGTTACTTTAAAAATCATATGTTTATTTCCAAGGGCCTCTACAAGTCATGTTGTCTTATCCCTAGAAACATATTCCATTATGTATGTATCAGTTTATCTTCGTAACAAAATTCTTGTTAAACTTCTACACTATGAACATCAAGTATATATGATGGGGATAAAATATACATTATCAATATAGAAATTTGGAAGAAATCGTGGACATTGAAAAGATTTGGTGGTAGTGTTAATAAATAAGAAACCACTCCAACATGATCTTGAACTTCAAATGATCCAATGTACCATGAAATAGTTTTCCCTTATTCGTGAATATAAGAACCATTTTCTTGGGGATATGTTAAAAAACATATGATCCCTAACATGAAATTATATCTCCTAACTTCATTTTTTAGTGTAATTTTATTATTAAATCTGATCAACATTGATGTGATTCTAAATCACTTGTGTCCAAATTATGTTATCCTTCATATTGTTTAGTCCCAATATTTTACCTTCCCTAAATTCATCACAAAATGTTAGAGTTCAACAACTTTATCCATATAGAACAAAAAATATACCATCCGAATGCTTGAGTGGAAATACTTTTTAGCGTACAATTCAATAGTGAGAAATTTTTTATCCTAACTTCCATGAAAATAATGTGATCTTGTCCATAACTTGTCTTACAATGTTTGAATAGTCCACATAGATGCCCAATTATGTTTTAGATAATAGGATGTGCTCAGGATAATTTTTATACTTATAGCCTTTTGACTGATTCTCCTTCAATTAGAAGTAAATATTATCTTCAATTTAGAAATAATCAAAAATGGTTCTCCATGGAGTGTCTCAAATTCATGGAAATAGAGATGAGCCAATAGAAATAGCATGGGGAAAAATTTTCAATCATTCAATGATTAGACATATATGATTATTTCTATTGGATATAATTGTATGGATAATGAAAAGGTCAAAATAAATATCATCCTTCATCCATAATGTTATGAGTATTGGTTATAATACCCCTTTAAGATGTTTTCACTCTACCTTCAATTTTTTCGACATTAAGAACATTAGATTTTAAAAAATATCATTTTTTAAATTAACCCACCAATAATAATCATCATAGTACCTATATATTTTAGTAATTCTAGAAAGAATAGATAATATAGAGATATGAGCATCATCCATCATAACCTTATTTATCTATATAATATATGAAATGTATAGACTTTTACATTATATCGATACACCATAATCAATGTGCAATTCATGAAACATAGAATTTTTTTAGACCATATCTTCATTTTCATGAAAGGATCATCACATTAATATTTATGATCTTCCTATGTAATGATGGATAGGAAATCATTTATTATAGGATTGATGATGTCTATATGACTATAATTCCAATATAAATCAATGATTGTTCCTTGATCGGTTGATCTCCTTCAATCCTCATCGAAGAACGACCACCATGATTTTTCATACTCAATAAATATACATCATTGTTTTCTCTCCATAAATGATATTTAAGTAAATAATAATAGAAATTAAGAAGATTTAACCATATCCATTATCTCAAGGAAATTTCCTTTTTTGTGATTATATAATTCAGACATTGTTGGTCTATTTATATATCACACTATTACCCATAAAGATAGTTTCTTCATAAAATAAGAGAGAAAATTATTGAAACAAATTCCTTGTCATGGGAAATATAAATATATCCATAAGGCTTTAACTGTCATGATTCATAAAAAATCACGTTTTATATTTCATGAGAACACATCCAATCCATTTCGTAGATGGTTCACAATGAATTAAAATCATTCTATGACAAAGGGTAGAGTCAGAATAGGTGCACTAAAAAACCTCCTATTTAGTTATTGGAAACATTATTCAAAATCCTTTTTTCAAGATAAACCTAACTCCATTCTGAGTTAACTTGTTTTCTTTGATAGAAATATATTAAAGTACTTTAGAAAATCTAATATAGTATCTTGATAGACTATAAAAAATATTAATATCAGATACCATTCTAGGATGATACCACTCTTCTTCATCCGTTGTCCTGTTAGGATCAACTAAGATTCCTTCAATAGTTAAATATGCTCCCTGAATAATAATTTACCAAACTAGAATGGAAATTTAAAAAATATACCCAAAAATAACATTCCAAAGATTATGTAATATGACCCTTATATGATCCTATTTCTCTTCATGAATTTTGGAATATATCATAATATCATTAATAAGATAGAAAATATTTTTTCAAGGAATCCCCTGAAGAATCCATTAAAAATCTATAAAAATGAAGGAACATTAGAAAACCCAATGTTCATAACGAAAAACTAGTAATTCCAAAAACAATTGTAATGGTGTATTTGGAATATCTTGTTTCATCACCCTCATGTTATTATACCTTGATCAGAGGTCAATCTTGGAGAATAATTTAGCCCCACCAAGTTGGTAGAAAAAATCATCAATCCTAACAAGTGTATATTTTTTCATAATATTCATGCCATTCGGTTCTCTATAATCAATTCATTGTATTACTATCTCATCATTATTATTTAGAAAGATAAATGGTTCTCCCATAAGTGCCATACATAGTCAAATAAAACTATTTACCAATTTTTTTGATGTTTCTTATTTAATTCCATTAACTCCATATATACTATTCTATATATGGTATTTGATATTTTCATCGATCTCACTACAAGTTTATTTAAGAACACTACAACTCTTAATTGTGGTAGTCCAGATAAATCTTTAGTAAATACAAAAACATATTTATGAATGATTGGTACATCTTTAATATTTATACTTTCTCATTATTCTCTTTCTTCTCAAGTCATTTCCATGAAAAATAAAATTGGAGGTTTTTCATGTTAAGTATCAAGATATGATATATCTTATATAATGATAAATTTAGGATTTACATTCATGATAATATAAATATTTTTTAATTTATAGTTTTTCATATTAATATACATTCATATCCAATCCATCAAAAGTATTATGTAAAACTCATCGTTTGGAATGATGATCAGGTTTTTCAAGAGATTGAAATCCCCAATATTTAAGAGAAATATATATAAATATTATTTAATAGTTAATCAAGTATTTTTTAACAAAAAACTATACCACTATCCATTTAGGTATTAAATTTTTGTTCTTTCCAAAATTGAATTAAACATATGATTACGTGGAACAAGAATCAAACCACGTACTTGATAGCTAAGAGTGTGTGATTAGACTGCCTACAAAACACTACTAAATTTTTCACTTTTTTCAATATGGGAATATCTATTGGTAAAAGTGCATTTTCTGTTGGTAAAAAGTTTTACCAACATATATGTCCCTGTCACTAAACTGTTGGTTAAAACTCTGTCGCTAATTGTTTTTGTGACAGATAAAATAATTTTGTTTCAATTATAATAATTCCAATAGATAATATATATGATGGTTAAAGTGTTTAGCAACATGTTTGGGTGAAAAATTTATTTGTTGGTAATAATACTACCAATATATAATATTTGTTTATTAATTAAATTTAAATAAAAAATATAAATTTTTATTTCCAGAAAAATTTCATATTATATTTATTAATTTATAATATATAATACATATGTTTTAATTTTTAAACCAAAGACGATTTGAACACATGTTAAAAATGAGACAAGAAATAATTATATTAATGATGAAATACATTATAAACAGAACCTATTAGATCCACACCTATGATTTTTCCCCAACCCTATTGCTGAACAACCCTCCCCCCAATTCTATCACTGGACAAACCTGCCTCCCCCCCATGCTAGATCCCTACCACCATGCTGGATTAACCACCCTAGAAGCTCCAACCCATCATCGTCAGCAACTCCAACACTTGCATATCCATCCCATCACCGCCAAAGTCTCCAGTACCAACAACTCCAGCACATCCATGTCAGCTCTATCCCCAACACCTTTGTCCATCCATGTCAGCTCCACCTCCAGGACATCCATGCCAGCTCCAGCTCCAGCCCATCCATGCCAGCTCCATCCCCATCCATGCCAGCTACAATCTATGTCAGCTCCAGCTCCAGCCTCATCCATGCCAGCTCTAGCCTATGCACAAACAGATGAGAAAACAGCTGAGAAAAGACCTCATATGGAATTGAGGGAGGTACACAGACAACTGACAGAAATAAACTTAGACATCAATTATCATTGTAATAGATTACACGGACGGCAAGGTTCTTGCATGTGGTTCACCCACTCAAACCGATTAATTTTTTTTAGATTTGGCATAATCTTGTCGAAGACGTCATTAATATAGTCATCAGTGATCGGCTTAAGACTTTCATAGAAATACAGTATCTCCATATATATGTTTTTCACCACAATCATGTCAACTCGAATCTCTTCAAACCATGCAGTGGTGTCCATGTCTTTCAGAATGCTGGAAATTCAAATAAAGGATAGTGCAATCAAATAAGGATGTACGAGGCCAAGGTACATCTTGTAGGTATCATTGAAAATTCACCAAGTTCTATGAATCATAATTATATCATTCACCCCCAAATCCAGAAGCAATTGTAATAATAAATGGTGTGGGTGAAATAAAAGCAAGAAATAGTTGAGATCTTCCAATATCAAAATTTTCATTTCAAGTATATCCTTAACCTCTCACATGTAATTTTCATCTGAATTTCGTTTTTCATTTGGAATGACATAAAATTTTCTTGTATGGTGGTTTCTTATACTTTTGATTCCAAGTGAAAATAGGTTTAAGCCACTAGGAAAGGATCATATTCATTCATACTCTTTGTTTCATCAATACGTCTCATATAAGTAACAACAATTTCCACCACTCTTTTCCTTGCTTTAACATGTTGACCCAATTTTGATATATAATTATCCATGTGCATCTTGATGAGTTCGAAATCTTATAGAGTGATACCCTTCTCTTTCTCAAGAAATATTACTAAGTCCACTTTATCCTTGTCCAAGAGTTTCTTGTGGTGAAAATATGTCCAAAAATTTGCAGCCATTTCTTGAACGAGGATCCAACTGCATTACCAACAGACCTCATTGATCAGTATGCAGCTTTCCCCAGTCTGTCATGACATCATCACAATGGTAGTGACCATCTATAGGAGACTCACATTGGCAGCATGAAGCGGGTCATCCCCAATTTGAGACATAGGTGGCTGGAAACAATCCATAGTACATGAATGTTTAATAAAATCAAATACAAAACTATAAAAAAATCAAATATAAAACACTCCATTCCAGCATTCAATACCTGAAAATTGAGGGTGCTGCCTATGAAATATGTGTAGAGGCCATTAACACCAACATTGTTTTTATAGTAATCCAATTTCATTGTATGGGTCTTGAAGGAAGTGGAAGTTTAAGAACAATAACTCATTCCTGTGATTATAAGGGTGCCCCTACAGCATAGTCAAATAACCAAATTCCATACTTATAAGCTACGAAATTTTATTAAAAAAATGTAATATCAGAAATATAAGGAAGAGAATGTACCATCCTGAAGGTTGCATGCATGTGTTTTGGCGACAAGATTGGTCAGTGTTTGGATATATTTATTTTTCACATGAACAATGATCTCTTTCCAAGATCCAACAATACCAATCACATAATCATAAATATAGTCGAAGCAAGCATCAAAAATGATATACTAGTAAGTTGATCATCCCCATTAATGTAAGTATGGTCATTTCCCTTGTGGGAGGAAGCAGTTCATTCCCAATCTCACTATGACCCCAAAAAAAAGATGAATATAAAATGAAATAACAATAGAGTACATGAGTATAAAGTAAAATTGTAAAAATAATTAACATAGTTTTTCCCCTTTATTGTATTCTGAAAACAAGAAAACTGTTTTCGAGAACAACAATCACCAACCAATGCTAGCATACAAAAACTAATACATTAAGAACACACACACATAAACACATTTCCCTAGAATACCAGATAATAGTTACTTCCATGAAAAATTGCAGCTACCTTGAACGATAATGGCCTCATCTCTTCTATGGTTATTTTTCCTCTGAGTAGATGTCTTACCTGAATTGTAATCTTTTAACTGTAAAAAAATCTTTATATGTGTACATGCATTCACTGAAGCATGATGATTTCTGCAATTGCTGGATTTTATAGAATGAATGCCAACTATATACACACTACTGGAGGAAAATAGTATAACATGTAGGGATGTATTATTTGTTTACATACAGTTTCAATGCCAAAGTGGCATAAGTGATATTTAAATTTTATACAGTAGTGTGAACAATTATTTGTAATTTTAATTAACAAATGAATAATTTATGTGTATAGTTGTAAGTAGTTTGAAACATTATATTCATATTTTATGTGTTCTGTGCATATATTGGATATGCCTTTACACATATTGTAGAAAGAGTACAGACTGTAATTGAAAACAAAACAATTCTGGTACATCCATGTGAGGTGTCAGAGTATGCAATTGTACACTGCATATAGTTTATTGTATGTGATCAGATTTATGTAATTTCAATAAATAGATGTGTACTAAATGAATACATATTTATATATTACAAAAGTTATATACATACCATCTCCGTACTATTTTCAAAATGAAGAATTTAGTTTTCTGGTTTATGGTGGTTTTCGGAACTTTTATTGTTTTCATACATTACGCATAAAGGGGTATACATAATGGTGTTATTTAAAAACTGCAATGGTATACATTTAGTATGAATATCTCTTTTTTAAGCAATTTTAATGTTTATCAGTGTAATTTTAGACATTAATATGGTATCTAAAACGTTTTACTTAAATTGTTTTATAGAAATTTTTATCGTAATTTACCTATTTTTTTAAATTATATATATAGTTGGTTTAACAAATATTATATATTATGATTAACTACAATGAAAAACATTTTTCAAACAATCTATGAAAAGAATTGGTCACCCAATTCATGCCTCAAAGAAATTTATTAAAGAAAATAATGGTTACAATAAATGCATGAGGCGTAACAAGCTTACACCATCAGGTAATTAACGGAGATTCATGTTAAAGAGACAAGAGGTCACATAAAATAGATTGCATTGCATCATACCTACCCGAAACATCTTTTCATATTCCTAAGAATCACCTCATCTTGAAAAGTAAGCAACTCCAAAAGAAAAAAAAAGCTCAAGAGTAAAAATTTGTAACTTCCAAGAGACTCATTAATAGGGGTTCTCTGATTCTCATGAACATCTCATTCTAGTTATATGCTTCTAGTGGTCTAGCATTAGCGAAAAAACAAGCAGTAAATGCCTTCCTTAAAGCATAAATATCCATTTTACAAGACTTTATGACTATTCTAAACCTTAAAACCGATCTAGTGCAGTATATCAGTCTAGAAAAAACACCCTAAAAAAAGAAAAGATCTCCTGATCAAAGTGCAGCAAACATTGAACTCCAGTGAATGCAAAATAACCAAGGAAACTAAGAAAGGGTCGATAGGAAATCAATGCCAACATATTGTATGTCTGGACATCTCTATGTTAATAGAAACATCCCAAAGAGAGTAACTTGCATGAAATTATACAACTTTTTATAGAACAGTCACACAGTGGCCTACCCATCAGTATATTTAGTATGTTTTCAACTGAAGACCAGTCTAATAGTGTTCGTGTAAATAAATTTACGTATGAATGTTGTCACCTAGATTGCTCTCTAAACATGGCGGTCACTTGTGACATCGAAAGTGAGGGTAATCTGGGATGTTGAATGCCATAATCAGTGTCACTGAATGCCGGATCATAGAACATCGTTTCTAGGTGATTATCTAGCTCATGAAATCCATCGCGGTATGAATGCAAGGACATTGGTGATGAACTAAAAAATGGATGAGATAAATCACCCATGATCAAATCTGAAGCCACCAGACATCAACAACTTAAAATATCCACATTATTAATAAAAAATCCTTCCTATTGATGAAAAAGTCCACACCATTGTGGACGAGCCCCAATGTCATCCAGGAAGAAGACCGATCTGCAACAGATTGGCTCCGAAGCCGATAGCCTCTCTAGTTACCAGAACCATCTTCAAATCATCCATCAACCAAGGCCCACATCAACGATCAGAATGATCCTTATAAATGAAATACTCTCTCGTGCAGGAGGATGCTTCAATCGGGAGATCCAGGTGAAGGGAAGTCTCATGGCCGATGAGGAATACGCTGACAGAGAAACCCTAAATTAGGAGCGAGCAAAAGTAACAAATTTAATTTTGTTATTTTTATTTAATAAATTTTAATAAATAATTTTCTAAAATTATTTTGATTAAATTTAATTATGTTTATTAAATTTAAATATAAAAAATAAATTATCTTTTTTATAGGGTGTATAAATAATATAAAAAAATATATCAAATATCATAGTGATTTGAATTGATTTTTTTCTAAAAAATATTTGTATGTTTATAGAATGGACAATAATAAAAAAATAAAAACACTATTGATATTTAGAAAATGATGAAAATTAAAATAAATTAATGACATATTTTTAATAAGACAATAAAAAATGGATATTTACTATATACATAAAAATAAAAATATATAAAAAATTTGGTTAATCTTAATTGGTTATCGATGAATTCATTTTTGTTTATTGAATGGTTAATTATAATATTTTATATTAGTGTAAAATATTTGTTTGTAATTGTTATTAATACTAACAAATTCATGTGTTAGTAAAAAATGTTGGTATTGATATGATAAAGAAACAGATTTAACAGTTGGTAAAAGATATGTTGGTATTGAACAATCAATGACAACAGATATACCTATTGGAAAAAACATGTGTCGGTATATAAAATTAATACCAATGAAACTTAATATCTGTTGGAATTACTCAATTTTACCAATAGATATATTATATGTCAATAAATATCTGTCGGTATAATTCATTTATTTGTAGTGAAAACATCATTTGGGCCTCCAAATCTTAAATCATGATTAAGAAAGAATAAACACTCTCCCTTATCATATGATAATTTTTATTGTAGTTACCCTCCAATATCATCTAATTTGGGCAATGATTTACAATATCTTGAGATTTTCCACACCGGAATCATTGTACATACAGTTGTGATTACACTCTCTTACCATAGTGAGTGGGATTTATATGTTCATATTAACTTCTACAATGCAGTTTTAGGAAATATGGATTCCAATTCCACACATATAGAACATTTGACTTCCTTACATAAAATTTCCTAAATGCATATTCGATAATTATTACACAAGGAATGATTTGTTTTCTTCCCATCCAGATTCTTAAAAAAAATTATATTTCCATATATTCTGGTCATTTATTCCATGTTTCCACTAAGAATACTAAATATATATTTTGAAATTGATTTTAAAACTTAATATCTATTTTTTAACACAGAAATTATTTTATATTTAATGGTTTCAGTAGACGGGGTATCAGTATGGAAATGTATCAATCATTCTTCCCATTAAAATCACTGAAAAAGATTGATGTTTATCGCACAATCCTTATAAACTGATTCTCACAATTCCCCATAAATTTATTCTATCATTGTTTCAACTCAATTAATTCCCTGCCTATCTTGGTTTCGAGGGAACAAGTAATATACATTTTGGGATAAATTGATCTATTCTTATTCCATGGATTTCACATCATCCGTTAAAATGTTGTTATTGTTCATTTTCCTCCACTAATACATTTCTACCTCTATGTAATATAATTCCAACATAAATTTATATTTATCTAAATAATTTATTATAGAATATATATTTTATATAGTACTTATTATTTTGATATTAATGCATCAATGGTTCTGTTAAAAATAGGTAGTTGTTGAAACATAAAGGATTCAGCCTGTTCCTTCCATAGTGATGTCAGAAACTCCACATATATTTGGTTAGTACTCATGAACCAAGTTAATTTATTCATCATAATCAATTTTTTTTAACATTAGATCAGACTAAATTGGGTAGTTCATAATCGCATTTTCTGTCACATAAAATTTTAACATGAGTCCTTTTATTTCATGACATTATTGTAGAAGAAGAAATCATATGTGAGAAATTACTTACTATTGAAAATAATATAATAAAAATTCATTAGAAAATCATAAACCCTATATTATATAATATTATTCTTCTACAATGATATACAAGAATCATTAAAAAATATTACATTTTCAATATATCATTAATAAAATCTGGAAAAAATCATGTGATTTAACAAATCATATCCCTTAGGAGTTTCAAACAAGGTATCAAAATTGTCCCCTTTTTCATGAACCTAGTTACTATTGAGTTAACACCCTATGTACAATGTTCATGCTAGATCCAAATCCACTATTAGTATCCAAAAATGGATTTCGTGCCTTCGAATCCACTTCCTCTTTACTATAGAAAAATATTTATAAATTTTCCAATATTTAGATTTATCCAAATGGTTCATAGTAGTGTTTTTTTCAAAAAACTAAATCATACCTTTAATAAAAATTATTGTATTCCACATTTATTAAATAACTAGAAACATAATTTCATAATAAAATATTAAATTAACAATTTCAATTGATGTTTTGAAATCTAGTTTCTTGGAAATAAGTTATATAATAAATGAATTACATATCCGAAAAATAAACATAAACAATGTTTAATCATTTTTAGAGAACCCTTTTTATTTCCATCTGATTTCACCTCCCTAAAATTAATTTTATACACCCATAAAATTGCAGAAAAGGGTGTTAATAAATCCCAATAATTGACAAAAAATTAAATGGAATATTTTTAATCATCTAAGATAAAAAATGAGACATAGAATGAGATAATAAGCATTAGTACTTGATACATTACATGAAATTTATATATAACATAATAATAATACATTCATAAACATATCACTAAGGTTTATTACTAATATTTCATAAATAAAAATTAACATTGTTATTCAAGAGAGTATCATAAAAAAGTCATCTCTGGAGAATAAGTTTTTACCCAATGAATCATAGTGATATTAGGGTTGACCCTTAATATTATTTAATTCAAGTGATCCACATTGATTGTATAAATTTATTTCATCAATAATAGGTGGAGAATAAATAATGGTTTTCATATAAAATAATAGAGTACATAATTTTCTAAAGACATAAACATCACACAATTTTTATCCAAAACAAAAAAATAGAGTTTTTATACATGTAATTCTAAAAAAATAACCTATCTATTTATTTATTTGAGAACCCATGGATATAATGTTTTTTATTCATAATATAATAATATTTCATAGGAAATAGAGAGACATCATGAAATTAATCTGGATTCATTAAAGTATACAATGTGCCTTAGGTAAATTGAATAATGATAGGAAAAAAGATCCCCCATTTATGAAACACTGTTTTTTCTAAAAATTGAATAAATACATGTGTAAAAAATTAATGTAATTCAAAATTAATAATGTATACTACAAAATAGGTACTCAAATTTAATTTATGTAGAGGATATTATTCTTACCTTTCGGAGTGACTTCCTAAATCATTGAGATAACATCCTTAGGTGCATAAAGAAACCTTGTATTTGCATTATTAATGGAAAATGAGTAGAATTTTTTTCTTAAGAAATTTTGAGTAGGGTTGAATAGGGTGATGGTTGACTATTTATAGTAAATTAAGATAAATTGTATAATAATTTATAAATATCATCCTTAGAATTATATATTTTGGAAAAAGAAAAACCATTGATATACCCAGCATTTATATACATAGTTTTATACATTTCAGTAAAATTTTGAAATATTTTAATCCATTATAATAGAAAACCATTTTTTAGTGTTACATTGGACATTGAAATGTAAATTTTACACAAAATATATATATATAAAAATATTAATTTCCATTTTAGACAATGTAAAGTCATTTATTTGTTTTTTAAATGGAGTTAAATACACTAAAAACACAATATAAATTAAATATGATATTTTTCATGTATTCTATTTAATTATTTATAAAACCGTTACATAAGATATATAAAGTAATTAAATATAGAAAAAAAATCCAAACATTATTTTTATTTTTCACTAAAAATTAAATATGTTTGAATATTCTTAAAATTTGACCATAATATATTTTTCACATGCTCATTTAAATTATAATATTAATTTTATCAAAATAATTGTTTAAATTTGAGAACATTTACGATTACATGAATGTACTTATTTTTTGAAATGTAAAATTTATTAAAAAATACATAACTTTCTAAAAAATATAAAAAATTTCAAATACATAAAAAAATTATATTATTGTTTTTATTTCAAAAATAATGTTTTAAAAGTCAATATTGTAGAAATAATTTTTTTTATAACACAAGTTAATAATAAAATTGTTTACATTTTATAAATATACATTTAAGTTCTATATTTTTAAACAATCTATTTAACAAATTCACCTTATATTCCTGTGTATTTTATTAAATAAAATAATACTGAATATTGGATTCATGAAATAACTCATTCATTGATAAAAAGTTATTATACTTTAACTATAAAAGTATTGGATACATGACCACTTATTAAACCAACAAATACCCTATGGGTAAGGTGTGTGATGGTGGTTGATTTGTGGGGTGGATTAGTAAATATTTACCAAGTGGAGATCTCTACTAATTTGAACATCTCCCTCGAGAGATTTAATTTTAGCATCACTTATAGAATCTCAATGTTGGAGTGGGCATGGAAGAAACCAAGTGATGCTACATCACTATAATTACCTTCAAATTTGCATTGGCTTGACAGTACAACAAGTCATTACTAGGCCTTAAGCGACATCCCAATGATGCCAAAGGCTGGAAATAAATGCCAAAAGGTTTCAAATAAAAGTGGGGGGAAATTTACCCTTTAATAAATAAACATATAATCCAAATAACCATAATAAAAAATTCACTATATGCTGCATGAATGAATGAATGAAAACTCAACAACTTCATGTATCTCAAAACCACATCAAAGTAAGAAACAAGTTACGAATAACTAAGTATCCATGTAAACAACGAATAAACTACACAAGACTCTCCCAAGACCTAAAGACTAAATGTTCCAAAAGCTCCAAGATCCACAATCTATGAACAACCCAAACATCGCGTGGTAGTTCTAAACACATGAAAAACATTACCTTTTCCCTTGTCCTAAAAGATATCATCTAAAAAAGCACCAAACTTCCAAAGTAGGGGTGAGTATAAAACTTAGTAGGTTTTCCCCCAATGACTTCCCAACTCACGGTACTAGGATAGAAGATTCGACAATAGTTATATAAATAGTTTATATAAAAAATTTCTCAAAAATAGTTTACAACTAAATATAAACATGTTTACAAAGCCATTCATTACCAAACACAAACAAGTGAAATTAAAACCAATTTTCCCAAAAAGATATTTTTCCAGAAAAATAACTAAATAAGATTCCAAAAAATTTCACAATATCTCCTTTTGGAATATCCAGCCCTTCCAAAAAACCAATGAAACCAACCATTAATGATACGTTATGACAGTTCCATACTCATGAGAATTTTCTTGTGGATCTGCCAAATTGACACAAGGTAATTGTTTCCCAGGTGCCATTAACCCTTTGGCATCGAGCACAAGGTCATATTTCAACAAAACCCCATATATGCAATTCCCATGTTCCATTAACACTTTGGAACTGAGAACAAGGTCATATTTCAACCAAGACCCATATTTGAAACATGAACAAACACCTTGAATACCCAACGATCATGCCAAAATGACCCTTTAAAAAAACACCTTTTTATGGAAAACCATTTCCGTCAAAACCATTTTAATGGAAAAACAATTCAATTCCAAACCATTTTAATAAAACTCTATTTTTATTGAAAACCATTTATATTCAAAGAACGAATTGTCATAATCCATTTAGCAATTCTTGAAAATCCATAATTTAAAATCATCATTTTAAATTCATGAAACTAAACCCCCTTTGCCCAACTATTCACCAAGATGAGACAATCTCACAAAAAACATATATCTTCACTAAAGAATATTTTCCATGACTTATAGAAAGAATTTCTTTTAAATAAACCAATTTTAATCTATGCCAAAAAATTCACTTTGGAGGTGTCAAGAGATAATCCTCCTACCTCGTTGGTTTTGACGGAACTCGACAACAGAAGAAGAATGCACAAGTAGCCAGGTGGATTCTCCAAGAATGACTTTAGTTATCATATCCTAGTAAGATCACAACTCAACATTGATTTATTTGGAATCCAAAAATGTATATCTAACCACTATAGTTGCATATCTAAGAAATAATTGAGATCAAGGAAGTAGATTTAAGCAGATCTAAGAAAACGTGAAAAATCAGGAAATAATGGTGACATACCTCATGAATTGGATCAAGATTACAAGAAAGCAGGTTAAATATCTTAATATATCGTGAAAAACACTATATTTGTTCTTTAATGACGTTAATAAACTAATATCTACCCACTTTAGTAGTATATCTATGAAAACAAGGGGGAGAGAAGGAGTTTTCTGAAAACAGAAAAGAACCAAGAAGATTGGAACTTACCCCCAGAACTGTGCTTGAAATCACCATGTGAAGGCTCTAGGTTGGCTCTAACTCCAATAATGAGGGTTATCCAGCCTTCTTAGGATTTAAATCTCAAAATAGGAGAATTTTGAAACTAAAAGGAAATATATAGAGAAATAACAAGTAAGCACCTTGAAAATTTGATCTAGATTTGACACCTGTGCAAGGATTGACCACTTGGTTTGGGCCAACCGTGTATGGATTGTGTGACCTTCCTTTTGGTCCCAAAACTCCTTATAAAACCCCCAAACTCTCCCCTACTTCACCTTGAACATTTTTTGGAAATAAACTTTTTATGGAAACATTCCACTTTATATAAACAACCCACATTATTGAAACACCCCACTTTCTGGAAACACCCCACTTTATGAAAACTCTATATTATGGAAACTCTATATTTTATGGAAAATATCAAATTTTTTGAAACTATATATTTTATTGAAACTCTCTATTTTAGGGAAACAAAATCAAAGACACACTATTTAGAAAAAATTCCGCCTTTACATAAAAATAACATGAGGAAATGGTTATGTAGCCGAAATCGGGGGTACTATACTCTCTCCCAATTTCCAATAAACTAGATTCAAAAGGAGTGATTCTACGTGTTAAATCCATAATTTCCCCATTCTAAATCAACTATCAATTTCATTAACTTTTCTAATCCAAAATTATAATGTTAACAATACTACTAGTGGTCATAATGCCCGTTAATCATATTGAACAACAATCAGGTAATGATAATGTAAATATCATATACTAATAGTAGCATTTAAAATTAAATACTACATATTTAAAGTCTAGAAAATTAATAATCTATTATCTAAGGAATTTAAAATTATTTTTTTAATTCCCATTATAATTTTATCATTCCTTCTTCTTTTAATATATTTCATTTCATGTATAATCTTCATGTAATAATGTGGTCCTATGGATTATACTGCTATTTGGTCACTAATATTTGGTTATTATATCCATATACTAATATTATATATAGTAATTAGTATTAATACATTACATGTAATATAATTTTTGAAATACTCTCAACATATAATGCTATTATACATTAAAATAGTCATTATAAAAAATTTATTTTACTAAAACAAGATGGACATTTTAGGTGATTATAAATATTGATAGGAAGAAACCAATCCTCATTCCATTAATTATTCCTATATAAAAAATGGGGATTCATGTGAATTCAATGGTGATATAGTATATGTTCTTAAGGAATTGTTTCAATTGTTTCCAGTTATAGTCTATCCTTCTAAAGAATAATATATATTTAGGTTTTTTATCTTATTATTTCTCAAATCAAATATATGATTTTCATGAATATTTAATATATGAAATAAGAGACTATAATGTTATGATATAATATCTTTTTTTCCATCTATCATTATATGATATTCTAAGGAATATTTTTGGAGTTAGGTACTCAGGTGACATGGGTTTCCAATTCTTTTTTGCGCTCGGTATTGATGGGCCAAATATATTAAATATATTATATTACATTGATTTTTTTTAAATAATAGAATGAAAATAGAACGACGTCTCAAATAAAATATTTGAGACCATAGTTGTTTTCAAAATTTGTGTTTTTCCATACCTTCATGATAAAAATTTTCAATATAAAATGTTTCTATTAAGGTAACCTCTAATAATAATTAAGTAAAATAAAAATGTTTTTTAATTTTATATTCCCAAAACTATTTTTATCCCACCATTTAAGATTCATTATAGAAAACACCCATGTGAAATTTCATATTCTATTGATAATAGAAAGTAGGATGAGAATTATAATGTTGGAGGATTGGGAATTATGATTAATGAAAGAATAATCAACTATAATCGTGAGATAAATGATAGACATGTTTGGATTACCAACTTAATTTCTAGTCGACACATTCATCATAAAAAATTTGATCCATTGTCAAGGTAGGTTGTTTTAATTTTTTAGATTAAACTCCACATATAATTTGAGGTGAAAATGAGTTATGTACTCCTAAATTAATATATGATTCTATCTTCATTGGTTTTACAGTGAATAATTTTCTCTTCATTAATAATGGAATTTGATATTTATTTTTCATCATTGATTATTCATAAATTGATAACCCCATTCTTGGGATTACATCCACAATGTCTAAATTATCATGGCCATCGATCGACTATATTTTTATTATGCATATTTCACCCTTTATCATTTTACATCATCAATGGGAATCGACTGGGTAGTGATTCGAATATTCACAGAAAAGACCATCATTGTGTGACCATTATTTGGAAAAATATATCATGGTCACAAGTTCAGTATGAGTTTTGGACATGTAAAAATGGCATATTGATTACAATAGAATCCTAAAAATGCATCTGATAATACTGGATTTGTGAGTAGAAATGAGTGGCTCCCTCAACTTCTAATGCTCAACATCACATGATATTAAAAAACTAAAGGGGTTTTTAATTTGATGATAGATGGATCTAAATGAAACTATGTTTAGGTGGTCGTAAGTGTTAAATATGGTGGTCTAATTTTTATGGAAGGCCTTAGTGTGGGAGTTTCATTTTAAGGATGAATCACTGGTTTGTTTAATTAAGATCTTGAGGTTATCCGAGAAATGGTGGAACATTGCATGCAGAAGCACTGGATAAAGGAATTCATTGGAACTAATTTAAAAGAAATAAATTAGAGTAATAAAACTAAATATAAAAATCTTAAACAAAGGGAATCTAGGATGGGGAACTCCTTTTAAGATAGTGGGGGAGAGATATCAAGTGTTTTACTATTATTTATTTATATATTATATTGATGATTACATTATAATAATAATAATAATTATTATTATTAAATAATTATTCAGTTGTAACACTTTTATAAGGCATTGGATTGATAACCCATCTATTGAATCACAATTTCGTTATTGTGGAAGATGTGTGATGAAAAAATTTGGATATTTTATTCAGACGTACGGATGAGGCCCATTAAGAAATGTATGTATCTGTTACAATGTAATTTAATTTTTACTAATTATATTTATGGGGACAATGAATAGACTATCCCAATTTTTGTCTACATGGATCACAATGACGTAATCTGTTTGTATAATCACTCTAATTTGTGGGGAAATTTTGGTCGATTTCAATTTTTTCTTGATTGACTAGTAGAGACCCTCATGTGTTTGTAATGAATTTTGTAGACTAAGAATTTGTCCCATGAGAAACATATCCTAAGTAATATTCATTGTTAAACATGAGTGTTGACATTTGATTGGAATCATTGGTATAGAAAAAGGTGTTACAAGTGTCACACTTCTTTTAGTGGTGCCTTGAAGATAACGTAGGTCATGTGTGATTGGAGAGATGTATGGGTCAGTACTACCTTATAGTGTCAGGGTGTGGGTCCCGCATACTATTTCTATAGGTATATTCAATAAAACCATATACTTCATTGGTCATTGTTCTTCTATTTACATACTAGTACTCATCCATTTTATGCTCTAGCGGGGTGTGAGACTTCCACTAGGGTTGTGCCTCCCTCGTGTCTGGAGCCCAATGGAATTGTGTGGGACTCTCTATAAATATTATGGTGAGGTTGTGGGGGTTTATTGAATATAGTATTGTCTAACTTGACTATGGAACACATTGGAAATGTGTGGGGCCCTATATATTGATTCTCGCATGGTTACACATGATGATAGGAATTTGATATGGGTATTGGGTGCTGTTGTAAGACTTAATGTTAGTAGATGGGTTGTGGAAATAGATATCACCTTTCTCTATCATTTGATTTTTTTGATAATATTCTTGTAATGGAGAATTTTTTTATTATTTTTTTATCATATTCTGTTTGACACACCATCGAGGTGACGGGCTCACCACTCTCTCTTGATATCCCCACTAGGTATTTCTCCAATATTTTCATGTCTTATATAAATTATATGATTTTATAAATGATTATGGTGTACCTTGTATCCGCGGATAAAAGAATTATGTGGTGTCATTGATTGTGTTTTGTGGCTGGACTTTGGTTCTAGAAGTTAGGCTCTCCCCTACTCTACTAAATCCAGTTGATGTAAATTGTGGTTTCACCCATGTATTTCAGGTTGGGTGTGTAATTTTCACATTCTCACATTTTTTTATACTAATTTACTTTGATTCATGTGTTCTATAGAGGATATTACATGTTTGGTTATATTCTGTATATTATTTCCTTTAATGTTTTCTCTTATATATCTCATGCATATGGTTTAGCATGTTTGTATATATACATTATATTAAGTATTCCTAACTAAATTTAAACCTACATGTTGCTAGTCACTGGACCACAGCCTATTAGAGGTGTTCTTGGGGCTTTCGCAGATGGATTACGGCATTCTAGGTGGGCCTCATCTAGTGCAGTTGTGATTGAGTGGTATTACAAATGTTCATTCCATGGGGTGATGTTTAGATTTTTCCCATTATATAGAATGGATGGGACTTATAGAAGTGATATTAAAGTACCTCATGTGTGAATTTTTGGAAATAAAATATTTTATTACTGTTACTCCCGATGTGTCCATTCACCATGACTCTAACTACCTTTTTGTCAAATCGGCATGCTGAGAAATCAATTGGATGGAAACCAGGGGTACATGCATTATATATGATTGAGTCTCTTCACTTCTATTTCCTTATTGATTCAACTCCCTAGATACTCTCTTTGACAGTGGTACACCTTGATAATTCTTATGATACCTCCCTGATAAAAAGAATATAGAATTTATAGATAGTGTCATGAAAATGATATTTGACTCGTGATTCCTCAGTTCAAGGGCCAACACATGAGGTGTTTCCTCCAAGAAAGCACAGAACATTTATACCACCTTTTTAGCATTGCATGGACCATCCTCTAGTTGTCCTGTCAGGTGGTCATCCACATTATGAGAAGTGGATATAACCATATTCATATGGTGATGTTATTCATAGGATTAGTTCTTTATGTGAGTTCCTAGGATAAGGAACACTATAGTTTCATGGACATCCATGTTGTTAGGTAGTGGAAGACTGGTTCGAGGAAGAGGTATAGGATTTCTTTCTTGTGTATATGCTGATCGATAGGATAGTTATGCTCAGAAATAATATTTTCCATAGAGATGTGGTTAGTTCAAGTGGTCTTGGTAGATGACACACATATTTTCAATATGCATTGAAATATCCAATAATAGAGATATCCCATGATTTTCAGATAGATAAACCCCCTTCTATTGAGGTAGAGGATGGGAATGAGCATGTGGTGTAAGTACCCTTCTTAGTTATGACCCTATATGATAGTGGTTCTGGAAGTGATAATTATTTATGACATAAGGAATTGGTATATCCTTATGTTGGAGATGTTTGACGTGAGTTTAGGAATACAAAGAAGAGGAGAACTTCCCCACTGAGATACTTCATTCTGACACGATATAAAAATGTGTGTGAGAGTTTGTGTTTCTTAAAGAAGATAGTGCTGACGTGTTGATGATGTGTTTTACTGACATGTATGTTGGAGGTATTGTTGCTCTGATAAGGTGTTGTAGGAGACCATGGATGTGTTGAATATGAATATAAAGAAAATGGTAGCTTCATGATGTTGGATATTTTTACCCATAGGCTTCGAGTGTGATTTGAGGTATAACATATTTCTTCATTACTCCACGTATAGTTTTTGAATTTTCATTAGTCACATTTTCCAAAATAAATTCCCTTTTTGAGGCCAAGTAACACCAGTGGATCAATTATGCATGACAATTCTATCTAGACTCTTCTATAGAGGTTGATCGGTGACCAAACATATTTTGTAAATTTGACTGGACTCTAAGAGGTGGGAAAGGCTAGTATGGAATCATTCAATAGGGTCTATGCATCCCTATGATATTTTCTTCATAATGGATTGGTTTCCTACAGACCATGTACATATGAGGGTTACCAGTTGTATTTACTATTATTGTTTTAGTGGGAAGGATTTTTCATTCTTTAATGATGACTCCTAACGAAAAGGATGAGGTCAAATGGAGGAAGATACATCCTCATTATCAATTAGCTTGTATTTCTTGTAGTGTAGTCGATGACATGGGATTTCATTTTCCTATGTGGAAGGAGAAATACATTATAAGGAGCCATAATTTAAAAACATTGATATTACATCTAAATTTATGAATATTCATTACAAAATATAAAAAAGACATGATAGGACTATATAGGTATTCTGTATTTTGAAATTGGGAAACATAGGCAACTGGTTCATAAGACATCTTCCTTATCTCCCACTAATTTCGTCATATCTAGAACGATTTTTGATATATCATAATTAATACCCTTATTCATGTCTTGTGGAAAATAAATATAAGAAAGGATGATCTCATAATCTTAGAAACGGTAAACAAGTGAGATATCAATCATATCATAACCATAAGACGTCAGAAAATAACATTTTAAAATCTAATCATGCATATAAAAAAACAAGATATCATTCCATAGGATAAATTATAAATGTTCAGAAGAATCAATGAACACAATACGAAAAGGAAAAACATAGTACATGAGATTTATTATCATACACATATAAATAGAAAATAATTTCATATTAGTTAAGGCTCATTTCCAAGACCACCATTGCGGACAAAGTCCATTACTGAACTGTGTTCACTCCTTCTTCCATCCCTGTACTACTGAATAGATATAATTTCCCATTCCATCCATGTCTATCTAATGAGATATAAAAATTTACCCAATGAAATAGAGGTTTATATAGTTCCCACAAATCCCATAATTGAACCACTATTTTGTTTTCCAAAATAACATAAATCATTCATCATAACATAAAGAATAAAATTGGTTTCATTAAACATCATTTCACCATTACACAATCCATGTAAAATAAATGGATTTCATAAATATTATTCCATAATAATCATAGTCAAACCAAAGGAAAAATATGGATATTATATTTGAAACATAACCCTATTAAATAATTCCATCTTAAATGGAAAATAATTTTGATATAACACATGAAATTAATTCTTTAGTAAAATATCATATCTTCATCAAAAACGGTTTCCTTTCTCAAATTTCCACAAAATTTTAAAAGAAAAATATATATTTGAAAATAAAAATGAAAAAATGTAAAGGAAGTTTCATGAAAAAATGTATTATGAAAACATAAAAATATATTCATTCTATATAAGTTAAAAAAACATTCTCCCAATACTTTTTCTAAAAAAGTAAAAATGTTCTTCATATCAAAAATGAAAAAATAATCCTTTCATATAGTTTAATAAAATTTCACTAATGGGTAAAACTTTATCTAAATTTTTATAGAATAATATAATAAATATTTTATAATACATAATTAGGAATCATATACATGGATGATAAATATACCTCATTAAATACTTACATATAAAGAAACTCGACTAATAATGTTGTTGAAAAATTATCTCTTACATTATATCTGATTTCCTTTGCATGTATCCAAACCTCCTGTATAATAATTTAAATAATTTCAATGACTTATTTCATAATCACAATCATTTTTATGATATCATATATGATGATATTATCATATGTTTGTTAGTAACGTTATTAGTTGTCCATCAGGTGTTAACATTATTTTGTTATGTATGTTTTGTCTAATTGGATCTTATTCCTCTTTATAGTTAATAATTATATCATTTATAGATTAATATTTGTATATTTATATATCATATTCATTAATTCAATTTATTTACTAATTCATGGTTTATGTAATATTGTGTAGATTGAATCGCATCACATCGTAGAGACGGTAGGTCGTACGTACGCACGAGCAATGATATCATTCCCATAATTGTAGAATGGTATTATAGTGGATGGTGTATAATATTTTATAACCAAAATAATGTTATAATAATAATATTTAGCTATTACTTCTATCATTATACCCATCCATGTATGATTTTGTAAAAAACAGATTAAACCATAGTGTAGAGATGGTAAGTCGTGAGAATGCACGCGTAGTGATTCCATTTTTAATAGGATAGATAAAAGATTGAATATGGGTGTTTAATAATCATAATAAAATCTCAGTATATAAATTATTCAGTATTTATTACTTAATAATGAAATAAATTAGGAAAAGTCAGTAGAAGAAGATAGATGTTTCCAAGAATCGATAGAGAAGATTACGTCTTCTTCGATGCGCTTCCTCTAAATATCCTCTTGAAGCACTAGAGTTAGTATTTTAAGAAGACCAAAACCTATAGAATTAAAATGGGTAATTACATAATGGAAATGGGTATGGGATGTCTAATCTTGATGGCTCCAAGTGTAGTGAAGAGGTGAGGGAGGAGGTTCACTTTTATAATTTAGGTGAGGGTTACTTTTGGGATCTCCAAAAATAACATTTTAATATAAAATCAAAACCCATAAAAAAACCTCAAAAAGGTTAAAATATAGAATATGAGATAATACAGATTTTGTAATATCATCAACCAATAGATTTATGACAAGTTTTTTTTATCAATTTAAAACTTATCATTTTAATTAACACTTTGTTAATCAATTTAAATTTTAACAAGGGTAAAAAATATTTCAATATTAAAAGTGTGAAATATTTTCTTCTTTGATATGAATTAGACAATAAACAAATAAATTATATCATTTTAGAGAAAAATAAAAATAATTATATATTTTTATATAATTTCCTATGAAGTAAATAATTTAATAAAACATTTTAATGTAAAGAAACAATAATGTCAATGTTTACCATACTCAAATTTATTGATTTTTAAAAATATTAAGAAAATAAATTAACTTAGAACCAACTATTTTATTATATTTATACTTTATAAATGTGGTCTATTAAATTCATTGGACAATAAAATTATCTCAAAAATATATTTATTTTAATTTTTTAATAACAGTTTTTTGATATTTCCCTTAATAAAATTACTACTACAACAGTTTTGTAATTTTTTTAATATTATTTTTTTTGGATAAAATTTAAAAATAAAATAATCTGATGAAGATAAATCTACAAGATTTAAGAAGAATAATTTTAGTTGAATATATATTCTGGAAAATGAAAAATATTATACTTTTTTAGACATTAATGTGACAAGTCTATTGTCACTTTAAATAAAATAATATAAGTGTTCTAATCGCTTTTTTAAGGATAAAAATGGCCAATAACTCAAAAATTTGACGGTTATAGTCAATATATACTCAACCTATATGGCTTGGTAAAGTTGGGGGGGGGGGGTTTAATGGTTATTATAATTTTAATAATATTTATTCTATTTATTTCTCATCAATTAAATAATTTTTGCATCATTAAATTATAAGTATTTAAGGTAATTATTTTTTTCCTAAAAAGTAAAAATAAAATAACATGCAAAATAAAAAAATTATTTCAATTTTTTTTATAATTAATTTTATATTCTATATTACCTTATATAAAAAATTATTTAGTTATTAAAAATTGAGTGATGCATATTTAAATTTTTCTTTAAAAAAATGTCATAATCTCATAGAAGTAGCTTACAAAGGACACCATTTTGACCAAAGGATACTTTATGTCTAAAAAATCTCATACAATGATATTAATACCAGTTTTAAGATAATTTTATATTATTATTATTACACTTTATTACCCAATTTACCCTTTTATTGTATTAACAAATAGTAAAGAATTTTCTATTCCTACTGGAAAAAAATAAAAGTAAGTTATTTAAATAATTTGGACATATTGATTACAAATAGGGTATCCATTTTTCAAAATTTAAATTCAATGTGTTTGTTTAATTAATTTTAAATTAATCATGTTTTTGAAAAGAGATAACTTGTTTTAAAAGTTAAAACATTGCAAAAGTTTGAAATGCTTTTACATCATAATTCAATGTAAAATTAATTCTTATGGCCTAAATTACAATGAACGAATAATATATGTTCAATTTAAAATTTTAAAACATTCGATATTATAATTTTACAATATAATTTTTCTTTATGAAAAATGTTTTCTTCCAATTAAAATATATTATATTTTTAATCTTTATCAGAAAATGAATGTTATCGAAAAACATCAAAAGATTATCAAAAGTAAATGTTTATATATATCTTATAATTAAAATATTTACATTGGAATATAAAAATTATTAATTTTTCAAAATATTAATTTAAAATGGGTTCTCTATTAAAAGGTGGAAAATTACCCATTTAAAAAAATATAGGTTTTTATATATCAAATAGTGTTTATTTACACCATATGAAAAAAATATCAATAGGATGAATATAAAAAATATTTCATAAATTATATGACTTATATATTTAATTAATTTCATTTAATAATAGTAAATCACTAAATTTATTAAAACAAAATGAAAATATAAATTAATTTATATTTTTCACAAATAATTGGTATTAAATAAATTCACCATAAATTTTCTTAAGTTAGTTATATGTATTCACACTAACCTAATGGTTTCGATAAAATAATAATTTTATATTAAGGGTGTCACATAGTTCATTTGAACTCACTATTCCATGAAATTCAGGCTATTAAGGAAATAAAATTATTTAAATAAAATATTTATTAAAAACACATTAGGGTTATATTCTACCTCCCGTAAATTGAATTTCATTCTCAAAATTCATCATTTTGAAACATAAATATGATGCTACTTCTACATCATCATCAACATTCATTTAATTTATTAACAAGGCCAACAAATCATACAAGGAAAACAACAGGGGCCTAATGAAAATCATCCAAAGGGAATACCCAAGAATAATGGTAGCCCACTCGAAGGGAGGACACCTTAGGCTATAAAAACAAGTGAAAGAGTCATCAAGAGGAGCATGGGAAGAAAGGTTGTTGGTCACTATATTTCCCTCATTCCACGTGTTGGAAATCTCTAGGTAGCTGAAAATCAGCCTCTTATTTTTTCTAATATGACACTTGATAGACTACGGAGCGGAGGCAGTACCAAGGAGAGACATATGAAGGATCTGAGAGTCCTCTCTAAAGTTGTCAGAATAAAGTTTCAATCCCCTAATGGGTAGGTTCCAACTGATCCACTGACCATAAGGAGAGATAAAGGCAGCAGAATATCTTTGATTAGGCCTAGGAAGAGCACAAAATGAGGGGGTAGAGAACTATTTGTGAGTGATGAGCGAAAAATTGAAAAACCATGAACCTAGATTGGGAAACAATGGTTGTTCTAGTGGAGGATTTCCTCTATAACTTTCCCTTGTTCCTAGACTTCTAGAAGAAACCTCTATTGAATGAGATAATAGATTCAAATTCATTAAGACCCATTTTGCTCCTCCCCACCCCTTAAAACTAGTAATCAAGAAAACTAAACCCTATATGACTAAGAAGTAGATATCTGAAAAGGACACTGTTGGAATACCACACCCACCTAGCCCATTTCCCGTAAAAAAAATAAAAGATAAATGTATTCCTTTTGAGAGTGTCTGTAATAGCTACACTAGGACCCCATGTATATACCTATGCTTTTAATAATCTCATCTATGAGAAGATCCTTATTTTAGATACGCCAGATGAAAAAAATTATATTTAGCAGGGATCTCCTTACACCAAGCCACCTCACACCATTCTACTAAACCAGAATTTCCAAGGGACCAATATTTAGTGGGTGTACAAATTTGTATGCTACCTTCCTATAATGAGGAAAAAATTCCAAAGGACTGACACACATAGGGCTCAACATGACCTTCCTTCAAAATCTAATTACTCTATTCAAGGGAGATATTCATAGAAACAACTTTTCACCCACTTCAAACTCATGGTCTTTTCATTGTTTGTTAGCATAAATGTTTGGTCGAATATGAGTTTATCTTGTTTGTTGTCGAATATACATGACCTTTTCTTCTATTTCATTATAAATATCAAGTCCTAATATCATTATTTCCCCAACATCATACAAAAAATTTTTAGTTCTACACTTCTTTCCAATGAGGGCTTCAGGAGTAGCCATCTAAATATTGGAATGAAATCTATTTTTGTATGAAAAATCCACAAAAGTTAGGTGTTCAACCCAACCACATTTAAAATTCTTATATAAATATACAATCATTTATTCTAGAGTGTAAATTTTCCTCTTCTTATAACTATCTTTCTACGGTTGATATGAATTGTCGAAACATAACATTGTATGGAGAGCTTTTTGAAGAATTCACCAGAGCATCAAGGTAATCATCAGATCCCACTCAGATATAATGGAAAGTGGTACGCCATAAAATATTACAACTTACTTTACAAATATTTTGGAAATTTGATCCTAAGATAAATCCTCTCTAATTGAAATGAAGTGTGTAGACATTATAAGGAAATCATCTATAACCCATATAACATTATCGAGTTATGATGTTTTGGAATTTCTGATGAAAAATTCCATAGTGATGTTTTCCCATTTCAATTCCATTATGGGTAATGGTTGTTATACCCCCTTATAATTCTGTCTCTTGTCTTTAACTTGATGAAAAACCAATAATTGAGAGGCAAATTCAGCAATATCTCTTTTCATGCAATCCCAGCAAACAAAATTATTCAGGTCCCTGTACATCATTGTCCTTCCAGGATGAATAGATAATGTTGAACTACGAACATCATCCAATGCCTCCAACATTATTTATGGTATGATAGTAATACAAACTCTGTTTCTAAACCTTATAATTCCATCACAATCAAGCATAAATTGAGGAACATTTTTCACCTTCATTAGTTTCTCCACATCTTCATTTTGCACCTCCTTAATCTTCTATTTTATATATGGTTGAACATTCATTTTAGAAAGATAATATTTCTCTCTTTACTTTAAAATTTCACTATCCATCTTTCTCAAATCCATAAATATTAGATCTTTTATTATACTCATCATGGATAGGTTATCATGGTGATTTTGACTCAAATCATATGTCGCCTAATTATCTTTCCCAAGGTGGTAATGTATTGACCAGTCGTAGTCTTTAATCAACTCCAACCATCTTCTTTAGTTTATATTCATCTACTTTTGTGTGAAAATATACTTTACACTTTTATGATCAGTATAAATATTATAGAATTCAACCATAAACACACATCCTCCACTGCATTAATTCTAAAATTTCTGAAGCTAACTTCAAATCAAGAGTTGGGTAATTTTTCTCATGGATATCCAATTCTCATGAGGCATTAGTTATCACCATATATTTTTACTGAGAAAAAAATATATCCCATTCTTGGATTCATCTCTATAGATCAAAAACATATCTCCACTATAAAGCAGTGAGAGCACAGGTTCACCGGATAACCTTATTTTTGTCCCTTTGAAATTCTATTCACATTCCTTCATCTAAATGAACTTAACTCCATTATGAGTAAACATGGCGAGTGGATTAGATAATCATGAAAAATATCTCACAAAATATCGATAATATCCATCGAAACGAGAATATCATTGGATCCCATTTACCATTATTGGTCTTGGAAACCTTTCAATAACTTTTATTTTACGAACCCATTTATAACCCCTCCCTTGAGATTATGTGACCCAAAAATAAAACATTATGAAGCCAAAATTCACACTGGTGAATTGTTTTATAAAGATTATCATTTTTATGGGACTTCATTATAATTCCCAACTGATATTAATGTAATTAATTTCTCTTCAAATAGACAATAATATCGCTTATAAGTACTACCAATAACTAATCAAGATAGTCTCTAATGAATCTATTCATTAGATCCATGAATATATAGAGGGAATTAGTAAGATCAAGAGGCATCAATATAAATTCATAGTGTCAATAACATTTGTAGAATGTCATCTTTGGTATATCCTCTTAATTTACCTTTAGTTTATTATATCCAGAATGAAGATCAATCTTGGAAAAGTATTGATCTCTATGTAGTTGTTCAAATAATTCATCAATGTGGGGAATATGTCATTTTTTCTTGAAAGTGATCTTGTTATGTTTTTGATAATAATTTTAGAGTATCATTGATCCACATTTCTTCTTAACAAATTGAACAGGTGAACCCCAAGGTGATGCACTTGGTCATATGAACCCCTTTTCAAGATTATCTATGAGTTTCTTCTCTAATTCAGAAAACCAATTTGGGTCCATTCTATAAGGTTTCTTTTAAATAGGCATATCACCCTGTATGCATTATATAGAAATCTTAGCCACATGATTCGATGGAAGACTGAGAAATTATTCTATAAAGGCATCACCAAACACCCGTATGATGGGTTTATTCTTAATTTTGAGTCTCTCCCCAAGTATTTAGATAGACACCTTTCATTATTATGAATCAAGATCCATAATATGGAATAAATTTCAATTGGAAGGTCATATTCATCCATGCATCGATAGATGGTTATAGATTGGTATGAAATATGAAATGTTACTTCCTTTCCAGGGAAATTGATTTGATCTCCACATAGAGAAAGAAAATCCATGCCAAGAATCACATAAAATTCCACTACAGGAAAGATCACAACATTTTCAAGAATAAATTTCCCTCAAACTCCAAGTGGAGAAGAATTATGAAATTTTGATGTGAATATTTTTTCATATGAAGCTGTCTCAGGTAACTAAACTTTTAATTTTTAAGGTAATATAGTCATACCCATTGAAAATTCCTTGAGAATTCAAAATTGGGTGGATCCAGAATCAAAGAAAACATTTTATACTTTAGATGGGATGTTAAGTGTACCTTTCAACAATTAATTATCATACTCTGCAACACTAATAGTGATCACATGGGACATTCATTTTTCAATGGACTTAAGAGTTTTCTAAAATCAATAATCCTCAATAACCCTTATGTTATAGAATTAATTGGTATAATGAACCATTTCCTAGCACACGGTTCATTGAAGTTACAGAGGTTAATTTTGGGTAGCCTTTTTCTTTATTTGTGCGATTAGACATCTTTTTCCCATCACTTCACAATTCAAATACCCAATTACCATCTCTTGAACACTCTAAACATTTTTGAGTCCCTTTTAGAGAGTTGTGTCCATGTTTCATTCAACACATTGATAATAATTGAATATTCATATTCATTTCGCTGTGGTCTTTATAATTTCCATTAAATTCCATTTTTATCTTGTTTTAATACCCATAAGACTGATGGGTTACTCCAATATCCATATATACCTTGAGAGAACATAGAAAAATATCCTCCTAGATGTTGATGTCCATTGTGGATATTGCCCTTTGGAAACCATATTTTAAGACACTAAATAATCGACCAATTTTACTCTCAGGTAAGATAATAATTCCACAAGAATACGTTGCAAATCTTGTAAAATTTTCTTTATAGGTACCAATGAATTCATCATCGATTTTCTTAATCTGAGTAAACTATTTCCCTATATTTTTGAAACAATATAAGGAAATTACATATTGAAATATAATTTTTTTAACTCATCCTATTCCATGTATTCCATTTCATCACTTTTCCATATATTTTTTATAAGGTTCCACCATTTATCAGCTCCACCTTCAAAATGATATTCTACTAATATGAGTTTACCATGTCTTGATAATTGGACAACTGAATGTATCATTTCAGTGGAATTTATCTTTTGTTCAGTCACTAATGAATCAGGAAACCCACTGAAAGAAGGTGGCCACTACCTCATGAAGGACTCAATAGAATTTTGTTCCATCCTTTTCTCCTTCGAAAGTCTTTCATGATTCATAGCATGAGATGGTTCCATGAGCAGAGATACATGATTTTTCAGTCCATATCTCATAAAGATTGGTTTCTCAGGAGTACAATCACTACATTTCTCTTGGCATTCAACATTAATGTGGTTCCTTTGGGTCCCATCAATTAACTGAAACCAAGAAGCATACTACAAGAAACAATAATCATAATGGGAGAACCATATAATCAAGAATAAAATTTCATTTCAATAATCATTTGAGTTTATCTGAGGTTATTCATAATCATTTCTAAAATGCTAAGATTGTAACCTATAGATCAGCATATCCATTGGGTTCTTCCATGGGTTTCACATCACAATTTCAAATTATTAACTATACCATTCCTCTAATACCAACTATACTGATCCATAATTTACAAACATTGATATTACATAATATCTAAAGAAAATTCATTAAAAAATATAGAAAATCCATTATTCGAAATTTTATGTATAGTCACTTTTATAAACTAGGAAACATAATCAATTGGTTCATAAGATATCTTCATTAGCACCCACTTATTTCATCATATCTAAACCCCTTTTGATATATGATACCTATTACCCTTATTCATATCCTAGGGAAAATAAACATATGAAAGGGTGAGCTCAGATGCTTAGTAATGGTAAACTAGGGAGATATCAATCATATCATAATCATATGGCATAAGAACATAACATTTGAAAATCGTATCCTACATGTGATTGAATATAATATCATGGAAATAGAGAAATCATAAAAATTCATAATAACCAATGAACATAATAAAAAATGACATAACATAAGACATTAAATTTTTTAGAATACATGAAACAATAGAAAAAAATTTTCATATCTTTCAAGTCTATTGTCTAAGACCATAATAGAAGAGAATGTCCATTACTTAACCGAGTTGACTCCTTATTCCAGCCCTATACTATTGAACTGAGATCATTTCCCATTCCATACATTTACATCTCAAGAGATATAAATATTTACCCAATGAATTTGAGGTAGATATAGGTCTTACCCGTCTCATATTGAAATTAGTCTTACATGTTTCATAATAACATAAATCATTCATCATCAACCAATGAATAAAATGAGTTTCTTTGAAAATAACTCCACTATAAAATAAACTATGTAAAAAAATGGATTTCTTAAATAGAATTCCAACATAAAAACAATCAATCAAAAGGAACAATATGGATATTATAATTCAAACATAACCCTATTAAATAATTCCATCTTAGATGGAAAATAAATTTGATATAATACTTGAAATCAATTCTTGAGAAAAATATCCATTATTCTTCCAAAATGATTTATTTTCAAAAAATGTCACACACTTTTAAAATAAAATAATGTATTCTAAAATATGTATTAAATAATTTAATGGAAGATTCATGTAAATAAAGATGTATGAAAATGTAAAAATATGTTCATATCGTATAAGATAAAAAAAGATTCTCATTATACGTTTTCCAGAAAAGCCAAAAATCCCTAATATCAAAAATAAAAAAGGATTAACTTAATATAGTTTAATAAAAAATCAACAATGGGTAAAATTGATTATAAAAAATATAGAAGAATATAATGAATATTTTTGAAGGCACAATGAGGAATCATTGAAATGGATGATAAATATATCCCAGTAAATAATTACTTATAAATAATATCCAATAATAATGAGATTGAGATATTATCCCTTACCATAGGTCAAATATACTTTTTATGTATCCAAACATCCAATATAATGATTTAAATAATGTCATTGAATTATTTTAGGATCCCAATCAATTTTATGCTATCATATATGACCATATTATCTTCAGTTTGTTAGTAACATTATTACTCTTCCATTGGGTGTTAACTTTTTTATTTTCATACGCATATTTTTTCGGATAAGTTCTTGTTAATATTTTTAGGTTATAGTTATATCATTTACATAATGATTGTAGTATAATATATATCACACGGGAGCGATGATATCAATCTCATTATTATTGAATTGTATTAAATTGGATGGTGTATAATATTCCAGAATCATTGTAAAGTTATAAAAATCATATTTTGTTTTTATTTCCACCATTATAACCATACAATTAGGAGGATGGTGAAAAATAGATTACACCATGGTGACGATATGGTAAGTCATACGTACACACATGTGGTGATTTAATTTTTTTAGGATGGATAGAAGATAGAATATGGTTGTTTCATAATAATAATACCATATCTTTATATATGTGATATATGAGTTATTAATTTATAATGACACAAATATTTAAGAGGAAGTATAATAAGAATGAAGTTTGAAAGAATCAGTAGAGGAGATTACCTCTTCTTTGATGTGATCCTTCTAAATCATCTATTAAACCACTAGAGTTGGTCTTCGAATAAGGAAAAAACAATATAGTGTTACTAGGGAATTTGATAAGGGAAATGGTATAGGGATGGAAAATATTAAATTCTCAAGGTGAATTGAATAGGTTTGGGAGGAGGTTCTCTTTTATATTTTAGGTGAGGGGAAATTTTAAGATCTCCAAAAAATATTAATTTAATATAAAATCAAACCCCATCCAAAAACCTAAAAAATGTACCAATTTATAATATAATATGAGATAGGGTTTTAATCTCATAATAAAATAATTTTTTTATAAGTATTTCTATAAATTTAATCCTTATCATTTTAATTAACACTTAGTTATTATATTTAAGATTTATCTAGGGTATCAAATATTTAAATATTAAATGGGTGTATTATTTACTTATTTGATGTCAATTAGACCAAAAATAAATACTTTAGATCATTTTTTACCGCTAAATTATTATTATATATTTTTGAAAAACATTTTATGACTATTAAATAATTCAATGATACACTATTTTATAAACAAACAATAGTGTTAATTTTGGAACTATTCAATTAATTCATTTAATAAAAATATTAATACGATGAGTTAACTTCGAACCAACTATTTTATTATATTCCTAAGTGGTCAAGGTAATTTATAAAATTCATATGAAAATACTAATTATCCAAATTTATATTTATTTTAATATTTTCAATTACATTTACATGATATTTCCCTTAATAAAATAACTAATACAATTTTTTTTGTAATTATTTAATATAATTATTTTTTGAATAAAAAATCAAAATAAAATACAATGATGAATATAAATGGACTAGATTTCAGAATAATACTTGTAGTTGAATATATATTCTATAAAAAAATATTTACTTTTTAGAACAGGAATTTGACAAGTTTATTATCACATTAAATAAAATTATATAAGTTTTATAATCTCTTCTATAAGGATCCACATGGTCAATAACATGACCCTTAGATGGTTATGGTCGAGATATACTCTACAAATAAGATTTTTCAAAGTGTTTTTGTTTAGAGACCCAAATCATGATGTACATATACATTACATTACTTTTACAAAATACTTAATACTTAAAAAACAGACGCACAAAGACCGTATTAGTTTAGTGTCTTTGGAAACTCGGAAGATAATCTTCTAATCATGGTGAATGATCTTTAACATCTCCCATAAAGATCCTCCCCTTTTTTCTTACCTAAAACCTTTCTTTATATCATGGGGAAAATAAATCATAAAAAGGGTGAGCTCAAATGCTCAGTAAGGGTAAACATGGAGAACATAAAACAATCCATAAACATTTGAATGTAAAAACATGAACATAAAACATGGGTAATGACATAAATCTTGGCTGTACATAAATAATTTATCATAAAGGAACGATAATAATGATAAAATAACATGGGAATAAAACATGTAATTGTAGAAAACCATTAAGCACATGATATTATTTCCATAGTAGCCAAGGAATTCCTTCCAAGACCATCATAGTGGACAATGTCCATTACTGAACCAGGTTTACTTGTCCTTCCAGCCCTGTATTACTGAACCAGATTTACATGCCATTCCAGCCATGTCTATCTCATGAGATATAAATCACTACCCAATGCATTGGAGGGATATATAGGTCCCACCCATCTCGTAATGAAATCATTCATACATACACCACAACATATACATAAATCATTCATCATAACCCAATGAATAAAATGGGATTCATAAACATCAACCCCTCACAACATAATCCATATAAAACAATGGATATCATTTCATCATAAACGAAATTCAAATCATGTAAATAATAGGGACATTATACATGAAACATAAAAATACTAAATAATGTCATCTTAGAGGGAAAATATTTTTGATAAAACATTGGAATGAATTCTTGATGAAAATATCTTTTCTTCTTCAAAATCATTTTATTTTCTCCAAATACGATGAAATTTTAAAAGAAAAGGATTTTTTGAAAATAATATTGAAATATTGTATAGGATTCTGCATGAAAATGATGCATTATGAAACCGTAAAAATCAATTCAT
Source organism: Viscum album (assembly GCA_963277665.1). Taxonomy (NCBI): domain Eukaryota; kingdom Viridiplantae; phylum Streptophyta; class Magnoliopsida; order Santalales; family Viscaceae; genus Viscum; species Viscum album. The sequence goes on from OY728166.1 coordinate 1,045,410,895, forward strand.
GCCATATAAGTTAACAAAACCAGTCTTCTCGTACTTTTGCTGGAAAAGTCAAAAAGTACCTTGTATGATTAAAAAAAGAAATATTCCCTCCATACCACATAGTAAAATTCAAAAAGGGGTAAACATGACTTTAAACATACCTGGAAGAATTGTAAATACTTTATGATAACATTTTTCTAAAACATGGAAATGGATGACAATTATAACACTTGTAAATACTTACGAATAAACAATCTCATATAAAAATGAGATTGCAAAATTATCCCTTAACGTAGGTCCAATTTCTTCTGTATGTGTCCAAAACTCTTGTATAGTGGGTTTAAACATATTATTAACTTGTAACATAACCATAATAATATATATGATTCACTTAGGACTTTATATAACATGTTCTTTTGTCAATTCCATGTTAAAGCAGCGTTTTGGGTAAAATCTTTTCATTTATCACACATGTTTTGAGGTGTAATTAATCATATGATTAATTAGATCATGATTAAATATTTCCATAATTTTAAACATTATTTTTATATAATATATATTCAGCATATAAATATATATACCAGATCGATAAATTAAATGAAATACCCCGTTTAGCGAGACGATATGTCGTACGTACGCATGAATATTGTTTTCATTTCATTATTAAATTTAATGTACGAAAATGAATTACATATATACATAAGTCCGGTATCATTATTATGTCATATATGTCATTATTACTTATTATATATACTTGATAATCATTCTTGAATGGTTAACATGGAGAAGGAATCTCATCGCATCATAGAGATGGTAATCCGTACTTACACACGAGCCATGATATCATTCCCATAATTATTGAATGGCACTAGAGTGGATGATATAAAATCTTAGAATAAATATTATACTATATTGATCATATATATTTATTTTTTACACCATTATACCCATCCAAGTAAGATGGTGGTGCAAAAATGGATTACACAACAGTGTGGAGACGGTAAGCCGTACGTACGCACGCGCGGTGATTTCATTTTTCGTAGGATGGATAGAAGTTTAAATAGGGTTTTTTCATATTTATATTAACATATTAGTATATTAGTTATACTTATGTTATTAATTTATAATTAAAAAACTAAAAAGATGAAGTAGAAGAAAAAAGAAACATGAAATAATCGGCAGAAGAGATTACCTCTTCCTCAACATGCCTTTTTTAAACATCCTCTTAGGGCACAAGAATTGGACTTTTGAGAAGAACAGAACTGATATAATATTACTATAGAAGTTTATAAGAGGAATTGGTAGGGGTTTGACGAGCTTGAATGCATAAAATTGAGTGAATAGAAGAGGGAGGAGGTTCCCTTTTATAAGAGAGGAGAGGGGCACTTTTAGAAACCTCTAAAATATTAATTTATAATAAACTCAAACCCCAACTAAAAACCTCCCATGTGACTAATATTAGAATATGATATGATATAGGCTTGTAAACTCATCATCCAATAAAATTTATACATGTTGGGAAATTATTTTAAACCTTATCAATTTTATTGATCCTTATTTAATCTATTTAGTCTTATTTGTGGTAATAATATTCTCAATTGTAAATTGTTAAACATAATTACTTATGTGTTGTGAATTTTCAATAATTGGAAACTTTATGACATGTAAGACAATATCAATTTAAATATATAATTTTTTTATATTTATTTGATTTTTAAACAATTTAATAATATGTAATTTTTATGAAAATCAATAGTGTCAATTTTGACAGTATTCATTTATTTGATTTTAAATAAATTCCACACAAGAAGATATATTCAAAAAATATTTAATAGATTCCTAACATGTCATATGTACCTATTAAATTTGTGGAGAACATTAATTAGTTCGTATAATAATTATTTTAATATTTTTAGAACAATTTATTTGATATTTTTCTTAATAAAATAATTACTACATCATTTTTCTACAATTATTTAATATACATATTTGTTGCATAAAAATTAAAAATAAAATACTATGATGAAGATAAATCTAATACATTTCAAAATAATACTTTTAGTCTAATTTAGCTTCTAAAAGAACCATCTTTTAAAAAGTTATCTTTATTAAAGTACGAAGGTGACCACATTGACATCATTTAAAATAAAATAATATATATGTCATAATATGTTTTATAATGCTCCAAATGGTCCACAAGTCAACCCTTGGATTCTTAGGGTATATATACACTCTACCAATATGTTTTTGGGATGTTTATCATCCTTTTGAATGATATTATTGTTTTAATAAAGACTATATTATTGATATTTCACTAAATATATAATTTCTACATAATTAATTTCTATGCTATTAAGGTAAATATATATTTCATAAAAATCACAAATAAATTACAATGGTCAATAAAAGAATTTTATATTTCAAATTACTAATTGTAATAAAATTTTTATTCAGTATAACCTTATATAAAAAATTCTTTAATTATTAAAGTTTTAGTGAGGCACATTTCACTTTCTTTAAATAAAATAAATTAAAGGTCTTAATCACATCCAAGTGGGTCCCATAAGATAACATTTCGACCCAAGTATATTTTAGGACTAAATATAATAATCCAATTATATTAATACATGTTTTATTGTAATTTTATAATATTATATTTACCCTTAATTACCTAATTTACCTTTAACTTTGGTAAATAAAATTTACCGTAGTTACTATTCATAATGTCCAAAAATAAAACTTTGCCTATTAACATGATTTATACCCACTGATTCCAAATATGGAATCCATTTTTCCAAATTAAATACACATAAGTTGCAATATTTAATTTAAAATTAATCTAGTTGTTGAGAAAACGAGTTTTAAATGTTAAAACATTGCAAAAGATTGAAATGAGTTTACCTATGAATTCAATGTAAAATTAATGATAATGACATAAATTATATTAAATGGTAAAAATATATTCTATTTATACTTTAAAACCTTTAAATAATATAATTTAACCATATAAATTATCTTGATGAAAAATGTTGTTTTTAATTAAAATTTAGCGTATTTTTCTATTCATGAAAGTATGAATGTTAACGGAAAAATATTAAAACATTATAAAACGTTAAAATTTATATCCTTATTTCAATGAATAAGTAAATATTTTCAAATTTAACTTATAAACATGTAAAAAACTTGATTTATAGTGGGTGTGCCATCAAAAGGCGGCAAAATGACATTTTTTTAAAAAATAATTATTTTACCCGAAACATTTATTTTGTTCTCATACCACATTCTAGAATATGTGTAAGATGAATGATAATGACATAAAATTAAAAATGTGGTTTATACAATTTGTGATTTCTAGCTCATAATAATATTATATCAATATATTGTTGTTTAGTGAAACTTGGTATTGCGTACAACATATGCTATTGAGGAAGGTCACTCTTGCATGCAACACAATCCAATAATAGTGTTTGCATATACTACAAGATGATATGATGTTCTATATAGTTCAAGATAATCCTGGTGTATCATACAACATAAGACCTCAGAGAAATCAAAAAGAATATTTCTCATAGAATCTCGGGATATTACATTCTAACCCCCTTAAAATGAATTTCGCCCACGAAATTCGTTGGGGTTATAGAGCATTTACTACTTGAATGTTTCTTTCATATAAACCCACACCGTAAAAAGGAATACTGAAACTTAATTTGGAAAAGGAAAGTTAGAAACACAATGGTCACCCAAATTAACTCAGCACACGGTTTCCACATAAGATAATATCGATGAAAATATGGATATGGAAGAGAAATATAACCATCACGTTCGGATGAAAAGTTGTAGTGAACATGGATATGAAAAATCCAACAATCACAAAGCCATAAATTTGTGACGATCTAAGGTACAATCTGATTCATCAGATATGAGAGTTCTAGAATAACATTTTTGGTTTTCAAGATCATTTCCCTAAAGTTGATGATTTTTTTACTAAGGATAAATACTTACTTGATTTTAGGGTAATATTATTGTTGGTAATTCGATGAAAAAATGAAAATTCATCTCATATTTAATAAAATGAGTTTGAATTTTTCATTCTAGAAGTATTAGCAGATCATGCGATAGAATGATAGGTCATTCCATCTGTCTATATCACAAAAAGGTTAGGCCAAGATATTAAATATACATAAGTCCATCTACGGTGAGGTTAATCATATATGGTTCCAAAAATGGACTTATTCTTCATCTATCATAGCACTTAACAAAATAAAACTAATTTCTACAAACCAGGGACTTCCTGTAGGCTAGTGCTAGGAGATAAAGGGTTGTTGTACTTCAGTTGTGGGTTTGATTCCCATATCTTTGTCCGACGTGAAGGGTTGTCTCCCATCCTACGGGTTGTCCTCTTTCTAAAACTATACTATTATAACATTTGAGAAATAATATCAAAATGTTCTAGCCTTTAAAAATAATATTTTATGTCAAAGTTAATCCATTTCAATCTTTAGGCATATCCAAAGTACTTATGTCTAATCTCAAAGTATAAAGAAAAAGATTACTAGAGAGGTCATATAACAAGAATGGGATTACCATAATTTATCCCCCATATATCATATGATATATCTTGTTGGTTATATTCCAAACATGTGAATACCTTAATCATGTATTCTCATAAAATGTGAATTACCATAGAACCATAGTTAAAACATGAATTCTGTCAAAAGTTAACTCTTTCCACATACCAAAATCCCAAAATTTATATATACTCAAATAATGATGTCACGTTCTCTTTATACCACTAATGAGATCATTAATACCATCGAACATATTATTTTCTCCTTGTCCCTTCATTATGTGCATATCATCTACTTCCCAAAAATATTTCAATCAATTTTCATGGTTACCGGTACCATTCAACATATACATTCAAATAATCAAGGAAAAATAGTAGTGGAACAATGTTTATTTTTTTCTTTATTCCATTGTACCATACATTATTCTTGATAGACATACAATCATTCTACTACCTTCTTAAATCATTAACCAAGCTTCATTATCTTATTCCTCAACACTCTTTTTATCTCATATGTCATTGGTAGTCTCTTCATCATCATCAACATAAATACTTCCGATTGGACCATACTGATTCTCTTCATGAGATTCTCTCTTAGTGTATTGGTTTTCATAATTCCCATACATTCCACATTTAATACATTTAACCATTGTTTATGTCTTAGCAATACCATTATCAATGTCCGTTGTGTTAACTGAACCTTTTCCTTTGAAATTACTAGCATTGTGTGCTTATTTTCCACACCCAAATCATATTCCAGTTCCTTTGAAACCTTATCCTTGATGCCTCATCCCACAATATTTACATGAGGTTAATTGAACATTCTCTCCTCTATGATCATCATGAAACTCCATCTTTCTATTATTAGCCGAGTTAGAAAACATACCAAAGTTTAGATTATTTATCATGTTATGAGTTTTTTGATTGGGTATAACAACGATATTTCTCCTTCCAAATCCCATTTCATTTAGTTGGTCATAGAGAATATCATTCCATTGTCCATCATATTCTCCACTAACATGAATCTTCATGTTTCCAGCCATTTTCTAATACCTAAAAAAGAACAGTGTGGGAGGAAAAAAACATGCAAGTAAAAAATCATAATAAAGGTGGATTACCTTCAATATCTAACATATTAGGTTTAATTATAAGATTTTTACTATAATTATAGTACTATAACCTATTCTTACTTAATCTTAGGGATATCCTGAGAAATACCTTAAAAAAATATCTAGGGATCTCACTAAAGTTTTCACATCCTAGTTTCTAAATGATGACTAAACCTTCACTCTAATACCATATATAGAGACCCAAAGTTTGAAATATATTTACATTACATTACTTTTGTGGAATACATAATACTTAACAAAAATAGACTCCCAAAGACCGTATTTTTTTAGTGTCTTTGGAAACCCAGAACATAATCTTCTAATCATGGTGAAAGATATTCAACATCTCCCATAAATATCTTCCCCTTTTTCTTTCTTACCTAAAACCTTTCTTTATATCACGGGTAAAAGAGAACATAAGAAGGGTGAGCTCAAATTCTCAGTAAGGGTAAACATTGAGAACATAAAACAATCCATAAACATTTGAACATAAAAACATGAACATAAAACAAGAGTAATGACATTAATCTTAGCAGTACATAAGTCATTAATTATAAAGGAATATTAATCATGATAAAATAGAATGGGAATAAAACATGTAATTATGGAAAACCATTAAGCACATGACATGATCTCTATAGTAGCCAAGGCATTGCTTCAAAAACCATCATAGTGGACAAAGTCCATTATTGAACTGGGTTTACTTGTCTTTCCAGCCCTGTATTACTGAACCATATTTACTTGTAATTCTCTCCATGTCTATACCATGAGATATAAATCATTACCCAATAAATTGGAGGGAGATATAGGTACCACCAATCTCATAAAGAAATAATTCTTACATGTGCCACAAAATAAACATAAATCATTCATCATAACCCAACGAATAAAATGGTTTCTGTAAACGTCATGCCATCATAACATAATCCAAAGAAAACAATGGATATAATTTCATCATAAAAAATTAAAAGCATGTAAATAATAGAGAAATTATACTTGAAACATAAACATACTAAATAATTTCATCTTAGATGGAAAATAGTTTTCATAAAACATATGAAATGATCTCTTGAGAAAAATATTCTTTCTTCTTCAAAATCATTTTATTTTCTCAAAATTCCATGAAATTTTAAAAGAAAATGGTTTTGTTTAAAAAAATCATGAAATATTATATATAAATATTTATGAAAATAAGGAGTTATGAAACCATAAAAATCTGTTCAAGTCGTATAAGTTAAAAAAATCTTCTCGTTCTTTTTCCAAAAAAGATAACAAGTACCTTGTATGGTTAACAAAAGAAGTACTCCTTCCATACGACATAATAAAAGTAAAAAGGGGGTAAAAATTACTTTAAACATACATAGAATATTAGTAAATACATTATGAAATTTTTTCTAAAACATGGAAATGGATGATAAATATAACCCCAGTAAATACTTACGAATAAACAATATGATATAAAATTTAGATTGAAAAATTATCCCCTTCCATAGGTCCAATTTCTTCAGTATGTGTCTGAAACTCTTTTATAGTGGGTTTAAAAATATTATTAACTTTTAATAGAACCATAATAATATAGATGATTCACTTATGACTTTATATTTCCCATTCTTTTGTCAATTCCATGTTAAAGCATCGTTTGGGTAAAATATTTTCATTTATTGTACATGTTTTGACATGTAATTATTCATATGATTACTTAGATCATGATCACATATTTCCGTAATGTAAAACATGATTTATATATAATATATATTAATCATATAAATATATATAATAGATTTATAAATGTAATGAAATACACCTTTCATGGAGACGGTAGGTCGTTTGTACGCATGAATGATGTTTTCGTTTCCTTATTAAATTGAATGGAATTAAATAAAATATATATATAAGTAAACCCAGTAGCATTATTCTGTCATATATTTCATTATTACTTATTATATATACTTTATAATCATTCTTGAATTGTTATCATAGAGAATGAATCTCATCGCATCATGGAGACGGTAATCCGTACGTACGCACGAATGATAATATCATTCCCATAATTATTGAATGGAATTGGAGTGGATGATATAATATCATATAATTAGTATTATGTTATAATAAATATATATAGTTAGTATTTACATCATTATACCCATCCATGTAAGGTGGTGGTGGAAAAACAGATTATACCACGACATGGAGATGGTACGCCATACGTACGCACGGGCGGAGATTTCATTTTTCATAGGATAGATAAAAGGTTAAATAGGGTTGTTTCATATTTATACTAACATATTAGTATATTAGTTATACTAATGTTATTAATTTATAATGAAACAACTAAATAAGAGGAAGTATATGAATAAAGAAACATGAAACATTCAGTATAAGAGATTACCTCTTCCTCGATGTGCCTCTTTAAAACTTCCTCATAGGGCACTAAAGTTGGAAACTTGAGAAGACCAAAACCACTATAATATAACTAGATAGGTTTAATAGATTAATTTATAGGGGATTGTGTGCCTGAAGTCATAAAATGGTGTGAAGAGAAGAGGGAGGAGGTGCTGTTTTATAAGAGAGGAGAGGGGCACTTTTGGAATCCTCCAGAATATTAATTTATAATAAACTCAAACCCCACCTAAAAACCACCAAAATGACTCCAATTAGAAGTTGAGATGAGATAGGCTTTTAATCTCATCATAAAATAAAATTTATACATGTTGGGAAATTATTTTGAACCTTATCAATTTGATTTATCCTTATTTGATCTATTTAATCTTATTTGAGTAATAATATTCTAAATTTTAAATTGTTAGACATACTTACTTATCTGTTTTCAATTGTACATAATTGGATAATTTATAAAATTTATGAATATATAAATTTATATTTAAAATATTTAATTATTTTTTTGATTTTTAAAAAATTTAATAATATGTTATTTTTATAAAATATCAATAGTGTCAATTTTGACACTATTCATTTATTTGAATTTAAATAAAATCCATACAGAAGATATGTTCGAAAAAAAATATTGAATAGATTAAAAACATGTCATTTTTATTTATAAATTTTTTTTATCACATAAATTATTTCATATAATATTTATTTTAATATTTTTAAAACCATTTATTTAATATTTCTCTTAATAAAATAATTACTACGTCATTTTTGTATAATTATTTAATATACTGATTTATTTCATAAAAATTACAAAAAAAATAATATGATGAATTTAAATATAATATATTTAATAATAATACATTTAGTCGAATTATATTCTAAAATAAACATCTTTTAAAATATTATATTTAGGAAAGTATGAAGGTGACAACTTTGACATCATTTAAAATAAAACAATATAAATTTCATAATCTGTTTTATATGTATCCAAATGGTCAATAAGTATACCATTGGATTATTAGGGTATATATATACTCTACCAATAAGTTTTTGGAATGTTTATGGTCTTTTTATGGGTATCAATATTTTAATAAAAACAATATTATTGATTTTTCACTAAATAAACAATTTCTGGATCATTAATGTATAAGCTATTAAGGTAATTATATATTTCATAAAAATAACAAATAAATAACCATGATGAAGAAAATAATTTCATATTTCAAATGATTATTTATAATCTAATTTATATTTAGTATAGCATTATATTAAAAATACTTTCATTATTAAAGTTTGAGTGAGACATATTTCACTTTCTTTAAATTAAATAAATTAAAGTTCTTAATCATATACAAGTGGGTTCCAAAAGATACCATTTCGACCCAAGTATATTTTTGGAAAAAATATAATCATCTAATTATATTAATACAAGTGTTAGGGTAATTTTAAAATATTATATTTACCCTTAATTACCTGATTTACCTTTAACTGTGGTAAATAAAATTTACCTTAGTTACAATTCATAATGACCAAAAATAAAAAGTAGCCTATTAACATAATTCGAACCCACTTATTCCAAATATAGAATCCGTTTTTTAAAATTCAATTCACAGAATTTATGGTATTTAATTTAAAATTAATCCCACTTTTGAAAAAACTTGTTTTAAAATTTAAAAAATTGCAAAAGATTGAAATGATTTTACCTATGAATTCAATGTAAAACTAATGATAATGACATACATTATATTAAATGGTAAAAATATATTCTATTTATACATTGAAACAATTCAATATTATAATTTAACAATATAAATTATCTTGATGAAAAAAGTTGTTTTTAATTAAAATTTAGCATATTTTCACTATTCATTAAAATTTGAAAGTTAACAGAAAAATATTAAAAAATTATAAAAAGTTAATTTTTATATCCATATTGAAATGAATAAGTTTATTTTGTCAAATTTAACTTATAAATGTGTCAAAAACTATATTTACAGAGGGTGCGCCATCAAAAGGCGGCAAAACTGCATTTTTTGAAAAATACTTATTTTACCTGATAATTTTATTTTTTTGAAATAACATGTTCTAGAATATGATTAATATGAATGATAATTTTATAAAATACAAAATTTAGTTAATACCATTCATAATATCTAATTCATAAAAATAATTTAACAATATATTGTTGTTTATTAAAACTCGGTATTGCGTACAACACACGCTATTGAGGAAGGACGCTCTTGCATGCAACAAAAGGCAAGAATAGTGTTCGTGTATACTAAAAGATAATACTATTTTTTGTATAGTGAAAGATAATATCGATGTAATGTACCACACAAGACATCAACGAAATTAAAAAAAATATTTCTCATAAAATCTTGGGGTGTTTCATTGGGTATTTTAATAGATATTATTATTTTAATAAAAATTATTCTATTTTTTCTCATCAATTAAATAATTTATGCATCATTAATGTATAAGTATATATGATAATTATTTATTTCCTAAAAATTAAAAATAAATTACTATGATAAGGGAAAACTTTATATTTCAAATGAGAATTTATAATTTAACATATCTCTTATATATCATAATATAAAAAATTATTTATTTATTAATATTTGAGGGAGATGTGTTTAAAATTTATTTAAAAAAATTAAATTAAATGTCCTAATCTCATACAAGTGTCTTCCAAAGAAAACCATTTTGACACAAGGATGATTCAATTATAAAGACACTCATCCAATGACATTAGTTCAACTGTTAGGGTGATTTCATTACATTACTTTTACCCATAATTAACTAATTTAACCTTTTACCGTATTAATAAATATTACAAATCATACTATTAAAAATGACCAAAAATATTTTTTTTTTAATAATTTGGACATATGGATTCAAAATATGGAGCCAATTTTTCAAAATTCAATGTATATAAGTTAAAGTAATTAATTTAAAATTATTACCGCAGTCAGAAAGAGAGAATATGTTTTAAAAGTTAAAACATTGTTAAAGATTGAATTTTTTTTACATATGAATTAAATGTAAAATTATTTATAATTTAATATATTATATTGAATGGTAAATATATTTTATATTTTTACTTTAATATCATTGAATATTATAATTTAAAAATATAAATTATTTTGATGAAAAAAGATGATTTCATATAAAATTTAATGTATTTTAACTATTCATCCAAAATTTGAAGTTATATGAAATATCAAAAATTCATCAAAAGTAATATCCTGCTACCCAAAAACCTGTTTATGTTGTTCTATAAAAATTAATAATGTGTCAAAATCAAAAATTAAAAGGGGTTCTCCATTAAAAGGAGGAAAATTACCCTTTTAAAAATTGTATGGTTGTATACATCAAATAGGGTTTATTCATAACCCATGACAAAAAATTTTATTGGATTAATATATAAATATTTTATTGTGTATATAACATATATATTTCATTAATTTCATTTACTATTATAAAATCACTCAAATTATTAACACAAAAATACAAATATTTAATTGACTAATATTATTCATAAATAATTGGTGGCCAATGAATTCACCATACATTTTCATATGATATTTATATTCATCCCTGCTAACCTAACATCTATGAAGAAATTACCATTTTATATTACAGTAATATAAATCTTGGATTAAACCGATGATTTTGTTTAATTAAATCTTCTGAATATTTAAAATAATTTGAAGAATATATTTCATTAAAATATATGGGTTTTAAATGCCTGGACACCATCCATGAGTATGTTAGATGCTTACTAACCCATAGGATGTTTGTGTATTGAAAATACCTCCACTTAGGGAAGATCCAATATTTGGGCAAGCATATCGAATGACCTCATGAGGATACACGGGATAAAAGTTTAATTATAAGATGTATAGATGTGGGGATTTGTATGAACTGTGGTCTTCTCCTAAGAAGCACATTGGTTTTATCATAAAAGGTAGATGAGAACTATATAATAGTTTTGGATAGAAGTAATCTTAATAATTTGATTTTTAGGGAGGATTTTCCACACAAATGAATCAATGAAATCGTAACCCATTGGTTGGAGGAGAAGTGGTTCTCATATTTTCAACTCATGAGGGGTTATCATTATCTCCAAGTCAATGAGAAGGTTATACTAAAGGTGGATTTTGAAGGCCAATTCAGTTTCTTTGATGTCATTATGATACACATTGGAATGTTGAACTCCTTTATAGTTCATGGAAATTATGTACCATATCCTTAAAAATTATTGGATCAGTTTATGGTAATCTTATTTTCTTAACAACATATGTACTTGGTCTTAGAGGAGGTGAATGCAATACAATTAGGGATATATCAGGTCCTTCTCTGATACTAATAGATTTAAGGGGAGGTATCATGGATTCTATTCTAGGTTAGATAGCCCCACATTTTGATTTTTCCATCAAATGTTATCAATTTAGATGATGCAGAGATTTACCTCTAATAGGTTTTCCTTGATAATTAGGATGGTGAATCATACCCCTTTTCAATATTTGTTACCCCAACACTTCTTCAGAGAGAAAATAAAGAAAAAATGGTGATATAGAGTGGGATATCATTCCTAAAAAATTATCGAATGGACATGATACTAATATATTTTATGATGGTGGGGAGTGTGAAATCCTTGTTCTTTGAGGGATGGTGACACGATTAGTGTTGTAACATGAGATGTTGTAGAGGATGATTTCCCTTAAGAGAATATACATGTGTGCTAAGAATAAAACATGAGACTTTATTTATTGGTTTGATGGCCAATAATTTAGTACAATTTTTCTAATTTTAGCTCTTGATGACTCATATATTAGTAGGTGAAGGATTTCTGAGATTATATGATAGTTTGTGATTCATGTTCATGTAGATGGTTTTCTAACTTCATTGAATTCCCCCGGTGATATTTTCTGATATTAATGCCCATTTATGGGTCCATGAAACTCCACATGAAAGGTAAATGTAATTTCATTATTTTTTTGGGTAAAATAATCCTAAATAAGAAGAGTTTGATAAATAATTGAAATAGTAAATATGAGAAGGAATGAATGGTTCTACATAGAAAAATTCTCTATATGCACAGCAGTTCTGTATGGAGTCCCACAATAAAAAATTTCATTTCCATGCATTACAAGTGATCTCTGGTACCCAAGAAAACAACACCATTTGTTGGATAGTATGGTGTCGTCCATGCCATTGAAACAAAATATTGTTTGAGGCCGTAGTGGGTGATTTATGACCCCTACAAATGAAAAATCCATTTGTGGGTGGGCATGGAGTTTTCCACCCCCAAAAAAGTTAATTTTATTTTCCAGGGTGGATGGCATATTCCTTCCCCACCTAAAAATATCCTCACTTATGGCCACATATTTTCGTCCCATCAGGTAACTAATCACCCCCATTCCTCTGTAATCACCCATTAGGTGAGCCAGGCGAAAGGAAGGAGGCACACTGACCAAAATTCGAATAAAGGTATGAGCGCCCTCAATACTCAATAAGAAAATTTATCTCATTTGACTAAGAGAGATAGGTTAGTATCTGCACCATCCATAGACTGAAAAACCTTTTAAAACTCTATTCCATGAATTGTAATATAGTACCCCATTTTTATTTGATCACCCAATGTGGTAAAAATATATATTGAGGGATCTATGTACTACATAAAAAGATGCTATGCAGGATGAAATTGAACCCACATATAAAAAAGCTATGTAGAGGGATCCCTTCCCCATGTAAAAATATTCTATGTGGGGGTACTTGATCCTGTGTAAAAATGTACTACATGGGTGGATTTGAGGCCCACATAATGCCATGATACACATATGTAACCCCATCCCACATAGTTACATGCTATAAGGAATCATGGTTTCTTATGGTGTTATACTTTCTTAGTAGGTTTGATGTCATGTAGTCGACAATTCTTCACCAGTTTGTCCCCTCTAAAAACCATTCTAATGGGATAATTCCAAGGATTAATCAAAATGCATCGAATTAGTTTGATCAAATCACTGGACACACTAGTGTGTCCTCTCAAGCATGCATATCCATTATAATAGGTGTCCTATTAGTAACCTTATTAACAAGGGGGTCCTCAAGGAGCTCTCGAGTGTACATCCCCATGGTAATGAAGCCCTTCCATTGGAGGTACTCATGCAGACTAACACATTTCAGGGACTAAGTGGAACCACTTTCCATTTACTTTGGTAAGTGCCAATGTTATTTCCTTCTCTAATACTCTCTGAAATCCTTATAAAGAAATCCCTTCTAGAGTAATCCCCTATACATTCTTTCATGTGGTTTCAATATAGCTCATCTTTACCATTAAGGTCATATCAAGTAGTGGATGTGACTATCAAGGATAAAAAAACAAGATAAGATATGCCTATTAGATCTCTCTCTCTTTCCCTCCACCTTAGGGCCCAAGCCTCATCCACCAACCGAAATATAATATTGTCTCATTTATATATCTACTACATCCTCTAGTTTCTCAAACAAATAATGAATCATTTGTGCATAGTGGTTGATGGTGATGATGAGATAAACATGATTCAATGAAGATGTGAATACTCCTATGATTTAAGCCCAAATCAATCCTCACAAGCACCCCTAGTTGAGACCTACCTCATGGTTCCATAATCAAGGGCCTAGTATATGTTATAATCTTTAAAAACATTTTACCATAATCTCAAAGGGCCATATTACCTACGAGACAACCTTCGAAGGGGCATATTCATGTATAAGAAACCATAGTACTTCTCCATAGGCATAATCCCTAATCAATCCAAACATTGTGGGATTTTATTCCTCACTAACTAAGATACAGGGGAAGCCTCTTCGACATCCAAAACTGACACACAAATTCATCTTCATGTTATATGATACCTATCCCAAGTATAGTTTCATAAAACTTAGATTCGTATATTCACATGGAACCTCTTCCACCACCATCATTTTGAGTCATAATCCTGATGAGATAATTCCCCCATAATGAATCCTACATCCCTTCTAGTTTATCTATAGAATTTTCATTGTAATCCCAACACCAAACGTTAAATATGGACCTTAAAACTAAGCATCATTTCTAAAAAACATTTAACTACCCAGTTTTGTCCTTATCAGACAAACATCAATGGTATATTTCCTCCCATTAAGTTTCACTGATCTATGTGGGTTCTAATTTCCTCCACAAGGATATGTTTCAAGCCCGAATCTTGTTTTAGACCCCTACATCAATGAAAATATTGTCTCCCATAATAAAAAAACCTTTAGATGACCCCACGATGTGGATTAAAATTGGAAATGTAATTATCAATGGAAGAGGATCTTTGGTATGTAGGTATAATTGGTAGAGAACCTCAAATACATACAGATCCCATCATTGATGAATAATATCGAATACATATAGATGATTTAAAATTCATACTTCTTAATAACTAATTTTAATTCATTTTTAATTGAAGGGTTACCCACATATACCTGTGAACGAACAATGGATTCACAAAAATTTATTTTAATAAATTATAACTGAGTCCTAGAACAGAAAATAATTCCCTCAAAAGGGTGTGATGAGGCCGACCTCCCATCCGCCCATCCATTAGGAGTTCTTATGTGTGGTTTTCTAAGTTCCTTAAAGAATAACTACCATCGGAAATTAGTTCCATGAGTCATCATGAGTATAAAAACCATGGGGAATTTTTGGAACCATGAATAACCTATTGGACAAAATTAAAATAACATGGATAGACTAAAGTAAATTTTTATAAAATATCCAAACCCACCACAATCAATCATATTGAAAAAATATAACTGTGATTTTTTTAGAAACAAAAATCATGTACCCAATATCAATACTTAAAATAAGATTATGATTTCATGCACCCCATCATGCCCCATTTTCTTTAAAAATAAATCATGTTTAAAAAAATATTGGATTACCCATGTATACAATTATAGAGATTACAATTTGATAGGGCATTATTTTGGATGTTTTTCAGATGTATCAGATGAAATTTTCACCAAAACACTCTTCATTCCAAATGGAATATAACAATTTCTCACAAAAATTCACATCATCCACTACATAAGCATGGTACTCAGCTAAATAGGGGAATCCTATTCCAACCCAACATCTTCAAAATTGGGTTTTAAATTTATTATTCTAGGATAAACACCAATGAGGAACTGTTCAAACCCTAGAGGAAGCCTTCAATACCCTCCACCTTTGGAAACCTCTCTAGTCATCTTCTCAAGGGCGATTGCCAGTCTTGAAGAAAATGGAACCCATAGACATCTCAAACCATTATGGGATATTATCATTGTATTGATTAAATAGTTTCATCCCTTACCTTACATAGGGGGATGAATTAGTTATCAGTAACTTTATCTTAGTGAAATGGTGGTCCCTTACATGGGAACCTCCCACAATTGTTGCCACTAACATCATGTGGAACAAAACCCTCAATACGAAGACAAAATATTCCAAAAATCCCAAGACCAATTCATCTAGAACCATGGCCCCAAGGATATCCACATTAGGTAACAGATAAATAATCATAGATAAGAAAACCTCATTATTCTCATAGAAGAAAATCACCGGTCAAATACAGTAGTAGTGTGCGTGAAAATTCAGATTCCAATCACTCATTTCATGCCTGAAACAAAAAATATTGAAGAAAAGAATGAGCATATAAAAATTAATTATCATTCATATGAATAACGACCATAAAATATGGTGGAAAAATAAGGATATTCCAAATCATGTTCACTCAAAAGAAACCCTTCAGTCAAATATGATGATAAACAATGAGAAGATTCAAATTCAGGATCACTATTTTAAAGATGATCAATAAAATTCCATAGAAAAATATGGAAGATTCAAATACCGACATTGAAATGTCATTCCATTTAGTCAAATACAGTCTAAAAATGAGAATATGAAAAATCCTTTCTCACTCAAATGAATCCATTTGGCTGTATATGGTGGAAATCAATGAGAAAATGAAAATCATCACTCAAGAATATCCATCCCTTCAGTAAAATATGGTGGAAAATAATGAGAAGATAAAAATAGATTTTTAGAGTCATCCAATATATATTTCTATTATGAAAACAATCTTTTTGAAAAGGTGAGAATCCTTACCAGTACACAATAGAAATAAATCAACATCAAAAGAAATAGCTGAATCTATAAATTACAGTTCAAGACTTCTAGAGACCTTACCTCTGAGAAGACTCTATTGAAGTGTAGTGTCCCAATCATCTAGATCGTCTTGGTGAAGGTCATTGAAATAAAATTCCTTCTTGTCCCAAGATTAGATGAGCTCCTCTACTAAAAACTTCTTTCCATTAAATCCATGATCCAAAATACAACGTTATATTTTGATCTAGGAATCCTATTTTGTGTCAAAATTTACATGGATACCCCTTCCAACTAGCATATCAAATTCCTCTAGCCTAGAGTTGAACTCTAGATATTTATTTAAGAATTATTCATTTCCAAATATGATTTTTCCCACTCATCACACCCTATCATTTTCATTCCACAACGGATGATAGAAGAATCTGTGAGCTCATTTCCAACAGTTTCCAAATTCAGAGCGGAGTCTTTTCATTTACTCGTAGAGTGGTTATCTGTAATATTAGACACCTTCATAGGTGTATTGAAATTACATGAGGATCAAGTAGCAAGTGTACATGCTAAATTCAAATTTTATTTTCTTCAACTCCACCTCCGGTGTGCTTAATAAAATTATTTGAATCAAGGTTAGTGAACTTTCCCTTCCTTGAAGAGAATCTATGATATTCCTATACCATGTCCACTTCCATGGACTCAATAGGGGAGTCTGAGGAAAACATTGTATCCTCTAGGGTAGGCTTCACTTCATGCCCGTCCTCCTAATCTTGACACTATGTGTCTCCCAACACAGTGAACTTATTTTTATTATTAATAACCATTACTCTAAACTTGAACTTCTTAGTATAAGATTTTATGGCCTACTAGAGCAGCACTAGAATCTCTGAACTACATTGATTCTTGAAGATGAAACCCATAAATTAGACTTTCGTAATTTAATACTCCACGAACAAACATTGGGGATCCTTACCAGTGGGTAAATCATCACATTATTCCCCAAACCCCACAGTTCCATTGATTGTATTTTATGAAACTAGTTTGTTGACCTTGGCAACACCTTCACTCCCTGTTAGTTCATTTCAGTTTGAATATTTAGCATTTAAATGATCAATGCTACCACAAAAATAAATTGAAACCACATCCTTTGAAGGGCCAACACCACCCATATCACATTTTAGTATTTCAAAAATATCCAAGATTTTTGGATCATGTAGTATGGACTTTGAAGGCATTTGAATTGCTTGAGCACCATCATAAGGGAGAACTAGACCAGGAGAGTTCTACTCTGTCCCAGTCAAACATCATCCTTTAGATGAATGAATTTAGTCCTCATATAAAAGGAAACAACAATTAGGGGAATCTCCAATAGACAATAGGAGATTGAGGGTGCCACCATCACCTATTGACATCTTCCCATGAGGACCCTTACTACCGATCCAAGACACCATATGACACACAGAGGACAGATGCCCAAGATGACCACATGAGACATAGAAATCATTCCATGATTCAAATACAATCGAATTCTTTAGCTGAAATTCTTTGCCTACTATAATCTAGACCAAATCCATTAGTGCCTTCAAAAATTCAACCACAACGAATATACAGGGTCCAAATAGGTGGTTGATTACTTCTGTTCGACTATCTGAGTACAAGAATCTCTTGAGAAGGTTTCCAATAACCGACATGATAAAAGGGTTTTGAAATGGAAGGGAAAGTTTAGGGAGGGTTACCAGATCGATGTCGTTAGAGAATCCCTCTTCATGTGGAAATAAAAGGTCTGAAAAAATATAGAAGAAGTAGTCATTTCATCTATGAGGGGAATTGGACCATGTAGTAGCAAGATCCTCCACTGTCACAAACCTAATCATGATGTGTTTGAGATCGAGAAACCCTACCACTCATCCATGCTTTAAACCCTAAGAGTTGAATATAAAATGATCAAAATCATAGATTGAGGGCCGATGATGCTAGAATCTAGAAACCAGTGTAAAGATCAACAGTCTCAAGGGATTAGAGAACTCCATGAACTAGATTGGGAGATGAAGGGAGCCTTTGAAAAGATCAGGGACCTTCCGGATGAGTGGTATTTCTAGAAGCATTGTAAGAGATTTGGGGTTAGAGAAAGGAATGGATGAATGACGAAAAGATGGCAAGCATGGAAGCGGAGTACCTCCCCCCTCCAAAGAAGTGGTGGGAGTTGGTAGTGCCTTCATCATTACCTAGGGCATCAACAGAGAGAAATGAGAGACAAGCGGCCATTCATAAAAATATGTGCATAGAAATATCAATCCCATAAATAAAATATGATAGAGAGAAATCTGATGAAAATCCTTCCTCACTCATATGAGTATTTTCAGTCAAATATAAAGGTACCCAATGAGTAGAGGAAAATACCTACTCATGCATATTAAGGACTCAAGTAATACACTATAAAAAACAAAAGAAAATGAAAATCCATACTCACTCTAATGAACCATGCCAGTAAAATAAAGTACCAAACCTTGATCAGATAATAACTTCTCCTCAATCAAATCAATCTCTCTAGTAATATATGGTGGAAAATGGAGGACCCTTCTAGTATGTTTTGGTTATAGAACAAGTGAAAACTTGTATTCCTTCCCTAACATCGAAATATGTGTTTATTAATATTCCCTTTAAGGATGTTTCTCATTATTTACTTGAAATGATGGATGGTCAGACAATTATTCCTATCCATATTAAATATAATTCATCAATAGTAATATCTTGCATTCAGGACCATGACCTCACCTCTCCATGTTGGATGACTCTCCAAAATAATGGGAGGGACACTTAGGAGCTAGAAGACATTCTTTCTCCCATCAAGGATGGTCATCAGCAAAATTTTGAGATAAATAGACAATTATATTGGGATCAAATTCCCCTTACGAATGGGGATTACCATCCAATTTAATTGGCCACTCTAAGGAAGGAATATATACCTGCTGAAATTCTATAAAGTCATTCGAATATCCTAACTACACCATGGGATCTGAATTAACCTATTCCCATATATAGGAATCTTTATTTAGTACATTTCATTCCAGCTACCGTTGGGAGAGAATCCAAAAAGAAATCCCACCCCGTCCTATTCAGGATTCTAGAGAAAACATATGATCCTGCTATGTTAGAATCATTTGTTCTTGGGGGAGTCAAACATCTATTTATGGTAGCCTAGTATCCTACCCATATATTACCAAAATAAGGATATAATAGTGTAAGTAGTAATGGTCCTTACTAATGTACTACTACCAGTGGCTCTAGGGTTCCTCTTGGGAATTATTATAACAAAATCATTCCTCAAGAGCATAATCTGATTAATCCTAAGAGTTCATCTCCTGATGAGTTCCCCAATAGCACGCATTCTATCCAAAAAAATAATAAAAATAAAGGTATTCCGCTTTCAAAAAAAAAAATATGATAGGGCCATCATATTTTGTTGCACATGGAATTATGGGTCCAGTCATTCCCAACACTATATCTATGACTATTGGAATTCCATGTCAATCAAAAGATGGTATGAGGAAACAATCATCCCTTAAACCACCACCGAACCATTATAACGGAAATGAGGTCCCTTCAAGACCTAATTCGTTTATAAAGAAACCAATAATATTCCACATTGATCTGATTATGTGGAGGAATATTTTCCCAAAAAACACAAAATCAAATATGAAAATACATCTGGATATGGATAAAATACCCATCTTGTTGTGGTTATCATCCACTTATCAATACAACATTTCAGATGTATGGTTAGAAGAGTTCAAAAACAACATCTATCAGAATCTCAGAACAAATATCTACTTATTGAAAAATAAGTCCCTTCAATTTTATTGGTATGTGGACAATGTTAATCTATGGGGACATATTTATTGTCAAATTCACTTCAATCCCATCCACTTTTATAGAAAATGATATCGAAGAAGTTGTGAAATGATCCTAAAATTTCATGCATCAATAAATATCATATGTTACATCAAATAATTATTAACTACCTTCCTGGTGTTCATATATAAGGGGTAAAACATTGAGATTTTCATTTTAATCCACATCCTAGACTGAATAATCCACCATAGGTAACATACTAAAATTTAATCTCTCTACGGTGGATACCATACATGAATCACATAGAGAAAATATGATGAAATCAGTAGCAATTGGCCATTAATATTCTCAAAAGTGTCTATACTAAGTAGATAAATCTATCTATCAATGTTTTTTTTAACCAACCAACTAAGAACACCCAGTGGAATTCAAACTTAAGGGGGTGGTATGCATGCAGATCATGCATTGCACCCCACTCATGCTCCAACATGGATTCATCAGATAAATAGGTTTGTGAATGTCATAAAAGCATCCTCATTATGGGATAAACCCTATTCTATAGATATGTGGGATTTTCTAAAACAATTTTCGCCTTCAAGGCTGACAAATTTGGCCCATGAAATGGTATCATAGGAATACGAGAAACCCCATCCCCTACATCTTGGGGAATTTTTACCTCAACCTCACCCTCAATAGAAATCATTTGATTATCTATTTGGGGAGAACTATGAAATGTGGTCTCCCAATTCATCCCTTGTCATTATTTATCTCCATAAGAAAACAAAAATGAAAAGGCCTTTTGACAGTTCCCTCTAAGTCACTTTTTGACAAGAATCTAAATCTGGACCATATAAATGAGAGAGGATGTATAGTAAAAAGAACTAGAAACCCTCATATCATTCAAAGTATAGTACAAAACATAAAATGCATTATACATCAGTGAATTTAATAGGATTCAATTGTATAAATAGTGAAAAATGTAACACCAATACATATGAGTAGGGAGAGCATTCTTCCATCTATTATATGGTCTAAAATATAATAAATGAAGAAGGTGTGAATACATGTAACTAGACACTTGATCAAAATTTTGGTGTTTTCTGAAAAGACCCATTAAATAATCCTTAGTGAGTATCCACCAAAGAAAATGTTAATAAAAATGAAGAAAAAAATCTGTCTCTTGAAGAGGTTGGACCCCACACAGTCGATGATATATTTTCTCAGATGAAGGAGTAAATGAAGGAACTAAGGATAATAAATGTAGAATTACATAAATTAATCATTCATATCGATATGTACGAAGACCGTATCCTTAACTAATACATTAAAATATTGCTCCTAAATAATGAGGGTTCTTCATAGAGGTGAAGTGGAGCCAGAACATCAGCTCAAACCTATTATTGGGCCATTGGTTTACTAGAGAATGATTATGAATGTATATCATGAATGATCTCCATTAGGGGAAAATTGCAATGAGTTCACAAAAACCACAAAAAGATATCCCATAATGGATTTCAGATAAAAATATTTCTGAATGTAAAGAATCAATTCAATCTCATCAATGCCCCTATATGAACTCATTTTCAATCAAACATCCATCAAGGACTTACTGACACCAATTAATCATTAAAATCTCCATTGGAAGTTGTGTAGTAATGAAAACACTAGTAAAACAAGTACCGAAACAAAAACCAAAATGGGTAACTAATATCCTACCACCTTCCAATTTCGGGAGTCTTATGTTTTCAATAAGTAATTACTTGGGATACATAGAAATGCATCTCACACATTTTGTGACCCATTTCATTCCCATGATGGGAAAACCTATTAAAAAACAAGTAGTGAAACATAGATGATTTGTGAAAAACAATCAAGGAATAGACATTATATGGTAAGCCAATTTTCCTGCCTAATGGTTCACGATATGGGATGATATTCATTAGATATTTCTATTTTATTTCAGTTCATCAATATAAAAGAAAATGATCCATGAGCTTTCAAACTACAAACACTAGGAGAAAGAGAAGGTCTTATATTTCATTTCCATGATGAAGGGGCTGAACAACAACAGGACCCTATAGATTTACCAGGATTATTTGATTTCTCAATTCATAGAGAACCTCCAAAATGAGTTGTGAACACCACTTATATTGATAAGATATGCCATCATATTTTGGGATCTCAACACAATTTCTCAATGAATGGAATATTCTATATAGTTAACTAGTATAAATTCCCAAATAATTACATAATCATAGGGAAATTGAGTATGAATGGAAGAGGATGAATCTTTTAGAATTATGCCAGCATCCACATAATCCTAAGCCCCAAAACCCTAGATGCAATCACACCGGTATTAATGCACTAGATCTCATTATAACTCTAGGCACCAAAACGCACACCATATCATGTGTACACCCCATGTGTATCAATAGAGAACCATACATATTTAGGATAAGAGGAGGGTATTAGGAGAAATTAGATTGAGGAGTGAATGAATAAATTGTATTCATTATTCAATGATATATTCTTTGGATAATTTATTTTAGATTTGGAAAATGACTTAATATTCCAACATGAGCCCAAGTGACCAGGACATATTTTCATTGATGACCAACAAATTATTAACCCTTTCCAAGAACACTATGGAATTCCATTAAAAATCTTCATTTTTAAACCCACCCAACAAAAAAATACTAGACTATGTGCTAGTAAAGTTTGGGAAATTCATATAACAGAGAGAATGTGTCCCAACCACTACTCTAGAGGAAGAGTGGGAATGTCAGAAAGATTCTATAGGAAGCTAACATATGTTTCTTGATTAGTTGACTCAAAATAAAATCAATCGAACACATGTTATCCTCTAGGCATAGTTGAAACAAACAACTATTCCCTCCTCTGCTTCTTCTACAATACTATTAACTCCATTGACACCAAATTCCACCAAAAAATGGTCATCTAAGAATCAATATGTCCAAAAGGGTGATTAGAAACAATCGAATATGAACCCATTAGATTTTTGTATCTAGGTCATTATACACCCTATCTCAAAACAATGAGTGCTACCCTAAAAAAATATAGCCCGAGAAATTATCATAAAAAAAAATTAACATTGGTTGAGGAATAAATCATTAGTTCCACTAATTTCAATCAATTAATGGATTTATGATCTTTAGATGATTATGGATAAGAACATAAGTTCCCCCACCAAATTGGGGAACTGGAGGAAGATTTCATAGAATCCAAAGTTATAGGAGTGATATAGTCATGGTAGAAAATACAATTTAAACCATGTAACTACTCATACTATTAGTGTGGTGGAAAAATATAGGAGAGCTCTTAAACATGTATAATATTAATAGGAACATCACTCATCAAATTCCAAAATCAAATATAACCTGATCATCCTGGAGTATCAATCAAAAAAAGAATAGGTTTCCGATCACAATTGGAAGGATAATACACATGCTTGACCAAACCCTCTGAGGTAAAGAGTAACCAAAATTTCTATTCCGAGTGCCTACCCATATATATCCAAATATACAACTCATAAATATCCAATGAAATAGAATATTAATTCTATGTAGAATATTTCTCTATCTTAGAAGCTTGACATCTTTATTTAATTATCCTTTGTGTCAACAAATTATTTAATCTTAGATTCCCTGAGTTTATCAAATGCCTCATTGAAGCAATTATATAGCTCTACTAAGTCCCCAAGAGTTCTATAATAATTTTTCCATGGGTAAGATCCATTAGATAGAGACCAATCCAACATAATTTCATATAGTTAAATCTTTATGGAGAAAGATAAATTGGTCATTTTATAATGATATATCATACCCTTATACATGACTATAAGGATAAATGGAGTCAATGTACCAAAATATTTCATTTAAAATGGTTTTGGAGTTAATATCATTTTTCTAGAGACACTTCCCTGGCTAGGGTATAACGAGAATTATGACAAAACTACCACCCTATTGTTACAGGGCTATGAAACATGTGAGAAAATGTCATTGGTCCAAACCAGTCTAATGTATTAGATTGGAGACCTCATATCTGACTGATAGTTTCTAGTTGTGTGACATGATATGACCATCAATGTTTTTTCTAAGAAGGAATGGGTTTCATGAACCCACAAAAATCCATTCATCCTTCCATCAATTCATTAAATTATTCATTAATAGAAAAATCATGATGTTCCACTATGAAAATGCCGCATTCAAAAATAATGAGTCTCATTATATAGATGTAGTATTATATGATAGAGATAGAGAAAACCCATGTTTAATGTTGTTGCTTGGGTCACTACCCAAAATGGTCCAAAATTGATCCCTATTAACCCCTACAAACTGCTCGGTGAATAGTAAGTATTCCCTAACACTCTTGAGATCATGGGCCCAAATTCAGGTGCCTAGTCCATAAAATTTATGATATCAATAATAGAAAACGAATCTAGATTCATTAATAAGGATTATGAATCTCCAAATACTAGTATAAATTTGGTTGAAAATTCCCTCATTATAACCCCGAAACTTCTGGAAATTCCTGCCCCATCAGTTGAGACAGATGATATTGTAATTTTTCTGAGAGAGGATGAAGATACACATTCTCTTACACTTATATTTCATATTATTTTCCAAAGAGATCCTACATTGTTAGTTAGGTCATAAGGGGTCACTTTATATTTTGAGTGTCAAAACATCTACCCCTCTTCTAACGTTAGAGTGATTAACCCATTACCTATCACCCATATGAATAGGAGGAAGAATACAAGAAATAAAAGGTGGAGGATGACCTCGGATATGCCCCTCAAATTTTTAAGGAGGGTGTATATAACAACATTGATTGTCTTAGAGAGATTAATCGGGTTATGTAATAGAACCTACACACAACTTATATCAGTATAACCATGCGTTATGAAGAAAAATTGTTATATAACTCCTTTATGAAGTAACATAGACATTTGTTCACCTATAACTACATAGAAGTTCTAGGCCTTGATTCATAGGTGGCCACTCACCACCTGGGCATGCCAAAGAATCATTGAGGTTATAAAAAATATTCCATAAGGACCCAATTGACTCATGATGATAAAATTGAATCTTATGGTGACAAGTTCATTATGAAAAACATCATTTGGGATGTCCAATATCAAAAATGGCAAGACAATAGAGCCATATCAATAAAAATAATAGGGAAATTGTATTTTGTTTGATTTCAAAGATCTTAACCACCATTTTCCTAAAGATTATTTATTCGTACCAATCATAGCGTTACCAATTGATACAATGGATAGATATCCATCCATATCCTTCATTGAAAGAAATTATATGTATAATCAAATATAAATATCATAAGATGATTAAGAATCCACTTCCTTCAGGTCCCCTTAGAGAGAATGTTTTTATCATGTAATACCATTATGCTTGGTGATTTCTAGTACTATATACTAATATTCCATTAATCACATCCAAAAAAATTATCTTGGGATGTTTGTCTGATTATATATTTTTTGATTTTGATGTTATTTCGCAATATTGTTTTGACCACTTGGATGATCATGAAATTATCTTCAACAAACTAAGACAAATCATCTCGAAAATTAACATGTTAAAATTTTCTTTCAAAGATACCATAGAGAAATTTATCATCATTGTATTATGCCATCACATTATTGAGTTTTACATTGAGAATGAAATGGTTATCCTTGTAATGCCTCCCCCTAAAAATCTCAATGAGTTTAAAGGTCATAAAACACACTTGGACTATATCTGACTCTTTATAGGAAACCTAGTAATAAAATGTATACCTTTAACCATGTTGATGAAAACATTTATTACATATCATTGGACTAATGACTTTTAGGTAGAACATCACAACTTCATGAAAATTCTTTTGATCTGTCTAGTCCTGACGCCACCTGATGTAGGAAGACCATTGATTTTATATCCAAGAGACCTATAACAATCATTAGTTGCCTTCCTCACTCAAAATAATAGCACCAATAGTGAAAAATAATATATTACATTATCTAAACTATTCTTTTTGTTGAGACTCATTATTCACATCTTGATAAGAGATATCCAAAACAAATATTTTTATTCCATAAATAGATTCATTAACTACATCATCATGAGGTCGGTTTGGCCTCTCATAACAATCCGCTCATATACATTCTAAGAAACTTGATGCTGACCATGCTTATATCATAGTGGGTACTGATTGAAAAACCAAATATATTACATAATGTTACTTTTAATATCATTGTTTTTAATAATAACCAATTTTTTAATTAACATTCATTCATTTTTTGATTTGAAAGATATTTTGAGCACAACAAAAAAAAGCATATTTTGATTTTTAAATGTTTTATATTATTTATTTATTTAGGCCACAAAATATAATATATATATATATATATAGATCATTAATGTTTCTATTTTTATGATTATATACGTAAGGTGATTCATTTCATTCTTCGATACCCAAAACTAAATACACCATTTGGAATCCCAAAACCAACTCCCAATTTGGGCCTTCAAAACATATAAAAAATCTGGAGAGTTTTGATAATGGGATCATATCTCTTGATTTAAGTTCCCAAATGAGATTAAATTAGGAGTTGAGATGTAGAAGATATTTCTTACCAACTTTAATGAAGGCGTCCATTCATGAATGGTCCATTTTAAGGAAACTGATTAATGGGAAATAAAAGACTAGGAATATGGGTATTTTGTCTCGGTAGATTAAATTCTCATATTGAAATGAGCATAAAACTCTCTATAAATTTCTAAATATGGTGAAATTTGGAGGTGGGACATGAATGAAATCACTTAACAACTTTCATTAAACAGTTTATTCATGAATAATAAATTTAATTTCTAAAACACACACAAACCTTCAGTGGATAGATTCTGGATAAAAAAACATCACTCGTCACCTATAAAAGAATGTGAATGCCTCATTTACAAATCATTAAATGATCCCAGGAGGAGATCTACACTATGGTAGGTTGGCTACAGAAACCATATCCAATATTTATTTTTATTTATTTTATTATTTTTATTATTTTTTTAGTTTTTAATTGTAATTTAAATTTCTATCAAATTCTTGAATTCATAACATTGTGCAACCATTTTCTTCTTCTTATTTTCATTTGACTCCATTTATTATAATGATAATAAAAATAATAAAAATATAAATTATTTTTATTTTAACATTCATTATAAATTTTATATTTCTTTTCCTTTCTTCTTTTCTTTTATTTTTATCTCTTCTTCTTATCTTCATTATCATATTTCCATTGTGACCTATTAACCTAAAAATGATAGCAAAAACAAGGATCAACCTAGGGGAGTTAAGTTGAAATTCCATTCATTCTACACTAAATTTATTATATTTATTAATTTTGTGATGGGAATAGTAATTGTGCGCAGGTGTGGTGATCGTCCACCACGATACAAAAATCAAATTAATTTCTATTATTTTGTTAAATATTATCCATCTCTCTTAATGGATAAAATATCTTCATAGTATGGATTTTATCCACTCAATGGATGAAATTTAATATGATGGTTCTATTTCGTGGATTCTGTGACACTCTTGATTGAGGTGTAACATTAACCATGATTATAGGAGGAGGAAAAATTAAGGTTTCTAAATTCTTTCATGATTTGACACCCCTAAATAAAATAACTGTAATTAATTAGTGATATCTCAGAATTGAAATAGAAAACATAATTTAAACACCAAAAAGGAGAATGATGGTACCCAAAAACCAAACCATAAAGGCCAAGTTAATTTTTCTCTAATTAAATATTTTCATTGCATGTTGGTTTTATATTTTATTTCATTTTAATACAGTTACTTTCTTAGATTAAATAAAGAAATAAATAAGTAGTTTAGGTGAATAATATTGAGTGATTAAAAATAGATAATCCTCCTCAAGGAAGAGAACCATGGTCACCCTCTATGATACATTATGGATAAAATTAATTTTTCCGTGATCTATGATGTCATGCATCAAAACAACCATTTTTATGGGGAGAAAATAAGTTTTTACTTATATTGTTACATTTTGAAATTTTAGATAGGTTTTAATTACTTAGAAAAACAATTCTTTTGTCCGTGATGTTTTTTAGAGACCATTTTTTCAATAAATGGATCAATTACTCATAGTTGCGAGAAGAGTAAACTGATTATACTCTGGAGGACCTCAAAAAAGGGTTGATTTTCATATGATAATGGTCATTGATAGGAAAATAGGAATAGAAACATGGACCTCACCAAGATATTTTATAGACATGGTAGATGATCTCTAAACTAAAAAAAATATTCATGGCCAATGAGGAATTTTAAATGGGTTTCTCTATTTTCAATAAATACATCCAAGAAGTTGAGGCCAAACATGAGGATTACCAATAGACCATAAATTTTAGGAACTAGATTCATGCATTCCAAAATGATCTAGAGTCGATTCTTGATGAAGAATACTTACACACAAAGAAACATGTGGGAGATCAATAAGGTCAATATGAATTTTAGAATGAATTTATATACAACACGATCTCCAAGATCCCTATAATGTAGAACAACCAGTTAAATTTCTTTTCACTCTATCTATATAAGAGTATGATTCCATATAAATGTAATACTTTTAAGAAATACTGTAATATCATGACAAATATCCTACATCCACTGATATCAAACTTCAAGAGGCAATTACCAATAAATAACTGATTGAACAAAAACCAACTCAGGGAGACGATGTTACATGTAACTCTTTATTTTATGATTTAATTTAATCTAATTTGAGTATCCCTATTTATTGTTTTTAATTTTCATATTTTTTCAATACTTTCTTTTCCTTATAGGATTTTGAGTAAAATAAAATTTCACATGTTGATGAAAAAATGGAACTCCATTGTTTTGATAAAAGTTCATTGGAGGAATCGCATGAGTATGTTCAAGTAATGGATCCTATGTAAATGAATATAGAGGCTTAACACACTAAAATAAGTGATTAATATTTACAATTTTCTTACTTAAATTATTATTTATTAAAAATATATTCGATCTAAAGTTTTGAAATTACAGTTCATGTAGTTCACATTATGCAAGCACAGTAAAATGATGACGAGGCTGCAGAAGTAGAAACCAAGTAAGAGGATGAAACATAAATCATCCTACCCCTAACATGAAAAATATTTTTATTTAGGAAGGAGGGGATATGGTGTTCTCTATACATGTATCATTCCACAAAAAGAAAAAATAATCATAATATGGTAACAGCCACATGTGGTGGTTGAATCCAATGAAACTCTGACTTCCATGAGATTATGGATAATAGCTGGTGATTCCCTACTAGAGGTAGAAAAAATTTATGTCCCATTTGGTGGACCATACAGAGATTTATCCTTTACATTATTTCTCATATTTTCATTTTCAATTTTATGAATCTAGATTTCAAATTCAGTCATAGGAATTAGTCTAGCATATAGCCCACTACCTCTTTACTTTTTGAGCTAAAATGAAATGATCATTGAATGTAATTGAGTAATTAACTTTTTTAGGATCATGATGGAAAAAGAAAGCACAAAATATCTAATAAATAAATATGACTGATCATTATTTCCAATGGGAGTTCACTCTAAATTTCTATCTTTTAAAATTCTTACATTTTTTATCTCGATCAAGATTTCAGTATTAAACAAAAAGTGCATGCATGTTCTTGAATTCATGCTTTATGAGACCTGTCATGGAGACATGAGTTTATTAATAATCCTATTATTACATCATGATATTTCAATGTCAAGGAAATTGAATGAGTAAACTATATAATTTAATGTTTAATGTCAAGCATTAATATTTTAATGAGGACTCGTTATTTGAGACAATTAGATGATTCATGTAAATGAAATTTCAAAACCATTTTTTTCTTTGAATTTATGAAATTCAAGTGAATTGATTTATTATTATAATTAACACCGT
Organism: Viscum album; assembly: GCA_963277665.1. Taxonomy (NCBI): domain Eukaryota; kingdom Viridiplantae; phylum Streptophyta; class Magnoliopsida; order Santalales; family Viscaceae; genus Viscum; species Viscum album. Next base: position 1,045,441,946 of record OY728166.1, read on the forward strand.
TATAGAATTTACCAAATCATATTTTCCATTACCTAGAGGATTTCTAGACCAATTACTTCTTATTTAGTCTTGATCATATGTCTTTAGTGATATTGAGACATTACGCTGACTAGAACTCGTATTGGAAATTTTCAATTCCATTATTGGGAAAACACATTTAAAATTATTGAGGTGTCATTTGCAAAGACTATTTACTTGAATTTTACATTTATATAAATATTTATTTATCACATAAGGACCACCAATGAATTTTATAGAGATGATCAATGATTCAGGCCATTTTTGTCCATTTTACCATACTCCGAGTAATTTCATGATATTTTAATGTTTATGTGTGGGGTTAAATGGATTCATGTTAAATGGTATGATTTAAATTGTATGTAATAAGTGCGGGTTCTTATTTTACAAATTTTAAAATGATTTGGAATCATTAATTTTGCTCTATTTTTCCGTCTTTTATAAAAAAAATTAAAAGTGACAAAAAAACCAAAAAATTTAAAAAATGGTTTGTGGTTTAGGTAATAAGAAAACATATCATACGTGGTTAGGTGGTGAATATGAGGTTTATTCTGATCATAGTATTTTAAAGTAAAATATAAAACTAAAAAGGTTCTTAGAAAAAGAATAACAATTTATAAAAATAAATGATATATATATTCAACAGAGGGAACAAATCATTCATTAGGATCAAACTGATCACATTCATTGCATTGAAATTCTAGGGATATTGTAACACCCCAACCCCAGTTAACTAGAGTCAGTGCATTATTTTAATACATTGGTATGATTATAAGGAATAAAGTCCCAAAAGACAGAACAGTTTAGCAGTCTTGGAAAATTGATTACATATATGAATGTTTCATTACACATTAGAAAATAAAACAAAACATAAATGATCCTTTGAGAAAGCCATCAATCCCCTATATTAACACTACTTATCAATAATAATACACTTCTTGGATTCCTAGGAAAATAAAACATAGAAAGAGGTGAGCTCAAATGCTCAACTAGGATAACAATATAGCAGAAACTTTCATAAATAAGCATAAAAATTTAAGACAATGTATAAGACTAAAACAAAATCCTTTTAGACTTAAAATTCAGCACAACATGGAAATTATAAAATCAAATAATTCCATTTACTTACTCACATGGATATTCTACTAGTCGAATAATCACATGCAATATCAATAGCCAATTTCATAAGGATGGAATGTATAATGCTAGAATTCATAACCACATAGTCATGGCCTAGTGCCAAGACAACAAATACGATTTTGTCCAGGCCTTGTGCCAAGACACTAGTGTGTCTCATGAGACATACCGATGCATTGAGGAGCTATAGTGGGCTCCACCCGTCACATACTAAGTCTAATACATTCTTCATATGAAAAGGCTTAAACATAACATAAACATTCATATTAAAACTATCAGATGAAATGTCAATACTTTATCCATAAACCGTGACTGGTTTAGAAATTACACATTCAAAATAAAACATATCACCAAACCTTAAATACAATAAGAAATATTTTTATCAACTTCCAACAAGTTTAAAAAAATCAAATGATCTTGACATAGAAGAAAATGATTTGTAACACTCTTTGAGAGAAATATACTTTTTTCTTGAAAACATTTAAAAGTCACACAATTTATAAAGGAAGACATTCAAAGATACTTTTGAATCAAAGTGTCTCTTACCACATTCAAACTATTGAAAGGAATTAACATTTTTAAAACATTAATTACATATAAACAAATGCTTAAAACCATTTTGAAAACATGGACATTAATGAGAAAGGTTTAGAATAATAAATCTTTAAAAAATTTAAAATGATATTTTAGTAAAATCATCACTTAAAAAGAATACCTTTGAAAAATACTTTCTGAAACATTGACAAGGATAACAAATATGTCTTAGTAGATACTCACGTAAAAACAACCTCAAATAATAAAGAGATTGTGAAATTAACCCTTACCTTGCACGTTCCTTTAGTTGAGGGTACGTTTAACCTCCGGTATAAAGACCGTAGTACGTTATTAAATTATACTAGAACCATATTAATATTTATGATATCTTAAGTGATTCATTTATGACTTTATACAACTCATTTAAAAATAATTTCCATGTTAAATTAACATTTCGAGTAATAATCGCTTCCTTTATCGTACATGTTTTAATTTGTTACTCTTGATTGTATCATTTAGATAATAATTTAAATAATACATAATATAAAACATGATTTATATATCATATATATTTATAATATAAATATGTATTATAGACATATATATGAAATTGAAAACACCATTTATGGAGATGGTAGGCTGTACGCATGCATAAAGGATGTTTCCGTTTTCATATCGTATTGAACAGGAATAAGTGAATAAGATATATGTATGTACATATATATATATATATATATATATATATATATATCTCCAGTAGCATTATTATGTCTTATATTACATACTTATTAATTATATGTATTTTTATAATCGCCGTTGAATGGTGAACGTGGAAATGAATCTCACCGCGTCATGGAGATGGTAAACCGTACGTAAACACGAGTGACAATACCATTATATAGATGGTGAAATAGTATGTAATTGGATGTTATATCATAAATAAATAATAATTAACATGTTATATTTAATATTTACATTAGTTATACTCATTATTATACCCATCCAAATAATGAAGTGTTTGAATAACAAACTACACCACGACGTGGAGACGGTAATTCATACATACACATGTATGGAGAGTTTTTCATTTATAGAATTGATTTTTTAGTGAAAATGGTTGTACCATTTTCATAATAAAATCACATTATATAGAATATACTGGAATTATTATCTTGTAATGGAAACTACAAAGAAAGTTGAAGTGGAAGAAAAAAATAACTTGAAAGAGGTGATGAAATATTTTCCTCTTCTTTGGGATCTTCCTTTTGATTTGACCCAAAGGGCTCCATAGGATGGGTGTATGACCCAAAGAAGGCCTCTAGGATTATTGGAGGAATGTTGGGAGGATGTTTGGGTAGGGGTTGGCCGTGCCAAAAGGCTTTGGAGGTGGGAAATTAAGAGAAAGGGAAGTTCCCTTTTATAAGAGAGGTGAGAGTCACTATAGGAAAAGCGTGAAATATTATTTTATAATAAAATCTTTTTCGGTTTCTAATGGATAAAAATAAATTATTTAGATGAAAATCTGGGTATGGGTCTAAAAACTCTCAACCAATAGGTTTTAGACATATTTAGTTCATCATATTATCCCTATCATTTAGATTTAACTCTTAGTTAAATTGTATGACATTTACCATGTCTATTTGTATTTTTAAATTATATGGTTAATAATATTAATATAACAAGCCAATAAAACCCCATATGGTTCATTATTAATATATATAACATAATATAAGCCTTTTGGATGATCCTTATATTTCAGGAATATTATATCAATTAATAATATTGTATTTGTTTTAAAAACTCAATTAAGTCAATTTTGACACTATTTAGTATTTGGTTTTTGTGAAAATCATCAGAACTTGATTACTTCAAACCAAATACATTAAATCAATACTAACATTTCATATTAACCTATAAAATTCATGTATGGTATCAATTTTTTTAAATTATATTCATTTCAATATTTACAATACAATTTATTTGATTCTTTCATTATTAAGGTAATTACTGCATTATCAATGTGTGATAAATAAATTTGATTATTTAAAGTCTAAAAAAAATATATATATATCATTATGTAGGAAATTTCATTATATTTCTAATGAATATTTATGGCCGAATTTATCTTATGTATACCAATTTATTAGAATTGGTTTAGTTATTAATCTTTGAATTTAACTCTTTTAACTCTTCTTTAAATACAATAATAATAAATATCCTAATCTTATCCATTTGGACCAAAGGCGGGCATATTTTATTTTTGTGGTTTTTTGGTTGAATTATACTTATCCTATAGAATTAGGAAATGTGTTAGGGTAATTATAATATCAATTTTTATCCTAAATAAAACTATTTTACTTTAAACCGTGTTACATAAAAGTCAGAACTTACTATTCCCCAAAATTTATTTTCACCTTATTGAACAAAATATTACTTACTAATGTCAACTGTGTCTTTTGGTTTTTTTAAATTCAACTCACAAAAGAGGTAAACTTATGTTTTATGCAAATTTGCTAATGAGCCTAGAAGGTCGGTAAAAGAAGTTAAGAATTTCAAAAGAATATTATACACACAATTCTATTATAAAATGACTCTAATTAATTACATTGAACTTATATAGGTATTATATATATATTTTTAATTTAAATAAATTTAAATAAAATAAAAAATTATTGAAATAAAAAGTCAGTTTTAAATAATAACGCAGTGTTTTTCACTATTCATCATAAATTGAATGTTTTCAGAAAAATACCAAAAATTAACTCAAAGCTAATTTTGATATTATGAATTGAAAAATGAAGTCTATTTTACCAAATTCGAAACATATAATTTTAATTTATTAATTTAAAATTAATTCCCATTGTGAAAACAAAAAAGCGAGTTTTTAAAATGTAAAAATTATCAAAAGATTGACATGTGTTTACGTCCAACTTAAATTTGAAATTACAGATAATGACCTAAATTTTATTAAATGATAAAAATATAATTTATTTATTTTTCCAATCCATTCAAATACATAATTTATCACTATAAAGCATTTCAATTAAAAATGTTGTTTTCTATTAAAACATAGTATTGTACACTATACTTCAAAATATGAAAGTTATCAGAAAAGTACAAAATAATTATCCTAACTAAATTTTTATATCCCACTTATAAAGAAGAATTTAATTTCATTATATTGAATATATCAAAGTGTCAATTATTGGTTAAAAAAGGGTTCTCCATTACAAGGCAGTAAAATTGCATTTTTTTTAAAATACTACTTTTATTTGAAAAAATGAATTTGTTCATATATTATGTCAATGAAACACATAATATGGATGCTAAAATTATATAGAAAATATATATAATTCAAAATTCATAACTTCTTTTTGAACGGCTAGTTTGGTATGTCATGGTGCACTCAAACTCATTGTTGCGTGTAGCGGAAGTTATTGAATTACATTGAAGAGATAACATAATATGAAATCTTGGGGGTGTTACCTTCTCCCCTCCATTAATAAATTGTATCCTCTCAATTTGAAACTGGTCTTTGAAAATAAAATTATTAAATTTGAAAAATACCTTTGTGGAAAAACCACATCGAAAATTAGTTCAATAAAATTCCATCTTAAAAAGAGGGAAAAGGAAATGAAAATGTCACCACTAAATTATGATCTCAATTTTGAGAACATTGGTGAAAATTAAAGAGACAAAATTTTAGGGAAAATTTATGTTTTTATAGTGAGTGATTGAGGTCATCAATCACAAACTAGTGTATAATGGAGAGCCTCAAAGCAATCAATCTATGATGATTTAAAATATCATCAGTTCAACAAAACACATGGTATTAGGATAACAAATTTTTGGTTTTAAGAACACTTCCCTATAGTTTAATAATTAATTAATTCCTATAATAAGAAGAAAAAATATATACCTGACAAGTAGAGTTTCATCCTTTAACTATTTCCTACCACAAACTCATCTTTCACTCCAAAAGATAACAGAATTGAAAAATACACTATTTATCCTAATCGTATTGGGTTCCAAAAATAATTAATTTGTTATTAATTTTTCAGACTATTTAAAAAACTACCTTAAATAAACCAGGACATCAATTAGCACAGTGGTAGGTGATGCACCCTTGTCGCCCTTCGGTTGCGGGTTCAAGTCTCTCGGCCTTTCCGGACGAGACGAGTTATCGCCCGAACTCTGAGTTTTCCTTTTGATTACAGTCCAAAAATAATATTATTAAATGATTTAACCTTAAGAATCATATCCAATGTCAATCTTAATTCATTAAAACCTTTATACTTATTGAAAATAGTTCTTTCCAAACTCATAGTCCAGAATTTATAAGGAATGTAAACACAATGAAGATCTATTTTTCCACCCAATAACATGTGAATACCTTCATCATGTATTCTTTTAAAACACAGTAACACCCTGAATTACCATAAAACCATATTGTTTACATTCATGATCCTTTATTCATTATAGAATACTAGATATAATCTTTATATCGAATAATCTTGTAAACTACAATAATGATTGAATAAACAAATCATTAATCAGTTTCAAGGTAGTCAAAAATATATAATATAATTTATCAAAATAAATAATATCATATTCCAAAATCACAACCTCAGTATCAGAACCATATTAAGATTTATCATTATCTTGACAATATATTTTCCAAAAATTTAACCTGCTATTGAGTCACTATTCTTGGTTTCACACAATATCAAGTCTTTAATGAAATTTTACTGGAATATAATCCTTATATAATCTATAATTATTATAACATGTACATCATTAATAAAATACTCAAATGGAAAAATACTTTAATAACTGTAGAAGAACTATTAATCATTCCTCTTCATCTTCAGTAGTATCATAAGTTTATAATTATCTAATAGCATCATTTGAAGTATACTCTGACGATTTGGACATTGATTCGTTTACTGTCCCAACTCCTTGAAGCTTAAGCATTGAACATTTGAAACCAATTTCTTACCCTTGAAATCACGTATTTGGTGTCCTTTTTCTCCAAACATAAGAAAAAATCCAATTCCCTTAAAGCATTTACCATGGTGATTCTTTCCACAGTAATCACATTTGGGAAAATCCTTCTTTCCTCTCTTCCCATTATCCACCTTTCTATCTTCCATCCCTTTCTTCTCTTGTTTCCCTTCAAAGCCATATGACTCAGATAATTATTTACTTATCTTATTAAAAAATGATAAAATTTCTTCATATGAGGAGAATACTTAGGAGACTATTTCCATTTTAAATGTTTTCTTAATACCAAGAAATATATTTTCCTTTTTAATGTTTCGATCATGTGTATTCCTGGAATTCTCATTCCTTTTACTAGGCTCCATTTCTAAACAATGGATTACACTAGGTTAGTTTATGAATCACAATGCATAATTCCAAACTTGTAAAATAACAAACGATAATTGGAAATATTATTCATATAATCTATAAACATAAAATGTTTTCTTTGAGAAGGTATTTACTCCTAAATCATTCATAGTGGCTTGTAATAAAAATGTGAATTATCTTAAGAATATCCCCTAGGAGTGTTGTGACAAAGAGTGCAGCAAGACCCATCACCATGAACCAGGATACCCCAGGTCAAGGCCAAAACTCCTTGTCAAAGTTTTCACTCCTAGGTACACCTGTTCCAGAGCCGCCTCTACATTCCCGTATCCAGAAAGGGATGTATTTCTTGAAAAACACACAAAATCTCTTCATTACTATAATTTAATTAAGTTTATCTATACTAATCCTCAAAGTCTATCTTAGGGTAATGTTCTATAATAAGAGTTTATCTAAATCTATTTCTAAGGTTATAGCTAAACTTCTCTGATACCAACTGTAACGCCCTGACCCTAGTTACCCATAGTTGGTGCATTATTTTAATACATTTCCATGATTACAAGGAATCAAGTACTGAAAGACCGAACATTTTAGTAGTCTTGGAAAATATATTACATACATGAACATTACATTACAAATTAAAAAATAAAACACAAAAACAATGATAATTTTAGAAATACACTAATACCATATCTTAACCCTTGTTATCAAACATAATACACTTCTTGGAATCTTGAGAAAATAAAACATAGAAAGGGGTGAGCTCAGATTCTCAGTAAGGATAAAAATATACCAAAAACATTCATAAATAAGAATAAACAATTAAGGAAATGTATAAGAATAAAACAAAAGACTTTTAGACATAAACTTAATCATAATATGGAAAAGATAAAATCAAATAATTCCATTTATATATTAACATGGATATTCTTCTAGTCTAATAATCACATGCAATATCAATAGCGACTTTCATAATGATGGAATGCATAATGCCAGACATCATAACCAAATTTTCAAGCCCTTGTGCCATGACTACAAATATGATTTTCAAGGCCTTATGGAAAGGAACTAGATTGTCTCATGAGACCTACCGGTTCATCGGGGAGCTATAGATTGCTCCACCCGTAACTTACAAAGTCCAATTCATTCCTCATATGAAAGGGTTTAAACATAACATAAATATTCGTTTTAAAACTAGCATACGCAATGTAAATAATTTATCCATAAACCATGAAGGGTTTAACAATAACACATACAGAATCAAACATAACACAAAACCTCCATTAAAATATGGAAGATTTGTATCAACTTCAAACAAGTTCAAAATCCATCAATGGATGGTGACATAGATGAAAATGATTTGTCCATCTCTTTGAGATAAATATCCATTTTTCCTGAAAAAATTTAAAAGTCACACAATTTATAAATGAAGAAATTTAAACACATTTTTTAGTCAAATTCCCCCATACCAATTTGAAACTTTCAAAAGATATTATAATTTTAAAAACATTCATGTCCATATAAATAAATCGTTAAAACCATTTTGAAAACATGGACATTAATGAGAAAGGTTAAGGATAATAATTATTTAAAACATTTAAAATGGTGTTTTAGTAAAAGAGTCACTTAAAAAAATACCTTTGAAAACTCTTTTATGAAATATGGACATATTTAATAAATATTTCCCAGTAGATACTCACATAAAAACAACCTCAGATAATAAAGATATTGTTAAATTGACCCTTACCTTGCACTTTCCTTTTATCAAGGGTATATTTAACCTCCTGTATAAAGACCCTAAAATGTTATTAAATTATAACAGAACCATATTTATATTTATTATATCACACATTATTCATTTATCACTTTATACTACCCTTTTAATAATAATTTCCTTGTTAAATTAACATTTTGAGTAACAATCGCTTTCTTTATCGTATGTGTTTTAAATTTTTACTCTTGATTTTATAACATAGATCATTATTTAAATACTTCTAGAATATAAAACATGATGTATATATCATATATATTTTTAATATAAATATATATAACATACATATATATGAAATAGAAAACATCGTTTATAGAGACGGTAGGCCGTACGAATGTAGAAACATTGTTTCTGTTTTCATATCGTATTGAACGGAACTAAGTGAATAAGATATATGTATGTAAATAAATAAATATATATATATCTAGTAGAATTATTATGGCATACATTACATACTTATTAATGATATATATTTTTATAATCATCATTGAATAGTGAACGTGGAAATAAATCTCATCGTGTCATGGAGACGGTAATCCGTACGTATGCACGAGTGAAAATATCATTATATTGATGGTGAAATCATATTTAATTGGATGGTGTATCATATATAAAGAATAATCAACATGTTATATTTATTATTTACATTAGTTATACTCATTATTATACCCATCCAAATAATGAAGTGTTTGAATAACAAACCGCACCATGACGTGGAGACGATAATTCGTATGTATGCACGTATAATGAGTTTTTCATCTATTAGATGGATAGAGAAATTAAAATTATTGTACCATTTATATAATATCATATAAGTATATATAAGGTCCTAGAGTTATCTTATAATGTAATCTAAAATGAAAGAGGAAGTGGAATAAGAAAAGAACTTGAAAGTGGTGTCAAAATATTTACCAATTCTTATGGTTCTTCCTTTTGACTTGATCAAAAGGGCTCCTTAAGTTGGATTTCTGACAAAAACAAGGCTTCTATAATGAAGGCAGTAACGTTGGTAGGATATATCGTTATGGGTTGGCCAAGCCAAAAGGCTTTGGAGGTGTAAAATTAAGAGAATGGGAAGTTCGCTTTTATAAGTTAAGTGAGGGTCACTTTTGGAAAAACTTGAAATATTATATTATAATAAAATAATTTTCGGTTTCTAATGGATAAAAAAATGAATTATTTATAGGATAAGGTGGGGATGGGTCAAAAACCTCTCAAAATAGGTTTTAGATAGTTTTATGTCATCCTATAAACCATATCTTTTATATTTAACTCTTATTTAAATAGTTTGACATTTCCATGTCTCTTTGTTTTTTAATATTATATGGTTAATAATATTACTATAAGAAGTCACTAAAACCCCATGTAGGTAATTATTTATATATATAACTTTATCTAAGTCTTTAGGCCGAACCTTATATTTTAAAAAATATTATATCAAGTAATAATATAGTCTTTGTTTTAAAAACTCAATTATGTCAATTTTGACACTATTTAATATTTGGTTTTTGGGAAAATCATCACAACTTGATTAATTCAAAAAACAAAAATACATTGAATCAATCATAAAATGCAATAATAACCTAGATAATTCAGGTATGGTATCAAAACCTTCAAATTATATTTATTTTAATATTTACAATACCATTTATTTGATTCTTTCATTAATAATGTAATTACCGCATTATCATTGTGTCATAAATAAATTTAATTATTGAATGTATAAAAATTCTTAATAAAATATAATAAGGAATGTAATTTTATTATATTTATAATGAATTTTTATAGTCTAATTTTCCTATTTATAACTCTATATTAAATATTTTTTAGTATTAAACATAGAATTTAACTTTTTTATGTTTTCTTTAAATAAAATAATAATAAATGTCATAATCTTATCCAAGTGGACCAAAGGTGGTAATATTTTATTTCTAATGTTTTTTTTGGTCTAATAATAATTATTTAATAGAATTAGGACAAGTGTTAGGGTAATTATAATATCATTTTTCCCTTAATCACCCTATTTACTTTTAACCGTGGTAAATAAATTTCAAAAGTTACTGTTCACCAAAGTTTATTTTCATCTTATTGAAAAAACAAATTACTTAATGATGTCAATTTTGTCTCTCATATTTTTTTAATTCATCTAAAAAAAGTGGTAAAATTAAATTTTATGCGAATTTCCTAATGTGCTTAGAAGGTGGGTAAAAGAGGATAAAATGTTCAATAGAATTTTATACATATAAGTTTGTTATAAAATAACTCAAATGAATTAAATTTAAATTATATAAGTATTACATATCTATTTTGACTTGAATAAATTTAAATAAAATAAATAATTATTTATGTAAAAAGTCGGATTTAAATATTAATGTAGTGTTTTTCATTATTCATCAAATATTGAATGTTTTTAGAAAAATACCAAAAATTCTCCCTAATATAATTTTTATATTACAAATTAAAAAATGATGTCTATTTTACCAAATTCAAAACAAAAAAGTTTCATTTATTAATTTAAAATTAATTCCCATTGTCAAAACCACAAATCAGAGTTTTAAAATGAAAAAACTATCAAAAGATTGACATGTGTTTATGTCACATTTAAATGTGAAATTACATATAATATCCTAAATTATAATAAATGATAAAAATATAATACAATTATAATTTCCAACCATTCAAATGCATAATTTATAACTATAAATTATTTCTATTAAAAATTTGTTTTCAATTAAATCATAGTATTTTTCACTATTTGTCAAAATATGAAAGTTATTAGAAAAGTACAAAAAAATTATCCAACTAAATTTTTATTTACCACTTCTGAAAAATAATTTAATTTCATTAAATTGAATATATAAGTGTCAAATATGGGTTTTTAAAAAAGTGTTCTCCATTAAAATACGGTAAAATTGCATGTTTTGAAAAGTACATCTTTTATCTGAAAAATGAATTTTTTTCCTATATTATGTCTAATAAACACATAATATGGATGTTAAAATTATATATAATATATATATAATTCAAAATTTAGTTAATACTATTCACAACCTTTTTTTGAATGGCTAGTTTGGTAAGTCGTGGTGCGCTCGAACTCGTTGTTGCGTGTAGCGCAAGTTATTGAATTACTATGAAGAGATAACATACTATGAAATCTTTGGTTGTTACAGATGTTGGGAGTTCATTTTAATTGAATGAGAGAATGTTATTGAACTTTTAATTTTTATTTCATGATTTATGATTTAATAGATATACCTCCTCTTTGATCATTAATTTTTAACATCAAGCCCTACTAACCATAAGCCTCTGACATTTGAACCTTGATTACATGCCCTCGAGATTTTATATGCTTAATTTCATTACAATGTGGAGAGAGTTATTTAACAAAATTTTATATTAGGAGAATTATATCATGATATGAGAATAAATATACTATAATTTTATCATGACTGATGAGATAAATGATTTAAAAAGTGAGGTAGATCATGATATGACATGTTTAATAATAATAAATTGAAGATCAATAATTAATAAATTGATAAGTCCCATAATTTTTAAAGGGGAAATGTAAAATACAGAAATTGACTATTTCATTGAAAAATGAGAAATTGAATTTATAATTTATGTGGAATTTTAAAATTTTATTTAATATTTATAAATTTATGATTTTATGACATTGAAATTTGAATATTGATAACATTTGTACCCTATGATTTTTAATGGTGAGATTTTATGCCTGAGGAAAAGAATGTTTTAACTATATAGGAATTAAGAGAAAAATTATTTTGTTTAATTTTAAACATTATTAAAAAATATAATCTCCAAAAAATTATTATTTTATGGGAATTTTTGGCATTTTATGATTTTAGTGGTATTTTGAGCTCAATTTAAAGAATGACTTATTTTTTATTTTATCAATTTTAAATTATTTATATATTAATGACATGAAACATTCTATATACAACCAAATCTTGAATTTGTGAATTTTATGAAATATTCTATATAATACAAATTATGGTGGATAAGGATAAAAACTATTTTCTACTCACGTTTTTTATTCATTGTAGGCTTACCAAACCAGGACCCATAGTGCCACAAATGAAACCCTGTAATCATTTGTATACGGTAAAGAGGCTTTCCTGTCTATCTAAGTTCAATTTACTTCACTCTAAATTTCCAAATGTGACCTACTATCTATAAATGGAAAATTAAAAAACATATACTAATTTGAAGAACTGGGTGAGAAATTAATTCATACCTTTCATAATTTGGAAGTCCAACAAAATAGAATTTCATTTTACTTTAATTAAGAAATTATCCTATAGACATTCCTTGAGAGATAAATAGTGTTAGTCTTTAGGGATCCGATGATACCTAGAAAGAATCCACCAAAGTTGAAACCATAGTGGGAGGGAACCTATGACATACATGAAGTCTAATCCAATTGATCTTATTCTTTGATAAAGGTGGATGTGCTTCTTACCACATCCCCATTCGGCATAAGGATCAAGAATAAATTTTATTTGTACTTGAACGACCAATGTATTTATGATATTATGTAAAAATTCATAGTTCCATTCATTTTATTTTCACTCTTTTAAACTACATAGTAAATACTTGTGATGTTACCTTAAAAAAGCATCACATATCCTCCATCTCATAAGATGATAAACTGCATGACATCAACGTTCTCCATTCATGATGTCAAACTACATTGTATATTTCTCATAAACAAATGACATTATTCTAGATAGGACATGTCTTTGCCTCATGAAATTAAAATACATGGTTAACATCCTTAATATACTACATTAACAAATATTTTTTCCGGATATAATAAACATGGGATGCCTCTTGTCACAACTATGAGATACTTTGATGTCCCCATCAGAGAGGCAACCTCCCCCATATTTGTCTTCTACAATGCCATGTTATAGAACTATATGTGGCTTGATTCTAATTACCCCAGGATATGATGTTATGCAAAGATATTTAATCCCAGGTGCAGTCACAACACAAAAAATCCCCTCACCACATATGTGTAAGACCTAGACATAGAGACATTCAAAACCACATATGGATTGACACTCATTTTCATTGGATATATCACAACAAATGTGTCCCTTATCCTCGGTACAGCCCTATCATCAACTCATTATTAATTAATTTCTCTTCAGCATCATGACATTTTCCCCCATGTAATATGTCTTAAGATTTTGTGCAGCAAATGGAACCCTATATCTTCATTCACATTAGTGCACCGTTTTTTATCCACACAATGACATTTTCACCTCATCATTTCATCTGTTATGCAATGATAAATTGATTCCTTACCCTTTGGAGAATCCTAGATGCCACATTTAACTATATTTGAGTGGAAATAATGTCAATATATTCAGCATATTATGATGAACTATAGACATACCGTATCCCATAAATAAGGGATGCCTCACAACAGTCGTGAGATACCTAAATTTAATTGGAATAGTGGTTCCCCTATCCCAGATTTGGTGTTCTACGATTATATCATTTTATAAATACATGTGGATTTATTTCAATATAGAAATTATACATATCAGTAACTGGAACCTTTATCATGTCATAGACGCATCCTACAAACAAATCATCCAATTCCCAACACATGATTCATATCCATGTAGGGAAATCCACATGCCATGGTCAATAGCAGTCTTAATGCTTCTTACATACCCAAACACATTTATTACACTAATTAAACAATGTTTCTTAATAAATTTTCAATATCAAAAATTATTATGTGTCTATCAAAAATGGAGGATCAGGATCTTAAGGAATATTTTTTTACTATTCCACGATACACCCTAGTTGTATTTGCATAAATTTCCCGCCAAGGTGTATCATCACAAGGTAAATTATTCCCTATTAGAGGCCTCTTTTATCTCTATAATCCCCAATGAAAATTTCAACCCATATCATTTCTCAAGATAAGAGAACCCCCAAAATCATGGATTTCATTTTCCTTTCCATGTTTGAGAGGTGTGAAAACATTATGGCCTAATAAGCATTTAATCACTCATGGTTTCCATGGAATAAGGTTCTTTCTATAAGAACTAAAACTACAAGATCCCATATCATCCTAGTCGCATATTATTAAACTGTATGATTATGTCATTAACACATGGCATTAAAATGTAGTATTTACGTATATTCCTAGCATAGGATTCCCTGATAAACCAACTCAATAATCATCATGTCACGGACAAGAGATTCTATTCATAATGAAATTCCACGAATTCCTAAATAAAAGTTATGGGGATTCATGCCTTCACTTTTGGTTTCACATTATGTAACCTTAATTATTATAACATGAAGATAAAATAAATGATAGAAATACCTCATAATAATCGTTATAATTCAATTAGACCTTGTATTTTTCTTCCATCCACTATTACATATATTGTGACACACATATCTCCATCTGTGGTGAAAGCCTCTGTATTCACATTTTGACATAGATATCCTAATTCCTTACCACATGACATTAAAATTCATGGATGGTTTCCTCCTCATATAAAACTAAATCGTACAATTTCTTAAAACTATATTGGCTTGGTTTTCACCCATGTCAGATAAGTAGTGATGCCTAAATCATACATCTATGTTATTCCACAAAAAAATAAAAATGTTCATTTTGTTCTATTTTATTACCTTTGGGTTTTTGAATAAATATATTCCACTCATTATTTCCCACACCATTTGTATATCACTTTGTATTAGTAATTTTTAATAGATTTCTCATACAATAAAAGAATATCAATTGACATCAGGGTTAACCTGGTCCATGTAGAAAGACCTTAAAAGGAACACCAAAAGTCCTTACCAAAAGATGTTTAAATTCATGATAAACATATCTTATAAGACCTAAATCCTAGAACTCTATTTTTATTGATTCCTATTATCACATGATACGTAGTAATTCCCGAATCTCAAATTATGGGTCTGCCCATTTTATAAAAAAACATTCCCCCTTCCCATGTATGGATGAGACGTGAATTGTTTCTTTCACAGAAGAACAACATATGGATTGATTCTCACCCTTGTGATATACTTAGTTATGCGGGGATCATACATCCTATCCCATTCGAAAAAATGGCCAAAATTCTCTTATATTTGAGAACGATCATTATAGGGTGGTTTAGAATACGTATCACCTCTCTCATGATCCTGTATTCAAATAAAATACACTCCTCCCCACAAAATAATTATTCCATTGTGGAGAACCTTTCCCAGATCTATGAATGGATTCATTCATTCTTTTATGAGATACATAGTGATTCTTGGACATTATTTCTTGGTCTCTTCCTTAACAAAAAAATCTATCTTTATATAATATAGTTTAGACCTATCCAGATAGGTTATTTCTAATCATTCTTAATAGATTCTGACATAAAATGATCTTTCTATATTATGGTCCTTATTTACAAAAACCAAGATCTTTGTTTGGGAAATTCTAAATCTCCATAATATTATTTTTTCAATTGTAAATTGAGGGTCAGTGTCATGTGGACACCTTTGTTTGACTATGCATTGATACAACATAGTTTGATCTAAATAAGTCTCTAAAAATATTTCCTATCATCCAAAGGAAAAAAATAATCTATATAAGATACCTCTTATATCTTCATATTCCACAATGATGTTTTCACCCCATGTTAGTATTCTGACTCAAAATACCCACAGATTACAACTTATAACCTTTCCAATCATGTATACAGATTGTACAACATTATCTGTCAAATAAAAATGACATGGTTAAATAATAACGACTCTATCAAAACTAAATGAACATAAATTCAATCCCCAAAAATCATTGACAAAAGATGTTAAAAAATAAAACCCATGTCATTGTCTCACAACATCAAATGGCACTGCGCTTTATATCTAACTTACACATTACATATTCATGAAGTAGTAGTTTACCCATTCATGTACAGTGCCAATATAGATCACCTAGCAATTTTCAAAAATCGTCCCTTAATAAACCACCTTTTGTTTATGAAAAACCTATCTTCAAAAACTATCTACCCATCAGTAATTGGATTTTGGTGTCCTGAGGAAACCATTTTTCCCTATGAATTGATACTCTCTAGATGGATTTTCCGAAATCACCCCCAAACATTCCTATCAACTAAATGAAAATTCTTCCTCAGAGATACCTATTATGTCTCCATAATCCCTATCAACATTCCAATAGAAACCACCATTCAAACATGTTCTATGGGTAATCCTTGTGTACTTGTCTAAAATCAAGCATTAGATTAAAAAATAAAAAAAGAAGTCAAAAAATACGTCATGTGTCTAAAACTAATTAGGACATTCACAGAAAAAAAATCAATTAAAGATACATCACCCCATATGTAATGGTCAAATTTATTCGACCTAAAACACTAGTTTCATTATTCTAGATTGAATGACTCTGTGATAACTACAAAAATTAACTCTATACTCTATATTTTGAAAACCCACAATGGTAACCCTGGATATATGTTGATTTCAAACTCCATAGACCTAATCATTCTATTTATTATATAATAATAAAGAATAAAAGTTATTATACACAAAACTTGTTTGGTTGAAACCCCATTAAGGATTTTCATGGAAAATGGTGAGTCACACTCATTGTTGTTTCTTGTCAAATTTACATCAATAAATACAATAAAGGGAATAAATACCTATATATCAGTATTATTTCCTCTACAAAGTAAAGGAAGAAAAGGTTTTTGAAAATTACAGGGATCACATGAACCTCCCAAAGACAAGTGATCGCATGACCTTCATATCGTCATGCAAGAAATCATCCATTGTGCATAACTTATAGTAGATCATATAGAGCCCCTTCAACAAGTCCTTCTACTATTACAAAGGTATAAGAGGCATTCGATGATCATGTGGGGATATTCAGATAAGATCCCCCAATTTCTCATGAATTTTCAACCAAAAGGCACCCGATAAACAATTCAAAAATACTTAAATAAATAGGTTGGAATTTTCAAAATGATGGATCCTATGGCAGCCATAAATATCATATGAGACATCACTGATAGATTCATTTATTATCTTTGACAACACTAATACAACCTTATGAGGTCACCAACCATTGTAAAATAAAAAAATGAAATAGATATTAGAATTAAGGGAGCCACATTAGATCAAAAAAATCATAGTTCTCAAGGAGGTTCAGAAAACACAATGAAAGTATGGTGACATATCTTCTAAACAACATGAGACCCTCGTTGTCACATCCCCCTCATCACAAGAATGGAATTTTACATGTTCCATCAGTATTTCTCTACCCCTTTGGCTACAAAAATAAGAATAATCATTTTTCCATGATAAATATTTTCACATCACCATAATAAATTTATTCATCATGTGATGGCCCATCGATGGGGAGAATGATTATCCATGAAAATACTCAAAAAAACATTCAAGACCCCCCTGTTTAGTAAACAAGTAAAATAAATATAAAAAAAGGTGATAACATCTTGTGATCATAAAACTCGTGAGATGCACCATCAAGGTCTCAAAAATCCCCTCTCTAGGACATCTTGGTCTGACAAAAGGACCCTTACAAGTGTTATAAGATCATGGAAATATAATTTTAATATGTCTCATGATCCTATGAAATTCATGAGACCTGTCATCCTTACAATTTAAAATTACATCAGTATGACTACATGATCATAAAATATACCTTTAGTTGGAAATAATCCAATTAATTGGTCATTGAATGGATGATATTTTGGTCACTAAAAATCATTTGATGCATCCAGAATGACGTATGATAATACCCTGTGAAGATACATGATGCCATACCCATTTTTCAACTACATCAAATAATTTCGAAATAAATGTCTAGGAATGCAATGAATAATTGGGGGGGGGGAGATGCTGATAAATCTCCCACACCATTATAAAAATGGAATCCTTTCATAGATGATAAATCCTCCAGACCTCAAACTGGAACACCTAGGCATCCAAGGGGATTTCATGGAGTGCCTAATATCTCGACCTAGAATGTTTTATATCTTGTAATATTTTGATAAAAATATGAGAGATCATGAATAATAATTTAGGACATCACATGATCACTAATAGATCATGAAAATGACTTCTGGTGGGTCACATGAAGAACATACCACATACTTGCTAAAACATACACGACCTAAGATAAGATAACAATGAAAAAATATAAGGCAATTTAAATAAAATGATAGAAATTTGACTAAAATATGGGAGAATTATGAAAATAGAATACATTTTGATCCTCATTCACATCATGTTAACCACAAACATAATGCAACTACAGTTGGAAATGTCTCTAAAATGATACAATTCTTCTTTTGTATACAATTTTGGATCATGTGATGTTTCAAATACATATCAAATCAAGTCACGTAAATCCCCAATGGAATACCAAAATAGTCTAATCAAACCCCCCCAATCTTACCATCCATGCCATTCATTTCCCACAAGACAGGTCAGGTAGATCATATGGAACAACCAGTACATGTCAGATGAGTCTCACAGTAGAACCAAGTTATATAAGATGGATCTAGTGAAGTCCTATGGACCTTTCAATCTGATTTTGTGTTGATATATAAAGAATACAACCAAGAAACACATCACCCTATACACATGTCCCATTGACTCTCGTGACACCCTCCAAGAATGTCAGACAACTTTCATGATGGCACCAGGATAAGTCACCTGGGTCATGTGACATACATCAATCCCTTAATCAAGGATCATGCAATGGATTGTAGGATCTATTGGATCAGTGATGAAAATTACTTTTAAAACATTATCCTTTATCAAAAAATATACTTCATAAATTCCATCCTAGTTATGTGGTGTCCCTTGGACCAGAAAACAAGTACATGAAATTGTATTTGGACATCTCAGGAAGACATCCTCTGGCATGTCAAGAAGACAATCAATGATGCCAAGTAGAAAATCAACGCATGCCAGGAAGACAATATGGCCATGTCAAATGGGTATCCCATGACTTGGTAACCTTGTCTAGCCTCCACAAAAAGTCATATAATTGTGTAACACAAGATCAAAAAAACCATGACGACTCTAATCCTTCCCCTAACTAGAATACATTTGACGCCTCTTCGATGTCGATCTTTATATTAAAACATTAACAGGTCAGTCTGAGTACATAAGTCCTACATCCAAAAATAGTGATACTGGTAAGTTTCTGTCTCACATTCTCCAAACAAATCATAGATCACATGGGCATAGAAAATTTCAATGATCATATCATTCACAATGGGAAATTTCATTTTATATGTTATGATCAAAATAACGATGAGAATATTAATTTATCCAATAACCTAAATTTATTGGACTCCATTCTAATGCACATGGTCAAATAGGAATCCTCTTCAGTGTATGTCCCCTTATATATCTGACATTTCAACCATTGTGACCTGATTATTATCATTGTTTGATCATTCAACAGCATCCCTCAGTGGACTGAAAAATTGAAAAAATAGCAAGAAATATGATTATTTATATAACCAAGATATGTAGGATGAATTATCATGCCATGATCTCTATAATTAACATCCCAAGGATTGTCCATGTATGTAGGTACACCATCTATTTGCAGGGAGGATTAATACATATTATCAATTGTTTCAAAAATTAAGGAAGGCCGACGCGGTCATAGGGAATTTCAATGTTCATATCATCCACATCATGATTCACCACAGGATGGGAAAACCTTAGTTTCTAACCCAAATGAGAGGCATTATGCATTTACCTCCATAGAATGCTATATTCTATAGGGTAGTCTAAATGGTGTGATAAAATATTGATTACTCTGATTCCTACCATAATTAGGATATGTAAGACATATCCATAAGTCTCAAGATTGAATACCTGATGCTTAAGTTCTAGCACATATGATTTCTATGAATGACTTTAAACTACATGAGATTTAACAAACTACATGGGTTTTTATTCATGATATATACAGGATATATAAAAGGAAATCTAATGGCTCAATCCACTACATAGATTATTATCCACCACCCTGCATTGCATCAAATTATAATGTTCTCAGTTAGGTGGATTATGTATATAAGAAAGAACTCATTACTGAGTAATGTATGAGGAACCGCCGATACATACAGATGGATTCACTTATAAAATCCCCTTTTTCTGTATATGAAAAAGGTTATCTTATTATAATTCTATTAGGGTAGCTGATATTATATCGGGATTAGGAATAGATTCATTAACATTTTATAAATCAATAAGAGTGAACTAAAGTAGGAAACAATTCTCCCCAAAAGGGTGTGATGATCCATACCTCCCATCCTCTCTATGAATGTTAGTTCCTAAGAAGCATTGGGTCTGAAACCCCAACTGAACACCTGCCTTTGTAAATTAGATCCATTTCTAGTTATGGATATGAGAAGCAATGGGATTTTTTGTTAAGAATGAAAATGGTGAACTAATATATGTGATTGTGCATGTAATTGATCCCATCCCAATAAAAAATCAGGAAAATAAAATTCTCCTAATAGAGGGTTCCCTGTCATCAATTTTCTATTCAAATAAATATAGTGTACCTCAAATGAATCTCTCAAATAATAGAATGATTAGTTAATAAATGATTATAAACAAAATCAAAATCTTATAGTTGATCCTCTATAACCAGGTTTGCCATGAATTAAGTCTTTCCTCGCATTAAAAATTCCATGCGATCATAATGGATGTATTGACAATAAAATAACAATTATGTTAACCTAACATATCTGATTGATCAAACATCATGCCTATTTATTTCACTGATAAGTGAGCTTTTTTCATAGTTTTCTACATGACTACAGATAATTCTCTAATCAATAGTATTTGAATCACATATAATGTATTAATCTAGTGACAGTTCCAAAAAATCATCTATGGATGTAATTCTTCTGAGTCACAAAATGATCTCACCTTCCTTAAAGTTTCAATGTCAAGTGGACAATACAATGGTCTTAGGATGCCATTGATGTGGTAAAATACCAACCCTTAAAGCTAACCACAATATCCTCCATGTACTAAACCTGATGATTTAACATCATCTGGGTAAATATATAGTTATTCCATTCCCCCTTATTTCCACACCCAATCACTTTGGGGGAATATCCCTGGAGTGTGACAACCCCCCATAGTCTCTAATGATGAAGTTCCATGAAGTAAAATATTTCCCCTTATGATTATTGGGACACAAAGTAGATCTCTAGTTTACCTTTTTCACCAGAACCATCCCATAGGTACCCATTTTTCTCTAGTTGAGGGTACCACCCAACATAATTCCATCTATGATACACATGCATGGGAAACAAGGACGACACATCGAGTGAAGAAGGATCTGGATAGCTATGAGTGGGCTCATATTCCCAGTCCAATTTATGATTTCAACTTTCATATTATGAAGCCACTACTGCATAGGCTCATATCATTTATCACATGAAACAAGTATGCAACCATATTACTGAAATATGAATGGGATCGTTTCATATCCCCCCATTGTGCATGATGTCCGTCGACATATTTTGATGGCACAATGAGGAAAAAAGTAGGAAAATATGCATTCTTCAATAGAATATATCATCCAGAATATAGTAGATTTTGAAAATGTGTCAGCTCATATATTTATGAATACTTTACTAAAATTCCATTACATCTTAGAAATAGATGAAGAACTCCACCGACATAATCTAGAACTATTACAGATATAGGAAAATGTGCATATTCTTATCCCAAGACTCAGGGAAGCTCAAAAATTTGATTATTATGAACTAGTGGTTTATCGAGAGAAATAATATATTCATTCTCCTATTAAGGAGGATTATCCACATATTCTAGTTAATGATGAGACAAAAGACCAGGATCATATCCAGGTTTCAATAGATGCTCTCAAGGTGAGAGTGGAACATTCCTCTTGATATGGGAATATGACTATCAAAAAAGTCCATTGGAATATTCCAACGACCTAGTATCAGCCTTATTGCTCCATTATAGCTGGGTATCACCATGATAGAGGGACACATGGCTTGGGAAATGCTCCAATTCCCATTGAAGAATAACTTTGGAATACTTAAAATGCCCCGTATCATGCTCATATCCCCATTCTATCATGTGATCACCATATGAGAATGGAACATTCCTCGATATAGGATCATACTATTATCAGTGAATCTTCTTAGCATATTCTAGTGGATCACAAAATCTAGAAACATATTCCTTCATCTACCAATGTACACCTAAACTAGCATCCTTATTAAGAAAAAAAGGAGGAGGCCGATATCCCTTCTCTCATTCAAGAGGTTCATCAATATATTGTGTCATGTAAAGAATACTCTAATCATTCTCATATTCCTATTCAAACCAGGGCTCACCATGATAGAGATGAACATACCTCAGGGAAGGCTCATACATCTTCCACAAAATGCTATATAAATATTTTAAAATCTCATAATCAGGCTCATACTTCTACTATAAATGAGGCCCACCAAGTGAAAATTGCACATGCCTTCAGACAGGCTCATAATACAGACAATAATAATTGAGATTATTAGAGAATTCAAGCTTCTTCACAATAGTGGGATTATACTCCTGTGGCACTAGATGGTTATAAACAAGATTCATAAATAGTCATAAAACCCTATCAATTCCATAAAAAACTCCAAAAGGTAGGCCAGAATATTCAGGACATAACATAGAACAAAGCCCATATCTCTAATATTCTCAATGATAATGTCTATGCATTCATTCATGGTACATTCTCAACATATCATGGGTACTTAAACACTTCAAATAAAGAATAAGATGATCATTATCATGATAGTACTCATAATTGTATTGTGGAGATAGATCAGTGGGACTGTACTCCTAACATCATCAATGTCCAACCTATCTATGGTGATACCTCCCCCGGACATGGAGATCCATCCCTTTCCTAGACACAATTATCTATAGAGGTGTCCAAAAATGAAATTCCTTCATATAGAGATGTGCTAGAACAATTAGTCTAAACTATAAATAGTTCATTATCAACTTTCATCAGCACACCACTCATGTCAGCAGGGGACCCCAATAATAATATTTTGTGGTCTTAATGAATATAGGTATGAAAATATAATGATTAGGAGGTTAACATTGATATATGGAGACATTTATAAAAAAACCTCCCCATTTTCCCCCTCTCCACATCTGAATATGATATCCAATATGAGGAAGAAAATGATTTCATTCATTATCTACCCCAAAATATGTGGGTGAGACATCAATGAATGAAGAATATACATCTTCGCTGTCTAGGATCAGAGTATCAACTTTAGATCATCAAAAAATATATTTTAAGGTGAATATGGCCTCCTTTTTAATTTCTCAGAACCCAGGAGTGTAAGAGCATGAAAAATTCATGTGTTGTGTTTGTCTCCACATCCTAACAACTCTATATCGACTAGTTTCTAGGGTATCTATAGACATTATTATTTGAGGATGGGAAAGGTATATAGAATTGAACATCGCTAATTCCTTATAACATCAGAACACTTCTGAAACTGTGTCTTGTAATGTCATAAACTCATGTAAAATCATGGGAGCGGATAACACTAGGGATTGTTGGTCACTGTAATAAACTATATTTATTCAATTATTTAAATACATCATGATAAAGGGAGAGGATAGATTAAATATCTTTATATATGTCCCTTAAATGTAATAATAATTCTTTTAAACACTGAAGATAAAGTTGTGATCAACTCAATAACTTCCTTTTGGAACTGAATCCCATCATCTATTGTTGTTGCACACATTTTCTACATGAGAACATATATTACACATCAAACATTCTGTATTACAGCTTTCATATCATCAATCTTGGAAAAAATTCCAACCCTCTAGGTTTGGGGAACATTAACTACCGCCTCCAACCTTAATATCCTCAATTACAGATAGAATATTTAACATATCAAAAACACCATAAAAAACCAAAAACCACTGATATGGGTGGAAATTATATCTTAATCACCAACATAATGTTTATCATCCCATGCGAGGGTCCAGGGGAAATCAAAAGTGATTATTGATCAACCCTTTCACACTAGGTTTGGGGTATTTATACCTCAAATTTCATCCCATGAGTCATCAAATCCCCAAATAAAATCATTATATCCTAAACAACATAAGCAATCAATTCCATATGTTTTTTCAAATAACCCACTTCCCATAGGCCTTGATGAATTTCAATCATCATCATCATCATAACCATAGAGAGAATCAGGATTTTCTAGTTTGGGTGGTAAAAATTGACCATATGTATCCCATCCATTCATCCCTGTACAAGAAAAACCTCATTTATTTAAGGAATATTCAGTAATCATGACTTTAAAATCCTTCAGGGTAATTACTCATATGAAAAGATAAGATAAATATTTGGTGAAGGTAATCAGACCCTCTAGGAACATAAGCTATGACCACCTCATAAAGATAGGGGTTCAAGAAATGACCCAAATGAAGGCAGTGCAGAATAATCATGTTTTGATGAATGTAATGGAACAAGAACCAATATCTGATACACATCTATAAATGTTTTCACTATCAATTTTTTTTATTGTGGATCTATAAACAAATTCAAAGGATCGAAACAAGGAAAATCTACCCATAGATGAGGGTTATTTGGATGCCCCAACTGAGGATGTATGCTTCTGGAACTAAAGGAGTCTCTAAAACCTAGAAACTATAAATTTCGATTTGAAAACTATATAGAAGAAAAATACCAAATAAAAAATGCAATGGAGTGTCTATATACCAATCACTACAAAAAATAATCAAAATTCCTTCCATGGAGGAATAGTTTTCACAATATGATAATGAGATACAAACTCTCATACAACTTAATGAGGAGCTAAACATGTCCATTATTCTTGTTGGGTGTCATCATTAGGCTAATGAAAATATTCCTCCTCCCAAACATCTTGAAAAAACTGATCCCCAATTTTTTTCATCTAATAATTATATAGGCACTGGATCCATTCATCCAGTCTATATAAATGTGGAATAAAAATTATTGTGAATTCTATACATTGTAGTGATGACCTTTCCCTCTCCATGGTAATCATTCAGTATTATGAAGAATAATGAGTTTGTATGAGATGTATGGAGGGACACCTCATCAACTCCAACCTACTCCGAAAATATGGGAGGCAACTCAAAAAACAGTACCATTGATCTTATAAATGTCATCACATCCCTGAATACTAGAACAGAATCCATGTAAGGGTGATAAGTGAATTTGAATCTTGAGATGAGTCTATATCATGAGGGGGTGTATGAAAATTTATCCCCAACCAATTTTCGAAGTCCTACCTTCTATACCATTGATGGTATAGGTGACCTTGAGAATCATCTTACACACATTTTATCCTGATGTGGTCTGAGGATGGGCCCTCTAGATAAAAATTTTGAAACAATGATGAGGTGTTTTTTATAGAAAATGATATGGCTGGACTTTGTTTAGTAAAATAGTCTACCAACGGGGTCTATTACCTAATGGGAATAACATTTTCATCAATTGCATTATCAATTCAGCTCCATGGTGAGGAAAATAAAAATTATCCACTTAAAAAACAACAAGAAACATAAAAATTAGAGGGTTTCTGAATTCATGTCTATGTGGATGGTTATAACCTATTCATTCAGAATCCTTCTCTTATAATAAAATTATAGGAGCTTTGTGTTGAAAAAATTCAAGTTGATATGATGATACCTATGATCCTATTGATGTTTCTCGATTGGTTATTGGATTTCTCAGAAATGGAACAATGATTTTAAGATTTCATTCATCAAACTCAATACAAATATCTACTAATTCTATCATCATAACTGAAATGTATTGACAAAAATGAAGTGGCAGTTTTCACTCTCAAATGATTAGTAGTGCCCCTCCAAGCACCTAGGTAGGTCCCAATCATGCGAACTTATCTATTAGGGATAAATAAATATGGAATCACCCAGAGTAAACAAAATAGAGAAATATGGGGTTTCTGAAATTTTAGGAATGGAGGAATAAAGAATACTCTTTATAAAGTGAACATGTACCCTATAATTTCTTGTCATCCATGGATAAAAACCTACTCAAGATCCTATAACCCAGCAATCCCAGTGAGGTCATCCTCATTGATTGTCCTGCAAATTTATCTTTCTACTGATGGATTGGTCATAATATCCGGTATTTCTTCATCCATAATGATTAATTTCAAGGAATTCTCAATTCGAGATATTTGGTGTTAGATAACTCCTGGGAATATGTGGCCTTTATAACCATTTCCTTGTCGAAATAAGGGGTTAATTAGAGAAATGTTTTCTCCTGGTGTGGGTAGAAGTTTGAAAACTAGATTACATTAAAAACAATGGAATGATATTATTCTAAAAAAAAGAGTAATTTCACAAACCCAAAATATTTCTACAACCCTTGGAGGTAGCATCAATATGCCTCCAAGAAGTGGATGTGAAAATTAGCATTAGGATTAATAGTAGAGTATGGGTCATATTTTACTACAGTGTAGGCTATAACTCTAGAACATTTCCTCACTACAACATTCTATGCATGGGTTTTTCCCCACCAAACCATACCTTCATCAATCAAAGAGCTCATATGTTATTTTGAAAACATAAGACATTGGGATGAACCCTTCTATAATGATGAATATGCTTGTATGAGTTCCCTAGATAAAACCAGGGAATATGAGGTTGCTTTCACCGGAATCATGGATACATGGTACAACACAGGAATACTCAGACCCAATATTTGGGTGATTTACACATAGGATACATATATGTAGCTGAGAACAATGGTAAAGTGCTCCAATGATCACATAAAAGTCATGGGGGTGTCTGATAACCCAGTAGAAGTCATCTTCACCCTATTGTCTTGCATGACCACCTAGTGGGTGTACGATTATCTAACCAGCCCATGGAATAGGAAAGGATTCCATGACCTAATCCATTGAAGAATATGATCCCAAAAACCCTATACAAGTATCATGATCATGCTCATCAAACACCTCGATTCTGGGATAAATTTCCATATGAAACCCCACCTTTGGTGGTTCTAACCTCTTTAACAATAGTAAAACATTTTGATACAATCAGAAGTTGTCCCAGCCAAGCTCTAAGTCCACAATGAAATCCATATTTCTAATAAAATCAGAGTTTCACACATTATGTCTCCCTAAATCCCATAGTAATTCGAGATATAGTTCACTATAGCTGAGGTATATCGAATGGAAACCATGTTAGTAGAATTCTAGTTCCCTTTCTCATTCACCCACCATGTTCAGGAAGATGTCATCCAGGGGAACATTAGACAACTATAACATATAGGAAGACTTGATAATGTCGATATATGAAGAGATATAATTTAAAATGGTTCCGATATCAACCTCATCACAAATTGAACCCTCCAATGATTGGGAAATAGTTAAGGGGACCTATCTTCCACAAATCGTTTCATTCAAGGGTACGATAATCATGACCAAATACCTCTTATAAGGATCAAACACGAAGTCAATTTGGTGATTCACATATGACACTGAGTTTATGATTTTTTATCTATACACTGCATAAAATTTATTACTCTTAGGGGCCACACTATATAGTCACATGGAGAAACCTTCAATATTACATCAATGTCTGAAATAGGTCATCAATTGAAATGTTGTTATAATGTATGGTGATAGAGACCCTTCGAAACTTGTGTGTCCACATATTCTAAAGATGGTTTCTACATAACGGTAGTCAAAAAACCTATGGAGGATAATGATATACAATTCGCATCCCTAAAATGGATTATGTGTCGCCCCTTCAAATCCCTAGAATATGGTCAACCATAAATATTATCCACATAAATATATATTAGGTAATATACATAGTACCAGATGTAAATATTCTTCTATAACCAATGAAAGTGTAAAAAAATTATCACCATCATCTCTCTGTAATGACACAAGTTGTATGGGATGAAAATTTCTCCATTCATATCCTCTCCCATATCAACGATGATAGAGATACCCCAAGATATCCAAACTATCCTAAGAATGACTCTATAGAATCAGAGGTGGATGAAGATTGGGATAAACTTACGGACACTCCTCCTTTATCCAAGGAAGGAATCTCTAGCAACATTGATGAGATCTGACAAGAAAAAATGCCAATAAAAGTAGACTGCGTCATGCACTTTTTGGTGATTCCATTCCCACTGATGGGAAATAGATGTAATTTTTTTTATAATGTTACATCAATATTTTTTCTCCTATAACTATATAGAAATTCCCAAACTAAATTCAGATGTGTCCATCCACATTCTCATATTACAAAATGAGTATCGAGGATACACGAAGGTAGTCTGGAGGATGCACCACTCCCATGAAACTAATGTCGAGGTGAATGTTGAAAATTTGATAAAATCCATCTTTTTTAGAGAATTTAAATAACCAATATACCATGCAAACATAATACTAATCAATAAAATGAATCAGAAAATTAGGGTCTGTATTAATTTCAGAGTGATTAGGAGGCATTTCTTAAAGTAAAATTGTCCAATGTTGATCACAAAGCTCTTGATTGATACAACTTCTGAATTCCAATCCATTTTCTTCATGTACCGGTAGTCATGGTATAATCAAATAAATATGGTCCTTAAATATGAAGAAGACACAGACTACACTGAACCACGGGTGATATTTTTCAATTAGGTCATTACCTTTTCCTTAAAGAATGATGGTTCCACATATCTATGTCCCATGAATCATATATTTAAAACCATATTTAGAAGAATAGTTTAATTCTATTTCAAAGACCTGGGGGTTAAATCTAATGAGATATGTAATTACTTGATGGATATTCAAATAGAAATCAACAAGATGCAAAAGCACATTCGAAAGATGGATCCGATTAAATGAGCCTTCTGTGTAAAATTAGGGGTGTTCCTTGGATTTCTATTATGCTACCTCGAAATGAAGGTCATCCCAGGAAAGACTAGTTACATTTTAGATATTTCACCAACAAAAATTCTCAGATAAATGTGGGGGATCCATTTCTACCTCACCTACATTGAATGTTCCATATCCAACATTTCTAGAAAAAATCTACCATTCATCGGGTTAATGAAATAATGAATTTCCTATCAATGGGGTGATTAATTCCAATAGGCCTTTGAATGTATCAATATGTACCTTCCACACCCATTGATTCAAATGCCTCTGGAGAAAGGGATTCTACTCATTTTGTATGTGTTCATCATTGAACACTCACCGGGATCCATCCTCACCTAGAAAAACAATGTAGGGTGGGAGAACAGTCCATATTAACATAGTTGAACATTTCTAGCTATTGAGACCAAAAAACCAGATGGCATGAATAACATAATTACCTAATTATTTCTAATTAAAAGGCTAGGGAATTACTTTTAACACCATGAAATCCATCTTGTTTCTCTTATTGATCTTCACAATTATATCCTTGGTCTCCCCATGCAAACATGGTGTTTGTCCTGATGGGTGGTCATTTCAAAATAATATGACATCCATTTTGTGTCATAGAAGGTGGTGAAATGTCAAGCCCATGATGATTTCATCATGTAGACCCTGCCCCAAAGAATACACAAGTGGACACTAAGCTCTGAGATGATGGGGGTCTTTTATACCCATGTCACTCATTATACATGGGAGGGTATATTGATGACACCTAAAAAATTATTATCCAAAAAATGATGGAATACTCAAAGATTAATCAAGTAGGATTAGAGAATATAGTTTTGTCTTCTAAAAAAGTAGTTTTCAAAAAGAATTTTTCACCACCTGAAGGATAAGCAAATAATGAGGTTGAATACGAAGACCTCATTGTTGGACTAGAACTTGCTCTAAAGCTAGAATAGATTACCTAAATATAAAAAGGTATTAAAACTAGTGATAAAGAAGATCAATGGAGAATATAACACCAAAAAGGAAGAATTGTCCCCTATCATGGGAAGTCTTAGGGGACTGATGGAATAGTCACCCTTCGATTCCACATTTCATCATCTTCCCTAACCATAAAATTCTCATGTCTATGAATTGGATAATACAAACACAATCCTGTATGACCCTGTTTTGGAAGAAGTATACTTTTGTATCACACATAAATGAATAGTCTCATTGATAATCATCTATGATATGATGGAAATGAACCAGTTCAACACCTCCTAATAGTAGGATGAACAAGTATCCACCGTTGGATGGATGGAGCCCATAATTGGTAATCTCAAAAATAGGTCTATCTTGATAGACCGATCTAGAAGGAAGAAAATTTGGTGGTCCATAAATAAATTACCCTTGAAGGTGGTGAAAATGAAAAACCATTTAAAAATGAGGATTTTATGGAATACACCATATATTCATATAAAAATGATATTCTCATATTTTTGAAATTATTCCATGATGGCTTCAACATCGCCCATCAATATAGGACCATGATCTTCAACTAAATCATGTGTAACAGTTACTACTGAAAAACCATGATATAAGACTATGTGGAATTAGCCAAGAGATTTCATGCATGGTTGATAAATAATATCTCCATCCATCTACCCCATAAATTTCTACACATAGCTAAATATTCAGAGCCATTTTCTATTT
The DNA here is from genome assembly GCA_963277665.1 of Viscum album. Taxonomy (NCBI): domain Eukaryota; kingdom Viridiplantae; phylum Streptophyta; class Magnoliopsida; order Santalales; family Viscaceae; genus Viscum; species Viscum album. The sequence goes on from OY728166.1 coordinate 1,045,473,497, forward strand.
TTGGAATAGATATTGTTGGGTCATATCCCCCAGTCACATCTAATAAGATCAACTATATCCTTACTAATATCAATATATTATCAACATGGGATGAGGAACTACACCACCAGGATATTGGGATGAATAATATCATCTACTTAATAAAGTCCTATTTCCTCACCATGTTTGGTGTTCTGTATGCAATATTGATGAAAAATGACACCAACTTCTATTTTATGGAGTTTAAGAAACTGTATCATGAGTAAAATATGGAGTCCAATTAGTCATATCACTATCATGTATTGGAAAATGGATGGATAATGTCCTCAAACAAGGCACTATCAAATGTACTCTAGAATATATTGAATAAGGATAAGAAGTCCTGACCAGATAATCTCATCCTATCATTATTGGACAACTGTAACACAACACTACTGATGCCATACTCATTTTTCAATAGATATGAGGAAGTGTTACCCATAATATTTTCAGATTCCCTCACTCTAAATATCCATTTATTGACAACTGTCAGTTGACGATAAATTGTAAAATTGGCTGGTTTAGTTGGAATGTCTTGATGTGAACAAGTTGTGTACATTGCACAAAAATTGATATCCATCAAAATCAGATCACACGAGCCATGAATAAAATGGATCAACGAGGTTAATTCACAAATGGATAACTAGTGTTTCCCCTAAAAATACCAATGCTTCCAAGGAAGAAGACTCCAAAGCTGAAACCCAAATGTGATGTACCTTACGTCATACCCAAAGTTTGTCACAATGGATATTACTCATTGGACACATTGTATGGGGAACATTTCACCCCCATAAATGAGATATTTCTTCGGAAATACATTGTATTTCTATCATCATGCACCTATTATACTGGATTCAATATATTAAAATGCATAGAACCTCTTATCCTGAAAGAAAGATGTTGAATTTCATAGCACCTATCCACCTAGCATCAAGATGATAATCTATACAGAACCTCACATTCTATAATCAAGACAATGAACTACCCACCACCTCTCATCTTGGAAGCAAGAACCTCTCATCCTAGTTGCAAGACATTAAACGTCTTAGTATCTCAAGTATTAGAAGGATGAATTTAAACTACCCAATGTCTCATGTCCTGACTACATGAAAAAAAAATTTATATAGAACATCTTAACTATAGGATGTTAAACTGTAAAGATCCTTCAATAGTTCATATTCATTCATATCATGTGACTCATGTCCTTACTGCAAGGAATTAAACTGCATGGCTGATGTCCTTTACACAAGGCATTAAACTGCATATGATTTATTGAAATATATATGGATTGATTCACATTCCAATGAGATATATAGGGATACACCAATCCTATATCATGGAACATCCTTTATATGATACAAAATGCCCTTGTCCTATCCTCAAGCGCCTCTTCATAGTTAGAGGAACCCCTTATATTCCCTGTTCTCACATCAGGCTTAAATCAAATTATCTTAGGACTTTTAGTAAGGGATTCCCTGAATAGAAAAAGAAAAATTGTTCCTGATAATCACATCATGGTCTTGAATGAAATACCTTTAAAGGAATACCATCAATCCACATCATATGTTGTTAAACTACATAGATGATTCTCTATTCAGAACATAAATTTTCTCATTCCTAGGGACCTCACCCGAGAGGACTACTATTGAATGTGTTGTTATCCCACCAAAACTCAATTGAATAAATATGTGTCACTTCATTCCTTATATCATAGGATATGTAGTGATTCCTGAATCTCAAATCCTGGTTCCAGTCACAATAAGGCATAAAAATCTCATCTCCTTATATATAGTTCAGACTTACACTAGAATATCCTTCCTTAATAAATTCATGTGTATTGATTCCAAATATTGTGTGATATGTAGTGACACCCAAATTTCTATATTTGGGTCCAATCACAATACCCATTTTCACTCTAAGAAGCCTACATCCTTTCCATATGATGTTAAACAACCTGATTCCTCGATAACAGTGTTTGGATTTATTCCTATCATCATTGGAAACATAGGGATTCTTGTTTCTCTAATCCTAGGTCTAGATACCAAAATCAATAGATAAAATCCCCACCTCAATGTACAGGAATCAACTATGTAGTTAGTTTCAAATTCAAAAACTATGTGTATCTTGATTCTTATCCTTAAAGGATACAAAGTGATGCCCATCTATTCAAACCTGGTTCTAGATACAACAATTAATAAAAAAATACACCCAACTACACTGGGGATAAGACATAAAAGACTATTTTTCCTATGTATGAGTCATAACTACATGAATTCTACTAGTGCATGTAATATATATTTCATAATACATCATGTCAGTTCCCATATCATTCCTGCATGACATTAATCATCAAGAAAAATGTCATGCCTGCATGCCATTAAATCTACACAATAAATATGTCCTTACCACATGGCATTAAACTACATGGAAAATATACATAACACATGACATCAAACTACACAGAGGAATGTTTTTCCCACCTACATGACATTAAACTGTGCATACCATCATCAATTATAATTCCATTTCAAGGGAACATCAGAGCTTAACACTAATCATTAATAATAGAATGATCTTCCCTGATATTTTCTGCACCTCAGCCCTTAAATTTCACTACATGTATCGAAAATATCATGTTTCCCAAAACATTCATGGCCATGGAAAAAGACACATGGCTTCAAGGGACACTATGTTTCACTGTTCATGAATTCCTATGGTTCATTCATATTCTCCCATGGTCATAAGAAAAATGATGCACTCTATAAAAATGAATTTGGATCCATGTGTTAACAGACGTCACCATTGAGGAACACAACACCTTAGTGTGTTTTGAGCCATTCCAAGTATTATTATATCAAATCAACACTCTTGGAATAAGAATGTCGAGATGTTATTTGTAACATTTTAAAATCTATCTTTAAAGGATGTTGTTTTTCTCCGGATCCTAGGTATCCTAAATATACTCTTGTGAAACATCCCCCATATTTGGTCTATGTGTGTCATGACCTTAAACAACATGCACGTTGGTCAATGTTGTATGACTATAAACTCTTTCGTATAGTGGTCCAAATCCCATGACATTAAACTGGTAGATATAAAGACACAAAACATGTCAATATGAAAAAAAACAAAGAGAGGAAAGAGAAAAATTCATGTCTACCCTCAGTAAATTATTCATCTCAACATTTTTAGAAATGAATTATTTCGAAAATAAATGAGTCAGAGAGCTCATAGGTCATACTATATATCCCTATTAAAATCCAATATACGCTCTCTAGACACCCAAGTTCAAGAAAAAGATAGTGTAATGATTTATTACATTTCTTTTCCATGATAATATGTCTTATAGGAAATGAAAAAACTTTTAGGGTTCTCTTCGTGTATATTAAATTTTCCACAAAACACACTTCATGATTTGAGTTCCAAAGATCACTAAAACCATCCACGACCCTTGGGAGAAGATATCAGGAATCTAGGGACCCATTTTTTTAATGTGAATTAGAGAATATGGATATTAAACATGTGAATATGTTTATTAAACAAATTCATCACAATGTAAAAGATGAATTTTCGATCCTTGTGAGTCCTAACGTCACCCTGGTAGAACTCAGCACCTCATTGTGTTCTAATCCATTCCTGGTATGATATTTAAATACCAACCACCTAAACAAAGCACTATGAACCTGATTTTCAATCCCCACGACCAACTATTTTTGTGGATTCAATACCTACCCCATTAGGTCACTAGGCCTTTTACCCTTTCTCAAAAAAAAGAATGAGACACTACATTGCTTAACCTTTTATGGACCACACCTTGTGATTCTAAACCAAAGGACGTGGGGCTAGATGATCAAAATTATGGGATGAACTTCCTGAGTTTTTTGTAATCATTCTTGGAAATATTTCCTTCATACCCAACATATTTATATAGATGTTTAGGTCTGAAAAAATCTATCATGACCCTCAGAAAATAGTGGATATTATTTTTCTTGACCATGATATTGATGCATAATGGCTTTGACCTACCATCTAAAGGCATCTCCTCCATGAACGAATGCATTTTATATCCTTACGAGACATGGAAAAACAGTGGTAGAACTTGAAACTTCATTGTGTTATGGGTCATCCCCATCATGTATTCCCTATTCCATATTCATCGACTCAAACTTTAGGATTATGACTTATATAACCCATATTCTAACAACACAGGTGGGCCTACCATCCCAGGAATTTATCCATCAAGAAATTTTACCCTCATAAATTTTTCAAGACCCTTGTAAAAGAGTGGAGACACATATATTTGATAAATATACCGATGAAAAAGGTATTTTACCTACTAACTAGGGGTACCACATCCATATAGGAAAGGATCTCTAATCATCATGAGCCTTTGAAACACCACTACCGAACTCAAAACCCCATGGTGTTTTTGGTCATTCGTTGTATGTCTGCACAATATTATATGATCATCAATAATGCCCTAGAATTAATACTTTAAAGTTCTTGGAATCCCATGTTTTTTACTAACACACCCTAAACTGTAGTGATAGAGGGCCAGATGTAATCTCAATCACGCATGTACATTTTTAAATGTTCTCCCTTCTCCCCATGGATGTCACCCCTATGTGGTGGGGAATTTTTTTACACCAACCAAATTAGAATCAAAAAATAAATAAGTAATTAAATTTCTGAATGAGGGTTTTATTTCATACTCAAGGTAAATGAAGTCGAAGGTATCCAAAATGATGATGACTGTGTGAACCTCTAGATGATACACAATCACATGACCTTCAGAATGACATGTGAGAAAACATGAATACTGTATAAACTTAAGGAGTACTTGTGGAGTCCCTTTGGTGAGTCCTTCTCTCACTAAGGTATCCAATACATTCACTAATCAAGCGGTAGAAGCCACATAAGCTCCCCCAGGACACACGAATTGTCCATTGGATGACACCTGACTAGTATCCAAAAATCATTTGAAAATGGGAGGAAATAGGAAAAAAGTGGGATCCTCTTACAGTTATAAATATTACATGACTCATCACAAATAAATACTATTATTTTCTTTGAATATTCTCATAAAACCTCATGATATCCACATCCAGTATAAAATAATCATGAGAAATAAAGAGGGGAATTATGTGATCCCATGGAAGTCATAATGAAGTTCCCTAGGTGCTTCACAAAACACTGAAAAAGCTCTAGTGACATATCTTCCTCACAACACAAGAGACCCGCTAGCATATGTCCTGCATCATGTGAAAGGCCTCCAATAGGTTGAAATGGTCTTGTACTCCCCCTTTGGCCCAATAAATAAGAATAAGGTTTTCCCATTATAAATTCTTGAACATCAACAGAATACCTTTTTGGATCACATGACACATCACCAATGGTGTGAATTATTGTCCTCGAAAACACTCAAAAAACTTAAAAGACCTTATTCCATTGTGAAATAAATATAGAAAATAAAATTGAAAAATTTGTGAGCCTATTGTGGTGGTAAATCTTAATAAACACACCCACATAGTCTAACAAATCTACTTTAAAATCCATTATTTTATAGCCTATGGCCCTAGAAAAGTTTCGAGATATCATATGAAAATTCTTTTAAAAGGTCTCTTAATCACACAAAAGTTTCTAAAAATACTGGATTGAAAATATAAAAGTCCATTGGAATTACCTCAAGAATCCTCAAGGCCACTTTATATTTCAATACCCCAGTAACCTTTTCTTTTATAGGATTATCTATATGTCATTAAAAATCATGTGAATCCCACAGAATGACCTATGGAAAGACACTGAAAAGATGTCTGATGCCAAAATCCCTCTGTTTAAGACTTCATGTATTTTCACAATACATTCTTGGAAAAGAGATGAATAACTGGGGTGGAGAGGCTAATAAATTATCCCTAAAATCATGAAAAATGAACCATTACACAAAAATAAAATCCGTGGAATATAAAACCAAAACTCCTAGACCTGAGAGATGATTTGTCTGAGTACATGACCTTAAATCATTGAATTTTTTCTATCATGTAATATTCATAGAACGACTAGAGGGATCAAGAAACACTCATAGGCACTTTTCTTGATCACTCATAGATCATGTGAAGGTATTTTGGTAGGTCACATGAAAAACGTCTCATATACATTATAAAACATGTGATACAGTAAAGATTTATAAGGAATTTTCAATAACTATCAAGAAAATATACTAAAATATAGGAGACATATGTGAAATGAATACATTTTGATACTCATGTGCCTCACATGAACCACCCCTGTTATATACCAGCACTAAGACATATCACCAAAATCACGCGATGCTTCATTGATATACTATTTGGGTCATGCTAAATCCCATGTAGATGTCATATAAATTCAAATGGAATCCACCTTTTATTGCACCCATGTATCAGGAAACCCTCTAGGTCACCATCCAAGCCTCACAATTCCATCTAGGCATGTATCACAAATCATATATCGGTAACAATTCATGTCAGCTGAGTCTTGTGGTAGAACCAATGTTTTTCAGCTGTCTCTTGAAATGTCCTTTGGATATGTCATCTGATTATTAATATGATATCCATACAAGTCATACATTTCACACATCACCCTCCAGACATGTCACAATGAATCTTGCGACAAACTCTAAGGGTTTCATCCTTATTTCATCATTATTCTAGGGAGAGTAAGTAGGACCATGTGAAACCTTCTATGAATTTCAGCTGAGATCCTACGATGGCTTCCAAGAGTAGCCGACCCAATCATGAGATGTCCTCTATAAAAAACATCTTTTATCATGGGTAAAAATTCAAACGTGTCATCCAGTTTATATAAAATCCATCATAAAATACAACAGGATCATTCAATTGTCTATGGATATGTCAGGTAGAAAACATCTTACATTTCAGAAATACAATTAGAAAATGTTGAGCAGAAAATCAACGCGTCATAAGAAAATAAGAAGGCTGGGACAAACGAGCATACCATGACTTGATAACCATTTCCAACCAACTTAAAGGGTCATGTTAGTGTGTTTTCCCTATTAAAAATAACTATGATGACTATAGTTCCTTCCATAACTAGGATATATATGATGCTTCTCTAAGGCCTGATCTCTATAATAAAACATTAGAAGGGTAGTTTTAGTAAATAAGTCATGCATCCATAACTAGTGAGATTGGTCATTTACATATATTATTTCCCCAACCATGACAATATCACATGGTCTTAGGAAATTTCAATGATCGTATCATCCACAAAGTGAAACACTAGTGTAAAATTCATGATCAATTATACTGTGATAAATCAATTTTCTAAAAAAACCAGGATACATGGTATTCCTTTCCATGTCCCGAGCTCACATTGTAATCATCTTCTGTGTGAATCCCCTTATTATTTTCACATTTCTACAATTAGGATGGAATCAATCCCAAGGGATTATCATTCTAACTCATCCATCAGGGAATGAGAAATTGATTAAACTATCAGAACTCTAATTACTATAACAACCATGGTACATAGGATGCTTTCTTAAGGTATGATCTACATAATAAACATCCCAATGGATGTCCCAGTATATAAGTCTCAAATCCATATGTAGTGAGGTTGGTTACATGTTTTCCCTTGTTTCTCACACTGCGTGTGGATCAATGGGATTAGGGAATTAAAATGTTCATATCATTAAAATCATGAATTACCACAAGCCATGGAAACCTCATTTTGAAATCCAGGATGAGTTTCATGATATCATTACCTCCATAGAAAGGAATATAACGTGGGTCAATTCCCAAGGGCGTTGAGGAACATAGATAACTCTGATTCTTACAATAATAGGGATATATATGAAGTTTCCCTAAGTCTTTATATTGAATACCCAGTTCGTACTACCCACACATATGTCCTCTCCACATGATGTTAAATTGTGCAATATGTAATGAAATGTGTGGATTTTGAATCATGTTATAAAAAGATATGTAAGATGAATCATAATGGATCAATACAATCCTAGGAATATTAACCAACTACCTATCTAGTAGTAAATACCAAATTACTTATTTATGGGGATTTGACATATTAGCAACTAATCATTACTGGGAAATGGATGAAGAACTTTAGATGCATATAGTTTGATTCATATATGAGATCCCCTTCTTCTTCACATAAAAGGGGTTAATTAGTGATCATTATGATAGGGTAACTGGTCCTATATCAAGAATATGAAGATATCTAAAAACATATATTAAATCTATAAGAGATTCGAATAGTAGGAAAAAATTATCCCTAAAAGTGTGTGACGAGACTGACCTCCCATCCTCTCAAACAATTTGAATTAATAACAATCATTGGGTATGGAATTACATCAGTCCATCTTGCTTTGGAAAAATTTTTTGTACAAGGTTGTTGATGTGGGAACCATTGGATGTTTCTATTATGAATTAAAATGATGACCGTACCTCATTGATTGTGCATGAAATTGAACCCCTCAAAATCAACAATAGGGAAAAACTGAATTTATATAAAAAAGAGTGATCAGTTTTCTTTTATACATCAAAACATACTCTATGATATCCAAAAAATTGGACTTAAGAAAAAATATTTTTTGAACTAACTGAAAAGGTGCAAATTTTTTACAGTTTTCCATACAACCATATAAATAGTAAAAACTACACTCAATGGGTCCCTTGGATCTAGGAAAAAATATAAAATTACTGGATATTGAATCCAAATAAATCGAATCATGTGTAATGATTAAAAGTGAAAAGGAAATATGGATTGAAGTTATATAAGATTTTGGATATTAAAATTTTCATTCATTAGGAAAAAATGGGGGAATTTTTACATTGATGAGTTTCTCCCTAACATTACTAGGTAATGAAAAATTATTGAAATGATTGTAATGAAACATGAACTACATTACAAAGAAGATCAACTAATACTTAACTCAATCAGTCAAAGGCACACTCCAAATTGATTCATTGGCCTGCCTTATTTTTGGTAATGGATTCATTTGTATAATAGTGTCCCTTGGTTATTTAAAATTTTGTTTGATTTCTTCGAGTCCCCTATTTTTTCAGGAAAATGGCCCCTTCATCCAGTTACGTGAGCCTAAAATTCTATTTACTCCGCAATCTGTGAAACCATCTGATCATGAAATGGAGGTTTTTAGGAACATTGTGATGTAGCTTAGGAGAAATATCCTTTATATGATATACATGATAACTAGAAACATTAAACTGAATCAGACCTATATAAAAACTTAGAATCTTCTTGAGAGAGATGAGAAATTTGGGACAAGGGCATGAAAATGGAGGCAATCAAACCCACATGAACCTATGGAAAGTACATGTGGACAAAGGTTGTCTTTTATGTCAACAATAATTTTCAAATTAGTCACTATATTGATACTTTAAATATTTAATCATGTCCATGTTTCATACAGCCTGATCTTCGATTGTAGCATTAGGATCCTGATATTATTTACCCAATACCTTTGTCATATTATCTTGAATTATATTCATTTTAGATTGATTCACCTCAAATTGTGATCTCAATCTGGGAAAGTCCTCAATCGTTTTATCCTATTTAATCTGAAGAATAGAGATGAAAATTTTAGCATCAATTGGTGGAAGCCCCAATACTATCCCACTAGGAACATAAATGGAAGGGATGACAATGGTGGTAGGAAATAGTATATGTCCCAAAACATTCCATATAAAAGGAAAAAACGAGGAAGAAACTCCCACATAATTCTTATAACACTGATATGAATGGATTTCTCTAATATAATTTGGTACAAGTATCATGTTGTGAAAAGAACTATGTGAATATATTGGATTATGAACCCGTCAAACTAGCTCTCCCAACACCCCACCATGACTGTATTCCACCAACTTTTTTGGTGTAGCCCATGACAAGTTAGCTGGAGCTTTCATGGAAGATAAATAAATTTCAATTCCATATTAATCATGCAACATTATCAACCAGAGTTGGCGGAGGATTATAGGGTGTTATTATCCTCTAGTCATGGTTCGAGGTCAATATGAAACATGTTGTAAACATTAAAATTATCAAGAAAACCTATAGGGATAATAGTGGTTAAAAACGTTTACCCCATATACCCGAGCAGTCCGAAACCCATCTCAACTTGAGGTGATATAGGAGCATTTTTCTAGAGAACGTTTACCTTTATCTACCACCATTCTTGAAGTTAGAGGATAAGTAGTAAAATTAATGTGAGACTGATTGTATAACAACTCAATGTTATTGTATATTCTAGGGGATGTGAGGTGAACAAAATAAATAATGAGTAGTTTAGGGAGAAGGTAAAAAAAATGATTATTTTATTATACTTATATTCATAGCATTGAATGTGTTTCACTATCCATCAATATAAAAACTGAAATGGTCTGCAAAGACGATATGGGGATCTACCCTCTTGCATATTGAAAAAAACTCAAAAATATTATAAAGGGTGGGAAACTCTAGATTTAATGGTATTACCTATAATAATGTGGAAAACATATTCAAGGTTCTAATCCTGACACATGTATACACATCATTATATGGGAAGATACATTCCCTCATGAAAATGGTGAAAAATACCACCAACATAAATTAAATAGATTCATCCAATCAGATCCAGTGACCATAGGTACTATTTTGGCCTTGTTCAATAGTGGATCTAGATAAACCAGATGTAACTCATGAATTTTGAGTTATGTGAGTCTTGATGCATAGAAACATCACCCTCTGAGCTTTAGAATGCAAAAAATAGCTAGATACAGTCCGGTAATGGAATGAATATACATGTATAAAGAGAATTACCCAGTGATTTCTCAATAGAAATTATTATATACCTTGTTTACGGGGATACCCATTTTATCATGACCCGCCCCCTGGGCCTATGCCGTGACTACCCCAAACCTGCCTCCTGAAGGCCAGGGGCTGATGACTAGTGCCAAAGACATAAATGAAAGTGGGAGGCATTAGCCTGGATCCCGGTATGCACACACACACACACACAACCATGACCCAACATACAAAAGGGAAAAAAATACCACTGAATAAAATGAGTGCAAGTAAAGATGAAAGAAAGGGGTCCAAAAGAAAAACACATCAAAACGTACTAACAACCGTCAAGTACGAAAAGTGCTCTGATGGACCACATTAGCAAAAACCACCTGATCGTGAGACTAGTGAAGCTATTGGAAGCCGAAGTAGTACATCATGCCCGCCTGGTCCTACTATCCCCTACCTAGTAATATTCCACCAAGTCCACCATTGTAGAGTCCATCAGTACCGTCTCCCTGGGCACCCATGTCGAAAAGTCAATCGTCTACACGCGACAGGACATGTGCTGGAGAAGCCTGTGTAGGGGTGAGTAACATGGTACTTAGTGGGGACTCCAAAACAAAAAGGAAATATCACACATAAATTCCTCAAAGTAAATAATAAAACACAAGAAAACTCACACTAGGTTTATTCTTGGGTAGTAACTAGAGCATCACCAGTCACAAACATTGAACTCCTAGCCACAAGAGAAATCCTAAATTATCGAGTACAATGGGCATGTCGGGTCACCCAGAGCTACATACCACAAACCTTAAATTGCTTTGGTACTTATTTCGGATGAGTACCATATGTTTGCTGGGTTACAGAGAGCCTCTCCCCACAGTGGTCCTACCAGGTCACAAAGATCCGCTTCTTACCTTGGCTGAACTGAGGTACTCTTCATGTCGATTACCATGGTTCTACTAGGTCACATAGAGCATCTCCCTACTATGGGTATGCTGGGTCACACAGATCTGCTTCCCACTAGGCCATCATCAGGCAGTCTTCAGGTATCACCCAACCACAGGGTTCCATACATAGCGAACATTGTAGAACCACTCCTAAATCCATTTATCACTTCTCAGCATCCATGAAAGACTCCATGAGGATTTCCAAAAGATCTTACTCCATGAGGGGGTCCCAACACTGCAAACATCCCATTAATCAAACGTGCAATTTGCAAGATACGAGTGTTTTAGTTTCTAGGGGACCAGTTGCAATGGTGCCAGGTCCGACCCAGTCAGACCGACCTATCCAACTAGGTCTGGGGTAATCACATAACACAATGCATTTAGATGGACTCAACCAGAATTGGAATGGGTCGAGTTCGGTCTATCCCATCTTGGCTAGTGAGCCATGGCCAATAGACCTCAGTGTACCCAGCCCGGTTGGCAGAGGGTCCAACACATTGGGTGGCTCGGTGACCCTGTCTATTTCGGGTCAGCCCGCTAGTGCGGGTTTGGCCAATTAGGTAGAGAGACCAGCCCAGTCCGATGGGGTGCGACCTTCTAGTCTAAAGATTGCCTGATTTAGAATACGGTGGGGTGCGACTGGGGTGTGATAGACCGTTGAGTCCCTCATTGTCCAATCGTGGCCCACAAGGAGCGGGCCGCTCTTTCATGCACCCGCAGTCGATGATCACTGACCTCCCTCCACATCAGCCATGGACCCAGTGTGCTGGTTGACCTTGGTCAATGCGGTGCCATGCTAGGACCATAGGTCTCTTGTGTTGTGGGTCTCCAGTGTCGTGACATCTGCTGCACCATCGTGCCGCTCCACCTGGCCGCCCGCACGGCCGGTGGCCTGCTCCTCCGTCCAGCACATGGTTGATGCCTTTTGTCGCCATCACCACGTGCTATCATTGTCGACATCAATGCACCTGTAGAATCTTCAGCGGGCCACTAGTCTTGCTCTGGTCTTTTTCCATTGCGCCACCTGCACCAACTATCTCATGGTGATGATGCCTTCACAATGAAGCCTTCAATTCAGCCTTCCTATCTCTTTAGACAAAACGTTCACCCTGAGCGTACAAAAGGAGCTGTCTAGGACATTGTGCGTGTCAGCCCTCAGCCTTCATGTTAGAATTCTTGAATATGGGGGAGGTTTGGGGAGTCTCCAATCAATCATTAAATGTCATGATTTGAACCATCGAATAATCAAACAAAAAGAAAAGTCACCATCCTGTTATAACACCCAATCCACGAATTAACCGATTTTTTGGTTAATCTATATTCATCATTTAGAAATGGATGGTAAGAAAAATGGATTAAAAACCACTAACTCTTGATGTTTTTCTCTCACGTTATTTCTCGTGGGGTTAAGAAGTCGGTGTCTCTTTTCAGTTCCAACATCCGAAAAGCATCGAAGAAGGAGAAGATCCACCGGTGTTCTTTGTTCTACAATGCAGCCAAAGTCTTCCATAGGTTCGCTAGAGGATCCTTCAATTTCTTTAATCCATAATTTCCATCGCATTGAATTATAAATAGGATCACATCGCAATGTTCCCATAAAGGATTAGCGTCGCATCGTTATGTTGATACAACATCATTGTTACTCGTCATTAAAGAATCATTATGCTATGAGTATAATGAGCCATTAATGAGCCTCATTGATGCCCATCATCGCCACCCTGTCACTACCCCACAACATTTCCATTTTCCACTCTAGAGGCAGGATGGAAATAAAATATTTTATTTAAAATATTTTATTATTTATCTAAAAAATATTGAAAATAACTTTTTCGCTCGGCCCTTTTCTAGCAAAAGTAATCTCATTTCTAGGTGAATCCCATCATTCTAAATTCAATGGTTCCATTGGATTTTTTATCTCTTAAATGGTCCAAAATATCAAAAAAATAACTCACACATTTACTTAACGTACCTTAAAAAAAGTTCAAAAATCCTTTCTGGGATATTTGGACCTCAGAATAACATGCCGTCAAATTTCATTGTCTGAAAATAATTCCAAATTAATAAAAAAAATTACATGGAAATTCTGAGACATTATATTCTCCCCAATTTTGGGATTTACATCCCAAAAATCCAAAATAAAAACTAAACAAAAAGAAGGGTGTACTGAGAATGAATATTATCCTCCCGCTCCCATGTGCTCTCCTGGAGATTCTTGTGATGCCATCAGATGAACACGAGAAGAATCAACCCCCTGCATTAGACCACCTCATTTAGATCCTCTATATTAATTTGGAACTCTAAAAATGTCACCCCATCATTGAGGTCCAGCTCACCCCAGTCAATGATGTGTGATGAATCATGCACGTACCTCCTCACCTGCAACACATGGAAAACATTATGCACCCGGTGCATATGTGGGGGGAAGAGCTAGATGGTACACCACAACGCCTACTCTGCTAAGGATCTGGAAAGGTCTAATGAACCTCTAAAAGAGCGTGTTGTCCCGACCAAATCTCCAAAATCCTCATCGAGGTGAGACCAGAAGGAACATATGATCTCCCTTCGCGACCTCCAAGGGTCTCCGTCTCCTATCGGCATAAGAGTTCTGTCAGCTCTGTGCAGTCTTCATCAACTCCTAGATGATTTGTACCTTCTCTGTGATAGCCTGCACCAACTCTGGACCCATAAGTACCGACTCTCCCGGGTCTTTCCCGCATAGAGGTGATCTACAAGGTCACTGATACAGTGTCTCAAATGGAGTCTTGCTTGTGGTAAAGTAATAAATGTTGATGTATGTGAACTCAACCATTGGCAGTTGGTCCCCCAACTACAACCAAAATCAACGACACTAGCAAAAATCATGTCCCCAAGTGTCTATACGGTCCTCTTTATCAGACCATTTGTCTGAGGGTGAATGGTGGCACTCAAGTGTATCTAAGTCCTGAACACATCCTACAATCCATTCCACAAGCAGGATATAAAACAAGCATTGCAATCTAAGACGATCGTTGTGGGAACCCCGTGAAGCCTTACTATCTCCTTTACGTAGAGACATCCCAATCCCTCTATTGATCCCTCCACTTGGATGGGTAATAAGTTGATCTATTTTGTGAGTTGGTCAATGATCACCTAGATGGAATCATGGCCCATGGACCTACGTTTTAGCCCTATCATAGAGTCCGTAGAGACACCATTCCAAATCCATTTCAGCACCTCAAGTGGATGAGCTAAGTCTGATGGTACCTAATGCTTGGCGTACACTTGCTGACAAGTGAGGCATTGTGATATAAACTTTTTCATGACTTTCTTCAACCCTGGCCAATAGTATTGACGCTGGAGGTCCTGGTACATTTTGACCACACCAGGATGTACCGCCAATGGGGATGTGTGGAACTCCTTCAATACCTCATCTCATAACATCACTAGTTCCATGGTGCGTCCTCTAAAGAGGATTATGTGCTCCCCACCTTCAGAAAATATTTATGGAGACTATCCCGATAATATTTGAGCACATTGGGCCTTGTATTCAACGTCCCCAAGCTGAGCATCCCAAAATCGCTGAAAACGTGGTGGGAGTGACAGTCCTAGACTAGAGGTAAGCTTCTCCATCTCTTTCCACAAAGGATATCTGCAACGTGGCTAGCTTCTATGCCACCTCACTCAGCAAATGTAGTATATACCTCCTACTGTGTGCATATGATTCTACGTTCCCCTTCACTGGAGTGTAGACTATCTTAAAGTCATAGTCTTGGAGGAACTCCAGCCATCACTATTGTCTCAGGATCAATTCCTTATATGAGAATATATACCTAAGACTCTTATGATCAGATTAAATTGTAAATATTTCACCCATAAACTAGTGATGGCACATCATCAGTTTAAAGACCACTGCTGCTAAATCAATTTCATGGGCAGCATAGTTCCGCTCGTTCTATCTCAATTGATGTGAGCCATAGGCGATCACCATCACTCTGGCATTAGGACACAACCTAGTCTGGTCCCTTATGCATTGCAGTAGACTACATACCCAACACCCTCTTCTGGTAGCCTCATTATGGGGGCAGTCATCAGTCTCTGCCTGAGATCTCAGAAACTCTGATGGCACTTATCCTTCCAAAAGAAAGGCTTCTCCTTCTTTTTCAAAGATGAAAAGGGTGACAGTACCCTTGAGAATTCAGGTACAAATATCTGATAGTACCTAGAAAATCCTAGGGAACTCCACAACTTGGTAATACTTCTGGGTGGATCCCAAGTAAGCACCAATTCTATTTATTCCAGATCCACTCAAACTCCATCCTCTAAGATAAGATTCCACCATATGTAGAATTCCCATATCCAAAACTAGAACATTTATATCTTTCCATAAAGATAGTTCTCTCAGAGTTTATCCAAAACTATCTGTAGGTTCATGGCATGCTGCTCCTCTATCACCGAGTACACCATGATGTTGTTAATGAATACTACCATGATGCAATCAAGGTAAGGATTGAATATCCTATTCATGAGCCCCATGAACACTTCAAGAAAATGTTTCATGATGAAGGGACTAATCAATAACTCATAATGTCCATACTGACATCTAAAGTTTGTCTTTGGTACATCCTCATTCTATACCCTGAGCTTATGATAGCTTGATATTAGGTCTATCGTTGAAAACCAATGTGCTCCCTTCAACTGGTCCAAGAGATCATCGATACTTGGTAGATGATACTTGTTTTTCATGGTCAACTGGTTCTGGCACCTATAGTCCACACAAAGCCTCAGACTCCCATCTTCCTTCTTAGTGAACAAAACCAAGGCTGCCCAAGCAGAAACACTGGGCCTTATGAACCTCTTCCTCTGCAATTCCTCTAGCTGAACCCCCAGATCGCTAAGCACTATTAGAGTCATTCATTATTCTAGAGTGGAAATTGGTTCTATCCTAGGGTATAGGTCAATACAAAATCCTCCCTATCTAAGACGAGGTTTACCTAGAACGTCATTAGAAAAAACATCCTCATACCCAGACACCACTAAAGGAAACCTTGGACGCCCTTCCTCCATTGCTCTAACAGTGAGGCTATCCAACTAGTGAGTGATCGGCTGCACCCTCTTCTGAGAGAGTCTGTCGAGCTTCACAAGAGTTTCCTTTTCTTTTGTGAAGGAAAAAATTGTCCCATCTCCATGGAAGAACCATACTATATGCCTAAAATAGGCGATCTATGGATGGACTATGGATAACTAGTATATACCCATGATGACTTCGTATGGCCTTGGCAGTGCTTCTATGAGATCCCAACTGATGATCTTACATTCTAGAGTAAGCTCACGTAACAGGAACCATTGTGTAATCGTCGAATCGCCTCCCATAGGAGTCTCTAGCCATAATGATCGAGCCAATGGCTCTACCAGAATCTCCGAGGTCTGAACGAGACTCGTGGAAAGGAAGGAGGGACTTGCACCAGTGTGAATATGTACTTCAAATAGGGTGGAGAAGACACAAAACATAGCCCAGATCCTCTTTGGAGCATCGCGGTCGTATGACTCTACTGCCTTGAGTTGAGATCTCCCTAGTCCGCCTACACCCGGTGGTTAATGTGGACCACCTGTGGGTGGTCGAGGAAACATCTCAAATCACCTCCCACCGCCTGTCGCTCGACAAACTCCCCTACCACATCTGCTAACATGCATACAACCTCTCTTGAACCGCTACCGCTCCCTCGACAGGCCCTCGTCCGTCTGTCGGTCAACTATAAGGCAGGACAGGCAGTCATGTTCCATGTGTCCCTTCCAACAGAACACGTAGTGCTACGAAGATCTATGTCAACTCCCTCCAGACTAGGATCCCTGAACCATTCACCCTATGTCCTGAGGCCATCCTTTGAAAGGCCAAGACCGCTTCGACATACAAGAAACTATCCATCAGAATGGCTTGCTCTAGCACCATGACCTGGGTAGGGATGCTAAGATACACCACTGAAGCCCTAATCTCCTGCCTGAGTCCCTGATCGAAGGCATGAGCCCTAAATAAAGGGTCTCACACCACATTTTTGGAGTAGCGGGAATGTTCCGCGAACCTCGCAGAGTACTCAGCTACAGTCATGAAACCATGATGTAGGTGGATCAGCTCCTGAATGTGCACAGAACACAACATCATGGGGGGAAAATCCTCATAGAAAATAATCTCGAAGTAAACCCATGTGAGAGTCTCCCCATTATGAGTCTAGATGATAAAACTCTACCATCTCCCTATTAATCCATGCAGATGGATTGCTGCCTAGATCGACATCTGGTCAGGCGTTGTCCCTACTAAGCAGAAGGCATGTGCCACAACCTCTAGCCAGTCCTCAGCGAACTGAGGATCCATATCTCCCATGAACCTTGGAGGTCTCAGTCTCTAAAACTCATGTATAGAACTGAGCCTAATAACATCCTCTACATGAACCATTGCAAGTAGATGCTGAAAATCGGGTGGTGGTAGCACTCGTGCACCCCCTGGTGGTGCCATATCCAGAACTGGTCCCTCAATAGAGGCATTGTTGCTATATGGGATGTCCTCAAGACCTCGTATTGGGATCCTGGCTGGTCGTCGACATGGTTGTATCCTATGATAGATCACGATTTACCATAGATAGAAGGTTTATACCTAGTGAGCTGACAATTATTCAAATAAAGTAGACACTTATGCAACTGGTGTTTTCATGTATTGAGAGGAAAATATAATTCAAGGTCCTGGTGTATCGAAAATTCTGCAACCGCACCAACACTGAACTCCCTCAATCTGAAAGTCTGTCTCGAAAAAGATAACATTATTTCCCCAAAACCAAAAATCCGAATCCCAGTTCTTGAGGGGGAACTGACTTCTCTATCATAACACTTTTCCATGACCCATATCACAAGGTCCATGTTGTGATAACCCCAAGAACGCCTCTCTAAGGCCAGGGGAAGGAAACTAGCACCGAAGGCATCAACCAAAAAGTTGGAGGCATTAGCATGGATACCTCTATACACACACACACACACACCCAACCAAGTCCCATGTTAGAAAAGGGAAACAACATACCATTGAATAAACTGAGTGCAAGTACAGTTGAAAGTAAGTGGGCTTGAATAAAAACCCATGAAAAAGTACTGAAAAATATAAAGTACGAAAAGTGCTCTGATGGACTGCTATACTAAACCTCAGCTGATCGTGACAGTAGTGAAGCTACATGAAGCCAAAGTTGTACTCCCTGTCTGTCTGGCCCTACTAGGCCCTGCCTGGTCATAGGTAACCATGTCCATAGTTGTAGCGTCCATCCGTCACATCTCTCTAAGCACCCTTGTCGAAATGTATGTCGTCTATACCAGACCCAACACGTGAGGGAGAAGCCCATGCATGGGTGAGTAACAAAACACTATGTGGGGACCCCAAAACAAAAAGGAAATATCATGCTACAATTCCTGAAAGTATATAAAGAAACACAAGACAACACACACCATGTTTATTCTAGGTTAGTTACAGTTGCATCGTCAGTCAAAAATGGAGAACTCCTCAGCCACCAGAGAATATCTCCTCTATCGAGTACGATGGGCCTGTTGGGTAACACATAACAACCTCACACAAACCTTAAACTTTTCTGTTACACATCCCTGATTAGTACCAAGTGTATGATGGGTCACACAGAGCCACTCCCCAACGTGGGCCTATTGAGTCACACAGATCTGCTTCCCACCTTGTCCAAACTGAGGTAATCCTCTATCGAGTACCATGGGGTTTTTGGGATAGACATAGCCTCGCCCAACCATGGTCTTACTGGGTTACATAGAGCCACTTCCCAGGGGGCCGTCATCGAGCAGTCTTCAGGTCTCAGCCAACCGCAGGCTTTCGTACAAAGCAAGCTTGGGATAACCGCTTCTCAAGAAATTCATCAATTATCAACATCCATTAAAGTCACCACAAGGCATGCTGAAAGATCCACCTCCTCAAGAGGGTCCAAAAGCCGCAAACAGGCTGTCAATTAGACACGTGATTGGCACGATACAAACATCTTACTAACCAGGGGGATGGTTGTGATGGGGCACAATCCGATACAGCCGGACAGAGCCGACCAACCTGGCATGGGGTTTCCACATACCTCAGTTCATTTATATAGACTCCTCCTAACCTAGTACAGGTTGAAGTCCGTCTGGTCCGGCCTATCCAGTGGGCTAGGCCCAATAGACCTTGCTGGACCTAACCCGGCTTGGATGGGGTCCAATTGTTAGGTCGCCCAATGACTCGGTTAAGTCTCGTCCAACCTGAATAGGGTGTTGGTCCAGCCAGCTAGTGCGGGTCCGACCTACCGGTGTGGGTCCAAAAAAATTGGGGTGCATGACCCATTAGTTTAAAGATCGGTCACATTAGTGAACAGTGGGGTGGGACTGCGGCATGAAGGACCGTTGCATCCCTCCTTGTACAAGTGTGACCCTTAACGAGTGGTCCCCTCCTTCATGCGTGCATGTACAGTGATAAAAGGACACCCTCCACATCACCCACATAACAAGTCTACGGGTTGAACCCAGTCAACGCGGTGCCATCCTGGCACCGCGAGTCTCCGGAGCCATGACCCAGTCGGTCGTGGCTTCCGCTGCAGCAGTGCGCCGCTCCACCGAGCCACCGACATAGTCGGCGACCTACTCCTCCTTCCAGCATATGGTTGGTGCATGCCACCGCCACCACCACATTTTGTCTCTGTAGGCACTAGTGTGCCGATAGAATCTTTAGCGGGCCAACAGATGCGCTCTTGTGTTCTGTCCCTTGCGCTGCTTTCCCCAACGGTCTCCGATCGAGGATTCCTTCCCTGGGAATCCTTCAAACCGGCCTTACCGTCACTTCAGACAAAACATTCACCATGACCACACAAATGAAGGGTTCTGGGGCTTTTTTCCTATTGGCATGCACCCTCTACATTAGAATGCATAAATACGGGGGTGGGTTGGGGAGTCTCCATTCAATCATTACATGCCAAGATTTGAACCCCCGAATAATCATACCAAAAGAAAATTCACCCTCCCGTTATAATGAATGATCAGAGGATTAACCTATTTTTGGGTCAATCCACATTCATAGTTCAGAAATGGATAGGAAGAGCATTGAATTAAAAACCTATACCTCTTGATGTTCGTTTCTGCACGTTCTTCTTCAAGGGCTTAAAACTTCAGTGTCGCTTCTCGGTTCAAATATTCGAAAGCCGTCGAGAATGAGAAGGCACACTGGTGTTCTTTATTCTTCACTAGGGTGGAAGTCTACCATACATTCTCTATATAATCCTCCAATTTCTTTTATCCATATTTTCTAAGAACGTCGAATTATAAATAAGATCACATTGCAGTGTTCCCATAAAGATTTAGCGTTGCGTCGTTACGTTGAAATAGCATTGTTGTTACTCATCATGAAAGTATCATTATGGTGTGTGTTTAATGAGCCATTAATGAGCTTCATTGATGCGCATTGTCACCACCCTGTTACTTCCCCAAATCATCATCGTCCGACGCTCCAAAGGGAGGAAGAAAATCAAAAAATTCATTTAATTTTTTTTTCAAAAATTCAGAAATATTACTTTTCTAATCGGCCCTTGTCGGATGATGTTAAGTCAATTTAGGAGAATCTTGGAATGCTAAATTTAATGGTGAACTCATATTTTATATCCAACTGATTGTTCAAAATATTGAAAAACCCAATCACATGTTTACTAAAAGTAACTCAAGAAAAGTTTAAAATTCTGTTTCGGGCTCTCCGGACCTCGGAATCACGTGTCATCGAATTTCATGGTCTCCTAATAATTCCATATAAATAAAAACAATTACATAGAAATTCCAAGACATTACATATTCATTATCCTCCCATGAATTATTTCCATGAATAAATTAATCATAAATATTTCTAGGAATTTGAATTCTTCATAATCGGTAAATATCCAATAATATGACCCAGATGTCACCAAGTGATATGTTGAAAGTATAACATCCATATTATATTCAAATTAATAAAAGATTTAGTAATTAATATTACATATAACACAACCTATATGATCAATAATTTTATTTTATTTGTGGATTAGTTTAATGAAATTTTAACTAAACAAGTAAATTCATCATCTCTTTTGAAAACATCATTAACATTCCTATATTTAAAACATTATGGTATAACATGTGGATTTACATAAGAAAGGGGTGAGATATAGTGTCCAGTAAGGGAATAAACATGCCATAACCTAATTAAAGTAATATATTTTAGGTAATATGATTATAAATGGGTAATAAAAGGAGTTATAATGAAAATCATGAAAAATGAGGCATGATATAGCACAATAATCATAATGGCAGCATGGGGAATATGGAAGAAACATAAAACACTACATCATATACAGATGTCATTGATAACTGAAAAATAAATCATGATAGAAACAATCCCATGATAGATTATTTAAACTCTATAATCCCTTTCATGACATCTCATGAGACTAAAACATTACCTCATGTATTTAATCACCGTTTAATTTTAGGTGCACCCGTCACTTTCATTTCTTTCTCATTCTTTTGTTTTCTGAATAGATCATACAATAAGGATTCATTCATCATCAAATTTTATTTCATGGTAAAGGAGTGTAGAATAATTAAATTTAATCCATATTTAAAAATTATAATTTCTTAAATGTGATAACACTTGACATGAATTGAGTTTGGGTATTCACTATCCAACTGTTTGGCTTGGGAAATCGCAGTTTAATTTTGGGAGCATAACTACATCACATAAAAATTCATAAAATTGGTAGATGATAGAGAAAATTTTATCTCATTATTTGGAATTCATATTCAATTTAATTGGAGTAGTTAATAACATTTTCATAAAATAGGAATTGTAAACAAAAGGCATAAGATAACAAAGTGATTTGAATAATGAGGATACAGAGAGGATCTCTTACCTTGTGTGTGTGAATCCAAATGCTTGGGAAGAGTTTCTTAAGATCTTATGGTAACCTTGATGGGACAAAAAATAGTGTTGGGAATATTAAGAATGTGCAAAATGGATTTTGAGTTAATATAAATGTGATATTGTGTGGGTTTATATAGAAAATGGGTGGGGATGTCTTTATTATTTATCAAACATGGGTCTTGGACTCTATATAAAACAATAACCAAAACCAAAAACCATTCCATGGTTTTTTAAATGGTTTTTGAAAAATGGGTTTTGTTTTAATTATTTTATAAGGCCAAGGGATGAAATTAATAAAATAATATCAGTGTTGATGTGGAAGTGATTCATGTCTTTAATGAAATGATTTTAAAACATTAAAATCTATTATATGTTTTTGAGGACTCATAATGGATTTATAAAATTATTAAAATAAACCTTTTACTAAATTATCATAAATTTAACACATATATTTAGTTGTTGATACTAATTATATAATTTATTAAAATATTTTTTGGTTCATTATGATTTTATAATACACACTATATATTTATACAGTATTTAATTTTTACCTAAATTTTTTGACTATCTTAGAAAATTAATAAAAATTAACAAATGGGTAATTTAGACATTCTGATTCCAATTATAAAATTATTTACTTCAAAATATTTTTCTACATATTTTTATTTTCACTTTTAAAATAAGAATCGGAATTTATTGAGAAATGTTTGGTTTATTACAATAATAGTTTTCAAACCCGTATGAAAACTACATTTGACTTCATAAGACTTATTTGAAAATTTGTATTTATTAAAAAAAATTAACAAAATTTTAATTATATAATTATTTATTTAAAAAATAAATTATTTCATTAAATTGAGTTCATTAATTTGATTTTATTATTACCCAAAAATAACATTTCTCTTTTATTGTATAAAAACTTCATTTATGATGAAAAAATTGTAAGATGGAAATATATTCATTATTATATAAACAATAATGTAAATACTAATATTTCAATGGTAATGATACATATCCCATTCATACACTTGAATGCACTATAAGATAAAGGTGAACAATGGAAATATTTTCACGGGGTGGTTCCGCGTAGCTAGTTTGCAAAATGATCTTAATGAGCATGAACTTCCCCCATAAATAGTTTTGATTGTGATTATATTGTTGGATTTCCCAATGGAGTTTGTAAAGGTAAAATACTATTGATAATATATCCGTTATAATCTATAATAAATGGGCTTCATAGGGTATGATCCTAAAAGTTGAGATTATCACTCCCTTTTATGTATCAATTCAATTTATAAAAACCCTACATTCATACTAACCATATTATCCATATTCAAAATATATATTAACAATGATAAGTTTTATTAATGGTCTTATAAATATGATAGTATATAATAACACTAAATGAATTAATGATTTTCTATAACCATTATACATAATTTTAAATTTAATTTAAATCGTAAAAGAAATTTTATTTAGAAATGTCTGGGTCATTACAATCTTCACCACTTCATAGAAAGCACACTCAATATTCTCAGTTCACAAAATAAAATAGATGATTACAATTATATTTCATTACTTCCTATTGTTCCCAAATTTCATATTCAAACATGTGATTTCTCAAAATCATATTAACCAGGTGCATTGTCTTATTCTGTTGAACATTAGCTATAAGATCAAATATCTTTACCAGCTGATCCACATAGTAAAGATCATTACCCAATTGTACCACAAGTGTATTATGTAATTCCCTGACCCCAGTTAACCAGTGTTGGTGCATTATTATATAAAATTGGCATTATAAAAGAAATCATGTCTCAAAAGACCAATCAGTTTAGTATCCTTGGTAGTACTAGATACATTTATAAATTTTACATTAAATCATTAAATAAAAACAACAACAACATGTTTCCCCTTTTTAACACACTAATATCCATATCCAATCCAAGTAGTTCAACCAAAAAAACTTATTCACATCTGAGAAAAAATAAAACATAGAAATGGGTCAGCTTAGATGCTCAGTAAGGTTAAAAATATAGCAGAAAAATTCATAAATAAGTATAAAAATTTAGCGGAATGTATAAGACTAAAACAAAATCCTTTTAAACATAAACTTCTACATAATATGGAAAAGATAAAATAAAATAATTCCATTTACATAATCACATGTATATTCTACTAGTCGAATTATCACATGAAATATCAATAGCCACTGTCATAATGATGTAATGCATAATGTTAGACTTTATAACCACATAGTCTAGGCCTTATGCCAAGAGTACAAATACTATTTAGTCAAGACCTTGTCCCAAGACACTATTTTGTATCATGAGATCTATCGATGCATCAAGGAGCTATAGCGGGCTCCACCAATCACTTACTCAGTCCAATGCATTCCTCATATGAAAATGTTTAAACATAACATAAAAAATCGTATTAAAACTACCATACAAAATGTCAATACTTTTTCCATAAACCATGAATGGTGTAAAAATAACACATCTACAGTCAAACATATCACAAGACCATCAATACATTATTTATGTTTTGTATCATAATAAATCAACTTCAAACTATATTAAAATCCCAAAAAAGATGTGTGCGTAGATGAAATGAAGAATTTTTTTTGAGAAATATATCTTTATATATTGAAATAATTTAAAAGTCAAATAATTTTAAAAGAGAAAATTTATTTTTAAAATATTATTATAAGACTGTATGTTAATCTTCCACGATGATATAATGGCAGAAAATATCCACACCCGCCGTATAAGTTAAAAAAAGACCTTCTTACCTAAATTTTGTGGAAAATGTCATAAACTAACTTGTTTAGAATACGAGAGAAATATATATCTTTCAAAAAATATATGGTCAAATAAGGGTATAAATTACCATAACCCCTAGTATAGTAAATAGTAATAATTTTTTTCAATTACATTTTTATGAAAACATGGATGTTGATGACAAAGTGGTCCCAGAAGATACGTACGTAAAAACAAACTCAGATAATAAAGAGATTGTGAAATTAAACCTTACCTTGTACTTATCCTTTGTAGATGGTATTTTAAACTCCTATATAAAAGTTAAAACATATTTATTAAATTAAAAAATAACTATATAAAAAATATAATATCATATTAGATACTATAATATTTCTTTTTTAATAATATTTCAGCAGTACCATCATTTCTGGTGTTAACAGATCTATTTTCCTTTATATACTAGGTTACATAAGCCATGTTTATTAGTGAAATGATGTATTTTATTCATATCCATAATTATATTAAGTTCTTAAACATTATTTTTAATAATAAAATGAAATTTATATTTGAATGATTATGATGGGGAATGAATCACATTGCATTTGTGGAGACTACAATCCATACGTACGCATGAGCGACGATATCATTATATTGATGGTGAAATCATATGTAATTGGATGTTATATCATATATAAAGATTAATTAACATGTTATATTTATTATTTACATAAGTTATACTCATTATTATTCCCATCAAAATAATTTAGTGTTTGAATAAAAAACTACACTGCGACGTGGAGACGGTAAGTCGTATGTACGCACGTATGGTGACTTTGTCATTCATATGATGGATAGAATAATGAATATGGTTGTACCATTTTTTATACTGAAATCATAGTATATAGAATAAAATAGATATATTAATTTAGAATTTAAACAACAAATAAAGAAGAAGTAGTAGAAGAAATGAACATGAATGAGGGTGGTGAAATTATTATCTTCTTTTTCACGTGTTTCCATTTGAGTTGATCAAAAGGGATCATTAGGATTGATTTCTAATAAAACTATGGCCTCTAAGTTTAATTGAGGTAAATTTTTAGGATATTTGGTTAGGGTTTGTCCTATCAAAATGGCTTTGGAGGTGAGATTTGGAGAGAAGAGGAAGTTCCCTTTTATAAGAGATGTAAGGGACAACTTAGGAAAAGATTGAAATATTATTTTATAATACAATAATTTTAGATTATAATGGCCCCAAAATGGTTTATTTCTAGGATATGGTTGGTATGGGTCGAAACCCTCCCAAAAAATAGGTTTTAGATAGGTTTGGGTCACCATATTAACCTTATCTTTTAGATTTAAGTCTTAGTTAAACAGTTAGACTTTTACCATTTATTCTCATATTATTATAATAATTGGTTAATAATCTTACTATAAAATTTCAAGATAACCTAATGTGGTTAATTAATTATATAAATATAATTATATAAGTTATTTGGTAGAAAAATATAGTTTTACGGCTGTTATATAATATTATAATATAATATTTGTTTTAAAAACTCATTAATGTCATTTTTTACATCATTTAACATTTGGTTTTTGTGAAAGTAATAAAAACTTTATTAGTTCTAAAACAATACATTGAATAAACCCTAACGTGTCATATTATCCTATAAAATACTTTTATGTCATAAAAACATTGAAATTATATTTATTTTAATATTTAAAATACTATTTATTTGATTCATTCATTAATAAGGTAATTACTCCATCAACATTGTGTGATAAATAAATTTAACTATTTAATGTCTAAAAATAATAAATAAAATACAATTATGTAGGAAATATTGTTATATTTCTAATGAATATTTATAGTGTAATATATAACTTGTAAAACTTGATTTAAATTTTTTTTTACTAAAAGATATATGTTTATGTCATTTTTGTCATTACATTAAAATAATTAATATAAAGTGTCATCATCACTCTCAAGTGGCTCTGTGTGGTCCAAAAATCTACCCAAAGATTACGATGGTCATACATGTGTCATCAAATAGGAATAAAACTCGTGTTAGGGTAATTTAATATTATTATAATATTATTTTTTACCATTATTTATCAGATTCGCCCTTTAACCATGGTAAATAAAATATTTACCTAAATCAATATTCATAATGACTAAAAATAAATGTTACCTATTTAAAAAATTTGTACATCCAAATTCTAAATAATGGAATCCATTTTTCTAAATTTGAAACATAGAAGTGGCAAAAATTTATTTAAATTTAACTCCCATTGTCCAAACAAAAAGTGTGCTTTTAAGAAATAATAACTATCAAAATATTGACACTTGTTTATGTCCAGTTTAAATGTGAAATTACATAAAATGTTCTAAATTATATTAAATTATAAAAATATAATATAATTATTCTTTAAAAAAACTCAAATGTATAATTTAATGCTATAAATTATTTTGATTAAAAAATTCTTTTTTAAATAAAATTTAGTATTTTTCATTATTCATAAAAAATTGACAGTTTTTAAAAAAGTACTGAAAATACACCCTAATCTAATTTAAATATTCTGAATTCAAAAATGATGTCCATTTTGGAAAATAAAATTTATAAAATTTCAAGAATTGGTTATTACTAATTATAACGGCTAGATTGATTGGTCGTGTTGTGTTAAAACTCTAAGTTACGTACCACGCAAGCTAATGCATTATTTAAAGGGAAACATACCATGGTTTTTTGGGGTGTTATATTCTCCCCTCCTTAAAATAATTTTATCCTCTAAATTTCTATAATATTACACAATAAAAATATTCGGGTGGTTATTTATCAAAAGTTCACCGTGTTCCCACATTGCCTCTTCCATATTATGTTTACTCCATAGAAATTTTACCAGAAGAGTCGTTCAGTTTCTCAGCACTTGTTCTTTGGTATCAAGAATTTTGACAGGCTCCTCACAATAAGATAGATCGGGTTCCAGTTCAATGTCCTCAAAAGTGAGTACATGCCTTGGGTCAGGCATGTATATTCTCAATAGTGATATGTGGAACACATCATGAACTTTGGAGAGGCTTCTATGAATTACCAAATATTAAGCTACAACTCCAACTTCTTCCCAAAATTTGAAAGGTCTGAGGTACATGAGACTCAATTTACACTTATTATTGGTAGGTATAACACCCTTCCATGTAGAAGACTTCAAGAAAACATGATCGCATACTTGAAATTCTAAATCCTTCCTTTGGTTATCGGCATAACACTTTTTCTTACTTTGAGATTCTTTGAGGTGGGTTTGGATAATCTTCACTTTTTCCATTGTTTCCTCAATAAGTACTGGGTCTACGAGTTTTCTTTTACAAAAATCATACCAACATGTTAGTGTGCGACATCTCTTTCCATATAATGCTTCATATGGTGCCGTATGAATACTTTAATGGAAGCTATTGTTATAGGAAAATTCTACTAGAGTTAATTATTAATCCCACTTACCTTGAAAGTCAAGTGAGAAATATCTCAACATGTCTTCCAAGGTTTGAATAGTCTATTCTAATTTTCCATCGGTTTTATGGTGGTAGTCAATGCTAAAACAATGTTCAGCATCTACAGCTTTTTAAAGACTTTTCTAGAATCTTGATGTAAAATGGGGATCATGATCAGACAAAATCGATAGGGGAACTCCATGAAGTCTTACAAATTCATTAATATATAGTCCTTCCATACGTTCAAATGGTAAACCATCTCTTATAACAAGAAAATGTGTTGACTAGTTAAGACAATCAACAATGACCCATATTGAATCATTCTTTCTAGGAGTTTTTTGTAGCCCCATGACAAAGTCCATCATAATATTATCTTATTTCCACTTCGGTATGGGAAGAGGTTGCATGAATCTTCTCGGATGTTTCCTTCTATCTTTCACTTGTTGAAAAACCATACATCTTGACACAAAATCATAAATCTCCCATTCCATGTTGTCCCACCAAAAACATTATTTCAAATCTATATATATCATGGTGATCCAAGGGTGTATAGGGAAATTGTAGCTATGAGCATCATCTAACAATTCCATTTTTAGATCAGGTATGTTAGAAACATAAAGTCTCTTCCCAAATTACAAAATTCCTTCTTCATACATGAAGTCACTCAATCTCCCATCATTCATAGCTTTAATTTTATTTTGAAACTCCTCATCATCAATCTGAGAACTCATTATCCTTTCTAGTAAATATGGGTTTTCAACTATTTGAAAAAGTATTGATGTTTCACCTTCCATGGTTATTCCCATATCTATATTTACTAGATACAAGAAAATAAGATCCCTTTCAACTCTCATCTTGTTCAAAAATCCAAGATTCTTTATACTCAAATCATCTTTCAGCTTATTTTCTATCCTTGGGTGGTAGTGTATAGTGAAATAATAATCCTAAAGTAGTTCAAGCCATCATCTTTTCCAAATTTTTGGTTCTATCTGTGAGAAAATATACTTCAAACACTTGAGATCAGTATAAATCTCACATTTTATTCCATAGATATATTGTCTCTATATCTTATAAGCAATGATTATATCTAATAACTCAAGATAATGAGTAGGACAGTTTTGCTCATGAATTTTTTTTATACCGTGATGCATAAGAAATAACTCTATTATTCCGCATAAGGACACAACCAAGTCCTTTCTTTAAAGCATCATTGTTAATAAAAAACCCATCATTACATGATGTTAGAGTCAAGGTAAGAGAATTATCTAATATTATATCCAATTATTAAAAATATTCTTCACACTCTTTCTTCCAAAAAAAATTAACCTCTTTACGAGTGAGCTTGGTTAATGGATTAGCCAATCAGGCAAAATTCTGGACAAAACGCCGACAATAACCAGCTAAACTAATAAAACTACGTACCACAGTTATACTCGTCTGTGATGGCCATTCTTGGATTACCTTGGAATTTGAAGGATTAACAGAGATTCCATACTTAGAGGTAATATGTACAATAAAAGAAATCTCCTAATGACAGAATTCATAGTTGCTAAGTTTTCCAATATAATTCATTTCTTCTCAGAGCCCTTTTAATAATGCGCAAGTGATATTCATGAGCTTCATTGATTTTTGAGTATACCAAAATATCATCAATAAATACCACTACAGAGTCATTAAGATATTACTTGAAAACTCTATTCATTAGATCCATGAAGACAGAGGGTGCATTATTCAAACCAAAAGACATTACTGTAAACTCGTAATGCCTGTACCTATTTTGAATTGCTATTTTCATAATGTCTTCCTTCTTCACACACAATAGATGATATCTAGATCGAAGGTAAATCTTTGAAAAAAATTTATCTCTAAGATGTTGGTCGAATAAATCATCAATGCGTGGTAGGGGATACTTATTCTTTATTGTTATAGCATTGATCTCTCTTTAGTCAATGAAAAACCACATAGATCCATCATTATTCATAAAAAATGATTAGGGGCTCCCCATTGAGATACAGTTTGGTGAATAAATCCCTTATTACTCTATTCAACTAGTTGTTTTTTAGTTACACTAATTCCACAGTGGCCATTCTATAAGGGGTCTTCGATATGTACCTTGAATCATGAATTAAATCAATGGAAAACTCAATTTCTCACTTTAGTGTATATCAAGGTAAATTCCCTAGAAACAGGTCAACATATTCTTTCACAATATGTACATACTCTATTTGAACATTCTTTTCCTTGCCCATAGTTATTTCATTCTATTACTCCTCAATTATTGAATTTAGTAGAGCTACTAGGGGTGGATCTAGATAATAATCAGGTGGTGGTGTTTCTTCTCTAAATATGAGGTACTCATTATCATCATAAAAAATTTAACCTCCTTCTTCTTACAATATATTTTCACATAATGGTAAGAAAATAAATCCATAATAAGGATTATATCAAATTTAATCATGGGTATAATTATGAGATTAGTAGATAATGAACATTTATATGCCCTAATGGGAACTGATTCACAAAACATTGTTGCGATGATATATCCCTTAGGTGTTTTGACTGACAACTCTCCTATAAATTCAAATTGAAAATATCTAATTTTCATAGAAAAGTAGGATGATATGAAACAATTCTTTGATCCAGAATCAAATAAAGCATTGTCTAAACTTGTGGAACCATAAAATTACCTGGAACCACATCTTTCAGAGCTTCAACCTCAGTAGTAGTGATCACAAAAGCATGAACGTTCTCCCTGGGAATTTTCTAAGGTATATTCCCTTGGTTCTTAAAACATTCATTTTCATAATTAACCCTTTCTCTAAAATTATAGAATTTATCATTGACATACTATTTCTTCCCCTTGCAATCATGAGCATGGTTTCCTTTTTCACCACACATGTAACAGACTCCCATTACCTTCAGCCAAGTACTAGGGTGTTTCTTCACACATTTACCGCATGATGGATATTCACATTATCCTTTCTTCCACTTATTTCCATTTCCAGAGTGTTCAACATATCTATTCTTCTCTTTATTTTCTTTGAAGTTGTAAGACTTAGAGAATTCCATTTCTGTATTAATAGCACATGAGAGAAAATCATTTTACAATGATAATGATTCTGAGACTAAGGCTAGCCAGAGAAATGGATTCAACCCATCAATGAATAGATCAATCTTACTCCTTGGGTTACATAGATAATCTGCATCATGCCTTTCTAACCTTGTAAATGTATCCACGTACTTTGAGACATTCTCATCCTCCTTTTTCCTCAGACTCAGAAACTCTATTTCCATATCCTCTCAATGGTCATGAGGAAAGTATTTTTCTAATAAAATCTCTTTAAACTGCCTGCATTCCATGTTCGATACTTCTTCATCTTCCCTTGGGTTTTGTATTAATGACCACCTTTGATCTGCATCTCCCGTGAGGCGATATTCTTCTAAGAAAATATTTTCTCTATCGCTACTTCCCAAAGCATGAAATATTTTCTCTAAGGAACTTATCTATTGCTTAGCTACTAATGGATTTTTACTCCCATTGAATTTGTGTGGTTGTTGCCTCATGAATTGGTCTAACATTGATTCTCCGTGTTGTGGATCAGGTTTCTCCATACGGGTAAGGTAATTATTCATAACCGGAGTGAGTTGTCCCCGTGTGGATATAATACATAATCATAAAAAAACTTTCTTTGAGGAATTATATACCCATAAACCCTTCATAATGGTTTTTAAAGAAAATTATAATTATCCCAAGAATATCCCATAAGAGTGTCATAATCAAGAGTGCAATAAGGCCTGTTTTCGTGCACCAGTTCCCATTCGAGTCAAGCTCAAAGCGGTGTTTTTGGGGTTTACCCCTAGGTACATCTGTGCCAGATCCGCCTCTACCAGTTCGTATCCAAACAAGGCTATATTACTTGGAAAACTCATAAAATGACTACATTGCCAAAATTTTAGGATGTTTGTCTATACTAATCCTAAAATCCTATCTTAGGGTAATGTAATCTAATAAGAGTTTTTCTAAATCTATCTTTCAAGGTTTGTACTAAACATCCTCTGATACCAATTGTAATGCCCCGACCCCAGTTACCTAGAGTTGGTGCATTATTACGTAACATTGGCTTGATACAAGGAATCATGTCCCGAAATATCGATCAGTTTAGTAGCCGTCGAATACTAGATACATTCATAAGTTTTACATTAATCCATGAAATAATGATATCAACAATAATTTGTCCCCTTTTGAACACACATATATCCTTATACTATCCTTATAGGTCAACCATAAAATACTTCTTCACATCCTGGGAAAAATAAAACATAGAAAGGGGTGAGATCACATGCTCAGTAAAGATAACAATATAGCCAAAAAATTCTATAAATAAGAATAAACATTTAAGGCAATGTATAAGACCAAAAAATCCTTTTAAAATTAAACGTCAGCATAATATGGAAAATATAAAATCAAATAATCCCACTTACTTAATCACATGTATATTTTATTAGTCAAATAATCACATTCAATATCAATAGCGACTTTTATATTGATGGAATGTATAATGCCAGACTTTATAACCACATAATCAAGGCCTTGTCCCAAGATTACAAATAAGATTTTGTTAAGGCATCGTACCAAGAAACTAGTTTGTCCCATTAGACCTATTGATACATCAAGGAGCTATATCAAGCTCCACCCATCACTTAATAAATCCAATGCATTCCTCATATGAAAAGGTTTAAACATTACATAAACATTCGCATTAAAACTAGCATACAAAATTTCAATACTTTATCCATAAACCATGAATGGTGTAAAAATAACACATCCACAGTCAAACATATCATTAGACCATCAATACAATATTGATGTTTTTATCATAATAAATCAACTTCAAACAAGCTTAAAATCAATCAATGGATGTTGACATAGATTAAATAAAAACATTTTTAGAGAAATACCTCTTTCTATTTTGAAATAATTTAAAAGTGATATAATTATAAAAGAAAACATTATTTTGAAAATATTCATATAATCCTATATAGTAAGCTTTGACAAAGATATAACTACGAAAAAATATGCACACCCACTGTATAAGTTAAAAAAATACATTCTTACCTTAATTTTTTCGAAAAGGTCATAATTTACGTTGTTTGGAAAATGACGGAAATATTCCTTTCAAAATGTATATGGAAAAATAAGGGTACAAATGAATTTAACCCATAGTATAGTAAATCGTAAAAATGTTTTGAATTTAATTTTTAAGAAAACACAGATGTGGATGATAAAGAGGTCCCAATAGATACTTATATAAAAACAACCTCGGATAATAAAGAGATTGTGAAATTTACCCTTACCTTGTACTTTTCCTTAGTCAATGGTATGTTAACCTCTTGTATAATAGTTAAAACATTTTCATTAAATTATTCAATAACTAGATACATAAATAGGATATCATATATGATCCTCTAATATTACTTTATTAATAATATTTCAGTAGTATCATCTTTTTAGGTGTTAACTGATATGTTTTCCTTTATATGATCTGTTACATAAGACATGAATTTTATGGATAGGATGTATTTTATTCATATCCAAAATGATAGAAAGTTTATAAAAATTATTTTAAATCATACATTAAAAATTATTGTTGAATGATTATGATGTGAAATGAATCTCATCGCGTTCGTGGAGACGATAATCCGTAGGTATGCACGAGAAAAAATATCATTATATTTATGATTAAATAGTATGTAATTGAATGGAATATAACATATACAGAATAATTAAGATGTTATATTTATTATTTACATCAGTTATACTCATTATTATACCCATCCAAATAATTAAGTGTTTGCAAAAAAAACTACACCACGACGTGGAGACAGTAATCCATATGTACGCAGGTATGGAGACGTTGTCTTTTATATGATGGATAAAATAATGAATATGGTTGTACCATTTTTATAATAAAATAATAGTGTATTGAACAAACTTGAGTTATTATTTTAGAATGCAAACAAAAAAGAAAGAGGAATTGGAAGAAGAAAAGAACTTGAATGAGGGTGGTGAAATTATTACCTCTTCTTCGGTTGTTTCTTTTTCAGTTGATCAAAAGGGACCATTAGGTTGGGTTTATGATCAAACTATGGACTCTAGGTTTAATTTAAAGAAATTTGGAGGATATTTGGGAAGGGTTTGGCGAAGCCAAATGGCTTTGGAGGTGTAATTTTGAGAGAAGGGGAAGTGAACTTTTATAATATTGGTTAGGGTCACCTAAAGAAAAGATTGAAATTTTATTTTATAATAAAATAATTTCGGTTTATAATGGCTCCAAAATAATTTATTTCGAGGAAAAGGTGGGATTGGGTCGAAAACCTCGCAACCATTGTAAGGGTTGGTGTCCTCAGAACCAACTGTTTTGTACTTTGATTACATAAATGTTCACTTATTATATATTGTTCATTGTTCTGTATGACTATAATATAATAATGTCCTGAAATATTTGTTGCATTAATAAGGTCATAGCAGATCCCCGCTATGATGAGAACCTTGAAATGCTATAACAATATTCTTAAATAAAGTTCTGCGGTTGGATGACATACTATGATAGGACACATAGTATACAGACCGTCATGTGCGAGTACTCATAAGAAGACGAGACTCTCTCTCATGGAGTGCGCACTTGGTAATCTCCAAGATGGGAGATTATGAGAACAGACCCACCAGTAGTAATTCCACATGTCTTGGTGTTATCGGATATTGCTATCTACGAGCGTGTGTAATGGTCCTTAGACTGGAAGATTATCATTAACTCATGTCATGACTCGCGCACTTAGATTTACTGACGAAAACCGTCATGCAAACAGTTGGCGGGAAGTAGGGTACGTTGGGTGCGTCATGAGTGACATGTTGTTAATGGATAAGTCAAGGAAGGATTTGTCCCTTCCATTTATGGAAGTTGATATCTCGGCCCTTTGATTGAAATAGAACTGTCGCATTAAATTCCATGGCTATGGTGTAAACGATGAGTTTATTTTAGGTAGTCAAAGAATGACATATCAAGCATATAGGTTTATGACACTGCCATGAAACCTGCTTGATGAGATATTGAGACAAAGGGATTAAATTACACATTAAGTGTTTGTATGAGGTGATACGTCAATACAGAATCAACTTCTTTCTCTTGGGTGCCTTGACCCGTTGCTAGACAGTAATCTTGGACTTTAGGCAAGCCTGCCTAATGCCAACGAGAAAGAGGCCTAGAGGGTCACACACTAAGTGTATCCAAGTATCTCAAGTTGAATAAAGATTACTCTCGTACGTGGTTTAATAATTATTCAAGGAAGCCTGTGTTGTTTTAAATGATGGAGGAAAAAGAAAATAAAACAAGTACACGTCGTGTATTATTATTACATGCCGTGTAGTTTTATTTTGGAAAGGAAATGAATAAATGAAAACAAGATATACACGCCGTGTACATTTAATGTACACGCCGTGTAGTTTTCAATGAAAAACAAGTACACTCCGTGTATTTATTAATACACACTGTGTAGTTTTTTTTAGTTGGGATTTTGAGGATATAATATTGTTTTAAATGATATTTATTATAATCAGCGTGGGCGGATGTCAAGGAATTATTTATTCGACATGGGGTTTTAAATAAAGAGTCAATGAAATAAATAAAACGCGTAACACGTTTATTTATTGTCATAACTCTATAACCCCACACACCCGATTATAAATATCCTCACAACCCCAACTCTTTTCTGACACACAACATCTCTGGAGAATTCTTTCAAGGCCGAAAGAACCTCTTCCTCCAAGAATGCTCTCAAGACCGAGAGATATCCTCTTCCATCGGATCAAGACAATCTAAGGCGGACAACACAAACAAAGGCTTCTCCACGCTAGCACCCGGAGAATCTTTTGGCGACGTCCAGAGATACGAGGTACACGTGTGGATCACCGCTAGAGGGAGTCTACACTTGGATTCTGCGACGCAACGACGGATCACATCGACAACGTGATTGAGAACATCAACGAAGAAAGAACACCCAAAAGGTATTTCTTTATAATTAATTAAATTAATTATAATCAACCTGTAACGATCCTTGTTTGTGGTTCCGGGAAAAACCATCTTCTTTGTCTTTTTCTGTGATTCGATCCGTGGAGACTGGTGTTTATCGTCGTATTGATCCCGGATTGATCATTGCTAATGACAAAAAGCCGAGTGGGCACATCCACTCACGCGCTTCCGCTGCGCCCGGAACCTACAAATGGTATCAGAGGGTGGTTACAACGTTGATTATAGTTATTTAATTTTCATTGATAATTTACGCATTCATATTTGATTCAATTCGAAATAAATCGTTCTATAAATCTGAATTAACGAGATCTATTCTTCCTCCTTCGTTTCTTGATTCATATCACAGAAACGACCTTTTAATTTTAATTTTGATTAAAATAAAAACGAGGAACTCATCCGGAGGAGCCACTCTTTCTGTCTGTACAACACGGGATTACACGGCGTGTAATTAAAACTACACGCCGTGTACTTAGGTTCAACGAACCGGCACTGGTCCGCCAAACCACGCCGTGTGAATTGATTATGCCTAAGTTTTAATCACGCCGTGATGACCAGAATAGAACGGCACGTGGAAACCTGAATACACGACGTGTATGTTGGAACAACACGCCGTGTAGTCCGTTCCGACCCAGGTGAAACCGTGTACAAAGATAAGTCGCATACCGCGTATACGGGATCGCCAGGCCGGTTACCGCGTAACAAGGAAGTACACGCCGTGTATGATTCATCTACATGACATGTACTCTAAAATTTCCAAAGTACAGAAAAACACGCCAAAGCCCCGACGTGTACTTTTTACAAAGGGTGAAAAGAAAAATACACGCAGTGTAATTATAAACTTCACGCCGTGTACTTTCCAGAAATGAAATTTCACCAGGTTTCCTCCAATGTACAAAGACCCGTACAAGGAATATGTATGAGAAGAATCTCAAGGAAATTCAGAAAGGAATTTAAGATAAAGAATTGATTAATTATAAGATCATAATTAATTGAATTCGAGCGCATCTTATCTTAAATAAAAGAACGATTAAAAGAATTTGAATTCTAAATATGCGTAAATGTC
Source organism: Viscum album (assembly GCA_963277665.1). Classification (NCBI taxonomy): domain Eukaryota; kingdom Viridiplantae; phylum Streptophyta; class Magnoliopsida; order Santalales; family Viscaceae; genus Viscum; species Viscum album. Next base: position 1,045,511,600 of record OY728166.1, read on the forward strand.
GTTGCATACTATGGATGATCATGAGCTAGAACAAAGACCCTTTGTATGTGTATGGTTTCATTTAAATTTATTTAATTTAAATTTGTTGGCCTGCGAGCCTTCTTCCAATAAAATGTAGGGCCTGTGTGCCCATGGTTTCTTTAATGTAAACCCATGTAATGGAGGATCTCCCAAGCCAGAGCAGACGGTTCAAATCCCGAAGCCGAGGCGAAACCGACACAAGAAGATACAAAGGTGGACAGGTTGGAGCTGCAAAACATGAACCATAAGGTTCAAGGTGTTTTCCCTAGGCCAGGGTAAGCTTATCAAAACCGCTAGATAAGCTAACCAAATAGAATCTCATGATCATGCCATCTTATTTTATTTCTGTCTGATTGCATGGTTTATATATTATGCATGTGTTTTCGCGATCACATAATTAATAAAATTAACAAGCATGCAAAGATAGAATAAAATAAAAAATTGGTCTATGCGTATACATTATTGGAACATGGTTAATCACTTAAGAAAGCATCACTTAATATTAACAAGCATGTGATAATGCAAAGATACGCATAAAGAATAAAATCCCTCAAATACCATATTATGTCAGACCAAGCCTTCCGTTACTTGATTAAGGGCAAGACTCAATAAAACTATGTGTTTGACCAACCCTTGTTGGGACACTTACTTTTATAAAGGAAGCCCTTATGAAAGGTTTCGGGTTGACTTAACCATATTGCATCAAGAGAAGTAGCCCTTGCTAGACTTGATGTAATATTGGAGGCAAGAGTTGAGGAAATCCAAGTCAGGATTTCAGGATTGGAGAGTCCACTCAACAGATCAAGGAACTGTAAGCTCACAGTTGGCAAAGACCCGCCTACCTAAATACCTTTAAATAGCTTGACCAACCCTTGTTGGGGTTATGCGAAGGGAAATATGGATCCTTGCCATTATAATGTCAAAGCAACTGGACATTCCGAGTTCAATGGTGAGGGCCATTGGGAATTGATAAAATAGTGGGAGACATAATAAAATTTATTATTTCTCATAAAATGTAATCAAGAAAGTACTGATGAATCTTCTCTTTTAAATTGTAGAATCAAAATGACAAACACATCAACCACATTTTCTCTGCGATCAATTCTGGATAAAGACAACATCCTCACCGGCAGTAACTTTCAGGAATGGTTTAGGCACCTTCGGGTTATCCTACGCCATGAACGGAAGTTTTATGTGCTGGAGTCCTCATTTCCTGATTCTCCTGCCCCAGGGGCAAGTGATGAAGATTTCCTAGCCTATGATCAACATTTGAACGATGCTCTCGACGTTCAATGTTTGATGCTGTCATCTATGTCTAGTGAGCTCATGAAGTCTCATGAAGACATGGATGCCTACAGCATGCTCGAGCACCTCCGTGGTTTATACCAGGAGAGAGCAAGACAGGAAAGGTTTGAGATCTCCAAGGCTCTGTTTCAGAGCAATCTTGGAGAGGGTGCCCCAGCTGGGCCTCATGTAGTCAAGCTCATTGGCTACATTGAGTGCTTGGAGGTTCTAGGGTTTAAACTCCCTGAAGAACTGGGTACCGATCTCATTCTCGCATCACTCCCCCAGAGCTTCTCAAACTTTGTTGTTAATTTCAACATGAACAATATTGAGAAGTCTCTATCTGATCTTCTTATCCTTATTCACCAAGTGGACAATGACATGAAGCGTGAAAAGCCTTCTGTCCTTATGGTGAATAAAAGGAAAGGGAAGGCGAAGATCTTTAAGCCCAAATCTTCTTCAAGGCCTTCCAAGAAAAGGAAGATCAAAGGGGAGGAAAAGGAACAGGATGCTGTTTGTTTCGCATGTGGCAAGAAGGGTCACTGGAAGAAAAACTGCACCCAGCCAAGGAAGCAAGGGGAAGCTTCAGGTGCGTTTGTTATCGAATGCAATTTATCTGTTTCTACTAATTGGGTATTAGATACTGCTTGTGGTGCTCACATCTGTATCCAAATACAGGAACCAAGTAGATTCAGGAAGATTGATCGAGGGGAGATAGATCTACGAGCAGCCAACGGAGCCAGACATGCTGCTGTAGCTGTCGGGGACTACCACCTCACATTGCCTACCGGGATGGTCTTGGTTTTGAAAGGATGTTATTATGTACCCTCTGTAACCAAAAACATTATTTCAGTATCCAGATTAGATACTTATGGATTCATATTCATGTTTGGAAATGAATGTTGCTACTTTTATAAAGATAGCATTTGTTTTGGTAGGGCACATTTATATAACGGCCTTTATGTGTTAGACTACACAAACTAAGTAATGGAAATTGATTACAAAGTTAATTTACATGACTCATACCACACCCATCTTTGGCATCACCGGCTAGGTCATGTCAATGAGAAACGTTTAACAAAATTACATCAAGATGGGTATTTAGATTCTTTCGAACTAAAACCACTTGGTGTATGTCATGCGTGTCTACAAGGCAAAATGACCAAAGCCCCATTTAGTGGGAAAGGTGAAAGAGCTAAAGAGCTTCTAGAATTAGTTCACACAGATGTGTGTGGACCATTTACAGTTGAAGCAAGGGGTGGTTTCTCGTACTTCATAACTTTTACTGATGATTTTAGTAGATATGGATATATCTATTTAATGAGGTATAAGTCAGATTCTTTTGATCGGTTCAAAGAATACAAGAATGAAGTTGAGAACCAGCTTGTTAAGAAGATTAAGAAACTCCGCTCAGACAGAGGAGGAGAATATCTTAATCAAGACTTCATTGATTTCTTACGGGAGTTTGGGATTCTATCTCAACTCACTCCTCCTTACACACCGTAGTGGAATGGTGTATGTGAAAGGAGAAACCGCACCCTGTTGGACATGGTGAGATCAATGATGAGTCATGCGTGTCTTCCATTATCCTTTTGGGGATATGCATTACAAACAGCTGCACACATACTAAACCAAGTACCAACTAAATCGATAAATGGTATTCCATACGAGTTATGGAGTGGACGCAAAGCCATGTTATCGAATTTACACGTGTGGGGTAGCGAAGCATTTGTTAAGGCCTCTTCAGGTAACAAACTTGCACCCCGAGGCACAAAGTGTATCTTTATAGGATATCCTAAGGAAACAAGGGGATATTACCTATACAACACCTCAGACAAAAAGGTTACAGTGGCAAGACACACCATATTCCTTGAGAGGGAGCACATCTCCAGAAGAGATAGTGGGAGCGAGATAGATTTCGATGAAGTCGAGGCTCAAGATACACATGAGTTGGTACAAGAACAGATTCCACAAAGCCCCATGGAAGAACAATCTGTTCCAGAGACACAAGAACTGTGTAGGAGCACGAGAGAGGTGAGAGAACCAGAACGATATGGTTTTCTTGTCACTGAGGATGGTGACTCATTATTGGTTAACAATGATGATCCTCTTACCTACAAGGAAGCAGTTGAAGGCACAGACGTTTCCAAGTGGCAAGAAGCCATGAATTCTGAAATGGATTCCATGTACCAAAACCAAGTCTGGAATTTGGTAGATCCTCCAGTTGATGTAAAGCCTATTGGTAATAAATGGGTATTCAAGAAGAAACTGGACATGGAGGGGCAAGTCAGCACCTACAAGGCATGACTGGTTGCAAAAGGTTTTAGACAGCGTCAAGGAATTGACTATGATGAATCCTTTTCACCGGTTGCAATGCTGAAATCTATCAGAATCCTATTGGCCATTGCTACTTACCATGACTATGAAATTTGGCAAATGGATGTCAAAACATCTTTCCTTAATGGGAACCTCCAGGAAGATGTCTACATGACACAACCTGAAGGGTTTGTGACTTCAAAGGATGCCAACAAGGTATGCAAGTTGCAAAAATCCATTTATGGATTAAAGAAAGCATCAAGGTCATGGAACATTCGTTTTGATGAAGCTGTTACAGAATTTGGCTTTGTTAAGAACGAATGTGAGACTTGTGTCTACAAAAGGTTTAGTGGAAGTGCAGTCGTTTTCCTAATAGTATATTTAGATGACATATTGCTAGTTGGAAACGAAGTACCTGTCTTACAGTCAGTTAAGGCATGGTTGAATAAATGCTTCTCCATGAAAGACTTGGGCGAGGCGACATATATTCTTGGGATCAAGATCCGTCGTGATAGATTCAAGAAAATGCTGGGCCTAAGTCAAAGTACATACATTGACAAGATACTGAAGAGATTCAGCATGGAACAGTCCAAGAGGGGATTGTTGCCAGTGTCACATGGAATTCATCTTTCCAAGAAAATGTGTACTCAGACACATGAGGAAAGAAAGAGAATGGCAAGGATCCCTTACACATCCGCGATTGGGTCAGTCATGTATGCTATGCTATGTACGAGGCTAGATGTTGCTTATGCATTAAGTGCGGTAGGCAGATATCAAGCTGATCCAGGAGACCGCCATTGGATGGCAGTCAAGACTATCCTTAAGTATCTGAGGCGTACTAAGGATATGTTCTTGGTTTATGGAGGAGATGAGGAACTAGTCATCAGAGGACATGTAGATGCTAGTTTCCAGACTGATCAAGATGACATGAAGTCACAGACTGGATACATCTTCAGTTTGAATGGAGGTGCAGTGAGCTGGAAGAGCTCAAAACAAAGTGTGGTGGCAGATTCTACAGCGGAGTCCGAGTATATCGCAGCTTCTGAGGCAGCTAAAGAAGCAGTATGGATGCGAAGCTTAGTCCATGAGCTGGATGTTGTACCGAGCAGTAAAGATCCTATCACACTCTATTGTGATAATACTACAGCGGTGGCACTTGCAAAAGAGCCAAGGTCACATCAGCGGACAAAGCACATACTTCGGAAGTATCATCTCTTGAGGGATTTTTCTCAGAGAGGTGAAGTTGCAGTGAGCAGTATTTCCACGGAAGAAAATGTGGCGGACCCATTGACTAAAGCCTTGACTCAGCAGAAACATGATCATCATGTGAGGACTAGCGGACTAAAAGTCGTAGGCAGTTGGCTCTAGTCCAAGTGGGAGTTTGTAAGGGTTGGTGTCCTCAGAACCAACTGTTTTGTACTTTGATTACATAAATGTTCACTTATTATATATTGTTCATTGTTCTATATGACTATAATATAATAATGTCCTGAAATATTTGTTGCATTAATAAGGTCATAGCAGATCCCCGCTATGATGAGAACCTTGAAATGCTATAACAATATTCTTAAATAAAGTTCTGCGGTTGGATGACATACTATGATAGGACACATAGTATACAGACCATCATGTGCGAGTACTCATAAGAAGACGAGACTCTCTCTCATGGAGTTCGCACTTGGTAATCTCCAAGATGGGAGATTATGATAACAGACCCACCAGTAGTAATTCCGCATGTCTTGGTGTCATCGGATATTTCTATCTACGAGCGTGTGTAATGGTCCTTAGACTGGAAGATTATCATTAACTCATGTCATGACTCGCGCACTTAGATTTACTGATGAAAACCGTCATGCAGACAGTTGGCGGGAAGTAGGGTACGTTGGGTGCGTCACGAGTGACATGTTGTTAATGGATAAGTCAAGGAAGGATTTGACCCTTCCATTTATGGAAGTTGATATCTCGGCCCTTTGATTGAAATAGAACTGTCGCATTAAATTCCATGGCCATGGTGTAAATGATGAGTTTATTTCAGGTAGTCAAAGAACGACATATCAAGCATATAGGTTTATGACACTGCCATGAAACCTGCTTGATGAGATATTGAGACAAAGGGATTAAATTACACAGTAAGCGTTTGTATGAGGTGATACGTCAATGCGGCGTCAACTTCTTTCTCTTGGGTGCCTTGACCCGTTGCTAGACAGTAATCTTGGACTTTAGGCAAACCCGCCTAATGCCAACGAGAAAGAGGCCTAGAGGGTCACACACTAAGTGTATCCAAGTATCTCAAGTTGAATAAAGATTATTCTCGTGTGTGGTTTAATAATTATTCAAGGAAGCCTAAGTTGTTTTAAATGATGGGGGAAAAAGAAAATAAAACAAGTACACGTCGTGTATTATTATTACATTCCATGTAGTTTTATTTTGGAAAGGAAACGAATAAATGAAAACAAGATATACACACCGTGTACATTTAATGTACACGCCGTGTAGTTTTCAATGAAAAACAAGTACATGCCGTGTATTTATTAATACACGCCGTGTAGTTTTTTTTAGTTGGGATTTTGAGGATATAATATTGTTTTAAATGATATTTATTATAATCAGCGTGGGCGGATGTCAAGGAATTATTTATTCGACATCGGGTTTTAAATAAAGAGTCAATGAAATAAATAAAACGCGTAACGCGTTTATTTATTGTCATAACTCTATAACCCCACACACCCGATTATAAATATCCTCACAACCCCAACTCTTTTCTGACACACAACATCTCTGGAGAATTCTTTCAAGGCCGAAAGAACCTATTCCTCCAAGAACGCTCTCAAGACCGAGAGAGATCCTCTTCCATCGGATCAAGACAATCTAAGGCGGAAAACGCAAGAAAAGGCTTCTCCACACTAGCACCCGGAGAATCTTTTGGCGACGTCCAGAGATACGAGGTACACGTGTGGATCACCGCAAGAGGGAGTCTACACTTGGCTTCTGCGACGCAACGACGGATCACATCGACAACGTGATTGAGAACATCAACGAAGAAAGAACACCCAAAAGGTATTTCTTTATAATTAATTAAATTAATTATAATCAACCTGTAACGATCCCTGTTTGTGGTTCCGGGAAAAACCATCTTCTTTGTCTTTTTCTGTGATTCGATCCGTGGAGACTGGCGTTTGTCGTCGTATTGATCCCGGATTGATCATTGCTAATGACAAAAATCCGAGTGGGCACATCCACCCACGCGCTTCCGCTGCGCCCGGAACCTTCACCATTAGGTTTTACATTGATTTGGGGCACCATATTAACCTTATCTTTAAGATTTTACTCTTAGTTAAATAGTTTAACTTTTACCATGTATTCTTGTATTATTATAATAATTGTCTAATAATCGTAGTATAAAATTACAAGAGAACCTACAGTGCTTCATTAATTATATAAATATCATTATATAATTTCTTTGGAAGAACCTTATATTTTTTAGATTATTATATAATTTAATAATATAATATTTGTTTTAAAAACTCATTTCTATTAATTTGGACACTATTTTGTATTTGGTGTTTGTGAAAGTTATCACAACTTGATTACATCAAATAAAATACATCGAATCGACCCTAAAATAACATATTCACCAAAGAAATTACTTTATGTCATATAAACATGGAAATTATATTTATTTTAATATTTAAAATACCATTTATTTGATTCGTTCATTAATAAGGTAATAACATCATCACCATTGTGTCATAAATTAATTTAATTATTTAATGTCAAAAAATTATAAAAAAAAGAAATTTATGTAGGAAATATTTTTAACTTTATAATAATTATTTATAGTTGAAATGATAACTTATATAACCCCATTTAATTTTTTTTACTAAAAGATATATTTTTATGTCATTTTTGTCTTTACTTAACATTAATTAATATAAAGTGTTATTATCACTATTAAGTGGCTCCATGTGGTCCCCAAATAGACCCAAGGATGACCATGGTTTGGCATGTAAAAACCAATAGAAATAGAACACATGTTAGGGTAATATAATATTATTTTTTATCATTATTTACCGAATTAACCCTTTAACCATGTAAAATAAAATATATACCGAAGTAATTATTCATTATATCTAAAACTAAAAGTTATCTATTTACAGAATTAAGACCTCCTGATTCCAAATATGGAATCCATTTTTCCAAATTCAAAACATAGAAGTAGAAGTAATTAATTTAAAATTAATTCCCATTGTCAAAACAAATAGCGTGTTTTTAAGAAATAATAACTATCAAAAGATTGACATTTGTTTATTTCTAGTTTAAAAGTGAAATTACATACAATGACCTAAATTATATTAAATGATAAAAATATAATATAATGATATTTTAAAACCACACACATTTTTAATTTAACACTATAATTTATTTTGATTAAAAAATTTATTTTTAATTAAAATTTAGTATTTTCACTATTCATCAAAAATTGAAAATTTTCAGAAGTGTTCAAAAATTCACCCTAAGCTAATTTCGATATTAAAAATTCAAAAAATGAAGTCCATTTTGAAGAATAAAATTTATAAAATTTCAAAAATCGGTTATTACTATTTATAACGGCTAGTTTTATTGGTCATGGTGTGTTAAAACTCCATGTTGCGTACAACACAAGCTACTGCATTATTCAAAGGGAAACGTACCATGGAAGCATAGGGTGTTACATATTGACTAAATTGGAGGATTTTTAGGTATATACTTAAGGGGGATACAAGGAATAAATCACGTACTTGAGATAAGTTAGGTGGGAATTCTAGTCGATATGCCAATGCTCCAATGCGATCAAGGATCACAAAATGACCGATGTATCTTAGAACAAGCTTTCTATTCTTACAAGATCACATGAAAATATTCAATGAATATATTCTATGGATATATGGGTATGGAATATATTTCTCCATCATTAAAATCTAGATCTTATTGATGATTGTCCGCATAACTCTTATTTTGACTATGAGCAGCATTGGTGTGTTGTTGAATGGTGTCAAACGTTTCCACCATTTCAGCACCTATCGATTTGTGTTCCTGAAATTCATCCCAATATACAAGTGTTCTTTCAGTCCTCCCATATAGGGCTTTATATGGATCCATTTGTATTCTTGTGTCAAAAAAATTATTTTTTGAGAACTCGACCATAGGAATTTGTTGATCCCATCATCCTTTGAAGTCAATTCATCATTATCTCAACATGTCATCGAGTGTCAAGATATGAAACTCTGATTTGCCATCAATTTGAGGGTAATATTTCATGATGAAGTATAACTCAACATTTAGAGCATGTTGGAGACTCTTCCAGTACATAGAGTGAAATCATGGGTCTCCATTAGATATAATTGATAGTGTTGTTCCATGCAGGCTCACCACTTCTCTGATGTATATACTTGCATGTTTATCGAGTGAGAAGTCATATTGAATTATATTGATGTTATCAGTCCTTGTAAGAAAATACAGCACACCCCATATAGCATAATTTATTATTAATGTCATCAGAAGACTGGTGAAAATATACATGGAGATCATTTCCCATTTCAATGTAGGTATGGGTAATGGTTGCATAATCCCTTTGTATTAATTCCTTTCATACATTAATTTATTATATAAAGGAAATATTGTTGTCAATTTTTCCATGTCATTTTTCATATTTCCCAACCCAAAGTAATCTTGGAGATCTCGATACAACATTTTTCTTCCTGGGTGCATTGAGAAATTCAAACTGTGTGCATAAAAAAACATGTCTTTAACATAGGATATGATAGTACACGTAACTGTGACCCAAATATTATAATTCCATCATTAACAATGAACATGTAGGATATCCATTTTCTTATATCTTCCCTTTACTTATGAATTCCCACATCATCCCATTGAGCATCCTTTATCCTATCAATGAGGGACGGTTGAGGAATCTTTGTGAAAGGATCGATGATTTACCTTTCATAATGATTCCCACACCCATCATTTTCAAATCTAAGACAAACAAACCCCTCTCAATTATCATCAATGATATAATTGTTAAAACCTTTCAACCTAGTGTTTCTACAACTTTATTCTCTTTCTGAATATGGTAGTAAATTGAGTAGCCATAGTCCTTAATAATCTATAACCAACTGTATTAGCACATATTTAAATCATTATATGTTAACATATACGTGAGGCTTTTGTGATCTGTATATATTAGACACTTATCCCTGAATATGTAATTATGACTTATTTTTAAAGAAATGATCCCTACATACATCTCAAAATCATAAAGTGTATAGTTCGATTCATGAACTTTCAATGACCCTGATTCATAGGACATTAATTTTTCTGTTCATTAACACACAATGAAATCCATTATTTGAAGCATCACTGAATACCAGGAAAAGGTATCCATGTGTGGGTAGTTTGAGTAAAACTGTGGTGATAAGACTTCTTTTCAACTCCTTTAATCTCTCTTCTTATTCTTCATTCCATGAAATATTGATTCCCATCTGAGTTAGCATGGTTATATGGTTTGAAAATCAAAAAAAATAAAATATTGATGATAGTACCCAGTTAATCCAAGTAAATGGTAAATATATTTTAGATAAGTTTACCTCACACATCTTTCCATTGATTATATATTTTAAGGGTTTATATATTTCCAATTTATTGTTTTAATATTGCAATAGAATGAGAATTCCTTCAATTATAACTAATAATTTCTATACGTGGCATAAATAATTACTTCTGGTATGGTGTTTAGAATAGTTCCCATATGATCTTCATGAACCTCCATTGTTTTAAATAATATTCTAATATATTCCATAGCGAGAACCACCAAATTTTCTAGTTAATCCCTAAAGACTCAATTCATCAATTCCCTGAATATTTATATTACAATTGTTTGTCTGAATGGCATTAATATGAACTCTTAGCACCTGTACCTTGTACCAAAAGAAGCTTTCAATATATCCACCTTCTTAACCCTAGAATTATAATATCCTGACCACAGACGCACCCCAGAAAAGTATTATGCCTCACGTATCTAATTTACCAAAGCCATCAATCAGTTGAAGAGGATATTGTTTATTTATCATGATCTTATTGAGCTTGATATAATCAATGCAATAGATAATTAACACATCCTTCATAGTGATGAAGATGAAAAGTGTACCCCATGGTAAATCACTTGGAAATATCAAACCTTAATCTATATTTTATTGTATTTGTTTAATCATATACTCGTGTTCCACAAAAATCACTATATCTCGAGTATTTGATAATGTTAATGAACAAGGTATATGATTGATTGAAAATTTAAACACTTGACTATGTTGCAAACTGGGAAATTCATTGAGAAAATTATCAGGGTATTCCCCCAAACGTTAATGTCTTCAAGGATGATTCATTCCTTAGACTTAATCATTTGAGATACCTATTATTTATCATAATATATTATCTATGATTTTTATATTATTGGTATGAAATATACATCAATTTATTTCATTTGTACAGAATTCGTGGATGATTCCTGATATGTAGAGTTATTTACTTTTTATAGAAGTATATGTTGGATCTATATAGGAAAATCCAATCAATACTCGTAATTAGATAAAATTACACTAAAAGGAGTATCACAATGATAGATCATAACTTCATTCCACAAATTTTGACTCGGTATGATCTATATAATTTGAATTCAATAATATCCCAAATTATTTTTTTCACCTATAACTCTATATACATTCTTTGTGGTGGTGTATAATAGTTATACTATGCATTTGTTATATGAAGGCATGCATCGAACAATAATAAAAAATTACATTCATTATTATTGAATGAATCATTTGTATAGATGTCACTTCTTCATTTTCAGGATCTACCACAGTTTTTGAGATGAAAATGATCACCATTTATTCCTTGGATTATTTTTGTCTCTGAAACCCCTTTTCTTAAGGTATTGGTTTTAAAAGTCCTTTGGTTCCATAGAGTGGAAGGAAAGAAAAACATGTTGAGGGTTAACGAGATCATTACTTTCCTCCAAGTCATTAGTGGGTTTATACTATTAGAAATCACAAGCTAGGTGTCCTTTCATCCAGCATATAAATAATTTTCTTGTCCCCGTTATGAAAACTTTTGGTTTCTTATTTTTTAACTTTTGACAATTTAGATGTTGATATTTCTAAACACCATTTTATTTATCTATTATACCACCATAATTAAAATAAATATTTCACTTATTATCCCCATGATACCTTTGATATTAAAAAATATCTATTTTTTATTTGAGATCACATTGTATAATTTCTTTATAGATATCAAAATCTAAAATCACCAAAAAATTTCATAGACTAGATTTTTTACCACCAAACATGAAGTCAACCTCATATTCAGAGATAATGAAAAATATATAGGCATATCATGTAAGTCTGGTGATAAATTTCTTGTATTCCCTAATATATTTCTCATTTTTTTCACAGTGAAATGAAATCCCATTATAATTTAATTCGGAGTGTGTGAGAAAAATATTTATCAAGAAACATTTCATGGAATTCATTCCACCCCTTCTATTAGATCTCTTAGTGAGTCCTCTTATTCATGATCAATGTCCACCAATGATAAACTTCACACTTCATATGATTAATATGATTTAGAAAACTCCCCTATTTGGAACATTGAAGGATATATAATATATTCCAATTGGATTTGATCTAGTGTTCCCCAATTAAGGGATCATATAATCCATTGAATTTCAAAGGCCTTTGTCTCAAGAAGGACTCAATGAAAACTTGTTTTTTCATAGGGATTTTGTGTGTGTTACCCATGATTTAGGTTCCTATATAGAACCTGATTTAGCTAAGAGAGTATAATAATAAATTTTGTGATTCCCTGACCCATCAGTTTGGGAATCTCATTGCGATAGTCATCACATTTACCTTCAAATTGGTTGTTTACACGATTGATCCTAATTATGACCAGTCACTAGAATGTAGGGAAACGTTTTGGATGAGTATTTTTAATCTATTAAACACATATAAGGGAATTCAATGAAATTAAAGGGATAACTTATATATCTCATATATTCATATAATATGTTGATTTATAAGCATTAATCTATGTTATCCGTCATCAATTTCCCAACATATAATCATATGTGAATTTTTTGATCCCTTAAGAGGGGTTCATCATGTTTTTGTGAATTTGAAAACTAATATCTTCTAGAAGTTTCCATCCCAGTGGGTATCATGTCGCATTGTGGTACACTAGTTCTCGGTCGATTCTAGCTCAACGTGGGGTTTTTGATTTTACTATAATGTACAATTATTCTAGTGCCACATCCACTTGTATTATCCTGAGGGGAAAATATTTTTTTTATAAACCAATTAATATATAATTACCATAATTTTTATATTTTTTATTATAACCAGTGTTATCCCTGATTCTTTTTGTAGAGATTTATAATCAAAATGGAAAAACTAACAATACCATTTCCTTTGATACCATCTATAACAACCCTTATATTTATTTCACAATAAAACATGTTTTATTACATATGATTACACAAAATATAAACCTAAATAATAATAAGTCAATTGTATTTGGGAATTATGTACATTAAATAATGATCCTAAAATAAGAAATTCATTATCTTTAAAGATTACATCCTTAACATGCTCATACTAAATGCTTCATGGGATAACCAGTGGACACACATATGAATGGGGTGACATATAAATCCCAGTAAAGGAATAAATATGGAATAACATAATGAAATTAGTACATATTGTATAACTGATATATAAATGGATAATGAAAGGAGTTAGAATCCGAAACATGAACTATGAGGCATGACATAACATGATAATGATAATGGAAACTTTGGAAATACAGAAATAACCTAACACACTTCCTCATAAACATATGACAAGGCTTATTTCTTATAAATTATGATGGAATAAGTACCATTATTTCATTGATTAAATTCTTAACCCCTTTCATGCTATATGATGAAACAAAATCATTAACCAATTCATTGGAGTGCTCTATAATTTAATGTTCACATGTCACCTTATTTTCATTCTCATGCATTAGTGTCCCACATAAATCATAATATATAGATTCATTAAACATAATATTTTATTACAAGATCATGGTGTTTGTAATAAATAAATTTATGTACAAAAAAAATAATTACAAGGGCATAAAGGTGACCACCCTAGATAGAAAATGGGTATGGGTATTCACAACACTATTTTTTGGAATGGAAAATCGGGGTGAAATTTCAATATCATAAATACATAGATTAAAAATTTATATTTTTTTACTATATAAAAATGGTCTTTTAATAATATGAATATAATATGGAATCTAATATTGGAACTGAAAAACATATCCAAAAAATAGGAATTGAAAACATAAGGCATAACAAAATTAAGAAACTTGAACAAAGAGGAGATTAAGAGGACCCATTACATAGAGGGTGTAACTAAAAATGATAGGGAGGAGATTCTTGAGAGATTATTCATACCTTTTTATAGCTCTAGAGATATAAGGGATGAGTAAGGACATTCTTGAAGGGTTATTTGTATAGATAAATGGGATCTTGGGTAGTCTAATTTAGGAAATGAGTGGGGATTTCTTTATTGTTTCTCAAACATAGGTCGTGAATCTATATAACATAAAAAACCAAAACCAAAGACCTCCCAATGTTTTTCCATTGTTTTTTCAAAATGGGAGTAGTTTTAATTGGTTTAAAAGTCTAAGGTATGATATTAATAAAATAATACCCTTTCTGATGTGGATATGACTCATGTCCCAAATGAAATATTTTCTAAACATTAAAATATATTCTTCATCTTGGGGGATTCATAATGGATTTATAAAATAAATAAAATAACCTTAATATAATATTATTATAAATTAAAAACATATATTTGGTCATGGATTCTTAGTTTAGAATTTATTACATCATTTTTTGGACATTTTGATGTGAAAATACACAACATATATTTATAAGGTATTTCATTTTTTCCTAAAAATCTGACTCTCATAAAAATATAAAAAATTAACCATCGAACAATTTCAATTTTCTGATTCCAAAAATCATATGTATTTTATCAAAATAATTTTTTGAATATTTTTATTTTATTTTTTCAAATAATAATTCACATTTATTGAGAAATGATGGGTTTTTTCCATAATATTTTACAAACCATCATAAAAATTATATTTGAATTGATAAAAAAATTTGTACATCTATATTTTATAATAAATATTTAACAATAATATGTAATTAAGATATTATTTTTTCTAAAATAAATTAATTATTGAAAATAAATTCCTTAATTGAATTTGATTATTACTCGAAAATAAATTTTTTCTTTAATTGTATAAAAATAAAAAACATTTATAAAGTTATAATAATATATAAAAATATATTCATTATTCAATATGAAATAATGTGAATACAAATAATTTTAGGTTATTCATAAATATCCTTGTAATAGACCATCAAATCCCTAAGAGTAAGTTGTATTGCAATGAGATTTTCATGTTGTATTTTGACATACATGGTTTGGGACATGATAGCGATGAGTATGGACTTCACCTGTAAATGGTTTTTCTCATGCTAATGTTGTTAGATTTTAGCTTGATATTGTTCAAGGGAAAATCCTAGAGATTTTATATCCCTCATAAGATTTGAAAAATCCATTTCCTAGGTACAATATTACAGGTTGAGGCCATCACTCCATTTTTCTATGACAATTTAATTTCCTAAAACGCCATTATTATATTATTCATATGCTCAATTTTCAATGGCTATATTAATAATGTTAAAATGATTAATGGTATTTTATATCTAATAGGTTATAAAAATAAAAAATATGTGCTTGTTTTTCTTAAAACCATATTTCAAAATAATGCATACAATTTTAATCATAAGGGGGATTTTATTTAGAAATGTTTGTGTTATTATAGAAAGTGTTTTTTCTTGAACAAAAATTTTTGATCTAATCTTGTAACATATCATTTGATGATAATAACATGAATTGATTGATTCATTCTACTTTATATAAGATGAAAACCTCTAACAACTATGTAAATTTCCTTCCATTCTGGCGCACCCATAATTCCCAATCCCATTTTTCCGAGAAACACCCTCCTGAACCCAAGTCCCACATGGACTTACAACCAATGTTTGGATCACATCACAAGAGTTTGAAAATTGATTTATAATCTTTAATGTCATATTTCAAGGACATTTCCTGATTATTCTTTTTAATCTATGTCTATAAGGATCCATTCAGTATGTAAACCCTATCTTGGATTTACATATAAATAATGTGTCCAATGGTGGGAATATTTACTTGAACAAGACATAAGGACACCTCAAACCAAGAAGTTGTAGGGTTTTGATCATCCAATAGAATGGGAGAATCTTCATGAAGTATGGTGTTGTAGAGAGGAAATATGTTATACATCAGGTAATCCACAAGCTCTATTGAATGGAGACTCATAATAATACATTCTTTAAGAATGATATTGTATCGAAAATCATTTTTAATATTTTTGGTAAATAATGATCTTATCTCAATAGAGATCATAAAATCCATCATATGAGATGGATTTTTTATTTGTGGTTCCATTTTACCCCCATGTTAATCAAAATCATCTAAAAAATATATAAGAAACTATACAGAGATAAGTAAATAGAAACGGCTGATGTGTGGACCATTATGAACTTGGGACATGAAGTGTTCATTCTATGGAGCATTACTGCTTCCACTAGGATGAATAAACTTATGTGTGAGAATTATCAAGCCACATTTAATCGTATATAGTTTGTGGAAACTAAAATGTGTGATTTCACCTTAGTTCACAAAATGTCTATCTAAAAAAAAGAACGTTACACGGATGTAGTGACGAACAATGTGAGTCCTCCAAGAAGCAGTTTTGAGGGAGTATTAGTAGAGTCAAAATGATATTGGACTCCTATTTATAGGCATGGTCTATATTTTGGGTCCACATTTATTCCGTAATGTGGTTCAAAATAGGGAAATTTTCATCATCAGAACTACCATTTCATCTCGATCAGATCCCATTCTGATGGGGGAATTTGTTAAGACATGAAAATTGTACATGAAAGGTAAATATATATTATTGAATTTTTTAATGGTAAAATAAATAATAAGAATATTATTTAAAAAAACATATTTAAATATCGATGCAATGAAATAATTCATGGTTTGGTATAGAAAAATTAAATACATAGACAATATATCTACATGGTGTCTAGGAAACAAAACTGTCATTAGCGAGCATGGGTGGTGGTCTTGGGTTACATTTTACAAAACCATAATGTCATTAGAAAGTGTGGGCAGAAATATCTAGTTCCAGTGAACAACACCACCCAATTTTTTAATGAGGATATATTGTTATTCATTCCCTGTAAACAAAATATTGGTTGAAGGCGTGGGAGGTGAATTTACCCTTCGAAAATGGAAAAGTCTTCTGTGGGTGGGGGTCATGTTTTCTACCAATGTAGAAAAAATGTCTCTTGTAGGGGAGGATGGTTTTTTCATAAATTGTGAATCAAATACTCATGGATGAAAATAGATGCCATTCACTCATGGTATCTAGTTTCCAGTATTCCACAACAAAAACCCCAAATGGGACCTAAGAGAAAATAATGCGATGCACATATGGAAATCTGATAGAAGGTGTGGGAGCCCTGGATTCCCATTAGCTAAATTTATAACATGTGACTAAGGACAAAAGGGTAGTCACATGACCATCCGAAAACCTGAAACCATTTTTTTACATGATTCATTAATGAAAACAGATATAACCCATTTTGTTTGATCACCCAATGTAATAAAAAGCTATATGTATTGATCCCTAAAATTCATATGAAGATTCTACATGAAATAAGATTGGAAGAGTGTTGAAAATCACTGAGGGATACCTACCCCATTTATGAAAATTTTTCATGGGAGTAAGTCGAGACCATGTAGATCTTTTCTATATTGAGGGAACTCCATCACAAATAGTAATAGGCTATGTGTAATGGGGAATCCATGGTTGTTCTACTTTCCCAATCACAATTCTCTCCTCTAGAATACCATTTGGCTCCACGTTATCCCCACTATGAACAATTTTATTGGTATTAAGCTAAGACCTATTCCAAAGCCACTAGATGAGTATGATCAAGTCATTGGACACAGCAGTGTGTCCACTTGAGCATACATCACCATGGTAAGTTGGGTCCTGTTGGTAACCTTCATAACAATGGTCATCCTCATAGTGCTATCGAGTATACATTCTAATGGTAATGAGGTTCCCGACCATTGTAGGCAATCACAAGGACCCCCCCCCCAATTTATGTATTGATGGGAAACATGTGCCATTATATTTGATGATGGGTAGTGAATGATTTTTCCATCACCCGCTATGAAAATCAGGTGAAGGGGGCCCCACCTAGAGTAAGATTCTAGCCTTTCTTGTAGGAGGATATAGTCTTTCTCTATTTCACATACATGGTTGTACCTAGATTTTTATTTTACTACCAAAGTTTACAAAACAAGAGAGGTTAATAGTATTCAATCCCTCTCTCTTTCCCTCTAACATTGGGAACATGCCCCATCCACCAACTGACAAGTGAGATTGTGTAGTTTGTAGATTTCCCACATCCTCTTTATTATCTCACCAAGAATGACTTATGTGGTCTTATAGGCTGATAGTGTTCCTCAATTCCATATAGCTCAAATAAAATCGGAATCCTCTTATGTTTAATCCCCAACCGAATGTCAAAATCTGACTGAGTCAGGACATTCCTAAGGGTTCCTAAATAAAGGGACTATAATATGTTATAATCCTCTAAATCATGTAACCATCATCTCAAAGATCCATATTCCATGAAATACATCCTTAAAGGGTCTATATTCACGATAAATAAAAAATCGGACTCCCCATTAGGTGTAATCCCAAATCAATATGAACAATGTGGGTATGGATTCATGATTAAAAAATATACATAGGAACCCTATTTGGGGTCCAAACACCAAACTCAAATTCACCATAATTTTATTTGTTCCATATCCCCATTAGGGTTGAATAAATTATTTTTGGTTATATACTATATGAGCCACTTTCACCAACATCGTTATTAATAAATAGTTCCAATAAGATCATGCCCCCACTTGGGAGCCAAAATCCCTTTGAGGATCTGATTAGACACTAAATGAGGCTAATATTCATTTTTAATATATATAATATTCATGTTATTTATTATTTATAAACACCATTTTAGTGCATTTTACACTTTGACCATCATTTCACATTATGATTGTAATTCTTTCTTAAAATGCACTATTATGTGGTACATTTTTTAACATCATTTAAAGTACCCAATTATTAATCTGATTTTAAAGAATATAATTCTACACATTTTAATTTGATATTTTGGTAAATTGATCTAAACGTCAATATCTACTTGTTTCATTTAGGGATCAATGGAGAATTCGTGGATGAAGATGGGGATATTTTATGATGAAAGGAACCAATTCATAAGAAGGCAGATTGGCTACCAGACCACTGATGAGAATGTGGGACCCACATTATAGACCCAATGAAGCCCAAAATTCATTTCATTCTAGAAGAAATATAGAGGAACAAATAATTTTACAGAAGCCAGTTCCAATTCAGGTCCATTGTGCAAATTTAGGCGGCCCAAGTTAGAGATAACATTCTGGGCCAGATTCTGTGGCCTAGAAAAACAGCCCACTAATCTAATCATATCTCCGAATACACAACTCCATATAGGCCCAAATCTTACAGGAGATTAGGAGACATCAGGGGATCTATTTTTTTATTTAATTGAATACTCTAAGGCGACCATCTAGAAGGTCTTCCGAGTGCTTCTGTTCAGTGGATGAAAGCTGGATGCCACCTCGGGTCAAGTGTGGAAAAGTCCAAGTTCCACAAGCATTCCACCACCCTAGGGATACCATAATCAAGTGGGAGTATTTGTACTGTTTAAGGATACACCAAATGCGTCAAAAATGCCTATTTATGGCAGTGGTGGTGGAGTAGTATTTCAACTACGGTGCTTTGTTCAATTGTAATGTTATGCTGTGATTTTATTGTCTCATGTTTGTCTTTCACATGTAAGTTGTTCAATTCACTTTAGTTTCATAATGAAAGTTCTTCTTCTCATCTTATTCTATTTTTCTCCATCTCACTTTGATACCATTTCCTCAAGGTGTGAATTTATACACACCAAATATTGTGAAATTATTCACACAACGATGGAGTGATCATTTTATTTTTATTGTTTTCTTTACTTCTCCATTTCCTGCTTCACGAGTCTACATTCCGATTCCATTGAAACCATAGAATCAATGGAGGGATAAACCACTTATTGGTTGATCTAAGGGAGTATCAAGGGGCTGTATTGGATGTTATTTATCACCTAATTAATGCATAATCACTTCTTTTATTGAGATTTTTATTTGATTATTTTTAAGCTCCATCGTCCTTGTTGAATTTAAGGTCACACACTTCATGTACTAATACGAACCTTTACCTTGAAGTGCTCAAAAAATTAATCCTTAAAGTGTATAGGTGATTAGTATTAAATGGTGTAGTAATTAAACTAGTAAGTGATGATGTTGTTTTATCTTTATAAATGAACACATCTCAAATATAAAAAATTGAAATCATTGAAAAAGAAATACGTCCAATCCACCCCAAGCGATAACCTAGGATCAACTCATTATTTTAAATTGAATTCACTTAAATCTGTTATATATCCTTTAAACCCATATAAAATCAACTCATGTTGGCCACTTCATATCAAGAAATATTCCATATAATGTACATGTCTATAGGTTTATTTTTAGGTTTCTGAGGATTTGATAACCTAAGCTAAACTACAGGGACCGTTCTACCTTCATCTCTTGGATAAATTTGACCAGGAATCAAATTTTGGCACCATTTCCGGGCACCAAAGTAAGTTACCTTAGACACTATCATCCTTTCCCCACCCCTCGTTCTCTATTCTCGCTCCCATCTCTCTTATCATTACCCCTTTCTGTTTGTGTGTGTCCTGAGAATCTAGAATCCAACTTTCTATCTTCTCCAATTGAGTATCTTCTAAATCACCATGTCACAAACTCATGCTGGAATCAAATGGAAAATAAATATTTGGAAGCCCCTAAATTAGAAAATTTCTTTGATCAACCATTGATTAATTACCACACACCTTGTGACATGTATAATCATTGGGATGATGAATATTTAAAGGATAAATTTCCATCCCTCTCAAGGATGGTAGAAGAGATGAATCTTGGGGAATTCCATGATGATCAACCACATATGAATTCTATTCCTCAAACAATAATTGAAAAATTTTGTAATCAAATAGATATAATGAGTTCCAAGGTATCATATTTGATATCATAACTACAATGCATTAATACGTGTGAGGAACTCATCCCTACACCAATTGTACCTTCTAAAACCTTATGTGGAGTTTCTAGTTTTCCAAAAACCTCTCATAAATTTATTAAAGAATTGACATTTGTATTTGGGGAAGGGGAAGTAAATCAAGAAATTGTTGAAGGGTCATTAAATCAGGAGGAAATTGATTTCATGTATTCACAAGAGGGAAATTTGACATCATGGATTGAGTCTCCTATGTATTACTCTATTCATGATTTTTCAAAAACAAAAATCACTGAACCATTGAAATAAATTAAAAAAAATGAGTCCATACCCATTCCTGACACTAATCACTCCAATTTTGTGGTTAAATCTTCTATTATAAAGGAACCAATTTTGTTGAGAAATTTGGAAAATGAAACTAAGTTGGATTCAAAATCTCAACATGTGTTTGAATGTCCTATGCAACCCAATATCAAATGTATTATCCTTCCTTCCCCACCCAATTATCCCTTTATAGGGTATAATCAGGAGCTTTCAATTGGAATTCATTATTCTCTTGAAACCAAAAAAGTTGCAATGGTCATTGATTTCTTAGGAAAGACTACAGAGGAATCTAGATCAACCATTTCTGATATTCCTTGTATTTTATCACTCATTGTTGAACAAAGGTTTGTACATGACACAAATTCTACACAAATAATCAACCTCAATAAAGAAGAATTGGATAAATATGGGGTCCTTAAAATGTTTAAAGTTGGTATTGGGTAAGTTAGGGGGTTCAGGTCGAGCTAGCGACGTTAAACAAAAGTGCTGCACCGGAGGCAACCCGTGGTTTTCATGTTTTATTTTATTTAATTAGAACTTCAGACTGTTGAACTATTCTTATTTAATGAGAAAGGATGGGTATGAAAGGTGAGCACCATATTCACCCATATCACATGGTGTTATCCTTGAATAATGCCTTACCCATAAATTTAAAAAGAAGACAATGTATCATCAATTTATTTTATTTTAATGTTTTTGTAGGTTAAAATAAAAATACAAAAAAAATAAATAAATAAAAATATAACAACAATAATAAAAAGGGACACGTCGTGGGTTGTGGGTCAAACCCCGTCGCAACCGGTGAAGCCGCGACGATTCGAACCTGGTACCGAAGGGAGACAGGGGTGTGCACTTACCACTGACCTACGGCTTTTTGTGCTTCCTTATTCTATAATTTTTATATATATACTTATATTTTACTTTATTTATTATATAAATATATGTATATATATATATTGTTTTTTTTGTTTTTTCCTTTTTCTACTAGGGAACTCTGCAAGTGACATTAATATCAAAGGATTAAAAGGGAGCAGAAATAATTTCAACTTCAACCACCAGGTGACTTCATTACATGATCCTCATTTTCAATTTCCTTTTTGAACATTCATTATCTACCTCTACCCCCTTCTAAATTTTCTTTTCTCTAAACATTGGGTACCGTGTTATTTTATGATGGGGGGGAGATAAAATAAAAAATTCTTTTGTGTCAATAAAAATGATTGATTTGAAAACAAATTGTGTCAATGGATGGAAAAATTCCATTAACTTTGAACATGGTAATACACATTGCACACATTGAAACTGGATATCAAATAATTTAGCATGACTTGATTCTCATTTTAATCCTTGTATAATTTCATGAGCATAGATTTTGGAAGGTGTGGCTATCCAATGTGATATTTCATCGTTTATATTTTCATTCAAAAGAAATATCACAATGCACGTCCTTTGGATATTGGGGTATTAGTTTGAGTTAATGGGGTCTCCCAAATAAATAAAATATTTTTGGTTATCATTTTAGTTTTAATATGAGTATTCAATAAAAAAATTAAAAATAATAATAATAAATTTTTGCGTAGAGCAATGAAATGACCTAAAGCGTGGCTTTCGGCACTTGTAGATCGTGAATCCATAGTTGTCTTGCCCAGAGTTAGTAATTCTATCTCTATTTTTGGTAATTTGAATTTTTTTTGATTGAGTTAACTCGATATGATTCTTGAGTATGTGGGCTTCACTTGGCGCCCTAAGGTCTTTGAACCTAGGAGTCATCAGCAAAGTCTCGCTACAGTGGTTGACTCTTTTGAGTGAATTTTCAATTACAATGGAAAAATTGAAAAAAAAAATAATACAATAAAAAATTGAAAACCCATCTTAATATTGAAATGTGATTCCACCTAGCACTTTCATCATTTCCCCCTTGAATAAAGATGAACCCCCCATGTTGTGATGCACAACACATCCTCATACTTACTTGATATTGGTTGAAATATGGAAATGAATTTGAACAAAGGAATGGGCTTGGGATTGGGATCTACTTATGAAACTATCTTGTATTAAAATATTTTGATTGGTTTCATGATTTTTTGGTATAAGGTTTTTTGGTGATCATTGTGTATTATAATGTTTTTGGAAAAAGGAATTCGAATTTCATATTGTTGAGATATATTTTGTTCGGGACTAGAAAAACTCAATTTGGGGGGTGTGATTAGCCAATAAATGGGGATAATAGTCATTGTTAATATATATAATATTCAAGTGATTTATTATTAATAAAAACCATTTTAGTTCATTTAACACTTTGAACATCATTTCACATTATGATTGTAATTCTTTCTTAAAATGCACTATTATGTGGTACATTTTTTAACATTATTTAAAGTACCCAATGATTCATCCGATTTTAAGGAATCTAATTATACATATAATAATTTTATATTTTGGGAAATTAATCTAGACTTCAATATGAACATGTTTCATTCAGGGACCAAAGGATAATCCATGGAAGAAGATGGAGATATTTTATGACGAATAAAAGCAATTTTAGAGAAGGAAGATTGGACACCAGACCACTGATGAGAATGTCGGACCCACATTACAAACCCAATGAAGCCCAAATTATGTGGTATTCTATAAGACATATAGAGGAAAAAATCAATCGTCAGGATCTAGTTCTAATTCGGCCTCCATTGTTCTCATTAAGGCGGCCCAAGTTAGAGATAAAAATCTGGGCCAGATTCTGCAGCCCAAAAAAACAGCCCACTAATCTAATCATATCTCTGTATAAACCACTCCAAAGGGGCCCAAATTTTACAGGAGATTAGAAGAAATCTGGGGATACATGTTTTTATTATATGTCCTACTCTAATGCTTCAATATAGAAGACCTTCAAAGTGCATCTGTTATGTGGATGAAAGCTGGATGCCACCTCGGGTCAAGTGTGGAAAAGTCCAAGTTCCACAAGCTTTCCACCACCCTAGGCCTACCATAATCAAGTGGGAGGCTTTGTACTGTAGGAGGCATGACTAAAGGCTTCCACAATGACTTTTTAAGGCAGTGGTGGTGGAGGAGTTTTTCATCTTTGGTGCTTTGTTAAATTGTAATGATATTCTACGATTTTGTGGTCTCAAGTTTTTCTTTCACATGAAAGTTGTTCAATTCTCTTTAGTTTTTTAATAAAAGTTCTTCTTCTCCTCTTATTATGTTGTTCTCAATCTCACTTTGATATCGTTGCCTCAAGGTGTGAATTTATTCACACCAAATCTTGGGAAATTATTCACACAACGGTGGAGTGATCATTTTATTTTTATTTTTTTCTTTACTTCTCCATTTCCTCCCTCATGAGTCTAATTTCTGCTTCCATTGAAACCATAGAATCAATGGAGGGCTAACCCACTTATGGTTGTATCCAAGGTAGTAGCAAGGGGATGGATTGGATGTTATTTATCACATAATTAATGTATAATCACTTCTTTAATTGAGATTTTTATTTGATGATTTTTAAACTCTATCATCCTTGTTGAATTTAAGGTCACACACTTCATGTGCTATTATGAATTTTTACCTTGAATGCTCAAAACATTGATCCTTAAAGTGTATAGGAGATTAGTATTAAAGATTTTAGGAATTAAACCAGTAATTGATGATGTTATTTTATCTTATTAAATGAACCCATCTCAAATATAAGAAATTGAAATAATTGAAAAGGAAATACGTCCAATTCACCCCAAGCGATAACCTAAGATAAACTCATTATTTTAAATTTAATTCACATAAATATGTTAGTTATCCTTTAAACCCATATAAAATCAACCCATGTTATCCACTTCATAGCAAAAAAAAAATCCATAGAATGTACGTGTCTATTGGTTTCTTCTTAGGTCTCTGGGGATTCGATAACCCAAGCTAAACTACACGGACCGTTCTACCTTCATCTCTTGAGACAATTTGAGTGAGAACCAAGATCCCTTGGGCCACATCAGTGTAAGTCACATACCAAACATTTACTAGGACAATTATACCTATTAATCCATCCCCCAAGAGGTTAAACTACATGATTTTTTCCTTATCACCTAACCTTAAATGTTATCACATGTATGATAAAATTGCATCAAACTATGTGGGTTATGACTCCTTTCACATGGATATGTATGAATCCAATCATAGGGGATCGTTACGGATATCAAAGAAACTCTTATCTCCCCGATTGATAATAAACTCCAGAGTGTCCTACTCGATGTAATAAATCCCAAGTCATATTAATACCCAACCAAATATCCATAGTTTATAGGTATAGTTGGTGGAAAAACATTAATACATATTTATCCCTTCATTGATAGTGAACCTTTGATATATACAGTTGTTTTCAAATTCATTCTCATTAATAATTGATGATAGATGATTGTTAATTCATGGTTGACCCAAGTTATATTTGGAAATGAAAAAGGCTTTATGAAAATTTCCAAAATCAAAACAATAATAGAGTCTAGGAATAAGAAATAATACACCCCCCAAGTAAATGATGAGCCCCAAATCTCATACTCTCAAGAATTTCAGTTCTTAAGTATCATTAGAAAATTTCCCCCAATGAAGGCCTACCTTTGGAAATCTTTTCCATTAGTCATCATGGATATGAGTACTGTTGGGTGTTTCCAGCTCCACAAACAACCCACTGGACATTATTCTAAGAGAATGGTCATCCTTAAGTAAATTATTGTGTAATATTCCAACCCTCCCCCATAATCAATAGTAACAAAAACACATAACCATTATTTTTTGTTAGAATTACTAACTTAACATAAAAATAATTTATTAGATGAAGGAGGCCCTTCGAGATCATTTTTTTGCGCATACCTTTTCAACATGATAAATATGATCAGGTTGAGTGGACCATTCATGTTCTATAAAAAATTATGTAGTTTTTCTTAAAAGTATTCGGTCATGCCTCACTGGATCATATATCATAGATGGAGTTTTTATATCATAGAATTTAACACTCAACCATCAAAATAACTATATTTATGGATATCTAGGAGAGACCCTATAGGCCACTACTATACTTGTCAGATATAGTGAGAGGTGGGACTTTTGTTAAATAGTTTTTCCTAGTGATGGTTTTGAAGGTGTAGTTTTTCATGGGGTGGATGAGAACTTCTTAGGTTCATTAGGATTCCTTTTCAAATCCATAAATAAAAACTTTTTATTTTTATGAGGATGTCACAATTTATGAGAGATCACATATCATCAAGTATTGTAATTATTTGACTGAGGGAGTGTGCTAAATTCATGGTTCAATGGTTCTTTTTGAGTTTTTATGATGGGTTGGTGAAGTTTCATACCACTAGAACCATAGACCACAATTAATCCTAAGGATTTTTGTTTTTCATGTTTCTAAGCAGAAGAATTTTAAAGTCATTTCAAAATTTTTACCATGATACGATTAATATTTGTAGGTTGAATGACCCATTTGATGAGTTCAAGGAGCCCAATAGTGCTTGAGAACTTTCTAGAAAGCTCATAGGAGTGAGAAACCTAGTTGAGATCATCATGTTCTCAAATGTGAGTAGAATTCAGATATTTGGGATGAAAATTCTTGATGGTGGGGAGATTATAGATATTTAATAGTTTGATTAAATTAGTATATAGAGAATTAGGATAAAAAAACCAGTCTTTTATAATTGTAAGAAGAATGCTAAACATTTCAAATATAGAAACTTTATCGCAAGAGGAAATATTCTTCATCAATGATTAGTCCATTTTAGAGGTAGGAAATTTTATTTTTTAGGTTTAAATGAAATTTATTTCAAGTTTTACATTATGTGATAATTATTCTTAAATTTATGGAAATTTACATATACGTTATATGATCTACCATTCATGTTGTATACATTTCAAAAGACACCAAATCAGTAAAGTAATTTTGTCTCATTTTTACTTCTCTGAGACACATTCCATGAAATGCACATAAATTTTTCCATGATATGTATATAATTCCTTTTATATTTTATATAACTAATCTAATTATTGCAATTATATTTAGGAATCAGGAAATTTTATTATTTTCATCTTTTTATGATTCAATGTTACCAAATTGGAAATTGTTTAAAGCTAAAATCTCACCATTTATTGAGATTATTTATGATTATTCTC
This sequence comes from Viscum album, assembly GCA_963277665.1. Classification (NCBI taxonomy): domain Eukaryota; kingdom Viridiplantae; phylum Streptophyta; class Magnoliopsida; order Santalales; family Viscaceae; genus Viscum; species Viscum album. The sequence goes on from OY728166.1 coordinate 1,045,539,149, forward strand.
CTATTGATGAAATATTATGATTCATATATAATTAATTTTCTTTAGTTTTGTTACCCATTGATTATTCCTGTTATATCCATCTAATGGTACATTTTCAACTCTTTACTAAATAATATGATCAGAAATGTGTTTTTGATATAGTACGACTTTACCTCTCTCTTCGTCAGAAACTTGAATTCCTTCATAACCATGTTTTATAAACGCGTTTCGTGAAATATTCAACTTTTAACCTATGATATTTGATAGAAATTGTTTTCCATGATTTACCTTTTTAAAAAATATAATGGAATCTTGTTTTGTTTTCTAGTCGAGGAACTTATCTAAACTTTTCATGGTGAAAAAAGAATGTTCATTATGTATGTATTTAAACACTATCATGACTAAAATTCACTTGAATCTACCTAAAATTAATACAGTGTTACTTTTTTCAAAAGGTAATTTTTTCCTAATATTCAGGGAAATCATTAATTTAACGTGGTTTTCCATGTATTTTTTTTCCAAAATGATTTCTATTAAGAAATTATTTTAAATTATTTTCAAAACCTCCTTTATAAGTTTCAAAAGGTAGTTTTCATATATTATAATTTTAATGATTTTGAATATTCATCTATAAGTTTATAATTTTTTTAAGAAGTAAAATGTTTATTATTTAATTTTAATATTTCTTTCAATGTTTTAAAAGTATTTTCTAAGAAAATGGATTTCAAACTATTTTATGTTTCAATGATCCTTTTTCAAAGAAGAAATTATATTTTACTAGAGATACATTTTTAAAATCTAAATCAAAATTATTTTCCATATATAATGTCATCTGTTGATGTTACTCATGTAATTTTAGGAATGATACAATGGTTTCATTCACATTATTTCTTGAATGGTTTATTTCTGTATGGAATGACTCTTACAACAACAATTTACCAATCATCATTATTTTTTTCATAAAGATACTGCATAACAATAAGAACAAAAAGTCTAAGGAGATAGGCATGAGAAAATGGTGTCCTAAAATAATGCATCCCGAGCACATCCCATCATACAAGAGAATCCCCTTAAATAGAGAAGGACAGCTTGTCCGAGGGGAGAAAAATACTAAGCCCTGCAATTTTAAAGAGGCTAGATGAGTAGAAACCAAATTTCCATCCCTTAATGTATAGATAATGATTGTGCATTCTCTAATAAGAGACATTCACCTTTCCATAATATAATACATGGAATAAGGAGTGTTGCACTTGATGTGCATGGAATCATGGATTATTATAAAGTTAGTTTCAACTACAGTAGGACCAATATGCTTATTCTTATAAATCTGAAGACCAGTAAAAATTTATAGAGACTCACCAATAAAAGAATTTCCCCTCCAAATGTGAGAATTGAAGTATAAAATAACACTTCCCATAGTGTCTCAGAACACATCCCCACCTTTCATGTCATCCATGAAGAAATATCTGAAGATAATATGATTAAGGCCAAGGGGATGTAGGAACCATCTCACCCAATGGACAGTATTATTCAGATTTCTGATAAAGGCACCTACATTAAAGGGTCTGAGAGAGGGAGATTTGAGCCATTTTTTACCAGAATAGACCGTATCAACCAAAATTAATTTAATATGATCCACCAAATCATTACTCGATCACAGAATTCTGTCGTGCCTAGACTTGGTCCTTGCTATCCAGATAAACAAATACCCATATGAAAGAATGATTGCATGAGCTTTCCTCTCTAGACATCCATTTTCTACCACATGAATCCACTGATCCAGGAAATAATATTCCATTAGATTGAGAATAATTAAACCTATGAAATCCCTCATGGCTCTCAACATGTGATATTCCCAGTAGTTTCCAAAAAAGAGATGGTCTCAACACTTCTTTCTATACTCCATGCATCACATAAATATTCCAGCATGGCTAACACCAATATTTTAAACATTATCATTTGTAGGAATAGAATGGTTACAGATATTACACACTTGAAAAAATGAGCACAAAAATAATTTCCTTGACCTACAATGTTGAATAACAGGCATCCTGTTGAGTCACAGTGATAGTCACCCATAGGTAGTCTATTGCATTGAATGCTCTTGAAGTCAAATAAGTAAAAAAATCATTCTAGTTTTTTCATATAAAATGGAAGGTTTAGTCAACCTTTAGAAACTGGGTTAAGAAAACTTTGGAGATATCCCAAGTTATATTAACAAGTATAACTCTAGTGATGACTCTAAGTATTAGTGTAAGGATGAGATAACATTTAGTAAAATGTCATGGAATTTTGGTAAAGGATAGAGTGAGTGGTTTCCATGCATTACATCCATGTATAGATACTAAAAGTAGATGTGGATCATGAAAAGATATACCTATGGGTAAAAACTCTAACAAGGTGCATCATGACACACTCATGTGTAACCGGGTAAAAACTAATGTGCCTTATTTGACACTGATTTTACCCTCCTGAGGGATATGATTTATTAATTATTAAACTCATGAGGAAACATCATAAAGAATATAAATATAATATGACTATGGATAATCGAGGATAAATCTATTATGTCGTAGATTAATTAAGTATGTGTCATTTTTAGACATACTATGATTAATTTTTTTCCTGATTATGTAGATTTCTATTTTGATAAGTGTTTCTCTCCCTATACTTTATTGTTTTAATCAATAGTAGGAACTATATGGAATTTGGTTAGTATGGAAATTATCAAATGTGGAATGAATGGGAATTATGAAAATCTATTTTCCACGATTAAATGTCCTAAATAGAATCAGGAAGATAGTTTCAATATTAGTTATTCTTCTGAAGATAAAGAGACAACTAATGATATGTGAAAGGTATGTGATTTCCTTACACAATTATTTAAATTAAACATAAGAAGCATGAATAGATTTATATTTAGTAACCTTAAGGGGTTATTTATATTTCATATTCTATGAAATTTGTATTACGTAATATGTTGATGAATCCTAATTAATAGTTTGAGAATAAAAATAGATGAATGATGTATTCATGTCTTGCTATTATAAGATTACCTTATATTAATCATGAAATATACAACTAGTTTCAGTGTAAGTTTTCTGTAAGGATTGAAAAGGATATGACGAACTGTGATGAAGGCATATAAGTGTGATTTAATGAAAATTAGAGACTTTGATTAATGGAATGTAAAAACTAATGTGTTCATCATATATAGAAAATTGTGTTTAACTTGGATAAAGAGATTATTATTTTCGGTAAAGGTAATTGTATAGTGTCAATGAACATAGAACCATTTATGTAATATTTGACAATATATTATATACATTCATGGATAAAGAAGAAAACTTATATTATTTATTTAATATATAAATTAATATTTAAAATAGGGAAGCATTAATGTCTTCCAAAGGGATTTATGTTAGTTCAAGTTATTAAATTGTTTCCAAAGAATAAACAACCAGGTTATTCGTTTGTTTAGATTGATAAAACTAAGAAATACTTTGTGATATATTGGGGATCAATTTTAATCAAATTTTGTGAATTTATTTAAAACTGATTGGATTTACATATGTAGAGAGGTTTTTAAGTTTAACATTTTTTGGAAATATTATGTTATATTTTTTGAAAATTCTTGTAAGATTAAAGTATTATCTCACCACAAGAGAATTTATGCAAACTGGATAACCTTTTCTAAAAAATTTATGTCAATGATTACTAATGAGAGATTGGATGGAGTATCATGGATATCATGATCTATTAGTGCTTAATGAATGAAAAATTCACATTCATTTTTAGATATAGTGGTTAAGTAGATCGAGAAACACCAAAGGGTGAGGTTTTCCTGAACTCATGCAAGTATATCCTTTCATTAAAATTATAAAACTTTTGGAAAATGACCTATAAATAAAATATTGTCTTATAACCTAAATTTTTATTGAACTGATCTACTTTTAGATCCTCATAGATTTTTGAAATTGAGGACCTCAAATTTCTAATGACCATTCACTTGTTTTTGATTGATGACCTCAATCACCCTTATAAATATTTATTCTTTTCATTGATGTCCATGATTTCAATTCCCGCAAAAGTTCTCTTATCTGGAAACATAGTTATATGCTACCTTGGGGGACTGTTACGTTTCTGACATTCACATTTTGAATGAATTTTCAGTTTTAATTTATATGATGTGGGGTTTTATGAAAGGAATATTAAATTATTAGACCTTTGATAAATCTGGCGAATTTTGTGGGGGGAGATTCATTTTAAGGGTGTTGAATATATATCACGAGGTTTTGTGAAATATTTTTTTCTAATTATTTTAATTTTTTTGATAATTTAAATTTATCTAAAAAATAAATATATATTTTTTTTAAAATAATAGACTTTTTTTATAAACTACACTCAAGACATTTATTATCTTGTACTACACACATCTTCGGCTTTTATTGTGTTACACACAACACCAAGTTTATATGAAACATCAATTTATTTTTATAATTAATTAAAAACCTTAGCTTATTCTATCCCTTAAAATTAATAATATGAATAGAAATAAATAATTATTAAATATTATTTATAATAGTTTCATATAAATAAAAAATATTGACAAGGAAATATATATTTTTTATAAAGTGCTAATATGATAAAAAATGCTATTTTATTAAAAGAAATTATTTTTATATCCTTATTTGAAAAATAATAAACTTATTTCTAGAAAATTTTATAAATTTAATTGGAAAAATAGAATTTATATTTTAATTAATAATTTCAATATTATCTTAGGGTGATTTTTTTCATTTTTCTAAGATACTTCATTTTGAATGAATAATTAAAACAATGAATTTTAATAAAAACTTATTTTTCATATAATTTATTTATATAGTTATATTATATTTAAGTTATTTATAAAGACAAAATATATCAATTATACATTTATTAACAAAATTAATTTCATTTTAATCTTGTTTATATTGAATTTATATTTAAAATCTTAATAAACTTTAGAACATTCTCACTTTAAAATGTAGCTTTCTTGCCATGTTTGTGAGACTAGCATTAATGTTTATATTTAAGCTTCTGTGTATTGAATTTTAAAAAATGAAAATGAACTATTGTAACAATTATAATATTTACCATCTAATAAGATCAACAAAAGTTTTTACCAAAAATATTATTGAAAGTGATTAAAACTAATTACATCAATTAAGGTCAAATTAATAATCACAATAGACTAAACCATAATCTTAATGGTCAAATGACCTATAAAATTTTCCAAAACCTATTTCATTGTGATATTTCTTCCAATAAACCAATAAGGTTCCATATTGTTCCATTTTGAAACATGGGTAACATGAAATACATGGGGAACACACAATCCTTTTCAAATAATACAAGGTTTGTCATTTCCCTCCCCTGTAAAAGGCCACCAACTCTCCCCCTTGATCACACATCACAAACAAATTAATTTCAAAAAATATATACCCAACACACATCCCATCTTCACCCCTTCCTCCTTGACTCCTCCCATTAGGCATAAGGACAAACAATGAAGATTTTTCTTTTAAACCAATTGGAGTTACTCAAAGAAGAGGTAACATCCTTCTTCAAGATCCATTCCTTTTCCTTATTTCTTTACCACCTCAATTATTCATAGTCCATGATCATGTAATAACACCATTTCCTAAATATACTGATATTTTGTTACTATAGTGGTTCTACCTTCACTTATACTCACCTTCATCTAATGAGTAACGAACATACTATTCTTGATTAAGGTGAACTATGGCCTCACGTGATGACAACCTATCATGGTTGCTAATTATATTAGAAACTTGGTTTTTATGTGATATATTTTCAAATTATGATGTATTTATACTTCTTTATTTATTATATAAATCATACCTTCCTAGTTTCTATTTTGTGTAAATATGGTAATTTCATTTGGGGAAGTGTAGACCACTGCCCCTCAAAGCGATGTGATTCATTCACAAACTACATTGAATACATTAAGGATGGTTTTAGTGAACATATATGGTACATATGAAATAGTAATTATACATTAACGATGTTATATGTTTACATATATTTTATATAATTTCATTATTTTAATATTAAAAATAAATATAGAAACATCATTCATGCGTATTTATGGCCTACCATCTCCATCAAATCCGTATTCCTTTCATAAGTTTAATGTTTCAATGTTTACCAATCAGTAATGTAATTTTGTTCAATATTCATTATTTGAGTCACATGTCATGTTATGAACCTATATTTTTCTATGAGTTCTATATAATACCCATGAAATTTTATATCATCAATATCCTTTTTCTCATGATATTTTAAAATTCATTTAATGTAATTATTTCAAATGTGTTGTGATTCAATGTTACCAAATTGCTAAAGATTTAACTATATAATCTCACCTATTATCAATATTGTTTATAATTATGCTCACATTGATGAAATATTATGATACATTTACTCAAACCCCACAATAGGTTTCTTAATCTCTAATTATTCATTTTATATGCAAGTAATTGTACCATTTTTTCACTTGTTGTTATATAGGATTATGAACAATTCATTTTTAACAAATTACGGATTTACCTATTTCATCACCCAGTTCCCTTAAAAAACATGTTTTATAATAGTGTTTCCAAAAATAAATTTCAATTAAAATATGATATTTATATAAAATTTTACCCATGTATTACCTTTTTAACAAAATAGTTTTTGAAAATTGTCCATCTTGTCATTTTCTATTTGAGACACTTTTCTAAACATTTTATGGTGAAAAGGATTGTTTGGAATGTACAGATTTACCGGATATCATGACCTTCATTCCCTAAAATCATCACATACATGATTTCAATGTTATTGTTTACAATAATAATTTTTCAAAATATTCAGGATTTTCATTTCATTAAGAGTGGTTTTTAATGAAAATGATTTTCAAAATGGTTTTTTTATAAATTATTTTAAATTATTTTTAAAACCCCCTTTATATGTTTTCAAAATGTTGTTCTAAAATAAAATAATTTCAATGATTTGGAAGATTATATTACAATATTTCAATTTATTTTAATGTAAAAAGGTTTTTGAAATGATTCTATGTTTTCATTAGAAGTTTTCAAATTATTTTCCACCCAAATGGTTTGCGAATGGTTGTTATGTTTTGAAAATACATTATCAAATAAGAAAAAAAATATTTTCATAAAGAAACATTTTTAAAAGATATTTCAAAGTAATTTTACTTCTATGATGACATCTGTTGATCTTAATTATTCCCTACAAGGAAATTATTTAAAGATTCCATTCATATTTTTATTGAATGGATTATGTTTTGCTGGAATGAAACTCATGACACCGATTCCTCTTCCCCATGCTATATTTTACTGAAACCCACTTCTATCATAGTTTATGCTTCTATAAATTGATTATTAAACCAATCTATTTTTCATAGGTTATGATGTGATTAAAATTTAATGAAATGTATTTCATTATATATGTTTTTATTTGATTTTTACAAAACCCATATTTTTCATGGGTTATGATATGATGACTGTTTTGTTATCTTGTGGAACATCTATGTAAGATTTTATTATGTGTAATATGGGACCTACATCTCCCTCCAATTCAATAGGTAATGATATCTATTTAATGATATTAATAGGGTACAAAAGAGAGAATCTTAAGCCTAAAACAAGAGGAAATTTTAATCCATTAATAAGAGGGAACTCAGGAGTCCATCCCATGCCTATCACAAGAGGGTAAATGGGCAGTAATCCCAAGCCTGAAATATGAAGGTATGCAGAAAGGGATCTCAAGAAAAAAATAAAGAGTATATGAGAGGGAATCTCAAGCCAAAAGAATGTAAATGGGATATTATCCCATTCCTAACAAGTTATAAATGTCTTGGTAGTTAGCCATGAAATTGGAATTTATATGTTTATGTGTATGACATGAGGTCCATTTTTATTCGTTTATGAAAAATTCTCATGTCTCCCATTTGATTTATAATATATAAACTACCAATATTAATTCTATAATTCATATTTAGGATATTTGATATGCTGGGTATGATCATATATTGTTATTACCATGTTTTCATCCACTTATTCCAAAATTTAGGCTTACAGATATCATCATTTTACACTTACTAAGAATCTGAGCTAAACCATTTTTTTTGTTTCCTTCCTCGAATTATGTTGATATATTTTATATATGATATTTATATGAAGGTTTCTAGTATTAGTATACCTAATGAGATATAATGCATCTCAATCATGTAGCAGTGTTTTGTTTCCATGTTCCCATAGGCAGTGAACTAGTACAGTCTTTGGGAAACTATTTGTGAATTTTTTTAAGCATCCTATAAAAGTTATGTAATTTCCATTTAAATTAAGGCCCAGTTGTTGTTTTCCATATCATAACCACCCCTAACGGTATGGTATCATGAAACTTTGTATAACCTAACATAATTTTCCACCTCTTGAATGACTTAAGATGACATCCGGAAACATGTTGCATGTTTGGAATATGTTTCTCAGTCAACCCACATTTTTTTGTCCCCATTCATGGCTAATGATACAGATTATGTGTTTCAAGAATTATTATTAGTTGTTTTGTGCTACCATTCCACCGTAATTGTGTTCCATATTTTGGGAATTGTGATTTACACCTCTCAGTCCACTGAGTTCTAGAATAATCTAACAACCCAAGTATTATCCAATTCGTGAAAAATAGTATGTTGGAAAAAAAATTATAGCTTTTCCAAAATATATATCCATATCCATTTCTACTCTTTCCATGAACACTCTCATCTTCAAATCAGGAGTAATAGTCCTCAATAATTCTACGGTTATATGAAACTATCATTCAATGTCATAAATTATGTGGTCTTCCCTTGTTTCTCTAACCGTACATGACCTACCTAAGCTTAAGAAGTAATCAATTGTTGTCCCACAAATATGATTAATGTATATAATATAATGAAGAAATTAAATGTGTCCACACATGTAGAAATGTTCAAAATCAAACAAAAATGTCAAGGAATAACAAGGATTGTCCACTTACTAGAGCCTCTCATGTGTCCTAGAAATATAGACCCTATGGCTCAGCTCCAACGATCGAGCACTTCAACTCTACCAACCTCTGGTAAGGTGAATTCAAAATTGTTTTATTCATACCATGTTCTTTTTCCTCATCATTATCCAATAGAAGAAGACCATCACCTTTGGCCTGTCTCGACCCCACTAAACCTTGATATCAAAAATTTTGGGAAGGTACCAATTTCATTTGGATATAATCATACTCTAGTTGAGACCTCAGTTTGCTGATGACCTCTGACTGAGTCTCGATGAAGACAACATAATCACCTGCTTGCTCCTCTATATATTGAATCTCCTTGTTCATCTCTCAAAGACTGTGTCTACTGTAATTTTTTTCTTGAAACTAGGATTATTCTAGATATTTTTTCCAATCACACCTCTATTCAGTGGGATAATTGTGGACTATTCCATGAATACCTCGAGAGTCCTCCCCTTCAACGCATATACTGTGTATCCAATTAAGTAGGGACCCCATATAAACTATTAGTTATATCAATATAGTATGGTTGATGGAGAGTTGATATATGATTCAATGCCCTAAATAGAATGAGGTGGTTCTCTTTGGCATGATCAGGATCCATGTCTTCCACATTCATATGATATGTGGACTCATACTCTAAAAACTCAGTAAGGATTTCAAAACTAGGGCATTCCTCCAACATCCTCTTTGATGGAATGTTATCTAGGTTATGGGGATGGTCATCATCACTTGAATCTTCCTTACTAGTCTCTCCCTCGCTATCCTTGAGTTCTTCTCCACTAGTTGAATCACTCACAACCTCCAAAACCTATTCCTTAAGGGAAAACTCCATATCCTAATGGATGATAAAATCCTCTTGAACAAAAAATACCATCTAAAGAGATGGCGCTTGCTCTCGTTTCCCACCGATGGCGAACCCCGTGGTAGGGTTTGGCGATGGCCGCCGCCGCAACCCCTACTCCCTCTGCGGGGGGAGGGGGACCGTCCTCTCCTGCACCTGAATTTGGGAAGTCTAGGGATGGTGCTCTCCAACCCTCGCTGGCCACAGGTTTCCTTCTTCCGTCTATCAATGTCGCCCCGAAGGTACCCGGCTGCATCTCCGGCCAACCCGTTGTTCCAGTTTCATCACAGGAATTCTATGCGGCTTCAACCTTGCTTTCTAATGCCCTTATTGCAAGGTTTGTGAAAAAACGTCCGCTGTTGGAGGATTTCAGTAAGTTTGTAAACGAAAAATGGGGGCTCAAGAATTTTGCGCATGTTGGAATTCTTGGACCACGACAAATCCTCATTCTGTTTGCGGATGATGGGGATTTGGGGAAGGCTTGGTCCCGAAGTAAGATGGATTCGAGTTTCCATCTTCTTCGATGGACCTTTGAAAATCATTTAAACCGTGATTCTCCAAATTCAGCAATCTGGCTGCAGTTGCCGGGACTTCCAATTCCTTTTCAAAATCCAGGACTTCTACGCTCGATAGGTAACTCTATTGGACGATTTATTTGCTGTGATCAAAGAACTGCCTCTTTGTCAAATCCCGCTTCGGCGAGAGTTTGTGTTGAAATGGATCTCTCAAGAGTTCCGCCAGAGGTCGTTTGGATTATTGTGGAAGGTGAATACAGGTATGCTCAAAAAATTCTGTATGAAACTTGGACTCCGTTTTGTTCCAATTGTTGCAAGCAGGGGCATGAAACTGTTAAATGTCGAAGAAGGATTCCAGCATTTCATTCGGGTGTGCTTAATAACACTGGGAATGGTGATATGGTTCCGATTCATGCAGCTCTGAATCCAGGGGAATCTGAAACTGGGTTGGTCCCGGCGGTTGATGAGATGGTTCAGCAAAAAACAGGTCTGGATCGAGGGGTATCCGAAATTGGACAAGCCCCAGTGGTTGATGATATGGTAAATAACCAGGGTCATGTTGAGGTTTCTTCAGGAATGTGTGTGGGGCAGGAGATCCAGGCAGGAGAACTGCCAAATGGAGGTAAGAGAGGTATGGAGGACTCAATGCAGGAAGATGAGGGTTCAATGAAAATGGCTAACAGAAAGGGGAAAGAAGTAATGGAGTTTTCTGATAAAGAGGGGATGAAGGCTGGTGAGTCTGCTGTGCTGTATATGGGCAGGGGACTGGGGAAAAATCAGGCTTATAGTGGGAGTAAATCTACAGGGCAGAGATCTCCTATCATGGTACAGGTTAATGATGATGGTTTGATAAACTGTTCGGAAAATCAGTTTGCTGTTTTGATGGATAATGATCAGAAGGAGGATGAACCAATAGAAGAGGAGGCACTTCAGTGTCTCCCATCTCATGAAGATGCCATCACTGTCCATGTGATGGAGAGATCAGCTGTTCTGCCCATAGGTGATTCTGGTGGACAGCCTCATGTCTCACCTGGGATGGAGCAGGTAAAAATTGGTAAAAGTGTAGGGGTTTCTGATGAGCAGATCAAGGAGATCTCAAAGGAGGTGAATGGGGTATTGGCAGCTTATCATGGGAAGGTTTCTCAAGGTAGTTTGGACATGAATGGTGTGGCTGAACAGCAGCATGGTTCTATGGTGGCAGAAGGCAGTGAACATGATCTTGTCATGAAAAAAGAAGCAATGGTGATGGAAAATCCGAAAGTTAGTCAGGTTGTTGGAAGAATTATGAATGACTTGAGTATGAGCAGTAAGGTTGACGATGGATGTGTTGTGGAATCACATGGTTACCCCTTGCAAGAGGAGGAGCTACATAACCACAAAGCATCCTACATTGATGTTGTCAAGCATGGACTTCATGAACCCCTAAGCAAGGAAGTGGAGGGGAAAACCAAAAGTAGGAGGAAGACACGGAGGGACTACAAGGACCTACCCAAACCAATGGCGACGAGGTCTGCGTACAAGAATGAAGGGTCACAAGAAATTGTTCATGCAAATGGGAATAGTGGCAAGCGAAGGGGAGGGTCTCCTAAGGTGGATAATGGACATAGTGGGACACGGAAAATCAAGGAGAAGATGTCTGAGGAGATGCTTAGGAAGAAAAACATGTACCTTGAGATGATGCGGAGGTATGAATCTTCAGATTGGGAGTCTGCTGATCCTGGAGATGAGTTATGCGATGATAGGGAGAGGGATCAGTATGGGTTTGATGTAATGTAGCACTGTTTTATTCTGTCTTTACCTGCACTTTTTTCTTAATAAATTTTCGGGATCAGGCTTCCGCCTGGTCCAGACCTTTCTGGCTATATCCCCTAGATTCCATGATCTCATCCTGGTATTGGAGGCTTCCACCTCGAACTCCTATGTTAGCACAAAACATTCTGATTTGGCTCTGGGAAAATTTCCTAGAGAACGATACTACACTACCATTGACACATCTTAAACCCTTTCATTGGGATCCCCCTAATCAATATCAATATGATAATATAAAGGAAAAATTTTAATTAATGTATCTATGTAGAGAAATGGAAGAATCAAAGAATTATTTGAGTAAGTTAAACTTACAAAGTCATATGCGACCATCTCTTCCATTGAGTACATAATCTCCCCAATTTTTAGGGGACTCCGCTAATGAATAGTTGTCCCAAAATGTTACCTATAATTAGAATCATAGTATTCTTTTTCATTATTAGTTTCATACTCGGGTGGTGTCTCCACCTTGTCTGAAACTTGACCATGAATTACTTTTACTGGGGTTGGGGTGCTTTGTACTATCCCCTCTAGCATGTGTAAACATCCAAGACTATTAGGAACACACGTATTCTATGGAAGTTTACGGTGTCTTTGACTTAGATTCACTCAACATCATGCATCCTAAATATTCTCTTCTTTATCTTCCACCATAGTTCCCCTATCGATAGTGATGTCAGCAATATCCTCCCAGAGGGATAAAGATATGGAAGGATATTGTCGATTGATGTTTGTAAAAGATATCTTAATGTTATTAGAAGAGACTCTTTTCCTAGTCCTTAGGGTCACTTATAAGATTCATATCTTCTAGTATGAAGGTATTAAGCCACACATTGTGATTTCCCCTCTACCATAGTTATAGGTACAGTCATTCCATTAGTATGGATCACCGCATGGTAAGTAGCTCACTAACATCCTCGTTGATCCTTCCCCTAGATCAACTGTTCAACAACCCAAATATTATTCCATAGGATTTCCCCCAGATATGATGCCACCCAGTTGATAGAATATTCTATTGGCATTATATCATCAATGTTAGTTGGAAGAATCACAATGGTTACATCGGACCCCACTTTCACCATCACGCACTATAGTTTGTGAATGATACAGGGGTTCTGATCTTCAAAAATCCCTATATATAATCATTTTTTCACTAATTAATGAAATATGATCTTCCTTGGGAAGTTATATGTTGTGTATGGCTAAAAAAACTTTCTTTCAATCAGATCCACCAACAATCCACCCATGATTCTCTAATGATACACTCTTTTATCCGATGAGCATTTTGGGTTGTCTTAAAATGGATCCACTAGAGATTCAATGTGTAGTAATTTGATGTTTATTTGGATTCCAAAAAAAAATATGATCCTGGACTCATAATGTTTCACAAGATGAATTCCATAAATGTTCAAAAGTGATGGACGCAGACCAACGTTCAACGGACCTATGGAATTTGAGAATTTATATCCCCTAAGGTGTGTTACGATCCAAAAATGTAGGAACTTGAATGTATCATAGAACCTACCAGCTATGTTTCCCTTTGTAATATGGGCCATTATAATTTAATGTCTGGTAAGAATATGTACCCATAGGTTAACCCTGTTTCCAGTATCTTGGATCACCACTATCACCAATTTTCATGGGAGGATTCACATTCTCAAGTCCCTCACTAGAAGAATTCACCAACTCCTAAAAGTTTCAACAAATTCGGCATATTGAACTTGTGGGTCCTAGCCTGCAACCTTGTTGTGCCCCTATGATTGGTAGTTTCCTTCCTTTATTATAAACCAATATGATATAGCCTTCATACTCTATGGTGAAATTATAAAATTATTTTTTAAACCCAACATCATCCCTACCTTATCCTTCACGAAGAACAAGATGAATGTTTCTTGGAATGGGATATCCTTCTAGAAATTAGGCATGACATTCATATTCTTATTCCACACCTCCAAAACATGATGTGTCAGGATTTTAGTTTTATTTAAATCCCCCAGGTGTTCTCATATGGAATAAAATATTCATAATTTAATTTCTCGAGTGGAATTCCACTATTACATTGGATGTCCCACAATATCATTCTGACATCCCCAATGTGTAGATGAAATGTGTTCATGCATGGGGACCGTCATCTAATGAGCTTTCTAACTAGATCTATTGACTATTAAAATGGAACATTGATGTCCGTACCACATCATATAGATTAATTTTCAATAGATCGACCCAATTTTCATGGAATATGTTTAACACCCAGTATGGATATTCCAATTCTCTGGTGAAATTGAATCCTAATCGCAAATCCTAGTACATATTCTAATCTAACCTGTTGTCTATAATCTTATATTGGAAGTTAGGGGTGTTGTTGATGAGGAATAGTTCCACCTATGGATCATCCACTATGGTTTTCCTAGGGCTTCCATTATGAGCGTAGATGGTAAATCCTTTATGGTGGCTGGAAGTGTGACCATGAGTAGTGACATTCCATCATGGGTGGTCAACTTCATGTGTGTACCACGATTGTGGTGTGTCAACCAAGAAGGCCGAAAGATGAACATCATCTGTAATTAAAAATTTCCCAAATGGGTGTTAATCACTAATAAAATAATCCTTCTATGACTATGTTATCATACATAGAAGTATCTGATCATCTAATACAACACACATGTCTGGAGTAATATGAGGGTTTCTAGTCATGATAGATCTTTGTGCAACAAAAATAGAATCAATATTAGAAACATTATATTTATTTCCCATATTGAATGAGTTTTGGTGATCTGTAAATGAGTCTAAATGATCTAATTAAGAATTGTGTAAGGGTACTAGTGCTACTTGAAAGTTGTTCTGATTTGCGCAACATTAAACAATGGATGCCCAAAAAGAAAGTAGTTTTTCAAAGATAATCATGCAAAAGAAGAGTCTTCGACTAATATTTTCCTATAAAATTAGTATACTTACATTCTCTAAAGAAATGAATGAATTTAATGTGTAATTTCAAGGTTTAATGCATAGGGATCCTTCCTATTATTTATAGGCATGGACCTGGCTTTCTGTGCACAGGTTGGGTCCTTATGCACCCACGAACATGTTTTTCTTGAACACGTTGGAAACAACAATTATCTATAGTGTTTCCCGTAGATCCTAACATTCAAGTCCCCTTTCATATCAGATTATGAGGGGGGGGGGAATTTCGTTATTCCAAATTTTCCATGAATCCAAAAAATGTCCAGCTTTGGGAAAACAAAAGACACCATCCAACTCAAGGGAGCATTTTGAGAAAGAACAGGAAGGAACACACAAGTTTTGATGTGATAATACATGGTTGAAAGATGTGAAACATAATATTGAATTAAAAATTCAATATAAGTCATACCATTTCTATGAAGGCTAAGAAAACATTGAATTTAATTCTGTGAAATAGATCTTTACTACATGAATGAATCTTGATCACATGCAAGGCTCTTGTGCGCCTAATATGATATCAACCAGCCCCCTGTGTGAGTGTCTGTTGTGCTGAAGGATGGAGTTTTTTTTAGATAAAGTCTTCCATGACTGAAATAATTCACACCATTATTGGAGGGTTCATAGATATATTTAATTCCACCCCCTCACATTTCATCACGGAGATGCTATGGAAGTTCAACCACCTCTATACTACATGTATGTTCGATCTTTTTGAACATCACAAAAGCATATAACTATCAATATATTGATTTTTTGGGATAATTTCCTTATAGTCCCTACCAAAAGTAGACTCACAATTTTGTAATCTAAACACAACCTCCATTATCCTAGGTCATGTGTGCGAAAGGGACCCCCCTACATGTAACTTCTTTCTTTATCACAACACTCCAATGTTGGGTGAAATCCTTGGCCATGCATACAAACCCCCTAACTTGCTTGAAACCCCTATTTTATGTTAAATGGCTATCCTTTATATCAAATCACCATTTCTAAGGACCCTTTATTAGAAACCCCCATGCCTTACGACCACCCCTTGTGTGCAACCCTCCTAACTTGTGCGCAATGATTTCTTTTTCCCTCACGAGGTGTCCTCTATGCCCATGGTGCATGAGTTATCATAAATTTTTTCCTTCCAGCATAGGTATGCTAATGGATTTTTATTTATTGCATATGCATGATAACGTGAAATTAATGATCAACCACTCCTCCACACCATTACCCCCTATAATTTTTAAATCCATCCCCCTCCCATGGGTACATGAGCAGAGGTTATGCAAGCCTGAGGGGTAAGGAGTGAGACCCCCACACCCCTGTTGGATGTTGTAAAAGTTCCAAGCAACAATATCCTCAACACATTATTTTAAACCTTAGTCTTAAATCGTGGGATGAGAATGGGATTCCCCATGTATTCTAATCATTGGATGACACCACCTCCCAGCATGGGGCATAGAGATTCAAAAAACGGGAAACATACATGCATAATCCTCTTGAACCCTTCACAGGATGGGCAACATATGAGTGACAGGGAATGAGATATTCCTCAAATGGTATTGAATATTTCCCACATGGAATAATATTCCCTTAGAGAAGGTTTAATTTTTATGCCCCACATAATCACTCCTTTGTGCATCATTCATGTCCTCACTATCAGGTCAACTTCTTCCTCTTGTTTCTCACACTGAGGATGAATCACTTGGGATTGGAGGCTAGTAATGACCATGACTATCACTTGGTATGTTTCCATGCATAATACCCACACTATCAAACTATGATAAACCCTATTTCTAAGGGAATATTTCATCGATAAGCCCCAAAACATCCCTCATTGATGATCATTTTGTGACATGAGAATCCATAATTCATGTAATTAAAATACATGAAAAGGTCTTGACATGTGACTTTAAAATGTGGTGTTTAGCTATGTAGATTTTTATTTGTATCTTCTAAATAGGGTGTATAAGATGCCTCCCCTAAGGTTCAATCTTAACCAATGGTAAACCTTGGTTCCCCCTCTTAGGGGTGAGAATCCATGATCCACTTCCATAGGTTTCACAATCAACCTTCATGATGTGGACTCTACCCTTTATGAGACATATCTCCTCAGGTCCACCTCCAAAAGAATTCTGATCCATCCGACTTAATGGTGTAACATCATCCCTTTATTGGACACACCTCCTTGATCCACATATGTGGGGAATTTAGATTAAAATCCTTTTATCTCTATAAGATGATAAACTGATGAACTCACTCATACTATTAACTAATTCCTTACATGTGATTTATGAGGTGAAATCGATGGAAGATATGAATTTGGCATAAAAAACCTTATGATTAGAATACATGGGTAATCCAAGTGTCCAAACTTTCTCTCATTTACCAATGTGACTACTCTCCTAACCTAAGGTTATTTCCATATAAAATCCCTTTTGAATTTCCAAATAGAAATAGTGTAATTAACTGGTGTCCACAATGATATGGCACTAGGATTTAGTTCCATGACCATTACATATATCTATTAGGGGGATATAGACAAGGAGAAGAGTTTTCATGATGAATCCATCGATGGAGAAACCAAAATTCCATTGTCCAATTTCGATCATGTAGCATACAATGCCGATGAAATTAAGGGATGTTGTGTTCCTTTGGAAAGGGGAAATTTGGGGAGAAAGATTTGATTCCAAGTGCATGTTCAAACACGCAAAGTAGCTGCACCTCTAGAAATTCATGTGAAACAGTAGTCATGAATTTATTTTGGGTATTAGAGACATGATGGAGGCATGGTGAGGAAAATTGGTTTATTTGGTTAGATCTCGTAATGGTTGATCTGTGATCTAGATTTAGTGGTTCTTGCTACTGCTCGATATCATTAGCGCAAGATTATAAATCTTGATGGGGTTCACAATTTGGTTAGCGGTTACTGGATATTCATCATTGGGGAGGATTCCATACAAGGTAAACATGGTGGGAGTGAGTCTATTGAAGGCCATGTGCAGTTAGTTTCATTAACTATAAAAATATTAGGGTGGCTAGATTAAGTTCCTGAGGTTTGATAAGTATTTATAGAAATGCATGTGTGGAAAAATATGATAAAGAGATTTATAGGAACTAATTCACAGTAATTAATTTAGTATAATTGAATTAAATATACTAATAAATTTGAAACCAAGGGAATCAAAGAATGAGATGCATGACATAAACTATGGAGAGAGAGGTCAAGAACCCTCCTCTAAATTATTTATATATTATATTAATATTATTGTTGTTGTTTTTATTGAATATAGATTCAATCATAACCCCATCATATGATGTCATATTGATTATCTATATATAGAATCGAGATTGTGATATTCATTAACTTGTTTTAAGACCAATGTTGTATATTTTATCCTGACTCATGTCTCAGCCCCATAAACAAACATACCTTCATGTCATGATAAAATGTATTTTTTCACCGGGTGTACATTAAGGAAAACATTAACCATAATTACTATTTTAATATGATAATCACAACAGAATGGTATGTTTTTTCACTAGTATCCGTTTTTATGACATATCATTGTATATTAATTTTAGACATTGATCTTCAGTCATTCACCAAAATTATTCCATACATATATTTAGGCTTAATATTAGCCTTTCCAGAGTAGTTTTTTCTGTAAAACCTAATGACGAACTACCTTTTGGCATTTTAGTTATGTTACATTTATGAGATGGACATTTCCCCATAAAGGATTGACTAATGGAAATGATTGGGGGTGATCCGAGTGTTTCAAGGTTTCGTACTCTTCTATTACACTTGGTCATATATAATCCAAACTCTTTATACATGCTGAGGTAGTAATCCCCCATATTCAAGTTCCAAAGGGATGAGGGTCCCCCTCTAGAGATATAGATCCTTCAACTATAGAGTGTCAGATAATGATGTGGGCCCCTCCATAAGGATTTTGGTGAGGATGGGAAAGACACTAGACTAGATTTGTGGATCCCTTAACTATGGATTTCAATAATGTAGAGTGGGATACTCTTCACAGTTTCCTATATGGTTATTCATGGTGTTGGGCATCAAAGATGGACCTTTGGAACTACATGATGGCTCAATATTATTTAAAGGATTTGGATATGAGGATCCCCTTTCTCCCTCATTTGGAGTTCTTGGAAGAAATATATGGGGAATGAAATTTAGGTTATTTTATTTGTCTCATACTCATATTGGAACTCCCTCATGGGGATTAGCTATCTAATATCTCATGATACTTTGTGTTCAAATTTTTTTTGGTATCCTAGTAGATATGTTTAAACTCACATATTCATGGCCTTTAACCACACCATTCATGTTTTATATAAATTACAAATAGTTGGAAGAGAATACATAGGACCCAGTATCCGTGGAGATTAATAGTACATGGTGGTGTTGACAATTTTTGGCAGTTAGACTCTAGGATCAGTGTCTAGGCTCCCCCCTCTCTAATATTTGTAGTTAATGTTAGTTTTGGATTCCACATTTTATTTCAGGTTGGGTGTTTATTTTTATGACTTGTATTATTATTTTGATAATTTTTTACTTGTAGTTATTTATTTTATAGAGATTGTTACATACTGGGTAAAACTCAAGATATTTCATTCTTCCACACCTTTTCATAGATAAGTTCATCAGTGTGTGCGTGTACAATAACTTTATGTTAAGGGATCTCATATTAGATTATGATTACTTAGTGCTAGTCACCTGAACTAGGTTTACTATAGGTTGTCATTAGGATGCCACACTCAAATTTCCACCATCCATATGGTCCATATTGGGTCAAGATATGGCATAATATTTTAGGTGGGATCCGTACATGCTGACATAAAAATTATGAGTAATATTTACTAATTAAAATTTAATGATATAGTAAAATATTTCACTTATAGTGCACATTTTCTTCATTTTGAATCTTATAATGCTTCATTTCCAGATTCTATGGTCCGAAAAATTCTAAGATATGAAATGAGTTTTATTTTGGATGGTTTTCTATGTATACAGATGTGGTATATTTTTGTTTGCAACCCCATTTATCTAAGGCCCCAAAATTATTGAGGGTTTATTATAAATAATATGGAACTGAGTATGAGATTATTAGAAGAAACATTGAACATTATTTGACCATTATCATCACAAGAATATATTTTGAACCCCTATTCGTATTTTTATCATGTTAGCTCACAATCCCTCCATTGATTTCGAATTTTAAAGCACGTTTGGAAAATTTTAATGTGTTAGAACCACTCTTCGATGTGTTTATTCATAGAGAGGATATCAGTATAGGTTACAGAGAAAGGATCTACAACATTGAAGTGTTTTAGTATTCACATGGGACCATATTCATATAATTATAATGATGACATTGTATTTCCTTATACAATACTAATCCCATATTTTTATATTTCCTCTATCAATGTTATTCCAACTTCTAACTATCTTAATGATCCATCTATATGTTTTACTCTTGTATGTGTTATAAAACATATCCAGAATCTTTCTTAAACATTTTTTTAATCAAAACTCCTACTCTTAATCTAATCTGCACACCTAAACCACATGGAAAATGGAAGTATTTTCTTGAACCTTAATACAATAGAGGGATATTCTGATTTACATTCTAATTAGTCTATCTGGTTGGAACCTGTGGTATTTTGAAATTGATATTAAAAATATAATCAATAAAATCTATTCTTTCTAATATTTATCAAAAAAATTATATGATAATGAAAATATGAACAATTACCTGTATGATCATATTTTAAAATATGATTTAAATATTTAAATACATTTTTTATATTCACAATAGTAGTTTAAAATGTGAAAATAAATTCACCATTATATTTTAAATTCTATATATGTTTGGGGTGTTGAATAATTATTTTGAAGCTTTATGGAAATAGTCTTGAAATTTATAGAATTCTGTTTTATTTTGAATATTTTTTCTAATAAAACCTTGTATCATCAAAGATGGATAGATTATTTCTTTAGTCCAAAATTTTTTATTTTATTAATCATAGATAATTATTCCTATAACTGAAATTAATTTTTTATTTAATATTAGAAGATGTTTTTTCTAAACATATTATATGTATGTATCAACCATGACTAACACTCGATCAATAAATATTTCCAAAAAATCGACATCATGTATATGTGGAGTGACTGCATGGATGAATGAAGAAACTAAGAAGAATGATTCCAAACAATCCAACTAACCTCATGTTATAAAGTAATTGACTTAAATTTTAGTGATATTATTTTATGATTATAGAACTAGATAAATAAATAATTCATAAACCTCATATGATTGATGATGAAATGGATTTTCAACCAAATGTTCTTAAAAAGGAACTGAACATTGAATTTTTTTTCAATCATATGTGGGAAGTCAATCGACCAAGGATAGTTCTATGAACCAAAAATTTAAATAAATTGAACAATGAAATTACCAATATTTTCTGACCCTACCTATTTAAGGGTGGAGCCACCACAAGCTTACCCATATAAGGGTTGGGATGGCCTATGTAATTTAAATGGTCCCACATTATTGTCCCTTCATTATCTATTCCTTATGTAAAAAAAATCAATAGCTGGATTTGGTATTTAATGTATATTATCAAATTAGTTAATCCTCAACTATATAAGAATAAATACACCTCTAAAAAACTTTTTGAATAATATTTTACCAATTAAATTAATATTTAGTCAAACACATAATATATTGAAGTGCACTGTGTTGCATTTGTTGTCAATGAGGCATGATGTTGTCATAAGATGAATGGATGTCAAGGAATGTCAAGATGTGAATGACAGAGGATGTAATGGTGATGGTGATGAATGGAGAATGGCCATGGAACATAGAGGCATGTCACTTAGGAGATTCACTAAGTGACATAGGAGATGATGGTTGAAACATTCTCTAGTCAAATCAGACGATTGTTGAGCTGTTCTTAAAGTTCCAAGAACTTGTATCAACTGGATACAATGTCACAACAATGTTTGAAGACCATGCATTGTATTGACAATGCATGAGGAGTTGAATGGGATCCATCCACAACTTCTAAGTGGATGAAGTGGATTAAAGAAGTCCATGTACTAACTCTTAGTGCATGTGAATCAGAAGAAGATCCAATTGATCTCTGATTAGATCAATGAAGAATGTTGAAGAACATGTGTGATTTATGAGATTCAGTTGAAGAAGTCCCTCTTAAGTATTGAACACATATGGAAGAGGAGATGAAGAAGATTAAGAAGAAACCTTGGGAATTCCATATTCTAAGTAGAGATCATATGAGAGGAGAAATGATGGAATTCCTAAGAAGAAGAAGAAAGGAAGAACGCTTGGAGTGGCTTGGCATTTGGTATTTGATATGGCTTGAACTCATTGAATACTTTGTTTTTAACAAAGTCATTATATTTTCCTTTGCCAAAAATTAGGCCAGCCAAGGCCAGCCCACGGGTTAAACCCCAAGGAACTTGTGGGCCGAAGGCGCCACGCCCATGGGGGATCCCATGGTGCAAGCACAAGGCGGCAGGGGGCCGTGTGTAAGCCCCCGAGGACACGCGGTGGTGAAACCCGCGCACCCGAGGTGCATAGTGGGCGCTAGGTGCACGCCCGCAGAGGCGAGAGTGGGCGCAGAGCGCGCCCGCAGGGAGAACACGGTGCGGGGCGGCACCGTGGAGGGGGAAGTTCAACTGGGCGGCTGAAGGGAGCGCCTGGTTGATAAGCCGCGGATAAACCGGGCGCCGTTTCAATGTGGGACGCGGAATTTTTCCACGGGAGCGATCCTGGCCGCACGATCGATCGCGCGCCAGATCTCGGCCGCACATCTGATCCGCGGCGAGGCGATCTGATCCAGGCCGTCCGATGTATTTCAAATGCCGCATCCGATGGCTCCGAGGCATCTCCTTCCTCGAGCTTGAGCCGAGGACACCCCGTGCCACCCGACGTCTCCCGCTGAACCAGAGCCTCCCCGACGACCGGTTTTCGAGCTCCCGGCCACCATAGTTTGATCCGAAGACTCCATTGAGCTCATCCGGCCACAACGAACACATCCATGCTTTAAAATGAGCTTGCATGCTACCAGTGGAGAAATTCGATGAAGGCCGAAGGAAAACGAAGTGCCGAGGCCACACGGTGTTCATGTTTTGCATGGGATGGGCCAAACAGAGGCCATGCATGCGGTTTCATGTGCATGCACGAGGAGGAGGAGAAAATATAAGAAGACCGCGTGAAACAGAGGATAAAAATCAAGATTTGAAACGATTTTTAAAGATCCGAAGATCTTGGGAGTTTGAGATTTATCACGCGGATGAACCGCACCGCCTCTGCCTATATAAAGAGAGGCCGATCCCTCGAGGAGGCCTGTTGATCCTTGGTTGAAAATCCGAAGTCCCGTGAGAAGCCTATGCCTCGCTAAGAAGAAGCCCCGTGCAAGTTTACTTGCACGGCTGGAGTCCCTTGCGCGCAACACCTTTGCGCGACAGGAAGAGGAGTCCCCTGTGCGCCTCACTTGCGCATCAGGAAGAGCTCTCTCTGCCCGCACACTTGCGCGGCAGGAGTAGCTTGCACGCCCAAGGTGTCCTCACCCTTGTGGCTTGCGCGCCTCGTGGTGTTGCATCCTGCACACCCGAGTACTTGTACACCCCACGGCTCAAGATACTTGCGCGGCAGTGTGTGTGCCAAGTGGAGAAGAAGACCCGAGGACATTGTGCCTTGTGTGCTAGGTGAACAAGAGAAGGCCGTAGCCTTTGGGTGTATGTGCAAACAAGAACAAAGAAGGCCGAGAGTTTTGGGTGTGTGCAAGGAGGAGAATTGGCCAAGTCTCAAGTGTGTGCAAAGTGAAACAAGTGTGTGCAAAAAGACAACATGGACAAACCTAAGTGTGTGCACTAAGAAGTGTGTATACACTTAGAAGAAAGAAGGAGAGACCCACACAAAGTATAACACACGTTTCAAGTCTGTAAGCAAAAGGAATTAAACTTGTGAAGGAAAAGAAGAAAGGTGTGTGCTTAAACAGTTTACACCCTTTGAGGGTTTATTGCACCAAGAAGGGGAAAGGGGAAGTGCATGCATGCATGCATGCACATGCGCACGTAAACAAAGTTCAAATCAGTGAGTGTGCATTTGAGTTGACCAAGACCAGGAGGTTCTTGAAGAATTGAGAAGGCCATGCTATCAGTGCATGAGGATGAAGAGATTCCATGCACTCAGTGCATGAAGTTGATGTGAAGTGAGACTGGACCAGACTGAAGTTAAAGACATCAGTTGTCTGAGTATTCAGTAATTGAGAAGAGCCTGATCAACAGAAGTGATCAGAAGTTGCTGAGCAAGACCAACAGACCTTTTCAGAGGCTGTTGAAGATTCATGAAGAGAAAAGCCAGGTCATCCTGAGAATAAGGAGATAAATACTGAGCAAGACGAGAAGACCTGATCAACTCAAGTGATCAGAGGTACAGAGCAAGGCCAGCAGTCTTTATCCCAGACTGCTGAAGATACTTGAAGAAGCTTAAAGTGAAAAAGAGCTACTCGTGTGACTCGAGGAGCCATGAGAAGACCCTGTGGGACTCAGGGAGAAGAAGTCTTCAGTGGGATTCTGGAGCAGGCCAGTGGGACTCTGGTAACACTGTGGGACGCAGTATAAAGACCCTCCTATGGGACTCAGGAGAGATACGGTGGGAAGCTGTATCGACCATTGTAATTCTAACAAGTTATAATGGGAGAATCCATGCTGGGAGAGCATGGCAAGGATGTAGGCCTTTGGTGCCGAACCTTGTAAATCCTTGTGTCCTGTGCCTTTTCATTACTGCATTATCCGGGAAAGGTTGAGAGATACAAGAAGAGTGGATCGAGGCTTTAACCAGCCATAGAGGTTTAATTGATAAGGAATCAATTAGTAAAAAGTTTTAAGGGATCACTGATTCACCCCCTCCCCCTCTCAGTGATTCACACTGATCTGGGCACTTCAATTAGTATCAAAGGGAGGTTACCTCTAAAAGATCCAAGAGAGTCTATATAGAGTGCAGATTTGATGAAATGAAAGAACAACCTCAAATGGAGATATCTGCCAAGACTCTGAAAAACATAATGAAGAAACAGGCAAAGAAGATGAAGAAGAAGGCTGGTGCAATCAGAGAAACTCCTTCTATGGAAAGAAATGTGAAAGTCACATCAGATGACAATTCCTTTTATCATTCTTCTGATGAAGCCTACTCTAGATGTGATGAAGATGGAAGAAACAATGATCTTCTAAATGCAATCAAATATCTTCAGAAGACAGCCCCCAAGGAAGTGGCAATGTGTATAGCTATAGGCCTCCTTGATCTTCAAGAAGAAAAATTACAGCTAGAAGATGAAGCCAATTCTCTGGAAGTCCAATTGGCTAAAAGGGTTGGCATAACCAACACTCTCAGAAAGCTGGTGAAGGCTAAATATGAAACCGTTTCTCTTTGCAATGAAAGATATGAAGACACTGCTGAAGAATTGCAAAGGAGCCTTTCTGAGAAAGATTTCTATAAAATAATGGTCAGAGATGTTTTCCATGCACTGGAAAAGAGGCACAAAGTTTCAATGAATGTCAGAGATTCTCAACTTGAAGACAAAGTAAAAAGGGTGAAGGAGCTTGACAACTCATTGCTTGAAATGAAAAAGGTGCATGAAGACCGGATAAAGCAACTGGAAGAGAAATGGGAAGGAAGGCTAAGAACTATTGAGGATGAGAAGAACTCCCTCAATATGAAATGCTTAGAACTGGAGGTGATATTGAAAAATCAGCAATCACCCAAAGCCCAAGCCTCCCAGACAGCTGGAAGAAGAAATGTTGCCACTCAAGTGAGCTTTGAGAAGGATGATTCTAAAAGAAAGACATCCTCTAATAAAAGGGCAACATCTTCTAAAAAGAAGGTACCATCTATACCATCTTGTACTCATGCTTCTAAAAGTGTTTCTACTAAAAGTGCAGGATGGAAGAATGAATCCAAACAAGTATGGATGAAGACAGTGAAGAAAGAGAGCTCTCCTGAAATAGCACAACAAGTCAAGACAAGTACCCTACAATCAGAAGGAATCAAAAAGTCAAGATTTGTGGGTCAATGTTGGTGTTGTAACAAGTATGGACATTGTGCAAAGGATTGTTGGTACAATCCACTAAATGTCAAAGCACAAAGGAAGCCCATGCCAAGGGGGAGCAAGCCAGAAGGAAATAAGAAACATCCACAGGTCCAGAGACATCTGTTTACTGCTAAAAGATTTGGATTGCTTGACAACATCTGGGATGGCTGCAAAAGTGGTCAAAAGAATGATACATGTCAATCTCCAACTGTATCCAAAGCTGGAATGAAGAGAAGATCACTGAACCTTGCTAAGAGAGATTCTTTGGGAAGCAAGCAGAAGAAAGTGGAAGATGCTCCCAAGAAGAGTTTGAAGAATGAAGAGAAGACCTTGGAGTCTAAATCCAAGAAGGGTGATGCATCCAGAAGGACCACCAAGAAATGCTTCTACTGTGGAAAGAAAGGACACATCATGGACCTTTGTAAAGAATCCATGAAACTAAATAGAAGCAGACTGAACTCCAAAAGACAATCAATCCAGAAGAAGAAGGGATTGATTGAAAATAAGTTGCCTAAGAGAGGTAGCTTAACAGCATCCAAAGAACCATGTGGAACTTCCAAAACTGAGGCCACACTTCCAAATGACTTGTTAATCATATGGCCAAATCAGTTGCAACTTGCCAAAGATCTGCAGAGAGCTGAAGATAAAGTTCTGGCAATTGCTAAGGCAAAAGGGAAGAAGAAGATTTCACATGAAGATGTGTTGAGATCCACACCAGCACAAACATCAAAGAAGATCAGATGTGCAAGTGTGAAGAATGGTGAAAATGGGACATCTCGGTTGAGAGAATCTTCTCAACCTTGTTGTTCACATTGACGAACCAAGGAGGTTCCATCTTATTCCCTTATACTTCTGGTATTTACATGTGCTGACATTGCAGGGAATTGAAGATGATGATCATTCTCAACTGGAGGATGGTTTGGACAGAATGGAGTGCACCCCTTGAGGGGGAGCCAATCAGAAGAAGATGGGATTCTAAGATTTAGTACCATCTTGAGAAAAGTGAAGGTATTCCAATCATACTTTCATCCCTTGTTTCTTAATTGAGTTTATCTTTTCAATTAAGGGGGAGTATGGATTGAAGAAAAATAGATGAATGGGGGAGCTTTATCTTTGCACTGAACTTTCTAATGAGTTTTGTGGAGTATGTGCAGGATTTAGCAATTCATTGAATATCTGAAAAAATTCAACCCCTAAGCATGATCTCACATGTATTGTGAATGTTGGAAAGCATTGAGTACCTTGGTTACATCACTCTTGTTTTATACACCGGGTTAGCCCAAGTAGACTTAGAGTTGATTTACTAAAGGTTCTTTGCTAAAGAAGAACATGTGGCATCATCCCTCTCTTAGTGATTTTCAAGAAGATGCTATTCAAAGGGAGGAAGATATTTTTGAAAGTGAACCACACCACACCTTTGCATTTGATTGCCAATAAGGGGGAGAAAATATTGGCACACATATTGACCCATTCATATGTGTTGAAGTGGTGTATTGACAACAAATACAAAGGGGGAGATTGAAGTGCACTGTGTTGCATTTGTTGTCAATGAGGCATGATGTTGTCATAAGATGAATGGATGTCAAGGAATGTCAAGATGTGAATGACAAAGGATGTGATGGTGATGGTGATGAATGGAGAATGGCCATGGAACATAGAGGCATGTCACTTAGGAGATTCACTAAGTGACATAGGAGATGATGGTTGAAACATTCTCTAGTCAAATCAGACGATTGTTGAGCTGTTATTAAAGTTCCAAGAACTTGTATCAACTGGATACAATGTCACAACAATGTTTGAAGACCATGCATTGTATTGACAATGCATGAGGAGTTGAATGGGATCCATCCACAACTTCTAAGTGGATGAAGTGGATTAAAGAAGTCCATGTACTAACTCTTAGTGCATGTGAATCAGAAGAAGATCCAATTGATCTCTGATTAGATCAATGAAGAATGTTGAAGAACATGTGTGATTTATGAGATTCAGTTGAAGAAGTCCCTCCTAAGTATTGAACACATATGGAAGAGGAGATGAAGAAGATTAAGAAGAAACCTTGGGAATTCCATATTCTAAGTAGAGATCATATGAGAGGAGAAATGATGGAATTCTTAAGAAGAAGAAGAAAGGAAGAAGGCTTGGAGTGGCTTGGCATTTGGTATTTGATATGGCTTGAACTCATTGAATACTTTGTTTTTAACAAAGTCATTATATTTGCCTTTGCCAAAAATTAGGCCAGCCAAGGCCAGCCCACAGGTTCAACCCCAAGCCACTTGTGGGCCGAAGGCGCCACGCCCATGGGGGATCCCATGGTGCAAGCACAAGGCGGCAGGGGGCCGTGTGTAAGCCCCCGAGGACACGCGGTGGTGAAACCCGCGCGCCCGAGGTGCTTAGTGGGTGCTAGGTGCGTGCCCGCAGAGGCGAGAGTGGGCGCAGAGCGCGCCCGCAGGGAGAACACGGTGCGGGGCGGCATCGTGGAGGGGGAAGTTCAACTGGGCGGCTGAAGGGAGCGCCTGGTTGATAAGCCGCGGATAAACCGGGCGCCGTTTCGATGTGGGACGCGGAATTTTTCCGCGGGAGCGATCCTGGCCGCACGATCGATCGCGCGCCAGATCTCGGCCGCACATCTGATCCGCGGCGAGGCAATCTGATCCAGGTCGTCCGATGTATTTCAAATGCCGCATCCGACGGCTCCGAGGCATCTCCTTCCTCGAGCTTGAGCCGAGGACACCCCGTGCCACCCGACGTCTCCCGCTGAACCAGAGCCTCCCCGACGACCTGTTTTTGAGCTCCCGGCCACCATAGTTTGATCCGAAGACTCTATTGAGCTCGTCTAGCCACAATGAACACATCCATGCTTTAAAATGAACTTGCATGCTACCAGTGGAGAAATTCGATGAAGGCCGAAGGAAAACGAAGTGCCGAGGCCACACGGTGTTCATGTTTTGCATGGGATGGGCCAAACAGAGGCCATGCATGCGGTTTCATGTGCATGCACGAGGAGGAGGAGAAAATATAAGAAGCCCGTGTGAAACAGAGGATAAAAATCAAGATTTGAAACGATTTTTAAAGATCTGAAGATCTCGGGAGTTTGAGATTTATCACGCGGATGAACCGAACCGCCTCTACCTATATAAAGAGAGGCCGAGCCCTCGAGGAGGCCTGCTGATCCTTGGTTGAAAATCCGAAGTCCCGTGAGAAGCCTCTGCCTCGCGAAGAAGAAGCCCCGTGCAAGTTTACTTGCACGGCTGGAGTCCCTTGCGCGCAACACCTTTGCGCGACAAGAAGAGGAGTCCCCTGTGCGCCTCACTTGCGCATCAGGAAGAGCTCTCTCTGCCCGCACACTTGCGCGGCAGGAGTAGCTCGCGCGCCCAAGGTGTCCTCACCCTTGTGGCTTGCACGCCTCGTGGTGTTGCATCCTGCACACCCGAGTACTTGTACACCCCGCGGCTCAAGACACTTGCGCGACAGTGTGTGTGCCAAGTGGAGAAGAAGACCCGAGGACATTGTGCCTTGTGTGCTAGGTGAACAAGAGAAGGCCGTAGCCTTTGGGTGTATGTGAAAACAAGAACAAAGAAGGCCGAGAGTTTTGGGTGTGTGCAAGGAGGAGAATTGGCCAAGTCTCAAGTGTGTGCAAAGTGAAACAAGTGTGTGCAAAAAGACAACATGGCCAAACCTAAGTGTGTGCAATAAGAAGTGTGTATACACTTAGAAGAAAGAAGGAGAGACCCACACAAAGTATAACACACGTTTCAAGTGTGTAAGCAAAAGGAATTAAACGTGTGAAGGAAAAGAAGAAAGGCGTGTGCTTAAACAGTTTACACCCTTTGAGGGTTTATTGCACCAAGAAGGGGAAAGGGGAAGTGCATGCATGCATTCATGCACATGCGCACGTAAACAAAGTTCAAATCAGTGAGTGTGCATTTGAGTTGACCAAGACCAGGAGGTTCTTGAAGAATTGAGAAGGCCATGCTATCAGTGCATGAGGATGAAGAGATGCCATGCACTCAGTGCATGAAGTTGATGTGAAGTGAGACTGGACCAGACTGAAGTTAAAGACATCAGTTGTCTGAGTATTCAGTAATTTAGAAGAGCCTGATCAACAGAAGTGATCAGAAGTTGCTGAGCAAGACCAACAGACCTTTTCAGATGCTGTTGAAGATTCTTGAAGAGAAAAGCCAGGTCATCCTGAGAAGAAGGAGATAAATCCTGAGCAAGACGAGAAGACCTGATCAACTCAAGTGATCAGAGGTACAGAGCAAGGCCAGCAGTCTTTATCCCAGACTGCTGAAGATACTTGAAGAAGCTTAAAGTGAAGAAGAGCTACTCGTGTGACTCGAGGAGCCAGGAGAAGACCCTGTGGGACTCAGGGAGAAGAAGTCTTCAGTGGGATTCTGGAGCAGGCCAGTGGGACTCTGGTAACACTGTGGGACGCAGTATAAAGACCCTCCTGTGGGACTCAGGAGAGATACGGTGGGAAGCTGTATCGACCATTGTAATTCTAACAAGTTATAATGGGAGAATCCATGCTGGGAGAGCATGGCAAGGATGCAGGCCTTTGGTGCCGAACCTTGTAAATCCTTGTGTCCTGTGCCTTTTCATTATTGCATTATCCGGGAAAGGTTGAGAGATACAAGAAGAGTGGATCGAGGCTTTAACCAGCCATAGAGGTTTAATTGATAAGGAATCAATTAGTAAAAAGTTTTAAGGGATCACTGATTCACCCCCTCCCCCTCTCAGTGATTCACACTGATCTGGGCACTTCATATATAATAGTGAAAATTATGTATGATCTTTGTATTTGTCAGTTTTATTCATCCACAACCCTCAATTTTCATGGAAGAAATCAAAAAATAATTAAAACGGCTGAGAAGAATTTAAAATTCACCCCTAAAATCACTGAATTATCTGAGAAGGATTATATCACTATTGATAAATCAAAATTTATTAGAGGGTAAACTACTCGAAACAAATTTCAAATTTCATTATCACTCTATTCAATTTATATTCATGTTGTCATTTTAATTTTTCATATAGCTATTGAGAGAAAATAAGATACTATATATAGGATTAATCTAAAAATCCTCCTATATATTTTCCAATTTTATACTAAATAACACTATTTAACAGGTTAAGTGTATTCTGAGATGCATTTTGTGCAGTGGATTTTGTAAAATTGGGTCTATGTTGTGGATTGTATATTTTGGTTGAATTAATGTTCTTATTTGTGGCATACTGCCACATGGAGAGGATAAAGATCCATCTTGGATCTAGCTTCCTTTAAACCAATTTCATTTTTTTATGTTTTGTTTTCACTTATTTTTTTAAAATAAACTTAAAAGAAATTGGTATTTATTTATTAAAAAACGAATAAAATATTTATTTCAAAAGATAATGTTATATTGATTTGATTTAACTTGGTTATAAAAAATTCCATTAGAAACTATTTCAAAATATCAAATTACAATCACATAATATATTTTTAAACTAGGTTTTTCTAGTAATTGAATGATTTTTTTTCATATTTATGGTCTTTAGAATTTAACATGGAAGCTCATTTTAACCAATATTTGTAACTAGACTTGGAGAAACATTATTCATTTTCTAAAATGAACCATTCATAAAATAAATTGTATTTTAAAGTTTTCACAATATGCATTGAAGAAATTATTTATGATACTGATTCTAGGAATGTTAATAAATGTAGTATATTGAAGAAAGCTCTCACATGGTACATTTTTTATATCCTTCAAAAAATATACTTTAAGAGAACATATTCTACTATAAATCCATATATTATCTATTATTGTAATGATCCCATTTCCAAACCACAACTTTCCAGGGTCTCAGTTCACCCATGCATCATATTTAACAATTAATGACATTTCAATGTTGGGTGTGTTTATTATACATGATTTTACTGAGACAAAAAAACATCGTTTAGTACATAAGTATTACTCTATATGATGAAATTCCATTATAATGCCTAGGATACAAAATTTCTGTTAGATTTACCACCTCACAGTTGTTCAATAAATCCATATATGTAATATGATTTTGAATTTATTCCATATAAGAATATTCATACAGATGAGGTTACGGGTTTTCATGGCCCAAAAATTGTATTCTACTTTTTCAACATATTTGTGTTTTTCATTTTTTAATATGTATATATCGTCAATAGATCTCCCAAAATTGAGGATATATAAGATGAACACCTTTTACCAAAGGCCTCATGGTGTGATTATTAATTTATGAAACTATAAGTATATCAATTTTTTAGGAAGGATCAAACACTATGAAGATGGATCCTACTCAATTTGTTTTTAATCCTCAATAAACATATATAGTTATTTATGAAACAATATATAAATGGATTAATCATTCAATACACAATGGTTTATCCTAGAAATACAAAAAGGGAAACACCTATTACATAAAATACCTATTTGATCATTATCAATATGACTTGATGAGATTGCTGGTAATTCTAATGGTCAAACCCAACTCCATCTCACAAGTTTTATATTTATGTGTCCACGTAGCCACATGATTCCAACCAATAATTCAAATTTATATGTGATGTTGAGAAAAGAATTTCTAGTAAAAAATAAGTACCTTTGACTAATGATACTACTATTGGTTAATGAAAAGTGATATATTTTTGGATATTAATGAAGGGAAATTATAATTTCAAATATTATTAATATTCCATAATTTGGTGGGATGAAGAAATGTACCCATTAGAATTCCAAAATTATAAAATTTATTAAATATCCCATAATTTTTAATTTTAGAAATATATTAAATGGGTTTTGTGGGTTGGGAATCATCCATTGAAAATGGATATATTATTATAAAATTCGAGATATTCTAATTGTCCAATTTTGTTTCATATAGTGATGACATGACTAGAAACATTATTAATTATGGATCTTATAAATATGTGAATTTATTATAAAAGGTTTCATTTAGAGACAATGTATTATTGTAAAGGAATGAGTTTTGAAATAACTACTAAATTAAAGTATCATATAATATTTCATAACAGTTTTAGTGATTAAAAAGGAATACATCAAATATATAAATTGATATATTGATAGGTAACCACTATTTAGATACAAAGAAACTATGTTCAATGGTGATGAGTAAGGATGACCAAATTTAAATCAGATTATCCGTTATAGATGATGATATAGGATTTTTTTTTCGGAATTGGATAATTCTTAAAAATCATCATTCTCTAGTTCTATATTGATAGATTAAGTGGATCTGACTATTATTCCATTGGCCATGGAAAATGTGATGATATCCACTTGTAATTTGAGAATAGTATGGAAATCCTAAAATGATAACCTTTCATTGTTTGTAGTGTTCATGAAAAACATGAAAAAATTAGACAGAATTATATGTCGATATAATCAAGATTTTATATTTTCCCGATAGAGTAATTATTATGAAAATTTTATTGAGTTTTAATGTCTGTTAAGAGACCAACAATAATTTGATGGTTTTGGATTTGACAATTGTAACCCGGTGTCAACTGGGGATGACTGTCTTTCAGGGTCAGAGTGTGGGGGTGGGGAGAGTGATGTACCACTCTTGGAGGACAGTACAAAAAAGGGTCTAGGAGGGGGTTTCATAGGCCAAGAATGATGAAGGGATAAAAAGAAAATAGGGACCTGGGTAGCTGCGTCGTGCGCTAGAGGAGAAAATCCAAAGGCCTCAAGGACTACTCATACCTCCCTGGGCCTATGGAGAAAGGATCCATTAAAAACAGAAGGAACAACATAATGGAAGTTAATTCAACTAAACAATCACATGCGAAGGTGGTTGGCTTGAACATATGGAGTGGAAGTGTAACGGATGAACCAAAGTCTAAGGGATAGGTTATGGAGAAGAAGGCTGATAATGAGGATTAGTCTTGGATCTAGAATGATGGATATCTCACTAATCCATAGGGGAATCCAGTTTTGGAGGCTGAAGAAGGTGGACTAATTGGCATCACAGAGGACCCACCATGAGCAGTTGCAGAATCCATAGAGGAGTCAGGAGAACTTATTATGCACTTTGAGGAAGAATTGATCAAGAAGTTCCTGATCTTTAACTAATCTAAATAGGATAAATAAAGGTTGAATGGTGAACCATTTCAAGTAAACTTTAACAGATATTTGTTAGAATGTATCATCAAGAAAAATATCATAATGAACTGAGGATTCAACGCCAAGAAAATAATGGGGGAAGAGTTTTTGCAGATGTGGTAAAAACTGGCATATCATTTTGAAGAAAGCATCAGCAATGATCCTGATAAAAAGGAAACTAAACTCTTCTTGAAATTATATATAGAGGAAACATATAAAATATTAAAGTAGTACCTTTATGATTATTCCACATGTAATATTTTGTGATGTTCTTTGGGGTTTGGGATGATTTCACACATTCTCCATAAAAGTGTACTTTATAATAAAAATGCTAATTTGGATGGAAAGTTCCAATAACGGTGTTTGGGACCACATTTGATCATGGATATATATATAGTATACAATTGATGTACAATATCTATGAAATTTTAAAAAAATTAAATAATTTTTGTACATTCTCTTTTGTATATTAGATAATTGTGCACTCTATATTATGTTGTTGATTGTAATAATCCTATCACTAAGTGAGTATGATATAATATGATTCGTGTAAATGATAAAGATGTCTAGGATGATTTTTTTAACCTTGTATCTTTCATGATTTCGTTACTATGGCTTCATTAATATTCTATATCAAGAATGATAATTTGTGGTCTAGATGATTTAGGAGTCCCAATAAAAGATAACTCATCACCAAAGTGAACAAAAACACTAAATGTTATAATACATTAATCCCCTGTGGTTGTACCATCCTAGGTTATTATTAACCTCAAAGAGAAATTTATACTAACAGATAAGAACAAAATATATGATAATGAAAATATATTGGTATCATATATTCACATTGGAATAAAATTCCATTTATTAACTTAAATTAATGTGCTTCCTCTAGATATTTATACCACATCTTCTTTGTAATTTTTTTCTAGTATCCTACATATATAAACATACACACCTATTGTGTAAGATATAGAAGTATATCCCCGTGGGTATTAAATCTAACCAAATATTTTGGATGATATTTATCTATTTAGGAAATTACCCAAATTGCTAAATGGTATCTAGTAATGCTATCAAAAACTCTTCATTTCCTTAGGTTGAATCTTCTACGACCACAGATGAATATCCAATATTTAGTGAGATATCATGGTCCTTTAGAAATAGAATCAAATAATAGATTATGAAATCTCATAAGAACATATGATATCACCTATAGAAAGATAGAATGTTCTACTGGTCTATGTGGGGTCTATAATAATAATAGAGAGGATTTCCCCAGAAACCATTACCAATGCCATAATTAATGAAGGGAGAAAATATTCTAGGTATATTACAATTACAATAATTCTGCTTTAAAACAATCATCCTAATAAAAAATACAATAAAATATTCCAGATAATATAAAATGATATATAATTTGGTAAAGGTGATTATGAAAATAGAGTCATACAACTATCATTTTTCAACCTAATAGAGATCACAAGTTTTAGGACTAAATTGAAAAAAATAAAAACCCTTGTAATGGTTTTTTTTCATTTTACCTCTTGGTATTTTATTTTCTTATTTAAATATTCAATTTATTTATATTCATCTACATATAATTAACGAAATAAATTACACGAGTATGATATTATAACTTATGTACACTTATATAGGGAATTATTTAATTTCCATGTTCATGCATCATATGTGGATCTACTATACTCACAAATCATAATTAATATATACCTAATGAGGGATTCACAATAGGAAAATATCTTAATCCTTATAATCTATAGAGAAATATTAATTGATTATGTTAATATGTTAACATGTAAGGTTTAGTGACTATAATTATCTTTATCAACATTCATTTTTAGGACACGAATTATCTTTTATCATTAACTATTATTTTAATATTTCAAAACATGGGGAGAAAAGTAGATGATTCCACTTCCTCAGTGTCCCAACAATTATAATTCATATATGATAGAGCTGACTAGGCATTGTAAAACATTGTAAATACACCAATTTAATATTATTTATATGACATAATGATCTAATATGACCCCATACTAGTAATAGATTCATATTTACATCCAGAAACTTTATTATTTTCATGAATATTATAAAATAATGTATGGAGTAATATCTTGACACCAGTCACTAATAATACATATTTTTTAGAAACATCACAATCACAATGATATGATCATCTTCTTGGGATATTTTATGTTAAATTACAATATAATTCATTTGGATGTAAACAAAATAATTTGTAAGTTGGAGCGACTACCGATTCAATAATAATATTCTTCTAATGAAGAACCCATATATAATTTTATATAGAACATTGATATCAATATATATAATAAATCAAATCATGTGGTTATGGAAACAAGTATATATAATTTATCTAACATAGGGATGGACCTAGAGAGATAATTTCATCATTAATTTTTCAAATTGGAAGAAACGATGGTGTACAATCAAAATCCAAATAATGAATATCACAAATTAGAGTTTTATGTTACTATAGGGATGGGAAAGTTGTATCTAGATCATGAGGCTAAAACTACAACATAATTTAAACTCCAAAAACACACTGAAATTTTTAAGTAGTTTATAACATAATTCTGATCATTTATTTAATGTTACTTTTTCTATTTTTGTTTTTTTGGTTATAGTTTTTATGACCCTCATAAAGACCCAATGAACATTGGATGATACACCAACCATTTTCTTAATTCATGAAATGATTCATTCCTCAAGGGATAATATTTTCATATCCATTTAGAATTGTTTCTTATGAGGTTATAAAAAAATTGAAATAATGACCCACATTTTTCATACATATATATTGTATCGTAATAGGCCCTTACTCACTATGAAAATGTCTCGGTTCTGGCCATTTCATGGCATAAATCACACATTTTTTTGGCAAAAACTTCTCCATGCAATGGAAAAACACTATTACTAATAATCTTGGTATTAAAGAAGGTTGTTTCCCCTTCACTTATTTTGGGGTACCTATTTTTTAGGGAAGACCCAAAACTATTTATTTTGCTGACATAGTGGATCAAATTATTAATCAACTCTATAATTGGAAAGGAAAATCTCTATCCATGGATGGTAGAATATGCATGGTCAAATCATTCATTGTCTCCAAAATGGTCTACTCCCTTATGATTTATAAATGGCCTGTTGGTACTCTCAAAATAATTAAAACCTATATTAAGAATTTCATCTGGATAGGAAGTATCTTTTAGAAAAAACTTGGCACTATTCCCTGGGCAACCTGTTGCAAACCTTTTGAAAGGGGGCGGGGGGTATTGGAATTATAAACTTAAAGTTTTTTAATGATGCTCTTCAAGATAAACTTACTTGGAGACTGGTAAATACTTACTCGAAGGCTATTGACTTTCATAAAAGCAGATTCATTCCCAAACTTAGGAGGGGGGACCTCAATTATATCTCTTCCTCGATATGGCCTTCCATTAGGTACACTTATCATAAGATCATGGAAAAATCTAGATGGATTGTGAGCACTAAATCCAATATACATTTCTGTCTTGAAAATTGGACTGGTGTTCCTCTGACCTCGATGCTTGCCCCTAATTCCACTCCGTTGGACACTAGTCACAGTATTAAAGATGTTCTCCATTCCCATAGGGATAACCTTCCTGAAAATGTTTCTCAGATCATCGATAACTATCCTTTTATTAACTGTGATTATTTTCTTTTCTGGGAACCTGCTCCGAATGGTATTCTTGACTCAAAAAATTCTTATATGCACAACTTTCTTGGAACTGAATCCAGCTTTCAATGGTTAAATGTTTTCAATAAGACGTGGATTAAGCCGTCTAGACTAACTCTAATTTGGCACATTTCTCGTAACAGATTTCGCACTGAGGATTTCCTTCAATCTTTTGGTATCCAGTTATGCTCTAAAGGTCACCTATGCAATCAACATAGGGAAGAACTAACCATATTTTTTAATCTTGTGCCACAACTTCCTCTCTTTGGGAATATATTTTTGTTATTTTTAATTGATGATAGAATAGCCCTGACATAATTTGTACCCTTCTTATATGTTATGTTCTGCGCCAAGACTCTCAGAAAATTAACAACATTCTCCTAGCTACTGTTTTTGAGCTCGTTCATGTGATCTGGTATGACATAAATGATATTATACACAATAAATGCTCCTTAAATATTAATGTAGGGAAAGCACATATCCTCATTTCGATTCGAGAAGCTGCATCGATACAAAAAGCTCGCTGTAACAACTCGATTGATGATTGGGAGATTTTTCACAAGCTTCGGGTTGATCGCTTATACCGCCAACCTCTTCACACCTTTGAAGTCTTCTAGAAAACGCCAATTACGGGATAGATCAAAGTAAACGTGGATGGTGCCTCAAAGGGAAATCCTGGACCTTCCAGCTTCAGATCCATTTTCAGAGATTCTGCTGGCATTTGTTATAGATGTTTCTTTAGTAACTATGGAATAACTTCATCATTGAAGGCCAAGATGATGGGAGTAATTCATGCGGCCAAGTTTTCCATTCAAAAAGGATAGAGGAAACAATGGATTGAAAGTGATTCTACCACAATTGTCCAGGCCATCTAGAATGGTGTGACTCACCTTGCCTATCCCTTGATTAATCTTTGGATTCAATTCCTGGAATCTCTACATGAAATCTACTACATTTCCAGGCACACCTTCAGAGAGGCTAATGCTTTTGTTGATTCCCTTTCCAACAAGGGTGTTTATCAGACCATGACCTGGATGGACACCCTCCCCCCAGATTTACTTCGACTATTTGATAAATATTGTAAAAAAATCCATTCTTTCCATCTCCTATAATCCTTTCGACTCTTTTATTCAATAAAATGTGCTTTGGTCTTTGACCGAGGCAGCACTTTTTTTAAAAAATATAGGTATAGGTCCATTAGGAACATGGATACATAAAAAATTGGTTTATAGGTGAACTTAATCACCTTTCTCGTTGTAATTAATAAATATCACCCATCTTAGTCATATTAGACATAAATCCATATCTTTATAGAATATATATGTCATACATATGAAAGGGGAGCTTTGATTATCAATAATAGAAAACATGAGAGATATCAACATATTTTGAGCATAATGGTATGAGTACATGATAATAAATTTTTTTAGACCATTCCCATTATAACATTTATCATAAAATTGAGTTATGGAATAAATTATTATTGTTACTATGCAATGAATTAATATGGAATCAAGGAACATGATCCCTAAGAGAATAACATTTTCATTGACATAGATTTGTGGAATGTACATAAGCATATAAAATATTATGTCAATGCTACCCACCAATACATTCATAACATATTACACATAAGATAACCACTAATTTACCAACATTGGGACTTGGATAACCTATCATGTTACTTCTTTTAGATTTCGATAAATCCATTTTTAACCTCTTTTATTATTAATATGATCTTTTTTGGATCTGATTTTGGGCATTGGATATCCTCCTCTGTACCCTTTGAGTTCAATGAAGTTTAATAATTATACAATGAATTTTAGGGAGATATTTGTCCTAACTATCATACAATCCATAAATTTTCATACCATAACATCAAAAAACATTTAAAAATTCTTATTCAGTAAAAAGGAAATATGTTTTTTTAAAATTTATTTATAAAAAACCTATGATAAATAAAATGGTTACATTCTCATTTTTAATCACATTCATAAACCATCCAATGAATGAAAAATAATGGTAACATTGGATCACATCCCAAGTAATGGTTATGAAATATAAAAGGGAATCATATTATATATGAAATGATATTGAAAGTTCACTTAAATTATATCTTGTAAAAAATAACCATTTCACTTTAAGAACGTTATTGAAAATCAAAATACATCACCAATTTTAATTGAAAATATTTCCTTGAAATTTACCAGGGAAAACTGTAATATATGTTTCAAATCATTAATAGGTCATGAATTCAAGGAATATTATTTATTATGTAAATGATAAATTGAACATTCTTGTTATATTTTCAGTAAAAATTCAAAACATCATTGTTTAGAAAATGAAAATATGATTCTTTTTAAACCATATTCTAAAAAGTAAAAAAATATCAAATATTTTCAAACAATCATTATAGAACAGTAACAACATTATTGAAAACCTTTTTTAGAATACATTATCAAGGAAGTGAAATAATTTTCGATAGAAGTGGTAAATTGGAATGCTTTTACACAGAAACATTCTTTTACAGTCTAGAGTACATAAAAAGTGGAAAATTAAAAGAAAATATTTATTTTCATGAAATGACCACATTAGAATAAAATTAATGAGTTTATTTATAGATTTATCATACTATTGAATAATCTAAAACATTATCATAAATGACCCTAATAAACACTGATATTGTTTCATAAAACACTTACCAATGGGTACTTTTTTATCATAAGACCCATTAATGAAAAATTATAAAACCATAAGACGTTAAAATATTTTCCATTTAGAATATTTTTCCCAATATTAATTTATATGAAAGACTAATCGAAAATTACATTACAGTCATTATAATGTTTATATTTCCATAAAAGTAACATTGAATTTATCTTTGGTTACATGCAACAATGACATTCTTTGATGGCTTGTGCAATACACAAGATAATATTTTACAGAAAAATAATATACTATTACAAATTTTATTATTCTATATAAATAGATATATACTTGCCATTAAATTTAGGGTTATGAATATTATTAACAGAATTATTAAAATATATAGTTGAATTCAATAGTTCCAAATTATTTAGAAATGAATATAAAGGGAAGAATTTTATAAAAATATCTTTTTTTATTCTTGAAACACATTTTATCACGAAAAATTAAATTAAATGCGATTTGTGAATGATATTAATTAATAATATTTATTATATATTCTATAGAATACTTTTTATTTATAAAATAGATTTTAAAGGAATATTATGTGAATAAATCATATTATACGATAAAAATTGTATTTTT
Organism: Viscum album; assembly: GCA_963277665.1. Taxonomy (NCBI): domain Eukaryota; kingdom Viridiplantae; phylum Streptophyta; class Magnoliopsida; order Santalales; family Viscaceae; genus Viscum; species Viscum album. Next base: position 1,045,580,645 of record OY728166.1, read on the forward strand.
ATTACAAGGAAATTTTATCAAATTTTTATAGTGGACCAATTTTAAAACTGTAATTTTAAACTTTCTAGAATAATAAATGACATAGTAAACATAAATTATTAAATAGGAACATATAAATTATTTTATGGTGATTTTTGGTATTTTTTTAGAATGGTAGTGTTTTATTAGTAAAGATAATATACTATTTTAATTGAAAAAATACATATAAACTCAATATTTTATAAAACATAGTTCTTTAGAAACAAACCAATATTCTTATCCCATATATTGGATTATCTTAAATTATATTTTGAAACTTTCTTGATTGATATTGTGAAAATAAATTCAAAATATTGAATAATAATATATAATTTCTAATAAGGTAATAATTGTTTTAGACCAAAATTATTAGTGAATGAAATTAAAATTAATTACAGTGATTAAGAGAAAACATAGCTTAACATGGGACTAAACCATAAACTCGAGGGACTAAATGACCTATAAAAACGTCAAATATCTTTTTTATGTACATATTTCGATAGTATAATCCATTTTTTATAATATTATATATTATTTTAGTAAAACGAATTAAGGAATACCTCTATATAGTGTTTATAATTTTATATATTCAAAATTTCACCCCTCTTCAACTATATCAATGAAATCACTCATCCCACTAATTCACACCTCTCAAGACATTTGTATTATCCCAAAAATTTCCACATATCTCCACAAAATCACTCCCCTAATACTATAAGACTCGAATTTGAAGGAATCAAACCAAATAATTCTTTTGGTATATTCTAGAAAGAGTTACCCAAATAATAGATAATGTTCTTCAACGATCACTTTTATTTCATTTACTTCTACACTCTTTCAATTATTTTTATATCATGTATATATATTAAAATTAGTATCTTCAATACAATGATAGTTTTATATCAACATTTCTTCCCACACTTTCACACCCATCCATCAAATTAGATACATAGTCATTGTTCATTAGTAAAGTGGACTACAATACTGTGAACTGAAAACTATTGTTATTCCATTTACAACATTTTGAGGATGGAAATAATAATGTATTTATTATATATATATATGTTATATAATATTTATAATGTATTTATGATTCTTTAACTCTTTTTTTTCTAACCATACATTCATTCCTTCCATTTGGTGGAAATATGATAACGTCGTTTGTGGGGGTGTGGACTACCGTCTCCTCAAACCGATGTGATTCGTTCACACAATACATGGAATGTATTAATAATTGTTTTCTAAAAATATGTGACATATATGAAATAAATATGAAACTATTATTATTATATACAAATATATCATTTAAATGTTATTTTTAATGTGAAAAATAATGGTAAGTAGTGTTCATTCTTACGCGTGGTCAGCGGTCGACATTAGCGGAGTATTTCATTTCTTGTCTCAAAATTCTATATGTTATTCTAAATAAATATTTATAGAATATATATGATATTTTTAAATTTTTTAAATTATGTAGATTATGATATTATGATCTAATCGAAAGGAAAAAAATAAAAATTCAAATTAATCTCAAAGAACCCGTTAATTAACTCTCAAAATAGTGAAAATAATGAAAGATTACTAACAAATAGGTAATAAGATATTATAAGATGATCATATATAATATCATAAATGTTAATATGGCTATTAAATGAGTATTAAAAATTCCTAAAACAATTATAAATGATCTCAAATAGTGTTTGAAAGAAAGGATGTGTTAATTGAGGGATTTTCATCTCCCTTTTTACATCTGGGAGAAAAACGTCATATTAACCACATACTTATTTTGTGTGTTGAATATAATTCGTTGTTTTAATTTAATATCTTTATTCACTTATTATTCATGTTATTTTATATTTCTCATTGAATTATCCCATCCAAGGGGTTCGACAAAATAAATTACCAGTGGTAAAAGTTATATTTACTATCTCACTTTCTTATCTGATTGTTAACATTCTCTTAAAATAATCACTTCCTTTCATTAATTTTTAATTTAAATTAAATTTAACATTAATATAAATATTATCCAGAAATTTTTATAATTATTTCCAAAACCATATACCATTTTTATATAAATTTTTCACTCTGAAAATTCATTATCTAACTTGGAATTATTGATAAATTTCTATCCTTTAATCAATATAGATATTTGATAAGGAATATTTTTAGTTTATTAAATCGACTAATCGATATATGAGGAATTATTTGGACTGGAAGTGATGGATGTGGCCCATACTTTATATATCCCCTCGATGCATCGAAAGGTTCTCATGTATCAAATTAGTTGGAAAATTAAATGGGTTCCGACACATAGTTTTAAAACATATTGTGAATGGAATTTATGGTATATGTTTTAATGTGTCTCCTTCATGATTTCAAATAATTAATCATTTATCTCCATCAGAATTCGGTTATAATTCTATCAATTTATCCATGAAATTTTTTCTTGAAATTATCTATAGATTCCTGACATTATCATTTTATTGATTAAATGAGATGTGTTTAAACTATTTACCTTGTTATATTTTATATTCTTTATCTAGTTAGTTGACCAGAATGTGTTTTAAGTTATTTATCATTGGATGCTTATTATTATTAATTCATTATTTATTTCATTATTCATACCCTTATTGAGCATTTTATCTTAGAATAATTTTGTTTACTTTCCCTTTAATATGATGAAAATATCTTTGAATGAATTTTAAAGGATGCAGTTTATTAGATTTTATTATGTATTATGTTTTATATTATATTTCCCAATGTAAAATAAGCAACTTGTATGTAATATAGTTTTTCAAAACTACTAAATGGATCGTTCCTTCAAAATTTCATTCCTTTCAATGATACCAATTTAATAAAGTAAGGCACCAAATCTCGGATTCTAGGACCGTGCATTAGAGTTTGTATCCAAGGGATTTTAGTAGAAACCATTTAAAATTGACTTAGAAAACCAAAATTGGGGGACATGACCCTAAGATATAAATTGAGGAAAATTTTATAATAACATCCTTTAATTTGGGTAAGGTATAGATTATGTGGGTCTTCCTATCAATATATACATTTCTAGATACTACATGTGGATGAGGTCATGGAATAGATTCACCTTGGGGAAAAACTCAAAAAAGGTGTGTTAGGTTTGACACAATCATAACATGGTATATAATAATGGGTCCCAGTGCACCCTTAGTTTGAAAATAATATAGGATACAGTTAAGATAATTCCCACATTCTTTAGAAATCATTATGTGGGATTGAAAGTAATGATATACCCAATGAAACCACGTTAATGATTAAAAGATTATCTGTGTATAAATATTTCAATTAATGTCATGTGTTATGCCTTATTTAAGATTATTCAATGTTTATAATTTTAAGATCTAAAATAGTATGTTACAATTTTTATAAATGGAACATGGATGGAATAACTGTATCAATAATCATGGAAAATATAGCAGTTTACCTGATGAGAAAGATGATATAAATTGTATTAGAACTACGAAAGTTAGGGATATATTAGGGAATAATAATTAGGTTATGATAAATAACATTTCCCAAATGGAGATGTCTATTCCAAAACAAGATTATTATATGTTGGATCACATTATTTGATAGAGGATCCAATTAGTTAGTGGGACTACTTATATAATGACTATAGATAAATGGAATATGTATTTAGGGAAGATATTCATGTGATTCGGATTTTGTGAAAAGGAAAAGGTTACACTTGACGTGTATTGTCTCATTGGCTATGCGGGTTAATGGTGGTCAGTAATCCTAAAAACTAGGTTATAAGATGATGTAGAACTCCTGAATTTGAAATCTTTTAAGGACAGATTTTTTGAAAAATATTTCCATCATGATTAGAAAACAAGATAAAGAGAAATTTAATTAGATTAAATCAAAAGGTGGAGGAATTTTTTACAGATTATTAAACTATCTTTACAAGGTTTTCCAGGTATTCTATGGATTACACATGAAACGTATAGTTCATAATTGATCCATGTTTTTGAAGGACATAATCCAAATATTCAATGAAAACCTATTATTCAGACTCTTTCATCATATATGGAGATAGTATTTAATGTCATCAAAACTAAGAAGGAATTCTCAAAATCCTATATATTCAAAGGAATCTAAGAGAAGATGTCTTATGAACACCAAGGAAAAGGGAATATGTTAATGAAGAATAAGGGAATGAATTATTTTTGAACATGTGATAACTATGGAATAAATCATAATAAGAAATAATTGACAGTATTTGGAGATTGTTATAAGTGTAGATAAAATGGTCAATAAGAAAAATAATTAATAGGAAAGAAGGAAAGCATTGATATTCAGCGTTATATCATCAAGGAGATATGGAACTATGAAAACAAATTCCCCATTCATTAAGATAGTATACCTCCTAAGAAACTAGGGGAATACAACCAAGCATACGTTATTGACACAACTAAAAAGCAATGATTAATGTGATTCTGTGTTTAGATCCATGAAATATATTTTATTGATGTTGTTCTTGTAATATGATTTTTGAAATAAATAAGGATAGTACTTTAGAAATTTTTCATTAAATATTCGGGATCATATGTTAAATGGTACCAAGAAAAGTGATTTTGTATCAAGTTATTATTTTTGGAAAACCCAAGGATGAGGGAATAAAAACCCTTAATATGTTCCTGATATTGGGATAATGATGCTTGAAAAATAAATGATTGATAAGGAAAATTAAATTAGATACTTCTAACTACCATGGTAATGACTCTAGAGATTTAGATCATATTATTTTGGCAAGTTTAACCATTTATGAAATTATTTAATTTTTTAATTGGATGTGGTTTTAGAGATTGTTGTATTACATCATCCTATTATGAAACATGTTATAATATATGTATTTGAAAAATTTCAAGGCACCAAATAGGATAATATTCTTCTAATAAAATAGAAACATATCATGTAATTATATTTCCTTCCATTCATATATAGTGAAACAATTCCTCATCTCTAGGAAAAGGTTTGACAAATAAATGTTGAACTACTATCATCATTTCTATTATATCAAGGATCATTTTTTCACAAATTTATTTTATGGTTTTTTGGTCAATCCCTTGATTATTGAGATCAATTTTCAATTACGACGAAACAATTTATTTATGGTGGAAATAATTTAATCACCCAAGACATGAAAATATTTTTCTTTTAGAGTAGTTGTGTTCCTAGAATACTTTATATGAAACAGGAAGTAAATATTATTTTATATTAAACAAATAGTTTATCATTATCTACATGGATCTCTGAGGCTATACTGCGTTACACACATTAATGACTTTCTTCTATAGATTTCATAACACAAAAGATAATATTTTATGCAACAATAATATATTATTAAAAAATTTATAATTAAATATAATAATATATAACCTAGTATTTAAATTCATGGTTATAACTACGATTAACCAATTCATGAAAATATATAGTTTAATTCATTGGTTAACAATTAATTATAAATTAATATAAAACCGAAAGAAATGTAAAGGGGATAATTTTAAAAAATTGAGTTTTATGCTCCAAAGGCATCATACAATAACAAATGAAATTAACCAGACATAGTGAACGATATTAATGATATATATATATAATATAATGCAAAATATTTTTTTTATTTATCCTATTTATTTGAATAGAATAAGATAATAATAAATCTCAATTAATGCTCAAAAGTGTATTAAAAAAATGTAATTTTCCACCATTAATGGTGCACCTATTTTGAAATTTTATTTTAACACTTTCATAAATTTTATATTAATAAATAAACTTCATTTTTTAAATAGTAACATCAAAATTGGTGTTTTTCCAATATTCAGTATTTTATGAGAAGCTTCAGTTTTTGATGAATAGTAAAAAATATAAATTTTATTTGAAAATTGATATTTTTGTATCTATAATTTAAAATAATGAATTTTATTTTAAATTGTTTTTAAAGAAAAATTACATCATAAAAAAATAAATTAATCCAAAATAGGTCATTTTAATCAATTGCACATTTATATTTAATATAAAAACAATGATTTTTTTTGAACATTTTCACTTTAAAAACCTTCTTTCTCATCCTATATATAGGATAAATAATCAATTAATTTATGATACTAATTTGATTGAAATTTAAAAAAATGAATTAAATACATTTAATCAATAAAATATATAACATTTAATATTTTAAACATATTCTTTCATAAATAATATTACTGAAATTTATTAAAATTTATTATAGCGATTAAGATAAAAATTAGCTTAACAAGGGACTAAACCATAAACATATGGGACAAAATGATATAGAAACATGAACACAACCTATATTATTGGACCCTTTAGAACCATTACGCCTTTTTCAATAATTGGTTTCATTAGTGTTTGAAACTGATTTAACCGAGACCTCTCAATAGTGTTGACAGTTTTATATTTACAATAATTTCCCTCCTCATCCACAATAAAAAGGCACTCACCCCTCCCACTAATTTACATTTCTCAAGCCCTAAGATCATCATAAACCAAAACTAAATATCTCCCAAAAATATATCCCCTAATAATATAATCCTCAATTTGGGAAAAAACATGCCATGTAATTTATTTGTTGTAAACAAAAAGGCATTATTTAAATTAGGGGTAACATTATTCAATGATCACTTTTATTTCACTCCCTTTTAAACCGATTAAATTATTTTTATATAATGATGATATAATAGTGTGATTATATAAAATATATTTTAATTTATTATTATAATAATTTGACCTAATCATTTACAAAAATCCATAAAATGGGATACTCAATCATCGTTCGTGTGTATAGAGGACTACCGCCTCGTAAACTGATGTCATTCATTCTTACATTTAAAAACATTAATTTTTAAATGTAATGGGTTGTTTATGGTTTATATTTGATAAATATAGTATTTAAAATTACTTTATTATTTTATAACATTTTATATAACCATATAATCATCCATTTTATTTTATCGGTATGAGATAACATCGTGTGTTGACGTGTGGACTACAACCTCCTCAAAGTGATATAATTCGTTCACACATTACATGGAATTCATTAAGAATGATATTAATATCATTTGTGTGACATATTTGAAATAGATATTATACATTAATATAAAAATAATTATATAATAATAACTTTTCAATAATTTAATGTGAAAGGGAAATGGATGTAGCGTTCATGGGTTTGTATGACCCAACATCTCCACGAACGATGAATTTCATTTCATATATCCAAATTTTATGATTTTTTATAAATAAATATGTAATTTATATAAATATATGGTATTTTCATTTTCGATTAAATTTTGGATATAATAAAATCATGATATAATTAATAGTAAAAAATAACAAGTCAACACACAGTTGAAAAACATGGAAATTAACACCCGAAATAGTAAAAATAATGAAAAATTACTAACAAAGAAGTAAAAAAGATATTATTATAAGATCATATTTTATATCATAAATATTAATATGGTTATCTACAAATTTTATAAGAATATTGAAACAATTAAATATGATGTTAAAGAGTTTTATACTAAAAAGAAGTTTAAGGTAACGCATTTTCATCTCACTTTTTACGTCGGTGACATAAATGTAATGTTCATCACTAATTTATTTTGTAGTGTATATAGTTCCCCTTTATCATTTAAAAACATGATTCACTCATTATTCCTGTTATATTATGTTTTATATTCAATTATCTCATCTCTTGTGTTTTACATGAAAATTTCCTAGTAGTAAACGTTATCTTGGTAATCTCACTTTCTTTTGTGATTATTAACATTCTCTTGAAACAATCACTTCCTTATGATAATTTTTATTGTATATTAAAAAAATCTAAAATATAAATTCTCAAGATATTTTTATGATTATTTACTAAAACATGTATCTCTTTTACATATGGTTTTCACTTTGATAGTTATTTGATTAACTGGGAAATTATTGATAAATTTAATTCATTTAGTCAATATAGAAATTTTAACAGGATTATTGTTTCTTAATTTAATTTATTACTTGATATATAATGAATTATTAGGATTGTCAGTGATAGGTGGATCCTAGAGATTATATATCCCCTCGATGCATCTACAGGTTTTCATGAGATAAATTAGTTTGCCCAAATAAAGGGGTTTCTACATATAGTTTTAAAAAAACCCTTGAAAGGTCTTGTGGGTATAAGTTTTCAAGTTCCTCATTTGTGAAATAAATATTTATAAATTTACTTAATTGAGAATTAATTTATTATTACTATAATTTATCAATGATTTTTTTTCTTGACATTATCATTAGATTCATGTCGTTCTGAATTTATTTATTAAAAGTCATGTGTTTGGGTTATTTAGCTTTCAATATTTATTATGTGTTATCCATTTATTTCAGTAGAATGTGTTATAAATTATTAACCACGATATATTTTTTATTCTTATTTATTAATTATATCTTATGTTTTATATACCCTTAATGGGAATTAGATCTCTGCCTTATTTTGTTTCTTTTCCATAGGTTATGAAGAAAATATCTTTGAATGAGTATTCAAGGATGGCATTTACAAGATTTTTTCTGGGCTTTGATTAATATTAAAAATCCTAATGTAAAATGGTAATCATGTATGTCATATAGTTATCAAAAACATCTAAACTGATAATTCCTTCTGGATTTGATTCTATGAAATAATTCCAATGTAGTAAAGTAAGGCACTAGCTTTGAGATTCTTGTGTCGGGGAATTAAAAAAATCCATAAATAGATACATATTTCCAGTAATGTTCCTTATATGAATCAAAAATTTCATTCATGGAAAGTATATACAACTCAAAAAATAAACTAGCAGTGAATATGACCTATTTTCCATAGAAATAAAAGTGAGACGATAATACATTACCTTATGTATCAATATTATTTGTACATTTTTGAACCTTTAGTATAATAAATATTGGTATATTATAAATATATTTTATAAAAATAATTATATAAATAAAATAATATATGATTTACTTATGAAAATATATTTTTGTTTTAGTAGAAATTTATTGTTAAACCCTTGTTTTGGGTAACAAATGCTTTGTTTTTCATGTGTATTTTCATCTAATATTTTGATCCATATTACTCTAATAATGATTCAATTTTCTCTATAATTTAAATTAAGATATAAATTTCATATATATTAATTTTAAATGTATTTTTTGTATTCCATTAATGTTACAGATAGAAAATTAATTAAAATTTTCTGCCATATGATAGGTCATGTGTGTGTATGAATATTGTTTACATTTTTATAATGGATGGAATAAAATAAAGTTAAATATTAATCAAACATTAAATAACCATTTTTATGTAAAATAGAAAATATATATTCATTAAATATTCCATAATTACAATCCATGTCGAAATCAAATTAAGAACATGTCACATCACTTCGTGGAGGTGGTAGTCCATGCCAACACATGAGTGACATAATCAAATTTCATTGGGTTGGAATGGATGACTATAGATGTGATATTATAAATCCTAAAGTATAATTATGTAATAAACATCATATAAATATTATGAATCCATCATTATATAGAATCAAAAAAAAATAAGTGATGGAAAATGAATTCTATTAGTTTTTAAGGTGGTAACATCCAAGCACATGGATGTTACTTAATTTTTTATAACGTCCTTCGTAATGCCCCGACCCCAGTTACCCCGAGTAGGTGCATTATTTCATAACGTTGGCATGATAACAAAAGATCATGTCTCGAAAGACCGATTATTTTAGTATCCTTGGAAACACTAGAAATATTCATAAGCCTTACATTACATCATAAAGTGAAAAACTAAAACAACATAGTCTCCATTGTCCACACTCGTATCCCCTCAGACTATCCCTACAGGTCACTCAGAAAATATTTCTTCATATCCTGGGAAAAATTAAACATAAAAGGGGTGAGCTCAGATGCTTAGTAAAGATAAAAATATAGCGGAATCTTTTATAAATAAGCATGAATATTTAAGGCAATGTATAACTAAAACAAAATCCTTTTAAACTTGAACTTCAGTATAATATGGAAAAAATAAAATTAAATAAGGCTATTTAATTATTCACATGGACATTATACTAGTAGAATAATCACATGCAATATCAATAACCAGTTTCATAATGATGTAATTCATAATTCTAGAGTATCATAACCACATAGTCAAGGACTAGTGCCAAGACTACAAATAAGATTTTGCGAAGGCCTTGTGCCAGGAAACAAGTTTTTCTAATGAGACCTACCGATTCCTCGAGGATCTATAGCGGGCTCCACCCATCACTTACTATGTCAAATGCATTCCTCATATGAAAATTTTGAAACATAACATAAAAATTCGTATTAAAACTAGTATATGAAATGTCAATACTTTATCCAAAAACCATGAAAGGTATAAAAATAGCACATCAACAGTCAAACAAAAATCATTCAATACAATATGAAATATTTTATTGTAACATATTAACCTCAATCGAGAATAATGAATGATATTGACATAGATGAAAATAATCATCAAAACTATTTGAGAGAAATATCCCCCTTTTTCTTGAAAACATTTAAAAGTCAGACTATTTTTCATGAATCCATTTGAAAATATATTTTTGAATCAATGTGTCCCAAACCACTTTGAAACTTTTAAAAGAAATTTTAATTTGAAAACATTAATGTCCATATAAATAAATTTTTAAAACCATTTTTAAAACATGGACATTAATGAGAATATTTAGAATAATAAATCTTTAAATCATTTAAAATGATATTTTAGTTAGAGTTCCTAACATAAAGAGAGAAACTTGAATACAAATAATTGAGGTAATCAAAACTTTGTAATATCATGAGAATAAATGGAATCATGATATACTATGTCACAGTTATAAAGACCGTATCCTTAGGTTAAGGATAAATCAAAGACATAATTATGTGTGAAAAATATAAATGCACTTAGTATGATTGGATATTCAGTGTAAATCAGTCAGAGGACATTCACACATATTCTTGTAAAAACAACACCAATGAATTGGATATTTAACTCAACAAATGGAGATTGAGTTAAAATTACTTTTATCAAGTTCATATTGATGACTTGAGAATTTATCAATGGAGTGATTATGTGTATCAAAAGTATATCCACAAAAAGGGGAGTGGAAATTATGACATAAGCAAATGAATAGTGATTCCACACAAATCTTGGAGTAAAATAATCAATGAAGTATGTGTAAAGCCAAATGAGTGGAAATTGGAATTTCAAATTCCCATATCGATTTGGTAACTTGAGAAACATAAAACCATGAAAGAAGTATCATAAAATGATGATTTAAATATCCATAAATTAATGGATAGTACACAATGACTACAATCATGGAAAGTATACACACCACATGGAATAAATAAGTGGTGAACAATGAACTTCTCACGGAATTAAAAGTGAGATAAGAAACCCCTTAATTTGTACTTTTTCCATGGTTGGTTGTATTTTAACCTCATGTATAATTTTGAAATAATTGTTATTGAATTATTAAAGAATCATATACATTATTATGATATCATATTTGATCTTTTAAAATTTATTTGTTGATAATATCTTTGTATTATCGTTGTTTCGGGTGTTAACAGATTCATTTTTTTATATTCCTTTTTATGTGAGTAGTATTTTTTATGGATGGGATGTATCTTATTCATATCCGAAATGATTTCAGATCTCTAAAAATTATTTTTTATCATGAAATAAAATTTAGTCTTTAATGGATATGATGGGGAATGAATCTCATCACGTTTGTGGATACGGTAATCCATACGTACGCACGAGCGACAATATCATTGTTTTGATATTAAAATAATATATAATTGGATGGTATATCATATATATAAAAAATAATTACCATGTTATATTTATTACTTACATGAATTACACATCATTATTATACCCATCCAAATAATAATATATTGGACAACAATTACACCACGACATGAAGACTGTATGTCGTACGCACGCACGTATGGTGATATGTCATTCAATGGATGGATAGAATACTGAATATGGTTGTACCATATTTATAATAACATATAATTATATAGAATTAACTGGAGTTATTATTTTATAATGGAAATAACAATGAAATAAGAATTGGAAGAAGAAAGGAACTTGAAAGAGGGTGGTGAAATCATTACCACTTCTTTGGGTTATTCCTTTTGGTTTGATCAAAAGGGCTCCTTAAGTTGGATTTCCGACCAAAGGAGGGCCTCTAAGATGATTTGATGGAATTTTAGAGGATATTTGGGTAGGGTTTGGCCAAACCAGAAACACTTTGAAGGTATGAATTTGAGAGAAGGGGGAGTTCCCTTTTATAAGATGGGTGAAGGGCACCTTAGAAAAAACAGAAAATATTATTTTATAATAAATTCATATTCAGTTTATAATGGCTCTAAAGTGACTTATTTAGGGGATAAGATGGGTATGGGTCTATATCATTTCAACCAATAGATTTTAGACATGTTTGGGCCACTATATTAACCATATCATTTATATTTAACTCTTAGTGAAATAGTTTTACATTTACCATGTATCTTTGTATTTTTCTAATATATGGTTAATAAACATACTAAATAAATCCAATAGAACCCAAAGTAGTTAATTAATGATACACATATCATTAAATAATCCCTCTATCCAAACCTTATATTTTTAAGAATATAGTATCAATTAATAATATAATATTTGTTTTAAATACTCTTTTATGTCAATTTTGACACTATTTAATAATTGTTTTTTTGAAGTTCTAAAAACATTATGAATTCAAAATAAATTCATTTAATCTATATTAACACGTCATATTGTCCTAGAAAATTATTTTAATTCATAAAAATTCTCAAATTACATTTATTTGGATATTTATAATATCTATTAATTTAATATTTCATTAATTTGTTAATTAGCGCATCACCATTGTGTCATAAATAAATTAAATTATTTAATGTCCAAAAATTATAAATAAAATTTGATTATGTAAGAAATCGTTTTATATTTCAATGAATATTTATAATCGAATTTATCTTTGGAATAACCCTATAATAAAAATGTTTTAGTTATTAAACATTGATTTTAACTCTTTTACCTCTTCTTTGAATTAAATAATAATAAATGTCTTAATCTAATCCATGTGGACCAAAGAGGTTGATATTTTATTACTAAGGTTTTTTTGGACGAATTATACTTAGACAATAGAATTAGGACATTGTTAGGGTAATATTAATATCATTTTTACCCTTAATTGCCCTATTTACTTTTAACCATGGTAAATAAAAGTAAAAAGTTACTATTCAAAAAAAATTATTTTTATCTTATTGAACCACATTTTACTCCTCGATATTAACCATGTCTCTAGGATTTTTTATATCCCACTCATATAAGCGGTAAAATTAATTATTATGTGAATTTTCAAATTCTCCAAGGAGATGGCTAAAAGACGATGAAAAGTTAAATAAATTCTTATATATCTAAAATTATTATTAACTAAATCAAATGAATTAAATTGAACTTATATAGTTATTATGTATCTATTTTGACCTAAAATAAATATTAATAAATAAATATTAAAAAAATCGGTTTAAAACTATAACTCACTGTTTTCCACTATTCATCAAAAATTGAAAGTTTTAAGAAAAATACAACAAATTCACCCTAAGATTATTTCGATATTACAAATCCAAAAATGATGTCCATTTTGAAAGATAAAATTTATAAAATTCAAAAAAGGGGGTATTACTATTCATAACGGCTAGTTTGATTGGTTGTGGTGTGTTAGAACTCGAAGTTGTGTACAACACACGCTACTCTATTATTCAAAGTGAAGTATACCATTAAAGCTTAGGGGTTTTACAATATCCCCTCTTTCAATAAATTGAGTCCTTGAAATTTTTAAAATTGGGCTTGGAATATAATAGAAAGTCCCACATCGGAAAAAGAGTCAATAAAACTATCACATAAAAAGAAAGAAAGAGAAGTATAAATGTAATCTGAGATAACCTATACTAGGATTCCATGTAGTAAAACATGGATATGAATGACAAACTAAGAGTCAAGTTCTGATGTAGATGGATAGAAAAAATGATCATGAGTAAGTTAACAACAAGAGAACCACAAACTTGTGATGGGACAAACGGTCATTATATTCCCAGTAGGAAAAGTAAACGAACAAAATTTTTTTAAGTTACATTAAATAAATATGAGGAATTCATTTCTGATATTGAATAAAAACATAAAGATATATATTTCTTTTTAAGTAAAGTTTCATTATTTAATAAATTTATACTACTAACTAATTTTTAAACGATGAGTATTCAAGAAGACTTGGTCACACTAGAAGAGCTAGAATAATCTTCTTACAGAATCACATGATCCAGGATGGATAAACTATATATTTACCTTGCCTTTTAGAGATTAATCAAAACCAAAATAGTTAGTACATGATCTGATGATCCCCCAAAAGTATATTCCATTAGCGAAAGAAACACTAATCTTAATTTTAAAAATTAAACCAACGATACCCCAAAGATAAATAAATAGAATTCAATAAAAAAGTGTCCTTAACATCCTTCAATATAATCCAAACTAATTTTGAAATCCAAAACTTAGAAGAATTTGGTTATGTAGTCTTCCACATTAAATTGTATCTCCAAATGTCATCAACAACTATTAATGTCACATACTTAAAAGTAATTAACCAAATCACATATTCTCTATTATAGGATAATCATTTCCATAAGTAACCCAAATCACTATAAATCCTGAATAAAATCATAGATAAAAATCCACCATTACTCCTCAAATGTAATCCCATAGTATTATCTTTTCCTAGGGCATATATTGGTCCCAACAAAGCAAACATCTTCCAAAATAAAATTTATCACTTATTTACTAAATCATATTCCTATACTAAGGGTATTCATTTGATAGGACATAAGATCACAAATCAACTTATTATTGATCAATAAAATCATTTAACAAAAAATAATTAGTCACACTAACCAGGGACTTCATGTAGTCCAGTGGTAGGAGATAAATCTCAATCGCACTTTGGTTGTGGGTTCGATTCCCACAATATTGTCCGACGTGGTGGGTTGTCACACGGTATGCGTGTTGTCCTTTTTCAAAAACTATATTTTATAACATTACCAAAATGAGATAGATTCCTCAAAATAACCATAACATAAATTAACCAAAAATTTTATCTCATACCTTGAATTTTCATCCCTAAATATAATAACATGTAATTGCCTCAAACCCAATGATCATATAAAACCAAATGGTAATTTATAATTATCTCCATAATTGAAAAGATATGTCTTCCTCAAATATCATTCTCACATGGAAAACTACGGGGTTACAAATATAAGATAATATTATTCCAAGGTAGTATCGTTAATAAGGTGCACTAATACTTTTAAACATTTCTCTAACCATTTATTTTCACACAGATTCTTCTTTGAACAAGAAAATACCCTATAGAATAGGGCATTCACTTAGGTAATGGCCAGGTCCCCTACATAAATGGAAAATGACTGTAAATGGATTCTTGGGACCATTTTTATTTTGTTTTATAATACTCTTCATTTTTCCTCGGCAATTCTTCACTTTATGTCCTTCTTTCTTGCACATAAATCATATCTTTGTTCCATTGACACACTTTCCTGGGTGTCTCCATCCACATTTCCTGCATGATGGAAATTGAGGATTCTCATCTCCATGGCCTATACTACTGGATCTCTTATCATTAATCACCTTTCTCATCTTTGTTGAGTCGGATAGTTTGTTAATATATATGTTATTGATCATATTTTTTGAAAACTGATTTGGCATGAACACGATATCTTTTACGCATATCAACATTCCATTTTTTTTGCTCATTTACACCATCTTTCCCACCTTGTACAACATTCTCAATGTTACTATGACTTCCTTGGAATCCATCCCTTGACTAAAACCAAAAATCATTGTGTGAGTAATAGTAGTTATAAAATCATTTAGAGAATATCATGACACCATATTCTTAATTTGAAACACCTTAGAATTAACCAAGGTAATTTATTCTCATGTTATATTAAAAAACATTAAATCGGTTTGTAAAGAAAATGTAAATTATCCTAAGCATATCCCCCAGGAGTATCGTAACCAAGAGTTCAGCAACTCCCGTTGTCGTGCACAAGTTCCCGTTCGCGTCTATCTCAAAACAATGATTTCGGGTTTTACCCTTAGGTACATCTGGGCCATAGCCACCTCTACCTGTTCGTATCCATACAGGGATGTATTTATTGGAAAACTCACAAAATCTATACAATACCAAAATTATTGGAAGTTCTTCTATACTAATCCTCAAAATACTGATTAGTTTAGTAGCCTTGGAAACACTAGATACTTACATAAGTCTTATATTACATCATAAAGTAAAAAACTAAAACAACATAGTCTCTATAGTCCACACTCATATCCCCTCAGACTATCCCTGCAGGTCAGTCATAAAATACTTCTTCACATCTTGGGAAAAATAAAACATAGAAAGGGGTGAGCTCAGATGCTCAGTAAGGATAACAATATAGCGGAAACATTTACAAATAAGCACAAATATTTAAGGTAAGGTAAAAATAAAACAAATGCCTTTTAAACATGAAATTTAGAATAATATAGAAAAAATAAAATTAAATAATCCCATTTTATTATTCACATGGATATTGGCCTAGTCGAATGATCACATGAAATATCAATAACCACTTTCATAATGATGGAATACATAATGCCAGACTATCATAACCACATAGTCAAGGCCTCGTGCCAAGACCAAAAATAAGATTTTGCAAAGGCTTTATGCCAAGAAAATAATTTTCTCATGAGACCAACTGACACATCGAGGAGATATAGCGGGCTACACCCATCACATACTAAGTCCAATGTATTCCTCATATGAAAGATTTGAAATATAACATAAACATTCGTATTAAAACTAGCCTACAAAATGTCAATACTTATTCCACAAACCATGAATGGTATAAAAATAGCATATCCACAGTTAAACATAACTAATTCAATACAATATGGAATATTGTATTGTAACATATTAACCTCAATCAAGAATAATGAAAGATATTGACAGAGATGAAAATAATCATCAAAACTATTTGTGAGAAATATCCCCCTTTTTCTTAAAAGCATTTAAAAGTCACACTATTTGTCAAGAATCCATTTAAAAATAGATTTTTGATTCCAAGTGTCCCAAACCACTTTGATTATTTTAAAATGAATTTTAATTTTAATTATTTAATGTCCATATAAATAAATTGTTAATACCATTTTTAAAACAAGGACATTAATGAGAATATTTTGAATAATAAATCTTTAAAACATTTAAAATGATATTTTAGTTAGATTTCCTAACCAAAAGAGAGACACTTGAATACAAATAATTGAGGTTATCAAAACATTGTACTATCATGAGAATAAATGGATACATGACACACTATGACAAAGTACATTATATACACCATATAAAAGTGATTTGGTGTATAACAACAATGATGTCTCAATGGGATGTAAATTGAGATGAAATCTCTTACAAAGACTATATCCTTAGGTTAAGGATAAATCAACGACATAATTATGTGTGACAAATAAAAATACACTCAGTATGATTGGATATTCAGTGTTAATCAATCAGAGGACATTCACAGATATTCTTGTAAAAACAACTCCAATGAATTGGATATTTAACTCAACAAATGGAGATTGAGTTAAAATTACTCTTATCAAGTTCATATCGATGACATGAGAATTTATCAATGGAGTGATTATATTTATCCAAATTATATCCACAGAAAGGGGAGTGGAAATTATGACATAAGCAAATTAATAGTGATTCCACACATAATCAGGGAGTAAAATAATCAATGAAGTATCTATAAAGCCGAATGAGTGGAAATTGAAATTTTAAATTCCCTTATCGATTTGTTAACATACGAAACATACAACCATGAAATAAGGATTATACAATTATGATTTAAATATCCATAAATTAGTTATATTACAAAATAACAACAATCATGGGTAGTACACACACCACATGCAATAAATAAGTGGTGAACAAGGGAAAACTCCCAGAATTAAAAGTGAGATAAGAAACCCCTTACTTTGTACTTTTTTCTTGGAGAGGGTAGGTTAAAATCCTTTATAACGGTGAAATAATTGTTATTTAATTATATAAAAATCATATATATTAATATGATATCATATATTATCTTTTAACTTTGATTTGATGAAAATATCTTGGTATTATTGTTGTTTCGAGTGTCAACAGATTCATTTTCTTTTATATTATTTATTATGTGAGACATATTTGTTATGGATGGGATGTATCTTATTCATATCCACAATGATATCATGTCTCTAAAAATTATTTTTAATCATAAAATAAAATTTAGTCTTGAATGGATATGATGAAGAATGAATCTCGTCGCGTTCATGGAGAGGGTAATCCGTACGTACGCACGAGTGACAATATAATTCTTTTGATATTAAAATAACATATAATTGTTTGGTATATCATATATAAATAATAATTATCATTATATATTTATTATTTAAATGAATTAAACATCATTATTATACCCATCTAAATAATAATATAATGAATAACAATTACACCACGATGTGGAGACGGTAGGCCTTACGTACGCATGTATGGTGACATGTCATTCAAAGGATAGATAGAATAATGAATATGGTTGTATCATATTTATAATAACATCACATTATATAGAAGATACCTGAGTTATTATTTTAGAATTTAAATAACAAAGAAAGAAGAAGTGTAAGAAGAAAGGAACATAAAAGATGGTGGTGAAATCATTACCACTTCTTCGAGTTCTTGCTTTTGGTTTGATCAAAAGGGATCCTTATGTTGGATTTATGACCAAAGGAGGGAATCTAGGATAAAGTGAGGGAAGTTGAGAGGATATTTGGGTAGTGGTTGGCCTATCCAAAAGCCTTTGAATTTAAGAATTTGAGAGAAGGGTGGGTTCCCTTATATAAGAGGGGTGTGGGGCACCTTAGTAAAATCTTAAAATATTATTTGATAATAAATTGATATTCAGATTATAATGCCTAAAACGTGACTTAATTGGTGTCTAAGGTGGGGATGGATCTAAATCCTTTCATCCAGTAGATTTTAGACTAGTTTGGGTCACTATATTAACCTTAACATTTATATTTAACTCTTAGTTAAATAGTATGACATTTACCATGTCTCTTTGTATTTTTATAATATATTGTTAATAAACCTACAATATACATCCAAGCGAACCCCAAGTGGTTCATTAATGATACACATATGATTACATAATCCCTTTAGCAAAACTGTATATTTTTAAGAATATAATATAATTTAATAATATAATATTTGTTTTAAATAATCTTTTATGTCAATTTTGACACTATTTAATAATTGATTTTTTTAAAGTTCTAAAAACATTATTAATTCAATATAATTTCATTTAATAAATAATATCATTTCATATTAACCATGAAAATTAGTGGAAGTCATAAAAAGTCTAAATTATATTTATTTGTATTTTTATAATATCAATTATTTTAATATTTCATTAATTAGGTAATTACTGCATCACCATTGTATAATAAATATATTAAATTATTTAATGTCTAAAAATTATAAATAAAATATCATTATGGAGAAAATATTTTTATATTTTTATTAAATATTTATAATCGAATTTATCTTATATATAACCCTATATTAAAAATGTTTTAATTATTAAACACTGATTTTAAGTCTTTTAATTCTTCTTTGAATTAAATAATAATAAATGTCCTAATCTAATCCAGGTGGACCAAAGAGGTTGATATTTTATTCCTAAGGCTCTTTTTGGTCGAATTATACTTAGTCAATAAAATTAGGACATGTGTTATGGTAATATTAATATAATTTTTACCCTTAATTACCCTATTTACTTTTAATAATAGAAAATAAAAGTAAAGAGTTACTATTCAAAAAAAAAATTATTTTTATCTTATTGAAGCACATATTGCTACTTGATATTAACCGTGTCTCTTGGATTTTAGAAATTCCACTCACAGAAGCAGAAAAATTATGTTTTATATGAATTTTCAAATTCTTTTAGGATTTGGGTAAAAGACGGTAAAAAGTTCAATAAAATTTTTATATATCTAAAATTATTATAAAATGACTCCAATGAATTACATTGAAATTTAATGGGTATTATGTATTTATTCTGACCTAAAATAAAATTTAATAAATAATTATTTATATAAAAATTCGGTTTTAAACTATAACTCAGTGTTTTTCACTATTCATCAAAAATTGAAATTTTTCAGAAAAATAACAAAAATTCACTCTAGGATTATTTCGATATTCCAAATCCAAAAATGAAGTCCATTTTTGAATGATAAAGTTTATAAAATTTTAAAAAAGTGGATATTACTATTCATAACGGCTAATTTGATTGGTTGTGGTGTGTTAGAACTCGAAGTTGCATACAACACATGCTACTGTATTATTCAAAGAGAAGAGTACCATGGAAGCTTGGGTTGTTACATCTTTTTTTAAGTAAATTTGAATGATTTTGAGAATGAAAAATATATAAATGCTTGTTTAAGAATGATGAATCTTCATTAAAAAAACTACCTTAGGATAGAACCCATGGCCTATATAAAATGGTTTACATATCAAATTAATGGCTCTATGAAATGGGGACGGATGTAAGAAATAGAGATGTTCAGTAATTGACCTGAAAAATTATTTGGGAGTGAAGAAATGAGTGGATATGGGGTTCCATTTTATAAATTGTAGAGAGGACAAACATGGAATTTTTTAAAAGAAAATAAATATTATCACGGTTTACACATACAATAATGATAATAAATGGCTCAATTTAGATAATTATGAGAAATAAAGTCTCAATATGTCTATAAAATACATTTGGACAAGTTAGAATACCATTTTAAGACTTATAAATTAATATTAACCCCCTATAAACCCATATTAACCTTAACCGTGATATTGAAATTCACTCTTTGTACTATTCATTATGACTAATAAAATAAGATTAACGTATTATATAATATAAATTATTTGAATTCCTAATTTGGACTCCTTCTTTAGAAAATTAAATTAACAATATTAATAGAATTATTTAAAATTTCGACCTTCATATGTTGTGAAAAAATGGTTTTACAAAGTATTTTGTTCATAATTATAAAATATTTATATTAAAATTCCAATAGATTTTTTTAAATTAAATTAATATTAATAAAAATAATACAATTGATATAAGTTTACATTAATACCATCTTGAAACAAGATGTTTCTTTGTAAATG
Organism: Viscum album; assembly: GCA_963277665.1. Classification (NCBI taxonomy): domain Eukaryota; kingdom Viridiplantae; phylum Streptophyta; class Magnoliopsida; order Santalales; family Viscaceae; genus Viscum; species Viscum album. The sequence goes on from OY728166.1 coordinate 1,045,602,124, forward strand.
CTTTGAATAAAAATAAAAACTTCAATTAAAATTAGTATTTTTCATTATCCATCCAAAAATAAATCATTTAAGAAAATTGTAAAAAATTCACTCTATGATAATTTTGAATAATTTATTTAAAATATATTATCAATACTTTGAAATAAATTTTAAAAAATTTGAAAATTTTAATTTATTATTCTTTCAGAGAAAGAGATAAATGTTTTTTAGAAAAAAATAATATTCGATGTAAATAATGCCTTTGTTGAAAATTATGTTCTTTATAAATATGTTTTATTTATGATAAAAAATCCATATTTTTTTTAAATTTATTTATTCATATTCATAATGAAAATTATAGAGGCTAGGTTATAATCTTCGTGTATAATAAATAGTATTAATATATGTGTATTTTTGATTATTTAAATATCACTATTGCATATAATACAATCTATCTAAATATTAAATTAATTTGAAGAAAAAATCATAAAATCTCATGATTTAACTTTATACCACCTTATAATTAATATATAATTTAAAAAAACATAACTATAACATAAAAAATAAGGATACTTCTACCTCATCATATTCTTAGGTTCTGATGTAGCATCCTAAAATATGTGGTTTTTACCATAAATATTTAACCTGGTGAGTGGTCTCATTGAAAAAATATTCTCTTTATAAATTTGAATATGTACTAGTTTTTATTCATATGGAATATCATAATCCAATGGTAGAAACTCTGATAAAATTATATGCGAATGATCATGTATATATATCCTTTGGAGAGATATATAGAACACATTCTAGACTTGAGATATGACTGTTGGGGGTCAAAGTGTTAAAAAACCAGACATGATAAAGATTTTGGAAAGGGATAATATGAATAGGGATAATATTTTATTTATTTTTGGATTGGATATCATAACATTCTTCCTTGGAGAAATTTACATGATGACCTTATAACTGACATCACAATCCTTCTTACTCCAACGATTGACTGCATACTATTATATAGGCTCTAAGCTTCCATGATGTGATGGTGAATGGCTCTAACATTCATGGTGTTTTCATCATCTTGACATGATACCAATAATATTATTTATGAATATTCATCCTATAATGTGTCAATTCTAAACATCATTCCATAGAGATCTCTATAAGACTAGGAAGGTTCGTTCATAACCCTAATATTAAAAAAGAAAAAAGATTGAACAAAAAGGGAATGGATGAGGTCATACAAGCATTATTCACTCATGACAATATATACCAATGTAGTTCATGTATCATAATCAAACTAATATGAAGCATCATATTCAAACTGATATGAATCATTATAATCATCATACTAGTTCGAGTCATCTCAGATTCCATGAGATCTGGTGACCGTAGTTGGATTCAAATATGAATAATCTTTCATGTGATTGGATTTAATGGGAGGAATGGATCTAAAACCTTCATCATCTATAGATACATTTTTCCATTTGAAAAATACCTAACTATATAATGATTTTTTGAGGAATCATCCTTGATACCATCCAAACATCCATAAATTCCATGGGTTTCACTTAATTAATTAATTTATTCTTGAATCATTGAAATATTATCTTTATCACATGAATTTTTTTCCCCTCATGTGTTAGTGTAGATTCTTACAAACAATAATCCTAAGTCACTCCTAGTGTAAGTCTTCCAATATATTCTTGGGTGCACTCTCTACATCTAGGTAATTACACCAGTTCCATATTCTCTGCTTCTTTGGTTTCTGGTGCCTTAGCTGGCTAAGGGGAACCATCTCTTCCCCACATATTACCCTTTTCAATATTGTTTTACTAGTCAAAAATAAAATCCCTATGATTTTCTGATGTCTTCTCCCTCAATTTCTTCCTGCAAATGGTGTATGGTTCTCTTTTGAAGAACAAAATGAGAAAACTACATTCTGGTTTCCATTTTCCTAGCCATGACCAATAGTTTGACACTCCGAACAAAAGTCAGGAAGTATTTTCTTTTCCAATTATTTCATAATATCATCATCCAGTGATGAAAAAAACATTATGAATTAATCAAGATCTCTAATAAATCCCCACCATTATCCTATCATAGTGACCAAATTTTGAAATCTCGGTATTCCTATTCATTTTTATAGGAATTATAACAGATGACACAATATGAAATAATATTTCTGGATGCCAAAAAATTCGACTAAGACCAATAATTTTAATCCATACATGGGATTTCGTATTTTTTAAAGGAAAGGGATTAATATGAAAATCCCACTCTTGAAATTATATCATACCTGGTTTCGATGAAATTAAATCGAATCCCTACGTCATTTGTTTCAGATCCTCTGATGGAAAAATAGTCTGAATGAAACCCCAAACATGGGGAATACATCTTTATCTAGAAAAAACCCATATATAAATTATCTTCTAAACTATGTCATCAAATTTCAATGAATTTATTCTAGTGGAAAAAACACTAGCAATTATTTAGTGTTTAGAGATTTTAAATCTACTAAGAATCACCTCTCTATTAGCATTAACACACGAAGTGTCACCTTTTTTTATAATTCTATTTAGATAAACATCCTATATGTTTAAAATGTTCCTTTTATTGAGATTTATAGATTTAGAATTACTAGTATTTATATTTTATTTAAAATATGGATGCATCAAACCAGTTGATACAGCCTTGGGTGTGTCATACCCACCACTCATATCTGAATACCCTACAAGAAAATTATGAAAATACAACATATCCTCCCCAGTATAGACTACAGACCGCCCATACTAGTAACCACTACCAGTAGAACAGTTTCATCTGTATAACTACCAATCTTGCATGTTCCGGTGATAACTCCTTTATTCTTCACTATGTGTCTACTCACACCACTCGCACCACCCTAACCAAGCACCACCATGCTCACATCGGCTGTACCATACACCATTTCTTTAGTCACACTCATGAAGCCACCCTCATCAGAATCCACCATAAAAAACTTCTCATGCCGACCACCTCAGTTACCACCGTCGCTCCACTAGTATCACCCATGGATCCTGTGTTCAGGACAATCGCATCGGAAGCCACAACCTTTATTGATCTAGTCGCATCATCCATGAAAGTATTTATAGCTACATCTATCTTGAATGACACCAATGATCTATTTTCTGGTCTGCCTGCTTTTCCAGTAGAATGTATATAATAATCAAACCTCCCTCATGGGAAGAGTAAATCAAACACTGATTCAACAATTGAAAAATCCCAATATGTGAAACCTATAGAGAGGGAATCCTACTTCCACCACCTCATCATTGTAGGGATCTAAAAACCTCCTAAAGGATCCACGTGAAATCTTGAATGAAATATAATACTGTCTGAAAACTATAATAGAGAAAGGGGTTCATCTGAAAACCCCTTAAAATCCCTAGAAAATGAACTGAGAATACAAACTAGGGTTTGAATTATTCTCTCATAATGACCACCAATATGAGGATGATGTATAGTTATGAAACTCAAATTCCTATCCATATCCAGTGAAACACTTTTCCAAAACATCTTTGTAAACCTCAAGACCTGATGAAATAATATATAATGTGGTACTTAGGGAAAACATATATCTTTTTAATGTATATCCTAGAAAACTGATCTAGAATGAAATATTCACTAATATTAATGAATTCTATTTACATCCAATGGTGGTTTACCACAACCCATAAAACATTTTCCCTTTTAGATGTTTTGAGGTGTTCGATGTCAAAATCAAAGGTAATGTTCTACCATTTCCATTATAGTTTGAGTAATGATTTTAACATCAAATTAGAATTTTATCCCTCATAAATAACTTACAGATATACCATGTTCTAAGATACAAACATGAAAATATCTCTTATATTACAATCGATCATTAAATACAAATTGAAATCTATAGACATAATTGTACATCCTATATGAATAAATACTTATTAACGATGAACCTCATCCAATACATTCTTGTCCAAATCATGTTTTTATGGTACTCATATATGGTTCATGAACCTTATAATTACATTAAAATGGATGTTAAACTCATAAAAATTTGTGACCTTCTTCTATGGATTTATATATTCATTTTGTACCACTCTAATCTTCTAGTTGATTGATATATTAACACTAATTTGATAACGATCAGATTTTATGACTTCCTTCACAATTTCCATATCCATCCCTTTAAAATCAAATACAATGGGATAATATTTTTATCCTCATCATACATAATCTCACATGATCATTTACTCTCAAATAATTTTCCACCGTGTTAGGTTTTTTAGGAGTTTAATATATTAAAAATTCATATTCTTTAATAAATGAAAAACAACTTTCTTGGAATATATTTAACTCCATCAGCATGAATATATAATTTAAACATTTATTCTGATTATATATATCACAAATTATTTCATAAAGATTATTTATCCATATATTTATTGAAAACATTACCACATGTAACTCCAAATAATGATTTGGATAATTGATATCATTGACCTTCAATTTTTAAGAGTCATAAGATATCACCGTATTATTTAACATGAGAACACATCTTAATACATTTTTATGTATCATAATAGATTATAGAACCTTCTCTACTATGAGGTAATGTAACAATAGGTTCAATGACTAACTTTCTCACTGTATTAGTGAATGTTTCCTCACATTAATATTCCCAAAGGAACATGGGTCCATTTTGGATTAAACATGGTATGTTGATTGTACATCCATTATAAATTTTCAACCAAGATTCTATAATATATAGAAAAAACAAGAAAACAATGTATCGTGATCATCAAAATTTGTATGGGCCCATTCTCAAATATTATTTTATGGATCCACCGATATACACTACCTCTAGATTATAATTTTAAAAAATGAAACTCATTTCTTCTAAAATTCACACTTGGTAAATTTTACTTATTTCTTATCCTATATTGGGGTCTTCATCAGCATCCTCATAGAACCCAAATACTCTTCCATGTTCTACTAATATATTTTCTTATTATCTATATGGACTAAAAAACTGATATGGTAGCCTCTAAAAACTCTATTCATAAATCTATAATGATGGATGTGATATTAGTGAGACCAAATGGAATCATTATATATTCATAGTTTTCATACATTGTATGAAATGTTGTGTTGTCTTTAAATACTCCATGACCCTTAATTGATGATACACAAAACAAAGGCCATTATATTAAAATTACTGATCTCTATGTAGTAATACAATCAAGTCATCAATATTAGGTGGAGGATACATGTCATTAATTTTCATTTGGTTTAGCTCTTTATTTCCAATGGATAGTCAAATAGATCCATCATTCTTATTAAAAATGTTCTGGTTTACTAAATGGTGACACACATGTCCTACGGAGTAACTTTTCATGATTCTTTGGGAATTTCTTCTTATATTTGTGCAACATAATTATTTAAATTATAAAGGGAGTTACTAAAATAGAAATAGTGAAATATATGATTTCTATTTAAAACTCAACTTAATGGTTTGAATGAAAACATGTAAAATCTTTTGAAAGGTCATACATGAACTCCCTTATAATAGAAAAAATGTCTATATTAAATTTCCACCCAACAATCTGAGATATAACACCATTTTTAATAATAATTGAGATGCATACAATGGGAGAAATTTCACTTGGATGTTTATATTTTACATTTTAGAACTACATGATCATATGTGGGGTTGGAATAAAAAATATGACTTTCCCTCCTAGGAAATTATTTTGATATTTATATATAGAAAGAAAATCCCTACCAAAGATAATGAAAAATTCATCCCGATGGAGAATAAACATATCCATGGGAATCAAAATACAACAAACATTATGCTGAGAAGAATAATAGACTTGAGATGCTATCATCACATCTTTAGGGGTTTCCACAAAAAAAATCAATGTCTAATCATTTTTTTTCAATTATTATACACTTACAAAATTCTTCATAAATAAAAGAGTGGGTAGATCTTGAAACAAATAATATATTATGTTTTCGAGGGTGGATAGTAATTTTCACATTCACCATGTCAATATCAATCCCCCTATCAGAAATATTGATTGCATGATATTTTCCATTATATATCGAATTAAGAGGATAATAAAATCAATCATCTTCATTAACTATTAGATTTTACCACTTATTAGAATAATTCCAAAATTCCGTGAATTTAAAATAATTTTTGTTTTTGTTTATTTTTTTGTATCTATCCCTTTTTTTAGTATCTAATTTTATCCCATCATATCAGCATTCACCAACTCATTAAACATCATTTCCACAATTAAAACATTTACTAGTCCACTTAAGAAAATTTAGTTAATGTTTCCTTCCACACCATAAAAAAGAATAAAATATGAAATTTTATTGTCCATGATTTTTAGAGCATCACTTTAATTATATGATTCCTTTATTAGAAAAACAATATGGTGGATTAGAAACTACAACCTCTATTTGATAGTTTATGTAATAAAAAATTATATCTTCGTAGTTACTAATGTCCCATATATATCTCACTATTTAAAGTCTTGATTTTCCTATTTTGGAGAATTAAACAGCCTTACATTCATGTCAGGTGATAATACAGGATTCGTTTCTCATGATATTATAAATGTTTTCTCGTAGATTCCAATAGATTCATCATCGTTCTATTGTTTCTCATGGAATTATTTATTTAATTTAAAATAAATAATACTAGGAAATAAAACTTAGAAAAATAATATAAATAACTTTTTCTCTTATATCAAGTCAATTTCATCAAGTTATATTTTATTCTAGATTTGATGACACTTCAAATCAGTTTCAACACACAAATTTTAGACACAAAAAAAGCACAAAAATCTATAGAATAGAATATAACTTTGAACTAGTACTGAACCATTTCATGAAAAATGCTGGATCATAAGATCAACTAAAATCATTATGATTTTTTCTTCATGAAGGACTCAACAAAAAATGTTTCCTTTCATGGCATGCCTATATGTTCAATATGATTCATGTATTATGAATGTAGTGTGATTATAGAAACAAGATTTTTCATTCTAACTCTCATTATATTTGGTTTCTCATAAGGAAATCCATTGTAATTTTCATCAGATTCAGTATTCATATGGCTCCTTAATATTCTATATGTAGATTATAAATCTATAGAAAGAATAGTGTAAGGAATAATAATCATTGCAGGGAACCATATAATAATGAATAATTACATATATAAGGGGTAAATAAGGATATGTTATTTTCAATATATGATACCTTAGACATAACCTAGGATATTAAGTATGATTATTCAAATACATCAGGATCTATTGTAAAGGGTTTTTGAATTTATAAAACATATACCCTATGAGTGTGAAACGAGGTATGTAGAAAGGCCCATTATCATGCACCAGGTTATGATAGATTCAAATCATTATGTTCCCTTTTTGATATTAATATCCCTGTATACAGTTCTTCAATATGCACATCCTCTGGTAGAATCCATACATAATTGAAACTTCACTAAAACCACATAATCTATTAATCAACATAATTGTAATGTATTTTACAACATTTAACATTATCCTTATTGTTTTAGCTAAAGTTTTCTCATTTTATTACCCATAGGTTAACTAAATTTTAAAATAATACAAAATCTAATGAAATTTACAGTTCATACATAGTTATCACATCTTAATAGATAAATATTAATTACATAGCATAACCGTCCATGCTAAAATGGTATAGGTATAGTTATTTTGGAAACATTGATTCATGAACAACTAATTTATATATGAACAATATTATCTCCCCCTAATTTATTCATAACTAGAACACTTATTATACATATCATACAATATATGTTTCTTCATATCCTAAGAAAAATAAATATTATAATGGAAGAGATGATATTCTTTTTAAGGGATAATAAGGATGATATTAAGGTAACATGAGAATAAGGTTATGATAACATGCAAATGAAATTTTAAAACTAAACTATGCATATCATTTATAATTAATTTGATTCATGGGATAAATGATGTTAATTCATAAGACATGAATCATAATGTAATCAAATAACATGTTCCATGAGAATATAACGTTGGCATGATTTGTAGATTCATCACATTTAGAAAAGTATAAAAAATATAATTTTAATGATAACCACTATGACATTCATAACCTATTAGGATTGTAATATCCACCTATGTACCTATTATGGGATTAGGATTTCCACTCATGTCCCCAATTTCATGATTTGGATACCCTCCCTTATACCCTCTTTTGGTCTTGGAATAAGATCCCATATATGCTATTTTTGGAATGGGATAACCTCTTGTATAAACTTTGATCTCATAGAACATTAATCATTAACTAATTAATTTTAGTGATATATAGGTCCCACATATCGCATAATCTCTAAATATTTTTTTCCATGTTATTGTAAAACATTCACCATATATGGACTCATGAAATTCAATTCATTTTCTTAAATATTTCAGGAGAGAATAACCCATAGAAAAGAAAAGGGTTTCATGAAAATTTATCATCATAATCATAAATCATACAGAGAATGAAAAAAGATAGTATCAATAGATCATATATCCAATAATGATTATAAAACATCAATGGATTCCATCATAGATGGGAAATGATTTCGATTGATCATGTTGAATATTTCTTAAGGAAAATAACCTTTCCAAATTGATAGTTTCTATTTTATGTCTTAAAAAATTCAAAAAATTTTTTTAAAAAATTTCCATAATAATAAAATTGAAACCTATAATTAATGTTTTAAATAATCTTCCAGTCTTTATTCTGGGAAATATCATTCAAGATAAGAAAATTAAATTGTAGACTCATTCCTGTTTTCCTAGATTTTTTTTTTTTGAATCTTGAGTATTTATGGAGAGGGAAAAATGAAAAACAAGTGTTTTTAATAAATAACCATTTGAGAATTAAATGTATTAATTTAATGAGATAATGTTTATGATATTTCATTAATGGAAACAAAATCATAAATGATCTTGATAAAAAAAGGATTATATTATATGAAACATACAAATTTGGAAAGTTTTGAATCAGAATCTACATAAATGAATAAAATCAGATAAATAATTTCATCGACCAAAATTAATTATAGTAAAAATAAAATTAATTCCTAGGTACTGTATAACCATACAAAAAAAACAAGTAGGGGATGTGGCATGTCTAACAAATTAAAACCGAGATTTAAATCTCTTACCTTGAGTATCGACATCTATTGTACACATTCAAACCTCCTATATAAAAGATATTTTTTATTTGAAATATATTTGAAAACAATTCTAATGTTTATCAAAGAATAAAATATATTCTTATTAGATTTTATTACCCACTTATTAACAATTCCTTGTTAAAATCAGGTTTCTGGTATTTATTATTCCATTTTTCACGTATGTTTTTCTTTAGAATTTTTTGAACTATTAATTTATTTATTTTTACATAAAATAAATAATAATAACCATGAAAAAAATATCATATATATTAATATTACATTTATTTATAGTAATCCATTATATTTTAAGATAAAAAAATTAATTACATTGTTCATGGAGATGGTTGGTCGTATATACACATGAATATAGTTTCCATTTTCTTTATGGATAGAATGAAAAAAGTTAATTATTAATTATCCATTATAGAATATATTTTTTATTATAAATATCACATATATTCACTAAATATACCATAATTATATTCCATGTCATTATAAAATGAATAACATGTCACATCACATTATGGGGGCAGTAGTCCACATATATGCATGAACAATATTGTTGTATTTTTTATTACTGAATGGAAATAAGGTATATTTGATATTAAAATTATATTAGAATAATCATTTCATAAATAAAATTTAAATAAGTTAGTTATATTATAACAAACATCTGTTAAAGATTGTGATGAAAAATGATGTACAATAGTTCAAGAGGTATCAGTTCGTCTTACACACAATCAACTATTTCATTTCTTGTATAATGGAGGGGGAGTTAGAAATATGTTATGATATTAATGATATAAAGTATCATTTTGTTTTAGATATTTAGTTTAATATATTATAACATTTTAATAATATATCGTGGATAATTTAGATGAAATAATATAAAAACCCTGTTTTGAACGTCATATCTTCTTTGTACAACCTCGTTGGATTCTCAACAACACAATTAATTTGGGGACATATTAATAACATTAAAGACTAGAGGATGTGTGGAGGGAAGTTTAAAATATTATTGTAGGTCATGTATAATCAAAAAAGATTTTGGAGGGTGATAATTAGAGGACAGGGGGTTCTATTTTATACGATGTGATAGAGAAAACGTAGAAATTTTGAAATGAAAAAGTTATGCTCATGTTTTAGGCATACGAAAAGACAAAACAACTGATAATTGTAAATCCACATATGAGATATGGTAGACTTATTGACATAAAATTTTAATTTTAGTATCATTTCGGTCATTCTATCCCAACACAATTACTATTAACCGCTACTAAACTCATTTTGACCTTAACCATGATTATTAATTGTTACAAAATTTACAATTCAATAAGAATAAAAATTTATATGGTCATTATATATAATATTATTTATAATTATTCAAAATAAGGTATTATATAAATAATAAAAATATTAATATAATTTTAATAATTTAATTTAATATCAAACACACAAACACAATAAAAAACTATTTTTCGAATTTTTTTTAATATGTATAAAATGCGTCTATTTAAACATTATACATTCAAAATATTAAAATTTTATGGATTGGATTAATAATAACATAAATTATATAATTTTTACATTAGACTATTTCAAAACATGTTTCAAATTTTTATTTTATTTTCCTCAATATAATGTTTTCAAAATATATCAGTATTTTCTCTATTCATTTGAAAATGAATTCTTTAAGAAAATTAAAAAACATTTAGTCTATGATAATTTTTAGAGGGTGATTTAATAAATTATTTTTAAATAATAAATAAATCTTATAAAATTGGGAAACATTAATTTAGTTATTTCTTTACAAAATATTACATTTTTTATAAAAATATTTTCTCAAATCATATAAAGACATTTCAATAAATTTTGTACTTTTTGTCAATATTTTTTCGTTACATTAAAACATTCAAAATAATTTAAAAAAAACAGTCCTATTCATGGGTCCATAATTTAATTCTAGGTTTTAGAAATAAATTTTGAATATTAATATTAATTATATATTGGTGTTTTTTAATGGTTTATGTTGCGTATAAAAAAATCGATTGATGAAATTATTTTTAAAAAAAAAACATAAATTCCACGGGTGTTATAATTGATATATTAGATAAAAAATCCATTCAAAATAATTCATTGTGTCTACCTTCTGGATTTAATTTTAAATAATATAAAAAAGTACTCAAATTGTATCATCAGTGAAATCAAGTACCATTAAACATAGAAATGAAGTTAGATTCCATAAATCATGCTATAAATCAGATAAAAAATTATGAACTCTTTTCATCAATCCACTAAATCTTGAGTAATATTAGCTTTGATTTATTTAAGAGGATTTAATATATATATATGACTCTGTCATCGTACTATGATTTTAGAAATTTTTATAAAAATTTATAGAAATGCAATTTCTTCCATGACATTTTCTAGTGGATCTGTATAAGCATGTTTGATTTTTACTGAATGGGGTCCCATATTAGGCCAAGGATGGAAGAAATTGATAAAATGATCTAAGTGAATAATGATAAATAAAATCATTCTAGGAGGTCTGTTGACTGAAATAGTATCTGTGAATTGTTTGTATACATTTGAAATTACATGATTATGAAAAATATATAAAAAATATATTCATTAAATAATTATATCTCTAATATTTACCTATATTAAAATATGTATAGTTAATGCCATTAATTATTAAATAAAAAATGGTTAGTACATCAAATATTTGTCCAATTTATTTCTATATATTATTTTACATTGTCTTAATCCATGGAAAAGGGGGGCCCTTTCATGTGAAGAAATGAATATTTCTTCGAATTCACTTTTTATGTTTCCAACCTAATATATTTTTTGATTTTACCTTCCTTTTAAAATATTAATTTTACATAATACATGGGAAGGAAATGTGTGGTGAGGAAAACAAGTTTTTTTATCTACACATTTTCATTTTTAACTTCTTTGGCTTAAAATAAAAACATTTTAATTACTTCTATTATGTTTTCATATTAAATGAGATATAATTTTTTAGTGAGTGATGAATTAAAATTTACTTAGGCCCCACCACATGTATATTTAACATTATATCAATTCTTTATTTTAAGTTTTTTTGTATATTTAATTTTTCGTTTTTCATGGGAGAAATAGAATAGAGTGAATTATTCACATACTCTATGGATATCCTTTATGTATTTTCCACTTTAGAATTACGTTGTATTATAATTTCATTTTAAACAATTAGTTTTCTCTAAAAAAATGGAAAGAATGACTATATGATTAAAGACTTTACATATACATTATCCACACTTTGTGGGTTTTTAACATGATAATTATTTTCAATTTTTCATTTTATGATCAAAATAATTTATATCACATGGTAATCAAATGATTAATGAGAAAATATGTTAATTTTTATTTAGACACCCTATATTGGTTTTAAACAATAAAATTTTTATTTAGCAGAATCTTAATGTTTAATTTCATGAATATTGGGGGGAAAAGGAAGGTGTCTGGAGTTTATGGCCATATTAGATTGACAAATGTGTGACTAAATATTAGGTTTATATATCTCTGAAAAAAAACAATAATTTAAGAATTTTATATAAGGTAAAATATAAACCCAAAAATGAATGGAAAAAATAACATGACAAAAAAATTTATAATAATTGGTAATAATATTCATAATGTTTAATTTCATTCTTTTTGAAAAAATATTTGTTCTCTATAATCAACACCAATGACCTTAGACCAAAAATAGAGGTTTTTTTATCAAGGAAAAGGTGTGTTCATTCACTCAGTAAACATAAATAACCAAACATAAATTAATGTAACAACTTTTTAATCACCAATAAAGGTTTAATATGATAGTGTTGATCAAGTGATGAATTCAGACAATCAATGTGAAAACAAATTTATGATATTTGTCCCCGGAATATGTTAGTCTCTTGGAACACTGTGTTATTATATGATGAAAATCAGAAATTAATTAATTTAAATTTAAAATGGGGAAATGATGATGTATTTTCTAGGATGACTGCTGAAATGATTCAAATTAAGTATTTATTACCATATCATTAGATTGATATATCATAGTGGACTACTCATCCTGATCCAATTATAGGTTTTACTATAATATCTTACTTGAATTTTGGGTTATATATCCCTTTCCTTATAAACAATGAATAAATTGTATTAAGTATAAAAATATTTTTGATGAGGACTATGTTCGATAAATATATAAATTATTTTCCTATAAATTATTTTCAAAAATTACCAATAGAAATATATGTTTTTTATAATTCAAATAATCATGACTAAAAATGTGTACATTCGAAGTGGAATTTTTAAATATATTTTTAATATTTTAAGACAATCATAATTGAATATGGTTCACAAAATTATGGAATGGAAATCAAATATAACATTCTAATGGATTGTGAAATGAGATCTAGGATCACCCATGTATCCTATGGAGAAAAATTAAAAAAAAAATTAGTTTTTTAGGCTGATTATTTTTGTAAAGTATAGTTTGGGTAAAATAGAGTAAGAAAAATTTAAATTCGAAAACAAATTTAATAGGATGTTATGAGAATTGTATGGGAATAAATATAAGGTATGTTTTATGTTTAAACAATGATAGGAGATCAAACATCTATTTTATGGTGATCTTATATAATGACACCATGGATAAAGCTACATGAATTGAAAGACCATTCACTAGGACAACTTGAATTTGATATGATGGAATAGTTATGTTTTTTATGGTTCTAGGTTAAGATATATGAAACACTATGTATCTTATGAGAATAATTATTATACAACATATATTTATATATTTATGGGTGAATCATCCAAGTGTAGACCTATAAGAAAACAACTAACGTTAATTCACTAACAATACTCTATAAAAAAATGACGACTTTGATATTATATAATGGTAATTTGAAAATTTATTATTGTATAAAATATGATTTTATATTAATTTTCATTCCTAGTGGGGTGGACCACTACCCACATTTTAGGGTTATACAGATTGTATCACTATAGACAGTTTATTTTCATACAGTATGAGCCATAATTTACACTGTTTAAGGATTTCTAATGTCTTCCGTACACTATATAGATTAATATAATTTAGTAATACCTTTTTAATGCATTTTATGGTTATAAAATAATGACTATGTGTTATGAAATTTATTATCTTATGATACATACTTTGAATTCAATATTAATTCATTGAATGTATTTCATATGATGTATCATTTGGATTGAAGGAATAATACACCCTCTATCCATTATAATACTGAGTAAGATTTATTGGATTCAAATTTATGTATGATATAAGGTCCATTCATTTTGGGTTAAAATTTCTAGGGTTTCTCCCTATGTATCATACATTCCTTCAATTCTTAAAAATAACACTTATATAAGTTAATAGAGATGAAATTTCTTGTTGAATACCTTGTAAATGTGATACTTATGAACCTCAAATATAATGTAATGCATATAAACACATATAATAATGAATCATAAATTTTTCCATCCATAAAATTTATCCCATATAATTAGATAAGTTGTTGTAATAAGTAGTTTAGTGTGAAGTAAATTCTTCCTTATTTGGTAATATGACTTCATGTCCAAATAAAAATAAATATAGGATCACATATTTAGGAATATTTATGATATCCAATAAATTTTCCAAACGTTTTAGGTTACAATTTTTTTTCCATATCTTTGATATTTTATAGATTATTCATAAATCTTTTATCGAAGGACTCAATCAGAACATTTTCATGTATATGATAATGTGATCAATTATTGAACCAAATGATTTATTCAAAACACAACATCATTATATCAGATTAAGATATTTTAAAAACCATTGTATTTTTTATGGTGCAGGGAACTCTGAATCTAAAAATGAGACTGGACATTATTAAGTATCTTATATCCTTCATCTAATTATCTATATAGTATATAGTTAAAACATATATAAGAAATAATTTTGTTTAAGTGACAATAAATTTGAATTTCTTAATTATTTTATGATGGTATAGAACCATAATATCTATATCCTATATCGAAATTATCTAATAGTATTTTTATATATATATAAAATCTGAGAGTTGGTGGGTTAAGTGTTCATGAACCTAACATGTTTATAAATTCCTTATTAATTACACATTTTCATCAACCATTGATGGATAAAAATACCCATGTATCTTGATTTTATGAAATGCATTAGTTCTTATTTGATGTCTTCCATTGGTGTGAATATTAAAAATTTTCATAAGAGTATGTCTCTCTATCCATTAAATAAATATGAAAATAACTCCATAAATTACTGATTTATGGAGAACTATTCAAAAATTATTCCCATTAATTGGGATAACCATTCACAAAAGATGAGTATTCTATTATCACCTTGCTATAATGGTAGAGTTCTATTTTAAATTTACTAAAAAAATAGGGCTAAACATGTTATTAATATATTCCTTTACATATAAAGTACCTTATATAATACAGTGTGCTAATATTGTTATCAATTTCGTCTTTTCCTATAGTAAACAACGGAAAAATTCACTTTAGTAATTGATTGAATGATTCTTTCATAGTTATCATAATTAGAAAAATTTGGAGGAAAATTATATAGAAAGACCACATAGAAATTATGTAAATGTTAATGTAATATAATAATATCATTAAAGGAAATTAATCCAATAATTATTCTTTTTATTCAATAAATGGATCCAAATACTCCTTTATTATAATATAATACCCTTTTATCCCATTGATTTCAAATTCAAAGATAACATTAAAATTTATCCTGGTAGAAGGTAAAAAATTATTTTTTATGAGAAAATAATGGTTTTACTATATTTATCATGATTTTTGCTGAATCCATATAGCATACGAGATACCAAATACTGTTACATTATTTATTGGTAATATTATAGGTGTCAAGTGAAGTCTGGAGGAACTAATGAAAAGTTAAGGGTAAAATTTCAGCTACTATGAAAACATTTTTATGAGAATCTATTTGTTATGTCTTCAATTATTAGATAGATGATATGGTTTTTGGTAGTTTATGGTGTCACGCCATGAAGAATTGTGCTATGATTTTGTTCTTTTTTCATGGAATTTTTTATAATTTTTTTGTTTTAGTGTCATGTTACTTTAATGCAGTATAATTGTAATAGAATAATTTGTTTTGACCATAATGTAAAGGTGAATATGTTTTTATTATTTCATAATGTCCCTTGGTTAATCTGGCATGATAATTTTTGATTTTATCTTATTTGAGCATGTTTTTTCAATGAATGTTGTTATTATGGCATGATGGTCATGTGATGTTTTAGGGTTATTTTACACAAAAAATTTCGTTAATCTTCAAGGATAGTTATTTTGTAGTGACCATTATTACTAAAAAATTAATTATTGGATATCAATTTGTGAGTTAGAATTTCTTTGGTTTTATTAAAATGTGATTCCTTTCATTGTTTCACGGTTTAATTTGAGGTACAACGGCTCAACGGAGGAGGTGGAGGATAATGTGATGGTTTTGTGAGATAGGATGTGGTAACATGTTACCCTTGGTTTCATTATGGGAATATTTTTAAGTATCATATTTATTTTTGTTTGAATGTAGAGATTCATTATATATCACCCATGTTCTTCAGAATAAAGTTTTGTTTTAATGTGATAACCATTTCATGATGCAATTCATTATTTTTTACAAATTATATTATGTTAAAGAATTTTATTTTATTGTACATCATTTCTATGAATTTCATCACCCACAATATTAATAATGGTGATTCATTGTAGATCTTTATCCACAATTGGATTAGTTATTTTCATTAGCTTTGAGAGATATACACTTTGTGATCCTTTGTGAATTCCATTTCTACTCATTATAAGTCACTTATTTCCATTCATATTAGTAATGTTTTGATAGTTGTAATAATTTGGATTTATTGTTATTTTATTATGGTTTTGATGGAGGATGGTCATAAACATGGCATAAGGTTAATCCTCACATGTTAGGTAGTCTTGACATTTATTTTTCTCAGAATCTCTTGTAACCATTGTTAAACCTTCAGTTGATATATGGGAATCAAGACATCCCCTTCTATATTTATTTTAATATCATATAATTATAATATTTTTTAATTTTTTGGGTGGATGGTATTAAATATAATATTATGATAATGTACCAAACAAAATGGAATTATAATAAATATACTGATTCATATATTCTTTATGGGATTACATAATTTATTGACTTATTGATATTGCCACTAAGATATTCAAGCTAACTTCCATAAAATATTTTTACAACACTATACCTATAATGAAACCCCTGCTATGGTGAAAAATAAGGAAGATAAATAATGATACACGAGTCCCACCTCCCGTAGGTCTCAGGTTGGAAACAATCATTGAATATATAAAAACACATAAATTTGAGGCATTACTGACTATTATAAAATTGGATTATGGTATACAATACAAAAATCCCAAACAAATCCATAAGATAATATAAATGTAAACCCTAAACCATCCTATAATGAATGAATAGATAAATAAAAAATATAAAAAATCTTTAAATATAAAAAAAGTCATGTCTATAACAGCGACTCAAGAAAAACTAAAATCCAAGACCGAAATGACAAACTCTATTCCCAACATCCTCCTAGAAACCTAAATATATTTTATATACCTGGGTGGAATTCAAGTATAATCAATATGATCATACCCAATGTATCAAGTGACTATGTGAAATAAGCATGCTAATGTTCTAGTGTGTAACACACTGACCCTAGATGCCCAGAGTCGGTGCATTATTATGTATCATTGGCATGATCACAAAAGATCAAGTTTTGAAAGACCGATTAGTTTAGTAGCCGTAGAAGTACTAGATACATTCAGAAGGATTAAATTACATAATAAAATGGAAAACTACTACAAAACTATTTCCATAGACAACACTGAGATCCCATAGACTATCCCTATAGGAAAATCATAATATAATTCGTCGTATCCTGGAAAATAAAACATAGAAAGGGGCGAGCTCTGATGCTCAGTAAGGATAACAATATAGCGGAAGTTTTCATGAATAAGCATAAACATTTAAGGTAATGTATAAAACTAAAACAAAATCCTTTTCAACATAAAATTCATTATTACATTGAAAATATAATCAAAATAATGCAATTTACTTACTCACATGGATATTCTAATAGTCGGATAATAACATGAAATATCAATATCCACTTTCATAATTATAGAATGCATAATGCTAGAATTTCATACCCACATAGTCAAGGCCTCGTTCCAGGACTACAAATCAGATTTTATCAAGGCCTTGTTCTAATACACTAGTTTGTCTCATGAGACCTACCGATGAATCTAAGAGCTATAGTGGGCTCCACCCATCACTTACTAAGTCAAATTCATTCCTTATATGGAAATGTTTAAACATAACATAAACATTCATATTAAATTGGCATATGAAATGTCAATAATTCATCCATTAAAAATGAATGGTATGAAATAACACATCCATAGTCAAACACATAACAAAACCTTCAATAGAATATAGAAGTTTTGTATCATAAAAAATCAACTTCAAACAAACATAAAATCCGTCAAGGGATGTTGACAAAGAAGAAATCAAAACCTTTTTAGAGAAATATCTCTTTCAAATTTTAAATCATTTAAATGTCACGTAATTATAAAAGAAAACGTTTATATTTTAAAATATTCTTATAATCTTGAAAGGGAATATTCATCGTTTTTATAACGGTGTAATATAGTTTCACCCACCGTATAAGTCTAAAAATTTTCTTACTTTAATTTTGTCAAAAAGGTCATAAGCTACCTTGTTTAGAAAATGACAGAATGATTCCATTCAATCCATATTAGAAAAATTCAAAAAAGGGTATAAATGACATTATCCCATAGTCTCTTAAATATTAAAAATGTTTTGGAATACATTTTTAATAATCTTTGATGTGGATGATAAAGAGGTCCCTGTATATATTTATGTAAAAACAACCTCGGATAATAAAGATATTGTGAAATTAACCCCTTCCCTGTAATTTTCCTTGGTCAAGGATAGGTTGACCTCCACTAAATGGTTAAATAATTGTTATTAAATTGTATATGAATCATATACATTAATATGATATCATCTATGATCTTTTAATATTTCCTTGTTAATAATATTTTAGTATTATCATCGTTTTGGGTGTTAATTGATTTGTTTTCATTTATATGATTTGTTACATAAGTAATGTTTGTATCTGATAGGATGTATCTTAATCATATTCAGAATGATATTATGTCTTTAAACATTATTTTTAATCATCTAATTAAAATTATTCTTCAATGTATATGATGGGGAATTAATCTCATCGCGTTCATGGAGACAGTAATCCGTACGTACGCACGAGCGACAATATAATTTTTTAGGTATTAAAAATATATATAATTGGATGGTATATCATATATACATAATCATTACCATGTTATATTAATTATTTACTTCAATTACACATCATTATTATACCCATCCAAATAACAATGTATTGAATAACAATTACACCATGACGTGGAGACGGTAAACCGTACTTACGCACATATGGTGACATGTCATTCAAAGGATGGATTGAATAAGGAATATGGTTGAACCATATTTATAATAACATCACGGTATATAGAAGATACTAGAGTTATTTTTTTAGAATGGAATCAACAAAGAGGAAGTGGAAGAAGAAAGTAACTTGAAAGAGGTGATGAAATATTTACCTCTTCTTCGAGTTCTTCCTTTTGATTTGATCAAAAGCGCTCCTTAGGTTGATTTTATGACTAAAGTAAGGACTTTAGGATAAAGGGAGGAATGTTGAGAGTGTATTTAGAAAGTGGTTTTCGGAGCCTAATGGATTTGATGGTGTGAATTAGAGAGAGGAAAGAGTGCCCATTTATAAGAGGGGTGAGGGGCACCTTAGGAAGAGCAAGAAATGTTATTTTATAATAAAATAATTTTCGGTTTCTAATGGCTCCAAAAAAAATTATTTAAAGGATAAGGTAGGTATGGGTCTAAAACCACTCAAAAAATAGGTTTTAGATAGGTTTTGATCACTATATTAACCTTATCGTTTAGATTAATCTCGTAGTTAAATAGTTTGCCATTTACCATATGTCTTTGTATTTTTATATTATATGGTTAATAAAATACTATAAACATTCAATAGAACCCCATGTGGTTCATTAATGATACACCTATCATTATATATGTATTTTGGCTGAACCATATGTTTTTAGGAATATAATATAAATTAATAATATAATATTTGATTTAAAAACACTTTTATGTCAATTTTGACACTATTTGGTATTTTGTTTTTTCTAAATTCTTAACAACATTATTACTTCAAAAAAATTAATCTAACCAACCATAAAATTAAATATTAACCTATAAAATTAGTGTAATTCATAAAAAGTCTCAAATTATATTTATTTGGACATTTATAATATCAATTATTTTAATATTTCATCAATTAGGTAATTACTGCATCATCATTGTGTCATAAATAAATTAAATTATATAATGTATAAAAATATAAATAAAATAATATTATGTATGAAATAATTTTATATTTCTAATTAATATTTATATTTGAATTTATCTTATTTGTAACCCAATATTAAAATTGTTTTAGTTATTAAACTTTGAATTTAACACTTTTAACTCTTCTTTGAATTAAATAATAATAAATATCCTAATCTAATCAATGTGGACCTAAAGAATCATAATTTATTCCTTAATTGTTTTGGTCTAATTACCCATATCCAATAGAATTATGACATGTTTTAAGTTAATAATAATATCATTTTTACCCTTAATTACCCTATTTAATTTTAACCGTGGTAAATAAAAGTAGAAAGTTACTATTCAGCAAAATTATTTTCATCTTATTAAACCAGATTTTACTAACTAATATCAACCATGTCTCTTGGATTTTGGAAATTCAACTTACAGAAGTGGTAAAATTATGTTTTCTATAAATTTTCAAATGCTCCTAGGAGATGGGTAAAAGACGATAAAAAGTTCAATAACATTTTTATATATCTAAAATTATTATAAACTGACTCCAATGAATTACATTGAACATATATAGTCATTATGTATCTATTTTGACATAAAATAAATTTAAATAAAATAAAGAATTATTTAAATAAAAATTCTGTTTTAAACTATAACTCAGGGTTTTTTACAATTCATCAAAAATTGAATGTTTTTAGAAAAATACGCAAAATTCACCCAAAGTTAATTTCGATATTCCTAATCCAAAAATGAAAACCATTTTGAAAGATAAAATTTATAAAATTTCAAAACCTTTGTATTACAATTCATAATGGCTAGATTGATTAGTTGTGGCGTGTTAGAACTCAAAGTTGCCTACAACAAATGCAATTGTATTATTCAACGAGAATCGTATCGTGGAAGCCTAGGGTGCTACATTCCCCTCTCCTTCAAATAATTTCGTCCTCGAAATTTATAGAATATTACTGCATAAAAAGACTCAGGTAGTACTTTATAATATGTTACTCGGGTTCCCATGTTGCCTCTTGAATCTTATGGTTTCTCAATATAACTTTTACCAGACGAGACGTCTGGTTTCTCAGAACTTATTCTCCTGTATCAAGAACCTTGATAGTCTCTTCGCAATAAGACAGATCAGGATCTAGTTATAATTATTCATAGGTGAGTACATGAATTGGGTTAGGCATGAATTTTCTAAATAGTGATACGTGGAATACATCGTGAACTATGGAGAGACATAACGGCCTTGATAAATGGTAAGCTACAACCCAAATTCGTTCTAGTATTTAGAAAGGTCTGATGTACCTGAGACTTATATTTCCCTTCTTACTGAAATGTATAACACCCATCCATGGAGATACCTTCAAGAAAACATGGTCTCATACATGATATTCCAAATCTGTCATTCAGTTATTAGAATAGCTCTTCTTCTTACTTTGAGATGCTTTGATTTTGTTTTGGATTACCTTCACCTTTTCCTTCCTTTCCTCGACATGTTCTGGGCCTATGTGTTTTCTTTCACCAGCATCAACCTAACGGGTTGGTGTGCGACATCTATTTCCATACAACGCCTCATATGGTGCCATCTGAATTCTTGAATGGAAGCTATTGTTATAGGATAAATCTACCAGAGGCAAATATTGATCCCACATACCGTGAAAGTCATGTGAGAAAGATCTCAACATATATTCTAAGGTTTGAATAGTCTGTTCTGATTTTCCATCAGTTTTAGGGTGGTAGGTAGTGCTCAAATAAAGTTCAATATCCGGGGATTTTAGAATACTTTTTCAGAATATTGATGTAAAATGGGAATCACGATCAAAAACAATCGATAGGGGTACTCCATGAAGTCTTACAACATCATTAATATATACTCTTGCTAAACGTTCCAGTGGTAAATCTTATCTTATAGAAATAAAATGCACTGAATTGGTAAAACGATCAACAATGACCCATATTGCATCATTCTTTGTAGGATTCTATGGTAGTCCCATGACAAAGTCCATCGTAATATTATCTCTTTTACACTCAGGTATGGGAAGAGGTTTCAAGAATCCTCTAGGCCGTTGCCTTCCAACATTCACTTGTTGACAATCCATACATCTTGACACAAAATCAGTAATCCCCCTCTTCGTGTTTCCCACAAAAAATGTTCCCTCAAATTTTCTATACAACTTAGTGCTACCAGGGTGTATAGAGAAATTGGAACTATGAGCCTCATCCAAATATTCCCTTATTAGATCAGGTATATTGGGAACACAAAGTCTATTCCCAAATTTCAAAATTCCATCTTCACACACAAAGTCACTCAATCTCCCATCATTCACACCTTTAATATTCTTTTGAAACACATCATCATCGATCTGAGGACTCTTTATATATTCAATTAAAGATGGATTGGAAACCATTTGAAAAAATATTACTATTTCAACTTCCATGGATATTCCCATATCCTTATTTACTAGATACCTAAAAATAGGATCCCTTTCAACTCTCATCTTGTTCAAAACTCCATGATCTTTTCTACCCAAAGCATATGAAACCTTATTTTCCTTCCCTGGGTGGTAGTGTATCGTGAAATAATAATCCTTGAGTAGTTCAAGACATCTACATTTCCTAATGTTGAGGGGGAGAGATTACCTCTTCGCCACTCTTTTCTTCCTTTTTCCAACCCTGATATCTTCCCTCCCTTTCCTAGTATCTCTCTTTGCCCTAAAGTTGCAGATCTCCATGATGACTTCCCTCTACTCATGCTATCAACCTTGAAATTTACAGAGTCCTCAGATATACTAAATCTGACTTTGGTGGCTCATTTCACAACATGGATACCTTCGGTGTACAACTCTGACCATTTTGTGTTTTCTTCTTGGGGCCTCAAGGAGTGGTCGATGGTTGGTCTATTGGATAGGCGACACAACATGGTTCATTTCCCTACTTTGGAAGATTTCGTCACAGCGTGGTCAAGTGAACCGCATACCTACAATGGCTATCGCTTCTTCCTCCTTAGATGGTCTTATGATCTTCACATGAAATGGGATACTACATCATTAGCTATGTGGGTAAGATTTCCTAAACTACCATTGCCTTTTCAGAATCCATCTATATTGTGTATGTTGGGTAATCTGGTGGGTCAGTACCTATCCACAGACTCAAGAACTTCAGCTATTTCTCACATGATTTTCTCTCGGGTTTGTGTTGAAGTTGATGTATCTTTTCCTCCTGTCAAGTGGGTCTGGATATTGGTTGGGGAGGAATTTAGATATAAACCGACGGTAATATTCATGTCTTGGGCGCTCTTCTACAACTCCTATAAGAATATGCAGCATGCATCTTCTTCATTCCGGGGAGGGAATAAGAACTTTCATAGAGGGGTATTTCCGAAGGACGTTCTCTCAGATGTCCCTCCCATAGAAAGTGGAGACTTCTCCAATGACGATGCTCCCCAAAAGTGTTTGGAATTGGTGCCAATGATTTCGAAGGTCGCTAACATCTTTGAAAATTTGAAGAGGGACTTAGGGACCCCTGGTTCATCTTGTCAGGTCCCAAGGCCCACGGGCCAGTCCCCTCCTAGGATCTCTCCCT
Source organism: Viscum album (assembly GCA_963277665.1). Lineage (NCBI taxonomy): Eukaryota > Viridiplantae > Streptophyta > Magnoliopsida > Santalales > Viscaceae > Viscum > Viscum album. The sequence continues at coordinate 1,045,626,567 of OY728166.1, forward strand.
CCTTCTCAAAGGCGGTTATGGTTGTTGGAGCGGGAGGAAGGCTTTCCCCACTTCAATCCATTTCTGTCCATCCCCTAAGCCATCCTCTTCAACGGTCTCTGGGTCAGCAGGACCCTGCACAACCCTTACAGATTGGTATCCCTTTTAATCCTCTGGTCAGGGAATATTAAGAGAATGATGATCCTGGAGGGTGGAAACAGTGATTCCAAAGTGGAAATGGAAGTCGAATGGTACTAGGTCAAATGAGGATTCTGAATTGAGTGGGAAAGTAGTGATTTTTAGGCATGGTCGGATGATGAGCATGTCCTCTAGGGGTTTGCAAGTGGCAGTTTTGGACCAAATAAAGGGAAGGGGAGATTCTTATCTCAGTAAATTTCCCAGTTAACAAGGTTAAGAAAAATAAGACTCCCAAAGACTACAAAATTTTCCAGAAACATTGACAACGAGTTCTGTAGTAAATCCTAAAAAAACAGAGAAGGAAATTAGGTCCTCTCACACCCTACAGGCTTTTTCAGTAGAAAAACCAAGGGAGTTTGTTTCCAATGTTGAATCATTTTCTGGAATGGTGGGTGTAGAGGGGGAGGAGGTGAAGGAGAGGGATCCAGTGGATTTAGGCTTGGGAAAAGAGGAGGGGAAAGTCAGCGAGGGATGAGAGAGTCAATTGGTTCAATTTTCTCATGTAAAGGAGGGTGCAGAGAGGATGCCTGGTGATCTGGAAGGAGAGGCTGAGCTTAGGGAATCTCCATGGGAGATGCTTTTACAATCTGAGGAAGTGATGGTAGAGAAGGTGTTAACCATATGTTCTTTTGCTGATGATGTGGAAAGGATGAATGGAAGGTTGAACCGAGTAGACACAAACAAGGAGCAGCGAGAGTGGAATGAAAAACAACACCAAATCCTTGTAAGAGTTTTCAATAACAAGAAAATTGTGGTGGAGGAGTTCTTGAGAACATGGGACAAGCTGGCTTCCCAAATAGAAGTCAGTATCAAGGACAACACTAGAAAAACGTCAACAACACTATCCTGGAAATTATTTAAGGGTTTCAAGTATAATGTGTTTAATTTGGTATTTGATAATTTTGTTATGTGTTATAGTGTTTGACGGCTTGGTTGGACTTGTGGGTTTCACACTTTTTCAATGAAAGTGTCCTTTTAATGAAAAATATATATTTGGTGTTGGTTTATATCTCACTTTTCTCACTATAGAGATAATGTCTCCATATCTTCAAAGAGAATATTACAACTGCTAACTCTAGATCATTAGTAGGATAGTTTTTCTCATGAATATTTAGCTGTCGTGATGCATAGGCAATAACCCTACAATTCTGCATAAGGACACAACCAAGTCCATTCATTAATGCATCACTATAAATAACAAACCCATCATTCTCTGATGGTAGAGTCAATATTGGATCATTGACTAATATTCTCTTCATTTCATTAAAACATTCTTGACACACTTTTGTCCGAACAAATTTAACAACTTTTCATGGGAGCTTTGTTAATGGGTTAGTCCACCAGGAAAAATTATGGACGAAACGTCGATAATAACCTACTAAACCAAAAAAAAATGTGTACCTCGGTTATACTCGTCGGTGCCAGCCATTCATGGATTGATATTTTCTTATAAGGATCAATAGAGATTCCATCCTTAGAGACGATATTTCCATGAAAATAAATCTCATAATTCTATAATTCACACTTTCTAAACATCCCATATAATTCATGTCTTCTAAGAGTCTTCAGGATAATGCACAAGTGATTTTCATGAGATTTGTAGCTTTTGGAGTATACCAAGATATCATCAATAAATACAACTATAATGTCATCAAGATATTCTTTTTAAACTATATTCAATATATCCATGAGGATATAGGGTTCATTAGTCAATCCAAAAGGCATTACTATAAACTCGTAATTCCCGTACCTGGTTTGAAATGATGTTTTCGCAATGTCTTCATTCTTCACACACAACTGATGATATCCAGATTGAAGGTCAGTCATTGAAAAGTTTAGAGCTCCATTAAGTTGGTAAAATAAATCATAAATGCAAGGTAGGGGATACTTTGTGTTTGTTGTTATAGCATTGATCTCCCTGTAGTCAATGCACACCCTTATAGATCTATCTATCTTCTTAAAAAAAGGAGAGGGGATCACCATGGAGAAACACTAGGGAGAATAAATCCTTTATTACTCTATTATTCTAGTTGTTTCTTTAGTTCCACTAATTCCATAGTCTCCATTCTATAAGGTGTCTTTGATATGGGCCAAGAACCAGAAATTAAATCAATGGAAAACTCAATTTTTCATTCTGGAGGATGTCCAGGTAAATCCTCTAGAAATACATCAATATACTCTTGAAAACTATGTATATCCTATATTTGAATATTCTTTTCCTCACCCATAGTTATTTCAGTCTATTCATCCCCAATAACTGAATTTAGTTGAGCTACTAGGGGAGGATCTAGATAAGAATTAGGTGGTGATGATTCTTCTCTAAAGATAAGGTGTTCTTTATCATCTTCATAAAAAATAGTAAACTCCTTCTTCTTACAATAAATTTTTGCATCATGGTCCAAAAGACAATCCATACTGAGGATTATATCAAATTCAATAATGGGTATGATGATGAGATTATTAGATAAAGAACATTTAGAGACCCTAATGGGGACTGATTCATAGAATCTTGTTGCAATGATACTTCTCTTATGAGTTTTGACTGAGAAATCCCCTGTTAAATCAAATTTGAAATATCTATTTTTCTTTGAAAACTGGGAAGATACGAAATGATGCGATGATACAGAATCAAATAATGCATTGGCTAAACTTGAGGAAACCATTGAATTACCTTCCACTACGTCTTTTAGAGATTTAACCTCAATAGTAGTAATAACATAAGCTTGGCCTAGATCCCTTGGACATTTCTAAAGTAAGTTCTTCAGATTCTTAGGACATCCATTCACATAATTCCCCCTTTCCATACAATTGTATAATTCCACATCGACAGCCTCTTTTCTTCCCCTTGCAATCACGAGCGTGGTGGCCTTTTCACCACACTTGTAATAGACACCCATTCCATTTAGTCGAGTACGAGGGTGCATCTTCCCACATTTATTGTAGGATGGATATTCAACTTTTCCCTTCTTCCCCTTATTTCCATTTCTAGAGTGTTCAGTGGATCTCTTCTTCTCTTGTTTTTCTTTAATGTCGTAAGACTTGGGGAATTCTTTTTCTGCCTTCATTTCAAATGAGAAAATATCTTCGTATGATGTGAAGGATTGTGATACTAATGCTCAATGGATAAATGGTTTTAATCCATAAAATAAACGATCAATATTACTTCTTGGGTAATGTATATAATCTACATCATTCCCCGCTAACCTTGTAAAGCTAGATTCATACATTGCGACATTATCATCCTCCTTTTGCCTCAGACATAGAAATTGTCTTTCCATATCCTCTTGATGGTCATAAGGAAAGTATTTTTATATGAAAATTTCTTTAAACTCCCTCCATTCCATATTTGATAATTCATCATCTTCGTTTGTGTTTTGAATCAATTACCACCATTGATCAACATCTCCAGTGAGGTGGTAAACTGCCATGGAAACTTTTTCCCTTTCGCTACTCCCCATGGAATGGAATATTTTTTCTAAGGAATTTATCCATTGCTCAGCCACTAATGGATTTGTACTCCAATTGAATGTTGGTTGTCGTTTCTTCATGAATCGATATAACATTTTTCCTCCATGCTATGGATAAGGGTACTCCATATGGGTAAGGTTATTATTCATAACATGAGTGAGTTTTCCCAATATAGTGGTAAGCTGATCACCACCAATTGTATCACCATCTCCACTATAATTATCTTGAGCAGGAGGGAAATTCCTACATGGATTGTGTGCATTTATACAACGTCCATTCATTCCACTAGGCCCCATTTCTAAACAATGGTATAAACTAGATTTGTTTATGAATCAAAATACATAAATCCAAACTTGTAAAACACTTAACTTAAATTGAATAGTTTATGGATATAATCCATAATCATAAAAATATTTTCATTGAGGAAGTTTATACTCGTAAACCCTTCATAATGGTTTGTAAATAAATTGAGAATTATCCTTGGCATATCCCCCGGGAGGGTCGTAACCAAGAGTGCAGCAAGGCCTGTTGTCATGTACCAGTTCCAGTTCGAGTCTAGCTCAAAGCAGTGTTTCCGATTTATCCCCTAGGGACATCTGTTCCAAATCCATCTCTACCTGATTGTATCTAGACAGATATGTATTAATTTGAAAACTCACAAAATCTCTACAATACCAAAATTCTAGGAAGTTCTTCTATAGTAATCCTCAATGTTTATCTTAGGGCTATGTGCTCTGATCAGTGTTTATCTAGATCTAGTTTCCAAGGTTTTTACTAAACTTTCTCTGATACCAACTGTAACACCCCGACCCCAGAAGCTCAGATTCAGTGCATTATTACGTATCATTGGCATGATCACAAAATATCAAGTATCAAAAGACTGATTAGTTTAGTAGCCTTGGAAGTAATAGATACATTCATAAGGTTTTCATTACATTATAAAATGGAAAAATACAACAACATTGTTTCCATAGATAACACTGATATCCCATAGAATATCCCTACAGGTCAGTCATTATATACTTCTTCGCATCCTGGAAAAATAAAACATAGAATGGGGTGAGCTTAAATGCTCCGTAAGGATAACAATATGGATGAAATTTTCATAAATAAGCATAAAAATTAAAGGCAATTTATAAAACTAAAAGAAAATCCATTTCAACATAAAAGTCATCATAATATGGAAAATATAAATCAAAATAACGCCACTAATTTACTTACATGGATATTCTACTAGTCGAATAATCACATGCAATATCAATATCCACTTTTATAATGATGGAATGCATAATGCCAGACTTTCATAATCACATAGTCAAGGCCATGCACCAAGACTACAAATAAGATTGTTTCAAGGCCCTGTTCCAAGACACTAGTTTGTTTTATGAGACCTACCGATGCATCAAGGAGATATAACGGTCTCCACCTGTCACTTAATAGGTCCAATGTATTCCTCATATGAAACAGTTTAAACATAACATAAACATTCATATTAAAACTGGAATATAAAATATAAATACTTTATCTATAAACCATTAATGGTATGAAATAACACATCCATTTTCAAACACATCACAAAAACTTCAATACAATATGGTATTTTATATCATGATAAATCAACTTTAAAAAATGTAAAATCCATCAAAGGATGTTGATATAGATAAAATATAAACCTTTTTAGAGAAATATATGTTTCTATTTTGAAATCAGTTAAAAGTCGCATAATTTTAAAAGAAAACATTTATATTTTAAAATATTCTTATAAGCTTGTATTGGAAGCTTCTACGTTGTTATAATGGTGTAATATAGCCGCACCCTTCGTATAAGTTAAAAAAATACTCTTACATTAATTTTGTCGAAAAGGTCATAAGGTACCTTGTTTAGAAAAAGATAGAAAGATTCCCTTCAAACTGTTTTATAAAATGTAAAAAAAGGGTATAAATGACTTAAATCCATAGTCTAGTAAATAGTAAAAATGTTTTGGAATACATTTTTACGAAACCATGATGTGGATGATAAAGAGGTCCCAGTAGATATTTACGTAAAAACTACCTCAGATAATAAAGAGATTGTAAAATTAACCCTTACCATGTAATTTTTCATGGTCGAGGGTATGTTAACCTCCTGTATAATGGTTAAATTATTGTTATTAAATTATAGAATAATCAAATAAATTAATTTCATATCATATATTATCTTTTAATTTTTCTTTGTTGATAATATTTTTGTATTATCATCATTTCGGGTTTTAACTAATTCATTATCCTTTATATGCTTTGTTAAGTAAGTTTTGTTTGTTATGGATAGGATGTATCTTATTCATATTCATAATGATAATAAGTCTTTGATCATTATTTTGAGTCATCTAATTCAAATTTTTATTGAATGGATAGGATGGGGAATGAATCTCATTCCGTTCCTTGAGATGGTAATCCGTACGTACGCACGAGCGACAATATCATTTTTTTGATATTAAAATAAAATATAATTGGATGGTATATCATATATACATAATAATTATCATGTTATATTTAGTATTTATGTCAATTAAACATCATTATTGTACTCAACCAAATAATTATGTATTGAATAAGAATTACTCCACGACGTGGAGATGGTAAGACGTATGTATGCACGTATGGTGACATGTCATTCCAAGGATATATAGAATAATGGATATGGTTGTACCATATTTATAATGACATCAATGTATATATAATATATTGGAGTTATTATTTTATAATGGAAACAACAAAAAAGAGGAAGTGGAAGAGGAAAGGAACTTGAAAGAGGTGATGAAATATTTACCTCTTCTTCGAGATCTTCCTTTTGATTTGATCAAAAGGGCTCCATAGGGTGGCTTTCTAACTAATAGAAGGCTTCTAAGATGAAGGAAGGAGAGTTTATAGGGTATTTGGGTAGGTTTTGGACGATACAAATGGCTTTAAAGGTATGAATTATATAGAAGTGGGAGTTCCCTTTTATAAGAGAGGTGAGGGGCACCTTAGGAAAAGCTAGAAATATTATTTTATAAAAAATAATTTTCGGTTTATAATAGCTTGAAAATGAATTATTTAAAGACTATGGTGGTGATGGGTCAAAAACCACACATCCAATAGGATTTAGACAGGTTTTGGTCACTATATTAACCTTATCTTTTAGATTTAACTATTTGTTAAATAGTTTGACATTTACCATATCTCTTTGTATTTTTGTATTATATGGTTAATAAACTTACTATAATCTTCCAAGATAACCCCAAGTGGATCATTAAAGATACACCTATCATTATATGAGTCTTTTTACTAAACCATATATTTTCAAAAATATAATATCAATTAATAATATAAATGTTTTTAAAAACACTTTTATGTCGATTTTGACACTATTTGTTATTTTGATTTTTATAAATTCATAAAAACATTATTACTTCAAAACAATATATCTGTACAACCATAACAAGTCATATTAACCTATAAAATTAGTGTAATTCATAAAAATCCTAAAATTACATTTATTTGGTCATTTATAATATAAATTATCTTAATATTTCATTAATTAAGTAATTACTGCATCATCATTGTGTCATATATAAATATAATTATTTAATGTCTAAAAAATATAAAAAAACCATTATGTAGGAAATATTTTTAGATTTATAATGAATATTTATAGTAGAATTTATATTATATGTAACCCTATATTAAGAATAGTTTAGTTATTAAACATTGAATTTAACACTTTTAACTCTTCTTTGATTTAAATAATAATAAATGTCCTAATCTAATCAAAGTGGACCTAAAAGATTGTATTTTATTCTTAGGGTTGTTTTTGGTCGAACTAAACTTATCAAACAGAATTAGTACATGTGTTAGGTTAATAATAATATCATTTTACCCTTAATTACCCTAATTACATTTAACCGTGGTAAATAAAATAAAAAAGTTACTATTCACCAAAAATTATTTTCTTCTTATTGAACCACATTTTACTTATTGATATCAACCGTGTTTCTTGGAATTTTGAAATTCAACTCACAGAAGTGGTATAATTTTGTTTTATGTAAATTTGAAAATGCTCCTACGAGATGGGTAATAGATAGTAAAAAGTTTAATAAAATTTTTATGTATCTAAAATTATTATAAACTGACTCCAATAAATTACATGGAACATATATAGTTATTATGTATCTATTTGTACCTAAAATTAATTTAAGTAAAATAACTAATTATTTTATAAACTATAACTCAAGGTTTCTCACTATTCATCAAAAATTGAATGTTTTCAGAAAAATACCAAAAACTCACCCTAAGCTAATTTCGATATTCCAAATTAAAAAATGAAGTCCATTTTGAAGATAAAATTTAAATAAATTCAAAAGGAGGGTATTATTATTCATAACGGCTAGTTTGATTGGTTGTGGTGTGTTAGAACTTGATGTTTCGTACAACACACACTATTGTATTATTCAAATAGAAGCTTACCATAGAAGCTTGGGGTGTTACATAGTGAATAAAAAAGAGAACCAAAAAGAGAATATAAATGTCAATTAACTAAACACAGTATCACTATGGCTCACTCTCCAAATCACTCATCCAATATAATAATATATAATCGATATCATAAAAATAAATTGTGCCCCAATTCCACTTAACCATTGATTTTCTCCTCTCACACACCAAATAAACATTTCGAGTGATACCATACCTTCTATACACATCACATCAATGCAGATTTTTAATGTGGGTTGGTACACATCCTTATGTTCCCCAACCTCGCAAGGTCTAGCATATGGTGCTAGTATTCAAAATCATCCCATCACATAACATCCCATCTAAAGAAACCTAGTCCATAACAAAAAATATCAATTTAAAAAACATGGTAAATCGTATATCCTATCATATGATTATATAAAAATAGCAGTAAGGTATCTAGAATGTGATGAATATCAACCTTGTTCCCTCCTCCAACCATGAATGACCCCCCATATATCGCATTGCATCACACCCACACCACATCACATCACCGCAAAATGCACATTGGCCATCACACAACATCGCACCTGAAGACACTTGGGGAATCACATGTGAATGAAGTTAATGGAAGAGGGGGCCTTCATCCATCAATATCACAACCATCATGGATGTTACAGAAAACACCTAAAACCCAAATCCTCTGACCATTGGTAACATTATCCAATTTGGATGGGGTATATATAAATGACATAAAATTGATGATATATTGTTATAAAACAATACCCTACATATGGTTTCACATAAAATACACCATTTCACACCACATCCCCACCACCTCCCCACATGTTAGTAATTACAACCACTTCCACAACTATATACAACACCATACAACCACATCATAGACCGTAAAAACCCCACAATCATAGTCTCAATTATTTGTGTTATAATTTATTCTTCTAGACATTTAATTTCACAATTATTATCCCATTAATTAAATAAATTATCAAATATAAAATTCATCCCATAGATTATTTATTCTATTGCTAATTGGGAAACTAATGAAACCACACCACCAAACTACTTTCCCAACACACATAAACCATTATAAAAAACTATGCATCTACCATCATCATTACGTAGCCTAACCCATGTTGTCACATCATAATAACCATACATCAAAATTATTGTAAAACCACATCCTCCACCGGTAATAAACTGATATTTCTAAATAATTGCATTATGTTTTGAAGCTTATTCAACACACAACACCAATCTTAATTGACCAGTGAAATATACTATAGTTATAACCAAGATGCTCAATTAGAGGGTATGAATCGAATTAACATATTTAGGAAATATAAATAATTCATGAAAAACATTAAATATTTATAAATTGTTTTTAAATAATCAATCACTTTTTAGTAAAGTAACATTGTTCTTCAAAAATATGTTTCTTAAATAATAATAATTATTACATATTATGTGAAAGTATTATAATTATTTTTTAGATATTTATAACGAAATACTAAAAAAAATTAACAACATTTTTTAATATGGAGAAGAAAAATTATCTTAGGTTGATGTTTATCTATTTTACGACAATTGTTTTTTACTGAATAGTGAAATTATTGATTTTTTCGTAAAACTATCTTATCAATACAATATTTAAATTAATTTAAAATTATAGTTTATTTAGAATATTATTCCATGTTACTAATTTATTTTTATTTATATTTAAAACAATAAAATAAATTTTATTGAATTTTAGTATATGTTTAATTTTGTGTTTAAAGATGAGATTCTTCTTAAAAAATTTTAAATGTACATAATAGTTTCCCTCCTAATTAATAAAAACAACCCCAAATGTGAATTTTTCTAAAAGAATTTACAATATTATATATCAATAAAAATTAATTTAGATTTATAAAAAGTATATTGTTATTCATAGAGTTTACATAAAAGCATCTTTTCTTCAAAAATACAATTCTTGAAAACCCTCTATTTTATGGCATCAGCTGGTTTAATATTAATTTAAATTTTTTCATGTATGTGAACTGATTTTTTTAAAATTTATTCAATATATAGATTTATAATATATTATTTAATATAATGAAGTCAATTATTTTACCATAATGTATTTTTAAAATAATACATATTAATTACTATGGTTAAAGGGAAATAGGGTTACCAGTGATTAAAATAAAATGATAGGTGTAACGATGACATAGAAACATTCCTAAAATCCATTAGATGGACACATATCAACCTCATCATGTCTAATCCTCTATAATGGCCCAATTTGGATACATTTTTTATGTAAATAGTAAGGTTACAATATTTTCTTTTAAAAAATTATAAAAGTGTGTCACTCTCCTCGCTTATTAAAGTATACACCCTCTTGTTTCCACTTCACACTATAAAATCCCATTGGATTGGAAAATACAGGCACATATGTCTCCTATACATCCCTACCTACATCCAGATGTCCTTATTTTGATTAGAAATCAATCCAATGTCTTTTTTTATTCTTACCTAAGAAGGTTATTTAACGAAGATATATTATTCCAAACAAATTGTTTTTATTTTACTTCTTCTTTAACCTAAATCTCTAAATGTTTTAGGATATAGGAAATAAAAATCATAAAATTTATTATAGAAAATAAATGGGATAAAATATTATACATTATTAGGTGGTTTACAAATGTTGTAATGAATCTCCCTATACATATCTATAGACACAATGGATGCACAAAACTGGTATCCTAAAAGATCCCATTAATTTTATTTCCAAAATTTATTTTTCTGAAGGGGAATTAATAACATTATTCGATTCCCAATGAACATATTTAACAACCATGTTTATATGGTTGTGGGAACATATACAATAAATCCATTATCGAATCATTTTCCAAGGTAGATTCATGTGTCTCACATTCCTTGCCTCAACAGAAAGCTTCAACTACAATTTGATCCAATGATAATTCCAATATTGTTGGATATCTTATTTGAGATATTTAATAGTGTCCAATAATTCATCATGATATTCTTTTAAATTCATAATGTAATTTTAGAATCAATATTTTATGAAGAATCAATGATTTTGATTGACACCCCCACAACTAAAGCCCGTAGAATGCTCAATGAATCCCCACTGACATTCACCATTATTCACTAAATATTTTAGGTAATAAAACAAATTGATTTAGCCACCATATTATTTTTCAACCAACCATTAATACCCTATAGTATTAGAATATTCATATCGTTAATTCAATTTTCCATCACATCTGTTTGAATCTTTGAATATGTAAAGACTTACATTTAAATAATAATCTTTCTTGTAGGAAAATAAAAGTGATATTTTCAAATATTATCTCATTTTAAACATTAAATATGTAACAAACAGACGATAAAAATGATTCCATAAACAAGTTATAAACAATTTCACTCATTGTTTTAGTTGTGGAAGTATAAAGTAGGTTCTGCATCAATTTATTTTTTTTCATATGGTGACTCCAAACAATTTATGTAGCTACTAATAGAATTGAACAATAAAGTTCAATATAATGACAATATGCTGATAATTTTTATAATTATTCAAACTCATATACCTTTTCTTAGATAAAAGGATTCCATACCCTTGAAAATTATTTGAATTTTTCATATGGAATCTTTTAATTCTATAGATGAGCATATATCTTTATGGATAGATGAAGTTATTTTTTGTTTTAGCAGCCACAAGGGAGTGTAAATAAAACCATCATATATGAGTATATAATTCTCCCTAGTGTTGAAGAGTCCAACCAAATTGGATTTCAAATATGATTATCCCAGAAAAAATTGATATCACTGTAGATGAGAAGAAACATTTTATGGAATTAAAAAATTTATTTTCTTTCTGCTGTGAAGGAGATCTGAAATGGATATATTTTGCAGGGTTGGAGGGACATCTATGTTGTCTTCAAGTGTTCCTCCCAGCCATGATTTTTTCTAGAAATTTAGTTTGGATTTTTGGCATAATCTAAACTTATATGTTATCATAACATCACAAATTCATCTTTAGTGGGTGGTCTATATATATGAGGCAATTCATTGAGAGGATACCCTCATCATCTTAGAGGTAAACATGTTTATTAAAAAAATTGGAAAATAATCACAATATATAATAATATTCCTTGATCTGGTCTGTTTTTTATTAAATATGTATATATCCATGATACTAAGTCCACCCATGTCAATGGGTCTTATTAAATCATTCTAGGATATAGTTATAATCCTCTTTTCATGAACAGAAGCAGTCCTTTAAAAATTTATATTCATGTTTTACCAATCATTAAGTATACCCCTTGGAAATCTGTATAAATATAATTCATATATAAATTTAGAGGTGATAATTGGGTTGACCAATAATATCCTCATATGATGAGATATAGTTTTATATTTCATCAAGATAATTGATTAATGATGCTAGAAGAAGTATTTTCATGGTTTTTACCATTGATTTTAACCAAAAACTAAGAAATGCAATGATATATGAATGGTGATTTTCCACTTTTCACCCCAAGAACACTATAAATTATATTATTTATAATATCATAAAATCCAACTACAATGATAATGAAATACCTTCACTAGAAAATTTCATATCCTACTACCTCTTTAGAGTGGCAGAAAACGATCTTCATGTAAAAAAATGTATTTTTGGAGTCTTTTACAAATAGAAGTATATCATAATCATAGAGAAGATGAGATGAATTATACAAATTCCTATTCTCCTTTATAATTTTTTAATCACAAATGTTTAATATAATAAATTATAAATATACTAATAGTGTATTTAGAAATAGAAAATTGTATACATAAGAGGGGGTAACCATGTTTGACAACCCTCGTGCACTTGAAGAATCCTCTTGGGGGTCCATCAATTAGAATGGAGATTATAATCATGCTATGGATGTTGATGAGAATTCAAATAAAGGTACTGAATAAACCATACATCATTAGAATATTAAAATTTAATATTTATTTAATTATTTCAAACACATTGGAGATGTAAATTTTTGTAGTAAAGTTCACATATACCACTTTCTTCCTCATTAGATTAATACATTCAAAGGTGTTAAATAGAATTTTTTTTAATATTTCTTCCTGAGAAAAATACATACAAGTTAAGAGTGATTATATCCCCAATGGTATCCCCCAATATATTTTAAATAACTTTTCTAAAGATATAATGTATTTTATTTCCAATTGAATATGACATGAAGACATTGATGCCAGTGGATCCTTATTTTTTGAGAATAAGAGATTTGTAGATGCAGTTTATTCAATAAGGCATAGGGGACTTATTAAAAAAAATTCCTAAATGGATTTTCTCACATCATTATACAAGATGACACAGTAAAACATAATGAGTTTATTGGTGAACACATCTCGTATGAGATCACTATAAATGTTGAAAAATGATCATTATTTTTAACTCTATTTCACGAGGGGGATGTGTTGATTCTTCTATTTTGATGATAATCAATACATATAGGAATGTTTTGTACCATCATATTTGTATTATCGTATCTATAATACAAGTAAACGTATTTTAAATTATTATTCATAACATTAGAGATGCCATTTTCAAACATGACAGTGCATCCATTGTTGATCATGAAATTATCTCCTCTCTTTATATTTTTCTTCCTATGTTGCTGAAAAGAATTTTATAAATCTTATCACCCTCCTTGAGCTACATTACATTGATATAATTTCATTTTAGACATTCCATGAGAGTTATAATGTCATCAATCTTGGAAATTGATAGAATATACTCTCTATAAAATGGATTTGGTTTCTAATTTCTTATTTGGATTAAAAGTAAGACTATCTTAAGAAACATTTATTCCTTCTTTGATATTGTTAAAATACTTCTTTATCCATTATTTTAGTAACCTTTTACTCTGTTTGAATCTTCAAAAATGTGATTGTAAAATAATACCAAGGGAATCCATCTTCGAGGATTCCAAGATAATCTCCCTACACCCAGGAATTACAATCCATCCATTATTAAATATAAAAGGAATATGGACTATACTTGTCAGATACATGTAAAGATCATAAGTAATAGGATTTTGATTTAAATTAAATTTGGGAAGGGTGAAAATATAGACACCCATTCCCACACTCCTATCATCCATTTGGAAAAATCACATGTCGAATTTAATTTTCTGTACACCATGTATAGTAAATATACTCCATTTCTAATCTTCCCCAGTAATTGGAACATTAAATATGTTTAAATGATAAATAAATGAATTAAATTCCTGGGAGGAAATTCAGTTGATATTGGATCCCATATTCTCATCAGCTGTTAATATAGAATTTAAGTCCCCAAAAATAATCCATTTGTGTCTTGTTGTATCAACTTTCATCTCCATCTCCCTCCTAACTCCCTTCATTTTATATAAGATGTGGAAACATAAAAAAAAAGAGATTGAAAGGATGTGATGGTACATAAAAAAATATATTTCAATATTCAATTGAGTTTTGACGCATTTAATAATCTAAATTCTATCATGTTTAAATACACATAAATGATCCATTTGAATTCCAAGAACATTCTGAGAAACAATGTTGTTTCCAAAAGATGTAAATTTGAAGGATTTATAGTTTATTAATAACTTTTTGGGACTATTAATCCCAATAAGAGATCATGTATTGGTCACAAGGTATGATCTTGGGGTTATAAATGTGGGATACATCCAAATATATTGAAAATTTTAGTATAAAATCTAAAATGAATAAGGGACCTTCCTCTTGTTATATGTCCTCCATATCAAGTCATGGGAATAGTTTCCTCATTTCCTTTACCTTTCATTTTACATATATTTACTTTATGTTTTCCTTCCTAATTATTTTATCATTGTCTTCAGGAAAACTATATATATCATGTTCTGATTCATGGGGATGTATTTCATCATTATCATATGTCCAAAAAAGTCAATTGGGAGGTGTGAACATGTTATTGGGGTAAAAAGTTTATACGAAGTGTTTTTTTAGATTATCAACTATTGGTATATTTATTAGAGGTACCCAGGATGAATGATTCCTCTATATCAAGTGGGCATGAAATGTGTCCAGAAAAAATATTTATATTGTAATCCATCTTATAATTAGGGGACCCTACCTACACACATACTTGTACAACCTTCTTAACATCAGAAATCCAAATGTCTTCACCCTTCACACTTCTATAATTATTTATCTGAGCATGTTTAGATATTTGAGTATCATGTTTCTTATAATAAAATGATGAAAAATTAAAACAATAAGGTTTACTAGGATGCAACATAGGAACTAGAGTTTCTTCATCTTTCACAACCCTTGACCGAGTAATCCTATTTAGAAATAGAAGGATTAGGATTGATGCATTGTTATACTTTCTTCATAGGATACACTTCAAGAATCAGAAGACTAGAATCATTAATAGAATGAAGCTTCTAATCATCCAATACAAGAATATTGTGATAATGGACTATTTTTTATTATATGTGATGACAATGGGTTTAAATTGAAGGGTTTTAAAAACCCCTTCCGCCCCCATTTACCTAATTAAGGTAGTAATATTTATTTCTAGAACCAATTTGATATCATAATATATTTGGGTTCTTGAAACATCATGGTAACCAAAATCATGAGGGAGGTTTTGGGGGACCAAATCCTTACTCATGATACCTGAGGAATATGGGTTATGTGACATATTATCATGGTGAATAGATTCTAATACTATTTATATTCATTTTTACTCCTCCGTGACAACTCATAATGACCTCTAACATTATAAAATTTTAAAATAATTTCCAAATTATATTAATACTATTAGTTACCATAAATCATACATTTCATAAATGTTTTTTCATAAAATCATAATGAATATCTAGGTTGATATTAGTATCCCTTATTTTCAACATAACCGCTTCCACCAAGGTATTGGACATGTCTACTTAAACCAAACCGCTATAATAATTCCTGAATTTTCTATTTCCAATTTTCCACCCAATATGACCATATTTCCAACTAAGGTTAAACTATTATATAGAATAATAGAATACCAAAAGATCCCATTTACCTTATTATGTGAATCCAAACATCAGTGAGTGTATTATTATCAGTATTCAGTTCAAAGTTCTTTTACCGGTCCTATATTCTAAAAAAAATTTGTTTCAATAAAATAAAAACTAAATATCCATTACCTTTATTTAAAATCATTATAGGGTAACACAATTCGATAAAAACCCATCCCCATAGGAATGATCCTCTATTTTTATAAAACCCCTGATCTCTAAAACATTCTTGAGAAGATATTTGAACATCCTCATCCTCTCATTTTTTAGTTACGAATCTTACAAAAATAGAAAACATAAAAAGATTCATCCACTCTTATTCAGTCTCTTGGATTGAAACAATGTGAGTATTTTCCCATTTTTTGGTGATTCTTCGAAGGGTAGGGACACAAAAATCAGTAGTGGATATATTTTCATTCGATTTTCCCATATCTTGGAAGATATTCATTGTTTCATCCTTGATAGGTTGTTGACTATTCTATATATTTTAATATAAAAACTAAATACAATTTAAGAGATCATAATGAACAATATATTCTGGATAAATAGTTTTTTGATATGTGCTATTGGGTTTTCCCACTCTCTAACCTTCTTTACAATTAAGAAGCTCTAATTCACCTAGTTTTCCAATTTTCTCTTCCATAATTTTATATCCTTTAACCACCTTAAAATCTTCTTAAATTAAAAAAAAATTATAAAAAAATTATATCACATATACTAAAATTTTATTAATTAATTTTAATAACCCAAATACATCCACTCCTCTATTATATGGTATACAAATTTTTGATCCGTGTGAATGGTAAACTACCTCCTTGTGAACAGATGTCATGTGTTTTCAATAATCACATATCTAAACATGATATAATGACGGATTTAAAGTATATTTATGATACTTTTAACATATTTATGCATTGGGAGATATTATGTATGATATAAATTATGGCATTCAATTTATTTGGGGTATATGATAATATCGCTCATCTTTACAGTGTACTACGGCCTTATGAAGTAATGTAATTTGTTTGTAAATAACGCCTTTAATGGAAGGTAATAAGGCTAAATTTACTAAATATATATGATGTATATAAAATAATTATTATTTTGAAGAAATATTTTCTATTATTATGAGATAATATATCATTTTATTTCTTACACTAAAAAAATGACAACGTCCTTAGTACTTGTGGACACCACCTACCCGAAGCGATGTGACTCTTTTTTCATAACCAAATCATATGTATGGAATTTATAAGTATTTAAAATTGAATAATATTGTATTTATGATGTTAGTATCATTATATAAATTTGAAGTAGTAAATACCTTCTGTTCATAAAGATCATTCATTAATGTAAACATTACTCATTTGTACGCACGACCAACCATCTCTATGATCGTAACATAGATCATTTTTCATAACCCAGTTAATGATTATATTTAAAATTATAATTGATTAATATATTTGAAAACTATGTCATTATTATTATTTTTTATATATTGAATCAATTACCTCTATGAACTTGTTCATAACACTAATGTTGTTTTGAAACAATGAACTGAACATCCTCAAAACACCCAATGTGGATGTAACTGATTATGTTTTTAAATATATCATTAAAATAATACAATAAATGGTTTAATTATAAGGTATTAAACCTATAAAATGTTATTAATACAAAAAAATTAATATATTTTAATTATACAGGAGGTTAAAACATCTAAAAATATAATCAGACTAGAGGTAAGGGGTTTTCATCTCACTTATAATTGTGTGAGGATAATGCAATATTCACCACTTATTTATATTGTGTGGGGTATATAATAACCATTTTATATATTATATACTTAATCAATTATATTTAATGGTTTTTTCAATTAGAATTATGTAATACAAGTGATTTGACTTGAATGTTACAATGTGGTAAAAGGTTTCTTAACACAATTTCAATTTATTGGGTTATAAATCTTTTTCATTGACTTTATAAAGACATTATTATTTGTGAATTGATCACTAAATTGTATTAATATGTATTTAATATATTTTGGTATTTAAATTTTTACACATAATATATTAATTTATTTACTCCTAACTCAATAATATGATCTTTTATAGGCTTTTTCAGTTCTTTTTTATGTTTGTGAGACATATTCCATATTCACCATTTATTATATTGTGTGGTGTATATAAAACCCTTTAATGGATTCAATAAATAATTTCATACTAATTATTGGTATATAGAATTAGTATTGGTATCTCCCTATCATGAGGTTTTGATCCAGATATCACCAAAGAAATTAGGGGCATTGTCTCAATTTTCCTTCATTGAGGCATATTTTAATTTTATATTCCAAATATATTTTATAAAATGTTTATTCCACCCTTTTAATTATTATATCCAAAAAAAATTTATTTAAATTATATTTAATGTATAATTTGATGTCATTATTTCATATCAATCAAGATTTAAGACTCTCTGATGTGGAAAATACTATATTTTACATTCATCATTCATTCGGGATTATTAATGTTCAAGGTTACTTTAGAGTAACTTATACGCTATTATTTTTATGAACCCCAAATATTTTCTATTCATTTTTTCAGAATATGGTAAAAATTATTAATTTCAATTTATTCCCATATTTCCCATATCCATTTTACGTGATCTTTAACCTTATTTTAATCATTTTTTAATGAAACATATTTTTCTTTTGAAATAGGTCACTTATGTCTTCTTTTTCAATTTTTTATAAATGAATTTTTATTTTTAATGTTTAAGACAAAAATAGATTTTTCCAATATATTATCAAACATTATACATTAATATTCATTTATATTATTAAAAAATTAATGAAAAGTATTTCATTAATACTTTAATATATTATATTTTAAAAAGTTATTTTTAAAATAAAAATGTTGTTTTACTAAAAAATGTTATTAAATGTATTTTAATGTTATTTTCATTCATCAACAAAAAAAATACCTTGAGTAGAATTATTCTCAATTGGTGATATTTTCAAATTATACCATCTTCATTCTTTATTTGGATGGACTATAATTGTTTTAAGGATATTGTTGAGGAACTCATTTCTTTCCCATAGATTAATCATGTAACAAATAGATTGTTATGTAACCCATTTGTTTTCCATTGTTTAATCTTGTTTCCATGATATTTTCGTAGAACAATTTTATTTTCTTTAAGTAAATCATGTTTCAAATATATTT
Source organism: Viscum album (assembly GCA_963277665.1). Taxonomy (NCBI): domain Eukaryota; kingdom Viridiplantae; phylum Streptophyta; class Magnoliopsida; order Santalales; family Viscaceae; genus Viscum; species Viscum album. The sequence continues at coordinate 1,045,646,025 of OY728166.1, forward strand.
TTAGGAAACACAATTCATTAACAGTGGTTAATCATGTTTCAATGTGATTATTATGGAACCTTCTTTTCATCCACCTGTTAATCATGTTTCAAAGAGATTATCTTGCAACACATTTGATTTCAATGGTTTCCACATGTTATGAAATCAATCATGGTTTTTATGAGTTTTATAATAATATTAATGTTTAATTTAATTTAATAACAGTATACTTCTTGGAAATTATTTCCGAATGGTTTAGAGACATTATAACTCGTAAAATATTGGTTTTCCTTATATAGCTTATATGCAGGGTTAAGCCCCATTGTATATCATTAATGAAATGGCTAGTTATTATGTTCTCTATAGAATTATATTATATGTCATATGAATGGTTATTCAAATTGTAATGAATTTTATAATAGTTCAATATGGTTTTGATGATTATGACATCACAAGATAATAATATGTTTTTACACCACACACCAAAAAACTTTTTTCATTTTTAGAATAAATCCACTTTTCTAGATAACGTGGTATCATCACAAAATCCGTGAAACAAATGAATTAAACCATACCATAAATACCAAAATTGGTAGGCTCCAACAATGTTCACAACACACAAATAAAAATTAAAAAAATAAAATAAAAATAGCACAGGTTAGCATCTGAGACCGTTGAGAAACACACTCTATGAACCAGTCACTATCTTCATCATCTCAGTCATATCATCAATGAAGACTCAGAAAACATTGATGACCTCACTGAATAGAGTCACAAACACAATAGAAACTTGTTCATTGTAAAACCCAATCTCTATTAAGAATAATAAAACTAATAGTGTAACAAAACTCCCATCATGGTTCTATATCATTAGGAATAGAATAATAAAATTGAAACTGATTGTGAAAATGAAGACTAGATTCCTCAAACCAAAACCCAAAAGAACACCAAAATAATTTTTTCTCCATAGGAAAATCCCACTACAACTAAATTACCACCATCCCAAAACAAGACTAATAACAAACACACATAGATGACCAATATTAGGGAGAAGGAACAAAAGGAAAGAGTAGAGTTTGTGGAGGGAATGCCTAAACAGAGTGTTGTGAACTTCATATAATCCAAGAAACAATTCCTCTGCAACCATAGGGTTGTACAAGAACCACCAAGGGCTTTGATATTCATAGATAAATCCAACAAACCCAAGTAAGTCAATGATGAATAAAGAAACACCATACCATAACCTAATCGTTAGACTCAACCTCTGACCAAATCGATTGGTCAGACCAGCCAAAACAGACCCATGAATTGATGATTGTCCCAGAAAACTAAAACCACCATAGATTCATTTTTAAAAACCTATATGGTGCTTTATCAAAGATATTATAATGATAAGAGGGGTGGTAGCAGTGATCAGGGGCCACAAAATGATGGGGAACGTCCACTTCAATGGGAATCGGTGAAAAGCCTAAAGATCTGGCATGACTGGAAAAAATAAGGAAAATAAATAGATAAAATATGGTATCTAGACATATCAAGATAATAGAGAAAATGGTGAGGCTAGGTAATTAAGTTAGAAGAAGGTTGTGAGAGGGAAAATCCCTAGAGGCCGAGAGTGAGATCTTTCATCCAAGAATGCCTCTATACTCACACTAATAATATGTTTTTACTATTACATATTTTCACCTTGATCGAGATTAAAATCACATGGGTCATGATTATTGATTTTGATGTGTATTTCCTTTTTTAAAACTATAATCCATATTTTTGTGTTTTATGATATTCATATTTATGGGTTTTAGTTCTCTTATGATATACTAATTAACATTTAGTACATCATTATATCTTTATTCACATTTTATTCTCATTAATGAAATTAAATTATTAATGATTGTGTTTACCCTTACATCTAATTAGTGATCACCCTTATTATGTTTCCATTTCCCTAGCTTATCAATAATTATTTCAAATGAATTATGCCCTGAAAATTTTTATATAGATGATGATGATTACCTAATATTAAATAAGAAAATATGAGTCACGTGGGAGAAATTATCATTACAAAACATGGTTATTGTTTATATAAGACTTATACAAATTTTTAAGACTATAAACCTAAAAGAACAATGAGAATTTATGTGATACAATATTTCATTTTGATTTTGTATGTTTTGGATGGGGAAAAATGTGTCAGTTTCATCAGTATAAAAGGTGGAAATTTAATGTTCATGTTTATTGATTTGAATACAAGTGAATTATTTTGGGGAATTTATACCATAAACCACAACCATTATGAATCGCAACCAATTTCCATCAAAGTCAATTTGCACCACAACCCATGTGCAGAAAACACACTTCACACCACATCACATACCATAACCTCATCCCAAAATAAATTTACACAGTACAACTCCACCAAAAAAAATAAATACATATTGACCTCTACTGTTTTATTTGAGGGATTTAATCACATTGCATATTAATTTTTCATGGCTATTCCACCAAAACCATGTTCAATGGGGTTCCAATTATTATCCAGATGTTTTTTCTTTAACCATCTATTCAGGGTACCATCAAAAGACAACATAGAAAGAGTCTCAAAATATTTCAACTATTATTCAAAAAATATAGTAATATACATTATTTTAATAATTGGTGAAAACAATTCACAATACCATCAAAAACATTTAACAAATTAGTAAATCATGTGATTTCTCTTCCATACCCATCAATCTAATTAGGCCAAATTAGTATATTTATTTACACTAACACTTACTATACACCCAAATTAATGAAAACCATAAAATCTACACACATACCACTATACATTGATAGACATATGATCCCCATATTAAAGTAATATTTACCAATATTAATGCACACAATGAGGAGAAGAATAAACAACTAGAAACCAACAATTGTACCAAAAAACTGTGGACCAACCTACACCACGTAAAAGGGTTTTAAAAACGCCTCCCAACACACACCATTATTAAAATACCTCGATATAGTTCTTATGTTATTCCCATGAAACAAATTACTTGATTCTTGATGGATCTAGGGTTAAACCAACTAAGACACCACATTCCAAACATAAAGCAGCTATAAAAAATAACCACTTGGTGAAAAAATATATATAGTTTCTGGTATCATAGGACCAGAAAAAGTGTCTATGATTATAAAATTTTTTATCTTATGTCTTAATGTATATCAAGATAACTCGATGAAAATTATAGTGAATTAGTCTAGGAACTCATGGAAGAGATATTTGATGAGCCCCATGATCACACAAGGAATGTTTTTGACACTGAAAGGCATGGACATGAACACCAAGTTACTATAACTGCACATAATAGTAGTATTTCGAATATAATACTCCTTCTCCATCAACCAGAGACTCCCTAACTACATATGGATCTTTTAGAAAAAACCATCTCCTCTCAATTTGATAATTAAGTCATTGATCCCTATAAGAGGGTAAATATTAATTATTGTAGCATAATTTGACATCTAGAGGTCTATAAACTAGCTCATTTTACCATAAAACTTATTAGAGGAACCAAAAAAAGAATCCCACAATAACAAACATTATTATATAAAACCCTAGTATAGTAGACCATCCATATGGCACCATGTCTTTAATATCTCTATAGGTTCCATTTGATATGGATAAATCAAAATTACAGATACCCCGAGATAAAACTCCATCCTAAACTAGACGTTACGTCGAGGGGGTAGTGTCATACCCTCATGTTGTAAAACATATAGGAATTCCACCAAAACTCTAGGAATATCCTCTATCTAATCTTCCATAGAAATCTATACAAACTGAGACAAATGGGGCTCCACATTCCTACCACCCATTCAATAGAATATCCATCCAATGAACACTACTAACTAACCATCTATATCAAAAAGTGAAACTGTTCTGTTGAATAAGATGATGTTTCATTCATATAAAAAATCCAATTCATTCAAAGGATAACATCCAATTGAAATATGTTTAATAGAATATTGTTCCCCTGTAACAGTCATACATCCTAGTCACACATCAACCAAGGATGTTTAACCTCCAACTAGCATAGGTCACACCATTGGAACTAAAAGACTGTCGACATCAAAACCCAATGCATTGAACAAAGTGGGAGAAACCAAGGTGAGTGAGAATCCAGAATAAAACATTCGCACACATGGTTATATAATATAATTATTATACCTTGAGCAACTCCTGCATCTGTTGACATTGTAAACTCTAACACGCTCATCATACCACACCCAGATTTTCTACCACTCTATTGTATTCATCCCCAGATTCTTTCTATGTAATAGCCCTATAGAAATGGACTATCTTGATGCCTCCCTCAACCAACTTAACCTTCCCTTTCATGAAAAACTAATACTTGTGGTCACTACTGCTAAAACTTTCTCGATATAAACTCTTTCTAATAGAAAGGGATCTGAACACACATATGATACTGGATTCCCAATGTGCTCAATAACTCATAATATTTGTTAGAATTTTGTCCAATTAAATATCATGAAAACATAATCTACTCAATAAACACCACATTTTCATACACCTATAAATATTTAAAGACTATAGACGGGGTAACCGTGACCTAGTCACTAGGCCAAATTCCTCCTCCAAAAGTCATTATTTAGACTCGTTATCATTTAAATATCATAAGAAAACTGTAGGAGGTGGATGTTATTAAGATTTTCATGACTTATTATGAACTCCCTTCACTTATTTTATATGAAATGTGCATAATTGGTGTGAAATGTTAATGTTTTAAAACTGAATATAAAATATGAGCATTTTTAAAAGTAGTCCAATGGAGTCAGATTTCAATTTTATTTATACCTATCACCATAGTGGTCTAAATTGTGTTATTTTGGACAATAAGGATTCAATATTCAATTTAAAACATATCATTAGAAATAATAAGTGGCCAATTCTACCATTGGAAGGGTCATATGGACCACACAAGAAGACCCAAAGAATTTTTGGTGAAACTGGACCAGCTATGAAGATTGAATTAATAGGATCAATCTAGAATTATAAATTCATTTATTATGATTAAAAATTCTAGGGAAAATGTATGGAGTCTTGGATAAATATTGAATGTCCCAACTCCAAAGACAAGGGGCCCAACAGATTCATTTAAACTTAGCACACCATTCTGTCCATGAATTACAATCAGTACTGTATTCATGAGATGTCTTCTAATGTAGCTATCAATTAAAGCTGAGATTTTTTATTGTAAAATAGGGGACATAGGTGCCCGACTTTTTGATGAATTAAGTCTGATTTGATGGGATATTCCTCTTAAAAATATCCTTTCATATTTTGGACATCGAAACAGAATGGATAGAAATGGACAGCTTAAAATTGCTTAAATAAATGGCCATAACATTGGCTTGATAAGTCCATATGCCTCTAAATTTTGTGATTAGTCAGACAAAATTATTATCTACATATTTTATGAAGGCGATATCTCAATATTCAGCTTTCGGAATGTCCAAATCATCTCTCCATGTGGGGGGTTGTTTTGGAATGGAAACAGTCTTCCACCTTGGACTATAAATACATCCCCTTATCTACTTTCAAATGGTTAGCCTTTTAAAAGATAGGAGCACAATTATCACGAACCAATCCATTAAAATTTATTAGGATGACCTTCCATACTCAAGGTTTAACTTGAGATACTGATCCTCTTCTCTTTGTTTTCATTTACTTTTGTGTTCTTCTTTGTTGTAATCTTGCAAGTCTTTGTCATTATAATTCTATTTTAATAAAAGTTTATTCTTATTCATCTGTTATTCTCTTCCACCTTATATTAAATAATATTTTTGGTCTTAAAATTGTTTAGATATGGTTGAATCCCTTTCCCTTATTGTTCTTATTCATTCAATCTAAAGTCAGTATTTAATTCCATTCACTATTTGTGTGTGTGTGTTCGGCACACAAATCTTTTAGTATCCCTTTATTTTTATTCAATTTATAATTCATCATCATAAACAATACAACCATATTATTAACCAAAACAGTGGATGTGTAAATTGACCATTGGGTTGGGTTATAATTTGGTGATGTTAAGTGATTGAGAGCATTTTCTCGGTGGATATTTTTTAAATTAACATTGTGTATGTTAAAATTAGAATGTCATGGATTAATGACCTGATTTGTTTAATGTGTGGTTTCGATGGTTTACTAGAACCATAAATACACTTCCATCTGTAATCTATGATTGTGATTAGAACCCTAAGATAATTTAAGGATTGGATTAATTCCTTAACGCTTAGGAATTATAGTCAACGTTATTTTGTGAAGTGGGTGTTAATTTAAATGAAATATAAAGAAAAGCACAAAGATATCACAAGATTAACTATATAATAATGAACTAACCCCAATATTTATCATTTTTAAATCAAAATCAATCTATCAATCATTTCATAAGATCTGGAAACCCCCCCCCCCCCAATATGAATAGAATCAACTAAACACAATCAACTATTAAAAAGTATTATCACCGAGTATTCTAAATGAGTGCTGCTATACACATTAGCAGGGCACCAGAGCATTGGCCGGTAGATATGTGATAATCAGCTGCTCTTTCAAATGCAGCTATTTCCGGGGATGGTGCAATTAAATATTCATTAGTTTCTTGTTATAGTAAAAAATCAAAAGAAAAAAATTAATTACATTAATAAAAAACACAAAGAATAACCTATATTCGTCTTTCTTCCAAAATATCATTGAATGCCTTGTAGCCCCCCAAACAATCCCTTGGATTTATTTGGCCTTGAAATTGAGAGAACACTTCACCAACTTAGGAGGAACATAAGAGATAATCAAGTCATTCAAGAACCTACCCTAATACATCCATTTGAATTAGATTCGTCCAATCCTGTGGATCAAACACTAAAAGAACTTGTTTACCACAATATAAATTACCAACCTATTGTTATTCAGTTTCCAAACATAGAGGCTGACATCAAACTCAAATTAGGTTTGATTCACCTTCTTCTTCATTTCCATGGACAAGATGGTGAGGATGCACATTTCCAGCTTAACGAGTTCCAAGTGGTGTGGTCTACCATGAATCCTCATGGAGTTTCTGAGGAAAAAATGAAACTCTGATCATTACCTTTCTCCCTAGATAACAATGCAATGTAATGGATCTACCACCTTTATTCTGGTTCTATAACCACATGTAATGAAATGAAGCAACTCTTATTTGAATAATTCTTTCCTGATTCACGTATTACTTCAATCTGAAAGGAAATTAGTGGTATTTGTCAATTCCAAAATGAATCACTTCATGAGTTCTAGGAGAGGTTCAAAGATATTGTGGCATCCTACCCACATCACCAAATCCCTGACCAACTATTGATCCAATACTTCAATGAGGTGTTATTGGCTATGGAGAGAACTCTAATTGATGTCGCATGTGGCAGTGCTCTTGTTGATAAAACTCCTACAACTGCCGAAGATATCATAAGAAACATGGCATCAAACACACAAAAATTCTAAACTCATGCACTTTATAAAGTCAAAAAAACCCAAGATAGTCAATCGATAGAGCCCAATAAGATGACCAAGTGGATGAGTGAACTTATAGGTCTTGTGAGACAACTAGCTCTTGCAGACAAAGCCCGAACCTCATCTTCTCCACAATCTCTATTACATGGTCCTATAAAAAACTATGGAATATGTATCTCCCCATCTCATCCAAATGACACATGTAAAAATATTCAATAGTATCAATATGATTCATCCAGACCAATGGTGTTTAATGCAACATATGCTCTGCAAAACCCCAAACCTCAACAATCAAGTCAGTTTTTAAGAAACATTAACCAACCCCATTCTGATCCCTTCTCTTCAAACTAGAACCCTAACTTCAGATATGGGAATCCCATTTCTCATCCCCCTCAACACCCTCACCAAAACCCAAACAAATTCTAATATGGTCAAGGTGGTGGTAACTTCAAACAACCTTATCCTTTTGTTGCTCAACCTCAATGGAACAATCCTCTTCCTGGAATCCATTATCCTAGTGATCCGTCCCAATTCCAAAACCAATAAAATCGCTTTTCAAAGAACCAAAATCAAGGTAATTTCAATCCATGAAATGCATATTCTTCAAAGAAATCATGGGAAAGTGCAGCAGAAGATCTTGCCTCCTTCACCCATTCAAGACTCAAAAACATTAAAACACTAATAGGTAAACTTTCATCCCACTTGAGCCAGCAAAAAAATCAAATTCTTCCAAACTACCAGCTCAACCATTACCAACCCCAAGGGTAATGTATGCACAATCGCACTTATATCGAGGAAGAAAAATTATGTGCCTCAAGATATGTCCTCAAACCCTCCATTGAAATTTGACCTTGAAAATGAGAAAACGAAAAATGAAAATGAATCTGAATCCATTCCCTCACCTCCTTACATTTCACTTAAAAACCCAATTCCTCTTCCTCATGCCATTTATAAGGGAAATAAGTCATTTGAACATGATACAGAAATGATTGAAATATTTAGATGTGTTGAATTTAATATTACCCTATAAGATGCCATTAAAAAATCACTATGTATTCCATGTTTCTAAAGGAAGTTTTCACCCATAAAAGGAATAATAGAACCTTCGAAAATGTTTCCACCCAACAGTCTATTCCCATAAAGTGTAAGGATCAAAGAACCTTTACGGTTCCACGCCAAATTGGAAGTTCCAACTATGAGGATGCACTAACAGACCTAGGAGCCTCGATTAATGTCATGCCCAAATCCATATTCTCCAACCATGGTCTTGGACCCTTACATCCAATGGGTGTTGTCATTAAATTATCTAATCAAACCATTGCTAGTCCTGAGAGTATAATCGAGGATGTCCTTGTTTGTGGGAATGATATCATCTTCCCTATTGATTTCTATATCCTTGACATGGAAGGTGAGTTGAACTCTTCTCGATATCCCCTAATTCTAGGAAGACCATTCCTAATGAAAGTGAGAACTAATATTGATGTCCGTTTAAGAATCTTGTCCATGGAATTTGGTTACCAGTTGGCAGGGTTCACAATTTTAGAAGTTATGGGATACCCATATGAAGATCACTCTGTATTCCCAATCAATGCTTCTAAGAAAACCTATGAGAGTCAATTGAACCACATTCTATCATGTTCATCATGTTATAATGATACATGATCTTGTGAAATATGCACCATGATTAACAAAGTTATAAATGGTGAAGTTAACATGGACCTCTCAAGGATATACTCTATCAATCTAGAGGAACATGAAAACTATCTTGAATCGCAAAAAAAACATTGATCTCTACTACTCTACCATGGACAATATTAAGGAAAATGAATCTGAATCCACTGAAATCCCTTCCTCCATTCCTGACTTGTCTAGAAAAAAATGAAAGATGAGACTGATCTGAAACCTCTTCCTGAACAGTTGAAATACACATTCGTTTTCTATGATCACTCTTATATTGAAATTATGTCTTCTTCACTTACTGCAACCAGGGAGTCCAAACATGTTCAGGTGTTAGAGAAAAACAAAAGGGCCTTATGTTGGACCCTATATGACATTACAATAATTAAACTTTCTCTTTGAATGCATCACATCCATCTTGAGGAATCATCCAAAGTAATTGACAACCATAAAAAAGACTCAATCCACTCATACTTGAGGAGGTTAGGGAATCAATCACCACACTTCTTCAAGCTGTTATTATCTATCAAATTTCTGATATTTAATGGGTTAGTCCAACTCATGTTGTACCTATAAAAGTTGGGATAACAGTTGTTAGAAATGAACATGGAGAGGTAGTCACAACTCAAATGAAGAAAAAATAGTGTGTGTGAATTGATTACCGAAAATTGAATGTTGAAACACAAAATGATCACTACACTCTTCCATTACATGATCAAATCCTAGAACTATTAGCTGAAAATTCACACTATTTCTTTCTTGATAGATACACTGGTTACTTCCAAATCCCAATAGCACCTCAATACCAAGAAAAGACTACATTAACATGCCCCTTTGGAACATATAAAGATAATTGAATGCCTTTTGGCCTTTGCAATGCCCTTGAAACATTCTAGAGTTTTATGATGAGTATCTTTTCTGAATTCATTAAACACTGCATAGAAGTCTTCATGGATTACCTTACCATTTATGGTGAGTCATTGGAATCATGCTTGAATTCACTGTCTCTAGTCCTTCAAAAGTGTGTCAATTGTAACCTTGTGTTAAATTTAGAGAAATTTCACTTCATAGTTGAAAAGTGGATTGTTCTTGGGGACATAGTTTCAAAATATGGTATTGATATTGATCCTTCCATAATTGATGTGATCCATTCATTTCCAAAAACCACATCTATTCGAGCATTCATTCCTTCCACGATCAAGAAAGTTTCATTCAATGATTCATCCATAACTTCAGTAGGATTTCCATCCCACTCACTTGGTTTCTAAAAAATGATGTCACATACCATTTAAATGAGGTTTCCAAGAGAGCCTTCATTGAACTCTAATATTTTCTTACATCAGCAATGATTATCCAACCCCCAGATTCGTCTTTACCCTTTGGGTTGATGTGTGATGATTCTAATAGGGCCATTGGGGCCATTCTAGTTCAATGAAGAGAAAAATTTCATTCATGTCATCTATTATGCCTCAAAAAAATGGATGAATCTCAATCCCACTACACAGTCACTGAAAAATAACATTTAGCAGTGTTTTTTTCCTTAGAAAAATTATGAAACTATCTCTTAGGTTCCAAAATCATCATCGTCACAGACCATTCTTCTATAAAGTACTTACTAATGAAAAGTTATTTCAGACCGAGGATAATACGATGGATCATAATGCTCCAAGAGTTTGACCTGGCAATAAATTATAGAGCAGGAAAAGAAAACCTTGTGGAAGATCACTTGAGTATAATTTTTAATTCTTCTCATTCTAAAATAATGGATCCAGAATTTCCAACTGATCACCTTTCATCTCTCACTCAAAAAATTCCATGGTATGCCCAAATTGTAATTTACTTGGTTTCTGGTGTTTTTCATAAAAAATCCTTCAAAAGAACATAATATGAAGTATAAATGTGATTTAAAATAATATTCTTTGGAATAAAATTAACGTAGGAAAAATGGGTTAGACATGGTAATACGAAGATATGTTGATGAAAATGAACTTTTTTCCATCTTAGAATTTTGTCACTCAATGACTGGTGGTGGCCATTTTGGAAAAAAATGACCTCCCGAAAGGTCCAAGACTCAAGATTCTTTGGCCTTTCACTCTTCATGGACTCACATTAGTTCTGTCAATCATTTCCCACTTCCCAAATGTTTGGAACAATTTCAAAGTGAAATGAAATGACCCAAAATCCTTTAATTTTCTACAAGAGCTTCAATGTTTGGGGCATTAATTTCATGGGACAATTACCCCCTTCCAATAAATTATCATACATTCTTATTGTGGTTGATTATGTATCTAGGTGGGTAGAGGATTATCCCACTTTATAGGATGATTCAAATACTATTAGTGTGTTCTTACAGACCCATATCTTCCAACAATTTGGCACACCCCGTGCCCGGATCAGTGACTTAGGAAGTCATTTTTTTAATATAACCATGGAATATCTTTTGAAAAAGAATAGTGTTGTACATAAAACATCAAATTAATATCACCCTAAATAAATGGATTTGCAGGACATTATAATAGTGATGTCAAAAGAGTGCTTCAGAGAATTGTAAAACACACCAGAAAAGACTAGCCTGAAAGATTTGGTGATGCTCTTTGGGATTATTGAACTGCCTATAAAACACCCATTGGGATGTCTCCTTTTAGGCTAGTTTTTGGTAAAGAATTTCATTTTCCAATTGAAATCGAACATAATTTTTTTTGGGTAGTGAAAACCTGTAACATTGATTGTGAAAAATCTAGTGATAAAAAATTCTTGCAATTGGCTGTACTGGAGGAGCATTGACCTGAATCCAATGAGAATTCCAAACTATACAAAGAAATGTCTAAGGTACTCCATGACAAACACATCATGAGAAAGGTATTCCATGAATGAGAAATGGTTTTACTTCAACTCTAGATTTCATCATCACCAAGGTAAGCTTAATTCTTGATTGGAAGGTCCTTTTATTGTTTCTAATGTTTACCCATTTGGTGTAGTGTAAGTCCACGAACCCTCTTCAAAAAGGACATATATATATTTAATAGACATCGGATAAAGAATCACCATGAGAGGAAACACAGTCCTATAACAACATCGACTTCCATCATATCCAAAAAATTTGTGTTTTCCTCATATATTTTTATAAAGAATATTATGTCAAACCCAACAAAATTTGAATGATCAATTTTTGATTTGGAAACTAATTTTCCCCAAATATGAGGAACACCACTTATTTCATTCCATGGCCACATATGGCCATCTTTTAAAAATGTGTGTTATTCAACCACATTAGTGATTCTTGAGTTTGTGGACCTTTATGCTGAATTCCTTACTTTGGTGTGCGTTAATATTAAAGAGGAAGTTTTTGATCCACATGAGAATCACAATAGCCAAATATCCTCCCACATACCATACATTAATCCTCCTTTTAAAATCCCCTCCGAGCTAATGAAAACATTTTTTTGATGGCCACATTACAGGCCAAATCCTTTTCCCACCAAATATTAACTTGGATTTTCATTGAAAAACTTTTTGAAATTTAAATGTGGGGGGAATGGATTTTAATTATTGTAACCTTGGTTTATTTCACAATGTTTTCATATTCTTGAGGGCAAGAATCCATTTTGGTGTGGGGGAGATGATGTCATTTAGTTTGTTTTAGGGAATGTAATGTATTTAATTTATGTAATTTTTGTAAATTTTATAGAAAAGTGTTCAAAAAACAAAAAAAATCAAAAATATAAATTAAGAAAAGCACAAAAAAATTTGGGTAGTTTCTTCAGTAGGTCAAAATTCACTCTTCTTCAACCTTTGATCTTTTTATTACTATTACAATTAGTATCGTGAGGAGATCAATCAAGGGTTGGTATTTGAGTGTGAGTTATTTATTGAGTTCCCCATTCTAAAAAAAGAAGAAAATAAAATAAAAACAAGAACACTTATGTCATTCAGAGATGTTTTGTGTTTTATAAATATTTCATCTTCTCATCCCCATCAAATTTTCTTCCACTCTTGTGTCTTTCTTCACACAATCAATCCTTTTTAAATATGTTTTTTTATTTCCTTCCATGATTCATTTCAAAATAACTTGTGCATTGTTTTACCCATGTTGGTGTCTTACCCCTCTTCTTCTCTCTCTTGGACATTAAATTACTACCATCCCATAGCCAGAGAAAACCCCCTTAAAAAGTCCTCTTGATACTTTTTCACTTTAGGATAGTGATTAGAAGCAGAGATCTCTTACAATCTCTAATATTTTAACTTTTGGTTGGTGAATGAGTAAAACTCCATAAATTAATTTTATAATCCTGAGAGGAGTATGTCTTGTGTGCCATAATTTTCCATTTCTAAAATTGATAATGAAAAAACAAATTGTTTTTGGAACATTGTTTTGGTAAAACATTGTGGTGAAATTCAATATGGATGAGTGAAATTATCTAAACCTCCCCTTATTCAGGATAAAAAATTTAAAATTTATTTTTGAGTGAAAATGATTTTGTCATGTTTTTATATTTATTTCACATGAGAAAATACACAAGACAATGTATAGGAGATTTTATGTTATTAATATTTTCATTACTTATTATATACTCCCTTTACTGATTTTAAATGAAAGGTGCATAATTTGTTTGAAATATTAATGATTTAATACTAAATATAATTTTTAAGCATTTTTAAAAGTAGCCCAATTGAGTCAGATTGCTATATTATTTGTAACAATCACCCAAGGATCCAAATTGTTTGATTATAGTTTTTTAGGATTCCAAATTCAATTTCAAACATTTCATTAAAAGTAATCCATGTCCAATTATGCCATTTGAAGGGTCATATGGACCACACAAGAAGACCCAAATAATTTGTGATGAAACCAGACCAGCTTTGAAGATTGAATTATTGGGATCAATTCAGAATTCAAAAATCCCTTATTCTCCTAAAATGTTTAGGGGACAATTTAAGGAGTATTTTATAAACATTTCAAGGCCCAACTCCAAATGCAGGATTCCCATCTAACCCATTTAAACTCAGCCCACCATTCTGGATGGGAATAACAATCAGTATAGTATTCATGACATGTCTCCTGATCTAGTAATCAAATCAAGCTTCACTTTTGAAGTGTGAAATAAGAGATATTGGATACCGACTTTTTTGAAGAAGTAATTTGGATTTACAATCATCTTCTTATTCAAATATCCATTCACATTTTGGATATCGAAAAATCATGGATAGAATTTCAATGATTAACATTTTTAATCAAACATCCATATCATTGGATCCATTTTCATAAATACCTCCAACATTTGAGATTTGTCTGCCAACATTATTATCTAGAACTTTTAAGAAGATGATATCTTAGGATGCAGCTGTCAGAATGTCCAAATTGTCGGTCCAAGTGGTGGGTTAGTTTTGGAATGCCAACAGTCCACTAGCATGGTCTATAAATACATCCCCTCCTCTCCTTTCATAACAGGTTGCATTTTAGAAGATAAGATCATCAATTGTAATGACCCAATACTTTCAAATGGCTTGATAGGACCTTCTGTACTCATTTTTTCACTTGAGAGACCCTTCCTCCTATCTTTTTTTCATCTAATTTTGTATTCTTCATTGTTGTAATAACGTAAGTCTCTGATTTTTTAATTCTTTTTTAATTTAAGTTTCTTCTTCATCATCTATTATTCTAATACACCGTCTATTAAATAATATTAGTGGTCTTAAAATTGTTTAAATATAGTTGAATCCCTTTACCTTATTGTTCTTTCTCATTCAGTATAATGTCAGAATCTAATTCACTACACTATTTGTGTTTGTGTGTTCGACGCACAACTCTTTTCGTATCCCTTTATTTTTATTCTATATATAATTCTTCATCATAAACATTACAACAAGATAATTAAAAAAATAAATGGATGTATAAATCTACTATTGGATTGAGTTATTATTTTGGGTTGTTAAATGATTGAGAGAATTTGCTCGATGGATATTCTTTAAATTAGCATTGTGTTTGTTAAAGATAGAATGTCATAGATTAATGACCTGATTTTTTAACATGTCGTTTCCATGGATTGTTGGAATCATAAATACACTACCATGAACAAGATATTATAGTTACTATAACCCTATGATAATTTAAGGGTTGGATTAATGTCTTAATGATTAAGAATTCCAATCAACGTTATCTTGCAAAGTGGGTGTTAAATGAAAGGAAATATAAAGAAAATCACAAGGATATCACAAGATTAACTCCCTAATAATAAAATCACCCCAATAATTATCTATTTGTTAAATCAATATTAATCAATCAATCATTTCATAAGTACTATTCAAAACCCCCATATCATTATACCATTAATTAAAATCAATAGACTATTAAAAAGTATCATCGTCGAGGATTTGACCTTAGATCTGCTATACACATTAGTAGAGCACCAGAACATTGACTAGTCGATAGGAGGCTACCGACTATGCTTTCAGAGGTACATAAACTAGAACTAATTCATATAACCAATCAAACTCTCCCAATAAGGGAAACAATCTCCTTCCACATGGATACCCACCTCATCTATGAGAGGAACTCTGCCTAAAAGTCCCTTTTTATGTTGGGAAATATCACATATAATCCCATACAATCACAAATAAATAGTATCCCCCACTGACATGTAGCTTTCAACCACTACCTAAATACCAAAACAAACTGTAACACACCTCATCGTTAAATTTGATCAAAATATATTTTGAGCTCCTCCAACTAACTCTCTTTTTCTAGATTTGATATATTCCACTAATGTTTTCCAAATATCTACTGCTAAAAAGAATTAAAGGCTCTCTCCCAATCCTCATCCTCCTCATACTCTAGATAGATCCTAGAAAGATCAACTAGATCTATCATTTCATCCTCAACAACCCGAGCCACTCATCAATGATAACAAGGATCCATTTCAGAAATGACATGTGAGCACCCTAAGTCTCGTTTCATGGACTGTTATCCAAACTAATCTAATTGATATATTAAATTTCCTAAAAAAGATATTAAAACATAAAAACAATCAATCATGATATATGTACATCTCTTAACACTCTGATCAGAAAACATCTCCACCTCATTTGGTAACACAAAAAGATAAGAGTTTGGGTGTTGGTTCACTTGGGACCTAAAATTTCATATCGTAGCCAATATCCCTAACATATGTCACACTCGAAGATCAATTGGAACACTTTACTACCAAAAAATGAAATTATCATAGTGTCTGTGTCCAAGAAAAATCTTATCTCTCAACCAAAACTATTAATATGACTCTTTCAAGACCCCCTCTGACCAAACATACCCCCCATGTCTAGAGATAAAGGAAGAGATATAATGATGCCAAAGTCAGGAATTTAGTATCCTTTGGATGGATAGAAGAACCAATTGTATAAAAATCTCACAAATAATATGCATTACCCTTTAATATAATATAGGATCCATATATGGGAAAACAAACCACAAATTATATCATATAATATGAAAGTACATATAAAAATATCCCATAATGTATCTATAAAATAATAAAGCAATACAATAATAGTCTAATAAATTAATAAATAATAAAAGTCTATGATAGAAACTCAACCCAAATTTAAACCCATGATAACAATGAAATTCTCAATCCCCAATGTCCTCCATGAATTTTTTTAAAACAATTTATATACATAGGGGGTGTAAAAAAAATACTCATGGGGATCGTACCTAAGGTCTCTAGTGAACATGTGAAAATAACATGTTAATTCACTAGTGAAGAAACATCATAACTAATAATAACCTATACAATTTAACTAATAAAACCCAACCTCACCATGGATCACACACCAAATCACTCAAAAATAAGATTATATAACATCATTATCATAATAATGGAAGGTGAATTTGTCTAGATTTCCTACTGATTCAATATTCACGCACCCTAATGTTGAACATCTTGTAGTTCCATCTAGTAAATATATATCACATCACAAAACATATTTGATGTGTTTTAGGAAATGTCCCTACTTACCCCACCCTCACAATTTTTTTCATTAATTTCTTTCATTATTAATCATGCACAACATCACACCCCTTAAAAAGAAACCTAGTCCATTACATGAAATCTCAGCCATAGATATCGATTCCTTCATATCATATTTCATCTCATCATATAACTAGAACATTATGGTTTCATGAATGTTAATAACATTAAACATGTTCTCTAAAAATTACATGCATGACCTGAACCTCATATCACATATCATAAGAGTCATAACATTTCACATTATGCATGAATACCCAAGGGAAATCACACCACATATCACCTAAGGACATATGGGTTATCACATTTGAAACAACTGTGTGGAAGAGTGGTTTCAAAAAATCTATATCAGCACCATCCTAGATATTTGGGAAAAAAACTGGAACCCAAATCCTATTAGTGTTTCATAGGTTATCCAACATGGTTGGGGAATGTATTTAAAAAGTATAAAATTCATTTTATATAAATAGAACACAATACCAGACCTATGGGTTCACATAAAAAATACTATAACATACTACATAACCACCAAAACACTATAAATATACCATCACAACCACATCCCCCACTGTATAAAACACAACAAAACTACCACATAGAATGAAAAATCCAAATGTGGCCACATTTAATTACTAGTTTCACCAACTAATTCATTTATCCATTTCATTTCACAATTCATGAAACATTATTTTATTCAATTACCACATATTTAATTCAACCATGTTATAATTTATTCGATTTTTCACTTAGAAAATAACCAATGTAAGGTACACAACATTTATCCCAACACACATCAACCATCATCACAACTCAACACGTCAACTATTTTCAATATGTCGCATTAACTAAATCATTTTATCACAATAACCACATATCACAACCAATGCACAATAGTAACCACAACTCGCTACAATATTTTTTCATCACTACCATTTTTCATCACAAACACTATTCCCCATAGTGACTATGATCCACTACCACTATATACCACATTATATACCACAATCTCATCTCATAATACCACCACAAGACACAACACCACCACCCAAAAGAAACTTATCCTGACATCCACTATTTTATTCAAGGGTTTTGTTACATTTTGTTTTTATTTATCACCATTAATAACACATAAATAGGGTTCCATGGGAGACTAGTTGTTATCTAGATATTCATTATTTAACCATTTATTTCTGATTTTCACCAAAAAAACAAATGATTTGTCTTACATCGTATCAACTTCTATGTAAAAAATTATCCCAATATACGTTATTTTCAATATTGATAGAAACTATTCTTATTACCATGTGTAGAAAATAACAATGTCATAATACATTGGATATCTCTCTCATAAATATCGAATTAATAATTTAAATATATTATCTTTATTTATGACAATCCTTAATATACACCCAAAGGAAACCAAACCATGCAATACCCACACATAACACTAAAAAGACATAGAGTGAGGATCCCCTTCCTTGTGTATTATTTTATAATCTCGCTGCACTTAAATGGGAAGGATGAAAAATCCAAAAAATAAAAAATAAAACCATGATCAATGTACACTAAATCAATGTGTTTTTATAAATGCAACTCAACACACATCCTGATCAAAGAAACACCATCACGGAGAGTCTTCTTGGGAGGGTGATAAAAAACAATTAATAATGGATGAGAGATTACTATAGAATGAAAAAAAATGATATAGATCACCATAGGGAGAAAGGGGATTTAATATATCCCAAGTTTTCATGGGTTCCATATACAAAGAAAGATGGAGAGATACTATCAAATTCAAAATAATCTACAAAACACGAGTTGTAAAAAAACTATAAACCATCCAATTTTAAACATAAATTACACTATTATACCATAAATCCCATGACACTATTAATTTGAATATGTAAAAAATATTTTCTATAAATATTTCAAAACCACAACAAAAAAAGAAAAATTGTTTTCTATGATGGAATTATCTTTCCCCATAAATATAGGTCATTTGGTGTAAAATCCATTTTTCATGCTTTGTCACCAAGAAAAAAACCTTAAATTTATATATATAGAATACAGAAACCAAATAATTATTTCATAAGAACAATTTAAGAAATAAATTCCATTAATAAATTAATAATTCATCTAGAACTCCATGAAACCCTCTCAAACATCCTCTAAACACATCAAACTACCCAAAATGGAAACGTAACAGGTTGGGAAATCAAAGACTGTTACACATATATTATTTTTTATTATTAATTTCTTATATATATCATTCATAATAGACAAATCACTATAATATTTTATTAAAGTGGATATTTTGAAACATTGGATAATGTGTTAGCATTTAAACATGAAAATAAACTTTAATATCAATGAATGTTTAAGGAAAATTTCTATATAGGTTGAATTTAAGTCACATTTTCTATTGTTTGAAAACTTTTGGGGGAATTTTTCATATAGATAAATTATTAGTGTAAAATTTTTATCCCTAGTTAATATGATGTTGTGTGAATTGGATATAGATATAGAGTATGGTTCATTATGTGGTCATGGTAGTGGTCGGGTGGTTAGTTTTGTGAATAAATAGTGGGTTTTTTATTATAATACTGGTTATTATGTTGTGTTATGTTGTTGTTTTGGTGGGGATGCCATTATTGATATAGGGGTTTTATATATTTTTTCATCTTAATGGTGTGTGGTTGAAATTAATGACAAAATCAATGATTATTAATATAGTAATTGTTAAATGATGTCTTATGATATGGAAAATGAATATTGATGGAATGACTGTAATTGAGGAATTATAATTTCAATAATAAATTATTTTATTAGTAAATTTTATGGGATTCCATTGAATGTGAATAATTAATACTAAATAGATTTGAATGTAAATTAGTTTCATAAGTGGTTATATATAAAATATAGTTAACTATACATAATGATGCCAAATTATGGTATCTCTGGAAAATGTAGTTATTAAGAAAATCTAATGTTACTAGAGATGGTTTGGATATTAGGAGTTATTAAAAGGGGATAATTAAGTTATGTTAGTGGGAGTAAATGTTAGTTCGTGGTTTTAATGTTGTGGTGGCTATTATTGGTGATGATAGTTTCAATTTGGTGTGATTCCTTAGGTTAATATCTATGTGTCTATGTATACGTGATATTTTATTTGCTATTCATTATAGACCAACACCACTATCAGATAAATTAACTATAGCCTATATATGTACATGGGTTCTATTATTTTATAATGTATGTAGGTTGTAAATAAAATTGAGGGATCACTGCTCCATGTTTCACACTCCTTATTTATAGAGTATAAAATATCGTGGATCCTGGTAAGTGTATGAATACATGCTATAAAAACTACTATATTTACATTATAAATATGCTAGTATAATTGATTTTGTGATTATGGTTTGTATTCATGTTGGTGGTTTTACATGGTAGGATGAGGGAACAAGGTTTAAGTCCTTAGTATTCATGATACCCTACCACGGTGAGGACGTGATTAGTCATTTTGATGTGGTAACAATATTGGTTTCGTAGATGTGATATAGGTATATGATGACATGTGGTTATATGGAATGGATTTAATAATATTACATGTTTTATTAGGGAATGGGAGTTAAAAAAAATCATGTTGTAAGTGGTTATAGGGTTCCAACTGTAAATATACGCACAAACACATTCACTTGATACTATGTTTCCATTCATGTATATGATATTTGGTGAGATATCATTATAGTGGTGGAGTTATATTTTACTTACCAGTAGTGAATATTATTTCTATAAATTTTTTCATTGTGGAATTAGTACATTTATAGCATGTTTTCACAATTGGTTTTGATTATGATAAATGTGAGTATACTTTTATGCCCACCCCAAATGATATAAACATATTTTACTAGATTCCTAGAGAAGGTTAATGACCATGCTAAACAATACTAGTACAAGGCATGGAGTTTTTATCATAATGAATACCATAGGTGTCTTATTTTGGTAATTTATTTGGGAGTATTTTTATTTATGAATGTTTGAATCATTTTGGATTGGGATTTTAGTTCCCAAATTGGAACAGATCTGTTAATAGTGGAGGGTTGAATAATTTATCCATTTTATATTTATTATATAAATCCTTATAGATTAACCTATATTCTTGGGGAATGATCTTGACCCACTATTAATTTCATCTTTCATCCATAACAAGATATACATATGGAAAAATTTATAATCCTAAATGATTTATGATGTTCGACCTTAAAATGAAACACCGTGTAGTTTTAATTTATGTGTCTTCATTACAGATTCCCTAAATATTAATTTATGCAGTTTCAATGACATAGTATCATTCCATTCTTACATAATATCCCAATATGTTCCCCAGTATCCCATTGCATTGAATTTATACAACATCACATAGTTTCTATCCTTTTGCTTATTCTCTATAGTTGTATCACACATCTCAATCCGTAAAACTATAATGGAGTTCATCAAGATCCCATATTACGTTAACAAATAGTTTGTTGACTCCATCTATATTTTTTTTACCATTGGTGTACCATCTTTTTCCATATCATATTCTTTTTCCTAGTCATTTTTGTAAGTTTAGGATAACTATCTCTTATTATTCTAACACATTGTTTTTTTCAGATAGAATTATTATATAACCTCCAATACACAAAACAATAAATATTTATGAGTGGATTATTCCTTAGTTATTCTATAGATATGTTCCCCTATTTTTTTAACTTCTCTTACTGAATATACATTAGGTTTCCTCCTTAATTTTCTGTATGATGTTCTAAATATTTTACCATGAATTGATTCGTTATTTTTCCTTATCCTATATAATTTTATATTAATTAGACCATGATTACTATTTTAATAGATGATATTAGAACCTCTATGATATTTGGTTGGATATTCGCATATTTTTACTCATTCAAATATAGTCTTTTTCTTCCCTTTCTATCTTCTAAAGACTCTTCTTTTCATTTCACAAACAATATTATAATATCATGGTATGTTTTATGTCTATAAAATCCTTATTATTAAAATTATTTTAAAATTTCAAGGTATGTTATCTAATAAAGTATTTTAATTAAGTTAAGTAATTTAGATAGCCGCTTATGTGGGGTTTCATAGTCGGTATCAGAGTATGTATGTAAATAAATTGTTATAGCACTAGATTTGAGAGTTTGGTTCTATGATATAATTTTTGTTATCAAATCAGGATTTCTATTACTTTAGAGGTCAAGATGTATGATGAAGATAATCTATCTAGTCTTAAAGAATGATTGAAAATAACTTCAATGAATTAGAAAATAAGTTCTCCTAGATGTTTTAATACTTATTATTATATAAATTAAGATAAGAGAACATAATTTTATCACACAAGGATAATTCCATGGGATAATTCTTTATGAAGTATAACCTACCATTTTTGGGTAAATTTAATATTTGGTGGTTCTCTTAGTAATTAAATCATAATCTTAATATTGGATAGTGTACATGACTATAACACATAAGATCATAGGGGTAATTACCCAAAAAAGGAAAGTTGAGTATCAATTCAATCATTACTATACATCACAACATGTGTCCCAAAGGCATGTACACCAGAGTAACCACACATGTGGGATATTATATGGTTAATTATAATATCATTGAAATTATTTATATTTTTTTTATTTTTTATGAAAATATGTTAAATAATACAATAGAACAAGACCTAAGGAAACATAGATTGGACTGAGAGTGA
This sequence comes from Viscum album, assembly GCA_963277665.1. Classification (NCBI taxonomy): domain Eukaryota; kingdom Viridiplantae; phylum Streptophyta; class Magnoliopsida; order Santalales; family Viscaceae; genus Viscum; species Viscum album. Next base: position 1,045,669,012 of record OY728166.1, read on the forward strand.
TTTATGTTGAATTAAAAGATATTGTAATAATTGTTTGAATTAAAAAATTTACATTGAATATTTTATGTAACTATCTCAAAATAACTATACTGAATATTTTAGTTATTTATCCCTCATCATTAATCCTTTTTTCTTTAGAAATTTTTGAATAACAATGCAACCATGTTGACAGTGGATATAATTGAAAATGTGTATATTATACCATTATAATTCTGATAGAGTAATACACATAGTGATAAACCTTGTGATTATACCAGCTAGCTATGAAAAACTAAGATTAAAATAAATGACATAATAATGTTTGCAAAAAAATCCAAAAACATGGAGGATAAATCCCCATGTAAGTTCAGGTTATAAAGATAATGAGATAAAGTTATGATCTCATTGGACATGGTGAAAAATAGACTTTATTTCAAATAACCAATAAGAGTTTAATATAATAAATATGGGGAACATGGATGTTATCCAAGTCAATTCCCTAATACAAGGGATGATAATGATAATTAGAATCAACAAATTACATGTAAAAGTTATAAAGGGAGGGAATATTCAATCCTAACTACAGAAATGAGTTTGAAAAATTATGTGGAGAAAGGAACACTAATCACTCACCCAAGAATTATTTGTATTTAAATTTTACCTTGTTCACGTTAATTAATTATACATTGAATGGTTTATAATAACATAAAATGGCCATCAAAATGCCTAGATGTTTAATTACTAATAAAAAATTTATATGTATCCTTATTTTATGCCATGTATATAATTACACACTAACATATGCTAAAAATAATTTCTTACTAATAAAATCTAATTAACCATCAATTAGTCTACATTGATATGATTTTAGTCATGGGATTTTATTTTTTAACTAGATTAAATTATAATTTCCAAGATAGGAAAATCACATCTAAATATCAACCCATGACCAGCTATTTATGCAAGGTGAACTATAAAATCCCTATGAATCATTATTCTCTTTATAGTAGGATATTTAGAAAAATTTGTTATTGAAAAAAACATAACATTAGTTATATTTATATTATGATGGAATATATTTGATTACAATTCATACCAAGGATAGTGATGATAGAACCACATCAATATTAGATATAGATTCATGTTCAACTTGTAAAATCCCTTAACTATTTAAATATTTGGTATTAATTAAAATTATAAGGATACAATTTATTTAAGGGGTGAGATTGTAAAACGCCATTTTTAGTATATAATATTTCATTTAATACCTATTGTGTTCTTTGGATTTTATCACAAGTAACACTGAACTAAAACAAACTGTTAAACATTATATAATCATTCTAATGTAGATGTTAATTTTGCAGATATAAATATTTCTAAAACTTTACAAAATAAATGTATAAATAATGATCATTTTAAATACTAATTCATTTATAAAATTCAACAAGTTTTTCTAGAAAACTAATAAGATCACCTTATTCATACAAAATTATTTTATTTCTAAAAATTATCATTTTATATGTTTAATTTAATGAAACTAAATATATAATATAAATGTTATATAATTGAAAATAATATTTTATATAATACAATAATACTAATTTTATTAGTAATTTATGGGAAACAAGAATATTAATTTATCATACATTGAAATAATATTTTCCTTTAAAAAACATTATTCATTATTTTTTATTATTTTGTTTAAAAATTAATTAAAAAATTATTGACATTGAATTTTGAGAATGTAAAAATAATTTTGGATTAAAAATTCCAATATTTCATAGATATATTTTTTAGATTTTTAAAATTATAGTTTCTTTTTAGGTGAATAGTAAAAAATAAATTCATGAATTTATAAGATATTATTGTAATTTTATAATTCTTTTTTATTTCGCAAATATGTATTTGAAATTAAAAAAAAAATTAAAAATATTATGATTAATACACAATCCCTATGATTAACATATTAATGGATTAAATAATATTTAATAATAAAACAATTTTTAGAATTAAAATTATTTTTGGTAAATTGTTTTTGAATATTTCATTGATTGAAAAATAAAATTTATTTTAATATAATAATATAAATAATAACATATAAATATATTAAATTTATAATTTTATTTCATATATGAATGTGAATCTTAAAAAACAAATATTTTCTAAAATGGGGTTATTACATGTTACATGTGCTACAGTGATGATTTTATTTTATTTCACATAGAAATCAATTGTGGTAAAATTAATTTAGTATTTAGATGAATTTTTCAAAAATAATAAAATATGATAAAATATAATTTTATTAAAAAAATGATTTACCTATGTAAATAGTAGTTACCACTATAAAACCAAAAAAATTCTAGTGGAAAACTCAAAGGGAAAATGACATGGAAAAATGATAATAAATTTTTTAAATAAATTTTCGATGAATTTTGAACATTATGTTAATCCTAAATCTATTATTTTACAATTTTTAGTTTTATTCACTTGTGAAACATCTTCTCTCTTTATATTGAGTTGAAATATTTACAAAAAATCCATCCTCACAACTTGTTAAAGGGGCATCTCACCACCCCATCATAACCACTAATGAAATTCAATTTCTTTATTTAAATATAATAACTTCCCAAAAATTATAATTTCATTTCAATTCATTTATCATATATAATGTAGATACTTTCTTAATTCCCCCATTTCCAAGTCGTCTCCTAAGGGAAATCTCAAGTCTATAACATGGCTACATTTTTCCATTTATTATACTATTTTAATTCATAATTTTTGTAATATAGATTCAAAATTCCAATATTTTAGAATAATTAATATTCTATAAAAAATATCTTTATGAGAATGGAATAAAAAATAAAAATTTGTTATACATTTTCAATCAAAAAAACTGAAACCATCATTTTTTGTGTTGTGTAGACTACCACCACCATGAAACAACGACTTAAAATTTTCACTAATTCTTGTATACACTATTTATAAGGTTAAAATTGAAGAATAAATTGTATATATATATATAAGCATATATTATTAATTATTCCAACTACTTTCACATTCATATTTCAAGAAGTGAAAAAAGAATCAATTTCCTCATTGGACTACTATAACCTTTATGTAATATATCTCATTTTTAATATTGTTTCTCAATTTTTTGTTAAACTAAATGAAAAAATTATTAAAAAAAATATAATTATATAATTATATTTCTATAATAATTTTATAGTGAAAAAATAATCCACTTTTGTAATCAAAATCATCCATTAATTATGGATCATTCATGTTTGGGTGAGTCTAACCAAATACTTGAACAATGATATAAAATAATATCATATATTACTAGGAAAATTATTCATTGATAATACATGATAAAAATAAGTAAATAATTATCTAGTTTAGGCTTTGTAATGGAAATATTATTGTCAAACACGTTAATTATGATACAACAATTCATTTTTTTAACAATCATGATACATGATTATTGCAAATTTGGTTAAAAATGTCTATAACAAAAACTATAAAATTAATAAAATTATAAAATAGTAAATAATATTAAAACTTAATTCAGTTATCCTCTATGATCATTGAATGATAAATTTTATGAGATAAATGAAGAAAAAACCAGATATTATAGAGCTAGTTCAATATGATCACAATTACTCACACCTGATATCAAATACAGATAGTATATTACTAATATAAATTGTGGTTAATTTTAATAAATTATACTTGTAATATATATATATATATATATATGTGTGGTTCTTAAATAGGTAATTAATATAGTTAATTTTTATACCATATATTCATGTGCAATTGTGAACTTCAGGAATTAAAGAAAGGGGGTACTTGTATCTATTTAATTTTATTAAGTAATATTTCATATATGGGAACCAAAATGTTGTGAGTATGGTGTGGTAAATAAATAATGGATAAATTTTAACCTAATCATGTAATTCATGGTTCATGAAGAGTGGTATTTGTTTCCCTATTTAAATAGATATAATATCATAGGATAACAAGGTTGTATGTTCTCTGTGTTTCATTTCCAAATCATTGAGACATGTTCAATATTTTTCCCCTTGTTTTTTAAATGTTGTAGATATTAAACATTTTAAATTTTATAACTTGAATTATATTTCAATTATTGTATTTTATGTTCAATTTTAAGCCTCTTATTTAAATGTGTTCTTATTAAAATGTGTCTAAAAACGTATTAGTTTTGTTACCAATCTTAATTTCCAAATAACACTACTATTGAAAGAAAATACATATAGATAAGATTTACAATTTATTAGATATTTCATAATTTTATTTGGATAATTTTTTTGTTTTAAATTTACCATAAAAATTTCTTTTCACCTTGACATATATTTTATACAATGATTTTCTTGTAATTGAAACTAAACTCTCCACGCTTCTTATTCTGGAGCATCCATTTATCCATAAATGTATCCGTTACATGACATTGAAAATAACTCTATAAATAACTAAAAAATTTATTAAGTTCAGTTTCTATAACAAACCGATAATTTATGATCTATTTCCCTTTAAATATACATAATTTCATTGATGGATTTAGTTATATAAAACACCAGGTTTTAAAGAATTATGGTATATACATGATTAGTAAATATTAAATGTGATAATTATCTCCTATAAATTTTAATGGTGGGTATGGATAGTGAAAATTAAATAAAAATTTAATTATAACACTTTTACAAAACTAATTTATTGGTTGTACATTTTTTTGAAATGAAAATAAAATCATTTGAAGATTAATTGATCAGTTGTTTCTAAAAAACAGTATTTATTCAAACAATGTCTTTTTATATTATTACATTAAATTAATATCTATTAATAAATAATTTTATTAAAATGTATAAATTGTATTTAAAGTTATAATTTTTAATATTCATCAAATTGTGTTTACTATTGATATTATAAAAAGAAATCATGTTTTATGATTCGAAATGCATTTTTCTGAAAATGTTTTATTATGTGTTTTTGTGTCTTTATATTAAAATAAACTCATATAAATTATTTAAATTATATCTTTTAAGATGGATTCAAAATTTTAATTATTATAATTAAAATAATCTAATAATTTTATCTTATTTTTTTCTCATAATAAATCGAAAAAACAAAGTAATTCATTTACAATAGTTAGGGTTAAAAAGTGTTTACTGGGGGTTACCCTCAGGGATATGGTGTAAAATAATAAAAAAAAGATTTATATGTCTTTTTTTGGTATTTTCACTCTATCCTAATTAAAGTTTCAATTTTGTAATTTTGGTTCCACACAATTTGAAAATAACAATATCATATTTTAATCATTTTAAAATATTCAATTTTTTATACTCCCTCCTTTGTAAAAGGGAACCACCTATCCTCTCTTCATAAAACTTCATTAGCCCTAGATATAGGTAAATAAATTAGCTAATACATTTATTACATTACTATTCATTACCTAGGGGTCTTAATTACATCCAAATAACATACATTCAATGAATAAGTTGTTAGGCATTCGAGGTTTTTAAAAAAAGAGGTATAACTATTTACCGAGCTCTTTTATTTTTATTTATAATTATAAATACAATAAATATAGGATGTGAATTATAAAATATTGAATATATTACCCTAAAGATAATTATTTTTTATTATGATTATGTATAAACCAATTTATATCACTTTTACATCAAATAAAAAATTACAGTATTTATCAAGCTTATATGCGGACTACCACCACCACATAACTATATGGTTAATTTTACAACACGTCCAAAAATTGAAATTTATTTTATAGGAATAAATTTTTATATATGATAATTATGAAAAAATATTATTCTTCAAATTCGAAATAATATCTTCCTTTTTCCATTCTATTATTCATAAAATGCAAATGTCGCGCGTGCGTACATGTTGACTACCACCTACACATGAAAATGTGCTTCATTTTTCATCACCATTTTATATGAATTTTTAAATGATTTATATTATGAATAAATATTAAACTAATTTCATGATAATTTTTTTATTACTGATGGAATGATGACTAATGTGAAATTACTAAAACCATAACACTAAAACATGGATGAAAAACAGACTATATTTCACCCAAATGATTATTTTAAGGAATAACTATTTTTAAAAAAATTTATAATTGATAATTATAAATATTAAAACATTGTAAATTATATATCAATTTTGTTATATAATATATTTATAATTAATATATATTTGTTATTATGATTATTTTAATGCACATGATGAATTATGGGAGGTCAGGTAAGGGTTTACATTACAATCTATTTTATTTTATATATTTTCTTTGGAAACATTATATTGAGGGAAATTATACAGTTCATAAAAATTAAAACCAATATATTTAACAATATTATGTTAATTAAAATAATTTTTTATATATTGGATCTATTTTATACTCTTTTTTACATAAACCTTTTGAGAAAATGGTTTCATAGAAAAATCGACCACAGTTCCACATTTGTCGATTATCTTTTTCATCAATATCTATTATCCTAATAAATATTTTTTAGAACATTTTACCTTTAAAAGATTAAAAAGGTTATTTTCATTGCTTTTTCCATCGTCTAAAACGATTCAAAATGAATCTATTGGATTAAACGTTTTCTAAACAAGACATTTTTTACTTTCTTCAAAAATAAGAATACAATTATTACAATTAAACATAAATAGTATAAACTCGTTTTTCCACTATCAAAACCGTTAATTACATTGGTTTGTTTTACAAGTAACCATGGTTAATTTCAAATAATCTCATTTTATAAATATTTTTTATAAGTTGAATTATTATTTTATTAAAATAAAAGGAAATTTTTATCTCATTTCAACGAAATGATAAAATAATATATCAAAGGTATTTTTATTAATTTAAATATCCTTTAATGATTTCATGGATTTTCTAGGGATATGATCATATGATACCATCCACATTTATTCTCTCAAATACATATGATGATTCTAACTTATATTTTATTCTATGATATCCATTTATTTTCTACGGATTACACATTGAGAAAATATATAATGCTTATGAAACCCAATTATTTTCCATGGGTTATGATATGATGAATTTATATAATATTTGGGAAACAAATTTACATTGAGTGTGTTACGATTTCCATAATTGAATAAATTTTTTTAATCTTATATCCCTTATATGAATGGTTTTAATTATGTGAGGGGTGGTAAAATATTTTTACAGACCTCCAATGCATTTTATAATGATAAATGAGTTTATTAAATACTGAGAGTTTAAGTGGTTAATAATCTCTGAAGAGATTTTGGAGTCAACTAGATTTAATATACTCCTTATAGAATTTTGAAAATTTTGAGTTAGGAATTTTGATTATAGAAATTTTTCTACGATGTATGTCATGGGATGAAACTTGAATAAGGAAGTGATTTTATATGCTTATGTGTATAAAAAACATATATATTATACCAATGATATTTTCCCAGGGTTCATTGTTGATTATTTATTATTCATAAATCATACACTATATGACATTTATTAGTAAAAATATATATACCATGACATATGATTAATGGTTTTTGATTAATTGGGAATTTCTATTTTATGTTATGGTCTTGTTATTATACCTATATTCTTATCATATACTCACTTATAATCATTTATTTATATATCTTATGTTTACCCTTATACATAATCATACTTCTCCCTTCATTATTTTTCATTTACCCAATTTATGAAGAATGATTAATTTATGCTATATCTTGTGAGTGTATTGTATAAGAAGAACACTATGGGAGATGTTAATGATAATTCATGAAATAACATGATTATAATACTAGTCTCAAAAATACACAAAATGCATATGGTTCTAGAGTATTTTTTATTGTGAAATATAAAAAATATTAATCAAGGAGATGTAATATCTATATGTTAAAATCATGCTTTTCATAATTAGGTATCGTAGATGGGTTTAGTTATTTTGGATATTATGAGTAGATAAAAAATTTTAAAATCCAAGTGGAAAATATTATGTATAGGATAAAGTCCCATTACATATGTAATATAAAGAATCATACATTACACACATTTATATTACTTCGAAATTGAACAATATTAATTAAAGGATATAAGAAACCCACGACAGAACCATATTTGTATACTATCTTTTGAAACTAAGAAACATAATCAACTGGTTCATAAGACATCTTCATTTTATCCCACCTATTTAATCATATATAGAGCCCTTTTTATATATCATACCTAATAAACTTTTTCATTTCATCGGGAAAAGAAACATATGGAAGTGTGAGATATTATTCTTAGTAAGTTTAAACAAGGGAGTTATCAATCTTATCATAATCATAAGACATAAGAACATAAAATTTCAAAATATTATCCATAATATGAAAGAACAAGATATCATTCGATGGGAAAAATCATAAATATTTATAAGAATCAATGAACGTAATCCAAAAATTCATAACATAAGACAAATTTATTTCATACACCAAAGCATTGAAAATTATTTCTATTAGTCAAGGTTAACTTCCAAGTCCATCATTGGAGACAAATTCCATTACTGAACCAAGTTTACTCCTCATTCCGTCCTTGTACTACTGAACTGAGATCATTTCCCATTCTATCCATGTTTATCTAAGGAGATATAAATCCTTACCCAATGTATTGAAGAGAGATATTGGTCTCACCCATCTCATAATGAAATCATTCTTACATGTGTGAAAAATACATAAATCATTCCTCATATCATGACCCAAGAATAATATGGGTTTCTTAAACATAATTCCATCATAATCCATATAAAACAAATGGATTTCACTAATATCATTCATTAATATGCAGAATAAAATCATAGTGATAATTGGGATATTAAAATAACCCTATTTGGTGAATTTTATCTTATATGTAAAATATTTCTCTTAAAGCACTTGAAGTTAATTCTTGAGGAAAATATCCTTCTTCTTAAAAGCCTTTTCTATTTTCAAAATGTCCCATGATTTTAAAAGAAATTAATTTCTTTGAAAATAAACTTTAAATCAGGTAAAGGATGCTTCATAAAAATAAGGCATTCTGAAAATTTAAAATTTTGTTCATGATGTATATGTTAAAATAACATTATCCACTAACATCTTCTAGAAAAGCCAAAAATACCTCATACAGAAAACTAAAAAATATTCCTTTTATACCATATAATAAAAATTCAACAATAGTTTACATTTACTCTAAATATTTATAGAAGTATAGAAATAATATTTTGAAATACATAATTAGGAAAGATGGACATGGATGATAAATATACCCAAAAATATACTTATGTATAAAAAATCATGGATAATAATGATACTGTGAAGTTATCTATTACCTTAGGTCAGATTTACTTTGTTTGTATCAGAACCTAATGTATAATTATTTAAATAATGTCATTTACTTATTTTAGAATTATGGTCATTTTGATGATATCATTTTTGATTATAATTTCATCTATTTCATAGTAACATTATTACTCGTTCGTTGGGTGTTAACTTCTTTATTTGATTACAATTGTTTTTTCAGATATGATCTAGTTCATATTTAGAGGTTATATTTATATAAGTTAGAAAATTGAATCATTATAATATATAACATATATATTCATTCCAATAGTTTATATAATCTTTCTTCAATAAAGATCATGTAGAATGAATCACATCTCATCGTAGAGACAGTATGCCAAACGTACGCACCAAAGAAGCTATCATTTCCATAATTATTGAATAGTATAGAAGAAAATAGTATATCGTATGTGAAAATCAATATAATGTAATAATAATAATATTTAGTTATTATTTTCTTCATTATACTCATCCAAGAAAGATGATGGTGAATACCAGATTACACAACAATGTGGAGACGGTAAGTCGTACGTACGCACACGAAGTGATTCTATTTCAAATAGGATGGATAGAATATGGAATATTGTTGTTTCATATTAATAATAACATGTCATTGTATATGTTATACTGGAATTATTACATTATAATGAAACAACTAATGATGAAAAAGTATAATAAGAAAGATGTTTGAAATAATCGGTAGAGGAGATTACCTCTTCTTCGACATGCTCCCTCTAAACCTCCACTTAAAGCAATAGAATTGGTATTTGAAGAAGAAAATTAACAATAGAATTTAATTAAGAAATATAATAATGGAAATTGTGATTGTATGGGTGAGATTTAAGGCCCAAAGTGATTTCAATAGGTGATGGAGTTGGTACCCTTTTATAATTATAGTGAGGGGAGGTTTTGGGATGTCCAAAAATATTAAATAAATATAAAATAAAAAACCATAAAAAACCTCCATAATGTACCAATTTTAAATATGATATAACATAAGGTTTTAATAACATCATCCAATAAATTGATAACAAGTGTTTATATCGATTTAAAACTTAACATTTTAATTAACACTTAGTTATTATATTCAATGTTTTACTAGGGTACAAATATTTCAATATTAAAATGGTTTACTATTTACTTATTTGATGTAACAAAGACCATAAATAAATACCTCAGAACATTTCACAACATTAAATAATTTTTATTTATTTTTTAAAATGTTTTATGACTTTTTGTTACTTTAAAAAAATGTTATTTTTATAAACAAACAGTTGTCTCAATTTTGAAACAGTTAAATTAAATACATTTTAAATATATTAATATAAAACATTAACCTTGAAAAAATATTTTATTATATCATTAAGAGTTAAATACCTTATAGAAAATTAAATTTACATATTAATTATCTCAAATTATATTTTTTAATATTTTTAATAATATTTATTTGATATCTCCCTTAATAAAATAACTCCTACTATAATTTTGTTTAATTATTTAACAATATTATTTGTTGAAAAAAAAACTAAAAATAGGATACTATTATGAGGATAAATATTCAAGATTTCATTCAAATAATTTTAGTCAAATATACATTTTTGGATAATTAATAATTTTATACTTTGAAAACATTAATGTGACAAGTTTATTCTCACTTTATACCAAATAATATTATTGACATAATCTCGTTTTTAAGGATGAAGATGATCAATAATTGAACCCATGAATGGTTATGGTCATGATTTAATCGACCAAGAATAATGTTCAATGGTTTGGGTGTTTTAATAGTTATTATAATTTTAATCATAATTATTCGTTTGATTTCTCATCAATTAAATAATTTCATCATCATTAAATTATAAGTCTTTAATGTAATTATATATTTCCTAAAACATAAAAATAAATTACTTTTGTAAAGGAAAAAAATTATATTTCAAATAGTTATATATAATAGAATTTACATTATGTATAACCTTATATAAAAAATGCTTTTGTTATTAAGCTTTAAGTGAGACATATTAAACATTCCTTTAAATAAAATAAATTAAATATCTTAATTTCATTCAAGTGGCTTTCAAAGGGAACCATTTCTATCCAAGGATTATTTAGGGTAAATAACACTCATAAAAGAATAATATTATAGTTGTTATTGTAATTTCAAAATACTATATTTACCCTTAATTTCCAAATTTACCATTTTACCATATTAATAAAAATTACTGAAGTTAATGTTCATAATGTTGAAAAAGAGTAGTAAGATATTTAAATAAATTGTAATTACTCTTCAAAAATATGGAATCCATTTTTCAAAATTCAACTTACAGAAGTTGGTGTAATTAATTTAAAATTTATCTCATTGTTGGAACGAGAGAACAAGTTTCAAATGTTAAAACATTGAAAAAGATTGAACTGTTTTTACGTCTGTATTCAATGTAAAATAAATGATAATGGAATATATTATATTTAATACGAAAAATATTTTATATTTATACTTTAAAACCATTCACTATTATAATTTTACCATATAAATTTTTTTGATGGATAATGGTTTTTTAATTAAAAATTAGTGTATTTTTACTATTCATCAAAACCTGAAAGTTATTAGAAAATAGAAAAAACACATATTAAGTTAAAATTTTTATCCCACTTCCTAAGATCATTTTTATTTGATTATATAAAAATTATTAATATGTAAAAATGTTAAATTAAAAGGTATAATCCATTAAAAGGTCAGAAATTACCCTTTTGGAAAATATAGGTTTATATATATCAAATAGGGTGTATTCATTCCCTAGGACAAAAACATCTCTCAGATGAATGTAAAAAATATTTTATTAAGTATATAACATATATATTTCAATAATTTCATTTACTAATTTTAAAATACTCAACCTATTAACAAAAAAATATAAATATAAAATTGATTAATATTTTTCATAAATAATTTGCAGCCAATGAATTCACCATAAATTTTCATATATTATTTATATTTATTCACAATGACCAAATGGAAAGACTAAAAAGATCATTTTATATTATGGGTGTCTTGACATTATTTTAATCCAACAATTTCATGAAAATAATGTTTTTGAATAATTAAAATTATTTAAATATAATATTTTATAAAAGCATCCAGGTGTTACATTATACCCTCCCCTTGAACAGAATTACTCCCTAGAAATTCATCATTTGGAAACAAATAGATGAGGATAATTCAACCTCATCACATCCTCCTGTTCCCATGTAACTTCCAAAAATTGGTTTTTTTCTCCATTATACTTTAACCAGGTGAGTGGTCTTGATTCATAGAAATTTTTTTATATGATCCAGAATCTCTACTGTTTGTTCTTCATAAGAAAGATATTTCCCTAGGGGTATAACTTTTGAGTTTAGTACATGTGATTGATCTGGTATGTACTTTCACTGGAGAGATGAATGGAACATATCATGAACCAGCGAGATATTCGGTGGAAGAGACAATTGTCATGCTACCTACCCAACATGATCTATAATTTCAAGAGGACCAATATATTTAGGGATCAGCTGGCCAAACCTTCCAAATATCATTACTCACTTCTAGGGAAATATTCATAGAAACACTTTATCACCCACTTCAAATTCTATATCTTATCTTCGGTTTTCACCACAACTTTTTTTTTGACTCTGAGAAGATCTTATTTTTTTTGAATATATATGACCCTTTTCTACCATTTCAACCATAAGGTCAGGTATTAATAGCTTTAATTCCCCAAATTCATCCAAGAACGTTTGATTTCTGCACATCTTTCAATATTGGGATTCATAAGGATCCATTGGAATACAAAAATGAAATCTATTATTGTAAGAAAATTCAACCAAAGGTAGGTTTTGATCCCAACCTCCTTTAAAATCCATAGAGAAATTTCTCGACATATATTTTATAGTTTTAAAGGTCCTCTCAGAATTACAATATCTCTAAGGATGATATACAATGACAAAATATAACACTATACCCAGAACCTGTTGAAGACTTCACCAAAACATTGTGGTAAACCTAAGATACTGATCAGATATTATTTAAATTAGTACTCCATGAAATATTAAAACTTCCTTTACATATATTCTAGAAATATGATCAAGAGAGAAATAATCTCTAATAGTAATGAAGTTTTCTAACTTCATAATTTGATCAACTATAAACCATATATCATTATGGACTTTATATGTTTTGGTATGTCTGATAACAAAGTCTATAGTGATTTTTTTCCATTTCCATTCTGAGTTGGATAATGGTTGTAACATCCCCTTATACAAATGTCTCTCATCCATACCTTGCAGATAAATGAAGCATTGGGAGACATACTTGGCAAAAACACATTTCTGATCATCCCACTAGAAATAATCTTTCTGGTCCATGTCTATCAATTTAATTAAAGGTTTAATAGATAATAAATAACTACAAGCCTCATCCAATAGCTCCTTTAATTATGGTGTGGGAGGAATACCAACCCAGCTCATGAACATCATTTTTCCATCACAATCAATTTTAATTTAGGTATATTTTTCTCCTTCTTTTCTATCACTAAATCTTCCTTTTATTCCTCATTAATCATCAATTGTATATATGGTATAACATTCATTTGAGAAAGATAATATTTCTCCCCTTACTTTAAAATTTCAAGACCTGTCTTTTGAAAATACATGAATGTTGGATCTTTTGTGACCCTCATCATGGATAGGCTATAATGGTCCTTTCGACTCAAAGCATCTTCCACATTTATCTCTTAACTAGGTCAGTAATGTATTGAGAAGTCGTATTATTTAATTTACTCCAAAATTCTTTTTTGGTGTATATTCATCTACTTTTGTGTGAAAAAATACATTAAAATTTTATGATCAATAAAAATATCACACTATTCACTATAAAGATAATGCCTCCATATTTACAGTGAAAAGATTATCACATCTTACTCCAAATCATGAGTTGGGTAATGTTTCTCTTAGATTTTCAATTTTCACGAGGTAGAGCCTCTCACAATATTATTTTTTATGACAACATAACTCATCCCCTTCTTGGATGAATCACTACAGATCACAAAACATTATCCACTACAAGGCAGTGCGAGCAGAGGTGCACTGGAAACCATATTTTTATCTATTTTATATTCTCATCACATTATCCCATCCACACAAAATTAACTCATTTGCAAGTAAAATTGGTGAGTAGAATAGATAGTCATGAATAAACATTCACAAAACATCAATAATATCTAGCCAAACCAAGAAATCTTTGAATCTCTGTTACGTTTGTTGGTTTCTACCACCTTTTAATAAGTTCATTTTTGGCGGGATCCACATATATCCCCACTCATGATATTATGTGATAAAATAAATAACATTCTGATGCTAAATTTCACACTCGGTAAAAATTTTCATAATCATTCTCCTTTCATAGGGTCTTCAGCATAATTATCTAGTGATCTTCACGTTCATCCTTCCTCTTCAAATGGACAAGAATATCTTCTATTATGTTTTCCAAAAAATACTAAAGATATTCTCTAATGATTATATTCATTATATCCATGAATATAGTGTGGGTATTATTAAGACAAAATGGTATCTCTATAAATTCATAGTGTCCATACCTTGTACATAATGTCAACTATGTTATATCAACCTTTTTTACAATAAGTTGATGTTATCCTGAACGAAGATCAATTCTTGGAAAAGTATTGAACTTTGTGTAGTTGGTCAAATAATTCATCAATGTTGGGAATATGATATTTGTTCTTGATAGTGATCTTGTTATATTCTCGATAATCATTACAGAGTTTCATCGATACATCTTTCTTCTTACAAAATTGAACATGTGCAGCCAAAGTTGACACACTATGGTATACAAAGCCCTTTTCAAGATTCCATTATAGTTTATTCTTAAATTCATCCAACTCAATTAGGTTCATTATATAAGGATTATTTGTAATTGGCATACCACCTAGTACGAGTTCTATTGAAAAATCATTCTGACAATTTGGTGGAAGACCTGGAAAATCTTCTCAAAAGAAATCATTAAACTCTAATACAATAGGTGTATTGTTAAAGGAGAGTCTCTCAGTGGCAATTCGAGATATATAAACAAAATTTATATGAATCAAGACCCATATAATGGAATAAATTTCAACTAGAAGGTCATATTCATCCCTGCATCGATAAATGATCATATATTCATCCAAAATATGAAATATAACGTCCCTTCCTTGAAAATTGATATGAGATCCATATATAAAATGCCAATGCATACAAAGAATCACATAACATTCCACAATAAGAAGTATCTCAATATTTGAAGGAATCAATTTCCAACAAACATCAAACTAAGAAGTGTTATAATCTAATGATGTGACTATTGGGCCATTAGGAGTTGTCACAACTAACTCACCATCTAATTGTTTAGGAAATACGATGTTACCCTTAGAAAGTTCTTCATAAATAAAATAGTGGGTTTATCCAGAATCAAATAAAATATTTTCTATGTCAGACTGCATGGTAAGTGTACCCCTCCGCACTTCAGTATCATACTCCACATCACTGATAGTGATCGCATGTGACTTGACTTTGTCTATGGACATAACAGTTTTAGGACATTGATCATCATCAATAACAATTGGGTTAGGTAATGTATTATAAAAATTTTCCATTTCCCTACACTTGTAGCATTGAATTGTATGACTTTCATTTTGTGTATCCTTTTCTTTATTTGGATCATTGGACATCGTTTCCCATCACATAGGTATTCAAATACTCGATAACCTTCTCTCCCACAATTAAATCATTTTCTTGTCCCTTTAAGAAAATTTACACCATGTTTATCTATACACTTTTAGAATAAGGGAAAACTCATCTTCTTTTTATTGTGATCATTAGATTTTCCCATGAATTCCATTTTTCACTTCTTATTAATCCCAGAGGATTGAAGGGTGACTCCTATCACCTTCTCAACCATGAGAGCACATATAATGATTTACTCATAGAGATTGAGGTACCTTTTATCTAATTCCATTTCGGTTCATGGTTTTAATCCACTAATGAATCGATCCATTTTACTATCTGGTTGGATTATAAATCTAGAAGCATACATTTCATGTCTTGTCAAATTTTCTTCAATGGTACCAACAGATTCATCTTCCTTTTTCATAAGCTCATGGAACTCCTTATCCTTCTTTTTTCATTGAATATGAAAAAGGTACTAACTGAAAAATTTGTTCATGAACACATCCCATTGAAAGGATTCAATTTTATATCATAACCTAACATTCTTGATAAAGTTCCACCATTGATGATCTTAAACATAAAAATGACACACAACTAAAATGAATTTTTCATGTTCTAAACATTTCAGAACTAAATATATATTTTCAGTGGTACTGGTCCATTTTTCTTCCATTAGTGGATCAGATGACCCAATTAATGAAGTCTGGTGATGCCTCATGATGGACTGAAGAGAATATTGATCTCACCATTGCCCATTTCAAAATCTTGTATTATTAATACTTGAAAAAGTTGTGTGATCATACCTATATGATTTTTAATTCCATCTCCCATAACACATGGTTTCTCATGAGGACAATCATTTCCTTGACCGTCACATTTAGTGTTAATGTGATTCCTCCATATTGTTTTTGTGGAATAAAACTAAGAATAATAGTATGTGAAACACTAATCATAATGATAATACCATATAATAATGAATAATATTTCAATTTATGACACTTGTGGTTTTATCCTAGGTTATTCATAATCATTTATAAAACAATTTGATTTTATCCTATACTTCAACAATTCCCTTAGATTCATTCTATGGTTTTATTATCCTCGCTTTGAATGGTTAACTATACCATTCCCCTGATACCAACTATAATGACCCATCCATTATATACATTGAAATTAATTCAAAATTAAATAATATTAAATAAAAAATATTACAAAAACATGATATGTCCATATAGGGATATTTGTTTTAGAAATTGGGAAACATAAACAACTACATCATAAGATATCCTCATTATCTCCCACTTATTCATTCATATCTATACCCCTTTTTGAAATATCATTCTTAATACCATTATTCATGTACTATGGGAAAAAATAATATGAATGGGTTAGCTCAAATTCTCAGTAATGGTAAACAAGGAATATATCAATCATATCATAATTATAATACATAAGAAGAACAAATTTAAAAATCCTATCATTTAAAAAACATGATATCATTCCATAGGATAAATAATAAAATGTCATATGAATCAATGAATGTAATACAAAAATTCATAACATTAGAAATCAATTCTTGTGGAATAAAAATAATCATAAAAATAATTTCATATAAGTCATGTATTATTTCTAATATCATCATAGTGGTAAAATACTATAAGTAAACCAAGATCACTCCTCATTCTAGATATGTACTACTAAACTAGGATCATCTTCTATTCCATTCATGTCTATCTCATACGATATAAATATTTACCCAATTAATTAGATGTTGAGATTGGTTCCACCCATATCATAATGAAATCATTCTGACATGTGCCGAAAAAGAATAAATGATTCATCACAGCATAACTGAAGGAATGAAATGGGTTTCTTATATATCATTACATTATATTCCATATAAAGATGGATTTCATAAATAAAATTACATAATAAACATGAAAAAATAATTGTGATAATAGGAAAATAAACATAACCCTATTTATATAATGTCATCTTAGATGGAAAATAATTTTGATAAAACACATGAAATTAATTCTTGGCGTAAAAATAATTTCTTTAATAAAACATTTTCATTTCTAAAAATTATATGTAATTTTAAACGAAAAGAATTTTATTGAAAGTAAACATGAAATTTGGTAATGGAATCCTTAGGGAAATAATGATTTATGAATATGAAAAAAATTTATTCATGTTGTATAATTTAAAAAAACAATATCCTTATAATTTTTCTAGAAACGTCAAAACGTTTCTCATATCAAAAAATAAAAAATATTCTTTTCATATAATTTAATAAAAATTCACCAATGGGTAAAATTGAATCTAAAATGTTGTAGGGAAATATAATTTTTTCCATATAAAATTATGAATCATAGACCCGGATGATAAAAATACCATAGTAAATACTTATTTATAAACAATATCGGATAATAATGAGATTATGAAATTATCCATTACAATTTGTCAGAATTACATTGTATGTATCTGAACCTCCTATAAAATGATTTAAATAATTTCACTGAAATGTTTCAGAATCATAGTCAATTTTATGACATTATATATGAGTATATTATCATTTTTTTGTTAGTATCATTTTTACTTGTCCATCAGGTGTTCACTTCATTATTTTCTTACGCGTGTTTTTTATGATAAGTTAATGTTCCAATTATTAAGATATTGTTATATCATTTAGATAATGATATTAGTATAATATATTTCATATTTTTTCATTCCATTCAGATATATAGTTATGTTTTAATGAATATCATGTAGAATGAATCTCATCGCATTGTGGAGACGGTAAGTCGTACGTACGCATGAGCGTCAATATCATTCCCATAATTTTTGAATGGTGTGGAAGTGGATGATGTAAAAATTATTTGAGAGTAAATATTAGGTCATAATAATCATATATAGTTATTATTGATATCATTATACCCATCCATGTATGATAGTGGAGAAAAACATATTACACCATAGTGTGGAAATGGCAAGTTATACTCACGCATGTGTGGTGATTTTATTTTTCATAGGATGGATAACAGATTGAATTTTATTGTTTCATTATGATAATAACATATCATTATATTTGTGATACTGTATTTATTACAATACAATGAAATAGATCAAGAAGGGGAAGTATTAGAAGAAATGTTTTCGAATGACTCCGTAGAGGAGATTACATCTTCTTCGATGTGCTCCCTATAAATCTCTTCATAAAACAATAGAGTTGGTCCATTAAGAAGACCAAAACCTCTATAATGTGAATATAAATGTATATAAGAGAAATGGTAATGGTATGGATGATTTGGAATCCTCAATAAGAAGTGAAGAGGCGAGGGAGGATGTTCCCTTTTATAATTGAGGTGAGGGGATGTTTTGGGATCTCAAAAAAATTTGTTATTATAAAATTACACCCCATCCAAAAACCACTAAAATGTCTTAGTTTAAATGTTGATAAAATATTGGGTTGTAATTGAATCATCCGATAAATTTTTTACATGTTTTTCCATCAATTTAAACCTTATCATTTTAATTAACACTCAGTTATTTATTTAATTTTTAACCTATGTAACAAATATTTCGATGTTAAATGGGTTCAATATTTACTTATTTCAGGTAACATATACAATAAATAAATACCTTAGATCATATTATACCATATAATAATTATAATATATTTTTCAAAAAATTATGAATTTTAAATAATTTTATAAAATATTATTTTGATAAACAAACAATAGTGTCAAATTTGACACTATTCAATTCATTGATTTTTATAAATATTAAGATAATAATTAATCATCAAAAAAACTATTTAATTTTGTTTATAATAGGTCAAGGTAATCTAGAAATTTAATTTTACCAATAAATTAACAAAAATTATATTTATTTTAATATTTTTAATAACATTTATTTTATATTACCTTTAGAAAAATAACAACTCCAAAAGTTTTGTGTAATTATTTAATATGATTATTTGTTTAATAAATGTTAAAAGTAAAATAATATTATCTATATAAATGTTATGTATTTCAAAATAACACTTTCATTTGAGTATATATTCTAGAAAAATTAAAAAAATTCCTTTTTAAAACATAAACGTGACATATTTATTATCTCTTGAAATAAAATAATATAACTGTCATAATCTATTATATGTGTGTCCAAATGGTTAATGACTCGACCCTTGAATAGTTATGGTTTAAGCATACTTGAAGAATAAGATCTTTAATAGTTTATGGGTAATTTAATATTTATTATCATTTTAATAAAAAATATTATATTGATTTCTCATTAATTAAACAATTTTTTCATCGTTAAAGTATACATCCTTAAGGTAATTATTTATTTTCAAAATAATACAAATTAATTACCACAATAAAGAAAACTATTTCAGATTTAAAATGATTATTTATAATATAATTTATTTTATGTATAACCTTAAATAAAAATTGGCAAAGTCGTTAAAATTTGAGTGATCCATATTTTACGTTCTTTAAATAAAATTAATTAAATTTCATATCTTATACAAGTGGATTCTGAAGGACACTATTTTATCATATTAACAAATTTTTTCAAAGTTACGTTTCATAATGCACAAAAATATAAGTAATATATTTATATAATTTTGACATACTAATTCCAAATACAGAATCAATTTCTCAAAATTCAGAGTATAAAAGTTTTAGTAATTAATTTAAAATTAATCATGATTCTAGAAAGATAGAATAAGTTTTAAAAGTTAAAACATTTCTAAAGATTGAAATGTTTTTACATATGAATTAAATGTATGATTAATGCTAATTGTAAACATTATATTTTATGATAAAAATATTTTATACTTATACATTAAATCCATTAAATATTATAATGTATCCATATAAATTATTTTGATGAGAAATGTGGTTTTCAATTAAAATTAATTGTTTTTTTACTATTCATCAAAATGTGAAATTATAAAAAATATAAAAAAATTTCCAAATTAAATTTTTATATCCCAACTATATTGAACATGTTTATGTTGTAATATAATAATTATTAATGTTTCAAAATCTTAATTTAAAATGGGATCACCATTAAAAGGCAAGAAATCATCCTTTTGAAAAATATAGTCATTTGTACATCAAATATGTTTTATTAATACACTATGACTAAACAATATCTTGGATGAATATAAAAAATATATTTTTAAGCATATAACATATATATGTCATTAATTTCATTTAAAAATATTAAATCACACAATTAATTAAAACAAAAGTATTAATATAAAATTGGTTTATAATTTTCCTAAATAATTGGTAGCCGATGAATTCACCATACATTTTTATACGTAAGTTATATTTATTCCCAATAACCTAACATCTAGGTTAAGGTGGTAATTCTATATTAAGGGAATATAATTGTTTTTTTAGAGTCATGACTGTGTCCAATACAGGCTATTGAAGAATTAAAATTATTTTAAAAAACTAATTCATAATAACATTCAGGCGTTACATGTAATATAGATTCTATATGTTTTTCCTTGAAAATAAATCTACATATTGATACTAGAAATATGAGTCCTCTTTAGAATATGTGATCATCGTTGTAAGAACTCTAAATGTGAAGAATTGGGTATCAAGTTTACCTACACTAATTCAAGAGGAGTGGGCCTTAAGACTATACACCTAGCTAGACACTCTTGAGGGGTATGCTTGGGTAAATTCTCATTTTCTTTGTGAACTATTATGTATGATTTATATAGGTGATTACCATGAATGAACTATGTTAAACATAAATTACCATATATAGATTGTAATTTATCCAGATTTAGATATCATATTAACTATTTTATTGATAATATTATTCCTAAAAATGATGTTTGATGCCCATTCTAACCATTTAGTTTTTGTAATAGAATAATGACTGAATAATGATATTGAGGTGGTGACAGGAATTATCAAATATTGACGTATATTTTTTAATATTAGTCATATGAATTTATTTATATAATGAAAAATTAATAGAAATTATAATTCATATCCTAAATGATTTGATGTTGTGTTAGAAAAAAAATATAAATGATATGATGATCCCATATGATGTTTGTTTCTTCACTCCTATAGGTGTTTGTGGGAATCTTATTCCAATTTTTTTATTCCCCCTATAGTGTAATTTTATGGGATTCTAGGCATGTATTTTCTTTATCAATATAGATCCCACATCATTTTATGGTGAATGGAAATAATATTTTTCATTCTAAACTAACCTATAATAATCATTTGAAGCAAGTATAAATTTGATATTTAAATTGATGTGACTTTTGATTTTTGTATCTCTGCAGCTATTCATAAGGTATATTTATCTCAAATGGTTGCAAATATACATAACCTTGAAGAAATTTTATTATTGGATATTATTTTGATGTATTTCCTAAAAACTCTAATATTATTACCCAAAATTGATATGTTAGGTTTCCAATAGAACACATACATAGTGATAAATGTATTTCAAGAACTTCATATAGAATAGACTCGATTGAGTTGTAGGAATTGAAGAACAAACTCAAGGACAATCTTGATAAGGAATTTTCATTACATGGTGTGTCAATATAGTGTTAACCTTTTCTTTATTAAAAAATAAATATGGTTCAATTGTTATTTTAATTAATTATTGAGAACATAATATGATAACTATCAAAAACAATTATCCACTATGCCATATTCCTGACTTGTTTGATCAACTACATTGAGATCAATGCTTTCCCAATATTTAAAATAATTATAGATATCAACAATTTGGGATCAAATATGATTGTGATGGAATTATATAGTTCAATAAATAAATCTGTGTCTCATCAATACTATAATTGAAGAAGTAGATATAAGATAAAGCTCATTTATCAACATTTTCTATTCATCTAATAAGTATAAGGATCCATAGAAATATGAAAGACTATTTTTAGAGTGTTAAAATGAAATGTGATATTTTTGATTAAGTGTATCAATTCCCCATATTTCATAAATTTATGTATTAAAAATAAAACTAAAAAATTATGTTACAAACATATCCCATAAAAATTAAAATTGTAAAATAAACCGTGTATTTTTTCATCTATTTCCTAAAAACATTTAATGGGTATAATTTTATTAGGGTTATAGTTGATTCATTTATGAAATCAGAAAATACCATTTCCATATTATATGATTTATCTCTTGATCATATTTTCAGGATGTACATTATTAATGTTGTAATTTTTCATTGAGTACAATAATTTATTATATCTGATCAGGATCTGAGGTTCACTTTGATCGTCTAGAGAATTCTTCAATAAGATTTAATATGAAATCGAACAATAACATTGAATGTTATACTATAGAATATGGTAAATATAATAGATACATTAAAAACCTATATAATAAGTTTTTGTCCATTTAAATGGATTTAAAATGTGGGTTTTTATCTGCTTATTCCTTTGGTAGATTTTTATTTCAACTATATCTTTCACTCTATAATACAGATGAACCATTATGTATCCCTCTATGGAATTAAGTACATAACACATATATAATAGAATGAAGGTATACATATAAAGTCAATGGTACCCAATCTATCTATGTAAATGGTAGACAAGGTTCTATCTATTTAGAATCACATTAAAGGAACTCAAGGTCAACATAAGAGTTTTCTGACAAATCGTTGATGTAACATCCCAGGTAAATAAAGAATAAATAATTTTCATATTTATTAATATTTATGAATTAAATATTAATTTAACTTTAAAGGGGTTTCTATGATCGATAGCGTACCCGATACGCAACGATGAGTTCCTTTGAAAACATACGTTGCACACTAGTAATAAAATAATATTATTTTAAATGTTAGTTAACACGTAGCCGTTGTACTGGCGAGAATGGATAGAAATAACTAAAATATTATTATATATGTTTTTTAAATGTTTTTAAATTTATCTAATAAAGGATAAAGGATTAAAATATGAAAAGAATTCAATTTTAGGCTTATATACTCTAATTTTCACGAAAGGTTCACTTATCACCTTTTGACGGCGAACCGTCATTAAATATAGTTTTGATCGATCTTATAAATTCTATTGGACCAAATATAACTCTTCTTTAGAATCAGGACATAAAAATTTACTTTGTGTAAATTTTTGATATCTTTCCGATAAAGTTCATTTTTTTAATGAATAGTGTAAAATGTTGTATTTTAATTCAAAACCTCTTTTAATATAATTTTTTAAGATTATTAAATTACCATTTTAATTGGTTTTAAAGTGAAATTAGAATATATTTTTACAATTAAATCCAATAGTGGTCTTTGGAATTAATTTCACTTTGAAATCGGACTTCAACTAGTGTCAATCTTTTGATACTTATTGTTTCATAAAAACACACTATTTGCTCTTACAGCGGGAGTTAATTATTAAATTAATTAATGAAACTTATATTTTGTGAATTTTGTAAAATGGACTTCATTTTTGAATTCGGAATATCAAATATAGCTTAGGGTGAATTTTTTGTATTTTTCTGAAAAACTTCAATTTTTGATGAATAGTGAAACCACTAAGTGGTACTTATAAAAACTGATTTTTCGTTTAAATGAAATTTTACCACTTCTGTGTTTTTAATTTCAAAAATCCGACATACATGGTTTTCATTATGAATTAAAATTTGGTTCAATGAGATTAAAATAATTTTTTGGTGAATAGTAACTTTTTAAGTTTTTAATCGCGATTAGTGGTAATTAGTGTAGTTTAAGGTAAAAATAATGTTTTAATAACATGAGATGAGCTTGAAACATGTCCTACCCTTATTGGATGTGTAATGGAAGACCAAGAAAAGCCATGGGTCAACTTGGGGACCCCATGGAGCCACTTTTGTTGGGAAATGACATAAATAACTTTTTATTTAATGTTAAAGTAAAAATGACACAAACATGAGATGTTTTACTAAAACAATTTTTACATGGGGTTATGAAAGTTGTATTTTTGACTATAAATAGTAATTGGAAAGATAAAAAGATTTCCTACATCATAGTAGTTATTTATAATTTTTATACATTAAATAAATTAAATAATTTATGACATCATGGTGATGCAGCGATGACCTCATTATTTAACGATTTAAATAAAATGGAACGATAATGTAATATCTAAGACCTAAACATGTCCAAAACCTATTAGATGAGTGGATTTCGAACCATTATCACCCTATAATATAAACACATCAATGTGGGACCATTAAAATCCAAAACGCATTCTAAAATAAAGTAACGTTTCCTTACTTTCCAAGAGTGCCCCTCCTCTCCTCTTATAAAAGGCCCCCACCTCTACCTCATTACCCACACTTCCAAACCCTTTGGCTCGGCCAAACTCTGCCCATTTTGTCTCTCCACTTCCCTCTCTTACTCCTTGAAGCCTCACTTTGGGCAGAAGTCTTCCCAAGGAAGCCTTTGAGCTCAAACCAAAGGGAGTTACCCGATTTTAAGGTAATGTCTTCTTTTGAGTCCTTTTGTTTTATTTTGCTTCTCCAACCCCCTAAAATCTTTTTATTATTTTATTTTGTAACAACTCCAGTATCCTCAATATACTATGATGTTTTTATAAGTATTATTCGATCTACACTTACACACACCTACATCTAATGGTTAAAGAACATACTGTTTCCGTGGATGGCGAATTTCGGCCTCCCGAAACGATGATTGTTCAACATTCTTGTAACACCTTCAAAGGTGGACATTAAGATGACTCTATATTTATATATGATATATAATATGTTTATGTTTTCTTTAAGCTTCTGTATTTTTCATTTTGTTCATACCTTTATAGTTTCCATTATGGGTAAACACGATATCTTCATTTAAGGAAGTGCGGACAACCGCCCCCTCAAAGTGATGTGATTCGTTAATACCATATGTGGGACATATAAAGGATGGATTTAAAGTTATTATATATGATGTTATACTGGAATTATAATATACCTCTATATCATTATTATTTCTTTCCACTAAAGTATGAGATAGAAATGAAAGTAGCGTTCATGCGTACGTACGGCTTACCGTCTCCATGAACGGTGCATTTCATTTGTTATCCCCAAATGTAATGTACTATTATAATTACATGTATATAATGGATATATATGATGAATGATACATCTAAATTATGAATATAATTCTGGAATTAAAATATACATACCTCTCATTTATTTTTAATTCCATTAATATGACAAAGAAATGAATGTAGCGTTCATGGGTACGTACGACTTACCGTCTCCATGAACAGTGCATTTCATTTCTTACCTCTAAATGATTATGTAATATTATAAATACATGTATATGATGGATATATATTATATATATGATATCCAAATCAGGAATGTCATTCTGGATATAAAGAACCTTTGACCACATGAACAACATGTAATTGTAAGAAGTCCACTATCGACTTAAGAACCAAATATCGACAAAACAAACATTATTAACATAAATGGTTACATAATGTTTATAACAAGGAAATAAGTGATATAAAAGGAATAATGAACTTGAAAAAGGTTCTTAAGAAAATATAAAATAACTCATGTCTATTATTCAGGACGTTAAAGAACGATCGAGTCAAGTCAGACCCGAGGTAAGGGACTTCGTCTCAATCTCCTTTCATTGAGGCATATTTTGTTTTATACACAACTTTATTTTATAACGGTCTATAAACCCCTTTGACTTTTAATTTTATACAAAAGGAATCTTTTTCTATGAATCGTTTTACAAAACGAAAAAAATGAATGGTTCTTTTAACGTACGCGGTGACAACGACCTTTTCCGCCGCCGCGAGTATTATTTGGTCTTTGGCTTCCTCAACAAGCTGTAATGTTTTTAAAAAAAATAAATACCATATACTCTTTTATGTATTTTGGTATTGAAAATGGTTTTGATAAAGGATTCTATTATGTCAATATATTTATGATATATTGTGATTGAAATGTGGAAATGTTATCATTCCTTTATATTGGTTTTATGTTTTATGATTTTATATTGGTACTTGGACATTTTAACGGGTGGTTATGTGATAAACCATATGACAGGTGGTGCCGTGAATACCAGGACGGGTGGTTACGTTATATCCTCCAATGAATTGGGTATGGAAGTCGGCCGTATGGCTATTCCATTAAGTATGTATGGAAATTGGCCATATAGCTATTCCATTAATTGATATGTGTGGAAGTCGACTGTATGGTTATTCCACGTAAGTATGTTTATGTCCCAAGTTACCTTTATATATGTTATGTGTTATTTATATGGGTTTTATGGTAATCCTTTGGTTACAAAAAGGTATGTAATGATACTTTATTCAGTGAAGAGTTTTTACTACTTCATGAAGGTGAAGGTATTACTTTGATAGAGTATACATGGTTTACTTGATGTTTGAAAAACTAATAGTTTTCATTCTTTGTGTATCCCTTACTGAGCTTTTTATGTTCACGCCAAGTTTTTTTAAAATGTTTTTCACAGGACTTAATGTGGAATAAGGTCAAGGATAGGATCAAGGGAATGTCATGCTATATAAAACATGGAACTAGACAAGTTTCTTTTTAAGAGTTTTTTTAATTATGGAAACTTAGTAGAAGTGTCTACTTTGTAATCTTTTGAGATGTAATATTTATGTTCTAATTCTTTAAAACTCTAAACCTTAAAAGATCCTCAATGTGTATTATTAATTTAATTCAATATTAATTAAGGTTTAAGGTCGGGGCCTTATAGTTGGTATCAGAGGTCGGTTTAGAAAACTTTAGGAGTTAGAAAATTGTTAAATTTATAAATTAATTTATGGTATGATTGAAATGATATTGCATTGAAAGATTACCATGTTGCTTCGTCTAAGATATTTCTATGTTAAGAATTGTTTTTCATAGAGTAAACAGATCAAATTTTATGGGAAGTCATACAGAGGGAAATGACCTTTCAAATCAGTATCCTGAGATGGTCAGAATCAATACTAAACAGTTTGTTGCAGTGATGGCTCAGTTGACTCAGGTGAAAAATGTTGGTTGTTTTTATTGATGACATTTTGGTGTTTTATAAAAGTAAATAGGAGCATGAAATTCATTTAAGGGTTATCTTGCAAACCTTAAAAGAAAAGAAACTATATGGAAAATTCAGCAAGTGTGAGTTTTGGTTACAACAAATTTCTTTCTTGGGTCACATTGTTTCAAAAGATGGAATAACTGTTGATCCTGCTAAAATAAAAGTTGTTGAAGAATGGCCAAGACCCACAAATGTAACCGAGATCTGTAGTTTTCTTGGTTTGGCAGGTTATTAGCAAAGGTTTGTTGAAACTTTTTCATGGTTATCTAGTCCAATGACTAAGCTAACTCGTAAGGGTGTTAAGTTCATCTGGACAAAATAATGTGATGATTGTTTTCAGGAGTTGAAAAGAATATTGGTGAATGCTCCAGTTTTGGCACTTCCTTCCAGGAATGGTGAGTTTGTTATATACAGTGATGGTTCATTGAAAGGTCTTGGTTGCATCCTAATGTAGAATGATCAGGTAATTGCATATGCTTCACGTTAGTTGAAAACTCATGAGGTAAATTACCCTACACATGATTTGGAATTAGTTGCTATTGTTTTTGCTTTAAAAATTTAGAGGCATCATTTGTATGGAGTAAAGTGTGAAATATATACTGATCACAAATGTTTAAAGTATATATTCACTCAGAAATAATTGAACATGAGACAGAGGATATGGTTGGAATTAATCAAGGATTAATATTGTACAATTAATTACCATTCGGGAAAAGAAAATAAAGTGGACGATGCTTTGAGTCGAAAAAGTATCAGTGAAATATTCCATATTTGACAGAATCAAGCAAGCACAGAAGCAAGACAGTGAGTCATAGAAAAAGGTAGAGCTAGTTCAGAAGGGTAAGTTCCCTGAATTCAACATTGATAATGATTGTGTTTTGAGGTTTGGGAAGAGATTGTGTGTGCCTTGTGATTCACAGTTGAAGAGAGAGTTGTTATGTGAAGCTCATAGTTCTCCGTTTTCAGTTCATCCTGGCAGTACTAAGATGTACAGAGATCTGCGGGAGTATCACTGGTGGGATGGAATGAAAAGAGATATTGCTGATTTTACTGTGAAGTGTTTGACTTGTCAGCAGGTTAAAGCAGAGTGACAGTTACCGAAAGGGATGCTTCAGCCTTTACCAGTTCCAGAGTGGAAATGGGAGAATATATCCATGGACTTTGTTGTGGGATTACCGAAGACATCTTGAGGTAATAATGCAATCTGGGTTATTGTTGATCGCTTGACTAAATCTGCTCATTTCCTTCCTATACGAGATAATTTTTCCCTAGATCAACTTTCCCATTTGTATCTTAAAGAGATAGTCAGGTTACACGGAGTTCCTCTCTCCGTTGTATCTGACCGTGATCCTAGGTTTACTTCTAACTTTTGGAAAGGCCTTCAAAAGTCGTTGGGTACTGAATTAACTTTTAGTACATATTTTCATCCTCAATCAGATGGGCAGTCAGAACGAACAATTCAGACCTTGGAGGATATGCTACGAGCTTGTTCTATGGATTATCAGGTAAGTTGGGACCAACATCTTTCTTTGGTTGAGTTTTCATATAATAATAGTTTTCATTCCAGCATACAGATGGTACCATTTGAGGCATTATATGGGAAGCGGTGTCGAAATCTAGTATTTTGGGATGAAGTGGGTGAAAGGAAGCTGATGGGACCAAAATTGGTTGAAGAGATGGCAGAAAATGTTCAGTTGATTTAGAAACACATGAGAACAGCTCAGAGCAGGCAGAAGAGTTATGCGGATAACCGGAGGAAGGACCTATCTTTCGAGGTAGGTGATCATGTTTTTCTCAAGGTTTTTCCATGGAAAAGTGTGATGAGATTTGGTAAGAAAGGAAAGCTGAGTCCAAGGTTTATTGGACCATATGAAATTCTGGAGAAAGTTGGATCAGTTGATTACCGAGTGGCTTTACCTCCGAGTTTATCTCAGGTACACAATGTTTTTCATGTTTCGATGTTGAGAATTATATGCCAGATCCATCTCATGTTTTGAGTCCAGAGGTAGTTCAGCTGGAAGAGAACCTATTTTATGAGGAACAACCGGTCCAGATTCTTGACCACATGGAGCAAGTGTTACGAAATATGGTAATCCACCAGGTAAAGGTTTTGTGGAAACACCATATGGTTGAAGAGGCAACGTGGGAATCTGAAAATGCTATGAGGGATAAATACCCCCATTTATTTTGATAAGTGAATAAAATTGCGAGGACGAAATTCCCATAAGGGGGGAAGGATGTAACATCCCAGGTAAATAAAGAATAAATAATTTTCATATTTATTAATATTTACGAATTAAATATTAGTTTTACTTTAAAGGGGTTTCTATGATCGATAGCGTAACCGATACGCAATGATGAGTTCCTTTGAAAACTTACGTTGCACACTAGTAATAAAATAATATTATTTTAAATGTTAGTTAACACGTAGTCGTTGTACTGGCGATAATGGATAGAAATAACTAAAATATGATTATATATGTTTGTTAAATGTTTTTACATTTATATAATAAAGGATAAAGTCTTAAAATACGAAAATAATTCAATTTTAGGCTTATATACTCTAATTTTCACGAAAGGTCCACTTATCACCTTTTGACGGCGAATCATCATTAAATATAGTTTTCATCTATCTTATAAATTCTATTGGACCAAATATAACTCTTCTTTAGAATCGGGACATCAAAATTTATTTTGTGTAAATTTTTGGTATCTTTCCGATAAAGTTCATTTTTTTAATGAATAGTGTAAAATGTTGTATTTTAATTGAAAACCTCTTTTTAATCTAGTTTTTTATGATTATTAAATTATCTTTTGAATTGGTTTTAAATTGAAATTATAATATCTTTTTACCATTAAATCCAATTGTGGTCGTTGGAATTAATTTCACTTTGAAATCAGACTTAAACTAGTGTCAATCTTTTGATACATATTGTTTCATAGAAACACACTATTTGCGCTGACAGCGGGAGTTAATTATTAAATTAATTAATTCAACTTATATGTTGTGAATTTTGAAAAATGGACTTCATTTTTGAATTTGGAATATCAAATATAGCTTAGGGTGAATTTTTTGTATTTTTCTGAAAAACTTCAATTTTTTATGAATAGTGAAACCACTAAGTGGTACTTATAAAAACTGATTTTTCGTTTATATGAAATTTTACCACTTCTGTGTTTTGAATTTCAAAAATCCGACATACATGGTTGTCATTAAGAAGTAAAATGTGGTTCAATGAGATTAAAATAATATTTTGGTGAATAGTAACTTATTATGTTTTTAATCGCGATTAGAGGTAATTAGTGTAGTTTAAGGTAAAAATAATGTTTTAATAATATGAGATGAGCTTGAAACATGTCCTACCCTTATTGGATGTGTCATGGCTGACCGAGACAAGACATGGGTCAACTTGGGGACCCCATGGAGCCACTTTGGTTGGGAAATGACATAAATAACTTTTTATTTAATGTTAAAGAAAAAATGACACACACATGAGATGTTTTACTAAAACAATTTTTACATGGGGTTATACAAGTCAGATTTTTTACTATAAATAGTCATTGGAAAGATACAAAGATTTCCTACATCATAGAATTTGTTTATAATTTTTATACATTAAATAAATTAAATTATTTATGACATCATGATGATGCAGCGATGACCTCATTATTTAACGATTTAAATAAAATGGAAAGATAATGTAATATCTAAGACCTATGTCAAAGACCTATTGGATGAGTGGAATTATAACCCTTATCATCTTATACTCGAAACACATCAATGTGGGACCATTAAAATCCTAAAATCATTCTAAAATAAAGTAACATTTCCTTACTTTCCAAGAGTGCCCCTCCTATCTTCTTATAAAAGGCCCCCACCTCTACCTCATTACCCACACTTCCAAAGCCTTTGGCTCAGCCAAACTCTGCTCATTTTGTCTCTACACTTCCCTCTCATACTCCTTGAAGCCTCACTTGGGGCAGAAGCCTTCCCAAGGAAGCCTTTGAGCTCAAACCAAAGAGAGTTACCCGATTTTAAGGTAATGTCTTCTTTTGAGTCCTTTTGTGTTATTTTGCTTCTCCAACCCCTTAAATCTTTTTATTATTTTATTTTTTAACAACTAAAGTATCCAAAATATACTAGGATGTTTTTATAATAAGTATTAGAGCTACACTTACACACACATACATCTAATGTTTAATGAACATACTGTTTCGTGGATGGCGAATTTCTGCCTCCCGAAACGATGATTGTTCAAAATTCATTTAACACCTTCAAAGGTGTCCATTAAGATGACACTATATTTATATATTATATATAATATGTTTATGTTTTCCTTAAGCTTATGTATTTTTCATTTTGGGCATACCTTTATGGTTTCCATTATGGGTAAACACGATATCTTCATTTAAGGAAGTGTGGACTACCGCCCCCTCAAAGTGATGTGATTCGTTAATACCATATGTGGGACGTATAAAGGATGGATTTAAAGTTATTATATATGATGTTATACTGTAATTATAATATATCTCTATATCAATATTATTTCATTCCACTAAAGTATGATATAGAAATGAAAGTAGCGTTCATGCGTACGTACGGCTTACCGTCTCCATGAACGGTGCATTTCATTTATTATCCCCAAATGTAATGTACTATTATAAGTACATGTATATAATAGATATATATGATGAATGATACATATAAATTATGAATATAATTCTGGAATTAAAATACACATACCTCTCATTTAGTTTTAATTCCATTAATATGACAAAGAAATGAAAGTAGCATTCATGCGTACGTACGGCTTACCGTCTCCATGAATGGTGCATTTCATTTCTTACCTCTAAATGATTATGTAATATTATAAATACATGTATATGATGGATATATATTATATATATGATATCCGAATCAGGAATGTCATTTTGGATATAAAGAACCTTTGACCACACGAACAACATGTAATTGTAAGAAGTCCACTTTCGACTTAAGAACCAAATATTGACAAAACAAACATTATTAACATAAATGGTTACATAATGTTTATAACAAGGCAATAAGTTATATTAAAGGAATAATGAACTTGAAAAAGGTTCTTAAGAAAATAGAAATTAACTCAAGTTTATTATTCAGGACGTTAAAGAACGATCGAGTCAAGTCGGACCCGAGGTAAGGGACTTTGTCTTAATCTCCTTTCATTGAGGCATATTTCATTTTATACACAACTTTCTTTTATAACGGTGTATAAAACCCATTGACTTTTACTTTTATAAAAAAGGAATCTTTTTCTAAGAAGCGTTTTATAAAAAAAAAGAATGTTTCTTTTAACGTACGCGGTGACAATGACCTTTTCCGCAGCCGCGAGTATTATTTGGTCTTTGGCTTCCTCAACAAGCCGTAATGTTTTTAAAACAAAATAAATACCATATACTCTTTTATGTATTTTGGTATTGAAAATGGTTTTGATAAAGGATTATATTATGTCAATATATATATGATATATTGTGATTGAAATGTGGAAATGTTATAATTCCTTTATATTGGTTTTATGTTTTATGATTTTATATTGGTACTTAGACATTTTAACGGGTGGTTACATGATAAACCATTTGACGGGTGGTGCCGTGAATACCAGGACGGGTGGTTACATTATAACCTCCAATGCATTGGGTATAGAAGTCGGCCGTATGGCTATTCCATTAAGTATGTATGGAAATTGGCCGTATGGATATTCCATTAAGTGATATGTGTGGAAGTCGACCGTATGGTTATTCCACTTAAGTATGTTTATGTACCAAGTTACCTTTATATATGTCATGTGTTCTTTAAATTGGTTTTATGGTAATACTTTGGTTACAAAAAGGTAAGTAATGATACTTTATTCAGTGAAGAGTTTTTACTACTTCATGAAGGTGAAGGTATTACTTTGATAGAGTACACATGGTTTACTTGATATTTGAAAAACTAACAGTTTTCATTCTTTGTGTAACCCTTACTGAGCTTTTTATGCTCACCACATGTTTTTTTGAAATGTTTTTCACAGGACATAATGTGGAATAAGGTCAAGGATGGGATCAAGGGAATGTCATGCTATATAAAACATGGAACTAGACATGTTTCTTTTTAAGAGTTTTTTTTATTATGGAAACTTAGTAGAAGTGTCTACTTTGTAATCTTTTGAGATGTAATAGTTATGTTCTAATTCTCTAAAACTGTAAACCTGAAAAGATCCTCAATGTGAATTATTCATTTAATTCAATATTAAGTAAGGTTTAAGGCCAGGGCCTTATAATTAATGATATCTAGATTTCAATGATGGAAAGATAGTATTACTATGAAAATATCCAAAGATATTTTATATGATTTTGAAATAAATATTGGTAAAAATATAGATATTTTGTTAAATTTAGTTTTTTTATCATATCGATTTTTTTCTTAACACATGGAACATCCACCAAATCTCTATCAAGATCATTATGTGTTACATATATCATTCATGAAGAGGTGGATACCTGATCCATCTAATATAGTTACTTAAGAGGTATCCCCACTATATCAAGATCTATATTTTTAGCAATTAATAGTATAGTTTCTATATTAAATAGGGAATGTAGTTCAAAACAAGACCACTCACCTAGTCAATGTTCTTTAGTGAAACCATAAATATGATAAATTTACATGGGAACCCAACGATATGATGGCATAAAAGAATCCTCGATTTTTTATATCACAATGATAGAATTTTGAGGGATAATTTATTATGTCGGGTTATAGTTTACCATGATGTGGTATTATGATACATTTCACATTTAATTTTTTTATCTCCCCAGGTATATTGCAATACATAAACACCAATATTTAGCGAACCATGATATGATATTGAATTACTGTCATTTGAAGTAATAGTTATTGCCTAGAAGTTGGATTGAAATGTATGAATAGTAATATATAAATAAAAAAATAATTTTAAATAGATTTAAAATGGACTAATTGATTGTAAATTTGATGCAAATAAAGATAAAAGAATTTAAAGGTAGATATAGATGTTTTTTAACTATTTTTATAAGAACAATGTTTTTTATGATAAATTCAATTAATATCTATTACTGAATCATTTTAATGAAATTTTTAGATTATATATTTAAAAAATGATTTATATTTAATATAATAATTTTTATTGTGCTTGTAATAATAATTAATCACTTTTGTACTTAAAATTAATTTTTCAAAAAATGGTTCTCATTGTGTTTTGCATAGTTTTTTTAAACATCCAATTGTAAAAATTAAATCATTTACAATATATTATATATTGAGTATCATTATATTTAATATAATTTAATGAGGTCAACTTAATTTTTAGTCATAATGAATTGTAAAAATTGTGAAATTTTGTTTCCACATTTAAGGTCCTATAATGTTCATTAGGGGTTAACATAAAATATAAGGTTTCAAATACAACAAAAAATTATTTAGGTTGATTAATTTTTTTTATTTGAAAATATCATTCATATATACTATTTTTATGAAATTTGATGCCATGTTACTTGATTTAGATGTTATTATATTATAATCTTTTTAAAAATTACAAGTGTGTCCTATCCCTCAATTATAAAATGACACAACGTATCCCATAGTCCTCACACATCTTAATAATTCCATATAATACAATAAATATCCCAATAGAGTCAAAGAAACCAAACCATGTCTAAGAGTTCACATTTTCATCTTAATTTTGTCATTTCAAGGCTTAAGGTGTTAGAAAAATCATGTCTCTCAACGAAGTGGTATTACTCTAAACTGATTTCATTCAAATATTCCACTTCATCACCAATGTCATCAAAATATCATGTTTTTACATGAGAAAGTGCACTCCACCATTCATCCACAAGATCATTCACATAATATACCATTTTCACTTGTGAAGATATGATATACATATCATGCAGTTCACGATCACCAACATCCATCAAGTGAGAGAGGTTCACAGAAGTTAATTTCCAGGAATCTTTTTTAACACCTCTGATAATATTGATCCAATTTCAATTGAATAAAACAAATTAAGAATTCCCATCGAAGTTTAATTCAATAATATTAGTCATGTTTACATAGTATTCCACATCAGAAAATGTAAATATACCATTATTCTATGTTTTCAAACCCTCTTCTCGATCAACTGTACAAAATCTAAAGCCATTCATATTGTAAAAGTTGAATTTATATATTTTTTTAGAGGACCTCAACAAAGAAAATTACAATCTTCTGACAACTCTTCTCGAGTACTAGTATTTATGATCTAGAATAAAATAGTATGTGATTTAAAAAATATTGGTGTCAACCTAATATCAATATTTATTGAAATATTTAAGGACTTACACAATGTGAAAACCATTCTACAAGATCATTATTAATAGATTTCTTTATATCTTTCTAATTTAATGACCAGACTCTCATTCGTCTATTTTTTTATCCTCAAATCTTCAATAAATGGATTTGTAATTTCACTATTCACCAGCACATATCTTTGTGCCTATAATAAATCTATTTTTTTCATTGTAACATTTGAGGTCCTCTAAACTGATTGGACAATAAACGGAAATATTTTTGGAGTTCCCATGAATTTTAGATTTAGTCTATGTGCCATAAACACATCAGACTTGATTAAAGCTTCTCTCAATATCATCCAAGTATCTAGAAAAAAAGGTAAGACACTCCTCAGCCAAATATCCTTCAGTAATAGAGCATTCAGGTTGAGGTTTATTTCTCATGTATGACTTCAAATGCCCAAGATATCTGGGAAATAAAATAAAAAAACGTAATTTTGCATTTAATTATACACCAATAATTGTTTATGTAACTGAAAAACATATAAATATAGTACATTTCAATTGGAAACATCTATCGATAATGTACGAGCCCTGCTAATTTTTTTTCTCTACAATATTCATCGTTAAATGCATCATGATAGTAAAAAAATGATAGAGGATAGATCATCTTCATTTCCCAAAGGGTCAATAAAAACCTCTCTGGAAGGTTTTCAAGCCCAAATGTATATATATATTTCTCCCATTGTTGTCTGAAAAATGTGACAAATTGGATTACAATAGCAATTACTTTTTCTGGTAATAATGTATGTAATTCCAATAGTAGAAATTGCTACAAAAAATATGTGATTCATGAATTTTTAATCCATGTAACCTACAATGATTTAAGTCAACACATCTTTATATGCTACCTGAATACCCATTGGATACATTCACATGATTTTAAATTCTAGGAAATGTATCATTATCAATATTTTCATTGCAAAAAAACTCGGGGAATACTTTTCATTCACATCTAGCCAGAGATAACGTTTTTTATTCCTTACTAGCTAGTATTTCTGCGAATTGAGATGATGCTTAGACTTTAAAGGCTCATTAAGAAATGTGAAGATCAAATTGTCACAAATAATCTTCTCAATATGAATCACATAAATATTATGCCACAAAAAATTAAATTCCCAATAAAGAAGTTTGAAGAATATACTTTCTACCATTGTTGCATTCCTGTTTCATTTGATGATGCACGTTGAACTCATTTCCCACTATCATTCAAATGATGCACCTTCCCAAATTCTGTTTCAACATTTCCATGTTTTTTCAATTTTTCAGAACCAATTATCAACTTTGGAGGTGGTCTATGATCAATGAAACCATTGAATTTTGATCTTTTCATCTGAAATCTATGAGATTCCTCAAGAAATCTTAGATGGTTCAAGAATCACCATTTTCTTCTGTGAGGTAGCTATTTGGGTTCAAAACCAATGTTACAAAGAGGACAATCCAAACATGTGAAATTGTTCCAATCAGATAAATTCCCATGTCTAGGGAAGTCACTAATGGTTGAAATTAGAGAAGAATGCATTTTGAACATTGTTTTAGAAGAATCATCATATTTCTAAATACCGTTATGCCATAACTCATGTAATTATTCAATTAAACGTTATATGTATACATCAATATCATTTCCATGAATTTGTTTTCTAGGAATAATCATTGAAATGATAATTGATGTTTGTTTCATAAACATCCACAAAGGAAGATTGTAGGGAATCAAAACAACTGGCCAAATGCTCTAACTAATACTCAAAGTCCAAAATGGGTTGAATCCATCAGAAACCAATACCAATCTATCATCCTGAGGATCATCCAAGAAATATGGATGTAATGAATCAAATATCTTCAATTATTGTGAATCATGGGGATATCGCATTAACCCATCATTGTTATTATATATAGAATGTCACTTTAGGTGTTCGGCGGATTTTGATGACCAAAAAAATCTTTTCAATTGAGGATTTAAAGGAATGTAAATAAAAAACTTTCAAGGTGGATTCCATTTCTTCATTTCATTTAAGTATGTTGATTTAGGCTTCCATCATCACCCATTGAATTCTATCTAGAAGAAGAACATTTTTACAGTCCCATCTACATGAATCCTCTATCTAATAAAGCATAAAATAATTAACACACACAAGTATTTTTTTATAATTCAAACCAAGCGTGTTAATAACTTTTTTCATATCATAAAAATACTCAGGAATGTTTGATTCTGGAAATGAATATTGAAATAATTCCAATATCATGGATATTTCCTTATTTTTAATTCCTCAAAGGCATTTGATATGGTACAACTTCACCATAAAAGAATGTTTTGAATATTTCACCCATCTACTATATGACTCTTAATTTCCATTGTCAACTAAACCATGGAACTTATTTTCCTCAGTGAAGTTTTCTATTACATTAGTCTCCACATAATCTAGAGGGGGATCCAATGCTATGTTAGAAACATGATTTGGTTGTCCTACAGTCTCAAAAACATCACTTGTCACATTGTTATTTATAGCACCCTCATATGGTTGTTCTAATATATTTTGATGTTGATGTTGGTCTCTTTCAATGCCGAATGCATCATTTATAAGGTTATGGATTTCCTTATCAATTGTGGACAATGTTGGGTTCTCTTTTAGTGGATTGACACCAGTGCGCAACTTTTCTATAACGTTCAATTCTCCATGCCAAATCCCACACAAATATTGAGCAGGGAGTTACTTCGATATTAAATGTTCATAAACTTAATCTATCTTCATCTATCTTGTAAATTTACAATTAGGATATGAACATCTTATTCACCCTTCAACATATCGATTGGTAATTAAAAAATCCAAAACTTCTCCAAACCCTTAGCATACTGAGGTGTGTTCCTCGGTAATGTGATCCCACTTTTTTCCATGTATATCACTACATGCCTACACAATATTAAAAAAAATTAAAACATATAACTATTATAAAATAGGGAAAGAGATTCATATTTACTTATTGAAAAAATTATAAATATGTTAAAGAAGGTTTTCCTATATAAATAAATATGGTAAATAATGAACCCACCCACTAGAAAACCAAAGCATGCAAATTGAAGAGAACCATAATAGAAGAGGAAAACAAGGATCTAATCCCTATAGTTTTTTGTATGTCAAGATATAGGAAAAAATATGGACAAAATAATGATGCCACAACTATGATATCACTAAGGTAAGGTCTTGATAAATTGTATAATAATTTAATTGATGTTAGTAATATGAAATGGAAATAAAATCCTACCATAAACATCACTTAATACTTTAGAAATACATGGGGAACCAAGATTTAGAACATGAGTGGAATATTCAGGTGAAAAGATTAATGACTTGGTTATATGAATCCAAGGCTTATGAGTAAGGTATTTTTTTCCAGACTCAATGGAATCATGAAATTCATAAGATAAACAAATCATGTATATTAAATTTCCCAAAATAGATCCTTTAATAACATTGAAAATTATTGTTGTCAATATATCTTTTCAATTTTCATTTATGTTTGTTTAAATTATAAAAAGGGTGGTAACAAATTAAATCCATAGTTCTTTTCAATTCAAATAAAATATTCAATCCACAATACATATCTATATACAATTAATGGTTAAATCATATATTTATATGGTAAACATGAGGATGTAATAAGTATCTTTTTAAAAATGACATAGATTCATGAGAGTTGATCATAGGTAAGGATATGAGTACAAGTAATCTAAAATGACCAAACATATACCATAGTGTACGATTATGGAAATATAATATAATAAAGATGATCTATTGATCATAACGTAGGATTTAAAGAGTGTGACATAAAGATTTTACATACAAGTAATCATAGTAAATCATAACTCAGCAGATCAGATATCAATACATGTTTCCCCTAATATATTGGAGTATGCATTAAAAAATGATTCACATAACATAGTGGAGAAAACATTATTTCCTAATATCATGATATAACATAATATAATTTATTCAATCCTCAAGAATCCAACAATAATTACTCATATTTACACAATTCATAGAACACATTAAGAAAGAATAAAAAATAAGGCAGATATGTAACCAGACCAATTTCATTTTCAAAATAATCATTCTACCCTATGAACCTAGAAACCCTTTGAAAACATATTAGGCTTCATTCAAACAATTAATAAAACACAATTAAGAATCACATAAAACATAATAAATTCATTTAATAATGTTAAATTATATAATGACATACCACAGGTTTGGAAATTTCCAGAATCTTGTTGAAGCCCACAACTGCAGCACAAAGGGAACATATAAATCCAAGATCATACCAAAACCATCAATATTGAAAATAAATAATGAAGACCATATCATACCCTTTCCATTTTAGTGTGAAAATGCACAAATGGCCCATTGATTCTTCTTCAACCATGTTCCATTTTCTGCAATACTTTGAAGTAAACCCACAGTAACATGCATTATTTTATTCACACATGTTCATATGCTATTTTCATTTCAAGATTTAGTGCAAAATATGGCACTGATTTGAGATCCTTCTAATTAAGACACTTTTTAGAGTAATGGATACTACAATTTAACTTTGTGCATTAGAATTGATCTAATATTCAACCAAAGAAACCCAAAATCAAACCACAACTGCACGAAAAATGTATAAAGACATGCGCAGAGGGGCGGTGAAGGTTCTGACCAGTATCGATGGGCCACAAGGCACGGTGAGAGGTGGAGAGACACAACGTGGGATTTAGGGGTCACAGGGGTCTTCTGGGTCTGGGGGTCACCATGGTCATGGTGGGCGTTAGGGTTGAGGGCTCCTATGGCTTCCGGGGATCATCAGGGTCGAGATGGGGTTGCAGATTCACTGGGGTCACGTGGGTTGCCAGGGGTTACAGGGGTCGTGGGGGTCACCGTTTTCAGTCCTAGGGTCTTATGGGGTTGCGGGTGTCGTGGGGTCGATGGTGTAGGGGGAGACGGGATAGTCGAGGGGAGAAGGGTTGTGGGTATTAAAAAACATGTTTTGTGGTTGTTTTTAATAAACCACCGTTAAAAACCCACCGCTAAAGTTAATAATGTTGTAATGATTTATGAAATGACAGAGTGTCGAACCCCATGAAAATGTACAATCTCTCAGATATACAGCCTTCCACTCTCATCAACAATGATTGTTTCCTTGATCGGCATGAAATAAAAAACCTTCATGAGTTTGTCAACAACAACCCATACTACATCATTCCCTCAATGTGACCATGGTAAACTTGTCACAAAATCTATAGTGATATCCTTCCACTTCCAGTTTAGAATGGGTAACTAATGTAAAAGACATGCTAGTCACTGATGCTCTGCCTTCACCTGCTGACGGGTGGAACATCTTATAAAGAAACTACCTATGCCCCTCTTCATACCTGGTCACCAATAATGACTGTGTAGATCTCAATACAACTTGGTGACACCAGGATGAAATTCCCAAACCAAGGAATTATATTCTAACAAAATATACTTGCGTATTTCTTCTCATAACCATACAAGCCCATAAAAACACAAGACCTCATCCTCATCTATAGTCTACCCAGGAGTAGGGTCCTCACCTAACACACTCTCTTGTAGGACTAGGACTTTAAAATCTTATAGCTGCCTTATCCGCACTAGGTCAAGTAGAATAGAGGTAACAACTATAGAATAAAACAAGGTCTACCCAAACCTATCATGAAACTCGAAATACATCTCATAGTACATAACCAAAATCCCCCACTCACTACTGGCCTCCTGAACTGCCTGTATCGGAGTCCTCCTACTCAATGCATCAACCACTACAATTCACCTCCCAATCTTATAGGCAAATTTATATTTATAATATTGAAGGTACTCAACCCACCATCACTACTTCAAATTTAGATCATGTTGAGTAATGATAAACTTGAGGGTCTTGTGGTCAGTGAAAACTACAAAATTATCTCTGAAAATATAATGTTTCTAATCGCACAATGTATGAACAACTGCCGACAACTCGAGATCTTGTGCCAGGTAATTCTTCTAATGTGTCGTCAATTGCTGAGACCCGTACACAATGACTCCTTCTGATTGCATAATCACTACTCCCAACCCGATACCTAATTCATCATAGTATACAGTGTAAATCATGGCCAACTATGGAAAAACTTGTATCAGTGCTAATGTTAATCTCCATTTTAGCTACTGAAAGGCTGAATATCATGAATCTATCCACAAGTACCTTGAACACTTCTTAGTTAGACCCGTTAGTGGTGTTGATAAGCATGAAAAGTCTTGTATAATGCTTCTGTAGCAACCAGAAAGCCCCATTAATCTCTACAACTCAAACACGTTCTTCAGATGCTCCCAAGAGACTATGACTCTCACTTTCTCAGGGCCTGCTAATACTCTTTTCTATGAGATAACATGACCCAGGAAGTGAATCTGGTCCATCCAAAAGTTCCATTTTGTGAGTTTAGCATATAATTTCTGCTCTACCTGTGTACAAAATATGATCTTAAGATGGGTGGCATGGTCACGTAGAGTGTGAGAGTACACTAAGATATCATCCACGAAGACTATCACAAAAGAATCCAAGTAAGGATGGAACAATCGGTTCATCAGTTCCATGAAAACTACTGGTGCGTTCATGAGACCGAAAAACATAAATACATACTCGTATATACCATACCTTCTATGAAAGGATATAAGTGGTATAATTGATAGTCTAACATGAAAATTATGATAATCGGATATCAAATAAATATTAGAGAATACTCAGGATCCTCGAAGCTGATCAAAGAGAACCTCAATCATCGATAAGGGATATTGGTTCTTTCCCATCAACTCGTTCAACATCCGATAATCTACACAATGTCTAAGGGTACTATAATCCTTCATCGGAAAAATAACAGGTGAATCTGAGGAAGAAGTACTGGATTAGATGAAACCCTTTGCCAGCAACTCCTCCAACTGCTTCTTGGGCCCTTGTAACTCTGGTGTTGAAATCCTCTATGGAGGAATGTACATTGGTTCTGATCCTGGCATATGATCAATAGGGAAATATACCTATCTATATATAGGTAAACCTAAAAAGTTTTAAATGATCAACCACTAGAGAAAATTCCATCTTTGAAGTCCCTTGGTCATCCAGATATAAACTAGCAATCTGGGTTGTAATTCCTCCCAACCCATGATGATCAGGTAACACTTTGCTAACCTGAATATCTCATTCTCTCTTCTCTAGAAAAGACCCACCATCTAGTGATATGAAACTCACCCTATGGAGATATCAGTCAACAATGTCTTGGAAAGAGAAAAAACATTCTAGTCCGAGAATGAAATCAAATCCTATCATCTCTATGATAAAGAGGACCCATAAGAAGTGACAACCACCAACTAGAAGAAGTAACTCCTTGAATTTATGTACACATTACATCCAAATCCCCAACGAAGTGTTTAGAATCATAAAATGGTCACATGTAAAGATACATTGCCCAAGTCTCTCCATAATAGAAACATATATAAAACTACAGGAAGCCCCTGTATCAAAAATAATATAATCTAAAATAGAGGAAACTAAAATTCTACCTCTTACTGTAGAGAGTCCGGGATCCTTCTTTTGTTGGGTCTACTCTACATCCAATGTAACAACTATACCATGACCCCATGACCCATCCTGAATACCTTGAGCTGATCCACCTTGTTGTCACTGAAGACCTATAGATTGATTACCACATCCATGGCCACCTCCTCGACCTAGATTGC
Organism: Viscum album; assembly: GCA_963277665.1. Classification (NCBI taxonomy): domain Eukaryota; kingdom Viridiplantae; phylum Streptophyta; class Magnoliopsida; order Santalales; family Viscaceae; genus Viscum; species Viscum album. Next base: position 1,045,713,378 of record OY728166.1, read on the forward strand.
CTGATGAACATTATTTCCCTGACTGAGCAAAAACTAGTGGTCCTTCTCCTAAACGAGGAGTCATGACTGATCCCCTCTCACTAGATACTGGTGATAAAAACCCGAAAATATGCTGAAGATGACCCATCATACCATATGCTCGGCCCTCAATTGGGTCTCTAGGGCACTGAGGTCTTGTGTTCCCACTCTTCTTGCACTAGTAGCACCTCAACTAGATTCCTATAGATACATCTCTGCTATTGGAATCACCATGTGATGCTTCTCTAGGGCGCATCCTGCTATTATTCGAAGGAGTACCATCCATAGACATAGAACCTCCCTAGATCACAGCTCCCATCACCCGCAGATTATGCTTGGTAATCAGCACTTGATTCACTATATCCATTACCGAAGTCAGTCTGAAGGCATTAACCTTCTATTATATGTCATATTTGAGACAATCCTCAAACCACTAGGTCAACGATGACTCATCCCCCCCCCCAAAACTGTTGTGAAGTGATTAAGAACTATAAAACGAGATGAGTAATCCATCACTAAAATAGTTCCCTGCTCCAAATGCATTAACTCACTAGCTTGATCGACCCTCAACGTATCTGGGTATAAATAATTGTAGAAGGATATCTAGAACCCTTCCCAAGCCTTATCCCGATGATTTCTAGCCTGTGTGATAACATCCCACCATATTTTGGAAGAATCATGTTCATGTACACTGCAAGATTATCCCTCCTCTCTAGAGGAGTCTCTAGGTGCTGAAAGATAGAAAGCATGGCCTTCAACCATGACTCGGTAGCCTGTGGTCCCTGATTCACTGAAAAGGTGGGCGGATGCTGCTGCTAAAACACCCTCGTCAAATTTTCCATAGTTGGGGCATGATTTGGTGCTCCCAGGAAATTCTACATCATCCTCATAAATCCCCCACGGATCTATTCATCATCACTTTTTTCCATTATAATAGCTGGTGACAAGACGGGCATGATAAGAGGATCAACTAGTAGTCCCTGATCTATCTGTTTCAGTGTCTGGTAATCACTTTACACCTAGCACACAATTGGAGGAAATATTGGTGGCTTGACTCTGCAAGGTTAAGAACACACCTATGTTTAATATTATCAAGGACTGAAACATTGAAGTTAAATAAAGGAATAGGAGAAGAAATATAATCAAGATTAACAAAATAGGTCTAGACGATGTGTATAACTATCACATGGCATGTTCTCTTTTTTCCTTACATGAGCATGTACCTCTACCAAACATGGTCATGTAACACCCCTACACACAATGTGTTCCTCCTAGGACAAGGAGTGTAATTGAATTTTTCTCTCCTTCCCATGTAATTCTATACAATTAAACCACCTGGGGTCTACTGATGCAACACTACATGGCGTGTTAACCCTAGACACGATGTGTAATGGTTATGTCCCTTCAACCTGGGTCATTGGCCACATGGTCTGTAACACGATCGACTCTACACAGCATGGAAGAATGGGAAACAATGTTTAAAACCTATGTTTTATCCACCCATGTCATTATTCACACAACCAACCAAAATGGTGAGGACTATCATCATTCATTGATGTCCGAATGAATGGATATATTCTAAAATGTATACCCTATGGAGGAAAATCGTGTTGGGAAATATCAAGGGGTGACATTTATATTGTTAGGTGTCACTACTGAGATGACCTTTCAAGAAAATTCCACAATAGTGAGGACTTCTATACTAGTTTCATGTCTAACTACACAGATAATTTTTGTAGTGTATACCCATGGAGGACCCTCAGGGTGGACAAAAATAAGGGGAGGAATTTCTTGCTGAACAGAGATGTCACTATGGAGAGGAACTTCAAGGATCATGCCAAAATGGCATGAACAACCATCATATATTGATGTAAGACTACTGGGAGAATTGTTACAGTGTATACCCTATTGAGGACTATTCGGGTGAATTATTGCAAGTGGAAGAACTTCCTGTTGATAGATGTCACTTGTGACTTCCCGGTTCTGTGTACCACCCAAGGCTTCCCCATACCCAATTGGTCACATGGCCACCATCACATTTCCCCAAACTCCAGAGGCAGTTGACTAGCAGTGAGGGACGTGGGTGTGATTGTGGGGAAACAATTCCCTTATTATCAGAGTGATGTAGTAGAAATAAATAGTAAGAAGTAGCGGAAGTAGTAATACCATACAACATAAATAAACAGTGGATGATTGATAGTATAAACAACTACAACATAAATAAATAAATGATTCATGTCACATTTATATAGGAATGTTTCTAGAGAGGTCACAATTATGTAAATACAATACTAAACCAATGTATAGAAAATAGTAAACCCCAATATCATCGCGAGCCTCAGCTTGGTCCCATGCTCTCCGGATCCAACAGTAATCAAGTACCAGATGAAGAAGGGTGCATTCCCTTATCTACACATATAACCATATAATCTATTTGGGTCCAAAAGCTTGACCGAAAAAGTTTCTGAGAAGAATCCTAGTAGGAAACCATGATAAGATCTCATCCTAATAGTCAATGAATGTATATAGCCAACAAAATGTAGAAATAAAGCAATTAACAAAGAAGTACTCAAAATTAAATAATCATACATTTCTAGTTACATTAATTTATGTTTAATAATTATTCAATCCATTGAATAATGTATCATAAGGATCTTTCCAGAGAACTATATCCCCCTGTATAATAGTTACCACATACATCTCAGAAGACCACCTAACATCCAAGTAAGACCAAGTCCAATCTCGTGTTTTGCCTTGGTATAATCATCACAATTATTCATTTATCCTCAAACCATCCTATAGTAAATCTCTCACAATCTAAAAAATATTGTCCCTTATAGAATAGTGTAAATATAATGACCTCCAAGGTAGCTCTTAAGGTCTATACCCTATGTCTACATAGCATTAATAATCATAAACAACCTTCGGGTAGGTTTCATGGTCAATAACCCATGGGTTAAAATAGCCTAAATAATCATAATTGACATCTAGGTAGCCCTCACGATCAATACCCCTAGGTCAAAATCTACACCAATGTGTTCACTGTCTGGTGTAAATAAACATGGAAACCCCCAGATATTTCCTGGTCCAAGGCTCTCACGGTCTATTGGAAGAACAACCCACATATCAAATCAAATAAACACATGCAATCGTTAACAACCACATGGATCACATTCACAAGAATAAAAAATGAAATTCGTATAATCAACCAATCCATCCTATCAAATTCAAGGAATGTAAACAAGGAATAGATTATAAGCAACCTTGGCCCTATGGCCATAAATAGTCAAGCTGGGGAAACATGCCCTTGGGGTGTCCCGTAAACAAATAATCATACCTTACACATTTTCTATAACCCATTTTTTATAAATTAATCCAAGTAAGGTAGATAACAGGGCTATAATTACTAACACAACCATGTACTTGGCCATTAAACGGCTAGTACACGATTATGGGAAACAACCGGGTACCTGGAATGCACTTCGGTGTACACAATGAGTACATAGAAAATTTCAAAAACAATATTTAATAAAAAACAACCCGAATTCAAGAATCTTACATAAAATTAAGTTCGCGGTTCTTACATTACTATGGGGAGGACGTTAACAGTGCATTCTACGACTATGAGGACTACCATCATTTCATGAAGTCCCATGATAGGGAGAAGTTCTGAAGCATATACCGTAGGGAGGACCATCAGGGTGGAATAAAACAAGGGGAGGAACTTCTTATAGAAATGATATGTCACTATGGGGAGTACCTACACAACACATTCCACAATGGAGATGACTACCATAAAAGATTGATTTTCAAATATAGGTAGAATTTCAACAACATATACTTAGGGGAGGACCAACAACACAGATGACAGCAAGGGGGGACCTTATTTCTATTTATTCTTTTGGCGATGATGAAGGATACCCTGATGCTCATCCGGAGATAATCTCTCGTGATCATTTATTTAGTGTCCAATAACTAATCCTTCATGGTGTGTTCTTAGGGGAGGGACTTTTTAGATTCCAGTGACAATGTTGTGGGGAGGACCGTTTTAACTATTACATCCACTTAAATAATTTGGTAATGTATCAAAAGGATCATGGGCCACTAGGGATAGGTTTTATATAGACTCTTGAACTCCAGATTCTAAAAGAGAAGGGTCATGAGACTTCCCTTAATTGAATAACCTCTTTTGGCGCAATTTCCTTTTAAGATAACTCTTATGGGTGAATAGGGTGATTATTGTAGGTGGGGACCTTCATATATGGGTTCATGTTTGAGTCTATCTTATAGGGTTGCTGGGATATGTCGAAGAGCTTCTTGAGTTCTAGTAGGGATATGTGCCTATCCTGGAACGACCATCATTGTGGACTTGTATCCCCTAGTTGAAGAAGGTATTTTCTTCTCGATCATGTGGTCCATTTATCATGGAATATTACTGACAACCCTCCTAGATGTTAGTAGTGATTTATTTCTTCTAAAAAGTGAGCACATTATAATGTCGAAGAGTCACCCCACTTGGGGGGGGGGGGGGTAGGGTTGTGGGCCCAACTACATTATATTTCATTGGATGTTTTTACATCCTAACAAGTCTAAAAGATATAGTCAATGATTTATATCCAATCCTATATCATTGCTAAGATGGTTTGAGAGATTTCTTTGGAAGGATGGGTAATATAATCATATTTCAATATCAGATCCTAAATACGTGTCTTCTTCGATCATACATTTCCAAAGAGTGTGTACTATAAGTTCACCTATGTGAGGGTGGAGATATGAGTCTACCCCTAATTTTGAACTGGGATATGCCAGTTTTTTTCTCCAACTAACACCATATGGAAGAATTTATAATTTCAAGAAGGGATTTTATTCTTCTCATTGGTTTCAATATTATTTGACTGATAGGATTGATATGAATCTAAAATAAGTTTTTGCCTCTTTGTTTCCATCAAATTTGACTAATGGGGTTCATATGCATCAGTTGAGATACTCATCTACATAAATTTTTCCATCCTATCTGGTTGATGGTATTGGTTTGTGTTTTTCGGAATTTTGATCTTCTCGTAGTTGGTTGTCGCCCTATTTGGATGACGGCCTTCAAGTGCATTGGTAGGGATATGCACCCACCCATTCTTATTTTCTTCCCTATTTGTATACTGAGATTTTCATATGTTGGTAGGAATATGTTCCTACTCATAGTTAGTTTCCACCGTATTTTGTTGATGGGATTTGTGTGTGTTGGAAGAGATACACACCTGCCTATATTTTTCTCCCTATTTTCATTACAGTCTTGGTGATCGGTTGTAGGAATTTTCATATTATCATAATTTTATTCCATATTTTAGTAACAAGCTTTATAAGGGAGATCAAGAATATATGTATTATCATAGGATTCTTCCATATTTTCTCAGATATCTTCTTCATTAGGAATCAGAATGATGGTTTGATTATAATTGTATTATCGTTTCTCTTTATAAGAATCCATGGATATTGTGGTCTGTTTGATTTTAGTTGGTGCCCATAGAATTTTATCCTCTTAAGGATAGATATGTTTGGGCACTCAATGTTGATGGTGATGATTTTCAATAGGGGCCCTTGGGAGAGACCCCTATGCATCTAGGATGAAGTCATTAGTGATAACTTCATCATCCTCACCAAGGTAAGAGAGGAATTAATCATCACATTCTAGGGATAGGCCCCCAAAATGGTTGGATATGGTTAGTGGAGTAATCTATTTCTGAGATGATGACCATTGTTGGGAAGATTCCTGGCGGGTCTTTATAGAATGGAGGTCCTACCAAGCTACCTCTAGGGTGGGGGTGAGTACCATTTGAATGATGATCCCTAAATAGGGCAACAAAGACCATGCTTTGAATACAATGGGTTGGTGATGGAGTCCTCTGATTCGTGGAGGTCCTAACCAATGCAATGTCTAGTACACGTGCCTATGAAAGCTTATAAGATTCCATTAGATTGAAGGATGTTATGAAGAGTTACTACAATTTATGTGACATATATAGACATCAAAACATCGTCAATGTAGAATATCAAGACGACATGCATAATTTATGGTCTCTTTTGACCCTCTTAATTTTTTGATATGAAAGGGAAATAAAGAAGGGTAACACCATCACCTTGGTTAATGATACCTTTTGGGTTCATCATTTTGTTTCCCTAAATGACATGATCAGGTCAAGAATGAAATGGCCCCGTGAGAAATAGGAATTATATCCCCTTTATATTGTGAAGGATGTCCTACAGTTAATTCATTCACATCAGGATCACAATTTGCTTCCCTCAGTGACGTGATTGGGTCAATAGTGAATTGGTATGATGTGAACTGGGAAATATATCCTCTTTATCTTGTTATGGAGGTGCCTTATTTATGTCATTCAAATCATTTTCAGAATTTTGATTCCCTTAAAGGATCATTTATTTCCTGAATGGTTGATTTCAAGGGGATAAATGTTGTGGAATCACTGACGTTGGGTATAAGGTCTTTGTATGGTCTTTAACTGCTTTTCCTCATGGTTTTGAAAATTTCCAATGGCTCTCATATCCATGATTTAGGGACATACTCTTTTAAGATAGGCATTCATTGGGTCTCATTTCCAATGATAGTTAAGAACTTACATTGGAAAAGAAGATGGGATTTTGGGACCATCACACCCTTTTGGGGTGAAATATTTCCTTTTCTAAGACTATATTATAGATTTAATATATAATCAAGAATCCTAATTTCATTCCTAAATATGTGTAAGAATATTACCCCTATTTCATGATTTATTAAAAATATAAACGAGTTTAGAATCCATTATATATATCAGAGGTTCCCGATAAATGGTACCCATTTATGGATAGATTAATAATTCCATGGTCACCCACAAGGATAATACTATTTTGGAGACATTTGGGTAGGTATTCTAGAGTTTTATTCCATCGAGGTATATGCGAGTTGTTTTGATTTTAGGATCAAACCCATAAGATTAGATTCCAACATATTCTCATGAGAGTTATTGGATCCCACATATTTGGGTTCCACATAATAGGTTATATCACATTTTAAGGCCATGTGACAAGGATCGAATCATGTTTTTTAACACCAACCAGCAAGGAGGTCTAGGTGAAATACACCTAGTCAATGGATAGTGTGGGACATATGCCAAAGTGGCCTAAGGGGACTAAGAGTGACGTAGTCCTTGGGTGGATGCGACCCTACCAAGAAAGTTACCTAGAGATCATTAGGGTGGATTTCGGTTCTAGGTTTGGACCTCCAGGAGGATTCTTACGTATCCTAGATAGTTAGTAATCTATTTCCACATTATTTGGTTTGTTTTGGATTAGGAATTTATGCTTCCTACTTGAGGAAAAATTATTGGGGATTATACTTCAGGGATGCCAGTGGGGGCTTACATCTATAGTGGAGGCCTATTTTTCATATTTTGGGGCTTGTTCACGGAAGCATCTTAGATTTATAGTTTAGGGATCTATTGGATGTATGGATCACTAATAACATTTAACCTTATGTGAGTCATGCTAGATGTGAGAAACAAGGGGAAGTTAGTTGATCTGAATATCACATTTACCAATATATCGGTTGATGGATGGAACTAGGTCCCAAAGGTACATGTATTTGGAGTTGAGTGTGACCATGTCCTCTACTTTTTTGATATATAGGATAGTAACATTTGGGGTCTTATCTGGATATCTACAAGGAAGAGGAGAAGTGGAAAAAAGTGCCACCTACCACAAGAAATTAGATTCGTTTACCTCCAAAGGGGTGACCTAAAATTGGTTCCAAAAAAGATTGAAATGTTAAACAATAGACCTCATCTATGTTTAAGGCTAGTGGTTCCACTAAATCCCTAGAACAAGGAGGTTCAGATGAGAATCTAGAGGTATGATCCAACATTTCCAAGGGAATGAATACTAAATGATATTCTTAGGGTCCACCTTACTGTGGAGATTACCCCTTCAACTCCACTTACCATGGGTATGTAAACACAAGAGGACAAACTTATGTGCTCGATGATTTGATCATATATGTTGGGTGGTTTTGGAGAAGTCCTTTTACAGATGCTATTATAATGGTTCATGGAGGGGCCTATATAGGGACTGATTACATGATTGAAGAGAGTAATGAAAGCCAAAGGGTCATCTCCCAAGGATTTCCCACTCCACATATAAGGTCCTTATGTGAGATGAGATTCCCTTTTTGTAGCAAGATTCTATGTGGGTGATGGAACCCTTCATGTAGCATTTTTATATGAGGACATGGGTTCTGCCCTTGTAGCATGCTTCTTATTGGGGATAGGTTCCACCCTTGTAGTATTTTTCTATGTGGGGTTGAGTTCCACACGCATAGACGTTTACTAAGCGAGGTAGTGTCTGCCAACATAACGTTTTTCTATGAGGGGTGTTTACCTGAAAAAGGGACCATATGATTTTATCCATGGGGGATAGTACACAATGGGGGTTTGAGTATGAAAATATTTGATTGATTAATCACGTCGAATTTTATGCTATGCAGAGGTTTTTATCTATTGGGAATCGTCAATGGGGCTCTAGTTTTCACTGATCCTCATCACTCTATATCTATGGGTCCCTTTGGTTAAATATCCCAAAAAAATCCATATTTTTTTAGAACCCCCTTAGGGTCTATTAATACAAGAGTGAAGGTAATACACACTAGAAATGATAGTTATTTGTAATGGGTTGTAGACCATCTATTACAGGATCTGAAGGAGGGTTCCACAACCCACAAATGACCCAGTCAACAAGGTTCATTGTTAATGGGTGATAGAGAATTTACCTCATCCCATGAAATACATATTTCATGGTAATTTTGGTTTACAGGGGTTAAAATCAATGTATATCCTTACAAATCGTCTCATTTTCATTTGTGGGATCCACTAGTAACACCTCATTCCATCAACTATTTAGTTTGCAGGGATAATGTTCTGATGTCCCAAATCACTCCTTCTTCCCACAAATGACGTCGTTTTCTTTGTGGGTACCACTGGGTCTATCGTATCGTGAAAATAAGTATGTTTAACAGTGAATTGGAAAGTGTCGGAACACCATACAGAGTGGTGGTCTATGAAGTGATATGTACTTCATTGGATCACTTCATTCTTCATTGTTTTATCCATTTAAATTTATTTGTCTAACTCTTCTTCCAATTATTTCATATCCTTTTCAAAATAAATGAAATTATATTTTTATTTTTTATAGAATTTTATAGACCCAAAATCCACCGATATATCATTTATCCCTTTTGTGTTTTTGGAGTGTCCAATGAAAAAATACAGAGTGATGATTTACCATTCCTATTTTGATATGGGTAACGGATGCAACAACCCTTATACTTTTTTCTTTCAACCATAACTTGTTGGGATACCAAGCACTGAGATACAAAATATGTGATGTTCGTCTTCATTCCGTCCCACCAAAAGTATTCGTCGAAGTCTTTATATGTATTTGTACTTCCATGATGAATATATAATGATGAACTATGATATTCCTCTAATAGCTCATTATTCAATTATGGTATGGATGGAACACATATATGGTTTTTGAACCTTGTCATTCCATCCTAATCAAGCTTAAACTCAGTAACATTTCTAACCATATTTAATAGATATACATCCTCATTATTTACCTCTATAATCTTCAAATGGATAGAGGGTTGAACATTCAATTGAGAAAGATAATATATTTCCACTTCCTTCATGATTTCAAGATCTATCTTTTTTCAATAAAAAAATATTGGATCTTTTGCAGTCCTCATTCGGGTTAAGCATGCATGATCCTTTCAACTCAAAGCATCGAACAAATAGTTAAATTTCCCAGGACGGTAATGTATTGAGCAGTCATAATATTTTATTCCCTATAACAATCTTCTTTGGTGCATGTTCAATCCCTTCTGTGTGAACTAATTATTTCAATATTTTTTAATCGGTATATATATCACACTTTTCTCCACAAAGATCATTCCTCCATGTCTATAATAAAAAAATTACCACAACTAACTGCAAAACATGAATGGGGTAATTTCCATAATGGATATTGAACTGTTGTAAGGAATAAGTGATAACCATGTAATTATTTATGAGAAACCATCCCGATACCTTATTGGATGAATCACTATAGATTATAAACCCTTCTCCAATACAGGTTAATGTATGCAATGGTTCAATAACTAGGTTTATCTTGAGTTCCTTGAAATTTTCTTCATATAAAATTGTCTAAATGAACTTGTCACCCCTACAAGTTAAATGTGTTAAACGTTTACCTAGTAATGATAAATTTTTCTACCAATCTATCAATAATATTAAGTTAACGAAGAAATCTATGAATTTACATCACTGTGGTTGGTCTATGCAAACATTCTATAGAAACTATCATTAAATGATATATAGTTATACAATCCCTTGAGATTATATGACCAAAAAAGGAAAACTTTTGTTTCCAAAATTCACAATTTTTATATGTGTCATACAGTGTCTCCTTACATGGTGTCTTTGGTATAAATTTCCAATTGTATTCATGCTCTTCCTTGATCTTTGAGTATATAAAAACATCATCTTTAAAGACTTCCACAAACTGATCAATGTAATCTCAGAAGAAAATATTCATCAAATCGATGAAGATAGAATAATAATTAGTAATATCTGAAGGAATCCCTGTATATTCTTAGTGTCCATACCTTGTATGGAATTTCATAATGGGTATATCCTACTTATTGACCACAAATTTATGAGATCAAGAATGATGTTCAACATTTTAAATGTATGGATATCCACACAATTGATCCAACAAGTCATCAATATGGGGATGATAATACTTTTAATTAATTTGGATCATGTTCAACTCCTAATAATCAGTGTAGGGTTTCGTTGATCCATCTTTAATTTTCATAAAAAGAATAGGTGGGCCCCCTAGGTGACACACTTGGATGAATGAATCGATTATAATGGTTTTTATGGAGTTGTTTCTTCTATTCATGTTACTTAATTTTGTCTATTTTATAGGCATTTTTAAAATTACTGTCGAACTATGTACAATTTATATTAGGAACTCAACATCATGTTTTAGAGGAGGTCAGGTAATATCTTCTAGAAAGCATCCTGAAACTCTTGCGAAATAAGAATATCATTGATGTCGATTTTTTACCCAACCATTTGAGATAAAAATACCTCATATATAAGAACTATATCCCATACACATGATTTAATCTCTATAGGATGTTCATACTTATAATCACTTTGATAGATGATCATAGGTTGGTTTAAACTAACAAATATAACATCCCTTCCATGATAATATATGTGGGATTTATGAATAGAAAGAAATTGCATACCTAAGATGACATAAAATTCAACTAGAGAAAGAATGAAATGATTTAAAGTAATTACATTCCCATAAAAGACAATAGTTAGGTAATCATATACATGAGATGAAATCATCATACCATTAGTGACTTTCCCTAATTACTCTACAACGAATAAATTTTGTGGAATCATAATACCCTTAGAAAATTCAATAGATATGAATGAATTTTAAGATCCAGAATAAAATAATTCATTAGCTATTCTAGAGTATATATTAAGTGAACCTTTCACGATGTCATTATCTCACCCCTCATCTAAAACAATGATCACATAATATATACCCATGTTACTAATATTAAGAAGTTTCGAAACATCTATAATCATAATTAACATTCTAGTTTGGGATCAGGTTTAAATAATGACTATTCTTTTTACACGTGTAGTACTGAAGTAGGAGAGGTTCATTATATGAATGTTTCTCATCATTTTCATTATTAACTAAATTAATCCTATTAATTTAATAATAAAATACCCGATTACCCTCCCTTCTACAATAATTTTTTTTATTATACCTCTTTAGACAATTTCTTCCATGATTCTTTCCACACTTAGAGCATAAAGTAAAGTTCATCTTATTTTGTACAGGGTTTTTATATTTTACTTTAATATCAAACATCCTTTTATTAAAAACCCATGATATTGATATGTAACTCCAATACCAATTTAAACTTTGATTGAACAATGAACAATGTGTTCATAGCTATGAAAGTCTCTTATAGCCTGAACCATTATGAGGGTGGATATAAGCCACTGAATAACCAATAGAAATCACTTTCAGTTTGGGTGATAATGCTAGTAGAGTACCTCAAAAGTCTTGTGAAATAGCATTGTAGGTACCAATAGATTAATCATCCTTTTTTATTTAACTCAAGGAGTTATTTCTCTATATTTTTAAAAGGAATATCAAGAAAGTAATTATTGGAAAATATGTTCTTTGAATAAACCTAATTAATATATTCAATTTAATCGTGTTGCCTCATATTATTGATCAGAGTCCACCACTGTTCTACTTCTCCTTCTTAAACAAGTATAATTAAATTCTCATGTTCTCAAAACTATATAATGGTGAATATCATTTAAGGGGTACATATCCATTGTTCAAAAACAAGTGGGTCATATTACCCACTGAACGAAGGTAGAAAATACCACATGATGGACTTAATAGAATCTTATTCCCCCTTTTCTCATTTCTATTCCAGGCATGATTCATAGCTTGATAAATTTTGGTGATCATAATAACAAATTTTATAATTCTAACGTCCATAGAATTTAGTTGATCCAGTGAAAAATCATTTCAATTTCTATCTCAATCACTATTAATGTTGTTCATTTGGGATCCAGCCGTTGACTAAAACAAAATAGAATAGAGTAAAAGACCATTGTCATAGCGAAGAATGACATACTAGTGGAAAACCAATTATAGGAAGTTTAAATTATCAAAACATGATTAGTATATTAAACCTTATGTTTTTAATCAGTTAATAATATGAAAATTATATTTAAATAATTTATTATGATTTTTTAAGATTTTGTGAATTGCCAATGCATATCCCTCTGGAGAGACAAACTAGGTTTGTTGTAGAGCCTATTGTCATGCGACAATCCCAGACCGAGTCTATATCAATATTTTGTTTTTGGTATTGTTACCACTATGAACATATGTTCCAGATCCACATCCACATGTATTATCCAGATATGGATGTATTTTGTGGAAACCACTTACTCTACCCTTCATCGAAATTCCAAGACATTTTCCAATACTTTTCTATCTCCTTAGACATATCTATAGACATGTACTCAGGGATTTTATTAAGGTTTTATCATCCCATTATCCTAAGGATATCTAAATTTTTTCTCTATTACAAACTATTTATAGACTCAAAAAACATACATTAACATTGAATCGTTTTTACATAATACTTACTACAATACACAAACAGTTATCCAAAGACCATACTAGTTTATTGCCTTTGGAAACATGGAAACCAAAACACTATAACATAAGTGAGCTACACTATCTCCCATTAGGTTCATCATAATTATCCTCCTTCTAAGACACATCATACATAATACATGTTTTCAAAACAATGGGAATGGAAACATAAAATGGGGTGATCTCAGATACTCAATAAGGGAAAACATGGCATATATGTAGGCATAAACATGAGAATAAGGGTATGATAATGTTATCCATACATTATATGATCATACCAAGCATATAAATGATTTTAAACATGAATCATGACATAAATATTGGATTTTTATAAGATATGAATCAAAATGGAATCAAAATCAAAATCTGTGATAGCATAACATAGGAATTACACATCAAATTATGGCAGACACATAAGAATATAAAATGATTTCCATAATAGTCATGGAATCACTACTAAGACCATCATAGTAGTATGGTTTCACTAAAAATTACATCTTTTTAGTCATGGTTTAGTCCCATTACCATCTTAATATTCATTGTTCACTCCCAAGACCATCTTAGTGAAGAAAGTCCTTTACTGAACTGAGTTCACTCCCCATTCTAATCATGTCTATCTCATGAGATATAAATTATTACCCCATGTATTGGAGGGAGATTTATGTCCCAAACATCTCTTAATGATGTCACATATATATATATATACACTAAATGATCATAAACAATCATATCATAACCCATGAAATGAAATGGGTATCATAAACATAAAATCTTATTATAACTAGTGGAAATGAGATAGGTTTCGTAATCATTTAGTTAAAATATAACCTCGAAAAAAGGTTATTCCATAATCATATAGACCATGAATGAGAAGTGGGTTTAACAAAAAAATCAACCATAATGGACTACTGTGATTCATATACTTATTAGCCATGAAGAGAAATAGGTTTCCCAAATAACATTCCATCAAATCATAAACCATTCAATGAAAGAAAAATAAAGGTGACCCGGGATCACATCGCTAGCAAGGAATGGCTAACACTAATGTATTTCATACTATAAGAATACATAATTTTTGAGAAGTATTTTAAAATAATTTCATCATGAAAATATCATTTCTACTTTTTACAATGCATCAAAAAACATAAAACAATTTTGAAAAAACATTTTCATCGAAAGTAGTTTGAATTAGTTATTATAGAAGCACTGAAAACCATAAAACATTTTTAAAAACATTTTTCCTTAAAAATTATATAAAAATATAATTTTAAAAAAAATCTATTTTTTTTAAACATGGTTTTTGAATAAAATATTTTTTAACCAAAGAGAGAGATGCGGTTAGATTCTCTTAAAAACATTTTCTTAATTATCTTAAGTATAAAAGAGTGGAAAATTATACTAATAAATGAATATAACATTTATAACCATAGTATAGTAATATTCATAATTATTATTGAAATATGTATCATAATATTTCATCAATGATGGAATAATAAAAAATAAACTTGATAAATGGTGAGATTGATTTTATAAACTCTTACCACTTGGTACATTTTAATCATACTCCACCTGTAAGAAAATTTAAGTACTTTAAGTTTAAAATATCTTTACTATAAGGATATTAATGATATTACTTGTAAAATTGTTTTATATAATCCTTAAAAAAGATTATCATAATATAATAAATTTATTTTTATTATATACACCATAGAAAATAAATAATTGGTGAATATGTCATATATCTCATGGAAGTAAAAGTGACACTAGAAATCCCTTTACTATATGTATTGAATCTCTTCGTACACATTCAAAACTATTTTATAATAAAAATTAATTTATTATAAATATAAAAAATTAACCATATTTATATATATATATAATACCATTTATTAATTTATAGAGTTATCATATTACCCAATTATTAACAATTTCATGTTAATGTTTTGTTTTAGGTAATATTCTCTTTGTTTTCCACATGTTTTTTGACTTATTATTCATGATCTTATTTCTTATATAATTAATAATTTTTTAGGGATTATAAAAAAAGATATAAATATAATATATATTCATTATTTAATTATTTATTATAACAATTAAAATATAGAAATAATAAATGGATTACATCATTCTTATAGACGGTAGGCTATACGTAAGCATGAACACTATTTCTATTTTATTATATATTGAAATAATGTAAATGAAATATATGTATATATATAATATATTTATAGTAGAATTATTTTGTCATATATATTATATAATTTAATTTAAACCATCCTTAATCAATTACATGTAATATGTGGATGAATCACATCACATTGGGGAGGCGGTTGTCTACAAGTCCACAAACGAAGTTATCATATCTGAACAAAAAGGAAGGTATAAATATATTTGTTAAAAATAATAATTAATAAACGTCATAAATATCATAAATATCATATGAAACCATAGTTTCCATCATAATTCCCATCCATTGGATGTGGTAAAGGAAAATGAAGAACTTTGTTTCATGAGGCGGTAGTTCGCCATACAAAAGAACTCTATGTTTGTTACCCATTAGATTGATGTGTTTCTAAGTGAAGGTTGAACCATTAGAATAACAAAATCTAGGTATAATTTGGATAATTATTTTAAAATATAATAAGTGAATATTATTACTTTAGGTGGTTTATAATGAAAATAAAAGAAAATTTCTTTTGGAAAGCTGTTACACTCTTCTTTGGGTAACTCCTCTTGGTTTTCACCAAAGGGAATCCATGATTGAATTTCATCCTAAAAGGAGGATTATAGGACTAATTTAAGGATTTTGTGAGGATATTTGGTCTTATTTTATCTTATACAAAGTTATCAATAGGTGTGAATATGTTTTAGGGGTGAGTTAGTTTTTATAGTAGAAGAGGAGTGACATTCATTTAAATTTCATAAAATGGAATTCCATCTATATTTTCCCCATTTAAAGCGGCTCCAATAATGGAAAAAATACTAGAATATGGATAATAGGGTATAAATAATGACATTAAAATGAGTTGAAAAATTTATAGTTCATTTTAGACTTTTTGTTTAATGGTTATTCATTTGTTATGTTAATTTTTATCTTAATCATTGTAATTAATTTTAATGACATTCAATAATATTTATTGTAAAAAAATCGGCCTTATTAGAAATTTTAAATAATTAGTATTCAAAATATGGAATCATATTTTCCAAATTCTGAAAATATAAGTGAAAAAATTAATTTAAATTTAATCCTAAATATGGGAAAATAAAATTTGTTTTTAAAGAAAAAAAGTTTAATTGTTTGAAATGTTTTTGCACCCAATTTCAATGTAACATTAGTATCAATGACATTAATTTGATTTATATATGTAATATATATCTAATTAAACATTAAAAACAATTAAAATAAAATTTATCTCCATAAAATAATTAGATGGTTATTTTGAATTAAAATTCAGTATATTTACTATTTATGAAAAAATGATGTTTTTCATAAAAATAATTAAAATTTAACCTAACATAATTTTGAAATTAAGAATTAAAAATTGATTTTTATTTTATAAAATTAAATTTATGAATGTGTAAAAAAATATTTTCAGTATTTTTCGTCGAAGAACATAAAAACCTGTTCATTTGAGAAAATAATATTTTCATACATAAAAAGACATTACAAAAAATTACATGTTTTATTGTAAATATTTTTTATTTATATAAAACCATTATAAGTAATATTTAAAAATTATTTATTACTATTAAAATTACATTATTTAACAACTATGTTATAATTATTGTTTTTGAATAAATAGAATAATAAAATGTTATTTCATAGAAACTTAATGTTGTTTGTAACACAAGCCATGTGGGTGTTGCAAGTAGTGAATGCTTAATTAATTGTATCATAACATAGTGTATCCTTAAAATAAATAAAAAATAAAAAATTAATTTATTGGAATAAAATGTTCATAAAAACATGGGGTGTTACATTTATAAATCTAGCTGTAATAACTCTGAAATGTGAAACACAATTATAAACTTGATCATCACTGGTGTATAATGAGTGGGTTTAAGACTACAAAACTATCTATATAATCCAAGGGTAATCTTCATGGGTTAATTAATATTTTATTTGTGAACAATTATGAATTATTTTAATATATAATGACCCCAAATAACTTAGTTTAAACCTACAGTGTCTCAGATTGAAAGAAAGGTTTCATTATTTAGATATGCTTGGAATTTTTTATCATGATTCAATAAATTGTCGATGTGATTATTTATTCTCATACTATATTATTTGGTTTTAGTCAATGGAAAGAACCCAATGTAATCATGTTAGCATTATATGTGTTGTATGAAATAGTGATTTTCCCCATAAGAAGCCAATGAAAATGGGATATTGGATGAAAAAGCTTGTGATTATTACTAATTAGATATACCAAGATATTATTAACAGTTAGAAAATTTGTGAGTTTTTAAGTGAATCAAATAATATTTTAACAGATTTTCATGAAGACCATAATGAAAATATTATTATACTTCATACATTTAGAGAATTTGTGATGATATATATAAGGTAATCTCTTTAAAAAATTTGAAGAAATTTTATTTATAGAAAAGAATGGCATAAATAAACTAATTGATAAAGAAAAATTGTGTGTTCCATTAAAGTAAATAAATTGCAATCTATGGTAAAATTTATATTTAAAGGTATTATGTGAGGGTAAATTGGATAATATGAAATATTATTTCCAAATCCAAGGGATAATTCCTAGCCTAAGGATTGTTTTATGCTACAAAAATCATTGATGTGGATTTATTAAAGTGATTATATATTTTTATTAACTAATTATGTTATATATGTGTTTTATAAATTATATTTCTGGTATAATTATCATGAAACATCTCAATATTATTTTTAGTAGTTTTCCATTGACGATTTTCAAGTATATGTAGGATGGTTTTGGTAACCAATATATGTTATATAGGGGTAATGTGATGTTTTCGTAGACACTTGAACCAAGGATAAATTACACTTAAAATGTGTATGGTGATGTGATAATAATGTCTAGTTGGGTAAATGTGTTTATTGATTTTTAAAAAATAAATGTTATATTATCGGTGTTCTATAAATTTATTATTGATTTGATGTCAAAGTTATTTATATTGAAATTTATTATAGTTTTTTTATAATTTATGGATTTTTGGATAGATTATGTAGAGTGTTTTCGAAGAATATACAACATTACAATGTATTAATAAAAATTTAAGATATTTATAGAATTTATTATAAACTTTTATGGTGCTTATGATTATTGAATATACATTTTTAGTTTATAAACTTTTGAGTGATTGATATTATTTCGAGATAATTATTTTTTTGAACATTAGAGACTATGTGATCAAATCATTCCAATCATTAGATTTCAATTCTAATCTATAATATTTTAATGAGATTTAGGGTAATTATTAAAAGAACGATTTATGTTTTTCATTGGATTTTATTAAAGATTCTTTTTAGATTTCAGTATGATGATTTATTCGTATTTGAAAAATTGTGATAACAATTTCTATTTTGGTAAATTACTTAAGACATGAGGAATGACTTTTTATTCTATTGTTAATCATATAATCCATTAAAAGTTATCTTAATTCAAAAGAAATGGAAATAATTCAATATATTTATTTATCATATTGGTATAATCTAAATAAGGAATGTAAAATTGATTTAATCCTAATAATTTGATGGACTAAATCTTAAAATACTGAAGGAAATCAAGCATGTATGTCATTTTGTATTCTATAAAAAAATGATAAATGATTACGTCAACTTACGTAAGAGGGAAATAAATATATTTAGTCTTATGTAGAAACTATATCCCAACTATCAAGGTTTTCTTATGGAATTTCATGTGTCTTATAATAAAACAAACTTTTCTTAGACATTTTTAATTACTAAAAACAATGTTTCCTAGTAGCGATATAGAAAATATTTATCATTATTGAATGTAAATCATATTTTATTAATTAGTGATGATAAATTAATTCTAATAAGTAATAATTTTAATTTTTATGGAACTATTTATTTGGGGGGTATATTGTATCATTTTTTCACTTTAGAATATATTTCTCTTTAAATATAATTTATGATATCTATAGCTTTATCTACACCCAACACTAAGATTCAAATTATCCCCGATATAACAATATATACAGGTTCAATTAGTGATATGAAGAGGAATAAACAAAATTTTCAATAAATATATAAATTGTTTATATAATGAAAATGTATATATTAATTCATAGTTAATAAATTCCCAATTTTCATTAATGTCATTTTTTCCCCAAAAAAAATATTTTCTATCTTTAAAAATGGGGTTTATTGGATTTTGTGTGCATGTATTATAATAAATTTATTCCATTTTTAAAAATTTATTTTTTTGAAATGAATTTAATTTTGGAAATATTATTTTTAATATTATATTCGAGTTATTTTTTTGTGTTTTTTCTATAAAAATATTATTTAAGTGAATAGGTAAAAATACTATTTTTTTAAAACTATATTTTAGTTTCATTAAATCTTGAAATTTAAAACTACCATCTTCTTGTCTATTTGATATTAAACTATCATATGTTCCATTTACTTAAAATAATATTATTCATTTTATATTAACTTCCATTATACATGATTTTGTTATAATATCACATTAGGCTAAAAAACACATTCTTTTTAAAAAACAATTCATTGCGTTTTACACTATTATACAAAAAATGATTTATATAACTTATAGGATTTCAATATTGAAAAATGGAATTAATAATTTGAATTATGATTTTATTATTTGGAAATTTTATATCTTTTCTTTTTGGTCCTTATGAATTGTAACCATGATTATAATTTGACAATTCGGTAAGGGTAAACCAAATAAAATCGAGTTAAAACTATATTGTAAGGCGTTAAAATAACTCCAAAAATTGAAAATATTCAATTTGATGGGTTTTTTTTACAAAATCAAGATATTAAATTAAAATTCATCAATTTAACCCTTCCATATATATCAACCTTTATATTACATTAAGGAAATGATCATCACTATATGTCACTTTTAGGATTTAAATTCCCCCTATATATTGTAATTGATATAGAATAAAGTTTATAATGAATATAAAAGGTAAATTTGAAAATAAATAATTTATTTTTATGATATTTATTTATTATTAATTTTCAGTGATGATATAAAAACCTTAAACACCATTGCAATGTGGATACAATTCTTTTGTAAGTAGTAGAAAAAATCAATGTAAATGATTTCACAAACAACAAATTTAATATGTTTTGAATTAATTTGGGTGTTTCCAGAATTTAATAGGTGATTGTAGTGTATAAATGATGTAATATGTATTTTTATTTTAGTTCCATTAATGTCAGGATGTAATTAATGTCAAATTAGATGAATTGTCCTAAAAATTCTATTAATGATTTTTTATTGTAAAAAAATATTTTATTAAATGATATTAAAATAATGAAATTTTTCCAAGAATATATGTTTAATTATAAATGGTATATAATTTTCTATTAAAATAATATATGAATAAATATGGACATTATAAATAAATTTATAAACACTAAATGATAAAAAAATGTGTTACTATCGTTAAATCAATAAATAGTTTAGAAAGGGGTTATATGAAATGATAAGGTATAAAATGACCAAAAAACCAATATAAATATTATTGGATGATTTTATTTTGTACTAAAAATATTTTATTCGAATTCATGGCCCTTTGGAATCATTTTACATTATAAGTAAATTAATTTAATTTAAAAGATTTAAGTAATTCATAGGATTCCCTCTCCTCCCTTAAAGAAGGGTACCACCATTACTCCATTATTCATAGAATATACGAATTCTATCATAGAAAATATATATTAAAAAAATTCATAGATTTCTATCCTTGTTTATTGATCTCTTAGCCTTAACATAATATCGTCCTAAGAATGCTTAAGCTCTAATCCACATGAGGTCTCTCAATGAAGAGGTTATTGTATTCACCGATTCATTCAAAGTTTATCTCATATTATACTTCCAATAAATATATTATATCCATCCTAAAATGTTTTTACATTATCATAAATATATTTATATGGTATTATTCTTATAATGCAACCATTTACCACCTCTCTTCTTTAAAATTGGAAATGAAACTATCACTGAAGCATATTTGAGGACTACTAACACCACATAGTGATATGATTAATTTTCAATAACCATCTTTCATTGTTGGTTATTATGGAAGATTTAATGTTTATATTTAAAAAATAATTAATAAATATTCTAATGTAATTACAAAATAAATCTAATGTTCTTATGATTACATATTTTTGTAAAATGATATTGTTACTCGTGCATAAGTGTTGAGTGCCACCTCCTTAAAGCGATGAGATTAATTTTTCATTTATGATTTAAAAGGATTGTAATAAGGATAAATTTAATTAATATATTTGAAATTTATTATATGAAATTTATTATATAATATTTATTATTTATTTTTATTCATATTCATCCATTGAAAAGAGGAGACATGATTCATCATATGTACATATTATTATCTCTAAAAGATGTGTAATTATGTTTTAATCCTCACTTTATATGTATAGTTTAAAATAATATTTCTAATAAATATAATAATAAATTGATGATTAATAGTTTTTTATAATTTGGTTTTTATTAAATTGTATATTTTAGTGTGTTTGATGAAATATGAGACTTGACGTAAGAGATTTATATAACAATCTCATTACGTTTCATGATTGTCTATGCTAAATTCCTGTTAAGGAAAATTATTTAAATCATAAATTTTAAACAATTAAAATTTACTCTATACTTTTTATTACTATAATATCCATTTATGATAAACATTTTCCCCCTCTTTGGTACATAAAATGATAAGGATTGTTTGATGGAAAACTTGCTTTATTTTTTCTGGGTGAAGACATTTTTCAACCATATCCATTTTCTTCAAAAGAGTTCTCAAAAATATAAAAAATATTTTAAATGATTCAAATTTAATTTTTTATTAGATTTTAAATTATTCAAAAAAATTAAAAAATATTCATACGAAACTATTTTTTATTATTTTTTTTGATTTTTCACCGAGGTTTTAAAATAATGTAATTCTTCAATGTATATGGTATAACATCTTATTAAATGATTAAAACCATTATATTAAATGAATAATATGTCAAAATAATTCATGTTTATCTGAAAATAAAATAATTTTGTCAATATTTTAGAAATCTTTAGTTACAATTATAAAAAAATAAATATATATTTTATCATGTTTTCAATGAAAATATTGAATATTCTTTTAAAGCTATTTTTCATCATTGTTATCATCCTTTTTGGATTATTATGTTTCCCTAGGGAAAATATATTATGATTACATTCAATTTTCCCAATTATTTATAATTATTATGTTCTACATATGATTACATGAAACCATTTTATTTCCCATAGGTTAATAACATATGATGAGATAATGAATTACCTTTTTATACTATCATCATTCTTTTTCTAGATTGATTATGATTATGTGATGATGATATAAGTATGATAACAATTTATTTTCCATGAATCATGATATTAAGATATGATGAATGT
Source organism: Viscum album (assembly GCA_963277665.1). Taxonomy (NCBI): domain Eukaryota; kingdom Viridiplantae; phylum Streptophyta; class Magnoliopsida; order Santalales; family Viscaceae; genus Viscum; species Viscum album. The sequence continues at coordinate 1,045,736,375 of OY728166.1, forward strand.
TTTATGTTCATTTAGCAGTCAGATGTATGTTTTTTATTACATGATGGTCGGCCAAAAATTATATATCCCTCCCATGTATGGGGTAAAGAATGATATCTCAAGACATAATATGGTCTATAATGGATAGTGAATCCTATTTAGTAAGGGGTTTAGTCTAATATGATGGTATTGGGAGTTAACCTTAACTATGGAAATTGTTGAATGGGAGGTGAACCAAATCCACTATGATAGCCTTGGTAGTGAGCATTGATAATGTAAATGATTTTTTTATGAATATGTGTATAGAAAAAATAATTTGTCTTATTATTATGATATGTTCTCATGGTTTGTGATTAATTATTGATAATTCTGTAAAATTATTTCTTATGTAATTTTATCCAAAAAATCGTATACCATTATTCATTATAAAAGATATTTCACTTATTGTCTATGAAATTCTTAAATAATGAAAAAATTCACATAAACTGAAGTGCCCAGATCAGTGTGAATCACTGAGAGGGGGAGGGGGTGAATCAGTGATCCCTTAAAACTTTTTTTACTAATTGATTCTTAATCAATTAAACCTCTATGGCTGGTTAAAGCCTCGATCCACTCTTCTTGTATCTCTCAACCTTTCCCGAATGATGCAGTAATGAAAAGGCACAGGACACAAGGATTTACAAGGTTCGGCACCAAAGGCCTACATCCTTGCCATGCTCTCCCAGTATGGATTCTCCCATTATAATCTGTTATTATTACAATGGTTGATACAGAGTCCCACTGTATCTCTCCTGAGTCCCACAGGAGGGTCTTTATACTGCGTCCCACAGTGTTACCAGAGTCCCATTGGCCTGCTCCAGAATCCCACTAAAGACTTCTTCTCCCTGAGTTCCACAGGGTCTTCTCTTGGCTCCTCGAGTCGCACGAGTAGCTATTCTTCACTTTAAGTTCTTCAAGTAACTTCAGCAGCCTGGGATAAAGGCTGCTGGCCTTGCTCTTCTCTTCTGATCACTTGTGGTTGATCAGGGCTTCTCGTCTAGCTCAGGCTTTATCTCCTTCTTCAGGATGACCTGGCTTCTCTCTTCAACTACTGAATACTCAGACAACTGATATCTTTGGCTTCAGTCTGGTCCAGTCTCACTTCAGATCAACTTCATGCACTAAGTGCATGGCCTTCTCGAAACTCTTCAATATCTTCAAGTCTTGGACTCCTCAGATGCACACCACTGATTTAGCACTGTTCACGTGTGCACGTGCATGCATGCATGCATGCACTTCCCTCTTTCTTCTCTTAGTGCAATAAACCCACCAAGGGTGTAGTCACTTTAAGCACACACCTTCTTCCTCCTTCACACACTTTATCCAATTTGTTTACACACTTAGAGTGTGTTCTACTTTAGTGTGGGTCACTCATTATTTCTTCTAAGTGTATACACACTTCTTAGTGCACACACTTAGGTTCGGCCAACTTGTCTCTTTACACACACTTGTTTCATTTTGCACACACTTGAAGCTTGGCCTTCACTTCCTCTTGCACACACACAAAGTATTCTTTGTTCTTCAAAGTGTGCACCCCACAAGGGATACGGCCTTCACTTGTTCAATTTGCACACAAAGGCACTAAGCCTTGGCCTTCCTCTCTTTGCACACCCACTGCCCGTAGGGTGTAGTGGCCTTCTTGTTTTGCACACACTTAAGCTTAGCCAACATCACTTGCACACACTTGGCCCGTAGGTGTTCTTGTACACTTTGCACACATATAGAAATAGTGTGGTCTTCACTTCACCCACACAAGGCTACGACCTTTCTTTTGCTCACTGTCCAAGTGGGTTCTCAATTTGCCCGAACCACTGCCTTCAAAGAAGGTGCGCAAGGGATGCGGCCCTCTTTTTCTCTTCACAGCCGCGCAAGTGCCACTAGCCGTGGGTCGCGCAAGCACTTGGGTGCAAGGCAGCCGTGCAAGGCCTAGGGTGCAAGAGCACCACGTCGCGGGCGCGCAAGCCCCTCCTGCCGCGGGGCGTGCAAGTGCAACACCCGCGGGTTCTACCTCCTGCCGCGCAAGGGTGCGGGCAGAGAGGGCTCCTTCTGCCGCGCGAGTACGCGGGCAGGGACCTCCTTCTTCTTTCGCGCAAGTGTGCGCGAAAGGAACCTCACGGAGCAAGGGGTGCTCCGGGCTTCACTGCCGCGCAGGGAGCACGCAGGCTGTTCTTGACGAGGCAAGGCACTCGCGGGACTTCTTTCAAGTTTTTCAGCAAACCATTCAGAGGTCTCGGCCTCTCTTTATATAGGCAGAGATGCCTCATATCTTCCGCGTGTGATAATTCCAAATCCCCGAAAGTTTCGGTTCTTTAAAAACTTTCCAAATCTTGAATTTGCTCCTCAGTTCTCCGCCTGTTCATTATTTTTTATTCCTCTACGTGCATGCGACTCATAACGCATGCACGGCCTTCGGTTTAGGCTCATCCCATGCAAAAACACCAACCACGTGGCCTCGGCAGCTTTGCTTTCCTCGGCCGAACTCGAATTCTCACACTAGTTGCATGCAAGATCTTTTTAAAGCACGGATGTGTTCGTTGTGGCCGGACGAGAATGAGGGTGTCTTCGTCTTCGAGAGAGATGGCCGGAATCTCAAAAACCATGCTCGGGATGCCTCTGGTTCAGCGGCGTCGCGGGAGATGCCTCGGCCGAGCTCGAGGTAGAGGATGGTGCGGCAGCCGTCGGATCAGGTGATCGAAGGACATCGGACGGCTGGATCAGATCGCGGCGCGCGACAGATGAATCGTGCGGCGCAGATCAAGCGCGCGATGAGACGGACGGCTCAGATCTGTCCCGGGTGAAATTTCCGCGTCCCACATCGAATCGGCTCGCGGTTTATCCGCGCTTTATCAATATGCCGCTCCCCCAGCACCCTCAATTGAATCTACTCCCTCCACGGTGCCGCCCCGCACCGTGTTCTCCCTGCGGGCGCGCTCTGCGCCCACTCTGCTCCTGCGGGCGCGCTCCTAGCGCCCACTATGCACCTCGGGCGCGCGGGTTTCACCACCGCGTGTCCTCGGGGGCTTACACACGGCCCCTGCCTCTGCCTCCCGGGCTGGCCACATGGGATCCCCCCTTGGGCGTGGCGCCTTAGGCCCACATGTGCCTTGGGGGTTGAACCCTTAAGGCTGGCCTTGGCTGGCCAATTTTTTGCAAGTATAGAACAAGTCCTTTGTTTAAAAACAAAGTGACCAAGTTCAAATGCCAAATGCCACAACTCATCTTCTAAGCCATTCTTCCTCTTCTTTATTTCTTCTTCTTCTTCATTAGAATTCCTCCATGCTTCTTAAACAAATATTCATCACTTTGTAATGGAATTCCCGAAGGTTCTTCATCTTCAACCGAACTCCTGAATCACTTAAATTATTCAAAGTGCTTCATTGATCTAATCAGATATCAATTGGATCATCTTCATGTTCACATGCACTAAGTGATAATGCATGGACTTCATTAGTTCACATCATCCACTTAGTAGTTGTGGATGGAACTCCTTTCAACTCCTCATGCATTGTGAAGACAATGCATGGTCTTCAATCAATGTTGTGACTTTGTATCATCAGGATACAAGTTTTATGAACTTCAAGAACAACTCAACAATCGTCAGATTTCCATGGAGAATGTTTCAACCACAATTTCCAATACCACTTAGTGAATCTACTAAGTGACATGCATCTTAGTACCATGGCCATTCTCCTTGACCACCATCACCATCACATCCTTTGACATTCACATCTTGACTCCTTGACATCCATTCATTCCAAGACAACTTCATGTCTCATTGACAACAAATGCAACACAGTGCACTTCAATCTCCCCCTTTGTATTTGTTGTCAATACACTCCTTCAGCACATATGAATGGGTCAATATGTGTGCCAATGTTTTCTCCCCCTTATTGGCAATCAAATGCAAAGGTGTGGTGTGGTTCACTGTCAAAAATCTCTTCCTCCCTTTGAAAAAGTATTTTCTTGAAAAACACTGAGAGAGGGATGATGTCACATGTTCTCTTTAGCAAAGAACCTTTAGTAAATCAAATCTAAGTCTACTTGGGCTAACCCGGTGTAGAAAACAAGAGTGATATAACCAAGATTTTTCAATGCTGTCCACATTTCACTATACATGTGAGATCATGCTTCAGGGGTTTGAAATTTTTCAGATATAACAATGAATTGCTAAATCCTGCACATACTTCACAAAACACATTAGAATGTTCAGGTGCAAAGATATAGCTCCCCCTTTCATCCATTTTGTCTTCAATCCATACTCCCCCTTAATTGACAAGATAAACTCAATTAAGAAACAAGGGATGAAAGTATGATTGGAATACCTTCACTTTTCTCAAGATGGTATTAATCTCAGAATCCCATCTTCTTCAGATTGGCTCCCCCTCAAGGGGTGCACTAAATTCTTTCTAAACCATCCTCCAGTTGAGAATGATCATCATCTTCAATTCCCTGCAATGTCAGCACATGTAAATACAAATAGTATAAGGGAATAAGATGGAACCTCATTGGTTCATCAATGTGAACAACAAGGTTGAGAATATTCTCTCAACCGAGATGTCCCATTTTCACCAGTCTTCACACTTGCACATTTGATCTTCATTGATGATTGTGCTGGTGTGGTTCTCAAAACATCTTCATGTGAAACCTTCTTCTTCCCTTTTGCTTTAGCAATTGCCAGAGCTTCATCTTCAGCTCTTTGCAGTTCTCTGGCAAGTTGCAACTGATGTGGCCATATGACAAGTAGATCATTTGGAAGTGTGGCCTCAGTTCTGGAAGTTTCACATGGTTCCTTTGATGCAGTCAAGCTACCTCTCTTAGGCAACTTGTTTTCAATCAATCCCTTCTGCTTCTTTTGGATTGATTGTCTGTTTGAGTTCAGTTGGCTTCTATTTATTTTCATGGCTTCTTTACAAAGGTCCATGATGTGTCCTTTCTTTCCACAGTAGAAGCATGTTTTCTTGGTGGTCCTTCTGGATCCATCACCCTTCTTGGATTTAGACTCCAAGGACTTCTCTTCATTCTTCAAACTCTTCTTGGGAGCATCTTCCACTTTCTTCTGCTTGCTTCCCAAGGAATCTCTTTTAGCCAGGTTCAGTGATCTTCTCTTCATTTGAGCTCTGGATACAGTTGGAGATTGACATGTATCTTTTTGACCACTTTTGAAATCATCCCAGATGTTGTCAAGTAATCCAAATCTATTTGTAGTAAACAGATGTCTCTGGACCTGTGGATGCTGCTTCTTTTCTTCTGGCTTGCTCCCCCTTGGCATGGGCTTACTTTGTGCCTTTGAATTTAAAGGATTGTTCCAAAAATCCTTTGCACAATGCCCATACTTATTACAACACCAGCATTGACCCACAAATCTTGACCTCTTGAGTCCTTCTGATTGTTGGGTACTTTTCTTGACTTGTTGTGCTATTTCAGGAGAGCTCTGCTTCTTCATTTTCTTCATCCATACTTGTTTGGAATTATTTTTCCATCCTGCACTTTTTGTGGAAACACAATTAGAAGCATCAGTACAAGATGGTATGTATGGTACCTTCTTTCTAGAAGATGTTTCACTTTTATTAGAGGATGTCTTTCTCTTAGACTCATCCTGCTCAAAGCATACTTGAGTAGCAACATGACTTCTTCCAGCTGACTGGGAGGATTCAGCTTTAGGTGATTGCAGATGTTTCAATATCACCTCCAGTTCTAAACACTTCATGTTGAGGGAGATCTTCTCATCCTCAACTCTTCTTAGCCTTCCATCCCATTTCTCTTCCAGCTGTTTCATCTGGTCTTCATGCACCTGCTTCATTTCAAGCAATGAGTTGTCAAGCTCCTTTACCCTTTTGACTTTGTCTTCTAGTTGAGTATCTCTGACAACCATTGACACTTTGTGCCTCTTTTCCAGTGCATGGACAACATCTTTGACTATTATCATAAAGAATTCTTTCTCAGAAAGGCTTCTTTGCAATTCTTCAGCAGTGTCTTCATATCTTTCATTGCAAAGGAAAATAGTTTCATCTTTAGCCTTCACCAGCTTTCTGAGAGTGTTGGTTATGCCAACCCTTTTAGCCAATTGGACTTCGAGAGAATTGGCTTCATCTTCTAGCTGTAATTTTTCTTCTTGAAGATCAAGGAGGCCTGTAGCTATACACATTGCAACTTCCTTGGGGACTCTCTTCTGAAGATATTTGATTGCATTTAGAAGATCATTGTTTCTTCCATATTCATCACAGCTAGAGCAGGCTTCATCAGAAGAATGATAAAAGGAATTGTCATTTGATGTGACTTTCACATTTCTTTCCATAGAAGGAGTTTCTCTGATTGCACCGGCCTTCTTCTTCATCTTCTTTGCCTGTTTCTTCATTCTGTTTTTCTGAGTCTTGGCAGATATCTCCATTTGAGGCTGGTCACTCATTTCCTCAAATCTGCACTTAGTAAAGACTCCCTTGGATCTTTTAGAGGTAACCTCCCTTTGATACCAATTGAAGTTCCCAGATCAGTGTGAATCACTGAGAGGGGGAGAGGGTGAATCAATGATCCCTTAAAACGTTTTTTACTAATTGATTCTTAATCAATTAAACCTCTATGGATGGTTAAAGCCTCGATCCACTCTTCTTGTATCTCTCAACCTTTCCCGAATGATGCAGTAATGAAAAGGCACAGGACACAAGGATTTACAAGGTTCGGCACCAAAGGCCTACATCCTTGCCATGCTCTCCCAGCATGGATTCTCCCATTATAATCTGTTAGTATTACAATGGTCGATACAGAGTCCCACTGTATCTCTCCTGAGTCCCACAAGAGGGTCTTTATACTGCGTCCCACAGTGTTACCAGAGTCCCACTGGCCTGCTCCAGAATCCCACTGAAGACTTCTTCTCCCTGAGTCCCACAGGGTCTTCTCTTGGCTCCTCAAGTCGCACGAGTAGCTCTTCTTCACTTTAAGTTCTTCAAGTAACTTCAGCAGCCTGGGATAAAGGCTGCTGGCCTTGCTCTTCTCTTCTGATCACTTGTGGTTGATCAGGGCTTCTCGTCTAGCTCAGGCTTTATCTCCTTCTTCAGGATGACCTGGCTTCTCTCTTCAACTACTGAATACTCAGACAACTGATATCTTTGGCTTCAGTCTGGTCCAGTCTCACTTCAGATCAACTTCATGCACTAAGTGCATGGCCTTCTCAAAAATCTTCAAGATCTTCAAGTCTTGGACTCCTCAGATGCACACCACTGATTTAGCACTGTTCACGTGTGCACGTGCATGCATGCATGCATGCACTTCCCTCTTTCTTCTCTTGGTGCAATAAACCCACAAAGGGTGTAGTCACTTTAAGCACACACCTTCTTCCTCCTTCACACACTTTATCCAATTTGTTTACACACTTAGAGTGTGTTCTACTTTAGTGTGGGTCACTCCTTATTTCTTCTAAGTGTATACACACTTCTTAGTGCACACACTTAGGTTCGGCCAACTTGTCTCTTTACACACACTTGTTTCATTTTGCACACACTTGAAGCTTGGCCTTCACTTCCTCTTGCACACACACAAAGTATTCTTTGTTCTTCAAAGTGTGCACCCCACAAGGGATACAGCCTTCACTTGTTCAATTTGCACACAAAGGCACTAAGCCTTGGCCTTCCTCTCTTTGCACACCCACTGCCCGTAGGGTGTAGTGGCCTTCTTGTTTTGCACACACTTAAGCTTAGCCAACATCACTTGCACACACTTGGCCCGTAGGTGTTCTTGTCCACTTTGCACACACACACAAATAGTGTGGTCTTCACTTCACCCACACAAGGCTACGGCCTTTATTTTGCTCACTGTCCAAGTGGGTTCTCAATTTGCCCGAACCACTGCCTTCAAAGAAGGTGCGCAAGGGATGCGGCCCTCTTTTTCTCTTCACAGCCGCGCAAGTGCCACTAGTCGTGGGTCGCGCAAGCACTTGGGTGCAAGGCAGCCGTGAAAGGCCTAGGGTGCAAGAGCACCACGTCGCGGGCGCGCAAGCCCCTCCTGCCGCGGGGCGTGCAAGTGCAACACCCGCGGGGTCTACCTCCTACCGCGCAAGGGTGCGGGCAGAGATGGCTCCTTCTGCCGCGCGAGTACGCGGGCAGGGACCTCCTTCTTCTTTCGCGCAAGTGTGCGCGAAAGGAACCTCACGGAGCAAGGGGTTCTCCGGGCTTCACTACCGCGCAGGGAGCGCACAGGCTGTTCTTCACGAGGCAAGGCACTCGCGGGACTTCTTTCAAGTTTTTCAGCAAACCATTCAGAGGTCTCGACCTCTCTTTATATAGGCAGAGATGCCTCATATCTTCCGCGTGTGATAATTCCAAATCCCCGAAAGTTTCGGTTCTTTAAAAACTTTCCAAATCTTGAATTTTCTCCTCGGTTCTCCGCGGGTTCATTATTTTTTATTCCTCTACGTGCATACGACTCATAACGCATGCACGGCCTTCGGTTTAGGCTCATCCCATGCAAAAACACCAACCACGTGGCCTCGACAGCTTTGCTTGCCTCGGCCGAACTCGAATTCTCACACTAGTTGCATGCAAGATCTTTTTAAAGCACGGATGTGTTCGTTGTGGCCGGACGAGCATGAGGGTGTCTTCATCTTCGAGAGAGATGGCCGGAATCTCAAAAACCATGCTCGGGATGCCTCTGGTTCAGCGGCGTCGCGGGAGATGCCTCGGCCGAGCTCGAGGTAGAGGATGGTGCGGCAGCCGTCGGATCAGGTGATCGAAGGACATCGGACGGCTGGATCAGATCGCGGCGCGCGGCAGATGAATCGTGCGGCGCAGATCAAGCGCGCGATGAGACGGACGACTCAGATCTGTCCCGGGTGAAATTTCCGCGTCCCACATCGAATCGGCTCGCGGTTTATCCGCGCTTTATCAATATGCCGCTCCCCCAGCACCCTCAATTGAATCTTCTCCCTCCACGGTGCCGCCCCGCACCGTGTTCTCTCTGCGGGCGCGCTCTGCGCCCACTCTGCTCTTGCGGGCGCGCTCCTAGCGCCCACTATGCACCTCGGGCGCACGGGTTTCACCACCGCGTGTCCTCGGGGGCTTACACACGGCCGCTGCCTCTGCCGCCCGGGCTGGCCACATGGGATCCCCCCTTGGGCGTGGCGCCTTAGGCCCACATGTGCCTTGGGGGTTGAACCCTTAAGGCTGGCCTTGGCTGGCCAATTTTTTGCAAGTATAGAACAAGTCCTTTGTTTAAAAACAAAGTGACCAAGTTCAAATGCCAAATGCCACAACTCTTCTTCTAAGCCATTCTTCCTCTTCTTTATTTCTTCTTCTTCTTCATTAGAATTCCTCCATGCTTCTTAAACAAATATTCATCACTTTGTAATGGAATTCCCGAAGGTTCTTCATCTTCAACCGAACTCCTGAATCACTTAAATTATTCAAAGTTCTTCATTGATCTAATCAGAGATCAATTGGATCATCTTCATGTTCACATGCACTAAGTGATAATGCATGGACTTCATTAGTGCACATCATCCACTTAGTAGTTGTGGATGGAACTCCTTTCAACTCCTCATGCATTGTGAAGACAATGCATGGTCTTCAATCAATGTTGTGACTTTGTATCATCAGGATACAAGTTCTATGAACTTCAAGAACAGCTCAAAAATCGTCAGATTTCCATGGAGAATGTTTCAACCACAATTTCCAATACCACTTAGTGAATCTCCTAAGTGACATGCATCTTAGTACCATGGCCATTCTCCTTCACCACCATCACCATCACATCCTTTGACATTCACATCTTGACTCCTTGACATCCATTCATTCCAAGACAACTTCATGTCTCATTGACAACAAATGCAACACAGTGCACTTCATAAACATATCATTTTACCCACATATAATCGTTGATTGATATATATATTATTTAATCTCAATGAGAATATAAGAACCCCATTTATTATTTTTCCTTTTCCCTAAGGTTATGAAAAAATTGTTATGTGATAAATATCAATATGTGTACTTTGACAGAAAACCCATTGGGGAGATTTTTAGTAAATTTTATGAAATATGTTTATAATATATGTAGCCTCGAAAGACACTAAACCTTTATGGTTCTCAAGAATATATTCTTATGAAATTATATGAGTATTAATCCCAATTGATTTAATATATATGTATGTTGCGAAAAGGTTTCTTCATATTTTCTAAAAAATATGGACACGTACATATAAAATATTGATTTCAATATGAGGATAGAAATGATGAACCCTTAAGGAATTGGTAACCCTTGAATCCAAATTTACAAATGGAAAGAATGTTTATAGATTTGAGAATCCCAATTATAAAATAAAAAAATATGGTATCAAACATTCATGAGGTTGTATGTACACTATATAAAAAAAACTTAATGAATATAAAACATATATCATTGAATGGTAATTGAGATGATAAACCACTGAAATTTTAATAACATTTATTATAAAATAAAATATTATTAAAAACTATGAAAGTAGAAATTTATATAGAATACCATGAAAATTTTAATTAATTATTATTATATAAAGTTAATTTTGATGGTGGGAAATGTCAATCATGCAGAAACAATTAAAACTTTTCATAATAAAATGAAATTTTGTTGAGTTTACCAAAAACCATTACAGATTTAGTAATAAATGAATCAAAAGAACATGAATTATGGATCAATATATATATATATATAAACCACATTAATAAAACTTTATTGACTATAAAATAAGTATATGGGGTAGCAAATACACCATGTAAAATAAAATTGGGTGAATAACATGAAGCATGTCCGAATAAAGATAAATTCGGATGAAAACCATTAAATATACTCATGGATTTAGTAAGTCCAATTTAACCTCCTATATAAGAAACATAATAATCTTAATAAATTATTTCATAACCATATTAATATATATTAAATTTTAATTTTTTTATAATAATTGTTCATACATATAATAAATGTATTATTCATTTTCATCATCATAGTAATTTGATTGATTCCTACATCTTTTATTGTGGATATGTCGTTACTCATTCATTTATACATATTTTATGATTCAAAAAATATTCATGACAATGGATACATTTAGATTCAATGATTTTTATAGTCCCATTTTTATTTAATGGATAAAATGGTTATTCTGCATGATAATGAAATCCATGATAAACATATTAGGGGTAATTTACAAATAATAATGAGTTAATTTATAGTGATAATTAATATTTTTTTATCCTTAATAAAACATATTAAAAAAAATAAATTAATATTTAATATCAGGTATTAAATTTATAAATTATTTATACAACTTCATATTTAAAACATTGAAGATATTATATATTTATTCATATAACTATTTGTACTCACACAAAAATTAGTATTCTATACTAATAAATGAGTAAGATTACTATGTTATGTAATAGTAATATCATTTTAAAAATGTATGTTGATATTTTTGTAGCAAAATTATATTATATATTTATTCTTATAAAGAGTGGTTATTATTAGTCACATGAACATGATAGTGAAAAAATGTGTACTTTCTTTGAATAACTCTATCCTTTAAAAAGTTAGTTCCTTCAGAATGAATTATTTAGGAATACTTATAAGTACATTAATCTATATAAAATATGAGAATCACTTATGGGAGAAATATTTATAACGCATTGAAGATATTATCAATTTAAAAATCAGTTTGGGAGGAGCATAATATATTACCTTTTTGAGGTAAAGATGTGGGAAATTTCATTGGAAACTTGAGTCACATGAAAAGCAAAGATGAAATCACACAGAAGATAAGAAATTAAATGTAGTGAGATATATAGTTTGGAATTCCAAAAATAAAAATGGTCTTATTTAATTTCTATGTATCATGCTAATGAAAATAATTTGAGTCCATGATAATTTCACCATTCTTACCACGATTAATTATTTACCGCGGTAATTATTTTTTGACTTAGAATATACAAAATCCCATCTTACCCAATATTGAAACACGTACTCTAATCATGGAATACATGTATTTCAATATAAAATTTAAATTATAGATAAATAATATTTTTAATGAAAACATATATTTTAAGGGAATATTGTTTTCGTAATAAATTTACTTGGTAAATAATACGTGTTTTAATTATATGTTAAAATAAATTTCTAAAAATTTAATTTTCCTATTTTTTAAATTCTTATAAATATTAGGTTTTAATAAAATCTTTCTTAGAAAATGATATTTTACTTTTTATAAATTAAAACTTCATAACACATAATTTGTTTTGAAAAAAGAATTTGTGAAGAATTAGAATGAATTTAATCTTAATCAGAGCCATGTAAAAAATTTTAGATAAACTATAGATTGTATTTTTATAAATATACACAAATCTTTTTATTAAATTTAATAATATATATATGAGAAATTTAAATTTAAAATAAATACTTAGAATATATAATAATACATTTTATTTAATTTTTTACCCATGTATAATTATATTAGGGTTTTTAATAGTTCCAAAAAACATTTCTTGTATTTTATTAACTCATTTTAGAACAAACGAATTAACATTATATAATTTTATAATATAATTATATAAAAGTAATAAATTTTTAAAAAATAAATTTATAAAAAAATATTCATTGTAGTAAATATATTTTTTTTTGAAAAATGAATTTGTATATTTTAATTATTAATAAACATTGTTCATTTAGTTTTAAATAAATTATTTATATGGAAAATTTATTTGATTGAATAGATGACAAAAATAATATGTAACTCTAATTCATAAAAATAATTAAAAACTGTAACATGATTATTGGTTTTATACCAAATGAATATATAAGATTTTATAATGGTCATAAAATTACTACACTACCCCCATTATTTCCTATAAATTTGTCCCATTCTATATTCAGAAAGAACAAAACTCATTCTTGTAACTAACTGACACATATTGTAGCCAAAACCAAAGCCTAACTCGGTCTACCCCCAGCCTGAGAGGCTTTACAAATAACCACGGGTTGTAATATAGTGCAAGGGAATTAAATAATATGTACTAGTACTGGTTTCTTACAAAACTTATTAATTAATAAGTATAGAAACATCACCATAAATTCCAACCTGTCCTATCTTTAAGTTAGATATCCATGAAAATTCTAACAAGAAAAAAAAGTAAAATAAAAAATTCAAAAAAAATTATTGCAATATAAATGAAAAAATATCCTTCAACATCCACACATAGACCAAACCGTGTTATACAACATACATAACACCACATTTATATTTCTTCACCGATTAATGAAAGTAAAATATTTATGGTCAGATGATATGTAACTTGTTTATTGGATTTAGAAGGTCAGCTTGTGTCTCTTAATAATATGTTCATTTTGTAACCTCCCTCAAGGAGTTTTAAGGACCCATAGATACCAAATGATAGGTTTTCAAAACTCTAATACTGTACTTCCTATCTTACATGCACTAGACATGAGAAATGTATATTTAGAATTATATTAGTTGCCTAACATTTTCATTTTATCAATTCCATATAGAGGTGACAAAGATAACACAAAATGATCAATAAAGGGACTAGAATCATAATACATATCTCAACCTTAACTACTAATTACTATTAATAAAGATAAAAATGATCAATTTTCCATTCTCCACATACATATAACACCACTAGTTAAGGGTTAAGAAGCATAAGGATGAAAAAACAGTCTCACACACCCATGCCATTTTAAAAAAATTCAATCATACAAATGGGGAATTCACTAAAATGGAACTAGAGGGCTGCATAATATTTTCATATCATTTAAAATGAAATTTCAATTAACATTATCTAAAAACAACACTTTATAATCACTATGAAATTTATTTAAAATAAATTTATAATGAAACAAAATAAAATACACTAGGAAATAAAAATAAATAAACAACCCACTTTTATAAAATCCTCATCATGTAAAAATCAGTGCACTTAAATTCGTTTCATGACCCAAACATAGTCAATTCATTTGTAAAGATCACAATTTATTTTAAAAAAAATTCATAAAAATTATTATTTATAATTTGTATTTTATTTTTCAGAATAAATGTTAAGTAGAACAATTCAGAAATAAAAGAGAAATTTAAAAAAAAATTAAATTCGAAAAATTAATTAAAAACTCATTTGGATTATGTTTAAAGTAGTTGGTCAGAATGATTAAATAATATAAACTATGAAAATGCCTTTCAATTAGATAAAATATTTTTTTCTTTGAAAAAATATAGATTTTTTTTCTTATATAAACTCATTAAAGATAAGTAATATATTTTTTATAAAATTAATGCAAGAATTTATAAACTAAAATATCAATTATTATAATATTTAATGCAAATACATGGGGTACACTTTTATGTAATCAGAGGATATTGGATATGAACATCAAATATGAATGAATAGAGAATAAAAGATGAATTTAATTCCCTAACATAAAGAAATAAAACAATGTTAAAACTAATATCCTAGCGAGGGTGTGGCTATGAAGTGGAAACAGAGATGGAAAAAAAGTGAAGAAAGAGAAAAGAAGGAGGGGAGAAGGAAACAAGGAGTAAATTCCTTATATTAGATATCTAAACATGAATTACGAAAAAAATTACCTAGAATATCAAAGAGATAAGGGATTATCAGAATATAGAAGCATAAATCCACTGGGGATCACAAATGAGAGACATGTGTGGTATATAAGGGGAGATGAGGGTTTGTTGGTTTTAAAAATTATATTTTTGGAATGACCATTTCAATAAAATGAAATACATTATGACCTGCATGGTTTGACTTAACATTTTATATAGCCGTGTATTAACCATGCACTGACCAATGGAATCTCTAAATCATCCCATGTGTTTTTCCTGGATTTCACATCATTTTTTGAAGAACTGTGTGGTGTCCCTACAAAATTATGATATCATGTGGCTAAACCAATCACAAAATATCCATATGGTTACCCAAAACTTTGTGACATCTAAAAAGTTACCTAAAATATAAATTCTAAGACCAAATTTCACAAAAACATAAAAAATGTAAAAAAATATAAATTAGTATTAAATTACCATCTATAGTGACACATGGGTTTCACAATTCTCCACACCATTTTGTTTTTCCCTATTAAATTATTTATCCGAGGTATAAGAAATTTGAATAATAGTTCCTATGACACTAAAATTATTGAGCTATGAGAGTTTGAATCAAATATAAGGAGAGATAAAACAAAATAAAGGCAAATGAAATGGACCCCAACCAAATTATCCATCAAAAATACCCAAATAAAGCAATATGATCACCCAAAAATCATGATACATATCCTAGAACAACATGATAAAAACCTAATACCTCAGAGTCCAAAGAGAAGGGATAATTCCACAAAATATATAATTTATATCAACAATAGTGAAATAAAATTTTAATTCAAGTGGGGGGACACCATAAAATAAGTAACTCCTCAAAAAAGAATATAATTAGTCATCCAATAGAAGAAATCAAACTCTATTAGTGGAATAATTTAAAGGAGAACCTATTCACCCACAAATCAAACTCATTAAGACTATCAAGATATTCTCCAAAACCAAAAAATCATACTATCTTTAACCTTATATAATTGCATAGAAGAGTGATCTATGGTATCAATAATGGAACTCTATCTCAAAATAATCCTATCATAATCATAATAAGAACTAGTTAGAATACAATATTAAGTGGGTGTGCCCACACACAAACCACCCATGAACATATGAAAAGTTCTTCTTATGACCCTCCACCAACATCATAAGAATTTATTTATTTATTAAAATTAAATTTTTGGTATTAAAATTTAAAAAAGGATAATTTAATGAAGGCCAAGTTTATCCCCCTTAAAATATTATCCCCCCAATGTATCAAGAAGTTTATAGTAGGGAATCTTATGACACTGGTTCCTCGGTTTGCAATTATTTCTATATTGAGTGCTACATTTTTACCTCATGCCAATTATGGATAATGTGAATATTGTTGTTGGTAAGACCTCTATATTTCTTAATTGTGTAGGTAATTTTACATGGGATTATGGATACTAAATTTAGTCAATTAAGTAAAAAATAGTGTTCATTTCCAAATATTTTATAGTGATATTACTCTTAATGAATATGGTTAAACCTATGAGAATTCACTTGGCCTCACTTTAGAGGGAACATCCACTACTAAAAAATATTATAAATGCTAGAATAACAGTACCTCTGGGTCCTGTATGATTCCAAATCCCCACATGAATCCTTAATTTCATGATCCTTCTTTTGTTTAATTTGAGCCTAGAGAGGGGCATACACCGTTAGATTTAGTGCCCTTAGGTTTTAAAGTGAATACGGTAATCAGGAGGACTGTACACATGAATCATCCTAAGAGTGGGACTATTGTGTCAGTTCTTAATAAGGATTACCATGTCAATAAATTTAGTTGTTATTTTAGAAAAGAGAAGCTTCCCCAGTTGGTGAGCATCATCATAGCCATCAGAGTTTAGTGCTATCCATAAGCACCATCGACCTATATTCAACATAATTGCTCACACCATGTATCAGGGCCAACATCTCCTCCACCATGAGAAAACAAATAATTATGTTATTTATGAAAAGTGATTAACATTATTAACATTATAGGATCATTTTGTTTTATAGTTTTAGAGTGTTATGTAAATTAATACATAAAAATGGGGACATTTCCACGGAGTATCCATTTTTCCTCAAAATAAATATTCTCTATTAAGAAAAACATTCTTCAGTAAACATTACTCCCAAATCAAGAACTATGAAATTGTTAACGTTTTTATCCATATTCATGATCAATGAAAGATAATTTGAAAAACTAATATGAGTAAAAAATTACATGTAATGGGAATAAAATAAAAGAAGCTCGTTAGTTGCATTATAAACATTAAAAATCCATAATAGAGTTCTATTTTTTCATAATGATAATTAGATCTAAAATATTAGTTTAATTTTTAATGAAAAAACATAATTTATTAATATCATTAATAAAATATTTATTAGAAATCATAAAGGGGATATCATAAGAATAATGGTTTCTTGTAGAAATTGAAGAGTTATAAATACTATTCCATGAAAATCAAACTTCCATGTTTATTTATAAAAAGTTACAAACTTTCTTTATAAAAATACACCCATTTTCATATAGTTTGAAATAAAAATATTTCCATTATAAAACATTGAAGTAATATGATGTAGGTACTTTGGGAACGTATCCTAACATTCACCGTTAAAATTAAAATAACAATATAAAAACCTAATTGAAAAAATAATATATTCATTAAGAGTAATATATAACTGTAAACTATATTATTTTACCCAATGGAAAATATAGATATATTAGACTTACACATTATCATAGTCATATAATCATAAACCACCATTCATTTAAAAATACAATGAACCGTAACTTAAACAAAGAACAAATAATTTTTTCTTTAATAAAAAAACCCATATAAATTAGCATTCAATCTCATGAATTAAAAAACATTTATTTTATAATAATTATTAGAAATTGTTTTCACTTCCATAATTTTTTTTAACACAGTGTATTTATAGAATACTCATAGAAATCATTTATTTTTACATATTCAATGGATATTATAAATTAATATTGATAACGATTGATCACAGTGACAGTGGGAAAGAGTTATCAGTCTATATATGTTTAAAATAATTCTATTTTCACATTGGTAAAAATAAATTCAAAATTACATAGTTAGATATTTTTTAAAATATTCCTTTTTAAACTATTAAATATTATTGAGCAAAAATCATTCATTTTCTGTTAATAATGCTTCAGTGCAATTATTCATGAGTTGGGATGAAGTGGTGATGTTCATGTAATTGAATTTCATTCTTGAAAATTTATCCTTATAATTATAATGAATGATTTTTTGTTCTTCAATGTAATAGATTTGTGTCAAGGATGAAACATTATACACAAAAATGATAAAGAATAAGATCTAAATAAATATATGAAAATATTATTCATATTATTTCTAGGGGATATTTTAGGTGGCCTTGGAATATTACTAAAAATATAACATTAACAAGTATATTAATTGGTCATTATTAAAAATATTATGTCCAACACATTGATAAACAGGGAACCCCTAAGTCACATATATAGGACCCAGGTGTGAACCATGTGGAATTAGATCATCATGGCTAGTCATAGGCAAAAAGACTGAGGTTTGGAATGCATATGACCACAAGAAATTATGCAAGGGTGCACATGGAATGTAGAGGATACACAATGGACTTCCCAGTTGTGTGGCATAGCCCCTTAGGGGCATGCATATAATTTTTTTCTATGTTCCAATCCCAATGTTACATGAAATGTGTAATATTATATATTATTTAATAATGGAGGGAGATAATAATCACTAAATTGATGTAAAACTTGGCCAGGGTCATCACTGTTCATCCGTATTAATATGATACATATATAATATCCTTCATCATATCACTTAGATTTGGTAGGTCTGATCAAGGTAGTCATTGTATTCAACCTTGAGTCTCATCCAAGAGTTCTAGTATATCGACATTTTCCTAATTTCATGTCTGTCATCATCAA
Source organism: Viscum album (assembly GCA_963277665.1). Classification (NCBI taxonomy): domain Eukaryota; kingdom Viridiplantae; phylum Streptophyta; class Magnoliopsida; order Santalales; family Viscaceae; genus Viscum; species Viscum album. The sequence continues at coordinate 1,045,755,001 of OY728166.1, forward strand.
TACTTCCTTTCCCAAACGAAAAATACATAAAATATACCCATTTCACATGATTAAGAACCATCTCAATTTTATATAGAGATGATAGTGGATTGCATTATATAGGAGAGAAACTGATGAATAAAGATAGTGTTTGTACACATGATTGAAATAAGTGATTGCATTATCACTTGATTAAAACCAAAATGGAAAAAAACATTGTATAGAAAATAAAATGAAAATAATAAATATATATGTTCTAGGGTTTATGAATATAATGTAGTATGTTCTAGCAAAATGTTGATCATGAGAAATATAATTTGAGATTGATAAAGATATTTCATACATAAAGAATTTTGGAAATAAATTTTGGCATCTGTTACACACATATAAGCAAGGCTAGGAAATCATTAGTCAAATGGATGAATTTCTCAAGCACTATTTCATTGAAGAAAATGATCATACATATACGGTGGAACTATTTGGAAAAGAAAAACAAGATGAAATTATACTCAATGTGTATGTGAGAATTTTTGCTTCAAAAATATCCTGGATTAATACCAACAGATCATCATATAGTTGATAAACAAAGAGAATATTTGGGATCTTGTGATGAAAGATTATAACCATTTTTTAAGGAATCTCCAGAGTGTGGTGCTAAATAGTTTAAGAGTTGAAGATAGATTAGAGGTATGGATAACAGAGAAAAAAGAGTTGGATCACATGGGGATATAACCATGACCAAATGGAGGATCAACTACTGTGGTATAAAACCAAATTCTTCTTAAAACAATATATTGTTTAATAATATTTTATTTTAGATTATATGTTGGGCGATGTGACTATAATATAATTAATTTGGTATTTCTACCATACCTTGTAAATATCGCATGCTTCTCAATATATTACTACTATAGAACACTCAGTGAGATTGATAAGTATCTAAGAGTACATCAACAACCATAACATGTTCAAGAGGATGAAATAAAATGGAAATAGTTCATAAAATTGGTGTACCATAGATTCCCCTTCCCTCTTAGTGGAACCTAATACGACATGAGGATCTACAATTTATATCAATGAAATATTCCATTTAATAATCCAAATCATTTATTATGGTGTACAAAATTTAGGAAATTAGTGAGCTAACTTGGATAGATAAAAAGACAGTTAGTACATATGATTCTAATCTAAATATTTCTACCAAGACATACAAGGCCAACAAGAATTGAATGGAAATGATGCAGATGAAAATTCCTATCATAAGATCACATACACGATGGAATAAAGGTAATAAAAGTGGTATTTGATTCAATAATTCCCTTGATTATGTTTCTTATGATAAATCCTACTAATTTTTTGATAAATATGTATCCCATAGTGATATGATTTTATTAATTTAGAGTAGATTATATTAATGTTCCCAATGAAGATAAAAATTATATTTTTGGAGGTATCAAGGTACTTATTTAATTAAATCATAGTTAAAAGAAGATATTAAAGAACTAGAGGATTCAATAAGTAAGAAGTTAAAAAATATAATCACTCTCATATCCCGTGTATATATAAGGTATCAATCCATTATTAATTTTGATAAAGAATTTTAAAGGTTATTCAGATTAATAAGTTATTTCTGAGATACTTTTTATGAATCTTTATGTTTGCATGAAAAATTTCAAATTGCGTTTTTGAATGTCAATGATGGTTAATTATAGGATAATGAAAAAAATGTCATGGACAATGATAATTAATTAATATTATCAATAAAAATTCATGATGAGAAAATAAAGTAAAAGTAGAGTTGGGAACATTGGATGAGAATTGATCAAGATGAGAAACATAGATCAACATGACGTGTTTAGATATAGTTTTGAGTTCTAAAATCAAGAATCACCATAAGTTAGATCTTACTAAATTGATTGAAAAGAAAAACATTCCACTCAAGTATGCTATCATGATCATGACACCAAGATGAGAAATAGATCATCCACTGGCCAAATGGAATTTTCCTCTAATAATAAGGTAACCCATAACATAGAAATTATCTAATCTATAAAGTTTGTTCATATAATAGTACATTTTTTAAAAAAAACAAGAAGGTATGGATGTTGAGGTATAATGATAATCCCACCATATCATGTGTGTATAAGAAACTACGTATAAAGATATCATCCCAGAGAAGATTCCAAAAGTGTAGTGATTCCTCTCAAAAATAGGAAATTTTAGTATCTACTAAATCTTGATAGACTACACAAGAAAAAAGATATGGGGATTCATTGATTTTTTTTATTTTTAGGAGTATGGAAAAAATTCAGTAGAATGTTGGAATAGCCTGAGATTCTCTACAACCTAAATTGTATGAAATCAGTTAAGAGTTATACCAATTCGTTAAGAGACATGATTTTCCTTACACCTTAAGCCTTGAAATAATAAAATTAAGATGAAAACATGAACTCATGGACATGGTTTGGTATTATAAGACTCTATAGGGATAGGTATTGTATTATATGGAAGTCCTATGAAGTGTGATGAGTATGTGATAGGTTGTGTAATTTCATAATGGAAGGAAATGACAAAATTTTCCTTTATCAAAAGATTATAATATAATAACATCTAAATCATGTAACATGGCTGAAAAAATCAATAAAAAATAATATATGAAGGATAAGTTAAAATAAAAGTAATAAATCAATCTAAATAATTTTTTCTGTTATATTTTAAACCATATATATTATGTTAACCCCTAATTAGCATTATAAGACCCTAACTGTGGAAACAAAATTTCACAATTTTTACTATTCATCCTAACAAAAAATTAAGTTGGCCTCATTAAATTATATTAAATATGATGATCCCAAATATGTAATCTAATGTAAATTATTTAATTTTTACAATTGGAAATTTTTTTTAAACAAAACTGTGCAAAATCAAATGAAAACCGTATTAATAAAAATACATATTAAGAAAAAAAGTTATTTATTCTTCTTCCAAGAATAATAAAAAATTATTAGATTAATTATAAATAATTTTCTAATATATAACCTTAAAGATTCACTAAAATCATTCAATAACAGAGATTAATTTATTTTGATATAAAAAACATTTTTATAGAAAAATAGTTAAAAAATCAACTATATCTACTTTCAAATACTTTTATTTTTATTTGCATCAAATATAAAATCAATTATCCCATTTTAATTATGTCTATTTTTTAATTTTTATAATACTATTCATAAATTTCAATCAAATTTCTTGGTAATAACAATTACTTTAAATAATTGTAATTCAATATCACATCATGGTTCTCTAAATGTGTGGGTTTTGTATAAAGACATATATCTGGGAGGTAATAGCATTTAAAGTGAAATATATCATAAAACTACATCATGTTACACTATAAACCTGCATAATAAATTATCCCTCAATATTCTATCATTGTGATATATAAAATTGAGGATTCTTTTATTCCATCACATCTTTTGGTTCCCATGTAGATTCATCTTATTTTTGGTTTCAACAAAAAAACATTTACTAGGTGAGTGGTCTGGTTTTGGAGAACATTCCCTCTTTAATATAGAAACTACACTAGTAATTCCACAAAATAGAGATATTCCTCTATTAGGGATACCACTGAAGTCCCTATGTTAGAAGTATTAGGTATCCACCTCTTTATGAGAGATACATGTAACACACAATGATGTTGAGAGAGATTTGGTGGAAGTTCCAAGTGATAAGATAAAATCCAGATATTATGAAGAAAACTAAATTTAACAAAATATTATGGTTTTTAGCTATATTTAAATCAGAATAATATAAAATTTCTTTGGATATTATTATAGTATTACTATCTCACAAAAATTGATTTTTATACATCAATAATGATTTTGCAGACAACTCTAATATTGACATGGAGTTCCTTTGATGTAATTCTAAATATATCCAACCTTATATACCATTTACATTGATATATTAGGTCCCAATGACATTATATGTATAACTTCATCCTATTATGTAATCATTATGTACTTAATTCCATAGAGGGATTCATAATGATTCATCTCTTTGATCAAATTAAAGATACAATTGAAATAAAAATCTACCAAAGGAATGAGCTAATAAAAAACAAATATTAAATCCATTTAAACAGAAAAAATTATATTTTCTTTGGTTTTAATGGAACTATTATATTTACCATGTTCTACTACATAACATACAATGTTAATGTTCAACTTAATATTAAATCACACTAAAGGCATTTATAGAACATCAAGGTAAACTTCAGATCCTGAACAGATATAATATATTCTTGTACTAAATGAAAAATTCCAACATACATAATATACATCCTAGAAATATTATCAAGAGATAAATCATATTATACGGAAATGGATTTTTCTTAGTTCATAATGCAATCAACTACAACCCTAATAATAGTATACATAGAAAATGATTTTGGACTCTGATGATGAAATATATGATATTTTTTACAATTTCAAATTTATATGTGTTATGTTTGTAACATAACCATGGAGTTTTATTTATAATATTTACCTTAATTATATATTTTTAATTGATATACACAATCAGAAATATCACTTTTCATTTTATCCTTCCAATAATATTCTTTCACATTTCTATGAAACTTTTTACTTATATGATTAATAGATAATGTTGATATATGAGCATTATATAAAATGTACTTCAATTATAGTATTGATTAGACACAGATTTAGTTATTGAACTGTATCATTCCATCACAATCCTGGTTGATAAAAAAATAATGATATCCAGAATTATTTTAAATCTTGTAAAAGTATTGATCTCTATGTAGTGGATCAAAAAAGTCATTAATATGGAATAGTGGAGACTTGATTTTGATAATTATCATGTTATGTTATTAGTAATTAAGTAAATGATGCATTGAACCATATTTATTTTTTTAACAAAGAATAGGTTAACCCTATATTGACACACAAAGGCATACAAATCCCTCCTCAATATTTTCCTTGACATTGTTCTTCTATTCCTATAACTCAATCAATTATATTCTATATGAAGTCATTGAAATACATTTATCATTATATACGTGCTCTATTTAAAACCAAACAAATCAATTTGTTTAAGAATAGGAAAGTGCATTGGAAATACATCAACATAATATCAAATAACAGATATTTCTTCAATGTTATGTTTATTTGAAAGCATTTGAGATAACTATCTCTCATGAATAGGTAGAAAGATAAAAACAACCAAATTAACCTCTATTTAAATTCCAAATTTATCCTTTCAACAAAAGATAATCATACGTTAGTTTAGAATATCAAATATTATTTCCATTCATTGTAAACTTATGTAGGATATATATTGATAGAGAAAATATTTTCCACGAATAACCTCAAATTATACTATAGGGAAAATAAAAAATTGGAAGAATATTCCCACAAAACATCTAGCGGAGTGGAGAAACAAATATCATATGCGATCATCATATAATTTAATTTTTATTGCTAACTAAACATCTAATCGTTGAGGATATGAATTATAATTTCTATTAATTTTTAATTATTTAAATAAATTAATATGACTAATTTAAAAAATAAACATCAATATTTCATAATTCCTATGATCACCTCAACTACATCATTCAATCATTAATATATTAATAAAACCAAAATGGTTAGCGTTAGCATCAAACATCATTGTTTGGAATTATATAATCAATAAAATAATTCATACGATATCAAAATCTTGATAAATTACAATCAATATATGGTAATTTAGGTTTAAGGTCATTCATTTATGGTCATCACATATATAAATCATGCATAATGGTTCATAAGGAAAATATGAATTGACCTAAGAATCCCCCTCCAGAGTGTCTAGCCAGGTGTACAGTCTTATGGACCACTCCCCATGAATCAATGAAGGTAAAGTTAATACCCAATCCACCACTTTCAGAGTTATTACAATATGTATCACCAGTTCTAAAGGAGATTAAACTTTTTAGTTTCAAGATGTTGATTTATTTTCATGGAAAAACATAAAATATCTTCATTACATGAAAATCCTAGATGTTTTTATGAATTATAATTTTTAAAGGATTTTAATTCTTTAATAGCTTGTATTGGAAACAATCATGAGTCTGAAAAAACCATTAGATTCCATTAATATAAAATGACCATTTAAACCTAACTATTAGGTAATTGGGAATAAATATAACTATCTTATAAAAATGTATGGGGAACTCATTGGCTACCAATTATTTATAAAAATTATAAAGAAATTTTATGTTCGTATTTTTATGTTATTAAATTGAGTGATTTATTATTTTTAAATGAAATTAATGAAATATATATTTTATATACATAAGAAAATAAATTTGATATTCATCTAATAGATATTTTTTTAGTAGTGTATGAATAAACCATATTTGATATATAAAAACATATATTTTTCAAAAGGGTAATTTCATTCCTTCTAATGGTGATCCCCTTTTAAATTTAGATTTTTAAATATTAATAATTTTTATATTACATCATAATCATGTTCATTTTAATTGGGATAAAAAATTTAATTTGGAATTTTTCTATATTTTTTGATAGCTTTCACATTACGATGAATTTCAAACATATACTAAATTTTAATTAAAAACAACATTTTTCAACAAAAACATTTATATGGTTTAATTATAAATTTAATGGGTTCAAAGTATAAATAGAATATCTTATTTTCATAAAATATAATGTATAAAATTATCATTAATCATACATTTAATTCAGATATAAAATAATTTCAAACTTTTGTAATTTTTTTACTTGTCAAACTCATTCTCTCTTTCTGGAAACATGATTAATTGTAAAATAATTCCTCCAACTTCTATACATTGAATTTTGAAAAATGGATTTTGAATTTTTAATCTGTAAGACCAAGAAAACTAAATATATTACATCATTTATTGAGCATTATGAATATTAAATTCCAATCTATTAGTTAATGCGATAAAATAGTGTCCTTTGTAATCCACTTGCATGAGATTAGAACATTTAATTTATTTTACATAAAGAAAATAAAATATGGATCACTCAAATTTTATTAACTAATTAATTTTTTATATAAGGTTATATAGAAGCTAAATTAGAATATAAATAATCATTTGAAATCTAAAATATTTTTTTATCATGGTAATGTATTTGTATTTTTTGTGGAAATAAATAATAAGCTTAAGGACATATACTTTAATGAAGAAAAAAATATTTAATTGATGAGAAATCAATGGAATATTTTTCATTAAAATTATAATACTAATTAAAATTAATCTAGAATAAATAATATTCTTAAAGTATTCCTAAACGATAACCATCCAAGTGTCGAGTTAATTAACATTTGGATCCAAATAGAAGAGATTATGACAGTTATTTTATTTTATTTCATTTGATATTAAACTTGTCACATTTATGTTTTAAAAAGTACAATTTTCTTATATTTCCAGAATATATATTCGATTGAAATTATTATTTTGAAATATATACTAGTAATCTGCATAACATTATTTTATTTTTTATTTTTATTCAGCAAATAAACATATTAAATAATTACACAAAACTGTTGGAGTAGTTATTTTACTAAAAAAATATCAAAAACTGTTATTAAAAATATTAAAATAAATATAATTTTTGATATGTGGATGTAAAATTAATTTTCTATATGACCTTGACCTATTATAAATACTATAAAATATTTACTTTGATTAATTTTTATCTTACTTTTTTTTAAAAATCAATGATTTGAATTGTGTCAAATTTGACACTATTGTTTGTTAATCAAAATAATGTTTTTTCAAATTATTTAAAATTCAGATTTTTTTTTTAAAATATAATAATTATTATATGTCACATTATGATATAAGTAATTTATTTATGGTCTATGTGACATGAAATAAGTAAATATATAATGCTTTTAATATTGAAATATTTGTTACCTCAGTTAAAAATTAAATAGAATAACGATGTATCAATTAAAATGATAAGGTTTAAATTGAGGGAAATATTTGTAAAAAAAATTATGGGATGATGCAATTACAAACCAGTTTCTTCTCAACGTATAAATTGAAATTTTTTGGCGGTTTTTCGGGTCGGGTGTTATTTTATAAAAAATATTTTTTTTGAGATCTAAAAATTGCCCCTCGCCTCAATTATAAAAGGGAAGTCATCCCTCACCTTTTAACATCTAATTGAGCATTCATTATCATCCATCCCATGCCTATTTCTCTTATTAACTTTTCTATTTACATTATAGAGGTTTTTGTCTTCTTAAAAAACCAACTCTAGTGCTTTAAGAAGAGATTTAGAGGGAGTACGTCAAAGAAGATGCGAACTCTTCTATGGATTTGTCCAAATTTTTTTCTTATACTACTTCCACATCCTATGTTATTCATTATAATGTAATAAATATAGTATCAAAAATATAATGAGATGTTATTATGATAATGAAACAACAGAATTCAATCTTTTATACATCCTATGGAAAATAAAATCACCACACGTGTGTGCATATGACTTTCCATTTTCATGTCGTGGTGTAATATTTTTTCACCTCATTCTTACATAAATGGGTGTAATTATGTAAATAATAACTACATATGATTATCATAACATGATATTTATTTTCAAATATTATACATCATCCACTTCAACACCTTTCAAAAATAATGGGAATGATATTGACACTCGTGCGTACGTACGACCTACCGTCTCCACAATGGGATGTGATTCATTCTACCTGATCTTCATTAAAACATGATTATATAAATGAATGGAATAAATAAATATGATATATATTATACTAATATAGTTATTTAAATTATATAATTATATCCTAATAATAGTTATATGAACATATCATAAAAAACACGTGTAAGAAAATAATGAAGTCAACACCTGATGGACAAGTAACAATGTTACTAACTAACAGATGATAATACGGTCATATATAATATCATAAAATTTAGTATGATTTAGAAATATTTCAATAAAATTATTTAAATCATTATACAATTGGTTCTAATACATACAAAGTAAATTAGACATATTGTAAGGGATAATTTTGTAATCTCATTATTATCCGATATTGTTTAAAAATAAGTATTTACTAGGGTATTTTTATTATTTGTGTCTATGCTTCCTAATTATATATGTAGAAATACTTTTTCTATACTTCTACAATTTTTTTGAGTCATTTTAATCCATTGGTGAATTTTTTTTAAATGGTATGAATGAAATATTTTTTCATTTTCGATATGAAGAATTTTTTGACCATTCCGAAAAAAATATGAGAATGTTTTTAACTTATACGACATGAAGGAATTTTCTTCATTTTCATAAATCCTTATTTCCATTATGATTAAATTACACTATTTCATGTTTACATTCAAGGAAATTCATTTATTTTAAAATTGTGTGGCATTTTGAGAGAGGAAATGTTTTAAAGATGAAATGATATTTTAATCAGGAATTAATTTCAAATGATTTATCAAAATTATTTTTCTTATAATATGAAATTATTTAAATATTGTTAAGGTTATTAACCTATAATCACAATTATGTTATTGTTTTTACGATTTAATTCTATTTATAAAATCCATTTTAATATGGATTGTAATTGAATGATGTTTAAGAAACCCATTTCATTCCTTGGGTTATGGTATGATTAATCATGTATGTTTATTTGGGACATGAAATAATGATCTCACTATGATATGGGTGGAACCTATATCTCCCTACAATTATTTGGGTATATATTTATATCTCATGAGATAGACATGACTATAATGGAAGATAATCTCAGTTTAGTAAAACATGGCTATAATGTGGAGTGGACTTGGTTTAGTAATTGACTTTCTTCGTAATGATGATCTTGGAAATAAGACATAACTTATATGAAATTATTCTATACTTATTTTTGTACCAAAATAATTAATATCTATTGTTATGAATTTTTATATTACTTTTATAGATTCCTATGACCTTTTATGATTTATCCCATGGCATGATATCATGTTTTTTGAATCATATGATTTTTAAATGTTATGTTCTTATTTATTATGATTATGATATGATTGATATCTTCTTTGTTTAACTTTGCTGAGTATTTGAGCTAACCCTTTCATATGATTCTTTTACATATTACATGGAGAAGGGTATTAACAATGATATATCAAAAATGGGTACAGATATGAATTAATAAGTGGGAGACAATGAAGATGTCTTATGAAACAGTTGTTTATGTTTCCCAGTTTCTAAAGACAATATCCCTATATGGCCCTATAATGGAATTGTAATATTTTTTATTGAATATTATTTAATTTTGATTTAATTACATTGTATGTAATGTATGGATCATTATAGTTGGTATCACGTGAATGGTATAGTTTACCATTTGAAACCAGAATGAGAAAAACTTAAAATGAATCCAAGGAATATGCCAAATTTTTAGTTACAAAAAAACTGTTTTGGAAATAATTATGAATAACCTGGGATCAGACAAAAAGTGTCATAAACTAAAATATTATTATTTATTATATGGTTTTCTCATTTTCATTAGTGTTTCAAAAAGTATGATTCTTGGTTTTAGTCTACAGAAAGAACCTAGAGGATTCACATTAATACTGAATGTGACACGAAATGCAATTATTGTCCTCAGGAGTAACCAAGTGTTATTGGAGGAAGAATTAAAAATCTTACAGCTATGATCAAACAAAATTCTTGAGCTATGAATCATACATGAAGTCTAAATGGGCAATGGTGAGAACAACATTCCATTGAGTCCTTCAGGAGAAATCACCCAACTTCTTTCAGAGGGTCATCTGATCCACTAATGGATGAATAATTTTTCAGTACCACTGAAAAGATATTTTTAGTTCTCAAATTTTTAGAACATGATAAATTAATTTTATTATTGTATCATTTGTAAGTTGAATATCATCAATGTTGGAACCTTATCAAGAATATTAGGCTATGTTATGAAACTAAATCCTTGGAATGGGTTGTGTTCAAGAACTTATTTTTCAATTAGTACGTTCCTCGTATTCAAAGAAAAAAGATTGAGAAGGAGTTCCTTGACCATAAGAAAAAGGAAGATGAATCTGTTGATACCTATGAAGAAAATTTTACAAGACGTGAAACGTATACTTCTAGATTTATTATCCAAACTGAGTGTAAAATTTATCTATTCTTTAGTGGCTTAAAACCAAGTCCCCAAAGGGAGTTAGATAGAAGGGACTTCAATTGCTGTGTGGAAATCGTCTTATGTGCTATCATGGTTGAAATGATGATTGGAGTAACTCATAAGTCCTATTAGACTGATAAGATGAGAAAAATGGAATTCAATGGAAAATATAATGTACTCACTAAAAAAGAGGAGTTTTCCCTTATTCTCAAAGTGTGGAGATAAACAAGGTGGAGTTGACTTAATGGGACTAGAAAATGATTTATTTTGGGGAAGGAAGAACATCGAACAGTTGAATACCTATGTGATAGGAAAGTGATGTCTAATAATCAGAATAAAGAAAATGATACACCTAATAAATTCATACACTTCAATGATACAATTTTAAGGTAATAGAATATAATTACAATAAGTTCCTTAACCCATGTGTTGTTGATGATGATCAATGTCAAAAAAATATTATGGAAAAAGATGAAGTCAAGTCACATGAGATCACTATCAACAATGTAGAGTGTGATAATAATGTTGTGAGCGGTACACCTACCATCCCCTCTAATATAGAAAATGTTTTTTTTATTTTGGATACACCCACTATTTCATTTATGAAGAATATTCTAAGGGTAACACCATATTAACTCAAAAATTAGATGTTGAGTTAGTTGTGAAAACTTCTACTTGCACAGTAGTCACATCAAAAGTTTATAATTATTCGTAGTTTGATGTTTGTGGGATAGTGCTTCCTGTAAATCTTTAGATCCTTTATTTAGTGGAATATTATGTGATTCTTTGAATGGATTATCTTTTTTCTATGTGGATCGCATATCAATTTCCACCGAAGGGAAGTCACAGTTCATATTTCAGTCAATCTTTTATCATCTATCGATGCATGGATTAATATGACCTTCCAGTTGAAATTTCTTCCAAAAATGGGTCTTGCTTCCTATAAATTAGAGTTTTCTATCTCAACTAGTAAGGCAGAAATTTTCCTTTTAGAATACACCTATTATATGAGAGTTTGATGATTTATTCCGATATGATGTTCCAGGTCTTCAACCGAATTTTGAGGATGAGTATTAAGTAGAACTCATACCATGTGGCATGCCTATTTCAATGAATCCTTATATAATTTCCTGAATTGAGTAGCATTAATTTAAGAATAAACTCTAATAGGATCTTGAAAAAAGATTCATATACCCTATTTCATTACTATTGGGTACACATGTTCAGTTTCTTACGAATAATAATGGATCAGTGAGACACTATATTGATTATAGAGAATATAACATGAACACTATCAAGAAAAAATATCATATTCCCTGCATTGATGACTTTTTCGACCAACTACATGGAGATTAATACTTTTCCAAGAATTTATATTCATTTAGGATATCATCAAATGAGGGTCAAGAAGGTGTATATACCATTTTCGACATTATATACATGGTATAGACACTATGGATTTATAGTTATGCCTTCATGTCATACTAATCCCCACACTATCTTGATGGATATAATTAATAGAGTCATTAGGAAATATCATTAGAAATTTATGGTTGTCATTATATAATACATTCTTTTCAATTTGAAGAGGATGGATGAATATGAAGATCACTTGAGAATTGTGTTGAATACACTGGTAAAGGAGAATATTTATGAAAAAAATACCAAGTGTGAATTTTTTCTTCTGAAAGTTTCATTTTTTGGATCACGTATTCTCAAGAGTGGGGATATATGTGGATCCAACCAAAACAACAGTCATTGAATGATGGTAGAGGCCAATAATGTTGACTGAAAAGAAAACCCTACTTCATTTTTCGCTTTAGACAGAGAACACGTTTTCTTCTAAAAGAAATGTTTTATTAAAATGATTTAAAAAAATGTTTTTAAAAGGATTTCATAATGATTTTTTCACCCTTTTTTTCTTTTACCGATGTTTTCAGTGGAATCTCCTAGTCTCTTTCCAAACAAGGCATTTTTAAAACTTTTTTACGATGTAAAACGAATGTTCTTTTCAAAAATGTTTTTATAACGATCGTTGAACATTGACTTTCCTTTATTTTAATATATCATTTATCATGGATATGTTCATTGCCTAAACAGAATATGATTTTTTTATTCAGTGTTGACGTTGAATGATATTTGATTATTTGGATAAATATTGATAAATCTGCATCTCTTACTCCGTACAAAAATTTGATAAGGCACATTGTTAAATAGATTATTTGATATATGATGAATTTTTATATTGGTATGTCATAAATGCGGCCCTATTATAGATAGAACCACAATGCATTAGTAGTCTCATGAGATGAGTTATTTGGATAGCCTCAATATATGAGTTTTTACTCGATATGTTTTAAACTGTCTTGTGGAAGGTATTGACAGTAAAGTTACAATGTAGCTAGGAAATATAGCATCCAATAATCAAGAAGTTTCCTTATTTAGTTACATTTATTATTTATCCATGATATTTTTCATTGAAATATCTATGGATACATTTCATTTTCAGTTCATTGATTAAATGTCATGTGTTTTAGTTTCATATATTTCCATATAGATTTCTCTTTTTCTAGTTATTTTAATGGAACATCTTTCTAGATATTAATTTTCCATATTGTTTACACTCTTCCATTCTGTTCATTGATTACATGGATTGTGTGTTTATTTATTTATCGTGCCATATCAATTATTCTTATTAAATTATTATTTTTTCCCTAATGCTTTATCCTTTCTGAGAATTTGGGATCACTATATTTTGTTAACATTCCCAATAAATCCAAGAAGTATACTATGGAATAAATTTTGGGATATATTAGATGGAATAAATTTACCCTAGAATTTATTATCCTTGATGTTATTTATTTAGAAATTTATATTGTAATTAGTGTATTAATTTTTATTTCAAGAATCATGTATGTATCTGGTTTACCAAGACAATTAAACTCTAGGTCCTTCTAGATTTTATTCCTTCTAATCATTCTAATGAAATTGATAGAAAACACCATCTGTGGGATATCTAGGGTTAGGGGACTACAAATTAATCGGGATGATTAAAGTAGTTTCATAATCAATGGATTATATATATTATATAATAAAAATGAGTACTATGGTCACATTCCCTACGATATAATAGTTCATAGCTTTTGGATCCTTACACATATAATATCAGTGATCTTAGTATGTATGTATAGACACGTACCTTAGACTCATTCTGGATAGGACCCATCAATATCCCATTAGGAAAAGATATGCTAAACTATGTTTTTGATAGAGTTATTGTCATCAATCTGTTGCCCACGAATTTTGATCCCTTAAAACATGTCTAAAATAACCCACTAATTACTGAATATCACATCTGATCAATCAATCAATAATTAATGGGAATGTTATTTCAATTCAGTTTAGAATATGACTTCCCCATTTTCTATTTTTATATTCTAGTTTCATTACAAATCGAAATCATAGGGATTTCATCATTTCAATCCTTTTCAAATCAAAACCATAATAGGTTTTTATCAATTCAATTTAAACCAATTTACAAAAATCAATTCACATATCAATCAATTTAAAAATACACTTGAAATCTCAAATTCCATTGGAATGGGGGGGGGGGGGGGGGTTCCCAAAACATCCATACCAACTAAAATCCAATTCCAATTTATATAGAATTCGTTTTTCTCAAAAATCAATTTAAATCAACTAAAAAAACAAGCAATTATAGTTTTAATTGTAACACCCCGAGATTTTATGAGAAGTATTATTTTTAATTTATTTGATGTATTGTGTTGTATGATAACCCAAGATTATCTTCAATTATACGCAACACCGTATTAGCTTGCAGTATATACAACACTAATCTTGGATCGTGTTACACACAATTTCATGTTTGTTTGATAGTAGTTATTATACGCAACATCGAGTATATATATATATATTCAATATATTAATGAAATATGGTTCGATTTTGTTATACGTAACAACAAAGGAGTCATGCACTACACACAACCTTGAATTGGCTTACATTACACGCAATCACGACTTTCCTCGATAGCGTGTGTTGTACGCAATACCGAGTTTCACTAAACAACAATATGCTACTAAATTATTATTAAAACTAGCTGTTATGAATAGTAATAACCACTTTTTGAAATTTTATGAATTTTATTATTCAAAATGGACTTCATTTTTGGATTCAGAATATCGAAATTAGTCTCGGGTGAAATTTTGGTATTTTTCTGAAAAATTTCATTTTTTGATGAATAGTGAAAACACTGGATTACTATTTAAAAACCGACTTTTTATTTAAATAATTATTTATTTTATTTAAATTTATTTTAGGTAAAAATTGATACATAATACATATATAATTTCAATTCAATTCATTGGAGTCATTTTATATTCATTTTAGATATATAAAAATTTTATTGAACTTTTCACCGTCTTTTACCCACCTTCTAGGAGAATTTGCAAATTTACATAAAACTTAATTTTACCACTTTTGTGAATGGAACATAAATAATCTGAGAGGCACGATTGATGTCAGTAAGTAAAATGTGGTTCAATGAGATGAAAATAATTTTTGGTGAATAGTTACTTTTTACTTTTATTTACCACGGTTAAATGTATATAGGGTAATTAAGGGTAAAAATGATATTATTATTACCCTAATACATGTATTAATTCTATTGGATAAGTGTAATTCGAACAAAAACTACCATAGGAATAAAATATGACCATTTAGGCCCACATGGATTAGATTAGGATATTTAATATTAATTTATTTAAAGAAGGGTTAAAATAGATAAAATCAAAGTTTAACAAGTAAATAATTTTTAATATAGGGTTATACATATGATAAATTGGACTATAAATTTTGATTAGAAAGATAAAAATCTTTCCTACATAATGGTATTTTATTTGTAATTTTTTTACATTAAATAATCTAATTTATTTACGACACAATGATGATGCAGTAATTATATTATTAATGAAATATTGACATAATTGATGTTATAAATACCCAAATAAATGTAATTTGAGACTTTTTATGAATTACAATAATGTTATATGTTAATATGACATGTTAATATTGATTTAATTAACTTTTATAGAGCTAATCATTCTGTTAGGATTTTCATAAAAATCAATTACCAAATAGTGTCAAAATTGACATAAAATAGTTTTTAAAAAACATATTATATTATTAATTGTTATTTTATGCCTAAAAATTTAAGGATCGGTCCAATGAATTATATAAGGTTATATATATTATTAATGAACAACTTGGGGTTCTTTCAGCTTGTTATAGTAGGTTTATTAACCTTATAGTGTAAGAAAACAAGAAGACACAATAAAAGTTAAATTATCTAACTTAATGTTAAATCTAAATGATAAGGTTAAAATAGATACCTAAACATGTATAAATTCTATTTGATGAGAGGATTTCGACCCATCCCCACCTTATATTCTAAATAAATCAATTTTGAGCTATTAAAAATCGAATATGACTTTATAATAAAATAATATTTTTAGTTTTTCCAAAGGTCCCCCTCTCCTCCCTTATAAAAGGGAACCTCCTCCCTCTCTTCCTCACACCACTTTGAGCCTTCAAGATCGGCCAAACTCTGAAACATTCTCTTCTACACTTCCATATAAAAATCATAGATGTTCTGGTCTTCTTCAAAGACCAATTTTGGTGCCCTAAAAGGAGGTCTCAAAGAGGTGCTTCAAAGAAGAAGTAATGTCTGTTACCGATTCTTTCAACTTTATTTCTTCTTCCACTTCATCTTCTTTAGTTGTTTCATTATAAAGTAATAAAATCATTATCCCTCATATACTGATATGTTATTATAAATATTAAACAACTCTATTTCACCTTATATCCATCCTACGGAAAACAAAATCACCGCGCGTGCGTACGTACGAAATACCATCTCCACGTCGTGGTGTAATCAGTTTTCCCACCAACACCTTACATGGATGGGTATAATGGTGTAAATAATAACTATATAAGTTTATTATAACATAATATTGATTCTAATATATTATTCCATCCACTCCAACTCTATTCAATAATTATGGGAACGATATCATCGCTCATGCGTACGTACGGACTACCGTCTCCACGATGCGATGAGATTCATTCTCCATGTTAATCATACATGAATGATCCTAAAGTTTATATAATGAATAATAATGAAATATATGAAATAATAATGCTACTGTATTTATATATATGTATGTATGTCATCTATTTAGTTTCATTCAATTTAATAAGGAAACGAAAACAACGTTCATGCGTCTGTACGGCCTACCGTCTCCATGAACGGTGTATTTCATTCCTTTTATCGATCTATAATATATGTGTATATGATGAATATATATTATATATAAATCATGTTTTACATTCTATAATTATGTAAATCAGGATATAAGTTATAATATCAAGAAGGACAAGTCAAAACACATACGATAAATTTAATGATTTTACCCAAAACGCTACTTTAACATGGAATTTACAAAAGAACGGGTAATATAAAGTCACAAGTGAAACATATATTATATAATAACAATGAATATGATTATGTAATAAGTCAATGACATTATTTGAATAATTATACAAGAGGTTCGGATCCATACGAAGCATATCAGACTTAAGGTAAGGGATAATTATTCCAATCTCATTCTTATCCGAGATTGTTTATTTTTAAGTATTTACTAGGGTTATGATTATTATCCATGTCCATATGTTCTCAAAATGTTTTCATAAAATGTTAACATTTCTTCAACGTATGTTTAAATCAATTTTTACCCTTTTCTACTTTTACCACATTGTATGGAAGGAATCTTTCTTTTGTTTACCATTAGAGGTACTTTTTCACTTTTCCGACAAAAGTAAGAAAAATGATATTTCTAACTTATACGGAGTGAATGGATTTTTATGGTTTTATAAAGCCTTATTTTCATGAATCTTACTTCAAAATATTTCATGACTATTTTCAACAAAATGTTTTTCATTTAAAATTACATGAATTTTTTTGAAACGAAAATGATTTTGAAGAATAATGGATATTTTCCTAAAGAATTCATTTCAAGTGTTTTATCAAAACCATTTTCCATATAAGATGACATTATTTCATATGTGTATGTTTCATGTATAATGTCTCTATAATTTACATGGTTTCACTTTTCTTATAAAGAAATATCCATTTGTTTTATATGGATTATGTGATGATGGGATGATGTTTATGAAACCCATTTTATTCTTTGGGTTATGATGAATGTTTTAAGTTTATTTTGTGGCACAAGTAAGCATGATTTCATTATGAGATGGTTGGGACCTATATCTCCCTCCAATTCATTGGGTAATGATTTATATCTCATGAGATAGACATTTCTAGAATGGTAAGTTAATCTGGTTCAGTGTTACAGGACTGAAATGAGGAGTGAACTCGATTCAGAAAGGGACATTGTCCACTCAGATGATCTTGGCAGCAATGCCTTGGATACTATGGAAATCATAACATGTGCTGAATGGTTGCCACAATTACATTTTTTATTCCCATTATATTTTATCATGGTTGATGTTCCATTATGATATATTCCTTACGTAGTTCCACGATTTATGTCTTTGCTCAAGATTTTGATGTTTAAATTTCATGTTCATGTTTTTTCTTTCAAATATTTATGGACTATTTTATGTTCTCTATGTTTTCCCTTACTGATCATTTGAGCTCACCCTTTTTATGTTTTATTTTCCCCAGTAAATAAAGAAAGGTTTTCGGTAAGGAAACAAAATGGGGAAGATCGTTATGGAATTTGTTGTAGATCTTTCGACATGATTAGAAGTTTATATTCCATGTTTCCAAAGACACTAAACTATTACGATCCTTGTGTTTCTGTTTTTTTATATTATGTATTATGCCAAAGCAATGTAATGTCCATGTATGTCAAGCTTCGGGTCTCTACAGTTGGTATCAGATGAAAGGTTTAGTCAACCTTTGGAAACTAGGATGCGAGAATTTTAGTGAGATCCATAGAGATATTTCTAAGGTATGTCATGGGATGTCCCTAATGTTAAGAATAAGTATAGGTTATAGTACTAGAATTACGGTAACCTAATATGTTAGATATTAAAGGTACTCCCCCTTTATTAGTTTGTTTTCCCTAGCATGATTTTTTCTACTCACACTATTCTTTTTGAGTTTTAGAAGATGGCTAGAACCCGAAGGAACCGTGTTGATCAATGTAATGGACAATGCAATAATTATCCTCCTGAACAAACAAATGTTATGGGAGATGGAGTGAAAAAGGTTATTGATGTACTTATACAAGCTATGAATCATTCTGTACTTCCAAATGAGCAGAGTAGGGAACAATATTCTATTGAGTCCTTCATGAAGCAACGTCCACCTTCTTTCAGTGGGTCTTCTGATCCACTTGTTACTGAACAATGGATCAGTACCACCGAAAAGATATTTTCAGTTCTTCAATGTTTTGAACATGATAAATTCATCTTAGCAGTATATCGTTTGGAAGGTGAAGCTGATCAATGGTGGAATCTTATCAAGAATAGGAGGCCAAGATATGAAATTGAGTCTATGGAATGGGACAAGTTCAAGAACATATTTTTTAATAAGTACTTCCCTTGTATTCTTTGAACAAATATGGAGAAGGAGTTTCATGGACTAAAGAAAAAGGATGAGGAATCTGTTGGTATATACGAAGTGAATTTTACAAGGCTTGCAAGGTATGCATCTGGATTTATCATCCAGCCTGAATGTAAAGTTGATCGATTCTTTAGTGGCTTAAAACCCAATCTTCGAAGGGAATTAGCTATAAGATACTTTAGTAGCTATGAAGAAATTGTGCGTTGTGCTATCAAGATAGAAATGGATGTTGGTGTTACATATCCATCTCATGGTTTTGACAAGAAACGAAAGATGGAGTTCAAGGTGAAATCTCAGAGTAATGGTGAAAAGAAGATGAATGTTTCATTATGCTCAAAGTGTGGAAAGAAGCATGGTGGAGATTGTATTAAAGGGACTAGAAAATGTTTTAAGTGTGGAATAGAAGGTCATCAAGCTGTTGAGTGTCGAAGTAATGGAAAAAGGGTTTCTAATGATGTGAATAAAGAAAAGACTGCAGAGAACGCACCACCAACACGTCAATGCTTCAATTGCAATGAAATGAGGCATTATACTAATCAATACCCTAATCCAAGGGTTAATGATGATCAACATGAGCAACCACTTAAGGCAATGGACAAAGGGATGTCACATGTGATCACTATTGGAAATGTTGAATATGACAACGACGTGGTGGAATGATTAAGTGTTTATGTAATGGGATTCCAAAATAATGTTGTATATAGTATCATGGAATATTGGAATATTTATGTATTAGTCTATTGTCGTTTTCAATAATTTTATGGTACCGATAACCATGGAATGTGATTGAGATATTTTTGGAAAGAAGATGATATGTGCATAATAAAGGGATATGGAGAAAATGAACTTTCTGACAGTATTTATGAGCTCATGACTGATATAAGGAAATAGTTATATCATGGTTTGAGTATATAGAATTTTGGGGTTTTGGTATGTGGAAAGAGTTAACTTTTGACAGCACTCATATTTTCACTAAGATTTAGTTGGTATTCATTTTTTTAAGAGAATACATGATTAAGGCCTTCAAATGTTTGTAATGTGACCGATAGGACATATCTTATGATATATGGGGATCAACGATCGTATTAACATGCTTGTTATATGAAATCTCTAGTAATCGTTTTCACTATATTTTGAGACTGGACTGTAGTATTATGGATAAGCCTAATGATTGGAATGGATTATGTTGGACATAAGTTATTATTGTTTAAGGATAGAAGTTTTTTTTGATATTATTTATGAGATGTTATAGTAATGTAGTTTTAGAAAAAGGAAAACCTGCAGGATGGGCGTCAACCCATCACGTCGGACAAGCCTGTGGGAATCAAACCCAAAACCGAAGAGCGACTGGCATTTATCGCCAACCACTGGCCTACAAGAAGTCCCTGGTTAGTAGAAACTAGTTTTAATTTATTAAGTGGTATGATATATGAAGTATAAGTTCATTTTTGGAATCGTATATTATTAACCTCACCATAGATGGACTTATGTATATTTGATAACTTTTTCTAACCTTTTGTTTGAAAAAGATGGAATGAATCATCATTCTATCACATGATCTGCTAACACTTAATGAAAGACAAATTCAAATTAATTTATTTAAGAGATGAAGTGGAAATTGTTCAAGGCACGAACAACGGTGATATTGTACCAAAATCAAGTAAGTATTTCTTTTGATTCAAAAATTCTTCAACATTAGAGAAATGATCCTGAAAACAAAATTTTTTGTCATAGTGCCCTTATATCAGATCAATCAGATGCTACCTTATATCATCACAAATCTATGGCTTTGTGATTGTTGGATTTTTCATAGCCATGTTCTCTACCACTCTCCATCGGAACTTGATGTTTAGATTTCTCTTCCATATCCATATTTTCTCCTATGTTCTCCCATGAGGAAACCCAGTGATGAGTTAATTCAGGTAACCATTATGTTTTATACATCACTTTTTAAAATTAATTTTTAGTATGTGGGTTTATATTAATGAATCATCAAGTAGTCAACCACATATAACCCCGGCGAATTTTGAGGGAGAAATTCATTTTAAGGGGGGTAGAATGTAACACCCCGAGATTTTATGAGAAGTATTCTTTTTAATTTATTTGATTTATTATGTTGTATGATAACCTAAGATTATCTTGTGTTATACACAACAACATATTAGCTTCCAGTATATGCAACACTAATCTTGGATCGTGTTACACACAATTTCAAGTTTGTTTGATAGTAGTTATTATACGCAAAATTGAGTATATATATATATTCAATGTATTAATGAAATATGGATGGATTTTGTTATACATAACAACAAAGGAGTCGTGACCTACACGCAACCTTGACTTGGCTTGCATTACACGCAATCGATACTTTCCTCGATAGTGTGTTTTGTACGCAATACCAAGTTTCACTAAACAACGACATGCTATTAAAATATTATTAAAACTAGCTGTTATGAATAGTAATAACCACTTTTTGAAATTTTATAAATTTTATTTTTTAAAATGGAGTTCATTTTTGGATTCAGAATATCAAAATTAGCCTAGGGTGAAATTTTGGTATATTTCTGAAAACATTCAATTTTTGATGAATAGTGAAAACACTGCGTTACTATTTAAAAACCGACTTTTTATTTAAATAATTATTTATTTTATTTAAATTTATTTTAGGGAAAAATTGATACATAATACCTATATAATTTCAATTCAATTCATTAAAGTCATTTTATAATAATTTTAGATATATAAAAATTTTATTGAACTTTTCACCGTCTTTTACCTACCTCCTATGAGAATTTGCAAATTTACATAAAACATTATTTTACCAATTTTGTGAATGGAATTTCAAAAATATGAGTGACACAGTTGAAGTTAGTTTGTAAAATGTGGTTCAATGAGATGAAAATAATTTTTGGTGAATAGTAACTTTTTACTTTTATTTACCACGGTTAAAAGTAAATAGGGTAATTAAGGGTGGACATGATATTATTATTACCCTAATACATGTACTAATTGTATTGGATAAGTGTAATTCGACCGAAAACAACCTTAGGAATAAAATATGACCATTTAGGCCCTCATGGATTAGATTAAGACATTTAATATTAATTTATTTAAAGAAGGGTTAAAATAGTTAAAATCAATGTTTAATAAGTAAATCATTTTTAATATAGGGTTATACATAAGATAAATTAGACTATAAATTTTCATTATAAAGCTAAAAATATTTCCTACATAATGGTATTTTATTTGTAATTTTTATACTTTAAATAATTTAATTTATTTATGACACAATGATGATGCAGTAATTATATTATTAATGAAATATTGACATAATTGGTGTTATAAATACCCAAATAAATGTAATTTGAGACTTTTTATGAATTCCAATAATTTTATATGTTAATATGACGTGTTAATATTTATTTAATTAACGTTTTTTGAACTAATCATTCTGTTATGATTTTCACAAAAATCAATTACCAAATAGTGTCAAAATTGACAAAAAATAGTTTTTAAATGAAATATTATATTATTGATTGTTATTTTATTTCTAAAAATTTAAGGGTCAGCCAAATGAATTAGATAAGGTTATATATATTATTAATAAACAACTTGGGGTTTGTTTGTCTTGTTATAGAATGTTTATTAACATTATAGTGTAAGAAAACAAGAAGACACGATAAAAGTTAAATTATCTAACTTAAAGTTAAATTTAAATGATAAGGTTAAAATAGATAACTAAACTTGTATAAATTCTATGATATGAGAGGATTTCGACCCATCCTTACCTTATCTTCTACATAAATAAATTTGGAGCTATTAAAAACCGAATATGACTTTATAATAAAATAATAGTTTTAGTTTTTCCAAAGGTGCCCCTCTCCTCCCTTATAAAAGGGAACCTCCTCCCTCTCTTCCTCACACCACTTTGAGCCTTAAGGCTCGGCCAAACCCTGACAAATTCTCTTCTCCACTTCCCTAGAAACATCCTATATGTCCTGGTCTTCTTCAAAGACGAATTTTAGTGCCATAAAATGAGGTCTCAAAGAGGCGCTTCAAAGAAGAGGTAATGTATGTTACCGATTCTTTCAACTTTATTTCTTCTTCCACTTCTTATTATTTAGTTGTTTCATTATGAAGTAATACCATGAATATCACTCATATATGGATATGTTATTATAAATATAAAACAACCCTATTTCACCTTCAATCCATCCTATGGAAAACAAAATCACCGTGCGTGCGTACGTACGAAATACTGTCTCCACGCCGTGGTGTAATCTGTTTTTCCACCAACACCTTACATGGATGGGTATAATGGCGTAAAGAATAACTATATATGGTTATTATAACATCATATTTATTATCATATATTATACCATCCACTCCAATTCTTTTCAATAATTATGGGAATGATATCATCGCTCGTGCGTACGTACGGACTACCGTCTCCACGACGCGATGAGATTCATTCTCCATGTTAACCGTACATGAAAGATCATAAAGTTTATATAATGAATAATAATGAAATATATGAAATAATAATACTACTGGATTTATGTATATATATATATATATGTATTTCTTTTATTTAGTTTAATTCAATTCAATAAGGAAACGAAAACAGCGTTCATGCGTACGTACGGCCTACCGTCTCCATGAATGGTGTATTTCATTCCTTTTATCGATCTATAATATATATGTATATGATGAATATATATTATATATAAATCCTGTTTTTCATTCTAGAATTATATAAATCATGATATAAGTAATAATATCAAGAACGACAAGTCGAAACACATACGATAAAATAAATGATTTTACCCAAAACGCTAATTTAACATGGAATTTCCAAAAGAACAGGTAATATAAAGTCATAAGTGAAACATATATGATATCATAACAATGAATGTGATTATGTAATAAGTCAATGACATTATTTAAATCATTATACAGGAGGATCAGATCCATACGAAGCATATTGGACCTATTGTAAGGGATAATTATTCCAATCTCATTCTTATCCAAGATTGTATATTTGTAAGTATTTACTATGGTTATGATTATAATCCATGTCCATATGTTCTCAACATGTTTTCATAAAATGTTTACTTTTTTCCATGTATTTTTAAATTCATTTTTACCCTTTTCTACTTTTACCACATCGTATGGAAGGAATCTTTCTTTGGTTTACCATACGACGTACTTTTTGAATTTTCCGACAAAAGTACGAGAAAAATGTTATTTTTAACTTATACGGTGTGAACAGATTTTTATGGTTTTATAAAGCCTTATTTTCATGAAGCTTCCTCAAAAATATTTCATGACTATTTTCAACAAAATATTTTCATTTAATATTGCATGGAATTTTGTGAAACGAAAATGATTTTGAAGAATAAAGGATATTTTCGTCAAGAATTCATTTCAAGTGTTTTATCAAAACCATTTTCCATCTAAGATGAAATTATTTCATATGTGTATGTTTCATGTATAGTGTCTCTATGATTTACATGGTTTCAATTTTCTTATGATGAAATATCCATTTGTTTTATATGTATTATGTGATGATGGGATGATGTTTATGAAACCCATTTTATTCATTGGGTTATAATGAATGTTTTAAGTTTATTTTGTGGCACAAGTATGCATGATTTCATTATGAGATGTGTGGGACCTATATATACCTCCAATGCATTGGGTAAATATTTATATCTCATGAGATAGACATTTATAGAACGATAAGTTAATCCGGTTCAGTGTTACAGGACTGAAATGAGGTGTGAAATTGATTTACAAAGGGAATTTTTCCACTAAGATGGTCTTTGCAGCAATGCCTTGGATACTATGGAAATCATAACATGTGCTGAATGGTTTCCACAATTACATTTTTTATTCCCATTATCTATTATCATGGTTGATGTTCCATTATGATATATGCCTTACGTACTTCCATGATTTTTGTCTTTGCTCAAGATTTTGATGTTTAAATTTCATGTTCAAGTTTTTTCTTTCAAATGTTTATGGGTTGTTTTATATTCTCTGTGTTTGCCCTAACTGAGCATTTGAGCTCACCCTTTTTATTTTTTATTTTCCCTAGGAAATGAAGAATGGTTTTAGGTAAGGAAACAAAATTGGGAAGATCGTTTTGGGATTTGTTGAAGATCTTTCAACATGATTAGAAGTTTATATTCCAGGATTTCAAAGACACTAAACTATTACTATCCTTGTGTGTATGTTTTTGTTATGTATTAAGTATTCCGCAAATGCAATGTAATGTCCATGTAAGTCAAGCTTCGGGTCTCTACAGTTGGTATCAGAGGGAATGTTTAGTCAACCTTTGGAAACTAGGATGCAAGAACTTTAGTGAGATCCCTAGAGATATTTCTAAGGTATGTCTAGGGATGTCCCTATGGTTAAGTATATGTATAGTTTATATTACTAGAATTAAGGTAACCTAAGATGTTAGATATTAGAGGTTCTCCCCCTTTATTATGTTGTTTTCACTAGAATGATTTTTTCTTCTCACACTATTCTTTTTGGGTTTTAGACGATGGCAGGAACCCGAAGGAACCGTGTTGATCAATGTAATGGAAAAAGCAATAATTTTTCCCCTGAACAAACATATGTTATGGGAGATGGAGTGAAAAATCTTATTTCTATACTTACACAAGCTATGAATCATTCTAGACTTCCAAATGAGCATAGAAGGGAACAATATTCTATTGAGTCCTTCATGAGGCAACGTCCACCTTCTTCCAGTGGGTCTTCTGATCCACTTGTTGCTGAACAATGGATCAGTACCACTGAAAATATATTTTTAGCTCTTCAATGTTTCAAACATGATAAATTCAACTTAGCAGTATATCAATTGGAAGGTGAAGCTGATCAATGGTGGAATCGTATCAAGAATACGAGGCCAAGAGACGAAATTGAGTCCATGGAATGGGATGAGTTGAAGAAATTATTTTTTAATAAGTACATCCCTCATATTCTTCGAACAAATATGGAGAAGGAGTTTCATGAACTAAAGAAAAAGGATGATGAATCTGTTGGTATATACGAAGCGAATATTACAAGGCTTTCAAGGTATGATTCTGGACTAATCATCCAACCTGAAAGTAAAGTTGATCAATTATTCAGTGGCTTAAAACCAAATCTTTGAAGGGCATTAGCTATAAGATACTTCAGTAGCTGTAAGGAAATTGTGTGTTGTTCTATCAAGGTAGAAATGAATGTTGGTGTTACATATCCATCTCATGGTTTTGACAAGAAACGAAAGATGGAGTTCAAGGAGAAATCTCAGAATAATGGGGAAAAAATATGAATGTTTGCTTATTCTCAAAGTGTGGAAAGAAGCATGGTGGAGATAGTCTTAAAGGGACTAGAAAATGTTTTAAGTGTGGAAAAGAAGGTCATCGAGCAGGTGAGTGTCTAAGTAATTGAAAAAGTGTTGCTAATGGTGTGAATAAAGAAAAGACTGCAGAGAACGCACCACCAACACTTTAATGCATCAAGTGCAATGAAATGGGGCATTATGCTAATCAATGCCCTAATCCAAGGGTTAATGATGATAGACATGATCAACCACTTAAGGCAATGGACAAAGGGAAGTCACATGTGATCACTATTGGCGATGTTGAATATGAAAAGAATGTGGTGGAATGATTAAGTGTTTATGTAATGGGATTCCAAAATAATGTTGTATATAGTATCGTGGAATATTGGAATATTTATGTATTGGTCTATTGTGGTTTTAAATAATTTTATGGTACTGGTAACCATGGAAAGTGATTGAGATATTTTTTTGAAAGAAGATGATATGCGCATAATGAAGGGATATGGAGAAAATTAAATGGTTGACAGTATTTATGAGCTCATGACTGATATAAGGAAATAGTTATATCATGGTTTGAGAATATATAATTTTGGGGTTCTGGTATGTGGAAAGAGTTAACTTTTGACAGCACTCATGTTTTCACTAAGATTCAATGGGTATTCATTTTTTAAGAGAATACATGATTAAGGCCTTCGAATGTTTATAATGTGACCAAAAAGACATATCTTATGATAAATGGGGATCAACGATGGTATTAACATGCTTGTTATATGAAATCTATGGTAATCATTTTCACTATATTATGAGAGTGGACAGTAGTATTACGGATAGCCTAAAGATTGGAATGGATTATGTTGGACATAAGTTATTATTGTTTAAGGATAGAATTTTTTTTTGATATTATTGATGTGATGTTATAGTAATGTAGTTTTAGAAAATAGACAACCTCTAGGATGGGTTGCAGCCCATCGCGTCGGACAAGGCTGTGGGAATCGAACCCATAACCGAAGTGCGATGGGCCTTTATCGCCTGCCACTGGCATACACGAATTCCCTGGTTAGTAGAAACTAGTTTTATTTTATTAAGTAATATGATATATGAAGTATAAGTTCATTTTTGGAATCGTATACGATTAACCTCACCATAGATAGACTTATGTATATTTGATAACTTTTTCTAACCTTTTGTTTGAAACAGATGGAATGACTTATCATTTTATCACATGATCTGCTAACACTTCATGACTGACAAATTCAACTTCATTTCTTTAAGAGATGAAGTGGAAATTGTTCAAGGCATGAACAATGGTGAGATTGTACCAAAATCAAGTAAATATTTCTTTTGATTCAAAAATTCATCAACATTAGAGAAATGATCCTGAAAACCAAAAACTTTTGTCATAGTGCCCTTATATCCGATGAATAAGATGGTACCTTATATCATCACAAATCTATGGCTTTGTGATTGTTGGCTTTTTTATATCCATGTTCTCTACCACTCTCCATCGGAAATTGATGTTTAGATTTCTCTTCCATATCCATACTTTCAACTATGTTCCTCCATGAGGAAACCCAGTGATGAGTTAATTTGGGTAACCGTTATGTTTCATACATCACTTTTTAAAATTATGTTTTAGTATGTGGGTTTCTATTAAAGAAACTTTCAAGTAGTCAACCATTTATAACCCCGATGAATTTCGAGGGCGAAATTCATTTTAAGGGGGGTAGAATGTAACACCCCAAGATTTTATGAGAAGTATTCTTTTTAATTTATTTGATGTATTGTGTTGTATGATAACATAATATTATCTTGCGTTATACACAACACCTGTATTAGCTTGCAGTATATGCAACACTAATCTTGGATCGTGTTAGAGACAATTTCAAGTTTGTTAGATATTAGTTATTCTACGCAAAATTGAGTATATATATATATATTCAATGTATTAATGAAATATGGATGGATTTTCTTATATGAAACAAAAAAGGAGTCATGCACTACACGCAAACCAAACTTGGCTTTCATTACACGCAATCGCGACATTCCTCGATAGCGTGTGTCGTACGCAATACCGAGTTTCACTAAACAACGATATGCTACTAAAATAATATTAAAACTAGGTGTTATGAATAGTAATAACCACTTTTTGAAATTTCATAAATTTTATTATTCAAAATGGACTTAATTTTGGGATTCGGAATATCGAAATTACCCTAGGGTGAAAATTTTGGTATTTTTCTGGAAACATTCAATTTTTAATGAATAGTGAAAACACTAGGTTACTATTTAAAAACCGACTTTTTATTTAAATAATTATTTATTTTATTTAAATTTATATTAGGTTAAAATTGATACATAATACCTATATAAGTTTAATTCAATTCATTGGAGTCATTTTATAATAATTTTAGATATATTAAAATTTTACTGAACTTTTCACCGTCTTTTACCCACCTCCTGGGAGAAATTGCAAATTCACATAAAACTTAATTTTACCGCTTTTGTGAATGGAATTTCAAAAATACGAGAGACACAGTTGATTTCAGTAAGTAAAATGTGGTTCAATGAGATGAAAATATTTTTTGGTGAATAGTATCTTTTTACTTTTATTTACCACGGTTAAAAGTAAATAGGGTAATTAAGGGTAAAAAGTATATTATTATTACCCTAACACATGTCCTAATTCTATTGGATAAGTGTAATTCGACCAAAAACCACATTAGGAATAAAATTAGACCATTTAGGCCCACTTTGATTAGACTATGACATTTAATATTTATTTATTTAAAGAAGGGTTAAAATAGTTAAAATCAATGTTTAATAAGTAAATTATTTTTAATATAGGGTTATACATAAGATAAATTGGACTATAAATATTAAAAATAAAGCTAGAAATATTTCCTAGATAATGGTAGATTAGTTTTAATTTTTAGACTTTAAATAAATTAATTTCTTTATGACACAATGATGATGCAGTAATTATATAATTAATGAAATATTGACATAATTGATTTTTTAAATACCCAAATAAATGTAATTTGAGAATTTTTATGAAATACAATAATTTTATATGGTAATATGACATGTTATTATTGATTTAATTAACTTTTTTGGAACTATATATTCTGTTATGATTTTCACAAAAATCAATTACCAAATAGTGTCAAAATTGACATAAAATAGTTTTTAAAACAAATATTATATTATTTTTTGTTATTTTATTCTTAAAAATATATGTTTCAGACAAATGAATTAGATAAGGTTATATATATTAATAATAAACATCTTGGGGTTCGTTTTACTTGTTATAGTAAGTTAATTAACAATATAGTGTAAGAAAACAAGAAGACATGGTAAAAGTTAAATTATCTAACTTAAAGTTAAATCTAAATGATAAGGTTAAAATAAATACCGAAACATGTCTAAATTCTATTGGATGAGAGGATTTAGACCCCTCCCCAACTTATCTTCGAAATAAATCTGTTTGGAGCTATTAAAAACTGAATATGACTTTATAATAAAAAAATATTTTTAGTTTTTCCAAAGGTGCCCCTCTCCTCCCTTATAAAAGGGAACCTCCTCTCTATCTTCCTCACACCACATTGATCCTTCATGCTAGAAAAAACCCTAAAAAATTATCTTCTCCACTTCCATAGAAACATCCTAGAGGTCCTGGTCTTCTTCAAAGACCAATTGTAGTGCCCTAAAAGGAGGTCTCAAAGAGGCGCTTCAAACAAGAGGTAATGTCTGTTACCGATTCTTTCAACTTTATTTCTTCTTCCACTTATTCTTATTTAGTTGTTTCATTATGAAGTAATAACATCATTATCCCTCATATACGGATATGTTATTATAAATATGAAACAACCATATTTCACCTTCTATCCATACTACTAAAAACAAAATCACCACGTGTGCGTACGTACGGAATACCGTCTCCACGTCGTGGTGTAATCTATTTTTTCACCAACACCTTACATGGATTGGTATAATGGTGTAAAGAATAACTATATATGGTTATTATAACATCATATTTATTCTCATATATTATACCATCCACTACAATTCTATTCAATAATTATGGGAACGATATCATCGCTCGTGCGTACGTATTGACTACCGTCTCCACGACGCGATGAGATTCATTCTCCATGTTAACCATACATGAATGATCATAAAGTTTATATAATTAATAATAATGAAATATATGAAATAATAAGGCTAATGGATTTATGTATATATATATATATGTCTTTCATCTATTTAGTTTCTTTCAATTAAATAAGGATACGAAAACAGTGTTCATGCGTACGTACGGCCTACCCTCTCCATGAATAGTGTATTCCATTCCTTTTATCGATCTATAATATATATGTATATGATGAATATATATTATATATAAATAATTTTTTGCATTCTATAATTACTTAAAACATGATATAAGTAATAATATCCAGAACGATAAGTCGAAACACATATGATAATTGAAATGATTTTACCCAAAACACTACATTAACATGAAATTTACAAAAGAACGGGTAATATAAATTATAAGTGAAACATATATGATATCATAAAAATGAATATGATTATTTAATAATTCAGTGAAATTATTTAAATCCGTATACAGGAGGTTCAGATCCATACGAATCATATCGGACCTAAGATGAGGGATAATTATTCCAATCTCATTCTTATCCGAGATTATTTATTTATAAGTATTTACTGAGGTTATGATTATTATCCATGTCCATATGTTCTCAAAATGTTTTCATAAAATGTTTACTTTTCTTCCAGGTATGTTTAAATTCATTTTTACCCTTTTCTACTTTTACCACATTGTATGGATGGAATCTCTCTTTTTTTACCATATGAGGTACTTTTTGACTTTTCCGACAAAAGTATGAGAAAACTGTTATTTTTAACTAATACGGCATGAATGGATATTTGTGGTTTTATAAAGACTTATTTTCATGAAGCTTCCTCCAAAAGAGTTCATGACTATTTTCAAAAATATATTTTTCAATTAAAATTTCATGGAATTTTGTGAAATGAAAATGGTTTTGAAGAATAAAGGATATTTTCCTCAAGAAATCATTTAAAGTGTTTTATCAAAACCATTTTCCATCTTAGTTGACATTATTTCATATGTGTATGTTTCAATTATAATGTCTTTATGAGTTACATGGTTTCACTTTTCTTATGATGAAATATCAATTTGTTTTATATCGATTATGTGATGATGGGATGATGTTTATGAAACCCATTTTATTCTTTGGGTTATGATGAATGTTTTATGTTTATTTTGTGTCACAAGTAAGAATGATTTCATTATGAGATGGGTGGGACCCATATCTCCCTCCAATGTATTTGTTAAAGATTTATATCTCATGAGATAGACATTGCTAGAACGGTAAGTTAATCCGGTTCAGTGTTACAGGACTAAAACGACGAGTGAACTCGATTCAGAAAGGGACTTTGTCCACTAAGATGGTCTTGGCAGCAATGTCTTGGATACTATGGAAATCATAACATGTGCTGAATGGTTGCCACAATTACATGTTTTATTCCCATTATATTTTATCATGGTTGATGTTCCATTATGATATATTCCTTACGTACTTCCACGATTTATGTCTTTTCTCAAGATTTTGATGTTTAAATTTCATGTTCAAGTTTTTGCTTTCAACAATTTATGGATTGTTTTATGTTCTCTGTGTTTTCCCTTACTGAGCATTTGAGCTCACCCTTTTTATGTTTTATTTTCCCTAGGAAATAATGAAAGGTTTTATGTAAGGAAACAAAATTGGGAAGATTGTTATGGGATTTTTTGAAGATCTTTCAACATGATTAGAAGTTTATATTCCATATTTCCAAATACACTAAACTATTACGATCCTTTTGTGTCTGTTTTTGTTATATAATAAGTATTCCGCAAAAGTAATGTAATTTCCATGTACGTCAAGCTTCGGGTCTCTACAGTTGGTATCAGAGGAAAGGTTTAGTCAACCATTGGAAACTAGGATGCGAGAACTTTAGTGAGATCCCTAGAGATATTTCTAAGGTATGTATAGGGATGTCCCTAAGGTTAAGTATAAGTATAGGTTATAGTATTAGAATTACGGTAACCTAAGATGTTAGATATTAAAGGTAGTCCCCCTTTATTATGTTGTTTTCCCTAGCATGATTTTTGTATTCCCACACTATTATTTTTGGGTTTTAGACGATGGCTGGAACCCGAAGGATCCGTGTTGATCAATTTAATGGACAATGCAATAATTGTCCTCCTGGAAAAACAAATGTTATGGTAGATGGAGTGAAAAATCTTATTTCTATACTTACACAAGCAATGAATCATTCTGGACATCTAAATGAGCAGAGAAGGGAACAATATTCTATTGAGTCCTTCTTGAGGCAACGTCCACCTTCTTTCAGTGGGTCTTCTGATCCACTTGTTGCTAAACAATGGATCAGTACCACTGAAACGATATTTTAAGTTCTTCAATGTTTTGAACATGATAAAGTCATCGTAGTAGTATATCATTTGGAAGGTGAAGCTGATCAATGGTGGAATCTTATCAAGAATACGAGGCCAAGAGATGAAATTGAGTCCGTGGAATGGGACGAGTTCAAGAACTTATTTTTTAATAAGTACTTCCCTCGTATTCTTCATAAAAATATGGAGAAGTAATTTTTTGAACTAAAGAAAAAGGATGATGAATCTGTTGATATATACGAATTGAAATTTAAAAGGCTTGCAAGGTATGCATCTGGCTTTATCATCTAACCTGAAAGTAATGTTGATCAATTCTTCAGTGGCTTAAAACCAAATCTTCCAAGGGAATTAGCTATTAGATACTTCAGTAGCTATGAAGAAATTGTGTGTTTTGCTATCAAGGTAGAAATGGATGTTGGTTTTACATATCCATATCATGGTTTTGACAAGAAATGAAAGATGGAGTTCACGGAGAAATCTCAGAATAATGGTGAAAAGAAGATGAATGTTTCTTTATGCTCAAAGTGTGGAAAGAAGTATGATGTAGATTGTCTAAAGGGGGCTAGAAAATGTTTTAAGTGTGGAAAAGAAGGTCATCGAGCAGCTGAGTGTTGAAGTAATGGAAAAAGGGTTGCTAATGGTGTGAATAGAGAAAAGACTGCAGAGAATGCACCACCAACACTTCAATGCTTCAAGTTCCATGAAATGGGGGCATTATGCTAATCAATGCCCTAATCCAAGGTTTAGTGATGATCGACATGAGCAACCACTTAAGTAAATGGACATAGGGAAGTCACATGCGATCACTATTGGCGATGTTGAATATGACAACAATGTGGTGGAATGATTAATTGTTTATGTAATGGGATTCCAAAATAATGTTGTATATAGTATCGTGGAATATTGGAATTTTTATGTATTGGTCTATTGTGGTTTTCAATAATTTTACGGTACCGGTAACCATGGAAAGTGATTGAGATATTTTTATAAAGAAGATGATATGCGCATAATGAACGGATAAGGAGAAAATGAAATGTTTTACAGTATTTATGAGCTCATGACTGGTATAAGGAAATATTTATATCATGGTTTGAGTGTATAGAATTTTGTGGTTTTGGTATGTGGAAAGAGTTAACTTTTGAAAACACTCATGTTTTCACTAAGATTTAATGGGTCTTCATTTTTTGGAGAGAACTCATGATTAAGGCCTTTGAATGTTTGTAATGTGACCAAGAAGACATATCTTATGATATATGGGGATCAACGATGGTATTAACATTCTTGTTATATGAAATCTCTAGTAATCGTTTTCACTATATTATGAGAGTGCACTGCAGTATTATGGATAAGCCTAAATATGGGAATGGATTATTTTGTACATAAGTTATTATTGTTTAAGGATAGATGTTTTTATTATTATTATTGATGGGATGTTATAGTAATGTAGTTTTAGAAAAAGGACAACCTGCAGGATGGGCGACGACCCATCGCGTCGGACAAGGCTGTGGGAATCGAACCCACAACCAAAGTGTGACTGGCCTTTATCTCCATCCACTGACTTACAGGAAGTCCCTAGTTAGTAGAAACTAGTTTTATTTTATTAATAGGTATGATATATGAAGTATAAGTTCATTTTTGGAATCTTATATGATTAACCTCCCCATAGATGGACATATGTATATTTGATAACTTTTTCTAACCTTTTGTTTGAAACAGATGGAATGACTCATCATTCTATCACATGATCTGCTAACACTTCATGAATGACAAATTCAACTTCATTTCTTTAAGAGATGAAGTGGAAATTGTTCAAGGCATGAAAAACGGTGAGATTGTACCAAAATCAAGTAAGTATTTCTTTCGATTCGAAAATTCTTCAACATTAGAGAAATGATCCTAAAAACCAATAATTTTTTCATAGTGCCCTTATATCCGATGAATCAGATGGTACCTTATATCATCACAAATCTATGGCTTTGTGATTGTTGGCTTTTTCATAGCCATGTTCTCTACCACTATCCATCGGAACTTGATGTTTATATTTCTCTTCCATATCCATATTTTCACCTATGTTCTCCCATGAGGAAACCAAGTGATGAGTTAATTTGGGTAACCATTATGTTTCATACATGACTTTTTAAAATTAAGTATTAGTATGTGGGTTTCTATTAAAGAAACTTTGAAGTAGTCAACAATTTATAACCCCGACGAATTTCGAGGGGGAAATTCATTTTAAGGGGGGTAGAATGTAACACCCCAAGATTTTATGAGAAGTATTATTTTTAATTTATTTGATGTATTGTGTTGTATGATAACCCATGATTATCTTGCGTTATACGCAACACCGTATTAGCTTGCAGTATATGCGACACTAATCTTGGATCGTGTTACACACAATTTCAAGTTTTTTAGATAGTAGTTATTCTACACAACATTGAGTGTATATATATATATATTCAATGTATTAATGAAATATGGTTGGATTTTGTTATACGAAACAAAAAAGGAATCGTTCACTACATGCAACCCCAACTTGGCTTTCATTACATGCAATCGCGACTTTCCTCGATAGCGTGTGTTGTACGCAATTCCGAGTTTCCCCAAACAACGATATGCTATTAAAATATTATTAAAACTAGATGTTATAAAATGTAATAACCAATTTTTAAAATTTTTAAAATTTTATTTTTCAAAATGGACTTCATTTTTGGATTCGGAATATCGAAATTAGCCTAGGGTGAAATTTTGGTATTTTTTTGAAAACATTCAATTTTTGATGAATATTGAAAACACTGGGTTACTATTTAAGAACCAAATTTTTATTTAAATAATTATTTATTTTATGTAAATTTATTTTAGGTCAAAATTGATGCATAATACATATATAAGTTCAATTCAATTCATTGGAGTCATTTTATAATAATTTTAGATATATAAAAATTTTATTGAACTTTTCACCGTCTTTTACCCACCTCCTCGGAGAATTTGAAAATTTACATAAAACATAATTTTACCACTTTTTTGAATGGAATTTTAAAAGTACGAGAGACATGGTTGATGTCAGTATGTAAAATGTGGTTCAATGAGATGAAAATAATTTTTGGTGAATAGTAACTTTTTTTACTTTTATTTACCACGGTTAAAAGTAAATTGTGTAATGAAGGGTAAAAATGCTATTATTATTACCCTAAAACATGTCCTAATTCTATTGGATAAGTGTAAATCGACCAAAAACAACATTAGGAATAAAATATGACCATTTAGGCCCACATGGATTAGATTAGGACATTTAGTATTAATTTATTTAAAGAAGGGTTAAAATAGTTAAAATAAATGTTTAATAAGTAAATTATTTTTAATATAGGGTTATAAATAAGATAAATTAGACTATAAATAATCATTAGAAAGATAAAAATATTTCCTAGATAATGGTATTTTATTTATAATTTTTAGACTTTAAATAATCTAATATATTTATGACACAATGATGATGCAGTAATTATATTATTGATGAAATATTGACATAATTGATGTTATAAATACCCAAATAAATGTAATTTGAGACTTTTTATGAATTACAATAATTTTATATGTTAATATGACATGTTAGTATTGATATAATTAACTTTTTTAGAACTAATCATTCTGTTATGATTTTCACAAAAATCAATTACCAAATAGTGTCAAAATTGACATAAAATAGTTTTTAAAACAAATATTATATTATTAATTGTAATTTTATTCTTAAAAATCTATGGTTCGGCCAAATGAATTAGATAAGGTTATATATATTAATAATAAACAACTTGGGGTTCTTTTGTCTTGTTATAGTAAGTTTATTAACCTTATACTGTAAGAAAACAAGAAGACATGGTAAAAGTTAAATTATCTATCTTAAAGTTAAATCTAAATGATAAGGTTATAATAAATACCTAAACGTGTCTAAATTCTATTGGATGAGAGTATTTCGACCCCTCCCCGCCTTAGCATCAAAATAAATTAATTTGGAGCTATTAAAAACCGAATATGACTTTATAATAAAATAATATTTTTTGTTTTTCCAAGGTGCCCCTCTTCCCCCTTATAAAAGGGCACCTCCTCTCTCTCTTCCTCACACAACTATGAGCCTTCAAGATCGGACAATACAGGAAAAATTATCTTCTCCACTCCCCTAGAAACGTCCCAGAGGTCTTGGTCTTCTTCAAAGACCAATTTTAGTGCCCTAAAAGGAGGTTTCAAAGAGGCGCTTCAAAGAAGAGGTAATGTCCGTTACCGATTCTTTCAACTTTATTTCTTCTTCCACTTATTATTATTTTGTTGTTTCATTATGAAGTAATAACATAAGTATCTATAATATACTGATATGTTATTATAAATATGAAACATCCCAATTTCACCTTCTATCAATCCTACGGACAACAAAATCACCACGCGTGCGTACGTACGGAATACCGTCTCCATGCCGTGGTGTAATCTGTTTTTCCACCAACACCTTACATGGATGAGTATAATGGTGTAAAGAATAACCATATATGGTTATTATAACATCAAACTAATTCTGATATATTATACTATCCACTCCAATTCTATTCAATAATTATGAAAACGATATCGTCGCTCGTGCGTACGTACGGACTAGCATCTCCACGATGCGATGAGATTCATTCTCCATGTTAACCATACATGAATGATCATAAAGTTTATATAATGAATAATAATTAAATATAAGAAATAATAATGCGACTGGATTTATGTACATATATATTTATGTCATCTATTTAGTTTCATTCAATTAAATAAGGAAACGAAAACAGCGTTCATGCGTACGTACGGCCTAACGTCTCCATGAACGGTGTATTTCATTCCTTTTATCGATCTATAATATATATGTATATGATGAATATATATTATATATAAATAATTTTTTAAATTCTAGAATTATTTAAATCAGGATATAAGTAATAATATCAGGAACAAAAAGTCGAAACACATACGATAAATGAAATGATTTTACCCAAAATGATGCTTTAACATGGAATTTACAAAAGAACGGGTAATATAAAGTCATAAGTGAAACATATATGATATCATAACAATGAATATGATTATGTAATAAGTCAATAAAATTATTTAAATCATCATAAAGGAGTTTTTTATCCATAAGAATCATATCGGACCTAAGGTAGTGGATAATTATTCCAATCTCATTCTTATCCGAGATT
This sequence comes from Viscum album, assembly GCA_963277665.1. NCBI lineage: Eukaryota > Viridiplantae > Streptophyta > Magnoliopsida > Santalales > Viscaceae > Viscum > Viscum album. Next base: position 1,045,793,926 of record OY728166.1, read on the forward strand.
GTTTATTTGTAAGTATTTACTGGGGTTATGATTATTATCCATGTCCATATGTTCTTAAACTATTTTCATAAAATGTTTACTTTTCCTCCATGTAGGATTAAAGTCATTTTTACCCTTTTCTACATTTACCACATCGTATGGAAAGAATCATTCTTTTATTTACCATACGAGGTATTTTTTGACTTTTCTGACAAAAGTACGAGAAAAATGTTATTTTTAACTTATACGGCATGAATGGATTTTTATGGTTTTATAAAGCCTTCTTTTCATGAAGATACCTCCAAAATATTTCTTGACTATTTTCAACAAAATACTTTCCATTTAAAATTGCATGGAATTTTGTAAAACGAAAATGATTTTGAAGAATAAATGATATTTTCCTCAAGAATTCATTTCAAGTTTTTATCAAAACCATTTTCCATCTAAGATGAAATTATTTCATATATGTATGTTTTATGTATAATTTCTCTTTGATTTACATGGTTTCACTTTTCTTATGATGAAATATCCATTTGTTTTATATGGATTATGTAATGATGGGATGATGTTTATGAAACCCATTTTATTCATTGGGTTATGATGAATGTTTTAAGTTTATTTTGTGGCACAAGTAAGAATGATTTCATTATTAGATGGGTGGGACCTATATCTCCCACCAATGCATTGGGTAAAGATTTATATCTCTTGAGATAGACATGGCTGGAACGGTAAGTTAATCTGGTTCAGTGTTATAGGACTGAAACGAGGAGTGAACTCGATTCAGAAAGGGACTTAGTCCACAAAGATTGTGTTGGCATCAAAGCCTTGGCTACTATGGAAATCAAAACATGTGCTTAATGGTTTCCACAATAAAATGTTTTATTCCCATTATATTTTATCATGGTTGATGTTACATTATGATATATTCCTTACGTACTTCCACGATTTATGTCTTTGCTCAAGATTTTGATGTTTAAATTTCATGTTCATGTTTTTTCTTTTAAATGTTTATGGATTGTTTTATGTTCTCTATGTTTGCCCTTACTGAGCATTTGAGCTCACCGTTTTTATGTTTTATTTTCCCCAAGAAATAAATAAAGGTTTTAGGTAAGGAAACAAAAAGGGGAAGATCGTTATGGGAGTTGTTGAAGATCTTACAACATGATTAGAAGTTTATATTCCAAGTTTCCAAAGACACTAAACTATTACGATCCTTGTGTGCCTGTTTTTTTATGTATTAAGTATTCTAAAAAAGCAATTTAATGTCCATGTACGTCAAGCTTCGGGTATCTACATTAATCAATTGGATAATCGTAAGCGGAACCCCCTGTGCATCCTTATAGAATCATAATGTTCACAATGGGACTATAAAATGATTAAATAAGGCCCATGTGTTCTTATAACACAACATATATTCAAGGTTCAATAACACAATGTTTATATCCAACAATCCTAAGATGGTCTATCAAACTCTAGGGAGGAAAACATGGAGACACAGAAGATATAGTGAGACCACATACATAGAGATAAAAAAATCAACACAATGATAAATCACAGAATCGATGATATGGATGGATTTGAGATCTCCCAAATCATGTAGGAAGAGCCTCTAGGGTGAGGTAAAACAATCTATATGACAGAAAAAATTCGACTGAACCTCCAACCAAATATCAAGAGTTAGGATTTTACACAGCGTCTAACCCAATTAAAAACCATTTAACTATTGAGTCACATATACATCAAAAAATCCATAACATTTTATTAAAAAAATAATATTTTAAATTTTTAAATAGTGTGTAAGAAGTTAAAGGTTTGTAATATTTCACCCCTTCTACCAATTTCATGACATCTTCTATGCGATGATTACATGGCATGTAACCCTATTAGATGGTGTGTAAATCCATTGCATACTATGGAAAGTGTAGGTTTTAGGCTGAAAATTAGATCAAATCTATAGCTTCACCATTACAGGTATCCTCCCAATTCCTTTTTGGATTTTCCGAGCCATCTAAAAATTAAAACCCTAACAAAGGTATAGAATATAGCTAAAAGAAAAGAAATTTCATGTTACAGAGCCAATCATTGGGGACCTAAATTTGGGTTCATGCTTGTGTGACATATTGTTTTTATATCTATACCTTGTTTATGTTTATGGAGTGAAATTTTGTATTTTATAAACATTTTTAAATTTATGTTGGCGGTGTCCAACGGATTCATGTACTCCCATCCAACTCTGGCATTTTAGTGTGCTTGTAGACTTTATTACCAGAGACCTGGTGAAGGGAAAATTCCCTATAAAGGATGGTTGAGTAGTTGGGGATTGAGGATGTGGTCAATTTTCGATGGAATTCAGGATATATATCTATTATTACATTTATTTAGTTTCTTTTCATGTACTCAAGATCCTTGTTTGTTTCAGTCATTATTTCATGTTCTCCAGCATCAATTTTCCACATGTACTCTATTTATTTATTGTATTAATATATTGATGTTATTATTTCTCGGTCCATTGACTTGATAAAGAGGGTATAGTCTCCCCATTGATGGATTTATACCCCTTTATTCTCGTTGGAAACCTCTTATATTTGCGTAGGAAAGCATGAGGTCACATTGCATCTGGTTCAAACCCGGTTGTTCTGATTGGGGTGTCACAAAATGAAATTCGAGTGGCATAGTGGAAACATGGTGATATGAAAAATCCTATTGTGATGAGTAGTGTTTATAAGATATAAAATAATTCTTGAGGTTGAGAAGATTTATAGTGGGATGAGCTGTAACATCCTCAATTTTAAATGACAATAAATCTAACTTTTTTTAAAAAAAATTATATTTATTTTTGGCTGTGAAATTTTAAAATTTTCAATACTTATTTTTTATTTTGGATTTAAAAACCTGGTAAAAGTCCTGTTAAATAAATGAATTTGTTTTTTCCTCAAAAAGATTTGAATATTATAAGAAATATTTTTAGAGGTATGCACTGAAATAACACATGATTCTAGGGACCATAGAGCCATGACGTTGATATTATAAAAATAAATATTTAATTTATAATATAAAAATAATGTTGTTTTTCTAAAATAATGGAAAATCTCTCAAATTTTGTCCCAGATAGGGAAATATGAGACTTCTATTGAATCTAGATTGTGGTTTTTACACTAGGCATGACATTAAATTTTTCCACATCCAATTTTTGGTAAGATCCCACATAAGGGTAATAATAATTGGTATATGAATATTTTTTGGGAAACAAGAAATAATTATAATAATAAAAATATTATAATTATTATTTTTGTCAAATAACAAATTTGAAATATAATTTTTTTAATTTATAATTGTTTTATTAGTTGGGTGAATAATTTAGTTGTGGTCAATGTAATAATTTCCATATTATTAATTCTGAAAAATAAATTCAATTAAGTGTGATTAATAAAATTTATTTATTGTTATCAGATTTTAATGGAAGTTTATAGATGTAATGATGTGAGATATTTAACAAAAATAATAATAATAATAATAATATTATTATTATTATTAAATTGGAAAAATGATATTGGTGTGTATATATTTGTTTGTTTTAAATATATATGTATATATATATATGTGTGAGTGGTTTATATTTTTATAAACAAATGTGCATGTATATATAATGTGTATATATATTTTAAATAAATATGTGTGCGTGTGTGTGTTTTAGTGTATATATGTATATGTCGGTGTCCATATACTAATATATTAAATTATTATAGAAATAAACCTATGGATGAATTTTAAAATTTATTTTAATTAATAATTATATGTGTTTTAAATGAGGAATTGAAAAATTATAAGAGGAATGTGAAATAAAAAGTTGCACAAAAGGTGGAAAATAAAAAAGAATAAAATAGTTAAATAATGATACCATTAAAGCAATAAAATGTGAAACACAGTTAATATGGAGTAATAGGGAGTCTACTTCTAATTTCATTGTATGACTCCCACCTTCACTTGAAGGTTCATGAAAATACATTTTTTACTTGAAGTGGTTTTTAATCATTTTCATATTCAATTTTTGGTATGGAGAATCATGGATCATCACTAATTATGGTGGTTCAATTTTTCGCTTCTGAATAGTGCACTATATAGAAGATGAAAAAAATGTCATCATTTCCATTTAATGTCGTCTGTATTTAAATGTCATTTAAAATTCTTAATAATAGTTTCCCCACATCATTACATGATGAGAACACTTGAGAGGTTTATTATACTCGAGGTACCAATGTAATATCTATTATATTTCCAGAGATGCACCATCCTTATGAATTTCACCTCATGTTGTATTCCATAAGGCAATCACCTAATTGGTTAATATTTTTCTTTTTTTCTATTTTAACAAAATAAAACAAATTATTTTACGGAAATCAATAATCATCTATTCATCACACATAAACATCAAATACAATATATAACACCACTATATGAAATTCATCAAGCCACTCTTCTTCCCTAGGAACATATATTCTTAACAAAACCACTAAACTCTAAATCATTCCTTATATATTGTAAAAAAATCCAACCAATAAACTAATAGTTGCAATAATGTGGTTCATATATAATCTTTATTGAAATCTTATGGTGGAATATCCTTTGTGAATCACTTCCAACATGCTTCATTAACCAGCACATACTTTCTAGACAATCACGTCCATGCTACATGAATAAAATTTCATATCCCTATATTATTTCACATCCAAAAATTTAGCAAATAATATGAAACAACACCATTTCACAATCATCTTAAATTACTAACTCAGGATTCCATTTTCCATTTTTATAAAAACTACTCTCTTATTCTTCAAACTGCTTGATCAACCTAGAAAAAAATTGAAAACAAACATAACAAATCCTCAATATCCATCATAGATCAAACTGGTTTCAAAAACTTACATTAGGTTGATGTTTATAAGAACACCTAATGTTTTAATAGAGATCATAATTAGGATTATTTTATTCTACATCATCCAATATTAGAAGATATTATGTGTAAGAGTCATGGGTATAAATATTATTCCCATATTTTTAGAAAGGATAGTTTCTTGAAAGATGGGGATATTGGAGATGAATGTATAGTTTATATGGTTTTGGAAAGACATACAATATTATATTGTTTACCCATTGGTTACAAATACCATGAGGTGAGAACAAATATTTCCATTGGGTTTTCCACAATTTCAATAATTTTTATAACCAATATATCACGAGTTGTTTGGTCCTTTTCAGATAACATTATTTTTTTGATATAATCACCATTATATTTAAATTTAAGATTTTATGATTTTTTCTCAAATTTTTATGGTACTATTTCCTTGATGACCATGGTTGATAATAGAAGCTTGGTGTTGGAGATTGTTTAACATACCACTGTGTATATTGTTTTCTATAGTTTTATTTGAACATCAGTAGACCCAAATTGTATTTAAATAGAAAGAAAAAATTCATTTCATTGAATATGCTTCTAATACTCTAGGGTTTACGTTTAAAAAATACACCATCACTAAAAAGGTGTTTTAGACGTTTTTTATGAAATAGATGTATTTATATCTTATTTTTTTGAACTAAATCTACAATTTCCTCCATTAAGGTAGACCATAGGTACCACATAAAGACGATAGATGTGAATCCAAGATTGGTTCTATGAATATTGAAATTATCAGAAATTGATATGGTGATCAAATACAAGATAGGATCTAAGAATCAATTGGTAGACCAAAAGACCGATCTACCCCAAACTACTAATTTAGGAATTTAAGACATTAGAAATTGAATAAATTAAAATCCGATGAACCACTATACCTAATTATATTTAATCTACTATGATATAATGATGTGGTAAATTACCTTGATACATCAAATGATCCTTCACATCTTAGCCAATACCATGTTTTAAGACATAAATCCGAGTTATAATTTTATGTGTAGGATGATCCATATCCTAGGAAAATATATAATGAAAAAATTATTAGGGAATTCCTTCATGAGAGTAATTTATAATATATACTAAAATTAAGTGACACACTATCATTTGGCGGGAAATTGGGCCTTAAAATGAATGAAATGTTTTTGAATCCTGACTTTATTAACCAAACCTTTTTAAAAATACACATGAGTTCTTTAAGATATGCCAACAAGTGGGGGCCACCAATCCAGTCACTAGTTTCCACACCGATGACAACATTCCCTTAATGAGCAAAGGCCATCTGCATAGTCACCACCCGAACACTATTGTAGTCAGCGTACCCCCCCCCCCCTAACCATCTTAAATAGTGCTCTTGTGAACCCCTACGTCATCATTGTAATCCTCATCATCATCAAGCATTTCCAGCACCGTCATCATCCTCATCGTCACACACCAAGCATTCTGTGATTCCCCTGTAGTAGTTACCATCACCCTCACCATGGACGTTTCCCAGATGCATCATCCACATTGCCACACAATGTGGATGATGTGAATAAAATTGAAATAAATATAATATTTTTATATTTTATTTAAAAAATTATATAATATATAAAGGAATATATTTATTCTTATATATATATATATTGATATTATATAATTTAATATATATGTACATGTATAACTAGATGTGTGTGTGTGTGTACATGTTTGTATGTATGTCTGTGTCAATTTTTAGATGTACTTAGGTATGTATATAATTCACATAAATGTTATGAGTTAAATTTTTAATATTTTTTAAATTTATTTAACTTATTTAATTTATTTTTTATTATATATTGATTAGTAATATTAAAAATATATTAAATAATTTTTTAATTTTTAATTATACATGTTTTTATTTACTATACATGTAATTTTCTTAATATATTGGTAATTTATTAGAATAATATTTATACGTTCTTATTAATTTCACTTTACAAGATAAAATATTTTTTAAAATTTTAAATAATTATTCTATTCAAATGATGTTGTCATAAATTTTAAATTTAATTATTTAATTATACAATTATAAATAAATATAATTTTCAAAGAATATTATTTATGAAATTATAAATAAATATATACATATTTTAATAAATATAAAATTATAATAAATATATTTAATATATTTTCAATTACATATAAATAAATATATTTTTTTAATATATTAATTTAAAATTATAATTAGAAATAAATAAATATATATTTAAATAGTTATAAAATTATAATAAATATATTTAGATAATAAATATATTTATTATATTTATAATTTAATAAATATAAATAATAATATAGATGTATTTATAAATAAGTAAAAATATGTATAAATACATAGAAATATATTTAAATGCATTTATTTATATTCATAATTATAAATATATATTATTAATATTGGATCGTTGTTAGAGTTGATGAATAATCGTTTTATCATCACTTTTTAATCAATGATAATGGGGTTTCATTACCAGTGCTTTTTTGAAAGCACTGATAAATGTCTTACAAGTTCTTAAAAACTACCATAACAGGGTTACCCTTTCTCATGCCTTCGAGCTCTCATAAAACCATACTATTGCCACCACCGCTCCCCCTATTATCACTCCCTATCATCGCTCCCTGCAATCGTCATTTCTCCCTCACAGAACACATCCCTATCCACTTTTCATTGTAGAATAAATCCTTTAATGATCTAAGGTATGGGATTATTTCATCTCAAATTTAATCACTTATCCTATCTTGTTCTTTATGCCCTATGACCTCCATTCATGTAGTATGGATGAGGACCTTTCCTTCCCATGTTAGGTGTTCACTATTAAAGGTGAGTCATTTCCATTTACACGATATATGTGATTCTATGAAACCTCCAGTATAATTAATATATTTTTATTCTTAATGGTTTAATTTTTTTTATAAATTCATATGAATATGGTATACCCATTGTGGGTTGTAATTGTTTTTCAAAGTGGTTATGATGCTCGACATGGGGAACTTTCCCCAAGGTATTTAACTTTTTTTATTTGAATTTATTTAATTTGAAAATTATTATTTGTATGGAATGCCTAAATGGACCTTTAAACTTAATTCAATAAATTGAAATAGGTGCTTGGCACCAAAATGATTTTAATGGGAGGATTTGTACAGTCAAAGGGGTGTGTTTAACCAAAAAACATGTTTTTATAGCATTCTGGCCTTCACATAAATTATCAATGGACAACAAGCATATACCCAAGTGTTAGGGGTTCCCGCTTGGAATTTGAATGACATAGGATAAAATATTTACGAAGGTGAATTTCATGGGTGTTTTAGTAGTACTATTGTAGGTATTGTAAGATACAATAGAACAAAGAAAAGTTCATCTAATTTGGGACATTGGGCCATCCGTTTGGGGTTATGGATCTTAGGGCCTTTGGCCACCATTGGCCTTAAGGAAACCACCAAAATAATAATAATAATAATAATAATAATAATAATAATAATAATAATAATAATAAAGGGCCCTTATAAACCACTCCCACAACCATGTCACTGATTAGATCATTTCAACATGTTATTCCTATAGGATCATCAAGCTTGGATACATGGATTATAAAAAAAATTAAGAGTTAGTGTCCTAGAACAAACCGGTTGTACTTTGATTAAAGAGATATTTAATGAATGTAAATATTAACGTCTTATTACATATTGTCCATTGTTCTAAATGACTCTGCTGTAATAATGTTCTCGAATATTATTTACATTGATATGGTTATAGTGGTTCCCGCTATGAGGAGAACATTGAAATGATATAAAAATATTCTTAAATATATTTCTACGGTTGTATGACATACTATTAAGGGACATATAGCATGTAGACCGTTAGGTACGAGTACTTATAAAAAGATGCGACTACCTCTCATGAAGTTCTCACTTCGTAATCGCTAAGACAGAAGATTGTGAGAATAGTCTCGCCAGTAGAAATTCTGTATGATTTGGTGTCACCGAGTATTCATATTTGTGAGGATGTGTAATTATCCTTAGAATTTAATATTGTCATTAATTCTTGTCATGAATTTCACACAATGATTTACTGATGAAAACAGTCATCAAGACAGTTGGTGGGAATTACTTTATGTAGGGTGCCTCGCGAGTGACATGATATGAATGGATAAGTCAAGGAAGGATATGTCCCTTCCATTTATGGAAGTTGGTATCTCGACCCTTTGATTGAAATAGAACCGTAAAACAAAATTCCATGGCCATGGTGTTATGACGAGTTTATTCCAGGTAGTCAAAGAAAGATGTATCAAGTATATAGGTTGATGAAACTATCATGAAACATCTTTGATAAGATATTGAAACAAAGGGATTATATTACACATTGAGAATTCATATGTGGATGTCATTATTGCGACTTTATGTTCTTTCACTTGGGTGCCATGACCCATTGCTAGATAGTACTATTGGACTTTATAAAAGCCCGCCTAATTCCAATGAGAAAGAATCCTAGAGGGTCAGACACTAATTGTGTTTGGTTAAATTTAATTTGAGTTTAATTAATGAAATAAATATTATTCTCAAGACCGTGGAATAAATTTATTCATTTTAAGATGACCGGATGAAATAAATAAAATATATTTATTTACTGTAATTAACATTTTATAAATATTTATTTACTAGATGGTAAATAAAATATTTATTTAAGATAATATATTATTTATTGGTTTATTGGGGTGTTCAATAAATTGAAGTGGAGTTCAAGCAGACCAAGAACTGTCCATTAGTAATATAATTATATGTTCCTCTTCTTTCATTTCACGTTTACCTGACAAAAATGATCTTTCATTTTAATTTTGATTAAAATAAATTTGGGGATCTCATCTGGAGGTGCCAATGCTTCCTTATTATAAAAAACCATAACAAACGATGTGTATTTAGTAGTACTCATCATGTAGTCATGATTTAATGCATCAGACCAGTTCTCATATCCAAGGCGTGTGTTCGAGTCTTTCTAAGTCTTAAATGACTCCGTGTCTTGACCAGGAACAGGTGGCACACAATTATTAGAGTACAGGTCATGTAGTCCACCGGGCATGGCGTGTAGTACCTTCAGGTTAGGGTTAGACCATGTACCCCGTACATGGCATGCCCAAGTGGAATCCATGAAACGTCGATACAACACGTTGTTTGGCCCACTGAACATGCCGTGTACTCTGAAGTTTTCTGAAGTACTTCTAGATTCCATGTCCTTAGGCATGTACATCAGATTAAAGATGAATGATAGTACATGCCATGTAGTCAGAACTACACACTGTATACTAATTCAAATTATGCAGATTTATACAATTTTATTATTGAACTTTATGAACCATTGAGATGTGTACCATTGTGAGACCGTAAATATAAGGCACAACATGTGATAGGTATGTTATATATGTGTGTTTAATTTAACATCCTCGCAATATCCATTTATACTACTTGGGTTGTTATGAATTGTAATTCACTAGGTTTCCTCCAAGGTACAGGTTACATACAAATATAATTTTAAATTCATTTACATGTTTAAAATAATGATGGATGATAATCTAAAGGAAATTTGGAAAAGTGTTTGAGGTAAAATGATTTATTAATTAAATATGATAATTAATTGATTCAAGCATGAATTATGTTAAACAATGACGATTAAATAATTGAATGCTATTTTTATTTATGAATAAGTATCATTGCATGTATTGATGATCATGATCTAGACCATCTCTTTTTATGTGGATGGTTTCATTAATTTATATTTTTAAATTAAATTAGTTGGCTTGTGAGCCTTCTTCTCATTAATATGTAAGGCATGTGTGCCCAATGATTATTTAATGTAAAACAACTTTTTATACCCATCACCAGCATGTGAGTTTTAAAAATGGCATATGTAATGGATGGAATTCCCAAGACAGTAGAGGAGGTTCATGCTGGATCCAAGATTAAACTAATCATAGGAGATATAGTGGTGGACATGTAGAAAGTGGAAAACATGACCCCAAAAAGGTTCAAGATGATTATCCCTTATGATAGGGTTATTATATCAACCGCTACATAAACTAACCACTAGAAAATCTCATGATAAATACCTTTATTTTATTTTTTTGAGTTGCATGGTTTATCATTACGGTTGTGTGGTCACGATCAAATAATTAATGAATTAAACAACACGCAAAATGGTACTAATATAAACCAGACTTATGTGTAAATATTATAAAGATGTTGTCAATCACTTATGTAAGTTCCACATAACATTAATAATCATGTGACAATGATAATAAGAAATTCATGCAGAAGAGATAAAAATCCCTCAAATAAAATATTATGTCTGATGAAGCATTCTGTTACTTGATTAGTGAAAAAACTCAATAAATCATTGTGCTTGATCAACCCTTGTTGGAAAACATACTTTTATACAGGAATCCCTTATGAATGGTTTTGGGTTGGAATAACCATATTACAACAAGAGGAGTATCCCTTGATACACTTGGTTTAATATTGGAGGCTAGAGTTTAGGAAAACCAAAATTCCTGATTTTAGGATTGGGGTGTCAACTCAACAGATCAAGGAGCTGCAAGCCTGCAGTTGGCAAAGACTTGACAACTTAAATACCTTATAATAGCTTGACCAACCCTTTTTGGGGTTATTCGAAGGGGATTATGGATCCTTGCCAATAGAATGTCATCACAACGAGATATTCTGAGTCCAAGGTTGTGGGCCATTGGGACTTGATAAAATAGTAGGAGATTTAATAAAAAATTATTATTTCTTATAAAATCTAATCAAGAAAGTACTAATGATGTGGTCTTTTAATTGTACAATAAAAATGAAATGTTCATCAACTACATTATCCCTACAATCAATTCTGGATAATGACAACATCCTCACTGGAAGTAACATCTAGGAATGGATTAGACGCCTTTGGGGTATCCTATGCCATCAACAGAAGTCTTATATTCTCAGGTCAACATTATGCCATCCTCCTATCAAAGAGGTGAGTGATGAGGATTTCCTAGTCTATGAGAAACATATGAACGATGAAGTTGATATTCAATTTTTTATGTTATTATCAATGTCTACTGATCTCATGAAGTCTGATGAAAAACATGGATTCTTATAGAATGCTCGAGAACCACTGTGGTTTTTACAAAAAGATAGCAAGACATGAAAAGATTGAGATCTCTCTAAGGCACCCTTTCTGAGTAAGCTTGGACAAGGTTCCCCAACTGGGCCTCATATAGTCATGTTCATTGGCCACATTGAGCACATGGAGGATCTATGGTTTAAAATACCCAAATAACTAGGCACTGATTACATTCTCGCGTCACTCCCCCAGAGATTCTCTAACTTTATTTTCAATTTCAATATGAAAAAAATTTAGAAGTCTTTATTTGATCTTTATATCCTCATTCTATAGGTGGAAAAAGATATGAATCGTCAAAATCTTGTTATCCTTATAGTGAATAAGAGGAAAGCGACAACAAAGAGATTTAAGCTTAAATATTCTGCACGACCTTCTAAATGAAGGAATATAAAGGGTGGAGAAACATGAGGTTTTTTTTCATGTGATAAAATGGGCCACTAGAAGAAGAACTGCACCCATCCTAAGAAGCTAGTAGAATCTTCAGGTGGGTTTTGTTATCGAATACAATCTATTTTTTCTATAAATTGGGTATTAGATACATATTTTTGTGCTCACTTATTTATCCAAATACATGAACCAATTAGATTCAAGATGATTGAATGAGGGGAGGTAGATATAAGAGCAGCCAAATGAGCTAGACTTGCTACTATAACTGTCAAGGAATACCACACATTTCCAACATGGATGATCTTGGTGTTAAATGGTTGTTATTATGTGCCTTCTATTACTAAAAACATTATTTCTGTATCCATATTAGATACACATGGATTTTTTTTCAACAATGGTAATTAATGTTGCTTCTTTTACAAAGATACCATTTGTTTTGGTATGAAACATTTGTATAAAAGTCTTTACAAGTTGGATTACCAAACCATGTAATGGAAATTGATAAAAAAATATACTTCACATGACTCATACCAACCCCATATTTTGAATCACCAACTAGGTCATGTAAAGGAGAAACACATGAAAAAGTTACATCAAGATTGATATTTAGATTCTTTCGAACATAAACCACTTTACATATGTCATAAATGTTTACAAGAAAAAATTACCAAATCCACATTTAGTGGGAAATGTGAAAGTGCTAAATAACTTCTTGAATTGGTTCATAATAATTTATGTTGACCATTTTCAGTTGAAGCAAGGAGAGGGTACTCATACTTCATTATTTTTACTGATGATTTTAGTAGATGTGGGTATATCTACTTAATGAGGAATAATTAAGATTCTATGGATATGTTCAAAGAATACAAGAATGAATTTGAGAACCATAATGATAAGAATATTAAGAAACTCCACTCAGATTGAGGTTTAGAATATCTTAATCTGGACATTATTGACTACGTACGGGTGTTTGGGACCCTATCCCAACTCACTCTTTCATACACGCTCTAGTGTAATGGTGTGAGCGAAAGGAGGAACCACACCATGTTGGACACAGTGAGATGAATGACGAGTCATGAAATTCTTCCATTATCCTTTTGGGGAAATGCGTTACAAATAGTGGAACACATACTAAACCTTGTTCCAAATCAATCGATAAATTGTATTCCTTATGAGTTCTGTTGTGAAACAAAATCCATGTTATTGAATTTACATATGTGGGGTAGCAAAGAGGTTGTTAAGGACACCTTAGGTAACAAAATCACACACTGAGGAACAAAGTGTGAATTTATAGGATACCTCATGGAAACAAGGGGATATTGCCTATACAACCCCTCATCCCAAAAGGTTATAGTGGCAAGACATGCCATATTACATGAGAGGGAGCACATCTCTAAAATAGATAGTGGGATCGAGATGGACTTCGATGAATTTGAGGCTCCTATTACACAAGATTTGGTACATGAAAATATTCGACAAAGCCCCAAGGAAGAAGAATCTATTCTAGAGACACAAGTTCTTAGTAGGAGTAAGAGAGAGGTTCGAGAACCAGAATGGTAAATTTTTCTAGTTACTGAGGATGGTGACTAATGATTAGATGATAATAATGATCCTATAACCTAAAAGGAATTAGTACGTGGCAAAGACTTTTCCATGTGGCAAGAAGCCATGAATTCTAAAATGGATTCCACGTATTAAAACAAAGTTTGGATTTTGGTAGATCCTATAGTTGATGTAATTCCTATTGGCTGAAAATTGGTATTCAAGATCAAACTGGACATGGAAAGACCTGTCAGTACCTATAAGGAATGACTGGTTGTGAACGGGTTTAATCAAGATAAAATAACTGACTACGATGAAACCTTTTCACTAGTTGTAATGCTGAAATCCAATCGAATTATACATGAAATTGTGGCTTACCAATACTATGAGATTTGGAAAATGGATGTCAAAATATCCTTACTTAATATAAACCATCAGGAATATTTCTACATGAGACAAACTGAAGGTTTTGTGACTCCATAGGATATCAATATGTTATGCATGTTGCAAAAAATCCAATTGTAGATCAATGAAATCATCCTATTCATGGAACATTAGTTTTGAATAATCCATAATAGAAATTGGTTTTTTCAATAATGAATGTGAGCCTTGTTTCTACAAATTGTTTTTTAGGGGTGAAATAGTTTCTCTAATTGTATATGTTGATGACATATTAATTATTGGAAATGAGATACCAGTCACACAATTTATTAAGGCATGGTTGATTAAATGATTCTTTATCAAGATCTTGGGTGGAGAAGAATATATTCTTGGGATCCTGATTCATCATGACAGATAAAAGAGATTTTAGGGACTATGTCAAAGTACATGCATTAAAAACATACTCAAGAGATTTAGGATGGATCAATCCAAAAGGGGATTGTTTCCAACATTACATGTCATTCATTATTCCTTGAAATTGGGTCCTCAAACACATGAGGAAAGAACCATAAGGGAAATGACTCCATACACATCATCTATTGGGCCAATCATGTATGCCATGTTATGTACTTGGCTGGATGTCACCAATGCATTAAGTGCGGTAGGAAGATATCTAGCTGACCCAAGTGACTGCCATTGGATGGTAGTCAAGACTATAATAAAGTATTTGGGGGAATAATTAGAATATGTTCATTTTATGGAGAATATGAGGAACTATTTATCAGAGGTTACATAGATGTTAGTTTACATACAAGTAAAGATGACATGAAGTCGCAAACGGGATACATCTTCACTATGAATGGAGGTGTATTGAGTTGGAAGAGCTCAAAGAAGAGTGTGGTTGCAGAATATATAGTAGAGTCTGAGTATATCACAGCTTCTAAGGCAGCTAATGAACTAGTTTAGATGAAAATCTTGATCCTGGAGATTGATATAACACCTATCAATAAAAAACCCATCACATTGTACTGTGATAATACTGTAGTGGAGGCTCTCACAAACGATCAAAGGACACATAAGTGAAAAAACCACATACTTTAGAAGAATCTTATCTTAAGGGAGTTTTTCTCAAAGAGGTGAAGTTGTAGTTAGTAGTATTTCCATGGCTGACAATGTGGGGGACCCCTTGGATAAAGCCTTAACTAATCAAGAACATGATCACCATATGAGGTCTAGCGGACAGAATGTCACTAGAAGTTAGCTTTAGTCCAAGTGGGGGTTTATATAAGTTGGTGTCCTAGAACCAACTGGTTATACTTTGATTACAAGGATATTTAATGTACATAAATATTAAATATATTATTAAATATTGTTCATTGTTCTTCATGACTATGATATAATAATGTCTTAGAGTATTTTTATCATTGATAAGGTCATGGCAGTTCCCCGCTATGATGAGAACTGTAAAATACTATAATAATATTCTTAAATATAGTTCTATGGTTTGATTAAATACTATGAAGGGACAAAGAGCA
The DNA here is from genome assembly GCA_963277665.1 of Viscum album. Lineage (NCBI taxonomy): Eukaryota > Viridiplantae > Streptophyta > Magnoliopsida > Santalales > Viscaceae > Viscum > Viscum album. Next base: position 1,045,809,869 of record OY728166.1, read on the forward strand.
TACAGACTGTTAGGTGTGAGTACTGGTAAGCCGATAAGACCTCATCTCATGAATATCTCACTTGGTAATCTCCTGGATAAGATATTAAGAGAACATACCCACTTGTATGAATTCTGCATGTTTTGGTGTCATCTGATATTTCTATCTATGATCATTTGTAATTATCCTTAGACTTTATGATTATCATTAATATGTGTCACTACTCGCGCACATTCATTTACTGACAAAAACTATCACACAGACAATTGGTGGGAAGTATGGTACATTGGGTGCATCACTAGTGACATGATATTAATGGATAAGTTGAGGAAGGATATATCCCTTCAATTTATGGAAGTTGATATCTCGGACCATTGATTGAAATAGAACCGTAATGAGCAATTCCATAGACATGGTGTAATGATGAGTTTATTTTAGATAGTCAACGACCGAAGTATCATGTATAAAGGTTGATGAGACTATCAGGAAACCTGCATGATAAGATAATGGAACAAAGGAATTATATTACGCAGTGAGTGTTCATATGTGCATGTTGTTGTAGAGACTTTACATTCCTTCCCTTGGGTGCCTTGACCCATTGCTCGAATGTACTCTTGGACGTTAGGAAAGACCGCCAAATTCCAACTAGAAATAATCCTAGAGGGTCACCCACTATGTGTTTTTGTTGGTCTCATTAAATTCTACTTGAATTTAATTAATGAAAGAAATATTATTCTCCAAACCATTGAATAATTTTATTCTTGTTAAGATGATCACATATATTAAATAATATTTATTTATTTTTTAAATTTAAAATTTAATAAATTTTTATTTACTACTTTTAAAATAATATATTTATTTAAGAGAATAAGTTATTAATTTATTTAGTCGGGTTTTTGTAAATGGAAGTGGAGTTTGAGTAGACCAAGGCCAGTCCAATAGTAAAATAATTATTAAATGATAATAAATAATTATTAGTTAGTAGAAGTTAAAATAATAATGATACAGTTATTGTTTTGTGATGTGAAGTTTTATTTGTAATTATTTTTTCACAAGTTGGAATACTATTAATAATGACACAATATTATTGTTATGAGCATGGGGTTTCTTTATGTACATGAATGTATTTAATTTCTATTCTGAAATTAAATATTTTAACTTATGTTCCATGCATATAAATAGAATAGTACGTCTATTGTGCCATAGGGAATACACCACATGCTTGGTGATTTGATAATTGTTGAGCTAAACAATTTCTCACTCGAATCATATTTTAGTCCATCTCAAGAACCAGAGACGTTCTTGATGGCCCAATAACAAGCGATCAAGAACGGTCGTCACAAGACACTCGCTTCACTACGCTAGCACCCGGAGAATGGGTGGTGCCGATCGGAGGCCATCAGAGTACGAGTGGATCACCACTAGAGGGATTTTTGCTTGGATCATCGCAATCACAACAATATAATCTGGAAGGGTCATTCTGAACTATAAACATCATCAATAAAGAAAATACAAAAGATCTAGGTATTCTTTTCTTTAGGAAATTAAATAAATTAATTATAAACATGATGGGAAAGATCCTATATAATGGTGTTGGGCCTCTAGCTTCTTTATCAAAATATATGACTCTATTCCATGGAAGTTGGCGTTCATCATCGTATTGATCCCAGAATAATCATTGATCATGGTAAAAAATAGCGTTGAGTGTTGGCCCAACTGTGATTCCACTGCACCACATTAATAGACATTTTCCTTTTATTGATTGTTCCTTCACTATCATGTATCAAACCATAGGATATGATTTATACCCATGAATCATACACATCATAACTTCTAATATAGGATGAAGAAGATTCAATGAATCCTAATTATAGCCTCTATTAAAATATTAGGTGTTTTTATTAATGTTGACCTAATAATAGTTTTTGAAACCAATTTGATCTATGATGGATATTAAGGATTTGTTATGTTTGTTTTAAATTGTTTAACAGTTGATCAAGGAGTTTTAAGGCTAAGATAGATTTTTTAAAGAAAATAAAAAATGGAAGCCTGAATTTGTAATTTAAGAAGTTTGTAAAATGGTGTAGTTTAAAATTATCTGATAAATTTTTGGGTGTGAAATAATTTGGGGCTTTGAAATGTCATTCATGTAACCTGTATGTGATTATCTATAAAGTGTGCGGTGGTTAAGGCAGTATGTGGGTGCTACTTCACAAAGGAAATGCCACATTATGATTTCATCAAAGGTTTTATATGAACCACATTTTTGCAACCACTTTTTTATTGGTTGTATTTTTTTACAATATATAAGGAATGATTTAGAGTTTAGTGGATCTGTTAAGAATATATTTTCCTAAGGAAGAAGAGTGTAAGGAAGAGTTTCATAGAGTGGTGTTGTAATTTTTATTTGATTTTTGTGTCTGATGACTAGAGGATTACTGATTTCCATAATAGAATATTGGTTATTGTCCAAAAAATAGAAAAAATGAAAAATATTAACTAAGATGGTGATTTCCTTTTGGAATACAACATGAGGATAAATTCATTGGGAGGGTACATCCATGGGAATATAATAGATATTAGTTTGGTAATTCATGTATAATAAACCACTCAAGTGTTCTCACTAGGTAATGATGTGGGAAAACTATTATTAGGAATTTTCTACAACTATTAAATACACGCGACATTAAATAGAAATGATGAAATTTTTCCCATCTTCTACCTAGTTCTCTATTGAAAAAAATTGAACCTCTATAATTAGTGATGATCCATGATTCTCCACACCAAAAATTGAATATGAAAATGAATAATGAACTATTCCATTTAAAAAAGGACTTTCAAGATCATCCAAGTGAAGGGGAGGGTAATATAATGAAATAAGAAGTATACTCCTCGTTCCACTATTTTAATTTTAATTTCTCATTTTATTTCATTAATAGTATCATTATTTAATTTGTTTACAATTTTTTATTTTATACCCTTTGTGCAACTTTTTATTTCACATTCCTCTAATAATTTTGTAATGCCTCTTTTAAAACACATATAATTAATAATTAAAATATAATTAAAAAGTCATCTATTGGTTTATATTTATAACAATTTTATATATAAAAATATGGACACCCACAAATACATATATACACTCAATCATAAACACACACACACACCCACATACACAAACACTCTCAAACACGCACACACATATATATATTTAAAACATATTTATAGATATTTTATATAAAAACCCATTCGTATATACAAATATACACCACTCACACACAGAGATATATGTATTTACATATATATATTTAACACACAAATATATATACACACCAATATTATTTTCCCAATTTAATAATAAAAAATAAAAATAAAATTTGTAAAAAATATCTCACATCATTGAAACCATTAAATTCCATAAAAACCTGATAATAGTAAATGAATTTTTTTATTCGCACTTCATTGCATTTATTTTTTATAATTTATAAATATCAATTATTACATTGGCCAAAACTGAATTATTCACCCAACTAGTAACAAAACTATTAATTACAAAAGAATATTTCTAGTTTTTTATTTGAAATAAATAATAATACTACTACTACTAATACTATTATTATTATTTTTATTTCTAGTTTCCCAAAAAAAATATTCATATACCAATATTTATTACCATTATACGAGATCTTACAAAAAATTTGATGCGAAATTTTTTTATGTCACACCTAGGGTAAAAACCACAATCTGGATACAGGAGAAGTCACATATTTCCTTATATGGTACACCATTTGAGAGATATTCCATTATTTTAGAAAATCCTTACAGGTTTGATATAATATATTTAATATGTATTTTTATTATATCAACGTCATGGATCTGTGGGCCTTGGAATCCTGTGCTAATTCAGCTCCTATATCTAAAAATATTCCTTATAATATTCTAATTGTTTTGACGAAAAAAGATATTCTTTTCTTTAACAGGACTTTTACCCCTTTTTAAAATCCTTAATAAACACAAGAATTGAACATTTTAAATTTTCACACTAAAAATACATATAATTTATTAATAAAATTTTGATTTATTATCATTTAAAATTAAGTATTTTACAGTTCTTCCCACCATAAATCTTCACATCATCAAGAATCATTTAAGATCTTAGAACCACTACTCATGACCATAGGATTTTTCATATCACCATGCTTCTACTATGCCACTCTGATATCATTTTTAACACCCGAATCTGAACAACAAGATGTCAGCAAGATGATAGGTGACCTCATGCTTGCCTACCCAAAAGCAAGAGGTCGTAAACTCGAAGCACGAGGTCTAAATCCATCAATGGAGAGATTATACCCTCTGTATCAAGTCAATGGACTGAATAATAATAACACCAATATATAAATACAATAAATAACCAATGTTCATGTGGAAAATTGTTGATGGAAAATAAGATAAAATAAAAAAATAAGGATCCTGGGTACATTTAAAGCTTCTAAATAAATGAAATAGTAGATATTTGACCCAAACTCTATCCAAAAATGACCACATCCTCAACCCCACCTTCTCAACCATCAACCATTGGTCTTTTTCCCTTCACTAGGTCTCTGGTAATAATGTATACAAGTGCACTATAATAACAATATATCACAGAGGCACCAAAAATATTTTAGGACCCTAAGGATTGGAAAAAAAAGGATATTCAATGTTCAATGATCATTTTCAAAACAGTTTTGAAAAGAAAATTCCATTTACATGGTAAAAAGTTTTTGAAAACACATTCATTGGAAATGAACAAGGAGATTCCGTTGAAAACATTGTTATAAGAAAAAATGTGTTAAAATGTATTTACGAAATCATTTTAAAAACATTTTTTGAAAACAGTTTAAAAAACATTCCTTTTAAAAGAAAACATGATCTCCAAATAAATAGATAAATGAAGTTGGGTTTTCTTATGTAATGATTCATGAAATCACCATGATGTTTTTTTATTTTTGAATCACAAAAAATGTACATTATATATCAAATAGATGTGAAATATACCATTCTTAATGGTGTGCTATTAGGGGATGTGTTCATTGATCATAATGGCATATTTGTTTTGGATTAAGATTGGACCAGGGAATGAATTATAAAAAAAGTTATATGGGTGGAATTAGGAGCCATTATAATGTTATTTTAAACTAGATTGATGGTTTAAAAATATATTGTTTTCCAAAGTTATGAATGATGGTTTTTTATTTAAAGCAGATTAAAATATTATATATATTTTCACAAATATCTCAATTCCATCATATTTATCGGTGAAAAGGAGTCTCTCTTTGTGGAATTTTCTGAAGAAATTTAATGAACATAAACAAGGAATTATTGGATTATATATATTTTTTCAAGGGATACATGTCAAAGAAGATAATGAGAATATTTTTATTGCTTTATAATAGTACTCCATGGAATGTTTTAATTGTTTTGGAATGGAAGTGTGTAAAGGGATGACTAATCTTATGGATATTAGACCCAAACTAAATAATAATGAGTTTCACACTAGTGTTAATAAAATAGAATTAACAAACTTATTTTAAACCTTCTCTACCATAAAAAGTCCAGACTAGACCTTATGTACCCTATTATAGAGTGATCCAAAATAATCCTAGATAATATCAATGAAGAGCATCATAAGTAAATAAACTATAGAATGATTATATTTTACCTATCCAGTTTGTAAATAACCTGGTATTATTTTATTGATGTTGATTTTTCTGATCAATATGTTCAATGTATATACACCTATAGTCTACCTTTATTCCTGGATAGTGTTTTGTGGAATTCCATAAAAAGATTCAAATTATAGTGTCCTTTAGAACAAATAATTCAGAGTACATTTCTTCAACACAAGCCTGTACATAAATGATTTGGATATAGAAATAGCTAGAAAATTGGAGAGATGAATCTTCCATACCACTACATATTTCCTATGACTATAATAGTGTTATTGATCTATTTATGAATTATTTCAAAAAATTGAATCTAAATACATTGATCTCATATATCAATTCATCAAGAATAAAGTTGAAAATGGTATTGATAGAGATTATTTTTATGACTATGGAATAATATAAATGTATTTTTAATATGGTATTACCGAATGAGATATGCTTTCATGATAAAACTTCATGTTCTTCTTTCCCCTATAACATAATAGCCTTTTTCTGAATCATCCTCCACTATGATTTATATTATTTTTAATGTTAGGGAATTAGATCCAACACATTTTACTAAATGGAGAGTAAAATGTGGTTTGGAGTGTAAAATTCCTTTCATGTGAATCATTGTATATAGAAACCTGGGGTAGATAATGATTAATTTACCCATAGATTAAGGTGGTGTGGATTTATGTCATTAAAACACACATCCATATAACCAATGGTTGAAAATAAAAAAAAACAGTTTCTTCTCTAAAAATGTTTTATGAATCACTTCTCATTCTTGATATGGTGTTTAATATTGTTTCTCATGATATTGAAGGAATTTTTAGAAAAAATAATAGTTTCTTAGAAAGAGTACAATCGATTTAAAAAAATCCAAAAGGGGGAGATTTAAATTCCCTATGACGTTTTTATGATGTTTCATATTTTTTGGACATTTATTACATATCAATATAAGTTTTTGATTTGTTTTTAGATTTATTGAAACGAATTTATAAATGATCCAAATTTCTTGAAATATTTTATGGAATAGGTAAAAAAATTTACAATGTACACATCATAAGGATTATGATTTGAACATAATGATTTGATATATGGATGTAAGTATTTATTCTTAATCATATCAGTTTGGCACTAATTTTGATTATTATTCCATATAGTGTAATTAAATTTTAATGATTATATGAACATCTATTTTTTTCTATATAACTTTAGCACTAATCATAGGGCTTCGAATCCCACTATAAACCGTTGATGTGTTGAAATTTATAATTTTATCCAAATAATATATTTCAACACCTTTATTCACTAGGTGTATCACATTAAATTCCTTGTATAAATATTCATGAAATAGTCAAATTATGAGTTTCTATTGGTTAAAAACTATATTATATAGAAATTAATTTTTTTATGAAATAAAATTTAATGAGGAAATAACTGAACATCAGTAGATAAAAAATTACATCTTAAAATTTACTAAAAATGATTCATGTGATATTTTAAAATTAATAATTATTTATATAATATATTTGATTATTTGAGAAATAATATTTAAAACATTACTATGTCTCTCAAATATAATGTTTTCTCAGAGGAATCTCTAGATATAACTTATGTATTGTTTGTTGCGATAATTTCAAAGAGGTTTTAAGATACTAAATACCTTTTTTATCAAGTAGTATTTAAATATGAGTTAACGAGATATATTTTAAATTAAAATTTGAGTTATATTGTTTATTTTTATGACTATTTAAATTTTAGTTTATTATTGATAAGTAACCAATTTATTTATGAAGTAATATTTGAAGAAGGTGTGTTTGACTACTAGTTTAATAATATAACAAACTGTAAAAACAAGTAGTAGCACCAAATATCTACATTCAATGGTATTTCAGTGATTTTTTTTAACGTAACATTGAATTTACTGCATTATATACTTTTTTATTTACAACGTAATTAAAGGAAAACCAAAACTAGTAATTCTTTAATATGGATTCTTACTAGCAAAATTAATCCCTAATGGTTTTCCATTAATAGGTACTTTTTTTATTAGATTCATGTAATTACCTTAAATAGATTTATTTTTGAGAGTAACTATGTCATGAATATAGTGATGTGGTAGAGTATGACATGTATTTGTGATTAAAAAATTGTAATATTTGAATAGATAACTCTTGAGAATTATTTTTAGAAGAGGATGTGAGCTTGGTACTAGAATTCCAAATATAATTAACTACATCTTCTTGAACAATACCATATACTGAATTATTTTTATATTTTTATTTTATAATATATATATATACATTACAAAAACATGTTATGGTGATGTACTATGTAATTTTAAATCCCATAGATATAATGACCATTTATTACAAAAAAAAATAAAAGCATCTAGTGAACAATCATAGTTATTTATTCTCATTGTATCATATGGTATATTGTGTATGACTGGAGGTTTATTTTATATTTGTAGTAGTAGGATGTTATGAATATATAAGTTTTTGGTTATTTTTCCATACACATTTTTCATTTTTTATTAACACAAAGTAGAGAATATGTAGAAATAGGAAAACATGATTCAACAAGTAGTAGGCTCAAATAATGTGGTCGAACAATGTTAAATACCATTATGTTCCTAATTCAATTTTTTTTATTATCAAGAAAAAAAGTTTGAATATAATTTTATTAAAATATTAATTATCTAAAAAAAACAAATTATATAAAAGAAACTATAAAATAAAAAACCTACATTGAGTCATCCCCCACCCCCACATACACTTATCTGTGTAGTTATACAATCTAGTTGATCTAACACCACCCTTTCACAAGATCATGACTCCTCAACAGTAGTCTCGAGAAATAATTTACACTTACCATATATAAAGTATTTTTATTCAATTATTGATTTAAAAAGGATAAATAGGTTAATTTAATTTCTTCATGGACTTAATAGGTGGATTTAAAATAGTGGAATGTAGGATTCACCAATAATTTAAGCACACATGCATAATAGTCATGGATGAAAGAAAATAAATATTGTAATTTGATATAAGGGGATACAAAACTTAGTATTTTATCTAAAACTTTTTTACATAGATATATCTATAATGCATCACATATTAAACTTTATGAAGATAAATATATGCTAATAAATCCTCTACTATAATCACGATAAGAAAATCCTTGTCAAAGGAGTCTGACTCAAGCACAAATATTTCACAATGGTATCCACAAAACCATATCACCACATAAAACACCAAAAACATCATACATAAACTATAATAACTAATTTTTTCCCAACTATTCTTATCGTTTTTATTTAATACATCGATTTTAGAGGAAAAAATTACAAAAAATCATAAAATAGAAAAATAATTAAAAACACTATAATTGTCCTACTACATTTCTAAAGAATAGGGGAGAGACATTATGACCATTAATTCAAATTGAAGTTTGTTGGTGCTCAAATAATACTTCATATAATTAAAAAAATAACACATCTGTCAATAAATAATTATGAAAAAAAATTAAATCTTAAATTGTGGGAATGTATTGGTTTTAAAACATGATAGGTCGTACATCTAAATTTTCAAAATTAAATGTAATAAAATTCATTTTATTTAATATTAAAAGATTAAATGTTTATGAAAATTCACATTTGAATCCTTATATTATTAAAAATCACATAATCCATTCAAAATTATTTTTTTAATTATTTTTTCATATATAAATTTCTTGATTTTTTATTTAATTTCTAATTTAAACATGAAATACAAGTCTGAAGTCATGTATATAGAATGTCTAGATTTTATATCCACACAACATTCAACCTTATGTAGTAATATTTTTATATATTGGTCTAACTTTATCCTACCATTATACTATGATAGTGGGGCCACTAAGAATGGTATTCTTCGTTACCATTATTAAATCCATGAGATGTCGGTGACCTTAAATAGATTCAGATTTAACCATTTGTTAGAAGATCCCCAATATATTTATATTAATTTACCTTATTGTGAGTATGTCTACCATAATAAAACATAATAGAGACCCTCAAAACACCTGTAACAACTACTAATACATGAGATTCGCTACTTTCGTATGAAAAAACCATATTCACACATCACTCACATTACCTACATGAAATTACATTGATGCAATAATGAAAATACCATCACGTAGTGTAACCCTCATAAAATAACTCAGCTACCCGTATAGAGGACTAAATTTACACAATAGATAAAAATTTTATGACCATATATTTTCATTGGGAGGTAAATCACATTTATGAAAACAATATCATTTATCAAGTAAATCTGTCGAAACATATATTTCATACTTTTATAAAAAATAATTTTAGGCATAGAATAATAAATAGAATAATAATATGTTAAAACAACTTAAAAAAATATAATATAAATTCGTAATTTTCAAAAACAATTACATTCAAAAAATTTAATTTAATTTAAATAAGAAAATTAAAACTATTTAGAAATATATGTGGTAAGAAAAAATGAAATTAATCTAGAGATCTTTTGGAAACTCCCCAATTAAAATACAACATCAATGAATGAATCAGAAAGTGGAATAATGAAAAATATGAACCTTTACCATGATTTACTTCTCTCATCAAAATTCATCCCTTCAAAGTCTTAATCTTATTTGAAAAGGATTTTTTCGAAGGAATATTGTAAAAATTCATAATCACTTGTTACATTACTTTTTATATTTTATAACACACCAAAATCTATTAAAATAATCATAACATAATTACATTAGAATTATATTTATATTATAATAATCTTACATTTATCAAACAAACATTTTTGACCTTCCTCGCAACCATTTGAAAACGGAAAACGTTGTTCAAATGTGCTTGTAGACTATTTCCCCCATATACTATGTATTTAATTTATGAAAAACAAAAAAAAATGATAAGTAATAAGTATTAATTTAATTCATAAATTTGGAATCTATTTAATTGTTGATATTATTGATTAGTAAAAAATATATATCCCTTCCCTCACATTCCTTAGGGATTGAAAACATCAGTCTGCCGTGAGTGTGGACTACCACCTCCATGTATTATGTGTTTCATTTTAAAAAAACATTAAATTAATAGATTCAAATCATTATTTTATGAATATATAGGATTTTAGTAATGTGTATGTATATCTAGAATGTAGTTGTTAAATTATGAAAAAAATATTAACGATCATTATTACAGAATTTGATAATATTGGTACATTAGACAAGTAAATATCATCACTAATTTCATCTTAACGAATCATATCTAAAACACATTTAGAAATATATTGGAACCTTATATATAATTGGGAACCTGTCTTATTGTACCAGTAATAATATTATAGTGATTAATTTTTTACTAAATAATATTAATTTACATCTCCACTATCAAACCCATATGAAATGATAACAAATATTTACATCTTTTGATTAAAATAAAATATTACTAACACATATATTTAAAGATATTGATTTGAAAAATAATGTTATAAATATTATTATATATGAATAAGGATCTGAAAAATGTTATTAATGTTTTTTCTGTATTATAGACGAGGTTCATGTGATTTCATAGAATTTAAAACTTAAGTTAATAATTTTTCTCATATCAATTTTCATTATACGGGAAATATTTTATATTCAAAACATATTTTATTTATAGTGGTGAATATATTAAATTTATATATATTTATTTAAAAATTATCGTGATATTTATTTTAATTAGAGACCCATTTTTGGTTTCAGATCCAAATTCATTTAAATAAATTATCTCAATAGTTGTATGGTTGTTTATTAACTAAATTCCCTTTAATTGAGAGATAAGATTTATTCTTGATGATTTTATTCTATGTTTTTTATTTTAAAACCTAATTTCTTATTATTTAAAGAATTCCATTTATTAAAATGGAAAATTAATTTTTCAATTCAATGTATCTTTTTTAATTTATTTTTGACATAAAATTATAACATTTTTTAGAATAATTCTTATCCATGATAAATTTTATTTTTCATCTGTAACAATATTGTTAATTCCAAAAATGTTTTTCATTATTAATTTTTAAACCCAAATATGTATTATCTAATCTGAATTTCATATTACTCATTTCCTTTTTTCAATAATAATATATAAAACTCCAATTAGGTCATCATTTTCAACAAATTTCTATTAAAATAATAAATGTTTTTCCATCGGTGATCATATATTTTATCTATCAATAAATAATTATTCAAGTAAAAAATTATTTTTTTTATAAGGATCCATTATTGATATTTATTTCAAAATATTTCTTGAATTTTATACATCTTGACATATTTGAAAAACTGTTGATTATGACCAATGGAATCTTATTCAATAATTTCCAAAACAATTATGAAAACTAATTTTATGGTTTCACTCCCATATCCATCATTGCCTCTAAAATTTTAATTTAATTTTGTGTAATGGTAACAATACACCCCTAGGTCCTATGTCGCGACTAACCAAAGCCCGGCACACAAAGGCCAAGTGCTGGCAACTAGCACTGAAGGCATTATCCTACAAGTTTGAGGAATTTTATGAGTAGTTGTACACACACACACTCCAAACACCACCCCACAATGCTGAATTGGAAACATGAATACCACTAAGAGAACCACTGAGAGTATTGGTACTATCTGTATGAAAGATGGGACAGAATACTGACCCAACAAAAGACAAGTTTTATAGAAGGGTGTACAAGGTCTCTGATAATCCATCCATAGAGAACCCTACCTAAATGGTAGGTTATGAGTACCTTCCATAAATTGTGGAAGTATGCCTCTCCTTTTTTATCTCATTAGGCACCACCTGGTCCAGGACCAAGATGATTTCTATCAAAATGACGATCATCAGAACAAGAAACAAAACGTGTTGGAGATGCCCGTGTAGTGGTGAGTAACTCAATACTTAGTGCAGACCCTAAACCACAATTAAATCCACAAAAAGAAAAGAACACACTAAATGATATAAAAATTACATATGTATAACATAATGTATAGAATGAAAGATAATTAGTTATAATGATGAACATATTATACTATTGAGGGACTCATCCCCGATGAGTCATTGAAGTCTACTAGGCCATGGTGTCCCGCTCGTCCCTGGGGCCAATGAGGTCCATTCATCACTAAGGTCTACTAGGCCACTATGGAGCGCTCATCTATCTGGTCACTAAGGTCTGATCATCTGTCAAGCCACTGTGATTCGCTCATCTACCGGGCTACTGAGGTGAACTCCTCTATCATGCTACTGTTGTTTGAGCCGCTCATCTATCATGCCACTGATATTTTCTTGTCTGTCAAGCCACTGAGGTCCACTATTCTGTCGGGACACTAAGTTAGGCCCGTCTATCGGGCCACCTAGGTCTTCTCGTCACTTTATTCTCATCCCAAATAGTCACTGGATTTCCAATCATAGTGCGCTTTATTTTTGGGAGAATTTACTCCTCAAGACATCTATCATTTATTATCCTCCCAATAAACATAAACGGAGTATGCGAAAAGGATCCTCTTGTCATAAGGGTCCCAATTCCACAAATAGCCCGTTAATAAAACCCACAGTTTGGGAAAATTATGCCAATTCTACTAAATTGGTTTTATTGGGGCTTGACATGGTCTGACCCGACCCACACCAATCCATTCTAAGCGACCAGACTTAGTTGGGACTAGCCCGACCCGGTCCTTCCAGTTCCATTGGGTCTATTGGACCCAGCCCATTGGGACACGGGTCTATCCCATTGGGCCCCCTGACGGCCCTGTCCTCCTCCAACCTAGCCCGTGATGGCGGACCGGTTTCTGCCCAGCGGCCCAGTTTCCTTCTAGCCCAACCCATGCTGTTGGGCCATTTTGGTCTATCCCGAATGAGGTAGTCACCATGTCTGCCCTATGTTTCATAGATGGCTTGGATGACCACCTCCCATGCACACATCCATGTGGATCGTGTGCCAGTAGTGACCCGCAACCCGACTGTGGGTCTCCCTTCCTGACATGATGCCCTACTGAGGCCACTATTCTACAATGGTGAGGGTTGATGTCTGTGGCCTCCTCCACTTTACACGACACGACATCAGTTCGAGACTATGGTTTTCATTACATCATTAGGAATAAATGGAAAGGGGAGAGAATGAGAATGCATAGGGAACACCTGAAGGACAGATCATGGACTTTGTTAATGTTTGTGTGATTTCTCAATGTTTGGATTCTTAACAAAGGATAAAAAAACGTGAATCCAACATCCCATTACTCCCCACATTCGAATATTCAAAATCCCGTAAGACCCAAAAACCTATGGATCAACCTGTTAGTGGGTTGGTCCCCATTATTTTTTAGAGATGAAGAACATGGAATCCAATTCATAATGAAAAAAATCATACCTCGAGGATGGTTCATTCATTGATGAATATCTCACAGCTTTCATTCATCGTTTCTCAATCTACCATTGGTGGCAATTCATCGAACATCTCTCTCCAACAAAAAAACTACAAGGTTTCATAAAAATCCTCAGCCATGCCAATGATCGGTCTTAAGTTAAGACATTAAATAGTGAAAATGTGTTTCCGAGTTTCTTTTATGCGAAAACAAAATTCAAAATACCAATAAAATAAACTAAAATTTTATTTTATTTTTCTTTATGAAAATTCATTTATTAAATTTTCTTAAAAAGTTTGAAACATAATTATTTCTCGTAGCCCATTCCAGTAAAGGATAGTTGCTTCCTTAGGTAATGATTTCGTTCCCAATGCAACGGTGCCCTTGTATTTTTAATCTGGGATCCCATTTAGAAGCTTCCAAAACTACTTATGTGGACTATTTTAAATAAACTTATGAAGATTTCAATCACTTATTCTTGGATCACTGTGCCTATGAATCAAGTGTCGTCTGACCACCTAGACTATAAATAATCTTATATAATTAAATAAATACATGAAATTTAAGGGACATTACATTTCCTCCACATTTTGGGATTTAAGTCCCCATAACCCAAAACAAAGGATAATAAATAAATGGGGCACTGAGATCAGATCTGAGCCTCCCGATCCAAAGTTCTTTCTTATAAATTCATGTACATCTTCCGATTGGGAACTAGAGGAATCGACTGTCCACAAAGGACATGCTCTATTAAACACTCAATCTACACTGAAAACACTATAAACATCACCATATTTTCAACATCCAACTCTCCATAGTCGATGACGTGTGATGGATCATGCACGTACCTCCTCATTTGTGATCAGTGGAAGACATTATACACCCGGTGCATCTTTGGTGGGAGAGATCAAAGGTACACCACCTCCCTAACTCTGCTCAGAATCTGAAAATGTCCGATAAACATTAGAAATAACTAGTCGTGCTGGACAAATCGTCATTACCCCTATCGAGATGAGACATAAAGGAACACATGGTCTCCCCCCTCAAACTACAATAGCCTTCATCTGCTATTTTCATAATATTTTTTCACACTACGTGAAGAATTAATCCGCTCTTGGATGAGTTACATCTTCCTAGTGGAAGCTTGTACCATTTATGGACCCATGAGTGCTAACTTCCATGGGTATTTCCAGCATAATGATGACCTTCATGGTCACACATACGGTGCCTCAAATGATTCCATATCAATGGTGGAGTTTATCTATTGTTATATGCGAACTCCACTAGCGCTTGGTGTTCCTCCAAACTATGCCCCATGTAAATGATACTAGCACAGAGAATATACTATAAAACCTAGATATTCATCTTCTTTTGACCATCTGCCTGGGGGTGGAAAGATATGCTCATGCGTAGCTGAGTCAAAAACTCATGTTACAATCCCCATTACTGTCAGGAAGTTAAGCATGTTTCTTGATCCGAGACAATCATTTATGGGACTCATTAGAGTCGAACAATCGCTTTTACATAGATGTGTCCCATTCCCTCTTCTGAATCGTGCACTCGGATGGGTAGGATGTGGACGGACTTGGTGAGTCAGTCAACAACCACCCAGATGATATCGTTCCCCCTTGATGTGTGGGGTCAACCTGTCACAATGTTTATAAGGAGACAATCCCACTTCCACTCCGGCAACGCAAGAAACTGAGTCATGAATGTTGAAACCTTATGCTTTAACTTCAATTGCTCACAATTGAGGCACCATGAAATAAACTCTATTTCTTCCTTCTTCATCACCAACCACCAGTTCTGATGTCATAGGTCATGGTACATATTGGCCGCTAATGGAGGTTTCACCAAAAGGGATGTGTTGAAATTCCTCAGTAGTTCCTTGGGTATGCCACTGGCACAATGGTGCACCGTCTGAAAATCAAGATGTTCTCCCCACCTATCAAATATCTATCAAGTGTCTATCTTGAGGATAGCTGATCATGTCAAGCCTCGTAGTAAACATCCATAAGTTGTGCCACCCTAACTCGATGTAAGAGTTGGGGATTGGAATCCATAGACAAAATATGTGCTTATTCATCACTATCCACAAAGGATATCTACATTGTAACTAACTCTTATGATGCCTCACTATGAATGTGGAAACTAGGTCTCCTACGGAGTATGTCGGCTACCGTGTTCCCCTTCCTAGGAGTATAGACAATCTTGGATTCAAAGTCCAATAGGAACTCCAGTTAGTTCCACTACTACAAGATTGAGTTTATTCTGGGATATGATAGACCTGATACCTTTTTGGCCTGAGTAAATGGTAAAATACTCACACATCAATTAGTGAAACCAAATATTCAAATCAAAGAACGCTAATTATAGCTCCAGGTACTGGGTTGTGTAAATCTACTCATGCTTCCCCAAATACATTGAACTGTAGGTTATCACTAGTTTCCCATGCATCAGGACACAACCTAGTCTAATCCCTAATGCATCGTACAATTCCACATAACCAATTACAACCTATGGTAGTCCCTAGATGGGGGCACTAATTTGTCCTTTCCTCAACCCCTCAAAACACTACTACAACTTCACTGTACATGAAGGGTATTCACGTCCACGTCGTAGCCAATAAGGGTAATTCTACAATTGATAAGTCAGCTAAAAACCTTCAATTATATCTATCTAATCCCAAGAAACAGCACACCTATATCACACAATTGGGTCGATCCCAATAGAGAACTACCTTTATCATTGCTGGATCTACAACAACTCCATCATGTGTAATCATGTGTACCAGAAAGTGGACCTCTTAACTCCAAAACTAACACTTTGAGTGCATCCCATCATGTTGGTGCTCCCATAGTGTATCCAGGACTATCTATAGTTGTGTAGAGTGCCCCTCCTCGGATGCCTAATACACCAAGATTTAATTAATGAAGACCTCAATGAACCGATAAAGGTAAGGTTGGATGATCCAATTCATGAGTCCCATGAACACAACTTTGGCATACGTCATGCCAAAAGGCATCACCAAGAACTCATTGTGGACATATTGACATCTAATGTTTGTCTTTGGTACATCCTCATCCCATAATCGAAGCTGATGATAGCTTGACCTAAGGTCTACCTTTGAGAACTACCTCTCTCCATTCTATTGATTTGAGAGGACTTTAATCCTTGGATGTGGATACATGTTCATCATGGTGTCCATATTCTGGCACCGAAAGTCTACACACAACCTAAATCTCCCATTTGTATTCATGGAAAAAATACCGGGGAAGCCCATGGTGAAACACTGGGTATAAAGAAGCTATTATTAAGTAAAACCTCTTATTTTACTCTCAACTCATGAAACTTCACATGATCCATCTAATATGCTGGTGTAGATATCATTTTTTGTCTCGAGGAAAATATCAAAGAACATGTCAACCTCTCTATGAAGGGGTAATCCCAGAACATCCTCAGGAAATATGTCTTCATACCCATCCACCACTATAGGGATGTGAGGAATCTTCTTGTCCCCCACACTAAGGTTGTGGCTAGCTAACTTGTGAGTGATCAGCTAAACCATCCCCTAAGAAAGTCCATCCAATAATGTAAGATCTCACTTTTCACCTATGTAGGAAAACCTGGTCCCATCTTCAAGGACACACTGTACACTATTCCTAAAACAGTCGATCTAATCAAGAATTGTGGATAACCATTCAATACCCAAGATTACATCATAAGGCATCGATGCCACAAATAGGTGATCCCATCCAAATCTCTCACATCCAATAGTAATCACACACTTTTGGAACTAGAGTTTATTCATCAGATCCCCTCTAGTTGGAGTATCTAATTGTATGGATCGAGCCAACGACACCATTGGAATCTCTGAGCTCTGAAAAAGTAATGTGTAAAGGAAATAGTGACTACCACCTTTTTCTATAAGAACTATAGCTAAGGCGGAGAATACATAGATCATACCTATAATATTCATTGGAGTTTCATGGTCATAGGCCTCTATCACATGAAGTTAGCCTTGCCCGTATCCATAGGGTCCTAGAGCTTACAGAGGACCACCTAGGGGTGGTGGTGGTTGCACCTCTAACCTCTATCCAAAGCATGATTTTCTACCGGCTCCCTTGCCATGTCCACCACCTTGTGGGCCACCCTCCTTTAACCTCTACCTCAGATACCCTTGACTATATATAGGTTGTCTTCATGGTGAGTCGATCAATCATGATCCATGTTCCCCTACCCTCCACATGAGTAGTGCACCCTAAACCTATGATGACTCAGTCTTCCTTTGGGGTCTCGTACCACCATTCTAGAATCCAGGGGTCATCCCCCAAAATTCCTAACCTACATGAGCCCCTATTTCTGATGAGTTATACCCATAGATGAAGACTTAGTTGCCTGATGTCTCTAGGAATTTCTTGATGTTGGCACCTGCTCTACCAAGAAAATCTCAATGAGTAGAGGTCGCTCCAACACCCCATACTCAATAGGGATTCTAAGAGATTCCATGGACGCTATGATCTCCCAACATAGTCCCTTCTCAATGGAATGAGTTTGGAAGAACAGGTCTCGAACCATGACCAAGGATTAGTGAGAAATCTCATTGAATCTCACTGCGTACTCTTCTACTATCATGCTACCACACTATTATTGTAGTGCCTCTTGTATGCACACTGGGCACAATGTCACTGTAAGTAACTCCTCTCTAAATACATGCTCAATGTATGTCTAGGTGAGGGTCTCCTCATCGTGTGTTGGGATTGTTATGCTCCTTCATCTCCCTACTGAGCCCTGGAGAAGGCTCACAGCTATGATCACCATCACGTTTAGAGTTGACCACACTAGACGAAAGACTCTCATACCCACCTCGAGGAAATCCTACAAAACAATACAGATTGTCCAACCCCTGATCCTAGGTGGTCTTTTCCTCTGGAAGTTGTGTAAGGAACTGAGCCTACGTGCATCAACTACCGATAGCACCGGTAGAATCTGCAAATCAGCAGGTGGTGGCAACATTGGTAAACATCCTTATAGGTGCATCTCTAGTATTGGTTCCTATATTGATTCCTCATCACTGGGAGTAATATCCACTTGGTCACACACTATAATCCATTGTATATGTTAGAATAGAATCATCTTGAAATAGATAAAGATGAACCATGTTCAATAAGTTATAATTGTTGAACTGACTATGACTCAAATAGAACACGAGGAAATAGTCACTTCCAATATGATACATTTAACTAGTGTTTTTTATGTATCATGTCAAAATGAATACTTAAAGGTCTTGGTGTATGGGTATATTGGTAGTTGTACCAACACTAGGCTCTCCAAGCCAGAAATTAAAAATCTAATCTTTTAATGCTATTTTCCCAAAACTAAGCCATTTACTTCTGGTCCTTGAGGTAGAACCAACCTACTCTGACAAAAATGTTTCATAACCAACCCCTGGGGCCCATTCCATTAATACCCCAATCCCACCTTCCAATTGACAGGGGCATGTAACTAGTGAAAAACTCATTTTCCTACAAGCGGGAGGCATTTTTTATGTACCTATACAAAAGAATACTCACAACCCCAGCCTGCAATGCTGAAGATGAAAACATGTATACCTCTATGACAACCCCAGAGAGTAGAGGTACAATTTGTAAGTAAAATGGGCCTGAATACCAACCCATCAAAAGGAATTATGTAAACAAGCGAGTACACGGTCTCTAACAATATGTTTACAGAAAATCCTGCCTGAAGGGTAAGTGAAGAGTATCTTCTGGATGCCATATAATTATGCCACAAGTTTCTAATCTCACTGTCGACCGCCTATCTTGGGACCACAGAGGTCTCTATCAAAACGTCAGTCGTCTTCACAATACACAACACGTGTGGGCAAAGCCAATTTAGGGGTGAGTAACATAATACTTAGTAGGGACCCCAAACCACAAAGAAATGAACACAATGAAAAGTACAAAAAAGTGATGGATATATGACACATGTATAACTAAATGTATATAATGAAGGATTATTAGTTGTAATGATGAAAATCATGTACTACTGACAAACTCATCTCGGATGGGTAATTAAGTTGTGAATGTCCACTAAGGACCACTTTACCATTAGTCGACTGAGGTTCATTCCACACTAAGGTTTTCTCGGCCATTGAATTCTGATCATGTGTCTGGCCACTGAGGTCGGATTGTCTTTCTGGCCACTGAGGTCCGCTCTTCTCGGGGGCCACTGAGGTCCACTCATCTACCAGTCCATTGAGGTTGTCTCTGCTCATCTGTTAGTCTACCACGGTCCACTCATCTTCCAAGACACTGAGATCAGCTCGTCTTCCAGGCCACTGAGGTCTTCTCATCCTTTGGGCCACTATATTCTGATCATTAATTCCTTATCATCATAACCAGCAATAGTATTTACTCTTATAGAGTGCTTGATTATGAGATAAGCTACTCCCCCTTCCATAGTTCTTATCTAAACCTCCACAAGTACTCACATGGAGAATTCCAAAAGGCCAATCTCATCCCAAGGGTCCCCAAGATGCAAATGGCTTATCAATCAGATGCAATATTTGGAAATATTATTCCCAATCTACTAAAAGGGGCATGTTTGATCTGAGCCTCGTCCTACCCAGTTAGACTGAACAGATACGTTGAGACCAAACCCACCTGATCCAATCCATCTGACATGACCCGATTGGTTGGGTCTTTGTTGACTCAAACTGGACCAACCTGGCCCATGTTCCAGACCTAATGGACCAGTTGGTCCATGGGTCTGGAATATTGGGTTACTGGAGAAGCTCAGCAGGCTGCCTAGCATCCTAGTCCTCCCCTGGACCATCCCACATTGGCATGTTAGTTTCTACCTAGTATCCTGATTTCACCCTAGCAAGGCCCACACTAGCGGGCAGGTTTGGTCTTTCCCTGACACGGTATGCACCGCATCACCCATGCATTGAGTAGATGGATAGGCATTCCACCACCCCCACAAGTGGTCCTGTAGACAGCCTTACGCACAGACCCATGACATAGCTGCGGGTCTCCCTACCTGACGCAGCGCCCTGATTATGATAAAGTTCCACACCACTATGGTTGGCTGTCCATGACCACCTCCCCCTGACGTGGTGCCCCACTGGCACAACAGTTCATCAACACTTTGGCCCATTAGCTGCAACATCCTCCTCTTGATGATGTGCCCCGCTGGTGCAACAGTGTTGTGCCCCTGTGCCCTATAGGTCGCAACCTCCTCCACTGTGGTGCATCACCAGTGCACACCACCTCCCTCACGCAGTCGTTGCTGCTTGCCAACACATCTGGGGAATCCAATTCATAAATAAAAAACACCTACCTTATGGTTGGTTTTTTTATTAATATCACACTACTTTTATTCTTCATTTCACAATCCATCATATCTGGTGGTTTTTCGATCATTGCTTGCCAATACCAAAACAAAAAGGTTTTAGAGAAGTCCTCAATTGGGCCAATGGCCGGTCTTAGCTTAACCCATTAAATGGAGTAAACAGGTTTCATATTTTCTTTTATGGTTCATTTTAGGGTTGTTATGATATTTTATTTATGAAACAACTTTACCATTACACTACAAAAAAAATCAAAATTTAAATAAAATAAACAAATAATTATTTTATTTTTCCTTAAGAAAATTATTTTATTAAATAATCTTAAAAAGTATGAAAATTATCATTTTTCCTCGACCCACACCAGTTGATGTTAGCCAATTCCATAGGTAAAGTCGTCATTCTACACGCAACGATGACCTCACATTTTTAATCCGGGAAATCTATTAGATGTTTCCAAAACTACTCATGGAAAAATTTTAGATAAACTTAAATAAATTTCCAACACTTATTTTGGGCTCACCCGGCCTTGGAATCACGTGTCATCTGAGTTCCTTGTCTATAAATATTCCCAAATAATTTCTAATAAAATTACATGTAATTTCATGGACATTATAGTAATCTTATATACATTTCCCTCTAAATTATTTAATGAAATACTTCTCTTCTGTGGTTGAATTTCTTTCATCAAAAAAATATAATTTTTGGAGCCATATTATGTGAGAACATTTCTAAATATTACAAAATGCATTTTCATTCCATGGTATTCAACATGATTTATTATATAATTGATTTCATATTGATAAAATATATATTGATGTTGATAGTTTGGGTCATATACCATCATCTAATACATTTGATGATGTAATATATTTGATGGGATCAAGAGGTCATATAAGTTGTGTTCTAATCCCACGAGGGTACAAGGGTAGTAACATAGTCCAAAGTGGATGCATGAGTTGTAATCCAATCTCAAGAGGGTAAATAGATAATACCCTAAGGAAAGATGTAACACATATTGTTACCCAATCCTAAGAGTGTACACTAGAGAGATACCAATCCCCAACGGGTTCACTAGTGGTTTCCCTTTCTGAAATTGATACATATAGAGTATCCTATATTCGTGAGTGTACATAGGTTGTTAGACGATGACCTCTAGGATATGCATGTTATTCTTACAAGCCCGCAATATTTTGTGGAGGTTGTTATACTATAGTATCATTTAATTATTTTCTTATTCATTAACCTTGATGTATATTTTATGCTCATATTCATGATATATTCTAAGGTTATGATTCATGAATGTGTCATGTTCATGTATTTTGGACTCATGTTTCCATGTCCCTTGTAATAATTATTTGTGATGAAATCCATATGACATTAATCATGATTATATAATATGTTTTTCTTGGATAGATTATTTTTTATTCCATGAACCTTAATTATGTTCTCATTCCCTTATTCTCATCTTATGTACAATATTGATCTTTAATTGACAAGTCTAATGTTTCACCTTACATATCATATTAGATTGTAACTTTATTATATTTACATTCCTTCTGAAATGAAAAGTATTATTACGATTGAAATATCAGTAAGGAAAATATGATTTTACAATTCTTTTAAAAATCATGGAGACATGTTTTGAAATTATAAGTTCAAGTAGCTAATTTAAAATGACATTAAACCACTATGTTTTGGGATTATACAAGAATTTATGAGATATACTATTTGTATTATCGATATATGTATATATATATATATATTACTTTTTAATTTACTCATGTGGTATCAAATGCATAAACTAATAATGTAATAAAACTAGATATTGGAGTTTTGGTCCAGTTTTTCTTATTGGAGATTAACGAGGGCATATAAATTATTTTCCCTATTTTATTGTTGTTTATTCTTCAAAACTTATATTTCTCTAGGATACATTCTATATGGACTCTATCCAATGAATAGACCACAATGTAAATTTTATATCTTAAAATTAACCTATAGGTTAGGGAAATTATTAAGAGACTATTTTATAAAAACATTAGTATATTACCTTATAATTGATATTTTAGGAATACTAATTGTATATCCCAATAATTTGACAAGGATATGATTTAACATAATGTGATAATATAAGTAACAACCCAGGTAATATAACAATAACACATTTTCATTTTTTATTAATATAAATTGATTATATTTTATTGATTTATATAAATTATAAAAATATTAGGAATTTTTTTATGTGAACAGTATAATATCTTGTTTCTCACTATATTGTGTTTTAGGAATTATATGATTTTATTTAAATGATAAATTTTAAAATTAAAAGTTTTAGTATTAAAATATAAACATCATTTTCAAGTTGGACCTGTGAAAATTATTGTAGGATTAATTTTAATTATTTTTATTAAAATTTCCCATTATTTATTAAATAGTAAAAAATACTAATTTTTATATGAAAATACTTTTAACATAAAATTATTTATAAAGTAAAATTCCATTTTTTTATTATTTTAATTTTTAATTAGTTTTTTTTACAAAAAAAATTATTTATAATAATTTGTATTAATTTTATACCTCTATTTCATATAAAAATATTTGGATACTAAAAAGGAATTTCTTTGGAAAATCATTTTCATAGCATTATGTTTAAATTTATATAAATTTATTAAACTTCTAAAAATTTAATATTAAAGAAATTTTACCATATTTATAATACTGCGATCCATAATTGGTCAAAAAATTCCCTTTTATTTTTGTTCATCCTAATTAAAAACCTTAGTAAATTTTTATTACGACCATAAAGGTAAATTGACATAATTTTTTTTAAATAATAATGGGATAATATTTCAGATTCAATCAATCTCATGAAGGTATTACATTAAATGATTATACATCATCCATATATATCTAAATAACTAAAATTTGTTTTATTTTTTCTACTTATAGTTTTCTTTAACTTTCAATAATTAAGTAAAAATTAAATTAAATAACTTCACTTTCATAATTTTAATATCTATAGTATTTGGTGGGGGTAATAAAACCATATTATATCTAGTTATCAATGATTTCATATCTTATGAATGAATTACTTTTATCAAATACTTTGACTTTTAATTTTTTAAAATGACATAATTACCTTAAATTCATACCCAATGTGACACAATGTTTGTGCAAGTAGTATAATATATCATGTTAATTATAATATAAATAATAAAATAATATATTTATTTGGGTGATTTATATCATGCCAAGAATTACATAGAAAAAATAACTTTTTAATGTTATATTAATGAATTATATTCTAATCGATTTTTTCATGTTGTTTTCAAATTCATATTAAATTAATAGTTCCAAAAAATAATTAATAATTTACTATTATAAATAATATTATATTAAATGATTTAAAACTATTAAAAATATTATCATCATTCAAGTGTATAGTATATGGTTTAAAATATCTAACATTTTCAATTTATGGGTATGTTTCCCTTTTTTATTATCTTTTTGACCCATAAGGATTAAAACCCTTGATATCCCCATCATTTACAAGAGGGTAAATGGGGGGGGGGGGGTTAAAACAATGAGATAGGGGTTGAAATAAATATAAAAAGGTATAAAATTATGGAATGAGAGTATGTATACCCATATTAAAACAGTATTTTAATTATTAAAATTTTTATCGGCATGAACATGAAATTTATTTTAGATTAATCTAATACTTTAAGAACATCCAAGAATGCCCTTCCCCTCAATTATAAAAGGGTCCCTCATTTCCAATTTTGTTCTCAAAATTAGAGCACTATATGTTATCAAATCTCAATCAGAATCCCCTCATAGAATCAATCTCAATATATAGAGGTATTATTTTTAGTAGAATACATACTTTAATGTGATTAACATGTAAAGAAAATGAGGTAATACAAAGAATAGGTATATATTTATACAAAATGTATTAGTTCCATTTCCCATTTTACCACATTAACTAATTCTTATATAATTATTAAAAGGAAAAATTTATCTTTATATAATATTATATTTTTATGTTATTTGAATAACCTATATCCATCTCCTTGTTCCATCAAATGTAAAATGAAACAATCGTTTATGTATACATCAGATTTTCCCCTTATAAACCGATGAAATTTAATTTTTATTATTTCATATCATGATTGATTATAATGATATATTTAATGTATATATAGGATATTAATGACATATTTATTATTTATAATTATATTTTATCATCTTTTTTTCTTTCATTTTAATTGAATGAAAAATGATAACATCGTTCGTGCATACATGTGGATAACCACCACCATTAAGTAATGTGATTTTCAATTTCTAACCACACCACATGAATACTATATATAAATATATTTAAAAAACTAAATTATATTTATTAATGAAAAAAAAATTCTTACCTTCTTTTCATCATGTTAATCAAACAAAATGTAAGCATTACGTATGTGTATGTATGATCAAACATCTCTATTATTGAAATGTAGTTCAATTTTCATATAACCCTTTCATGGATGGTTTAAAACGAATAATATATGTATAACTATTGTAATTAAGTAGTGATTATTATTATTTACATGAAGTAATAATGACTACTCTTACTATAGTCAGTATACTGAAGTAATTTTTATATATGAGATGAATATCAATATAATGTTTGACATAAACTTCACTAATTACTTAATTTCATATAACTAAGTAATAAATAAAACTAAATGAATAATAAAAATGAAAAATTATATTATGAGTGTAATTTTTTGAAAAAAGTTTATTATTTGGTAATAAAAAGAAACTAAGTGATGAAAGGGACTCGAGGAAAGTGATGTGTTACTTTAATAAACTGATATTAAAATTTTAATGTATTAATTTTCTAAATTGTTCTCTTCAATATAAATGATATAAAAAAATGGATGTATTTATAGAAAAAAATTAATTATAGAGGATATATTATATCATTTTTGTAATTCGTAAAAAAAATTCAAAATTTAATTTTTTATCAAACATTATATCTCTATTTTATGAAAACAAATGGAATGTTATATTTTTACATAGATAGATTGAAATTATATTCTAGCCACCATAATAGTTATTTTTTCTCTGTATTTATTTCATGATTTGTTTACCTTTTTAAAGAAAATCCATCCTTCCCTTTTGTTCTGGGATTTGTTTTTTTGAAAATGGTATTTTAATGGAATGGAATATATAAATATATGAAAATGTATTACAAATGGGTGTAAAATGATATTCTCATGAGTTTGATAATAGAAATTAAATAGGTTATATATTTCAGGCAAGTTATGGTCCTTATATATTTTTTATGATTATGGGTGATGGTAGTATAACTCATGTCGAGGGATAAGCATAATATATCTCATCATGATTAGAGATCCTGATATAGATTTGTAATGCATTTAGAAATAATTCTGTTCTTTAAGGAGCTATATTATAATTTTACTATACTGTATATTATAATTTTAAGGGTTATAATAAAGGATTAATAAAGGTTATCTCCCATGGTTTCAATAATAATTTATTTTCCTTTCAATAGATATTTAATGGGATTTTCTTGATATCAAAGGGTATGATAATGATGTTTCTTTTAAAGGAAACAATATATCCATTAAGGGTAACAACATATGTTTAATAGATAATTTTTTAATGGGTTATCACGTTTTCTAAGACACCCTTATTTTTTTTATTTTTTTTTATTTTTTCTTATAAGGTTTTATATAAAATATTTTCATAGTAATGTTGATTTTAGGTTTATGTAAATGATTATTTGAGTTCAAATATTTTTAATTTTTGAGGGAAATTTTAGTTTTTTGATCTTATAGATTTAATATAGACTAAGCTTTTTTTACCTTTTTTATGCCCCTTAATGAACTTTTTTAATGATCCCACCTTGTAAAATGTTTTCCTTGGTTTTTTGGATTATTAGAAACAAATAAGAAGTCAAGATGAAAAATATTAATGCTTTGTCATAAAAATGCAATTTTGTTATATTTCAAAAGTCTATAATTATGGGGAAATAGATACTAAGTGTACGTTTCAAATTTTTAATGTATTGTATTGTAATGTAAGAGTTGGGGTAAAATTTGTTAAAATTATAAACCTTAAAAGAACATTGTGAGTTTAAGAAAATGAAATGTTATTTTAAAAATAAAATTTGGCATTAAATAATGATCAATAATTTAATGTTTTTATAATGATAATGGTTATAATAATTTTAGTGTTTAAGATTATATATCTATGTAACCTTAAGTGGTTATAATTTATAGTTATCATAATAAAAATCTTTTAGAATACCATGTTGAATTATATAAAAAATGTCATATCAGAATGGTTTTCTATGGAGTAAACAAGGATGTTGATGTCGGAAGGCGCCATGAGAACACTATCCTTCTAAATAAGAATACGATAATGGTTATAATTACAAAAAACTAGTTTGTATCTTGAATAGATTAGTTGAAATATGCAATAAATGGATGTGGTGACTATTAGAGAGAGATAACACATTCACCATTTAGGATCACGTATAGAGTGTAACATGTCATATAACATCACCCTATAGAGATTGGTGGATCCTATAAGAATGTTGTAGCTGATGGTTAAATTAATTCCATAGATAATATATTAAATCTTATGGATTTTTTGGATAACCAAAAGTCAACTCATTTTATTTTTCATTTTGAAGGTGAATCCGTCAAAGTGTTAAAAATGGATATGAATATTAGATAAACATAACATATTGATACATTGGAATAAGATAAATTTATGAATATTTTCACTAAGAAATATGTTAATAATGTTTCTCACCATTAGATATAAACACAATTTTTGTAATTAATATTGAATGTGGAAGATTAAGTGTCCACATGTGAAGAAAACGTCACCCCTATTGTTGAGGAACATACACAATTTTATATAGTATCTTGATTGAAAAATTAATCAGTTTTAATTAAGATTCAATATAATATACTAAATTTAATTGGATTAATATGAATTTAAAAATTATGATAAAAATTTTAGATGTTCCTAAAAGGTTGAAATAGTGTTTTCCAGTAATCATGTATTTAATGAAAATAAAAAAAATAAAGGTACATGTGGTAGTAAATGGGGAATCATTCATAAAATAAATACTGAGGTTAGAAAATAAAATTCCAATATTCTGACTTGTGTGGTAAACAAAATCCTAGGTAATGTTTTATAAAATCAATTATGTGTTCTTGATGTGAAATGACAGGATATGTGCCTCATGAATTCAAATAAAATGATCACACAAATAATAAAAAAGATTATGGTAGTATGATTTAACTGAAATGAGATGGGTCATTATGTGAGTACATTTACAAATTTATGAATGATAAAATTATGTCATCACAATCAAAAGAAAACCCTTGTGGGATAATCTTTTTTCACTAATAATGTTAATGTGGGGCCATCTAATAAAGTCTTGATAGGAACATTACATGTTTATTCTAATTTTGTGAATATATCTTTTGACTATGGATTAAGAAATTCCATAATATAAGAGAAATATAAAAGTAAAATTTTGATTTCATGCCATAAGAATAAGGTATATCTTATGGATAAATATCCTAGTGGAAATATTAAAGATACATAGATTTATAAGAATCCTTTATTTATTATCTATGAGATGGTCTATCATACAGAAATGGTATAATACCCCATAGTATAAATTGCTATTATATTGTGAAATGATTGGATTCTAGTTTATCATTATTGGACAGATTATTTGGATACAATTAATATATTTTAAATTTAATACCTTTAATAATATATCCAATTTATTGGAAATTGATTAGAGAAAGAATTAAAATTACCTAGCTCATATTGAAGAAAATTAATCATTTTTTCAAATTATTTATGTTCTTGTAGTGAATAAACTAATGGATGTAGTTCTTGATCATTTTCCTAATGTTATCCCTAACCAGTTGGTTAATTTTGTTATTCACTTAGTTCCTAGTGTTAAGATGGTATCCAAACCCCCTTATCAAATGGATCCTGTATGACTTTTAGAATTTCATAAATAGTGATAATAATTTCTAGATAAGGCATCATTCATCATTGTACAACACTATATAGTGATCAAGTTCAATATGTCAAAAAATAATGATTGTTCAAAGATACTTTTTATTGTTTATAAATCCTTGAATATTATAACTATTAGGAAAAGATATTATTTTTCCTATATAAATGAATTTGTTGATATAATCTAATGAGAAAGATATTTTTTAATGATTGATCTACAGTCAATATTCCATCAGTTTAAGGTGAAGATAGATGATATTAAAAAGAAATAGTTTTTAAGTAAAAATCCTAATTTTGAATATTTATTTATGCCTTTTGGTATTTTAAATAATCCATAGGTATTCTTGGATCTTATTAATAGTGTTTTCGATGAATATTTTGATATGGTTGTGCTTGTGTTTTTAATGATATGTGTGTATATTCTAATAATAATTATAAACCTAAAATATACTTATGTATTGTTTGGAAAAATGTCAATTAACATAATGTTATATGGAAAATTTAGTAAGTATGAATTTTTTATGAAACATATTTCATTTCTAAGAAATATTGTTTCTAAAAATGGAATAAATATTGACCCTGATAAAAATAAATTTTATGATGAATGGAAAAGACCCAAATTTTTTCCCTAGATTCAATGTTTTATTGGATTCACTGGTTATAATTGATGGTTTATTGAATGACTTTTTAGTTATGTGACTCGCTTACTATGTAAACTCGAAAAGGGGTCAAATTCAATAATATGGATGTGTGTGATTATTATTTCTAGTAACTCAATTGTGGATTGGTGAATGCTACAATGTTCTCCTTTATATTGAGAAATGATTCATTTCTTATCTACAATGATGATTCATTGAATAGACATGGTCATGTTCAAATTTAGAATTATTATACAATTTTAAATAATTTATATCAAATAAATACTCATAATTTCAATTATCCTACATGTGATTTGGAATATGATTTGGTGTTTTTATTTAATAATTTAGATTAATAATTTTTTTGAGTAACATATAAAATATATTTCATGTAGAAAAGTTTTATCTATATTTTCACTCAAAAAAATATTGACTTTGAGATAGACAAGATTTTTAGTTCTGGTACTAGATTATAACTACATGAATCATTTCAATTATAGAAAATAAAACTAGTAGTTGATACTTAGAGTCAAAAAAAAATATGACACAGTAACCATGTTACATTTTTGATAGATCCCATCAGTTAATAAAATGATGAATTTTTTCCTAGAAAATATTCATTTAGGAATCCCATCTATTTTGTTTCAAGTGGAGTTATCAACATCTCAGACAGATTTAGTTAAGAATGATCTAAAGGAGGATCATGTTATTTAGGAATAAGTTGTATCTATTAAGAAGGTAATCCATATATAGATTAATGCTGATTAATAAAGTGTAACAATATTATTTAATTTTATTATATGAACCATGTGATTCATAGTTATAGATAGAATTATTGAGTTATGCTTAATGTTCCTTATTTTCAATTCACCCATGAATTCCTATGATTTTTCTCTTCCTTTAGGATTGTTACATGTACGATGGAACAAAAAAAATATTACAAAATATACCATTATACGATTGACTTATAAAGAGAATAAATTATAATGAAAATTACTAAATGTGATTATTCATACATATCCATTTCCATAGTGGAAATAAGAAAATATATATATGGATTTTAGGGTTGTATTTCTAGAAACATCAAATAATGATAATTCAATTCTTATTATAATTGAAAAATATAATAAATCTATAAATTTAATTTCTATTAGAGATACTATGTATTTAGATAAAATTTATTAAGTATATCTCAATGAAATAATTATATTACATAAAGTTCATATCTCAATTATAAATGATGCCCATCCTAGGATTACTTTAAATTTTTGGAAGTGTCTTTAAAAGTAGTTGGGTACGAAATTTAATTGTATTAAAAAATTTAATCATTAATAAAATGGAAATAAAGATTGAATGATTTAGACATTGGAATACATACTTCAATATTATTCAATGGATTAATAGGATTACATGTTCCAATATCATTTATTATTAAAATTGACTTATAATAACTATTTGTTTGGTATAAGAATAGAGTCTTTTGAAGCTTTACATAGAAGATGGTGTAGAACAGTATGTTATTGGGATAAATTAGTTGATGGTATATTTTTACTACACAAATTGGTAGAATAAATTGATGATAAGATAATGTTGTTTTAATATCATATGAGGACATATTAAATCAGTAAAAATAGTCATGTGAATAACTAATGGAAATTAAATTATTTCTTGAAATGTGATTATGTTTTTTAATAATGTATTATTGTGGAAAAGTTTTATACATATTGGTAAAAATTGAAATATATGTCTGTGGATTATTATTTCATATAAATTCAAAGATAAATTTATATCCATTTCATATTTATTGTCATTTCCTCGGAATTTCTATAAGGTATATGATGTGTCTATTTTTTTTTTAATAAATAATGTACCAGATCAATCTCTTTTTTTCATCCCTAAAGTAGTTCAATTGGAAGACAATATTTCATATAAGGAACAACCAGTACAGATTAATTACCATTTAGGGGGTGCTTTATGGAATTGTCTTTTTCATAATGTTAAGGACTTGTTAAATACCATTTCGACAAAAAAGAAGCATGGGAATACAAAAAATCTTATAAAGGAAAAATATCACTACTTATTTGAGTAATGAATAAAATTTCAAGGACACAACTCTCAAATGGTGGTAAGAATGTAACCCAAAAAAATTTAATTTAAATCATTTTAATATCTTAGTAATATACTTTTACCATATTTTATATATTTATATTCATTAAAAAATTTATATATTCTTTCTTTGAAAAAGGAAAACACATTATATATAAACTAACTAGATTTTCATGATTTATATGGTTCTATATAATTAATTTGTCTCCAAATTATAGGATTTCAGTATTTAAATGTAATATTCCTTTTTTAATTTACCATTTCAAAATTACCATTGGATGAATATTTCAGAATATTCTAAAAATTTTAATCTTCTAAGGAATAGTCAAATAATACTAATGTTAATTAGAAACTATATTTTTCTTTGAGGTATTTGTAATGCTAAATTTTATATTTGTTTAATTTAAAAATTTATTTAAATAATTTGAAATAAAAAAATCCAATTATGATCATTGAAATTAATTTTATGAATAATTTTTTTATAAAAATATTTTTATACTTAAATCTAATTTTTCAACAAATAATTTTTCACCATATTCTTTAGTTTCAATTTAAATTAAATTCTTCCGATTCAAAAAAATTTAATCTTACAAAAAGGATTTCATATTTTCAATTAATTAGAAATAACTTAGTAAATAATTCCCTTTTTGTTTTTATAATTATGTATAGAGACCATAAAAAAAATAATTCCCATGGTAAATGTAATTACCCCGATCTAGCACTTTCTCTTGTTCCCAAATATAGTTATTTATGAGAACTCAAGCATTAGTAATTAAACAAAAAAGGATTATGACTAGCTACAATGATTTTATATGTAATGTGGGGAGACTATTCTCAACAGTACAGAGTACATATCAGTGGAATAATTAACAATAAAAAACATATGGGTAATAAACAAAATTTAGGAAAACATTATGGAATACAACTATAACATAAAGGATAAACCAATAACTAATAATTAGGTATCATGTAATGGAAAAATGATATGTACCTAAATGTAAAACTGAAAATAGTACAAAAAACTAATCATAAGACTCAAAATAATCCCAAATACCTTCATCTTGAACCCCATGTTGGAACCTTCTTTAAACTCTAAACCATCTAGCTAGAAACAAATGATTTAGTAAAAAATGTTCCATTTCCATTGTATAATGTAGAATCTATGTAATCATTATGGGTACCAAAAGTTTGTTTGAAAAGGGGGTGAGTCAAACTCAGTAGGATTGCACCATATTGTTTCAGTATAAAAACTATTATAATTATTTTCTGAAATAATCTTAGAAATAGGGGTATTAATTAAAAAATCAAAATAATATATCATTCGACCTACTTAAGAACAATTCCAGAATGTCTCTTATCATGTAGCACAAACCTGACAACAATAATAATTTATCCATGAAAAAAACCATATCCATAATCTTGGAATAATCAAAAAAATATGAGTTGATCCCTTTATAAAAAAATTTTAGCATGGGACAAGGCAGAACACAATAAATATAATCATTTTAGCATGGGACTAGGTATACCCTTATCAATATAATCAAAACAGCTGGGTACTAGGCATAGTAAACTCAATATAATCATTACAATGTGGGACTAAGCATATCATTTCTCAATATACGCATTACATCAAGGGACTGGGAATTGCCAGGTTAATATAAGCATTTAAATATGGGATTTCAACAGGTCATAATAGTAATGATATCCGAATATCACATCATATTTCTCAAAGGTTAATTATGAAAATTACCAGTTTCATTTAGTTACACATTCATTTATATCACACCTGATCAACAATCATTTTCAACAAAAAAATAATTCATTACCTTGGGATTCTATGTCAAACAATCACCTAAGGTCCCATTTCATTATAAACACACATTAAGACAATATCTAATTAAATTATAACCATGGGATTCCTCACCCAGTGGCTATAAAAAATCCATGTCACAATTTTTTTAATCATTAATTAAACCATAAAATAAACAAATCTATTATTTAATCAATTAATTTTCACATTATGTTAGATAAATCTACATATTTCAAATAATTGAAAACTATCAAACCATAGTCATATGGTTTAAGGTCTATAACTTTATTTAGTTATTATGTAACACCTCCAAATGTAATAATTAACACAAACAGAGTTAAGGAAGGTTTCCACAAGAACCTAGATCAATCTAGGTCATGATCAAACGCTGAAACAAACCCATGATCAAAATAATATACCTCAATGATCATTGAATAGTGGGATAGAATAGTAAAACCTATGAAAAGAAATCACTAGGGATCATATTTGTTATAGGGAAATTCAACGGGGTTTAATATACTACAAAATTTCATGTGGTTTTCCATTGGGTAGAGAAAAGTGTGTTTCATTTGTTTGAGTAAAATAAAATCATAAAATCTTCCCCCTTAAAGTTGAAAGGCTTAAGGAATACATATAATGTGACCCCTGACTTCTTATATTTACTCACTTTCAAGATAGGCCAAAAAACCTATAACTTATGGTTAATATTTATCTTGATCTACATTTTGATGGCGTGATCTTGGTTCCAAATGTTTAAACACTTCAATTCATAAATCATTTCCTGACCCATTTCTAGAGGCAGTTACACATCGTTTGATATATGAATAACATGTATTTGTTATGTGAAACAAATTTACCTCTGTTTATACATAAGTATCTGAACCGCTTATATGGCCTTTCAAACTTATAAAAAACATCACAATCGCATTATAAAAGATTATACCTAGACTCCATTAATTCAAATAAAAAATCAAGCTTAATGTTTATTCAAATTTCCCCTATCATATATCTCTGTCTCCAGACAATAATCGATAATAAAGGCTCAAATGAGATAAAATAAGGTATATACATAGAAACAGATGTTATCTTACAACCTTCCCACCACATAATACCTCATCCCCAAGAAACTCAATGTATCATTGTGGGGTCTCGATGAACATGTCTAGAGCCTTTATTTTCATTTCAGATTCCCTATCCTAGGTATCTACTGGGACACACCCTAGAATAAATTACACTATGACATACTATATAGTCTTACCCTTGAGATACTTCTCATTATTGTCCACAATCTATATCAGAAAACCATCAATGGAAAGAAAAAACACTAGAAATTAACAATTTCTTGCACATAAGACAGATCAAGATAACATATCCTAATCTATAAAATTTGAAACACATCATCCATGGTACTACAACAATTTGGAATGTCTGGTTATTATTCCACTCGACTGGCCCTATCAAAAATATCAAATGGACCAACAAACATAGTCACCACTATTCCATGTTTTTGGATATGAAAGTGCCCTAACCTTTGTAACACCCGAAAGAAAGCACAATGACCAACCTCAAACTCCATAGGTCATCAATAAAGGTTAGTGTTTGATTTATTCCCACTCTATATAGTAACCAATTGACTCTTGATATGATAAACATATTCAGTAGTCTCATGAATGAGATTATGTCCAACAAACACTAACTCACCTTCCTCTAACCAATAATGAGGAGAAAGGAATGACCTTTTATATAAATCCTTAAATGGTTCCATATTTATTTATTCCTAGAATATTTTATTATATTAAAACTCAATGAGGTCAATATGCTACTCTCATGGGCAAAACATTTCCAAAACAGATGATTAAAGCATATCTTTAATAACCGGAATAGTTCACTCATATTGACCATCAATCTAAGGGTGATTGGTTGTGTTCAAAATAACCATTGATCCCATATCCATTTTAAGACCATTAAAAAACAGTGATGTGAGATTAGACACTCAATAAAAATTTATACTCATTACAGAACTTTGAAATCTAAACAATATCACACTAATATAGGCTACCAAATTCATTGACTATGAAGGTCTCCTGGATTTGTAAAAATGGGCTACCATAATCAGTAGATCCATGATCACAAGTACTACATAATTATTTTGGGGTTTAATAAGTAATAATTTCATAAACTCTATTGTGCCATCATCCCATTTCCACTCAAGAATGGGTAGAACATACAAATGTCCAACTAGACTCAAAGGATCAATTCTCACATATTGAAAACAGAAACAACATTCCACAAATCCTACTAAATCCATCTTTATTCTGGACCACTAGTAATTTATATGGATTAATTACACATCTTCTTTATAACATGATGTACCACCCATCGATAAAAATAAAACTCCCTCCTCACCTCTTCATAGAATACCATAGAAACCCATACTCAATTATAGAAAAATGAGATTTTCTGATGCCAGGAGACCATCTTGCTAGTGGATCCCCACCATATATGATTTTCATTACAGATAAGACCTTTGTATAAGATAAATTATCTTTCATTATTTTGTAAATAATCATAAGAATAACTATGGTCAAATTCAAGTACAATCATACCTATGACTCATGAAAATTAATATACATATCTAAAAATAGTTCCATAATCCACCAATCATTGAAAAATTCCGTCACTACCTACTATGCATCATCAAGTTCTATTCATCCATAATGGTGTTTTATTTACCCAACAAATAAACCATATTTATGGGAAAATAAAATTGATAATGGACCCACTCTAACAACTGATGGTTAAGGTCCTACTGATAAAAGATATACATAAGGATCTTGTGGTTCCCATAAACTAGAATCCTCTCTCTCATAAGATAGCGACTCCAATATATAAGGGAATATCCCCCCAAAACTAAAACTAGATCATGACTAGGATAATGCCTCTCATGTGGTCTTAGATGTCTATAGCCATAAGAAACCTGTTGATCCTCCAACATCAGAACCACTCTGAGTCCAACACTGGATGCATCGTAGTACATGGGAAATATATTTTCCACAAATAGGTAAAGTGGTGAATGGTTTTGAGGTCATCCTACCGTTATCATCTTGAAAAGCTCCATCACAATCATTCAATCGAACAATCATCACACATTTCTTGGTCATCTCTAACATCAACACTACAATATGGGAAAATTCTTGGATAAAGCACAGATAATTATTATCTAACCCCATAAGACTTCAAATCTCAAATACTTTTTTGGGTCTCTTCTAGGATACATTGTCTTTAACCTTCTTTGGGTCCACTGAAACATATTTCTTAGTGTTGAAATGGAACAAAAGGTTCCCTATATCAATATATAATAGAAGTTTATTTATCTTAGCTTACATCTGATTATCTCTTAATGTACTAAGAAATATGGAATGTTGTTTGGAATAATCATCAACTAAATATGTGTATGCTAAGATGCCATCGAAAAACCCACCTGATACTGATCCCGAAAAGGTAGAAAAGTCTAATACATCGTATCCATGAATACTATGGGGGAATTGGTCAAACCAAATGACATCACTATGAACTCATACAATTCATACCTACTCTTAAGAGAAATATAAGGTATGGTTGAAGGTGTCACCCATAAATGGTGGTATCATAATCTAAAAAGAATCTTGGAGAATATCTAATAACATATAAAAGGATTGAAGAGATTTTCAATGTTTGGAAGAGGATATCGATTCTTGGAGGGCATCTTGTTCAATCTATGATAATCTAGATATAAGTGCAAGGTACTGTTAGACTTTTTTGAGAAAATAACAAGAGAACACCATGGAGATGAAAAAGGTGCTATGAAACCTTTAGCATTCAAATCATCAAAAAAACATTAAAAACATCAAAATATTTTGGTGACATTCCATAAGGTAAAAAAGAAAGTGCATATGATCATGATGACAAATCGATCATGAACTTCATATTTTCCTCAGTCAGTAAGTCATATAACTAATCAATAAGGACATCCTGAAAATTATATACCATTAAAGGAAAAGGATCTTGCTTCATTCCCTCATCATCTAGAGAAACACTCGCTATGTATGTAGTGATTTAGAAAACATTTCATAGAATTAGTCATTAATAACCTACCTAAAGATCACACTAAACCTAGTTGGAATTACTACATACTTCTGAAGATATAAAGGTAACTATCTTTAGGTAATAGTTAATGTGAGAATTTTATAGGAGAAAACAATACATATAAAGAATTAAATATAATCCAATCATTTCAAGAATAAATGGATCCAATTAGAAATGGTGACAAATTTCTATATTGAAAATGCCTTGCAATTTTTGATATCCCCTAACCACTCCCAACAATGTTTCGATGGTCAAAGAACCACCCAACCATCCAAAAACCTACCCCAAACCGTGTATCACCCCACATTTTTATGAACCTTTTTTCAAATAAAGTAATTTTTAAGTATTTAGTTTCATGCTACACCAAGAAAAGATTTCATTATACACTGCACCAGGATAGGCTTCCACTATGTAGAACACCAACTTGGATTTCATTACACGCAAAATTGAGTTTCTATAAAACAATTTTTTTTAATTTATTTAAAAGAGATAAATATAAAATATTTGTTAAACATAGTAGTATTAATAGTAATAACTAATTTTTAAATATTATTAATTATTTTTATATATAAATAAAACTATCTAAAAATAAAATAAATAATTTTTGGTGACATCTTTGTATGTTTGAATATACTATTTTCTAAAATGAACTTCTTTTTACGCCCTTCTATAAAAAACAAAAAAAATCATTTTATAAAAATTATACTAATTTATATTTATAAAATAAGAATCATTTTTTAATGAAAATTTAAAAATTATCTTATGGTTATTTTTATAAAATATTCTAAAAACATTATTTGTTTTGATGAATAGTGAAAATACTAACTTTTAACTCAAAACATCATTTCCATCTAATTTATTTATATAGTAAAATTATATTATAGTTTTTTTTAAAGTTTAATTTGATAAATTTCATAATAAATAATAAAATTAGGTCATTGAAATTAATTTTTCAATGAAATTGTATATAAAAACATTTTAAACTTTTGAACATTTTTACTTTATTAACCTTCATTATCGTCCCATCTGCATGAATAAATTTAAATTAATTTCAGTAACATTAATGTTTATAGTTTGGAAAAATGGATTTCATATTTGGAATCATTATAATTAAGAAATTAAAATAAGATAATTTTATTTCTTACCAAAAATATTAGTGAAATTTATTAAAATTAATTATTGTGATTAATAGAAAAAATAGCTTTAAAAAACTAAACCATAAATGTAAGGCCCAAAATGATCGAAAATTTACCAAAATCAATTTTATATTCATATTTTGAACATATAATTTTTGTAATCAGATTTGGGCGATTATTGGTTACTACAAACAGTGTACAAACATGGGTGGAATTCCCTTTTCAAAATGTTGCATGAATTCCACTCCTCCTCCAATATAAAATTTTACCCACTCCTACCACATATTTAGACCTATGAAACCATTTGGATCCACCCTAAATATTTTTATATAGCTTACCAATATCCCAAAATTTTCCATAAAAAGCTCGATTTTTAATAAATATAACACCCTGACCCCATATGCATTGATCTGGTGCATTAATTTATTACATTGGCATGATCAAAAGAAATAAAATCCCGAAAGACCGATCGGTTTAGCAGCCTTGAAAAAATAAGATTCAAACATATCTTTTACATTACATCGTGATAATAAAAATACATATTATCACACTCAAAAACACTTATATCTCTTAGACTATACATTCAGGTAATTCATAATATATTTCTTCACATCCATGGAAATAATGAAACATAAGAAATGGTTGAGCTTAGATTATCAGTAAGGATAATCAGTATAGAGAAATCTTTCATAAATAAGTATAATCTTTTGAGGTAAGGTATAAAATAAATAATTAATACTTTTAAACATAATCTTCATCATAATATAGAAATAATAAATCAAATAATTTCATTCAAACATTCACATAGATATTCAACTAGTCGAATAATAACTTGTAATACCAATAACTAGTCTCACAATGTGCGGATGGATAATGTCAGACATTAGAACCATACAGTTAAGGCATCATGTAAATAACTTACCTAAATAGGTAAAAATACAATATATTTTCTCCCATAAGACATAATGAATCATCACAAGGATATAGTAGGCCCCACCCATCACTTACTATGTTCAATGCTTTCCTCTTATGAAAGGAGGAAACATAACCAAAATAATCATCCATAATAATACTAGCATATGAAATATTAATAGAATAACTATAAAACATGAATAGAATCTAAATAGCACATACAAAGTCAAAAATATAATAAAACATTGAATAAATTATGGAATATTGTATCATAATAAATCATCATCAATTAATCATACAATAAAAAAAATGTTGACATAGATGAAAATAATCTAATAAAATCTTTCAAACTATGTGAGAGAAATAATCCTTTATTAATTGGAAATCATTTAAATAACATGAAATTACAAAAGAAAAAATTTCTTTTAAAAATAATCTTTAATGAGAACATTATTGTGTCATGAAGGCAGAAATATCCTTCCAAGATGTATATATTAATAAACCATTTTTTCATTAATTTATCAAAATGTTCCTAAAGTACCTAAGTTGGAAAATGAAGGAAATATTCCTTTGAAAACTTTTTTATTAAAAGTAAAACATAGATAAAAATGACTTTATACAATTATTGATAATATTTTGAAATACATTTTTAAGATACATGTAAATAGATGAAAACTATTTCCTTGTCAATACTTATGTATAAACAACCTCAAATAATAACCAGATTTTAAAATTAACCTTTAACATGTACAATCCATTATCATTTGGTGAGTTAATATCATTTATAATGGTTAAAGTATGTTATAAAATTATAATATAAGCATATCAATATTTATGATATGATATAGGATCCTATTATATTATTTGGTTATTAACATTAAAGTATTACCGTTGTTTTACATGTTAATTGCTTTGTATTCCCGCTCATATTTTATCATGCAAGCCATGTTTATTATTAACAAGATGGATTTTTTTAATATGGAAAATTATATTAAGATAATAATTATTATTTTTAAAAATAAAATACATATTTTATAGTCATTCATGAAGTGTCAACATGGATAATTAATCTTATTGTGTTGTGGAGACGGTAGACCGTACGTACACATGAGCGAAGATATCATTCAGTGAATGGTTAAATGGTATAAAATTGGACGGTATATTAACTATAAATAATCATTATCATGTCATTTTAAATATTTATTTCCATTATATTCATCATTATACCCATCCTAATAAGGTAGTGTTGAATTAAAAAATACACCACTGTGTGGAGACGGTAATACGTACATACACGCTCATGGTGAAATTATTATTATTTGGATGGATAAAATGAGGAATATTGTTTTCAAAAAATCCAAATAACATATAAAAATGTATATCATAATATATTTATTACATTGTTATGGAAACAACATTGGAAGATGAAGTATAAGAAGAAAAGAAATTTAATTGAATTGGTAAATCAATTACCTCTTCTTTGAGTATCTCCATTTTATTTCCACAAAAGGACTCCATAAGATATATTTATTCAAAATTTATGGCCACTGGGATATATTAAGGGAATTTTTTAGGATATGTGGGAATTTTTTGGCTAATGTAAATGGAATTTTATGTGTGAAGAAAGCATAAGGAGAGGTTTTGTTTTATAAGAGAGGGGAGGGGAACTTTATGAAACTCTAGAAATTTTATTTTATTATAAATTTATTTTTTGATTTAAATTATATAAAATGATTTTTATTTAGATTCTAATATGTGGATGGGTTTATACCTCTCAAACAATTATTTTTGTACAACAATATGTCACAAAATTAACCTTATCATTTGGGATTAACCCATAGTAAAACTATTTATCTCTAACCATGTATACTTCTCTTTTTCTACTATAGGATTAATATAGTTACTATAAAATGAAAAAACCTCAATAAGATCATTTATGAAATATAGATATCTATCAATTTTGTTTTCAAATTCTTTGGTTTTTATGACTTTTTATCATTTAATAAAAATGTATTTATTTTAAAATATCATTTTGGTCAATTTTGACACTATTTAATACATTATTTTTTGTTGAAGTTATAAATACTTTATTAATTTAAAAAATTACATTAACACACCCCTAACATGTCAATTTAATTTAGAAAATTCTTTTATGGAATAAAATATTTCAATTTATAGTTTTTTGAATAATATTAAAATCATTAAATTCATTCATGCTTTAATAAATCATTAACTTCATCCTCGTTTTATATCCATTTAATTTATTTATTTATTTCAAAAAATTATTTATAAATTACAATTATTTATATAAACATTTCATATTTCTAAATATAATTTATTTTTGACCATATCAAATATATTACCTCTTATTGAAAATAATATATTTTTTAAAATTTGAATACGACATTTTTAACTATTCTTTATATAAAATATTAAAAATTTCTTAATCTAACAAATATTTCCTTCAAAAGATCATATTTTTTAACTAAAAATTATTTTGGTCAAAAAAACTTATCCAATGAAATTAAGACAGGTTTTTGGGTAATTTTATATTGTTATTTTTACCTTTAATTCCCCTAATTACCATTTAATGTTGTAAATAAAAGTCAAAAGTTTCTATTCAATAACATTATTTTGATCCTATTAAACCATAATTTTTATACTTATTACAGCCATGTGTGTCCATTTTTTACGTTCCATTCTTATAAGTTGTAAAATTACATTAAATGCTAATCCAAGGATGTGGTTATAAGGGTGGTAAAAGTAATGTTCAAAAGTTCAATAATTTTTGTTAACGAATTCTATTTTTAAAATAATTCCAAAGAACTATATTGAGATAGTAAATGTATTATTTATTTATTCTGATTTTAAAATAAATTTAATTTGAAACTAATATTTAAATGTAAAAGTCAATTTTTAACAACAATACAGTAGTTTTAACTTTACATGAAAATTTGAAACTTTTTTGAAAAATAAAAAAATCACCATAAGCTAATTTTTATATTAAGAATTTAAAAATGAATCCCATTTTGAA
The DNA here is from genome assembly GCA_963277665.1 of Viscum album. Classification (NCBI taxonomy): domain Eukaryota; kingdom Viridiplantae; phylum Streptophyta; class Magnoliopsida; order Santalales; family Viscaceae; genus Viscum; species Viscum album. Next base: position 1,045,853,150 of record OY728166.1, read on the forward strand.
AAATAAATCTTATAAATTTCATAATTTTCTTAATACTATTCATATCCACTTTTCAAATGGCTAGTTTGATAGTTCATAGTGAGCTCGAACTCAATGTTTCATGCAACTCATGTTATAGAATTTATTTATAAGGAAATGTATAGTGGAAGCTTGGGTTGTTACACTCTACCCTCATTCAAATAATTTCATCCAAAAAATTTATATAATATCACTAGATAAAAAGATTTTGGTGGTTATTCTTCATAATTTCATCAGTTTCCCATGTCGCATCTTTTATTTTTTGGTATCCCCATAGAACTTTTAGCAGATGAGTCTTCCGATTTCTCAACAATTTGTCTCTTAGATCAATAATCTTGATAGTCTCTCCATAATGAGATTGTTTAAGTTATAGTTCTATTTCATCATTGGTGAGCACATTTCTTGGGTCTGGCATTTATTTATATAACAGTGAGATGTGTAAAACATCAAGAAATTTTGAGAAACTTGGCAAATTTTCAAAAAGATAAGTTACAACTCTAATTTGTTATTGAATTTCAAAAGGTCTGATGTACTATGGACTTAATTTACACTTTTACTGAATCTTATAACACCCTTCCATGGAGATAAATTCATTAAGACATGATCCCTTACAAGAAATTACAAATTATTCCTTAAATTATATTGATATATATTTTTCTTACTTTGAGATGTCTTGATACGAGTATGAAAAATTTTCACCTTTTCCATTGTTTCATTAACTATTTCCTAGACTATGAGTTTTCTTTCACCAACATCATCCAAAATAATTGGTGTACAACATCTCTTTCCATATATTTCTTCCTACGCTTCTATGTGAATACTTGAATAGAAGCTATTATAATAAGAAACATCTACTAGAGGTAAATATTGATCCATTTTATATTAAAATTTAAGTTTCCATGATCTCACCATGTCTTCAAAAGTATGAATAGTATGTTCTAATTTTCCCTTAGTTTGATGGTGGTATAAAGTGCTCATACAAAGCTCAGTATCTCAGAACTTCTGATGACTTCTCCCAAATTTTGAGGTAAAATAGGGTTCATGATAAGAAACAATTGATAGGGTCACACCAGGAAGTTATACATATTAATTAACATAAAGACGTTATATACATTCCAGTTGTAAATATTCTCTTATAGTAAGGAAATGTGATGATTTTCTAAGATGATCAATAATAACCCATATCGCATCATTACTTATAGGAGTCCTTGGTATCACCCTCACAAATTCCATAATAATATCATCCCATTACCACACAGGTATAATAAGAGGTTGCCTGAATCCCCTATGATGTTTTCTTCTAGCCTTCACCTGCTGAAAACCCAAACATCCTGACACATAATCAGCAATCTCCCTCTATATGTCGTCCAACCAAAAATGTTCCTTCAAATATCTATACACCATAGTTCTACCAAGGAATATATTGAAATTTTTGATATTAGCATCATCCACTAATTCCCTTTTTAGATAAGGTGTAGTTAGAAGAAAAAATCCTATTCCAAAATTTCCAAATTCTATATTCAAATACGATGTAAATCAATCTCCCATAATTCACAACATTAATTTTCATTAAACTCCTCATCATCATTATAATAAATTTTTATCATTTCTATAAAAGAATGAGTGAAATCCATTTGAAAAGTATTGATGCTTTACTACCATGATAATCCCCATATTCATATTTTCTTCAACCATGAACATTGGATTCTTTTATTCTCTTATTTTTTTCAAAACTCCATGGTCATTTCACTCAAATAATATTCCACCTTATTTTCATTCCCGGGTTGGCAGTGTATTGTGTAATCATAATTCTTATGTATAAAAATCTATCACCTTTGTCTTATATTGTCTTCTTTCAGTGAGAATGTATATTTTAAACTCTTGTGGTCAATTTATATCTCACATATTTCACATTAAATATTTTTTCTCCATGTATTTTTAGAAAATATTACCAAAGTTATCTCAAGATCAAGAGTAGGATAATTTTTCTAATTAATTCTTAATTTCCATGATGCATAATCAACAACCATATCGTTCTGTATAAGGACACAACCACACCATTTACCTGATGCATCACTACAAATCTCAACCATATTATTCCAAGATGGTAAAGTCAGGATACGAGCATTGGATAAGCTTATCTTTAATTATTCAAAATAATTACATTATTTCATCCAAATAAATATAAACCATTTTCGTGATAGCTTGGTTAATGGGTCAGCCAATCAGGAAAATATTTAGATGAAACTATAACAGTAACATTCTAAAAAAAATAAAATTGTGTACAAAAGTTACCCTCATTGGTGCTGGGAATTCATGGGATTCCTTTTCATTTTCAAGATCAATAGATATTACATATTTTCAAACAATATGAAAAATAAAAAAAATCCCTAGAGCCGGAATTCACACTTGCTAAACATACTATATAACTCATTTCTTCTAAGATCCATCATAACAATCCACAAGTGGTTCTCATAGTATTCATATATTATTTAGTATACCAAGATCTCATCAATAAATACTATGAAACAATCATCAAAATATTCCTTGAACACTCTGCTCATTAGGTCAATGAAAACATAGTGTTCTTTAGTCATTTCAAAAATCGTTAATGTAAACTCGTAATGCCAACACCTAGTTTGGAATGTTATCTTGGGAATATCATCCTTCTTTACACACAATTATGGTATCCAAAATGAAGGTCAATCTTCAAATAAATATTTACATCCATGTACCTAATCAAACAAATCATTAATATGAGGCATAGGATAGTTTTTATTTATTATAATATCATTTATTTTTCTATAAACAATGCACAACCTCATTGATCCATCATTATTTTTAACAAAACAAACTGGGGATCTCCATGGAGAAACACTAGAGCAAATGAATACCTTATTACTGAACACCTATTGTTTTTCCTTCTACTATATTAACTCCACAGTGGCTATTCTATAGGGTGTTTTTATATTGGTCATGCACTAGGGATTAAATCAATAGAGAACTCAATGTCCTGCTCTTGAGGATGTTTAATTAAATCCTCTAGAAACACATCAATATATTCTTGTATAGTGGGAACATACTCAATTTTAATTTTTATTTCTTAAACTATAGATGGTATTTACTCTTCTTCCCCAATAATATTATTCATTAAAGATGTTGGTGGTGGGTTTTGATATGAACCAGGTGATGATGTTTTTCCTCTATAGATAATGGATTATTAATGGTCCTCACAAATCATAACTACTTCTTCTTGAAATTCATTTTCGAATAATATTTTGATAGTTAATTCAAACAAAGGATTATTTAAATGAAAACCATAGGTATTATGATAATGTTAGCATATAAACAGTGTTTATTTGGAATAATGGGAACTTAGTAAGACATATGTGTTATAATGAGGCTTCCCTTAAGGGTTTTGACTGAAAAATCCCATGTTAATGTGAATTGGAAATATCTAATTTTTTAACAAAACTGGGAAGAAATAAATAAAAGTAAGGATCCAGAATCAAATAATTCTTTAGCTAAATTTGTGAAGAAAAATAATGTACACGACACCAAAGCAATAGGAACGATAACCTCAATAGTTGTGCTCGTAAAATATTATCATTTCTCCCATCCCCTTTTCTAGGGAAAGTTTCCTTCATTCTTAGGACTATTATTTTAAAATGCCTAAACTTTTCATAATTTTTTCATTGAAAATTGATATCTTCTTTATTCCCCCTGCAATCATTAGCTTAGTGGACTCTCTCCTCATTTGTAACAAACTCTCATCCACTTTAGGCAAGTACCAGGGTGTTTCTTCTGACAATTACTATAGGTTAGAAAGTGAAATTTTACCATCTGGTCCGTATTTCCTTTTACATATTGGTCAATGACCCTCTTATTCTATTTATTCTCATTAAATTCATAAGACATAGTGAATTATTTTTCTGTCTTGATATCACAAGAGACTATATCTTCATTAAATGTGTAATATTCTGAGACCAGTTTCCTTTAGATGAAAGGTTTTAACCCATAAAATAAATATTCAATCTAGCATCATGGGTTACATATGTAGTCAGAAACATTACTTTATAAACATTTTAAGCAATCTTCATACTTTTCATTGTTTCCATCCTACTTTTTCCCTAAAAATAGAAATTGGCTTTCCATATCAGCTCATTGTTCACGAGGAAATTAATTTTTCATAAAAAGTTCTTTACACTACCTCCGTCACATAGTATATAATTATTTATCCTCTATTTTTTGGAATTAATGACCACCATTGATCTGTATCACTAAAGAGATGATAAACGTATATGAACACTTTTGTCCTTTTTTTACTCCCCAAAGAATGAAATGTATTGTTGGGGGACATATTAAATCATAAATCTGTCATAATGGATCATAACGAAAATGTGAATTGTAATAATAATATAACCTGGGTCTTTCACACTAGTTTCACTGGGAATCTCATTTTCATGTACCTAGTTACCCCGAGGTAGGCCCGGAACGCCTTCTCATAGTTTTTACTCCTAGGTATATTTGTTCCAGAATTCCATGCAGTAGTAGTGTCTTGAAATGGATGTATAGTTTGGAAGACACACATAATAACTACATTAAAATTTTTTGGATGGTCTTTTATATTTATCCTCAAAGTATATATTAGAGTAATGTTCTATAATTTGTTTTTCTAAATCTAGATTCCAAAGATTTTCCTAAACTTCCTATAATACCAACTATATTGCCCCGACCCCATCCTTATTTTATCATGTAAGTAATGTTTTTTAGGAATAGGTTGTATCTTATTCATATCAATAATGTTATTAAGTTCATAATTATTACTTTCAATCATCATGTAATTTTTTTAATCTTTATTTAATGGGTAATGTGGAGAATGAATCTTAATGTGTCATGGAGATGACATACTATACATCTGCATTAGTGCTGGTATAATTCCATTAATAGTTAAATGGTATTGAATTGGAAAATATATTAATTATAAAGACTAATTATAAGGTCATATTTATAATTTATATCCTTTATATCCATCATTATACCCATATAAATACATTTGTTTTGAGTAGGAAATTACACCTCGGTGTAGAGATGGTAAGCCATGCGTAAAAACATATGTGGATATTTTTATTCATAGGAATGATAAAATGAAGAATATGGTATTAAAACAATCATCATGACATATAATAATGTATATGATCCTGTAGGTTTTACTTTAGTATATAAAAAACATAGAAAAAAGTTGCATAAGAATAAATGAAATTTAATTGAATTGGTAAAGCAATTACCTCTTCTTTGAGTATCTCATTTTTATTTGCACAAAAGAAATTCTGATGATGGATTTATTTCCATATAATATACTCTAAGAGGATATGTGGGATGTTTGTAGGAGAATTGGGAAGGTTTTGGCTGATCCAAACAACTAAAGAGGTGTGAAAATAATAGTTAAAGAGGTTCCATTTTATAAGAGAGGGGAGGGGTGATTAAGGAAACTTGAAAAATAATAATATATTATAAATGGTTATTTTAATTTCAAATAGATAAAGAGTGAGTTATTTCTAGGAAAAGTTAAGGATATGTATCAATCCTCTAATCCAACGATGTTTACACAAGTATTGGTCCCATAATCAGGCATATCTTTTGGCTTTAACCAATAGTTAAACAATTTAACTCTTACAGTCTCTACCTGTCCTTCAGTACAATAGGGTTAATATTTGAACAATAAAATGCCAAAAGAACCTGAATTGGATAATTTAAGAAAAATTTAACACTATAAAAGTTATTTGGTTGATCCTTATTTTATTATGAGTTTTATATCATTTAATAAAATAATATTAATTTTAAAATCTCATTTTTGTCAATTTTGACATTGTTTAATACATGATTTTTTAAAAGTCATAACCACATGATTCCCTCAAAAATCTACATTAACTCATTCCTAAAATTTCAATTTAATCCAAAATAATCATGGAAAACATAAAATATTTCAAATTATATTTATTTTATGATTATTCATATCATTTAATTAATTATTAATTTAATAAATCAATTAACGCATCATCATTATTAACTATTTAGTTTATTTATTTATTTCCTGAAATAATAAATAAATTAAAATAATGTAGATAATAAATTTAGAATTATAATTATTTTTTATAGTTAACCATATTACTTATATAACCTCATATTAAAAATGATATCATTATTAAAATTTGAAAATGACAAGGTTAACTCTTATTTAAATAAAATATAATAAATTTCATAATATAACAAAAATTTCATAAAAAGAATCATATTTTAAACCTAATGATTATTTTGGTTGAAAAAAAAACTAATCCAATGAAATTAGGAAGAGTGTTATAGTAATTTTAAGTTATTATTTTTTCCTTTAATTACATTATTTACCATTAGTCATGGGAAATAAATTCAAAAGTGACTATTCACTTAAAATTATTTTGACCATATTAGACTACATCTTTTATACTGATTACAACCATATATGACTGTATTTCAAAATTCAATTAATAGAAGCTATAAAATAACATTTATTTTTAATAAGTAGATGTGGTTATTAGGCAGGTAAATGTGGCATTAAACATATCAATAAATTTTTAAATCTAATTATATTATAAAAAAACTCCAATAACCATCATTGGGTTAATAAATTTATTCTTTATCTCTTTTTACATTAAAATGAAATTAATTTAAAATAATTATTTAAATGATAAAGTTGGTTTTTAATAACTATACAGTATTTTTCAGTGTACTTAAAAATTTGGGACCATTAAGAAAAATATGAAATATTAAGTATAAAATAATTTAGATATTCCAAATTCAAAAATGGTGAATATTTTGAAAAATAAAATTTATAAATTTCATTATGTGGTTAATAATATTCATAACCGCTTTTCTAAGAGATAGTGTCATTGGTCATGGTGCATTCAAACTCAGTGTTGCATGAAACTCATGCTATCGAATATATTTAAATGTAAATGTACCATGGAAGCTTGGGGTGTTAAAATAAATCCAAAATGGACTACCTATAGGTGAAACCAAAAGAAGTTACCCAAAGAAGATGTAAAATCCTACCATATGCTATTTTGTTTTATTTTCATTATAAACAACCAAAAATATTCTTATACCTTAGATACATAAGAAAATAAAAATCCTAAATATATAGATATGATGTTATTATATGTTTTATACCTACACATATAAAAACATCCATCAAATGGGTAACGAACTTTGCAGTGCAGTATAAGGCGAATTACAACCTCACGAAATGATGTTGTTGGTTTTTTACTTTAGCACCTCCATGTTTAGTAATTATTATTTAAAATTTGTTTTCATATTAAATTTATGGTTTATTGTTTCTTATTTAGTTCTAATATAACACATAACATATGATACTTATTTTTTTTAAATAATATAACTGTGTTTGTGGATGTGGGAACTAAGGCCTCCTCAAAACGAGGTGATCCGTTCTAACATTACATTAACTATACCAAAGATAGGTTTAGTAAAATTATATAATTTTTTTGACATAGAAATTATAATATAATTATTTTATTTATATTTATACACATATTTCATTCACTTTCTTTCTTTCTATACACTATAAAACGAAAACTACTATTAATGGGTAGGTATGGCCTATCGTCCCCATTAATAGTGTTTTCCATCGGATATGTATTTATTATAAAGATTAATATAAATATTTATATAATGAATATATATGATTTATAAATCATATTTTACATTTGGAATATAGGTAAATAATTATATAATTAAGAGTATCAATAATTACAAGTCAAAACACATACGAAAAACAAAATTGGTATTACCCAAAATGTAACATTATCATGAAATTATTAATAAATGGATAATATAATGTCATAATAAAATAATATATTTTATTATATATAATTATATGGTTTTCAGTAGATGAATAATAAAATTTTATTTTTTATACCATAGGGTATAATAAGTATGACGATAGTGAAGACATAATGTAAGAAGATTTCTGGTGTCACTTTTATTTCAGAAAGGCTAATTACTTATTCACAAATCATTTATTTTTTGTTTTATAAACTACAAATGAATGTGTTGATTTATTTTTATAATAAAATTTATCAGTATTTAGATATCCAATTTATGATCTCTCCTTCATGGGTTTTTTGTTTCAACAGTGACCAAATTGGTAAAGTAATGTTTTTTCAATTTTCCTTCTTTGAGACACATGTTTTGTTTTGCACCAATCCATTTTTACAAGGTGTATATACATTAATATAAAATATGATATCATGAATATCCTTCTTGAAATTATATTTTATAAATCATTTGATGTGATTTTCAAACATTAGGAGAAAGATTCAATGTTATAATGTGGTAAGGTTTAATTTCAACAATCCAATTATTTGTCATTATTTTTTGTGATTAATTAATATAAAATTATGATCCACATTACAATAACACTCTTGAATTTTCTTCCCCTTGGTTAGTCTAATATATTCAAGTATTGTTACCAATATTCCACTATTTTTTTACATATCATAATTAATAAAAATATTTTTAACAATATCTAACCACATCTCTATCCTTAGTTGGAAATTTGTTTTATTCAAAAACGGAGATTTCAAAAACGTTTTCAGAGCAATTTATTAAAATTATCATTAAATATTATTGTCTTGGAAAAAATATTTTCGAAATATTTTATGGTTTTTAATTCTACCTTTATAGTTTTCCAAAGTAATTTTTATAGAAAATGTTTTTCAAAAATTATTTATGTTTTAATATGTGTTTTCCAAATATTAAAAATATATTTTTCCCAACAAATGATTTATAAATATTTCTCAAAAATTATCTTCCATATAAAATGAATACAATTTTTTATCACTCACTAATTTCTAGGGATATCATACAAGGTCACAATTATTATTCATTATTTCAAAGGTTTATGTTTTGATAGAATGTTGTTTATAAAACTTGTTTCTTTTTCATGGGTTGTATGTTTTTGTAACCCAATTCTTTTTCACGATATATGTTTATCAAATCCATTTTATAGGTTATCTTATGAGTTTTTATGATCTTGTGGAACATATATGTCTTATTTCATTATGATATTGGTGGGATCTATATCTCCATCCAATGTAATGGGTAAAGATATATATCTCAGGGGATAGACATGATGGGAATGTAGAGTGATCTCAATCCACTAAAGTACATTGTCTATTAAGATGGTATCGAAAGGGAACACTAACTACGTAGATTGCCATGGTAGTAAACCATGACTACCAGAATGGTTTAGGGAGTCAACCCATTCTACTAAGATGGCCTTTGACTTGATTCATTGAATACTAGGGAAATGGTTTATATTCATATTAATCTGTCATGATTCTATGTATTATTCCTATGTTATGCTTTAATTGATTTTTCTCTTGATTTCACTATGATTCATGTCATATAAAGGACCAATATTTTTCCCATGATTCAAGCTTATTATTTTTTACATATATAATAATATTATAATTTCATGATCCCATTCTCATACCATTATACTCATGTTTATGCTTATATATCTCAATTGATTACCATTACTGATAATCGATACTCACAAATTTGGGCGTTTTATTTTCCCATTTTATGAAGATATTTATTACATATTAAGTGTATAAAAAGTGAAATAGTCATTGAGAACTTAGTAGGAGATAATGTAGCACACTTATGTACCAATATTTGTGTTTCCATGTTTTCAAAGGAAAAAAACTAATATGGACATTGGGTGTCTGGTTGAGTAAGGTATTATGTATTCTCAAAAAAATAATGTAATGTTAATGTATGTTAAGTGAGAGTCAATATAGTTAGAATCACTGATAAAATTTAGTTAACACTTGGAAACTATGATGAGAATACATTAGTGATAGCCCTAACGACACATCTATTGTTAAGAACGAGGATAAAGAAAAGTATTGATGATAGATTGAGTGGTTTCCAATATATACATCCATTTCCTAATCTAAAAGTGTATTTGGATCTAGAATAGGTGAACATTGGGGTAATAACCCCAAAACACTATATCTATGTACACCTAATCAAGAATAGATGCACGGAGAAGGGCCTAGCTACACACCCTATTTGACACTCATGGTGATATGATTTGTGAATTCACAAACTATTTATGAACCATCAATAAGGATTTAAATATATGTTTTCAATGAATAAACTAGCATAAAAATATGATTTCATAGAATAATGAAGGTTTCATAATTTATACATCCGATAACTGGTTTTCATGATTATGTGTTTCCTCGCTAAAAAAATTATTTCATACTCTCTGATTTTTAGTTGTAGTCAATGGCTAGAACACGAAGGAACGGTTTTAAAGGTGATTGAGATGGAAAATGAAATTGTTATCATTCAGAGGAATCAAATTCAGTTGGAGTTGGAATGAATATTATAATTCCTATGGTCACCAAATTTTGTCAAGATAAGAATCATGCTGAGCTTCCAAATGGGAAAATGAGGGCACAACATTTTGTTGAGTCCTTCATGAGGAAAATAGAACCTTCATTCCATTAGTCTTTTAATCAACTTATTGTTGAATAACGAATAAATACCACTAAAAATATATTATCCATTCAACATTGTTAGGAACATGAGATATTAATTCAAGCAGTTTATCAGTTTAAAAGTGAGGAAGACCTATGGTTGAATCAAATCAAGAATATACGGATGAAATATGAAAATGAATCAATGGACTAAGATAAATTCATGAAGATATCATTTAATATATTCATTACAGGGATTATTCATAAAAATATATAGAAATGGTTACTTGTGATAGATCAATGGGATGATGTATCCATTTGTATATATAAGGCTAATTTCAAAGGACTTGCAAGGTATACTTCTATTATTATCATAAAACAAAAATGTAATGTTGTTGGTTCTGTATTACCTTAACACCATTTATAGAAAATAAATCCATAATATTCCTTAGTATATATGAAGATATTGTTCATTGTTAAATAAATGTTCAATTTGAGGTCGGAGTTATGTATTAATATCTTGGTTCTGACAAGAAATGGATGAAAATGTTTAAAATATAATATAAAAAAAATTGGGAAATTTATATGATCTATCATTTATACTCTATGTGTGGAAGTAATCACATGGGAAAATTTATTAAAGGGTTTAATATATTGTTTAATTTTGTAAAGTAATGTCATTGGGGATTTTATTTCTGAACTATTAGGACGAAGTCAACTGACATTGTGAAAGGAGAGAAAATTGAATAGAGTGAACTACCCCACCTCAGTGCTGCAAGTGTAAGGATAACGTGAATTATGATATTAAGTTCCCAAAGAAGAAGATTAATGATTATGATCAATGTTAGTAAACTATTTATCCAAAGTACATGGAAAATATAATGTGATTGTTGTTTATAATGAGGTGTGAGATAAAGAATTGGTGAAAGGTACACCTATCATCCACTCTATAACTGCTAATGTCTTATTTCATTTTGGATTTACACACTCTTTCAAATACAAATATTATTCTGGGTGTATTAATATTTCAATAAAATGACTAGATGTTGAATTAGTATATAAAACCATTAATGATAGGATTATTTCATCTCACATCTATGATTCCTTTTGTGTTGATGTTTGTGGGAGTTTACATCCTCTAAATCATGCCATTATTCCTATGTTGAATTTGATTTCATTTTAGGCATGGATAGGATTTATATTATTAAATCCCACATAAATTTCCATCAATTGTATGTTACATTTGGTAGTTCCAACCAACCTATAACGATCTGTCAATGTGATGATAAGTGTGAAAATTCTAGGGTGTTTTCATCCTGTGATTGGTCATAGGTCACATTGAGAAGGCACATATATCTAAAATGGTTAGGGAGAAAATTGATATAGATGATATGCATATTTTTTGAGATTTTTTGGATTTCTTTCTAAAATTGATTCTGATACCTCCACCAAAATGCGAAGTTGAGTTCTCATTCGAATGCATACTAAGTTCCACACCACTTTCAATGAATCCCTATCACATGGACCCAATTGAGTTGTAGAAATTGAAAAATAAACTCCAACAAAACTTTATAAGGGATTCATTTTTCCATCTATGTCACCATGTGGTGAAGGTATTCATTTTGTGAAAAATAACTATGGATCAATGTGACTCTACATTGATTATCGAAATTTGAACAAGAACAAAATTAAGAACAAGTGTCATCTTCCACATATTAATGACTTGTTTGATTAATTTCATAGAGCTGAATAGTTTTATAAAAATGAAATTCATTTGGGATTCCATCAATGAAGTTTCATGTAGGAGGATCAACCCATAATGTAACTCTATACAATGAATTGACATTATGAATATATTATAATTTCATTGGGTCCTATTAATTCCCCTTCTATCATCATTGGTTTTATGAATAGATTATTTAGATAAGTTCTTGATCAGTTTGTGGTAGTATTAATAGATGATGTCATAATATATTCAAATAAAATGAAAGATAATGAAGGCAATTTCACAATATTACTAATGACCCTAAGGACAGATTAAATTTATCCAAAGTATGCCAATTGTAGTTTTTGGAAGAAAAAGTTTTATTTTTTGGGTCATAGAATCAGTATGGGTTGTATAACATAAGTTTCATTTAAGATAAAGGATATGAATGCAAGAATAAAACAACCTTGGTGACTAAGATCTGTATTATTTTTGGTTTAGTTGGAATTAATAAATGGGATATATATACATTTACACAACTATCTAATCCATTAACCGAGTTAACTCTGAAGGGTTATATGTTATTTTAGGAAGAAGAATGTTTGTAAACATCTAACCAACTAAAGAAAAGTTTAGTTAGAGAAACAATTCTCACATAACCTATCACGACCCGTCCCCTGGTTCTCATGCTGTGACTACCCCAAGACCTCCTTCCATAGGCTAGGAGTTGGAGACTAGAAACAAAGGCACAATTACCTAAATATGGAAGGTATTGCCTTTATAAATGTAAACACACACAACAGAGCACACAACTGGATAAAAAATACTAATAATACTTTATAAAAAGAGAGTTGTAAAAGTAAAGGTGACAGAAATACAAGCCCAACTGTAAAGTACATGCATAACTGAAATGGGACAAATTAGATGAAAGATGAAAAGCATATCCTGCATCATCCACCATGGATCCAACCTGAATGGTAGGTACAGATTGCCTCCTCAGCACTCCTCGTCTGTCAGTCTCCTCCGGGTACCGACTCGTCATGAGGTCCACCTCTAGGCACCGTCCAGTCCAAGTACACTCAGCCTCGGTTAGTGTTGTCTGTCATCTGCATCCAACACAATGGGGTGTGGGCATATCCCATATTGGGGTGAGTATATGATACACAGAATGGACCCTGAGAACCTCAAGGTCTCTCAAAATCCAACAAGGATAAACCTCAAGGTATGAAATCAAAAGATAACCCCACTTAAGTGTATGCCCATACATATACCTGTTATCAAATAATCCATCTCAATCCTGAGAAAAATGCAATGTTATTGACTAATCCCACACAGGTATACAACATATGTAGGTAGATATAGATGATCAGATTTAGCCACTATATCATCAATACCATCAAATAGACATAGGATCCAAGAATAGAAACTAGAACTGTTGAACCCCCATAGGATCTAGGAACAAAAAATGGAGTTGTCAAACCCTCACAGGATCCAGGAATAATCGTCGAAGCTATCGAACGCACACAGGATCCAAGAAAATTCATCAGTGCTATGGAACCCACACAGGATCTATGAACAGTCTTCAGTGCTGTTGAACCCACATAGGGTCTAGGAACAATCGTCAGTGCACAGCCAGCCATAGGGATCCGCACGAATCATGCTTGATTCTTGGAGGGTCCGCTCCTCAAGCCAAGTGTCGATACATCAACATCCAAAAATTCCCAAGTTTATTTATCCAGAAGATCCTTCTAACCATAAGAAACTCAACGGGACAGATGGTGCGTCAATCGGACCCCCGGTCTGAGAGTTATTGGAATTTCCGTTCAGAGGGTCCTATTGGATTTACGTTCAATCCAACCCAGTCGTACCCCTAATTTTTCCAAACCTTGAGTGGGGTATACCAAAAGAACCACCTCCTTCAATGGTTTTAGTCTCCATAGACAGTTCTTCAATCGGATACTCGTAGGTCACGTTACGATCAAAATAGTGGAAATATGTCGAACGGGTCTGGGTCCGATCCGTCCCTGTCAAACCAACCCTGCCGCGGGTCTGACCCGGTCTACATGTCTGACCCAGTCTGTTGGGGTTGCTTGTCCCACACTGGTGGCCCGACCCGCAATTGTCGGTCGGGCTAGCACTTGGTCCGACCTGCACTGGGTGTGGCCTGGATGTGGTCCACCCTTGCCACGTCCAGGGGAGAGGGTCGCGCCCCCTGGATTCCTGAATGGATAAAGCCATTCGTTTGGAAGACAAACCGGCGCTACGTGGCACCGGTCCATGTCATGCGGGGCCCACATGGTGGGGTTCGCTATTCCCGGCTAGACCAGTGATCAGACACCTACCGCACAGTGCGGTTGCGAAGCGCCTCCTCCAACAGCCTGGTGTCTTGGGCTGCTGGTCTTCCTCACGGTCGGCCTTGCACTGGCCGCTGCTACACTGCTGTGTCCAAGGGCTGCAACCCCCTTTGGTTCCACCAGACGGAACCGTTTCACCGCGCCTTCCTCAAAAACCCAACGGCTCGAGCCGCCGGTCTCCTTTGCGATCAGCCTTGCGTCGGCCACTGCTACACCGCCACGGCCAGTTGGCCATGGGTTACTCCTCAGGCGGTGCAGTTGTGCCGCCGCCGTCTCACGGTGATGATTTTCGCTCCATCCATCGACGAGCATTCCACAAGTCACTAGACGAGTTCTGGTGGCATGATTATCATTTTGGAAGTAGACACATATTCCTTGGGATGTCGCCTTTGATCCACAATCATTTTTGATGAGAATCGCTCATCCCGATCTCGTGCCACATTTAGCATCCAATCCCACAAAGAAGGCAGAGGGGTCGATCCGTGTTTGTTTTCCCGCACCCTCCATGTTAGGGTGATACCATGCAGCTTCGATTCTTAATCCTTGATTAAAAACGAAGAACGTGCAACAATTTAACAACCACGAACCCCTACACTTGTTCGTGGATCATCGATGTTGGGCGGGAGGGCGGACATAGATTCATTGCATACGATCGCATCCTATGCCGAAGGAGGTTCCAAGGATGTAATTCGAAGTCGGGATCGAGGTCGACGTTCCACATTGGTTGGGGCATTCTTCCATGGAGGAACACGTTCTTCACTGGGAGATTTCTCCAAAGTTCTCCCCTCCCCCATTTTCCACCCCAATGACAAATGCCAAGAAAAATGATAGGTTTATTTAAATCTATTATTTAATCATTGTCACAAAAAATTCAAATAGATTCAAATTAATTAATTCATGTGCTCAATTAATTAATGGAAATGATAGGGAACCCTTAAGTCAGGAGCTTAAGAGGTTTCTCCCCAATTAATGAGGGTTTCAAGAAGTTTTAACCATGGGTGATCCCCACCAAAAAAAATATGAAGGGGAGGTTAGGTTTGTGTGGGCCCCACCACCATATCCTCTCATGAGAGGTTTCGGTGTGGTGGTCCCACGACCCACTTCCATGTGGAGGATTTAACCAATGAATAAAAAATAAAGACACCAAATTTATTTTTATTTAAAACATTCTCAAAAATCCCCAAAACTATCTTTTATCCTCGACCAACTGCGTTGAGGTGGAAGTCTTCATAAGATAACACCGGCACTGCGAGTTCAACAGTGCCCTTAGATTTCAATTCCGAGGACCGGTTCAAAAATTATAAATACCCGCTCGTATGTTCACTAAACGTACTCAATAAAATCTTCTGAAATAAATTCTGGGCACACCATGCCTCGGAATCAAGCACCGTCAGTTTTCACAGACTCGTAAAATTCCGAAGTATTTAAGAAAAAAATATTCATGAAAATTTCTGGTCATTACTTTCTCCCAACCTCAGGGATTTATGTTCCAGTAATCTACAACTCAAACTAAGGGAACAAATGGGGGTACTGAACATGCATCTAAACTTCTCTCTCCCATGTGCTCTCATGGATGTTCTTGTGCTGCCAACAAACGCATACCAGAGTTACCGATTGTCCATGTAGGACCCACTCCTCTCGATCCTCAATCTCTAATGGAACTTCCATAAAAGTCTCCCCATTGTCGACGTCCAGCTCTCCATGGTCAATGATGTGAGAAGGGTCATGAACGTATCTCCTCAGCTAAAATACGTGTAAACTTTCATGCACTTGGTGCAAATGAGGTGTAACAGCCAGGCAGTAAGACACCTTTCCTACTCTGTTGAGGACCTGGAAAGGTTCGATGAATCTCAGTGATAACTTTCCACCTCGGCCAAATATTCGTAAACCTCGTCGAGGTGAGACCCGTAGAAAAATGTGGTCACCATCCTCGAACTCTAGAGGTCTCCATCAACTATCAATATATGACTTATGTCTTGGTTGTGCAGTCTTCATCTGCTCATAGATGATCTGCACCTTCTCTCTGGTAGCTTGTACCATCTCTGGTCCCACTAGTGCTGAATCCCCCGAGTCTATCCGGCATAGTGGCGATCTAACAGGTAGACCATACAAGGCCTCAAAATGTTCCATCATGAGGGTGGAGTGATAACTGTTGTTGTAAGAAAACTTCACCAAAGGTACGTAATCCTCCCAGATATGACCTAAGTCAAGGGCACAAGCATGTATCATGTCCTCGAGGGTTTGAATGGTCTGCTAGGTCTGACCGTCTGTCTGAGGATGGAAGGCGGTGCTCAGATGAAGATGTGTCTCGAAAGCCTCCTGCAACCCCATACATATCTAGGAAGTAAATCGTGTGTCACGATTGGAGAAAATAGAAGAAGGTATTCCATGTATTTTTACAATTTCTTGCATGTAGAGGCATCCCAAGCTCTCTACTGAACCCTGCTCTCTGATCGGTAGGAAGTGAGCCGACTTGGTTAGTCATTCGATGATCACCCAAATCGATTCATGACCCCTGGATGTTCATGGAAGACCCATAACAAAATCCATTGATATCCTATCCCACTTCCACTCTGCAACCTCTGAAGGATGAATCATGTCTGTTGGTACTTGGTGCTCTGCCTTCACTTGGTGACATGTGATGCATCGAGAGACAAACTCCACTACTGCCTTCTTCATACCTAGCCACCACTGATGCTTTTGAAGGTCCTGTTACATCTTCTCCACTCTTGGATGTATCGCTAAAGGGTATTTTGGAACTCCCTCAACAATTCTTCTTGATGTTCCACTGGTACCAATGTACGTCCTATGAAGAGGATGACATGCTCCAAACCTTCAAAAAATCCATCAGGTGTCTTCCTTGTGGATATGTGAGAAAGTCGTGTCTCGAAGTCAACGTCTCCACGTTGTGCCTCCTTGACTCACTGAAGAAGTGGGGGAGAGACTGTAATAGACTGA
Source organism: Viscum album (assembly GCA_963277665.1). Lineage (NCBI taxonomy): Eukaryota > Viridiplantae > Streptophyta > Magnoliopsida > Santalales > Viscaceae > Viscum > Viscum album. Next base: position 1,045,870,732 of record OY728166.1, read on the forward strand.
AGGAAGGTTTCTCCATCTCTATCCACAAAGGATATCCATAAGGTAGCTAGCTGTTTTGTCACCGCGACTAGCAGTTGTATTCTAGATCTCCTGCTGAGTGCATCCTCTATAACATTCTCATCTCCAAGAGTATAGACTATCTCAAAGTCATAGTCTGGGAGTAACTCAAGAAATCGCCTCTGTCAATGGTCTAGGTCCTTCTGAGAGAAGATATACCTGAGACTCTTGTAATCAAAGTACATTATAAAATTTTTTCCCATTAGATAGTGTTGTCACATCTTCATTCTGAAGACTACTACTAATAACTCCATGTCAGGGGTAGTTTAGTTTTGCTCATGTTGTCTCAGCTGTCGATAATCGTACACGATCACAACTCACTCCAACATCAAGATGCACCTGAGTCTGATCCCTGATGTGTCGTTGTAGACTATGTACCCTACACCTTCTTCTGGAAGCCTCAAGATGGGGTAATTCGCCAGCCTCTTACATAGCTCCTGAAAGCTATGTTGGCATCTCTATAACTATAAGAAGGCTTTCCCCTTTTTTATCAAGGCTGATATAGGTGCTGCAAATCTGGAGAGGTCATGTACGATGCTCCTGTAATAACCTGCCAAACCCATGAAACATCGTACCTCCGTCACACTCCTGGGTGGATCCCAAGAAAGTACCTCATCAATCTTCACGGGATCCACTATAACTATAGCCTCTGAGATGACATGTCCTTGAATTTTAACTCCCAGATCCAAAACTGGCACTTCGAGAGCTTACTATAAATCCGGTGCTCTCGGATTTTGTCTATTACTACACGCAAATTATAGTCATGCTCCTCCTAAGCATTCGAGTACATCAGAATGTTGTCGATGAAGACTAGGACAGAGAGATTGAGGTATGGATGGGAAATCCTATTCATGAGTCCCATGAACACAAATGGAGCATTGGTTATGCTGAATGGCATAACCAAGAACTCATAATGGTCATATCGACATATGAAGGTCGTCTAATACAAATCCTCGTCTCAAACTCTGAGCTGGTGATATCCTGATCTGAGTTCTATCTATGAGAACCACCGAACTCCCATTATATGATCAAAGCGGTCGTCAATCCTCGGGAGAGGGTACTTGTTCTTCATGGTCACCTGGTTCAAGCGACGGTAGTTGGCAAAAAGCCTCAACCTTCCATCTTCCTACTTGGAAAACATAATTGTGGCTGCCCAAGGAGAAACACTAGGCCATATGAACCCCTTCCCCGGCAAGTCCTATAGCTACACCAGCAGCTCACGGTGATCGTGGGTGCCATCTGATATGCTGGTGTAGATATCGGAGATGTCCCAGGGTACAGGTCAATGTAAAATTCCACCTCTCTATGAGGAGGTAGACCTGGAACATCATTAGGGAAAACATCCGCGTACTGGTCCACCACTAAAGGATAGCTCAGACTCTCCATATCAACTAAAATTAGGGTAAGGAATGCCAAATGATGAGTGATCGGCTGCACCCTCCTCCGAGTAAGTCTCTTTTGCACTGCAAAGGCTCCCTTCTTGCTGGTGAAGGTAAACCTGGTCCCATCCGTGCAGACACAACGCACATTGCGCCTAATACAGTCGATCTGAGCATGATCTGTAGATATCCAGTCCACACCCAAGATGACATCATAAGACCTCGATGCTGCTATGAAGAGATCCTAGCCGAATCTCTCACCTCCTAGAGGAAACTCACACTACCGGAACCCGTGCGTCATCATTTAGTCTTCTCCCATAAGAGTCTCTAGCCGTAACGATCAAGCCAACAGCTCTATCAAAATCCTCGAGCACCAAATGAGGGCAGTGGCAATGAAAGAGTGACTGGAACCTGTTTATATAAGAACTGAAACTAAGGTGGAATAGACATAGATCGTACCTCGAATCATCTTCGTAGTTCCTTGATTATAAGCCTCATCTTCCGAAAGCTGAGTTCTCACCTATCCACCCACTCCCTTTAGTCGGGGTGGACCTCCTAGTGGGGGTGGTGGTAATATATCAAAATGACATCCACTACCAACTACACCACCAGCTCCTCTGCCACGCCTGCCTACTCCCAGCGAACCGCTACGATCGAACCTCTACCTCTAACTGGGATGGCCCTCAACTATCTACTGATCATCCGAATAGCGGGTCAAACAATCATGAGCCATGTGACCCTGCCCGCCACATGTGAAACACATCATGTTCCTCGAATGACTAGATCTGTATCATGTTCCTCGCACAACCGAACCTGAGTCCTAAGGTTGTCCACCAGATGGTCTGGTCCACCAGGACCTCTACAAAATCTGTCTACTGCCAACTGGACAACACTCCATTACATGATGCCCAGTGGAAGGTCTCGCTGCTGGTGACTGCTGAGCAAGGAAACTCTCCACTAAGAGGGCTCGTATCAACACCCCCACCTGCGTCGGAATGCTGAGGGAGATCATATAAGCCCTGATCTCACATCTGATCCCCTGTTCAAAGGTCTGGGCCCTAAAGAATGGGAAATTAACAATATCTATGGAGTAGCGCGAGGGGTCTGTGAACCGCACTGAGTACTATGCCACTGTATTTCTCCCCTATTGCAGATGAAGTGGATCTATTATCTGCACTGCATGTAGGGTGGTTGGGATACACTCTGCCCAAAACAGGCTCTTGAAGACTGTCCATAGATATGTCGCCTCGTCATGCACCTTGAAAATCAGGCTCCCCCATCTTCCTGTAACTTCGTGATGGAGACTCGCGTCAAGGATCCCCATAAGATCTACTAGTGTCCCTAATAGTCTAAAGACTCTCACCACAGCCTCCATCCAATCCTCAACTGCATGTGGGTCCATCTCGCCCCTGTACTTGGGCGGCCTCTGGCACAGAAACAAGTTAATCACGCTCTGGCGGCTTGCACTCTCTCTTGTAATGGATGGTGGCAACGGTGGACCAATGGGTAGTGGTACCACTTGTGCCTCCATTGTGATAGGGCCCTACACCATGGCCTCGTCGTTTTGTGGGCCACCATCTCGTATAAAGCCTAAAACCCTGGATGGATGTCTATGTGGGGCCATCCTGATAAGAAATAGGTGTGACACAGTAAAGAAGTTATACCTAGTGAGATGACTAAGAAATATATCACAATGAGGACTCTTCAAAACACACATGCAATCAGTGTTTTCATGCCCTGAGTGAGAATTTAGAAGTCAAGTTCCCGGTGTATAGATACGTCGGCCGCCGCACCAACACCAGACTCCTTTAACTGAAAACCACACTCAGTACCCTTTTCACTATTGCTTCACAGAAAATATCAGAGTCCTAAGTTCTGTGGTAGAATTGAATCCTCTGATACCAATTTGTCATGAACCGTCCCCTGGGGACCATGTCGTGACTACCCCAAGCCCACCATCCACATGCCAGGGGTTGGTGACTAGTACCAAAGGCATAATTCCCTAAATCTAGAAGGAATTGTGTTTATAACTATAAAAACACACAACATAGCACATAGCTGGTTACAAAACACTAATAAAAATTATATAACAAGAGAGTACTATATGTAAAGGGTTCGGAAATACATGCCCAACTGTAAAGTGCAAGTAAAATTGAGAAGGGAAAAAACAGCTGGAAGATGAAATGGAGATCCTAGATCGTCCACCAAAGATCCTACCTTAAGGGTAGGTAATGATAGCCTACTCAGCACTCCTCATCTGTTAGTCTCCTCCCAGTGCCGACTCGTCGTGAGGTCCACCTCCGCACACCATCCAATCCAAGTACACTCAGCCTCGGTCAGCGCTGTCTATCCCTTGCATCCAATACAATGAGGTGCGGGCATAGCCCGTGCAGGGGTGAGTATACGATAATTAGTAGGGACCCCGAGACCATCAAGGTCTCACAAAATCCAACAAGGGTAAACAACAAGTTATGAAATAAACAGATAACCCTACATAGGTATATACCCATACATATAACTAAGTTATCAAGTAATCCATCTCAATCATGAGGAAAACATGAAGTTACTAAATCATCTCACAAATTTATATAACTTATGAAGAGATATAGGTATGATTAGTTGTAGCAACAATATCATCCATTCTATCGAACCCACACAGGATCCATGAATAGAAACCAGAACTGTCGAACCCACGTAGGATCCAGGAATAGTAAACGGTGCTGTCGAACCCACACAGGATCCAGGAATAGTCATCAAAGATGGAGAACCCACACATGATCCATGAATATTCATCGAAGACGTCAAACCCACACAGGATCCATGAACAATCTTCAGTGCTACTGAACCCACACATGATCCATGAACAGTCATCACTGTTGTCGAACCCACACAGGATCCAAGAACTATCGTCAGTGCATAGTTAGCCACATGGTTCCGCATGAAGAATGGTTGATTCCGCGAGGTTACTCTCCCCAATCAAAGTTTCCATACATCAAATACCACAAATTCCCATGTTGATGTATCCAAAAGAACGTTTTATCTATACGAAACTCAATGCGATATATGGTTCATCAATCGAACGCCCAGTCTGAGAGTTATTGGCATTTCTGTTCCGTGGGCCCAGTTGAATTTACGTTTGATCCAACCCGGCCATACCCCAACTATGTCCAAACCTTGAGTGGGGTATACCGAAAGAACTGCATCCTTCAATGGTTTCCATCTCCATAGACAGTTTGTCAAACAAATGCTTGTAGCTCAAGTTAGGGAAAAAAGAGTGGAAAAAGGTCAAACAGGTTCGAGTCTGGTCCGGCCCTGTCGGACCGACCCGGTGGGACCCAGGTTCAGATTGTGGTTCGTCCCAGTCTTCGGGTCTGACCTATTCTGTGGGCCCGACCAGGTCCATGAGTCCGACCCAGTCGGCGTGGGCAGCCCGACCCGTGAGGGTGGCCCGGCCTGAGTGGGCTGCCGGCCCACGGGGGCGGCCCGACACACATTGGAGGCCCCACCCACGCTGGGTGCGGCCTGTGCTGGTCTAGCCTAGTGGCTTGTGGGGTCTACCGTTGCCTAGTCCAGGTGGTGAGGTCCGCACCCCCTAGATACCTGAACGACTAAAGCTGCTTAGGTGGAATTCAAACTGGGGCCAGGTGGTGGCGGTCTGCATCACGCGGGACCCACATGGTGGGGTCTCGTAGTTCCCAGCTGGCCGAGTGGCCTGCCGCCTCCCATTTGGCCTGGATGCACCATGCATCCACCAGTGTCCAATCGGCTTGGGCCTCCGGTCTTCCTTGTCGCCGGCCTTACGCCAGCCGCCACTGCACTATAGAGGCCAAGGGACGCAGCCCCCTTTGGTTCCACCGCACGGTGCACTTGCGCGGCACCTTCCTCGGCAACCCGACAGCTCGAGCCACCGGTCTCCTTAGCAGCTAGCCTTGCACAGGCAGCCGCTGCAAAATAGCGGCCAGTCGGCCGTGGGTTACTCCTCCGGCAGTGCGGTTGCGCCGCCGCCGTCTCACGGTGATGATTGTCACTCCATCCATCGACGAGCATTCCCCAGGTCACCAGAGGAGTTCTGGGGGCTCGATTCTCATTCCGGAAGTAGCCATGCATACCTCTGTACATCTCCTTCGATCAATAATCATTTTTTATGAGAATCACTCGACTCGGTCTGATATCACGTTTAGCATCAAATCCCACAAAGAAGGTGGATGGGTTGGGCCGTGTTGGTTCGGCCTGCACCCTCCGTGTTAGGGTGATATCTTTCAGGTTCAATTCTTAATACTTGAAGAAAAACGAAGAACATTATTCAATTTAATAGTCTTGAACACCTACCTTTGTTTTTTTATTGTCGACATTGCGCGAGACAGCATACATTGATTCATTGAAGATTATTGCATCCAACGTAGACAGAGGTTCCGAGGAAGGAAGTCGAAGTCAGGATCGAGGTCAACATTCTTCTTCGGTTGGAGCGTTCTTCGTTAGTGGAACATGTTCTCCACTGGGAGATTTCTCCCATGTTCTCCCCTCTACCATGTTCCACCTCAATGCAAAATACCAAGCCAAATAATATATTAATTTAAATATATTATATAATCATTGGCACAAAAAATTCAAAAAGATTCAAATAAATTAATTGATGTGATAAATTATTAAATGGAAAGGATAAGGCACAATATTGTGGGGATCTCAGGAGGTTTCTCCCCACTTAATGTGGAGTTCAAGAGATTTTATCCTCTAGTGGTCCCCACCAAAATAAATATGAAGAGGAGGTTATGTTCAGGTGGGCCCCACCACTATAACCTCTCATGGGAGGTTAATGAGTGTTGGTCTCACCTCCAAATTCAATGTGGAGGTTTTAACCAACAAAAAAATTAATCCACAAATGTTATTTTTATTTAAACCATTCTCTAGAAACCCCAAAACTATGTTTTATTCTCGACCAACTGTCGTCGAGGTGAAAGTCTTCTTAAGAGAATACTGGTGGTGCGAGTTCAACAGTTCCCTCAGATTTCAATTCCAAGCACCAGTTCAAATTTTATAAAAGCCAGCACATACATTTACTGAATGTACCCTAACATAAAATCATAAATTGATTCTAGGAACATTGGGCCTCAGAATCATGATCTGTCAGTTTTCATGGTCTCGAAAAATTCTTATGTATTTAAGAAAAAAAAACTATGGAAATTCCAGGTCATTACATAACCCTATAGTGGATTTGAGTAATTTATTTGTATTTATGCATTCAATAAGAAATTGGTATGCACTTTTATTCAAAAAAATCATGATCGTTCATTCCTCTTGAAGGTTGATGATAAATGATCAATATTACCCGAATATCTATTTGTAGTTAGATGTAGTAAAATTTTAATTAATGATAAAGAGGCATTATATTTATGTAGAAAAGTGCTATATATATAATGATTACAACTGTTTGAAATATATATTCACACAAAAATATTTGAACATGTCCCTAAAAAGAAGGTTAGTGATGGTAAGGAATGGTGACTGATCAATACATTACCATTGTGGGAAAGTGAACAATGTGGATGATTCTCTATTTCAGAAGGATCATGCTGTCTTATCCCTGATGAGGGTAAAAAATATCCAATATTTATGGATTTTTAGTCAATTGATCTAGAAATATTTAAGTATAGGAAAAATATAATGTTTCTAAATTAAATGTTTAACCCTTTATCCATGTGAATATTAAAGTGTCACATATGGAAGATGTAATGATATAAAATAAGTTTATATATGTTCTCCCATTTTACCTTGACCATGACAGATTGATATAGTTCATGAACCATTTATGTGTTACTTCCATAATGGATTTGAAGAAGGATTTATTAGAGGAATCTCATGGTTAATCAATATTTTTTCATCTGGGAAGTACCAATATTTACTAAGACATAAAGGAATACTTCTGGTGGGATGTCGTAAAGATGTATATCATAGAGTTTGTATCTCAGTGCTTGGTATTCCAAAATTTTAACGAAGAAAAATAATATTCTAAGGGGTTGTTTCATCCATTACCCATACCATAAAGTAAATGGGAGAAAATCACTATCGATTTGGTCATTAGACTCCCCATAACCTCTGAAGGGTTTAATTTCATAAAGGTTTTAGTCAATAGTCTTACTATGTCTGTACACTTCATTTCGATCATAGAACAATTCTCTCTCAATCAACCTTCTAGGATATACAATATCAATGTGGAAAGGTTTAACATATTAACACTTTCTATGGTATCTGATCGAGATCAATGGATTACATCAAAGTTATGAAAAAGTACTTATCAAGAAATCGGTACATAATATTATTTCAATTATTTTTATAATCCTCAAATGTATTTTCAATATGAAAGAAGAATTTAAAACCCTACAGGATATATTGAGATATTATTATTTGGTTTTTAAAGGTGTTTGGGATTAACAACATCCACTAGTTGATTTTTTTATAACAATACTTCTCATTGAAGCATTCAGATTTATCCTTATGAATACATCTATGGGAAAAAATGTATCGATCTAATGTGATAGGAAGAAATTGGAGAAACTAATATATTAAACCTTATATCTCCAAGGAAATGGCCAATAATATTATAACTATTTAGTAGAATATCTAGGAAGATCAGATTTAAAAGAAATGAAATGCAGATAATAATCAATGTTATATTGAATTTGAATTTGGAGAGAAGGTTTCTCTATAAATATCTCATTGGAAGAAGGTTATGTGATTCATAAAGAAATGAATTCCAATTCCAAGGTATATCGAACCCTTTTATATTCATAATTGTTTCTAAATTTTATCTTAATGTTTGGAAATTTCTCCAAATCAATTTCATGTTCATCCTCCGTTCTATGTATATATCGCATGGAAGTACGAGGCTTAAAATAAATTTGAAAAAAAATTCCTTTATGAACATATAAAATAATTATGGAATTTTTTTGAAACTATTTCCCATGAAATAAAATAAAAGAATATTGAAAACATTTTGAAAACCATTTTCCTTGAAAACATATAAATGAATGTTAAAATCATTTTAAACCATTTTTAAGAAAAATCATTTTTTGGTAAACAATTTTTCTTTGAAAACCATTATAAAATAAAAAAAATCATGAATATTTTAAAAGTAATTTATTAAGTGAATAACCTTATAATCATACATAGGTATCATCATGGAAATGATAGTAAGGACATCAGGTATGTTTGTACATTCGAAATATTCCTTTTCCACCATAACAGTTTAGAAAAGTGCCTCGATTGGACAATGATAAAATTATTCATTTTAAAAATATTTTTTGAAAACATAAAACATTAGTAGAAAAATTATTTAAACACAATAGGATACTTATAAATACTTTTTTAAAACATTTTTATAAAACATTATTTTACAAGAACATAGATTTCCAACTGAAAGGAAATATAACATCATGTTTTCATAAAACTTTTCTTAATTATCATTAGTACCATGTAGTGGATAATAGGTACCATTACGTGGATATAAAATGAAAAACTATAGGTAATAAAATTAATGATATTTATTGACATATGGGTCTTAATATTTCATCATTGAAACTATAATCATAAACAATCTCGATAAATAATGATATTATAGCTATAAACTGTTGCCACTTTTTTAACATTGAATCATAATAAAATGGAAATAATAATATTACATGAATCTTTAAATATATTGAAAATAATTAGATTTATGATGTAACATGTAAATGTAAGTATATTCAACACATTGAATATATAGGTGTAAAAATGTTATGTGTCTCAAAGAAGGAAAATTGAGAAAAAAATAATTTACTAATTCGGTAACTTTTGAAACAAAAAACCCAGGAAATAAATATCCCCCATGGTATTTGTAAATATCAATAAATCTAATTATAATTATCATAAAATATATCCATGGGAATTATACACACCATAAATAATAAATTATAGGTGAATAATTCACGTATCTCATGGAAATAAAAAAGTGAGATGACATTCCATAACCAGTAGCCTAGAATCTATTCATAATCTTTAAAAACACCTATATAATAATCATAAATAATTATAAACCTAAAAAAAACATATAATTATATATAATAGTATATATAATTTTATTATGACTTTATATTACCCATTTATTACCAAATCAATGTTAATGTTATGTTTCCAGAAATAATCGCTTTATTTTTCACTTGTGTTTTGATTGGTTATATTTTTTGTCCTCATAGTTGTACCATGATATACAAAAATGTAAATATATATATAAATATCATATATATTTATTATTTATGTATTTATATTATGTTATAAATTATGAAAATATTAAATGAAATACCCCATTTATGGAGATATAACGTTATATGTGGGCATGAACATTGATTTTTCTTTTGTGTTTTAGTGAATGAAATAAAATAAAATACCTATATATATATATATCATATAATTACATTTATAATTATTATTTAATATATATCATATACATTTACAAAACCCGTCCTTAATACAATCTAATTAAAATTTTAAAAAATCACATCTCTTTACGGTGGGTGTAGTACACCAATCCCAAGATTAAGTTATAATATTTACCAAAAATAGAAAAAGTAGTGGTTTCTATTAAAAATAATTAGAGAAAAATAATGAAATTAAAAATATCATATCTATAATATAAATATTCCATGTAGATCATAATTCCCAACCATGAAATGTGGTAATGGGAAATGAATGACATCATTTCATGTGGAGGTAGTTCAATATACACAAGAATGGTATGTTTGTAACCCATTAGATTGAGGTGCGTGTGAGTTTCAGACTTAACATAATAATAAATACATTTAATTGGATTTAGGATATTTGGGATATTATTTAATCATGTAATAATATGATTTTATGGGGTGGATAATAAAAATAAAACAAAGGACCATGAGGAAGGATGTTACCTCTTCTTGGGGTATCCCCTCTTGGTTTGAAAAAAATGGGTTCCTTGGATGTTTTTCTTCACAAAGAGTGGAATCAAGGATGAAGTTTGGTATTTTGGGAAGTGAATTAGAAAGATCATTTCCAAACATAATTCGTTTGAGAGGTTCGAATATGGGGGGAAGTGGTGGACATTTATAAGGGATGTAGGGGGCCAACTAGGCATTTTTGAAAACAAGGTACGTGTACCCTTACTATTCCTAAAAAAGTTATCAAAACCAAAAAAGTAAAGAATATAAGGTTAATGGAAAAAATATTGCTTTAAAATTGGTGTTGGAAAACTGGATAGGACATTTTGGCCCATTTGTGTATGTTTCAGTACCTTGTTAAGATTAATTTTATCTTCAACATTGTAACAAATTTTAATGACATTCACCAATATTTTTGGTCAAAAATTAATATTATATTATAATAATATAAATTTTATCTTTATTACAATTTTTATATCAATTTTTTGAAATACAATTCATATAATCTAAAAAAATTTATTGTTACATGTAACACAAGTCATGTTGGTGTTATGTGTAGCACAAGCTTAACTTGATATAGTTTATAGAGAATGGATCACTTAGTGTAGCATGAAATAAATGACTTCAAAGAAAATTGAAAAAATTGGATGAAAAAACGTGGGGTTGTTACAATAATCTTGTCTAAATAAAACCAGTATCATAATTATAGGATTCAATAAAGTGATACACATGTATATTGATTAAAAAAATTATATAATCTGTAAACCAACCTTCTTCGTCTGCATTCTAGAATTTCTCTGAGAATATAGCCTAATAATTCCAACCATAACCATATATCCATGGAAAAACAACAATATACATAAAAATGATATATTAAATAAAATCTATCTTGAGACTACAATATAATCATTTCGGCATGTGATTTTGCAGATCCCACTAAATATAAGCATAATAGTCTAGGACTAGGAACATCATATTCAATATAAGAATTACAACATTGGAAATCGAATAACCATCTCATTATAATAATTTTAGAATGGGGTTGGGAATAACATACTCAATATCAGCATTACAGTATGAGACATAGAATATCCCGCTAAATATAAACCTTAAAAATTTTTATTTGGAAGAGGCTGCTCAATATAAGTATTGTATCACAGGATCATAAAAATTCATAATACCAAATATATCACCATTCCATATCATGGGATTCAATGGTTAATTATGAAAATTACTATTTTATGTTAAATTGTACATTCATTCATGTCACACATGATCAACAATCATTTTCATTAAGCAATAATAAATTAGCGTGGTATTCTATATCAACCAATAAACTAAGGTCTCATGCCCTTCTAAACACTCATTAAATAATTTTCCAAATCAATTGTAATCAAGATTTTTCTCACCCAATGGGAATCCAAAATCGTAGTCACGGTCAATTGGATTTTAAAGTGGGACAAAAAATAATAAAATAAACAATTTAATCAATTAATGTGCATATTATGTTAGTGAAATCAAAATAATTCATTTAGTCGACAATTATAAAACCATATGTATAAGGTTGAGACCCCCTACCATTATATGATGTTTAAAAAATACATACAACCAGAATCAACAAAGATAAGGAAGATAAAAAGAAGATCCTAGATCAACCCAGTTCGAGATAAATAACCAAAACAAACCTATAGTAAAAATATTTTACAATAGCAATCTGGGAATGAAGTGATATAAGAGGGAAAACTAATAAAAGAAACTCACTAGGGATTGGATGTGCAATCATGATTTTTGGAGGGGAAGAAGATACTCTAAAATAACTTGGAGTTCTCCATATAGTTGAGAAGGGAGTTATTGACACATTAGAATAAAGGAAAATTTGACACGCTTCCATGACAAAATATATGGGACTAAGGAACACACTTTGTGTAACCCCTTAATGTCATGTATTTCATCACATTTAAGATATTCCAAAAAAACAATATCCTCATGGTGATATTAATCATTACCTAGATTTTCTTCATGTAAACATGATTTATGATGTATAACCACATCACATAATGAATCAGTTCATAACCCATGTCGGGAAGTAGTTATAAATTATATAACATGTACATAGTCTGTAATTGTTTAGGAAATATATTTCAACCCACTTTCTACAAAAGGATCCAAACCACCTCCAAATCCATCTTTACTATGGAAAGTCCTCATAATCTATTTTAACATGATTATAACTAGAAAAAATTAATTCAAATTAAAATAAATCCCACCACATTTGGTTATTCCCCCAAAAAATGTCTTCATTTCAAAATAGGACTCACCCACTAAGGATTAAAATAAAAACTCAAAATGGGACATACCTAAAAAAAGACCATATCCTACACTAAATGTAAAATGACTTAATAATGGTTAAATCTAATTTGATGAGGATAAAAAATTATTCAAAAAAATTGTTATTTATTTGGAAGAGTATAATTCATCCATAATCATACATACATTTATTATATTAAATTTTCTTTTAACATTTATTTTGACCATTATAATATTTATGAAAATAAAAGATTAAAAGAATTCACTTTATTGTTATGAAAATACGTAATAATTCAGAATGGGAATAAAATAACATATTTTATGTTATAAATGTTTACATGAAATATTAATTGTTTTTTTATAATGGGGGTTTATTTTTTATTTTTTAAATGATATAATTACCTTAAATGTTTATGCAATGATGACACAGTGTTTATGCATACAGCAGAGTATTCAAGGATATTATATTAGAAACAATACAAGTAATATTATTTTTGGTCATTTATAGTGTACAATGAATTATATAGATAAATATAAAATATTTGTGATATATAGAAGGTTTATTTTCTAATGGACTTACTTCCATGTTGTTTTCAATGTTAAATTAAATTAATATATCCCAAAAATTGCATTAATTATATTTTGTAATAAATAATTTAAAATTTTATGATATAAAATTACTCAAAGTACTATAATCAGCCAAGTTAATGGGATATAGTTTCATATATCAATTATGGTCTATATATGGGGTATTTATAAATTTTTGTATGGTTCTTGACCGCTAATTGTTAAAAAACATAGATATTTCCATAATAGAAAGAATAATTACTAAGGGGATAAAATAAATAGATTATCATAAAAACATAATCTAAACTCATCCATGTTTTATTTTATGAGATTATTTAGAACCATAATCATCATATATTATTATTATTTCAGTTTATTTACATTTTAACATGTATTTTTTAATATTAATTCCATACTTTAAGAAATTATTAGAATACACCTCCTACACCTATAAAATTAAACCACAGCTCCTCATTTCTTCACACTATATTTTCTATCTATATCACCAAATACCTCCCCAAATCATTTTCTAACACCCTTAAAGTCATTATAGTAGTCTTATTATTACCTTAATATCATCCTTGGTAAGATTAAGGTGTAAGGAGAATGAGGTTGAATGAAGAAGTGATATATTTTTTAACCAGATATTATATATTTATTTCTTCTTCATCCTCCATCAAATCAGCTTCAAACAATTTTTCATTATAACACAAATAATTTACCTATATTCATATACTTTTTTATTAATGGAATAACATATATCCTACTCATATTCATTCAAATGGTAAATGAAACCATCTTCATGTGTGTGGTGATCTACCACCTCACAAACCAACGTAATTTATTTTCTCTCACTACATATCATGACTAGTTATAATTATGGATTTAATGTATATATATATTTCATTAAATATTTAACATTTTTAAAATATCACATATCATATACTTTCTTACCATTGAATTCACTGGAAAATAACATCATTCAATCCTAAATGGGGATTACCACCTCGACAAAGAAATGTAATTCCCTTTTCTTTAACAAATTACATAGACATAATAAATAATTGTATTTAAATAAATATTATGATATTCATTATATAATTTAATTTCTGGGAATAAAAAATATTGCATACAATATTTAGACCATATTAATGGAAAATATGGGAAAATTATTCATGCTTACATGCATCCTACCATCTCTATAATGGTAATGTAGTAAATTTTGATAACAATCATTCAATGTTTTTTTTATTTTGTATAATTACTTTATGAAAATGATAATTATATCTTCATTATTATTCTATAGATGATCTAATATTGTCCACTTTGACCATAATAATCCTACCATGGTCATTTTTGACATATGAGAATAAAATTGTCAAAACATCCAACATGAACATGATTATTTAAGTAACTAAATATAACATGGTAATAAATTATATAATTGAAATAATAAGTAACAAAATGTTTCTAAATCATCTAAACATTTAATATAATTTTATTATTTTTAACGAAAAACAATGTACATAATGATTCAGACTCATGTTAAGGGAAACTTTACTTGAAAAAACTCATTTTAAATGTTTTAATGTTATATTTTAAATATATTTCATTGATTTAAATATTATTAAAATTATTTTATTCATGAATTTAATGATATATACGAATTATAAAATTCATTTACTGACAATTTTCACATTTATAATTTGTTTTAAAAGTGAATATTTTTATGGAGGGTTTTGAAATTATATTCAAAAGATAAAATGATTTTTTTATTTTATCATATAAGGTATTGAAATCCTTTCTTGGTGATATAATAGTTATTTTATATTATATATTCCATTAAAATATTTAATTTTTAATAAAATAATAATAGAACATCTCCTTTGTTTTGGTATTTTTATTTTTAAAATTTTGGTTTTAATGGAAATTAATATATCAAAATACATGAATGTCTTTATAATGGGTTTAAAAGTATATTTTAATGAGTTTGATATTTTTAGTGTGTAATGTTTTGTATTTAAGGCATCTTATTGTCCATATAAATTTATTTTAATGATGTGTGTTCCTGATATAGCATTTGATGATGGGTGATCCCAATATTGTGCATGATAAAGGGTGATTCTAATATACCTATCCAATACATTGGGAAATGATTATGTTATCTTCAAAAATATGTTAGAATTTTTCGAAAATGGTTATTCTAATTATAAGGGTTTATTTAGGGGTTATATAAAAAGGATTTCATGATGCGCCAACATGGATTTTATATATATTCAAATTATTCTTATGGAAATAAATTTATATTTATTGGTATGCTAATAAACATTTTTTATGTAAAGTGTACACACATTAGAATAAAAATGTATGTTTTATGAAAAGAAAATTATGGTTTTTTATGTTTCCTATGAAACACTCATGATTATGATTTTTCAAATTTGTTTTTATATAAATTGTTTAATGAAAAAATTTTGATATTAAAGATGATTTTATGTTTTTGTAAATAATTATTTGTGATATGTGTTTATTATGATCATGTAAAACACTCTTTATGATCTAGTATTTTTAAAATGGAATAAATTTTCTTTTTTATTTTTTTGTCCCTTGATGATCATTTTTTCCCATCTTACACTTAAAAAAATTTAATTCTTTTAATTTAGGGTAGTCTATATGAAAATTTGATGTTTAAAATTATAAATATATTTTAGGGAAATAATTTTTGTTTTATTTTAATTGTGTTGTCTTTTTTTAAAAATTTTAATAAGAGGATGTTTTTAATATTTTGTGTATATTTTTTGTATGTAATAGTTATTAACTCATTATCATAGACTCTAAACATAAAAATATATTTGGGAAATCAGGAAAAAGAAATAATTTTTAAAAAATATATTATTGATTGAATAAGGATTTGGTCCTTATATTGTATAATCTTGAGTACGTGTTCCCAATAGAGATTCATAATTTTTATTATTCTTGTATATATTTGGAGGATGGTTTGTGATATTTAAACTCGTTTCCCATCTTAAGATAATTGATATTAGATGTATATATATAAAGGAAACCTATAAGTGGAAATTATTCTATGTATATAATAACAACAATAATATAGAGGTTCTTCTGAAAATTGTAAATGTTGGAGTAGTTATGTATTTTCAAGGAAATTATTCCAATTTAAGTTACTAAATGGGTTGATTAAATTACATGTGTTGTGATTTTTATTATTATCTTCAATAGAAACATTCATCATGTTTTTAATAATAAACATTGATAATATTATCTTACATATAATGATACATAATGATAAAAATATTTTAAATAGAATGTTTCAATTTCTCTAAGATTAAGAGATCAAAAGATCTCATAGTAATGAATAGTCATTATCACATAAATGACTCAATAAAAACATGACCCTTCATAGGAGGATTAATATAATGTATATATTTATTTTTATTATCCATAACACATTACAATTGAGAAATTAATATCATCAGGATTTCAACTCCAACACCAATCATATTTGGAAGCTCATTTTTCAAATAATTTTGTGTCCCAAACTTTAGGTTGTAGAATAGATTAATTATATTTCAAATCAATTAATAAAATAAAGTAAACATAAATATGGAATAAAATTAATTAAAAATAATACCAGTTTAAAATAAAATATTGGTAATTAATAACTCATAAAGCACAAGTGAAACCAATATTATAACTTCTTATGTAATAAAGTTTTGTTATTTTGGGTGTATTTTATATAATAATCAGTATGGAAATCCAATAAATTAAAGAAAACATTATATATTATAAAATGTAATTACTAATATCCTATAAACATAATATAGAAAGATATATAAAATATATTTGTACAAATAATATAGAAATATTGAGGCCTAATATCTTTTGGATATTAGATATAATATAACATTTTAAAAAACAATAAAAAAATTTTATATATAAACTTATTATTTTCAAAAAATATAAAAATACTCTCATAACATAATAGAATATGTTCGGGACATACAGAAAATAAAGGGTGATCTAAAAAACTAAAAATTCATTAAATTAGGGTAAACATGTGGTGATGTATAAAATGATTCAAAAATCATATCATGGAATCATGAAACAGATGTACCATGAATTATTATATGGAAACATCAAATAATAGGGAAAAAATTTGAGCATCATAATAATGAGAACTATAAAATAGGGCATTAAAATAATTAATATTTCATAAAAATTATATATTTATCACCACTATGATATTATAACATTATGGGAAAATGTAACTACATAATTCCTATGAAAATATTATGGACAAAAATCATGACATCAAAACAATGCATAATGAAATGAGAGATATAAATAATTTTCTGATATATTAGGGATGTATAAATATTCACCCAAAATCATTATAATACATCAATAATATTATTCCCACAAAGAAAAGAAACATATATAAAGTATAAATTTGAAATGAAACAATGGTAATTGAATATAGAACATAATAATTCATTAAATCCAAAACCATCATCGTATCATGTTGTGTCCCTAGGGAATAATGGACTCAGGAATATTGGACCCTAATTATTTTTAAAATAAATAATTTTCAAAATAATAGATATCAATGCATGAAAATAATATGAATTAAATATGAGAACTATTTTTCAAAATTAAACCCCTTATTCAAACTATTTAGATAAGAAAATCAATCTTCATTGGGTAAATAAAATAGTGTTTCTAATAAACTATAAATGAAACAATATTGTTTTAAAACAAATATGGATTATTTTTGGAAATGAAAGATTGAATAAAGTCATTATAACTTTTGGCCATTAAATGTAATAAGAAATATTACTATTTTCTTTGCGATATATAATTTAATGAAAAATTTGGAGGGGAACTAGTGAGATAATCATTATCAAGAAAATAAATTGGCAATTAAATTATTTTCAAAAAGTTATGATCTCAGAAGGATATATAAATGATATAAAAATGGTTAAATATAATGATACATATCAAGTTATATAGTGAAGATAAAAAAATGAGAAATGTAAAAAAAATATCTCTTCCAACGAGTCTAGAAATTATTTTGATTTATAAAATCCACACCCCACAACACTATGAAAAGTGACTGGATATGTGTCTTACTGGGTTCTCATGCATGCCACTTTATATTCCAGATGAAATAAAGTTGAACCTAGCTTTATGGTGTTGTGGTTGGAAACCTATACCATCATATTATGGTAAAACTCTTGTGGCATTAGAGGTAATCATATACACCATCAACAATAAAAAAGAGAAAAGACATCCAAAAAACGTACACAAAATATGATAATATAACCCTTAATATTACAAAATTATAAAATAAAATAAATTTTAATAACACATACTTGAAAATTTGATATTTTATATCAAAACACAAAACATATTGGAAAAAATTAGATTGTCCATCAAAAGTGATTCTATGTCATTTCATTATCCCAAACTAAAATTACATATCATAGTAACTCAATTTGATCATATAAAAAGGGTGGATCCACTTTTCCGTACCAAAAACCATGAAGGTATACATAGGTACTAGAATGTATCCCAAGCAGGGTGAGCGTATAAATTAGTATTCCTTTGTTCATGATGTATATAATTATCTTGGTCAATTCATAAGTGAATGTAGAACATTAATAAATAGATAAAGAAATAAATGTAAATGAATAAATCCAAACCACGAGATCCTTTGTGACACTCAATTATTGTTATACTAATTTCACCTAGGTTGTGATGTCTCATAACATGTACTGCGACCATGCCAACCGTAGATAACCACACTAGTTACCTAATTCCCACTGTGGATCCAATACCCAATGGAATACATATTTCAACCAATGTTTGATGTCTCTAAAAATGTAGGTAGATATTATAAACCATACATAACTAAATTAGGGGACCACATCATATCCAAGATCAAATACTATATTAAATACATAATTTGTCCAATTCCAGATGTTTATGAGAACATAGTGTGACATTCCAACCATTATAATCAGACATAAATCAAGATTATTTTCAATTCCATTTGTTCAACACTAGTATTAGAGTATTTAAATGAACACTAAACAATTATTTAAATTTCATAGAATAAATTCCTATAAATAAGTTTCTACATGATATTTCTTTGAGAATTATATTTTTTATAGTTTTATGAATCCCAAATATTTGTATAATGAACTGGCCTATGAAATTTTCAATTCATATTATGATTAATTACCTAAAGGTTGTTACACAACTTCTCCATCATTATTGTCATTATATAGTATCATGAATACCCCCATGTTATTTAATCATCATATATTTCAGACACCCTGAAGGAGTATAGAAATTTGATAAAAAAATATTTCATAAATGGACATTCCAAATTACCATTTCATTTTCCACTTAATTGATCTTTAATATTTATCAAGAAAAAATTAAATGAGACATTATATTCAAATTTCATAAATTAACATAAAAACATCCATTATATATATTATAATTCTTGTATTACCCACTTACTATATCAATATAAATTTATGATTCTAAATCTTATTTCCGAGGATTAAATTATTCTTCCCAATAACATTTTACACTTAAAAGGTTATAATTATAACTTTTTAATTATCTAAGAATAACCCATTACATGTGTTAATTAGAGTAGGAAAAAATCACATGATGTTAATGAATATTTCATAAATTTATCATTTCACAAGACACAAATCAATTTTGGACAATTTTCATCATTTACAATTTCAAAATACAATTACATACCAATTCCATGTCCACTTACACTATTTCTACGTATTCATTTGCATTTTAACACGAACCATTTCAATTTTCTATATTAAATAACAATTATATAGTGTGCATTTATCAAAAAAAATCATATTCAGTAAAACTTATATAAAAGGAATTAAATTCACTCTTTATGAAATAAACAAATGGGGATGTCATATTAAAAGATGCAATTTAAATTTTATGTTCAATGAAACTTATGTTGGCATGAATTGATATTAGATAAACATAAAAATTAATCAAGAAAATTGAATAAGAATAAGGACCACCAACCTACACCTATTAAGAGTCTAATAATCTATTATTTGCATTTAGTTTGAGCTAAAATTTAAAAATTAATAGATGTAAAAAAAATACCTATAAAATTATTCATATTAGACATAAATGGTGAGAGGTAGCGATGCACGGAAATAAATTTTTTCTGATGAGTTAACAAAGCAGTTTCATTGCATTATTTAATCTAACACCATAGGTAGATGTTGATTCATCCATTGGATCAAATAGATCCACTATTTGATTTAAGATAGGAGGAGGAGGCCATGTGTGAATTTGTTGTACCAAAGGGGCAATCATAAAAATTTCTCTTTAATGGGAATAAAGAAACTACCCTTAAGAACACCTAGGATCTAGCCTATTATCCCATGTGCCTTGTCACCATACAAAGCCACAAGTTATCCCACTATTAGAATTGTTTCCCCACACCAAGTATCAAATTTACCTCTTATATTTTTTTAGCTATAGGTCAATCCCTAATTTGGATGTGAAAGAATAAGACCCCCAAAACCCCACATATCCCAAGAAACATTCCTGATCAAGTGAACTATACATAGTACTCCATAACATGAAATGAACAGACCTCTAATAATTTTCTGATCATACAATCTCCCAACCATATAATAGCTCACCCTCAATATTTTCTCCCAATATGCACTAAGATCATTTGGTAAAAAATCTTGGAACTAATCCCATATATCTGAAACCCATTTAATTGCCTCTTTTTAATAAGCTTATACTACCTACACACTCTTATAAGAGGGACTGCCTCCCTATAAATATTCTCTTAATTATATCCTTCATTGTGAAATAGTTTCTCATAATAGAATGTGTCGGAAAAAAACTGAAAATAATAATTCTTTCACTCATGTGTTTGATATCAATACCAACATATAAGAATAGATATATAAAATACATTGAGAAAATAATTGATCATTTTTGGAAGATCTATTCAGTACAACATCGGATCGATCATCTCCATAGTTTTTAATGGACCCATAAATCATTGTTTAATATCCACTTACCTCCACACTAATATAATAATTTTATACAATCAACTATCAATCACCAAAATGATTCAAACATAAACCACTCAATCACATATATCTATTCATCACCCATCCTATAGTACTCCACTTGTTTTCGGCTTCATATGTGAAGGTTAATTTAATATTATGTCTCTCCACATTGAAGGAATAACCTCAAGAAATACAATCTCCAAATTTAATTATTGAGGAAGATATTGTTTCTAAATCATTATATCTTGTACTTCAAAACATCTCATGTTAGAGATCCTCTTCTTGACTCTGCTCAAAATCACTCAACCACATCCACAGATTTCATACAACCTCTTCTAATCTTGATGAGTTAGATCTATAAGGCATCTTGAGACCATATAATAATTAATACCATAGTAAAAACATGAATTTTGGGTTTCATTCCGAGATTATATACCCAATCAATTAAAACTATTTTCATGCTATTATGTGAGCACCAATACACTATCAATTCAAATCCCACTCTAATAACAAAATTCAACCTAATGTATGATACTATAATTTATGATTTAAGGAAATCTATATTTTTATCATAAATCAAGTATTTTTAATAAAACTAGATAAATCTATATTTAGTATCACACTGAAATCATCGTGGATATTTTAACCAACCGATGATTAATCCTTCCACATCCACCATCATATATATAGAGGGTTGTGTAGTCATGATAGATTCAATAATCCCAAAAATAAGAGAAACATTGTGATAACTTTATAAAATTAATAACTACATGATCCATGGACCATGATTCATCCATTACCACATGGAGTGAATATATTTGACTACCTCACTCATACATCAGTGAAAGCAAGAAACAAAAACCTTCACTCACTCTCAGCATACTAGGAACATTTTCCATGAAATCCATTAGAGATTTAATAAAAAATATATTCACACTCTTAACCACCCACAATTGATCACACTATAATATGGACCAACATATAACACTCTTAGATGTCAACATCAATAAGTTTCCTAATAAATACATGGTTTAGCCTATTCTATATCGATAATCATTCACCACGATAGACTGTAACTAGGTTCATACTCCTATATACCAAGACACAACACCTCAACCCATCTATGATATAACCCCTTAGCATAGGGTACTCTATTTCTCACATAAAATTCCATATGAAATAAATTGTGTGAACTTGGATGAAACCCATTGATCACAAAATAATAAGATTTACCTATAAAGTGAAGCTCTCTACCATCTCAGAACTTTCCTCTATGGAATTATGAACATGGAACACACAACTGTTCTCCTTTAATAATATTACAAGAGTTCCTTCTAAAATAGAATGCTCCTTATTATACTCAAACATTTATTGTTTAACCAATTAAATACACAAAAGGGGTCAACCATGACATGCATCCACTACCACTAAATCATTTAATCCTAACATATATATGTTCCTCATATACCCAATCCATATGAAAAATAGCCCAATGCATCCCCAATGGATACATAACCCTTTGATATCATAAATTCTCGATAGATGGATAATCTTGTGTAACATGATCATATAAACCAAACACACATTTGAGATATTCACATGTAATCCGATCTTGGCACACTCTCATAATCCATTAACATGGTTCCACTACTTTTCATCCCCATCATATAAAAATCACAATTGGTGCTCATCAAAATTGGGGAATCTCACAATGATAAAAATATTTACATGAATCCTGATAGCCTAATAATTTTTACAAATTTTATTGTGTTTATATATACTGTAGTCTCCCAAGATTCAACCATATAGGGTTACCATTGTCCTTACCACTATATGTTTCCATAGAAAATTAAAGGGTTGGATTTTAAATGATCCTACCCTAAAAAATGACCTTAAAACCAAAATAAACTAAATTAATTGATATTACCATCCAGAAAACGTCAATAATTTCCATAGAAAATGTTGTTCATTAACTCTTTGGTACACATATTTTTTTATAATTTTTAAAGAAAACCCTAATTCAATTCTCTCTTTAGTACGAGAACTTGCTTTCTTCTAAAATAAATATTTTATTAAAATGTTTTCAAAAAATGTTATTAACATTATTTATTAATGAAATTTTTACCCTTTTTTCTTTTACCAATGTTATAAATGGAATCTCCTTGTCTCTTTCCATACAGGAAATTTTTAAAATCTTTTTACCATGTAAAATGAATTACCTTTTAAAAATTATTTTTAAAATGATCTTTTATCATTGAATTTCATTTATTTTACTATATTATTTATCATGGATATGTTCATTTCTGAAACCTTATATCATTTTTCTATATAATTATCCATTTGAATGTAATTTTCTTATTTTGGTTAAAATTGATAAATATCCATCTCTTACTCTATACAGATATTTGAAATGGTTCATTCTTAAAAAGAGTATTCGATATATGAAGAATGATTTGTATTGGTGTGATATAGGTAGGGCCCTATTATAGATATCCCCTCGATGAATCAGTAGTCTCATGGGACGAGTTATTTGGATATCCTCATTAGATGAGTTTTACCCGATATGTTTTAAACAGTCCTATGAAAGGTCTTGATGGTAACAGTACCATGTACCTAGGTTACATATCATCCAATAATCAAGAATTTTATTTATTATGTTTCATTTATTATTCATCCATGAGATTTTCATTGAAATATATTTGTAAAAATTTCATTTTAGTCTATTGATTCAATGGAATGTGTTTTAGTTTCATACCTTTCCATATAGATTTCACTTTATCTAGTTATTTTAATGGAACATGTTTCAAGTTAGAACTTTTTCATATTGATTATGCACTTCCATTTAGTTTATTGGTTACACAGAATGTGTTTATATTTATTTACCATTCCATATCAATTATTCTCATTGGTTTATTATTTATTCCAGAATGATTTTTTCATAATAATCATTTTCGATCACCCTTATGATGTTTACATTCCCATGTAATCCAAGAAGTATATTATGAAATATATGCGTGAATATACTAGACGGAATAAATTTACCCTCGAATTTAATATCCTTAATGTTATTTTTTTAGAAAGAAATGTATATTATAATTATTGTATTAATTTTTTAATGCAAGACTCACGTAAGTTTTCGGTATACCAAGACTACTAAACTCTAGGTCCTTCTAGATTTGATTCCTTCTAATCATGCTAATATAATTGATAGAAGACATTATATTCAAGATATCTGGTGTTGGGGAACTACAAATAAATAGGGATGAGTATAGTAGATTCATAATCAATGGAATATATATATATATATATCAAATCATCACAATGAGTACTACAATCTTCTTCCCTGCAGTATGATAATTTCTAGATATTCGATCCTTACACGTCTAATACCAGGGATCATGGTATGTATGTGTACACATGTCCCTTGGACTCATGCTCGATACGACACATCAATATTTAATTAGAGGTAAGAAAGGATAAGCTATGTTTTTTTAGAGTTTTAGTCATCAATCTATTGGCCATGAATTTTGAACCGAGTTTACTTTTCCAAAATCACCAACTAACTACCAAGATCACATGTCCCCAATCAATCAATCATTAATGGGAAACTTATTTCAAAACAGTTTAGAATTGGATTTCCCCATTTCCTATTTTTATATTCCAATATCATTTCTATACCAAAACATATGTTTTTCATCATTTCATTCCTTTTCAAATCCAAAAAATCATAGGACATTATCAATTAAATTTAATCTATTTTACCAAAATCAATTCACATATCCACCAATTTCAAAATACACTCAAAATCTCAAATTCTATTGTAATTAGGGGGTTCCAAAACATCCATACAAATTTAAATCCAATTCTAATTTATATATAATTTGGTATTCTAAAAAATCGATTGAATTCAATTGAAACTACAAGCAATTAAATGTTTAATCAATTGGAAAATCTATAGCAGAACCACCTATATTTCCTCATGAAATCTTAACTATCACAATGGGACTCTAAAATAAAAAAAAAGGCATATATGATCTTATAAAACTATAGATAATAAATATTCAACAACACCACGTTTATATACAACAATCCTAAGATGATCTATCAATCTACAGGAAGGAAAAAAGAGAGACAAAGGAGAGATAGTGATACCACATACCTAGATAGATGGAAAACAATCAACACAATTATAAATCACTGAATAGATGATTTGGATGGATTTGGGATCTCCAAAATCACCTAGGAAGAGCCTCTATGTTGACAGAATGAAATTCTATAAGAGGGAATGAATTTCATCTGAACCTCCTGCTTAAAATCAATACTCAGTATTTTACATGGTGTGGAACCCAATTACACATCATTTAATTATTGAGTCTTATATACATCGAAAACTCCATCACATTTTATTAAAAAAATTATATTTTTTATATTTATATGGTGTGTAAGATGTTAATGGTGTCTAATATTTCACCCCATTTACCAATTTCATGACATATTCTTGGAGATAATAACATGGAAGGTAACCCCATTACGCAGTTTGTAATTCCATTGAATATAGTTGAAATTATATGTTTTAGGGTGAAAATTACAACAAATCTATAGCTTCACCGTTACTGGTATCCTCTCAATTCCATTAGGGAATTTCCATCCAACTTAAAAGTAAATCCATAATAGAGGTTCAGAATATACCTAAAAGAAAGGTAATGGCGTGTTATTGAGCCAATAATTGGGGACCTAAAATTTGGTTGGTACTTGTGCGATATATTGTTTTTATATCTATTCCTTTTCTATATTTATGGAATAAAATTTTATATTTTATGATATCTTTTTAATGGATGTTGGTGGTCTCCTATAGAGTCATGTACTAGCACCATACTCAGGAATCATAGTGCGCTTGTATACTTTCTCACTAGAGACCCAATAAAGGGGAAAGGCCCTATGGTGGATGGTTGAGGAGGTGGGGTTTAAGGATGTGGTCATTGATGAATAGATTTTGGTATAGATATCTACTATTTCCTTTATTTAGTAACTTTACATGTACCTAGTATCATTTTTTTGTTTCAGTTATTATATCTTATTTTCTATCATCAATCTTCCACAAGTACTTTGATTATTTATTGTATTTATATATTGATGTTATTATTTTTCAGTCCATTAACTCTATACAGAGGGTATAGTCTCTCCATTTCTAGATTTAGAACCTTTCTTCCATTCTACGACCTCTTTCATTTGGGTATGCAATCATGACGTCACATTGTATCGAGCTCAGACCCGATTGTTCTGATTTGGGTGTCACAAAATGATATTAGAGTGGCATAGTGGAATCATGGTGATATAAAAAATCATATGGTCATGAGTAGGTGTTCTAATATCTAAAATTATTCTCGATAATGAAAATATTTATTGTGGGATGAATTTTAGAATCCTCAATTTTAAATGAAAAGTAATCCAGCATTGTTTAAAATATTACATGTTTTTTTGTGTGAAAATTTATAATTTTAAATACTTCTGTTTGTTATGGATATAAAAAAGTGGTAAAAGTCCTGTTAATGAAATCAATCTATTTTTTCCCCAAAACACAAGGAACATTATAAGGAATATTTTTAGACTGAGGTCCTCACACAACACAGGATTCCAGGGCACGTAGAGCCTTGACGTTGATATAATAAAAATAAATTTTGAATATAGAATATCATACCTGTGTGATTTTTCTGAAATAATGGAATATCTCTCGAATGGTCTCTCATATAGGGAAATATAATAATTCTATTGAATCCAGATTATGGGTTTTATCCTAGGTGTGACATAAAATATATTCACAACTAATTATTTTTATGACCGCACATAAGGGTAATAAGTATTTCTATATGGATATATTTTCTAAAACAAAAAATTATAATAATAATAATAATAATATTATTATTATTAATATAATTATTATTATTTTTGTCACATAAAAAATTTGAAATATACTTTTTTAATAAATAATTCTGTTATTGGTTGGGTGAATAATTTAGTTGTGGCCAATGTAATAATTGCCTTACTATTTATTCTAAAAACAAAATACAGTTATGTTTGATTAATAAAATTCATTTAATATTATCAGGTTTTAATTGATGTGAATAGTTGCAATGATGTGAGATATTTAATAAATTTATTATTATTAATATTAATAATTATGTTATTATTATTATAAAATTGGGAAAATAATATTAGTGTGTATAGATATGTGTGTGTTAAATATATGTGTATGTGTGTGTGTGTGTAGTGTATATTTGTATATATAGATGTGTATGTATAAATAACGTGTATATATATGTTTTAAATAAATAAATAAATATATATATCTGTGTGTCTTTCTGTCTTTGTGTGTTTGTGTTTGATTTTGTTTGAGTGTATATATGTATAAGTGGGTTTCCTTATATGTATATATAAAATTATTATAAATATAAACCTAAGGATGAATTCTAAAATATATTTTAATGATTAATTAAATGTGATTTAAAGGGGAAATTAAAAAAATTGTAATATGAAGGTGAAATAAAAAGTTGCACAAGGGGTATAAAATAAAAAATTAAATAATTAAATAATGATATAATTAATGAAATCAAATGAGAAAAACAAATTAAAATGGTGGAAGAGGGTGTCTACTTATAATTTTATTGTATGAACCTCCCCTTCACTTTGATGTTCATGAAAATTAATTTTTATTTTAAATAACTCTTTATGAATTTTTATATTCAATTTTTTGGTCTGGAGAATCATGGATCATCACTAATTATGGTGTTTCGATTTCTTTCTTCCAAATAGTGTACTAGGAAGAAGTTGACACAAATGTCATCGTTTCCATTTAATGTCGCGTGTATTTATAAGTCGTGGAAAATTATTAATAATATTTTCCCAAAAATATTACCCAATGAGAACACTTGAGTGGTTTATTATACTCAAGGTACCAAAGTAATATATTTAATATTCCCAAGGCTGTACCCTCCCGGTGAATTTATCCTCATGTTGTATTCCAAAAGGCAATCACCGACTTAGTTAATATATTTCATTTTTATTATTTTTAGAAAATAACCCAAATTATTTTAGATAAATCAATAATCCAATATTCATCACACACAAACATCAAATACAATATATAACACAACTATATGAAATCCGTTATACAACTATTCTTCCCTAAGAACATATATTCTTAACACATCCACTAAACATTAAATCATTCCTAATATATTGTAAAAAATCAAACCAATAAACTAATAGTTTAAACAATGTGGTTCATATCAAAAATTTATTGAAATATTTCAGTGGAATATACTTTATTAATCTCCACCCACAAACTTCCTTCACCACCTTATAATTTCTATAAAATCACGTACATGCTACATGAATAACATTTCATAGCCCCGAGTTATTTCACACCCAAAAATTTAAAAAATAATATGAAACAACACAACTTTATAAACATATAAAATTACTAATCCTGGCTTCCATTTTCCATTTTCTTTATAAAATATCTGTTATTCTTCAAACTCCTTGATTAACCTGGAAAAAATTGAAAACAAAAATAAAAAAACATCATTATCCATCATATATCAAATTGGTTCCAAAATATTACATTGGGTCAATGTTTATAACCAAAACTGATGTTTTGATAGAGATCATAGATAGTATTCTTTGATTCTACATCATCATATATTATAATATATGATGTATAATAGTCATTGGTATAAATCATAACCTATGGTTCGATATATTATAGTGATGGAACAATCATTAAGAGGACATTGTGTGGTAACATGTCATTGATTTGAGAATGATCCAAAAATAATGATATAATGTTTTTTATAATCCATGTATCCTATGTTATTGATCCTATATGAATAGCATGTTTAAATTATCTCATCAGTGACATGGTTGTGGGAGTGTTTTATATGCGCCCTTTTACTATTATTATTATTTTGGTGTGATTTTAATGTCTACTTAAATATTATTCACATGTTTTTAGAGAGGCTAGTTTCTAGTGAGATGGGGATATGAGATATAAATGTATAGTTTATAAGGTTATGTAAAGACATACAATATTATATTGTTTACCCTTTCATTACAAATACCATGAGGTGAGTTAAAAATTTCCATTATGTTTTCCACAATTTCAATATTTTTCATACCTGATATTTCATGAGTTTTTTTGTTCTTTTTGGAACACTTTATTTTTTTTATAAAATCCCAAATATATTTACATATAAGATTTTATGATTTTTTTAGAGTTTTCTAGTACTATTTCTTTGATTACCATGGTTGATAAAAGATGTTTGGTGTTGGATATTGTTTAACGTATCATTGAGGTATGTCATTTTCACTAGTTTTATTTGAACATCAATGGAAAGAAATTGTATTTAAATAGAAGGAAAAAATTAATTTCATTTAATATGCCTGATGTAGGCTAGGTTTTAGTTTTAAAAACTACACTATCACTAAAAAGGTGTTTTTTAGACATTTTATTATGAAATAGAGAAAATTAGATCTAATATTTTTTAAATAAATTTATTATTTTCTCCATTAATATAGAACCTAGGTATCTCAGGAAGATGATATGAGTGAATACATGAGTGGTTCTATGAATATTTTAATTATAATAAATTTATATGGTGATCAAATACATTATTAAATCTAAGATTAAATTTGTAGACCACAGGACCAAACTACCACAAACTACTAATATATAAATTTAAAAAAATTGAAACAAAATTAATTAAAACCAGGTCAACAACTCTTCCTAATAATATGTAATCAATTATGATATGTAGATATGTTAAATTACCTTGTCACATCCAATTATCCTTCAAATCATAACCAATACAATGTTATAAGACTTAAATCTAAGTTAAAATTTTATGTGTGGGACGATCCATATCCTTGGAAAATATATAATGAAAAAATAATTTGGGGATTCATTCCTGAGAGTAAAGTATAATCTATAAAAAAAATTATGTGGAGCACTAACATGTGGAGGGAAATTTGGCCATAAAAATCCTGATATGTTTTAGAATCATGACTATATTACCCAAACCTTTTTAAAAATACACATGAATTCTTTACGAGATGCCAACAAAGTTAGTTCCCAAAAAACATACCAAAAACAGAATAAATTCTTCAAATACAAAATACCTTATTTGAAATATTTGATGTATAAGGCATGGATTTCATGGGAGAGTGTAGACACGTTGAATTGTGTTCCCTAAACATTTCTACAGATATAATGACGTGAACCTCACTTAGACAAAAATTGATAATTTTGAGTAAAATACAACTTTATAAAGGATGAAAAAGAACAATTGATTTACATACATCGTGACCCAAAAAATTCATTGACTGGAACAGAAATACTTTAGTCCAAATCTCCCTTTTTATGGGGGTTAGTGACAGTATCCCCCTACATTTATGGCTTACAATGAGGACCTCTATCGGGGGCCTATATGGTAGTGTAATTTTCACACCCCTATGTGGAAGCGCTATGCCACAGACCTACACTCATGGCCTATGCCAGATGCTTCCTTTCGACCAACCCCCTAATTTACAATAAATAGGTCCCTTGGTCTCCCAATTTCAATGGCGGAAAAAAGTTGGAAGAACTCTCGAATCGTTCATTGCATATATCCTTCACCCATGTCCTCAAAATTTTCTTATGTGGCTATCTAAAACATAATATAATATAAAATTATAAGGGGTATAAAAGATCAAAGACCCCTCAGGGTCTAAAATACAACATACTTGTTTTAGGACCCTCCTTCCATAAGAAGTAGTCACCTATTCATGGTCCCTTCCTTATGAAAATTACTACAAGGGATTTTTACAAGGGAAACCAAGGGTGCTTAATTTAAAACCTCACCCATGTTTTTTTGCCCAGTATTCCATTTCCCATGGAATGTCAATATGTTACATTCTTATCCCTCTAGTGGAAATAATATTTCATTTATTTCTAGAAGATTCTCATCATAATTACATGGCACACATGCCTGGACCGTCAACGCAAGCTATACTTTAGGAAGAATTTTAAAATCACTCATGGAAGGCCCTCTCCTTCCATGGATACCTTTATTGAAAGTTACCAAGTGGAAATCTCTACCATGAAATCTTGATCTACCAAAACCTTTGGGTATGTCACATCAATATGTCTCTCATTTTGATTTGGATGTCTATGGTCATGGGTTTCCCACAATCGTCTTACCATAGGGTAAGGGTCTTCTAAGTGATTATGGATATTGATATCCATCTTCACATAAACCCTTACCCTAAGGAAATTATTATGGAGTTTTTGATTTCACATTTTGTTGATTGGACTATGTCTGTTCCCTATCGTCTCTAAGATCTGGAGCCTCATGTTCTATAGAGGTAGGATAAGGATCACACATGTATTTTCATTTTATATGTGATTATATCCTCCATATCTGATATCCATATTTTATTTATTCCTTCCTAGAATAATCCCTTTGCCTTTTAGCCTATACCTAATGACCATCATATTTATTTCATATTGAAATGTTCATTGCTCAACACCCTCTTCCACTGTCACCATGGCCTCTTCTACTATAGGCCTAACCTCTACCGCTAGCAGAGGAGAAAGTGAGTGGTTTGTTTAATCCTTCACATATTTTTGTTTCTCACATCGACCTTGACTCATATGGGCTTAGATGTCTTTTTTGATCACAACATCCTCACAATCCACCTGATGGAATGATCTACGAGAACATTAATTCCCATCATAACTAGGATATGTAGGAAGCCTTTACCTAGGTCCCACACTTATTAGACATCCTCCTTAGTAATCCGACCCAAATTCACATAATCTCATCATCCTCCATAGGAAATAGACACGAATTAAGCTCCCTAAATCCACCTGAGTTAAGAAATCTCTCGTGGTCCCTATTAAAAGGAAACCCTCTTTAATAGTAAGACCAAACATATCTCACACAAATGGACATATTTCCCTAAAAGACATAGAGAACTTTGTGGGCATTGATTCTCATCCAAGTTGAATGTGTAGCAATCATCCTGGAGGTTCAAACCCAACACCCCAAATCATCACTGTTCTTTCTAGGCCACATTCCCAGTGGGGTCTAATTCAACTTGGAATAACATATCCCTTCCATGTTCATTGGGATGTTTAGGTGTACGTCATACACCAAGAATTTTCAAGTCACATTCCACATACATGTCATTGCCACATAACCTTAAACATTATCATTTATTCCTTTTCACAGGACCTTAAAATGTATGATGTGTCCTATTAAGTTGAACAAAACTATATGGGTTCTGATTCCATTCAAATGTATACATAGGAAGATCATTTATGGGTTTGATCCCAACATCAAAACAACTTCTGTCTCCCTGGATGACGATTAATTCCCAAGTACCCCACATAGTGGCTTAAACATCATCATTATATTATAAACAAAAAATGATTATCTAATTAGTATCTAGAATGATACAATTGATGGACATAGGTTAAAACATATAGATATATCCATTGATTAAGAACCTCAAATACATACAGATGATTTTAATTTCTATACATGCTAATAATTGTATGAAAATTTTCATTGATACCTACATTTCACTTGTTAAATTAATAAGGATTCATGAACATAACTTAAATATATAAGAGTGTCCTAGAGGTGGGAATAATTCCCCTAAAAATGTTGTGATCATCCAGAACTCCCATCATATCAACCAATGTGACATCTTTAGTATCGTGGGTAAAAATCCTTAATGAGCGCATGCCTTTGGAAAGTAGGTACATTTGTATACAGAACCACTGGGTGTTTCTGGTTCCATAAAAAATCCATTTGAAACTATTCAGAAAAATTTATTCCTAACCAGAACACACATTTTGAGGGAAATAGATATCTTCCCATGTCTCTTGTGTATTCATACAATTATCTTTTGAGGATTGTTTTTCAAATTTAATGTAATTTTTATCCACTAATATTAAGGATTATATTATTTCAATTTCATTTTTTAAGGATAACATATTTTGTAGGGTTTTTATTAAGAGAAAACCATCACTGGTTAAGAAAATTGTTTATGTAACAAAATTATTGAGGATTTACTGAGAATATATAGAGTGAACCAAAATACATCAACACTACACCGCCCATAAAACTGATGGAAAAGACAATAATTACAATAGAGAGAAAAACGATATTTTAGATAATATTATAAAACTCAATAGAATGGATTAGATTCATCGGTTATAAGATACATTTTTATAATATAGAACAACCTATAAGACCACTATTGTAATGAGACGGCATAGATTAGTTTATTCATAAAGATATCACATTCATCTAATATTTAAACATAGATTATATTGGGAAATCAATGAGATAAACTAGCAATTGGGAGAGGATACAGAACATAATAAAATATAGTTATAGGAACATGAGAAAATTAGAAGAATAAAATTTTGTAATGATAATATTTAGAAGTAATGATTAAGAGTAGAACATGAAAATGTAATTATAAAGAAATGACTCTACCCAATAGAGAATGTTCCACATTATTATTCTATTCCAAAATTCAAAACAAGATATATTAGTTCAAGATGGGAGGAAAAGGTGAGAAAAATTCATTCATTTTCAATAGACATATATTGAATAAATTTTATAAACAACTTTTATAGAAACTTGAAGGAGATCACACTCTTCTAAAAGATATATAAAATAAAATCACTAGGACATACATATCTATTAAAAAAATTATTTGTATCCTATTTTATAACATATTAAACATGTAAAAATTTATTAAAAATTCATTGAGGACATGTTATGAAATAAGTATGGTGGAGAGGGAGTTTTCTAGTTTATAGTTTTTTTTATTATCCTTTATGTTTCAGTTTGTTAACCTTTGTTGTTTTTTGAAAAAAAATAATTATTCTTACTCTAGAATCCTATGAACACATTGAAACTATGGACAACTTTTGATGAGAAGCATGTAACCTCTTATTCAGTACTCATAAAATAGATATTAATTGAAAAGGTTTCTGGTGAATCAAAAAAAATTATAAACACATTAGAATGGTAAACTAATATCTGGGAAACATGTTTGCCGAACAAATATAACACATTAGATATATTTCCTAAATAAAAGTTTGGTAATAATATGAACTAGATAAAATGAGTAGTTTGGAACTGATCATGATATTATAAATGATATCTTGGAATTGGGAATGTGAGTGAAAAAATTGTGCTATTGATAGGAGTTAGGGAAATCCTAGAATTATTAGTCCAACAATGATCCCATATTGATGTTTTTAAAAATAATTATAGGGGATACCTATTATTTTGAATTATATATTTCTAGATTTGTTAAACCCATTGAATGAGTGCAATACAAATACGTGTCTTGGAAAAAATAATATATATATCTAGTTCTAAATAATGATTTTGAATGATTTTGGGGAAAAAAAATTCAAAATAAGAAGATGGATATTCTATATTTTAATTTCATAAAATAAGTATCAAGAAGTGAAAAAATAAAATTTTTATTGATGTATTTGAAAAAATGAATTTTATAAGATTTTCTATATTAGTAATTTTTTTCAATAGATCTATAATCACTTTACATTTATTAAAAAATTGAATATTCCTCATTTTTTTAATAGTTGGGGTCGAATCCTCATTTTATTATTTTAAAACGAATACCTTTTTAGAGTGGGTAGAGGGAGACCCATTACATAGCCTGAAGGCCCAAATCCAAGTGGCCTGAATACTAGGCTTGAATGCCCATTATTTTGGCCCAAACTGCCCTTTGGTGATTATTACTGCTACAGTACATGGGCTGCTACAGTGCTTCCGCCGCTATAGTGTCGTTGTGGCTACAGTCGGCCACTGTTATAATACTGCTACAGTGCCCTGCAATAGTGCTTCTATAGTAATGGAAATTAGCCGCTGACCAGATTTCATCCTGGGTCTTTCGGATGCCATAAAAGAGCCTATACCACTAGGGTAAAGGCTCGTTGGCTTAAAAAAGTGATTATGGCTTGAGAAGAAATGAATTCTATGTGAAATTTTTCAATGTATATTACTTTAGGACTAGTAAGATTTCACTTGTGGTAGAATTGATAAATGAATTTTTTGTCATATTATGTAAATAATAAATAAATTTAATACCCCCACATCAGTTTATGATGTTAATTCTATTATGTTTTAAATGTGAATCCATATTTCAAAAGATTGAGTGATTATTTCTTAATTCCGTAAAATTATGAGTATTATTGAGCTATCATTATTTGGGATCATATAAATGGATAATTTCTCATCATTCATTTAAATATATAAATATGTATGGAATATTGGAAATAATTTCACAATGATTTAGATGAATTGATTGAAGTTCCTCAAACTATATTAGATTAAATGGATATTTTAATATGAAATAATAGTGTAACAATAACATTAATAAGATTAAATTATAAGGGAACCATGAATTTTGTTGAGAAAAGTATATTGGGTAAGTGTACTAACACTATGTGTGGAAAGACCTAGAAAAGTTTTAAAATGCTGACACAATCTGTGTCATCCTCTTAGACTATTTTTTTATAGATGTAGCCACATGTTGATAAATAATAATATTCTAAAACAAGAACATACTTTTTCAAATTTATCATATAACTTTAGTTACAAAACTATATGTAAGTGATATTTATGGTTATATCAACTACCTATGATCTTTGTGTCTATAGGAAGGGTCCAATCAAACCTCTATTGTGCTTAATGTAATTTCACACTACACTTTTAAAAAAAATTGATGGAAATTTTATCTGGTGAATAAAATTAAGATTACTCTAGAGAGGGAATGTAACAACCATTAGGATTCACATTTTACCTAGAATATTAATCTCCAAATAATAAAGACTATGCTAGTTATTCAATACTACCCATATTGGAAACCTCAAAATACTACCACGGTGGATAGAATTTTCATTGACATTTTCATACCACATAAATCCCATCAATACCATTGGAGTGAATGAACCATGAAAAATATCTAAAAAATTTATATAATGGGGACAATTTTTTATGTGAGCTAAACCTATTTACTGGAAGGCTTGTCTTTCTCAATGACATAGTCTAGATCCTTAACGTAGACTTTCTCATATCATAAAAGTTGTGTTAACAGACAACATGTACTAAATTCTCCACATTACACTCTCTAAACTAAAAACATGGAAGAAGAAAAATTTTAATTATGAGAGACCTCAATTTACTTATAATTACATATGGATTACAAAGGAGGGATATTGGGGACTAAAATAATATTCCCATACGTTATCTAACCAAATTGTATAATGAAACAATTAATCTGATAGATGAAGCCCAATATCCGAGAGGTAAATTTAATTGAGATTACATAATTGTGAAATGTATAGGTAAGATCATGGAATAATATTACATTCCACGTGGAAGGAATCATAGGAACACAATTTATATTGTTAAACATATAAATAGAGGTGGAATCTAATTTATTGAACCAAACCCCTTCATTTACAATATTAATCTTGTTTCTCATTATATTTTTTTTATATTATATCAATATCATCTTCATGGTCATGATATATGAAATGTAGGTATAAATAACCTCATTAGTTCTTGATTTAATTATGGATATCCTTCTTATGACTGGGTTAGGATATATTTATTTTGTTATTATTTAACCCATTGATTTCAGTTTATTGTGAGTTCGAATATTGTTTGAATGTGTTTGTTTAATTATATTATTTCACAGTTCCATTACTGGTCATGTTATTAATACAATCTATCCTTATATATAATCATCCTTACATACTATGGAATTGGATGGATTTGGTGGTGATGTGATGGGAAATTTCTAGCATGTATGTGGAGGATGGGTCATCACTCTCACCTTCATTGGATTACCCTCCTCCGATTGAGAGTACCTAATACAATTGAATTTGAGTAGTTTTTTAGACTATTGGGATATTTATCACTTCTTATGTATGCACATATGAAGGAGGATTATACTATAGAGATCATTATTGCAAAGTCCCTGACCCAGATTCTACTCAATAGTTATCTGAGCCTAGTTGGAAACATGGAATCGAGTGCATCTCCCAAAATGATAGAGGTTGTTGACTTGTAGAGAGGGCCTAGGTGGGTTAGTGGGGAGACTATTCCCTCATTATCTGAGTGTAACATTGTAGAAATATCACAAAAGCTGCAAGAGAAGTAATACAAAACAATAGAAACAAACATCATAAGACTGATTAATGAAAACAATAGAATATGTCTCATATACGAAATGATGCTACATGTCATATGTATCTAATAATGAATACAAAATAGGAATACAATGAAGATGTGAAATCTATATAAAAAAAGTTCCAAAATTCCAAAATGTTTTCTAATAGAATCTCAATCCTTATTTTGGTACCACGTTCTCATGATCCGAAGTAGAAAATCAAGTACCTATAGGAGGGAATTTTCCCTTATCATTACCTTGAATCATATTTTCTATTTTGGTCCAAAAGGGTTACCTAAAGAGATTGAGACTAAATCCCACTAGGAAACAACCCATGGTCTATATGAATCAGTTATTCAATATATATAGAAGATAGTGTACAATATTAAAAGTAGTAAGAAAGGAATTACCAAAAGGTAATCATCCTAAAGACACAGGTTTTTATTTATATTCATTTCATATTCATTTAACTATTAAATTACATTGAATTAATAGGTCTTCATATTTGTCTCAAACTCCACATCGCTTGTATAACTCGAAACAGAACTGCTTCCTCAGAAGGCCATCTAAATGATTCATGTCATGACTGACTCCAAGAATATGCTTTGTCTTGGTAGATACATTATAAGTCATTTCAATTATAAATAAATTTAGAAACTGAGCCAATCCATGACATTACATAACTGTAATTCTAGTATCACTTTTGGTTAAATATCAAGCAACACCCCATAAGGTCATTTCTAGTGAACCACTTAAGAACCCGGTATCACTCCTGGTGAGGTATAAGGTTCCATCCAATTTAGTTTATCCTCAGCACTTCATTGGATGCCCGAGTTCCACCCTTCAAATAATTGTAATATTCTATTTGACTCCATCCATGGAACTCTCATAATAATACTTGTATCACTTGATATATAATCTAACCTCACTGATTCCTTCCATGGTGTCCCTAAATGGATCCATGTATCACTCGTTGCTTAATTATATTTAACCATTGAGTCCATCCATGGAATCCTAAGGTGGATCAATGTATCATACAAGGTTTAAAATTAAATAGTCACATGAGTCCATCAATGGAATTTTAATTCAAATCCATGTGTCACCCAAGGATATTTATCAATTAACCAAATTAATTCCTTTTAAACATTTCAATTAACATGAAAATGTTAAAAGCAAGAGAATATAATATCAAACTCACATCAAGGGGTGGCTCAAACATTTTCCAACCTCATAAGGTCTATTCATTCATTTAGTCAGGTCAGCATAATAGGATAATGATCTTCCCATGCTTAATCGATTAATTTCATAGCATGATCTCAACATTGTAGAGACCCGAAGCATGATGTACATGGACATTACATTTATTTTGCAGAATACTTAATGCATAACAAAAACAGACACACAATGATCGTAATAGTTTAGTGTCTTTGGAAACTTGGAATATAAACTTCTAATCACGTTGAAAGATCTTCAACAACTCCCATAACAATTTTCCCCTTTTTGT
The DNA here is from genome assembly GCA_963277665.1 of Viscum album. Taxonomy (NCBI): domain Eukaryota; kingdom Viridiplantae; phylum Streptophyta; class Magnoliopsida; order Santalales; family Viscaceae; genus Viscum; species Viscum album. The sequence continues at coordinate 1,045,909,865 of OY728166.1, forward strand.
TTCCTTACCTAAAACCTTTCTTTATTTCCTGGGGAAAATAAAACATAAAAAGGGTGAGCTCAAAATCTCAGTAAGGGAAAACATAGAGAACATAAAAAAATCCATATACATTTAATGCAAAAACTTGAACATGAAATTTAAACATCAACATCTTGAGCAAAGACATAAATCGTGGAAGTACGTAAGGCATATATCATAATGGAACATCAACCATGATAAAATATAATGGGAATAAAACATGTAATTGTGGAAACCATTCATTACATTTATGATTTCCATAGTAGCCAAGTCATTGCTGCCAAGACCATCTTAGTGGACAAAGTCCCTTTCTGAATCGAGTTCACTCCTCGTTTCAGTCCTGTAACACTGAACCGGATTAACATACCGTTCCATCCATGTCTATCTCATGAGATATAAATATTTACCCAATGCATTGGAGGGATATATAGGTCCCAACCATCTCATAATGAAATCATTCTTACTTGTACCACAAAATAAACTTAGAACATTCATCATTACTCAAATAATAAAATTGGTTTCATAAACATCATCCCATCATCACATAATCCATATAAAACAAATGGATATTTCATCATAAGAAATGTTAAACCATGTATATCATAGAGACATTATACATGAAACATACACATATGAAATAATGTCATCATAGATGGAAAATGGTTTTGATAAAACACTTGTAATGAATTCTTGAGGAAAATATCCTTTATTCTTCAAAATCATTTTTGTTTCACAAAATTCCATGAAATTTTAAATGAAAATTATTTTGCTGAAAATAGTCATGAAATCTTCTGGCAGAAGGTTCATGAAAATAAGGCTTTATAAAACCATAAAATCCATTCACTCCATATAAGTTAAAAATCACATTTTTCTCATACTTTTGTTGGAAAAGTCAAAAAGCACCTCGTATGGTAAACAAAAGAATGATTCCTTCCATACGTTGTGGAAAAAGTAGAAAAGGGTACAAATGAATTTAAACATACATGGAAGAAAATTAAACATTTTATGAAAACATTTTGAGAACATATGGACATGGATAATAATCAAAACCACAGTAAATACATACAAATAAACAATCTCGGATAAGAATCAGATTGGAATAATTATCCCTTACCTTAGGTCCGATATGCTTCGTATGGATCCAAACCTCCTGTAGAATGATTTAAATAATGTAATTGACTTATTACATAATCATATTCATTTTTATGATATCATATATGTTTCACTTATGACGTTATATTACACGTTCTTTTGTAAATTCCATGTAAAAGCTGTGTTTTGGGTAAAATCATTTCATTTATCGTATGTGTTTTGACTTGTCGTTCTTGATATTATTACTTATATATTGATTTACATAATTCTAGAATGTAAAAAATTATTTATATATAATATATATCCATCATATACATATATATTATAGATCGATAAAAGGAATGAAATACACCGTTCATGGAGACGGTAGGTCGTACGTACGCATGAACGTTGTTTTCGTTTCCTTCTTGAATTGAATGAAACTAAATAGATGACATACATATATATATACATAAATAAAGTATCATTATTATTTCATATATTTCATTATTATTCATTGTATATACTTTATGATCATTCATGTATGGTTAACATGGAGAATGAATCTCATTGCGTCATGCAGATGGTAGTCCGTACGTACACACGAGCGATGATATCGTTCCCATTTTTATTGAATAGAATTGGAGTGGATGGTATAATATATCAGAATCATTATGATGTTATAATAACAATATATAGCTATTCTTTACACCATTTTACCCATCCATTTAAGGTATTGGTGGAAAAACAGATTACACCACGGCATGGAGATGGTATTCCGTACGTACGCACGCGCAGTGATTTTGTTTTTCGTAGGATGGATAGAAGGTAAAATAGGGTTGTTTCATATTTATAATAACATATAAGTATATGAGGGATACTGATGTTATTACTTCATAATGAAACAACTAAATAAGAAGAAGTGGAAGAAGAAATAAAGTTGAAAGAATCGGTAACGGACATTACCTCTTCTTTGAATCGCCTCTTTGAGACCTCCTTTTAGGGCACTAAAATTGGTCTTTGAAGAAGACCAGGATCTCTAGGAGGTTTCTAGGGAAGTGGAGAAGATAATTTGTCAGGGGTTGACCGAGCTTGAAGGCTCAAAGTGGTGTGAGGAAGAGAGGGAGGAGGTTCCCTTTTATGAGGGAGGAGAGGGCACCTTTGGAAAAACTAAAAATATTATTTTATTATAAAGGCATATTCGGTTTTTAATATCACCAAATTGATTTATTTAGAAGCTAAGGTGGAGATGGGTCGAAATAAACTCATCCAATAGAATTTAGGCATGTTTAGGTATCTATTTTAACCTTATCATTTAGATTTAATTTTAACTAAGATAATTTAACTTTTACCATGTCTTCTTGTTTTCTTACACTATAAGGTTAATAAAATTACTATAACAAGCCAAATGAACCCCAAGTTGTTTATTATTGATATATATAACCTTATCGAATTTATTTTTCCGAACCTTAGATTTTTAGGAATAAAATATCAATTAATAATATAATATTTGTTTTAAAAACTATTTTATGTCAATTTTGACACTATTTGGTAATTGATTTTTGTGAAACTCATAACAGAAATATTAGTTCTAAAAAAGTTAATTAAATCAATACTAACATGTCATGTTAACATATAAAATTATTGTAATTCATAAAAATTTTCAAATTACATTTATTTGGGTATTTATAACATCCATTATGTCAATATTTCATTAATAATATAATTATTGCATCATCATTGTGTCATAAATAACATAAATTATTTAAAGTCTAAAAATTACAAATAAAATACCATTATGTAGTAAATAGTTTTATCTTTCTAATAAATATTTGTAGTCTAATTTATCTTATGTATTACCCTATATTAAAAGTGATTTACTTATTAAACATTGATTTTAACTATTTTAACCGTTCTTTAAATAAATTAATAGTAAATGTCCTAATCTAATCCAAGTGGGCCTAAATGGTCATATTTTATTCATAAGGTTATTTTTGGTCGAATTACACTTATCCAATAGAATTAAGACATGTGTTAGGTAATAATAATATCATTTTTACCCTTAATTACCCTATTTACTTTTAACCCTGGTAAATAAAAGTAAAAAGTTACTATTCACCAAAAATTATTTTCATCTCATTGAACCACATTTTAATTACTGACATAAACCATGTCTCTTGGATTTTTGAAATTCCATTCACAAAAGCGGTAAAATTATGTTTTATGTAAATTTGTAAATTCTCCAAGGAGGTGGGTAATAGACGGTGAAAAGTTCAATAAAATTTTTATATATCTAAAACTATTATAAAATGACTCCAATGAATTGCATTGAACTTATATAGGTATTATTTATCAATTTTTACCTCAAATAAATTTAAAAAATTTAAATAATTATTTAAATAAAAATTCGGTTTTTAAATAGTAACCCAGTGTTTTCACTATTCATAAAAAATTGAATGTTTTCAGAAAAATGCCAAAATTTCACCCTACGCTAATTTCGATATTCCGAATCCAAAAAAGAATTCCATTTTGTAAAATAAAATTTATAAAATTTCAAAAAGTGGTTATTACTATTCATAATAGCTATTTTTAATAATATTTTAATAGCATATCGTTGTTTAGTAAAACTCGGTATTGCGTACAAGACACGCTATCGAGGAAAGTCGTGATTGCGTGCAATGAAAGCCAAGCCAGGGTTGTGTGTAGTGCACGACTCGTTTTTTTTGTATAACAAAATCCAACCATATTTCATTAATACATTGAATATATATATATATACTCAATTCTGCGTAGAATAACTACTATCAAACAAACTTGAAATTCTGTGTAACACGATCCAAGATTAGTGTTGCATATACTTCAAGCTAATACAGTGTTGTGTATAACGAAAGATAATCTTGGGTTATCATAAAACACAATACGTCAAATAAATTGAAAAGAATACTTCTCATAAAATCTCGGGGTGTTACATTCTACCCCCCTTAAAATGAATTTCTCCCTCAAAATTCGTCGAGGTTATAAATGGTTGACTACTTGAAAGTTTCTTTAATAGAAACCCAAATACTAAAACTTAATATTAAAAAGTGATGTATGATACATAACGATTACCCAAATTAACTCATCACTGGGTTTCCTCATGGGAGAACATAGGTGAAAATATGGATATGGAAGAGAAATCTAAACATCAAGTTCTGATGGAGAGTGGTAGAGAACATGGCTATGAAAAATCCAACAATCTCAAAGCCATAGATTTTTTATGATATAAGGTACCATCTGATTCATCGGATATAAGGGCACTATGACAATATATTTGTTTTTCAAGATCATTTCTCTAATGTTGAAGAATTTTCGAATCAAAAGAAATACTTACTTGATTTGGTTACAATCTCACCGTTGTTCGTGTCATGAACAATTTCCACTTCATCTCTTAAAGAAATGAAGTTGAATTTGTCATTCATGAAATGTTAGCAGATCATGTGATAGAATTATGAGTCATTCCATCTGTTTCAAACAAAAGGTTAGAAAAAGTTATCAAATATACATAATTCCATCTATGGTGAGGTTAATCATATACGATTCCAAAAATGAACTCATACTTCATATATCATACCGCTTAATAAAATAAAAAGTAGTTTCTACTAACCAGGGACTTCCTGTAGGCCAGTGGTAGGCAATAAAGGCCAGTCGCACTTCGGTTGTGGGTTCGATTCCCACAGCCCGGTCCGACGCGATGGGTTGTCACTCGTCCTGCAGGTTGTCCTTTTTCTAAAACTACATTACTATAACATCCCATCAATAATATCGAAAAAAGTTATAGACATAAACAATACTAAATTATATCCATAATAATCCATTTCAGATCATTATGGTTATCCAAAATACTTCTGTCCAAGCTTATAGTATAAAGAAAACAATTACTAGAAATGTCATTTACCGAGAATTTGAATTCCATCATTTGTCCTCGATATATCTTGTTGATCACATTCCAATCATGTAAATACCTTAATCATGTATTCTCTTGAAACATGAATTACCATAGAACCTTAGCGAAATCATGAATTCTGTCAATAGTTAACTCTTTCCACATACAAAAATACCAAATAAAATCTATATACTAAAATCATGAAATCACTTTGTCCTTTTATCAGCCATGAGCTCATGAATACAATCAAATATCTCATTATCTTCTTATCCCTTCATTATAGGCATATCATATACTTTCCAAAAATATCTGAATAACCTTTCATGGTTACCGGTACCATTCAACATATACTTTCAAATACTTTAGAAAAAAACAATAGTGTAACAATCCTTAGATGATTCTTTATTCCATAGTACCATTAACTATACAACATAACTCTTAATAAACATACAATCACTCCACTACATTCCTAAACAACTGACTGAGCTTCAACACTTCTTTCATCTCATATATCATTTGTAGTCTCCTCATCATCATCCAAATAAATACTACCCATATGACCATGCTGATTCTCTTCATGAGATTTTCCCTTAGGGAATTGGTTTGCATAATGCCCGTACATTCCACATTTAAAACATCTAATCATTGTTGATGTCATAGCAATGCCATTATACTTGTCCATGGTGTTAACTAAACCTTTTCCTTTGCACTTACTGGCTTTGTGTCCTTGTTTTCCACAACCAAAGCATCTTCCAGTTCCTTTGAAATAATCTCCCTAATGCCTCTTCCCACATGATTTACATGAGGGAAATTGAACTTTCTTTCCTATATGTTCATCATGAAACTCCATCATTCTCGCATTATCTGAGTCGGGAAACTTACCAAAGATGAGATTATTGATCATATTATGAGATTGCTGATTAGGCATAATAACGATGTTTGGACTTCCAAATCCCATTTCATTTGGTTTCTCATCAATAATATCATTCCATTGTCCGTCATATCCTCTATTATCGTGAATCTTCCTATTTCCAGCCATTTTCTAAACCCCAAAAAGAATAGTGTGAGAGGAAAAAATCATGCTAGGGAAAACAATATAGTAAAGGGGGAGTACCCTCAATATCTAACATCTTAGGTTAAATTCTAAGATCGTTAACATAGTTCAAGGACTATATCCTATACGTATACTTATCCTTAGGGACATCCCTAAACATACCTTGGAAATATCTTTATGGATCTCACGAACGTTTTAGCATCCTAGTTTCCAAAGGTTGACTAAACGTTTCCTCTGATACCAACTATAGAGACCCGAAGCTTGACGTACATTGACATTAAATTGCTTTTGTGTAATACTTAATACATAACAAAAATAGACACACAAGGAACGTAATAGTTTAGTGTCTTTGGAAACTTGGAATATAAACTTCTAATCATGTTGAAAGATCTTCAACAACTCCCATAATGATCTTCCCCTTTTTGTTTCCTTACCCAAAACCTTTCTTTATTTCCTAGGGAAAATAAAACATAACAATGGTGATCTCAAATGATCATTAAGGGAAAACATAGAGAACATAAAACAATCCATAAACATTTGAAAGCAAAAAAATGAACATGAAATTTAAACATCAAAATCTTGAGCAAAGGCATAAATCATGGATGTACGTAAGGAATATATCATAATGGAACATCAACCATGATAAAATATAATGGGAATAAAACATGTGACTGTGGAAACCATTCAGCACATGTTACGATTTCCATAGTAGCCAAGGCATTGTTGCCAATACCATCTTAGTGGACAAAGTCCCTTTATGAATCGAGTTCACTCCTCATTTCAGTCCTGTAACACTGAACCAGATCAACTTACCATTCCATCCATGTCTATCTCATAAGATATAAATCTTTACCCAATTAATTGGAGGGAGATAGAGGTCCCACCCATCTCATAATGAAATCATTCTTACTTGTGCCACAAAATAATCTTAAAACATTCATCATAACCCAAAGAATAAAATGGGTTTCATAAACATCATCCCATCATCACATAATCCATTTAAAAAAATGGACATTTCATCATAAGAAAAGTAAAACCCTGTAAATCATAGAGACATTATACATGAAATATACACATATGAAATAATTTCATCTTAGATGGAAAATGGTTTTGATAAAACACTTGAAATGAATTCTTGAGGAAAATATCGTTTATTCTTCAAAATCATTTTCGTTTCACAATATTCCATGCAATTTTAAATGAAAAGTATTTTGTTCAAAATAGTCATGAAATATTTTGGATGAAGCTTCATGAAAATAAGGCTTTATAAAACCATAAAAATCCATTCATTCCGTATAAGTTAAAAATAACATTTTTCTCGTACTTTTTTCGGAAATGTCAAAAAGTATCTCTTATGGTAAACAAAAGAAAGATTCCTTCCATACGATGTGGTAAAAGTAGAAAAGGGTAAAAATGACTTTAAACATACATGGAAGAAAAGTAAACATTTTATGAAAACATTTTGAGAACATATGGACATTGATAATAATCATAACCCCAGTAAATACTTACAAATAAACAATCTCGGATAAGAATGAGATTTGAATAATTATCCCTTACCTTAGGTCCGATATGCTTCGTATAGATCTGAACCTCCTGTATAATGATTTAAATAATGAAATTTACTTGTTACATAATCATTTTATTGTTTTGATATCATATATGTTTCATTTATGACTTTATATTACCCGTTCTTTTGTAAATTCCATTTTAAAGCTGCGTTTTGGGTAAAATCATTTAATTTATCGTATGTGTTTCAACTTTTCGTTCTTGATATTATTACTAATATCCTAATTTATATAATTCTATAATTCAAAAAATGATTTATATATAATATATATTCATCATATACATATATATTATAGATCGATAAAAGGAATGAAATACACCGTTCATGGAGACGGTAGGTTGTACGTACGCATGAACGCTATTTTCGTTTCCTTATTGAATTAAATGAAACTAAATAGATGACATAAATATATATATAAATAAATACATTAGAATTATTATTTCATATATTTCATTATTATTCATTATATAAACTTTATGATCATTCATGTATGGTTAACAAGGAGAATGAATCTCATCGTTTCGTGGAGACGGTAGTCCGTACGTACGCACGAGCGATGCTATCATTCCCATAATTATTGAATAGAATTTTAGTGGATGGTATAATATATAAGAATCAGTGTGATGTTATGATAACCATTTATAGTTATTCTTTACACCATTATACCCATCCATGTAAGGTGTTGGTGGAAAAATAGATTACACCACGACGTGGAGACGGTATTCTGTACGTATGCACGCGCAGTGATTTTGTTTTCCATAGGATGGATAGAAGGTGAAATAGGTTTGTTTCATATTTATAATAACATATATTTATATGAGGGATACTGATGTTATTACTTCATAATGAATCAACTAATGAAGAAAAAGTGGAAGAAGAAATAAAGTTGAAAGAATCGGTAACAGACATTGCCTCTTCTTTGTAGCGCCTCTTTGAGACCTCCTTTTAGGGCACTAAAATTGGTTTTTGAAGAAGTCCAGGACCTCTAGTCTGTTTTTAGGGAAGTGTAGAAGAGATTTGTTTAGGGTTTGGCCGAGATTAAAGGCTCAAAGTGGTGTGAGGAAGAGAGGGAGGAGGTGCCCTTTTATAAGGGAGGAGAAGGGCACCTTTGAAAAAACTAAAAATATTATTTTATTATAAAGTCATATTCAGTTTCTAATAGCTCCAAATTGATTTCTTTAGAATCTAAGGTGGATATGGGTAAAAATAATCTCATCCAATATAATTTAGATAAGTTTAGGTATCTATTTTAACCTTATCATTTATATTTAACTTTTAAGTTAGATAATTTAACTTTTACTGTGTCTTTTTGTTTTCTTAAACTATAAGGTTAATAAACTTACTATTACAAGAGAAACGAAACACAAGTTGTTTATTATTAATATATATTACCTTATCTAATTAATTTGGCCAAACCTTAGATTTTTAAAAAGAAAATAACAATTAATAATATAATATTTGTTTTAAAAACTATTTTATGTCAATTTTGAAACTATTTGGTAATTGATTTTTGTGAAACTAATAACAGAAATCATAGTTTGAAAAAAGTAAATTAAATAAATAATAACATTTCATATTAACAAATAAATTATTATAATTCATAAAAAGTCTCAAATTACATTTATTTTGGTATTTATAACATCAATTATGTCAATATTTCGTTAAAAATATAATTACTGCATCAGTATTGTGACATAAATAAATCAACTTATATAAAGTCTAAAAATAAAAAATAAAATACCATTATGTAGGAAACATTTTTATCATTCTAATTAATACTTATTGTCTAATTTATCTTATGTATTACCCTATATTAAAAATGATTTACTTATTAAACTTTGATTTTAACTATTTTAACCCTTCTTTAAATAAATTAATATTAAATGTCCAAATCTAATCCAAGTGGGCCTAAATGGTCATATTTTATTCCTAAGGTTGTTTTTGGTCGAATTACACTTATCCAATAGAATTAGGACATGTGTTAGGGTAATAATAATATCATTTTTACCCTTAATTACCCTATTTACTTTTAACCGTGGTAAATAAAAGTAGAAAGTCACTATTCACCAAAAATTATTTTCATCTCATTGAACCACATTTTACTTACTGACATCAACCATGTCTCTCAGATTCATGAAATTCCATTCACAAAAGTGGTAAAATTATGTTTTATGTAAATTTGTAAATTCTCATAGGAGGTGGGTAAAAGACGGTGAAAAGTTCAATAAAATTTTTATATATCTAAAATTATTATAAAATGACTCCAATGAATTGCATTGAACTTATATAGGTATTATGTATCAATTTTGAACTAAAATAAATTTAAATAAAATAAATAATTATTTAAATAAAAAGTTGGTTTTTAAATAGTAACATAGTGTTTTCACTATTCATAAAAAATTGACAGTTTTTGGAAAAATACCAAAATTTCATCCTAGGCTAATTTCGATATTCTGAATCCAAAACTTATGTCCATTTTGAAAAATAAAATTTATAAAATTTCAAAAAGTGGTTATTACAATTCATAACTGCTAATTTTAATAATATTTTAATAGCATATCGTTGTTTAGTGAAACTCGGTATTGCGTACAACACACGCTATTGAGAAAAGTCGTGATTGTGTGTAATGCAAGCCAAGTCAGGGTTGTGTGTAGTGCACGACTCATCTGTTGTTTCGTATAACAAAATCCAACCATATTTCATTGATACATTGAATATATATATATATATATATACTCAATGTTGCGTAGAATAACTACTATCAAACAAACTTGAAATTGTGTGTAACATGATCCAAGATTAGTGTTGCATATACTGTAAGCTAATACAGTGTTGCGTACAACAGAAGACAATCTTGACTTATCATACAACACAATACATCAAATAAATTAAAAATAATACCTCTTATAAAATCTCGGGGTGTTAAAAACACAACTCACATGGTAATTTTCCTATACAAGTCATAAAATCCCTTTAACTCGCATGGTCATAGAAATTCCGAGTCCATTCAAATATTCACAAGGCCATTATTAATATATCAAGACTAAGATGCCTATCAAGCTATCACATGTCTTAGTTATCATATAACTCACATGGGAAAATCAATAATTAGAGCAATTCAATCCAATTGAATCAATTAAAGTTGTAGCCTCTATATTACGCTCAAGGGTAAGGTAATCCAAGACGAGCATGCTTAAACAAGCAATGACATACATGGGTCAAGGGGAAAGTCAACCATCCCATACTCTCTAACATGTTCAAATACAATCTATCAAAATTGAAATTCCATCTATAATAAATTCTATTTTTAGAAACCCATGTAAGGGGAAAATCACACTAAAAAAGGGGTTTCCAATTAATTAATCCATAAATGGGTCATTTTAAGTAACTCACCCATGTGGGGGTCCCCATTCAAGGTATATAACCAATAAGATGCATTAAAATCCTATTCGATCACCTAAAATAAGAAAGGTAATAATAGGGTTCAATTTCAATTGAGTCATCTCCTGAAAAATGGGAATACAACACCCTAGAATATAAAACAGCATAACCTGTAGTGAAAGGAATGATACCACCTACCTTAGTTCTGTTCTAGATAGTTCATCCGGTATTAGGCTATGATTCGACCCAGTTTGGAGAAATATGGATAACATATGAAAATTGGGAAATTAGAGCATATGAGCCAAAATCCAAATAGCATATTCGATATCTAGAATAATCGACAACATATAAAGAGCAATTTAGATCTTTCCATTGAAGATCCAAGGAGATGAGCCACATTGGGATCATAGGTTGGATGAAGAATGTATATCAAATTGAAGGATATTCAAAGGTGATGGATCTCAAAGGAGACCCCCTATTATGATTTTGAATAAAGAACTAACATTACGATTAAAAATAATTTTTTAATTTAAATAACAAGTATAAAATTATTAAAATTATACAGTCGCACAGTTTCCCCTAAAGACTTTTCAAACCATGAAAAAACCGTCCATGGTTTCCTATAGGCATGGGGCATAGTTCAAAATTACCCCCCCCCCCACACAATTTATAAATTGTGCACAAACCGTGATAAAACCCCTTTTCATGTTCGGCTTAAAAAATTCAGACCTAATGCATAGTCGTGAGGCTCCTGTAGCATGATTTACCCAAACTGTGTGACCTGTAAGAACCCATTATCCATCCTCGAATGGTTTAGTAAAAATTTGAATCATGCCCCACACAGTTTTCAATAACCGTGAGCAAGAATAAAAATACAAAAAATATCAGTTTCTTGATCCGGACTAAACTCAGACACCCTAGAGACATCCATGCCCCCAACTAGAATCGACATTAGGATATATTTAAGCAAGTAAATAGAGACTTGATGGAAGATAGAAGATCCATACCTCCAAGAAGAATCAGGTTCTTGAAAACATACCCCTTAAATAAATTCATCCCCAAATTTCCCTTCCAATGATGGTAAAGCCTAAATTGAAAAAAATGTGCCCATTGTAATTATACATCATCCTACCTCTCTGAGGTCTCATCCTACACTTAGTGGTGCTTCCATAACACTCTTACTAAAGGAACGAACCAACCTTTTAGAAACTTTGTTCTATGATCCCAAATATGCATCAAAATCTCTTCGAAGGATACATATTTCTAAAACTCGACATCCTTGGGATGAAAAGCATTAGACTGGTCTGAATAGTAGAATCATAGCTGAGAATCATGGAATACATCATAGATGGATCAATACCTCTATGGTAATTTTAATAGATAGGCTACTAGCCCAAACCTCTCTAGAATGTCGAATGACCCGACACATCATGTAAAAAGTTTACCCTGTCCCTTAATCTTCTTGTGTCCCACCCTCAGTGAAACACATAATAATACAGCATCCCTGACCTCAAACTCGAGTGTTCATCTACGAAGATTGGTGTATGATCTCTATCTAGACTGCATAGTACCCATATACTTCCAAATGAACATCACCTGCTCAGTGGTCTCATAGACACAATGAGGTCCAAGCATAGCTTAATCATTCAACTCTATCCAACATAGGGGTGATCGACATGACATATCGTATAAAGCCTCATATAAGGCCATATGAATAGTATCGTTAAATCTATTCAATATTGAACTCATCTAGGGGTATATGCATCTCCCAAGAGCCCTCGAAAACTAGGATGCATTCCCAAAGCATGTCCTCAAGCACCTAAACTGTGCACTCTAATTGGCCATCTGTATGGGGGTGGAATGTCATCCTCAGAAGCAAATGGGTACCCAAATCCATTTTTAGACCTTTGTATAATTGAGATATAAAATAGGAATCCTACCACAAATGATAGTATAAATAACCCCATGTAGTTTTAAAATCTAAGGGATGTTCAACCTCCAAAGCTCATCATCACTAATGGTTTCCATGATTTATAGCAAATGCAAAGCCTTCATGACCCAGTAAACAAAACTACATACACCATAATTACCTCGAGTTGACATCATAAAACTGGTCACAAAATTAATCGTGTCGTAATTCCCCTTCCACTTGAGAATTTATTGCTTATTTAAGAATTTGGGTAGTCACTGGTGTTCCAGTTTTACCTTTTGATAGGAAGAACAACTCATGAAAAAACCCAACACATATATTTTAATGGATGGCCACCAATACTAAAGATGCAAATCTTGACACATCTTGGTGATACCAAGATGCACCGCCCATACAAAGGCACAAATAATCTTGCATCATATCCTCATTCATTTCTGAAAATACCCATACACAACGATGTACTCATAGGATTTCATCATCGCCTATGGTCCATTCAAAAGGAGGGTACTCACCAACCACACTCTCTTATAGAACTAGGCCTTCATAATCTGATAGCTACCTCATCCTCACATTATTCGTATGTGTACTTGTAACAGCTAAAGAATAGAAGAAAGTCTACCACTAATAGTCATGAACCTCCAAGTGAATCTTAGAGAACTACTCTGTAAGATTCCACTCACTATTATCCTACTACACAACATTTATCTGTGTCCTCATTCATAGTTCGTTGGCAACTGCATTGACATTACTGGGTGTGTATACAAGCTCAATGTCAAAAGACTGTGGGTACTCAACCAACATTTATTGTCTCAAATTCATATCACGCTATGTAAATATATACTTGAGTATTTTTTTGGTATTTGAAAAAAACAACATACTCTCTCAATAAGTAATGTCTCCAAAAATGAAATGTGTGAACAATTTCATCTTACTCAAGATTGTATGCTGGGTAGTTCCTCTCATGTGGCCTCAATTTCTTAGACCTGTACACAACGAATCAATCCCCTTACATATGAACTGCTCATATCCTCATACCTGATGCATCACAGTACACAATATAGTTCCTTTCAAGATCTAGAAAAATCAGTATTGGTGTTGAAGTCAATCTCATTTTCAACTCCTAAATGTCCATCTCACAGAAATATGACCACACATAGTTCACACCCTACATAGTCAAGCCCAAAAACAATACTACTAAGCATGAGAAGTCTTGTTTGAAAATCATGTAGTAACTAACCGGCCCAAATAAATTTCTCGCCTAAAATAATTTCTTAGGTTTCTCCCAGGTAACTACCACACTCAACTCATCTAGGTCCGTTGGTACTCTGGTCTCTCAAATGAAATGAACCATGAAGTGAATCTAATCCATCTAGAAGTGGCACTTTATGGGATTATCATTTAACTGATGCTCTATCAAGGTAATCAAAACAGTATCAAGATGTTTGGTATGGTCTGGTTTATTGTTAGAATACACCAAAATATCATCCACAGTAACCAAATAAAGAAATTAAGGTACGGATGGAACACTGGTTTATCCATTCCATGAACATAGTTTTTGTTTTCATGAGAATGAAAATGTAAAAAATCACTCATAAAGATCATTGTTTCTCTAGAAGGTTGTTCAAGGTACGTCTGATGGTCTAACACACACTTGATGGTAACTAAATCTAACATAAATATTTGATAATACTCGATCTCCTCAATGCTAGTTGAAAGGATAATATATACCCCATAGAGGATACCAGTTTCTATCCTTCAACTGGTTCAGTTTATGGTAATCCACATATAGATTAAGGGTATTGTTAGCCATTTTTAGAAGAAAAATACCAAAAACCCCCTACTGATATGTAAAGCGTAAGATGACAACCTTTACCTATAAATCATATAACATCCTCTTATAATCTTATAACATTATTGTCTCCATCCTGTAAATAGGAATGGACACCAGTGCAGCTCCTAGAACTAGCTCAGTAGAGAAATCTATCTCTCCCACTAGAGTTAATCTTGAGATGACTTAAGGGAAGATATCCCTAAAATGATCAACCACTAGAGGTAAATCAGCCTGACGTGTCCCCTCATCAGCCATATATAAACTTGCAATATAATCTTGCACCCTTCCCAAACAATGCTGTTATATTCTATCTTGGATCGCCTGGACATCCCATTCAGTTTTGTGAATGAACTCCTCCTTATCTAGTGACCTAAATATAACCATTTTTCAATAGGGTTCAAATAAATCATTAGAAGGAACCAACTTTCCCATTTTCAGATTGGCATCAAAGCATGTCAACTCAAGGACGTAGTGGTCCAATACAAAGTGACACCAACCAACATCAAGGGGGGAACTCCATGCAATAATTCTCACCTACCTTATCGATCCCTATCGTAGTTTATAAAATCGTAACCCCTTCATAAGAATAAACACAAAGCCCAAGGATCTCCAAAACAAGCACATATATAATGTTACATGAAGAACCGACATCAAAGAGTGATGAAGATAAAACCGAGGTTAATAAAATAGTACCTCTAGTAGTATAAGGTTAGGGATTCTACTCATGATGTGTCTATTTACCTCTATATGTCTGGCCTATACTGTCACCCTATGACACTGCCTGGCTACCCTAAGCTAATTCACCCTAAGGTCACTCTGAATCTGGGGTCTGGCTACAACGACCATTACCACCACCATGACCTAAACTTACAAATATACCCCTGTTGACACTCCTTTCCGTCACGTAGTTTAACAAATGGAAAAGGGGAATACCTTAATCACAAAGAGAGACATCCTTTGACGAACATCAAAAACTGACAATGGCATGAACAAAAAACCCTTTAGGCATGGCTCGCAAAAGTTTCATTATGTTCGCGTAGGTATAATTGTGAACCACATATTGGTCACGCAAGTCACTTGTAAGCCCTATTCTTTTTTCACCCAAGGTTCTCAATGGCTTATAAATACCCCCTGTGGGTACCCCGTTTTGGGGATGAAAAATCCAAAACTCAGATTCAAGCTCTGGTAGCCCAAGTCTCCATCTGAAGTCTTCTGAACACTTTTAAGGTAATTCTTTACCTATAATGGAAGCTCTTAAGAGAAAGAATAAGGAATATGTATTAGAACTCACCAATACATGCGCGCCTAAGTGTCCACCCCTTAAGGGATGTGGTGATACTTGTGCGCCGCCATTCCCTCTCATGGAAACATTCACGCCAACTGTCTACGAACCTCTAGAGATAATACTAAGGGCTCCAATTCAAATTCTCCCAAGTATCACTTGACAGGTTCTTCGTCGCCTAAGTGAACTCTTGTCGCGCAATTATACTTGTGCGACTAGGACTTGCGCACCAGACCAATACATGCATGCCTCCTTCCAATTCACTTCCTTTCCTCAAATACACCTTTCCACTTCAAGGACAACCTTTAAAACCTTCTTCAAATCCATTTATGGCATGATTCCTTTGTTGGTTTCCTTATCTAAAAGGAATTATATGGAAAATCTCTCGAAAAATTGTGATTTACCTATCTTTATGTCACTAAGGTTAGAGATTTCATTCATTCAGCCTCATCCTTTAGGATGAGAAGATATTTAATCTGGGCATCCTTCATAGGAGTAAGCCCAAATTTCCTAATCTGGTCATCCTCTTTAGGAGCAAGCCCCAAGTTCCCTAATCTGGGCATCCTCCTTAGTAGTAAGCCCCAAGTTCCCTAATCTAGGCATCCTCTTTAATAGTAAGCCCCAAGCTCCCTGTTCATGGAAATCCTCTTTAATAATAAGCCCCAATCATAATTTCTCTTAACCTGGGACTCCTTTTTAGCAGTAAGCCCCAGATAACAAGTCCCCTTAACCTGGGCCTTCTTTTCAGGAGTAAGCCCCAGGCTTAATTTCTTTTGACTTGGGATTTTTTCTTCGAAATAAAACCCAATCATTAGTCCCTCTCTATTTTAGGAATCCTTCTCAGGAGTAAGCACTAAGTTAAGTATTCAAATATACATAAAGAATATATACCTTTATGGACCCTGTTCCCGGGTTTCTTCCCTGAAGTAAATCCCAATCCTCATATATCTTGGGCTGTCATACATATGTAATCCCCACATCATTTCTTAGGATTTCATCTTTCGTGGAACAATCTTCAGGTTTTATTAATACCTCTTGTTTCTCACACAGAGCATGACTAACGTGAGCTTAGAGTCTAAAAGTAACTATGACATCTCTCTTTGAGCCATTAATTATCAATAACCCTCATACTTTTTCACTAGAACTACGTGGGTTTTGATTCCTTTTCTAACAAGGATACGTAGGTATCCCATCCGTGGGTATGATCCCAACTCTAAAATAATCCATGTCCTTCTGAACAATAATAAACATCAAGTGCCCCACTTAGTGGCTTTAAAACAAGCATGGTTATCATAATGACGAAGAGATTTAAATATAATGTGTTCAAGGATACCATTGATTATGAATCTCTAATAAATACGAATGATTCTCTATCGATGAAGAACCTTAAATACATATAAAAGATTCTCTAAATCTCATACATATCAATAATTGATTTTCAGATCTAAAGGAAAACTCATTTTCATAATTGGTAAATTAATAAGGATTCATGAACATAACTCACATCAATAAAGAGTGTCCCAGAGTAGACAATAAATCAACCCAAAAAAGAAGTGATGAGTCTGACCTCGCATCCTCTCGACCAATGAAAATTCTTAAGCCTCATCGGTTGATAACTAATGAGAACTTACCTTTAGAAGTAGGTCCAAATGGATATAGAATCATTGGATGTTTCCAGTTCTACCAATAAACCCATTAGCAACCGATTGGAATGTTTCAACCTTAAACAAACAAGGTCATCCCCATTTCTAGAAGAAACAAGAATGGTGAACCCGACGTGAATGCTTAACCAAGTTAAATGATGGTTTACTTATTTGTTAGGCCTCTATTCAACTTAATGTGAGGGCCAAAAAAACAATAAATTACATATGTGCTCATCAAAAATATGTAGTGGCTGAACTTATCTTGATTATGTCTGTTATATCAAACAAGAACTCTTTTCTAAGATCTCTCTGCATTACAGAAATAGATTCTTTAAAGTTCACACCTGTGAATGCCTCTACCGCTCCTCCCGGTGGATCCTCGTCTGCTCTAAGGAAGACATCACCTACTCAGCATCTTGAATGTTGGGTTTAAAATGAATTGGTTATGGAATACCATCACCACAATACTATTCTGACTCTAGTGGTCGCTCGACAAGCCCTCCAAGTTAACAACTCACCCATGTTGTCCAAACAGCGACGACCATTGGTCAAAACACAGGTGGTTCCAACCACCATCTCTAACCATTTTGAGTCATTATCCCTGGAACGTAATCACCAGTCCCTCTCATATTAAGGGGAGGTGAATGAGAAGGTCACTCAAGGCCTTAATTCAATAAGACAAGAGTCCTTCCCGAGGGCTCCCATCAACAATCGCCACCAGACTCGTGTAGTAGTGTGCCCTCAACTTGATGAGGGTACCACCTTTAGGGGTTCGGCTCAGGTTCCTTAGACCCGAGCAAGCAAGGCGAACCGTCAGAGGCAAAATCCGGTCAACAGGGAGCAGCTTCTTACTTCTGCCCCCTCCAGAGAAGTTCATCAAGCCAACATGATGGCAAACAATGAACGGACATATACACCCGTGCATCCTGATATTACTACCCAGCAGACTCGTCTGGTAGTAACACGCCAATCCAGCCAGGTAATTCCAGTGGATTACTGTAGGTAGGAATATAAACCTATTTATAATTCATCAACCAGTCAGCAGGCTCGTCTGACTACATCCAAAGATGTTCTCCAATCTAATATGATGGAAACTGATAACCAGGGACATACACCTATTTACAATCAAAAATTCTGTCTGTAGTCTCGTCTTCCAGAAAGAAAGGAAAATAGTCAACCATACTTGACGAAGAATACACAACATGCACATTCACCTGCCAATGTTTGTGAAGCCTCCCTATAGTCTCATTTGGTAGCACCTAGAGAAGTCAGTCGGAAAGCTCTGATGATAAATTTATAGCAGACTCAACACTCTGCCCCTACACATGTGTACTATTAGAATTCACTAATAGGAAAAGGAGGATAGGAGTAGGAATACACTCCTACTCTAAGCACCGAATGGACGCATATTCCCGTTCCGGAATCAGAAGTCACCAAGCACATTTTGAAAATTGTAAAAGATCAAAACCAAATCCCTACACATATTTTGGATGCCTCTCAGAATATTATAACACCGTCAGCAGCCTCACAGGGAAAGAAATAAAAATCTGTCCCTACCAGTGGAGTGACTCATCAAAATATCACTTCAGAATAGATACACACCTATGTCCCATTCCAAGATGGTTTTGGGGCATACTCCTCCATGTCATACGGAAAATCATGTGAGGCACATACACCCAATTTTAATGGAGATAATCAACAAAACCTGACCATTTATCCTAAGCAGGAACATACACCTGCCCATAACAACTGATGTTGTCAACAAGTGGTTTCCAAAGTGAGTAATAAGGCGTCTAA
This sequence comes from Viscum album, assembly GCA_963277665.1. NCBI lineage: Eukaryota > Viridiplantae > Streptophyta > Magnoliopsida > Santalales > Viscaceae > Viscum > Viscum album. The sequence continues at coordinate 1,045,929,364 of OY728166.1, forward strand.
GAAAAATCCTTCTCCAGCACAGTCAAGAAATCAAGAGCCAATCTGAAATAAGGCCTTGTTCTATGCTGGAGTTCTTGTAACCCTCAGGCAATTATCTATTGCAACTCAATATTCTACTCACTCATTTCCCAATAGTGGGAACAATAATTCTGATGATAATCATCAGACACGTCCTCATGAAGGTATGCTTCATGACAGTTCGGTTGATATTGAAGTATCATCTTCAGATGAGAGCCACGATAACCCTCTGTGTGTCCAGAAGATCAAGGTGCAAAAGGTTTCATCTTTTGCTATAACCCACCATTGTGTTCCTCCCCATGATGATGAATTTAGCTGTGAAAGTCTTATCCGCAGTAGTAATACGCATTTCCTGGAAAATTCTTCAAAGTAAAATGCAGTAACGAGAAATTACTCTTATCTTGAGGCTCTTCTAAATGTGAAGCCAGCCATGTGTGATGCTATACCGCTATCAGGTGAAATACTTTCTCAATCAGAAGATAGCCCGGGGTGTAGGTCATTCTCCGAACCACCCCTAGGGCATTCATCTTCTAATTTGATAAATTAATTCTCTACAAATCTTCTTGAATCTTATGATGAAAAAAAGAATCAATAGCTTTGGTCTAATCAGGTAAAAGAATATTCATTCAATGATAAGGAGGAAGTGTTGAATATGAGAAAACAATTGGAGAAAGGTGAAGTACCAGTCATGTTTTGGCCTTTGGCTGACACTCAGTATGATATTCTAGAAATGTTGATGGAAGATTATATTCACAATATTCGTCTCAATATGTGGAAAACTCTTTGTCACTTGAATAGAAAAATAATATCTTATGATGAATATGATAATCATGCAAAGATAATATAAGGGTTACAACGCCAAATTGATTTGGCATCCCTCTTAGTTTCCTGATATCCAAAGGTTGAAAAGAAGCAGAGATCCCTTCAACGTTCATGCCTTGGAGCACTAAAAATATTGTGCCAGTTAATTACCAATGCCCCATCTGGAATTCATATTAGTGGATGGGGTGTTCTTCGAGCAGTGCATTTCACTGTACTCTCCAGTCAACAAATCCCACCAAAAATGGTCTCATGCAATGTTATTTCTCATGGCTGGCCACAACCAATTGGTTTTGTGTGTAATCAAAGGCTTTCTCAAGAACATGCCTCAACTAGTTCTTCCCAAAGTCCGGAATACAGAGAACAAGTTGTCGAATTAATCTTGAATTAGGAAAATGAGAATATTGAAAAAACTTCTTGTTTAGAGAATTCACATCATCAGGTGATAGAAGTGTCAGAAATCATCCAACGGTCATTTGATCCAGGTGATTTGAGTGGATGTAGGTTGATGCATCCAACCAATATATGGACTAAAGACTGCAAAATCACGAGAGATTTTAAGAAAGTCACTGATGTAGCAGCTCAAGAACTACCTCATCTTTCTAGACTGGGGACTCTTTTAGAACAACCCTCAAAATCAACAAATAGGATTCGAGGAGTTGGGTAGGAACAACAGGAACAGCCCCAGTCCACCGGACTAGGTACTTTCTCAAATCCTCAATCTCTTCCTCAGCAAAAGTCAGTCTTCTCTCGATTAGGGAAGAAGCCACAAGAGGAACACCGAGCCGAATTATCAGGATATTCCCTCAAAATTATGGTTCATCATGATGTTCCTAATGGAACAACTCAACAAATGGAAATGTATCATCAAAAATATGGGAGAAGACAGTATCACATAAATGTGGATAGAAGGGATGAAATGAGTTATGCATCAATAAATGTCATCAATGCCATGGTTACTGATCCTCCAGAACATGAGGCCCACTTAGAGGGATCAGATGAAGAAGTTCTTGTTCACGAAGCTATGCACACATAAGTAAATGAATATGGTTTGCGTACACGAAATCAACGGCTTACCTAGAATCTTGGTATTTTTTCAGAAAACCAACTCCCCCTCTCTAAATTGCATCCAAAAAGGGGAAAGGAAAAAAGTTAGGTTACATTCCACCTTACCTCATGAGGAGTCCAAGCACCCTCACTAGATCAAAGGTTCGCACAACAAGAGGGATAAATGAAGGAGTTATGGAGGTTGAATGCAGAACTACTTCAAGATAGTATTCCTCCTAAGCGTACTAGAGTTCATCAGTCAAGGGAATTTTTTCCAGCTACTGAGATGGATCAAGAATATCCCGCTTTACCAGTACACCCTCATAGGTCTAATCCTATGGGACATGTGCAACAACAACCGATAGTGCTACCATTAATTGTAGTAATAGTCACCACACCTGTCCAAACTCCAGTTATTGCACCAACTCAGGTCCAAGATCAACCAGATGATTCTCAAAAGTTAATAACTACCATTGAGTCATTAACAGCTCGGTTGGAATCTATGGAGGGAAAATGTGCATAAAATAAATGAGATCTTACCCTGAATGGGTGGGTGCAATTCCTCCCCCATAAAATTGTGCAAGTACCACTTTCCCAAATTTTTTTGGTTCGGGAGATCCAGAACAACACATAACACATTTTGTTTCTCATTGTGATCCTATGATGGGAACTACTCAAAAAAAAGAATCAGTTAATCTTAGGTGTTTTGTACAGTCATTACAAGGGCCTGCCATTGTCTGGTATACAAACTTGGAATCCTGGTCAATTACTAGGTGGGAAGATCTCCATCAATGATTCCTTCTTCAATTCAGTTCAACATTACGAAAGACAATAGTTATTATCATAAAAATTGTAAGCAAAGGGAGAATGAAAGAGTTTTGTATTTCATTTCCCATTGGAAGGGATTAACATATTCCTTAAGCATAGCACTCCCTCAAGAAGAATTGTTTTCAATCTGTGTGGGAAATTTTCATGATGAATTACACACACACCGTGTATCCTCATGAAATACATAGGAGGGTTTAGAGACCTTACTTTGATCGCTCAGAAGATTGAAGCCTCTCTTACAAAGACTAAGTATAAAACTCATGTATTTCCATAATCTACAGGAAGGAGAATGGGTAGAGCAGAGACTGCTACAGTTACACATAAACAAGCATATGTACCTGCTTCCACATCAAAACCTTCATCTTATTGAAGGGATCCACCTCATGAGTGTCAAAAAAACAGAGGCTGTTTCATTAAGATAATCAAAGAGATAAAAGGCGGAAACAATTTTAGGAGTTAAAGAACAAAGATTATTCTTTTCAAAATGAACAAGTTCCTGGTTACTTCATTTTGGCTCCAGAAAATAATTTGGTCCAGTTGCCAATTCCAAAAAGGCTGAACAAGGAAGGAGATGAAGACCTTCCCAACTATTTCCCAATTTATCAGATGTTGGGGAATCCAATTCAAGTGTTTTTTGTCATCAAATACCTCCTACAAAAGATGGTGGACTTCGAATAGGTGAATCTGAAAGGTCCTTCAGCCTAGGTAGCATGTGTTACTGCTACAGATCTAGAGGAATAAGGCAAGTGGAATGAAGTCAAAAGCAAAAATGCACAGTAATATGATGATTGGATAGTCAAGAAAATGATCAACTGAACTCATTCCATTTTACGAACACAATTGCAGAAACCAATTGTATATTCTACTATGAATGCCACAACAAAACTCCCTTCATTAGAAGGAAAATCCTCAAAGAAGCAGCATAATTTTAAGAAAGGTGAACAGTCAGAAGAAGGTGGGATTGTGTCAAAGCCCAAGTTTTCTTTGACTCTGGCAGATTTTATGCCATCTACTTCAAAAGCACTGACACCGCCCCACCAAACGTTACAACCTAAACTGGCTAATCAGATAGAATCTTCATTAGATGAAGAGTTGATCTTTGGTTCTGTTAACATGATTCACATAACAGATCCTTATGCTAGTAACAGTTTGGATCTTGATGAGCATGCGTTCCTTGTATCGAATAGAGGAATTAAATGGAGTTCCAGAGGTCTAGGATATAGAGGAAGACGTGGATATTCCAGAAGCCATAATTTCAATCCTACCCCTACAAGACCTGTATATGCAGCAGAAACTCGTGGAAAATCCCTTCGGTGGGCTAAATAAGAACAACAATGTTCTTCCACACATGGAAGATTCAGTCCTGGCACATTTATTTTGGAAGATCGGTTAGAAGTTACACCTTCTTCCTCTCAGCAAATAAATAGACCTAGTCGGTCGAATATTCCAAAGCCAAGAGTATTTCCAACTCCTACCCTGATACAAGATGCATCTACTTAAAAAGCATCAACTTCTAAGGAACCTATGAAACCAGTTGTTCCTATTGAGAAACGCAGGCCTTTGGACCAAAATAATGATTTCTTGAAACATTTGGCCCAAGTACCGGCAATGTTATCAATTCTGGATGCCTTGAATCAATCAAAGTATCTTCGAGAGGCACTCATTGGGGCTTTCTCAAGTCCTCAGGAATTTGAAACTAAAATTGATGCATCCGAAGTCTACCATGTAGATAATGATCATGTAGAATGCCATGTGGTGATATCTTTTATAGATGAAGATGTAGATGATGTTTTACATTGACATATTAGACCTTTTTATTTATCTGGAAAGGTCAATGATATAGATATTCGACAAGTTTTCATTGATAATGGTTCAGGAGTCAACCTCATCCCAATTCATACACTTCGTCGATTGGGCCTCACCGAATCTAATTTATCTCCTTCTACTTTGATGTTACAAGGATATGATAAAAATGAAAAAGAACCTCTGGGTTATATTTCACTCAGAACTCAGTTTGGGGACCTTGTATCCAAATCATATTTTATGGTTATTCGTCATGACACAGCCTTCGACATTTTGCTTGGAAGACCTTGGCTACATCTACATGTGGCTATACCTTGATCATACCATCAATGTCTCAAATATTGTTTCAAAGGTCAAATTGGGAAATTGTATGGTGATAAATCCCCATTCAAAACATTTCAATCTCAATAAATTGATGTAGAATTCTATCACATGGAGGGAAAGGAGGTATCTATAACAAAAGAGGTTACCGAAATTAATGATCCATATGGTTTGGAAATAATTATTGTAAACCCATTCGTATATGTGAGTATAAATTCTGTGTTTCCTATCAGTCAAATTGACATGATAGACCCAAATCAAATTAATCTTATGGAAACTTCCATAATGTCAATTACAGAAACCAAGCCAGACAGGTTGGTAGAAGTTGTTCATTCACCAGGCGATGATGAAAGCTCAAATGGATATGTCTTCATTCCATCTTCTGAAATCCATAAATTCTATACTTCATCAACCAGGTCATAGAAATTTATAGCAATGCCAGAGATGAACGATGATGTCGATTCTCAACCCATCATCTCCACTTTATTACCAAAGGAAGACCCTTCATCATTAATAGGGACAGAAATGGTAGCATCTTCTTCAAGATGTTCAAAATTTAAATTCTCTCCTGATCATGAAAATTATACTACATAATATACAATGAATGTAGAATAAAAAGAAGTAACACATATTAAAGAAGAAGAGGAAGATCTCATAGATGCTCCTCCGACATTTGAAGAAGGTATCTCTACCACTTTGAATGAACTCAGAGAAATAAATCTGGGTATAAAATAAGATCTACGCCCCACTTTAATTAGTGTGGACATGACTCTTGTAGAGAAAGAAATGTATATTTCATTTTTAATGAAAAATTGAGATATATATTCTTGGAACTATACAGAAATTCCAGGGCTCGATCCTGATGTTTCTACTCATCATTTGGGTTTTCCAGAAGAACATAAAGGATTCAAGAAAGTAGTAAGAAGAACACACCTAACTTATGCCTCCAAAATTGAAGCTAATGTGGATAATCTTATCAAGTCTAAATTTTTCAAAGAAGTTCAATATCCCAAATGGTTGGCTAATATTGTCCCTCAAGGTGTATTTTTCTATCGGGTAATGCCCTTTGGCCTGAAGAATGCAGGTGAAACATATCAACATGCCACGCACCGTATCATCAAACCCTTTTTAGGGAAATTTGTTGAATGTTATGTGGATGATTTTGTGGATAAATCCAGACAACATTTTAATCACTACACTGATTTGGATGTCATATTCCACAAAATCGACAACACAATTTGAAGATGAACCCCTTAAAATGTGCTTTTGGGGTAACCTCATGAAAATTTATTGTCTTTTTTGTACGCCATCGTGGTATTGAATTCGATCATGAGAAGAAGAAAATAAATTCTTGGTATGTCACCTCCTCAAAATTTGAAAGAATTGAGAGGGCTTCAAGGACACTTGGCTTATATTCGGCGTTTCATTGCCAATCTGGCAGGAAAATGATTACCCTTCACCAAACTGATGAAGAAGGGAGTCACTTACCAGTGGACTGAAGAATGTCAAAAGGCATTCAATATTCTCAAGAAAATTTTCTTGAAACCACCGGTATTAATGCCACCTATTGAAGGAAGACCGCTTATTCTGTATGTGATAGCTTTAGAGCGATCATTGGGTGCCTTCCTTGACCAAAATAATTATGTTGGGAATGAAAAAAAATACTTTACTATCATAATCGGACTATGCTTGAGGCAGAAACTCTATATCAAGTATTAAAAAGTGCTTCCTAGAATTAAACTCTACAGTTCTGAAATTGAGAAACTACATACAACATCATGAGGTCCAATTGGTATCTCGTAATAACCCGCTCAGATTTATCCTTAGTCATCCAATTCTTACTGGACATCTGGTAGGGTGGGTAGTTATTTTTCAGCAGTTTGATATCCAGTATGTGTCTCAAAAGGTAATAAAGGGCCAAGCTCTAACTGATTTCCTTGCAGAACACTCTTCAGTAGAAGATATATCTTTAGATACTGAGCTTCCGGATGAGGAAGTCTTTTCTATTCAAGATAATATTCAAACATGGGAAATTTACTTTGATGGAACTTCCAGAAGTCCAACAGGGAATAAAATGGAAGATCCTAAATTCAAAAAAGTTGGGTTAGGAACTATTCTTGTTTCTCTAGATAAGGCAGTGCTACCCTATTCCATCTTATTTTTGGAAGGTGGCATAAACAATGATGCAGAATATCAATCTCTCATCATAGGATTGGAGTTGGCGCTTCAGGCACAAATGAATCACTTAAAAGTGAAATGTGATTCAGACCTGGTAATCAAACAATTCAATGGGGATTACTCCATCAAAAAAGAATAATTAATCCATTTGTATGATTACATCAGAGAGTTAATGGTGAAATTTCCTTCAGAACCAACATTTTCATATATCCGGTGATCACAAAATGCTATAGCTGATGCACTGGCTAATGTAGCCACAGCTCTGGCAGATCCAAATCGGGAAAAAACAATCATAAGTATTTCCCATTATCGTACAGTTTCACCTTATTTTCAAATCAGAATAGAGTAAATCAATGAAATTAGTCCCATTTGAAAACCATATGGTCATACTACATGATGGATGACACCTTTCAGGTAATACCATCAAAATGAAACACTCACACTTGATAGAGCTGGGAAAGAATAAGTCTGGTGACATGTGGCCAGTTTTACTCTTTATGATAGCCCAAATCACTTAGAAAAAATTCTCTACAAAAGAGGTTTTGATGGAATTCTTTTCAGATGTATTGATGGTGAAGAGACAATGGTTTTCATGAAAGAAGTACGTGCAGTAGTCTGTGGTTCCCACCAGTCTGGACATAGATTGTCTAATCAAATTCAAAGGCTTGGATACTATTGGCCTTAAATAATACAAGATTTTTTTGATTTCACTAAAAAGTGTCATTATTTCCAAGTATGTTCCATCTTCATTCATCAACCCCCGGAGTTTCTTCATACAGCTAAATACTCATGTACATTTTCCACATGGGGAATGGATGTAGTAGGACCTTACCCTTTGACTACATCTAAGCAGTTCAAGTATATTCTTACTGTTACTGACTTCTTTTCTAAATTGGTAGAGGAAATAACTCTCAATATTATAAGTTCTAAAATCATTGTTAGCTTCATCAAGTCCAACATCATTACTAGATTTGGTGTCCCTCAAACCATATTGATGGACAATGGTACCAACTTCTATTCATCCGAGGTAAGAAAGTTGTATCAAGAATACAACATCAAATCTAACCATTCAACTCAGTATCATGCAGCAACCAATGGCCAAATAGAATCCTTCAATAAGACTCTTTCAAATATACTGCAAAAGATGGTGGATAAAGATAAGAAATCATGGATTTGATAAACTTTTTCTTTCTTTATGGGCTTATCGAACCACCACCCGCACTACTATACGGTCAACTCCATATTTATTAGAATATGGAACAAAATTAGTCATTCCCATTGAGGATCAATTACCTTCGCTTAGAGTATCCATTTGTGATTAGTCATCTACAGATGAACAATCTCAAAAGTGATTGGATGAATTGGAACGATTAGATGAAAGAAGATTGTGCACCCTAACCCACTCGGAAGTCTATCAAAATCGAATATCATGGGATATCAACAAAAAATTTAGTCATTGTTCATTCATTCAAGGAGAATTGGTATTGGTTCTTAGAACTACAATGATACCAGGAAAGAATCCTCCTAAGATTGATCCAAAGTGGGAAGGACCTTACTCAATACATAAGGTCTAGTCCAATGGAGCTCATTCTTTAATCTCAATGTATGGAGAACACATTACAACTCCAACCAATAAAAAATTCTTGAAGAAGTATTTTGTGTAACACAAATACATTGACGTCCAACATGATGTTAAACTATGTTGTCCAAGCTACATGATGCTAAACTATGCAGCACTGGTCCATGCATATGACCTTAAACTATTTGCACTTTTGTCCTATATGATAATAAAATACAACATTCTTTGACACCCTCACCTGAGAGGGAATCATTATTTAAAATGCACAGCCCCAATTGTACTTACTGCCTGATGTTAAACTACATTGTCCCCTCTTTTGTCCTTACTACATAACATTAAACTACACAGTCCCTCTTTTGTCCAACTTGAAGTTAAACTGGGTCATGTCCCTTATGTCCTACATGAAATTATACTATGAATTGTTAGGGTTGTTGTTACCTCTTGTTTCTCACACCAAGTATAACTCATGTGAGCTTAGAGTAAACTTCAATCATAACACCCTCTCTAGGGTGATAACCATGTGTAAGTCCCAACACCATTTTTAGGTCATTGTCCTCAAGTACAACTTGATCACCAATTCATTCTTAATCGAACTATGTGGACTTTGATCCTTTTCTTCTAGGCTGGGTACGTAGGCAACCTCTCGATGTTCAAGCCCAGAACCAGAATCTTCACATCGGTTCACCTCCATCTCATATGATGTTGATTCATGAAGCTTCCCCCAAAAACAATATATTCACATTGGTTCACCATCGTCCCTGCTATATGACGTTGAACTATACAGTCCCCCATTATCCTCACTACAAGACATTAAACTACACATCCATACGTCCTAGCTACATGACGCTAAACTGTGTAACACCAGTCCATGCATATGACCTTAAACTATTCATACATTTTTCCTGTACGACAACAAACATCAACATTCTTTGACACACTCACCTGAGAGGGAATCATTATTTACATTGATCTCCAATCATGTTATATTCAAAATACTATGTTCATACATGGAAATGCCCAAACTTTAATCTTGGGTAAAACCATCATTGCACTAATGTCCCCTTTCACACTTCACTTGTATGAACCAAATATGTACATAGGGTATATTATGAACTATATGTGGCTTGATTCTCATTTTTAGGGGATACGTAGGAACGTTCGTGTGTCCCTAGAATCCATCCCCAAGTCTTTGGACCTAACACCAAATTCCACTTTCAGTCCCTTGGCTGAAAAGTCCCCCTATGAAAACATGAATGTGGTATGAAAACACTGGTCTTCATTCCCATCAGATTTATAAAACACACAATGTGTATTCCTTATTATAGTATGATCTCTATGATTCTAAACTAAGATCTCATACATTCTCATCCCACATGACATTAAACTGTATTTCAATAACTACGTACAGCTTGATTCCCATTGTTATTGTATACGTAGTGAAGTCCAGCATCTCAATTCAGGACCCAGACAAAACATGATTATGGTTAGCATTTTTCTATGCATCTCTACATGAATTGGAAAATACCCATTTTCATGTGTCATTATCCTAACATTAAATACATCTAGATATCCATAACCCTTTTCTTGACTTCTAGTTACAAAATGTCTGATACCCGGGAATTCATTTTCCTGATTATGCAGCACATGCCCTTAGGCGGCCTTGTATATGTAGTCTACATAACAGACATGTCATTCAAAAGATGCTCTTATTTTACTATGTATCCAATTCCATTAAGTGGCCCTATATAATTCAACCCCATAACAGGTTTGTTAAATAGTGGTAATTTCATTCTTTGGAGGAAAACCTCTTTTGTCCTTATTTTTCTTAACGACAATATGTAGGGATTCCCAAAAATATCCATCCTTAACATATTTGTCCCATACTCTTTTTCGGGATCTAAAAGTATTTAAGTCTATGGTTTATATTTACCTTCCCTATGTTTGGGTTAGAACTTCACAGGACTGACATTCATCCAATTCTTCAACAATCTTTATTGGAAATATCCTTTCCATATTCAGATACCTCTCTACATACAAAAGACTCTATGCCTTGGAAAATTTGAATCTCCATAAACATTCAATGGATTTTTAGCAATAGAAAAGAAAAATTTCTTAGAGTTCTATTTCTTGACTATGCAGCACTTGTCCTTAGTCGGCCATGCATATGTTGTCTACATAATGGACCTGTAATCCAAAAGATGATATTATTTGACTATGCAGTCCATTCCCTTAATTGGCCCTGCATAATTCAACCCCCTAATGGGTTTGTTAAAAAATGGTAACATCACTCTTCGGAAATACTTCTTCTAATTCCTTTTAGCCCTTTTTCACATCATTCCTCGGATTCAAAATTTCTTAAGTCATGGTTTAGATATTTTCCACCATACTTGAATGTGGTAATATCTTTTCATATAAATTATCAAGGAATTGAGTCAATTTTAATCAATTGGGTTAAAGCTATTCGACTTTAAACATTAGCCTTTTCTATATCCGGCATGCGTGAAATTAATCTTCCTACAAAAGACAAGGGAACTCTGAACAGAAATCAATTCCCAGCTCACTAAACATACATTTTTTATGATTTAGGTAATATTTAGAAATAAAAAGATTCAAAGTTTGTGGGGCTATTTTTATAATCGTAGAAAAAAAGAAAACTATGATTACTGCGCCCATTGGCTTAGGTAATTATTTAAATCAGGTGTCATGAAAATTCAGGAAGAAATGATTGAAGATGAAAGTGTTTTTCATTGAGGCACAAGAGATCGACGGACATCCATAGACTGGAGTATCTTCCCTTTTCAAATAATTACAAGAGGCCTTCAATATAAATCTTCATTTGATTTATGGCATCCTGAACTTCATCAGCAGCCACATGAAGTTCATGCACTCGACCAGCATCACTCTATTCAGCTTGATGGAGTGCTTTCTTGGCATCTGTGATGGCTTTCATACCATTTGTTTGAACTCTTTCCAGTGAATTATTAAGCTGGTCAAGTTCCCTAGTAACAACATATAACTGTTGCTGAAGGTGCATCTGCTGGAAAACATTCTCCTTGATTTTACGCTTTAACTCTTTCAACTATGCAGCATGATCAGCCTGAGCTCAGGACACCGCAGCCTCAAATTCGCGGATATTGGTCAATATCCTTACATTGTTCATATCTTGATGTTACTTTTTCTCTTGCTCCCTCCTTAAAATGACTTGTTTCACCACGGTATGGATCTCTTGAAATCCAAAACCGCCAAGTCCCAACATGACGAATAGGGATGACAATCATGGGATCTTTGAAGACAGCTCTTCAAGCGGCACATCAGATATGATCTTCCATATATTCTTCCATGCCTTGCGACGTGATAATAGGAGTGGATTTTGTACCTCTAGGTCTGATTTAGCGTCACTATCACAGGGGGGAATATAGTCCGGGATTAATGCACCAAGAGAAGTTCTCTATTCTGCTCCTTCCCTGCTGAACCTTGTAACATCACTTTCTAATCCTGTTGGGACAGAGGTTGAGGCTTCACCTCCCTATCTAGCCATTGAAATCGACGTCCCTCCATAGTCAATTGAATGTTTTGGTTATTTTCAAAAGATAAGAAAAGTTGATTAAGTTGTCTTTCAAATTAAGTGAAACCAAAAATATTATTATCTCATACCCAATGGTAGATCAGCAGCATGAGAACATTGTTCCCCATCTTTCCTAGCTTCAACAGGATTTTGAGTATGGGTTTCCGGAAGCTCTTTCGGGTTAAGCCCCACTTGAGCTAGCATCTCTGCAATAATTGGTTTGTCTTTACCCCCTTCATGCATTGGCAGTTAAGCAGCTTGCTTAGATGGAACTGCACATTTCAAACCAATCATGGTTAGAGATGTAATAAGAAATTTTTAACAGGATGAAGGATAACACTCTCGTCCAAAATCTTCTAAATCATATTGTAATTTAACAATATCTAAAATGTCTTCAAAAGATGCACCATGTTTTATCATTTTATCCAGTGATATCTCATATTCCTAGTTAGTCTCACCAGTTGGAGTATTCGATTTTTCTTCTTGGTGACCCTCATCCTGCGTCCTCTGACCCTGAACAGCTTCTTCAGATAAAATTGTGGAGTTAGTTGCAGTGGCTGCCAAATGTTCTAGTACAGGTGTTGAACCAAAAGTATCACAGAATGGAAGTCAGTTGATTTTTTTCATTCAACATTTTATGTAGTATTGTTAATTTACTAGAAGAAAAATCTTCTCTCCTTGTAGAAGCAACAGCAGCAGTTCTGTGAACAGACGCTGGCTCTTCTTTAGGAGAATCCAAGTTAGCATGAATTTGCGACTGTTCATCAGCACCCTCCTTTGTCCTTAGAGGAGGGTCAGTCCTTTCCCTCAAAGGGGAAATTGAGGAATCCCCTGCAATCCCAAGAAGTATGAGCAATCTTTTCATGAGTTATGATTCATGACTATCCGAATGACTTTCCACTACTGATGAATCATTTAGCTATGGACTTCTTCCTTCGATGTCTTTGCATCTATGTATTTTTGGGTGTGTTGACATCATCATCTCCAAAAATAGGTATTGGAGAGTGAAAATATCTTTCTATCTCCACGTCCATGGCTTGCCGTCCCAAAGATACCTCTCCCAGATCAGAAGGAGATTCAGTAGCTCTGATGGTAGTACCACCAGGACTATACTGTTGTGAAGGAACCTCGGAATTTCCTTTCTCTGCAAGCTACAGGATGAAGAAATTAATTTCCATGAGTAACAACGATTTAACTGAAATCATGTTTCAAATCAAATAAGGAAAGAGACTTACGTCTTCAAGAGCCAGGTAATTTTGTCACTCCTCATCTCTGGAAGCACCAGTCCACTCAGTGGTACCATGATCCATCATTTCCTTCACCAGCTTTGTGATAAGAATAGAATCATCACTGGAATATATGAGCATCCCCATATCTCTGATGTAAGCTCGCACTTCATCGGGGTTATCCTCGAAACTGATATCAGTAGAAGCCCGAATATTCCCTACTCCAGGTATGTGTAGCCCTTCGCATAAGTCTATCCAGGTGGTTTCAGCATCACAATATAAACTCCTCCATGTCTGGACATCCTCTGGTCATAGATATTCAGCATGTGTACCGGAAGGCTGCGAGGAGGTTCCTACAATCTTGGACTTTAACTTCCTCCTAGATCCTGCAATCATAGATAACAGATAAGAAAATAAAACTTGTTTCTCTATAAAGAAATGGAGATTAAATTTCCTCAATGATATAACTCACCAAGAGATGATGGAGTAGGTATCTTAATTATGGAAGGAGGATTATATCTGGCACGAGGCTGCTTTAATGCATGTTGTGCCTCATCATCCCCACCCTAAGAATCCTACTAGTCATCCCTTGGTGAGGAACCTGGTGAATCAGCTCCGGGTGTGGAAGAGTCACCTTCCAGATGAAGGGTTTCCTTCTCGATAGTTTTATTCTTTTTCCCCACCCGAGGAATCAGATGATTCAGTACCCCTTTAGGGTATGATGCTACCCAGTTCTCAGCATACCATGTAGTCAAGATAGTAGTCGCTCCAGCAACTGGTACATCAAACACTTCCCCGGTCTTCCCCATAGCTTTCAGCAACCATAGTTGTCAGGAAACCATCAGATGTTTCTCTGACCTAACATGCACAAGAGGGGATACAACAATCTTCTTCAGACACATGAATTGGGGGACAATGGATAAATTCTAGAATATGCCTGCACTAATGGCCTGAAAGAACATCCAAGAACATGTACTATGTTCTATACATCATATTTCCTGAAATGAGTGGTGATCCATCCCCACAAACATGGAATGGTACCACTTTTCTCAAAGGATACTTACCCATATAAACATAGAGTAAGATCCTGTGAATCTTTGCCAAAATGGGGGTGGCCAACTCAACCATTTTCCTCTCAGCCAACATGGCTGCAATAATAATGGTCCCTACCCTGATTCCTCCCTTCGAATCCCTAACTGGAAGAAGATAAACACTGATCCAAAAGGCAAAGAAGCCGGAAAGATGGGTCTTCTCTGGGATTTTCCTATTCACTTCGTATCCCCACTTTTCAAATTCTCCTACTTCCATGGTCGACCAGAATGTGCCAAGAGTACCCCTCTTCTCTACTCTGGGGCAGCTAGTGGGACAAGTAAAGGTGGTCCATTTCTCCTTCTTTTTGGTAAAAAACATATCCATCTACTCCTCTAGATGAATATCCTTTCTAGAATGATATTTAGAGGTCTTTGAATTCTTGATCTTGTAGAAAATTATCAATAATTCTTGAGACAAAGCCGAAGTCTTCTCTAAATCATTCCAGGTTGCCTTGGGTGGGATGAATTCATCATACCTATCACCCAAAATTGGAGCCCCCAAGATCTAGTAGACATCCCACAAAATGATGCCTACTTTTCCATGAGTCACATGGAAAGAATGGGTTTCTGGGCTCTAGTGGCTGGTTAGTTCTGGCACAAAGTTATCATTCCTATAGACATATGTCTGCGCCGCCCATACGGCTTCATATATTGTAGCTCCTTTAAGATCCTAGACAAACTTTGCATAGGTTTGTCGAACCCAGTATGCCCACATCCAAGTTGCCTTTACACCTCTTCTAGGACGGAAGTCCCAACTCTTCTTCCAGCCTTTGGATTGATCCATCTGAGAATTTCGGAAGATTGAGGGATAAAAATGTGGCTATAGCTCAGGCTTGTGAGGTTTCAGATCTAGGGCACAAGAGCTATGATGCATTATTTAGGCCTTCTAAACTATTCCATCATTTAAAAACGATCATCCAACTGAGTCATTTGCTAAAGAAAAGTTAGTGTTAGTTTGAAGCCAAGAATGCAGAAGATAGTTCTTTATATCTGGAGCATTGACTCCTTGCAAATGACTATGCCCATACAGAGGCA
This sequence comes from Viscum album, assembly GCA_963277665.1. Lineage (NCBI taxonomy): Eukaryota > Viridiplantae > Streptophyta > Magnoliopsida > Santalales > Viscaceae > Viscum > Viscum album. Next base: position 1,045,944,874 of record OY728166.1, read on the forward strand.
GGTAAATACATTGTGGGAAATTAAGATGATACTTAATCAAGTACTTGGCCAAATATGGAAGAGTGACGTCGCATATATTTTAATATTCATGGACAATGATTTCCATCATGTCATCAATCCTCTAGCTAGCCAGATCATCAACTGTTACAATTCTTCTGGGAGCCATTGAATCTGCACAAACATCAGATAATTAACTTTTAAGTATGTTGATTTTTCAAAACATTTGTGAATAAATAACAATAAATGTCTAAGGAATGAAGGAGTGAAAGTCCCATATTGGCACGCAAGTCCAAGTTGGTCACGCAAGTTTTACCACGCTAGTACTGGCGTGCAAGTCAAAAACTCACTACAGTAGTGCGTTCAAGTGGAAATCCAATTCACTTGCATGAACGAGAGATACATGTGCGCCGAGATCTCAGAAGCATTTGAAAAAGAGTGCTTTGCACAAAGTAGTTCCACATATTTATAGGCGAGTCCATACCCCTGCGCGCCGGACCCTGCATGCCAGAAGCTTACTAGTGCGCCTACTACTTGTGCGCCGCAGTACCTTGTTTCTTGTTTTTCTTAGAGTCAAATCCTCCTTCCTTTTTTAGATACAACTCTGAGGGGAGACTTTTGATGACACTCCTTTCTATCACAAAGTTTAACAAATGTAAAAGGGGAATACCTTAATCACAAAGAGAGTCACCCTTTGAAGAACAAAAAAAATTGAGACAAGGAATGAACAAAGAACCCTTTAGGGATGGGTCGTGCAAGTTTCATTATGGTCACGTAGGTATACTTGCACACCACATATTGGTCATGCACGTCACTTTCATGCCCTATTCCTTTTTCACCGAAGGTCCTCAATGGACCATAAATACCCCATGTGGGCTCCCCATTTCAGTGAAGAAAAATCCAAAACACAGATTCAAGATCTGGTCACCCAAGTCTCTGTTTGAAGTCTTCCGAACACCTCTAAGGTAATTCATTAACTAGAATAGAATCTATTAAGAAGAAAAATAAGGCCTAAGTATTATAACTCATCAATTATTGTGTGCCTAAGTGTCCACCCCTTAAGGGAAGTGATGATACCTGCGTGTCGCCTTTCCCTCTCAAGGAAACTTGCACCCCACCTATCTGAGAACCTCTAGAGAGGATACTAAGGGCCCCAATTCAAAGTCTCCCAAGTATCATTTCACAGGTTCTTCGTCACCCAAGTGAGATAATGTCTTGCAAGTATACATGCATGACTAGGAATTGCGTGCCAGACCAATATTTGCACACCCCCTTCCAATTCACTTCCTTTCATCAAATCCTCATTTCCTCTTCAACGACATCCTTCAAAACCTTCTTCAAATCCATTTATGGCATGGTTCCTTTGTTGGTTTCCTTGTCTAAAAGGAATTATATGGAACATCTCTCAAAACTACGTGAATTACATAACTTTGTGTCACTATGGTTAGAGATTTCATTCATTCAACCCCATCCTTTAAGATGAGAAGATCTTTAATCTAGGAATCATCCATAGGAGTAAGCCCCAAATGGCCTAATCTAGGCATACTCCTTAGAAGTAATCCCCAGGATCCCTAATCTAGGAATCCTCTTTAGGAGTAAGCCCCAAGTTCCCTAATCTGGGAATCCTTTTTAGGAGTAAGCCCCAAGCTCCCTGTTTATGAGAATCTTCTTTAGCAGTAAGCCCCAATCATAATTTCTCTTAACCTGGGCCTCCTTTTCAGGAGTAACCCCAGATCTCAAGTCCCCTTAACCTGGGCCTCCTTTTCAAGAGTAAGACCCAGGCTTAATTTCTTTTTACTTGGGCTTCCTTCTCAGAAATAAAACCTAATCATTAGTCTATCTCTAATTTAGTTATCCTTCTCAAAAGTAAGCCCTTAGTTAAGTATTCGAATCTCTATAAAGCACATATAACTTTATAGACCTTGTTCCCAAGTTTCTTCTCTTAAGTAAATCATGATCCTCATATATCTTGGGCGGTCATACATACATAAGCCCCACATCATTTCTTATGATTGTATCTTTCATGGCATAATCATTAGGTTTTACTAATACCTCTTATTTCTCACACCGAGCATGACTCACGTGATATTAGAGTGTAAAATTAATTAAGATATCTCTCTTTGAGCTAGTAATCATGCATAACCCTCATACTTCTTCACTCGAACTATATGGGTTCTGATTCCTTTTCTAACAAGGATACGTAGGTATCCCATCTGTGGGTACGATCCCAACTCTAAAATTATCCCTTGTCCTTCTGAAGGAAAATAAATTTCAACTGCCCCACTGAGTGGCATTAATACCAGTATGGTTATCATAATGACCAAGATATTTCTATATAATGTGTTGAAAGATACCATTGACAAAGAATCTCTAATAAATACAGATGATTCTCTATCGATGAAGAATCTCCAATACATACACAAGATTCTCTAAATATCATACATATCAATCATTAATTGTCAAATCTAAAGGTATGATAATTTTCATACTTTCTAAATTAATAAGGATTCAAAAACAGAAGTCAAATATATAAAGAGAGTCCCAGAGTAGACAATAATTCCCCCCAAAAGGTGTGATGAGTCTGACCTCCCATCTTCTCGACCAATGAAAATTCTTAAGCCTCATCGATCCATAACTAATGAGTACCTACCATTAGAAAGTAGGTACAAAATGGATATATAATCATTGGATGTTTCTGGTTCTATGAATAAACTCATTAGAACCTGATTGGAATGTTTGAACCTTAAAAAAACAAGGTCATCCCCATTTCCAGAATAAAAAATACCATATCCATGTCAAGTGAGAAGTTGAAGAACCTAATCTAGAATATGGAGTTGGTGTAGACTATCTATCACAGGTTATTAGTGGAAATTTTCTGCATAAGTGATATAGGTGTCCCATATATCCTCAATATCTACACTCTATTGGATCCTTCTTACATTATGGGCTCGTATGTCCCAACCTACAACACTGGTATCACCTCACCTGGCTACCTGAATGGTTTTTTCAACTACTAATATTAATGGGGGAAAGCTCTAGATGACTTTTCCGAATACTAGTCAATGCAGTTCCAGATCTCGACATTGAGTCACACTGGATCGTACCTCTAGATTCCCCCAGGATATTCTCATTCATCACCACCAGATTCACTATCCCATATATAGTAGTCTGAAAAAATATATTTACCTGTGATTGGATGTCTTATATAATATCATCCTCAAATATGACGACTTTTGATAAGTCATCACCCATCAGAATTGATGTGAAGCAATAGATCTCAGTAAAACGGGTCGAAAATTCCATGACTGATAGTGCATTCTACTCGAAATGTAAGAAATCCTAGGATCTATCAGCACTCAGAATCTTGGGAGAGAAATAGGCATATAAGGCATTATGAAACTCCCTCCAAGCCATCTACAGAGGAAGATCAGTCTGGGTATTAACATCTCACTACCGCTTTCATTTATCTTGGACAGATAGATCTTCACCCCCCCCCCCCTCTCAAGAGGCATCTCTAAGCTCTCAAAAATTGATAGAATGGTCTCTATCCAAGACTTCATATCTGGTGTTCCACCATACACTAAAAATGTGGTCAAATGTGGCTATTAAAACTCACACATAAACTCTTCCATAGTTGGTACATGTCGTGGTACTCCCTGAATAGTCTTTATGAACCATATAAAGGATTCAAGGAACTATGACTCATCACCTGTATCTGGTATAGCATCTAGTGTTGTAGCTAGCATGCCTACAGTTTCCATTGGTAGCCCATGGCCTACCACCTCTGGGGTGTGATCATTGCCACCCTTCTGGCATAATATTGTAGGTCGTCGTGGTGGAAGGACTCTAGAATTCCAAATAGATGCCTCAATTCTAGACTATTAACAAGGTTCTCATATAAAAATCACTTATATATAGATCAATATTGGTTACAACCTTCCTTTATAATATCTTACCCCTCTTCCAACCCTATGGGTTAGGTTTGGTCATAAAACAAATGGGAGACACTGCCAAAATCCCACTCTTAAGGTTGGGTCTATTCAAGTTCTCTATCAAAATCCATTTTAGTTTCACTTTTCTTCATATACATTTCATTTCAAACTGAGTTCTTATACCTATTCATTGAATTGATACTCATTTCAAGTTTATCATATATTATTTATAAAGGAAATTTATTGGCACCCTAAATTCTGATTCGTAGGGGACATACTCACCAAGAATCAAAGCATGGAGTCTGCATATGGCACATCATAACACAATTAACATTAAGGCTGAAGCATGATCTGAAAAATTATAGTCCAAGAGGAACCATAAACCTCATTAACCAAATATTTGAGTATATCTATTTTACAACATAATATAGAATAATATACCTAACAAAATAGAAGTAATATATACCACAATACCTATCACCAAAACATGCAATTAGTAATGCATCCTAAATTGAATGGAATAATGCCTGTAATGTGTAATATAGCTTTTTGCTATATGATTCATGAGATGGAATACCCTCATCTCATCAAGTTTCAACACAATAAAACCCAAAATCATATCAACAATAACAACATTAATCATGTTCATCACCCAATGGTGGAATCAATTCACCTATAATATTCCAAATCCTTAAAAATAACAATTCAATTTGAGGAAATTAAGATTTTACTATATGTGGGTTAGCTATGACCAAGAATAGATCATTATAGAATTTTATTTCCTTTCTATCACTATCTATTGTCTCCAAATATTAAAGCAAACTTGAAAAGAAACACTTTGATATGACATTGTAACGTCCTGGACACGGATGGCACTCAATATTTCTCCAAGCCCGGTTGGCCACATGACCTCAAGAACATATTCCCAAGAAACATAGGATGCTGACTATAAGAAAGTAATTATGTGAGTTAGTGGGATAATATTACCTTATTTGATGAGTGTAACAAAGTGGAAATACCATACAAGTAGTATAAGAAGCAATACTATAAAATTGAAAAAAATAGTGGAAGACTAATAAATTAAAACAAATGAATATGTCTCATATAAAGAATGATTATACAAGTCATATGTATCTAATATATCATGATAAATAAGAATACGAGTAATATTTACAATCCATATAAAAAAGAAAAAAAAAATTCAAAAGTTATCATGGTATCAACACATGCCTCTTCTCGGTCCCCTACTCTCCAGATCCTAAGAATCCAATCAAGTACATGTAGGAGGAAATTTTCCATTGTAATTACTCATAATAATATAATATATTTGGGTCCAAAAGGGGACCCTAATAGGTTGTGATACTAAATCCCAGTAGGAAACCACCATGGTCTGTTCCAGTCTGTTAGTGAATATATTTTGAAAATATTGTACTATTAGAAAAATAGTAAGCAATGAAATAATCAAAAGTAAACATCCTACATGAACTCATTTTCATTTAAATTAATTTCATTTTCATTTAACAATTAAATCACATTTAATTCATAGGTATTGAGATCTGGATCATTCCCTACATCCACTCGTGAAACTAGAATCAGAAAAGATGCCTCAGAAGGCCATCTAAATAATACACATCAATACTGACTCTGAAATTGTGCTTTGGATTGGCAAATTCATCATAAGTCATTTTATTTATAAATCAGTTCAAACCATGAGCCCAACCTTGACCTTTATAATTCAGAATTCAAGTATCTCCCCAGGTGAAATATCAACAAACACCCTACACGTTTTCCCCCAATGAACCTCATAGGAACTCAATATCGCTCTAGGTGAGGTATAAAGTCCTATCTCATTGAGTGCATCCTCGACACTTCATAGAAATATCAAGTATCCCCATTAGTGTAATAGTAAAATTACCTTTATGTTTTTTCATGGATTTTTATAAGAATCATTGTCTCACTAAGAATATAATCTATATTCAATGAGTATATCCATGGATTAATCACTTTTAACCCTTGAGTAAGTTCATGGAATCCTAGGCGGATACATATATCATCCTATATATAAATGTCGATATTAACATTAATAAATCCATGGAATTATAATTTTAATCCATGTATTACCTAGGCCTATTTATCATTTAATCAAATCAATTCCTTTTAAACATTTCATTTAACATGAAAAAGTCAAAACAAAGAGAATCTAATATCAAACTCACCTTAGGGGGGTGACTCAAAAATATTCCAAACCCATAATTCTAGGCCATTCATTTACTCATATGGTAATAATATGATGAGAATATAATCATGCATAATAAACTAATTACATAACATGGTCTCAACATAAATCACATGAGAATTTTTATATACCAGGAATAAACTCCCTTTAGCTAACATAGGCTTTTGAATTCAAGGTCCATTCAAATAATCACCGGACCATTTTTAATTTAACAGGCCTATTAAGCTATCACATGGATTAGTTATCATATAACTCATATGGAAATATCAATAATTATAGAAATTGAAAAGAACTACGTTTGTTCAACTCGTAGCCTCTACCTTACTCACATGGGAAAGTTAATTGAAGAAAACAATGATTAAACAAGTAATAGAAATACATGGGTCAAGGGGAAATTCAAAAATCCCATACCCTTTTACTAGTTCAAAAAAAAACTGACAACGTTTCGATTATATATATAAAAAAATTCATTTTCCCAACTAATTAATGAGATAAGGCACACCGTAAAAGTGGTATCCAAAGTAGAAAGCCAAAAAGGGGCCATTCAAAGTAACTCTCCCATGGGGTGGTCCCCAATCAAGGTATCCAACCTATAATGTTCATTAAATTCATATTAAATTTCCTAAAACCTGATAGGTATTAATAGGGTTCAGTGTCAAATTAAGGCATCACATGAAAAACGGGCACATGGTAACCTGACAAATATAATTGCCTGACATTCAGCAAAAGGCATGATACCACCTAGCTTAGGACCATTCTTGATAAATCATCCAGTATCATGCTCTAATTCAAATCATATTGGAAGAAATAAAAATAATAAATCAAGAATGGTAAATTATGGAATTTGATCAAAAATAAATATAGTGAAATTGAAATCTAGAAGAATCAAGAGCATTGATAAAGTAATTTAGATTATACCATTTCATTTACAAGGAGGTGAACCATGTTTTAATCAGATATTGGATGAAGAATGTAGATCAAACTTAAGGATTTTTAAGGTGAGACTTTTCAATGGAGACACCCTGGTGTTTGTTTGAATAAATACCAAGCTTTTGGTTTAAAAATATTCTATTAATTTAATTAAAATTTCTTAAAATCTTAAAATTACAGGGTCACATGGTTTCCCAACATAGTTTTTAAAACCACATGGAATCCATTCACGACTTTCTGTAATCTTGGGGAATAGTGCATGGTTACCCCCACATGGTTTATAAACCATGCACAAACCCTACTAAAACCCTTTGTAAAAGTCTGTTAAAAATATCAAACCTTCCGCAAAAACCACATGGCTTCTATTGCATGGTTTACCAAAACTGGGTGCCATGTAATCCACTACTATACATCCTTGCATGGTTTAGTCAGATCATGCGGTATTTCCCCTATAGATTTCACTAGTCGTGATCTAGGCTAAAAATACCCAAATTTTAGTTTCCATGATCCTAACTATCCCCAGACACCCCAAAGACCACCATGACCCCAAAATGTATCACGATTAGGCCGTATCTAAGTAATTAAATAAGGAATTTATGGAAAAAATAAATTTTTACCTCAATGAAGAATAGGGCCCTGAAAATTGCAACACTGAAACTCATTAAAATTAGCTACTGTAGGTGAGAGGTTAATGATAACGTACTTTATCATTGATTAATAATTAAAAATAGTTCATAATTTCAATAAAAATGATAAAATAACTTTATGAAACTTTACTTTGAATTAATCTATGATTCATAGTCTAATTATACATCAAATTTACTACTCTCCTATTCTCAAAATGTCAAATAAATGAACTCAAAAAACACACATATAATAACACATATATAATTTAACATCTTCAAAAACATGATTTAGCACCCCCAAATAGAGAGAGAGTAAGAGGTTTCAAACAATACTAGATTCTAATCATTGAATTATAATTTTATTCTTTCACACAATATAGATTGAATGTTTGGGTACTTTAATGGTTCTTAGGATTGTTTATATGGAGTTGATTTCCCTCTTTTACATCATTATAATTGTTATCACCTTCCATAATTTTTTATTAACTACCTTTATATACCAATTCTGTATTCACCGAATAGTGGTGACTTGAACCAAATGTCAACAGAATTTCATGGGAAAAGATTTACTCTCTAATAGGTCATCAAAATAAAATAACATTATCATAGTAATAAATAACTTTAGTGTAAAATAACACTAAAAGTAAATGAAAAATATCCAAAATTAAACCCCAAAAATACCCAATATTCTATACAACAAAAAATATACATGTCATATTTGTAATAAAAGTATCTAAATATATTTTATAAAAATGAATAAGATACATGGATAAAACAATCCCCATTAATTCAACACCAAACTACACTAGATATCATCATTATATTTATAGTCATCACCTCCCTATTACATTGGGTCGTTTTCAAATTTTTATGTATATATATTCAATTTAATGAGTTATGGATGAAAAAATATAATAAATACATCTCAATAAGATTATTCTTGAGATGTTAGACGTCTTATAGAACCTAACATATATCCATGTCTCTTTTTAAATGTGTTATATTAATTTAACTTAATTTATAAATATACATAAAAAATTCTCTTCTAATTACCAAGAATCATTGAAATTATATTATACATACATCAGATAATTTAGTTAGAATCCATATGCATCTATCAAAGTATTCTTTTCAAAAATGATGGAACAATCGATATCATGGTTAAATGCATGTTCTTCCAAACTAATGATATAGTTTAGCATAGTGGTTAAACACTTAAAATTTCACACTGTTAACATATCTAAAGATAATTTATAAACACATAACCTTCCAAAAACAATACACATCCCCAATATGGCCAAATACATGGCTCATCGTAGTATCACCGATATCACTGTATAACCAAACACATAGATCAATATGATCATATTCAAAAACAAGAATTATCAAAAACCATGGAAAAATATTACGTAGAGCATTCCATGGATTTCCATATGAAATAACTAAATTTATGGTCTTTATAATAGTATATAAACATATTGTCATGTTAATAAATCTTATTAATCACTACCCTCATTCTATAAAATGATAACATAATAATTTCATCACAAGTCATATGTAATTAAACTATTTATTAATCATTTTTAATTTCATAGTAACACGTGTTTTGCCCAATTAATTCATTATATAATATCTAGAAATATTTCCAATTCAAACAACTATAACTATTAAAATCATATAATACAATAATTTTCTTTTATTTACCACAAAAATCATGATAATATTCTCACTTCATGTAAACATTATCCAATAAATTTCTTCATTCGATAATTTATTTGAATAAATTACCACCCATAAGAAACTATTTTAAAATCAGTTTTACATATCTCATAATTAATTTTTATTTAAAATACCCCATTATAATTCAATATTATTTTATTCCTAAAACACCACTTATCAATAAAAATAAATGGATCACAATGTAGTATATTCAAAACAGAAATTCATCCTTTACTATTCCTTTTCATAAAAAAATATTAAGTCATCATTTTTTTAAAACAGTATAAAATTATTTACATTACATTTTAACACCAATTCACATTAATAAATGACATAAATTTTTATTAATTAATATGAATAAATAATCTTAATAATTATTTTATGAGTTAATTATCATGTTCATAGTATCTATAAACTATAAATAAAAATTCAATCATAATATATCTGAAATATAAAAGCTACATTAAATTCAAATCCATAAAAAGGGTTTGATTGACTATCAAATAGTAAATAAAAAATTATTTGAAGAATTAGATGTCAAAACCTTTGTGAATTCAATAGAAGAATAAAATATTCCCATATAAAAGGAGAAAAAATATGATAATTTCATAAAAAAATATTACATTCCATGTAATAACTAACCTGAGATACCCTATCTTGGCACCCAATCTGACATGTTATAAGGCTAAAAACACATTCCAAATTTCCATGGGTTGTAAAAAAGTGTTAGGAAATCAAATATAACATTATGAAAATATTTCACATGATTAAAAAAAATAAAAACAGTTCTTCCACTCGAAAGGACAATGTGGTCACCTATTAAGTTGATGGAGTTATCTTAGTAAAACTATAGTTTTGAAATAGATAATATCACAAAAATGAAATATATATTCATGGAATGATCATTAAAAAAGAAAAATAAATATAAATTTAAACATAAATGAATAAATCCTTTCAAATCTAGACCTTTCATATAAATAAAAAAAGAAACATAATAGTAATGGGAAATTTGAGTGGGGTGAATACATATGAGTCACAACTTAAATAACCAAGAACAAAATTAAAGATGCCTTATTCATTTGACAAGGGATCCCCCCAAATTACCACCTCCTATGATTCTAAATAAATGTTATTATACATCCAATATATAAAATTCATACTTTACCATTACTTACATCCCATTATATCAAGACTATATATACATAATATTGGTATGCAAGGTGAGAGTATTATAACCAGTAGGATTCCACCACATACTCTATGCATCACCATTAAAGAATAAACCATGTTATTATCATTTAAAACATATATAAGGAATATATATATATATATCAGAACATAAGTAACATGATACAATTTTAAATACAACTATAATTTCATTTAAAACAATGTAAATTACATTAATTGAAACAAAACATTTGTGATTAAATATAATAACACATAAATTAATACCTTAAAACCCCCAATTAAATAATTTTTAAAACCGATAGGATTTTGAGCATAAAAATAAAATTTCATTTAATAGTGAAACAAGTTTTCATGTATAAGAAAATTACGATTATTTTACTTACACATATATAACTATTTATAAAAATGTAACAAAAGATTGAAAACTGAAGATTACCCATATAATAGACATAATTTATAATCACTTATTAAGAATCATTTAATAAATACCAAGGCCCTAAGGATGTAATATTTGACATAAATAATGTGGAGTCCATAAACTTTATATCTAATATTATTTTAATTGAACCTACTCCACATTTTATATTTACATAGCCTCCCCACACAAAAAAACCACTATCATCAGAATAAATGTCCATCATAGGTACATAAGTTAGTGTGTAATCCCAACTAGTGATGTAATAATCCATCGAATTCCCATATAGCTACTTAAGGATTCTAATTACATTATAAAGAGAGGTGAAAAATAATTTCAAAAATAATATATTATTATTAAAAAAATATTACACCATACCTCCAGAATACCATTAACTATATAACCCATTAAATAATAATAACAATCCATTAGAAATACACACATAATATTAAAATATATTCCCTTGCTTCTTTAACAACACCAATCAACATGTCTTCAATGGAGATAAATATATGAATATCAGTAAAATAATTAGAATATATGAAATGATGTATAATCATAAGAAAATGGAGAAAAAATAACTAGTTCAATATTTTAGAGATAAACAAAAACCATTTAAATAATTAAAATTTAAAATATAACTGAAAAAATAACTTACATAATAAATTCTCTTTGAAAGAAACAAACAAACATTTATCTTTGGAAAAATTGACTAAAATCATGATACCTATCCTTTTCAAATAATATTAAATATTCCTTGAAAACCACTCCATTATAATCATTATAAAGTAATTCTTGAAATTAACACAAACACCTTGTGTGAAAATTTTCTTAAAAAGAGATCAAATAAGTTTTATTGGAAACTATTTACTCTTAAAAAGAATAAAAAAAGGCAACTAAAATATAACTATTTAATCAGTATCATATGTATAAAATATAACATTTATACTATTGAAAATTATTTGAAGAAGTAAACATACATGGATTAATTAATAATAGAAAATACATGTGGTAACCTAAGGGGAATCTGTGAATTATATATTCAGATTTGTTTCTCCACCAAATGGGGAGAGGTTAAAACATTATGAAAAGATAAAAATAACCACATTAGAGAAAATAGTAAATTTATTTAAATAATAAACCCATTAGATTTTGTAGACATTAGGAAGAAATAATATTATATGGGAATGGAGGTTGATGATTTCTGTCATGTAACAAAAGGATTCAGCATAAGATGATAAATTAACACCAATAGAGGGGAAGAGACATGAGAGAGAAAAAGGTAAGAATGTGAAATAAGACTCCTAAAAATGAAAAAGGGAAAGAATAGTTCCAAAATAAAATAAAATAAGAATTGTTAAAAATTGAAATTTTTATGGAAAATGTATTATTTTGTTGCATAATTTTCTGAACAATGCATATAATTGTGCATAACTACAATTGTAAAAAAATCACTATCGCCTAGTTAATATAAATGTTTTTGGATATCATGAAACCTAACTATAAGGTCATTATTTTTTATGAACCATCAAAATGTGTTTTTTTATGATTTTTTTTGGATGAGAGGTTGTTAGTATGTGTTTTAGTGGTAAAGAGTGGAATTTTAGCTATTTAGGGGTCTAAAAATAACATGGTTGAAGTTTTGGTGGAGGTAATTTTGGGTTCATATCCATGGGAATAGGCTATTTTGATGAATGGGGATACCAGGTTGGGAAATACTTATTTTAAATGGTGTTGTGTTTAGGAATATTTGGTGAGATACATGGGAAAAATGGGGAGTGGTGTAAAACCCTAGTTGAAGGGATTGGCATAATGGGGAGTCTAATGATAACCTTATGTATGTATTTTCAGAATTTATGAAATAATTTTTATTATATTTTTTATATCATTATCCATACTGAGGATATCACACAAAGAGGATGGTTGTTTTGTTACTGTGGGGTTTGGATACTCTTTGCGGGCCCACTCTAGAAAATATTGAGGGTACTAATGATCATTTCAAGAACCATGATATATTAAAAACAATGGGGGAAAATCATCAACACCATGGTTTTTCATGAAGGTATTTCATGGTTGAGGTTTCTCATGTATTTTTTGGGAACTAAAAAATAATGGTGTTAGTTAGACCCATTTTTAAAATGGTCAAAGTGGTTTTAAAAAATAAGGGGATCAACCACATTGAAATCCTAAAGATTTATATCCGTATTAAATTAATTTCACCATGTATATTTTTGAAGTCTCCCTCCCAGGGTTGAGATTAGTCCAGTTTTATATATAAATTAAGGATTATGATTCATTTTGGTTGAACACTTATTTATTTTAATCAAACCCTACATGATCCAAAGCCTTCCTTGGTGCCTTCCATCCATATCTTTATGGGTTTAAATATATTTGATCATGGGGATTTTTCTCTCTTAATACAAGGTACCCAAAATCATCCTTTATTCTATTTCATAATGATCTTTCCCTTCATAAAGGTTATAACAGTGAGGTCGCTTCTTGTTTTGGTTAGTATTCGAGTGTAGTTTGATGATGGTTTGTTATGCTTATGACTTGAGGTTGTTTCCTTAGAGTTTATTAGCTCTTGATCCTTATTCCTTACACTCTTGTATATTATTCTTTGAATATTCCTATAAAGGTAAGAAATTTGATACATTTCTCATTGATTATTTTTACAATTGGAATTAACGAGATTTATCTCGAATGATTAAATTGATTAGATTAAACTAACGATCATAATAATCCACAATTAAATAATTTGTTGTATAGTATCTTCACATGTGATTATATTATTCTTCATGTTATTTACCTATTGTATATTCTATGTAGTTTTATGCATGTTTATTTTATTATTTATTTTCGAAGTATATTTTTGTGCATAAAACTAATTAAATAAAATAAATATATCAAGTCAGAAAGTTTAAAAATTGTGTAATTCATTGGAATTGACATTTTCCCCATAGAAATGATTATGATATATATAATTCTTCTGTGAATATTGTTTTTATGATTATTAATTAATCTAATTATTGATTATTAGTTTTCATATTTATGAACCTACTCATAAAGAATTCATAAACCAAGTTTGTAAAAAAATATTGAATGATGTAATTAATATAAGTAATTGAATGCATTTTGTCCCTATTTTATAAAGATTCATCAATAAAACAGAGCATTATTTCTTTATCTGAACATTTTTTTTATTTTATTATGTTTGATTAATAAAGTTATATATTGTAATGATAGAATCCTTTCTACGATTTATACAAAAAACAACCATAGATGGTTAGTATGGTGATGTATGATCTTTATTAATGTTTTTATGGTAGAGAATTGATGAAGTTGATAGAGGGATAATATGGATAACATAAGGAAGGTTATGGAATGGTGTTGGGAATTTAGCTCAGGTTGAGGTCACTGCTTGATTTCTACATGCTTACATTTTAGTGGTTGTTTGTTTCTTTTTTCAATGGAATCATTATTTACCTTAATAATATTCCTCCAAATAGTTGGAATAGCCAGGTAATAGAAAAAAGAATCATGGGATGGTAAATAAATAATAATTTATGAACTCTTTATAGGGGGATTTTCCCTTAAAACGTATATTGATATAAGAAAAAAAGAGAATATTATTAATCCTTGAAGCCGACATGTACATTTTTAGAATTGATTGAGTGGGTTATTAATCAGGATCATGGATATGGATGACGGAATTAAAATTATGAATTTAAAATAATCATGGGATTATATTATTGATGAGAACATCATGCCATAGTTGATGATGAGATATTAAAATATTTTGGTTAATTGAATGATGATAAATTATTAGTGAGAATATTGAATATTGATACTTGTGTGTATAGAAAAGTGTTTTCTTCCAATACCTTAGTGATTAAATTTGATTTTTTTATAGGAATTTATTTTTTGATTAAGTATAAGGTTGTTTAGTTTCCAATAGAATGGTTTTGTTCTATATTCAGTCATTATAAACTGTTATTTATTATACTACTCACCTGGTTCGAAATGTGTAACCAATTCCTATATTTAGCAATGGGTTTTGGGTGTGTTCTAATATCTTTGTTTTTGTGGTTATGGATTTGTGACTACTCTATCCACCCAAATCTCTCCTTCAAATGTGGGATGAATGATTTAATATCTAGTATATGGTAGATTTTCCTTAGAGGATATCTATTCATATGATATTTAATATAACATAGTAATTTCATACATTTACATGAACGTTGTGGGGGACTAAGGATATAACATTAACGTGTATAAAATCTATAATGGATTATGGTTATAAAATTTTTACTCAAAATGGGACATATCTATTTAATGTTTAGTGTATATTTATATAGGTGATGTTATCCACCATTTACTTTATGATTATAACGATGTTATAGTGATGTGGAGTTAGTTACATGGATGTGGTAATGATGTACCAGTATGAAAGTGAAATATTATTTGTGGTTGGAATGGGAGTATTTGTATATACCACATTGAGGTATATGGTGATAGGTTCTGTGTGATAATGGAATCGAGGAACCTTTATTATTCTTCTTTTAGATATTATTATACCTATATATTTTAATTTTTTAAAGAGTGGTCCTTTGTGAGGATGGAAATATAAATGACCTAATTTAGGTGGTGAGATAATTTTACCCTTTATTTACTAGGTATTTAGTATGCTTATTTGATATTTACAAGATATTTTTTAGGTTGATCGTATTGAATATACATGTATTATCACCCTTATATGCATTTGTTTTAGGTTCATAATATTATTTGGGAAATACCTCCCATATGTGTGGTCTTTATACACTTTGTTATAGTCTCCATCCTTTTCCCTATTGGGGGAGGAATTCAAGGGTCACTTCCATTTCCATTACGATCCCATAAAGGGTAAAAGTGGAGGAGATCTATGAAAATGTAATTTCAGAGCTGTTGGTCAATAGATATGATAAGTATTTGGGATAAGCACTAATAAGGATTACATGAGTTAGTATGAAAATCCTTAAAACCATGCAATAAGCAATTATTTTAGAAAATAATTTTCCATTAAATAAATCCCTAAATGAGTATAATTCCATTCATGAAATGTGAAAAAAATGATACATTAATAAAATAACATTTTTAAAAATGACTTATGTATTATATCCATCTAATTTCTAGGTATCAAAATGTAATTAGGTTATGAAAACTATATAATAACCTATATTTATGTAAGAATAATTTCTTTTGATTAAGAAAAATTACATTCTATGTATATACATTTTTATATTAAAAATAATTTTTATCACATTTAGAATATCAATTTAATTAAATTAACTTATTTTTGAATTAAATATATTCAAGTTATCCTATGATGATTTTTAGTGTTTTTTATTTATTTTATTCCTTGGTGAATAGTGTAAAATAATGTCTTAAAAAATCTTATCATTTATTACTATATAGTGAAGTAATTTTATCCTAAAAACATATAATTTTTTTCATAACAAAAAATCTATTTATTTAGTGAAATGTTGAACTTAAAAATAATATGTCGATTTTATAAAACCCATGATTAACTTGTTGATAATTAAAAAATATATTTCTAAAAAAAATTAGTATTTATATTTAAATCACATTTTCACTATGAAAAATTATCCTTTGGATTCCTTTTAAAGAATCGTAACTCTACTTAGGTTAACAATAAAATTTTTAATCTCATTAAAATAAATAATAATTATATACATAACATTTGGATAACTTTAAGTTAGTACCCCACTATGGAGATAGTCAGAGGTTACAAACTATATTAGATTCTAACTATTGAATTTTAATTTTAATTTTTCACACCATATAGAAGGTGTGTTTGGGTCATTCAAATTTTTTAGTATTTTTTATAAAGGATTGATTTCCATATTTTATAGCATTATAATAGATATCATCATCCTTATTTTTTCAATACATACCTTGATAAGTATATTCTTCCAAGTTGAAATTTTCCATGTCCTTAAGTTAACTTGTCAATAACAAAATATCAGTGATTAGAACCGAGTTTTAAGAGTATTTCTTGGGGGACAGATTTCATCTATAAATGGTTATCATAACAAAACAACATTATTTGAGTTAATAAATAACTATAGTGTAAAATGAAACTAAAAATTAAGAATATCTAAATTTAAACCTTAATAATACACAATGTTCTATATAACTAAAAAAATTCCATTCATAGTGTGAATATAAGTATATTTATATAGTATATAAAACAAAACTAAGATAAATACATAAAACCATAGCCTTTAAATCAACAGAAAACTCCTCGAGATACCTTCATATTAGTTCCATCCACCACCTCCCTACTACATCATATATGTTCACACTTATGAATATATATGAGTTATATATTAACTTTAAAGATTTATGGATTCAAATAACATGATAAATACATCTCAATAATATGGTTCTAGAGATAGTAGACCTCTTATAGATCTTAACCAGCTCTTATGTGTCTTTTGAAATAAGTTCTATGGATTTAATTTAAATAATCAACATATGTAAAAATTTATCTAGTCATTACCAATAATCCTTGAGATTATATTATACCGACTTTGGCTAATATAGGTAGAATTTATATGCCTATGTCAAAGTTGATTTAAAAAAACACATGGAATAATCGATATCGAGGTTAATTGAATGACCCTCCAAACTCCTGATATTTTTTTCATAGTTGTGAAACATGTAACCTTGTGAACTCGTGATATATATCTAGATAAAGGATAATAGCATGACCTTACAATAGCATTACACCTCACCAATATGGTAATAAAATGATTTAGGTCTGTATCACAAATATCACTTCATAACTAGTGTCATGAATCAATTTCATCACGATCTAAAACAAGTATTATCAAAATCCATGGATAAAAATTACATAGATCATTCCATGACTTTACCAATGAAATAACTAAATTCATTTGTTTCGAAATAATATTAATAAATCATCTTGTTATATAATCTCATAAATCAGTTATGTCATGCTATAAAATTATTACATAATCATTTAATAACTACTTCTATGCTATTAAACATTTTCTTAAAAATTTACAATTAATTATTACACATGTTTAACACAACTTATTCATCATAAAATTTGAAAACAAAATATTTCAAATTCAAGAATATAAACTTATTAAAATATTATAATCCAATAATTATCTTTTTTTTACCTCCAAAATGATAGATAATATTCTCACTTAATGTAAACATTATGAAAATAGTTTTTCATTTCATTGTTCAATTTAAACAGTTACAACCCATAAAAAATACATATTATAAAATTGATTTGTCTTAAATCATAATTCATTTAAAATTATGATCCCCCATTATAATACAGTATTTTTTATACTAAAAAACCCGCTTGTCAATAATAATAAATATATCACAATATAGTATATTCAACACCAAAATTTATCCATTACAACTCATTTCAACACAAGAATATTAATTCATCAACAAAAAAATTAAATAAGGAATCATTTTTTACATGATATTTTAATACATTTATCTTTATTAATTCATGTTATAAATTTTTTATTTACTATTCATTTTTAATTAGAAACATTAATTCAATAATAATCTTATTTAATCACATGTTACAATAATTTACTAAACATTTAAAACCAATTACCATTAATAAACCAAATGCAATTTAGTTAATCAAATATCAAAAAAATTATCTTATTAATTTATTTAGGAGTTGATTATCAATTTTATATTTTTTTAGAACTATATATAAAGATGCAGGCATCTTATATCCAAAATATACTAATAAAATTAAATTCAAATCCTAAAAAAGGAAATTATAGACTACCGAATAGTTAATCAAAAAGCGTCTCAATATTTGGATGTAAAGTCCATCCTAAATTCATTAGAATAAAAAAAAGCTAAACAAAAAAGGAGAGAAAAACAAATTAAAGAATTATAAAATGATGCTTTATAACTTGTCATGTATCAGCTAGCTTAATATACCCTGTCTTGGCACCCATTCCGACCCATTATAAGGTGAAAAACACAGGACTAATTTCCTAGGGTTGGAAACAGGTTTTAGGAAAAATGAATAACTTTATGGAATTATTTTATAGTAATAAGAATAAAAATAATAATTTGACCTCCACTTGAAATTCAATCATTTCCACTCATTAATATAATGGAATTATCCATGTGAAAAAATAGTTTGGAAATAGAAAATATTTAAACAATTCACAATATCTTCAGGGAATGATTTGTAATACATGTTTTGGTTGAATATTTTATTTCTATTTATTTATTAAATTTCAAAAAATTAGACATATTTGTATTATTTAATGGTGACATGGTTTTTTCTATTGAATTTGGAAAATGCAATGAAATTATATTTTTACCATTTGAATATAACCATAGTATTTTTGTGATAATTTTGTTTTGTAGAGAATTTTGACTTGATATTTTACACAAACATTCAAATATTTAATGTATAAATTTTTTATTCACACTATGATAGTTGTATCTGACATATTGTGGGACAAAAATAGGCATTCATGAAGGGATAGAAAAAATTTGATAGAATATACTCCACATTACTAAAGCAGCCAAAACTCATTCATTACATCATGGATTTGGACAAAATTTTGGGATGAGTTTAAGGAATAAATTTGGAGAATTGAAGTCAATTTTAGTGACATTTGTTTATCAGTAGAAGGTGGTAAAAAAATCTGTTCAATATGATGTAATATTTTGATAAAGATTGACACATATACCATTTTGGTAATTGAAACCATATCCCTAATAAAAACTATTTAAATGAGATTTTCACTATTTGGTCGATTTGGTAGAGTATTTTGGATAGTTTGGACGAATTTTTGGATCTTGGTAACATCTCACACCTATAAGAATAAGTATGGATTTTTTAAAATATCTCTTCCATGATGGCTCTCCTCACCCACCTCTAATTTTTGTTTCATTGTTTTCATGCTCGTAACATGACTTTTTCTTCAATAAATCTTTATTTTTATTCTCTATTAATATTTATATTTTTCTTCTAGGTTATATATTATAAGATTGGAGATGATATTGGTTGTTCCCCATTCAATAAATTACATATCCAAAATGCCTCCACGATGAAAAATAAACCCATGGAAGAGTGATTCCATTTCTATTTGAACTAATCCCTACTCATTTGATTTATTTAATATGAATAAACAATATAATGCAATTAATAAAATTTTATCGATTAATTCATTTTGAATTTCAAAATAACCCGGTCGACTTGCACTTGACCTTGAGGCCAACCCTGTGTAAATTATGTGATTGAAGCTTCAATCGTAAAAACAATCAACTTGGGATTGAATTATAGGGTTCAAGTATCGTCCCCAAACTCAGTTAATTATCAAATCTATATAAGATATTTCTTAAAAATGTTTTATTCACCATACGTTGGATTTTGTATGAAAATAAAATCGAGGTGTTGTGATTGGATGTCCTAAAGATAATATAGGGCTCATTTCTTCAATATTTTTGGTCATGTTAATTTCCATGGGGTTCAGAGGATGAAAATGTTAGAGGATAAAAATTGAATTAATTATAATAATATGGGATATTGATAAATTAATTGTGTATGGGGTGGACTAGATTGACTAAATATTCTCATATTAGTGTTTTTAAAGAAGTTATGTCCATGCTTGTTTCTTTTCCTATGTTCGTTTTGTTGTCTGTTTTAAAATAAAAATCAAACACACCCAAATTTTATTCATTTGTTTTCACTTATTTTATTAGTTTCTTTAAGACTATTAAGGGTTGTTTAATTCACTTCCTCATAAATAAAATGTCGTAGTTTATCCACTTTTTATAACTTAGTAAATCATAGTCTTTCTGAGAGCATGTATAGTGATGATCATCAATGATTACTAAAACATATATATATATATATATGTACAAATTTAAACATAAATTAATAAATTCATTAAATTCACAAAATATTATACATATAAAACAATGAGGAACAAAATAGTCATGTGAAAGTTTAATGGGAAGAATATATATCAGTTCCAACATACATAACCAAAAACAGAATTTAATATACCATCTCAATGTCTCAAGAGTTCCCCATAATTGTCACCTACTTTGAATCTAAATTAAAGTTATAAGATATCCGCTATATAAAATTTTTGATTCACCATTTCCTACATCCAATGAGATCAAGTATATATATACATAATATTGAGAATGGAAGGTGAGAGAATTATACTCAATAGGTTATACCATATGCTACATGCATCACAATTAAAGAATATACCATGTTATGAATGTTTGAAACCCATATATTTAAAATATATAATCTATTTAATAAAATATGTAACCTGATACAAGTATAAATTCACCTACACTATCATTTAAAAATAAATTATATTGCATCAATTTAAAAAACAACTAATACAATTATATATATGAATATATAAATGAATACCATACAAAACCCCAAGGAAATAATCTTTAACACATAAGTGATTATGAGCATACAAAATTAATTTAATTTCATAATGAAAACACTTTCGATATATCAGAAAAGTAAAATTCATTTACATACACATATATAAATATTTATTAAAATATAACTAAATAATGGGAACTGAATATTACTCATATAATAAACATAAATGATAATCACTTCTCGGCCATCATTATATGAATACCAAGGAACAATGGAGACAATATTTAAAATAACTATGGTGGAATCAATCAAATTAATTTCCAATGTGATCATAGTAGTACATACTCCATGTAATTTTCTTCCTTAGCCTCTATACATGAAAAACCAATATCCCAAGCATTAAAATCCATCATACGTACATAATCCAATGTGTAATCCCAAATAGTGTAGTAATTATCTATTTAGTTCTCACATAAATACTTAAGGATTATGATTATATTCTTAATATTGTGGAGTAATAATTCCATGAACAATATATTATTATCAACCAAATACATACACCTTACCTCTACAATACATTTAAGGAAACAGCCCTTACAAAATAATTTTTATTCATCACCAATTGTCACCTTATATTACAATATATCTCCAAAATTATATAAAAAAATAAAGAGCATGTATTAAACAATTTAAAAGAATTAAATATAAATAAAATACTCAAAAAATATGAATAAAATAAATAATCTATGAAAAATATAGAAAAAAACATTGGTTTGATTTTTTATATTTAGATAAAAACCATTTCAACAATGGAATGTAGAAAAATAATATAAAAATAACTTACATAATAAATTCACCTTGAAATAAACATTAACCCACATTTATCTTTTGAAAAATTTACTAAAATCATGTCTCTTTTCCTTTTTAAATAATAATATATATTTCTAGAAATAAATTCCTTTATCATTATTAGAAATTTATTCATTGAATTTATATAAACACATTGAGTAAATATTTTACACGAAAATATATTGTATACTTTTTATAGAAAAATGTTTCTTTATTAAATGAATACCAAGAGATAATGACAATATAATTATTTTTGAATTATATTGAGTATAAAATTAAAAATAAAACTCAAAGGATTTAAAATAAGAAAAACACACGGATACGTTAATAATGGAAAATACAAAGTGCATCAAACTAGGAATCCATGAATTCGACGTCAAGAGAAAATATTACAACAATTGGGGAGAGGTTAAAACCATAAGATAAGATAAAAATTCAGAAATTTATAAAAAAAATATAAATTTATTTAATTAATAAAACCCTTGGCTACTAAATCAATTGTTATTAAATGACATCAGAAGAGAATGGATGTTGATGACATCAGTCACATTGTAAAAGGATTCATCCCAATATGACAAATAACCACCATTGGAGGTGAATAGATATAAGAGATACAAAGTTGAGGATGATCAAGAAGACTCTAGAAATAATGAAAAAGGAAAATAAGGCTTCCAAAATAAAAAAGGAAAAATTATATTAAAAATTTTAATTTTAGGAAAATTATATTATTTGGTCACATAGTTAGACAAAACATGTGTCTAATTATGTATAACTATAGTAATAAAAAATACCTTTGTATTGTTACTATACTTTTTTAGTTATACCATGAACAAAAATTATAAGGGTATTGTATTTAGGAACCCATTTCATGAGTTTTTCTAGGATTTGGAGGGGAGGAGTGGATATTGGGATGTGATTCAGTGGTATATAGTGGATATTTGGATATTTTGGGTCTTAAATGCCCATGGTTGATGCTATGGTGGTCTCTATTTTGGATTTATATCTAAGAGTATATTTTTTTGTCACATGGTGACCCATGGGAGGAAAATAAATATTTTAAAGGGTGTCGTGTTTGGGATAATTTTTGAGAGACATGGGTAAAATATGGAGAGGCATAAAACCCATGTTGAAGTGATTTACATCATGGGGGTTTGGAGCTACCATTATGTATGGATTTTAATAACTAATGACATAATTTTAATTATATTTTTTATATCATTATCAATTTAGTAGACATCGCAAATCTGGTATGGCCATTTTACTGATTGTGATGTCTATAAGCTCTTGGTGGGATCTCTTTGGGAAAGAGAGAAGTGAAAATTCTCATTTCAAGAGCTTTGATAAACTTTAAATGGTTAGATAAATTCCTACACGCCATTTTTTATTTATGGGGTGACTTGGTTGAGGTTTTTTATGACTAGTTTTTTGCACTAACACGCCGTGACGTTGGTTAGACTTATTTTTAAAATTATCAAAATGGTTTCATAAAAGTGGGTGATCAACCATATTTATTGCTTGAATATCTATATATTTATTAGATCAATGTCACCATATCCATGGTTTAAATCTCTACAATATGGTGGAGGTTAGTCATGTCCCCACTCTAAATAATTTATTATGATTCCTTCAGATGAAATTATATTTATTTTCATCAAATCCTAGCTCATCCCAATAATTCCTTGGTTCCTTCCAACTATCTATTAATTTAGTTAAAACTGTTTTTTAATGGCTATTGGTCTCTATTGATCCAAGTAACTCCATTTCTCCCTTTATTTGGTTTCCTGTAAATATCTCCCTTCCTAAAGATTATATCTGTGAGGTCTCTTCTGGGTTTCATCAGTATTCAAGTGTAGTTTGATGATGGTTTATTACATTTATGTCTTTTTTTCAATAAAGTTTATTAGTGGTTGATCCTCAGTTATTCATTTATTTTTTAGTGTTCCTCAAATATTCATATCAATATAGGGGACTTCCGACCATTCTCTTGAATTATGTGTAAGTTTATAATTGAAATGATTCATCTTTAATGATTAAATTTATGAGATTAAACTAATTATCGTAAATATTCATAATCAAATAATTGGATGTATATTTAATTCTCATAATATTATATTATTAATCATGTTATTTACCTATGGGTTTTTACGTATTTTCATTCATATTTCATTGATTATTTGTTATTCTTGAATATTTTTTAAGCAAAAAATAGAATAGATACCATAAATATGGTTAGTTATAGATATTAAACAATAATAATTGTATTTAAATTTAATTTTTGACTTAGAAAATATTAATTTTAATATAATTCCATTGATAATATTTATTTAATTATTATTACAACTTCTAAATATTTATTATTAGGTTTCTTATTTTTGAAAAAAAATTTAATGAATTGATTAATCAATTTGGTAAAGAAATATGTTAGAATATGGAATTAATATTAGTAACTGAGTGGGTTTGGTCCTTATTTTATAAACCTTCATACATCAACAGATGCATTATTTCTTTCTGTAAATGTTTTTTATTTATAGATTAGGATTTATTACTATATTTATATATATGAATGATTGAGCCCTTAATATGATTTATAAAAAGAATTAAAATGTTAGGTTGTTATGGTAAAGGAAGAACATTATTGATGTTGTTATGTTGATGAATTAATGAAATTAATATTGGGATAGTATGGATAATATATATAGGTTTTGGGAGTGGTGTTGGGAATTAGGTTCTGGTTGACAACCCTACCTGATTTCTACATGTTTATCTTTTTCTTTTTTTGTTAATTTTTTATATGGAATGTTTGTTTAACTTGATAATATATCTTCTTGTTGTAGTTATAGTCATTCCATATCATTCGAAATTATGGGATGGAAACTAAATAATAATGAATGAACTGATTAGAGGTGGATGTTCAAAGAATTATTATGCTGGTATAAGAAAAAATGAATATAATTAAACCTTGAAGCTGATATTTACATGATTATAAGTCATGTATTGGTTTAATAATGAGTATTAGGGTTATATATGTTGGAATTAAAATGATGAATTTAAAATAAACATGGAATTAGATGATTTAATAGAACACTATGCCAAAATTGATGATGTGATATTATTAAATATTGGGTAATTTAATAAAAATAAATGATTAGTGAAAATGTTGAACATTGTTACTTATGTGATTAGAAAATTATTATCTTTCTTTCCCTTATTGATAGAAGTTGAGTTGTTATATTGGATGTCACCTATAGATCGAGTCTATGGTAGGTTATTTTGGAATAGAGTGGTTGTATTCTATATTAAACCATTATGTTTTATTATTTATTACACCCCATAACCGAAGTCGATATGTTTATCCAATTCCCATATTTAGCATTAGGTTCTTGGTGTGTTATAATATCTATGTTTTAATGGTTATAGAAGGATTACTACTCAACCAACCCCTCCTTCTCTTCTAGATTTAGGATGTATGATGGAATATCTAGTCTATGGTGGAATTTTTTAGAGGATATCAGTTCATATGATCATTAATGGATATTAGTTATTTCATACATGTATATACAAGATGTGGTGGACAAAGGATATTATGATTACTTCTATCCAAGAAATAAGGGATTGTGGTTATAATATGTGTACATATGGATGGGATGTATCTATTTAAATTGAGTGTATATTTACATAGGCTCTAAAAACCATAGTTTAGTATACGATTATGAAGACATGATGGTGATGTAGTTTTTGTTACATGTATTTGGTAATTATTTACATATATGAATTTACACTATTATTTATGAATGGTATGAGAGTAGTTGTTTACAAGAGTTTGAGGTCTAGAGTGATTGGTTCAATGGGATAGTGGAATTGAGGAATCATTCATCTATTTTTTGGATAATATGACACGTAAATCTATTTATTACTAGATGAGTGGGACTTTGTATTGATAGAAATATAAATTGCCTAATTTAGGTGATGAAATAATTTCATTATTTATTCACCAAGGATTTTTTTAATTCATTTCCAATTAGATGATATATTTTGGTGAGGATCTTATTGAATGTACATGTATGATCATCCACCCACCCACCCGCACACACACACACACAAATATATATGTGTGTGTGTGTGTGTGTGTTTAGGTCCATAGGACAATGTGGGTAATACCTTCCACATGTGCGTGTTTTACACAATTATTCATAGTCTACAACTTGTGGCCTATTGGGGGAGGGTATCATGGGTCACTCCCATTTCCACTTTTGGCCCGGAAGGGGTACCAGTGGAAGTGGGTCATGAAAATGTGGTATCAATGCTTTCAGTTAATATATATAATGGATGTTTTGGATGTTTACTATTGAGGATTACATGACTTTGTAGGGAAACCATTCAAGCTAATTAACAACCCATGATTTTAGGATATACAATTCCTTTAAATAAATATCATATTGAGTAGCCTTTCATACAGGCAACCCCAAAATAAAATAAACCATGATACCTTAATTAACAAATATTGATAAATATTAATTATGTATAATATTCTCTAAATTTTATTGTATCAAAAAAGAAACCACCTTATGAAAACGAAATAAAAAGCTATTTTAATAACATATTAATTTATTTTTCTTAAAAAAAATCTTTTTCCATATATATCATACTATAGTAAAATAATTTTTTATAAAATATAGAACCTTAATTTAATTATGTTTATTTATTTTTTAACATAAATTATCCAATTTAATATAAGATGAATTTTTATAATTTTATGAAATTATTAGGACCCAAAGTGGCCTTGATACCCTAAGAGGGGTGTGAATTAGGGTATGCATATTCTTTTCAAAATTATTGCTGACCTACTAGATCTTTACATCATTATTACAAGGGTCCCATTGTTTGCCCTTATGTTTTACTATTGACCTTATTCTTGTCTTCTTTATCTGATTGTGATAATTTAAATGCAATGCATGAAACCTAGAAGATTGGCCCAAAGATTTTTACTAGGTTCACCCTCAGTGGTCTACATCAAAGGAGCATACAGCGACGAAGTTCCGAAGTACCAAATCCACTAATGGTCACTACCAATTTACAATATTTGGGATAGATGACATCTATTTCCAATATCTCTACCTTTACAATTTCAAGGGTTAGCTCACTGATTTATCAAGGTTCACTCACAATTTCTCTCTTTGGATCAGTGTCGGTAGAAAGTATCACCTTTTCCTCTTCCTTTTCTCACTGCTCTAGAAAAGATCCACTCACAGTTTAAAGACATTTAGGTCCACTCATTATAAAAAATTAATGCAGTTTTCCCTATATGTAGATGATCTGTTGAAATCCAACATTCAACCACTAATAAAAACAACTTTACCATGGGTGTACCGAGAAATATTCCAACATTCTTGCAACCCTAGAATGACTGGTGCATTTCTCAATGCCTGGGGTGCAAGTGTCACAAAACTACATGCACGACACACCCTTCACCAACTCATAACTTGGGTGACCCAAACTCTTATACACCCAAAACAATATTGGTGTGAAACTATCATCTGGCATGCTTCTATAGGCTTGGAACGCATGTTTCACCTAAACACATGCACAAGACTCCATTCACCAACTCAGAACATGGGTGACTCACACCCTTTTATGCCCAAACCAATATTGGACTTCAACAATCAACTGGTGTATAAGATTTTAATATATTTATACTATTTCTCCTAAATGACCACTTGCGCACCTAAACCTACTTGCGCAACTGGAGATCGAATTTTTTCTAAGTGTTGAGATTCTTTGAGAATGAGGAGGGGTAGCCCTTTATTTATATTAATTTTGGGTACCATAAGCACCGCACTCCAGTCTCCTCCTGGCGTGCAAGTCCAGCCACCCTAGACTCTGTCTCCCTAGTCACCTTTCACACCCAAACCAAAACATGGGAACCCCACTTTCCATTTCTATATATTGATGTTCTGATCTTGAAAAAAATTTGGCACACATCATAACAAGGTTTTAAGAAACTAGCACGAAAATCCCTTATCTAGAAAAAATGTTTCTCCATATATCAATTTTGAGGCCCACAAATTTATCAATCACATGAAAATGACCCCACCTTATATCTTATCTTTTTATACCACCTCCAGATCATCCATTACTTTTTCAAGGTTCTTCTTTCAATCATGTATTTCAAAAACATCTCTTTAACTCAACAAATCCCCATGTAAACCCCCTTTGTCAAAAAAAATCAACATCGTAGTTTGCTTCATAAACAAACACTACATGGAGTCCCACTTTGTCAACAAACACAATAACCTAAAAAATGCTTCAATGGTACCATGATGGATTTTTACCCAACAGATATAATTTATTTTTAAGTGAATAGTTTAAAATATAGTATTTACTAAATCATTAATATTTATTACTATATGAATTAAAAATATTACTTAAAAACATATTAAACATTTTTTAATGATAAAAATATATTTATGGAGTTAAATGTTTCATTTAAAAATGCAATTTTGAATTTATAAAACCCATTTTTAACTTTTTAAAAATTAAGCAATATTATTCTAATAAAAACTATATTTATTATTTTTATTTTTATTATATTTTGAATAAGGTAAATTTTGATTTTGATCTTAAATTCACATAAATCACTTTTGGTGCACAATAAAATTTTTAATCTCATTAAAATAACTAAAATAGATAATATTATTCTAAAACAATTCAGGTCTAACAATATGCTTTTTCTGAACAATGTTATTAAGAATTACCTAAACAAATGTTGAAATTAAATTTTATTTCACATATAAATTTTATTTGCTAAAATTGGTTTCATATTTCGAATAATTATGTCCAAATTATTTAATTATTTATATTTTTTAGCGTCGTAAATAAATATATTTGGTTAAATTTTAATTACAACGATAAAAGAAAAAATGGAAAAAGTAAAAAAAACTCTAAGAGTAAAACATGTATTTTTTTTAACATGGGTTAAAGTGTATGGTTGAGGGATACTAAAACATACCCCTCCCGTAATCCATTATTTTTAATTATTGGATCATGTTGATCATTTAATAGTGAATTGCATTATTATTATTATTACAATTAAACTACTCACTCCACTTATAATTGGATCCTTCACCATCCCACATCTCCTCACACACAAAGAAACTTAGTTTGAATGATATTATGATCAAATATATCCTTAGTATTCCTATAAGAGTTCTAGTGGTTCTGGTCTCCTCAAATAACCACCCATCAATATTTTTTCCCTCTTTTCAAAATGATTTTTCCATGGGGTAAGGAAAAAGTTCCTAATTAATCTCTTCGCAATATAATACTTTTCTTTCTTCATCCACCTAATTATGATATATTAAATCAATTATATTATAATAATATTTTTTTAATTAATATAGTTAAATGTTATTATTATGATAGAATATTATTTATCTCCCCTTTCCCTTTTACTTAGAAAAAATCAAATGACACAATGCATATGTACGAACTACTACCTCCATAAACGACGTATTTTATTTTTCATTACCATCATGCATGGTTAGATTAAAAGTGGAATTCAATGTATTGAAATTATATTTATAACACAATCATGATTGTAGAATTATAAATTACTACATAACTTCATCTTATTCAACGAAAAATGAATATGTATCCCCTGTTTATGTGAAGACTACAAAATCATTAAATGTGACACATTTAATATTTCACACTGTTATTTCATTATACTCCCAAATCACATAAGATATATTTTAATACACTCATAAAATATTAGTAATATAATTATAATTATCTTATAATGATATTATGTCGAAATCAATAACTTTATTCTCCTTTTGTTTTCTAACCTAAAACCTTTCATTATCTCCGGGGGAAAAGAAAACATAAAAATGGTGATATCAAATGCTCGATGGTTGTAAAAATGGAGAGAATAAAACAAAACACAAAAAATATGAATGTAAAAACATTAACATGATGTTTATATTTTAAAATAAAGATTCATGAAATAAATCTGGGTAGTTCGTAAGGCATAGATCATAAAGATACATTACCCATGATAGAATAACATTGGCATCAGAAATGTAATTTTGCAACACTAATAATAAAATAATATTATTTCATTAGTAGACATGGAATTGATGCCAAAACCATTATAGTGTACATAGTCCATTACAGAATTCGGTTTACTTGACGTTCCAACAATGTATTACTGAACTGGATTTACAAGTTGTTACATCCCTGCAATACTGAACAATATTTAATTTCCATTTCAGTCATGTCCATCTCATGAAATATAAATATTTTCCCAATTAATTAGAGGGAGATATAGGTCCCACCCATATCATAATTAAATCATTCTTACATGTTCCAAAAAAACAAAAATCATTCATTATAGCATAACCCATGAAATAAAATGTATTTATTAAACAAAATTTCATCATAACATAATCTATATTAGATAAATGGAATTAATAAAAATAGTTCACAAATAAAAAAACCAATAAATTTAATAATAGTGATAGAATTATAAGCCTCTTTCATATTAGAAGTAAAATAATTTTGAAAAAACACTTGAACTTAATTCCCGAGGAAAAGATCCTTTCTTCCTCAAAAACATTTTCATTTCTAAAAATGTCATGAATTTATAAAAGAAAATAATTTGATTTAATATAAATATTAAATATTTTAATAGAATATACAGGGAAATTATTCATTATGAAATCAAAAAAATCAGTTCATTCTATATAAGTTAAAAAAACATTCCCCTAGTACTTTTGTCGGAGAAGTAAAAAAGTAACTCGTATGAATGAAAGATTCTTTCCAAACCATGTAGTAAAACATAAAAATGGCTAAAAATGAAACCAAATATAAATATAATAATATTAAATATTTTATGAAAAAATTTAGAAAACTAGTACTTTGATGACAAATATACCCCAATAAATACTTAGGAATAGAATTTCTCAGAGAAAGAAGAGATTGTAAAATTATCCCTTACCAATTTATAATCATTTTCATCCTATGAATCATATAATAAAAAATATATTAATAAGTAAATATCATAAAATTCATAACAATAATCATAAAACCATTCATGTGAAGTATAATCATCAAACAAAAGTAATTGGTGGAGAATAAGGCATATGTCCCACAAAACTAAAAGTGAGACAAAATAATCCCTTAACATAGGTTCAATTTCATTCATATGTGCCTGAAACTCATTTATTATGGGTTTAAACATATTATTAACTTGTAATATAACCATAATAATATTTATAATATCATATATGATTCACTTACAACTTTATATTACCCATTTATTTGTCAATTCCATGTTAGAGCAGCGTTTTGGGTAACAATATTTTTATTTATCGTATGTGTTTTGAATTGATATTATTAATATTATTACTTATATCATGATTTAATTAATTAAAAAATTTAAAATATGATTTATATATCATATATATTCAGTATATAAATATATATATATATAATTTATATGTAAATAAAATGGAATATACCGTTCATTGAGACGGTAGGTCGTACGTACACATTAACACTATTTTCGTTTTATTATTGAATTGAGTGGAAAAAATTTAATAACAGACATATATACAATAATTAAGTAGCATTATTATTTCATATATTTCATGATTTTTATTATATTTACTTTATAATCATTCTTGAATTGTAAACATGGAGAATGAATGTCATCACATTATGGAGACGGAAAGTCATATATATGCACGAGAAATGTTATCATTCCCATAATTATTGAATGGTATTTAAGTGGATGGTGAATAATATCTCATAATTAGTATAATGTTTTAATAATAATATAACTCTGTTATTTCCACCATTATACCCATCCATGTAAGGTTTTGGGAAAAAATAGATTACCCCACGATGTGGAGACGGTAAGTCATACGTACGCACGTGCGGTGATTTCTTTTTTCGTAGGATGTATAGAAGTTGAAATAGGGTTGTTTAATATTTATAATAACATATCTGTATATGAGTGATACTGATTTTATTATTATATAATATGACAACTAATGAATAAGAAGTATAGGAAGAAATAAATTTGAAAGAACGGTAGAAGAGATTAGCTCTTCCTTGAAGTGCCTCCTTTAAAGTTTTCCATTAGGGTACTAGAGTTGGAATTTTGAGAAGACATGAACCTCTATAATGAAACTAGGGAAGTTGAGAAGAGAAATGGGTAGGGTTTCTCCATGTCAGAAATCTTGAAATGGAGTGAATAAGGAGATGGAGGATCTTCCCTTTTGTAAGAGAAGATAAGGGCACATTAGGAAACCCTCAAAATAGTAAATTGTTATGAATTAAATTTCAATTAAAAATGGACCAAAAAATATTTAATTCGAATATAACATCATTTTTGTTCGAATACCCATCATCCAATAATTTGTAGACACGTTTTTAGTATTTTCTTAACCTAATCATTTTGGATTAACCTTTATTTAACCCTTTTTAATATTACCATGATATCATGTTATTTACACATTTCGGGTTAATTCAATTACCATATAATTTCAAACGACCCAAAAATAATTACTTATGACATATTTGGACTTATATTAACCATTTGTATGAATCATATATTTTTATTTATTTAATATATTTTAATAAACTATTTTATATTTTATGTTATGGATTATGTCGATTTTAGATACTTTTCATACATGACTTTTTAACAAAATTAATAACAACCTGATTCCTTCAAACAAAAGGAACTACCTGATCCGTAATACGTCAAATTCATCCAAAAAATTCATGTATGGCATAAAAATAGAAACTTAAATTAACTTTAATATTTCTAAATTCATTTATTTGAATCTTTCATTAATGAAGTAATCATTACATAGTAATTATGTCATAAATAAATATATTTATCTAATGTAAAAATATTTTAAATAAAATAAAATCATTTAGAAAATATTTTTAGATTTATAATTAATAACTAAAGAAATATATATAATCTATATAAAATTATATTTAAATCAATTTGGTAAAATATATATGTTTAGGTTATAATTATCTTTACTTTAAATTAATTCTTATAAAATGTCATTTTCACATCCATGTAAATACATGGGGTCCTAAAATCAACCCAAGGATACCCATGGTCAGAAATATCACATAGAATAGAATTACAACATGTTTTAGGGTAGTTTAATATTATTATAATATTATTGTTTTACCCTTATTTACCAGATTTACCCTTTTAACCATAGTAAATAAAATAATTTCTGAAGTTGCAATTCATAATGTCTAAAAAAGTAAAATATTTACACAATTTGAACCTTCTGATTCCAAATTAGGAATCCATTTTTCCAAATTCAAGACACATAAGTTTTAGAAATTGATTTAAAATTATTTCCCATTGACAAAACAAAAAATCGGGTTTTTAAGAAATATTAACATTCAAAAGATAAACTTGTGTTTGTGTCCAAGTTAAAAATGAAATTACTTACACTGACCAAAATTGGATTAAATGATAAAAATATAATTCATTTATGATTTAAACCTAATTAAAAATACAATCTATATATATAAACAATTTAGATAAAAAGCTAGTTTTGTGTTTAAATTGTGTATTTTTCACTATCGATTAAAATATTAATTTTATTAGAAAAATACCAAAAATTCAAAAAAAAACTAAATTTTTATGTCCCTCCTCAAAATGAGAAATTGATTTTGTCAAATTAAAATTTTGATAGTGTCAAAAACTAAATTTAAAATGGGTGTGCCATCTAAATGCGGTAAGATTGTATTTTTTGGAAAATATTACTTTTATATGAAAAATTGATTTTATTCTCATATCATGTTCAATAAAATGTGTAATATGAATAGTACTATAATATAAAATTAAAAAAGTGGTTAATAATATTCATACTGGCTAGGTATATAATATTTTAATAATATATTTTTGTTTAGTGAAGTTTGGTATTGCGTGCAACGCAAGCTATCAAGGAATGTCGCTCTGGCGTGTAAATCAAGCCAAGTAATTTTTTCATGTAGTGAAATCTTACTTTGGTGTTGCAGATAACATAATGAAAAACATATTTCATCTGTAAAATGAATAGAATCTCTACTCAATATCATATAAAATAAATTCTTTTAAAGGAATTTGAAACTGTGTGCGATACATGCTAAGAAAAGTGTTGTGTATACTAAAAGAAAATATAGTGTTGTATATGGCATAAGCTAATCTTGGTGAAGAATAAAACACAAGTCATAAAATACATTAATGAATCTTCTTAATAAAATATCAGGGTGATACAAGTAACATGCCCAAAAAACACTATATTGAGCTCTACTTAATCAGGAACTCATGCATGCCAATGAGACCTATTTCTCATATTGTTTGAAACTACTGGGGGATACACATTGGATATTCAAAAACTCTATACAAACCATCTTGAAGGATTTAAATGATATATTATTACGAATAACCTAGGATAAAATTATGATTTCATAGATTAAGTAAGTAGGTGTAAGGATTTAGACATCGTATAATTGATTTTTAATGAGTATGTGGTTTTATACAATGATTAGTGTTGTTCACAATATGATTTCTGGTTTTAAGTTAATTGTGGGAACTAGAATGCAATGGGTTAACATATAATTTTTTTAATATTTATTGATGAAAATTTAAATGGGACGATCACTAGAGTGAAGGATATTGTGATCATTCCTAATCAGTTTTCATGGAACATGATTGACAATATATACATATCCAACTCTTAGACAAGACAATAAAGAGAAAGAAGGTGTTCACTGAGAGTTTGGGTAGTAGAGACCATAGAGGACAAAATATTTAGTTTATTTTTTTTGATGAATGTAGAAAGAATCACCCAAGTGAATTTATTAAAGGAACAAAAAGTTTTTTCATTATGGAAAATAATTACACAATGAAATTAACTAGAGAGTAAATATTATCGTCTTGGTAAATGAAAGGGATGGAAATACTCACTTCCCTGTGATATCATCAGTGGTGAAATTATTCATGTGTATAATTAATTTTCATTATGAAAATATATTTTCCAGTTTGATAATTCATGAAGAGAATCAATAATGTGTTATGCGTAATTGTTATATTGATACTAATGATGAGAATACAAATGAAATTTGAAAGGAAATATGTATTAAGTAATGGGATTATGTAGACTAGTTCATTTCATAAGGATTTTTTGGTATGATCAAGTGTTTTTGTATTTGGATTCAATAGTTATGCTATAAGAATTGTGAGGACTTTTCAGTCTATATTTTTCGCTAATAATGTACTTGAATTTGTTGAATAGTTCTAATAGCCTAGAAAAGTTATTTAATGGAAAGGTTATGTTCATGGAAAATAATAATTAAGGAATAGACACCCTTAATATGTTCTTAATATTAATATAATCAATTTTTATAAATATTCATTCGATATGAATAAGTAAATTGGATAGTACTGATTACCTTAGAAATAATTGCAGATTTGTTGACAAAGTGGTATATATTATCATGGATGAATATTAAATCTTCTTAGATTTATGTAATATATCTAGTAATACTTGGAACAAGTAATCATGCATGTTTTCAAAATGTATTTACGGTAATTAAGGTTGTTAACATGTTTCTTGAGAGTATGATATCAAGGTATTCACATTTTTGGAATGTGACAACCATGATCTAATGTATTATATAAGGCGGATCAATGTCAAGTGGATTTAGGGATCATATTTCAAATATTTTTTATATTTGACTTTAGGAAGGGTTTAAAGGTGAACAATTTATGGGATGGTTTCAGTTAAACATTGGATGAGATTTTAGATATTAGTGTTTTATCTCACCATATGATGGATTATACATACTGATAACATTTTATAAAAAAAATTTATTCTGATTATAATTATTGATAGATTAAATTTCTTTTTATAATTTATGGATCTTATGATCTGTTAGCATTTTAAGAATAAAATATTAACGTTCATTTTTTAAATAAAAGATGAATTGGTAATTTTTGGACACTACAAAAGGGTGATATTGTGATGAGTTGTGTAATAATATCTTTATTGGAATGTTCTTAAACATTAGGAAAAAGGGGTTAAAATAAAATTTTATCTTATTATCAAAATTCTAGATTATATCAATGACCTCTTTCAAACATCGGCATTTTTTGGTTTTTAGATTTTTAACTTTCTATGGAACAACCAATTTATAGTGATCAATTATCATTATAAATCGCTATGATTATTTATTATTTTCTACTATGTCCATGTTTTCATATCCCACTAATGTTCACCTACATGGAAACCGAGCTATGAGATACATTGCATAACAATTATAGTTCAAACATTCCATACTTAAATGATGTTTTTGTATTAATTTTTATATTTTGGGATTCATATAAAGTAAATTTAAAATATTAATCTTTTGATAACCAAGACTAATTTTGAGGGAAAAAATCATTTTAAGGGGGGTATATTGTTACTATGATAGATTTTTTGGTTTAGGTTTTTAAATTAATTTAATATTATGGTATTTTGATATTTCATAAAAAAAATTAAAATATATTTTATTATAGGAAATAACCAATTTATTCTTAATTTTTATTCTACACCAAGATAATCTTATTTTACAAACAACACTCACTGGACATGCGCAAGAATGAGTTTCTACAAAACATCATTTTATTATTATAATTATTTAAGTGAGGTAGTTATGACATAGTTGTTAAACATATTAAAATGAATCGTAATAACTATGTTAAAAATATTATTTATATTGGTTTTATATAAATTAAATATATTGTTAATAAAACATATAATTTTTGGTGAAATCATTATATGTTAGAAAATACTACTTTCTCAAATGAACTGCTTTTTTATGTCCTTGTGTAAATAGTAATGAAATTAATTATAGAAAAATTTAGAGATTACATTGGATAAAATAAACTTATTTTATAAATTCATAATGTCAAAAAAAATTAGAATTAATTTTTGGGTCTTTTCTAAAAAAAATCATTTTTTCATGAATAATGAAAAATACTAAATTTTACTTCAAATTTTATTTTTCATCTAATTTATTTTTTTAAATTATATTTAGTTTAATATTAAAGTTTATTTATATAAATTTAAAATTAAATAATCCAAATAATGATATTGGAATAATTTTCCAATTGAAATTGAATATAAATACCTTTCATAATTTTAAACATTTTCTCACAAACCCCCACTTTCATGACACGTCTATGAGATTAACATAAAATTAATTTCTGAAAATTCGTTGTTTATATTTTTTGTAAAATGGATTTAACATTTTGAATCATCATAATATATAATATCTTGTAACTTTAACATAGTTTTGGACCATAAATATTATTGAAATTAATTAAAATTAATTACCTCAATTAAGGAAAAAATTATTTTTCTCCGTGGTTAAACACAAATATTTAGGGGATAAATGGTATACACACTTTTCCAAAAGAAATTGTATTCCCTTATTTAGACCATATCCCATTTTGGTTCTAATTTAATGTTTTTTTGGCACATTATTATAGGGCATTTACCTGTATAATATTTAATTAAGAAAAAGACAAAAATAAAACCTTACTTAACTTTAACAATTATAAAGCCTTGAGATATGGACAAAAAACAATATTAGTTCAATTTTAAACGACATTGTTAATTTTAAAGTAGTTTTTTCATTATAATAATTTAAATATAATTTTTAGAGATGATTTATTTATATTAACTACTTAACGAATGCCAAATGTGGTAATTATTTAGTTAGTAATTAACAAAAATAAATGATACTAAAATTATTTAAAGTGAAGTAAATTTATTAAATTATTTTATTTCAAATATTAGATGGATATATCATGTTAAATTTTATTTTAAATAATATATTAAAAAATCCACTTTTTATTGATTATTGTTTAAATTTAAATAAAGTAAATAATGTTAAAATGGGCATAAATGTTATTTTATGATGATTGATATTTTATTAATTGATTAAAAATCCACTAAAAATATGATATTCTCTTAAAAAAATTAGACATTAATTAACATCCAATATGGCCTATTAATGGACCAACCGATCTCTTATAATAAACATATTGGCCTTTAAATAGAAAAAACATCGTTAGCGTGGTTCTGGTTAAAGTAGTGTTTTTGCAGGTTACAAGCATTGTTTAAAAATTAATTTAATACCCATGTGAGATTACTTTTTTTAATTAGATAAAATATATTGAATTAATTGGATATATATTTTATAATAAATCTAACTTTAATTGGATGACACCATGAGACCCCAATAACAAGCTCGCCTCATCTCGTGAAATCATTTCAACTTACCGCCCTAGATGTGTGAAGTTCCATTGGTATATCTCGGCAACAATGCAATCCCTTCCCATTTTTCTCCCTAATTTCAAATGGATGGATTTTTCCATGCAATGTTGGAGTATCTCCATAAGACCTTTTTTGGTCACCCAACGCGTCATTAAAATATAGAGTAATTTTCTTTGACATTTCTCGTGTAATTTCACATGACCCTTGACCTTTGTAAAATAAAACTGGAAATAAAACAGTGAGTTGGTTGATGACTCCTGAGGTTTCAAAATGCTTGTGATGTGTTATGGAAGTGAAAAACACCTTTCTATGAAGCTCTTAGACAATCCAACATGATCTTGCGAAGACCCCTAGACAATCCACCCTTGACTTAATAAATGTACAAATAATGTCTTTAAGAATCTCACAAAATCATTTAAATATTGACTCTGATCTCATGAAAACTCTTGTACATGTCAATATAACAATATTAAAGTCCTTTAGAATATCTTCATGAATCAATAATTCCTAATTAATTGAAAACTAAAATATAATTTAGGCATTGATGAGAGGAACTCATGGTCACTAAAAATCATGCAATGCCCTCAAAGTGTTACACCGCAAAGGATTGTGATGATGCGTGGAACCTGACCCCTTCACTAACTCTATCCTAGATCTACACCAGATATGTTACACAAAACATTGAATAACTGGGGTGGTGAGAACTATAAATTACCTACCCCATCATGAAATATTCACTTCTATAGATCACAACGAAGATAAAAAAGTCATCAAATTTCACAACGGTTCTAGAGAGAGTTTCTTGGATTTACAAATCTCATGGCCATCTAGTCTTTCATTAGGTAATATGCTATTAAACAGTTGGAGTGATCATGTTCAATGCATAAATAAATTTGTGTGATCATTCATTGATCACACATAGGACTTCTGGAATGATATACAAAGAAACTACCACACATCTTCCTGATCACACATGACTCCAAATAAATTGATACTTAATAAATCAAAGGAGTACCCAATACTAGGGTTGGAAAAAGACTAAATGTGAAATACGTAAACAAAAATATATTCGTTTAACCTCATGTGATCTGTGTGAACCATCCAAAACATGTGCCATGAAATAGGGCATGTTTCCCAGATCTCACGAAGTTCATAAGAAATTCTCTTTAGGTCACACAATGTACTCTGGGCATACTAGAGTAAGTCAACAAATTTCCCTTGAGGATGTACCACTTTTGTCCCATGAAAACCCTGTGGGTCCATCGCCCAAATCATGTGACACCCTTTAAATATATCTCTTGACACATATAATAGTTCAAACTCATATCAGCTAAATCTGACGGTCTTATCTTTGAATTCCAACTAAACTCTTGCGATACCCTCTGGGAATGTCAGCTAAGACTCATGATTCCCTCCAAACATATTGGAGAGCGGTCATGATGCCCTCAAGGGATGTTAGCCAAGACATGTGGAACCCTACAAGACATATCGTATTGACTCTCATAACACCCTCTATATGTGTCATGAAATCTCTTGCAAATAACAATAGGGAACTTATATGGATCATTTTATGCCCTCTA
Organism: Viscum album; assembly: GCA_963277665.1. Lineage (NCBI taxonomy): Eukaryota > Viridiplantae > Streptophyta > Magnoliopsida > Santalales > Viscaceae > Viscum > Viscum album. Next base: position 1,045,985,145 of record OY728166.1, read on the forward strand.
TGCAATCTATCCAGGTCATTCGATGGATTCCAGGACATTCCACATGGATCATGCAATTTCCTACAGACAAGCCAATTTGGACCATACGACGACCTTCGTATCTGCCACCCGAGTTATGTGGAATCCTTTAGAATGACCGAATGGATTGTTCTTGTTTCATAAGATATTCTAGGATGATACTCCCCTACATATGAGAATAAACAAGAAAGCAATGCATGTTGGGAAAGAAATAATGTCACCAGGGAAACCATAGAGTTTAAGTCCCAATCGGTGATATAACATGATATGTCCCAATAGCCAGGGAATCCTCGGAGTGTAATCCCTGACCAAAAAAACTATGAAGACTCTGATTCATATTATATTCCAGATATATTAGAAACCACTTCACGGTTTTATCTATATAAGGTAGTCCCCATATGTAAGTGCCTCACTCTCTAAGCAATGACATTGATCATTTCACATCCATTTTTTCTCACATCGGGTATACATCATGTGATATTAGTGAGTTGAAATAGTCATATCATTCTATTCATAAGTATCCACTAACTAGGGATGAAAATTTATGAAAATACCCAAGTTAGTGGCATGACACATTATCCTTGACATAGGGGAATCTACCTTGGGGACATTCCCAATGGCGTAATTGAACTATGAGAACTCAAATTCCTATAATAACTAAGATACATAGGTTTCATTCCTAAGGCCCAAGCTAAAATAAAAATCCATTATTATTTAATGCTTATGAAAATTATGTTTTATACTATTAGGGAATAATAATTCCCATTGGCTGATTACTCTACCTCATCCATCCGCAAAATGAGAAATAAGTCAAACAATGATGACTCTGATTCCATCGATAACCATGAAACACATGAAATCTCTCTAAGGTCTGATATTTATAAGAATTCTTTTCAGTGTCATCACAACACATAAGTCTCACATAATGATCCAGGAAAAAATTATCATTTATTGTCCCTTGTTTCTAACATTGAACATAGCTCTTATAGGATTGTGTAATTCTAATAATTATTTCATCTGTATGATAATTCTCTAAAATGAAAAGGGAAACCTCTATTTGTAAACCCAAAAAATGAAATACGACAACACTAATTCTCTCCATAATTGAGATATTAATGAAATCCTTCTAGAACATGATCTGGGACAGCCAGTTTCCCAGACCACCCCTATAAGTCTTTTCCGCATGACATTATTGTTCATGGGTCCAATGGACTACATGGATTTTGATTCCTAAAATAAATAGGATACGTAGGACTCCACATAATCACTCAATATCCTCCTCGTAATTTTAATGACCTCCTTTTATGGCAGGATATTCTAAAGATCTTGGTTATTTGACTTTATCACAAAATAAACCACCCATTACAGGAAAACAATGTACAACTATAGAATCATTCAAATGGATTCACTAAATATATCCCATTAATTTACATATGAGATGTCATTACCCCATAATAATTTTGTTAGGGTAACATTTCCCACATCGAGATTAGGAAGAGATTCTAAAACATATATTAAATCTATATGAAATTCAGAGAGTAGGAAAAAATACCCCCAAAAATGGTTTAATGAGCCTGGCCTCCTAGCCTCTTTCCAATACGAGTCCCCAATATTCATTTGTCTTGAAGGCCCACGTGAGTGACTGCCTTTGGAATGTATGTCTATACAAAGTTACAACATTCTGGGCCCATCTCGATCATGAATTAATGATATTAAAAATCATACAATGATTCCTCGTTGAATTACATTAAACTACATAGTTAATGTCATCTTCATGCCTTGAAAATTTATACTTCTATGGACATTTCCTTAAAGCATCATTGAAAATGGTGATGGTCTTATACAACACCATTACCATTTATCCCTCTTTAGGTTGAGGTTCCCATTTCATTTCTACATGATGTTAAAATACACATTTCAACATAAACTATATGTTCCTTCATTGTAATTTTCTTGAGATACATAGAAATTCCCAAACGACCATCCTTGGGAAGAGCCGCAACATCACCAATTTTACACATTGGCACAACTTTTACCTTGATGGATGTAGTTAAATTTCTTGGTTCCCTAACAACTCAATGTTTCTTGAATCCAATCACCACAGGATATGTAGTGACACTTGTGTCTTTAATACTGGGGCCAGATACAATAATTAATGGAAATAATTCTCACCTCAACATATGAGTTAAACCTATATAGAGTATTTCACATTCAAGAACTATGTATGACTTGATTCCAATCCTCACAGAATATGTAGTGATTCCCATCTTTCCCAAAAAAGGCTTAGTCACCACTAATAAATATAAATATTCCCCCCTCTTTGTGTATTGGTCAGACCTATGCAAGGAACATCATTTAGAACTACCTGTTTCATGATTCCAATCATGATGGAATACATAGTGACACCCATAATTTCATTCAATGGCCTAACTACAACACCAACTTTTCACATCAAGGGCTCTACATCCTCACCAAATAATGTTACAATGAATGACCTATCAGAACAATGTGTGGTTTTATTATCATTTTCTTGATATATGCAGTGGTTCCTAGACTTCCACCCATAGTCCCAACAGTAACATTTCCATCCATTCAAATCGTTTACAATGTCTTTACCGTATAATGATAGATTTTATGGTAATATGTCTTTACTAGATGATGATAAAATTCATAGAAGTACATCATTACTGCATGAAGTTAAAATGCTAGGAAAATGACTTTGTATCATGACATTAAAACAACACAAAAAATATTTCCTCACTACAAAATGATAAAATTAAGGGAAACATTCCTTACCAAATGATGTTAAAATGCACGGAAAATATCCCTACTACATTATGTTGAACTGTGCATACCATCACCAATTTTCCATTCTTTATCAATTGACCAAGATAGACTAACCCTGATCAACCAGAGTATGTGTTTCTTCTTCCATATTTTAAAATCATCTCAATACATGTTCTACACTTCAATTCATGAGTACTTGAAGCTACTTAAATCCTTTCATAACCCTTGTAAAATAAAAATATAACTCTCGGTTTGACTATTCTATAAATACAAAAGGGTTTGAGATACAACAACTGGAAATATCATGGCCCAATATAAAATAATTTCTAATCCCTATATGATTGAAATTACAATGGTAGAACACATTTCTTGAGGGTGATTTGGTTCATCTACAACATGATTGTCCCATATCATCACACATGACCTGAGAACCTCAATCCATGATTTACAACATTTCCATCTCCCACTCAGAAGAATGTTAGCATACTTTTGACATGGGTATCTTAATTTGGATCTTGTGTAACATCCTCATATTAAGTAATTATGATTCATGAACATACACCACTTTTACATTGGTTAAATCTTTATGACCATAATCTCTAGAATATAATGGTTCAAATCAAAAGACCCTAAACTTCTATCAAAAGAATCATAAATCTTTTTAGGTTGAAAACTTAAAAAGGGATACCTGAGAAAAATTCAAGTCTCCACACAAAAAACTCTTCATCTTTACAAATAAATAAGTCATAAATCTCATTGGGATAAAATTATATCCCTAATACTAACTAATCAATTCTCATTGGACACCCTTATGATGGAAAATTTTAAATCAATGATTTTACTCATCTCTTCATCAAGAGAATATATTCTCTATGAGCTGAAACAACTTTTGGGGTACTCAAAACCAACTGGAATATTAAAAATTTCAATAAACAGATTCATCACATTGATGTCTGATGTGACGCAACATCCCATTAGTATACTAGTAAAAGGGACTCACTCTCCATAATTGACCATCGAACCCCATGAAGTCCCCCCTTAAACCCAGGAGTTTTCATCTCGACCTTATAGTATACTAGAGTCTCGATCGACCTCTACCCACCGGCTTTCATTCTCTTCAGTGAAATTTTATATTTTTGGTCCATATGTTACCATTCTATTAACCAGAATATTCTAGTGGATTCTAAATCCTTTTATTAACATCACCATATTTTTTTTACCATTTCTCATGTTAAGAATGCGACACTCCATACTTGAATCTTTTGATGGCTCACCCCTCCTGATTTGAATCCACATGGCATAGATCTAGAGCTTCATAATCAAGATCTAAATTACCCTAGGGTTCCATAACCATTATTATATATCATTATTTCTATACCCAACTTCATCGTCTAGACATTTAAGTCTTCACAAATCCTTTATGGCCCTCAGAAAAAATAAGAGATCATATTTTCTTGACCATGATATCGATGCATAAGGGATTTTCCCCCCAACTAAAGGCATATCCTTCTTTAAAAGAATAGATACTCAATCCCAGAGAGACTTGATGACAACGATTTAGAACAGAACATCTTAAAGAGTTATGGGACATACCTGATATGAATTCACCTTCCCATATCCATAGACTCAAGCCTTTGGGTTATGATTTACATCACCCACATTCAACCTATCCAGGTGGTCCTTGTATCCGTAATATTTCTCCCTCAACTCATATTACATGCATAAATCTCCCATGATAGTTGGAAAATAGTGGAGATAATATTTTCTTGGCCATTATATCGATGCATAAGTGATTCATCCCACAAACTAAAGGAATAGATTCATTGTAGGAAAGGAACTCTAATCCTTGTGATCACTAGAAAAACAATAGTATAACTTATCACTTCTGTGTCTTTTAGGTCATTCCTGAAATGTCTTCACAATATCATATAATCATCAATATCAGGCCCAAGCTCAAATACCCTAAAATATAGTACACTAATTGACCTACCTCAAAAAAAGTACCACACACCAAAGGTCCAATCTCAAAGTCCCTAAACTATAGCACCCCAAAGGTCCATGCATAATTCCCCTAAACTATAGTGCATTATAAGTTCAAGATCAAAGACCAAAAACTAAAACACACCAATGTTATAAAATCAAACACCCTAAACTAAAGCACACAAAAGGTCCAAGATCAAGTACCCAAAACTATAGATCACAAATGGTTCAATCTGAAAGACCCAAAACTAAAACACACAAAATTACCAAGATTAAAACTGTTAATTAATGAACACAAAAGGCCTGAGATGAAATATCTCAAACTAGAAGTAATTAAACTTCTATGATGAATGCTTTAAACTAAAATTAATAAGAGGCCTGTGATGAAATACCATAATTTAGAGAATAATATTTTCTTAAACTTCTAAAACTTGAAAGGCCTACTACTTGGCCTTATCACGATTGAGAGACTCTATCCAATCCAATCACCTTTTGAATATTATCAAGAACTCACCCTATGAGAAATACATACAAACCAATAAATCATTTTTTAAAATATTTGATCTCAAGATAACTAGTTTAGATCATTAATATGGAGTCACACATGAGTGGGGATTCATGAGTACATCTCTAAATGAATCTTTTATGATTTAAAAAATCAGACATGGACATTATTGTTTAGTAGATGTTATAGAAAGGAAGGTTCATGTTTGAGATTCTTATAATATTGGAGCAACTAAATGTCAAGCATGTCATAAATAAAAGGGAACTAAATATTAATATGGAAAGTTAATTTTTTTTCAATTCATAGTGACCAGAAATAGGGTGGACTATCTACATTTTTGAGTCTCTACAAAGTATGAAACAAAGAATTCATTACATGGGTCTAGCTAATATGAATGTTCATCAGCTACACCAATAATGTCTAAAAGAGTCTGATAGGAAGATTCAATGGAACACTAGATTGATTCTCTCACAAATTCTTTATATTCTACCCCAAAATTAAAATACAAAACCAAATCCATCAACTCCTTAACATTATTTCATGTGGTTTCCAAGGAAGATAATGATGTTGAGAGATCATACCTCAAAAGAGTTATGATTTACTCCAAGGATCCATCTAAGCCTACATTTTGGGTTTAAATTGAGTACCTTGCTCTAATGCTTCTAACATCTCCCTCTTTTTCCTAGAAAAAGGATCCTCATTTATAAGATCATGAAAATCCCTTTAACTCATGTCCAGATCTCATCAGGTAAGGATAATTTTCTATATAATTTCATATAGATGTTATCAGCCAAACCACTTATCCCATTTCATGAAACAACTGATGAAGGTGCTCCCCTTGATCACATAATACATCCAAGTGTGTATTACTGATTAAGGCAGGAATCAGTTTCTAGATCATCCTACATTGTTCCATACCCTCTCCAACAAATAAACTACACACAGAAGGAGGATGAATAAGTAGTTGAAAAATGTGAAAATGGGAGAAGAAGAACCGTATTACCTTCTCTCAGTAAGCATATCATATGTGTATGGTTTGGAGGATTAAACTTTTCAAAATAGTATATTTCACTATCAGAATAGTCATCAATCAAATGAGGTTTCTTTCTTGATGACTCTATTATATCAGTGATCAATTCAAATGATGCCACAAATAATAGGGTTGGTGAGGAAAAAACCATGTCCATATGATGAACTAACTGGTTTATCACAACACTTAGATAAGATTCAACCCATGCCTAGACCTAATCCTGGCTAAGGAAAGTGGAAGAACCATAATAATGTGGAAACATGTTCTCACCCTTAGTATCTTAATGAATTAACAACTTCCAAAATTGGTAGATGACCTCAAGAATTTTCTCCCCTCGAACACTAAAAAATGGAAGAGGGGAGACCTTAGAATAAATTCAAATTGATTTGGAAATAAAAATGGGGGAAAAGGTACATAGATTACTATCTTATTCACCCTAACAATTAGAACCCCATACTGAAGAGACATCATATATGACACATCATCTAGGGAACTACTTCCATTATCAATAATCAGTTCAGATGGTGGAGGGAAATAAGTTAAATTGACACTATCAGATTGGATCAGTGCATATTTAACCTCATCTGGGCTAAGTGACATTTCCCCAACCCTAGATATATTCATCAGTGTATGGTGCGATGAATAATTAGTGATCCAAGTCGGGTTGTAATATTCTTACTAATGAAATTGATCCCCTATCTATCCAATTAAAAACTGGAGAGGTTCCACTAATCTTATAAGGGTTTCTACAATGTTCAATATGTACCAATAGCTGGTAAAGGCATGGAAGGACTATTACTTCAAAATATAGATTCAATTCATTCATAAGTTTTGACTTCACCACCACTGTGAAAACTTAGATCCCAGACCATCTATCTCCATTTGAGAAAACCCATCCATTCAAAAACATGGAAATAAATCCTACAGACCTATGGTCTAGAGATATCTTCGAATTCACTCATTAGACCCATAAGTTATAATCCTCAAATTCTATGATATCCCAATACAAGCCAGTGCCATTGCAGACATGTAGATAATGGATCTGTCATGAACATATAATAGTTGTCTTGTCTCTACTATAGAAAATAAAGGTATCTATCTAATACTTAAAATAAATGAGTGAATGAGTTGTTAGGTCATTCTTCAATTTATACTATATTATTATAATAATGAACCTCACCCAGACTAGGTCCCACAATGGAACATCCTATCCATCCACAACAATGAATAATTAAACATACATTTCTCCAATATGAGGAATACCACATGGTAGGTTGAAATCCCATAATCTGATTCCCACTTAACCATGGTATAGAGGGAATGTGTTAGATCCTAGGAAAAAATGGATGATCATATCTCAATGAATGTTGGGATATAGGTAAACTATGAACTGTGAAATCCACATAGCTTCATAAAGATGAAATATGTATAGATAATCAACTAAAATTTTCTAGATCACCATAACTGAATAGTTCAATGCCTATTTTTTAGAGAAATTATCATCTGGATGGAGATCCCAGTTCAAACCCCATCTAGTGCCAGGTTTGTTCATAGAGGAAGAAAATATAATAGATTATCTCTAATAAATGGGTTGATGAGAAAATTTACATCCCTCTGAACCTAAGGGAGGGTTTTCCAATATATAAGATAATTCTTGAGACTGAGATACTGTCAGTCAACTTTCCACATCGATTTTCATTTGAATATAGTTGAGAAAATTTGACACCTAGAAATATAGAAGAATAGATTCTTGAGGGGGTATGGGAGTATCATCTCGTAGAACAAACCCATATAGAGGAAGTCTTTGAGATAAAGGATAGTCTGGAAGCTCAGATAATAGGAACCTGTTTAGACTATCATAATTATTATATGCATGATATGGAGGATAAGATTTTTGATTCATAGTCATCATGGACCACTGATTAGAGGAAACTGAAATAGATTGATGAGAACTAGAATCCACCTGAATAAGGGTAAGTGGAATATTTCGTACATGTGAAATAAAATCTTTTCAGTGTAAAAAAATAAACCAGAAACATCATGTACATCACATGAATTAGTAAGGTCTTCACAAGTCACATAAAGGGTTCCAAAATCATATAATTTATGAAGGTCTTGCGGGAAAAATTACCCACTCAACGCATTTCGCAATTGCATGACTCCTTTGGAGACTTGGGATCACATAACCTGTACATGGTCATGTGAATCACATTATAATGAGATGAAAGTAATATCAAGAAAGAAGATCATGTAAAACCATAAATATAATCACAATCCTCATGGATCAAGTTCAATAAATTACCAAATTATGGTTTGTTTTGAACTAGATAGGTTCTTGAGTAGATGTGATATTGTGGGGGTTCTTATGAAATAGGGTCTCGTGACCGGGTCTCATGAACAGGACCTGAGATCAGGAATCAGGGAATGGCCTTCTTATAAGGGCTTGTGATATAGGTAGGTCAATATAGATCTGTAGGTATGATATCAAGTCTATGAAACCTCCCTCAATCCCACTATATATATAGAATTTTGTGCAATACCAATCATTTCTCGGAAGACCAAACGTCAACCCGGACACCGATTCATGGCACCACCAATGTCTCTGGAATCATTGACATTACTTAAAATGAAGCTCTTATCCTGAAAAATGTATCTCTCAAGGGGGGGGGGGGTTATTTTTTGATTTCCACCAAATGAGCCTCAGTAAAATCACAAAGGAAGAAATACCCAAATATGGATATCATTTTCCCCATAAAGTAAAAGGAAGAAGAATGTGGTTGATACCTACGGATTTTGTTATCCAAAATAATACATGAGATCACATGACCACTTTAATTTCACAAAATAATACACATATATCACATAACATATAGTGTATCCCACAAAACCCCATTTTAACAAGACCTCCTGCTCTTCAGAGGGTACTCCAAATAACCAGTGGTAGCGCGATGGAATCCGAATAAGATTTACAAGTCCACTATGTTTTTCATTGGAAAATTACTGAAACCCCCATCAGAAATATACATTGAAAGGATGATGAGATATATATAAAGGTGGAGGTACTTGGTGGTCGTAAAGATCTTGTGATGGATCACAGATGGGAAGATTGATTGTCCTTATTCATTTCTAAGATTAATCATTAACTTCTGAATCCTTTTTAATGTAAAAGAATGGAGTTAAAATAGAGGAGGTGGGAGATACTCACAGTCATGAACATCATGTGATTCACACCCGATGACTTGTAAGACACTACGAGACCCCAGTGACATGAATTCCCCATCTTGTGAAATCCCTTTGACTTGTCAGCCTCATCATGGGAAGCACCACGGGTAAGTCCAAGGAACGAAGCACCCCCCCTTTGTCCCTCTAAGGAAAAATGTATGGATATGTCCATGAAATGATAGTGCATCTCTATATGACCTTTATTGGTAGAGTGTTCCATCATCAATGAAATAGATTAATTGTCTTTGACATTGCACATTTTATTTTCACAAAACCCTAAACCCGGGTCAAATAAATTAAAGGAAAACAATTGGGAGGAGGAGAAAGTTTCTCATAATCATAAAATACTTGAGATGCACTAACAATATTTCATGGATGGTCCTACGAGACTACTGGATGAGCCACCATCATCTCGTGGAGACCCCTAGATAGGCCACCCTTACCTAGAGAAATGTCCCAGGAAAGGAATCATGCATCTCATGAACACCTTTCAACAGGAACTCAGATCTTGTGAAATCCATTATACATGTCAATATAACAATATAAAATTCCTTTTGAAAAAATAAATGTGTTAACATGTGGACACTAATTAGAAACAATCCAATAATGGAGGTTTTGATGATAGGGACTCAAGGTCACTAAAAATTAGGTGATTCCCTCAGAGTGATCCAAGGGAAAGGATCATAAACAAAGGTGTCTCCAGACCGTTTCTCCCACTCTAGCTTGGATCCATGCCTGATATGTGGTGTAACCCAAAAAAAATAAGGGTGGAAAGGACTATAAATTCACCACCCCAACATGAATAATTCAGAGCTATCGATCGTGACGAAGAGAAAAAACTCCAGAAATTTCAAATAGGTGCAAGAGTGGAAGATTTCTGGAAATATATCTGAAGAACATATTTCACATCTACAAGATAAGATGAGACTAAAAATAAATTGATATTGAATAAATTTAGTTCATTCCCAATACAAGGGATATAATAACGACTAAAGGTGAAAGGATTAACAAAAAACATTTTCACTAACCCTCTTGCACTTTGCATGTGTTTTCCAAGAGATGTGAAAACACCCGGACATGTCGCCCTGATCTCAAGAAGTTTATCTGACATTCTACTTGTGTCACTCAAAGTCTTATAGACATACCAGATCAAGTTATGTGTTTTTCCCATTTGATGTACCACCATAGTCTCGCAAAACCCCCATGGTCCTTCATCTAACTTCTGCGACTTCCTTCAGATATATCACCTGAGTCATATAATAGTTCCATCTCATGGCATACATGTTTCATGGTCACGTTAGTTCATCTTATCTGTGTTCTCCTGATACCATATGGAATGTCAGTCGAGCCTCATGAGGCCCTCTAGACATGTTTATTAAGGTGCATGATTCCCTCCATGGATGTTATCCATGAGATACGAATCCCTCTGAGACATTTCATTTTAACTCTTGTGATTTCCTCTATATGTGTCAAGACAACTCTTGCAGATAACACTAGGGAAATTAAGCTGCATCATGATAGACCCTCTAGAAAATCCAAAAAGGTCATGTGATAGCTTCTTGTATATTCCTCATGGATCATACAATGTCCTCTATTAAAGTTAGTTTTGATCATGAAAAAACCATTAGATATGCCACCTAGGTTACACAAAGTACATTAGAAAGAAAAACGGTATAATCTAGTTGTCTTCATATTTTCGTGTAAGATACACTCCTGTATATCAGGATATGTGGATAATCAACATATTTTATGTATGGAAGAAGGACACCAAGGAATCCTCAACATGTAAGCCCAGACCAGTGACATAACATGATATGTCCCAATAGCCAAGGAAACCACATAATATATCCCCGACCAAAGCAACTATGAAATATATGATTTCCTCCATATTCAGGATATGTGGTCTATCTCTTCAGGGTTTGATATCCATAGGGTTGTCCCAATACATAAGTCCCTCTCTCTCCATGAAATTAAATTGTTCATTTACCATCCATTATATCACACACCGAACATAGGTCATGTGAGATTAGGGAGTTGAAATAATCATATCATCTACGTCATGAGCCCCAACCAACTAGGGAAACATATTAATGAAAATCCCCAATTAGTGGAATGACACATTATCCTCAACATAAGGGCTTCAACCTTAGGGATTATCCCAAGGGTGTAACAGAACTACAAAAACTCTCATTCTGATAATAACATGGTTTCATAGGACTCATTCCTAAGGAGAAAACTTAAATAAACATCTATTTCAATGTACTAATTCAAAAAAAATTATCAACCATTATAAACCCATAATTTATATGGTCTTATTACTTTACTTCATCCATCAATTTACTGAGAAATATACTAAACTACGAATACTATGATTCTTCCATAATAAGGATAAATATTACATATATCTGAGGCCTTTGATCAATAGTATTTCTTCACTAGTAGGTCCTAATATATGTGTCCCACACCATGAGAAATGAAAAAATGGTCATTTTCTATCCCATATTACTCACAGTGAGTGTAAATCATGTGGGATTAGGGAATTTAAATAATCATCTCATATGTACCATAAGTATCTGCAATGACATGGGAAACCTCAGTTTATAAGACCCAGAAAAATGAAATACTAATACTCTTATTCCCTTCATAATGGGGATATATAGGAAATCCCTCTAGGATATGATCTTGAACACCTGTTGTCTGAGACCACCCGTATCTGTCTTTTCTGTATGATGTTAAATTTCACAGCTCCAATGAACTACATGGATTTTGATTCCTCAAATAAACAGAATATGTATAATGCCTCAAAATAGATCAATCCTCTCATAACAATATTAACTTCCTCCATACATGGAATAACATTATAAAACTCTTTGTTATATGTATTCAATACATAATCATCCACCCATTGTAGGTGAATGATATAGATCCTCAAATACATAAAGATATATTCACTAAATAGATCCTAGTATTTTAAATTTTGCAGAGAATTATCCCATAATCATTTTTTAGGGTAGTGAGTTCCAAATCAGGATTAGGAATAAATTCAAGAAGATATCTTAAAACATTAAGAGATTCCAATAGTAGGCAATAATTCTTCACAAATGTGTGTGATGAGACCGACCTCCCATCCTCCCTACTAGTACGAATCCCCAATAGTCATTGGGCCAAAAAACCCAAGGGGTCACATGCCTTTGAAAATAAATATTATAACCAGTAATAGATGATGGAACTATTGGGTGTTTTCAATAAGAGTAATAATGGACACTCAATGTTCATGATTGTGTACATCCCAAATCCCCCACAATCAAACCATCTATTGCATCCCATCCATGATTCAAAATCCTGAAGAAACAACATTTTATAAATTTTTATTAATATTTATATAATTAATATATATGATATATATTACTTGAATTGCATTATTAAAATATTTAAATCATGATATATGTAAGAGTATCAAGAATAATATGTCCAGACATTTACAAAAAACAAATAATGTATTACCAAAAATGTAACATTATCATGGAATTATTAATAAATGGGTAATCTAAAGTTATAATTAAAAAATATATGGTACCATATATAAAAATCAGGTTATATTATATATGAATTGTACAAATTTATCATTAGATTGGAACATGTACTAATAATTTTGAGACTTAAGGTAAGGTTTTTATCATCTCACTTTTTATATCTGTGGGATACATGCCATGTTCACCATTTGATTCATTCTTGTGGTGTATATACTTCCCAAGAATGTATTATATGGTACCTAAAATAAAATTTATGTGTATTTAAATATCTATTTTATGATATCTCTTTCATGGGTTTTAGGTTTCAAAAGTTACCAATCGGTAAAGTAATTTTGCTTCAATTTGCCTTCTTTGAGGCACATGCCATGTTTTTCACTTATGATCTTCTATGAGGTGTATACACATCCATTTGAAATATAATATAATGAATATCATTATTTTAATTATAATTTTTCATTATCTAAATCCATTTTTTTACTTGGGGGGTAAAATTCAAAGGTACCAAGTTGTAATAGATTATTGTAATAATCTCATCATTTATCGTAACTATTTATGATTATATATTAATTGATGTAATATTATAATCCAAATTTCAATAACACTGATGAATTTTTTATATTCTAGTTAATCATGATATCATCATGTTATAGTTCCCTTTTTGCACTATTTGGTCATTAAGATAATCAAGAAAGAAATTATAAAAATCTGACCTTATTCTCTCTTCAGTTGAAATTAGTTTTATTTCAAAAATACATTTTTTTAATAATGTTTTGAAACATTTTTTAAAAAACAATTTATTATAATTTTCAAAGGAAAAGGATTTCTAAAATGTTCTATGGTTTTAAATATTCCTTTATATGTTTTCAACATCTTATTTTATAAAATGGATTTTAATGAGTGTGATTTTTTATAAGTTTTCCAATCCATTTTATAGAAACATTTTTCACAAATGATATCATCCTTTATTATTATTTTTTCATATTATTTTCAAATAAAAGTTTTTGAATATAATTCAGGATTTATTAATTATTTTTCAATGTGGTTTCAAAGAAAAAGGTTCTCAAAATATTTTCCAGTATCTATTATATGTTTTTAATGATATTTTAAGAGAAAAAGTTTTTCAAAATGATTTATGTATTAAATTTTTTTTCCAAATATAAAAATATATTTTCCCTGAGAAATGTTATATTACGAACTTCTAAATCTTTTTATAAATGAAAATTATTTTTTAAATATTTTTATGAAAGGTATTTTCAGAGAAATGTTATTATCCTTTAGAAATGTTCCATGTAATCCATAAAATTCTTATCCATATTAGATGACATACATTGTAATAGTTTTGAATCAATGGGAATATTATACAATAATAATATTCAAATTATTTCTTGAATGGTTTTTGTTTTGATATAATTATGTTTATGAAAACCATTTCTCTTTTACGGGTTATTAACTTTTGAATCCCACATTCCTTTATGGGTTATGATTTTATGAAATGATTATGGGACCTATCTATTTTCCATTGGTAATTATATGATGAAATTTTAATGATACCCTTTCATTTCATGGGTTATATTATGATTTCTTATGATACCCTTTCTTTTTATGGGTCATTATTTGATACAAGTATTATTATATTTTGGAACAGCTTTTTATGATTCTATTATGTAATGGGTGAACTTATATCTCCCTCTAATACATTTCTTAATGATTTATATCTCATGAGAAAATAAAGGGAATCAATTCAAAGAGAATGATCCACTATAAAAGATACTGAAACCTGATCCACTATGGGAAGTTAGGGAAACCCGGTCTTGTATATGAAGTTGGGGAAACCTAATCCATTATAATTAAGGACAATGACTAGGGAGAGTGTTGTGACCCACCAAGTAGGTTTCATCCTCATGAAGTTCCCTGACATGTTTTTCTAATATGCCTTGAATTGTATAGAATTATATTAAATGATTATGTGAATTCCACAATTCTATTTCTTATTCAACTATTATGCATTCATGGATTATGATCTTGATTCCCTTATGATTCATTCCCTATGAACTGCCAACATTTATTCCATGACTCACGTGTATAGTATTTTATATAGATTTTATAATCTTATAATGATATGATCATATCCTCATACATTTATGTTAATGATTATTCTTATATATATTATTTGTTTACCCTTAATAAGCTTTTAAGATTGTTCCTTTCTTATGTTTCCCTTCCACATGTTATGATGAAAGGCTTTAAGTAGGGGTACTAATGTGTAAGATCCTTATATGACATGTTCTATATCTTCCAAAAACATGATGAATGTTTTCTGTGTTTCCAAAGACAGTAAAGTATTATGGTCCTTGCGAATGTACTTTATTAATGTGATTAATATTAATCTAAAATGATGCAATACACATGTATCATGATCCTAGGTTGTTATACATAGTGACACCAAGACTTTATATCTCTATGAAAAATCATGGATTAAATGAAAATCACATTGTTATGTTTATTTTTATAACCTTAAAATTATCCAATAGGAATATTATTCTTTTACCTTGACTCGACGTGGTCCATGATGCCCTCAAATCCAAATATGGTAAAGATTTGAATGGGTATTTTCGTGCATAATCCCCACACACGATTCCCTCAATGCGTGATGTTAAACTATAGTTATACCCCTATATAATACTATGATTCTTCGTAGTGAGAAATGATTTTACCCCATATAAATTTGGGATGCCCCGTATGAAAATATTGTGATGAATAAACTTGTTTGTCTCAGGTGATGTTAAACTATTTCTTTACCTAGTAAGGATTTGACAGGAATCATATCCAAGTATGATAATAGTCAATATAATTATTCAGGAGGGTATCCTCCTTCGAATGTCAGTCAGAAACCACACCTTATTTCATAAATGAGTATGGATGGATTCCCATTAATGTGGGATATATAGTGAATCAAGTCCTTAATCAACTCGAAAGATTGTTTTTCATTCCCTAGTGACATGATATTAGAATGAGGTGTTGTTTTTTTATTTTTATGTGATAGTGGGTATCCTTCAACCCTCATTTTATGCTAGGTTTTCACTCTTTCATGTCTCATAAACCACCTTGGGATGTTGATTCCCCCAAGATAAAGTTATGTGACCTTAACTGATAAAACATACCTAATGTTCAGGCTCTATAGTGCTAAACTAGTAGCATCCCAAGTTCGTGTGGAATGACTGTAATATTCCAAGATCGACCTCCTAAGTGAATGATTTTAAACAGAAATATTATGCTATCCAAAATTATCTTCCTCCAATGATGATTATGGGATTTTAGGAAGACACCATATACAGCTAGGATGCCTCATATGATAAGTATGATATGAATCAGACAATAACACATGACAATCCATGATTCCTCATAATGTGAGATGATAAAATATCATCACCAGAGAGGGAATCACCCTACTGAAGTCATCCTCCCACCCTTTCCTCTTTCCTATTGTTTATTATTTCTCTAATTTGGAAAGTCATAATCCTCCTTATCTAAAAATTATTTCTAATGAAATGGTTCTAAGAAAAACTAGTTCTCCCACCATCTAAGGCTTATGGCTTGAAGGATAGTCAAGAGAACATAATATATTTCATGTTTTAAACTTTTCCAATGGTCAAACGTAAATATTTTCACCTAATCTCTAACCGACATGGGTATAAAACCTATGTTTTCAACACAGTCACCATTTTTTCCCATTCATTAGTTATTCCCCACATTCATTATCCAGGTCCAAGAAGTAATAATCTCTCTCATAGGATTGTTTATCCATTTCTTCCCTTTGTTGTGTTCTCCCTTGTTATATATGGGACCTCCATATTTCTCCTTCTTTCCCACACTAGCCATACCTCATATGAGCTTATGATTGGGTAGGGGGAAACCCCCATGAATGGTCGATATACATTAGCACCAAATTTTCAGAACTCTAAGACCATAAAATGGGAGTCCAATTCAAGGTATCGGGATTTTCAACTATGTAAAATCCTCTTCTGGATTGTTTTTTTGTTCATTCATGGCATCCTTTGACTTAATTCACATCAATATTTTATTATTACTCACTACACATACCGATTTTGGGATTCTCAACCTATATTCCAAGATCAACTACCTTAAACTGAGATATCCAGTCCAATCAATGATGAAATTAAATTTTGTGTGACTCACCCTGTATTATTTTTATTATTGTAGGGTCTTAAACCATCCATTTCCTTATAGTCATATATAGAGTGTACCACCAATCATGTTACACTAATTACTCCTATAAAACTAAGGATGAGTTGGTATTCTTTATGTTGATTCATACATCCATACTGTAAGACATAATACTACCCAGAATTAAATCCCTATCAAAATATGTTAAACTATTTGATATATCATCTGTACAGTATGATGTTAAATTTAATTTTCATCATCATTGTCATGTGGTGCTAAACTTTGGGTATGTAATCCCAACAGCATGAAATTAAACTATGTGTCATCTTTAGATCTCACATAAGAGGCCCTTTTCATTGGGGTCATTTTCTAGTCACATAATTCATGTTTCTTGACCTCCATTCAGTATCCGAGATGAAGATCATACTAAGAGATGAGTTTAAACATTTTTCATATTGATACTCATATCCAATAAGCTTCAAGTCCTGCTGGTGTGATCCAGGGAGTTTTGATATCTATTCGAACATTACAGTACATTATATCTGCACATCATGTGACCCTTTGTTTGGATACTCGCCATCATCCATGTAGGAATTGGATCCTTAACGGAATAGTGCATGGCCATGCTTGATCATCTATTTTCCTTGGTACATGTCCCAAATGGACTTGGAAGACATTGTGATCCATGTCTCGTGTTTCAAAAAGGCTCATCGTTCGACCCTAAATTATTTTTTCTCATTCCCAACTAAATGATATGGATGTAATGTTTTGAACATGTTTGAAAGTTATCTTCACTTTTCACGCTACTCCCCTTGTGTTCCGGATGTTGGGCATCAATATTCATCTTCTTTATTCCCCTTTCTTTGCATATAATTCGATTCCCCAATCATTACCCCATTTTTTCAACTAGAACATGATAAAAAAACAAGGCTCGTTAGAGATCCCCATTCTCCATATATATCCTCTATCATCATGAACACTCCAAGTGGAGAATCAAAAAATATAGACCTCAAGTGGTGATTTTAAATCACTCTAATAAAAATGAATGATCTCATGGTCATCACTTAGTTATTACATCATGCATGACTCACGTGATTTTAGGGATTGGTTGTTGTTAATATCATGAAAATGTTTAAAGATTGATAATTATATGAAAGGGACATGTTCATGAATGAAATATTCTCAATTTAAACCAACCAAATTTTCATAGGGTCAGCCACATATTAGAGAATCTCCTTCGAGAAATCCCTTTCATGATCGACCCTAGTGATGGAGTTTTTGAGCTCATCTAGATTCAGTTACCTGGCCTCTAGTGATCATTGCTTCTCTACATGGTGTGATTTATATTAATTATTTTGCCGATAAATTCTTCACCCAAGACTCTCATTTGGTCCAACTCAGCTCGGAACTAAGATTCCAAGTATGTCACTTCTGTCACCTTGGCCTTTTCCACCAACAATTGGGCCTTCAAATTATTTATGATCTCATCATTAGAAGCAAAAAAAGGTAGTATACACCTACACTAGAACTTCTAGGAGGGATGTCTCCCATACATTATCCTCATGAGCCCTAGAACAAATAGCCATGTGATTCTTCTAAGTGATGTCAATTACAAACAATTTTTTTCACAGTAGATCAATTTGGATGACTCGAGCAAGTACGAAAATGTTGTGGGAGTCCACCCAACCAGTCCCAAAGCAAAATACACTATTCCAAAGATTCCACCCCTATGTGGTAGGCGAGATATCTAGCCTGGGAGAGGAAGTTCAATATATACCTCTATGCATTACGATAGACAATCTAATTCTCCTTAGATTCTTATGATTCTCAATCCTCGAATTCTTCGGGTGGTGTAGGAAGATTTGGGGGGAAGATATCAAATACATAGGAGGTAAAATGATTCACATACATGTTATAAGGCATGAGAATATGGATATATATTCAAATCAATATATCTTCATTATCTATTTCACCTATAGTGGAAGAATTTTCTTCTACTAATGGAACCTCTGAGGTCGATACGACTATATCGCCTTCCTCGGATCCCACAATCACCAATTGTGGTAACTCTATTGTATGTATATCCAAAACAATATCCCCTATCACACTACTAGCTGACACAACTTTCACTTCATCCATTAGGGACTTAGATCCAACAGCTGCTTCCGGTGGTTCCACTACCATAGGTTCTAACACCATGGCTCCTTCATCCAACCCCATTGTGGATATTATCTCAAACTGCTCTGTTAATGGAACATTATTATAATTTGTTTGTAATGGAACCTCCATGGTTTTTCTGACCATCACAAGTTCTCCATCAATTTATATCATGATAATACCACATAAAATCACCACCTCAATACCTAGCTCTACTAACTCAGATTTTGAGGATGGGTGCTAAGCCCCAAACACTATTTCAACTTCCATTTATATATTTTTTTCATCCAAAAACGATGTGGAAATGTAGAAGAGAATAAGGTGAAAAAGGGATGAATCATACGTAAATAATATATTTCTGTGAGGATCTCCAAAATATTCATAGTAAATCCTCTTGGAAATATAATTCCCTCTATGGTCACAACCTCAATATTAAGTGCCCATTTGATCGATGGTTGGACTCTCATTTATAAAACATAAGTGAGGTATCCCGCACATACCCATTAAAGGGTTGAGGTTCCCTATTTTTCTTTTTGGAGTTCATCACAAACCTCCCCCTCCTCTGTTCTCATTGATCCCTTCAAAAGTGAAAATAGAGTTAGAATCCACTCTTAGAGGTTTGGTGACTATTGATGAACATGGGATCTTATTATTTACCTAGTGTATGAAAGGACCTACCACCACTGTTGATTCCAAATAGGCATCACATATGAAGGATTCATGGGAGTCTCTCTAAAGAGGCATTCCTCTAATAAATCCTCTGGTAATGTTTTATGAGGAGGGGTTTATTTCCAATATCACATTTGAAATGGTGGTTAGTGGACCTGTAGTGCCCTGAGAGAAGACTAGGTCCTCCATCTCTATATTGTATAATACCACCTCCTCCCGAGGAACACGAAATTTGACCCTAGTAAGGCCTAGATCTTTTAGGTATATCCCATCTTAGTTGAGGTCTGGCCACATATTTTTGACAATGATGGGATGTTTGAATATCCCCCAAATATCCCATGTATCTGGAAATACTATTTGTTTGAGGTTATCCATTTGGCACATCCTCTTCCCCAGATCTTGGACATGGACCCATAGAAATTTCTTGTATGGTTATCTTTTCTCTGGGAATTATTTGGAAAGGATTGTCAAGCCATCATCAACTACCATATATATAACTACATCCCTACCAACCTGACATTATTTTCGTTCTCGACAAATTGCATCATTGGCATTCTCTCATCCCAAAACTTTTGGGGCCTCTCCTTCAACATTCCTAGCAGTTTGGTCCCATGAGATCTATTCGGGATATGAGCTCTCCCAATTCATCACAAATCTAGTGATGAGACTATAGGAATATGTTTTTAGGGGAAGCTAAACCCACCCTTTTCCTTCCATTCTTGTGAACATGCAGCAAAATACTCATTATAACCAAAGTATGAACCATATTACACACCTCTCTGTATACCATGGGGGTTAGCCTTTGAAAAAATATAAATTTCATCATGATCTGATGTGCGTTATATACATCACATATCACATTGTAGTCGAGCCTTTCCACTAGTAAACTATCTATGAAGGTAGGGAGGTACGATCACTTCTCAATGAACCCCTTACCCACACTATTAACCATACCCACTGGGAGGGGAGATAGTGAAATGTGAATTTATCTTTGAACTCAACCCTTTCTTGTACATCCATGTGGCCTAACATAATCAGTTGACTCTCGAAAATGTTCAGTATCACTCGTCGAAGGTTTATTCATGAAGGTGAGATATGTCTGGGGTAGTTATATACCCCCATGTATGTGGTCACCCAGTTATACAAAAAATAGAGGGTCACATACATATGAAGAGGATTCTTTCATTGGGTGAAGTGGTGGAGAACCTTGTACATATTTATCAACACTGGGAAAACACAATTGGTGCACTCCCCCCATCACCACCATCACCACCACAATGACATTTCCCAACCGCAACACTCCTTGGGAGTATCCATACACAATTAAGAATGACAATACCCACCACCAAACTAATGAAAAGTTCTTTAGGGTTTATGTTGTATTCCAAAAATTTCCACAGGCTCACCTCTAATACCTACCAGTTGGAGTGCTCCTTAACCTGCTAAAATACAGAAAGGCATGTGTGTGCCCATCCCGATATCTTCTTTGCTTGCTCATTCCCCTTGAGTACCTCTTTCACTGGTACATTAAATATATACATGGACCATTCTTTTAATGGGATTTCCTTCATCCCTACATTATATTTATTAGTCCCCAACACCAAATCCAGTATCACCCACTCTAGGGTCGAAATTTTCACCTATCCCACCAATAAATTCTCTCAAGGGAGAAACTCAACATACATATACCATTGGATCGGGATCCCGATGATCTGGTGAGGATCCCATAGGAAGACAATGACCGCCTATTAAGTCCACTAGGATAGATACCCTGAGAGGGGGGTGAATCAAGGTATGATAGATTAAAATAACAGCCCCTTTTGATCTTGTTTTGTTGTTAGACAAAACCATCTTCTCTCTCCCTTCCGATGGAGAGTATGAACAAACCATAAAGCATGCACATGACATAGCAATTTTTTTCTTGGTTCACCCTCACTAGGCTATGTCCAAGGAGCATACACTGGAATTGTTTCGATGTACCAATTCCACTATATGAGCACTGTTGTTTTACATGTTCGAAGTGGACTCACGGTCCCTCCTAGATTTCAACCACTCTCAATATAAAATCTCACTACTCTCTCAAATGATGTGTGCTCACTTCTTCTTCAGAAGATCCACTAATAATTTATAGACCTGTAGGTCTCTTCATTATCTCTAATGAAATTAGCATCCTTAACTGTTGATAGATGCTCTGTTGACGTCCAACTTTCACCCACAGATGAATCTCTCTTTCCAACAGATGTACCAGGCAACCTCAATTTTTACATTCAACCTTCATTGGGCCTTGCTCATAATTCCATGATTTTGTGAGAAAGTCACTTTTCACGCAATACAGCTTTTACACGCAATACTCATTATACATGCAAAAAATTATTTTACTGGCAACAAATTTTACGTGCAGCGTCTACACTACCTTGCGTGAAACTTTCCACTTTTGGGCGAAATTCACATTTCACGCAACAGTATTCTTTTTTCACGACTCTCTTGGGAACTCCAATTTTGTGCGCCAAATCTCGGATACTCTCTAGGTCTTGAGATCTCTCGAATGGAGGGGGTCACTTTATATTTATAGGAAAAATTTACCCCGTGTGAAAAACCCTCCTTGGTTGTGTAATCCACTTCGAGCGAGAAAAAAAATCTTACGTGCAACAACATTTTTAACGCACTGCTTCAATATTTCGCGCACCTCATGCCTTTGCCAATTTTCAGGCTTTGGACCTCGAAACACCTCTTTCTCTTTTTGTACCGCCTCTAGATCGTCCATTTCATTATTGAGGTTATTCAATCAATCATGGATTGTCGAAAGCATCTATTGAACCCAAAAAAATCACCATTTAATCCCTCTTTTTCAATACACTCATACACCATGATCTACTTTTTCAACAAACAAATCATGGAGGTGCACTTTGTCAACAAACACAATCACCTTAAAAATGTTTCAATGATGTCTTTAGGGATTCTTTCCCAACACCACACCCAGATGCAGATAAAAAGTGTTGGTCCTTGGAGAACACCTGATTTCCAGGTATAACACCATATACTAGTGGTGGTAAACATAAAAATACTAGGAAAATTATTCCTCGTAATACCACACATACTATATGCTAGAGATTCTATGTAGGTGGTCTCTAAGGACCAAAGGTTTTTATCTTAGTGGTCTCCTGATGACCTGGAAAAGATCTCACTCGCATATGCTAACCTATCAATGATATAGAGTTGTGTTCCAAGGATACCACCTACTTATAAGCTCTAACACTATATCCTAGTGGTGGTAAATCTCAAAATAAAAGGCATATTCTATCTCATACAGCCCCACTTAATTCATCTTAGCCTCGAATTCATGTCATGATGTGTAAAAACAATAGTTCTAGACCAATTCATCCATAAGGTTTCCACCCTGGAACAAGTCCAAATCGTTCATCCATCCATTGATCAGATCCCCCAAAGCCACATTGAGAATCATCTCAAATTATGTGGTGGATTTAACATCATCCATCTTCTACCAATCAATGTTATTTATGTGGTTCTATAGATTGTCCTTTGTGATTGGTGTGTACACCATCTGGATGTGGCCCCTGACATCCCTATGCCAATAGTACTATCCTGAAATTCTTCAAAACTAGTACACATAATCGTTTATGCTTGTCTATGATATGCATATATCATCTCGTTTCCCAAATCCATATAATAAAAGCCTCTATAATAGTGGATACTCCTTTATTTCTTCTCAAAATAGTCAGTTCACGGAGATCTGGTCTGTGGAGGTAAATTCATGAAGTTTGAGTTCACAGAGTGCTATTCAAGATATATGTTCATGGATATATTATGACAACCCTACTTTTTATTACAACTTAAACATGCTTTATTACATAAAACTTCACTTGATCCAACAAAGAAGATCGAGAGGTTTAGTGTCTTTGGGGCTTAGGATCATTACATAAAAACTTTAAACTTGAAAAACAACATCTTTATTGAAAACTTCCTTTACATGACCACTACATTCCTTCGTACTTAGCATTGCATGGGATAACCTGAGGACATGCATAAGAAAAGGGTGAGCTATAAAGCCCAGTAAGGGAGTAAACAATGAATAACATGAGGAGTTAAATACATGTTAGGAAATAGGCATATCAATAGAGCATAAGAGAGACATGAACATAAAGGCATGATAAATCATGATAATCATAACATGGAAATGTGGCAACAACACTTAACATTGAATTAGCATGAGCCAAGGCTCATTGCACATGGAGCATGAGTAAACCCTCATTGCACTTGAAGCACGAGTAAACCCTCGTTGCACTTGAATTAGCATGAGTCAACACTCATTGCACATGACTTATCATGATACTATACTTTACCCAATGCATTGGAGCGCTATCAGGGCGCACCCTTCTTAAACATTTCATTTCATGCATAAGTGTGCCACATGGATCATAAAACATGGATTCATAAAACATAATCATTTATTCCATGATAAAGGAATGTGGAATTCATACATGAAACTTTACAATAAATAAGTAAATGTGCATAAAGGTGAATACCCTTGATGGAGAAATGGGCATGGTATTCACTACACAATGATATTGGCTTAGAAAATCGGTGTGATTTCGGCAGCGTAACGGCGTGACATAAGAATTCATAAAAAAGTATGATGAGAGAGAAAGGGGTTCCTCATCATATTAACATGTAATGAACAGTAAGAAGTTCATATAGATACATGTCCCAACAATTGAAAAGGAATTTAGATTCATGATACAAAAGTATTGCTTTAATATAAAAGAGGAGAAAAAGGTTCCTTTCGGAATTTCGGCATAGTAACGGGTGTACATGGGAGGCATTTAATGAGAGAGAAATGGGTATCCCATCATTAAAACTATAAGAGGGCAGTATGGGAGAGGTGAGAAACCATACCCCAACATTCATAAATGAAATTAAAAGGGCAATACAACTTAAAGAAAAATTGACAAAAATGAGAAAGGAAGAAAAACCCTTACTTGGAAGTGTGCTTCCAAAGGCTAGAGAGAGGCTTGTGAGAGGCTTCTTGGGAGCTTGGGACACCTTGAGAGGATTCTAGAGAGAGTAGGTCAGAGGTTGGACGAACTTCAAGGGCTTTGAGTGAGGAGGAAGTGGGATCTTGGGTGGGTTTATATAGGAAAGGTGATAGAATTCTTTATTATTTAGGTTTGGGACCCCTTATATTAAAATAATCCAAACCACAAACCATCCCATGGTATTTGCCCATGGTTTCTGGAAAAGGAAAGAGGAAAACAATATTTTAAAAGTCCAAGGTCCGAACTTATTAAAAAATTAGGGTTGCTTATGTGGAGGTGAGTCACACTCCCATGGAAATTAATTTAAAAAGGCAAAGTGTTGAATAAGTCTTGAGGGCTCCATTAATGCTTTGAAAAGTGAGTCAAACAAACCCAAAACCTCATTATTTTAATGATAAAACACATATTGGCCGAACATAAGGATTATGGTATTTTATTACATCACCATTGGGTCATTATGATGTCATAAAACACATTATATATTTAAATGGTATTTAATTTTTACCCAAAAATTTGACTGTCTCAGAAAATTATGAAAAATTCACCGTTGGATAATTTCGACGTCCTGATTCAAAAAATAATATTTATTTTATCTAAATAATTTTCTAAATATGTGAATTTTCACTTTTAAAATAAAAACGACATTTATAAAAAAATTCACGGGTTTTGACAGAAATGGATTTCAAACCTTAATAAAAATTTTAATTGCATTCATAAAATTATAAGATCATTTATATTTAATAAAAATTAATTTAATATTAATAATAATATTTTATTAAAATATTATTTAATTCAAAAATCCTTTAATTTAAAAAAATATAATTCTTAATTAAATAATAACTAAAAACATCATTTGTACTTTAAAAACTAATTACAAAGTATCAAAAATGACTAGAAATTATATTCATTATTATATACAAAAATAATGTACATGAACATGGTGCTACTTATTTGTTACATAACCCCTTAAAATAGCCGCATAAGACCTAAGGGTAAGGTGTGCGATGGTGACAGACTCTTGGGGTTGCTCGGATAACATCGCTCGAGTGGTAATCTCTATCAACTTCCATTTTTCCCGTAGACGATCACGTTCGAGCTTGACTTGATGAAGCTCAGCTTGGGCTTGGTCAAGGGCAAAGCCCAAAGACGCCACCTCTTTTCCGAGCTCCGACAAATGGGCTTCGTAAGGGGCAATTCTACTAGATGAGGTCATCGCTTCCTTTGTCTGAGTAGAAAATTGGTTCGTTAAAGCCTTATATTTAAACTACCCAGATGATCACTATTCAACGGCTATAAAAGTAATGGTCACAAATCTTAACGTTAAACTAAAGAAGTTGACATCTTATAAAAACATAAAGAAACATTTAACTGGATCAAGAGGGATTTTCCATTAATGAAATTTTGGGTCGTTACAACATTCCCCCCTTAAGAAATTTCACCCTCGAAATTTTCCTTTTCCCACACTAAAACAAATGTGGGTAACTTAGCTTCATCATATCCTCCGACTCCCAAGTTGCTTCTTCAAACTTGTGGTTTCTCCACAACACCTTGACGAGGGGCATTGTCTTATTTCGTAGAACTTTTTCTCTACGATCCAAGATCTTCACTGGTTGATCCTCATAAGAAAGATCATCTTCTAATTGTACCACCTCGGAAGAGAGTACATGTGAAGTGTCTGGTATGTACTTCCTTAAGAGGGATACATGGAAGACATCATGAACCTTGGCCATAGTAGGTGGAAGTGCTAGTCGATAGGCCACAGCCCCAACACGATCAAGAATCTCGAATGGGCCAATGTACCTTGGACTTGACTTCCCTTTCTTTCCAAACCTCATGACCTTCTTCCACGGAGATATGCGTAAAAACACCATGTCTCCGACTTTAAACTCAAGGTCTCGTCGACGATTATCTGCATAACTCTTCTGTCGACTTTGGGCTGCCTTGATATGCTGCTGAATGGTTTTCACCTTCTCCACCATTTCTTCGACCATTTCTGGTCCAAGCAGCTTACGTTCACCGACCTCATCCCAACATGCCGGTGTTCTACACCTTTTCCAATACAGGGCTTCATATGGTGCCATTTGGATGCTCGAGTGGAAACTATTATTATAAGAGAACTCAACTAGAAAAAAATGTTGATCCCATCCTCCTTTAAAGTCCATTGAGAACGCTCTCAACATATCCTCAAGTGTTTGGATAGTCCGCTCGGATTGGCCATCAGTTTGAGGATGATAGGCCGTACTAAATTTCAGTTCAGTATTCAGAGCATGTTGAAGACTCTTCCAAAACTTAGAGGTAAATCTTGGATCTCGGTCCGACACAATAGATAGTGGTACTCCATGCAACCGTACCACTTCCCGGATATATATCCGTGCCAGTTGATCCAAAGAGAAATCCCCTCGAATAGCAATGAAGTGTGCAGTCTTTGTAAGACGATCCACAATAACCCAGATTGCATTGTTGCTTTTGGATGTCCTTGGAAGTCCAGTGAAGAAGTCCATGGTGATGTTCTCCCATTTCCATTCCTGTATGGGCAATGGTTGCATCATCCCCTTAGACTTCTGCCTCTCTGCCTTCACTTGCTGACACACCAGGCACTTTGATGTATATTCGGTGATCTCCTTCTTCATATTATCCCACCAAAAGTTTTCTCGGATATCTCGATACATCTTTGTACTCCCTGGGTGAATAGAGAAATTTGAACTATGTGCATCATCCAAAAGTTCCTTCTTCAGCTCCGAACTTGATGGGACACATAGTCTTTTCCCAAATCGCACAATTCCTTCTCCATTAACATTAAACTCTGAGGATTTTCCCTTTTTGATAGCTTCCACTTTTTCTTGGATTCTCGCATCATCCATTTGAGCATCCTTTAACCTTTCCAAAAGAGATGGTTGAGCAATCATTTGTGAAAGGATTGATGATGTTCCCTTCTTTATGATTCCCACGTCCATCTTCATCAAGTCTAAGAAGATTGGATCCTTCTCAATTCTCATCATTGATAGAATTGCTGGATCCTTTCTACTTAGGGCATCTGCCACCTTGTTCGCCTTCCCAGGGTGGTAATGTATTGAACAGTCATAATCCTTTATGAGCTCTATCCATCTTCTCTGGCGCATATTAAGCTCTTTCTGTGTGAATATATATTTAAGACTCTTGTGGTCAGTATATATCTCACATTTCTCTCCATAGAGATAATGCCGCCAGATTTTCAAGGCAAAGATTACCGCCGCTAACTCCAGATCATGCGTTGGATAGTTTCGCTCATGGATTTTCAACTGCCTTGAGGTGTAGGATATCACTTTATCATTCTGCATCAGCACACATCATAAGCCCTTCTTCGAAGAATCACTGAATACCACAAAAAGCTCCCCACTTGTGGGTAAAGTGAGCACAGGTGCAGTGATAAGCCTCCTTTTCAACTCCTTGAAGCTTTCTTCGCATTCATCACTCCAAGAAAACTTTACTCCCTTTCGAGTTAGCTTGGTAATAGGGTTGGACAATCGTGAGAAGTTTCTCACAAATCGTCGATAATATCCAGCTAACCCCAAGAAGCTATGGATATCAGTTACCGATGTTGGCCTCGGCCATCCCTCAATTGCATCTGTTTTGGAGGGGTCCACAGATATCCCATTGCTTGTGATGATATGGCCCAAGAATGAGACCTCCTTCAACCAGAACTCACACTTGCTGTACTTGGAATAGAGCTTCTCCTTGCGCAAAGTCTCCAGTACAGTTCTTAAATACTCCTCATGGTCCTCCTTGGTTTTGGAGTATATTAGAATATCATCTATAAAGACTACCACAAATTTATCTAGGTAATCTCTAAAGACTCTATTCATCAAGTCCATGAATATTGCTGGAGCATTGGTGAGTCCAAAAGGCATTACTATGAATTCATAGTGCCCGTACCTTGTATGAAAAGCAGTCTTGGGGATATCCTCCTTCTTCACCCTTACTTGATAATATCCCGACCGCAAGTCGACCTTGGATAAGTATTGTGCTCCACGCAGCTGATCAAACAAGTCATCAATTCTTGGGAGAGGATACTTGTTCTTTATCATGATTTTGTTAAGTTCA
Source organism: Viscum album (assembly GCA_963277665.1). Taxonomy (NCBI): domain Eukaryota; kingdom Viridiplantae; phylum Streptophyta; class Magnoliopsida; order Santalales; family Viscaceae; genus Viscum; species Viscum album. The sequence continues at coordinate 1,046,014,365 of OY728166.1, forward strand.
CGATAATCGATGCAAAGCCGCATTGACCCATCCTTCTTCCTGACGAAGAGGACTGGTGCACCCCATGGTGATGCACTTGGGCGTATAAACCCTTTATCCAGATTCTCCTGTAGTTGTTTCTTCAGTTCTTCAAGCTCAACCACAGCCATCCTATATGGAGTCTGGGATATTGGTAGCGCCCCAGGTATAAGTTCAATTGAGAACTCAACATCTCTTCTTGGAGGAAGACCAGGAAGTTCCTCGGGAAATACTTCAGCGAATTCCCTCACAATAGGCATTTCTTCAAGGGTGGTTTCTTCCTTGGACTCAATCATCTGAGCCAGATATGCGTGCTCATAAGGCAGTAATATCCATGCTTGAGATGATGGAGCTAAAGGAGATTCATCTTCCTCCTGACACTTGTAAATAATCGGGGGTCGATTCTCCATATGGAGTGTGATTTCCCTCTCCCGACAATTTATGTTGGCTCTATATAAGGAAAGCCAATCCATGCCAAGAATTGCATCAAATTCCACCAAAGGGAGTATGACGAGGTTCGCCGGGAAATTCAATCCACAGATTATAACAGGGGAGGACTTATACTCATGGGATGCAATGATTGCCCCATTTTCCGTACTCACCGACATCTTTACTTCCATGATTTGTGGTGGTGCAGGGATTGTTCTACTAAACTTTTGAGATATAAAAGAATTCGTAGAACCTGAATCAAAAAGTACGTTCGCTATTCTTGAATGAATAACTAGCGTACCTGTCACCATATCGTTGTCGGGGTTCACTTCGGCAGAAGTGATGGCAAAATCTCTTCCTTGCTGTCTTGGAGGTTGTTGATTGCCTCCGATAACCCTTGGATTAGGGCACTGATTCGAAAAATGACCCGGTTCCTTGCCTTTGAAGCATTGAACAAAGCGTTGAGGTTCGAACGGAGTGTTCCTCCCCTCCGTCGCAGCCGCGGGTCCTTCTTGCTGACAGTTAACAGCTAGGTGCCCTTCTCTTCCACACATGAAGCATTTTCTTGTCCCCCTAAGGCAATTTCCAGGGTGCTTCTTTCCACACTTTTGGGAAGTGGGTTGCTATAATTTCTTAGCGCCGTTGGATTTATCCATCGGACCACCAGCATTGAAGTCCACCTTCCGCTTCTTGTCCCCATGATACTCCTGTGATTCTACGATCTCCATTTCAACCTTGAGGGCACATCGGACAATTTCCTCATAGCTGTCGAAGTCACGGATCGCTAATGCTTTCCGCAAGCTAGGCTTCAGCCCACCAAAGAAGCGGCCAACCTTGCATTCGGGGGTAACGACAAAGCTGGAAGCGTATCGTGCAAGCCTTGTGAAGTTTGCCTCGTACGCTCCCACAGATTCCTCATCTTTCTTCTTGAGGGAAAGGAAGTCCCTTTCCATCTTAAGATGGAGGGTGCGTGGAAAATATTTATCAAAAAACATCTTCCGTATAACGACCCATACTTTACATACATTTTTAATACTTCAAAAATTGAAGCACACTTATTACAACATATGATAAAACTACAAAGGACCGTATAGGTATAGTGCCTTTAGAAACTGGGAAACATAAACAACTGATTCATAAATCTTCTACAGTGTCTCCCATTTATTTCATCATATCTAGGGTCCCTTTTAGCATATTCTACTTAGTATCCATCTTCCTGACCTGGGGAAAAGAAAACATAAAAGGGTGATCTCAAATGCTCAGCAAGGGCAAATAAAGGAAATAAAAATCATATCATATCTTTTTGAAAATCAAAACCTGCAAAAGAGATCATAATATCTTAACATGGAATAAATCATAGAAGTGAAAATGAGATCCCCAAAATCATAACATAAAACTTGAAACATTGTGGCATGCACACATAATCATGGAAAATCATTTCTTGTTAGTCATGACTCATTGCCAAGACTATCTTAGTGGACAAAGTCCCTTTCTGAACCGAGTTCACTCCTCGTTTCAGTCCTGTATCACTGAACCGAAATAACCTTCCGTTCCAGCCATGTCTATCTCATGAGATATAAAATCTTTACCCAATGCATTGGAGGGAGATATAGGTCCCACCCATCTTATAATGAGTCCTTTCTTATGTGTGCCACATAATCATAAAACATACATCATCGCATAACACATGTAACAAAAATGGGATTCTTGAAACATCATGACATCATAAATCAATTCATATAAGATAAAGGAATTCATAAAAATAATTCCATCACAACATGATCAAATCAATGTAATAATAGGGATAAAAATAGAACCCTTTATTATCTTAGATGGAAAATAATTTTGAAAATCACTTGAACTCCATTCTTGAGGAAAATATCCTTTCTTCTTCAAAAACATTTTTCCTTTCATAACATGTCATACAACTTTAAAATAAAAGAAGTTGATTAAAAATAAACTTGAAAACTTGTAAAGGAAGCTTCTTGGAACAATGTTTTAAAAATCCATTCATGCCGTATAAGTTAAAAAAAACATTCTTCGTACTTTTGTCGGAAAAGTCAAAAAGTACCTCGTACGAAAAAAAAACGACAAAAGATTCCTTTCGTATCTTTTACTAAAAACTCACCGAAGGGTAAAATTGGATATAAACTATTGTAGAAGGATGGAAATAATATTACATATTGAGTGAACATGGATGTGGATGATAAAATACACCCCAGTAAATACTTACGAATAAACAATCTCGGATAAAAATGAGATTGTGATTTTTCCCTTACCTTAGGTCCGATTAGCTTTGTACGTGTCCGAAGCTCCTGTATAATGGTTTAAATAATGTTATTGACTTATTCCAGAATCATACATATTTATATGATATCATATATGGTCATATTATTAGCTTCTTGTTAGTAATATTTCATTGTTACTTGTTACTCGGGTCTTTATAACTTTTTGTTCTTATGCGTGTTTTGTCGAATAAATTCTTATTCTTATCTTTAGGTTATAGATAATTCATTTCCAGAATGGTATTAGTGTATTATATACCATATTCATTCATTCAATTCATTTATATAATCATTATGAAATGAAGATCATGTAGAACGAGTCGCATCACATCGTGGAGACGGTATTCCGTACGTACGCACGAGTGATGATATCATTCCTATGATCGTGGAATTGTATTGGAGTATATATATATTATTTCAGTATCAATATTACTTCATAATAATCATATTTAGTTACTCATTACACCATTATACCCATCCTTGAAAGGTGATGGTGGAAAATAGATTACACCACGGCGTGGAGACGGTATTCCGTACGTACGCACGCGCGGTGATTTCATTTTTCCGTAGGATGGATAGAAGGTGAATTAGGGTTGTTTCATATTTATAATAACATATCAGTATGTAAGTAATACTGATGTTATTACTTTATCATGAAACAACTAAAGAAGAAGAAGTTGAAGAAGAAAGAAATTGAAAAGATCGGTAATGGATATTACCTCTTCTTTGGAACGCTTCTTTGAATCCTCCACTTAAGGAACTAAGATTGGTCTTTGGAGAAGACCAGGACCTCTAGGATTATTCTAGGGAAGTGGAGAGGAGAAAATGGCAGGGGTTGTCCGAGCTTGAGTGCTCAATTTGGTGTGAGGAGGAGGGGGAGGAGGTGCCCTTTTATAAGGGAGGAGAGGGGCACCTTAGGAATATCTCAAAATATTATTTTATATTAAAGTCAAAATCGGTTTATAATGGTTCCAAAGGGTCTTATTTCGAAGATAAAGTGGGGAAGGGTCGAAATCCTATCAACCAATAAGATTTATACAAGTTTAGGGTTTTATTTTAACCTTATCAATTAGATTTAACTCTAAGTTAATTAATTTAACTTTTACCGTGTCTTTTTGTTTTCTTTCACTATATGGTTAATACACTTACTATAACATGCCAAACGAACCCCAAATTGTTTATTATTAATATATATCCTTATCTAAGTCATTTTGCCGAACCTTAGATTTTTAGGAATAAAATAACAATTAATAATATAATATTTGATTTAAAAACTATTTTGTGTCTATTTTGACACTATTTGATATATGATTTGTTTGAAAGTCATAACAGAATTATATGTTCGAACCAAGTTGCTTAAATCAACACTAATATATCATAGTAACCTAGAAAATTAGTGGAATTCATAAAAAGTCTCAAATTACATTTATTTTGGTGTTTATAACATCAATTATGTCAATATTTCATTAATAAGATAATTACTGCATCATCATTATGTCATAAATAAATTAAATTATTTAATGTCTAAGAATTACAAATAAAATATCATCATGTAGGAAATCGTTTTATCTTTCTAATGAATATTTACAATCGAATTTATCTTATGTATAACCCCATATTAAAAATGATTTACTTATTAAACTTTGATTTTAACTATTTTAACCCTTCTTTAAATAAATTAATAATAAATGTCCTAATCTAATCCAAGTGGGCCTAAATGGTCATATTTTATTCCTAAGTTTGTTTTTGGTCGAATTACACTTGTCCAATAGAATTAAGACATGTGTTAGGGTAATATTAATATCATATTTACCCTTAGTTACCCCATTTACTATTAACCGCGGTAAAAAAAAAAGTAAAAAGTTACTATTCACCAAAAATTATTTTTATCTCATTGAACCACATTTTAGTCCTTGATATTAACCGTGTCTCTCGGATTTTCGAAATTCCATTCACAGAAGTGGTAAAATTAAGTTTTATGCAAAATTCAGTTTTTAACCTACCACTTAGTGGTTTCACTATTCATAAAAAATTGAAAGTTTTCAGAAAAATACCAAAATTTCACCCTAGGATAATTTCGATATTCTGAGTCCAAAAATGAAGTCCATTTTGAAAAATAAAATTTATAAAATTCCAAAAAGTGGTTATTACTATTCATAACGGCTAGTTTTAATAGCATAATGTTGTTTAGTGAAACTCGGTATTGCGTACGACGCAAGCTATCGAGGAAGGTCGCGATTGCGTGTAAAGAAAGCCAAGCAAGTGTTGTATAGAAAAAGATTCCTTTGATGATTTATATAACATAAAAGTCTCGGGTGTTACATTCTACCCCCCTTAAAAAGAATTTCGCCCTCGAAATTCGTCACTTTGCAACAAACAGATGAGGATACTTCTCCCTCATCATATCCTCAAGCTCCCATGTAGCTTCTTCAAGTTGGTGGTTTCTCCATAAAACTTTCACCAAGCGAGTGGTCTTGTTTCGTAGGACTTTTTCGCTATGATCCAGAATCTCTATCGGCTGTTCTTCATAAGAAAGATCTTGCTCCAGCGGTACAACTTCTGAGCTGAGTACATGTGAAGGATCTGGTATGTACTTTCTCAGGAGAGATACATGGAACACATCGTGAACTTGAGAGAGATTCGGTGGAAGCGCCAATCGGTAAGCTACCTTCCCAACACGATCCAATATTTCGAAAGGACCGATATATCTAGGGCTCAACTTCCCCTTCTTTCCAAATCTCATAACCCTCTTCCAGGGAGATATTCGTAAGAACACTTTATCACCCACTTCAAACTCTAGGTCTTTTCTTCGGTTGTCGTCATAGCTTTTCTGTCGACTCTGAGCTGCTCTTATGTGTTGTTGAATAGATCTGACCTTTTCTACCATTTCATCAACGAGATCAGGTCCTAATAGCTTTCTTTCCCCAACTTCATCCCAGCAAGTTGGAGTCCTGCATTTCTTTCCATAGAGAGCTTCATAAGGAGCCATCTGAATACTGGAGTGAAAGCTATTAATATAAGAAAATTACACCAAAGGTAGGTGTTGATCCCAACCTCCTTTGAAATCCATAGAGCAAGCTCTCAACATATCTTATAGGGTTTGAATTGTTCTCTCAGACTGACCGTCTTTTTGGGGATGATAAGCAGTGCTGAAACTCAACTCTGTATCCAGAGTTTGCTGAGACTTCGCCAGAACTTCGAGGTAAATATCTGATCCCGATCAGATATAATAGAAAGTGGTACTCCATGCAATCTTACCACTTCCTTTACATATATCCTGGCAAGCTGATCTAGAGGTAAATCCTCTCTAATAGCAATGAAGTGTGAAGACTTTGTAAGACGATCAACTATGACCCAAATAGCATTATTGCCTTTGGATGTTTTAGGAAGTCCTGTGACAAAGTCCATAGTGATGTTTTCCCATTTCCATTCGGGTATGGGTAATGGTTGTAACATCCCCTTAGACTTCTGTCTCTCAGCTTTAACTTGTTGACAAACCAAGCATCGAGAGACATATTCGGCAACATCTATTTTCATGCCATCCCACCAGAAGTACTCTTTCAGGTCCCTATACATCTTCGTGCTTCCAGGATGAATAGAGAATGATGAACTATGAGCCTCATCCAGCAGCTCCTTCTTTAATTCGGGGATGGGAGGAACACAAACCCAATTCCTGAACTTTATTATCCCATCACAATCAAGGTTAAATTCAGGAACATTTCTCACCTTCTTTTGTAACTCGACATCTTCTTTCTGTGCCTCTTTAATCTTCACATGTATAGATGGTTGAACATTCATTTGAGAAAGATAAGATTTTTCATCTTCCATTATAATTCCAAGATCGATCCTTTGTAAATCCATAAATATTGGATCTTTTGTGATCCTCATCATGGATAAACTAGCATGGTCTTGTCGACTTAATGCATCTTCCACCTTGTTTTCTTTCCCAGGGTGGTAATGGATTGAGCAGCCGTAATCCTTAATCAGCTCCAACCATCTTCTTTGACGCATATTCAACTCCTTTTGTGTGAAAATATATTTTAAACTTTTATGATCAGTATAAATATCACACCTTTCACCATAAAGGTAATGCCTCCAAATATTTAATTCAAAGATTACCGCAGCCAACTCCAAATCATGTGTTGGGTAATATTGCTCATGGATTTTCAACTGCTGTGAGGCATAAGCTATCACCATATCATTTTGCATAAGAACACACCCCAATCCCTTCTTGGATGCATCACTATAGATCACAAACCTTTCTCCACTACAAGGCAATGTGAGCACAGGTGCACTGGATAACCTTCATTTCAACTCCTTGAAATTCTCTTCCCATTCCTCTGTCCAAATAAACTTAACTCCTTTCCGAGTCAACTTGGTGAGTGGATTAGATAATCGTGAGAAATCTTTTACAAAACGTCGATAATATCCAGCCAAACCAAGAAAACTTCGGATCTCAGTTACTGTTGTTGGTCTTGACCATCTTTCGATAACCTCTGTTTTTGCTGGATCCACAGATATCCCCTCTTTTGAGATTATGTGACCCAAAAATGAAACTTTTTGAAGCCAAAATTCACACTTGGTAAATTTGGCATAAAGCTTCTCCTTTCTCAGTGTCTTCAATATAATTCTCAAGTGATCTTCATGCTCTTCCTTTCTCTTTTAATAGACAAGAATATCTTCTATAAAGACTACCACAAATTGATCAAGATAGTCTCTAAAGACTCTATTCATTAGATCCATGAAGATAAGAGGGGCATTAGTAAGACCAAATGGCATCACTATAAATTCATAGTGTCCATACCTTGTACGGAAAGCCGTCTTTGGTATATCCTCCCTTTTGACCCTTAATTGATGATACCCTGAGAGAAGATCAATCTTGGAAAAGTATTGAGCTTCACGTAGTTGGTCAAATAAGTCATCAATGCATGGGAGAGGATATTTGTTCTTGATAGTGATCTTGTTAAGTTCTCGATAATCAATGCAGAGTCTCATTGATCCATCTTTCTTCTTAACAAATAGAACAGGTGATCCCCAAGGTGACGCACTAGGGTGTATGAATCCCTTATCAAGATTCTCTTGGAGTTGCTTCTTCAATTCCTGCAACTCAATTGGGGCCATTCTATAAGGTGTCTTTGAAATAGGCAAAGCACCCGGTAAGAGTTCTATTTAAAACTCAACTTCACGATTTGGTGGAAGACCCAGTAATTCCTCCGGAAAGACATCATAAAACTTCCGTACGATGGGCATATTCTTAATCGTAAGTCTCTCACCAACCATTTGAGATAAATAACCTTCATTTAGTGGAATCAAGACCCATAATATGGATGGAATTTCCACTGGAAGGTTATATTCATCCTTGCATCGATAGACGGTCGTAGATTGATCTAGAATATGAAATGTGACTTCCCTTATTTAGAAATTGATATGAGCTCCATGTAGAGAAAGCCAATCCATGCCAAAAATCACATCAAATTCAACTAAAGGAAGGATCACAAGATTTGCAAGAAGCACTTTCCCACAAGCTTTGATCGGAGAAGAATTATAAACTTTTGATGCGACTGTTGTGCCATTAGGTGTTGTCACAGCTAACTCAACATCTAATTGTTGAGGTAATACGGTGATACCCTAAGAAATTTTTTCAGAAATAAAAGTGTGGGTGGATCCAGAATCAAATAAAACATTTTCTACTTTAGACTGGATGGTTAGTGTACCTTTCACCACTTCATTATCGTACTCCACATCGCTGATTGAAATTGCATGTGACTTTCCTTTTTCTTTAGCCTTAATATTTTTTTGACTTCGACCATCAACATCAACCCTTGGATTTGGGAATTGGTTGGCATAATTCCCCATCTCCTTGCACTTGAAACATTGAAGTGTAGTAGGTTCATTCTGTGTATCCCTTCCTTTGTTTTCATCATTAGACATCTTCTTCCCATTATCGCGGCATTCAAATGCCCGAGACCTTCCTTTCCACATTTGAAACATTTACTTGTCCCTTTAAGACAACTCCCTCCATATTTCTTTCCACACTTTGAGAATAAGGGAATGATCATCTTCTTTTCAGTGTTCTCTTTAGATTTTCCTTTGAATTCCATCTTCCTCTTCTTATCAAACCCATGTGACTGATGGGTTACTCCAATCTCCATCTCGACTTTGAGAGCACATCGAACGATTTCCTCGTAGCTATTGAAGTCCCTTATGGGTAACGCCCTTCGAAGTCTTGGTTTTAAGCCACTAAAGAATCGATTGATCTTACTCTCAGGTTGGATAATAATACCAAAAGCGTACCTTGCAAGTCTTGAAAAATTTTCTTCATAGGTACCAACAGATTCATCATCCCTTTGATTTAGTTCAAGAAACTCTTTCTCCATCTTTGTTCGGAGAATACGAGGGAAGTATTTATTAAAAAATAAGTTCTTGAACTTGTCCCATTCCATAGACTCAATTTCATCCCTTTGCCTCGTATTCTTAATAAGATTCCACCATTGATCAGCATCTCCTTCCAAACGATACACTGCTAGGATGAATTTATCATGTTCAGAACATTGAAGAACTGAAAATATCTTTTCAGTAGTACTAATCCATTGTTCAAAAACTAATGGATCAGTAGACCCACTGAAAGAAGGTGGACGATGCCTCATGAAGGATTCGACAGAATGTTGCTCCTTCCTTTTCTCGTTTGGAAGTCCTGCATGATTCATAGCTTGAGAAACTTGTGTGAGCATGGATACAAGATTTTTCATTCCAGCTCCCATATCGTTTGGTTGCTCAGGGGGACAATCATTGCATTGCCCATCGCATTCCGCATTAACACGGTTCCTTCGGGTTCCAGCCATTGACTAAAACCAAGAAGAATAGCGTGAGCAACACTAATTATAATAGGAAAACCACATAATCAAGGATAAAATTTCACACTTAAGGTCTTATCCTAGGGTATTCATGGCCATTTCTAAAACACTAATATTGTGTTCTATGCTTAGACTTGTCCTTAGGGTTCTTACTAAGGCTTTCACATCCTAGTTTACAAAGGTTGACTATACCTTTCCTCTGATACCAACTATAATGAACCATACTTTACATACATTGTTAATACATCAAAATTGAAGCACACTTATTACAACATATGACAAAACCACAATGGACCGTATAGGTATAGTGTCTTTAGAAACTGGGAAACATAAACAACTGGTTCATAAATCTTCTACAGTGTCTCCCATTTATTTCATCATATCTAGGGTCCCTTTTAACATATTCTACTTAATATCCATCTTCCTGACCTGGGGAAAAGAAAACATAAAAGGGTGAGCTCAAATGCTCTGGAAGGGAAAATAAAGGAAATAAAAATCATATCATATCTTTTTGAAAATCATAACCTGCAAAAGAGATCATAATATCTTAACATGGAACAAATCATAGAAGTGAAAATGAGATCCCCATAATCATAACATGAAACTTGAAACTTTGTGGCATGCACACATAATCATGGAAAATCATTTCTTGTTAGTCATGCTTCATTGCCAAGACTATCTTAGTGGACAATGTCCCTTTCTGAACCGAGTCACCCTCGTTCCAGTCCTGTTTCACTGAACCGGTATAACCTACCGTTCCAGCCATGTCTAACTCATGAGATATAAAATCTTTACCCAATGCATTGGAGGGAGATATGGGTCCCACCCATATTATAATGAATCCTTTCTTATGTGTTCCACTTAATCATAAACCATACATCATAGTGTAACCCATGTAATAAAAATGGGATTCTTAAACAACATGACATCATAAAACAATTCATATAAGATAAATGAATTCATAAAAATATTTCCATCAGAACATAATCAAACCAATGTAATAATAGGGATAAAAACAGAACCCTTTTATTATCTTAGATGGAAAATAATTTTGATAAAATACTTGAACTCCATTCTTGAGGAAAATATCCTTTCTACTTCAAAAACATTTTTCCTTTCATAACATGTCATACGCCTTTAAAATAAAAGAAGTTGATTAAAAATAAACATGAAAACTTGTAAAGGAAGTTTCTTGGAAATAATGTTTTAAAAATCCATTCATGCCATATAAGTTAAAAAAAACATTCTTTGTACTTTTTTCGGAAAATTCAAAAAGTACCTCGTACGAAAAACGACAAAAGATTCCTTTCATACATATTACTAAAAACTCACCGAAGGGTAAAAATGGATTTAAACAATTATAGGTGGATGCAAATAATATTACATATTGATGAAAAATGTATGTGGATGATAAAATACACCCCAGTGAAAGCTATTATTATAAGAAAATTCCACCAAAGGTAGGTGTTGATCCCAACCTCCTTTGAAATCCATAGAGCAAGCTCTCAACATATCTTCTAGGGTTTGAATTGTTCTCTCAGACTGACCGTCTGTCTGGGGATGATAAGCAGTGCTGAAACTCAACTCTGTATCCAGAGTATGCTGAAGACTTCGCCAGAACTTCGAGGTAAATCTCGGATCCCGATCAGATATAATAGAAAGTGGTACTCCATGTAATCTTACCACTTCCTTTACATATATCCTGGCAAGCTGATCTAGAGAGAAATCCTCTCTAATAGGAATGAAGTGTGCAGACTTTGTAAGACGATCAACTATGACCCAAATAGCATTATTGCCTTTGGATGTTTTAGGAAGTCCTGTGACAAAGTCCATAGTGATGTTTTCCCATTTCCATTCGGGTATGGGTAATGGTTGTAACATCCCCTTAGACTTCTGTCTCTCAGCTTTAACTTGTTGACAAACCAAGCATCGAGAGACAAATTCAGCAACATCTCTTTTCATGCCATCCCACCAGAAGTACTCTTTCAGGTCCCCATACATCTTCGTGCTTCCAGGATGAATAGAGAATGAAGAACTATGAGCCTCATCCAGCAGCTCCTTCTTTAATTCGGGGATGGGAGGAACACAAACCCGATTCCTGAACTTTATTATCCCATCACAATCAAGGTTGAATTCAGGAACATTTCTCACCTTCTTTTGTAACTCGACATCTTCTTTCTGTGCCTCTTTAATCTTCACATGTATAGATGGTTGAACATTCATTTGAGAAAGATAAGATTTTTCCCCTTCCATTATAATTCCAAGATCCATCCTTTGTAAATCCATAAATATCGGATCTTTTGTGATCCTCATCATGGATAAACTAGCATGGTCTTGTCGACTTAATGCATCTGCCACCTTGTTTGCTTTCCCAGGGTGGTAATGGATTGATTAGTCATAATCCTTAATCAGCTCCAACCATCTTCTTTGACACATATTCAACTCCTTTTGTGTGAAAATATACTTTAAACTTTTATGATCAGTATAAATATCACACCTTTCACCATAAAGGTAATGCCTCCAAATCTTTAATGCAAAGATTACCGCAGCCAACTCCAAATCATGTGTTGGGTAATTTTGTTCATGGATTTTCAACTGTCGTGAGGCATAAGCTATCACCATAGCATTTTGCATAAGAACACACCCCAATCCCTTCTTGGATGCATCACTGTAGATCACAAACCTTTCTCCACTACAAGGCAGTGTGAGCACAGGTGCACTGGATAACCTTCTTTTCAGCTCCTTGAAATTCTCTTCACATTCCTCTGTCCAGACAAACTTAACTCCTTTCCGAGTCAACTTGGTGAGTGGATTAGATAATCATGAAAAATCTTTTACAAAACGTCGATAATATCCAGCCAAACCAAGAAAACTTCGGATCTCAGTTACTGTTGTTGGTCTCGACCATCTTTCGATAACCTCTGTTTTTGCTGGATCCACAGATATCCCCTCTTTTGAGATTATATGACCCAAAAATGCAACTTTTTGAAGCCAAAATTCACACTTGGTAAATTTGGCATAAAGCTTCTCCTTTCTCAGGGTCTTCAATATAATTCTCAAGTGATCTTCATGCTCTTCCTTTCCCTTTGAATAGACAAGAATATCGTCTATAAAGACTACCACAAATTGATCAAGATATTCTCTAAAGACTCTATTCATTAGATCCATGAAGATAGCAGGGGCATTAGTAAGACCAAATGGCATCACTATAAATTCATAGTGTCCATACCTTGTACGGAAAGCCGTCTTTGGTATATCCTCCCTTTTGACCCTTAATTGATGATACCCTGAACGAAGATCAATCTTGGAAAAGTATTGAGCTCCGCGTAGTTGGTCAAATAAGTCATCAATGCGTGGGAGAGGATATTTGTTCTTGATAGTGATCTTGTTAAGTTCTCGATAATCAATGCAGAGTCTCATTGATCCATCTTTCTTCTTAACAAATAGAACAGGTGCTCCCCAAGGTGACGCACTAGGGCATATGAATCCCTTATCAAGATTCTCTTGGAGTTGCTTCTTCAATTCCTGCAACTCAATTGGGGCCATTCTATAAGGTGTCTTTGAAATAGGCAAAGCACCCGGTACGAGTTCTATTGAAAACTCAACTTCACGATTTGGTGGAAGACCCGGTAATTCCTCCGGAAAGACATCATCAAACTCCCGTACAATGGGCATATTCTTAATTGTGAGTTTCTCACCAACCATTTGAGATAAATACCCTTCATTTAGTGGAATCAATACCCATAAGATGGATAAAATTTCCACTGGAAGGTTATGTTCATCCTTGCATTGGTATACGATCGTAGATTGATCTGGAATATGAAATGTGACTTCCCTTCTTTGGCAATTGATATGAGCTCCATGTAGAAAAATCCAATCCATGCCAAGAATCACATCAAATTCCACTAAAGGAAGGATCACAAGATTTGCAGGAAGCACTTTCCCACAAACTTCGATCGGAGAAGAATTATAAACTTTTGATGCGATTGATGTGCCATTAGGTGTTGTCACAGCTAACTCAACATCTAATTGTTGAGGTAGTACGGTGATACCCTTAGAAAAGTCTTCAGAAATAAAAGAGTGGGTGGATCCAGAATCAAATAAAACATTTTCTACTTTAGAGTGGATGGTAAGTGTACCTTTCACCACATCGTTATCGTACTCCACATCGCTGATAGAAATTGCATGTGACTTTCCTTTGTCTTTAGCTTTAAGAGTTTGTTGACGTCGACCATCATCATCAACCCTTGGATTTGGGCATTGATTGGCATAATGCCCCATCTCCTTGCACTTGAAACATTGAAGTGTAGTAGGTTCATTCTGTGTATCCCTTCCTTTGTTTGCGTCATTAGACATCTTCTTCCCATTATCACGGCATTCAAATGCCTGATGACCTTCCTTTTCACATTTAAAACATTTACTTGTCCCTTTAAGACAACTCCCTCCATGTTTCTTTCCACACTTTGAGCATAATGGAAAGTTCATCTTCTTTTCAGTGTGCTCTTTAGAGTTTCCTTTGAATTCCATCTTCCTCTTCTTATCAAACCCAGGTGACTGATGGGTTACTCCAATCTCCATCTCGACTTTGAGAGCACATCGAACGATTTCCTCGTAGCTATTGAAGTCCCTTATGGCTAACGCCCTTCGAAGACTTGGTTTTAAGACACTAAAGAATCGATCGATCTTACTCTCAGGTTGGATAATAATACCAGAAGCGTACCTTGCAAGTCTTGTAAAATTTGCTTCATAGGTACTAACAGATTCATCATCCCTTTGCTTCAGTTCAAGAAACTCTTTCTCCATCTTTGTTCGGAGAATACGAGGGAAGTACTTATTGAAAAATAAGTTCTTGAACTCGTCCCATTCCATAGACTCAATTTCATCCCTTTGCCTCGTATTCTTAACAAGATTCCACCATTGATCAGCATCTCCTTCCAAACGGTACACTGCTAGGATGACTTTATCATGTTCAGAACATTGAAGAACTGAAAATATTTTTTCAGTAGTACTAATCCATTGTTCAGCAACTAATGGATCAGTTGACCCGCTGAAAGAAGGTGGACGCTGCCTCATGAAGGATTCAACAGAATGTTGCTCCCTCCTTTGCTCATTTGGAAATCCTGCATGATTCATAGCTTGAGAAAGTTGTGTGAGCATGGCTACAAGATTTTTCATTCCAGCTCCCATATCGTTTGGTCGCTCAGGGGGACAATCATTGCATTGCCCATCGCATTCCGCATTAACACGGTTCCTTCGGGTTCCAGCCATTGACTAAAACCAAGAAGAATAGTGTGAGCAACACTAATTATAATAGGAAACCACATAATTCAAGAATAAAATTTTCATGCTTATGGTCTTATCCTAGGTTATTCATGGCCATTTCTAAAACACTAAGATTGTGTTCTATGCTTAGACTTATCCTTAGGGTTCTTACTAAGGCTTTCACATCCTAGTTTCCAAAGGTTGACTATACCTTTCCTCTGATACCAACTATAACGACCCATACTTTACATACATTTTTAATACTTCAAAAATTGAAGCACACTTATTACAACATATGATAAAACTACAAAGGACCGTATAGGTATAGTGCCTTTAGAAACTGGGAAACATAAACAACTGGTTCATAAATCTTCTACAGTGTCTCCCATTTATTTCATCATATCTAGGGTCCCTTTTAGCATATTCTACTTAGTATCCATCTTCCTGACCTGGGGAAAAGAAAACATAAAAGGGTGAGCTCAAATGCTCAGCAAGGGCAAATAAAGGAAATAAAAATCATATCATATCTTTTTGAAAATCAAAACCTGCAAAAGAGATCATAATATCTTAACATGGAATAAATCATAGAAGTGAAAATGAGATCCCCAAAATCATAACATAAAACTTGAAACTTTGTGGCATGCACACATAATCATGGAAAATCATTTCTTGTTAGTCATGACTCATTGCCAAGACTATCTTAGTGGACAAAGTCCCTTTCTGAACCGAGTTCACTCCTCGTTTCAGTCCTGTATCACTGAACCGAAATAACCTTCCGTTCCAGCCATGTCTATCTCATGAGATATAAAATCTTTACCCAATGCATTGGAGGGAGATATAGGTCCCACCCATCTTATAATGAGTCCTTTCTTATGTGTGCCACATAATCATAAAACATACATCATCGCATAACACATGTAACAAAAATGGGATTCTTGAAACATCATGACATCATAAATCAATTCATATAAGATAAAGGAATTCATAAAAATAATTCCATCACAACATGATCAAATCAATGTAATAATAGGGATAAAAACAGAACCCTTTATTATCTTAGATGGAAAATAATTTTGAAAATCACTTGAACTCCATTCTTGAGGAAAATATCCTTTCTTCTTCAAAAACATTTTTCCTTTCATAACATGTCATACAACTTTAAAATAAAAGAAGTTGATTAAAAATAAACTTGAAAACTTGTAAAGGAAGCTTCTTGGAACAATGTTTTAAAAATCCATTCATGCCGTATAAGTTAAAAAAAACATTCTTCATACTTTTGTCGGAAAAGTCAAAAAGTACCTCGTACGAAAAAAAAAACGACAAAAGATTCCTTTCGTATCTTTTACTAAAAACTCACCGAAGGGTAAAATTGGATATAAACTATTGTAGAAGGATGAAAATAATATTACATATTGAGTTAACATGGATGTGGATGATAAAATACACCCCAGTAAATACTTACGAATAAACAATCTCGGATAAAAATGAGATTGCGATTTTTCCCTTACCTTAGGTCCGATTAGCTTTGTACGTGTCCGAAGCTCCTGTATAATGGTTTAAATAATGTTATTGACTTATTCCAGAATCATACATATTTATATGATATCATATATGGTCATATTATTAGCTTCTTGTTAGTAATATTTCATTGTTACTTGTTACTCGGGTCTTTATAACTTTTTGTTCTTATGCGTGTTTTGTCGAATAAATTCTTATTCTTATCTTTAGGTTATAGATAATTCATTTCCAGAATGGTATTAGTGTATTATATACCATATTCATTCATTCAATTCATTTATATAATCATTATGAAATGAAGATCATGTAGAACGAGTCGCATCACATCGTGGAGACGGTATTCCGTACGTACGCACGAGTGATGATATCATTCCTATGATCGTGGAATTGTATTGGAGTATATATATATTATTTCAGTATCAATATTACTTCATAATAATCATATTTAGTTACTCATTACACCATTATACCCATCCTTGTAAGGTGATGGTGGAAAATAGATTACACCACGGCGTGGAGACGGTATTCCGTACGTACGCACGCGCGGTGATTTCATTTTTCCGTAGGATGGATAGAAGGTGAATTAGGGTTGTTTCATATTTATAATAACATATCAGTATGTAAGTAATACTGATGTTATTACTTTATCATGAAACAACTAAAGAAGAAGAAGTTGAAGAAGAAAGAAATTGAAAAGATCGGTAATGGATATTACCTCTTCTTTGGAACGCTTCTTTGAATCCTCCACTTAAGGAACTAAGATTGGTCTTTGGAGAAGACCAGGACCTCTAGGATTATTCTAGGGAAGTGGAGAGGAGAAAATGGCAGGGGTTGGCCGAGCTTGAGTGCTCAATTTGGTGTGAGGAGGAGGGGGAGGAGGTGCCCTTTTATAAGGGAGGATAGGGGCACCTTAGGAATATCTCAAAATATTATTTTATATTAAAGTCAAAATCGGTTTATAATGGTTCCAAAGGGTCTTATTTCGAAGATAAAGTGGGGAAGGGTCGAAATCCTATCAACCAATAAGATTTAGACAAGTTTAGGGTTTTATTTTAACCTTATCAATTAGATTTAACTCTAAGTTAATTAATTTAACTTTTACCGTGTCTTTTTGTTTTCTTTCACTATATGGTTAATACACTTACTATAACATGCCAAACGAACCCCAAATTGTTTATTATTAATATATATATCCTTATCTAAGTCATTTGGCCGAACCTTAGATTTTTAGGAATAAAATAACAATTAATAATATAATATTTGATTTAAAAACTATTTTGTGTCAATTTTGACACTATTTGATATATGATTTGTTTGAAAGTCATAACAGAATTATATGTTCGAACCAAGTTGCTTAAATCAACACTAATATATCATAGTAACCTATAAAATTAGTGGAATTCATAAAAAGTCTCAAATTACATTTATTTTGGTGTTTATAACATCAATTATGTCAATATTTCATTAATAAGATAATTACTGCATCATCATTATGTCATAAATAAATTAAATTATTTAATGTCTAAGAATTACAAATAAAATATCATCATGTAGGAAATCTTTTTAGATTTCTAATGAATATTTAAAATCGAATTTATCTTATGTATAACCCCATATTAAAAATTATTTACTTATTAAACTTTGATTTTAACTATTTTAACCCTTCTTTAAATAAATTAATAATAAATGTCCTAATCTAATCCAAGTGGGCCTAAATGGTCATATTTTATTCCTAAGTTTGTTTTTGGTCGAATTACACTTGTCCAATAGAATTAGGACATGTGTTAGGGTAATATTAATATCATATTTACCCTTAGTTACCCCATTTACTATTAACCGCGGTAAAAAAAAAAGTAAAAAGTTACTATTCACCAAAAATTATTTTTATCTCATTGAACCACATTTTAGTCCTTGATATTAACCGTGTCTCTCGGATTTTCGAAATTCCATTCACAGAAGTGGTAAAATTAAGTTTTATGCAAAATTCAGTTTTTAACCTACCACTTAGTGGTTTCACTATTCATCAAAAATTGAAAGTTTTCAGAAAAATACCAAAATTTCACCCTAGGCTAATTTCGATATTCTGAGTCCAAAAATGAAGTCCATTTTGAAAAATAAAATTTATAAAATTCCAAAAAGTGGTTATTACTATTCATAACGGCTAGTTTTAATAGCATAATGTTGTTTAGTGAAACTCGGTATTGCGTACGACGCAAGCTATCGAGGAAGGTCGCGATTGCGTGTAAAGCAAGCCAAGCAAGTGTTGTATAGAAAAAGATTCCTTTGATGATTTATATAACATAAAAGTCTCGGGTGTTACATTCCGAAATACCTTCCATTCCAAAGCCTCGATCTCCTCCTCAGGCTTCGTATTTTTGATCAACGTCCACCATTGATCAGCTTCACCCTCCATACGATAAGCCGCCAGGAGAACCTTCTCTTTTTCAGAGCATTGGAGGATGGAGAATATCTTTTCAATGGAGTTGATCCATTGTTCAGCAATCGTGGGATCAGATGATCCACTAAAAGTAGGAGGCCTTTGTCTCATGAAGCTTTCAATAGCGACTTGTTCTTTCTTAGGGGGGGTTGAACGTTCCTCTTGACCAATGTTTCTATTCAAAACTTGAGTTAGCTGAGAGAGAAGCGTGACAAAGTTCGTGATTCCCGCTCCCATTGGATTGGGCATGTCATTGGTACAATCATCACACTGATCTTCACAACGGTTGTTAGCCCGAGTTCTCCTATTACCGGCCATTGGCTGGAATAAAAGGAAAGTTAGGGGTAACACATAGAGGGTAATCCAAAGACCAAAGTTGATGACTTATAAATAAACTTTAATCTCTTTAACTCATGAGTCTATAGGATTCAATCCAGGCATTTCATGATCTTCCTTCTAATATATATTCTTAGGGGCATTTTTTCCTTAATAAGGGTTCATACTAAGATTGTGAATTTATCAAAACATATCCCCCGGGAGTGTCGTAACCAAGAGTGCAGCAAGGCTCGTTGTCGTGCACCAGTTCCCGTTCGAGTCTAGCTCAAAGCGGTGTTTTCAGGTTTTACCCCTAGGATACATCTGTGCCAGAGCCGCCTCTACCTGCTCGTATCCAGACAGGGATGTATTTGTTTGATAAACCACTTACTTAGTATTTACCAAAACTTAGGGATGTTTTTATTATGATTAGTCTTGTATCTAAGGCTTTACTAGGGTTTCCTAATCCCAAAAATAACTAAACCTATCCTCTGATACCAACTATGAAAACCCTGCTTTTTATTACAACTTAAACATGCTTTATTACATAAAACATCACTTGATCCAACAAAGAATATGTAGAGGTTTAGTGTCTTTGGGGCTTAGGATCATTACATAAAAACTTTAAACTTGAAAAACAACATATTTATTGAAAACTTCCTTTACATGACCACTACATTCCTTCGTACTTAGCATTGCATGGGATAACCTGAGGACATGCATAAGAAAAGGGTGAGCTATAAAGCCCAGTAAGGGAGTATACAATGAATAACATGAGGAGTGAAATACATGTTAGGCAATAGGCATATCAATAGAGCATAAGAGAGACATGAACATAAAGGCATGATAAAGCATGATAATCATAACATGGAAATGTGGCAACAACACTTAACATTGAATTAGCATGAGCCAAGGCTCATTGCACATGGAGCATGAGTAAACCCTCATTGCACTTGAAGCACGAGTAAACCCTCGTTGCACTTGAATTAGCATGATTCAACACTCATTTCACATGACGTATCATGATACTATACTTTACCCAATGCATTGGAGCGCAATCAGGGCGCACCCTTCTTAAACATTTCATTTCATGCATAAGTGTGCCACATGGATCATAAAACATGGATTCATAAAACATAATCATTTATTCCACGATAAAGGAATGTGGAATTCATACATGAAACTTTACAATAAATAAGTAAATGTGCATAAAGGTGAATACCCTTGATGGAGAAATGGGCATGGTATTCACTACACAATGATATTGGCTTAGAAAATCGGTGTGATTTCGGCAGCATAACGGCGTGACATAAGAATTCATAAAAAAGTCTGATGAGAGAGAAAGGGGTTCCTCATCATATTAACATGTAATGAACAGTAATAAGGTCATATAGATACATGTCCCAACAATTGAAAAGGAATTTAGATTCATGATACAAAAGTATTGCTTTAATATAAAAGAGGAGAAAAAGGTTCCTTTCGGAATTTCGGCATAGTAACGGGTGTACATGGGAGGCATTTAATGAGAGATAAAGGGGTATCCCATCATTAAAACAATAAGAGGGAAGTATGGGAGAGGTGTGAAACCATACCCCAACATTCATAAATGAAATTAAAAGGGCAATACAACTTAAAGAAAAATTGACACAAATGAGAAAGGAAGAAAAACCCTTACTTGGAAGTGTGCTTCCAAAGGCTAGAGAGAGGCTTGTGAGAGGCTTCTTGGGAGCTTGGGGCACCTTGAGAGGATTATAGAGAGAGTAGGGCAGAGGTTGGACGAACTTCAAGGGCTTTGAGTGAGGAGGAAGTGGGAGCTTGGGTGGGTTAATATAGGAAAGGTGAGAGAATTCTTTATTATTTAGGTTTCGGACCCCTTATATTAAAATAATCCAAACCACAAACCATCCCATGGTATTTGCCCATGGTTTCTGGAAAAGGAAAGAGGAAAAAAATATTTTAAAAGTCCAAGGTCCGAACTTATTAAAAAATTAGGGTTTCTTATGTGGAGGTGAGTCACACTCCCATGGAAATTAATTTAAAAAGGCAAAGTGTTGAATAAGTCTTGAGGGCTCCATTAATGCTTTGAAAAGTGAGTCAAACAAACCCAAAACCTCATTATTTTAATGATAAAACAAATATTGGCCTAACATAAGGATTATGGTATTTTATTACATCACTATTGGGTCATTATGATGTCATAAAACACATTATATATTTAAATGGTATTTAATTTTTACCCAAAAATTTGACTGTCTCAGAAAATTATGAAAAATTCACCGTTGGATAATTTCGACGTCCTGATTCCAAAAATAATATTTATTTTATCTAAATAATTTTCTAAATATGTTAATTTTCACTTTTAAAATAAAAACGACATTTATAAAAAAATTCACGGGTTTTGACAGAAATGGCTTTCAAACCTTAATAAAAATTTTAATTGCATTCATAAAATTATAAGATAATTTATATTTAATAAAAATTAATTTAATATTAATAATAATATTTTATTAAAATATTATTTAATTCAAAAATCCTTTAATTTAATAAAATATAATTCTTAATTAAATAATAACTAAAAACATAATTTGTACTTTAAAAACTAATTTCAAAGTATCAAAAATGACTAGAAATTATATTCATTATTATATACAAAAATAATGTACATGAACATGGTGCTACTTATTTGTTACATAACCCCTTAAAATAGCCTCATAAGACCTAAGGGTAAGGTGTGCGATGGTGACAGACTCCTGGGGTTGCTCGGATAACATCGCTCGAGTGGTAATCTCTATCAACTTCCATTTTTCCCGTAGACGATCACGTTCGAGCTTGACTTGATGAAGCTCAGCTTGGGCTTGGTCAAGGGCAAAGCCCAAAGACGCCACCTCTTTTCCGAGCTCCGACAAATGGGCTTCGTAAGGGGCAATTCTACTAGATGAGGCCATCGCTTCCTTTGTCTGAGTAGAAAATTGGTTCTTTAAAGCCTTATATTTAAACTACCCAGATGATCACTGTTCAACGGCTATAAAAGTAACGGTCACAAATCTTAACGTTAAACTAAAGAAGTTGACATCTTATAAAAACATAAAGAAACATTTAACTGGATCAAGAGGGATTTTCCATTAATGAAATTTTGGGTCGTTACATATATGGTTGTGGAAACGTTGAGAATTACGAGTGCTGGGGATAAAAATCAGAAATATCTCATGAAGTGTGAGAGATTCCTGAACAATGACCACATGATTTTCCCTTCTCAAAAGTCTAGTGGTCCATCTAACAAAACCCTACACTATTTATAGGCATATGGCCACCAATGATTTTGAGATTTGTTTCATGATGTGTTCCACATGAAAGGGATTTCTGAATGAGCTTCCCAAATAGGGGTCAATAAACAATTTTTTGTGATTCTACCTCAGAATATGACCTTGATTTTCTGATCAACTCCCATTCAAAAAGGGGAATTTGTTAACACCAAAAAATGAGTGTCAATGGAATAGTCAAGGAAATAATAGATTCTTCTTTGATAATATGGTCCAAAACATCAAAAGATACCTCTAAGGGTTTTTTTCACAAATCTCACACATTCATAAATGGGAGAATATTGTAAACTCGCTTCATGGAGGCAAGATAGTGATCTCCACAAAGAATAAATCCCATGTCATGGACCTCTTCATGACTATGTGGACAACAGATGTTAAGATCCCATAAATCATCAATCCCATTTTGTGGAGTGCTTCGTGACGGCATGGGGACTTGACGATATCCTCCACACCAAAATATTCAGTCTCATTGAACCTATCTATACATTAAGCTTATAATGCGGCATAAAGGCTTCCAATCTTCTTCAAAACCAAATTTCTATAATTATGTACATCATTTAACGTTAAAATGACCTTTTGACATCCAAAAATGGATCCCTCTTCTAAAACCATATATGATTTGTGAGAAAAAGGAGAAATATATTACCAAATGTATCCAAGTTCCACAAAACGTCATGCCTTTTTTTATTAAGATCCTTATCCCAACATAGAGATGAATTTTGTGAAGGAACATTCCCTACATTAAATAAGAAGATCATTTTAGGAACTTCATGCTTCATAATGTATTCATGCTTCAAAAAACAGACCCCTAGGAATTATCACTTCACTCTAAGTTGGGGGTTCCCTATTTTTTGAAGAATACTCATTCATAAATCCCTAATCATTAGATAAACTCCTAATATTCACAAATAACCTATCTGGGAGGCCCCAATTTTTTGGAAACCTCTCTTCTGAGCTTCTCCGTGGTATTTCCCAACTGCTGAAACCACTTCATGAAGGTTAAGGTCCTAAAGACTGCATACCTATCTTGGATTGCTTTATTTTCACCTCAAGTCACAAAGTCACAAGTAACAACCACTCCTGGGTCTATCCACTTCACCTAATGTATTTCGTAGTCCCCCGGTCTACTTTTTTATTCTATTAATAAGTACCATAATAATTTTTCTTCTATGTACTGGGACTCTAACGTTGGACTCAGGATTGACCACAACTCAACACCAATGCCAACATCATGCCCCACTCAGATTCACATAGGAGGTGTTCATCTAATTCCTATGGGTATGTAATGAGTCATCCCACATATGAGATGAATAATTTAAAACTACATAGCTCCATGTCTTACTCATATGATGTTAAACTTTAGGACAATGTCCTTAATACATGATGTGAAACTTTAGCCTTACCCTATGTTATGATCCTAGGATTCCCAATGCATGATCATCATTGAATTCAACTTCCACCCCCCCCCCCAACATGGGATGAGAAACCTATAATGGGAAACTTTTACATGTAATCCCCACACTAGCTCTCGTTGAAGATCCATTAGCTACACGATAGTCATTACTGCTTGATGTTAAACTATAGGGGTAAACTATCAAGGTGTTCCCACAAGGATATTTTAAAAATGGATTAGTCCTATAAAACAACCATAAACTGTGGACTCTAAATATATGGATTTTGATCTCTATATTCTAAAAATGTTATATAGGATAACTCCTTGAGGTTCAATCTCAACAACGGTAAAGTATCAAGGTGTCCGCTTCTAGGCACATACATCTCGGATCGACCTCTACAGGGCATTATAATCCACTGGTAAACTATCCAGTTGTTCCCTCTTTGGGATTAACCTACTGGACACCCCTCCACTGAGCATTATTGTACACTGGTAAATTATTCATGTTCTACCTCCTACGTACACACCTCCAATATCAGCCTCTATATGGAATTCTGATCTTTTGATAAATTTTCTAGGTGTTCCCTCATATGGATGTACCTTCTAGATATCCCTCCATGGGGAATTATGATCTATTGATAAGCTATTCAGGTTCCCCCTTATAGGTAAACACATCCTGAATCCACCTATATGGGGCATTCTGATTCATTGGAAATCATTTTTAGTGTAATATATTCCCTACTCTGCATACACCTCCTGAATATTCATCAACAAGGAATTTCGGTCCATCAAAAAACTTTCCAAGTGTTCCCTCCTAGGGATGAACCACTCATATCCTCATTCAAAGGCAATTATGATACATTGGTAAAGTATAAAAGTGTTATATCTCGGGGAAAAACCACCAAAATACTACTCTATGGGGTGTTTCGATCCATAGATAAACTATTCAATTTCACCCTCATAGGGACACACCTCCTAGATCCACCACTATAGGGGGATCTGGTCTATAAATAAATTTTCCATGTGCAACCTCCTATAGAATAACCTCCTAGATCCCCATCAAAAGTTTATTATGATCCATAGAAGAACTATCTAGGTGTTCTGTTATAGGGACACATCAACCAAATATACCTCCATGGGTTGTTCTGGTCCATTGGTATACTAAATAGGTGTTCACTCATAAGGACACACCTCTCAGATCAACCTTTATTAGTGGTTCTAATCTATCATCCCATCTAGATAAGACGATACACTTGTTCCCTGATCTGTATTACCAATACTTCTTGATCCATATCCATAGTATATATAACTTGTGAATAAACCTAAAATATGTACCCATGGAATAAAAATGGGATGACTTAGGTAAAAATTATTAGAATACATATTCCATTGGCATTAATTACCTCATGATAAACATGGTATTCCATGGGTTCTACACCTATGATTCAATCTATGATATTTTATCATAAGAAAAATATTTACTGGTGACTTGTGTAACCAATGTCTAGAAAATCCAGGATATTCCCAACATGACTACTCTCCTGATCATAGGTGGTTTCCTTGTCAAGAAAAAATCAATGTAATTTACTAGATGACATATAGACATGGTGATAGAAATGAATTCCTTGAAAAAAATATAATCTTTTTTGGAGACTCGGATTTGAAGACGAGTTACCCATTGGAATCCATGAAAGGACTAAACAAAATTACATCATCTCATTTAGATATAGGATTATACATCATTGTTTAAGGTGATGAAAGACACAAATTTTATCAATGTGGAAATGTGGGACAATAGAATCCAGAGCATGAAACAGTACAAAGGTAGGTCCCAACTAAAAAATCAAAAACACCTAATTAAATGTTCATTTTTATATTCATGAACCTGATTACAAATTCCAAATGTTATAGGTGGACCTATATTTCATGTATATAATGTTATGTGTTGACCTGGTTTCATGTCCATATATTTTTGTGAGGTCCTGATTTCATTCCATTAACATCATGAGTGAGCTTGTTTCTAATTTTACAAGTTCACAATTTTATATATTGATGTGAATGCCACCAAACCCATGTCATAACCTAATGATATTCAATCCCAATTCATGTTATTGTACTTCTCTATGATTCATGTCTTATAAACTACGAATATTTGTTCCATGACCAAAGATTATTATATTTGATAAGCATGTTATGGAATTCAAATGTTATTCTCAGTTTCTCGTACCCTTATGTTCATTTTTTTTGCATGAGTAGCTCTTATGTTTACCCTTAATGAGCATATAAGTTCACCATTTTCTATGATTCCTTTAACCAGGTTATAATGAATGGATATAAGTATGGTATTTTTATGAAAACTAATAATGGTGAATATCATTATGGGAGATGTTGAAGATATTTAACCAGATTATAATATTGTTTTCCATGTTCCCATTGGAACTAAACTATTAGGATCATCAAGATTGTGTTTGTGTAATTTGATGAATAATAATCAGAAAATGATTAAATATCAATGTATTGGAAACCTAGGTTTACATATAATGTCATACATCTATATGCACTACAATATGTATACACCCCTCTAGAAACTTAACTATATAGAGAACTCTCCATCATGGGGATAGTTCGTGGAAATCCTTCCATTATCCCTAGTACATTGATCCATTCCTCCACGAGTTCTAGTATGAGAATCCACCCCTCCATGAACTCAACTATACTGAGCACCCTCCCTCATGAGGCACGTATGAGGGAATCCGTACATGATCTCCAATTTATGATCTTTAGTTAGAATACATCCCTCCACAGGGTCAATTATGTTGACCACTGTAATGACCCACTTATTTCCATTGTATTGAGAATACAATGAATCATTACTTGAACTTTAGTGATATCCTCAAGACATAAAAGGCAGTAAATAAATTCGTAAGGGCTTCATATATAAGTGGGGGATGATTTTCAATTTTAGGAAAAACCCACTAACCAAACAACCATTATATGATGCATGATAAAAACAAGGAAACTCAACCATAGTCTTTATAATAAAACCACACTGAAGTGTACTAAAGTGGAAGAAAAATCAACTATCAATGTATATAGAAAACGAAAAATAAAAGAATCTCTAAAAAACACAAGACTACATACTACAGAAGCATCGTACCCCAATCACCAAACCACCCAAGAATCGCGGTGGGGTGCAAAATATAAGTGATAACTTATCTGTTCCCATGACTCGAAAGATAGCATCTACAAAAGAACAATGTTTCCATACAGGGTTGAGTATAAAACTCAATAATATTTCTCAAATTAATTCCCTACAAATTCCACAATGATAAAAAAGTTAACAACATTTATATAAAATATTTTATACAAAAAAATTCCATAAAATAGTTTATAACTAAATTTAAACATCTTCCAAAACCATTTAAAACCAAACAAGAAGCAAGTATATTAAAACAAATTTTCCAACAACTCATATTCCCAGATAAACAATCAAACAAGGTTTTAAAACCATTTCTCAATTACATTTTTCATAACCATTCCATTCCAGTTATTCACACATCCAATTATGTTGGCTTCATTATGATAGTTTCATACTCATGAGTGGCCTCTCATCGATCTACCCTGTCAAAACAAGATAATTATACCCCATGTGACCTTACACATTTTCCACTAAGAATAGGTTCATATTCCAAACAAGAATCATAAATTTTATCTACATACAAACCACTTTTATGTCAAAACCATTTGAAATAATCATTTCAAATAATTCCAATAAAACCATTCTTTTATTGAAACCCATTTAAACAAGTAAATTACCCACATCCATTTTGCCTCAATAAAATCCTTATGTTTATTAAAACAACATTTATCAATTCCATTTACCATAATTCCAAAATAATACCATTTTGAAATCATCATTTTAAAATCTAGAATCAAACATTTTAATCAAATGCACCAATTTTTTAGATTTTCCACAACGATGACCAAATAGGGTTTCTATCAATCATACAAAACCTAATTTAAAATCAATATACATAATGAAATCAATTTGAAAACATCCCATTTAGTTATACTAAGAGGGGTTGAGAGAGATTCCACCTTCCTCAACTGTTTTATGGAAAAATGAAAATTGATGAAGAACGCTCAAGAATATAGGGTTTATTCTCCAGAAACCACATTATATATATTTTACTACCAAAATAGACCGTATCATATCATATTTAGAATTTTATATCTTATATCTACCCATAACAGATGTATATCTAAGAAACCTGGAGGAAAGGATAAGTACATGTAAGTATATCAGAGATACCGATCTAGAACGATGAATAAGGATCACATACCTCAATAATATAGGATTGAATCCCCAAGGGAATCCTTCGGATTGCCTCCGGAACAATAGGATAACCTTTTCTGGACTTTAGAGAAGAAAAATCTTAAGTTAGAACCATTTTAGGGTACAAATGAGTTGATTTAAGTCAAGGATGTCCTAGATCCTTTTTTTAAGGTGGGGTTTTTTATCCTGCACACTATTAGTATCCATATTTTGGTAACACATGCGCTAATAGTGTGTTAGCCAAAGACCTATATTTCACCTTACACGACCTCCTCACACGGTCTCCCTAATTGTGCCCAGACCATGACGAATCTATTTTCCAGAATCTACAACATCGCATAGTTTCTAATAGGATTTCTACACAGTTTGGAAAAATAGGTCGCATCCCGTATGCCTTCCCTTTAGCCAAAAATACAGTAAATAAGTTCCCTAAACTTTCCAAACATTCACCCTTTAAATTTATAAACATAAAAAACACAATTTAAGGGTTAAATACCAAAAACTGTGGGGTACTAAATTTTCTGCACCATTGGTCTTTGTGTCCCTAGAATGTAGAAAACCATCCTTGACTTAAAAGAGTTCTGATGATATACCTTTCATTTCCTTCTTGATTTACCAAGTCTCTTCCTAGATCTTACCATGTTTCCATAAAACCCACACTAGACTGATTCTTTTCCCATGCAATACAATCTCTTGCATATCCACTATCTGCACTGGGATATGTACCAATGAAGCATCTAGATCTAGGTGAACATGAGCCCATCTGATCACATGGTCAGAATCAGGCTTATACTTATTCAATTGAGATACATGGAACTCATTATAAACCAAACTATACCATAGTGAAATGACAACCGATATTCCACCTCTTCAATTCATTCTAATATCTCGAAAGGAACAATATATCTATGAGATAACCTTCCATTCTTCCTAAATTGATGATGTCCAGGCTTGGGAGATATCCTCCAAAACACATGATCACTCAATGCAAAAGGAAACGATATCTAATGAGGATACTTATACTATTTTTGATGACTCTGAGCCATCTCCAACCTCTTTATAATAAACTTAATCTACTCCATATTTTATTTCATAAACATTGGCCCAACTAGTGATGTCTCACCTATTTCTACCCAAAAATGTTGAGAACGACAAGTACGGTCATACAATGCTTCAAAAGGAGCCATATATATTGAGACATGATAGTTTTTATTATACGAGAAATCCAATAAGGTTATATGAACTTCCAATGAGCCATAAAAATATATACAGAAGCCCACAAAATATCAACCTATATATGTATTATCCATTTTTATTTCCCATATGTCTGAGCATGATACGCTGTACTCATATTCAATTGTGTTCCTAGGGATTTCTCTAAGGATTAAAATAAATGAGTAATAAATATCATATATCTATTTAACAAGATTGAAATCAGAGCATCGTGCCTCTTTATCAATTCTTGGATATAGATTTTGGAATGATCATGTACCACACGAGTTTCATGTAGTGGCATGATATGAGCCAACTTGGTAAGTTGATCCACTATTACCCATATGGAATCGTCCTTCCAAACCACTCTTGGGAGACATATGAAAATATAAATCACTATCTACTCCCACTTCCATCCTGGAATATGTATTGACTGCAACATATATACTAGTCATTGATTTTGTGCCTTATGTCACTGATATGTTAAGAACCTTGAAATGAACTCATCCACTTTCCATTTCGTGCTGCTCCACCGAAACTACTCCATCAACCCCATATAAAACTTACATATACGTAGATTTACATCCCTTACAGAATAGTGGTAGGAATGAAGATGTTGTTCTTGAAAAACCGAAGGTACTACCATCCAATATCGGAACCAAAAAAACAAACTCCAATCAAGTTTCAATCCCAAAATGGTCTCCCCACCATTGAGTTTTGAACTCATAACCATGCATTCTGAATCGGATGTTTATGCCTCCTTTACCATCTATTCCAAATTTGGAGCTACAAAAACTGAATGTAAAACCACAACACCACCTTGGTGTTCACATTCCATGTGTATTCTAACTAGGACCGAATCAACTACCACTCATCTAATTCTTCTTTTTCCAACTTCACATAATATTTTATACATCATGCATCGAACACCAAATTACCTTTTACTAGTGTATATATCAAGTCAAAGTAATCCATCTCAAGATACTTCGTCCACCTCCTTTGCTCCAAATTTAAACACCGTTGTGAGAAAATATGTTTCATTTTTTTGTGGTCTATGAACACAATAAAAATTTCACCAAATAGATAGTGATTCCAAGTCTTCATGGAATGGAAAATCGTAGGTAAATCAAAAATCGTGTGTTGGGTATTAATTAGGATGAAGTCTTAATTGTCTTGAACCACAAACAACCACATGGTCTACTTACATGAGAACACATCCCACCCTCGATCCTGAAGCATCACAGTACACCACATATCAATGTCCTGATTCTACAAAATCAAGATAACTGCTAATGTAGGACAAACCATTAGCTCTTGGAAAGACTTCTATCATTCCCAGGTTCATTGGAATGGAATGTTCTTCTTTTTCAATGTTTTAATTAGCTAATATAGTCATGATAAATTAAAAAAAACATAGATAATACCTAGTTAAACCAATAAAACTTTTTATCACAATGACATTAATTAGGGTTTTCCAAGAGATAATAGCTTCTATATTTTCAGGATCCATTAACACACCTTTTTCAAAAATTACATGTAAAAGAAAACATACCTTTTTTTTATAAAATCATATAACATTAATGAAAAAGATCAGCAAAAGTACATGCACGAAGCCATGAAGGGAAATTGTCCAGCCAGAGATGGTTAGTACCGAATGGGCCTGAGGATGCCACCTGACGGGCCGCGTTGTTTCTTTCCTTTTTGGTGAATGGGAAGGTGCACAGTGAGAAGCGTTGGTGAAGTACGAGAATTCTCCTGAAAATGGTGCCAAACGACTGGAGTTCTCCATCGTTGTGATTGATAGTGTAGATAACGGAAAGACAGTCAGACTCAATGATAATGTCAACCCAACCACATTCAACAGCGAGCATCATACCAGCAATGATGGTCGTGGCTTCAGTGACTGCCGGTTCCCAGAATGTCTGATGTGGTTTATACTTAGCAGCAAGGATTTTCTCCAGATGACTTCGGGCAAGGAGGTTGAGGGAAACAAGCCCAGCTTTTGGAAGCGACGCGTCCACATTAATCTTGAGAATCCCTTCCATTAGAGGATTCCAGGGAACCAGAGGGGAGGGGGAGACACCCGGCATAGAACATCTGTTGTGGCCTTCCCAGACTTCAATCCAAGAAGTAGCTCGATCAATCCAGAATTTGTGGGGTCTGTGGGTGTGATGAAAAACAGCATCATTGCGCCAGACCCAAATAATCCAGGCCAAAGTGCAGAGGGAACCAACATTAGTTGGGGAGAGAGAGGAGCACCAACGCGTCAGAAGATCTGGAAGGTTAGAGGCCAATGCCAGCGAAGCAGTAGAAGCCGGGCCCTATTGATTCCAGATTTCCTTAGCTCCCGGGTAGAAAATGATAGCATGTAAAGGGGTTTCAGGAGTGTTCAGACAGAAAGGGAAAAAGGCGGTGATGGCTATATGTCAATAAACGAGAAGGCTCATTGTTGGGAGAGTGCCCGTACAAACCTACCACCAAAAATGATGAATTTTTGGGGGACGTTGAGCGACCAGATCGATTTCCAATGAACCTCATCCCTACCAACTGGGTGGATTCCAAGAGCAAGTCTGTAGCTGGATCTCACCGTGTAATCACCTGAAATGTCATTGATCCAGAAGAAACGGTCAGGGCCTGCGTCTGGAACCCAGGGGATCTTGAGGATAATTCTTTGATCACTTTCATTAAATCATTCAAGGATCTTATCCAAGAACCACCCCTGTCCCTGGTCGGAAAGGAGGCAGCTCACAGTGGCGTCTTACAGACCTGGTTGGGCGGGGGATGTAGATCGTGAACCATCCTTATCAACAAGCCAGGGATTAGACCAAATTTTGACAGATGATCCAGTCCCCATCCTCCATCCCAATCCTTCATCCAAGAGCTTTTTATCCCCCCAGATTCTTCTCCAGAGGAAGCTAGGATGAGGAACAAGAGAGGAAGCATGAAAGTCTGTGTGGGGAAAGTACTTAGCTCGTAGAACTTGCGCACATAGAGATGATTGATGGTTAATAAGGTTCCATCTTTGCTTTGAAAAAAGCGCGTCATTGAAGAGAGGAAGATTCTGAAACCCCATACCACCCTCTGATTTGATTTTGCAGAGTTTCTCCCCGGACATCCAATGGGGTCGATTCCTTCCATCATGCTTCCCCCACCAGAAATTGGCAGTACATGTGTGGATCTGATCGTTGATGTCCACCGGGAGCTTAAAAAGGGACATAAAGTAGCTGGGGACATATTGGATGACAGCTTTGACGAGGGTCTCTTTCCAGCTTTCGAAATTCTTTTTGTGGTCCAACCTTGAATTTTAGCCTCAATCCTGTCCACGATGGATGCGAAGATTTATTTTTTAGATCGACCAATCATCGTAGGAAGCTCAAGATACTTCTAAAGTTTAACAACCATATGGATGCCAGCTGATGTGAAAAGTTCATCCCTCTTAGAAAGAGGTACCCCTGCACATAAGGAAATTTTAGATTTACCATGATTGATTGTTTGACCAGACGCCCTCTCATACTAGCGAATCTTCTGGCAAATCACCCGACATTCGTTAATTGTTTCTCTCGAAAAAAGGAGGCAGTCATCAGCGAAGAAGAGATGCAACACTAGAGGGCTAACTCGGCAGACTTTTGTCCCATGAATAGACTTAGAGGAAACAACCCTGAAAATAAGATTAGAAAACACGTCAGCCACCAGGATAAATAGAAAAGGAGAGAGAAGGTATCCCTTGCGAAGGCCTCAATATGGGGTGAATTTTCTGGTGATCTCCCCATTGACCTTGATTTTAAAAGAGACAGTCGAAATGCAGTTCTTGACCATATCTGTCCATTTAGTGAAAAACACATTTTTTGCATAACGACTCTTAAGAAGTGCCATTCCACTCTATCGTAGGCCTTGGAAATATCTAATTTCCATTCCATGGTTCTTATTTATGTCATGGAGCATGATTTCATAGAGTGGAACACTTCATGAGACACAATCGCATTATCAGTCATCAGTCTCTTGGACAGGAAGGCGCTTTGATTTTCGGAGACAATATCTGGTAGCCATGGTCGCAACTGGTTGACAAGGATCTTTGAGAAGATCTTGAAAGAGACATTATAGAGGTTGATAGGTCAAAATTCAGGGATCGCCACAGGTTTCATGATTTTGGGGATGAGAACAAGGACCTTTTGGCATACAAGTTATGGTCTCTATTGATTCCCCACACTATCGTCACGAGTTTCGCACCGTCAACCTCTTTCAATGAATTCACCGATATATCATCCCAAACTCCATAATAATATAATCTATATATTACTAAAATATCCAATTCATTAATTCCATAAATTCTTCTGGTGAATTCGTATGACCGAAGGAATTACAACATATTTGTGGTGGCTATATCAACTTCTAAAAGATTTTCTTAGAATATCTTCTTTAAAAACTAGGAATTGATGATATCCTGATCAAAATTAATGTTTTTAGAACCACATGGATCTTTTAAATAGATAAAACATATCATAAATTTTTGTAAGTGGATATCTATTCTTTTTTGTAATTTGGTTAAGCTCTTGATAATTAATGTACAGTTGAAGAGTTCATCAGTTTTCTTTATGAACATCACATTTTCTTCCCATAGAGATATACTTGGCTGAATAAAATCTTTTCTATCCAGGTCCTCCAATTTCTCTTTTGGTTCCTTTAACTCTGTTGGTTCCATGTTACCAGACAGAAGGGAAGTAGGACTAGTCCCATAAAAGAGATCAACTGTAATATCTACTTCCCTTATAAGTTGTAACCCTAAGAAGTTATTGGGAATGACATATCTAAATTTATCAACAACTACTATAAAAATGGTATCCTCAATCTCTTATATAAATGCTAAATTCAAAACCACCAACTGGTAGGATATATTCCCCACCGGTGATGCCGAAAATCCTATTGTACCGATAATAACAAGCCTTTGTCCTCGGAATAGAGGTTCAATTCCATCCTCAGATTTGAAAATAACAGTTATTTTATAGCAGTTGATGTGAACCTTTTCCATTTTAACCCACCCAAACCCAGGATTACATCATAGAAATCAATATGAAACATTGAGAAGTCCCATTTTAGCTCAACTAAATCAGCAATTATAGAACATGCTCTACACAAGAAGGCTCAACAATGTCTCTCCCCAAGAGGAGTTTGGTTTTTTTCTCAATAAGGGTATCATCTCATGTTTTAAACATATCAAATCAATAACACCAGAAGAAATGAAGGAATTAGATTTTCTTTTATCAAAAATCCCTTTCATAATGGTAGAATTAAATAGAATAATATCTCTCTCAACATATGATCTAGTCAGATCATCCAAAAAAATCTATTCTGCTCCATACAATTGCTATGTCACAAAATTAATCTTTGAGTTACCTTTCTGAGATTGACATTGACGAGGAGTCATGGTGTTCCACCCATCACCATAGTTATCTCTAATCAGTTGGTGAGACCAAATCTTCTATCCTTTTATCGTCGAAGAATATGATTCATGGGACACCTGAAAAGTGTCTCAAGGACCAAACCTCAGAGAATTGGAAGAATACAACTTAAGATGTCCCATATTATTGAAAATATTGAATGATCATAGTGGTGTTTTACACTATCATTTCATGTAGTAAATTTAATGATAATGGAAACATCCTTCATGGCTCTTTGGTCCGGGAGGAAGGATCACTAATCCAGCAGTCTAATTCAAATTTGCACTCCCACCTTGGAAATAAGTGTTCCTCTTCTTCTTGCTCCCATCATTTGATTTCCAACATTTTCCTGTAGGTATCATCATTATTCCTAATCCCATTGATCCTGAGATATCATGTTAATCCATTGTCCCTCTGTTCACTATCTATGTATAATCACTAATATAGAGCTCTGTAATCTTTGAGGTAATCTCTTTCCTTAGCCCTAATTTGAAGATGAATGCCTTCATGGATGCACCAGGTGTAACCTCTATTGAAATTCACTTTAAATGATTGATTTTTACATATGTTCTATGATAGAGATATTTTCTGTTTTATTTTGATGAAGATTTTCATTCTATGGATCTATAATGTATGAGGATTGAA
This sequence comes from Viscum album, assembly GCA_963277665.1. Lineage (NCBI taxonomy): Eukaryota > Viridiplantae > Streptophyta > Magnoliopsida > Santalales > Viscaceae > Viscum > Viscum album. The sequence goes on from OY728166.1 coordinate 1,046,049,824, forward strand.
TTATTTGTTGAATAATTCCTCAAATTTCTACCAACTAAGACTGTGATACAGTTTAAGACGTAGTGTAATATCCCACCACTAGCAAAAAACATCCTCATATATGTTAGTATATATATTTAATTTCACCATAGAGGGTGTGCTAATGAAATATAATATACTCTTCATCTTTTTAATCCACACCTCTGCCATTTCGGGTTCAGAATCACCCCCAAAGGTGGGTGTATTCTGCTTTATGAACTGGATGGAATGATACACATGCCATGTCCCATCCCTCTGGTTCCTCGTATCCACAACATGTAATGCATGAAATATAATTTGAACCAGATCTTGGTTCACTTGTCGATCAGGTGAAACCACATTCACTACAGCTTCTTTCTATTGATTTCTATGATGCCTACCGAGTGCCATTTTCTAATTAGACAAAAAACTATTTATGTCTCACTCTCTAAAAACAGACGTCTTAAAATTCAAATTATTTCTCATTTGCTGCCATGGCATTTCCTTCCAAAACAAACTCTTATTCTTTTACCTATTTTTGAAAAATTCTATTTCTTCTTTTTTAAAATTAAACCATTTTCAAAATGCATCAACCATTCACTTTTCAAAATCGTTCTTTTGAAAAAAAATTCAACATTTTTCTGAAATTTACACCTTTTCACAAAAGCATAAATCATTACTCCAAATTCAATATGAAATCCCAGTGGTAATTCATTCCTCTACAATTATGTTCATTATTGTCTCGTTGGATAAACTCATGGAAATGAGATTCCAAGATCCTATAAGTGACACAAAAACACTTCTGTAACTAACTCCTAGGTAACTTGATGTTCATCTTAAAAATGTTAGTTGTGCCTTTTTTATTCTCTACATTTAAAGTCCTGAAAATTCTATACCTTCAAAAGATCACAACCTAGGGAATCGACAAGAATGAATTTCCACACCAAGACTAAGAAAAATTAGGACTACTAGTTCCATAGGGGAAGGAACAAACTGACAACATTTATCTCAAAGAAACCTTTGGATTGAAAAAACTGATACCATTTCTAATGAACCACTTATTCGCATTGGTGTGAGAATTAAATTAGTCATTATTGTGACATAACTGAAGTCCCCATGATGAAAAATGTTGTCAAAAAATGCTGAAGGATTTCATACGCTATTGGGGGATAATTTACCCTTTATGGAATAAACCACTAACCAAAAATCCATAATTTGATGCATGATAAAAACAAGGCAACTCAACCATCAACTTTATAATAAAACCACACCAAACTATACAACACTAGAGGTCAAAGAAACTATCAATGAAAATAGTAGAATACAACAACATGATACTCCAAGTCAACCAAATGACACCATGCTAAATAATCTCTATGCTCCAATCACAAAAAAAACCCAAGTATCACATTGTGGTGATAAATACAAGTGATACTTTACCTTTTCCTATGACCTGGAAGATATCATTTTTAAAATCACAACAATTCCAAAACAGGGGTGAGTATAAAACTCAATGTGCTTTCCCCATTGACTTCCCCACTCACAAGACTATTATAGAATAGTTATCACCATTTATATACAATATTTTATACAAAAAAATTACCCAAACCATTTTATAAATAAATATAAATAAGTTCCAAAACTATTGATAACCAAATAATAAACATGTGTTATTAAAAATTTCTTTCTAGCAAGTCATATTCCCAAAATAAAATATCCCACCATGTCTTTAAAAACATTTCCCCCTAAAAAATTTCACAACCATTCCATTCCATTTAATCACACATTCAACTATGCATGTTTCATTTTTGATAGTTCCATACTCATGAGAATTCTATCATCAATCAACAATGTTGCCACATGATAATTATACCCCATGTTCCATTACACCTTTTGAACCATGAACAAGTTCATATTCCAACCAATCCTTATAAATGAGATCTACACAAACACTACTGTTATTCTTAAACCATTCCAAATAACCATTTCAAACCATTTCAATAAAACTGTTATTTTATTGAAACCCATTTAAACAAGCCAATTCCAAACTACCGTTTTTTATTATTAAAATTATTAATTTTTAAAAAACCCTTTTATCAAATAAATTAACTATCATTCCAGAAAAATTCCATTTTAATATATTCATTTTAAATTTTAGAATCAAACACTTTAATCAAAACAACCAATTTTCTAGATTTTCGACAACCATATCCAATGTGGGTTTCTGGAAATCATATAGAATCCAATTTACAATAAATCCACAAACATAAATCAATTTTAAATCATTCCATTCAGTTCTACAAATTTTAGTTGGGAGTAAAGCCACCTACCTCAACCATTTTGTTGAAATCATAAAATGGATAGAGAATGCTCAATAAAATCGGGTTTATTATCCGTGAAATCGCCTAAGATCTATTCTAATACAAACAAAAAGATCAAATATTATCAAATTTTCCATTCAATATCATAGATATACAAATAAAAAACGTAACTCTAAGAAACCAAGAGGAAAAAATGAATTATATCTATGTAGATCTAAGAACCAGATCGAGAATGATGAAGATCAATCACATACCTCCTGAAACTGGCATCAAATAACCACGAGTGGACTTTATATTTCCTACGGATCAATGGGAGAAACTTCTATGGCCTTATAAGAAGAAAAATACCTATTGTCAGCAAGTTTGGTGGAAAATGAGTGGATTAAAGGCATGATCGACCTAGATCCACTTTGGGGGGGAGGTTTTTAACCCATGCACAATTAGTCTACACGGTTAGGAAAACCATTCACTGACCATGATATTGCAACTACCTTACAGATCACCCCACATGGCCTCCTCAAATAGTATCCCTAACCATGCACACACCATGCTAATGATACTTTCCAGATTCTTCAACTTCCCACCGTTTTTACCGGGCTTTTCGCATGGTTTATAAAAATGGTAGGCATCCAATGCGCCTTCCCTTTATCCCCAAAGATCTCAATAAGATCTCAAAACTGTCCCAAAATTAAACCGTGTACTTTCTAAATATCAAAAAATCAACAAAAGGGTTCATACCAAAAACCAGGTGTACTACAACAACCCTCTATTATCATGATTACGTGTACACCCTTACATAATAAACTTTTTTACTCTCTAGTCAGCCAAAAATGATCCCACCAAACCAAGATGTGTGCTCTCCCTTCGTACCCCTATTTGGGATCAGTGTTGATCTATGCTCCCAGGATGTTGGCCCAGTCCCTTCGCTTTCATCTTAGGGAATAAAATTCATAATCCCCACTATGTTTCCTATTTTCACCTCTTTTTTTTCATAGGGGTCATATAGGGTCCTCCCTCTAGGTGTAATCCCCAACATTAAAAATCTCCCATCCTCATCTTATTACCTACAGTCTGAGGTTTAAACAATATATGGGCCTATAACTACGTTTAAGACCCAATACATCATTCATTTTCCTACGTTACACCCCATTCTTGGAATTCAAGGTCATTATACATGTGTAAGCCACTAAAAAATAACCTAATTTTGATATACTCATTCTATATATCATACACGTTCCTCTTAATAGAGGTAATCCTAAAACATATCTTCAAATAAATAATCCAAAATGTTAAGTGTCTTAGGGTTTCTCATGTGTAATACCCACTTGGTCTCCTTGTGGTTCCACTTTCATGGAACATGGATCCCTACATGGGCCTCTGACTAGTTCAAGGACAAAATCTAACTCAAACGGAAGAACTAATACATAAGTGACATTAGATACCCTATTATATTCTCTAATGAAATAAAACTGATCCCAAGCATCTTATTTCTCACACTAAGCATGAATCGTGTGGGTTTATTGGTTTATATTATTATTTTATTAATATAATTTAGAAGTATCACAACTATCAAATTCAAGTCTGAGATGAATGAATTAAACTATATAGAAACACCTTGACCAAAGTACATCAAACTACATAGAAAAGTCCTCACATATGACCAAAAACTCTATAATATGATTTATGTTTTCTTTTATTCCTATTAACCAAGTTATGTAGGACACCTCATTGATGTTCAAACCCAACACCCTCAGAATTACATTTTATATTATTTTATAAGTATGTGATTACTCAATACACCCTGAGTCAAGATAATCCTCTTCATTCTCAATTGCAACTCATTTTAATATTATCCTTTTATTTACCTGAGATACCTTTAGTCAAGATACTCCTATTTATTTCCTTATTTTTTCAACATCTTGCTTGGTGAAATCCCAAACCCTTGTAAGATACAACTTTCATGAAAAACATGAAAACCTGTGTGACTAGTGTGGGGTTACACAAACATTCCTCAAGTGATGGGATTGTGGTGATTGTGATCAACAATGGTAGGGTGATGAGCCTAATTCCCCCTATTTGATGAGCATTATAACTCTTTATTTTGACACACATAAGTAGATTCGTATTTATCTAGGGGATGATCTATGGACAATCCATAATCTCTCATGTGACAAGCATGATATGCTCTCATGGTCAACTATGAGGTAGATAAGCGGGCTTCCTAATAGATTTCCGAACCAGCCATAAAATCTTCTACCTAGTTAATAACATACGGGACAAACAGTTCTTGTTCACTCATGTGTATTTCACACACCAAACATTTCTAGGAACATTACACTATGTTGTCTATTCATCATGCAAGTGAAAATTTTGGAAGTGGTCCATGTAATATAATAAAAGACACAATGTTTCACATTATGAGTAACAAGACTATTCGGGTTCTCATTACTTTTAAATTGATATATAGGATTCCCTTATTGAGGGAACAATCCCTATATCAAAACACCAAATGCCTCCAACGGTAGTGAAAAACTTCAGAATTCAAATATATGAGGTTTTAAACAAAATAATCATGAACTAATGAGGTAAAATGGAGAACCTATAGTATATATTTATATTTTCATCTCCATATGGTTTTTATTAGATCATTATAATAGGGGTTACTAGTCTCATGTTTGTATTTGGTAATTATACACAACCATATCTTAAATGCATATAAGAATTTGGTTTTAAGAAATAATCCCCCCCCCCAGGTTTTTATGAGCCTGACCTCCCATCCTCTCAACCAATGAACATTAAACACTATAAATGGTAGGAAACATTAATTACCAAATTCCTTTGGTAGGAAGATTGAAAAAGTAATTCACACAAAACTTTTATGAATATGGTAGCAAATCATATTTTTTCTCAGAAAAAAGGTTCTTAGAAGTTGAGTGATTAGATCATTTGGAGTTCTCTTAATGTGAAAATGTTATCATTAGGGTATGTATGGATCAACCAATCATTGTCAAAATTACCTCTATAGTTCCAATCATGGGATCTACTAATGTGAAACCCAATAAAATTATGTATAATAAATTCTGAAAAAATATGATCCAAAATAGGTTCATCTTTCAGACCACATGTTCTTCTAAATTCATAAAGGACATCAGGATGATACCAATTGTTTCATGGTAACTTCCCTAACAAACAAAATTGTCATAATATAAATAACTTTATTTTTCTTATGTAAATTTAATACAACTTTGTATTTATTATACTATAATAGGGGATCCAAATGAGTCAAATAAATCAAATTGTGCACGTGATGTGACCCACTATGGAATAACGAATCCACAAGGAATATCCATGACTTAGGGGGATATCCAAGAACATGTTACAAAATAAATTTAAACAATTTGGGCAGAAATATAGATATGTAGTTATGAAAATCATGTGGATTTGGGTCCCTAGATGTTAACCAAACCATTATTCAGAAGCAATATCATTTGCCTGATTTGGATTTCCCATTTAATCTTGAATCCCATTAAAATGATCTAGAAATACTGAAACTTAATGTAAATCCAACATAATACTTTAATTATAAAACCATCATATCTATCTCATCCTTATATTCCCTCTATTTTTGTTTAGTCCTAGATTCAGAAACCTATTCCATTTGCCCAAAAATATGATATATTAATGAAAACTTATATAACACCAACAAGAATCACATTCCTGATCTATTTTTATTTTTTCAATGATCTAATACAATACATAACAAATACAATACAAAATTTATGGAATTAGAAAAGAAAGTATCGATTCTCATGTCCTACTATTCTGGGCATGAGTTTACATAATTTCATTTTGTTATGTCCCCCATAGATCAATAACATGAGTGTAACACCCACAGATTTTTATGAAATATATATTTAAGTAATTTACTTCATTGATAGATTTAATTTCATAGTAGACAATGTTAATCATTCACTACAAACAACTCTGACTTAACTTATGTTACACACAAAACTAAGTTTCTATGAACCATCATTTTATTATTGAAATTATTTAAACACCACAATTATATCCTCTCCATTGGAAAGGATAATATGAACATGATAAACTGAATTATAAAATTATGGTTTACACATTTATATATAATTATTTTCCCAAATAAATATAAATGAATGTAAAACCCTTTTTAAAATAAAATGAAATTCTTTTTCTAAAAAACAACTTAAATGTGTATACGTGTGTTTTATGGTAATAAAGAATAAAATAAATCTTTCTAGATTATATTAATGAAAAATATATAGACATAAAATATATTTATTCTAATTTTTAATATTATTCATATGTGTTTTCATGACATGATATAAAAAACAGATCACATTTTACATGTAAAAGATATATTTTTATAAAAAGAGAGTTTTACTGCCCTTCCATGGCATTCTTTCTTTCAATATCATTCATGACAATTTTATAAATCAGAATTTATAATGTAACATTCTTCTATAAATCATGAAACAAAAATTACCTTTTGGTTTAATTTTTGGTATTTTCTTGTTAAGCTTCATGTTTTGATGAATAGTGAAAAATATTAGATTTTAATTAAAACCAATTATTTCATATAAATATTTTGTACTATTAAATTATATTATTATTGGTTTTAAATTATAATAAGAATAAATTTTTATCATTAATTACTATATAGGTTTTTGGTATAGATTTAACATTTAATTTGGATATAAAAACATTCCCATATTTTGATGTTTTTCACTTTAAAACTTTTTGTTTCATCCCATCTGCATGATTAATTTTTAAATACAATTAAAAAATAATTGAATTTAGTTTAGAAAAATGGATTCAATATTTAGGGTCATAATGTCAAAATTTATTAATTTTTTACCTTATATTTTTAGATAATATGATTAGTATCATTAGTACTTTTTATTATCATGGTTAAGGGTAAATCAGGTAATTGAGAGTAAAAATAATATTATAAATTTTATAAAACTACCCTAACTCTGGGTAAAATATTATTTTATGAATTAAATTCGACCCTTAAAACATAATGATCTAAATTTGAAATTTTAATGGATAATGATCCACGAAATATATTTGGATATTATTAAAATCAAAGTGAGTGGAAAAATGTCACACACTTACTTTTAATAAGTATAATATTTTTAACATTGGGATAAATATAAGATATTTTCAACTATATATTTTATAATGAAATTAAAAAGGTTTATATACATCATGGAGATTTATTTTTAGTTTTTAGTGAAGAAATTATACATAAATAATTACACTATAATGATGTAATAATTATTCAATTAGTAAAAACAATAATTAAGGGGTATTATAAATATTAAAATAAATATAATTTGAATTTATTAAGGTGATACAATAATTTTCTAGTGGAATTTGAAATATTATTGGTTTATTAAAGTAATTTTATACATGTTATCTTTTTAGAATGATTTTTTTAAAGTTAATGAAATAAATAGTGTCAAAAATGACATAAATGGTATTTTATGAAAATAATATTTTATAAAATTAGTTAAAATAAAATAAAAAAGTAAAAATGGGATTAATAATGTTTTAAATTATCATAAATTTACCATTTATGGTATAATTAAAACCTTATATGTAAAAAATATCCACTTTTTAATATTGAGAATATTGTCGTCGTAGATATATTTTAAATAGGATAACAAAGGGTTATTAAATTAGATAAGGTTTAAAATTACAAAAAAACATTTATAAAATAATTTTATCTTTTATTACACCTTATAACACATTTTATTTTAATTACTTTACTTATTTATTTATTTTCATTTATATTTAATTTATGAAACTTTATTCTTTTGAAAAACATTCCAAAGCATCTCTCACCTTCTTTATTAATTGACATCTCTTAACTCATCCCATTTCAACATATTGACAATTATATATTGACTAATTTCTTCATAATTACCTTCACCAATTCCCTAGAATCATTCTAGTGGTTCTGGTCTTCCCAAAATCCATCTCTAGATTCCTTTAAAGGATATATAAAGGAGTCGTTTTGAAGAATATGTAATTGCTCTAAATGGTTACTCTCTTTTAATACTACTCTATAACTCCATAAAATGTATGATATATATCCAAATGTAATAAATTCATCATAATAAATATTCTTAAATTTTATTTAGATTATTAAAACACCATTATATATCCCCTTTCCCATCGAACAATAAGTGAAATTATCGCTCGTGCGTACATATGACTTATCATCTCCATGTGGAGATAAAATTCATTTTCCATTACAAACTTTTTATGATTGGTAATTATGATGGGTTTAATATTTAAATATTTTATTTATGATATTATTATACTTATATAATATTAATATGATATCTACCTTTTTACCACCAACTCTTTCTGGAAATGATAACGTCGCTTGTGCGAACATATGGCTTACTATCTCCATGATGCAATGTGGTTCATTATTGCATCAATATATCACATGGGTGGTAAAAAGGATGACTTTTATGAACATATATATATTGTAAACATAACATAAAAATTATTTATTAATTATAATATTTCTTTTTCTTTCCTTTCATTTAGTATTAAAAGAAAATGAAAACAATGTGCATGTGTATGTATGGTCTACCGTCACCATGAATGGTGTATTTTATTTTTATCTATAGCATTAATGAATCACCATTAATACATATATACTGATTATATATATGATATTTATATAATTTTTATCATTATATATATTTTGAAATCATGATTTATATTACAGGAATGAGGATAACAGGTAAAAACATGAAAGAAAAACAAATTGGTTATTACCCAAAACGTATCTTTAACATAGAATTGTCAATTAGAAAGTTATATGTGTTATAATTAAATCATATCTGGTGTTATATATATTAATTTGGTTATGTGGTAGATTTATAATAAAATTATATTTATTATACATGAGTTTTTAATTTATACAAATTAATTCAAGACTTAAGGTAAGGAATTTATGTCTCAGTTAAATTTTTCTGGGACACATGCCTTGAACATGACCAATTTTTTTTACGTGATGTATATACTATAAATGAATTTATTTTGTGATTCATATCAATAATATTATGGTATTTTTATATCCATATAGTTTTCATTATATCATGCGGAATATGATTCTACTGATTATAATGTGATGAGTATTTATTTTATAATCTCACAAGTATTTAGGATTGTTTCATTTTAAGTCTCCATTGGGAAATATTTATCTTCCACATACATGATTTCAATAAATAGTTTCAAAATATATTTTTACTATACTTTTATGATGTTTTAAGAATGTTTTTCCTATTTTTTACTTTTTATTACATGTTTTGAAAGGAATAATTTAGATCTATTTCAAAATGAGGTGCTTTGGCACATTTCTAGAAAAATTATGAAAGGAATTTTTTTTTCAAATTATACATCATGATTGGAATTTTCTCCCATATTATAGCCATAATGATTTAAAGAATACATTAAAATATTCTAGGGTTATTTTTAAATAAAATGCCTTTCTTTTAAAATTTAACATCGTGTTAATAAACAAAAACCTTTTCAAAGTGGAATGGATATTTTATGTAATAATTTTTTCAAGTGATCTCTCAAAATTATTTTGCATATAATATAACATTATTTAATGTCAGTTATTTTTTAATGGGGATATGATTCAATTATACCAATATTATCATATCAAATAATGACTATTTTTATTATGGAATGATATTTATGATACCCATTTATTTTCAATGGGTTATGTTATGATTAAATAATGTTTATGAATTCAATTTCATTCCAAGGGTTCTAATGTAATGCCCCAACCCAAGTTACCCAGAGTCGGTGCATTATTTTAAAACATTGGCATGATCACAAGAAATCATGTCCTGAAGGACCGATCAATTTAGCAGTCTTGGAATATAGATTACATACATAAATGTTACATTACACTTCATAACATAGAAAAAAACATAAATAATCCTTCAAGAACACCATTATTCTGATGGCTTAACCCTATATATAAATCACAATACACTTCTTGGAATCCTTGGAAAAATAAAGCGTAGAGTGGGGTGAGCTCAGATGCCTAGTAAGGATAACAATACAGCGGAAACATTCATAAATAAGCATAAACATTTAAGGAAATGTATAACTAAAACAAAAGCCTTTTAAACATGAACTTAATCATAATGTGGAAAAAATAAAATGATGTAATGCCATTTACTTATTCACATGGATATTCTACTCGTCGAATAATCACATGAAATATCACTAACCACTTTCATAATGATAGAATGCATAATTCCAGACTATCATAACCACGTATCCAAGGCCTCGTTCTAATACTAAAAATAAGATTTTGTCAAGTCCTCGTGACAAAACACTAGTTTATCTCATGAGACCTACCGATGCATCAAAGAGCTATAGCGGGAACCACCCGTCACATACTATGTCCAATGCATTCCTCGTATGAAAAGGTCTAAACATAACATAAACATTTGTATTAAAACTAGCATACAAAGTTTCAATAGTTTACCTATAAACCATGAATGGTATAAAAATAACACATCCACATTCAAACATATCACAAAACCTTCAACACAATATGGAAGATTTGTATCATGATAAATCAACTTCAATACAAGTTTAAACTCCATTAAAGTATTTTTCACATCGATGAAAATCATTTGTAAAACTCTTAGAGAGAAATACCCCTTTTTCATGAAAACATTAAAAGTCACACAATTTTGAAAAGAAGTCATTTAAAGACATTTTTGAATCATAGTGTACTATACCACTTTGAAACTTTTGAAAGGAATTAACATTTTAAAAACATTAATGTCCATATAAATAAATCCTTAAAACCATTTTGAAGACATGGACATTAATGAGAAAGATTTAGAATAATAAATATTTAAAACATTTGAAATGATGTTTTAGTAAAAATTCCCTTCAAATAATCTCTTTGAAGACTCTTTCATAAAACATTGACATGGATAATAAATGTGTCCCAGTAGATACTTACTTAAAAACAACCTCGGATAATAAAGAGATTGTGAAATTAACCCTTACCAATTTGGTAACTGACGAAACATACACCCCATGAAAGAGGTATCATACAATGAATATTTAAATACACATAAATTAATGTTTATTACACAAAGAATACAATTATGGAAAGTACATGCACCACACACAAGGTAATAGTGGCAATATGGCATGAATCTCCTGGGAATAAGGAGTGAGATGAAAATCCCCTTACCTTGTACTTTTCCTTGGTCGAGGGTAGGTTAACCTCTTGTATAATAGTTAAATAATTGTTATTAAATTATAAAATAATCATATACATAAATATTATATCATATATGATCTTTTCATATTTCCCTGTTAATAATATTTTAGTATTATCGTCATTTCGAGTGTTTACTTACACATTTTCTTTTTTATGTTTTATTCCTTAAGATGTGTTTGTTATGGATAGGTTGTATCTTATTCATATCCAAAATTGTATCAAATCCTTAAAAATTATTTTTAATCATAAAATGATAATTAGACATGAATGGATACGATGGGGAATGAATCTCATCGTGTTCGTGGAGACGGTAGTCCGTACATACGCACGAATGATACTTCCATTTCATTTTTCATTTTAAAAGGAATAAAAACCAAATGATATATAGGTATATTATTATTAAAGTATAATATAATATCTTATATGTGTTACTTATGTTCATTAATACCATCCTTTATATGTTTTATGTATGGTATGAATGAGTCATATCACATTGAGGGGGCGGTAGTCCGCACTTCCTCAAATGAAATTATCGTATATATATAAAACATGAAATGAATAATGGTATGCTATAAAATGGAATTAAAGAATCTTATATATAAAATAAATATCATTAATATCATATTTAATTATAGTTCCATCACAATGGCCACCATGAGAGGTGGTAGGAGATAATTGAACAATCATTGTTTCGTGAGGCATTTGGTTCCCATCCACAGAAACATTATGTTCTTCACCCATTAGATAATGGTGTGTGTAAGTTTAGTTCGAATACATCTCATAAAAATATCCTAGTATATTTAGGATACTGGTTTTGTTACAAAATAAAATAATAAGAAGAGTTTAGGGGTTGGAGAAGTAAAATAAAAGAAAAGAAGCTAAGAGAAATTGTTACCTTTAATTTGGGTAACTCCCTTTGGTTTGAACCAAAAAGGACTCTTGAAGTGCCATCTTCCTAAGTTAAGGATTCTTGGAGGAGGAGAGGGATTTAGGGAGCTTAATTGGGCAGATTTGGGATGAGCCAAAAGGTTTTAGATGTGTGAAGAATTGGTTAGAAGTGGTTTCCTTTTATAAGGGGGAGGAGGGGCTATTTAGGAAAAACATAAAGTATTATTTTATAATAAATTCATATTCGGTTTATAATAGCTCTAAATAGGATTAATTAAAGTATGAGGTAGGTATTGGTCGAAAACCACTCAAACAATAGTATTTAGACAAATTTGGGTCACTATTTTACCCTTATCTTTAGATTTAACTCTTAGTTAAATAGTTTTACATTTACCATGTCTGTTTGTATTTTTATATTATATGTTTAATAAACATACTATAAACTGCCAAGAGAACCCCATGTGGTTCATTAATGACATAACTATCATAATATAAGTCTTTTGGACAAACCTTAGATTTTTAGGAATATTATATCAATTAATAATATAATATTTGTTTTCAAAACTCCTTTATGTCAATTTTGACACTATTTAATAATTGATTTTTTACAGTCTTAATAACTTTATTAATTCAAACCAAATTCATTTAATCAATACTAACATGTCATATTAACCAATAAAATTCTATTAATTCATTAAAAGTCTCAAATTATATTTATTTAGGTATTTATAATATCAATTATTTTAATATTTCACTAATAAAGTAATTACTACATCATCATTGTGTCATAAATAAATTAACTTATTTAATGTCTAAAAATTATAAATAAAATACCAATATGTAGGAAATTATTTTTTCTTTCTAATAAAGATTAATAATCGAATTTATCTTATATATAACCCTATATTAAAAATGTTCTAGTTATTAAACTTTTATTTTAACTCTTTTAACTCTTCTTTGAATTAAATAATAATAAATGTACTAATCTAATCCAAGTGGACGAAAGAGGTTCATATTTTATTCCTAAGGTTTTTTTGGTCTAATTATACTTATCCAATAGAATTAGGACATGTGTTAGCTTAATAATATTATCATTTTTACCCTTAATTACGCTATTTACTTTTCCCCGTGGTAAATCAAAGTAAAAAGTTACTATTCATCAAAAATTATGTTTACCGTATGGACCCAAATTTTTCTCATTGATATTAACCATATCTATTTTATTTTCAAAATTCCACTCACAGAAGCAGTAAAGTAATGTTTAATTTGAATTTGCAAATTCTCCTACGAGGTGGGTAAAAGACGGTGAAAAGTTCAATAAAATATATATATATATATAATTATTATAAACCGAATCTAATTAATTAAATTGAACTTATATTGGTATTATGTATCTATTTTTACATAAAATAATATAAATGAAATAAATAATTATTTAAATAAAAATTTGGTTTTAAACTATAACTCTGTGTTTTTCACAATTCATCAAAAATTAAATGTTTCCAGAAAAATACCAAAAAAAATTCCAAAGCTAATTTTGATATTCCAAATTCAATAATGAATTCTATTTTACCCAATTCAAAACACAGAAGTTGCATTTAGTAATTTAAAAATTATTTCCTGTTGTCAAAACAAAAAGCGTGTTTTTAAGAAACAATAACTATCAAAAGATTGACACTTATTTATGTCCGGTTTAAATGTGAAATTATGTCCAATGAACAATATTGGATTAAAAGGTAAAAATATATTCTAAATATAATTTAAAACAACACAAATTCAAAATTTATCACTGTTAACAATTTAGATTAAAAAAGTTTTTTTTAATTAAAATTTAATAATTTTCACTATTCATCAAAATATGAAAGTTATCAGAAAAGTACCAAAAATTCACCCTAAGGTAATTTTGATATTCTGAATCCAAAAATGAAGTCCATTTTGAAAGATAAAATGTATAAAATTTTAAAAAGTGGGTATTACTATTCATAACGGCTAGTTTGATTGGTTGTGGTGTGCGTTAGAACTCGAAGTTGCGTACAACACACACTAATGTATTATTCAAAGAAAAGCGTATTGTGGAAGCTTGGGGTGTTACATTCTCCCCTCCTTCAATAAATTGAATCCTCGCAGTTTATGCTCGGTATTGGATACTTTGGTTTGACATTTCAAAATATCATAGTTGAAATTCCACATCGAATCATGGATTAATGAGGCCTCTAATTAAAAAAAAGACTGGTAAGTATGAAGGTTACCGAAAATAACACATACTAGGGTTCCATGTAGGGAAACATGTATATGGAAGAGAAATATACCCATCAATATCTGTGGGAGAGTGGTAGAGAACATGGCTATGAAAAGTCCAACAATCACAAAGCCATAAATTTGTGATGATCTAAGGTACCATCTGGGACAACGTTTTTGTTCTATGTTCCTTTTATTAATGTTGAGGAATTTATTTATGAGATTAGATAAGATCATAAGAAGATATACTTACTTTATAATTAGTTTTTTATCCATTAATAAATTTCTACAACAAACTTATCTTTCACTACAAAACATAATACAACCCAAAAATACTGTATTTATCCTAATCATATAGGGTTCCAAATATAATGAATTTATAATTCGCATATCAGACCCATTAAAAAAAGAAACTACATTATAAAATCCAGGAACTTCATGTAGTCCAATGGTAGGGTATAAATCCCAATCGCAGTATGGTTGTGGGTTCGATTCCGACAACTTTTCCCGATGCGATGGGTTGTCTCACGGTCTGCGTGTTGTCCTTTTATAAAAATCCAAAAATAACCTTTCAAACTTAATCCATTCCATCCTTTAGAGTTATCCAAAATACTACTATCGAAACTCACATTCCAAAATTTATAAGGTAGTTAAACACAATGAAGATCCTTTTTACCATGTAATAACATGTGAACACCTTCATCATGTATTATTTTAAAACATGGTAACATCCTGAATTACCATGAAACCTTATTGATTACATTTATTCACCCTTTTTATTTATAGAATACTGGATATTATCGTTCAATCCAAAAATGTTGTAAACTCCAATGATGAAAAATCATTAATCAATTTCAGGGTAGTCAATAATATCCAATATAATTATTGAAATCAACCATCTCTTATTTCAAAATCACTACCTCATTATCAGGACCATATTAAGGATTTCCTTTCCTTCAACCATGTATTTTCCAAAAAGTGTAGCTTACTATTATGTCACCTTTCATAGAACCATATAATATCAAACCCTCAATAAAATAGTACTGCAGTACAATCCTTATTTATCTCCATAATTCATATAACCAGTATATTGTTGATTCAACACTCAAATGAAATAATCCTATAATAACAACATAAGAACACTAGTAATTATTCATATGAGGTAGTATCATAACATGATTATTATCCAATAGCATCATTTTAGGCATACTCTGATGATTTGAACATTGGTTTGCATAGTGTCCCAACTTCTTACAAATGAAGTACTGTACATTTGAAACCTTTTTCTTACCCTTGTAGTCACTTACTTGGTGTCCTTTTTCTCCTCACTTATAACAAACTCACATTCCCTTCAAGAAATTTATAGGGTGTTTCTTCGCACGGTTATCACATATGGGAAAATTATTCTTTTCCCTCTTCCCTTTTTCCATCATTCTCTCTTCCATCCTTTTCTTCTCATTCTTCCCATTAAATCCATAGGACTCAAAAATTATTTACATATCTTATTAACACATGATACTATTTCTTCAGATGTTGAGAATAAATGGGAGACTGTTTCCGTTACTAATGTTGGCTTAATACTATGAATGACATGATCCTTCTTACTCTTTGGATCAAACGTATTGTTGGAGTTCTCATTCCTTCTATTGGGCACCATTTCTAAACAATGGCATACACCAGGTCAGTTTATGAATCACAATTCATAGTTACAAACATGTAAAATACCTAACATAAATTGAACAGTTTATAGATATAATCCATAATCAAAAATGATTTATTTGAGGAGATATATATTCATAAACCATTCATATTGATTTGTAAAGAAAACGAGAATTATCCTAAGCATATCCCCCGGGAGTGTCGTAACCAAGAGTGCAGCAAGGCCCGTTGTCGTGAACCAGTTCCCGTTCGAGTCTAGCTCAAAGTGGTGTTTTCAGGTTTTATCCCTAGGTACATCTATTCCAGAGCCGCCTCTACCTGCTTGTATCCAGAAAGGGATGTAATTTCTTGGAAACTCACAAAATCTCTACATTACCAAAGTTCTAGGATGTTCTTCTATACTAATCGTCAAAGTCTATCTTAGGGTAATGTGCTTTAAGGAGTGTTTATCTAAATCTAGTTTCCAAGGTTATTGCTAAACTTCCTCTGATACAAACTGTAATGCCCTGAACTTAGTTACCCAGAGTCGGTGCATTATTTTAAAACATTGGCATGATCATATGTAATCAAGTCCCGAAGGACCGATCGGTTTTCCAGTCTTGGAAAATAGATTACATAGATGAATGTTACATTACACTTCATAACATAGATAACACCATAAATAATCTTTCACGGACGCCATTATTCCCATGGCTTAACCCTTTATATCAATCACAATACACTTCTTGGAATCCAGGAAAAAATAAAACATAGAAAGGGGTGAGCTCAGATGCTCAGTAAGGATTACAATATAGTGGAAACTTTCATAAATAAGCACAAACATTTAAGGCAATGTATAACTAAAACAAAAGCCTTCTAATATTGAACTTCAGAATAATATGGAAAAAATAAAATGAAGTAATGACATTTACTTATTCACATGTATATTTAACTAGACGAACAATCACATGCAATATCACTACCACTTTCATAATGATGGAATGCATAATGCCAGACTATCATAACCATGTAGCCAAGGACTCGTGTAACACCCTGAGATTTTATGAAAAATATTCTGTTAATTTCATTAATGTATTGTTTTGTATTCTACACCAAGATTACCTTGCACTATACGCAACACCGTATTAGCTTGCAGTATACGCAACACTATTCTTGGATCGTGTTACACACAATTTTGATAATAGTTATTCTACGCAACATTGAGTATATATATATATATTCAATGTATAAATTAAATATGTATGGATTATGTTATACGAAACAACGAAGTATTCTTTCACAACACGCAACCCTGACTTGGCTTGCATTACACGCAATCGCGACCTTTCTCGATAGTGTGTGTTGTACGCAATTCCGGGTTTTAATAAACAACGATATATTATTATAATATTGTCATGAACTAGCCTTTATGAATAGTATTAACTGAATTTTGAATTTTATAACATTATTATTCATCTTACACATTTTCTAGAACATGGTATAAGAACAAAATAATTTTTTCGGGTAAAATAAGTATTTTTCAAAAAATGCAGTTTTGCCGCCTTTTGATGGCGCACCCACTTTAAATCTAGTTTTTGACATTTTTATATGTTCAATTTGATAAAATAAAATTCTTCTTTTGAATCAGGATATAAAAATTTACATTAGATAAAGTTCTGATATTTTTCCAATAACTTTCATCTTTTAATGAATAGTAAAAACACGCTATATTTTAATTAAAAACAACTTTTTTCATCATAATATCTTATGTGGTTAAATTATAATATTGAATGGTTTTAATGTATAAATAGAATATATTTTTACCATTTAATATAATGTATGTCATTAGCATTTTTTTTACCTTGAATTCGTAGGTTAAATCAATTCAATCTTTTGCAATGTTTTAAAGAAAAACATGTTTTCTTTCGACAACGGGATTAATTTTAATTTAATTTCTGCGTCTTTTGTGTATTGAAATTGGAAAAATGGATTCCATATTTGGAATCAGTGGGTCCAAATTATGTTAATAAGCTACTTTTTATTTTTGGGCATTGTGAATAGTAACTACGGTAAATTTTATTTACTATAGTTAAAGGTAAATCTGGTAATTAAGGGTAAATATAAGATTATAAAATTACCCTAACACTTGGAAAAATCCTATTGGATGGCTACAAGTAGACCCATATAACCTAAGGGTAGGATTAGATTCATTTTATTGACTTTTTTCCAGGAAAATAATTTAATTATTTTTAAAACCAAAGAATGTGACAACATGTCACTTTCTTAAATCTTATAAGTATAATAATTTTAATTTAGTGATAAAATTCATGAAAATTAGAACATGAATAGTATACAGAAATCTAATACAATTATCTACATCATAGGAATTTATTTATAATTTTTAGGTATTAAATAATTATCATTATTATGACACAAAGATGATGCAGTAATTGTTTTATTAATGAAATATTGACATAATTGATGTTATAAATGCCCAAATAAATGTAATTTGAGAATTTTTATGACTTACATTAATTTTCTAGGTTAATATGACATGTTATTGTTGATATAAGTAACTTGGTTAGAACTTATCATTCTGTTATGAATTTGATAAAAAACATGTACCAAATAGTGTCAAAATTGACATAAATTAGTTTTTAAAACAAATATTATATTATTAATTGTTATTTAATTCCTAAAAATCTAAGGCTCGTCCAATTGACTTAGATATGGATAGATATATTAATAATAAACAACTCGGGGTTCGTTTGGCTTGTTATTGTAAGTTTATTAACCATATAGTGTAAGAAAACAAAAAGACACGGTAAAAGTTAAATTATATAACTTAGAGTTAAATCTAATTGATAAGGTTAAAATAAGAACCGAAACTTGTCTAAATCCTATTGGATGAGAGGATTGAGACCCATATCCACTTTATCTTAGAAATAAGACCCTTTGGAACCATTATAAACCGAATTTGACCTTAATATAAAATAATATTTTGAGATTTTCCTAAGGTGCCCCTCTCCTCCCTTGTAAAAGGGCACCTCCTCCCCCTCTTCCTCACACCACTTTGAGCATTCAAGCTTGGACAACCCCTGCCAAAATCTCTTCTACACTTCCCTAGTATCATCCTAGAGGTCCTGGTCTTCTTCAAAGATCATCCTTAGTTCTTTACGTGGAGGTTAAGAAAAGGCACGTCAAAAAGAGGAGGTACAGACACATACGAAGCAAATCAGACCTAAGGTAAGGGAAATATCACAATCTCATTTTTATCCGAGATTTTTTATACTTTGTTATTTACTGGGGTGTATTTTATCATCCACATCCATATTCCCTCAATATGTAATATTGTTTCCATCCACCTACAATTGTTTAAATCCAATTTTACGCTTAGGTGAGTTTTTAGTAAAAGATATGTAAGGAATCTTTTGTCATTTTTCGTACGAGGTAATTTTTGACTTTTTTGACAAAAGTACGAGAAGATTGTTTTCTTTTAACTTATATGGAATGAATGGATTTTTAAAACATTATTTTCAAGAATCTTCCTTTACAATTTTTCAAGTTTATTTTTAGTCAACTACTTTTAGTTTTGAATTGTATGACATATTAAGAAAGGAAATTTGTTTTTGAAGTAGAAAGGATATTTTACTCAAGAATAGAGTTCAAGTGTTTTATCAAAATTATTTTCCATCTAATATAATAAAGGGTTCTGTTTTTATCCCTATTATTAAATTGATTTGATTATGTTGTGATGGAATTATTTTATATTATATGAATTGTTTTATGATGTCACGATGTTTAAGATTCCCATTTTTATTACATGGGTTATGCTATGATGTATGGTTTATGATTTTGTGGCACACATAAGAATTGTATCATTATAAGATGGGTGGGACCTATATCTCCCTCCAATACATTGGGTAAATATTTTATATCTCATTAGATAGACATGGCTGGAACGGTAGGTTATACCGGTTCAGTGAAACAGGACTGAAACGAGGGTGACTCGGTTCAGAAATGGAATTTGTCCACTAAGATAGTCTTGGAAATGAGTCTCGACTAACAAGAAATGATTCTATATGATTATGTGTGTATTCCACAAAGTTTCATGATTTATGTTATGATTATTGGGATTTCATTTCACTACTATGATTTATCCCATGTTATGAAATTATGATCTCTTTTGCAGGTTAAGATTTCTAAAATGTTATGTTCTTATGATGTGATTGATATTTCTTTTGTTTACCCTTACTGAGAATTTGAGCTCACCCTTTTATGTTTTCTTTTCCCCAGGATATATAGAAAGGTTTTAGGTAAAAAAAAGAAGATCTTTATGGGAGATGTTGAAGATATTTCACCAGGATTAGAAGATTATATTCCGAGTTTCCAAAGACACTAAACTATTACGATCCTTGTGTGTGTGTTTTTGTTATGTACTAAGTATTCCGCAAAAGTAATGTAATTTCCATGTACGTCAGGCTTCGGGTCTCTACAGTTGGTATCAGAGGAAAGGTTTAATCATCCTTTGGAAACTAGGATGCGAAAACGTTAGTGAGATCTCTAGATATATTTCTAAGGCATGTCTAGGGATGTCCCTAAGGATAAGTATACGTATAGGATATAATCCTAGAACTATGGTAACAATATTAGATTAATCCAAAGATGTTAGATATGAAGTTACTCCCCCTTTATTATGATTTTTTCCTCTCACACTATTCTTTTTTGGGTTTTAGAAAATGGCTGGAAACAAGATGATTCACGATAATGGAGGATATGATGGACAATGGAATGATATTATTCATGAGAAACCAAATGAAATGGGATTTGGAAGTCCAAACATCATTATTTTTCCGAATCAGCAATCTCATAATATGATCAATAAAGTAAAATTTGGTAAGTTTCCTGGCTCGGCTAATAAGATAAAGATGGAGTTTCATGATGATCATAGAGGAAAGAAAGTTCAATTTACCCTATGTAAATCATGTGGGAAGAGGCATCAAGGAGAATGTTTCAAAGGAACTGGAAGATGCTTTGGGTGTGGAAAAGAAGGACACAAAGCCAGTAAGTGCAAAGGAAAAGGTTCAGTTAACACCAGGGATGAGGATAATGGTATTGCTACGACATAAACAATGGTTAAATGTTTTAAATGTGGAATGTACGGGCATTATGCAAACCAATGCCCTAAGGTAAAGTCTCATGAAGAGAATCAGTATGGTTGTTTGGGTAGTATTTATGTTGATGATGACGAAGAGACTACAAATGATATGTGAGATGAAAGAATTGTTGAAGCTCGGTCAATGGTTTAAGAACATGGTGGATTGATTACATGTTTATCATGTGTAATGTTGTATAAGTAATCTCATGGTACTATGGAATAAAGATACATCTAAGGATTGTTACACTGTTGTCTTTCCTTGAGTTTTGAAAGTGTATGATTAATGGTACCAGTATCCATGAAAGGTTATTCAGATATTTTTGGAATGTAGATAATATGCGCATAATGAAGGGATAAGGAGAAAATTAAATGTTTGATAGTATTAATGAGCTCATGACTGATATAAGGAGAAGGTTATGTAATGGATTGAGTATATAGAATTTTTGGATTTTGGTATGTGGAAAGAGTTAACTTTTGACAGAATTCATGTTTTCACTATGGTTTAATTGGTATTCATTTTTCAAGAGAATACATGATTAAGGTATTCACATGATTGGAATGTGACCAATAAGATATATTGGGGATAAATGATGGTATTCACATGCTTAGTTGATGACATTTCAAGTAATCATTTTCTTTATATTATGAGCTTGGACTGAATTATTTTAGATAAGCCAAAAGATTAGAATGGATTATGTTGGACATAAGTTAGTATTATTTAAGGATCGAACTTTTGATATTATATAGATTTAGAAAAAGGACAACCCGACGGACGGGCAACAACCCATCGCGTCGGAAAAGGCCGTGGGAATCGAACCCACAACTGAAGTGCGACTGGCCTTTATCACCTACCATTGGCCTACAGGAAGTCTCTGTTTAGTAGAAACTAGTTTTATTATATTAATTAGTATGATATATGAAGTATAAGTCCGTTTTAGGAACCATATATCATTAATCTCACTATAGATGGACTTATGTATTTTTTGATAACATTTCAAACCTTTTGTTTGAGACATATGGAATGACCCATCATTCTATCACATGATCTTCTAACACATCACGAATGTCAAATTCAACTTCATTTCTTTAAGAGATGAAGTGGAAATTGTCCAAATAATGACCAACGGTGAGACTATACCAAAATCACAAAAGTATTTCTTCTAATTCCAATTTCATCAACTTTAGGGAAACGATCTTGAAAACCAAAAATGTTGTCCTAGTGATATTATATCTGATAAATCAGATGGTACCCTAGATCATCACAAATTTATGGCTTTGCGATTTTTGGCTTTTTCATAGCCATGTTCTCTACCACTCTCCATTAGAACATGATGGTTAGATTTTTCTTCCATATCCATATTTTCACCTATGTTCTCCTACGTGGAAACCCAGTGATGAGTTAATTTGGGTAACCATTACATTTCATACTTTAGTTTTTAAAGCCATGTTTTGGTATTCTTTTTTACGATGTGGGTTTCTATTAAACAAACTTTCGAGTAGTAAACCATTTATAACCCCGATGAATTTCGAGGGCGAAATTCATTTTAAGGGAGGTAGAATGTAACACCCTGAGATTTTATGAAATATATTCTTTTAATTTCATTAATTTCTTGTGTTGTATTCTACACCAAGATTACCTTGCGCTATACGCAACACCGTATTAGCTTGCAGTATACGCAACACTATTCTTGGATCGTGTTACACACAATTTTGATAATAGTTATTCTACGCAACATTGAGTGTATATATATATATATATTCAATGTATAAATGAAATATGTTTGGATTATGTTATACGAAACAACGAAGGATTCTTTCACAACACACAACCCTGACTTGGCTTGCATTACATGCAATCGCGACCTTTTTCGATAGCGTGTGTTGTACGCAATACCAGGTTTTAATAAACAATGATATATTATTATAATATTGCCATGAACTAGCTGTTATGAATAGTATTAACTAAATTTTGAATTTTATAACATTATTATTCATCTTACACATTTTCTAGAACATGGTATAAGAACAAAATATATTTTTCGGGTAAAATAAGTACTTTTAAAAAAATGCAGTTTTGCCGCCTTTTGATGGCGCACCCACTTTAAATCTAGTTTTTGACATGTTTATATGTTCAATTTGACAAAATAAAATTCTTCTTTTGAATCAGGATATAAAAATTTACATTATATAAAGTTATGATATTTTTCTGATAACTTTCATATTTTAATGAATAGTAAAAACACACTATATTTTAATTAAAAACTACTTTTTTCATCGTAATATCTTATGTGGTTAAATTATAATATTGAATAGTTTTAAAGTATAAATAGAATATATTTTTACCATTTAATATAATTTATGTCATTAGCATTTATTTTACCTTGAATTCGTAGGTTAAATCAATTCAATCTTTTGCAATGTTTTAAAGAAAAACCCGTTTTCTTTCAACAACGGGATTAATTTTAATTTAATTTATGCATATTTTGTGTATTTAATTTGGAAAAATGGATTCAATATTTGGAATCAGTGGGTCCAAATTATGTTAATAATCTACTTTTTATTTTTGGGCATTATGAATAGTAACTACGGTAAATTTTATTTATTATAGTTAAAGGTAAATCGGGTAATTAAGGGTAAATATAAGATTATAAAATTACCCAAACACTTGGAAAAATCTTATTGGATGGCTAAAAGTATACCCATATAACATAAGGGTCAGATTAGATTCATTTTATGGACTTTTTTCCATGAAAATAATTTAATTATTATTAAAACCAAAGAATGTGACAACATGTCACTTTCTTAAATCTTATAAGTATAATAATTTCAATTTAGTTCTAAACTTCATGAAAATTCAAACATGAATAGTCTACAGAAATATAATACAATTATATACATCATAGGAATTTATTTATTCTTTTTAGAGATTAAATAATTATCATTTATTATGACACAAAGATGATGCAGTAATTGTCTTATTAATGAAATATTGACATAATTGATGTTATAAATTCCCAAATAAATGTAATTTGAGACTGTTTATGACTTACATTAATTTTCTAGGTTAATATGACATGTTATTGTTGATATAAGTAACTTGGATGGAACTTATCATTCTGTTATAAATTTCATAAAAATCATGTACCATATAGTGTCAAAATTGACATAAATTAGTTTTTAAAACAAATATTATATTATTAATTTTTATTTAATTCCTAAAAATCTAAGGTTCATCCAAATGACTTAGATAAGGATATATATATTAATAATAAACAACTTGGGGTTCTTTTGTCTTGTTATGGTAAGTTTATTAACCATATAGTGTAAGAAAACAAAAAGACACGGTAAAAGTTAAATTATTTAACTTAGAGTTAAATCTAATTGATAAGGATAAAATAATAACCTAAACTTGTCTAAATCCTATTGGATGAGAGGATTGCGACCGATCCCCACTTTATCTTCGAAATAAGACCCTTTGGAACCATTATAACCTGAATTTGACCTTAATATAAAATAATATTTTGAGATTTTCCTAAGGTGCCCCTCTCCTCCCTTATAAAAGGGCACCTCATCCCCCTCTTCCTCACACCACTTTGAGCCTTCAATCTCGGCCAACCCCTGCCAAAATATCTTCTACACTTCCCTAGTATCATCCTAGAGGTCAAGGACTTCTTCAAAGACCATCCTTAGTTCTTTAAGTGGAGGTTAAGAAAAGGCGTGTCAAAAAGAGGAGGTTCGGACACATACGAAGCAAATCAGACCTAAGGTAAGGGAAATATCACAATCTCATTTTTATCTGAGATTGTTTATACTTTGGTATTTAATGTGGTGTATTTTATCATCCAAATCCATGTTCCCTCAATATGTAATATTGTTTCCATCCACCTACAATAGTTTAAATCCAATTTTACCCTTAGGTGAGTTTTTAGTAAAAGATATATAAGGAATCTTTTTTCGTTTTTCGTACCAGGTACTTTTTGACTTTTCCGACAAAAGTACAAGAAGAAAGTTTTCTTTTCACTTATACGAAATGAATGGATTTTTAAAAAATTATTTCCAAGAAGCTTCCATTACACGTTTTCAAGTTTATTTTTAATCAACTACTTTTAGTTTAGAATTGTATGACATATTAAGAAAGGAAAAATGTTTTTGAAGTATAAAGGATATTTTACTCAAGAATAGAGTTCAAGTGTTTTATAAAAATTATTTTCCATATAATATAATAAAGGGTTCTGTTTTTATACCTATTATTAAATTTATTTGATTATGTTGTGATGGAATTATTTTATATTATATGAATTGTTTTATGATGTCACGATGATTAAGATTCCCATTTTTATTACATGGTTTATGCAATGATGTATGGTTTATGATTTTGTGGCACAAATAAGAATGGTATCATTATCAGATGGGTGTGACCTATATCTACCTTCAATACATTGGGTAAAGATTTTATATCTCAAGAGATAGACATGGCTGGAACAGTAGGTTATACCGGTTCAGTGAAACAGGACTGAAACGAGGGTGAATCGGTTCAGAAATGGACTTTGTCCACTAAGATAGTCTTGGAAATGAGTCTCTACTAACAAGAAATGATTCTCTATTATTATGTGTGTATTCCACAATGTTTCATGATTTAAGTTATGATTATTGGGATTTAGTTTCACTACTATGATTTATCCCATGTTATGAAATTATTCTCTCTTTTGCAGGTTAATATTTCCAAAATGTTATGTTCTTATGATGTGATTGATATTTCTTTTGTTTACCCTTAATGAGCATTTGAGCACACCCTTTTATGTTTTCTTTTCCCCAGGATATAAAGAAAGTTTTTAGGTAAAAAAAGGAAGATCTTTATGGGAGATTTTGAAGATCTTTCACCACGATTAGAAGATTATATTTCGAGTTTCCAAAGACACTAAACTATTACGATCCTTGTGTGTGTATTTTTGTCATGTACTAAGTATACCGCAAAAGTAATGTAATTTCCATGTACGTCAGGCTTCGGGTCTCTACAACTCGTGTCAAGACTACAAATAAGATTTTTTCAATGCCTCGTGCCAAGACAGTAGTTTGTCTCAGGAGACCTACTGATGCATCAAGGAGCTATAGCGGGCTCCACCCATCACTTACTAAGTCCAATGAATTCCTCACATGAAAAGGTCTAAACATAACATAAACATTCGTATTAAAACTAGCATACACAATTTCATTACTTTACCTATAAACCATGAATGGTATAAAAATAACAAATCTATAGTCAAACATATCACAAAACCTTCAACACAATATGGAAGATTTGTATCATGATAAATCAACTTCAAAACAAATTTAAAACCAAGTAAATGATTTTGACGTTGATGAAAATGATTTGTAAAACTCTTTGAGAGAAATACCTATTTTTCATGAAAACATTTAAAACTCACACAATTTGGAAAATAATCTATTTAAAGACATTTTTGAATAAAAGTGTCCCATACCACTTTGAAACTTTTGAAAGGAATTAACATTTTAAAAATATTCAAGTCTATATAAATAAATCCTTAAAACCCATTTTGAAGACATGTACATTAATGGGAAATATTTAGAAGAATAAATATTTAAAACATTTTAAATGAGGTTTTAGTAAAAAGTCCCTTAAAATAATATCTTTTAAAACTCTTTTATAAAACATGGACATGGATAATAAATGTTTCCCAGTAGATACTTACGTAAAAACAACCCCTGATAATAAAGAGATTGTGAAATTAACCCTTACCAATTTGGAAACTTACGAAACATACACCCCATGAAAGAGGTATAATACAATGAATATGTAAATACACATAAATTAAATTGTATTACACAAAGAATAAAATTATGGGCAGTACATATATAACACTAAAGGTAATAGTGGCAATATGGCATGAATCTCACGGGAATAAGGAGTGAGATGAAAAACCCCATACCTTGTACTTTTCCTTGGTCGAGGGTATTTTAAACTCATGTATAATAGTAAAGGCATTGTTATTAAATTATAAAATAATCATATACATAAATATTATATCATATATGATCTTTTAATATTTCCTTGTTAATAATATTTTAGTATTATCATCGTTTCAAGTGTTAACTTACTCGTTTTCTTTTATATGTTTTGTTAAATAAGACGTGTTTGTTATTGATAGGTTGTATCTTATTCATATAAAAAATGATATAAAGTCCTTAAACATTATTTTTAATCATAAAATTAGAATAATACTTTAATGGATACGATAGGGAATGAATCTCATCACGTTCGTGGAGACGGTAGTCCATACGTATGCACGAACGCTACTTCCATTTCATTTTTCATTTTAAAAGTAATAAAAACCAAATGAAACATAGGTATATTTTTATTACAGTAT
The DNA here is from genome assembly GCA_963277665.1 of Viscum album. NCBI lineage: Eukaryota > Viridiplantae > Streptophyta > Magnoliopsida > Santalales > Viscaceae > Viscum > Viscum album. The sequence goes on from OY728166.1 coordinate 1,046,077,772, forward strand.
AATATAATATCTTGTATGTTTTAATTACATTCATTAATACCATCCTTTATACGTTCCATGTATGGTATGAATGAGTCATATCACATTGAGGGGGCGGTAGTCCGCACTTCCTCAAATGAAATTATCGTATATATATATACAACATGAAACAAATTATGGTATGATTTAAAATGGAATTACAAAAGATTATATATAAAATAAATATCATAAATATCATATTTAATTATAGTTCCATAATAATGGCCATCATGAGAGGTGGTAGGAGATAATTGAACAATCATCGTTTCGTGAGGCATTTGGTTCCCATCCACAGAAACATTATTTTCTTGACCCATTAGATAGAGGTGTGTGTAAGTGTAGTTTGAATACTTCTCATAAAAATATCCTAGTATATTTAGGATACTGTTTTGGTTACAAAAGAATATAATAATATGATTTTAGGGGTTGGAGAAATAAAATAATAGAAAAGAAGCTAAGAGAAATCATGACCTTTAATTTGGGTAACTCTCTTTGGTTTGAACCAAAAAGAACCCTTGAAGTGCTTTCTTCCTAATTAAGGCTTCTAGGAGGTGGATAGGGATGTAGGTAACTTAATTGGATAGAGGTGGGATGATCCGAAAGGATTTAAAGGTGTGAGGAAGTTTTTAGAAGTGGTGTCCTTTTATAAGGGGGAGGAGGGGCTCTTTAGGAAAAACATAAATTATTATTTTATAATAAATTTATATTCAGTTTATAATGGCTCCAAACTAGATTATTTAAAGTATAAGGTAGGTATGGGTCGAAAACCACTAAACCAATATGTTTTAGACAATTTTGGTTCACTATTGTACCCTTATCGTTTAGATTTAACTCTTAGTTAAATAGTTTGACATTTACCATGTCTCTTTGTATTTTTATATTATATGGTTAATAAAATTACTATAAACTACCAAGTAAACCCCAAGTTGTTCATTAATGACATACCTATCATAATATAAGTCATTTTCCCAAACCTTAGATTTATTGGAATATTATATCAATTAATAATATAATATTTGTTTTAAAAACTACTTTATGTCAATTTTGACACTATTTAATAATTGATTTTTTTAAAGTCTTAATAACATTATTAATTAGAACGAAATTCATTTAAGTAATCATAACATGTCATATTAACCTATAAAATTCTTGTAATTCATTAAAAGTCTCAAATTATATTTATTTGGGTATTTATAATATCAATTATTTTAATATTTCACCAATAAGGTATTTACTGCATCATCATTGTGTCATAAATGAATTAACTTATTTAATGTCTAAAAAATATAAATAAATTACCATTATTTACTAAATAGTTTTATATTTCTAACGAATATTTATAATCTAATTTATCTTATGTATAACCTTATATTAAAAAAAAATTAGTTATTAAACATTGAGTTAAACTCTTTTAACTCTTATTTGAATTAAATAATAATAAATATCCTAATCTAATCCATGTGGAACAAAGAGGTTCACATTTTATACCTAAGGTTGTTTTTTGTCGAATTATACTTATCCAAAAGAATTAGGACATGTGTTAGGGTAATAATAATATCATTTTTACCCATAATTACCCTATTTACTTTTTACGTTGGTAAATTAAAGTAAAAAGTTACTATTCACCAAAAATTATTTTTATCTTATTGAACCACATTTTACTCCTTCATATTAACCGTGTCTCTCAAATTTTCAAAATTCCACTCACAGAAGCGGTAAAATTATGTTTTATGTGAATTTGCAAATTCTCCTTGGAGGTTGGTAAAAGACAGTGAAAAGTTCAATAAAAATTTTATATATCTAAAATTATTACAAACTGATTCCAATGAATTACATTGAACATATATATGTATTATATATCTATTTTGACATAAAATAGTTTAAATAAAATAAATAATCATTTAAATAAAAATTCTGTTTTAAACTATAACTCAGTGTTTTTCACTATTCATTAAAAATTAAAAGTTTTCAGAAAAATACGAAAAATTTATCCTAAGCCAATTTTGATATTCCGAATTCAATAATGAAGTATATTTTACCCAATTAAAAACATAGAAGTTTCGTTTATTAATTTAAAATTAATTCCCACTGTCAAAACAAAAAGAAGGTTTTTAAGAAACAATAACTATCAAAAGAATGACACTTGTTTATGTCCAGTTTAAATGTTAAATTATGTACAATGACCAAAATTGGATTAAATGGTAAAAATATATTCTAAATATTATTTAAAACCACACAAATTCATAATTTATCACTATTAATTATTTCAATTAAAAAATTTGTTTTAATTAAAATTTAATACTTTTCACTATTCATCAAAATATGAAAGTTATCAGAAAAGTAAAGAAAACTCACCCTAAGCTAATTTTGATATACCGAATCCAAAACTTATGTCCATTTTGAAAGATAAAATGTATAAAATTTCAAAAAGTGGGTATTACTATTCATAACGGCTAGTTTGATTGGTTGTGGTGTGTGTTAGAACTCGAAGATGCGTACAACACACTCTACTATATTATTCAAATAAAAGCGTATTGTGGAAGCTTGGGGTGTCACATATGATATGATCAATGATTTATGTTCTTGTAGATTACATATGTATGCTTTTCATTCTGTGACTGGTGGGACCAATATCTCCCTCCAATTCATTGTGTGATGATCAGTGTTCTATGAGCTAAAAGGTTACATTAGAGGTCATCCTAAGCCTTCAAACAAGAGGGTACTTGGGAGGTCATCCAAAGCCTATAATAAGACGGTAAATGAGATGGAATACTAATCCCACAACTAGATGGTACATTGGAGTTCATCCTAAGCATGAAACTAGAAGATACATGGGATTACATCCCAAACCTAATATAGGTACCTAAGTGATTAACACAAGCCTAAAATTTAATGAATGTCTTTTTCATAATCATTTACAAAACATATTCTAATCTGATGTGTATTCCACAATTCCAAAATCTAATGTCATTTGTATACTCTCATGGATAATGTTCTTTGATTATAATATGGTTCAGGTCTTGTGAACTATCAATATGTATGACATAACTCATGCATATGACCTTTGATATGAAAGGAATTATCTAGAAATGTTATGATCATGTTTTCATAACCTTATGTTCATGTTAAGCATATGAATATTCCATGTTTACCCTTACTGAGCATCTGATATCAACCTTTATTTTTATTACTTTCCCCATGTTATAAAGAGAGGATTTAAGTAGGATTACTAAAGGGGTAGATCCTTATAGAGATATTGAATATAATTCTCCAAATTACAAGAATATGTTCAATTTATCCAAAGGAAATAAACTATTCTGGTCCTAGATGGTGCGTTTGTGAAATTTTATGAATATCTATATAAAAATATGTAATATATTTTTACAGAAAACATGGGTCATTATTGTTGGCATTAGAGAAATTTTTTAATCAACTATTGGAAACTTGGATAAAAAAATATAAATATGATATATAAGAATAAGTCTATGTAAATGATACAATTCTAGAGTTTTCATATTGAATGTGATTTTCCTATCACTAAACCTAATATGTCATATATTTAAGGTAATTTTCCATGATTATTTGATTTTCCGAGTATGATTTGAGCTTCTCACACTATTATTTTATGGTTTTAGATAATGGATAGCAACTGAAGGAACCAAGTTAATGATGAATGTGATGATAAATTAAATGATTTTCTTCATGTATAGGAAGATATTATGGGTGTTGGTCTTAAAAAACTATCTCTATACGAAAAAAAGATATGAATCGTACTGGAATTCTAAATGAGGAAAAGAGGGAATAACATTCTGCTGATTCCTTCCAGATCCAACCCCCAACTTCTTCAAGTGATTCTTCTTATCCATTTGTTTCTTAACAATAGATCAATACCATGTAAAAGATATTTTACCTCCTCTAGTGTTCAAAACATAAACAGTTCTTTTTGGTTGTTTACCATATAGAATATTAATTTGATCGTTAGTTTAATCTTATTAAGAACAAGAGGGAATAAGAAGAAATTGAATCTAGGTAATGGGAAGAGTTTATGGGGATATTTATGTATATCCATAATATTCTATAAACAAATATTTATAAGTAATTCCTTGAGCTTGAGTAAAATTATGATGAATTAATTGGTGCCTATGAGGCTAATTTTACAATAATTGCATGGTATGCCCTTCAGTCTATCATCATCCCTAAAAGTGAAATTAAATGATTCATTACATGTCTAAAACCTATTCTTATGATTTCCATACATTGAAGAGAATTTAAAAGCTATGAAAAAGTCATTATATGTGCCCTAATGGTAGAATGTGAAATTGGATATTCCCCCTATTCCATTAGTTTTTTTATAATAAAATGAAGATCAAGTCTCATGAAAACATAAATGGTGGAATGAAATTTCAACCATCTATATGTAATAAATGTGGGAAAAGAACTTAGGGGAATGATATGGAAAAAAGGGTGTTATAAGTTTGGAAATAAAGGTCGTCAAGAGGTGGAATGATTAAGTGATGGGAAAAAAGTATAACAAGATGTCAATAATTATAAATCTATAAAAAATACACCACCTAAAATTAAGTATTTCAATATCATGGAGTTTGGGAATTATGCTAACTAGTTCACTAATCCAAGGACTAATGTGGATGATATTACACATAAATTTATAAGGAAAAATGAAAAAGAAAAATGTTATTATTTCAAAATGGATGAAGGGAACCATGATAATTAGTGAATACTTAACCTTCTCTCCATAGTTTGGAATTTCATGTTTGATTTTGAATGAATAAAAATTAAGAAAATATTATTGATCATTTTTTAATGATATTTCATGTGATTATATACTTGGATTATAGAATAATGAAATCACATATTTTATTGGTAAAAGTATTAACCTAATAATCCCATGAAAATGTTTTTTAACAAAAGATCTTATATAAGGAATGAAGAAGCATGTGTGTATTCAATATAGTTTTAAAAGAATACATGGGAAATGTATTCTCATTTTTGGTATGTGAGAAAAAGTAGATACTTTATGATATATGAGGTATAAATTATAAGATTCTTGGAGAAATTTGGTGACCTTATTTATTAATTTTTGGACTATCAGTTATTTGTAAGGGTTGTAGGGTTATTCATTTCTAGAATGTTTTACGTTATATATTAAATGATTTTTTTAGAGGTTAATTTATTATATCTCTATATAAGGACTTATTCATATTGTATAACCCTTTTTAATATTTTTATTGTAATGTTATGACATATGGAATAACCGATCATCCTATAGATCTCACGATATGAAAATTCTTCTGGAATGACAAATTCTGCTTCATTTCGTGGAATAAGATATTATTGAAAATTAATCAAGGAACAACAAAAGGTTGAGATATACTCATGAAAATTAGTAAAATCTATTTAAAGGATCTTGAACCCCAAAAATGTATCCTAGTATCTACTTTTATTATAAAAAACTAGTCCCCTATATCATCAAAAATTTATGGCCTTGTGATTGTTAACATTCTCCTATCTATGTTTTCTTTAACTCTCCATCAGAACTTAATACAAATATTTATATTACATATCTTTGGTTTTAATTTCTACCTATGATATCTAACATGGAATCCTATTTAAGATGTTGATACACACAACACCATCTTATATTATGTTACATGTAATACTGATTTTCTACGAAACCTCATTTTGATTATTGAAAAAATTTAAATAATATAATTATAACCTAGCCATTAGAATGGAGAACATGAATAGGATTAACTATATTATGAAAATATGTTTTATACATGTATATATAATTCTCTGAATAACTATTTATAAATGAATGTAAAACCCTTTTTAAAATAAAAGTGAATGTTTTTCTAAAAAAATATTTTATATGTGAAAAAGTGTGTTTTATACCAAAAAATAAACAGATAATTTTATTAGATTATATTAATTAAATTTATATATAACATATTGAATTCATTTTTTACATTTATCTTATTTTTTTGGACATGATATAAGAACAAATCCAATTTCAAGCAAAAATATATATTTTCATAAAAGAATGTTTTACCACCTTTGATGGAGAACATTTTTTAAATGTAGTTTTTTAATATTTTATAAAATTATTTGGAAAAAATAATCTTCTTATTTGAAATTTAGATATTAAAATTTACTTTGGTTGAAATTTTGGTATTTTGCCTATTAAGCTTCATTTTCTGATGAATAGTTAAAATTATTCCATTTTAATTGCCAATAGTTATTTCAAGTAATTAATTGATAGTATTAAATTATATTTACAATAGTTTCCTAATTATAATTTGATAATATTTTTATCATATAGAGTAATTAAGGTCATTGGAATCAATTTTACATTGAATTTGGATATAAAAACATTACAATCTTTTGAATGTTTTCACTTTGAAAAACTTGTTGTGTCATCCTGTCTGTGAGATTAATTTTTAACTAATTTATAGAAATTATGTGAATAAAATTCATAAAAATTATTACATTTCTAGAATAATAATTTCCAAAATTTTAATTTGGACCCTTTTAGTTTTGGACAATATGAGTACTAACTTTAGTACTTTTTGTTACCATGGTTTAGGGTAAATCCGGTAATTGAAGGTAAAAAAAACTATAAATATTAGAAAACTACCCTAAATTTTACAGAATGATATTGGATAAATTTAATTCGACATGTAACACATAATTATCAATATTTATAAATTTAATGTACACTTTTACATGAAAACGGCATGGATATTAGTAAAATCCAATTAAGTGACAAAATGTCACAATCTTGATTTTAATAAGAATAATATTTTTAATTTGCAGTCAAATAAAAGATATGTTATTATATATATTATAATTAAATCTAAAAGGATTAAATAAATAAATAATTTTTTTTTCTAATTTTTAGCGTATAAATAAAAATCATAAATAATTACACCATGATGATGTAGTAATTAATCAATTAATGAAAAACCCCAATTATATAGAATTGAAAATGTTAAGATAAATATAATTTTAATTAAATTAGATCATACACAAATTATATATGTAAATATGACATATTATGGTTGTATTAAATTAATTGGATCTATTTTATCATGCTATAGTGATTTTAATAATGTTGATGTAATGAATAGTTTCAAAATTGACACTAATGGTATTTTATTAAAATAATATTTTATTATAATTTCAAAATTCATAAAAATATTAAAAAAGGAAACGGGAACAAATTATGGTTAAATATATCATAAATTGGCCATTTATGGTTTAATTGAAACCTTATAAGTAAAAATATGAAACTTTTAATTTTGAAAATGTTGTTGTCACTGTTATAATTAAAATAAGTTAATAATGTGTTAATAAATAAGATAAGGTTTAAAATTAAAAAAACCCAAACTTCTCTAAAATATATTGGTTGATGTTATTTTACCCAATCCCACATTATATTATAATTACTTCCCATTTTGAGGTATTTTTATAGATATTTAATTTATTATAATTTAGTCTTTCGATAAATTTCCAAAGTTCCCCTCACGTTCATTATAAAAGGAAACCTCATCCCTCATCCCATTTCACCCATTTGAGATGTCTATATTGAAAAATTTAGGAAAAATTATAATATCCACATCCCAATACACATTAAATATTTCACGAACCAGCCCAGGTCGATCCCGAACCGGGCACATGAGCCGATCTATGGTATAGCCCAATGGGTGTTCTCGATCTCCATGGGCTGGAAACTAGTGTCATGCATCATCAGAGTAGACAATGGATTGATTTTTTCAAATATAATCAAGTAAACAAAAAATGGAAAGAAAAAAACACCCAATGAAAAATTATATAAAAATTGAATTGAACAACTTTTATACAAGAAACTAAAAATAAAACTGAAGTAGAAAACTCAACCAACTGAATTAGACAACCAACTTACTCCATGTGACCCTACTGGACACTATCCAACAAAACTAACCAAAGCCCCTCAAGGTGAACGAGCTCAAGCTCAAAACATGCACAAGGTCTAAATGCCAAAAAGAACTATCGGCATGATTATTAAAACTCAGTAGTATAGCCTGATAAACCATTCCCAATGCACATCCTTTAAAATAAAAGAAACATAAACTTTATGTTTGAACTAAAATATATAAAAGTATGGTTTTAAAAATGTTTACTCAAAACAATGTTCGATCCATTACCCTTATTCATTTCCAAAACCAAATTCATTTCACTAGTGTGCCATTAGTATTTTCAAGGGGAAAGTGATGCTTACATTTTTCATAATTTTACATGGAGGACAAAACACAATCATTTGAAATCAATTTTCATAAACCTTTTTAAAATCATACCATCACAATCCAATGAAAAGAATACAAAAGATTTTAAAATAGTAATAACACAATAGGGGTAATGTAAATATACATACAAGAATCATATTCATCACTTCAAGCAACTAAAATCCAATAGACTTGGGTGAACCTAGGATATCAAGACCAATCCATAAGATACTAATAACTAATACCTCATCCCCATGGAGATGTCACATAGGATGAAATTAAAACACTCAGTACGACTGACCATCCTTGCTAAGGATGTTTGAGGGAAAATCCCATAGTGATAAACCTAATATATCCACCTACAATGGGCCATTTGTCCGTATCATAAACTACCAATGCAGAAATCATTCATAGACAATTATCTCAGTATGCTAGGTACCCATGTCTCAATTTTTTAATGGGGGTGAGCCAACCGATGCCATCTAAGAATCCCAACAAATATATATATACACACACACACACACACATGTATATATATATATACAATTATCAACAGCAGGCCTCACCCCAAGTATTCCCAAGGGTTGCTCTCATGCCTTAAAATAAATAGATCACAAAGGTATCCAACTAATAAACACTTATAATGGAACTCGGGGATTCCGAAAACTAGACATCCCAAATATTCTATGTCAACAAGGCAAGATAAACATCCAATGATTGTTTTTATAATAAACACTTTTCATCATTTTGAAAAGATTTCTAAAAGGTCCAATAAACATTCCTCACAAAACTAACCTTTAGCAAAAATGATTCCCATATTTCAAAAGAGGTATACATCACACAATTTTCCAATAAAAAAATTTAAAAAATCCTTCTAATAATTTCCATCCAACTTTTTAAACAAACACATTTGTTTCTATGAAAATGCCAACCATCCTATAATTCATGGTTACACAACCAACCGATTTTCAAGATCCCACTATACATTTCACAAGACATAAAAACATTTAAAACTATTTCAAGGAACCCAAAATAATAATTTTTCATTCCACACAATTATTTACATGTCCAAACCATTCTTTACATATCCCAAATTTCTCAAAAGAGGCAACCAGGCATTCAATCAAAGACACGGTGTGTAATATTTTACAAGAAAATTATATTTATCACATATCAATGTATAAAACACCACTTTACACCCCAAAAAATGAAACTAAAAATCATACATAAATATTTATTAATCAAAAGTGTTGAGAAAATCATAAAATTAATGAATCGTTAATTAAAAAGTAATTTGTAGAGGGAAACCTATCTCAAATCCATGGCGGAATGGAAACACACACCTGAAGACACTCATCGCAGGTTTTGAAACCCTAGATCAATAATGACCAAACATAATATCAAATAAACCCCATTTAAAACCTCGATAAAATATAACCCTAAAACGAGCATGCCTATGGGATATGAGAAAACCATGAAAAATTAGAAAAAGTATGAGGGAAGAGAGAAGAGTATGAAATTGAAGGATTTGAGGAAGAACCACTAACCTTTCGTGGGAAATCAGCCCAAAAGTGGCCCAAAACGAGGTAGAACGAAGGGGGGACTCCCTCTAGTCGATCTCCAAAAAGTTGGTCTTAAAATAAGAGGTGGAAACACCCAAATCAGTGCTCCATGTCGAATGTTATTAATCAAGTAATTGGATGCATGGTCTGGATGCATGTTTTTTCAAACCATGCGCATACCAAGAAAACAGTGCTGGAAAAACTCGTACAACATCTAATGGTTAGGTTTCATGGTTTGGGTAAACTGTTTTCAAACCATCTAGATATAAAAATTGTCCAAACCCCCTCAAATGACACCCCAAACACTAAAGAATCCCACCCAAATATCCTTGAATGATTCAAAAACAATATGGTGACACCAAGGGTGTCCAAAACCCTCTAACACGCCACTTTCTCCCAACCCAAACCAATGAACTGGATCCTAAACCAAGCCATGAAAAACTATTTTTGACAATTCTCCCCACCATAAACATTTTTCACCCTCGGAAATCCATAACACTTTCTAGATGATTGATCAACCCCTAAGGATACCTTATCAATATTGTCCAGCCTCTCAATCCATAGACATTTCATCCCCCATTAATAGAACATAATCCTCTTTCCCAACCAAAACACAAACTCACATCCACTTCCCAAGAATCAATGGAAATATCGAGTCACTACCTTCAAAACCAAGATAAGAACCAGTTTGTTGGTCATTCTCCCCACAAGCTTAACGATCATCCAAACTAAAGGCTACTCACAAAATCCTATGATTCTAGGGGATTCTATAATGGACTCCCCACCATTAAGAAGTAACTTGCACTCAACATATTATTAGGATGAAAGTCTTTGAGACTCATGGTGGTTCTCCCCACCATTATGAACCAACGATCAATGGCCAAACAAGAACTACACATGAACTATGAATGTGTCTCTCCCACACAAGCCCACCAAAAATCCCCCATTAAAATATACCATCCCTTGTTAATAGGAAAACATCACGAGCATTTAAACGGCCCACTCCCACATTGAGGGGAAAATAACTCAGCCAACACTTTCTACACGAATTAAAACTTCCCACAACAAGGGTGGAGGCATAAGTCTAGAAAAGCTCCTTAAACCTTCGAGATTCTTTACCACATGTCATCTTCACTCTGGGACATATGGCTGGAGTATGGATGGATGAATAATCTACTTCCATGCATTTTGGAACTGCTAATCCCTAACTAAATCATAATTCATATGATTAGATAAAAGATAAATATTGTAAATTATTGGCATAAAAATCACAATTCCATTTAAAACAAGAGTTCAAAAAGGACCTTCAACATCCATTAAATCACAAAATCCAAAACACCATCATCACAACCACCATGAAAAATGATTGTTTACTCTAGAAGGAAACTTAGAAAAAGAAACATTAAACAACACCCCAACAAAAAATCACTTCTGGGACTTTATTCCATGACGCTTTCTATATTTTCCTCGAATGATTCGTTGCATGTTACCCAAGAATCCACAAGAATGGATGGGATTAGGAGTACTTGGACATCATAGATTCTTGTGCCCCATCATTCCACACTAATAGCTTCCAAAACAATCTTTCCTTGAAGAGGTTGATGAGAGATCTCCAGGTCTTTTGATTCAATGACCTACTCCATTAACATTCAAATTCTTCCTCATTTCCTTCCCAGAAACATCACCACCACGCCCATGAATTAAAGGATGGAGGACCACTTGAGCACACCGACCATCATAGATTTGACCTGAAAATATTTCCTCACTACATTGGAAAAGATGTTAGATTGGGTTCTAACACCATCGACTGCAGATCAGGATGGATCCACACCTTGAAACACAGAACCATTATTGAGTCATCTACAACATACCTTGAATCATAAGGTACTAGGCACACAATGTGATGGAAATACTCCAAAACCAACCCATCACCCTACTGTAAACATCCCAACTACATCCCCTTTCTTACCCTTTCTCTCTCATAAAAATACTGACTAATAAACAAAGCCATAAAGAGCTCCCAAGTTATCTCTTCACAAGTTATGTTCTGAAAAATTATCATCCACCACTTCCATGGTGAACCTTCAAGAATGAATGTTACAAACATAACATTCTATAACTCGAGATACTCTATGAGGCTAAAGTTCTTTTCAATCCTTCACATCCACTATTCCGCTTCGAAAGGGTCTTATTGTAAACAAAAGAGAGGTAAATCTAGCAACCAAAACTCAAGAACAAAATACCGAGGTTGATAAAAAAGAAAACCTGCTAACGGGGAACCACCAATAGCCAAACTATAATTTCCCATTTAAGATCTACGGGGAAAACCTCTTGACATTGAAAATTAAAAAAAAAATTAAATAATTATATTTCAACAACTATAATTCTTAAGAACGAAACATCATATGTGAAAATATTTGACCATAAGAAAACAAGCTATCATTTCATCAGCATTTTATTTTTGAAAACCACTTTAAAATAAAGAAAACTAAGTGGGTTGATCACTCTCTGTTGGTATTCTTTATAGCCTCTCTCACATGCATGTTTTTATGCCACTATGGGCACCCATCAACTATGCCACACCTGGTATCCATTCAAATTACCATAAACCACCATGCATGTATGTTCCCGTAAGAAAACAAAGGATGAAATAAAACATTATCATTCCCAAAAATAAATTATTCAACCAATTTAAAAAATCATGTACCTTCTAAGGGCACACTAACCACCAAGTCAAAAATCATTTTCTATTTCCCACACTTAAAACGATTTTACAAAGCTGGAAACTGAATCCCCCATAGATTTTCATCAAAAATATTTTTCATTTCACTCAAATATATTTTTAATATAACCCAATTTTTTTCAATTAAAGAATATCCCAAAACAAAAATCCACTTTAAAACAATAATTTTCCAAAAAAATCTATGTTTTATAAAATTTAAGACACATGGGCACTGTACATGGTTAGGCCACATGTTTCACCAAACCACGTGCCAACCATACGCCCCCTTACTAGACAACCTGGGAACCTGAATGATTTTTATGCATGATAAGGGAAGTCGTGTACCAACCATGCATCAATGTTCTATCCATACAGTTTGGCCATATGGTTTACCCATACCATGAAAAAACTGTGCATTAAGAAAAACACACAAAAAATAAAAAATTAAATCTTAATCTAACCATACTCAAAAGAAAATCCAATAACAATGGAATGAATCACAATGAAACCAATAAATCTCATTAAAAACATTTAAATTAATTACATAATTCTCATTTCTTCAATATTTATTTGATTAAAAACCCACCCCTTTACATTTTAAACAACTTCCAAAAGAAACATGTTATTCCAAATAGCCCTTTCCAATTTTAAAAAATTCACTAAAACCTATTTCTATAATCTAGTAGCCAGAAATTCCAAAACCATTTTTAGAAAAACACCAACCATTTCTTCAAATTCTATTGGGAAAATTACCATGCAATTATTTTAAATAATTTTCAGAATTCATGAATGGTCCAAGAGACCCGCCAAAGAGAATTATTGTTGGTGAGTGAATTGAAAATATGGTTGTTGGCCATATATTAAACACACCACCAACACAGAGAGAATTATTAGGACCATTCCATAGCTCCACATGGCTTTACAGAAATTGTGATATCATGGAGACCATTAGTCCAACTCCCCTTTTTGAATCCCAACCACCAAACAACACCTAAAGATCGTGAAACTAAGAAATCTTGACTTTCCATTGAAACTAGAGGACTTGAATGAGAAAGAGTTCATGATTATCTTCCTAGAACTACCCGTAAAATATCAAAAATCCTACTCTATCTACCTTATCATCCCCAAATTACAAATGGATTATCGGAAAATCAGGGTCCTCTAAGAGAAAACCTCCTCTGATAATGATTTTTCAAAACCAGCCTAGGTCGACCCCAAATCGGGCACATGATCCGATCTGTGGCATGGCACGAAGGGAGTTCCTGATCCCCATGGGCTGAAAACTAGTGTTGGGAATCATCAGAGTAGACAAGGGAATGATTTTTCCCAAATTTAATTAAGCAAACAAACAGAAGAATGAAATGTACATCCCAATAAACATTTATATAAAACATTAATTGAACAAATTTTATAAAAGAAAATGAAAATAAAACTGAACTAGAAAACTAAACCAACTGAATCAGAAAACCAACTAACTCCATGTGACCATGATAGTAACTCTCTAACAAAACAACCCAAAGTCTCTCAAGGTGATTGAACTCAAGCTAAAAACCATCACATGGTGTATAAACTGAAAAGAAAAAATTTACGTGAGTATTAAAACTCATTAAATTACCCCAATAAACTATTCCCAATGCACATCCTTCAAAATAAATGAATCATCAAATTCATGTTTGAACTAAAATATAAACAAATATGTATTTCTATATGTTTACTCAAAACAATGTATGATATATTTCGCTTATTCATTTCCAAAACAAGATTCATTTCACTAGTGTTCTATTAGCATTTTCAAGGGAAAGGTGATGCTTACATTTTTCAGAATTTCACATGGAGGAGTAAACACTTTCCTTTTAAATACATTTTCATAAAACATAATAAAATAATGCTATCACTTTCTATGGAAAACAATACACAATGATTCACAATAGTAATATCAAAACATGGGAAATATAAATATAAATAAAAGAATCATATTCATTACTAAAAGCAACTAAAATCCAATAGTCATGGGTGAACCTAGGAGATCAAGAATAATCCAGAAGACACAAATAAATGAGACCCCGTCCCCATTGAAATTCCACACATGAAGAAATCAAAACACTCAATACGCCCGACCATCCTTTCTCCAGCAGGCCGAGGTAAAATCCCAAAGTAATAAACCCAATATATCCACACACTATGGGCCACTAATCAGTACCATAACCTACAGTTTCAACAATCATTATTTGATAATTCTCTCAATATTCCAGGTTCCCATGTCGCATGTATTTAATGGGGGTGATCCAACTGATGTAATTCGAGCATCCAATCACAATATATATATATATATATATAATTATCAATAACATGCCTCACACCGAGTCTTCACAATTCTTTCTCTAATGCATTAAAATAAATATATCACAAATGGATCCAACCGAGAAACCCTTATAATGGAACCTAGGGATTCCTCAAAAAGGATATCCAAACCATTCCATCTCAATAATGCATGGTAAACATACAAGAAGGTTTTTATAACAAACTCTTTTCATCGTTTTCAAAAAGTCACCAAATGGGCCCGTAAACAGTCCTCACAAAACTAACCATAAACCAAAATACTTCGCATATTTCAAAATAGGTATCAATCGCACCATTAACATGTAAAAACATTTATAAAACTCTTTAAAAACAATTTCATCCAACTTTCAAACCAAACCCATTTTTTCTATGAAAGGGCCAACCAGGTCATGATTCCTTGTCACACAACCAAATGACTCTAAACAGACAACTATACATTTCAAAAGACCTAAAAACATTAAAGACTCTTCAAAGGAACCCAAAATATTTATTTTTAGTTCCAAATAAATCATTAAATTCTCCAAATCATTCTTTACATACCACAAATTAATCACAAAATCCATCCAGGCATTTCATCAAACACGGTGTGTGCAATATTTAATAAGAAAATTGTACTTATCACATATCACGATATAAAACCCCACATTTCACACCAAAAAATGAAACTAAGGATCATAAATAAATATTTATTGATCAATAGAGGGTGAGAAAAGAATGAATCTTTAATTAAAATATAATGTGTAAAGGGAAAACTACCTCAAATCCATGGTGGAATGGAGATGAACACCCAAAACATCCCATTGTGGGTTTTGAGAAACTAGATCTACCAATAATGGACCTAATAGAAAAAAACCCATCAAAAACATGGATAAAATATAACCCTCTGTCGATCCTTACAATGGGAGAATAAAAAACAAATGAAAATTTAGAAGAAGATGGAAGAGGGAAGAGAGGAGAAGAGAAAATTGAAGACTTTGAGGATAAACCACTCACTTTTGGTGAGGAATAAGCCAAACCATGGCCCAAATGAGGTAGAAGGTAGGGGGTCTCCATCTGGACGATATCTAATAGGTATGAATTCAAATTGGAGGTGGAATCACCCAAAGGGGAGTTCTATGTCAAAATAAATTAAGCTCGTAAGTGGAGGCACAGTTTGGTTGTATGGTTGGTAAAATCATCTGAAAACCATGGTGATAGTGCTGGGAAAATTCATGAAACTTCACTTACTTACGTTTCATGGTTTGGGAAAACTGTGCTCAAACTGTGAGGCCTGAAAAATTCGTCATAAACCCTCAGATGACACCCTAGACACTTGGTAATCCCATCGAAAGATCCTTGGATGACTCAAAAACAATATGGTGACACTATGGGTGCCCAAAACCCTCAAAACACCACATTCTCCCAATACAAACCATGTAAACCCAATATTGAAATATTATACAATGGAAACACTTCAATACTCAACCTATGACAACCCTGCTCTTTATTACACACAAAAACCTGATTTATTACATAAAATTGTCACTTGATACAGCATAGAATATTGAGAGTTCTAGTATCTTTGTGGCTTAGGAACACAACAAAACATCATAGAATAGAAAACACACAACATATTTATTGAAAACATAATTTACATGACCACTACATTCCCTCATACTTAGCATTGCATGGGATAACCTGAGGACATGCATAAGAAAAGGGTGAGTTATAAAGCCCAGTAATGGAATAAACATGGAATAACTTGAGGAATACAATACATGTTAGAAGATAGGCATATCAATGGAGCACAAGATAATCATGAACATAAAGTATTGATAAAGCATGATAATTATAACTTTGAAATGTGGAAATAACACTAAACATGGAATTAGCCTAAGCCAAGGCTCATTCCACATGGAGCATGAGAAAAACCTCATTGCACATGAAGCACGAGCAAAACCTTGTTGCACATAAATTAGCATGATTCAAAACCTATTCCACATGACGTATCATGATACTATACTTTACCCAATACATTGGAGCTCTATTAGGTCACACCCTTCTTAAACATTTTATTTCATGTATAAGTTTTCCACATAGATCATAAAACATGGAATGATTCATCATTATTTTTCCATGATAAAAGTATGTGGAATACATACATGAATCATTATAATCAATAAGTAAATTTTCATAAAGTCTAATTCCCTTTATTGAGAAATGGGCATTGTATTCACTACACAATGACATTGGCTTGGAAAATCATAGTGCAATTTCGGCAGCATAACGGCGCGAAATAAGAACTCCTAAAAAATGGTTGATGAGAGATAAAGGTGTGTCTAATAATATTTACATGAAATGTTCAGTAAGAGGGTCAAATAGATACATGTACCGATAAACATAATGGTATTTTGATGCATAATTCAAAAGAATTACTTGGATGTAAAAGAGGAGAGAGAAATCTTGTACAAAATTTTAGCATGATAACGAGTGTACATGGGAGGCATTAATGGGTGAGAAAGTGGTATCCCATCATCCAATCATAAATAGGGAAGTATGGGGAGGAGAGAAATTATAACCCAACATTATTAATTGAAACCCAAAGGAAATAACAACTTAAATAATATAAGACAAAAATAAGAAAGGAATAAATCTCTTACTTGGATGTGTGATTCGAAAGGCTTTGGAGAGGCTTGAGAAAGGCTTCTGGGGAGGATGGGGCACCTTGGGAGGAATATAGAG
Organism: Viscum album; assembly: GCA_963277665.1. Taxonomy (NCBI): domain Eukaryota; kingdom Viridiplantae; phylum Streptophyta; class Magnoliopsida; order Santalales; family Viscaceae; genus Viscum; species Viscum album. Next base: position 1,046,095,417 of record OY728166.1, read on the forward strand.
GGAGGAGGGTAGGATTTGTTTGAACTCCATAGGATTTGAGTGAATATGAAGTGGGAGCTCGTGTGGGATTATATAGGAAAAGAGAGGGAATTCTTTATTATTTAGGTTTGGGACACCTCGGCTTAAACTAATCAAAACTGCAAGCCATCCCATGGTTTGTGCCCCTGGATTTTTTCAAATGGGAGTAGAAAACAATATTTTATATGGAAAATGGCCAAAAATCTTAAAATAATAGTGTTTCTTATGTGGATATGAGTCACACTCTCAAGAAAATTCATTTTAAAGGTGAAAATGCTTTATAAATCTTGGAGGGTCAACTAAATTTTTGTAAAGTAAATCAAACAAACCCAAAATCACATTATTTTATTTGTTAAACATTTATTGGTCGAGCATAATGATTATAGTATTTTATCACATCACTATGGGATCATTATGATTTCATAAAACACATCATATATTTAAACGGTATTTAATTGTTACCCAAAAATTCAACTATCTTAGAAAATTATGAAAAATTCACCATGGGATAATTTATACGTCATGATTCCAAAAATAATATTGATTTATTCGAAATAATTTTTTAAATATGTAAATTTTTAATTTTATAATAAAAACCAATATTTATAAAAAAATCATGGATCTTAACAAAAATTGATTTCAAACCTTATTAAATACTAAAATTGTATTCTTAAAATTATAAGGTCACTTATATTTTAATAAAAAGTAATTTAATAATAATAACAACTTTTATTGAAATATTATTTATTTCAAAAATTCATTAATTCATTAAAATAGATTTCTTTGTTGCATATTAACTAAAATTTAGATTTTTGATTTTAAAACTATTTTCAAAGTAACAATAATAAAATAAATGCACATTCTTTATACATGACTAATGTACATACTCATAGTTCTTGGGACATGTTACATAACCCCTTATAACACCCGAAAAAAATTGAAGAGAGGTGTGTGATGGAGACAGACTCTTGGGGTGGCTCAAATAACATTGCTCTGGTGGTAATCATTATTAACTTCCACTTCTATTATAGTCAGTTCTGCTCAAGTGTAACATGTTCAAGATCAGCTAGGTCTTGGTCAAGATAGAATCCCAATGACACCACCTCCTTTTTGAGCTCCGAAAAATGAGCTTCATACGTGGAAAGTCTACTGGATGAGGCCATCACTTCCTTTGTCTGAGTAAATTTGATTTTTTAAACCCCTATACTTATACTAATCATGTGATCACTGTTCAATAACTCTATTAGCAATGGTCACAATTCATAACGGTATTTTAAAATTCAAAAACATAAAAACAATGAAGTTCACATTTTATATAACCATAATAAGACATTTAATTACATCAAGAGGAATTTCCATTAATGAATGTTTGGGTCGTTACAATCTTCCCCCCTTATGAAATTTCTCCCATAATATTTTCCGTTTCCCACACTAAAATGGATGTGGGTAACATTGATTCATCACTTCTTCTGATTCCTACATCACTTCTTCGAACATGTGGTTTCTCCAAAACACCTTGGCGAGGGGAATTTTATTATTTCATAGAACTTGCTCTCTACGATCTATAATCTTCACTGCTTACCCCTCATAAGAAAGATCATCCTCTAGCTGTACTACCTCTGAAAAGAGTACATGTGAAGGGTCTGATATATACTTCCTTAAGAGGGATACATGAAAGACATGATGTACATTAGCCATGGTAGGTGGAAGTTCTAATTGATAGGCCACAACCCCAACACGATCAAGAATCTCGAAGGGGTTGATGTACCTCAGACGTAACATCCCTTTCTTTCGTAACCTCATGACCTTATTCCATGGATATATGCATAGAAATACCATGTCTCCAACTTTAAACTCAATGTCTCTTTGATGGTAATCTACATAACACTTTCATCTACTCTGGGCTGCCTTGATATGCTACAAAATGGGTTTCACCTTCTCTACCATTTCATCGGCCATTTCTTATCCTAGCAGCTTACACTCACCGAATTCATCCCAACATGTCGGTGTTCTTCACCTCTTCCCATAAGGGGCTTCATAAGTTCCCATTTATATGATCAAGTGGAAACTATTATTGTAGTATAATTCAACCAGTGGAAGATGTTAGACCAACCCTTATTTGAAGACCATAGGACCTGATCCTAACATATCCTCTAGTGTCTCAATAGTTCGCTCATATTGGACATCAGTTTGAGGATGGTAAGTCGTACTGATGTTGTTTTCAGTATCCAGATCATGTTGAAGACTCTTATAATTCATAGAGGTGATTCATGGATTTTGATTAGATATAATAGATAATGGTACTCAATTCAGCCTTACCACTTCCATGATCTATATCCGTGCGAGTAGATCCAGTGAGAAATCCTCTCGAATTGAAAATTTTTTTGTAGAAATTGTAAGACGATCCACAACAACCAAGATTTCATTGTTGCCTTTGTATGTATTTGGATATCCGGGGACAATTTCCATGGTGATGTTCTCCCATTTACATGCTGGTATGGGCAATGGTTACATCATCCCCTTTGACTTCTGCCTCTCTTCCTCCACTTGCAGACACACCAGGAACTTTGATGTATATTCAGTTATCTTCTTCTTCATATTATCCCACCAATAATGCTCTCATAGATCTTGATACATCATTGTGTTTCCTAGGTGAATATAGAAATTTGAACTATGTGCCTCATCCAAAAGTTCTTTATTCCGCTCTAGACTTGATGGAACACATAGTCTTTTCCCAAATCTCATAAATCCTTCTTCATTATCATTGAACTCTGGGGATTCCCATTTTCTAATATCTTCAACATTCTTCTAATTTCCCACATCATCCTTTTGAGCATCCTTTAACATTTCTAAAAGATGTGGTTGAGAAATCATTTGTAAAAGGATTGATGGTGTACCCTCCTTTATGATTACCATGTCCATCTTTGTCAAATCTAAGAATATTAGATCCTTCTAAATTCTCATCAATGATTGAAACGCCTGGTCCTTTCAACATAGAGCATATTCCACATTTTTTTATTTCCTAGGGTGGTAAGGGATTGAGTAATCATAGTCTTTGATTGGATCTAACCATCCTTATTGGATCATGTTCAACTCTTTCTGTGTGAATATATACTTGTGGCTTTTATAGTCTGTATATATTGCATACTTCTCCCCAAACAGATAATGCTGCCAACTTTTTAAAGCGGAGATCACCGTAGCCAAATCCAGATCATGTGTTTTATAATTCTGTTCATGAAAATTCAATTTCATTAAAGCTTATGCAATGAGTTTTTCATTTTTCATCAACACACAGCCCATGCCCTTCTTCTAAGAATCACTAAATACCACAAAAAGTTCTCCACTTGTGGGTAAAGTGAGAACAGGTGTAGTGATACGCATATTTTTCAACTCCTTGAAGCTTTCTTCACATTCATCACTCCACACAAACTTTATTCCCTTCCAAGTTAGATTGGTAAGAGGGTTGGACAATGATGAGAAATTTCTCACAAATCGTCAATAATATCTAGCTAACCCCAAGAAGATAGAGAAATCTGCTACTGATGTTGGCCTCGACCATTCCTCAATTGCATCAGTTTTGGAGGGATCCACAGATATCCCATTGTATGTGACTATATCTCCAAATAATGTGAACTCCTTCAACAAGAACTCACACTTGTTATACATTGCATAGAGCTTCTCCTTCGGCAATGTCTTTAGTTCTGTTTGTATATGATCCTCATGATCGTCCTTGGTTTTCTAGTATATAAAAATATCATCTATAAAGACTACCATAAATGTTTTTATGTAATCCCTAAAGACACTATTCATCAAGTCCATGCTGAGTTTTGGAGAATTAGTCACTCTGAATGGAATTACTATGAATTCATAGTGCCCAAATCTTGTACGAAAAGCAGTCTTGGGGATATCATCATTCTTTACCCTTACTTGATAATATCCAGACCGTAAATCCACCGTGGAGAAGTATTTTTATCCACGCAGCTGATCAAAAATGTCATAAATTCATGGGAGAGGATACTTGTTCTTTATCATTATTTAGTTAGCCTCGCGATAACTGATGAAATAGCACATTGACCCACCATTCTTCTTGATGAAGATGACTGGTGCACCCCAAGGAGAAGCACTTGGGCATATAAACCAATTATCTAGATTCTCTTGTAGTTGTTTCTTCAGCTTCTCAAGGTCGAAAACTGTCATTCTATATTGAATCTTGGATAATGGCAATTCCCCAGGTATAAGATCAATTGAGAATTCAATATCTCTTATAGGAGGAAAACTAGTAAATTCCTTGAGAAACACTTCAGTGAATTCCTTTAGAATAGACATGTCTTCAAGGATAGTTGCCTCCTTAGACTCAGTCATCTGTTCCAGATAAACGTTCTCATAGGTCAGTAATATCCACGCTTGAGATGACAGAGCTATAGAAGATTCATATTACTCCTTTCACTTGTATAGAATTTGGGGATATTCTCTACATGGAGAGTGATTTCCCTCTCACAAAAATTTATGTTGGATCTATATAAGGAAACCCAATCCATGGAAAGAATTGCATAAAATTCCCCCAAATGGAGTACGACAAGGTTATCCTATAAATTAAATCCATATATTATGACAGGGGAGGAGTTATATTCCTGGGATGCAATGATATCTCCATTTTTCTTCCTCACCGACATCTTTACATCCATGATTTGTGGTGGTGGTAGGATTGTTCTACTAATCTTTTGGGATATAAAATAATGCATAGAACCATAATCAAATAGTACATTTTTTATTCTTGAATGAATAACTAGTGTACCTATCACCTCTTCTATAAGAACCCGGTTCTTATTCTTGAGGTACGGGTTTCTTCTTTTCCTTTTTCTTCAGTGTATTTGAGAAAATAATGAAAATGGGGGAAAATCCCAAATTTTTTGGTACACGCCGTGTACTTTTCCACATGCCATGTACTTTGGTTGTGTGGGACGAGAACATAGGGTGTGTAGCTCAATTGGAAATGAAGGGTGTAAAAACTGACTACACGCCGTGTATGGGGTATTTACATGTCGTGTATTTAGTCGGCGGGTGAACAATAAGGTAGTGGAGGCAACCTCTAGTGGAGCGATAGTACACGCCGTGTAATCATGAAAACACAACATCTACTCAAATTGACGGATGAATAGTTCAGCGGTGGAAAATGTAGCCGCCAAAGGAACAGTTAAATGAGAAAATTACACACTGTGTAGTTTGTTTTTTTCACATAAAATGGGAAGTATCCTTCTCTGTTCACATAGGAAGCTTAGAACGCCGGAGGGGAATGGGAGAGACGGCTGGAGCATGGAGGATCTCCTGACCGCACACCGGGAACCCGATTCTGTATCCGTCGATCTCCTTGGAACCACAAAGGTATGATATTACATCTCGTAGATAATTTCATACCAATTCTTTACTGAGGGGATGTTATTTGAGTTTGAATAGGATTATTTCCATCTCATATCTATGCCTTTCTTGTTCGTTTCAGGAGGTGACGTTCGCGTATACCGATCAGGGGCTATCGTGGTAGGTGGTCTGTTGTTTAAATTCAAACTATTGTGTGTTTTTGTGCTCCTTTGTGCTACGAACCCATGTAGGTGGTCTGGTGTTTAAATTCCAACTGCTATGTGTTTTTATGTTCCATTGTGCTACGAACCCATGTAGGTGGTCTGGTGTTTAAATTCCAACTGCTCTGTGTTTTGTGTACCATTGTGCTACGGACCCATGTTGGGGTGTCATGTGGCTGAGGCCTTAGTTGTTTTAAATACCTATAATTTTATAGGTAATTAAATGTAATTATAAACAGCTATTTGGGATCACTGCTTGGATCCCTGACCACCTTGGGGGTGCGTTCCCATGTTTAGCTGTTTGGCCTGGATACACGAGGGTATTCCATGATTATAATGTGTATTTAATTTTCTAGAGAGAAAGTGTATATAAATTTCATGTTTATGTTTTGGGCTTGGCCCGGTTACTGTCTTAGCATGCGGGCAGCGTTTCCTTTAGCTTGAGGGTATTGGTTCTTTTACCCTGAGGGTAATATTAGTTATGTCTGTGGGCAGTAGATTTTGTACCTGTGGGTGACACTTTGTACGCCTGAGGGCAATTTTCATTTTGCCTGTGGCCAATCACCTGTGGGTTTCGATTCTGGTTACCTGAAGGTAAGTATGGTATGTCTAAGGACAGTGTTATCATGAATATTCTCCATGGTGATTTTTATTTTTTATACCTTCCAAGTTAAAGCACGGGCATGGCATGGTTAAATGAATAATAAAATGGAAATATTACTAGTTAATTTAGTTACTTTTGAGTACTGCTTAGTTTAGTGCATTTACTACTGCACACTGTTGTTGCACATTTTCACTGACAGTTGGGCACATGCCTTTTGTGGTGCCTACTGAGATTTATTTCTCACACCCTGTTTGGGTTAGGTCTTCGGCCGAAACAGACTATTTTTCTACAGGTGTCGACAGGGGAAAGAGTCCTTATAAAGGTACATGATTGTAACAGAGGAGTTGGAGAGCATGGGACCGATCTTAGGCTTGCGATGATGTTGTGTTCTGTTTACTCGGATTTGATTTTTTTGGTTGTGCCTTGTATTTTGAGTTGTGTTGTATTATTTTGCAGTTTATCCTGTTTCTGACTGCTTTCATAGAATTAGTGACATGCTGCATGTTTATATATATGACGGCTAATTATATTTTGCTTCAGTTGTCCATTTCAGTTGTATACTGTCTACTACTTTTTTGTTGCATGTTATTTATATTTTCTACTACACTATACTTTGACAAATTAAAGCATTGTTTCCCCACTATCAGACTTCTTCCCTTGCTTCTAGTTGGTAGCCTGTGGCATTTAGGAAAAATGCGCTTAAGGTCATGTGACCAACTGGGTTCAGGACACCCGTTGAGTGGCACCTAGATCCGGGATGTTACAAAGAGGTATCAAAGGTGTTCTATTCTTTGACTTACTGTTTAGAGCCTTAGTTAGGGATAGGATGGAAATGGTAGTTGGTAATAAGTTGTGCCTAGGAGTAGATAACCCGTGTACAGGGAAAAGCTAGTCTACCTCATTTATTGCAATTTTTCTGATTTTTCAATTTTACAGTTGATTTGATTTTCACCATTGGGTGACGCACTTGTGGTGTGCTATTTATATTTTATACTTGGGTTATATTTTGTTGAAACTTGATGAGATGAGGTTATTCCATCTCATGCATCATTTTGGAACATTCTAGAAATCACATGTCATGAATTCCTTCCATGCCATGTAGGTTCATTAGAAATTGCTTATTGTTGTGATAGTTGTTATGCTAGAGAAGCATGCTATTGTGATAACTGCTTTGATAAATACCTACTATTTGATACGGTATTTTTTTATGAGACCTTGACAGGATGAATGCCAAACTTTGGTTTTTGGGGAGTATGGGCCCTCAATGACCGGAATTTGGTGTATCATCGATGTGTTTATTTTGTTATAACATGTGTAAGATGCCAAACTATGATTCTCAGAGAGTATGGGCCCTCATATATCAGAATTTGGCACATAGGTGTTGGTATCAGTGTTTTTCTGGGCTCCAGAGAAGTTTATAAGGCTTGCTATCTGGAAAAACCCAGAATACATGTCATGTAGTTTTGACTACACGCCCTGTATTCTTCTGTTTGGGAGGAAGAAAAAAAGTTTTGAGTACACACCGTGTAGTTTTTACCTGTTTCATAGACCTTGTGGGCAGAGACACAGGATGGGGAAGTTCTAGAGGTAACACAACATGTAGTTATTTCACACGCCATATTGTGTGGACCATTTGTCTTCCCATGTAACTAACAACACTGATGGATGAAATCTCTTCATGTACATGCCGTATCAGTGATAAACACACCGTGTAGTTTAACCTGGGTACCCGACCTTGTAGCTAACAAAAACAGGTCGATGTTACCTCTTCTTAAACACTTCGTGTACCTATGGGACACGTCATGTAGTCTTGACCAGGGAAAGACCGTGTTGACCTGGCCATGTGGATGGGAAGACTAAGTGGTGTACATGTCGTGTGCAGGTGTAACACACCATGTAGTGTTAGCTGAGTGGTCATCCATGTCACTAACAACATATAAATTGGTAATTAATTCATACACTCTGTTTCTATCTAGGACACACCATGTGGTTTTGTTTAAATGAGAGTCGTGTGGCTATGCTATGTGGAAGGACTCGGGTGGGAAAGGAGGATTCAAGTACACTCTGTGTGTGTGGACAACACGTCGTGTGTTTGGGGTGTTACCCGGTCAGTTTTAGCTGGAGTACACACCCATGTGAATGACTTGTGAGAACACACTGTGTAGCATTTATACACGCCATGTAGTCAAGTTTTGTAAATATTTAATGCTTTCTTTCTCCTTTCCCCTTCTTGGTCTCCTTGTTTTCTGTCATTGTTAATCTTGATCTAAGGTGTGTGTTTGACCTTGTAGAGTCATGTCACCGAGACGACAACTGGTTTTCCACCAAGAGAGAGGCGACGATTATACTCCTGAGATGGTAGTCCATGGGATACCAGTTGATCCTACAGTAGAACCAGGTGCGGCACCAGCTGTTATACCAGACGCAGGCACGGAGGCGCAATTCTGTGAAGGCTACATGCGGTTCATGCAGACCTTCCAGGGAGCACCGCAGGCCGCCACATCTATGTCAGAGCTAACACGTATATTCCAGAAACAACATCCGCCTACATTTTCTGGGGATGGTGGACCACAGGCTACGGAGTCATGGCAGGATTCAGTGCAGACTATTTTTTAGTATCTTGAGATGCCTCCAGGGTGGAGGGTCAAGATCGCGACTTATATGTTGTGTGATTTCTCCAAGAGGTGCTGGGATGTTACCACCCAGTCTGAGCATCACCGCGACATGGCATGGGAAGATTTTCAGGAAGATTTCTATGACTTCTTCTTCCCTGAGACGTTGAGGGAATATTGAGCTTGAGAGTTCAAGAATCTGCAGCAAGGCACCCTGTTAGTAATGGATTATTCTACTCGCTTCACTGAGCTTCTGCGTTTCGCACCGGTTCTAGTGGGTGATGAGATTTTGAGGGCTAAATACTTTTTCGAATGGTCTTCGATATGACATCTCAGCTTTAGTGAATGTTTTCAGGTTGCCTACATGCATACTATTGTGAACCAGGCACTGATTACTATGCATAATCTGCGGGATGCTAGTGGTGTGGGCCACGGCAGTTCGACACCAGCTTCTGGTAAAATTTCTACCATTAAGAGGATGAGGTAGATGGATTTATCTCATGGCGGTAGTACTAGTCAAAAAAATACGTTAGGTGTCTAGGTTATTTGCAACCCGTGTTGTAGAGAGGGGCACAAGAGACCTTAGTGTACCTGTGACCCAGTGGAGTGTCGAGCTTGTAGAAAGATGCGTCATCTTCAGTGCTTTTGCAGGGTGTTCCCACCGGTGTCTAGTGAGAGGGGTTCTGTGCAGACTCTTCGTGCAGGATCAGGACCATCAACTTCTTACCAGTCGGGGAATTGGGATACGTTAGGATGTAAAGGCATAGGTGGTGGTCGTGGTCGTGGTTTCCAGACACCAGGATCTCAGAGGCAGCAGGGCAGGACAGCTCAGGGTATCCAGGTTGGGTCGCAGGGTTGCAGCACTGGTCAGGCATATGGAGTACAATAGACCCAATAGGAGCAGGATCCCAGACCTTCTACTGTAACATGTAATATTCTAGTTGTTTATGTTTTAACTTCAATACATTTTGATATGGGTGCTACACATAGCTTTATATTTGTTCCCATTGTGGAGAGCCTTGGGCTCAGTGTTTCTTCTTCTTCTAATGTTATGATGCTAGACACTCTGTTGGGAACTAGAATGGCTGGTGTATGTCAATAAAGGGAGTGCCCCTTGGAGGTTAGTGGGTGTCACATTCTATGGGACCTCTATGTCTTAGAGATGATGAGCTATGATGTCATTCTTGGGATGGACTGGTTAGTACCCTTTCAAGCCTTTGTAGATTTCTATCATCGCAGGGTGAGTTTCACGTCACCAGAGGGCGGAGAGTTTCTATAAAAAGGTGAATGGGATGTCCAGGTGAGACAAGCTGGACCTGAGCATCGTGGGAGAGGTGGTGTGATAGCTCATATTTCGTGTTTATATCTGGATGACCATGGGACTTGTCAGAAGTATTTCCCTCTGGTAGTTGATCATTTCAGGAATGTCTTCCCTGATGACTTTTCTGGTCTTCCTTCTGAGCGAGAGGTGGATTTCTCGATTGATCTTTTGACTGGAACAGCACCGGTGTCCGTTCCTCTTTATAGGATCACTACACCTGAGTTAAAGGAGCTCAAGAGACATTTAGAGGAGTTACATGCAAATTGTTTCTTCCGACCCAGTACCTCTCCTTGGGGTTCTCCTGTCCTTTTTGCAAAGAACACAGACGATACCCTCATACGTTGTGTGGATTATCAGAAGTTGAACTAGATGATGGTCAAGAACTGATATCCCTTGCCAAGGATCTATGATCTTTCTGATCAACATCAAGGATCGTGAGGGTTCTCGAAGATTGATTTGAGATCTGGATATCATCAGTTACGTGTTAGACCATCGGACATGCTGCTTATAGCTTTTCGAAGAAGATATGGTCCATACGAGTACTTGGTTATGCCATTCTGACTCACGAACGCGCCAGAAATTTTCATGGATCTGATGAATTTTGTGTTCCACCCTTATATGAATTCTTTTTTTGTAGTCTTCATGGACGATATCTTGGTGTACTCTCACACTCGAAACAACCACGCCACCCATCTTGAGATCATTTTGAGTACACTGAGGGAGCATCAGCTATATTCTAAGATCTCGAAGTGCCACTTTTGGATGGACCAGATACACTTCATAGTCATATCATCTCAGACGTAGGAGTTTCCATGGACCCAGAGAAAGTGAGATCAGAAATTTCCAGGGAGCAGGCTAAGAACGTGTTTGAGATGCTGAGTTTCTTGGGGCTGGATGGTTACTACAGGTGCTATATACATGACTTCTCCCGATTAGCAGCACCGTTGATGGGGTTGACTAATAAGGGTTTGAATTTCGTTTGGTCAGAAGCTTGCGAGACAGCCCTTCAGGAGTTGAAGGGAAGGATGAAATCAACTCCAGTCTTGATACTTTCAGAGTAAGGGAAGATCTATACAGTTTACTATGATGCATCAGGTATTGGTCTGCGAGTAGTGTTGATATAGGTCGATCGAGTTATTGCGTATGGGTCTCGGCAGTTGAGGCCGCATGAGAGGAATTACCAGATGCATTACCTCGAGTTGGCTGTAATTGTTCATTCGTTGCGTTGTTGGAGACATTATCTCTTGGGAGATCATTTTTTGGTTCTCACCAACCACAAAAGGCTAAAATATATCTTTACCCAGTGTGACGTGATCTTGAGACAGAGAAGGTAGGTCAAATACCTTTAGTCCTTTTACTTTGATCTTTCCTATACACCTATTAAATGTAATGTTGTAGCTGATACACTGAGCAGGAGGTATCAAATACATGCAGTCTAGGAGGCCGGTGGTGTGTGGAAGCTTATGGATTTGTTCTCTGAGATGCATTTGGAGGTGCACGACAGTCAGGGGCAGACCTATATTTCTTCCTTATTTGTGACCTCTACCCTCCTGGATAGAGTGAGGATGAGACAGCTATCTGATTCAGAAGGCCTAGTTCTACGGGAGTTGGTGGAAAGTGACGACTCTCCTTCTGGATGGACGATAGGTGATGATGAGGTACTACGTTTCCATGGACAGGTGTGGGTTCCAAGGGATATATGAATGGATCTGATGTGGGACTTTTAAGATTTAGCATGGGCAGTGCATCCTGGAGTTAACTAGATGTAATGTCACTTGAGGCGTTAGTATTGGTGGTCGGGTATGGAGAGATAGGTACCAAGTTTTGTTACTAGATGTTTCACCTGTCAGCAGGTGAAGGCAGAGCATTAGAGGCTAGCCAGAATGATACAACAGTTACCCATTCCAGAGTATAAATTCGATGATTTTGCGATGGACTTGGTCACTGGGTTGCCGAGGTCACCTCTAGGCAATGATGCCGTGTGGGTTGTTGTGGACAGACTCACAAAGGTATCACACTTTTTTCCAATCAAGGAGACCTTTGGTGCTGACAAGATTGGAAATTTTTATATCTGAGAGGTAGTACTTCTTCATGGGGTTCCTCATTCTATCATTCCAGATTGGTATGCCCGCCTTATGTCTCATTTCTGGAAGAGTTTTTAGAGGGTACTGGGTACAGAGGTGCTTCTGAGCACAGCTTACCACCATCATACCGATGGCCAGTCAAAGCGTACGATACAGGTGATAGGGAACATGTTGCGAGCATGAGTCCTAGACATTGGGGGATCTTGGGAGAGGCACATAATCCTACTCGAGTTTTCCTATAATAATAGTTTTCAGACAAATATTGAGATGGAACCTTATGAGGTTAATAGGGTAGGTCATGCCGATCACCTTTATTCTAGACAGAGGAAGGTGAGGCAGATTTACTGGGACCACATATCATTCAAGAGACTTCAATGTTGGTCTAGTTGATAGAGAAGTGGATAGCTATTGTGCAGTCTTGTTAGATGTCTTATGATAATCGCCTCAGACTACCCTTGGAGTTCGTGGTCGGGGATCGGTTTTTCTTGCTTGTTTCGCCGAGGTTGGGACACAGACAGATTAAGAGACAGAGTAAACTTTCACTGAGGTATATGGAGCAATTTGAGATTCTGGAGAGAGTCAGGCGTGTTTCCTATCGATTTTAGTTACCACAGAGGTATTGGGTCGTGCACGACGTCTTCCTTGTATCTCATTTGGTCCATTATCACTCAGACCCATCTCATGTTTTTTAGCCTGAGGAGGTTGAGATTCAGGTCAATGCATTCTATGAGGATCATCTGATTCATATTATTGATAGGAGATTGAAGGTTCTATGTGGCTGTTCAGTTCCTCTTGTATGGTTGTTATGGCGGTATGGCCGAGTGCGGGACAAAACCTTGGAGCGTGAGACCGACGTATGTGCTCAGTGGGTAGAGTTGTTCTGAGCTTTATCTTCACCACCCTTGGAAGGGAAATTTTGGGACGAATTGCTTTAAGGGGGATAGTTTGTATGAACTAAGTTCTTATTCATAAGGTATGGGTTTCTTCTTTTTATTTTTTCCTTTACTGTATTTGAGAAAATAAGGAAAATAGGGAAAATCGCAAATTTTGTAGGTACACGCCGTGTACTTTGGCTATGTGGGATGAGTAAACAGGGTGTGTAGCTTGCTCGGCAATGAAGGGTGTAAAAAATGACTAGACGCCGTGTATGGGGTATTTACACGCCGAGTATTCCGTCTGTAGGTGAACAATAAGGGGTGGTGACAGCCGCCAATGGAGTGACAGTACACAGCGTGTAATCATGAAAACACGTCGTGTACTCATGTCGATGGATAAACAGTTCAGTGGTGGAAAAAGTAGATGCCAAAGGAATAGTTAAATGAGAAAATTACACACCATGTAGATTGTTTTTTTGCTTAAAATTGGAAGTAGCCTCCTCTATTCACAGAGGAAGCTCAGAACGCTGGAGGAGAACGGGAGAGATAGCCAGAGCTTAGAGGATCTCTCGACCGCACACCGGGAACCCGATTCTGTATCCATTAATCTACTTAGAACCGAAAGGGTAAGCTCTTCCTTCTCCTAGAATGTTTCGTACCAATTATTTCCTAAGGGAATGTTATTTGAGTTTGAACGTGATTATTTCCATCTCATATCTACACATTTCTCGTCCGTTTTGGGAGGCGACGTTCGCGTATACTGATAAGGGGCTATCGTGGTAGGTGGTCTGGAGTTTAAATACCAATGGTTGTGTTTTTTTAGTTATGTTGTGCTACAAACCCATGTAGTCGGTCTGGTGTTTAAATTTCAACTACTATGTCTTTCTGTGTTTTGTTGTGCTACGAACCCATGTTGGTGGTATGGTGTTTAAATTCCAACTGTTTTGTGTTTTTTGTACTGTTGTGCTACGGACCAATGTTGGGGTGTTTTGTGGCGAAGGAATTGGCTGTTTTAAATGCCTAAAATTTAATAGGTAGTTAAAATAAATTATAAACTGATGTTTGCGATCACTGGTTGGATGTAGGACCACCCCGGGGCTACGTTCCTCTGTTTAGATGTTTGGCCTGGATACCCAAGGGTATGACATGATTATAATGTGTATTTAATTTTCTTGAGAGAAAGTGTATATAAATTGCATGTTTATGCTTTGGGCTCGGCCTGGTTAATTGCTTAGCCTGCGGGAAATGTTTCCTTTATCAAGAGGGAAGTTGTTTTTTAGCTTGAGGGAAATATTCTTTATGCATGTGGGCAGTAGATTATGTGCCTCTGGGTGACACTTTGTTCGCCTGAGGGAAATATTAACTTTTTCTGTAGGAATTCACCTATGGGTTTTGATTCTGGTTACCTGAGGGTAAGTATGCTATGTATGATGATAATGTTATCATGAATACACGCAGTGGTGGTTTTTATATGTTATACCTACCATGTTAAATCACAGGCTTGGAATTGTTAAATGAATAATAAAATGGCAATATAACTGGTAAAGTTAGTTACTTTTGAGTACTTCTTAGTTTATTGCATTTACTACTGCACACTATTGTTTCACTTTTTCACTGATAGTTGGGAACGGGCCTTTGGTGGGTGCATACTGGCATTTATTTCTCACACCCTGTTTGGGAAATGTCTTCGGCCCAAACAGACTATATTGTTGCAGGTGTCGATAGGAGAAAGAGTCCCTATACAGGTACATGATTGTAGCAGAGGAGTTGGAGAGCATGGAACTGAGCTTAGACTTGCGATGCTGATGTGCTCTGTTTACTCTTCATTGATTTGTTTGGTTGTACCTTGTATTTTGAGTTGTATTGTATTGTTTTTCAGGGTATCCTATTTCTGACTTCTTTCATAGAATTAATGACATGCTACATCTTTATATATATGACTGCTGATTATATTTTACTTCATTTTTCCATTTCAGTTGTATATTGTCTACTATTTCTGATGTTGCATGTTATTTATATTTTCCGTTGCACTACACTTTGAAAATTGAGGGCATAGTTTCCCCACTATCAAACCTGGGCCTTCGCTACTAGTCGGCAGCCTCTGGCTTTTGGGGAAATGTGCTTGAGGGCATGTGACCAGCTGGGTTCGGGGCACCCATAGAGTGGCACATGGATCCGGGATGTTACACCTCGTTGTCGGGGTTCTCTTTGGTAGTAGTGTTGGCAAAATATCTCTTTTTCTACCTTTTCAGTTGTTGGTTGCCTTAAAAAACACTTGGCTTTTGGAACTGATTTTCATTATGATCTTATTCTTTACATTTGTAGCAATAAACAATGAATTGAGGTTGGAATGGAGTGTTCCTTTCCTCGTTGTAGTCATGGGTTTTTATTTTCAGCATTAAATATCTTGATACCCTTCTCTTCCACACCTAAATCATTTCCTCATCCCCATGAGGCAATTTCCAGGGTGCTTCTTTCCGCACCTTTGGCAAGTGGGGTGCTGGATATTTTTAGCATCGTTGGATTTATCCATCGGACCGCCCGCATTGAATTCCACCTTACGCTTCTTATCCCCACGATACCCTTGCGATTCCCCGATCTCTATTTCAACCTTGAGGTTACATCATACAATTTCTTCATAGATTTCAAAGTCACAGATCGTTATGGATTTCCTCAATCTTTGTTTCAAACCACCAACGAAATGGTCACCCTTGCATTCCGGGGTAACGACAAAGCTAGAGGCATATCGTGTAAGTCTTGTGAAGTTTTCCTCATATTCTCTGGCAGATTTGTCGTCCTTTTTTCAGGAGGGAAAGGTAGCCGCTTTAAATCATATATCAAAGGGTGCGTTAAAAATATTTATCGAAAAACATATTTCTGAAATCCATCCATTCCAATGCATCAATCTCCATATCATGCATCGTATTTTTTATCAGTTTCCACCATTGATCAGCTTCACCCTCCATACAATAAGAATCTAGGATAACCTTATCTTATTCAAAGCATTGATGGATGGAGAAGATCTTTTCAATTGAGTTGATCAATTGTTCAGTGATTGAGGGATCAGATGATTCATTAAAATTAAGAGGAATTTGTGTCCTGAAGCTCTCGATAGAGACTTGTTCTTTCTTAAGGGGGGTCTAATGTTCCTCTTGACGCATGTTTCAATTCAAATATTGAGTTAATTAAGAGTGCAACGTAACAATTTTTGTGATTCCCACTCCCAATGGATTGGGGGTCTCATTAGAACAATAATTGCATTGGTCTTCACATCGGTTGTTAGCCCAAGTCCTCCTATTACTGGCCATTGGTTGTAATAAATGGAATGTTAGTGGTACCACATAAAGGTTAATCCAAAGACAGAAAACATATGACTTATAAATAGATTTTATTTCCTTAACTTATGAATCTATTGGCTTCAGTCTGTGTTATCCATGAGCTACTTTCTTACATATATTCATAGGGGATTTTACTTAATTCCCTTAAAAAGGGTATATAATAAACTTGTGAATTTACCAAAAAATATCCACCGGGAGTGTTGTAACCAATAGTACAGCAAGGCCCATTTTCGTATACCAGTTCTCGTTCGAGTCTAGCTCAAAGCGGTGTTTTCATTTTTACCCCTAGGATACATATGTGCCAGAGCAGCCTCTACTTGCACGTATCCAGATAGGGATGTATTTTCCTGATAAACCACATACTCAATAATAAAAACTACTTTGGTATGTTTTTAATTTTCTTATTATTGTCTCTAATTATTCACCATGGTTTTCTAATCCTAATCCCAAAAATAACTAAACCTATCCTCTGATACCAACTATGAAAACCCTTCTCTTTATTAAACACTTAAACCATATTTATTACATTAAATATTCACTTGATACAACATAGAAGATCAAGGTCTACTTTATTTGGGGATTAGGACCATTATATAACATCTTAGAACATAAAACACCCAACATCTTTATTGAAAACTTTTGTTACATGACCACTACATTCCATCGTACATAGCACTACATGGGATAACCTGAGGGCATCCATAAGAAAAGGGTGATCTATAAAGCCTAGTAAGGGAATAAAAATGTAATAACATGAGGAAAAAAATACATATTAGACAATAGGAATATCAATGGATCACAAGAGAAACATGAACATAAATTCATGATAATGCATAATAATCATAACATGGAAATGTGGAAACAACACATAACATGGAATTAGCATGCGCCAACGCTCATTGTACGTGGGGCATGAGTAAACCCTCATTGAAAATGAAGCATGATTAAAACCTCATTTCAAAATAATTAGCATGATTCAACACCCATTTCACATGACCTATCATGATATAATACTTTAACTAATGCATTGGAGCTCTATTAGGGCACACCGTTCTTAAAAATTTTATTACATGTATAAGTGTGCCACATGGATCATTAAAGGTGGAATAAATCATCATCATTTATTCCAAGATAAAGGGACTTGGAATACATACATGAGGATTTTCATTAAATAAGTATATTTTCATAAAGTTGAATACCCTTGATTGTGAAATGGGCATGGTATTCGCTACACAATGACATTGGCTTGGAAAATTGTACTGCAATTTCGACTGCATAACGATGTGAAATAATAACTCATAAAAATGATTGATGATAGAGAGAGGGGTTTCTCAACATATCTACATGAAATGGAGAGTAAGGAGTTCATAGATATAAATCTCCCAACAAATGTAATGGAATATAGATGTATAATTCAAGAAACATACTTGGGTGTAAAAGAGGTGAGAGAAAGCCCTCATGGAATTTCGATATGGTAACAGGTGTACATGGGAGGCATTAATGAGAGAGAAATGGGGTCTCCCATCATACAAACAAAAATAGGGAAGTATGGGGGAGGTGTGAAATTGTACACCAAAATTTTAAATTGAAATAACAATGGCATAACAACATAAAGAAAATTGGGCAAAAATGAGAAAGGAAGAAATCCCATACTTGGAAGTGTGATCCCAAATGCTTGGGGGAGGCCTGAGAGATGCTCCTTGGGAGCTTCTGGCGCCTTGGGAGGATTCTATAGAGAAGAGGGAAGGGGTTGGTCGAACTCCAAAGGCATTAAGGGAAGAGTAAGGGGGAACATGGGTGGGTTTATATAGGAAATGAGAGGGAATTATTTACAATTTAGGTCTGTGACACCTCACATTAAACTAATGAAAACCGTAAACCAGCCCATGGTTTTTGCCCATGGTTTTTGAAAAAGGGGAGTGGGAAACAATATTTTATAAGGAAAATGGCCTAAATTCTTAAAATAATAAGTTTTATTATGTGGAGATGATTCACACTCTCAAGGAAATTCATTTAAAAATTGAAAAAAATTTATAACTCTTAGTGGGTTATTATGATGACATAAAACACATAATATATTTAAATGGTATTTAGTTTTTACACAAAACATAGATTGTCTCAAAAAATAATGTAAAATTAACCGTTATATAATTTCGACATACTGATTTCAAAAATAATATTCATTTTATCTAAATAATTTTATAAATAAGTGAAATTTTCTTTTAATATAAAAATTGATATTTATTGAAAATTTATTGGTTTTGACAAAAACTACTTTCATACATTAATAAAAATTACAATTTCATTTATATAATTATATGATCATTTATATTTCATATAAAGTAATTTAATAATAATAATAATAATTTATTTAAATATTATTTAATATAAAAATCCATTAATTTGTCAAAATAGATTTCTTAGTTGAATATTAACTAGAAATACTATTTGTGCCTTCAAAAGAATTTAATAAGTAACAGTAATAAAATGAAAGCACATTCTATATACAAAACTAATGTACATAGTCCTAGTGCTAGGGACTTGTATCATAACCCCTTATAACACCAGCATAAGACCAAAGAGTAAGGTGTGAGATTGTGATAGATTCTTGGGGTGGCTCGAAAACATTGCTCAGGTGGTAATCTCTCTTTACTTCCACTTCTCCCGTAGTCAGTTTTTCTCAATCTTAACATGTTCAATCTCGGTTTGGTCTTGGTAAAGACTGAAGCCCAATGATACCACCTCCTTTATGATCAATGAAAAATGGGCTTCGTATGGGGAAAGTCTACTGGATGACGCCATCTCTTCCTTTGTCTGAGTATATTGGATTTGTTAAAGCCCTATATTTATACTAATCATGTGATCACTGTTCAATGACAATATTAGCAACGTTCACAATTCATAATGGTATTTAAAAATCAATAAATATAAAACCAATGATGTTAACATTTTATATAACCATAACAAGACATTAAATTAGATCAAGAGGAATTTACATTAATGAATGTTTGGGTCGTTACACAACCCTCGTCACATCCAGGACCTAAGAAAAGGTCGAGATTCCCAACGAACTGGATCATAAACCGAAACATGGAAAACTGGGTGTCACATAATATGTTCTTTTCTTTCCAAAATACAAACTCTATAGTTCCTTAGAGGATATCAAAAGGACCTGTTTCGATTAATAGGTAATCACTCTAACTGATCACTGTCATTTTCTACTCTTCTATACCAACTATAAATATATGATATATATAATAAAATATTAAATTAATAGTCCTAAATATTCATAATCTTTATTATGATTCTTAACATAGAATTATACCACCCCTTTCTCACCGACCAAGAAGTGAAAGTATCACTCGTGCGTACGCACGACTTACTACATGCACGTAGTGATACAATTCATTTTATGTCACCATATTTTATGAGTGATAATTATGATGGTTTTAATGTTTTTATATTATAATTATGAAAATATTGTACTTATATAATTAAAATATAATATCTACCATTTTTCCACATAATCTTTTGGGAAATGATAATGTTGCTCATGTGTACGCATGGCTTGCCATCTCCACAATGTGATGTGATTCCTTATTCAACTATATTTTGCATGGGTGGTAATAAATATTAATTTTAGGAATATATATATGACTTATATAACATAAAAAAGGATTCATGAATTATAATATATCATATAATTTCGTTTATTTTAATATTTCATGGAAATGAAAATACCGTTCATGAGTACGTACGTCCTATCATCTCCCTAAACGGTGTATTTTATTTTTTATCACTAAATTTGAGGAATAACCATTAATAAATACATACTGAAAATATATATGTTATATTTATCTTATGGGTATCATTCTGGATATGATTAAATCATGATCTATGTAACAGGGCCATGTATAATATGTCAAAACATGAAAGAAAAACAAGGCATTTATTACCCGAAACATAACTTTAACGTGAAATTGTTAATAAGAAACTAATATAAAGTTAAATAAATAATATATGGTATGATATATATGAATATGGTTATTTGGAATATTTTTAATAAAATAATATTTATTATATAGGATTTTTTTCACATATACAATGGAAGTCAAGACATAAGGTAAGGGATTTATGTCTCACTTTTATTTCTATGGGACACATGCCTTGTACACTACTTGTCTCCTCTACGTAGTGTATATACTATCCATGAATTTTTTTATGAGTCATATATATATGATTATGATATTTTCTTATCAATTTATTTTTCTTTCTTTCAGGGGGAATATGATTCTACTGATTGTAATATGTTGTGTTTTTATTTCACAATCTCATCAATATTTAGGATTTTTTCCTTTTAAGTCTCTATAAGAGAATATATATATATATATATATTCCATGTCCATGATTTCTAAAAATATGTTTGAAATTTTTTTTACTATTCTACTATATATTTTTATAGACATTATTACCCATTTTTTATTTTTTACTAAATGCATTGAAAGGATTATTTTTTTCATTTTCCAAACTAGGTACTTTGTGAATATTTTGAAAAAAGTACATAAAGAGTGTTTTTTAACATATACAACATGAATAGAATTTTCTGCCATTATGATTACCTAATGATTTGATGTTTCATTTATAATATTCAAGGGTTATTTTCAAATAAAATGTTTTCTTTTTAAAAATGTTCATCATTTTAAGAAAATATAACATTTTCAAAGAAGTAAGGATATTTTTATCAGGAATTTCTTTCAAGTGATCTATCAAAATTATTTTACAAACTAAATAACATTACTTTATGTCACTTATATTTTATTGGTGAAATAATTCAATGCTACCATTATTATTCTACTTAATATTTTTTTATGTTTATCACAATAATAAATTTATAAAACCCATTTCTTATCCCTATATTATGATATGATTGAATGGTGTTTATTAAACCCATTTTATACCATGGGTTTTGATATAAGGAATGATTTATGTTCATATAAAACAGATAAGTATGATTTTCATTATATGATGGTTGGGACCTATATATACCTCTAATACATTAGGTAATGATAAATGTTCTATGGGAACAAAGGGTACATATGAGGTCATCCTAATGTTGAAAACAAGAGGCAACATATGAGGTCATCCAAATACCACAACAAGAGGGTACATAGGAGTACATCCTAATCCCACGACCAAAGGTTATGTGGGAGGTGACCCTAAACCTAAAATATAAATGTACACCGGATACGATCCCATGTTTGAATTAGGTACATGGGTGATTAACACAATCCTAACATAATATGAATGTCATGGTAGGAAGGATTGATATAAAACATTCCAAGCCTATGTGTATGCCACAATTTATGGGTCTTGTTCCATTATTATACTAACATGGATTATTATCTTAGATTATCTTTTGATTCAAATATTATGAACTACCAATCTTTTTCCATGACTCGTGTATATGAAATTTAATTTTCATGGTATGATCTTAAAATTTTATGCTTATCATTTCATACACTCATGTTCAGGTTATGATAATGTATCTTTCATTTTTACCCTTTATGTGTATCTGATCTCAAACATTCTTATGTTTCCTTTCATCGTGTTTTAAATAAAGGTTTTATATAGGTGAACAAAAGGGAAATATCTTTATAAAAGATGTTTGTGATCTTTCATGAAATTAGAGGAATGTATTTCTTGTTTCCAAAATCACTAGACTGTTATGGTCCTCATTTATTTAGTTTTGAAATGTAATGAATATTCATACAAAAACATGAAATATCAATGTATGTAAATCTTGGGTCATTATTACAAAGCAGTGGCCCAATTATATTTTCCCCCTATAGGTGTCTATAAAAATCAATTATGTATGTATCCATCAAGTATTAGTGTATAATGGCTCTGATATTAACAATATCACTTCATAAACCCCCCCATCATCTTGATATTAATGAGAATTCCCAAATGGGTTGGTTAATTCCCTACATATCAATGAAAAAACAAAAAATTATAAATCTCGAATTATGATACATGATTAATTAAAATGTTCTATTATGGATGTTTTAGGTTGGTCTATATATATGTACTATTATTTTGATTAGGTTTTGAAAATATTTAAGTTTATTAATTTTAAGAATGAGGTGATAATATTTGGGTTTTATTTGACTTGGAAAAAGAAAATGACAAAATCATGTTGATTGGATTGTTTGAAAATAGATTTTTAAATCATGCTAGATTTTTTGTAATTTTAGGGTCACTCTTTAATTAGATATAATAAAATATGTTGATTAATTCATGATTGGTATCAGAGTTGAGATAAGGAAGATTCAATGGTTATGGTATCTCCTTCTTAGTATGGAAATACGCTATTTCCCGTGCTTCGGTGATTCTAGATTTTGGTGAATCGAGTTTGTATTGAAACCAAGTTTATACCTGATTTTCACTAATTCAGAAAATGGTCATTCATCTTTTACTTTTATCAGTTTCTCAATTATTAAGTTCATTTTTAATTTAATTATCAATGGCTAGTATAAAAATCAAATAATTTTATTGGAAGAGGATGAATAAATTTCATCATATCAAATATATGAATAAAATAAAATATATCAACACAATGAACCCTTCTAAATTTAATTAAATTGTCATGGAATAAGCTGGGTTTACCCCCAATCCTAGTAAATATTGAATAATATGTAAGGAGGAAAGAAAAATAAAGCATAAATAAAAACATAAAGAACTATGGGATGGTGCAACGCCTCTCTACGAGATTTGGTCTCTGACAAATCTAGATCTAAATGCCTCCATCAAATCAGTCCTTCCCTCCATTTATAGGATTCATCTAGGATCTAGAATTAATTAATTATATAATTTAATGGTCCACTGGTGGTATTTTTTTGGTCCCACATTAGATACTTTATCAAAAAAAGTGGATTTAGTGAATTTGGGTTAAAAAATCACATCAGGATAGTTGCACCACATGTAACTAAGTTACACTATGTGTAATTTTCCATTTTGCATAAAATCACATAATGATTTGTTATTCATTTAACCACATCTAATGGTAGCCATTTTTAATAATTACACGATGTGTTATTCCATTTTCCTACACCGAAATCCTTGTTTTTCATAGTTATTCCATTTTAGGCCCAGGAAGTGCTCCATGATCATCCTCAAAAATTGGGTGGCATGGTAAGTGTATGTAAGCTCCAAAATTTACCTTTTACATTCCATTATCACAAAAAAAATTCTACCATAAAACACAAAAAAAATTAAATCACTCAAAAATTGGAAATAATAATCAATTAAATATATAAATAAATACATTAAAATGCTCTAAAATGTATTCATGAAATAAAATTATCAAATAACACCTCACATGAATTCATACTTGTCCTTGTGGATGGAATCTCAGCATGCTACAAAGTACATTCACCTTACCATGATTCAGATTCAATTTCAATAAAATCATTTGATCAAATAACAAATTTAATGTTTGAGCATTACATTTAGTAAAATTATCAACACCTCATTTTCAATGAATTCAAATCAACCATGTTTTTGTATCTTTCTTCTTTGAAATAGAAATGACTTTCTTATCATCTATTTTCATATTTCAATTCATTATAAATATTAATTCCACTTTCAATTTACATCACTTTTAATTTTTCATCTCGTCATTAAGGTAAAAATTGTAAATTCAATTCAACACATACCTCAAAATCATGACACTTACCATAGTATTGTAAGTAATGTAACATCTCCACCACATAAAGACAGAGATAAAAATCAATCATGAGGTTTTCATAATTAAGAAATAAATTACTCCGAGTCTTATGGAAGATATGTAAATTACATAAATCATGTAAGGATCAAAAATTAGGTTCTACTCTAAAGTACATTGCTGGATAATAAAAAATATCTCAATGAAATTGTAAATTTCCCTATTGTCTTATAGAAGGATCATAAAGAGATTAAATTCAATAAATTAAACACCCTTTATTATTATTATTATTATTTTATTTTTCAAAAGTTGTGTTAGGTAAAATTCTAAAATCCACCACCCAACCCCTAAAAATATCCTCAAAAAACTATTTCTAACAGTTATATCAAGATCACCTATCAAGTAAATTGTGATTTTTGAATTTCTCTAGACAAAACCCATTTTTTAGGTTGGTATGAAACAAATAAAATTAATGTACCTTCCCCAAATATCATTATATTTCCCCCACATTTATTCATTACAAAAATTACATCCCTTCCACCAGATGACTCTTCCCCTGCTCTTATTTTTGACAATCATTCCATATATTTAGAGGTCTGTAATAATAGATAAAATAGGATTGTAATACAGCTCAATTCCAAAATAGGTTGTTCAAGGATTCTATGAGCTTAAAATGGATCAATTTAAAGTGGATCTCAGGGAAAGGTATAAAAAATAGAATTCCGCAATCATTTTTAAAGTGATTCTATTCAATTATAGCTTCAATAAAATGTAAAGAAATTTCTAGAAGATAACATGCCTATGTTTCTCCCGAAATATATGAAATAATTAATTTGAAATATTAGGCTCATAGGATATCTCGGGAATGAGAAAAATGGTTGGGACATTTATTCATTTAAGATAATTTGGATAATTAAAGTAATAAATGTAAATATCATAAATTTAAATAGTGGTCAAATATCAAAACAAAAAAATAATTTACAATGATTAACCTGGTCCCTTGAATCATGTTTTGTCAAATCATAATCCACATGGATATCTCTAATAATTATTTTCCATATTTTTTATTTCAAATTTACTGACAAAGAAATTTAAATTTTTTGGAATGATATTTTTCCTAAGCACATCCATGTCTCCTTATTCAGTTTATTAATGAAAGTTTCCAGTGAATGAAATAAATTTTTAGTTAAAGTTATAAACTTTTTTAATTTGAATAATATATTTGAGAAATAAATAATTTAAACTCTTACTCCTAGTGAAATTTATGGTTTAAATTTGGGATACATAGGTTCTACCTATACCTTTTCACGATATGTAAATATCCTTCATGGCATGAAATTGTTTGATGTATCTTCTTCTTATTCATTAAAATTATTTTCTACTTGGATATTGATGGTCCTGGAAATTAAAAATAAACATGTTAATGCATAGAACATAATATTTAAATTCGAAATATTTTTAGTGAGTGTATAAGAACCTCTATAAATAGAAAATAAATAAAGAAAAATATAAAAACATGGGTTGCCTCCCATAAATGCTTCTGTTTACCACTAATGGTGACACAATACCACCTTTATCTTTCTCTCATTAGACAAATTATTGAAAATTTTTAACCCTTTGGGACCATAAATGGTCATAGTTGTTTCATATAATGGTAGGTTGCCCCCTTTCCTTCTTCTCCGAACTACACAATTATTCATGATGGTAGAACTTGCTTGATATCCATTAGACCGATCTAGTATCTTTTCCTCAATCTTGGTGAACTAAATGGAAGTTTAGATACCATCCATACCTACTCATCATTCTAAAATGTTGTTGTTTTTTCTCTTATTTGATTTTAGTTTTCTTGGTCTACCTCTTATATTTCTTCTTCAATTGAGAATCCTCTTCCACTAAAGCATCTAATTCATGAACCTCTTTTATTTCAGTGACATCCTCATATTCATGTGTTTCTTATTATCCAAACTCAATTCCCTTTTTCACATTGGATTTCTTCATTTCCCAATATATTTTGAATCTTACTTCATCACTCACAACTCTCAAATATGTTTCTCTGATTAGGACTTCAATAAATTCACACCTAGTGTCTAAAAATAGTCTTCCCAAAATTATTTTATTGTGTTTTTTTTCTTTATCCATCACTAGGATGTTGTTGAGGAAAAATATCATGTCATATTTGTTCCAGATACATTCAATGAATCCTCTTGGGGATTTTACTATTGAGTATGGAAATTGAAGAAAAACTATTTTTGGCTTTAGTGTATCGAGTCCCAAACTCATAATAGTTGTGTGTGACATGATATTAACACTCCCATATAGGTCACACAATGATTTTCCACATTTATTAGCTTTGATAAAGATTGGAAATTAAAATCTACATGGATCACCTTTTTTCTTAGTAAGGCCTTGGATACCACCACTAAACACTCCCATGTGAGTAGAATGGTTTCAATATATTATAGATTATTCTTTTTTCTTAGCATCTCTTTCATGAGTTTCTCATATGTAGGAATGTTCTCAAGAGACTCTCTATAAGTATGTTAATATTAAATTTTTTATTGTGTTCCAAGAACATAACTTTATTCACATTTTTATTTATTTTCTCCATTAATTTCGGAAAAGGAATTCATGTCTTGTACATAGGTGGTTATTCTTATTATTCTTTATCTACTTATTCGTGGTTAGCTTCGTCTTCCTCTTTTCTTACTTCCACTAGTGGTTGTATAAACAATTATATACAAATTTCTTTTTTTTCTCCCCACATCTATGTTTTAAAACCATCAAAACTATATGTCCGAATAATTCAAGGAATCCTATAATTGTTCCTATGGGTATCCATCTGAGATAATAAAAAATTTGGCCAACTTGAAGCTTCAGATTCCATAATGCGGCCTTTCGGTTTCACGCTTATTCTTTTATTTCCTTGAGTTCCACCTGAGATGTAGTCTTGAATGTTTCTAGTATCTCTCCCAATGAATGGACCTATATTCTCATTATGGTCCCTTGGGGTTCTTGTTGTTTGTACCCTTGTTGTATTTGTTGAATCCTTTTTCCCTATTTTTAGGGTGGTCTCAAACCATGAAATTGTTTACCCTTATTGTAATCACCATAATTTGAATCTTTAACACACATACCATGGAGGTTCTTCTATTTTCCAATCATGATTTCCGTTTCCTAAGTCAACAAATCCAACTATGCCGCCATCCAGTCATTGTTTTATACAACATGAATTCCTTTTCATTGTGTTCCTTATTCCTTCCACTATAAATTATTTCTCACCATCTCATCCAATAGTTTTTAGCTCGTTTCAGATGACTTAATCATTAATTATCCTCTAGCTACAACATCTACAATTAAACTATTTTACTATGAAAAACCCCAATAGAATGTTTTAATTAGAATCCCTAGATCTATTCCAGGATTGTGTAATATTCAGGTCCTATACGTAAAATGTTACCATGTAGAATATTTCTTTTTTCATCGGTCAAATACCGAGACACTATTTATTCACAAAAGGATAAAGTGAAATTACATGAGTCCAATGTAAGGAATATTATTACAATTGTTGTCATAAAGGGGGAGAAGATCCATCAGCATTGAATCCTTCCAAGTTAAGGCTTGGTTAACCACCATTTTAGCAAGACCATCTGTAAACATGTTCGCTCCATTAAAGGAATGTGTGCCAATGAAGTTAGTCCCCAAAAGTGAATCAAGGCAGTTCATCCAATGAGTAGTTAGTTACCAAGAAAGATGCACCACACACTAACAAAGTGAATGGACAATAGTGGTTAAAACACTTTCAATCCAAATATTGTTCCAACCCTTTTCATGGAAAAGGTAACAGCATGTGTCACACCCAAAATTTCCACATCCAGAGATGATGTAATACCACAACAGCCACAGAAGCACCGATGGAAATGACCAAGGTGGTCTATAAAGATAGCACCACAACCCACAGGGCCTAGGTTTCCTTTCGAAGCACCATCCACATTATCTTTGATCCATCCTAGGAGTGGGGCCTCCCAAAAGACCTCAAAAGTGCTCCTCGTTTGTTTGTAGAGTCCTTCAATATGATGTCGATAGAGTATAACAAAGTCTCCAACCGTGTTGTTGCAATGAGCCTTCTGGATCGAACCAGTATCCTTAATGGCAATGAGAATTCGTGCCTTGCCTACATTAAGAGTGGATTAAAATTGATGTGAATAATGGATTTTTTTTTCATACCAGATCACATGGATATGTTTAGAAACTGCGGCTAGGAAAAGGTTCTTGATCAGTTGAGAAGAATATAGATCCACATATTGTTGTAATTGAGCTCTGATAGAGTCAATAAGTAACCATATGAAATCAGAAATGTCAGAAATATAATTCCAAAGAGAAGATGATGTAGAAAAAGATAAGAATAAATTGTTAGTATCTTTTTTTCTGCTGATGACGATAAGTACACCTGGAGTAAAGTTGTACCCTAAAAGGCTGCAGACAAACCTCTGTGGTAACACGATTGTGGGCCAGATGCCAAATAATCTTAAATCATGAGGGTTTAATCCAAGTTTTATTAAAATGTTTTAATGAAAAAAAATCTATATCAGAGTTAGAGATATTAGTATTATAGTATCTTTTGGAATCTAGGACACCATTGTGAGAAGGCCCCAAAATAAGAAAATCCTCAAAATTAGTCAAGAAATAATTATCAATAACATGAATGATATTATTAGTAATGTTGGTGGTACAAGAGTGCATAAAATCTTTTATAGTGGTGTTAGTATTTTCTGGAAAGGAATTAGGAGAAACCATAGGGATAAGGGAGGTTTGTAACACCCCAAGCTTCCACGGTACTCTTCTATTTGAATAATACAGTAGCGTGTGTTGTACGCAACTTCGAGATTCTAACACCCCGTGACCAATCAAACTAGCCGTCATGAATAGTAATACCCACTTTTTGAAATTTTATAAATTTTATCTCTCAAAATGGACTTCATTTTTTTTATACAGAATATCAAAATTAGCCTAGGGTGAACTTTTGGTACTTTTGGATAAATTTTATATTTTGATGAATAGTGAAAATTACTAAATATTGATTAAAAACAACTTCTTTTATCAAAATAATTAATAGTGATAAATTATGGAATTGAGTAGTTTTAAATAATTTTAGAATATATTTTTACCATTTAATACAATTTTGGTCATTAGAAAATATTTCACAATTAAACCGGACATAAACAATTGCCAATCTTTTGATAGTTATTATCTCTTAAAAACAAGATTTCTGTTTTCACAACGGGAATGAATTTTAAATTAATTTATGTCACTTCTCTGTTTTGAATTTAGAAAAATGGATTCCATATTTTTAATCAGGATGTCCAAATTTTGTAAATAGGAAACTTTTATTTTTAGACATTTCGAATAATTACTTCGGTAAATATTTTATTTACCATGGTTAAAGGGTAAATCCGGTAAATAAGGGTAAAAAATAATATTATAATAATATTAATTTACCCTAAAACGTGTCCTAAATCTATGTTTTGATACATTTTCAACCATGGGAGTCTTTGGGTCAATTTTGGGACCCCATGGATCCACATGTAAGTGATAATGAAACTTTATATTAATTAAGTTAAAGTAAATACCGAAATGATATGAGCATATATCTTTTATCAAAACAATTTTTAAATATGGTTATATATATTATTTTTTCAACTATAAATATTAATTATATATATAAAAGGATTTAATACATAATAGTATTTTATTTATAATTTTTGGACATTGAATAATTAAATTTATTTATGACACAATAATGATGCAGTATTTTCCTTATTAATGATAGAATCAAATAATTGGTATTATAAATTTTAAAATAAATATAATTTGAAAGTTTTAATGCCATACACAAATTTTATTGATTAATATTACATGTTAGGATTTCTTAAATTAATTTTTTCGAATTAATAATGTTGTTAATACTTCATCAAATATCAATTATTAAATAGTGTCAAAATTGACATAAAAGAGTTTTTAAAACAAATATTATATTGTTAATTGACATTATATTCCTAAAAATATAAGGTTCAGCCAAAGGAATTATACCATGATAGGTGTATCATTACTGGACCACTTGGGGGTCTTTTGTATGTATATTGTAAGTTTATTAACTATATAATATAAAAATACAAAGTGGCATGGTAAATGTCAAACTAATTAACTAAGAGTTAAAACTAAAAGATAAGGTTAATATAATGACCCAAACCTGTCTAAAATATATTGGTTTAAAGTATTTCGACCAATACCCACCTTATACTTTGAATAATACACTTTGGATACATTATAAACCGAATATAAATTTATTATAAAATAATAATTTAAGTTTTTCCAAAAGAGCCCCTCCTCCCCCTTATAAAAGGACACCACTTCTAACCAATTATTGACACCTTAAAAGCCTTTTGTTTCATCCAAAATCTCCCCAAATACCCTCTAAACTACCCTCCCTACATCCTAGAGGCCTTCCATTATTCATAAAACCATCTTAAGGAGCCCTTTTGATAAAATCGGAATGAAGAACCTGAAGAAGAGGTAATGTTTTCACCACCCACTTTCAAGTTCCTTTTTTCTTCAACTTCTTCTTTAATTATTATTCCCATTGTAAAATAATAACTATAGTATCTTATATATACTGTGATGTTATTATAAATATGGTACAACCATATTCAATATTCTATCCATCCTTTTAATGACATGTCACCATACGTGCGTACGTACGGCTGATCGTCTCCACGTCGTGGTGTAATTGTTATTCAAAACATTATTATTTTTATGGGTATAATAATGACATGTAATTCATGTAAATAATAAATATAACATGATAATTATTCTTTATATATGATATACTATCCAATTATATATTATTTTAATATCAAAAGTGTGATATTGTCGCTCGTGCGTACATACGGACTACCGTCTCCACGAACGCGATGAGATTCATGCCCCATCGTATCCATTCAAGTCTAATTCTCATTTGATGGTTAAAAATAATTTTAAGTACTTGATATCATTCTGGATGTGAATAATATACAACCTATCTATAACAAACATGACTTATGTAACAAAATATATAAAAGAAAATGAGTAAGTTAACACCCGAAACGATGATAATACTAAGATATTATTAACAAATCAATGTTAAAAGATCATATATGTTATCATATTAATGTATATGATTCTTGTATAATTTAATAACAATTATTTCACCATTATAAAGGAGGTTAACCTACCCTCAAGAAAGGAAAAGTACAAGGTAAGGGTTTATTTCACAATCTCTTCATTATCCGAATTTGTTTATACGTAATTATCTACTGCGACCTCTTTATCATCCACATCCATATTTCTTAAAAACGTTTTCCAAATCACTCTTACTATTTTACAGAATATGGGTTAAAGTCATTTATACCCTTGTTGGACTTTTTATATGAATTTTATAAAGGAATCTTTCCGTCGTTTTCCAAACAAGGTTCTTTTTAACCTTTTCGACAAAATTAAGGTAAAAATGTATCTATTTAACTTATATGGTGGGTGTGGCTATTTTCTACTATTATAAACTCATAAGAGCTTCCCTTACAAGCTTATAAGAATATTTTCTAAGTAAATATTTTAATTTATAATTATGTGACTCTTAAATGATTTCAAAATAGAATGAGATATTTCTCTAAAAAGAGTTTTGATTTCATCTATGTCAACATCCTTTGATGGATTTTATGTTTATTTGGAGTTGGTTTATTATGATAAAAAACTTTCATAATTTATTGAAGGTTTTGTGATCTGTTTTAATGTGGATGTGAAATTTTTATACCATTCATGATTTAGGGTTAAAGTATTTAAATTTTTTATGCTATTTTTAATATGAATGTTTATGATGTGTTTAAGCCTTTTCATATGAGGAATGTATTGGACTTAGTAAGTGATGGGTGGAGCCTGATATAGCTCCTCGATGCATCGGTAGGTCTCATGAGACAACTAGACATGTAATTGGGCAAGTCCCTTTCCCAATTTGTTTTATGGTTTTTTCCGAGGCCTTAATCATTTTTAGATGTCTTGGTCGAGGCCTTGACAAGATGTTTCAGAATGTACAGCATTATACATTCCCTCATTATGGAAAAAATATTGATGGTTCATGTGGTCATTCGACTAGTAGAATACCCATGATTATGTTTTATTATGAAATTATTTACTCAGATCATATTCTTTACATAAAAGTATTCATGTTTATTATTGGTAATGGTATGTGGTTTCAATTATTTACCATGCTTAATATTTATGTCATTTTCCGCTTTATTACTTACCCTTACTAAGCATTGGAGCTCACCCCTTTCTTATGATTCATTTTCCTAGGATATGATGAAGTTAGTTATGAGTGACCAGAAAGCATAATCTATGAGGATTGTATGTTTCTAATTAAATATATTTGTGTTGTATTTATTTTCATGTTGTAATGTTAACCTTATGTATGAATCTTGTTTCCAATAATACTAAACTGATCTGTCTTTCGAGACATGATTTCCTTATGATCTTGCCATTTTTATGTAATAATACACCGACTTTGGGTAACTGGTGTTGGGGCGTTACAGTTGGTATCAGAGGTAGTTTAGTACAGACCTTGAAAACTAGATTTATATAAACTCTGATTAGATTACATAGACCTAAGATGGACTTTGAGGATTAGTATAGAAGAACTTCCTAGAATTTTGGTATTGTAGAGATTTTGTGAGTTTTCTGAGAAATACATCCCTGTCTGGATACGAGTAGGTAGAGGACACTCTGGCATAGATGCACCTAGGGGTAAAAACCAAAAACACTGATTTGAGCTAGACTCGAATGAGAACTGGTGCACAAAAACAGGCCTTGCTTCACTCTTGGTTTCGACACTCCCGAGGGATATGCTTGGGATAATTTTCATTTTCATTAAAAACCATTTTGAAGGGTTTATGAGTATATACATCCTCAAAGAAAACATTTTTATATTTATGTATTATATCCATAAATAGTTCAATTTATGTTAAGTGTTTTACAAGTATGGAATTATGTATTTTGATTCATAAACTGATCTAATTTATGCCATTGTTTAAAAATGGTGTGTAGTAGAAGAAATGGAAACTGTATCAGTGCATACACTCCATGTAGGGATTTCCCTCCTTCTCAATATAATTATAGTGGAGCTGGTGATGCAACTAGTTCTGATCAGCTAATCACCATACTAGGACAACTCACTCAGGTTATGAATAATAACCTTACCCGTATGGAGCACCCTGATCCACAGCGTGGAGGATCAATGTTAGATCTCTTCATGAGGCAACAACCACCAACATTCAATGGGAATAAAAATCCATTAGTATCTGAGAAATGGATAAATTCTTTACAGAAAATATTCCATGCCTTGGGGAATAGTGAAAGGGAAAAAGTTATCATGGCAGTTTACTACCTCACTCTTGATGTTGATCAATGGTGGAAATTGATTCAAAACACGAAGAAAGCTGATGAAGTATCAAATATGGAATGAAGGGAGTTCAAATATCTTTTATTTGAAAGTACTTTCCTCATGACCATCGAGCAGATACGGAAAGGCAATTTTTGAGTCTAAGACAAAAGGAGGATGACAATGTCACAAAGTATGAGTCCAACATTACAAGGTTAGCAAGGTATGTTGCAGATTATATACGTAACCCAAGAAGTAAGATTGATCGTTTCATTGATGTGATAAAACCATTTCTCCTTCAAGCATTGGCCTAGCAATCTTTCTTGTCATATGAAGATATTGTCTCGTGTGCTATCAAGACAGAAAAAGAATTATCTAAGTCTTATGACTTTAAATCAAAGAAAGAGAAGAAGAGATCTGTTGAACACTCTGGGAAAGAAAATATGGAAACGGGGAATAAGGGAAGAATTGAATTTCCACCTTGTGATAATTGCGGAAGGAAGCACCCTGGTGCCTGTCTAAAAGTAAATGGAGTATGCTACAAGTGCGGACAAAAATACCATCTAGCTGGTGATTGTAAAGGAAAGAAAGACGCTGCCAGTGTTCAATGCTACAATTATAGGGATATGGGACATTATGCAAATGAATGTCCTAATTGTTAGGGAAACATACCTCAAAAAGGCCTAGGGACCAAGGCCAAGCTTATGCAATCATTACTGATGAGGTTGAAGCCCTGAAAGACGTGGTGGCCGGTAATTTAATGGTTTCCTCAAGTTTAGAAAATGGTTTATTTGATTCTGGATCATCTCATTATTTCATATCTTCCCAGTTTTCTAAGAAAATATGATATTTCCAATATGATTTAACATGGGAGTTGTCAGTAAATACTCCTAAGGGAAGTATCATTTCAACAAGGTTTTGTGAATCAGTCCCTGTTAGAGCACATAAATGTTTTTTATTTGTGGATCTCATCGTCATACCTATGATTGAATTTGATATAATCCTCAGTATTGATTGGATTTCAGACCATGATGCCAAAAATTATTGTAAGAAGAAGCAGGTTACTATTTTTGATGATGATGATAAGGAACACCTTATCTTTAGAGGGGAATCATCACCCACTAATTCTTACCTAGATCCACCCCCAGTAGCTCAACTAAATTCAATTATCTGGAAGGGAGAGAATGAAATAACTATGGGTGAGGAAAGGGATGTTCAAATAGAGGATGTACCTATTGTGAAAGAATATGTAGATGTGTTTTCGGAAGATTTACCTGGACATCCTCCAGAATGAGAAGTTGATTTTTCCATTGATTTAATTCCTAGATCAAGGCCTATATCAAATACCCCTTATAGAATGGCCACTGTAGAATTAGTTGAACTAAAGAAACAACTAGAGTAATTGAGTAATAAAGGATTTATTCTCCCTAGTGTTTCTCCATGGGGAGCCCCAGTTCTTTTTTATAAAAATAACGATGGATCTATGAGGTTATGTATCAACTATAGGGAGATCAATGCTATAACAATAAAGAACAAGTTTCCCCTACCTTGCATTGATGATTTATTTGACCAACTGCATGGAGCTCAATATTTTTCAAAGATTGACCTTCGATCTGGATATCATCAGTTGTGTGTGAAGAAGGAAGACATTACGAAGACAACATTTCGAACCACGTATGGGCATTATGAGTTTACAGTAATGCCTTTTGGATTGACTAATGCACCCTCTGTATTCATGGATCTAATGAATAGATTTTTCAAGGAATTTCTCAATGAATTTGTGGTGGTTTTTATTGATGATATCTTGGTATACTCCAAAATCTTCAATGATCATGAAAATCACTTGCGCATTATCCTGAAGACT
Organism: Viscum album; assembly: GCA_963277665.1. Lineage (NCBI taxonomy): Eukaryota > Viridiplantae > Streptophyta > Magnoliopsida > Santalales > Viscaceae > Viscum > Viscum album. The sequence goes on from OY728166.1 coordinate 1,046,130,895, forward strand.
CTGAGAAGACATGAATTATATGGGAAGTTTAGTAGGTGTGAATTCTGGCTTCAGGATACTCTTTTCTTGGCCATATTGTCTCTAAATATGGAATCTCTATTGATCCTTCTAAGACCCAGGCAATCCAAGAATAGCCTGCACCGATGAGTATAACTGAGGTACGTATTTTTATTGGTTTAGCGGGTTGTTATCGACGTTTCATCCATAATTTTGCCCGGTTGGCTAACCCATTAACAAAGATCACGCGTAAAGGGGTTAAATTTGTTTGCATAAAAGAGTGTGAAGAATGTTTTGAAGAATTGAAGAGAAGATTAGTCAATACACCTATATTGACTCTACCATCGGGGAATGATGGGTTCGTTATTTATAGTGATGCATCGAAGAAAGGACTTGGTTGTTTCCTTATGCAGAATGATAGGGTTATTGCCTACGCATCATGAAAGTTGAAAATTTATGAGCAAAACTATCCTACTCATGTTCTCCAATTAGCAGCTATGATATTTTCTTTGAAGATATGGAGACACTACCTCTATGGTGAAAAATTTGAGATTTATACTGATCACAAGAGTTTGAAGTTTATTTTCTCACAAAAAGAACTCAACATGAGGCATAGGAGATGGATTTAATTTCTCAAGTATTATGATTTCATGATACACTACCACCCGGGGAAGGCAAATAAGGTGGCAGATGCTTTGAGTAGAAAAGATCATGGAGTTTTGAACAATATGAGAATTGAAAGGGATCCAGTTTTCATGGAACTAGTGAAGATGGACATGGGAATAACCATGGAAAGTGAAACATCAATGATTTTTTCAAATGGTTGCCAATCCAACAATACTAGAATGGATTAAGAGTTCTCAGACCGATGATGAAGAATTTCAAAAGAAGATAAATGCTGTGAATGATGGGAGATTGAGAGACTTTGTGTATGAAGAAGGAATTTTAAAATTTGGGAAGAGGCTTTGTATTCCCGATATACCTGATCTAAAAAGGGAATTGTTATAGGATGCTCATAGCTCCAATTTCTCAATACACCCTGGGATCACCAAAATGTATAGAGAATTGAAGGAACATTTTTGGTGGGTCAACATGAAGAGGGAGATTATTAATTTTATGTCAAGATATATGGCTTGTCAACAAGTGAATGCTGGAAGGAAACCACCTGGAGGAGTCATGCAACCTCTTCCCATATCATTGTAGAAATGGGACAATATTACGATGGACTTTGTCATGGGGATACCAAAGACCCCTAGAAGGAACAATGCAATATGGGTTATTGTTGATCGTCTTACCAAGTCAGCACATTTCTATGATATAAGAGAGGATCTACCACTTGAACGTCTAGCAAGAATTTATATTAATGATGTTCTGAGACTTCATGGAGTACCCCTATCAATTGTTTCTGATCTTGATCCCAATTTCACATCAAGATTCTAGAAAATTCTTCAGAAGGCCTTGGATACTGAACTTCGTTTGAGCACTGCCTACCACCCTCAAATAGAGGGACAATCAGAACGGACTATTCAAACCTTATAAGAAATGTTGAGATCATTCTCACTTGACTTTCAGGTTATGTGGGATCTATATTTACCTCTGGTGGAATTTTCCTATAACAACAGCTTCTATTCAAGTATTCATATGGCACCATATGAAACATTATACGGAAAGAGATGTCGCACACCAACCTGTTGGGATGACATTGGTGAGAGAAAACTCGTAGGCCTAGAACTGGTGGAGGAAATGGTGGAAAATTTGAAGGTAATCCAAAACCACATTAAAGCAGCTCAAAGTAGGGAGAAGAGCTATGCAGATAACTGAAGGAAGAATTTGGAATTTCATGCATGAGATCATATTTTCCTAAAGGTATCTCCATGGAAGGGAGTTATACGTTTTGGTAATAAGGGTAAATTGAGTCCCAGGTACATCAGACCATTTGAAATTCTAGAACGAATTGGTGTTGTAGCTTACTGATTGTCAATGCCGCCAAGTCTCTCCAAAGTTCACGATGTGTTCCACATATCACTGTTGAGAAAATACATGCCTGACCCAACGCATGTACTCACCTATGAGGAATTAGAACTGGAACCTGATATATCTTATTGTGAAGATCATGTCAAGATTCTTGATACGAGAGAACAAGTGTTGAGAAACCGGATGACTCATCTGGTAAAAGTTCTATGGAGAAACCATAAGATGGAAGGGGTGATGTGGGAACCTGAGGAACCCATGATGAAAAACCACCCAAGTCATTTCATGCGGTATTATTCTAGAAATTTCGTGGACAAAATTATATGAAGGATGGGAGAATGTAACACCCCAAACTTCCACAGTACGCTTCTATTTGAATAATACGGTAGCGTGTGTTGTACGCAACTTAGAGATTCTAACACACTGTGACCAATCAAAGTAGCTGTTATGAATAGTAATACCCACTTTTTGAAATTTTATAAATTCTATCACTCAAAATGGACTTCATTTTTTGATTTGGAATATCAAAATTAGCCTAGGGTGAAATTTTGGTACTTTTCGTATAAATTTTATATTTTGTTGAATAGTGAAAATTACTAAATTTTAATTAAAAACAACTTTTTTAATTGAAAAACTTAATAGTGATAAATTATGGAATTGAGTGGTTTTAAAGTATATTTTATAATATATTTTTACCATTTAATATAATTTTGTTCAGTGGACATAATTTCACAATTAAACCGGACATAAACAAGTGTCAATCTTTTAATATTTATTATCTCTTAAAAACACGCTTTTTTGTTTTTACAATGGGAATTAATTTTAAAGTAATTTCTTCCACTTTTGTGTTTTGAATTTAGAAAAATTGATTCCATATTTGGAATCAGTATCAACAAATTGTGTAAATAAGTATCTTTTATTTTTATACATTTCGAATAATTACTTCGGTAAATATTTTATTTACCATGGTTAAAGGGTAAATCCGGTAAATAAGGGTAAAACATAATATTATAATAATATTAATTTAACCTAAAATGTGTCCTAAACCTATTTGTTGATACATGTCCGACCATGGGAATCTTTGGGTCTGTTTTGGGACCCCATGGATCCACTTGTAAGTGACAATGACACTTTATATTAATTAAGTTAAAGTAAATACAAAAATCACATAAGCATATATCTTTTAGAAAAACAAATTTTACATATGGTTATATATATTATATTTTCAATTATAAATATTAATTAAAAATATAAAAGTATTTAATACATAATAGTATTTTATTTACAATTTTTAGACATTGAATAATTAAATATATTTATGACACAATAATGATGCAGTATTTTACTTATTAATGAAAGAATCAAATAATTGGTATTATAAATATTAAAATAAATATAATTTTAATGTTTTGATGCCATCCACGAATTTTATTGATTAATATGACATGTTAGGATTTCTTAAATTAATTTGTTTTTAATTAATAGTGTTTTTATGACTTTAACATATATCAATTATTAAATTGTGTCAAAATTGACATAAAAGGGTTTTTAAAACAAATATTATATTATTAATTGATATTTTATTCCTAAAAATATAAGGAACTTTCAAAGGAATTATATCATGATAGTTGTATCATTATTAGACCACCTTATGGTCTCTTGGAAGTATATAGTTAGTTTATTAACTATATAATATAAAAATAAAAAGTGACATGGTAAATGTCAAACTAATTAACTATGAGTTAAAACTAAAAGATAAGGTTAATATAATGATCCAAACCTCTCTAAAATATATTGGTTGAATGTATTGCGACCCATACCTACCTTATACTTCTAATAATCCACTTTGGATCCATTAGAAACCGAATATCAATTTATTCTAAAATAATACTTTAAGTTTTCCCTAAAGTGACCCTCCTCCCCCTTATAAAAGGACTCCACTTCTAACAAATTACTCACACCATAAACACCTTTTGGTTCGGCCAAACATTTCCCAAATACCCTATCAAATATACTCCCTTAATCATAGTTGTCTTCCTTTAGTCAGAAAGCCAACCTAAGGAGCCCTTTTAATAAAATCAAAAGGAAGAACCCGCAGAAGAGGTAATGTTTTCACCACCCTCTTTCAAGTTCCTTTCTTCTTCAAATTCTTCTTTATTTGTTATTATCATTCTAAAATAATAAATCTAGTATCTTCTATATACTGTGATGTTATTATAAATATCATACATCCATATTCAGTATTCAATCCATCCTTTGAATGACATGTCACCATACGTGCGTACCTACAGCTTACTGTCTCCACGTCGTGGTGTAATTGTTATTCAAAACATTATTATTTGAATTGGTGTAATAATGATGTGTAATTCATGTAAATAATAAATATAACATGATAATTATTATTTTTATATGATATATTATCCAATTATATACTATTTTAATATCAAAAGAGTGATATTTTCACTCGTGCGTACGTACGGACTACCGTCTCCACGAACACGATAAGATTCATTCCTCATCGTATCCATTCATGTATAATTCTCATTTGATGGTTAAAAATAATTTTAAGGACTTTATATCATTATTTATATGAATAAGATACATCCTATCCATAACAAACATGACTTATGTAACAAAATATATAAAAGAAAGTTAGTAAGTTAACACCCGAAACGAGGACAATACTAAGATATTATTAACAAATCAATGTTAAAAGATCATGTATGATATCATATTAATGTATATGATTCTTTTATAATTTAATAACAATTATTTCACCATTATAAAGGATTTTAACCAACCCTCAACAAAGGAAAATTACAAGGTAAGTGTTTATTTCACAATCTCTTCATTGCCTGAGGTTGTTTATAAGTAATTATCTACTGGGACCTCTTTATCATCCACATCCATGTTTCATAAAAATGTTTTTCAAATCATTATTACTATTTTACAGAATATGGTTTAAAGACATTTATACCCTTTTTTGACTGTTTATAAGATTTTTATAAAAGAATCTTTTTGTCGTTTTCCCAACAAGGTCCTTTTTAACCGTTTCGACAAAATTAAGGTAAGAATGTCTATTTTTAACTTATACGGTGGGTGCGGCTCTTTTCTACCATTATAAACTCATTGAAGCTTCCCTTACAAGCATATAAGAATATTTTAAAAGTAAATGTTTTACTTTATAATTATGTTACTCTTAAATGATTTCAAAATAGAAAGAGATATTTCTCTGAAAAGAGTTCTGATTTCATCTATGTCAACATCCTTTGATGGATTTTAAGTTTATTTGGAGTTGATTTATTATGATACAAAACTTCCATATCGTATTGAAGGTTTTTTGATATGTTTGACTGTGGATGTGCTATTTTTATACAATTCATGATTTATGGTTAAAGTATTGACATTTCATATGCAAGTTTTAATATGAATGTTTATGATGTGTTTAAACCTTTTCATATGAGGAATGTATTAGACTTAGTAAGTAACGGGTGGAGCCCGATATAGCTCATCGATGCAACGATAAGTATAATGAGACAACTAGATGTGGAATTGGCTGAGGCCCTTTCCCAATTTGATTTATGGTTTTGGCCGAGGCCTAATCATTTTTAGATGTCTTGGCCGAGGCCTTGACAAAATGTTTCAAAATGTACGGCATTATACATTCCCTCATTATGGAAATAATATTGATAGTTCATGTGGTCATTTGACTCGTAGAATACCCATGATTATGTTTTATAATGGCATTATTTACTCACCTCATATTCTTTCCATAAAAGTATTCATGTTTATTATTGGTAAAGGCATGTGGTTTCAATTATTTACCATACTTAATATTTATGTAATTTGCCTCTATATTACTTACTTTTACTGAGCATTTGAGCTCACCCCTTTCTTATGTTTTATTTTTACAGGATATGAAGAAGTTAGTTATGAGTGACCAAAAAGCATAATCTAGGAGGCTTGGAAGTTTCTAGTTAAATATATTTGTGTTTTATTTCTTTTCTTGTTTTAAAGCTAAAAATATGTATGAATCTTGTTTCCAATAATACTAAACTAATTCTTCTTTTAAGGCATGATTTTCATATGATCATGACATTGTTATGTAATAATGCACCGACTTTGGGTAACTGGGGTTGGAGTGTTAGAAGTTTCCAAACCAGTTATGCAGCCAAAAGTTCATGGAAGATTTCATGCTAATCGTCCACATAGAATTTTTCCTACTGTTCACAAAGGAATTTCTAATGGAGGGCCAGATGGAAGAGTTTATGCAGTTCAAATTTACGTTCTTTAATTTTAAAAAGAATATTTGTTTTATAAAGTCAATGGAATCATAATTGTTATGAATTATCCTCCAGGAGAGTCCATCTTGAAGGGAATAATTAAAAAGACTGAGATTTTTTATGCATATACCACATTTTTGATAACGTTTGCAACAAGTGGCCCATGGGATGGTAACCAGCATCCTTTCAATAACACTGCCAGTCCAAAAATAATTCATGATGTAAACATTGATTTTCTTCAGAAGACTTGCAGGACATATGTAGACCATCATCGAGTAAACCATTTTGTAGACAATGGTAGATTTCACTAGATAGATCATATCAGCCATATAGAGTGAATTACCCTTCCAGTATGCAAGTTGGTTTATGACATGATCAACAAAATTGAGGAAGTACATGGATTTGGGCCTTCCACAAAAGAGAGAAACTCCAAGATAGGTGAAAGGAAATAATCCATCTTTGATTCCTAGACTATTGGAAATGCTATTTTATCTAGAGGTGGAGAAATTTTTTCCAAAGAAGAAATAGGATTTGTTCAATCTTATAGACTAAACAGATATTTCTTTATAATAGGAAAACTTATTCTTTATGGTTTGAATATTCATTTTATCACCTTTGACGAATAAGATGATGTCGTCATCATATAAGAGATGTTTAGGGACAATTAGGTTCCTATAATCCTGAATAGGTTTGATCTTGTTCTGATCCACAAGGTGGGTGAGTAGCTTCTTAGATATTCCTCCACAATGGCAAAGAGAATGGAAGATAAGGTATTGCACTACCTGACTCCCTTTGAGATTTTTAAGTAACATTTAGGGGAAACATTGACAAGGATAGATATGAAAGATGAATTGAATAAAGAATTTATCATCTTGATAAAACAGTCATTAAATCCAAAGGACTTAAGGAAATTGAAGATGAAGTCCCAATCAATGGTATCAAAGGCTTTTCTAATATATAGTTTAATGGAAATGTTGCCTCCCATGGTGGTTTTATTGAGGGTGGTGGTACATTCAGAGGCTTGGGAAATGCAGTTTGGTATAGACCTCCCCTTGATGAATCCGAATTGATTCCAAGAGATAATTTAATTGAATAATTTAAAAATTATATTGGAGAGAATCTTAGCAATGATTTTTTAAATAGTATTTATAAGACAAATAGGTTGTAAAATATGAATTTCAGAGGTGTTTTCCACTTTGGAATTAAATTAGAAAATTGAGAATTAATCCCATGAGGAAGATTACCATAAGAGAAGAAGGATCTGACATGTTTGCAAACATCTGTGTGAACAATCTCCTAGTATTGTTGGAAAAATGCATTTTTAAAACCATCAAGTACCGGGCCACTATCAGCGTTTAGGCTAAATACAGTTTCTTTGATTTCATGATAAATATGTATGCTAAGAAGATAATCATTGTCTATTTCATCTACCATAACCGGAATGATCTTGGGAAGGAGGTCCTTGTTGATATTTGGGCCATTGAAAATATTATCCAAGTAAGGGACCACATGATTAGAAATGCCTTATTCAATTTCATTGAGGATATCATCATTTCTGTGAGGAGAAAGTGGTATAAAAACTTTTCAAATTCTTTGAATAGAGTTGTAGAACATAGTATTTCTATCACCATCCGACAACCATTTTGTTTTAAAAAAAATTATGTACATTGTCATTAAGGTAAAAAGAGAGTTGAGCTTCATGGAAGAATTGATTTCATGTTGGGGATCCAAAGAGAAATTAGAGTTGGTTAATTTGGTTTTAATTTGAATAATATCATGCTCAAGGTTGGAGATTCCCTTTTCCATTTGTTTATATTAAGCGTTACACCATCCCTTAAAGCATAGTTTGGGGTTTTTTAATTTGGTAACACATGAAAAAGCATCATTAAGATGATTCATAGAGTCTATGCACTTTTTATGGCATTAAAACATTCCAAGTCTGTAGACCAGGCATTGTTAAATATAAAATGGAGTTTGGGTTTCACCCATTTGGTGAGAAACATAATAATAATGGGATGATGGTCTGAGTTGAGTTTAGGTGGTGTAGTGCTAGAAATGGAGTCACAGGTGTCCATAGTAGGGATATTTGTGAATACCCTATCTAATTTTCTAGAAAAAACTGTATTGTAGTGTCTTTTATACCATGTGAATTTATAACCAGTGATTTTAATTTCAACAAGTTCACAATCTTCAATAGTGGTTCTGAATTCTCTTGAGGATATGGAAGAATGGTACGCACCGATTTTTTCACTAGAGGATAGGATAAAATTAAAGTCACCAATAAAAAACTAGGGATCTAGAAGTGTTCTAGCTAACCCACAAATATCATGCCGAAGGGACCTACTGTGTTGATATATATTCTTAGCATAAATCATGGTGCAAAAAATAAGCATTCCATTAATGAAAATCACAAGTAAACATCTATTCAGAGCTTTTAGAAAAATTAACATTCTGTAGGGAATCATGATAAAAAACCCAAAGAGATTCCACAGAATTATCTTCTATGCTGGCATCTAGAAAATTATAACTATGAGTACAGAGGAGCATGAATTTTATTGAAAAGTTGGTTTTAGGTTCGGAAATATAAAAAAATTTAGGTTGATGAGTTAAAAGAAATAGTTTAAGAACATTGCACGTATGAGGGTTCAAAATGCCCTAGAAATTCCAGAAAAAATTCCATTAAAACCAGTTTTTGGATGAAGAACCCCCCTTTTTATTTTTTAAGCCACTCGAGACATTCTTCTTCATGGATCTATTAACAATTTGGGAAGTAGCCAGATCAGTTTTCTTTTCTAGTTCACTTATAAGGGAAATAGAAAATCTGTTAATTGTATCGTCTTTAGAAGTGGTCTGATTTGTATCAGAAACAGGTTTTGAGGAGGCCAAAATAGTGTCAAAGAATACACCAGGTCAAGGTTGTATTTCCACTGCCATTGTTTCCTCTTTTGAGGAGTTCATACATGGTTGTGGGGTCATACCTATGTTTTCATCTAGGAGGACCAAAGCAGAAAATTTATCAATTTGTTTCCATTCATTTGTTCTGTGATCTAATCCCTCCGTAGTGCCCTTATCATGTGATAATGGGTTTCTAAATTTATGTCCATCATCCTTGGGTGATGAAAAATTTGTGACAGATGGGTCATTGTTATCAGTGGAGTTCCCATCAACATTAAGATGATCAATGGGGAACTGATGTTTCCCAATGTTGGGGTAGAAATTTATTTTCAATACTCTATCCTTGGTGCCCTCATTTGGAGAAAACACAAGACATGAAACAGGATTTTTAGATTATGAAGATGACAAGACTCTAGTGCCCTTGATTTCATGGCAGATCAGAGTCATCTTATTAGATTCAAGGAAACCACCATTATCTGCAATAGTTAACTCCTGGTGCTTCTTAGTGTGGGGAGGATTGTTGCTTTCCAGTTCTGAGACTTCAACAGCCCCACTGATTGGTACCGCAAGACCTACAGTACTGTGTCCAAATTCTAATATGTTTAAAGTGTCATAACATAAACAATAAAGTCTTTTTTAGGGTGATCACAAGCAACCAAGTTGGATCGATTACAAGAATCTAGAACCAAGTTTTTAATTTCCCCCTAAATGCTTTGGTCCAAGGTGTCCTCCTCCTCTTCCTCAATAATAATAACCCAATTGTTTCTCTATGTCTCTCCCATGTGAGTTGCTTTCTTCACCCATATTTTTTATTTTTTCACGTGTGGTCCAAACTTGTCAAAGAACATATTCTTCTCCATGTTTCCCCTACTAATTTCAGTCCATCCATCTTCCTTTGGTTGTGGAAATTGACCTTTCATGACTCTAAAATTCATCAAAGAATGACCTACGATTTTACAGATATTGAAGAATAGATCCAAGTGCTCAAATTCAATCCAGACATCTATTTTGTAGTATTTAGCATTGAAGAAAATGTTATCCAGCCTCTTAGAATATAGATCAACATCAAGCATAACTCGAGCATATAATCCAATCTCATCATTTAAGGTATGTTGGTCAGTCTTGAGAGGGGTACCAATGCAGGACACCAAGTCATTAAAGATCATGGGATGCCAGAAAAACCAACTTATTCCATAGATTCTAACCCATATTTGAGTTATATTATTCCAAAAGGTATATGAATTAAAGGTATAATTTCATTCAGATAGCCTTAGCACACAAGGGTTAAGCTGTAGATTCCCAAATTTCCAAACTCTATCAAGTTCATCCTGGGATCTTAGAAGCATACGAAAAAAACCCTTTCTGATTGGAACAAACTTCCAGTCAGAGAAACCCCAGACATGGGTAATCCTACTCATCAATTCAGAAGTCTACCCAGATTCATCTCCTTTAAAGTATGAAATTCTACCAATAATCAAGAACATACACATCTGCGTTCTTTTTTGAAGAGCCTCGGGGTCAACTTCAACTGCGTATCTTCCATACTCAAGTCTCTTGTATAGTGAGGCTTTCGTCATAGTAGATTTGAAGAGGTCTGCTCCTTTGAGTGCCTCCTCGAATGTTATCCCTCTAGGTCTATCAACTGGAGAGGAATTTTCATTTTTCACCAGGAAAGAACAACCTTGGAGTGTTCTTTCCCATTCGGGATCAAAGCATTCCATGATATATCAGAATCGAGATGATCCAAATCAAGCGTCATAGCTCATGGGCGCAGTAACCTAGTCATCGCGAGGAGAGTGCCACCAGAGCCATCCCTCCCATGTAGAATAAAGTGATTCATCATCAAATTTACTAATGTTCAGAATGTATATATTTATGTTCGTTAGCCTAGAAGGTAGAGAGAAGTCATTGAAGAAGTTTTTTCCTAGATCATTCCTTGTTATGATGGAATGTTCTGGAAATCCTTGAATCCAATCTTGTGCTCTCTCATTTAAATAAAATATGAAAAGACAATGTCTTAAAACATCGCTTGAAATAATTTTGAATTTGAACATGTTAAAAAACTCAAGAGAGGTAACATGATTTTTGCTTGGATCATCATATTGAATTCTAGTTAATTGAATAGTGTTTGATATCATCATAATGACGGAATGCTTGGTCTCTATATGGATCTCTACAATGGGTGTTCTTGGATTCTCTATTTCAATCATCTGTTTGACAGTTGTCCATAGTCTGCTAGCATCTATAGCCCATGATATCCTTGAATAACTCCAATGTGTTGGTTTTTTATGTTACTTACATGGTTTAAGTGACATTAATCTCTAGGCTTGGTTTAGAATTGGATGTTAAATCGATTAAATCTTTTCACATTGACAATGAGTAGTATTTTATCACTAAAAAAATGAAATTCACAACATTAACACACCCAGCATAAAAAGAAGATTTTAAATAATCCTATAAAATAATATAATATAAAATTGAAATCCCAAAAACGAAAAAGGATCCATCTTAGACAACGAATCCAATTGGATAGGACCAAAAGGGGTCATTAATTCCCAAATTTTAATACAAAAATACAAATTTATAAAACATATTCTATAATGCTAGATTAGTTAAAATCATGTATAATGAATGTAGAGGTTGATCCAAAAAATGTGGACTATTTTTTTATTAGGTTTTCAAATGAATTAATTTTATTAATTTAGAGAAAGAATTCAGAATATTAAGCTTTGATTCGATTTTGAAAAGGAAAAAGTGAAAAGAAGATTGATTGGATTGTATGAAAACAAATTTTGAAAGTTTGTAAGGGTTGTTTAATTTCAAGGTTTAGGTGAAATTAAATTTAATAAAATGTGTTTACTAATTCATGATTTTCTGGGATTTGAGATGAGGAAGATCCAATTATCATGGTATCTTCTCCTCAACATGGAAATACCCTATTTCCCATGGCATAATAATTTAGGGTTTTGCTGAAAAAAGTTTCTCTCAATACCATGTTTAAACCTGATTTCTCATAAAGTTGACAATGGTCGTGCATCCTTCAGGATTATCAATTGCACATTTTTTTAGTTCCTTTTTAATTTAATTATCAATGGTCATGATAAAAGAAAAATAAAGGGACTTAAAGATCCAGAATAAATTAAGGAAAACTAAATTTATGAATAAAATAAACTAAATAAATCCAACAACACCTTCACAATTTAATTAAAATATCCTAGAACAAGGCTAGTTTACCCCCTCGTCCTAGTTTTGATATAATAATAGGTAATGAGAAAAGTAAAATAAATCATAAAGAAAATAAAGAAAGAACTCAGGGAGGGAACAACATCTTGCTCTAAGCTTTAGTATCTAATGAATATAGATATTAATTCCTCAAATAGTATCAACTTATACCTCTATTTATAGGCATTATCTGAGATCTAATATTTCTAAATTCCATAAATTATTGGTCTAATAGTTGTTTGAGGTTAGTCCCCCATCGAGGATATGGTAAAAAAATGAATATTTTGTGAATCTTGGTGAAAAAATCCTATCCGGAGTGTTACACCATGAGTAACTAGGTTACACCACATGTAATTTTGGAATTTGCATCAAATAGATTCACAACGTGCCCTTTATTTCACCACATTCACCAGTACAGATCATGTAATGATTAAATGATATATCGTTATTAGGTACTACGAAAGAGGAAATTCAGTTTTAGATTATGACCCTCTATTGGAGTGGGATCCTAGAACCAAATTTTGTAAACTTTATGATATCTTGTATTCTTATTTTTTATTATTAGTATACTTCTTATGACATCATGACTATTTTTCTATGTAACATAGTAGGTGCTAATTTCCTAATACTAGTTTTCTCACTAAAATTTCATACATGTTCCCCATTATGATGAGAACCTAGAGGTTCTATGAACATATTCTTAAATGTATTTTATAAAGGTAGATTATATCATCTGAGGACCAAAAATTATATAGGATATCATGTGTTGAGACTCATACGACTTTGAGGAACCTTCTCTAGGTCTATTCCCTTGGCAATATCTAATGTATGATATTATGATAACAATACCTACCAGTAGAAAATCAACATTTATATGTGTTATTGGATGTTCCTATATACGGACATGTATATTGATCCTTAGACATTAAAATTATTTTTAATGAGTATTATGAGTTTCATACTTTGTTGTATTGATAAAAATAATGATGAAAAATGTATGTGGCGAGCTAGGATATGTTGGGTGCGTCATGAGTAATATTTCATTAGTGAATAATGACAGAAACAATTTTTACCTTCTATTATTTAATAGAGTTTGATATCTCATTCCAATTGAATTAAATGATACATCTTAAATAAATCCATGGACATGGTGTTCTATAGGCAAGTTATTTTTCTGGGTAGTCAATGAAATTCATATTTTGCGCATTGATTAATGACACTGGCATGCAACCTGTTTGATTAGAGATACCATGATAAAGGGATTATATTACACAAAATAAATTCATATGTAGTCTTATTTTATCACATCATCAACTTCTTTATTTATGGGTTCCTTGGTGTGTTTCAAGATGTGATACATATACATTAGGTAGGTTCACATAATTCCACTAAGAAAGAAGCCTATAGAGTCACATTCATATTGTAACTAGAATCCAATATAAATAATATATATTATTATTTATTATTTAATAAGTTGAATAAATATTAGTCTCGCATGTGGTTTAATAATTATTCATATTTTCTTGAATGAATTTATTCAATCACTAGTTATTCCTAGGAATATAATGTGACCGGATGATTTAATAAATATTTATTTTCTAATTAATAGATATAATATTCATTTATTTATTGGATAATAATAAATTTGTTTTTATTTAATAAATTAATAGTCATTATTTATGGACCAATCAATAGTATGGAGCAATGAATGACTGATTTTAATGGTCTGGTGTGAAATAATAATTATTGAATATTATTTGGATAAATAATATTTAATATTGATTCAAAATTTAAGTACTTGTTGAGAAAAAATATTTTTATTATTATAGACAAGAGGTTCCGCAAGGGATTAAAAAAATAATTAGGGGCACTTATGATTTTATTTTCTCTAACCCTAGAGATATATAAACCTAATTATATTATTTTATGAGGGATCCAATTCATTTTGATTTTTTCTACACAAAAAATTTGGAGATTCCTTGCGATCCCTAGAGAGATCCCTTCCACAAGAACACTCCAATGAACAACGAAAGATCTTCCTCCACCTCCCACTCTCAAGTCTAGGGAGGCCAAGTATAATTATCTGGAAGTTATGCTCATGGAGATCAAAAGAGGATGACACAAAAAATAGGATCTGCCTTTTTGCACCAAGATATTCTTACAGTGAAGTTTGGAATTTTGTATAACATGTTTTGATCACCAGTATAGGGAATAATCTCTTGATTCCTAAAATTAAAATGATGCTACATCACAAAACTTTTGTCAGATCAATCAATGAAGAAATAATTCCAATAATGTAATTTTTTAATTAATTAAATAGATTATATATAATATGTTATGATCCTTTTCCTAGTTTTCACATTATATCCAATTTTTAATGTATTTGATTCAATTCCATTGATAACTTAATTTATCAGTATATAGATCATAGATTGATCATCAATCATGAAAAAAGAAAATTTGTGTGTATAGCATATTATTCATCCAATGTGCCTGAAACCCTTAAGTGGTATCAAAGGGGGTTGTGTAATTATTTATTAATTTTTTAAAATAATTTATTAACTTACACATTATTTATTTATTTTTCATTTCATTTTTAATGGTTCTCTTAATATAAATTTAGAGATCTATATCTTTCTCCATCATTTCACATAGATCTTGTCAAAACAAATAATTTTATGAATCAAATAAAATTGATGAACTCATCTGGAGGTGATGAGAATTATATCATGATAATTTCGGAGCACACGCCATATAATTGAAGTTATATTCTATGTAATTATGTTCAATGCACAATGAATTAATTATAAAATTCATTTAAATTTTGTGAATTAATGACACCTGAGGTATTTATTTCTTACTCCACGTGTTGACCGGGCTATCCTGTCACACAATTAGTTGCAATATATGTTGGGTATCCCACATATATTCTAGGTTTTCCCTTTGAGTTGTAGATGGGTCGAGTATTACCATACATGGCCTACCAGATTCGAGACTGTGTAAATCCAAGACCACATGATGTGTATTTATACCAAATTAGGCAGCTTATAATTTTATTTATTATACTATGTATAGCTTATCAAAATGTGTGTTCATTTGGTAATTATGTTTCTAGAAAACACCATGTGATGAGATTTAATATTTATATATAAATTTTTAATTAATATCTTCAAAATATTCAGATCGGAAAATCATATATGAGTCATATTATAGTATTTACTCTACATGAATTAAGTCATAACATGTGACCAAAAAATCATGTAGTTCATGTAATCATTAAGATGATAGTATACATCATTAAATTACATGGTAATTTAGGTATTCCATATGTCTCAAGAGTAAACAATAGAAAAGTATAATAAATGTTGTGTAGATTCAGATAGGGATTCAATGTCTCTTTCCTCAAAGGTACATTAATAAACATAGTTAATTTTATAAAAATTTATTTAATTTTCTTCAAACTATGATGGGTGTGAATATCAAGAAAATTCAGAAGATAATTTTGAAAAAATAATTCATTAATTAATTAATATATTTAATTAGTTCAATTGTATTTTTTTCTAAATAAATAATAATTGTGAATTAAATTCTATATTTATTGAATGCGTAATTCATTGCACGCATGTCGATTATGATGAACATAGTCTAGAGTTTTGTATGTATTGGTTTCATTTAATTTATAACTAATTTAAATTTTTGGTATACATTCCTTCTCTCCTCTTATTATGTAAGGGTCTATATGCCCATGGTTTCTTTTTTGTAAACAAATTTCCCCACAACTAAATGTGAGTAAAATAAACATTAATGGACGGATCACCCATGCTAGTGGATACCATTCATGTTTGGAGCTGAGGCACAACCAATCCAAGAGATATATATAGGTGGATAGGTGGAAATTTGTAACATGAACATTAATATGTTCAAGGTGTTTTCACCCTAGGTCAGAGATTCATTTATCAACTAACCATTAGTAAACACTCTTCATCATACCACTTAATTATTTTATTTCAATGAAGTGTCATGGTAATTTAATTTTTGATTTTTCGTTCTGATCACATGAATTAATTAAATTGATGAGAATGCAAGATAGAACTAAAATAAATTGGCTTATGCGTATATATTATCTAATACATGGTTAATCACTCAAGTAAATCCAACTAATATTAATAGTCTTGTGATAAAGATAATAATTGGTAATTTATGCATAAAAGGATAAAATACCTCAAATATATATATTAAGCCATTATATCCATCCACTACTTCAGTTAAAATCGAACTATAGTTCAATGTTCTTTGCCAGCCAAAGATGGGATGCTTGCAATTATCGGGGAATTATGACTTTCTATTTTGGGTTTGACTTATCATAGTTCAAATAAAGGTTTGAATTCCAAAATAGGACACGGTGTAACAGATAGTAAAGGGATGAGGAAATCTTGTTTAAGTATTTTAGGATTGGGGAGTCCACTCAACAGATCAAGGAACTAAGAGTTAACTCATTTTCCATTTGGAATTCCTACATAAAACTATTCAAGTTTCTTAACAAAGCAATTTTGTGGTAATGAGAGGGATATGTATCTTTTCCACTAGAATGTTCAAGGAACATGAAATTCAGATGACAATGGTGATGAATATTGGGTTTTGATAAAATATTTGGAGACAAATAAATATAATAATTATTCATTATCTAAATTTTATCAGATAAAGTACAAAACTTATACTCGCATTATTTATAAAAACAACAAAATGACTTCAATAATATCACTATGATCCATCCTTGAGAAATATATCCTTCACACTATCACAAATATCAAAGAATAGAAAAGGTGCCTATGAGTTATCCATCACCATGAAAGTAAATTATATGTGCTTAAAGAACATTTTCCTAAATCTCTTGGTAAATATTATAGTGATGAAGAATAGTCTATCTATGAGAAACATATTGATGAAGATATAGATGTTCAATGTTACATGACATCATTCATGACCATTGAGCTTTTGAAGTAGCATCAGGACATGGATATGTATAGAATGTTGTCTCACCTTCAAGATCTCTATGAAGATAAGAATGGGAAAGAGAGGTATAAGATCTCCAATAATTTCTTTACAACAAATCATGGAGGTTCTATGTCAACTCGTCATCATGTAGGTAAGCTCATGCGCTACATTTAATGCTTAGACGTCTAAGGGAATAAATTTCTGGATGAAATCCCTAAAGATCTCATAATTTCATCACTTTACGGTACATTTTATTTTTTTATTGTTAATTAAATGGTAATAAATAATGAGAATAGTCTTTAAAGACTTCTTAGATTGATTTCATAGGTATATAAGTACATGGGGTCTGATAAACATGTGGTCCTTAATTTGAACAAGAAAATGAAGAACAAGGAAAAGGGGGATGAGACTCATAACAAGACTAAATCCCTTGAGCAGTGTCCCTCCAAGAAGAAGAGGAACTATATGTATGGAATGGAATTGGATGTAGTATGTTTCTCATGTGGAATGTAAATCCACTGGGAGAGGAACTGCACCTAGAATCTTGGGGAAGCTAAAAGTGTGTTTTTTTCTAGTATAATCCTTCAATGTATACACATTGGGTATTAGATATAGCTTAGAGTGCTCACATATTTATCCAAATGAAGGAACTAAGTATATTTGGAAGGATTTATAGAGTATATGTGGACCTAAGAGATGTTAATGGTGTGTGGCTAGCTTCCCTAGTCATTGGGGACTAACACCTTTCATTTACAATAGGAATGATTTTGATTTTAATAGATTGATATTACGTAAAAATGGTTTACAAGAACATAATTTTTATATCATTCCTATATATATATATATTGTTTTATTTTCAATTTTGGAAGGAAAATATTATTCTTTAATAATGAAAACATATGTTATGATATGGAAAATTTAAATAACATTCTTATATATTAAATTAAACAACCCAAGTTTTGTAAATTGATAATGAATAATATTCACATGGCGCATATAACACCCAATTATTGTATTACCATCATTTCCATGTTAATGATAAGCACTTAACAATGATTTATCTGGATGGTTATTTAGAATCAAATAACCAAAAACCACTTGAAATATTTCATGATTATTTATAATGTAAAATAAACAAACCTCCATTTAGTGGGTAGGGTGAAGGGGCCATAGAGCTTCATGAATTAGTATACTCTAATATGTGTAGACTATTCCATTAGAACATAGAGGTGGAAATTTTGACTTCATAATTTTTACTGGTGACTTGAGTAGATATGGTTGTATCTACTTGATGATTTATAAGTCCAATTGCTTTGATAAATTTAATAATTTTAAAAATGATGTAGAGAATCATGTTCTAATGAATATTGATAAGCTTCAATCGGATCGAGGTGGTTAATATTTTAATAAAGAGATTATAAAAATTCTAAAGGAGTTTGGGATTCTATGTTATCTCAATCATCTTTACACACCATTTCGGAAAGTTTTTAGTGAAAGGATGAATTTTACCTTATTATACATAGTAAGGTTAATGATTAGTCAGGAAGATAATCCATTATCCTTTTCAATATATACCTTACAAACTACATCTTATACATTAAATTGAGTACCAAATAAAGCAGAAAATGGAATTCCATTAGAGTTATCGAGTTGAAAGAAATCCATTTTATCACATATACATGTATGTGGTTGTGATACATTTTTTAGGACCTTATCTGGAAACAAGCTAGCACCATGGGGAATAATGTGTTTCTTTATATGGTATAATAAGGAAACAAAATGAGTCTACCTATAAAACCCCCTCGGACATGAACGTTTTTTTCACTAGATAAACCATCATTTTGGAGAGGGTCCACATCCTTAAAAAGGATAGTGGGAGAACGATTGTATTAGATAAAGTAGTTGATCAAGATAAAATGGTTTTGGAATTAGAATATATTACTGAAGTCCCCATTGAAGAAGTAGTTCATGAATTACAGGTACTGAGTAGGATTGGATGAGAGGTAATAGAACAAAAGAGACAGGGTTTTCTAGTAACTGATGATGGTGACTCACTATTGGTTGATAATTATGAACTAATATCCTATAAAGAGGTAGTAGAGAGCTCATATGATTAAATATGAAAAAAAATTAATGAATTCTAAAATGTATTGCATTTATCAAATCCAAGATTGGGTTCTGTTCAATGTGATAGTTGATTTAGATCATGTTGGGTGAAATTGGGTAATCAAGAGAAAACAGGACATATGGGGTAAATTAAACACCAATAAACCAAAAAAAGAGTGAAAATTATTTAAATGGAATGATGTAATTTAATAAGATGAAACATTTTCATTAGTTTCCATTGTTTAAATCCATCAAAATTATACATGTTATTATAGTGTACCATGACTATGAGACTTGGCCGATAGATGTCAAAACAACATTCCTTAATGTGAGACCTCCTAAAGAAGTCTATATAAAAAACTAGAAGGTTTTATGGCTCCTGATGATTCCAAAAGGATTTTAAAATAACATTAATCCATTTATCAATTGAAAATATTATCCTGGTCATGGAAATTTTAATTAGATGAATACTTAAAAGAATTTGGTTTCATTTAGAACTAACTTGACCCATGTGTTTATAAGAGGTTTTGTGGGAATGAGGTTGATTTAATAATAGTATTTTTTAGGAAATATTACTTATTGTAAATGACATACCAGTATTACAGTATATTAAAGACTGGTTAAAAAAGTGTTCCCCAATAAAGGAAGAGGTGGAGCAACCTATACCTTAAGGATCAAGATCATTTTTGATATATCCAAGAGGCTTCTTGGAATAATTAAAAGTAAATATATTGACCAAATACTAATGAGATTTAGTATGTAACAATCAATGAAGGGGTTGGTTCTAGTGTCACATTGTTTCTATCTTTCTAATAAAATGTTTCCCCAGACACAACATGAGAATGAGATAATGTGTAAGATACCATACACTTTGAGATAGGATCAATCATGCATGTCATGTTATGTACTAGACCTGATGTATCATATGCATTGATCATCATAGAATGATATCAAGATGATACAGGAGAATATCATTGGTATGTTGTTAAGGATTTCCATATGGCTCTGGGAAGAACTAAGGATATGTTCCTATTTTATAGGGGAGACGAGGAGATGGTCATCAAGTGTTATACCAATGATAGTTTTTTACCAATAAAAATTATTTAAATTTCTAGTTAGGATATCTTTTCAATCTCAATGGAGAAGCTGGGAGGTGGAATAGTTCAAAGTAGCCAATTGTCACTGATCCTATAGCAGTGTCTAAGTATATAAAGACTTATGATGCAGCCAAAGAATCCATATGTATGATGATATTTTTCTAGGGGATTAATGTGTAACATAGTTGTAAATACCCTTTCACATTGTATTTTTATAAAACTACAGTGGTGGATCTTACAAAAGACCCAATGTCAGACCAACGAACAGTTAATTTACTCTAGAAGTATCACGTCTTTAGGGATTTTTATCAAAGGGGTGAAGTTTTTGTAATTAGAGTAACCTCGTAAGGTAACATAGTGGAACACTTGAGTGAAGTCTTATCGTAGCAGACGCATGAGTATCATCAGAGAGCTATCATATTAAAGGTTGTTAGTAGTTGGATCTAGTGAATGTGGAAGCCTATTGGAGTTGGTTCCTTAAAGCCAACTTCTGTATTCTTTGGGATAACATGTATTCATATTTTTTTATATTGTTAAACATATTAAAAAATCATGATTGTTCTTCTAGGGATCATTTTATGAGAAAATATCCTAAGAGTTTTTGTCACACAAAAAAGTCATACGAGATCCTTAATATGATAAGAACACTGATGTTAATTGGCACTATTCTTAGATATATATTCTATTGATGGATGATATTATTTTATGGAAACAAATGATATAGGATATCATTTTTTATACTCCTAGGACTTTGAGGTGCCTTCTTTTGGTGTATTCCATTAGTAATATCTACTATAGTATATTATAATAATGAGACCCGCTAGTAGGAAATCTGAATTTATATATATCATTAGATTTTCCTATCTATAAACTTGTTTATTAATCCTTGGACTCTTATAATGTTAGTAATGAGTATTATGAGTCACGTATGTTGATTTATTGATGATAACTATGGTGACAGTTGTTCATGGCGAGGGAAGATACGTCAGCTGCTTCATGAGAAATATTGCATTAATGAACAATGTGAGGAAGAATTTTTTCCTTAGGTTTTTTAATTGAAGTTAATATCTTTGTACCATTGATATAAATGATTAAGAATAAATAAATCATTTTCCATGGTTTTCTATATGAATGTTCAATTTCAGGGAAGTAAAAAAGATACATCGAGCACATAGGTTGATGTCACCAATAAGAAACCTACTTGATTAAAGATTCCATGATAATGGGATTATATTACACAGTAATAATATAAATGAGGTATTATTTCATTATGGTATTAACTTATTTCTCTATGGGTACCTTGGTGTGTTGCTAGATTCTTACATGAGATATTAGGTTGGTTCACCTAATGCCACTGAGAAAGATTCCTAGAGGGTCGCACACTAAGTGTATCTAGAATGTCATTTATATAAAAAATGTAATTATTTATTAATTAAAAAGTTGAATAAATATTATTCCCACACATTGTTGAATAATTATATACAAGTCATAACCAGTTATTCAAGAGAATTTAATGTCCATAAAATATTTAATAAATATTTATATTCCATTTACAGAATATAATATTTATTTATTTATTAAAGAATAATGTACTGATATTTATTTAATAAATAAACAATCATTAATTAAGGATGGATAAATAATTTGGAGGAATTGTGGAATGATTTCAGGGTATATTGAGAAATAATATATATTAATTATTATTTGAATAAATAATATTAATTTTCATTCCCAATTTAAGCACATGTCAAAAAAATAATAATAATATTATTATTATTATAGACATGGGGTTCTGTATGGAATAAAATAAATAATAATGGGAACTTTTGAAATTATTTATTTCTAACCATCGTGATATATAAGCACAATTATATTATTTTCTCAGAGAGAAAATTCATTTTTGGTTGGTTGTGAACAAAAAATTTGGGGAATACTCTCAATATTTAGAGAGCTCCCTTCACTAAGGACACTCATAATAATGAAATGGAATCTTCCACCCCCTTCCACTGCAATGTCTTGAGAGGTCAAGTAGAACTCTTTGGAAGTGATTCTTGTGGTCATCAAAGGAGTATGATGCAAGTGATATGACATGTCATTCTAGAACAAATAGATTTCAATAGTGATGTTCAGATATTTTTAGAAAATGATTTAATCACATTTACAGGGAATCTACTCTTGATTTGAACAAACACAAAAATAGTACCGTGAAGATATGTAGTTGGATCCATCAATGAAGAACGAATTCAAACAAGGTAATTCTTTCATTATTTAAATTTATTATAAATAATACCTGATGACCCTAGTTATGGTTTGGGCATTCTATCCATTGTACGTTTTCTTTCATTCAATTTCATTGATCATGACATTTATCATCATTTATATCTAGGGTTGATCATTAATCATGACCAAAAGTATTTTTGGGAATAATAGATAACATGCTTCTGTTGTGCCAAGAACCTTCACCCCCACCCCCACCCCACATGTAACACACAAAGAAGTTGTTATAAGCTATTCCTAATGAAGACTAGGATGATTTTATGGAATATTTCATACCCCCCCCCCATTAACAGGTATTAATTAATGGCCTTAGAGACATTCAATACCATCCACATTGTCTTTATAGAGTTAGATAATTGATATTCACGCAATAGTAATAATTCTCCAAAACAGTACACCCCTATTAAATAAATAATAGTAATGATAAATTCATATCGTTCCCTATAGAAATATATACATACCAAACTAATAGTATTGATAAATACAAGCTTAGTGGTTCTTTACTGGCCATTATGGATGTGATTTCAACAATCATTGATGAAATTATCTAAGTGATCCTGGGAACTAAATAGGTTCCAGAACCCATGTTTCTTAGTGAATTCATGCCCCCAAAAGTGTAAAATTAGAACATACAATTACTAAAAAACACAAGGACTTTTTTCATGGAGTTATAGAGATATACACTTGTTGAAAGATCCAATTTTTAATTCCACACCATAGCCTCTAGATGATCCATGGTATGGGATAAGGTGGGAAATATCATGAAGTATCATTTCTTCGGGGAGGGTTAGTATCCCAAATACCAGACAAACATTTCCCTAAGAAGAAAAAATGACAGAAATATTATATTTCATATCAAATTATGTGTAGTTAAAAACCATTTACAAAATAATAACCTCCAAGTCCCAATAAAATAATTAATATTAAACATAAAGGTGGTATTTGATGTTATCTCCTTCATGGATGGGTACTATGGGTACAATAACATTCAAATATCCCTTGGAGATGAAGAGGCTGAAAATTATGGATCACCTCAAGTATTTTATTGTTGAATGGTGTCACTTGGGTATAATGAATATTATGGCCAACTATTTGTGTTCCATCTACCATATATTTATTTTTTGAAATTATATATATTTTTGAGAGTTATGTAGATTACTTATTTTGAAAATCTCACAATTGTCATGACCATTTCACAGAACTCGATGAACCTTTCACCATAGTACTCTAAAATAATTCGATGTTGAAATTTATCATTTAATACTTTTATGTAACCATCTTAAAAATATAATATTTTTATACTGCAATTGAGGCATTTTAGTAGATCCTAGGAAGACTGTGATGATATATATAATGTCCCCTCCTTGGAGTCTCTAAGATCTAAGAGGCCTCTAGGTATCAATTACATATATTAGGAAGTTCATATAGAATATTATAGTTCTATTTTCACCCTTAACCAAAATAATTATCAAATGTGCAGCCTAATAATGGGATGGAGAGTTTAAAAGTGAATTTGACCAACTAAAATAATCTCTTTCTCACCCTCCAGTCATTATGTCTCGCATAGAAGGAAAATATTTCATCTTTATGTTATTCCTTTTTAGTGGTATATCAGTGACCTTATTTATTATAGTAATGAAAATGGGGGAAATAGATTATACTACCTTCGATAAACAATTTTTGACATCTAAATTATTTATAGTGTGATATAAAATAACAACCATACCCAAATATCCATAGTGAAAATAATGTTCCATTACCTCTATCATCATGGGGACCTTTTGGATTCCCACATGGGTCACCTTAATTATATCCTTGATCAACCCATGTTAAATTTGTTTTTGAATATATTGGAGTTCCTAACACATGAATTTTATATCTTGTTTATCTCTTATAAGGTGAGAAATTTATAGTCACTTGTGGACAATCTCGCGGCCAGTCAAATTTCAAAGGAAGTACTAGTTGACATTGAACTTCTTGATAACGATATTTTATCTATCCATGATACATCCCATGAATGAGAGATATATGTTTATGGAACATCCTACATACCAACTTCCAATATGATACAATACCATAAAATATACAAAATAAACTAATGGATTATACTTATTTATATTTCTAAGGAACTTCTTATATACACTTTCTTCTTCTTGGTGGGTTGTACCAACAACCAAATGTAATTCCCATAATTTATCAATGGTTCTGACAATTAAATTCCCATCTCAGTTTCCTAAAATGATTTTAATGGAGATTCAAACTTGGTAACAAATAAAATCAATGGAGTGTATTACACCACGAAGGAACTAATAAAATTACCTGATAAAATATGATATTTGAGAGATTAATTACTCACTAAGGTGGAAATTTTGAATGTATATGGTAGCTTAATATCTCTATAGATGCCTTGAATATTCTAGTATCCACCCTTTATAACCTGGATAATTATTAAGTGAAAATATACATCATAAATTATAATATTATCTCCTCTAATACCAATAATTACATAATATAATTGAATGAGTTTTCCATATTATCTCAACAACCCCCTCCCCCCCCCAATTATAGAAAATTAGGGAGGCGGTTTCATGAATGTCCCTAATTATTGATTATATCTACTATGGAATCATTCTTTAATTTAGGGTCATAAATTAGAAAAAATTGCGACTGGGAGAAAATTTTGACATTAGTGAATGAAAATATCCCCTAATAATTTTCTATAAGTGTAGCTTCAATGGGGTTCTTTTTAGGTGATATCTTGTAGGATATACCCATGATATCATAAAGTAATTTCATTCAAGAAAACATTAGGCTCCCAAAATGATAAATAATATCCATGATCAAATCTAGAGACGTGGGTACCGTAGTATGTTGATGGTACATGAGTAAAATTTGTTTAACATAAAACTACAATAATGATAAATTCAAAACAATTTTTATAAATAACTCTCATATATGATACATAAATTAAAAAATCCAACCCATTTTCTACATTTGGAATAAAATATGTGGGATAATATCTTCATGTGATAGAAATATGGTTAAAAATAATCATAACTATTACAGATTTAATCTCCAAATGGACTATTGTGCTACCACTAAATTTGGTCAGTAAAAGTTCAATCATTTCATCGGTCAAGTCCATTATCATAGTAACATATGGAGTCCCTGATAACATCCATACATATGAAAGAAAACAATTATACACATGAGTGTTGAAAATTATAAATGATGAATGAGACCCATTCTAATCACTCTTATCACTATCATAGAACAAAAAATGGGTGATAGATTCTTTCAAAAAGACAAAAAATATTATTTTAATGAATAATAGAAACTACAAAGAAAATTCTATTGTATCACTATACCACCACATGAACCTCCACTCAGATGACTCCATATTCCATAGTTTATGGGATAAAAGTGGCGTTAATATTTAATTCAAATTCCTTGAAATTGAATGGATATTTACGATCATTCAAACAAAAATGAGTGATTGAAAATTTGTATATATAAAATTTAAATCCTCCATTACAAGAGAATTCAATAAATATTCAACCTTGAGGTTAACCATGGCTAGATATCTTATTCATTCAATAAAAATGTATTCCATAAATAATATATTCAAGGTGATTAGGTGGTACCACTAAGGATGAAAATGATACCATGGAAGAATCCACTATAATTGGGATTTAAATTTAACGGGGTTAAATCATCTACAATGTATACCCTAGTGGTTCACATTTCACAGTCCTAGTTGATAGAGGTAATATAACACCTCCCACTATTTATATTTTTCTTAATAAGTACTTCACATGGGTTTACATTTGATTAAAAATTCATTATTTAATGATGCAAAACTGCATGAAAAAAAATTCATTCTAAATTATTTTAAACAACATGGATAAGGTTTTAGTCATATAAACAAAAACTATAGGACAACAAATTCCACACTAAAATTAGTTTAGAATTGTTACAATACAAACCATGTCACAATGATAAATCCTTAATGTTATGAGGGTACCCATGCATGAAAAATAAAATTATAGAAGTGATATGTTCGTATCACTTGATTTAATTATATGAGTCCTCGATCTAGGTAAGTGTTTATAGTGTCTGATTCTCATATCTATAAGCACGAACTCATACAAAACTCCAACCGAAATATAAGTAATATGTGTGGAATGATTCATTTATTTCAAGGATATATATTGATTTCTATATCACATATCATGTACCAAACAATAAATTAAATATTTATGAAATTATTATTACATCATGCTGTTTACTTATACACTTATTCACATTAGGTTTTCTTTAATATATAATTATTTGGATTAAACCATGTAATTTATATCATGGCATGATCTAAATTTATATAGTGGATATTTATCCAAATTCCTCATTGTAAGAATTTGACTGAAACACATATATTTTTCATATATATAGTATTTATACCCATTTACATAAATATTAATGATTTAAAAATAAATAGATTTAGTTTTTACTTGTCACTATTTGAAAATAATAATTCAAGTGAGATAGTGTTTAGGTTTATCAAAGCTTATCCTTTCTTTAGTAAAGGATGATAATTCATCCTTAACCACCATGGCTTGGTCTTCAACTCACTCTTTCAATAACTATCACTTTGATTTATCAATTTCTCCTTTAAATCCTATATACTATTGGGAGAACTCATCTTCTTCTTCAATCTGAAAATACGACATGAAGGTGTATCTTCCACTTGGTATTATACACTTTTACTAATTTTTCATAAGTCTATCATTTTAATCTTAAAATATAAGAATCTTAAACATCAACCCAAAACTGATATATTCTCCTAGATATCACCATTTTATCCTTTTATTTTTGTAAAAATGTTTTCCTAAAAATTTTGGTTCCAAAAATATAAAATGGATTCTAAACAATTTTCCCCCTTTTATTCTTATAAGTCTTACCATTATTTACTTATTTCTTTCTCTTGTATATTAATGTAGATCCTTTAAGTTATTTTTGTTGAAAATTCAAAACCAATGGGATCATGTAAAAATATTTAGAAATATAACCTTCTTCATCACTTCTCTTGATCACTTCACTTAATTCCTCAAAATGGTTTATTAAATTCAGACTTATAGTTGAAAACAAGTAATCAGGACATTTTTTTGTTTGTAATGGTTGTCTCCTACAACATGTGTTCCATTCATCGCTTTCAAAAAAGAAATATTCTTTATTTGAACTAGAAAAATATTTTCATATTCTCATAAGCACTTAAGAATAACAGATTACTATAAAAAGTCATTCTTTATTATGAAATACATTTTTATCCTTCACTAGTAGTTTTATGAAATTAAAAATTATGAAAACATTATTTTCTTCTTTTTGATGAAAAAACACATGGATAATGAAATAACATCATATTCATTGTATATATTTGTTCTTATTTTACTTTATAAAACATCATAGAATTTATAAATTTAAATTTATTATTTCTATAAACAAATGAATTCAAAATATTCTTTACATGTTCAAGTTATTTCATTTTTGTCTCCTTATATTGGGATTTAACCTCTTCTAAATTGATTTCATGATCTTTAGGAATCATTTTTTATCCTTATTTTTTTATAAGAGTCCCAAAGTGTCACTTAATACAAAAAATTATTTTCTTTACTTAAGAAATATCCAACTTCATGATTGGATTTTAAAAAATCATATAAAAATTTATTGATATAATTTTTTATCCAGAATGTCCAATTTGAGATATTATTCCTATTTATCGTATGAAATAGTACTATATTTTAAAAAATCCAAACTCTTTATTCCCATTAGGGACTATACCCTTTATTTCTTCAGCACTTAGCAGTAACATAGCTTCCTTTTTATGAACTCAACATTTCCAATTCAACCCTATTGCCTTCCTAATTCATTCATCTATTTTCTTTCTCCAACTTATGAACCTTAGAGTAACTCGTCCATAATTCCTTATTCAATATGCACTCCATTAAATATTCTGGTTAAAATTATATACTTTTTGATAAAACTTTTTATTCACTCTTAAATTAAAAATCACAACTTTACTCCATGACATCAATTGATGAAATCAATTTTTTTCTCTTCCACTGGAGGGAAAACATTTCTCACTCCAATCACGTTATTCTTCATACATCTTATAGAAATAACATGTACTTTTAAAAAAATTATATTTATTTCTTAAAATCCTTTCTAAAAAGTTACAGTTTTTAGAATTATATGAATTAAAAGTTGAAACTGTGTGATAAGAATATTATTTATATTCGCATTCATCTTTGGATAATTTTTAATTAATTATTCAATCACACCAAATTTAAAACACTTTAGATATATCTTAAAAATAAATTTAATTCCTGCTCCTTGGAAACCTCTTTAGATGATTAACATAAGATTTTGAAACTTTATATCAATATATTCATCTACATTTGAACTTTCAAAATCATCTTCATATTCTTCACCAATTTTCAATTAGTACCTTTTTTCTACTAATATTTGAATAATATTTCTATCTCATCTAAACTATTATTCTTTAAGATGCATTTATTTCTCATCTCTTGTGCAACTAATATTTATGAAATGTAATTGAAAGGATTTTTTTGGGATCACAATCATCATGATACAAAACATGGGCATCAAATCTTTCTGGTAAGATATGATTTATCTTCCCAACCATTTTTTAATCATTAAGTGCCTCAAATAATACTCTAACAAATATCACAATCTCCTTGACCCTTTTAAATAATTAATCACTACATTAAGCTTTAATCATATGTATTTATTCACACATAAATATCTAAATATGAAATTTATAATTTTTTACTTTAATATTACCTTCTTTGATATTATTTATAGTTTCCCAAATTTATTTTTTAATCTTGGTCCCTATATCACTAAAAAATTCATACTCTGAATGTGATGGAAAAATAGAATTTCTTACTTGACCATCAAACACCAAATTCTTCCTATAATTTTAAATCAAAATTTTTATGTGCGAGACATGTGTAAAACCTTGAGTTAAAATACCTCAAACATCTATACCTTACAATAGAATGTAGGGTAGGACTCTTTGCTTCATTATTTAATAATTTCTTGATTAAATGTTGTAAATAGTTATCTTTTTATTGAATAAGTATTATCCAAACTATATATTGAAATACATTTCACAAGATAGACACCATTGGACTCCTTCAAACAGAAAAATTACATATTATCGAGATTCTGAAGGAGATATAAGAACTCAAATACTAATTGAGTTCAAAATCATTCAAAAAAAATAAAATTCACATTTCTTACTATTTCATTGAATCCTAGGATAATCTATAACTGCCTGTGATAGACCCCATAATGGGGTTAGTTCGTTGAAAATTGTTAATATTAACCAATTAATCCATTTTCTATTTTGTTATTTCTCATTAAATTAACCACAATCAATTTTTTGAGTGAGTGATCTAATTGATTAATTCACTCAACATGTAGAAAGAAAAATAATAATTATGATTTATGTAGAATGATAACTACTCAAAATGAATATTTAATCCTTTTCATTTTCTAAAACCATTCATGATCATAAAATTCATAAGAATCAACAACATGGATATAAATATGCATGGTATATCCTTAAAATCGTATTATAATATAATCAATAATTATATATCCTAGAAAGTATCCCAATAAAATGAAATGTTTTCATATACAATGATGATGAAGGTATTATGCTTATTCCTATTATGACTATATCCTAGAAATAATAGATTTCCCCAACCCTTCTTCACTACTTCAAAAAGGTGTTACTTATTCCTTTTCATTACAACGTGAAACAGATGTGATGATTATTCCTGAACTAATGTGTATAATTCTTATTTTTCAATTTCTCCTCTACTTATAGTTTCATCACATAAAGTACCCTCCCTATTATATATACACTAAACTAAACACACTATTTTACACTATATATCTATAATTGTCCTCAGGATTATTCTCTTCCACAATACCTAAAATTTATAAAAGAATATTGTTAATTTTATCTTTCATTGTACCATCATCCTCTTAAAACTCCTATTTTAATTAAAATTTAAAATTTAAACTTATAACATTAAATAAATTCTACACATCTTTTTTCAAATATTCTCTTGATTCTTCTTTAATAATTGTAACTCTCTCAATTTACACTAGGATATTAAATATCATGATTGCATTCATGATATTTAGACAATGTAGTTCTAATAATGGATTCATTAATTAATTTTCCCATTTGGATTTTCATAAAAATTTTCATGGTGCAACCCATCTATTATTATTCTATATGGATTTACTTCTTGTCCTAATAATATATATCAATCCTTGATAAATTATCATTCAAGAAACTGAAATAATAATAATTATCATAGAATCTCATCATTTTGTTACATTATCCAATAAACTAGTATCCATTACTTATTAGTCCATGGAATTTATAACATGGAGTCACTATCTCTTAAATCAAAAATATAGAAACAACCATTTTTCATCCATGGGTTTCATCATGGAATTACTACTATCTTCAAATCAAATCCATTATTCTCTATTTTCTTGTATCAAAATGTTTCTCTATTATATTTAATACATCCAAGAACTAATTTAACATCATCATTGTAAAATCACCATTAATCATCAAACACCCATATGATGATAACATTTAGTATGATAAGGAGATATTATGTCTATCTTGGATTCTAGATTTGTCTTCTATAAAATATTTAACTTCTCAAATTTTTAAACACTATAAATTCATAGTTAGCATATTTCTACCAATTAAATAATAGACTTTTAATATTATGGGTCACATGGAGACTTATGCCTTTATTGAAATAATTTTTTCATGAATATTACATATCTTGTATGGTTTCTATGTTGTTTTTTATATATCACATATTTTTTTCAAATATAATTGTTACCTAGAAATAAGAGTTATGTATGTATTTGTAACCATATTGTGGTGTGTAATATATTTCCATTTTATAGAATTTCCACATTATCCTTGAAAAAATATGTTATGTATAATTCCCAAAAACTTATTTATTAACCATGTTCATGTATTTTTTTTAAATTAACAATATTCTATCTAGAAGAAAAATATTATATTAATATAAAATCATTACATATCAAAGTAATATTTCTGCCTTTCTTGGTTATTTACCTATTTTATATATAAAACTTATATATCAATTTGTGGAGAAATAATTTTTTAATTTTACAAATCTAGTCTACTCATAAAATAAAATCTTACAAATTTTTTATGTTTTGCGCCTTTGTTTACCTTCAACCTATCTACTCAAATCCCAAACTCTTCTAAACAACATAAAATTTATTCAAAATTAATTAAAATACCCCCAAAATCTCTATAACCTTTTAATTAAATTCCCCCAAAATATAATTTCTATAACACATGAGTATGAAAATGAATTATTTAGTGAAAAAAACAATAATGGAAGAAACATATCTTCTTATTCTTCAGCTCTCGGATTGAGAATATCCCCCTGGGTCTCAAAAATATTCAAAAGATCACAACCACTCATTATATCATCTTATTCTTACATTATGTTCTCAAAATTATCCATAAATAATTACAAAAACCCATCCTCCATCTTATAAAACATCATGATAGTACACGATGAAGAATTTCTTAGCCTAAGGAATTATTTTTCCTCAAGGTTCTCAATTGGAGTTTTAGTCTCCTATGGCTATATTTCAGAAAATTGGTGAAAAGGAATAAAAATAAGTTTTCTTAAGGAACTGAATTGACTATAAACTCTACTTATATTTTATAAGGTAACCCTATGAAATTATCAATGAAAAAATTAGAAAAAAGATCTGCCACTGATTTTAAATATTTTTTTCCGTCATCCCATTCTTAACCATTTGAATGGTTAGTCATATGAGAGGTAACAAATCTTACCTACTTTATATCAGCTTAAACATAGAATTCCCTAAAATATCACTCTTTCTTAATGATATATGCATTTATTCTAGGTATAGGGAAGGATACTATGAAGTATTTTTTGTTACCTAAATATATCAATCATATTTTATGACTAGAAAGAATAATAAATGTTCTTATGTGTTATTTCATACATATGATTCATAGTGGTATCATATCCTATGATAAAGGTAGTTATGAAGCTATCACATAAGATTATTTTCTGGTTTTTCCTACATCTACAAAAGTAATAAAATTTTATGGTTGACCTTTGTCATAAGATCCCTTGTATAAAATTTTCATTCCACTATATGTTGTGGATTTTTGAAGATGATATCTTCCAAATTTATATGGTTAAATTATTATTACTGGATATTAAAATTAGTGGAAATAAATGCATTAAATAGTTTTATGTGTATCTAATTCATTAACAGATTTATTATAGTGGATGAGTTAATGTACTGACTACCAAGTAGTATCATTTGAGGGATATATAAATCTCACAATCATATGAATTTTTTAGGGTATAATCTTTCCTGATTCATTCTCCTGAATCCTTGAATCTCATTGGTATTATCTCTTAACATATTTTTTCACAAGTCACAAGAATGTTGTGAAGGTTGGAAAGATCCCTATTTAATGATGACAGAATTATATTAACCATTGGATACACCACAAAGGATAGATAATTATTCCTATACTATTATCTTCATCACTCTCATTTTAAAATGATGAAGTTGTATCTTCACTATAAGGTATGTGATTTATAATTCTATTCAATTATAGATTATTCTAGTTTCAAATTTTTACACACCACTTAAATAGAATAAGTGTATAGCATTGATTATTTTTTTCAGTTGGTGGAATTTTAAACCACAGCAAACTGTTTCAATGATTTTTTTTAAAATTTCCTCTAAATTTTTTCTAGACATCAAAATTGATTTGGTTTCACAAATTTAGAAATGACTTATAGGACATGTAGTTAAAGATGTTTTTAGTGGCAATTGTTTCATTTTTAGGGGAAGTTTTTCATCTTCAAAACTACCAAGGAGTTAACATAAGTTTGAACTACTACTAAACATGATAATATATAGGAGTGTCTTAAAATGATTCTAGTGTTTTTTTAGTAAAAATAGAGGTGTCTTAAACAAATTCTAAACTTTTTTGACCATATAAAGTAGTTGTTTAAAACATGGATAAAGATTTTTTCTCATATATAGTAGCGGTTAAAAATGCCTCTATATAGTGATATTTAAAAAATGAACATGTATAAAATGTATCCCCAGAAAAAAAGAAGACTAATATTAATATAAAATAATTAGTAGAATGATAAAATTAGAATGCGGTGCATCCACTCAATGGAATTACATCCATATCAAAATAAATAATTTTATATACCACCATAAATGAAAGATGGCATACTATAATCTATACACATTTAACATGAAAAAACTAGATATCAAGATTTATATATAGAGGGTAGATAAGTATGAAAACCCAATTGAAAGGATAAATTTGTTTCAAATTTAAGTGTTTATTTAAATGAAAATCCATTTGAATGAAAAATGAGGAGAAGCCATAAAAAAGAAAAAAACCAAAAGTAACCAATGTCTTAAACAAAAGAAAATGTGACATAATTAAAGAAATTATGTTAAAATATAAAATTAACATAATGAATTTTTTATTATAATGATACAAAATAATATATAAAAGAATAGAAATGATCAAATAGTATATTAAATATAATTAAACTCATGGGAAAGTAATATAACAATAGAAATAACCTAACCATATAAGTAATAAAAATTCAATAATATGGCAGACATGTAAACTTTTACACATCATGGGAATTGCTATAGGTGCTAGTGAGAAAATATTAGAAACACTCCCGTGGAAGAATCTTATGACCTACTGATTATGTTCCTATTTTTTTGGTTTTTCATTGGTGTATTCAAATCATCATAACAAGTTGTCACTCTATTATACTACACGACTTCTTAGACCCTTCATGCAATCATTATGTTACACTACATAATCATTCATCCATTTATGTGGTTACACTCCCTAGGTGTGATCTCAGTCAGTATAGCATCCAATCATGATTTTAGTTAATTAATTTATTTCAATCTCATTTCTGATTACATATATCATATTTATACTATATATGCGTGACTTCAAGAAAAATGGGTTGGGGAATTTTAGTGATATTCAATTAGGTATGATATACTCATATTCCATGGAATAAATAATGATATTATTCAATCTGATCCATGCAATGGTAAAAGATACTTAAATGAATACTTTTGAAGAAAAAATCTATGTATCTAGCTATTTTTTAATGGATTATTTTCGTTTCACAAGTAAATAGTTTTTGAGGATTTATTTTTTTCAAATGCATATTTTAGTTATTCAGATCCCATTTAATTCTCCCACTTTCCAAAGGGGGTGCCCATCAATCACCTTAAATAGTGAATATGGAAAAAATAGATAAACAGATTGATGTTCTTCCAATTTCACTAGGTAG
The DNA here is from genome assembly GCA_963277665.1 of Viscum album. Taxonomy (NCBI): domain Eukaryota; kingdom Viridiplantae; phylum Streptophyta; class Magnoliopsida; order Santalales; family Viscaceae; genus Viscum; species Viscum album. The sequence continues at coordinate 1,046,166,244 of OY728166.1, forward strand.
CTATTTTCATAGTCCAATACACTCTTATGAATTTAATATTATTCATGAAATCATTCTTTGGGACAATAAGGCTACCCTTTTCATGAATGAAATTCATTACTACTTGTAATTTTTCATAATTAAATATGTATAAGACGTTCATTAACATTATTATTATTTAATTATTCTATGTTTCAAATTAGTAAAACTAAAAAAACGAAAATTTATTATCGTCGAAGGACATGAAATATATTCAATATTTTGAATTCAGACCATGAAGTGGGACTAATTCATAACACTATAAGGGGAAAATAAATCAATGAGTTAAATGATATTTGAAAATTAAAATGATTCCATTTGAGGTCATGTGATAAGTTCCATTGAGTTACCTTTTATGGTAGTGTAGTTCTAAAGAATGATTTTCAATTTAAGGTCATTTTTCAATGACTGATTATAATCATTTTAATGTCATATAGAATAATCTATAATGTTTTACACATTAATATTGTATTTTTAGGCCATTTATTAATTATTTTATAGTTTTGGTGTACCGTGGGACTTGAAAAAGATCTTACCAATTTTTTTAGGGCCCAAAATAGTTTATAGGACCATTTTTTTATTTTATATCTACTGGGGACTAGCAGGATGGAATGATGATTTGATGCATGGGTGATGCAGATTTGTGGAGGAAATGTTGAGGATTACACTAGATCATCATTCCATTATACCAATGAGGAATTAGTTCTACATAATAAGGTAGGCCAAATGCTTGATAAATACGAAGAATAATTTATATTATCCAGGATAAGCATCCTGAGTCATAAATTGTTTCATGACATTCATAATAGTAGAGATCCTCATTATCAAATTAATATATAATTGATTGTAATTGTAGGAGCACAATTGTTTGAGATGTGAACCACATATATTCCTATTATCAAATTAATTCATGATATATAGGTGGAAAACTAGTGATCATAGTAAAATTGTCTATTTTTGTTTAGAATAGGAGGAAGTTCATATAGAAGATATGACTATTTCAAACCATTATCAATAGAACCCTAAAAAAGGTAGACATGCTAGATTTTATATGTCTTGGTAAATACCACAGGTTCTAGTAAAAATTGTTGAAACTTTACAAATGTGCATCTAAAAATCAAAAATTGAAGAAATACATTATTCAGGAGTATAATTTTTATAATAAATTATCTGAATGAAATGTAGACAATACAGAAGGATTGTGTGACCTATAAGAGGATAAACGAATTCATGGCCTAAAAAGGTCACAAAAATGGTCGTTCACATTTCATAGCCTACTGGAAGATCAAACCAGTCTACATTTATTGTCCCCCTTCTTCTTGTGAAGGTTCTGGAGACACTCATTGACCATGAAATGCCTTCCAAATGATCTCCCTTGAGTCATGTTTCTTTTTAACCAGTGGTCTCCTCACAAACCATCCAAAAAATCCTTGTAAATTAAGGGGGGGAAATGAAAAATATGGGATCTTATTAAAATAATATAACTCATATGATGAATTCATATGGTAAAAAACACACCACAAAATCATTGGGTACATACTCTCATTTTCATGGAATATCCCCTTGTCATCTCACCCTCATCAAGAGAAGGGCCTCAAACATGTTTAGGTGGTCAAACGCTCCCCTATGGCTCCAAAGACATTCATTGGTTATGTCCATGATAATGATCATGCATCCCCAAATAACTATTAATTATTCATAAGAAACATCATGGATAGAGTGGTAATTTTATTCAGTAAAAATATTTCCATATCCTTAGATCACAAAACCAATTAAAATAAAAAAGGAAATAAAAAAGTGAAAATATGGGTGATTCTGGAATAGAAGGATTCACTGATCTTATGAGAATAGAGTTATATTCCCTGGGTGATCACCATTGTTCACACAAGGACAACCTTTATTGGTCAGCTATATCTCATGAAGGACCTCTAGCAATCCACCTTTGTCTCACAGAATATCTCAGACACAGCATCAAGGATCACGCCAGAGCCTATCAATCGGCATCCCAATCTCATGAAGGTTCCTGGACATAATGATCTGACATTATAAAATCCCCCTAGAATTTGAAAAATATTAAAAGGACACATTTGATTAGCCAAAACACAATAAAGGGGGTGTTAATGGGATAGACATTTTATCCATATTAATCATGTGACACCCACGGTGGTATTTTGTGAAGCGTGTGACACAAAATTCCTCCATCGACTCATACATGTATCTATGATATACACATTGTGAAAATTGGTGTATAATCGGGGTGTTGAGGTCTATAATTCCCCAACCCGGTCATAAAATAAATACATCCAGGGATCCACGAATTGAATCACCTTGGAATTGGAGAGGACATCTCTGAGTGGACATTCACGTGATCACAAGGTCTTCCGCTTGGTAAAAATATGGGGAACAACCTAGAGAATCATGAAAAATGGATAGAAAGTCACATGATAACTCATAGATCACGTAAGGGATATCTGGAGGGTTATGTGAAAGACATCCCACATATCTCCTAAATCACATAAGACCAAAACAAGATAACATTGAAAAAATATAATGTATATATGTGATAAATGTCTAGAACAAATACTAAAAAAGGAATGATACTTATTAAAAGGACATACAGAATGAACCTCATGAGATTTTAATGAACCACCTAGGTCAAGAGACGACACGGTGACATGTCACCCAAATCATGAACCACACCGCTAACATACTATTTGTATCATGTAATGTCTCTTGTACAAGTCAAAGAAAGTCACGAACACCCTTTGGGAATACCCACCCAATTCATTTAAAAACCTCTAGGCACACTATCCAGACCATGCGATGTCCTCTAAAAATTTCTACCAAATAATTTAGTGACACCAGAGTATGTCAGCTGGGTATTGTGATTTCACCAATGTATGTCAACTGGATCTCACGACATCCTCACAAAAAGTCATCCAGCTATCATGACACCCTCTAGGACATGTCAACTAGCTTTCATGATGTCCACTAGACAAGTCATCAGGATCTCATGGAACCAACCAAGCATGCCATCCATAATTCACGATCACACCATGATAATTAAGCACGATAATGTGATTCCCACCAATCATTTCTATCAAGATCATGAGATATCCTCTAATACGAGACATCCAGGTCTTCATATTTCCACTATACAAGTCATTATTGGTCATATGATACAATTCATACATGAAATTTAGACTATTCAATGTCCTTCTGACATGTCAACTGGATCATGTGATAGTCTTGGGACACATCCACTATATAGCCAAACATGTCCATACATCTTAAAACAAGTCTGGTATGCAATAAAGAAGGAAATAAAACAACAAGTCCTGGCTAACCAGGTGTCCTAGACATGGTAACATTATCTAGTATCCAAAAAAGGAAAACATTATAGTGTAATCCCAGATATGTAGCAGGATATGAATTCCCCAACACTAAGGAAACTTCAGTGAGAAAGACCTAATCTGAGGAATGATATTACCACCTAAATACTAGGGAAACTATAGTTTGTAATCCCCAATCAGTGTTATGATATGATTTCCTTTATACTAGGGAAACCCAAATGTTTAATCCATGACCCAACTGAAATATAATAACATTGATTCCTACAATATCCATGATACATAAGATTCATTTATATGGGCCTATCTCAAATTAATATCCACTTTGGTACAATTTTTCCCATGTATCTGACATTTCAACCATCGAGACACAATATCTCTCATGGTATATTCATTCCCCATCATCAACCAGTAGAATGAGAACCCAAAAAAAACAAGAAAAACCATGATTTTAAAAATAACCAATATATATATGACACATTCATAAGCTTCTACATCCATATAAAGCATCCAAAGGGTTGTCCTAACACATAAGTCATTTATCCATAAGTAGTGAGACAGATCACTTTCTATCTATTGTATCTCACACCTAACATGGATTACATGGGCATAGGGAGTTTCAATGTTCATATCATTCATATCACGAATCTCCTCCATCCGATGAAAACTCATGTGTAGACCCATATCAGTTGAAGGATATGACTTCTACGTATAAGGGTATCCACCTCGGGGTAAGTCCCAAGGGACCAATTCAACTATGATGACATTAATTACTTCCATATGATGTAGGATTTCTCACTGAGACTCAAGATCAAATACAAATTCATATGTACCTGCACGGATTTCCTTTCCATGTGACGTTAAACTATATGGGTTTAATGAACTGTCTGGGTTTTTATTTCTAGTACAAATAGGAAACATAGGACATCTCATAACATCTCAATCCCATCCTCCACACATTAAAAACTCCCTTCAAGGTAGGAAATTCTAAACTTTCTATTTATAGGGATTCAATATAAAAGTAGATACCCATCAATGGGAATGTAATGAATAACCTCATATTAATTTATAAAAATCCACCGATAATATTCTTATTTTATTGTGAAAGGGTTTAACATCTGATAATTTTGTTAGGGTAACCGGTCTTGTATCTAGATTAATAAGAGATTTATAAACATATATTAATTCTAGAAGAATGTCCTAGTGTATTAAATAATTTCCCCCAAAAGGTTATGATGAAAAAGAAATCACATCCAATTGACCAATGTGATTCTATAAGTTCCATTGGGTTTGAATCCCCAATTGACCACCTAACTTTGGAAAGCATTTTTGTACCCAGTTTTGTATTTGGGAATAGTTGGGTGTTTCAATGAAATGTAATCATGAATGGTGAACTTGGTTTGAGTGGTTTTTAAGACATTGAACCCCCAAAATCTATCCATTCAGCCAAGACTCCCATGTCTTTTTTTACAAAACAAAAAATGGTGAACTTGGCATGAAATCATTTAACTTTGACATCTCATTCAAAAAATGTAAAAGATAGACTATTGAGTTCTCATCAAACCAATTATTTCCCATCACATGGGTGATCTCCAATGAAATTTATATCATTAAGAATAAATAAAAATGGTGACCCCAACATGAAAATCTCAAATAAAAAAATGATCTATTTACAAGAAGATGGGCCATGTTATATATATATGTGTATATATATATCATATGCATGAATAGAGAACCTTACACGAATATTGTGTTTAATCATATATAGTTGAGGTTCTTTTGACATTTGATGATCCTTTATTTGATAATTCCATTCAAGAGGAATGTCTAGATCATGAATTATATGACAATTGTGATACCATTTCATATCAGATTGAGAACATACCATGCCTATGATGATGAACTGAACAATGAACTTATTCCTTTTTGTCTTTGTGGGTAATGATAGAGATATCTCATGAATAACTTTAATATGACATGTATCCATTTAAAAACCATTATGGATGATTATATTTGACTGCTACCACAGTGGGTCTTAGAATGGCCTCACCCACCTATATATTCATTATAGGGAGGTAAATGAAGTGTTCCAGGAATACCATCGACATGGTATGATCATAGCCCTTGAGTCGTCCCACATGGGTCTCCAAGTATGGAACCCAATGATTCTTCATCATACAAATAAAGCATCAATAAATCCATTAACACTCATATCCACCTCTAACTACTTTAGGATTGTACCCCTGATGTGAAATGATCACCCACTTCAGTATCTAATGAAGTTGGACCATGTACTCAATTATGAATCCCTTCAAGTCCAAGGTGCTCCATGTAGGGATCTTATCAACCACCATCACATGATAAATCCCATCAGTTCCCTTAAGATTCCTGCTGAGGGTACCACCAGACACACTACCCCCAACCCTCGATCCTCATGAATGGGAAATAAGGAAGACACATCGGTTATGAAATATTATGGATAATCGTGAGTGGGATTATATCTGAACTCCTACTGATGATATTTGTTCACATATTATAGATGTATCCAGTGATAAGTCTCATATCCATTATCACTCAGAAGTACATTGTGTAAATATTCCTACAGAAAGAATGGGGGAGGCACATATTCCTACCCCCAATATAAGAAGCTGATAAACATATTCCAATTTATTAAATATGAAAAAGGGTGAACATGTCCCCTGTTTATTTGAATAAATAATTAATTTTATATTAGAGATAGAAAATTAATAGGCTTACATTATTATGAACAATTTGTTAGTGTTCTAATATCATAGAAATACGTAAATAAATCTTCCAGAATATTCTGACACTAGTACAGATACATGGATAGGTGCATATTTCTATCTCTATATCCAAGGTACCACAACACTCTAATAAGTATGAAAAGGTAGTTTTTCTATAGCAAGAACATATTATTGATCTTATACAAGAGGCTTTTCATCATATTTCTGTAATGGACAAGGTTCTGGATCGATCCCATATTCCTGTTAGAATTGGATCTTGCCAAGTGACTGAGGCACATGCCTCGAGATTGTTAGGTCAAATTGGGTAATGGAATATTATCTAGAGGGGGTGAATAGTAAATATTAAATAATTTAAATAAATAAATTGATTGAATTAATTAATTATCAATGTTAATTGTTAAGGTTAATTAGAAGAATAAATAACAAAGAAAACAAGGATGTTTTTTATAGTAGTTCAGTCCAGTGTGGTCCTAATATACACTTATGCCTCTCTACTATATGAGAGATAAAAGTGCACTAAAATGATTTTTAATAGGTAATCATAACCCAAATACATAATCCATCTCTAGTGGAGGGATAACTTTGACACTAACTTCATAATGGGGGGTCACAACCCTTACAACATGACTTTAGACACTTGGAGTCACAACATGAATAGTTGTGACTTGTGATACTGTGATTCAAAACCCTTATATCTTTACATTAGAATCTGGGAGTCACAAACTTAGGAAAAATATTAAAAAATTGTGATTTTTGTGTAAAATAATAAACATAAAAAATAGAGTATGTGTGAGAGATGACAATTAGTGCTACAAACTCAGAACCCAGACAAGCGAAAATAAAAAATGAAACCACTAGTACTGGTTCTTGATATTTTAATTTTCATGTATCATCAAGGAAATTTTAGTTAAAGATGAATTAATTTGGAACTTGAGAGAACATCTAAGTTGTAAAATAGTGTCTATAATGAGATTTCAAATGCACAGTAGGTTCAAAGAATACAACACATTCTTTTTGAAAAAAATATAGTATAGAATATTTTAACCTTTGAATATTTTCTTCCTACCAGAGATATATATATATACATATATATATATTCAGTATTTACAGTAGATATTTTTTCTTTAGATATTTAAAATTAATTAATTCAAGAGATTTCATAAAAAATTTGTCACGACCTGCCCTCGGGTTCCGTGCCGTGACTACCCCAAGCCCGCCTTCCATAGTCCAGGGGCTGGCGACTAGCACCAAGGCGTAAATCCCGGTAAAAAGGGAAGGCATTGCCTTTGTAAAGTAAACAAACACCACAGAGTAAGCAAGCGGAAAGTAAACACTAAGTAAAAACAGAGTACAACTGAAAGTGCGGAAAAGTAAATGGGCCAGTATACAAACCCAAACTGAAAGTAAAGTACAACTCGAAAGGGAAAACAACAACTGTAAGTAAAAGCTGCTGCACCGAGCTGTCCACTGGAGATCCCACCTGAAGGATGGGTACAGATAGCTCCACTGCTCCACGGGTCTCATCGTCCGCTCCGAACACGTCCCGCCTAGTGGTCCACCTCCAGGTACCGTCCTGCTCTGCAAGCCTCAGCCAAGATCAACGTTGTCCGTCGTCTGCAACCAACACAACGTAGTGCGGGCATAGCCCGTGCAGGGGTGAGTATAAGCTACTCAGTAGGGACCCTGAGACCCCTGAAGGTCTCTCAAAATCGACAAAGGATAAATCACAAAGAAAGTTTCAATCACGAAGTAACAACCGACACTGCTTAGGTATATGCCCATACATATACCTAAGTCCTCAATTTCAAATACGGTCCAACCTCCAAGCCCAAGTACAACTCAGTCCACACAAGAAAGTAAACGTATTCCACACAGGAAAGCAAAACATAATCCACACAGGATAGCACAACACAATCCACACAGGAAAGCAACAGGATTCAGCTCACACAGGTATACTTCTTCAAAGGACGATAAAGATGATCTCTGATCCATCTAAGTCGTCGGACCCACGAAGGATCGATAGGTAACTAACCCCCGCAAGACCCACACAGGATCGGGCCCACACAGGACCTATAGGCGCTGGTTCACACAAGACCGCTGAGTGCAAAGACCCACACAGGATCGGACCCACACAGGATCGGGCCCACACAGGACCTGTAGCACTGATCCACGTAGGATCGCTGAGTGCTGTAGTCGTTGTCGTCGAATCCACACAGGATCTTTGTACTGTCGTCGTCGCAGTCACAGTAGCAGTAGCCGTAGCAGTAGTAGTCACAATCGCAGCCAGCACTAAGGTTCCCGCACACAGCAAGCTCGTTCGGAGGGTTCGCTCCACGAGCCGATAGGCTGATACATCAACTGTCACAAAGTCCAGAGTTGATGTATCCAAAAGTTCTGTATCGTCAACAGGAACTCAACGCAACAGACGGCGCGTCGATCGGACGCCCGGTCTGAGAGTTATTGGCTTTTTCGTTCTAGGGGCCCGGTTGGTTTTTAAGGCAAAACCAACCCGACCGTACTCCACCTGCGTCCAAACCTCGGGCAAAGTATACCAAATGATCCGTCTCACTAAGAGAAACACAACAAAGATGACTGCACGTTAATTGGACGTCCGTAGCTCAAGATATGAGTGTTTCCGCTCCGAAGGCCCGGTTGGTTTCGTGAACAAACCAACCCGGCCGAACTCAAAGTATTCCGAAACCTTTAGTGCGATATACCAAAACGCCCTTCTCGACCCAAGGATCGCGTTGCCGCAGACGGTTCGTCAATCGAAGGTCCGTAGCTCAAGTTATGAGCAAAAGACCGAAGTCAATTCGAAAACGGGGGGTCCGGGTCCGAGCCGACCCGGCCCGACCCCCCCCCCCCCCCCGGGTCGGCCCGCAGCGGGTCGCCCGAACCGGGTCGACCCGAACCGGGTCGACCCGACCCGGGTCGACCCGACCCGGCCGGCGGCGGTCCGGCGCGGCGGCGCGGCCTAGCGCCGCTGGGTGCCACGCGCGGGGGGCAAGGCCCCCGCTTTTTCAAGATGGCGGTGCGGCTTTTAGTCACGCCTTTGGAGAACCGGCCCCCCCTCGCGGGGGCCTGCTTTGAAGGAAACCGGGGGGCCGCCTGTCCCCCTTAAAGAAACCCCCCCCCCTCATAAATGGGGGGGCATTTGAGTTGATTGGGGGAATTTAATTCCCCCGGTCTTTGACCTTCCGGCCAGCCCACCTGGCCGGCCGGTTTTTCTTCAACGGGACCGGCAAAGCCGGTCCCCTTCCGGTTTCCGATGCTGGCGGCCCGGCAAGCCGGTGGCCCGGAAAGCCGCCGGTCCTCTCGTCCCTCCGCGGCCCAGAACCGGCCGCGGTGTTCGTCGTTCGGCGCGGTGCGACGACACCGCGCCCCTCCGTCGCGGCCCCTCTCCAGCTGCGGCGCCTTCGGTTCCCTTCGACGCGGCGCGACGGCATCGCGTTCATGATAATCCATCCACGGCGCGGCGCGACGGCGTCGCGTAAATAATCCAGAAGATTCCCGCGTGGTGCGATGGCACCACGCCTTCTCTTTCATCACAAGATTATATAAATAACCAAGAAGAAAGGAGGGGGAATTCGGCCGTGTTCGTGCGGTCCGACCCCCCTCTCGTTAGATGATAACTCTTAAATATTTAATCACAAGATTATCATTCTAGAACCAAGAACGAGAGTAAGGAAATAAACCACAACAAACCCCTACCTTGGTTTCAAGTTCGAAGATCATCAACAACCCGCGGAAGACAACGTCGCGGAGGTCGGGCGTCGCGATAATCGTTCGTCAAATCCGATGACGAAGAGGTACGTCCGAAGAGGTACGTCGTTGGAGAATCTTCGTAAGCCGACGAAGGAAGTCCGAGGAGGAAGCGGCGTTCCCTTTCGTTGACAATGAAGGCGTCGTCGATCTTCGGATACAATCGGCTACGAATAAGAGAGGAGCTGCGTTCTTCGTCCGAGCTCGAAGGTTCTTCGCGTTCTTCGTCAAGCTTGAAGAAGAAGAAGAAGAAGAAGAAGGAGAAGGAGAAGGCTTTAAAACTCTCAAGAGTCTAGAGAATTCTAACCAAATAAAATAAGCTAAGAGCTTATTTTATTTACTCAACCAAACCTTTTTGAATTTCAAAGGTTTGAAAAAGTTTAAACAACTCTACCCAATTAATAATCTAAGTTGTCAATTACATTTAAAAGGGGAGTTAAGGGAGTTTTGAGAGGAAATGGAAAGTTGGGTTTCGTGTGGGCCCCACCACACTTAATCCTCCCAAGGGAGGTTAAGTGGATGTGGGTCCCACCTTTAACTTCCTTTGAGAGGAGTTAACCAACAAGTAAGAAGAATAAAAAGTGTTCCACATTTTTATTTAACTTTTTATAATTCTCCCAAAAACTAACTTTCTTCCTGCAATAAACGCAACTTTGGAAAAGGTCTCCTTAAGCGAATATCGGCGCTGCGAGTTCATCGGTGTCCTCAGATTTCAATTCCGAGCACCGGATCAAAAGTTAGAATTTCCCGCTCATTTGTTCACTAAACGTACCCGAGCCAAACTTCGGAAATTGATTCCGGGCACACCGGGCCTCGGAATCAGGTGCCGTCAGAAACCGCACTCTTGTAAAATTCCAAAGAAAATTAAGAAAAAATTTTCCTTGAATTTTACGGGTCTTTACATTACTCCCACCTCAGGGCTTTACGTCCCTATAAAGATACATCAAAAACTAGGGAAACAAAAGAGGGTACTGAGCACGCATCTGAGCCTCCCGCTCCCATGTGCTCTCCTGGAGATTCCCGTGCTGCCATCTGATGCGCACAAGAGGAATCGATCGCCCACGTAGGACCCACTCCTGTCGATCCTCTATCTCCACCGAGACCTCCGTAAAAGTCGCCCCATCGCCAACGTCAAGCTCCCCATGGTCAATGATGTGCGTCGGGTCGTGCACGTATCTCCTCAGCTGGGATATGTGGAAGACGTCGTGCACCCGATGCAACTGAGGTGGTAGAGCCAGGCGATAAGCCACCTCGCCAACCCTGCTGAGGACCTGGAAGGGTCCGATGAAGCGCGGAGATAACTTACCACCTCGGCCAAATCTCTGAATAGCTCGTCGAGGTGAGACCCGCAAGAAGACGTGGTCACCATCCTCGAACTCTAGTGGCCTCCGCCTCCTGTCAGCGTATGACTTGTGCCGGCTCTGAGCTATCCTCATCCGCTCCTGGATGACCTGGACCTTCTCTGTCGTGGCCTGGACCATCTCTGGTCCCACAAGTGCTGACTCCCCAGGGTCTGTCCAGCACAAAGGAGATCTACAAGGTCGGCTGTACAACACCTCGTACGGTGCCATCCCGATGGTGGAGTGGTATCTGTTGTTGTACGCAAACTCCACCAAGGGTAGGTGGTCCTCCCAGCTACGACCAAAGTCGAGGACACATGCGCGGAGCATGTCCTCGAGAGTCCGAATGGTCCTCTCCGCCTGACCATCCGTCTGAGGGTGAAAGGATATGCTCAGACGTAGCTGCGTCCCGAAAGCCTCCTGTAACCCCTTCCAAAGCCGGGAAGTAAAGCGAGTATCTCGATCGGAGACGATAGATGATGGCACGTCGTGGAGCCGCACAATCTCCTGAACGTAGAGACGTCCCAAGCTCACCACTGAGCCCTGCTCTCTGATGGGTAAGAAGTGTGCCGACTTGGTGAGTCGGTCAACAATCACCCAGATGGAGTCGTGACCTCTGGAAGTGCGTGGAAGTACAGTCACGAAGTCCATAGATATGTCGTCCCACTTCCACTCCGGGACCTCCAAGGGCTGTACGAAGCCTGCTGGTACCTGATGCTCTGCCTTCACCTGCTGGAAGGTGAGGCATCGAGAAACGAACTCTGCAACTGCCTTCTTCATGCCTGGACACCAGTGTTGTCGTCTGAGATCCTGGTACATTTTCGCCACTCCAGGATGTACCGCCAAAGGAGAAGTGTGAAACTCTCTCAGCACCTCCTCTCGCAAAGCGACTGGTACCATGGTACGTCCTCTGAAGGGGATGTCGTGCTCTGCTCCAAGGGACAAACCCTCAGGTGCCTGTCCCGGGGATATCTGTGCACGCCGTGTCTCACAGTCAGCGTCCTCACGCTGTGCCTCTCTGATCCGCTGCAGTAGTGGAGGGGTGACTGTGAGAGACTGGAGGAAGGATGATCCATCTCTATCCACGAAGGATATCTTCAAAGTGGCTAGCTGCTCCGTCCCCTCCTCAAGTAGTTGAATGCCCGTCCTCCTGCTGAGGGCATCAGCTACTACGTTCCCCTTCCCAGGAGTATAGACTATCTCAAAGTCATAGTCTTGGAGGAACTCGAGCCATTGCCGCTGTCTCAGGTTCAGGTCCTTCTGTGAGAAGATATACCTGAGACTCTGATGATCAGAAAAGACTGTAAAGCGCTCGCCCATCAGATAGTGTCGCCATGTCTTCAGAGCGAAGACCACTGCTGCTAACTCCAGGTAATGGGTAGCGTAGTTCTACTCATGCGGCCTCAACTGACGTGATCCATAGGCGATCACTGCCCGCTCCTACATCAGAACACATCCGAGTCCAGTCCCTGATGCATCACAGTAGACTACGTACCCTACTCCCTCCTCAGGCAACCTCAAGATAGGTGCGCTGGTCAATCTCTGTCTCAGCTCCGGGAAGCTTTGATGACATCTGTCTGACCACACAAAGGGTTTCCCCTTCTTCGTCAAAGCTGTGAGTGGTGCTGCAACTCTAGAGAAGTCCGGCATGAATCTCCGATAGTACCCAGCTAATCCCAAGAAACTCCGAACCTCAGTCACGCTCCTGGGTGACTCCCATGCTAACACAGCCTCGATCTTCGCAGGATCCACTGCAACTCCTGCCTCAGAGATAAAGTGTCCCAAGAAGTGCACCTCACGTATCCAGAACTGGCACTTCGAGAGCTTACCATAAAGCTGGTGCTCTCGGAGTGTGTCTATTACAACTCGCAAGTGATAGGCGTGCTCCTCCTCAGTCGTAGAGTAAATCAGAATGTCGTCGATGAAGACTACGAAAAACCGATCAAGGTATGGCTGAAAGATCTTGTTCATGAGGGCCATGAACACTACTGGAGCATTGGTTATGCCGAAAGGCATAACCAAGAACTCATAGTGGCCATACTGACATCTGAAGGTCGTCTTCTGCACATCCTCGTCTCTGACTCTGAGCTGATGATAGCCTGACCTGAGGTCTATCTTTGAGAACCACCGTGCTCCCTTGAGCTGATCAAAGAGGTCATCAGTCCTCGGTAGCGGATACTTGTTCCTCACTGTCACCTGGTTCAGGCGACGATAGTCAACACAAAGTCGCAAGCTCTCGTCCTCCTTCTTGGCGAACAAAATCGGGGAAGCCCAGGGTGAAACACTGGGTCGGATGAACCCCTTGCCCTGCAAGTCCTCCAACTATACCCGTAGCTCTCGAAGCTCGGTGGGGGCCATCCAATATGCTAGAGTGGATATCGGGGTTGTCCCGGGGTACAGGTCAATATAAAAGTCTACCTCTCTGCGAGGAGGTAGCCCTGGAACGTCGTTGGGAAAAATGTCCGCAAACTGATCCACCACTGCAGGAAAACCAGGACTCCGCACGTCAACTACTCCAAGGATGAGGCTAGCCATCTGATGAGTGATGGGCTGTCCTCTCCTCCGCGGAAGTCCATCCTGTGCTGCAAAGGCTCCCTTCTCGCCGGTGAAGGTGAACCTGCTCCCGTCGGTGCGTACACATTGCACCTTACGCCTAAAACAGTCAATCTGTGCATGGACCGTAGATAGCCAATCCATGCCCAAGATGACGTCGTAAGGCCTCGACGCTACTACGAGAACATCCCAGCCAAAGATCTCACCTCCTAGAGTGAGCTCACACTGCCGGCACCAGTGCGTAATCATCGAGTCTACTCCCGTAGGAGTCTCTAGCCGTAAGGATCGAGCCAACGGCTCTGTCGGAATCTCCGAGCTCCGAACAAGGGCAGCGGCTATGAAAGAGTGACTCGCTCCTGTGTCTATAAGAACTGCAGCAAGGGTGGAATAGACATAGATAGTACCTCGAATCATCTCGGGTGCGCCGTGGTCGTAGGCCTCTGCTGCCTGGAGCTATGCCTGTCTCTTCCCGCCAGCTCCCTGTGGTCGGGGTGTACCTCCTGGTGGTGGTGGTGGCAGAGCCTCAAAGAGTCTCCCACCACCGGCTGCTCGTCCAGCTCCTCTGCCTCATCCGCCTCCTCCCTGCGGACCTCCACGGTCGACCCTCTGCCTCTGCCTCGGTGGTCCCTCAACTGTCTGCTGCTCCTCGGCACGGCGGGTCGGGCAGTCACGAGCCATGTGGCCCTACCCGCCGCACGAGTAGCACTGTCTGCCTCTCGAAAGACTGGCTCCGCACTGTGTGCCCCACACTGCTGAGCCAGTGTCCTGAGGTTGTCTGTCCAAAGGTCTGGTCTACCTGAACCCCTGAGTCATCCGTCGACTGCCTGCTGCAGATGACTCTGCCACGTGCCGCCTTGCAGTGGGTCTCAGTGCTGGTGTAGACTCAGCAAGGAATCTCTCAATCAGAAGGGCCCGCTCCAGTACTCCTGTCTGAGTCGGTATGCTGAGGGAGATCAGCGATGCCCTGATCTCGTGTCTCAAACCCTACTCGAAGGTCCGGGCCCGGAAGAATGGGTCCCGTACCATGTCAGTCGAGTAGCGCGAGAGATCGGTAAATCTCGCCGAGTACTGAGCGACTGTCATGCTGCCCTGGCGCAGCTGAAGAATCTCCTGGATACGCACCACACGAAGGGTGGCTGGGACGAACTCCGATCAAAAGAGTCTCTCAAAGTCCGTCCATAGTAGATATGCCTCATCGTGCACCTGGAGCATCAAGCTCCACCATCGTTCTGCTGCTGCGTGTAGTAGGCTCACAGCGAGGATCACCATGAGGTCTGCTGGTTTCCTCACTAGCCTAAACACACGTACCACTGCCTCCATCCAGTCCTCGGCTGCCTGGGGATCTGTCTCCCCGCGAAACCTGGGTGGTCGCTGGCGCTGAAACTCATGCAGTGCGCTGAGGCGACGTGCATCGTCAGCGGCTGGTGCTGTAAGCATCAGGGGCTCGGCGGGTAGAGCTACCGCGGGTGCCACTACTGACAAAGGGCCCTGCACCAAGGCCTCATCGCTCGGTGGGCTGTCGTCACACTCAACTCTCAGAACCCCAGATGGCTGCCATCGTGGGGCCATCCTGAAAAGGAAACAGGTGCACCACGGTCAGAACAGTATACCTGGTGAGCTGATATAAAGTAATAACAAAGAAAACTTTGAAACACACACGTAATCAATGTTTTCGTGCATTAAGTCGGAAATCAGAAGTCAGGGTCCTGGTGTACGGATACGTCGGCCGCCGCACTAACACTGGACTCCCTGGACTGATAACCACACTCAATACGCTAAACATTATTGCTTCACATAGAAAAGATTAGAGTTCGTGGTAGAACCGAACTCCTCTGATACCAATTTGTCACGACCTGCCCTCGGGGTCCGTGTCGTGACTACCCCAAGCCCGCCTTCCATAGGCCAAGGGCTGGTGACTAGCACCAAGGCGTAAATCCCGGTAAAAAGGGAAGGCATTGCCTTTGTAATGTAAACAAACACCACAGAGTAAGCAAGCGGAAAGTAAACACTAAGTAAAAACAGAGTACAACTGAAAGTGCGGAAAAGTAAATGGGCCAGTATACAAACCCAAACTGAAAGTAAAGTACAACTCGAAAGGGAAAACAGCAACTGTAAGTAAAAGCCGCTACACCGAGCTGTCCACTGGAGATCCCACCTGAAGGATGGGTACAGATAGCTCCACTGCTCCACGGGTCCCGTCGTCCGCTCCGAACACGTCCCACCTAGTGGTCCACCTCCAGGTACTGTCCTGCTCTGCAAGCCTCAGCCAAGATCAACGCTGTCCGTCGTCTGCAACCAACACAACGTAGTGCGGGCATAGCCCGTGTAGGGGTGAGTATAAGATACTCAGTAGGGACCCCGAGACCCCTGAAGGTCTCTCAAAATCGACAAAGGATAAATCAAAAAGAAAGGTACAATCACGAAGTAACAACCGACACTGCTTAGGTATATGCCCATACATATACCTAAGTCCTCAATTTCAAATACGCTCCAACCACAAAGCCCAAGTACAACTCAGTCCACACAGGAAAGTAAACGTATTCCACATAGGAAAGCAAAACGTAATCCACACAGGATAGCACAACACAATCCACACAGGAAGGCAACAGGATTCAGCTCACAGAGGTATACTTCTTCAAAGGACGATAAAGTTGATCTCTGATCCATCTAAGTCATCGGACCCAAGAAGGATCGATAGGTAACTAACCCCCGCAAGACCCACACAGGATCGAGCCCACACAGGACCTGTAGGCGCTGGTTCACACAGGACCGCTGAGCGCAAAGACCCACACAGGATCGGACCCACACAGGATCGGGCCCACACAGGACCTGTAGCACTGATCCACGTAGGATCGCTGAGTGTTGTAGTCGTCGTCGTCGAATCCACACAGGATCTCTGTACTGTCGTCGTCGCAGTCACAATAGCAGTAGCAGTAGCAGTAGTAGTCACAATCGCAGCCAGCACTAAGGTTCCCGCACACAGCATGCTCGTTCGGAGGGTCCGCTCCACGAGCAGAGAGTCTGATACATCAACTATCAGAAAGTCCAGAGTTGATGTATCCAAAAGTTCCGTATCGTCAACAGGAACTCAACGCAACAGACGGCGCGTCGATCGGACACTCGGTCTGAGAGTTATTGGCTTTTTCGTCCCAAGGGCCCGGTTGGTTTTTAAGGAAAAACCAACCCGACCGTACTCCACCTGCGTCCAAACCTCAGTCGGAGTATGCCAAAAGATCCGTCTCACTAAGAGTAACACAACAAATCTGACGGCACGTCAATTGGACGTCCGTAGCTCAAGATATGAGTGTTTCCGCTCCGAAGGCCCGGTTGGTTTCGTGAACGAACCAACCCGGTCGAACTCAAAGTATTCCGAAACCTTGAGTGCAATATACCGAAACTACCGTCTCGATCCAAGGATTGTGTTTCCATAGACGGTTCGTCAATCGGAGGTCCGTAGCTCAAGTTATGAGCAAAAGACCGAAGTCAATTCGAAAACGGGGGGTCCGGGCCCGGGCCGACCCGGCCCGACCCCCCCCCCCCCCCGGGTCGACCCGACCCGGGTCCGACCCGGCGCGGCGGCGCGGCCCGGCCGGCGGCGGCGCGGCCTGGCGCCGCTGGGTGCCACGCGCGGGGGGCAAGGCCCCCGCTTTTTCAAGATGGCGGCGCGGCTTTTAGCCGCGCCTTTGGAGAACTGCCCCCCACCCCCTCGTGGGGGCCTGCTTTGAGGGAACCCGGGGGGCCGCCTGCCCCCCTTAAAGAAACCCCCCCCCCCCCTCATAAATGGGGGGGCATTTGAGTTGACCGGGGGAATTTAATTCCCCCGGTCTTTGACCTTCCGGCAGGCCCACCCGGCCGGCCGGTTTTTCTTCAACGGGACAGGAAAAGCCGGTCCCCTTCTGGTTTCCGACGCCGGCGGCCCGGCGAGCCGCCGGTCCTCTCGTCCCGCCGCGGCCCGGAACTGGCCGCGGTGTTCGTCGTCCGGCGCGGTGCGACAGCACCGCGCCCCTCCGCCCCGGCCCCGCTCCGGCCGCGGCGCCTTCGGTTCCCTTCGACGTGGCGCGACGGCGTCGCGTTCATGATAATCCATCCACGGCGCGACGCGACGGTGTCGCGTAAATAAGCCGGGCGATTCCCGCGTGGTGTGACGGCACCACGCCTTCTCGTTCATCACAAGATTATATAAATAACCAAGAACAAAGGAGGGGGAATTCGGCCGTGTTCGTGCGGTCCGACCCCCCTCTCGTTAGATGATAACTCTTAAATATTTAATCACAAGATTATCATTCTAGAACCAAGAACGAGAGTAAGGAAATAAACCACAACAAAACCCTACCTTGGTTTTAAGTTCGAAGATCGTCAACGACGCGCGGAAGACAACGTCACGGAGGTCGGGCATCGCGGTAATCGTTCGTCAAATCCGATGACGAAGAGGTACGTCCGAAGAGGTACGTCATTGGAGAATCTTCGTAAGCCGACGAAGGAAGTCCGAGGAGGAAGCGGCGTTCCCTTTCGTTGACACGGAAGGCATCGTCGATCTTCGGATACAATCGGCTACGAATAAGAGAGGAGCGGCATTCTTCGTCGGAGCTCGAAGGTTCTTCACGTTCTTCGTCAAGCTTGAAGAAGAAGAAGAAGAAGAAGAAGGAGAAGGAGAAGGCTTCAAAACTCTCAAGAGGCTAGAGAATTCTAACCAAATAAAATAAGCTAAGAGGTTATTTTATTTACTCAACCAAACCATTTTGAATTTCAATGGTTTGAAAAAGTTTAAACAACTCTACACAATTAATAAGCTAAGTTGTCAATTACATTTAAAAGGGGAGTTAAGGGAGTTTTGAGAGGAGATGGAAAGTTGGGTTTCGTGTGGGCCCCAGCACACTTAATCCTCCCAAGGGAGGTTATGTGGATGTGGGTCCCACCTTTAACTTCCTTTGAGAGGAGTTAACCAACAAGTAAGAAAAATAAAAAGTGTTCCACATTTTTATTTAACTTTTTATAATTCTCCCAAAAACTAACTTTCGTCCCGCAATAAACTCAACTTCGGAAAAGGTCTCCTTAAGCGAATATCGGCGCTGCGAGTTCATCGATGTCCTCAAAGTTCAATTTCGAGCACCGGATCAAAAGTTAGAATTTCCCGCTCGTTCGTTCACTGAACGTACCCGAGCCAAACTTCGGAAATTGATTCCGGGCACACCGGGCCTCGGAATCAGGTGCCGTCAGAAACCACGCTCTTGTAAAATTCCAAAGAAAATTAAGAAAAAATTTCCCTTGAATTTTACAGGTCTTTACAAAGTTCCACAAAAAAAGCAGCATTGTTGAAACTTTATTCCTATAGATTAATCATAAAAATAATTTAAAAGTATTTTAATAAATCTTCCAATAATATCTCATGAATAATAATAGGGTTGAGAGATTTTAAACCACTATTTTATTCAATTCTAACCACATTAAATTTATTCAAAAAAAAATTTAAAACTAGCTGCATTATCCAAAAGTAAATTCAAATATTTTAATTTAAATAATAATGAATCCTCTACCATTATTTGATAAAGAGGTTGAATTAATTTATTAATTTTTTTATTTATATATTGGACCAAATCCTCAAAAACTCTTTGATCATAATCTCTATATTTAATAAGAATTTATCTTGTAGAAAAACTTCTGAAAATAATATAGATATTTATGAATTTTACCGATGATCAAAATAAAAGAACAAAGTGGTGGTAGAAATATAGGGTACACAATGAATGGAACATTAAATATGGGTACACTAAAGTAGGGTACACGAAATCATGGTACAAGAAAGTAGGGTACATGAAGGTTGGTTACACAAAATTGTGGTACATGAATGTTTGGTTCACTGAATGTAAGGTACACATAAGTAGGGTACATGAAAGTAGGGTTTGCGAAAGAAATGTACATGAATTTAGGGTTCACCAAAAGTAGGGTTCACCAAATGTAGGGTTGGTGAACCATACTTTTGTAAATGTAGCATAGATTTCATCAATATAATGTAGGGTTCATTAAAGTAACGTTCTCAAACAATACATTCAAAAATTTGGATTTTGGGACTTTACCTTTTGAATGTAGGGTGTCCGAACTATACATTGTGAATATAGGATTTGTGAACTATATTTTTCGATATTATAGTTGTAGAAACATACATTCAAAATGTTGGATTTTCAAAAAAATATTTTCCGAATATAGGGATTTCAAGCCATACTTTAAAAAAGTAGGGTTTTCAAACCATAATTTCTGAATGTTGGGTTTCCAAAGCATAATTTTTGAAAGTAGGTTCGTAAAACCATACTTTTCAAATTTATGGTTCCAAAACCATACTTTGAGAAAGTAAAGTTGTCAAACCATAATTTAAAAATGCAGGGTTATTGAACCATACATTAGGAACATAGGGTGGTCGAACCATATTTTACGAAGGTAAGGTTGTGAAACATTCATTGTGAAATTAGGGTTTCTGAACCATACTTTTCAAAAGTAGGTTTTTCAAAAAATATTTTGTTAATGTAGGCTTGTCGAACCATACTTTGAGAAAAACTGGACATCATACTTTAACAAACATCAATTAATTTTTAATGGATCTTAACAGAATATTAATTCGTTAGTCAAGTAGAATTATTTTTATAAAAATATATAATATTTTAAAAAAATCAAGAATACAATAAATCATACTTCTACACCTCCTAAAATTATCAAAAAATAGAAGATAAAAAATTATAGAAGAACTATAACTTTGAAACTGCATTACAAAAAATAAGATAATTTATTGACAATTGAAAAGGCCTTTTTAGACATTAGTCTAAACTAATGAAATCAAGATAAACATGTTGGATTTATAGAAAATAATATTTCATTTGAATATGATATCTTTAAGACATGAAGTAAATTAGATATAGTAACATTATAATACTATTTGTTGTAGCATTTCTAAAACTATAGTAGCAAATTCACAAAAGTTTTAGATTACTAGAAAATTATTTTAAGAAAACTCATAAACTAATGAATTCTAGATAAATATATTATATATAAAAAGTTATAATAATATTAATAATACTAAACTTCACACTCTAGTATGAGATTTCATTAATATATAGAGGGAAGGTAATAAAATATCACATGCATATGTACAGACAATCATTTCTCTTTTGTTAATTACTAAACCAACACATTATAACCATTTTAATCCAATTTTAAGATCATTGAAAACCAATTTATTTCTCCACCTTTTTGTAAATAAACAAAAAATATTACCAGATTCCCCTAAAAAAATCAATAATATAAAGTTAAAATTACATCATACCAAGATCAAATTTAATTTATTCTAAACTAATTAGAGTCTAAATGTTTTGTAAAAATATTTGGTACATGATTTTAGATGGGATAATTTCTAAAATAATATCAATCATAATCAAAAAATATCTAATAAATTTAAATATAATTTAAATATAATTTTTTATATAATGTAGTAAGGGGTTTTTAGAAATTGAAATTGCAGAAGTAATATAACAGTAAATAGTAAATTTACCAATATAGACACCAAAATCACATACGTTTTACTTAATAAATAAAAATTGAGCACAAATATTTGTAGAAATGATGTACTCATCTTCTGTAGTAGATAATTCAAAAAAAATTTATTTATTAGATGAACTAAAAATTAATGTTTCTACCAGAAAATTACACATGCCTCATGTGATTTTTTGGTCAATTCTACATCCTCTAAAATCAAAGTCAGAATAAGATGTTAAATCAAAACAGATATATTTGTGGATAAAATAAAATTGAATAAATACTTCCTCTAATATATCAAATTATTATTTTTATAAATTTTATATTACATTATATATGATCATCTAAAAATATATCATATAAAAAAACCTAAAAAAGAAGATAATTCTATATGAAATTAAATATAGAAAACTACATCTCATGCCTCTATAAACATTAAAATTAACAGATTTACCAGAAGTATCAATATGAAATTTTCAATTAGTACCCAAAAGAGTTTTCATAGATATAGATGAATCATGATTTAATTGTTCAACTATCTCTTTATCATACATAGATTGATTAAGAATAATTCCATGTTTTATTTTAAAATTTTGATGTCTAAGAAAGAACATTAATTCTATCATTAAACCCATGGAAAACTATGAATACTTTAAAGTAGAAAAATAATTATAAATTTTTTCAATATAGAAATAAAAGACTATATCATCAACACAGATTTAAACAATTAAAATATCTTAAAAATTACTTTCTATTAAAATTGTTGGGTCATCAATGTCTTTCTTAAAACCAATGTTTAACAAAAATAAATAAATTATTTCTAACCAATCACAATGTTACTATTTGAGTCTATAAAAATCATGAGATGATTTAAAAACATGTTTAGTTAAATTTTCACTTTCAACATCAGGGGATTGAGAAATATAAAATTGTTTTAGCCATAAAACCAATTATGAAATCCCTTTTTACATCCATTTGATGTAATTTAAAACCATGAATGCAGGAAGAGGCCAAAAAAACTTATAATATCCTCTAAACTGGAAACTGGTATGAAATAATCATAAAATTATATACCTTATTCTTGAGGGTATCCTTGAGAAACAATACGGGACTTGTTTTTAACAATATGGCCAGATTTATCCATCTTGATTCTAAATATCCACTTAGTTCCAATCACATGTTTATTCTCAGGAAATTATACTATGGTCCAAAAATTATTCATAAAAAATTTATTTAATTCACCTTACATATAAAAAATCTATTTTTATTCTTTTAAACCATCATTAACATGAATAGGAACAAATTTAGAAAAAATTATAATTGGCCCAAATATTTAAAATAGAGTTTCTAGTTTTAACACCAAAATCAACATTTCTAATTACATTTTTAATATGATGATCTTTGTAAAATCATCCATGAATTTGTATCAGGTTGATAAGGATTATTCCCCCCACAATTTATTAATCCTTATATTGAGGAATTTATTAATAGAAATTATAATCTCTAAAACCATCATTAATAACATTAGAATAAAAAATTGTTTTAACATTATTTTCTTCAAAAATAACATGAATAGATACTTCAATAACCATAGTTCTATTATTATAAACTCAAGTAGCTTTAATATTTTTATAATATCTTAAGAATAATACCATAATCACTTTTAGAATAAATTTTATCTAGATTTTGGTTTTTAATTTAATAAAGAAACATTACAACCAGTAATTCTAAAGAATCCAAATTTAGGATTTTTTTTTATTAAATAATTCATAAGAGTTTTCTTTAAAAAAATTATAATATGAATTCCATTTGAAATATAACATGATGAAGAAATGGATTCAACCCCAAAATATTTAGTCTAATTATATTCAGTTAACATATTTCTATACAGTCAAATAAGAGTCCTATTTTTCTATTCTACAACACCATTTTGTTGTGGTGTTATAGGAGACGAAAAATTATGAAAATAACCAATATTTTTAAAAAAAAATCAAGATATAAATTAATAAATTCACCACCTTTATCACTATAAATAGAAATAATCATACATTCTTTTTTATTTTGAACTAATTTACCAATGTATGTTAATCTAGAAAAGTATCATTTTTTAGAGAACGAAATTATACCCATGTAAATATACTATAATAATCAATAATAACTAAGGTATATGTCTTTCTAAAAAGGCTACAAAATTGAGTGGGGACAAATAAATCAATATATTCTAGATATAAACGTCTATTATTTCATATCTGATTGAGAGGTCTAAAAGAAATTTTGGGTTTCTTCCTTTTCATGCAAGCATCACATACATAAAGACCTCTTTTATTTAAGGAAGGAAACTATAACACATTATCATGTTTTAATAGTTTATGTTACATTATATAATTAACAAGACCTATGAACTGATGGAAAAGGATGTTGTCATTCTATATAGCATTAAACACTTAAAATTTTGCACAATTAGTTTATCAAAATCAATAGTATAAATATTTTCTTTTCCATTAGTAGAAAATAGTAAAGAATCATTTTTAAAAACTAAAAATTTATCATTTTTAAAACATAACTTCCATTCTATCATCACATAATTGTGATATACAAATTAAATTATGTTTTAGTCTTTCCACATATAAAACATTAGAAATATAGGTATAATTGGAAATACCAACTTTACCGAAACCATTTACTTTTCCATTAGAATTGTCTCTGAATGTAACAGTGCCTCCGTCACATTTTTTGTAAGTGGTAAAATTGGATGGTCCACCGGTCATATTCATTGAGCATCCACTTTCCATCCACCATATGATGTTCTTTATACATCCAAGTCATTTTTCCTAAAAAATAAATTACTTAACAATTTTTGTACCCAAAGTACTTTGGGTCCAATAGGATTAGTGATAAATTCTTTAGGTACCCATACATAACATAAACTTTTATTATAAGGTGATCTAGATAATATGGATTTAGAAATATTTGTTTTTATAAATCCCAAATATTTTTTAAATCTAAGAGAACATTCATTTTCATATTGACCTATCATGCCACATTTAAAACAAGTAGCATTTTATGCGCACCCATTTATACTTTTAACAAAATGGGTGTTAAAAATATGATGTTATCATCTATCAAAACCAAAAACCTCTATATTTTTTCAGTTTTAGTCAAAGGAATCATATAGTGATATTTTTCGTGACCATGAAAAAATTATATTAATATAATTAATTCATTCAACATTATTTATCAAATTTAATTAAAAATATTGATCATCTTTTTATTTCAAAAAAATTATGAATGAGAGGTGGAAGTAGTGTCACTTAGTTCATCATTCTTCTATAAAATAATTTTATTTTTAGAAATAAGTTTCTAATTGTTTTATATTATCAAGGTAATAATCCAAATCATAATATCCTGAATAAAAACTGTAATTAATAACCTTATATTGTGATGGCAGGAAGCAAAAGTCAAAATATTCTTTTTCATTTCTATATTGTTCACTAGAATTCAATTATTTTGTACAACTCCAACTGGTGGTAAAAGTATTTTTTTTATTCATTAGTTAAAAAAAAATTTATTTTATATTACCTTTATTTATAAATTCATAATAGGTTATATCTGAATCATTGAAATTTGACCCTCCTTTCTTACTCCCATATATTTTGATTCATGATTGTTTCTTTAAAAAAGTTTCATGAATCCTTTATTTTCCATTATTTTTTATATTTCAGCCACAATATGGTCCATATATTCTCTTTCATTATCATGTTGATCAAAATCAAAAGATTCATTAGAGACAACATTCAAAGATTAAAGAGATAGACCTTTTCTTTTTATTGTCTCCTCATCAGCTATATTTTTTAGTTACTGTTCATATTGTATTAGTGATCCAATCAATTCATCATTTGTGTACTCTGTGATAGTCTTTCTTTTATCAATGTTAACTTCATTTTCATGAAATATCTTTGGTATGGACTTTAGGACTCTTATGTCAAGTACTAGGTTTTCCAAAGCTTCTCCAAAGGAATTCATTCCACTCACAATGTTCTTGAATCTGTGTAACATTTGGTTTACTATTTAATCTTCAAATAATTTCATGTCTTTATAACAAGCACGAATCATTCCAATATTGGTTTGGATCAATTTTTCATGGGCAAGGTGAGTGACTTGTATTATCATCCATATTTCAGTAGTTGTATTACAAGTAGACACATGACTAAAAACACTTATGTTAATAGAATAATATAAAATATTAAAACGTTTTCAATTTAAAAAATATCATATTGAATCATTTCTGGTAAGATAATTTTTCTCATATTTAGGATGTGTGTGCTATTTTGACATGATAGACCAGTTCTCAATTCTCAACTATTTTAGGTAAGCCTCCATTTGGAATCTCTAGTATCCATAATCATTACAATCAATGTGAGGTGGATTTTGTGGAATCCAATCACCATTCGGGTTCAATAATGTCATCTAATTAGATATTTTTCATTACACTATGAGGTCTAAGAATCTTATAGCACAATTAAATATAAAATAATACTCTATAAGAGGGTTTCATGAGTAATAGAAGGAACAACCAATGATAGAAATGTATGGTATTGAGAGAGAGAATGAAAGGGATAAACTATTCTGAAGAAGGTTATCCTCTGATTCAAGTTCTTTCAGATAGGGTCATGACATATGATCTAGAGGGGTGAATAGATGAGATTAAATAAGTTATATAAATCTATTATCTAATTGAATTAATTATCAATGTTAATTATTTTGGTTACCTAGCAACATAAAAAATAAAGAACACAAGGATGTTTTTTGTAATAATTTGGACCATAAGGGGCCTACTCTACTATTATAGCACTCTAATCAGTGAGAGATAGGTATGAACCTTAAATGATTTTTATAGGGGAATAATAACCCAATTATAGAGTCCTATTCTAGTGGAGTGATAAATGCATCAATAAATTTTGTACGGGGAGTCACAATCCATACAACCTGGCATTAGAGAATGGTAGTCACAACATGAACAGTTCTGACCATATATATAGGGAATCACAACCCTTATATCATCACTTTAGAATATAGAATTCACAACCTAAGTAAAAATAATAATAAATAATTCTTTTATGTGTAAAAGAATAAACATAATAAATAGAGTGCGTGTGATGGATGTGAAATAGTGTTACAAACTCAAAAAAAAACAGACAATTGAATATAAATAATGAAAGAATTAGTACTGGTTCTTGATATTTAGTATAGAAAATATTTTAAAGAAAATTATAGTTGAATCATATTTAATTTAACACTTGATAGAAAATCCAAGTGATGAAATGGTGTGTCATTGGAAGTTATAAATGCACAGTAGGTTCAAATTTTATAGCACTTTCTCTTTGAAAATAGAGTATCAAATAAGTTAACATGTTTATCTTTTTTTCCTTTCAAGAGAGAAATATATATACAAATAATAAATATTCACTAGTTTCAACATATCCTCTTCTGTTAGATATTAAAAATAAATTTATTCAATAGCTATCATAAATATATCTATAAAAAATGTAGCACAGTTGCCTCTGTATTCCTATAGAGAAAATCTTAAAAATAATTTAAAATAATTAGAATAAATCTTCCAATAAAATCTCCAAAATAATAATTTCATTGAATGATTAAAAACATCAATTTAAATTCATTCAAACCTCTTTATATTTAGTCAAAATAATACCTAAAAACTAGCATTACAATATGAAAGTAAATTCAAATATTTGAATTTAATGAATCATGAATCCTCCAAATTTATTATAACAATATGTTGAAATAATTTATTAATGTTTCTATTTAAATATTTAACCTAAATAATAAAAAAAATTGATCATAATCCTTATACTTATCATGAATTTATATTGTAGAAAATCATCAAAAAATAATCCATATATATTCAAGATATAAATTCTAAGCATAAAAGCAGAAAGCAACAATAGTAAAGTTGGATACAAAAAGAAGGGTGAACGAAATTAAGATACAAAAAAGTAGGGTACAGGAATATAGGGTACACAAAAGTAAGTTTCATGGAAGTAAGGTTCACCAAAATTTGGTTACATAAAGGTAGGTTACATGAAATTAGGGTACATGAAAGTAGGGTTCAACAAAACAAGAGTTCACAGAAATTAGGGTACATTAAATGTAGGGATAATAAACCATACTTTCATAAAATTAGTATTGTTTTCATCAATGTTATGTAGGGTTCATAAAAGTATAGTTTTCAAACCATACATTGATAAATTAGGGTTGTCGAACCATACTTGATGAATGTAGGGTTTCAGAACCATACATTGGAAAAATAGCCTCATCTAACCATACTTTTTAAAAGTAGGGTTGTCGAACCATACTTTGTGAAAGTAGTGTCGCTGAATCATACATTGAAAATGTAGGTTTATTGAACCATACTTTGTGAAATTAGGGTTTTCAAACTATACTTTTCCAAAGTAGGGTTGTTGAATCATTCTTTTTTAATGTATGGTTATTGAACCATACATTGCGAATATTGGGTTTTTGAACCATACTTTGAGAAACTAGGGTTTCTGAAGAATACTTTATGAAAATTGGGTTTCCAAACCATACTTTGTGAAATTAGGTTTTTCAAACCAAACATTGAAAAAGTAGGGTTTTCAAACCATACAATGAGAGACATTGGAGAACATACATTAACAAACTTAAACAAAATTTTAAAGGATCTTAATATAAAAAATAGACTTTGGTAAATTATAATTTTAGTAGAAAAAATTGTTGTATTTTCAAGGAATCCAGAACGTAATAAATATGACTTCTACTACTCTTGAAATTATCAAAAAAATAAGAAAAAATATTTTGTAAAAACAGAAACTATGAAATAGCATTATAGAATTTATGAAAATTTATTGACCATCCAAATTACCTTTTTAAAACAATATGTAAACTAATGAAATAAATAAAAAAAATATTTTCTTTCTCTAAAATATATATTATGTTGAATATGATAACTATAAAAATTTTAGTAAATTAAATACAATAACTTTTTAAAATTGATCACTATAGTGTTTCTAAAACTATAGCAGAAACGTTTTTGAATTTTTAAAGTTATAGAAAAATGATTTAGACATAATCATAAAATAAAAAAATTTAGATAAATTCTTATATATCCTAAGTAATAATAATCACATCAAAATGAAAACTATGGATTTAAATATCATCAAAATAAAAAGAAAATGTAATAAAATAAAATTAAAACATTCACATGCACAAACATGAACATGCTAATATACATTTCCCAAAATCCGAGTGACATATTTCAAAGTTCTAGGAACAACTGAAAAATAAGTAAGTCAATACCATGATATTCCCCCTTATGATAGTATAGATATGGATCACAATAACTCTCAAATTGACTTCTTACATGGTCACCCTACCCATGTTGATATTTCCCATGGGAAAGAAAATCATCCCATTTCCTAGACACCACCATATAGAGTGGTTCTAAAAACATAGATACATATGTATAGAGGGGTTATCTAAAAATTATAGCCAACCATATATAGTTCCCCCACAAACTTCCAACATCACTCCACTCAGGTCAGTATGAATACCCAAGAAGTATCTTTTATGGTATGACCAGATGGAGGCAGATACGTTTGATGAAGAGGAGGACTAAATTAGCACATATAGATTTTTAGTTGAACAAAGATCCTCTGGAATGTTCTATCCCCTTCCCACTTCTGGATAAAAGATCCCAGAGGTTCTAGTAAAGGATTTTATTCTTCAAATTTGACAAAAATATGTGGGAAACACATCATCTTCTAAAGGTTAGACATATCCCATATCCAATATACAAGTATCACCTTCAGAACATCAATAAACTCTATTGTTAGCTGCATATAGACAGTTTTCCCATAGCGTGTATCCCAATAATGGAGGATCATGAAAATCAGCTGCATAGAGTTTGACTCTGCATCGAATCAACTCTATATCAAATGATTTCTAGAGAAATACTACATGTACATATCTATGTATGGGAATAATATTGAGCATTGTAATTCACTATCCCCCCAGATCAAAAAAAATCCACTCAGATATAGCATTCCATAATATGTTAGCCTCTAGAAACATTAGATGATCATGTAAAAACAGATCCAACTGGTCATTAAAACATAATTACCTCACTTCAATGGTATAAATAAACCATGAATTAGTGGAATGGATAACCCATGGATCATTAAATTTTTCCCCTCGAATGATGGTAATGAATTTCATACAAATAAGGTGAATTTATAACCAACTAGAAAAATCCTCTTAATGAAGGAATCCCATCATAGGATTCCATTACTCCGCGATCCTACATGAGCACAACTTATCCCCAAAAATTAATTCAAAATAAGAGGTACAATAATATCCATCCAAGTGAAATCACGACATATGGGATAAGGTAATATCTTTCAACACCTCCACCCCTTGGATAATAAATCCCTGAGAGAATCCATGACTAGTTGTCAGAAAATGTAATCAAACCCCACCTACTGGTATGGGGGAATTTATATCTCAATCATTATCACCGATATCATCATCCCCGGATTGGGTATCTAGGATAAACCCCATCCTACTAGGATAGGAGTATTTACATCTCAAATTTCATCCCATGAGTTGTGAAATCATCAAATGGAATCATTATATCCTCAACTACAATATCAATCAATGGAAATTGGGGAATTTAATAGGCCCCATCCCAGAGGGCTTCAGGAATTTTCATCATCACTATCATAATTAAGGGAATAAATCTTCATTGCATTGAGTGGTAAATATCAATAGTCAACATCTCATCCATTACTCCAAGCGTAAAATAACCCTCTGCTCTTCGAGGTTTGTTCTTTAGTCACGGTCAAAAACGCCCTTAAGGTCACTACTCATGGGTTGAGAATGGAGGAGCCTTTGGATATTCCAATCAAATCATGTCGAGGTTGAAATCAAGAATAGACCAATATGTCCTAGGGATTGAGGGAGGACCCTAATTAAGGTAGTGTATAATCACCCTATTGCAATGAAATTAATGGGAAAAATAAAATTTTCCAATACCCCTGTGCAAATGGTAAACTTTTAACACAATAGGTAATGTGGATCAATACATAGATAAATAGGGATGTAATATAGAAAATATTCCCCACGAAAAGTATTTTTATTCCCTCAATGAGGTAGAAAATACCCAGAACCATAAGAGACTCTATAATCTAGAACCTTTGAATATCGAGTTTTTACCTCAACAATGGAACAGTTACAAGTATAAAGGTAAATGTGTGGCTACATCCCAATTACCCCCCATAGGAACCAAAAATCCATCCCTAGAGAAACAGTTTTCATTATAGGAGAATGAGATAAAATTTTTGAGAAAACTCAATGAGGAGACAGTTAGGGGAAACATTCACATCGAGTATCTTCTTCTGGAAGAGATGAAGATTCTTAATCAAAGAGTTGATCCATCAGCTAGAGAAGAATTTGACAATCATATTGACTATATATATATGTGTAACTAACCTATATAAATGATAACATTTAAAATGATCATGACTTCCCACAATTATGATAACAGCCTCACCCTCTTCAAGGTGATCATTTAGTTTTAGTAAAGATCAGGAATCAGTAGGAGTTGAGAATTCGGAAATCTAATGAAGCTATTCCCACACTCTATTGACAATTATGGGCTTAAAAACAGTGAATCTAAAATATCTCAATAGCATCATGTCCATGGATACTCAAATGGAATCCTTGAATGGGTGACATGAACCTGTGTAGCCTAAGAGAAATTTATATCCCAAAAGGGTTAGTGACTCTTTTTTCCTACCTAATTTTAGAAATTTTACATTCACTACCTTTAATGGTGCAGGAGACTATAAACATCTCACAGACATTGTATCCTGATGTGGTCTAACGATGGGCTACAGATAACAATATATTGAGATATAGATGAGATTTTTTTATACACTCTAGTAGGGCTGGCCTTTTTTGGTATATAATCCTTCTAGTAAAATCAGTTGCTGGATGGAATGACCATTCTCAACAATTCCTTTACTCGTTCATCTCCCTGTTTGGTAAATCAAAAAAAATTGACCTGAATTTTCTACAAGAAACATGAAAATGAGAGGGTGTATGACTTCATATATAGATTTAATGGTTTAACCTATGTTCTCAACATCTCGGTATCATAAAAATTTTGTTGGATATTAATATAAAAAATATCTAGGATGATCTGTAGACACATCTGATCCCAATGATATATCTAGGTGGGTTCCATGAGTTCACAAAAATGACAAAACATCTACAAGACTCCATTTATTGATCTAGAAAGAAATATTGACTCATGACCTTAGAAAATGGGAAATTTATGATTAAGGTTGAAACATTCCTTATTACCCTCAAAAATGTAGTAGTGCCCATTAAATCAGCTAGGCAGGACCTGAACCACCCAGTATCTCTTATCGAGTGAAAAAACCACAAAATAACACTCATCATGAATCCAAAAGAAATTAGTGTCACCAAATATTTGAGGAATGTATGAAAAAATTATACTCTTTATAAATTGAGAAAGTCATGGTTATTTCCTTGTAGCTACGGATTACAACCTTTAGGAGATTCCATATCCCAGTAATCCCAATGATGTCAACCTCACCAATCATCCTGATTACTATCCATTCCATAGAAGGTTATATCAAAAAATCCAGGATTGCTTCATCTTCAACGATATCCTCTAAAGCTTTGATGATTTTAGATAAGTGATTTTGGAAAACTCCCCAAAGTATGTGACCAGCATAAATGTTTCCCAAATAAAAGAAAGAGGTTATTGGAGTAAATTTCCGGTCATGCGTGGATAGAATTTCAATAACGGGATGACTCAAAGAGTAGCATACCAAGACTATACCACCCTATGAACATATATTAGTAGACCCTAAATAGTTCCACAATCCATATGGATGACAGAAGCTACATTTTCTGATGTTGGATGTAATCATCAAACATAGGAAGAAATATAATAGGAAGATTCATATTCTTATACAACAAAATCTCTGAATCTTGCATGTTTCTCCAGTTTAACATATAAAAAAATTGAATCATCCCAATAAATATAACCCACATTGGATGGAGATCTAATCTATGTCTACATCAATATGATACACATGGAAGAAAACTTCCCTGATGATGAATATTCCTTGGAATATGAGTTCCCCATACTTAATTGTGTAATAGGAGGCCACGTGCATAAGAATTTAGGATAAAAGAAACAAGGAAGGCATTGTCAAACATAATATTTTGGTCACATCCGCATGGAGGTCATATAATTAGTTGACACCCTTGTAAAATAGGTTTAGTAATTCCAACAGAAACATGGAGTTATTCCATAAACCTCTAGTGGTCTTATGCACCTATTTTTCTAACACGAAAATAAATATGTCGGGAAATTATCTAATCATCCCAGACAATAGAGAATTTTGTTGCAACTATTTCCACTTGCAGTAGATGCTACTTCAAGATGTTCACAAGTAACATTACATTAGACAAAAAATTCCTCTGCTCCTAAGCAGAATAATAAATAGTAACCCCACCAATGGTGGTTCTAAATTCTATCAAAAAAGTATGACATTCTAAAAAAGCATTTGATTACCCCAGCTGATCTCTCAATACTAGATGAACTTAATATCTCAAAAATGAATCATGTAAGAACTTGTCTGAGCCTTCAATACCGTAGATTATTTTGAGATAAAAGTTTTTATAGTTGAGGTTTATCAAAAGGAGACCATTCCAGTAGAGTTCCATGTCTCTATCTCATTCACAGAATAGGATCAAAAAGGGGTTATCCAATGAGTTATCAGGCCCATATATGTTTTTTAGACTCAATAATTCTGATATCTGAAGGTATCTGATTGAAAATGGTTATGGGAGAAACCACATTATTATTTTAAACCTCAAACTTTGGGGGTATATCGTAGGGGATTTGAGACCCCCAAATATTGCCATTAAAGGGTATCTTAATAATGAAAAATGCATCTCAAGAAGATCAAGCTCAAAGACTAGGTTGGGAATATCACATCTAATATTGATTTTATGTTTATCCATCAAGACACCACATAAAATTTCCTACTTGCGAGGCCTTGTCTTCATAGCCACATGTTGGTACCCTAAAAATTACTTTATTGTTTGAAATACCCCATCAATGGAATGGTCTGGATATTACATGGTTATAGAACCCCCTTGAAATCATAGGAAGACAAATATTCTGAGGAAGTTTTCTATAAATGTGTAATAAAACAACCAATGGTTGATGATGATACACAAGTTTTTTGCTCCAATGGTTTTGGGAGAACCTCTGTTAATCCCTATAATATGCTCAACCATGACTATGTACTTCACATAAATCTAGTTAAGGAAATAGAACTAAATATTGATGTATAAGACCCTTTTTTACAATGTGATAGTTAAAAGTAAAATCATCTCTAACATCTATCTACAATAAATCTGGCAGTAGGGGATGATAATGTCCTTTTTTATAGACTCTCTCACCTCAACGGTGATAGAGATGCCATCATATTTATGACTTCATCCAAAAATACTTCCAAAGACTCATGGGTGGAATAAGATAAGGATTAACTCAACAATGCCCCTCCTATTTTTGGGGAAGGAATCTCTACCATCATTGATGAGCTCAAGTTGGTAAATTTGGGAATAGAAGAAGTCTCACAGCCTACATATATTACTATCACCAGGGCTCTCAAGGAAAATGTGATGTGAAAAAAATTTCTAAAGAAACACTAAAATGGGTTCTCTTGGAATTATACATAAATTTATAGAGTGAATCCAGATTTGGCTATGCACCATCTCAACTTACTCAATGACCATCGAGGATTCAAGTAGGCAGTCATGAGGAGTCACCCCTCTCAGGAAAAAAATGTATTGGAAAAAGTTGAAAAAGTTGATCAAATTCCACATTTTTTAATAAGTGAAATACCGAATATGGCTCTCCAACATCAACCCTGTCAAGAAGAAGAATGGGGAAATTAGGTTTTATATCGATTTTTGATCCCTAAATCAATGTTTTCCAAAGGAACATTTTCTATTATCGATTTCAGAACACTTGATGGATGAAATCACTAGATTCTAGGTCCTCTCATTGATGGATGGGTATTTATGGTACAATAAGATAAAGATAGCCCCAGAAGATGATGGATCCAATACATTTTGAGCACCTCATGGGATCCTTTTCTATCAAGTAATGCCCTTTGAATTAATGAATTTTGGTTTTATATAACTACATGCCAAAAATCATATCATTAATCCTTTCTTGGGTTGAATACATAAATGTTGTGTTGATGAACTTGTGGTCAAATCTCTATAATAAATAAATTGTTCCACAAATCCTTAAATAGTCTTCCATAATCTACAGTAGTATAGTTTAAATATGAATCAACTAAAATGAACTTTTGGGGTAACAATCAGGAATCTCTATAATGACCCAGAGTTTTTTTAAATGATATTAATTTCTAAAATAAATATTTGTTACCTGTTATATTGTACATGTATAAAAAGAATAACCAACAAATTTTATATCATTGATAAACATGTTTACATTAGTCCTCTATAAACCGGTTAAAATTCCAAAACATTACAACTAGACCAAAAATATAAAATTAAACATCTAAAAGTTGAATGTACTATAATCATCACCACAACTAAAAATTCAATTGAAATAAAAAAATATTTCTAAACCAACAAACATATTATTAAATGAAAATATAAACTTAAGAGAAATTTTACTGAATCTTGAGTGAAAGAATGAAGTAGTATTTATAGGGTATTAAGAGAAATGTATCCCTTGGAAATTGACCAATATTTTATCATTGGAAACTATACCATTATTTGATTAATTTATCATTAAAATTACTGTTTATAAGTAGTTATGAAAAAGAATAAATGATATATAAAGGGGAATTGATGGCCTCAACCAATAGAGTCGTGTCACTTGAATCCCATTTGACAAAACATGGGAGGTAGATATCATCCCTGAGGTTTTTCCATGATGAATCCAAATGTTATCTTCAACAAGATATATTTGAACAAAATTTCCAATGGGGGAAGTTCATGATAGTGAATTTTACCACGTGGTAAATTTTAGACCAGGGACCCTGTAAAAATACCATCGCACACCTTACTCTTATGGTGTATATGGGTGTAATAAGTGGTAACATGTCCTTAATATAGTTTGAATTTCATTGTATAAATAAAATTTGTATTCCATAAATTCCTTTCAAAAAAAAAGTCTTACTATAATGTATGTTTAATTAGGACGAATTTGATATTTTTTTGGATTGAAATAAGACATAATTTTATTTTATAGAAAATATTTTAAATTTTTATAATAAACCAAGGTATTGTGAATGGTATTTGTTTAAAATTAAATAGTCTTTTAAAAATACATTTATTTAAAAAACAAATGATAATGTAATTTTATAGAGGGCTAGGAAATTTTTTATTTGTTTCAAAAATTTGACTATCTTGAAAAATACTATTTTAATCAATAAGAATTTTCATATTTAAAATTTAAAATTATCATATTTAGAGAATTTTCTTAATTAAAGAAACATCATTTTAAGAATCTATACATCTAAATTTTGTTAGGGTAATTTTATTATAATTTTCAAAAATTCTAAATTTTTAATGACTAGTTAAAAATAAGGTTTCAAGATTTACAAATATTTTAGGATATCATATTTATGTCATAATGTGGCAACAATTAATTAAACACATTACACTACCTAGAGTATTTTATTTTATTAATATTATGTATTTCAATAGATTTCATTCAAGTTTTTTTAAAAGTATAATTTACTTTCCAAAGTCTAAAAATAAAAATTTTGATTTTTAAAACATTAATTTCTAGAATATTTACATTTCTATACCAAAAGGTGTATTAAATAATGGTTTTTAGTTATGGATTTCTAAATTATCATAAAATGTGACCCAAATGTCTAACACCAAGTGAAAAAATCATGGTTAAGAAAAGGGTATTTCATTTTCCACACCATAGTTTTCAAAGACCAATATTTGCGAAATATTAAACAAATCATACACATTTCCTACAAATACCCACCCATTTATCCATTTACATTTAGTAAAAATCCATCCTCTATGATTTTAGGATGGTTTTACTACCCATGGAGTCCTCCCAAGGTGTTAAAAAACCCTAATGTTCCATACTGGTGTTTTAGTAACAACTCTACAAGGTAAGGGAAATATTTACTTCTCTTTTCCATTCAAGTAACCTTTTAAAGTGTTATGTCATCCAATTTAAAAACAATGTTATTTTGTCCAAATTATATTATCTTATTAATCTAATAATATTCTTTTAGTAATGGTATATTCTTTTCCCCTCTCATTTATTTCATTTTATAAAACAAGGTTTTATACCTGTCATGCAACTGAAATTTCTTCTCAAATTTTCCTATTTTTTCATGATAAATTCTCTTTTTATTTTTATTTGAATACCCAAAAATCTTTTTTTCAATAGGAAATAAAAATGATTTAAAAAATACCTTTTGATTCATATTTTACATATATGAAGCACCAATTTCCTTTTGTGGGTTAAAAATGATGTAATGATCTTCTCTTTAAGAACTTTTGTATGCCAAGATTTTTTATAAGAAACTCATTCATTAATATCCATGGTTTATTAATGAAATAATTTGTTATGTGGAACACATGAAATTGGGATATATGAAGGGTGTTCCCTGATAGTGCTCCAATGCATTGGGTAAATAATTTAATATCTATAGATGACATGTTTTATGATACCTTGGTGAATAACATTGGTAATTTTCATTAATGACACCATGGTGATAAACCATGGGGGTATGCTTCTGAATGTATCATTTAAATGTTTTAGAAACATTTCATTGATATGATTTATGTTATTATTATTGTGATATACTTCTGTCTCATTCTTTATCATTATACCTTACATTATTTTTTATGTCTCTATATCACATGTTATATGTCTCCCTTTTTAGTTCCTTACTGGGCTTCATACTCACCCCTGTCCTTTGATATATGTAACCAAGTTGTAAGATGTAGTAAAATATAACTTAGGGTTACCCCATGAATATGTATTTTATGTCGATTTAGAATATGTTTTTTTTTTGTTTTCCTATTTTATGTATTGTTTTTTCAAGAAACTAAACTTGAAAGGATCATAGGTTTTTATACCATGTAAGGAAAAGTTATGTAATAAAAAGGTGGGATGCCTTACGTTCCTTAAAATTGTGGTATTCCACCATGGAATCATGGTAGTACCATAAAATACTATTGTTATTTTATCAATTTCACCCATAGGAATCTCAAATAAATTAGGGGGATCCAAGGGAACCTCACCTACATTTGGAATTTCATATCCAACCTGACGAAAAAATATCTATCCTTCACCAAACTAATTAAGAATGGAATTTCTTATCAATGGAATGATTACTTTCATCAATCCTTTTAGAGTCTCAAATAGTACCGACTTCATCCTCCAATATCAATACTTCTAGAGGAAGGAAGTACACACTTCTTATATGTGTAATCCCTAGAATGATATCTTAGTGATCTCTTAGGGAAGAAGAACAATGATGGAAATTAGAATATTCATTACTACATCAGATAGGAAATGTTAGGTATTGAGACCCAATACATGAATTTTGATAAGAACTGTCATTCATTCATCTTTGAAGTGAAGAATATAAGGCATTACTTGCATCACCATGAAGTCCACTTATTCTTCCAAATTATTCTTCTCAAGTAGATTCCTGGTCGTTCCATAATGACATGGCACTTGGCTTCATGGGTGGTCATTCTATAGTAGTATGACATCTAGTTTGTATCACATATGGCAGTGAAAGGGTGCCCTGGATAATTTCCTCATTGAATATATTTCCATAGAAAGAACCCTAGTGGACACTGAACTTATGGATGGGGAATTTTTCTATGCCCATAACACTCTGAAGACATCAGATATCTATTGTGATGGTTCCACCTAAATTATTACTGTTAATATAATGATTACATTAAATTCAAATTGGTTGGGTTAGGGATTGTTTTTTTTCGAGAACAGAAAATTTTCCATACTCTTTCTCAATATCTAAAGGCTGAATGAATAATGAGACCATGAATCAAGCCCTCATTACTAGTTTGGAATTATCCCTACAGCTACAAATATCTTACCTAAACATCAAATAGGATTTTTATATATTGATAAAGTATCCCAATCATGAATATTTTATTAAAAATAATGAACCAAACCATCTCACAAGCTACATTTGGGGACGAACTCTAGAGTTCCCTTTTGATCCCACATCGCATAATGTTTCCAAATCACATAAATATCATGTTGATGCATTGTAAAATATTCTCATAGTATTAGTTGACCATAGTTAGAGGGTTTAAAATTTCCACATCATGCACCAACGATTGGTCCCATTAATCCCCATCTTCGACATTGAATAAATTAAACTGGTAAACACTACCCTAGAGAGTGATGAACAAGTATCTTCCCCTAGATAGATGGATCACATAATCAGATATCTCTAGACTGAACCAAGAAGGAAGTGAATAGATTCAATTCCAACAAGTAAAATTTACCCAGCAAGATGGTCAAAATGAAAAAAAAAATCCCTCTATGAGTGAGGCTTCAAATTAATCCTCTTAAGATACAAAGTAGAATAAGAGATTGATGATGTCTATAATGAAGTCCCTACAGGATCTTACAATGCTTAGGAATCTAGGATTAGGGTCTACTTGTAACAACCCGAGATTTTATGAGAATTATTCTTTTTAATTTCTTTGATGTATTTTGTTGTACGCTACACCAAGATTATCTTTCCCTATACGCAACACCATATTAGCTTGAAATATATGCAACAATATTCTTGGATTGGGTTTCACACAATTTCAAGTTCGTTTGATAGTAGTTATTCTATGCAACAATGAGTGTATATATATATATATATTCAATATATAAATGAAATGTGGTTAAATTCTGTTATAAAAAACAATGAAGGATTCTTTCACAACACGCAACCCTGACATGGCATACATTACACGCAATCGCGACCTTCCACGATAGTATGTGTTGTACGCAATACTGAGTTTCACTAAACAAAGATATACTATTAAAATATTATATAAAATAGTCGTTATGAATAGTAATACCCACTTTTTGGAATTTTATAAATTTTATCTTTCAAAATGGACTTCATTTTTGGATTCGGAATAATGAAATTAGCGTAGGGTGAATTTTTGGTATTTTTCTGAGAAATTTCAATTTTGATGAATAGTGAAAACACTGGGTTACTATTTAAAAAACGACTTTTTATTTAAATAAATATTTATTTTATTTAAATTTATTTTAGGTAAAAATTGATACATAATACCTATATAAGTACAATTAAATTCATTGGAGTCATTTAATAATAATTTTAGATATATAAAAATTCTATTGAACTTTTCACCGTCTTTTACCCACCTCCTAGGAGAATTTGGAAATTCACATAAAACATAATTTTACCGCTTCTGTGAGGGAAATTTCAAAAATCCAAGAGACACGGTTAATATCAAGGACTAAAATTTGGTTCAATGAGATGAAAATAATTTTTGGTGAATAGTAACTTTTTTCTTTTATTTACCACGGTTAAAAATAAATAAGGTAATTAAGGGTAAAAATGATATTATTATTACCCTAAAACATGTCCAAATTCTTTTGGATAAGTTTAATTTGACCAAAAACAACCCTGAGAATAAAATATGACCATTTAGGTCCACTTTTATTAGATTAGGACATTTATTATTAATTTATTTAAAGAAGGGTTAAAATAGTTAAAATCAATGTTTAATAACTAATTCATTTTTAATATAGGGTTATACATAAGATAAATTCAACTATAAATATTCATTATAAATCTAAAAATATTTCCTACCTAATGGTATTTTATTTATAATTTTTAGACATTAAATAATTTAAGTTATTTATGACACAATGGTGATGCAGTAATTATCTAAATATTGAAATATTAAAATAATTGATATTATAAATACCCAAAAAAATGTAATTTGATACTTTTTATGAATTAAACTAATTTTATAGGTTAATATGACATGTTAGTATTGATTTAATTAACTTTTTTCGAACTAATCATTCTGTTATGATTTTCACAAAAATCAATTACCAAATAGTGTCAAAATTGACATAAAATAGTTTTTAAAAACAAATATTATATTATTATTTTTTATTTTATTTTTAAAAATCTAAGGTTCGGAAAAATTACTTAGATAAGTATATATATATTAATAATGAATAACTTGGGTTTTTTTTGGCTTGTTATAGTAAGTTAATTAACCATATAGTGTAAGTAACTAGAAGACACGGTAAAAGTTAAATTATTTAACTTAGAGTTAAATCTAAATGATATGGTTAAAATTGTAACCTAAACATGTATAAAATATATTAATTGAGAGTATTTCTATCCATCCTCACTTTATCTTCTAAATAAATCAATTTGGAGCTATTATAAACGGAATATGACTTTCTTATAAAATAATATTTTATGTTTTTTCAAAGGTGTCCCTCTCCGCCCATATAAAAAGGGCACCCATTCCCTCTTCTCTTCACACCCTTTTGAGCCTTGAAGCTCGACCAACCGCTGCACAGTTTTATTCTCCACATCCCTAGAAAAAGTCTGGAAGTTTTTTTCTTCTCAAAAGACCAACTCTACTTCCATAAGAGGAAGCTTAAATGAGGTGCGTCGAAAAAGAGCAAATCTCTTCTTCTGATTCTCTCAAGTTTCTTTCTTCTTCTACTTATTCTTCTTTAGTTGCCTCATTATAAAGTAATAACATCAGTATTACTTATAATCTGATATGTTATTATAAATATGAAAAAACCTTATTTCACCTTCTATCCATCCTACGGAAAATGAAATCACCGCGCGTGCGTACGTACGGAATACCGTCACCATGCCGTGGTGTAATCTATTTTCGACCACCACCTTACTTGGATGGGTATAATGGTGTAAATAAATAACTATATATTATTATTGTAAATTGATATTGAATCTGAAATATTATACATATACTTCAATACAATTCAACGATCATGGGAATGATATCATCGCTCGTGCATATGTATGGACTACCGTCTCCACAACGCGATGAGATTCATTCTCAATGATTAAACATTCATGAATGATTATAAAGTATATATAATAAGTAATCATGAAATATATGACATAATAATGATACTGTATTTATGTATATATATATATATATATGTCATCTACTTAATTCCATTCAATTCAATAAGGAAACGAAAACATTGTTCATGCGTAAGTACGGCCTACCGTCTCCATGAACGGTGTATTTCATTCCATTTATCGATCTATCATATATATATGTATATGATGAATATATATTATATAAAAATCATGCATTACATTCTGGAATTAAGTAAATCAGGATATAAGTAATAATATCAAGAACAATAAGCCAAAATACGTACAATAAATGAAACGATTTTACCCAAAACGGTGCTTTAACATGGAATTTACAAAAGAACAGGTAATATAAAGTCATAAGTGAACCATATATGATATAATAACAATGAATATGATACTTTAATAAGTCAATGACATTATTTTAATCATTATACAGGAGGTTCGGAAACATATGAAGCATATCGGACATAAGGTAAGGGATAATTTTGCAATCTCATTCTTATCTGAGATTGTTATTTGTAAGTATTTACCGGGGTTATTATTATCATTAAAGCCCATGTTTTCTAACAATGTTTTCATGTATTTTTAAAGTCTCTTTTTACCCATTTTTTGACTTTTACTACATGGTATGTAATGAATCTTTTTTTATTACCATACGAGGTACTTTTTGACTTTTCCGACAAAAGTACGAGAAGAATGTTATTTTTAACTTATACGGAGTGAATGGATTTTTACAGTTTCATAACTCCTCATTTTTGTGAAGCTTACTCTACAAGA
Source organism: Viscum album (assembly GCA_963277665.1). NCBI lineage: Eukaryota > Viridiplantae > Streptophyta > Magnoliopsida > Santalales > Viscaceae > Viscum > Viscum album. The sequence goes on from OY728166.1 coordinate 1,046,208,624, forward strand.
TTGTATGACTATTTTCAAAAAAAAATACATTTATTTTAAAATTTCATAGAATTATGTGAAAAGAAAATGATTTTGAAGAAGAAAGGATATTTTCCTCAACAATTCATTTCAAGTGTTTTATCCAAACCATTTTCCATATTAGATGACATTATTTCATATGTGTATGTTTCAAGTATATTGTCTCTATGATTTACATGGTTTCACTTTTCTTATGATGAAATATCCATTTTTTTATATGGATTATGTGATGATGGGATGATTTTTATGAAACGTATTTTATTCTTTTTGTTATGATGAATGTTTTAAGTTTATTTTGTGGCACAAGTAAGAATGATTTCATTATGAGATGGGTGGGACCTATATCTCCCTCCAATGCATTGGGTAAAGATTTATATCTCATGAGATAGACCCGGCTGGTATGGTAAGATAATCTGTTTCAGTAATACAGGACTGGAACGAGGAGTTAACTCGATTCCGAAAGGGATTTTGTCTACTAAGATAGTCTTGGAAGCAATGCCTTGGCTACTATGGAAATCATATCATGTGCTTAATGGTTTCCACAATCACATGTTTTATTCCCATGCTATTTTATGATTATTAATGCTTCTTTATGATCTATGCCTTATGTACTGCCATGTTTTATGTCATTACCCAGGATTTTGATGTTTAATCATTATGTTCATGTTTTTAAGTTCAAATGTATATGATTTGTTCTATTTTATCCATGCATACCCTTACTGAGCATTTAAGCTCACCCTTTATATGTTTTCTTTTCCCTAGGATATAAAGAAAGTTTTTAGGTAAGAAAACCAAAAGGAGAAGATCTTCATGGGAGATGTTGAAGATATTTCACCATGATTAGAAGACTAAGTTTCGAGTTTCCAAAGACACTAAACTATTTCGGTCCTTTAGTGTTTGTTTTTGTTATGTATTAAGTATTCCGCAAAAGTAATGTAATGTCTATGTACGTCAAGCTTTGGGTCTCTACAGTTGGTATTAGAGGAAATGTTTAGTTAGCCTTTGGAAACTAGGATGAAAAAACATTAGTGAGATCCCTAGAGATATTTCTAAGGTATGTCTAGGGATGTCCCTAAGGTTAAGTATAAGTATATGTTATAGTCCTAGAATTATGGTAACGATATTAGAATTAAACATAAGATGTTATATATTGAAGGTACTCCCCCTTTATTATGTTGTTTTCCTAGCATGATTTTTTCCTCTCACACTATTCTTTTTGGGTTTTTGATGATGGCTGGAACCCAAAGGAACCGTGTTGATCAATGTAATGGACAATGCAATGATTGTCCTCCCGAGCAACCAAATGTGATGGGAGATGGAGTGAAAAATCTTATTGCAATACTTACACAAGCTATGAATCATTCTGGATTTCCAAATGATCAGAGAAGGAAACAATATTCTATTGGGTCCTTCATGAGTCAACGTCCACCATCTTTCAATGGGTCTTCTGATCCACTAGTTTCTGAACAATGGATCAGTACCATTGAAAAGATATTTTCCGTACTTTGCTGTTCAGAACATGAAAAAGTTATTTTAGTTGTTTATCATTTATAAGGTGAAGCAGGCCAGTGGTGGACTCTAATTAAGAATACAAGTCACCAAGATGAAATAGAATCCATGGAATGGGGCGAGTTCAATAACTCGATTTTCAGCAAGTACTTCCTTCGTATTCTTAGAACAAATATGGAAAATGAGTTTCTTGATCTTAAGCAGAAGGATGATGAATCTATTGGTATATATGATGTTGAATTTTACAAGAATTTCATAGTATGGATCTGGCTTTATCATCCAACCTGAAAGTAAAGTTGATCGATTTTTCAATGGCTTAAAACCAAGTCTTTGAATGGAATTAGCTGTAAGAGACTTCAGTAGCTATGAAGAAATTGTGTGTTATGCTATCAAGTTAGAACTGGAATTTGGTGTAACATATCCATCTCATGGTTTTGACAAGAAACGAAATATGGAGTTCAAGGAGAAATCTCAGAATATTGGTGGAAAGAAGATGAATGTTTATTTATGCTTAAAGTGTGGAAATATGCATGGTGGAGATTGTCTTAATGGGACTAGAAAATGTATTAAGTGTGGAAAAGAAGTTCATCGAGCAGCTGAGTGTCGAAGTAATGGAAAAGGGTTTCTAATGATGTGAATAAAGGAAAGACAACAGAGAACACACCACCAACACTTCAATGCTTCATGTGCAATTAAATGGGGCATTATGCTAATCAATTCCCTAATCCAAGGGTTAATGATGATCAACATGAGAAACCACTTAATCAAAGGACAAAGGGAAGTAAGATGTGATCACTATTGGCGATTTTGAATTTGAAAATGATGTGGTGGAATGATTAAGTGTTTATGTAATGGGATTCCAAAATAATGTTGTATATAGTATCATGGAATATTGGAATATTTATGTATTGGTCTATTGTGGTTTTCAATAATTTTATGGTACTGGTAACAATGGAAAGTGATTGAGATATTTTTGGAAAGAAGATGATATGCGCATAATGAAGGGATAAGGACAAAATGAAATGTTTGAGAGTATTCATGAGCTGATGACTAATATAAGGAAAAGGTTATATCAAGGTTTGAGTGTATAGAATTTTTTGATTTTGGTATGTGGAAGGAGTTAACTTTTGACAACATTCATGTTTTCACTAAGGTTAAATGGGTATTGATTTTTCAAAAGAATACATGATTAAGGTATTCACATGTTTGGAATGTGACCAACAAGATATATCTTTTATGGGGGATAAATGATGGTATTCACATGCTCGGTAGATGACATTTCTATTATTTGTTTTCTTTATACTATAAGATTGGACAGACGTATTTTGGATAAGCCAAAATATTGGAATGGATTATGTTGGAAATAAGTTAGTATTGATTAATGCTATAACTTTTTTGATATTATTAATGGAATGTTATAATAATGTAGTTTTAGAAAAAGGACAAACTGCAGGACAGGCGACAACCCGTTGCATCGGACAAGGATGCGGGAATCGAACCCACAACCCAAGTGCGACAGGCCTTTATTGCCTACTAATAGCCTACAGGAAGTCCCTGGTTAGTAGAAAGTAGTTTCATTTTATTAAGATCTATTATAGCTGAAGTATAAGTCTATTTTATCAACCATATACGATTAATCTCAGCATAGATGGACTTCTGTATATTTAATAAATTGTGCTATTTTTTTGCGATAGAAATAGATGGAATGACCTATCATTCTATCGCATAATCTACTAACCCTTCATAGAAGACAAATTCAACTACATTTCTTTAAGAGATGAAGTGGAAATTGTTTGAGGCACGAGCAATGGTGATATTGTACCAAAATAATGAAATTATTTCTTTTAATTCAACAATTCTTCAACTTTAGGGAAATGATCTTGAAAACAAAAAAGGTTGTCCTAAGTGTCCTCATATATGATGAATCAGTTGGTACCTTAGATCATCACAAATTTATGGTGGTGTGATTGTTGGCTTTTTCATATCCATGTCCTCTACCACTCTCTATCGGAACATGATGGTTAGATTTCTCTTCCATATCCATATTTTCACCAATGTTCTTCTATTTAGAAACCCAGTAATTAGTTAATTTGGGTAACCATTACATTTCATACTTTAGTTTCTAAAGTAATGTTTTCATATTCCATTTTATGAAGTGGGTTTCATTTAAAGAAACATTCGAGTAGAAAACCATTTATAACCCCGATGAATTTCGAGGGTGAAATTAATTTTAAAGGGGGTAGAATGTAACAACCCGAGATTTTATGAGAATTATTATTTTTAATTTCTTTTATGCCTTTTGTTGTACGCTACACCAAGATTATCTTGCGCTATATGCAACACCGTATTAGCTTGTAGTATACGCAACACTATTCTTGGATTTTGTTACACACAATTTCAAGTACATTTGATAGTAGTCATTTTATGGAACATTGAGTGTGTATATATATATATATATTCAATGTATAAATAAAATATGGTTGGATTCTGTTATAAAAAACTACGAAGGAGTCTTTCACAACACGCAACCCTGACATAGCTTACATTACACGCAATCGTGACCTTCCACAATAGCGTGTGTTGTACGCAATACTGAGTTTCACTAAACAAAGATATACTATTAAAATATTATATAAACTAGCCATTATGAATAGTAATACCCACTTTTTGTAATTTTATAAATTTTATCTTTCAAAATGGACTTCATTTTTGGATTCGGAATATCGAAATTAGCCTAGGGTGATTTTTTGTTATTTTTCTAAGAACTTTCAATTTTTGATAAATAGTCAAAACACTGGGTTGCTTTTTAAAAACCGAGTTTTTATTTAAATAATTATTTATTTTGTTTAAAACTATTTTAGGTCAAAATTGATACATAATACCTATATAAGTTCAATGAAATTCATTGGAGTCATTTTATAATAATTTTAGATATATAAAAATTTTATTGAACTTTTCACCATCTTTTACCCACCTCCTAGAAGAATTTAGAAATTCAGATAAAACATAATTTTACTGCATCTGTGAAAGGAATTTCGAAAATCTGGGAGACTCTATTCGTATCAAGGACTAAAATTTGGTTCAGTGAGATGAAAATAATTTTTGGTTAATAGTTACTTTTTACTTTTATTTACCACGATTAAAAGTAAATATGGTAATTAAGGGTAAAATGATATTATTATTAACCTAACACATGTCCTAATTCTATTGGATAAGTGTAATTCGACCAAAAACAACCCTACAAATAAAATATTACCATTTAGGTCCAACTGGATTAGATTAGGACATTTATTATTAATTTATTTAAAGAAGGGTTAAAATAGTTAAAATCAATGTTTAATAACTAATTCATTTTTAATATAGGGTTATAAATACGATAAATTCGACTATAAATATTAATTAGAAATATAAAAATATTTCCTACCTAATGGTATTTTATTTATAATTTTTACACATTAAATAAGTTATGTTATTTATGACACAATGGTGATGCAGTAGTTACCTAAATAATGAAATATTAAAATAATTGATATTATAAATACCCAAATAAATGTAATTCGAGACTTTTTATGAATTAAACTAATTTTGTAGGTTACTATGACATGTTATTATTGATTTAATTAACTGTTTTCGAACTAATCGTTCTGTTATGATTTTCACAAAAATCAATTACCAAATAGTGTCAAAATTGACATAAAATAGTTTTTGAAACAAATATTATATTATTAATTGTTATTTTATTCTGAAAATCTACGGTTTGACAAAATTACTTAGATAAGGATAAATATATTAATAATGAACCACTTGGGGTTCTTTTGTCTTGTCATAGTATGTTTATTAACCATATAGTGTAAGAAAACAAGAAGACATGGTAAAAGTTAAATTATTCAACTTAGAGTTAAATCTAAATGATAAGGTTAAAATTTTAACCTAAACTTATCTAAAATATATTGTTTGAGAGGATTTCGACCCATACCCACTTTAGATTCTAAATAAATTAATTTGGAGCTATTATAAACCGAATATGACTTTATTATAAAATAATATTTTATGTTTTTCCAAAAGGTGCCCCTCTCCTCCCTTATAAAAAGGGCACCCCTTCCCTCTTCTCTTCACACCCTTTTGAGCCTTGAAGCTTGTCCAAACCCTGCCCATTTCTCTTCTCCACTTCCCTAGAAACATTTTTGAGGTTTTGGGCTTCTCAAAATACCAACTCTACTTCCATAAGAGGAATCTTAAAGGAGGTGCATCAAAGAAGAGGTAATCTCTTCTTCCGATTCTCTCAAGTTTCTTTCTTCTTCTACTTCTTCTTCTTTAGTGGTCTCATTATAAAGTAATAAAATCAGTATTACTTATAAACTGATATGTTATTATACATATGAAACAACCCTATTTCACCTTCTATCCATCCTGCAGAAAATGAAATCACCGCGCATGCGTACGTACGGAATACCGTCTCAAAGACGTTGTGTAATCTATTTTTGACCACCACCTTACTTGGATGGGTATAATGGTGTAAATAAATAACTATATATGATTATTGTAATGTGATATTGATTCTTAAATATTATACATACACTTCAATACGATTCCACGATCATGGGAATGATATCATCGCTCGTGCGTACGTACGGACTACCATCTCCACGATGCGATGAGATTCATTCTCAATGATTAACCATTCATGAATGATCGTAAAGTATATATAATACGTAATCATGAAATATATGACATAATAATGATACTAGATTTATTTATATATATATATATATATATATGTATGTCACCTACTTAATTCCATTCAATTCAATAAGGAAACAAAAAGAGCGTTCATGCATACGTACGGCCTACCGTCTCCTTGAACGGTGTATTTAATTCCATTTATCGATCTATAATATATATTTGTATATGATGAATATATATTATATATAAATCGTGATTTACATTCTGGAATTATGTAAATCAGAACATTAGTAATAATATCAAGAACAATAAGTCAAAATACGTACAATAAATGAAATGATTTTACCCAAAATGGCGCTTTAACATGGAATTTACAAAAGAAAGGGTAATATAAAGTCATAAGTGAACCATATATGATATCATAACAATGAATATGATTCTTTAATAAGTCAATGACATTATTTAAATCATTATACAGGAGGTTCAGAAACATACGAAGCATATCGGACATAAGGTAAGGGATAAATTTGCAATCTCATTCTTATCCGAGATTGTTATTTGTAAGTATTTACTGGGGTTATTGTTATCATTCATGCCCCTGCTTTCTAAAAATGTTTTCATGTATTTTTAAAGTCTCTTTTTACCCATTTTGGACTTTTACTACATGGTATGTAAGGAATCTTTCTTTGGAGTGAATGGATTTTTACGGTTTCATAACTCCTCATTTTCATGAAGCTTACTCTACAATATTTTATGACTATTTTCAACAAAAAAACATTTCTTTTAAAATTTCATTGAATTTTGTTAAAAGAAAATGATTTTTAAGAAAAAAGGATATCGTCCTCAAGAATTATTTGCAAGTGTTTTATCAAAATATTTTCCATCTTAGATGAGATTATTTCATAGGTGTATGTTTCATGTATAATATCTCTATGATTTACATGGTTTCACTTTTCTTATTATGAAATATCCATTTGTTTTATATGGATTATGTGATGATGGGATGATTTTTATGAAACCCACTTTCTTCTTTGGGTTATGATGAATGTTTTAAGTTTATTTTGTGGCACAAGTAAGTATGATTTTATTATGAGATGGGTGGGACCTATATCTCCCTCCAATGCATTGGTTAAAGATTTATATATCATGAGCTTGGCATGTCTGGAACGGTAAGATAATCTGGTTCAGTAATATAGGACTGGAATGAGGAGTGAACTCAATTCAGAAAGGGACTTTTTCCACTAAGATGGTCTTGGCAGCAATGCCTTGGTTACTATGGAAATCATATCAGGTTCTTAATGGTTTCCACAATCACATGTTTTATTCCCATGCTATTTTATCATGATTAATTCTTATTTCTGATCTATGCCTTATGTATTGCCATGTTATATGTCATTACCCATGATTTTGATGTTTAAACATTATGTTCATGTTTTTAAGTTCAAATGTATATGATTTGTTCTATTTTATCCATGCTAACCCTTACTGAGCATTTGAGCTCATCCTTTATATGTTTTCTTTTCCCTAGGATTTAAAGAACGGTTTTAGGTAAGAAAACCAAAAGGGGAAGATCTTTATGGGAGATTTTGAAGATATTTCACCATGATTACAATATTATGTTCCGAGTTTCCGAAGACACTAAACTATTACGGCCCTTTGGTGTATGTTTTTGTTATGTATAAATTATTCTTAAAAAGTAATGTAATGTCCATGTACTTCAAGCATTGGGTATCTCCACTACTACCAAATCATAAGGTCGTGTTTCTAATATAAATCCATGATACAAGAATGCATGGAATTAACCATAAAAATTATGCTGGAAAAAATCATGAAAACTTCACCCATGAACCAACATTAATGCTACACATAGAATATTTTTTTTAAGAAGCCACTTTTTGGTTATGTGGGAACCATACATTAATTTCCACATACCACTCACAAATAACCCACTTGGAAAATAAACATACAGCATACTAAATTCAATACTCAAAAGTCAAACATTACTGTTGATAAACACAGATCCATGTACAACCACTGCCACCTTCCAAACATCCACAAAATTAAAATTTCAAATTTCAAGACATCGTCACCATTCTCAGATAACGATTCTTCACGATTCATGCATCTACCTCAAGTATCCAAGAACCACCTGGAATGCACACTATCAATCCAAAACCCCATTGTCACATTAAACCAGAAAATTAGTGAGCTCCACTGGTATCCAACATCGCCATAGAAAAAAGCGAAATCATCTCCTCTATTCTCAAAACATGTAAAATCATTCTATAATCAACTAATTTAGCCAATTCTAGACTTCATTCATAGGCATCACGACGTACATATGGTGAAATTTCCAACTTAACACCATTTTCATCATCCTCATCTAAGCACCACACACTTACATATCCATCACCATAGAAGGAAAATATATATATATATATAAATCCAAACCAATAGAAGCATGTCCTATGAGAATTATCAACCACAGTGAGATCCTACCTCCAAAAACCTTTAGGGAACCACCACTCCATATCCAAATCGGAGAGGAGAAGAGGGAATTGGGGTCAGGGTGGGGATAAGAGCAGCGACTACTTCCAAGCAATTACATCATTCCTAAATTGAATTTGAAATACAAAACCAAGATCATGCTGACACATGAGCACCTGGAAATCCCTCTACCACAACTCTACTAATCCGAAAACCAATGAGGTAACCATCACTCCAGAACTAATCTGGATAGGAGTAATGGAATGCATGGTTATATAGGGGAGGAAATGATAGGGATTTGTAGAACAAACATCATCTGTATCAACAACCTACCTGTAAGAAATGCACCAAAATCCAATCATCTAAAGAGAAGAAATCAGTAGCATGAATAATGGAATCAAGAAGAGTATGGTGGATGTGAGGGGAAGGAAGAAAGGAAGATATAAAGATAATTATTGGAAATCGCATTTATATGCACCTCCATCACTGATGATAAGGGTAAAATCAGAAACACTAGACGAAGCTGGTAGCGGGATGGATTGATTTGGGGGAGAAGGGTACCATCAAGAAAACCATAACAATTATACCATTATTTCCACATATATTTAAATATTCTAGGCCGTGTTTTGTATAGGGAATAGATATTTTGAGGAAATAACATCCAGCCACAACAAAGTAGTTCAATTACATCCTTACTTCTATAGAATACATCACTAAATGGGATAAGTCTATACCCCTAAAAAAAGTCGAGAAGAAGAATGTCATCAACTTTTTCAAGTTCCATATCATCACCAGGTTTAGGGTCCCTCCCACAATATTGATGAACAATATAGCCAAATTTTATTCTTTAGAGCTAAAGAAATTTTACGAAGAGTACAACATCAAGTCCAATCACCCGTCCCTATATCATGCGGCAAAAAATGGAAAAATCAAGGCCTTAAATAATACTCTATAAAATGTAAACCAAAATTTTGTTAATAAAGAAAATACGTTTTGTCTATACAAGCTCCTCCATGATTTATGGGCCTACCGCACCACCACTCATATTGCTACACAATAAATTCTGTATTAACTGGTTTAAGAATTTGAGGATGTTTTTTCCATAGAATTCTAATTTCCCTCACTTCAAATATCCATTTGTGGAAAACTCTCAAATAATGGGAAATTGGAAAGGCAACTGGATGAGTAGGAGTGGCTCATTGAGAACAGGTTGTGTACATTACAAAACCATGATGTTCATAAAATATCATATCACATAGGCCTTCAATAAAAATGTTTACTTATATTCATTCCTCCAAGGAGAATAGGTGTTAGATCTCAAAGGCCTAATGATACCAAGAAATAAGCCTATGAACTTAGAACCCAAATGGAAATGACCTTATATCATTAATAAGGTCTATCACAATGAATCATAATCACTAGACACATTGGATGGGGAATGAGTCACTCTTCCACCAATTCAAGGTTTCTCAATAAATATTTTGAATAGATATCATCAAGCATCAGTAATCTGGCAAGATGGATGTTAAAATTCCAAGAAACTCTCTTCTTGGTAATAAGATATTAAAAATCATAGAGACTCTCATTATGAAAACAAGACATTAAACATGATAGTGACTCTCACTAAAAAATAATAGGGTTTTTTCAGTGACACCCTTTTACAACGCTTTTTTAGCGCTGTTAAAAGGGACCCCTTTAACATTTCTTTTTTAGTAGTGCGGAAAATGTGGGGGCTTTATCAGTGCTTTTTTCCCTTGTGCCGATTAAGGTTATATTTCAAAATATATATATTTCATAAAAAATAATATATTTGTATATATTTATATATTTATATTTATATTTATATAGTGGGTGTTGTTATCTGTGCTAAAAAATCACTGATAATAGGTACTTTTAATAGTGCTAAAAGAGAAAAATTAAAAGTGACCCTTTATCAGCCCTTTTTAGCTCTGATAAAGCCCCCCCATTTATAAGTGCTTTTTTTAGTTGCGTTGATAAAGGGGGGATTTATCAGCACTTTTTCCCTAGCACTGATAAAGGGTATATTTCAAAAAAATCATAAAAAAAAATATATTGACATATAAATATAATATATATTTTTAAATATGTTTTAGATAAATATAGATAAACATTTACACTTAATATATAACCAATGTCATGAAATGGATTATAAAATATCTTTAAGAAATTATTAATTTATAATTTTCTAATTATCATCGACTAATAATAATTTAATAACAATTTTAGGACACAAAAAATCGAAAAATTAATAAAACAACTAAAATAAGTTTAAAATGTAACTCAAACATCGAACAACTATATATTTTGATTCTATTGTCCATATGAGCTATACAACATATCAAATCGAAGCTTAGGATGGGCTCTATGCACTAGTGACCTGAGATAACCTTTTTTCACATTTTGTGAGGCCAAAAAAGGCTCATCAGGCCTGAAAAACGGAGTTTTTTGTCCGGATACCCAAATTGTTTAACAACCAATGAAATTTCAGCCTCATTTCAGGGGGTATTTTTGACCCTCTTCAATGGTGACAAAATTTACTCTGATGGGATAAAATTATATTGATATTAGGGCTTTGAAATTTTATCATTATTTATAATTTGATTTTACATATAATCAATTATATAACAATATTTACATATTTTTTATATATTCACCCATAATAATTAAATTTTTTAAATAAATAATTAATCATATTTACATATAAAGTATATTTCCCAATATATAAGTCTTATCTAAATAAAAAACTAATATCCATTTTATTTAAAATAAAAAAATATTAGTATTTATATACCAATATGATGTGTGTGTGTGTGTGTGTGTATTTGTGTGTATCTATATTCACAAACTCATATATATTATCTATATATTCTAAACATATGTATATACATTTTAATATATAATATTTGTAAATATATATAAATATGTATAATTATACTCACAAATACACATATAATATGTGTGTGTGTTGTATATATGTATTTATTTATTAATAAACACACACAAAAAGCATATTTTTTAAAGGTATTTAAAACTGATCTTATAAATATATTTTAATATACAAATAAATATATTAATATATAAATATATCTATGGATATATTAATATATAAATATATATATTAATATATATTAATATAATGATATATATATATTAATATACTGATATATATTACTATAACTATATATATGTATATATATTAGTATAATTAAATATATATATAAATATATCTGTGTGTGTGTGTGTTATTATATATATATATATATATATTAATAAAGGAGTAAATATAACTATATATATATTAATAAATAGATATATTAATAAATGAAGAGAAAAACAATACGGTGGAGTAGGAAAGGCATAGGCGCGCATGCAACAGGTCCCGAGTTCGAATCCTGGGGGAATAAAGTCACAAGCGCGGGTGGGAAATAATATCTATTACTATTAAAGGGGGTGGGGCACTGTTAAAGGCTAGGGGTGCCTGGGGTATGCGGGCGGCGGTGGGAGGTGGGGCGCTATTGAAGGGTGCTTCAAGTGTAGTTGAAGCCCCTCCCAGAATTGCATCAATATTTTTTAATGTTTTTTAACATATAAAAGCACTAAAAAAGAACTGATAAATTTTACATCTTATCATCATGGTTGTGAGCCATTAAACTACAAAATGACTCTTGCCCTGGTATAAAGACGATAAATTTCACAATAACTTCCATCCTGGAAGCAAGACGTTAAACAGTACAACATATCAAGTCTTTGGCCACAAGATGTTAAATTATATGGAACATGTCCTAACCATGTAATTTTAAACTACAAAGGACATTCCCTTACTTCATGACGTCAAACTACACTTAATATGCTCTCTCAAGATAATGCTAAGCTTTATGGGAATCACCATCTCACTAATGATTCACTACATGTGAGATTGATAGATGTGAAAAAAGATTAAATTCCCCTATCCATGTTTGAGAATAATATCCACATGGGGAATATCCTTATCCAAGATCTACATGTGGCTTTTTTCATACCATCTTATGACACATAGTGATGCCTGAACCATTATTCTTGGGACCGGTCATAGTATTACTTTTCATCAATGTCGGGTGACCCTCTTCCTTACCAGAAGATGTTAACTAGCATGGTTGAGGTCATATTCCCATGACACTAAACATCATGGTTTCCAAAAACTATGTTTGGATGGATTTACATTACCACCGGATACATAGTGACACCCAAATCTTCATTTTTGGGTCAAACTACAACATTCCTCTTCCTTGACATTGAGTCACCAGCATCCTTATCATACGATGCTAAACTGCATGACTAATGTCCTTTCCATAAGATGTTGAACTGCATTAGATTTTAGAACTACATATGGATTTATTCTCTTTTTTGTGGGATAGGTATAGGGATTCCTAGATCCTATATCTTGGCATATCAAATTCATGATACAAAATTTCCTTTTCTATTTTGTAAATTGTCTTCATGTCATGAAAGGAACCTTGTCCACTCCTTATTTTCCACAATGAGAATCAGTCACCTGAGCGTAGGAATTTTGGTAAAGGTTCCCCCACATGATAGAGAAAAACCAGTTCACAAAAGGGTTATCATGGTCATAGATGCAATACTTTAAAAGAAACACCACAATTCTTTACAACATTACATTAAACTGAATGGCATATCCAGAACTACTTGTGGATTGATTACTTCCCTCTTAATGTAAATAGTGATATTCAAATTTTGAATCATAGTCCCAATTAAAACAAATGACCCTAAAAATTCCCCTTACCTATGTATGGTCCATACTTGCACAGGGAACTTCCTCAATAACTACATGCGGCTTGTTTCTGATTATCACATGATACATAGTAACATCTAAACTGCCATTCTTACACATATCCATAACATTACATTTTAACATCAGTGAGCCTACATCCTTCACACATGATTTTACTTTATATTTTTTCATAAACTATATACAGATTTATTCCTGCTATCACAAGATACATAGTGACGCTCGAATCTCCAATTCCTGGTCAAACTACAACTATCAATGGGAGAATTCCCACCACTTCGTATGGGTCAGACCTCCGTAGAGAATTTTCCATTTCAGAACAATGTTTTTCTTTATTACTACTATCACGGGATTTGTAGTAATACCCAGATCTCTAATCCTTGGTCCAACAGAAAGAGCCAATGAAAATTGTGTACCCCCAACTGCATAAGGGTTGAGTAATAAAAGCTCAATTTTCTACATATGAGTCAAATCTCCATATGAATTACTTATTAAGAAAATATATCATGGAAAATTAATCACTTCAGTTCCCAAATAATTACTATATTAATTTATACTTCAAAGAGAAAAATAATTCCTAACCCATGATGTTAAACTATTATGAGAGAAATACATCCATACTGTAATATGATAAATAGTAAGGAATAAGCCCTGGACACATGACATTAAAACCGCACATCAAATACATCCCAACTACATGATTTTCCAATGATAAGGACACCACCCATTATCATCCGTTATAAATGGACCATAAGATCCTTTACATAGTCAACTAGAGTGTGAGGTTCTTCCACCATCTTTTAAACAACTCAATTCATAAATCAAAATTCATCTTTTTGTCACTGTAAAATACGGAAAGGAAATTCCATATCTCTCCTTTACGATGATATTTTTTAATAAGGGTTGATACCATCCAAAAAAAATCTTGGCCATATAAAAATTTATTCATGATCCTTGTGACTCAGAAATCACTATATAAGAACATAGTACTTGGGGGTCTTCTTATCTATCCCCGACATGACTGTAACATATCACTACCCATGACCTGAGAACATAGATCCATTATTTATAACATTTTCAATATCTTCTCAAAAGGATGTTGAATAACTCTTCTCCTTGGATACCCTATTTTGTCTCTAGTGTATAATTTTCCCCATATTAGGTTTTTTGTGTCACAAACATAAACTTCCTACACCTTAGTCAAGGTTGTGTGGCCCTAAACATTAACCTATTATGGTACAAATTTCAATACCCTAAACAGCTATCATAAAGAAAAAAACATTTCAGGATGAAAACGTGAAATGGTGGCCACATAAAATGTCAAGTATCCTCACACTAAAGTAATTATCTCCAGAAATAATGAATAAAATAGAGAAAAAATAAATAAAGAATAATTCTTATAGGGCCTAATTTATAGCCCAAGAAAAGACAACCTATTCTCGGTGGTCCCTCTGGTCCCATAAAAAGTTATATTAATGGATTATAACATATTATAACTATGATAAAATGTTCATTAGGCTTCATAAAATATTTAAGGTTCTTGAACCCTTCTGGAATCTTACAATTTTTGAAAATAACACTTCATAATTTGAGAGCCTCTGGTTATCCTAAATCTTCCTAGGATTTTAGAGATGTATACATGGATTAAAGGGGCCCTTTGTTTAACTATACATGTATGAAAATGTATCTTTCATATACACATATGGTAATAAATCAAATGACTCATTCTGTAAAAAGGGATTTCAGATCATTGTGATCCTTGATGTCAACATGGAATAACTCGGCACCTCAGTGCTTTCTAGGGCATTCTTGATATAAATTTACCATTCCATACTCATGAATTGATCAGTTCATACCACAATTTAAAATCCCTATAACTAGAATATTCAAGTGGATCTATCATCATTGTCATTATGTCACCCTATTCTATACCATTTCTCAAATAAAAAATGTGACACCTTATTCCCAAACCCTTTGATTGCCTACACCCTTTGATTGAAAACCACAATGAATGGGTCTTGAGAATAAAAAAAGAGTGTAACTATCTTATGTTTCAATAACCCTTCCTTGGTAACCCTTTGTTCCACACCTAACCTCATCAATTTTATGTTTGATTCTTCAAAAACCTCTCATGGTCCTCATAAAGGAGTATAGATCATCTTTTCTGGAAAATGGTATCGATGCATAAGCCCTTTGACCTAGAAAATAGAGGAATATCCTCCTTGATGGAAAGGAACTCTGATACTTTTGACCCCTTGTAAAACCAAGGTAGAACCTGAAACCTCAAGGTGTTATGGATAATCCCTGACATCTCTGCCCCATTTCTTATTCCTCATCTAAGACTTTTGGGTTACGACTTATATAACACACATTCCAACAATCAAGGTGGATCTAGTGTACCCAGGATTTCGACCTTAACCAATTCTACACACATAAATCTACCAAGACAATTAGAAAAGAGTGGAGACACATCTATTTAAAAAATGATATTGATACATGAGGGCTTTGAACTACCAACCAAAGAAAACACCTCCTTGTAGGAAGGGATCTTTTATCCCCATGGGCCTTGGAAACACCACTGCCGAACTAAGCATCCTAAGGAGTTTTGGGTCATCCCTATAATATCTAACCCATATTACATAGTCATCAGTCAAGTAATAGAATTAAGACACTAATCTTTATGGAATCTCGAGGTCCAAGCTAAAAGACCCAAAATAATAGCGATAGAAGGTCCATCCAAAAATATCCTAAACTATATAAATAGAATTTCTAAGCCTAAAGATCATAAAATATAATAATAGAAGGTCAGAACTAAAATACCCTAAACTACATTAATATAATGTCTAATCTAAAAGAACCTATACTAAATATATAGAAGTCATAGACTAAAATATCCTAAATGATTGCACAATGATGTTTTATTCTGTATGAATTAAAAACATACAATTCATGTATGTCCCCCACTAAAGATATAGAAAAAATAAATCTATCATATCTGGTTTGATTGACTTTGAAAGACAAGATATATCACTATGCCTTGAAGATATATATTCTACCCTATTTTCCTTTCATTAATCTGGTAATCTCTAGATAACTGGATCAGATGCATCAATACAGAATCTCATGTTAGGGGGTATTCTTGATAATTTCTCGAGAAAAATATTCTCTAATATTCAAATAAAAAAATTAAGGATTACTTGATATTATGTTATTAATGAGTATAATTCATGATTCATGCAACTTTATATTAGTGAAAAGAAACACACATCTTGAATTAAAGATTTATTAAAAACAATATAGAAGTTAAAAAATATTTTTTTCACTGATAGAATATAGGAGGAGGGATATCCACATATAAGAGTATCTCCCAAGATTATATATTATGAATAAATTTTAAAATTTTAAAATTCATTGCAACATATACTCAGAGGATTCCTTGATCTCTACAAGCCTCCTCTCTAGAGAGGCAACAAAGTGTCATAATTGATCAAATGATTTTGTTTATACCTATGTAATTTTATTGCAATTTCTCTACCCAAGAAATGGGGTAAATCTTGACATTATCTACCATTTTAAGGAGTCCCTATTTCTCTAGCACATTTTACCCTGATATCTGAACTATATTCTGAAGCTAGAATAATTCTACATGAAGGAGACTAACTATGTACTAGTGATGGTCAATCTCAACCTTCCTGTTGCTGACCACATCTCTGTGAGTTTTCACCTCTAAAACATGCCAGAAGGCTTCATTTAAAGCCTCATCCCATATTTTCTTTACTAAATAGGAACCCTCAGTGCAACTCAACCTCAATTCAAGGTCACTTTTATTCTCTCTCAGTGAAATCGCCTCCTTTACCTCGATATGAAGGGTTGTATAGTCAAAACTCTTTTATCTAAGCGTGGAAAACAAAAATCATAGGTGACCCAACTAGTCCTTCACCCGTCCGAAGAGGTTTCAAGCACTAAGTTCTAGATCTACCTCTATATCTATCACTGCACCCACTAGTAAAATGATGAATACCCCAAGCCTTGATCTAATCCCAGCTTTGGAATAGGAATATACTTTGAGGCAAGGTTGCAAAGAGAAATATAAGTTATCATGATCTTCAACAAATAAGGAAGGGGCTCGGCCTCATCATTGGTTGAATTAGTTGGAAGAATCCCCAAGGGATACAAGATTTAGACATCTACACTCCAAGAATTTTAAACCATAAAAAATTTCAGAAGGGTTATTAGTTAATGGAAAAAAGACATGATGTCACAAAATGACCAATGGATATGACCAATGTAATAAATATACCTTTCTCGGTTGCATCACTGGAGACATATGTTTACCTGACCCCATCCTCTAGAGAAGAAGTGAGAACACCATCTTATGAAGATCAACTTTGTGACACATTTGATTATTTACCTGGAGTATTGATTTTATCTCCACCTTTCAGGGAATCAAGAAAAAATGGTAACATTAGGAAACATGACATAAAGAGAACAAAGTGTCTAGTTTTTGAAGATGCATTCACCTTCACTGAAACTCACCTCTATCATGTATAACTCAAAAGTAGTATTGATACATGTATCCTTATCCTCTAAAATAACAGTCTCCTATAATAGATAAAATGGTATAACCTATGAGATATCTGCAGCAGGTAACCGGCACAACTGACTCATCACCTCATCCATCTCCTATTCTTGATGGGTCTGTCCAAATAACGAAGGGTCTGCTAAATCATCCAATCACTCTCCCACATCAAAAGAAGTAGATAAATTCTCCTCTAATCTAGCTCATATGGTAACTGCACATTTTTTACACATCAAGGTGTGGCACCAAAATAATCTAAAATAAGAGAAAAGTGAAATGACACACCTAATTTTGGATTTTAGAGGATAGAACTGTAAAAATATGGTGTGATAAATTTACCCATATGCTTAGGTGGTAGTATATATAGAAGGTAATAACATTGAAAGTGTTATGGAAGTTCACCTATAAAGTTTTGAGGCTATGATCGTTGTTCTGGAAATGGAAATTGACACCCTATTCTATGCTAGTTGATCCAGGTATCCTTAATAATTAGTCCCCCGGTCACTACCAAATCCATCTCCAATAGCTGTACCCCAGGGAGAATGTACAAGTTATAGAAGAATTATCTAGTCCTTTTCAGCCTCCCACTATATCCAAAAAAATTCAAATGATGTTAGTACGGTTTCAATTACCCGACGACCCTTAAAACAATACTATAAGATTAACCTTATTGATGGCTCTAAAATGGGATATCTAGGTTCATCAGTGGACATTTTTAGCCTAACATAAACCACCATTTCGTGAACCTGAGATAACTAGAAAACCCAAATCTTTATTCCTTCTGATATTATGTAAATGCCTCATAAGAGGACCTTAACCTCCTTATTTCAGTCTTTAAAGTGATTCCCATAAGGGTGCTGATATGCGTGAAACCTTCCAAATGTAGTTTTACCTGAAATTGTATTACCTAAAGATAATTATTTTAAGCTAGTGTTATATGAGTCATATATAGTATAAATGTGATAGAAATAACAATGAGGACATCACTCATTGGAACCTCACTTGTTGCAGCCATATCGGTTGGCGCTTCTATCGGTAATAAGGGTAATAGAAAATGCCTGGCATCCTTATGATGAGATTCTATGGCTGTTGGGCCTCTCAACTCCAGTTCATTAATATGCCTCATATTTTACTAAATATACAGTGTAAATTGGAAAGCTTCATGTACCAGGGTGTATAAATTCCCATTGGTATATTAGTGGATCCAAATCTCAGTGTAATGTCGGGATAAACCAATTTCTACATTGTGGGGAGGAAGTTTTATCTCTGCCTGAGCCTCCTCCCTTACAAAGATCAACCAAAACTAGAGAACCACTATTGGATAATACTTAGATCGAATATGAATTATTGGAGGATATCTCCACTAGACACATAGAAATTTATTTCTAAATTTGAAGGCTGCACACCACTGATAGAGGAGGTCCCTATCAATGCGAGCGGAAAAGATTCAACCAGGAATTCAGATCACATAAGTCCAATAATCAAGGATGGACCCACCATATTCGACCATATTACTTGTTGGAACTAGCCTAAAGGGTCTAAAGGATAAAATATCATAATGTCTCATAAAGTCCTGAACCTCCCATTATTTTAGTGTAACAGTTATTACCCCACTGATACACAACAAGTATGGTTTCAAATGAATATTGGGTAGCTCTAAATGTTTATCTATTTATATCATCCTATATGATCCCCTATCCAACCCGATAATACATAAAAGTGTTAATATATCGAATGAGTATATTTTCATATATATATGTGGTGTAGAAGGAAATAAAGATTTTTTAACATAAGAATAGATAACCCAACACACAACCCTCCTACCAAGCAGTTAGCCATCAAGAATGTGGAAACCCTATCACCACCCCTCTCCTTTACTGGTAGTAAGTAACCACTTTGATATATAGAAAAAAACTGTCCAGGTGAACGTTCAGTTCAACACCAAAAACAACCTACCATCCCCAATTATTGAATGATCCTTCTTCAAAAATTGGGCAATAAGCATCGTCCATACTTCTAGAGTCCTTTATAGGGGAGGCTTTGGATTCCTAGACTCTTGTTTTGAATGATATTTATTAGTGAATTATCCTACCCATTACTTGAATGGGATCTCTTCCCCATGTAGTGTCTCATTTGGGAAGGCCTTTTTTCTAGCTTAATCATCTCTCGAGTGATAGGAGGAGTGTGATATGAGTAATCTCATGAGAACCATGGGGGGAAACATGTCAAACATCTCTCCAAATATATGTGTATTGTAGATCTTCTCGATTCCCCATATAATAATTCCCAACTCACCATAAGTCAAGTGGAATGTGTTTGTATCAAGGATCTTGTGACTCAAAAGGGATGAAATAAGGCCCTTGTAGCAGTAAGAAGAAGTTTCAAAGATCTATATGGCCTTACATATCCCGATCTGCTTCAAATATATTGAAAACATAGAAGGGATATATTTCACCCATAAGGGATATCCCCAGTCCTTTCCACAGCTTCCCCATAATCAAAAGAGCTGGTTGGGAACCCACCCAAACTTATGGATGGTGGAGGACATATGCATTATCGAATGGTGCATATGGACATCCAAATCAACTTCATGACTATTCATGTCAATGTATTTGGAATGAAAATTAATATATGCCCATATGCATGCTCTCCCTCGATGAAAAAATGGACTAAATGAGAAATGTTTGTTCAAAAGGATTTATAGGCTTTCCAAACCGAATAAAGATGTATGATTGATGGCTGCAATGAATAAATGATAGTTACATTGGAAATACTATACTCGTGGAGGGATAAAATGTTTGAATGAGGATATATCCAAAGTTTCTCCCAATCATGTTTATCATACTCAACTGAAATAACCCAACAACACAGCAAGAAGTGGCATCCACACTTCAAATTATATAATCAAGATGAGAAATCACCACCCTAGACTCTTTCGTTGAAGTCTTGAAGTAAGTATGACAAGATCTAGAATCCACCTACCCAAAATCAAGAAGTATATGTAAGAAAAATTAAAACCCATAAAAATAAATGCATCATTTGAATAGCATGAATCATTCGGGTATTCATGATCAATTATAGAACTCACAAAATTCATAGATCATAGATATCTCATGGACAACATAAACCCGCAAGAACACCACAAGACCGTGTGACCATCCATGAGATTCAAAATCAGGTGACCCTAACATGGTAAAGTGATCTGTATATTAGTTGAAGGATCATACTATTAAGATAGAAGATCTAGTAAACCCTTTAATAACAACCATGAAACAATATATCCAAGGTTCCACAAATTACAAAATATATATTAGTGGTTAGCTAAAATAAGAACCTGGAAAAATAAATTCGTCAAGAGTAGCTCTCTCAAAATTATCTCAGGAACAGATCTCACAATTAGTTCATATGGGAGGTCTTCCAATAAGGTCACATTATGGAGTAAGGTAACAAGAGATATAATCGTTGGTTAGATGGTGAATGAGATACCCTTCATTCACCTATTTATATACTCTTTTATGGAATATCAAACATCACCCAGAAGACCAAGAAACACCTAAAACACCGATTGGAGACAGTGTAAAGGCCTCAAGAAGGCATTTACTTTCCTCATAACATAGCCCTTGTTCCTGTGATTGTCTCTCCAGATGGAAGGGGGGTTTAAAACCTCAAAATGGTCCTTGGAAATTACAGAAGGGAATATATAACAAAGATATGGGTTTTAATTTATCAGCAATGAAAACGGAGAAAAAGTGGACAACGCACACAAATCGTGTAACCTGCATCAGGATAAGAAATCGCATGATATTTGGAAGGTCAATATAACTGTCATGTGAGGTGCATGTGTAATAACCATTCTTTTCACTCAGTTATGGATCCTTTAAATTTAGGTCTAATTATTTATATTGGAACTAATATTGATTTCTAATGAGTTAGCAAAGGTCTCAGGGGTTTCTGGGGCATATTCAGAGCTAGGAACCCAACTTTTTGGGAGAAATAGTCCTTGAACACATTTTTTAGTAAACTGTGCCAGGACGCCATATGGTTATAGAAACCATTCATGTGACTTTTTTTAGAAAGTGCCTTATTTCATGGTAGGTTCATGGTTTTCCTAACTCTGTGGCCCAACCATATGGTACGCCCCTAAGTCCTGATACCCATTCATGGTTTGTGCACAATTTCTCAAACCATAGAGGCAAACCGATCACTAGAAAAAATTGGGTAATTTCACATTTTTACCCTTAATGATCTAATTTACCCGTCTTTATTCCCTAATTTGATTTCCAATGAAAAGACCTCCAATTTTTCTGATTTTGGAGCATTTGAAGGCCTAACCTAGGGATTAAGATATCTTCGTCATCTAAGATATGTTAATGATTATGTTCAACGTGTTGGATGCGCAAGGGTAAGTACTCGAGTTCTTTTTAGTGGTTCCTAATTCCTCTTGCTCTCGACCTAGTTATCGAGGTGTTATATTTTTTATTCTTTTCTCAGATCTACACAATTCCATGAAAAATTAATGTCTTATACTATATTATTACAGTCGTACAATCTTATGGAGGGTGTTCTATAACTCATACCTCAAAATCCTTGATTTTATAAATTAGGTGTGGTGCCCACAGATTTCATCAGGTGTCATTTATTGAATTTATATTCCATGCTTATAATAATTTTAATTTTATGGTTATGCTCATTCCAAATATGTTATTAGTTTTTAGTGGTTACTCCCAAAACTATTTCCATCTCATCTATTATGTTTTTCTATAATTTTTGTTTTAGTGTTTTGACATATTTGAGTTGTTGTTCAGGTGTTCCTTGGCTTGACTTTTCTATGGGTAATAATTTATATATTAAATTGATTGATTTAAATTGTGAAAATCATAATGGTAAGTACCATGTATGCTGACCACTTCACCATCCTAAGTTAATTGCTTTAATTTGATAATTAAATGTGAAATGGAAATTGGAAAATTATACTATGTATATGACTTAGATTTTTAAAATGTAATTGAATAATTGGTTTCATTTCCATAAAAACCCATAAAAAGTAAATGGAAGGTAGAGAAGTGAACCTTGATTTATGAAAATGTCATAAGTTGACTAAATGTATGGTTTCATACTACTTGGACATGTTACACTAATGAAAGGAAATGGTTGAACCAAACAGACTTATTGATTAATTAGGACTTGATTAATTGGATGAATTCTCAGTTAGACTTGTCATGATAATGATAGGTAATGGATTGAGCCATACAAATTATATTTATCTTCATTATCAAAAATAGAAGTGACCTGACTCTCCCTTGACTTGGATTCTTGAGGGAATTCCTTGAGCACTCGAGGATCCCATTTCTAATTCAAGGATGACGCTTTCTTAGGTTGAGACTCACAAAAAACGAAAACTTCATCGAAAATTGAACGATTAGTATGAAACCATAGGATCCCTCAAGTTGTACTATAGGATTCCTTAGATACACTCCTTGGATACAACATTGAAAAGTAGGTGCCATGGTCAAAGCCCATCAGTCCTAGTCATTGCATAGCCCCATTTTACCGCGGATGAACTCGTTGGACTCGGTAGAATCGTATTATGGAATAACATTGACTATGCTTTATACATTACACTCTTACCATTAACGAGGATACAATTATTACTAATTTAGTGACCCTTAAGTTCTAAATTTCCTTGGATGTTATCGTGGAACGTCACTATTTAATGTCATTATTAGATGCCTTGGATATACTCCTCGGATCATGCATTGACATGTAGGTCCCATGGTTAAAGGCCATTGGGCCCTGTCCTTTTTAGCCTGTTTTAACTTGTATGAACTCCATAAACTTGGTAGATATCTTATTATGGAATTACTTGGGTCATGCTCTTTGAATTACCCTCTTACCCTTACCCAGGCTACAGTCATTAATGAGTTGGCCACCCTTGAGGTCTATATTTCCATGGTTGTTACCTGGAAACGTCATTATTTAATATCATTATCGGTTTCCATGTTACATATTAAAACCTTCACTCATTATAATATGTGACTTATTTATAAACTGGTAATAATCAAATAATTAATTGGTTACATGTTCAAACACTGGTCAAGCGCTGAATTAGGTACTTGGGTATTTAGGAATATTGTAACTCTTTACATTATATATAAATTCTTTCACATTGTTACATTTCCATTACATGGGCCATAGGTTATAGGCACTATTGGTAGTGGACCACTGAGATTTATCTCACACACACTTCAGGTGTCATTTGGTAACCAGGGAAAATTACATGAATGAAAGTGTTGATAAAGGGAATCATATGGAATCAAACACTTGATTGATTTCTATTTATGATGTATCTTGATAGAAGATGATCGATCCAGAGCATTTGATGTTGGGGACAGTTTTTTTCCCTATATACGTTTTTGGAACATGTTATGCTTGTTTTATTATTTCCATGCTTTACAGTTACTAGTG
Source organism: Viscum album (assembly GCA_963277665.1). Classification (NCBI taxonomy): domain Eukaryota; kingdom Viridiplantae; phylum Streptophyta; class Magnoliopsida; order Santalales; family Viscaceae; genus Viscum; species Viscum album. The sequence continues at coordinate 1,046,233,172 of OY728166.1, forward strand.
AGGTGATGTTTCATCATCAGTTATTCGAGTTGATTCATTTATTACTATCCTTCTATATCTATTTCTTTTGGCTGCTTCTATAGTTTACTAATATTTCTTCCGATATTTACCTCTTATTATTTCTCTATTGTAATACACTCTTTTAATGAGGGAATATTCTTCCCACAAACACACCCAACGGTCTTTCTTCTATTCAGTGACCTCTAGCATTTTGGGAGAAGCACTTAAGGGTGTGTGGACCACCAGGCTCAAGGCACCTATTAAGTGGAATCTTGGTATGGGACATCACAAAGTTGTGTCAGAGGTGTTTACCTTATCTTTTTTACTATTTATAGATTATATATTGGTGATTATGAATTATTGGAACTTGGTTATAAGTATTTCTTGGTCATTGGAAACCCATGTTCAGGGTAAATGTTGATTTTGTTAAATTATTATTATTATGTTTTCCTTTTTCCTATTACAGTTGAAATTATTTCTCTATTTGGTGATTCAAAAGTTGTTTGGAGTGATTGATTATTTTCTAGATTGAGAATTTTATTTCATCCTTTCCCCGATGATATGAGGGAAATGATCACTTTTACATGCATAAATATAGGCACCTAGACTTTTCATGTCATTCATATTTTTGTTCCATATAGATGAACTTAAATACTTGCATTTATTTACATTCCTATGATTTTTGAGTGATTCTGTGATAGTTAACGTAATATTGTGATATTCCTTGTTTGTGATTGAGTGATTGCCTATCTCAATTCATGAGGTGAATCAAACCTCATGGGTTGGGATGAGTAATTTTATGAGTTGATCCATTGAGATATAAACAAATTGGTGTTGTTTTTATGGATATGGTGTTGGAAACTCATTCCCTAATAATGGATAACGATTATAATGAAAAAACATTAGTTTGAAACTGAAATAGTTGCATGTCCTTATCTGACCTTGTCATTTTAATAAAAGGTAAATGAGTGAACCGAGTAATTAAATGTTAAATGATATGAAATGGTTGACAATAAATAATAAGGCAAGGTATTATTGAACCATCATTAATTTGAATCATTGAATCATATAACTAGGCACATACCGATACATATCCTTCTAAATAGGTTGTTTTAGTAGTATATATTAGTTATTAAGCCCTTTAATACATTTACCTTCCATTTGTGTTGTTATCTAACTACATAAATCTACTTAGGAGGCCTTGGATTGGCTTTAAAGATGAACAACAAGCATAGGTAGGTATGTTGTGGCATGTTTCTTTTTATACAACCCATTATTGGTGTTTATGACCATGATAAATAATTAAACTACTATAGGGTTACATTACTAATGAACTGAGGGTTGCTGGATGGAACCCTCGTTTGTCTCCTTTTCTATTAAAATTATGTTTTTTGATAAAAAGCCTCATTATGATGGGATGTGAATAAATTCTTGGTTTTTAAAAAGGATGTTTAATAGGACTATAATTTTATGCCTTTGAATGGAAACATGAGAAAGTTTATGAGTCCTACTCTTTCGTAGAAATGACTTAAATAAAAGGATTTGGAGCATGGTGACTTTTTTATGGTGTATCCTAGTGATTGGTTCAACACTTTTGCTTCGTAAGGGGCTTGACATGGTATATAGTACCCTTAAAGCTAAAATAACTTTCTATAGTTTTTCAGTTTCTAGAATTTGGATCCATTTGAGTGTTGTTGTCCCGAGTATAACTCTTACCTTCAAAATGAAACCCTTGTTTGTATGGGTGTTCATGTTATCATAAACCCTTGTTATGGGAGTAAGCATCGAATAATGAATAGTTTCAACAGGTCAGGCATGCCTACAGAATGGTCTGGTGTTTGGCAGGTCTTGTGAACGTTTCTTCTTCCTCGGTAATGGATTAATTGGTATATCATCATCCTGGAAAAAGGTAATATGGGGTGGTATGACTCCATATTAAATCTATTGTATGAACCAATAGATTCTCAGATACATAGAGAAGATAGCCTATGTAAGTCTGACTTGAAAGAGTATCACGCATTCGCTTAATGTATGTTTGATCTAGCATGATTATAAGATTTCATTCTGTCAATTTTTTTAGGACTAAGACACTCATGAGGTGGGATAATCATGTTCATTTTTTTTAAATACATTCACTTACAAGTTGTAGGATCACATCCTAAGAAGACCATTGTGAAATGGTTGGTTTTACATGAATTCCCTTGTGTATTGCAAGTTAGAATCATAACAGTGCTTTTTCGATAGTACAACTTTGAAATGCATGACTATGTTTAAAACCATTTAGAAACATTGATGGTCTTGGATAGACTTAAATTATTTATCTTGAGCAATCGTGAGATGGCTCATGTAGTGAAGTCCTGTTATCGAGTTGTAACGACGCCTTGGAAGGTGAATCTGAGCTTATTTAAAGGGAATTAATCCATTTTAGGTTCTCCTAATATTCTCTAAATTCTTTAAATCATCATAGAGTGATCATCTAAAATAGATGAGCACATACCCTATCTTGATTTCATCCTCGATTCACTAAGCGAGTGTTGCTCATATGCTGCACTGATGTTTAAAAGATGTTGGGCTAGTTAGTGACCTCTCTAAGGGTTGATCTATGGATGCATGGTTCTCTATGAGGATGGGTTATCCATGACTGATACATGGGTTCCTGAGTAGGAACACCTTGTATAGACACTAGGTCACCAGCTGCTTTTTTAGGTGACTTCAAGGTCAATGTCGCTCAGGGCTCAGTCGATGTTCTTATATGGAAATTTTGACATGTACCAATGTCTCACTTATAACATGGGGTATGGACTATAGAGGGGTAGTTTTTAGACTCCTTTTTAATAAATTCATGGTTCTCTAGTCTTGTTTTCGGGAACACAAGTGGTGTTAAAAGGAGTAACGATTCTAGTGGTTTAGATTTTTGTTACGCATTTTTTCATGTCGAGGAATGAACGTTTAAATGGTCAAATGATGGTTGACTGAGGAATGTCACTAGAAGATTGTTATGGTCATATGTGGATGTGGTTGGATCAAAATGCAGGATTCCTTGGAGGAAGGCATTGTAGTTTAGTTTGTGACATGTGGACCATATAAGAGAGGAATCTTCATGGATGTTCAGCCAGAGGTGGTTTGACTATTACAATTATTTTTTAATGTACACGGTACATGAAGGACCGTTTTTGGGCACATAGATTAGGGGTAGTGAGTGTAGTTTGTATTATTTGGGAATTTATATGAAAAGCCAACTCGACATGGATAAATGTGTTGATGGTAAATCAACTATTTAATTTTTGTGAAAATGATGCGAGAAGATTCATTAGAATGCTTAAAGGAGTGCTTTGTAAGGAAATTACAATGGTGTAGATACTTTGGTTTACAATTAGCCCTATTTTGTAATAAAATTATTGTTCAGGATCACCTTGACTAGATGTTTAATGAGATAACAATACGATCATGTATCTAGGTAAGAAGGCTCGAGTATTCCCCCTTTTAGTTTTTCAATTGGATGAAATGCATTGGATCAGGTTTTAATGGCATAGCACAATATTATTAAGCTCTTCTTGAAGGTGCATTGGGCATTTAGAAACATAATGTGTCTATTTGAATGATAAATAATGACCCTTGTAGTTCATTTGATGTTGTAGTAGTTTCTAAATTTTCTCATTGATGAGGAAGATATGACTATTGTTCAGTCTAGATATAAATATTATGTTGATCAATGTCTATGACCTCAATATTTTGATGTTTGGGAGTGTGGTTTCCTTAGAGTATAGACCAATCTTGTGAATAGATAGTTATAGAATAAAAAGAAGGTATCTCCTTGCTCTGTAGAGATGTTTGAGATTCTAGAGAGAGTCGGATCGGTAACCTATTAGTTGATACCACCTCAAAGGTACCATGCGAAGCACAATGTCTTCCATGTTTCACAACTTCACCAATCCCATGTTGACCCATCTCATGCCTTTGATCTTGAGGATGTTGATTCAGATTCTGATGCTACCTTTGAGTAGTATCCATAAAGAACCATTGACCAGATCATGAAGGATATCTCAGGCCAGTATGTCCCTCTAGTATAGGTGTTACAGCAACATGGCCATGCACAAGATGTTACTTGGGAGTGGGAGGTCGATGCAGTGTTTAGTGGCCAGAGTTTTTCTCAGATAGTGTCTCACCAGCCTTGGAAGGTGAACTCGGGGTTGACTTCCACTAAAGAGGGGAGATTGTAAGAACCAGGTTCTTTACAATGGTATAGATCCTCTAAATTTCAGCCAACATCTTTATTTTGGACCAAATATGGTTTCCTAATGATTTATCAATGGCCTCATTGGTGTCTAGGGCACATAGTTATATCTAACTATGCATGTGGCATGCTTTTTTGGACAGATCCTTATTGCATGTTTAATGCTCAGTTTCCCATACGGTTAAACCTTACAATGTGGTACAACATTTTCTCAGAGTACATGTGTATTGTTTTCACACATTTTTCAAACTACATGGACAAACCATGCAGAAACTAAATTTTGGGTTATTTTACATTTTTAACCTTCATGGTCTAATTTATCCTTCCATCTTCTCTAATACAATTTCTAGATTTCAAAACCTCCATTTTATCACATTTTAGATATTTTGAAGGCCTAACCTAGGTATCAAGAGATCACCTTCTTCTAGGATCTGTTTGAGCTTTTGTTTATCACATTGGATCTGCAACAGTAAGTACTCCTACCCTTTGTGTTCATTCTTCGTCCCTCTTATAATCAACCTAGTAAATGAGGTGTGAGAATTTTTACTCTTTTCTCTGATCTAATCCTTTACAAGACAAATTATAGGATAATACTAGATGAGGATGTTTGTACAAGCCAAAATTGGGTTTTTTATAACTCAATACTCATGTTCATTGATTTCGAAAATTACATGTGAGGCCCACTGATTTCATCAAGTGTCATTTATTGAATTTATATTCCACACTTATTATTTTAACCATACGGTTATTCTATTTCCAAATATGTGACTATTTTTTTAGTCTTCAGGCCCAAAGCTATGTCCATCCCATTTAAGATGTTTTTCCATAATTATCGTTTTAGTGTTTTGACATGTTTGATCTATCATTTAGGGGTGTGTTGGATTAACCTCTATAAGGGTAATATTTTCTATATTAAATTACATAATTAAGATTTTGAGTTGAATAATGGAAAGAAATATGTATTCTCACCAATTAACCCGCCTATGGTAAGTGCTTTAATTTAATAATTATATGTGAAATTGAAATTGAAAAGTATACAAAGTTTATGACTTGGCATTTTTAAATGTAACTGAATAATAAGTATAATGTTTGTAGAAACCCTTACCATGTTAATGTAAGGTATAGGAGTTAAACTTGATTTATGAAAATTTCATAAATGGATTAAATTATTATTTTCATGCTACCAGGCCATGTCACACGAAGTAAAAGAAAGGCTTGAACCAAACAGACTTATTAATTAATTATTACTTGATTAAATGGTCCCATGATCAATTAGACATGTCATGATAATAAAATTTAATAGATCGAAACATATAAATATATTTTGACATCATTATCAAAATAGGATTGTCCAAACTCGGGCTCAAATTGTATTCTCAAGGGAACGCCTACAGAGGATACAACATTCTTAAGTTGAGACCCACCTAAATCCCTATATTTTCTTATATTTGGATGCTTGGTATGAAACCCTAGATCCCCACTTGTATTACTTCATGATTCCATGGATACACTCCTTGGATCCAAAATTGAAATGTATGTGGCATGGATAAATCCCATTTGGCCCATTTATTTGCTAGCCCTATTTTACCATGGATGACATTCTTGGACTCGGTAAGCATATTATTTTGGAATGAGTAGGACTATGATCCTTGGATTACACTCTTTCCCTTATCCATGATAAATTAATTTCTGGTTTAGTGTCCCTTGAGGTCTATGTCGCCTTGTTTGTTACCTTGGAACTTCATTATTTAATATAATTATTGGATTCCTTGGATACACTCCTTGGATTCAGCATTGACAAGTAGGTTACATGGTTAAAGATCATCAGGGCTTGTCTTTAGTTAGACCTGTTTAAATTTGGATGAACTCCTTGGACATTTTAGGAAGTATATTATGGAATTCTGTGGACTATGATCCTTGAATTACACTCTTACCCTTTTCAAGGATATAGTCAATAATGTGTTAGCGACTCTTGTGGTATAAATTTCCGTATTTGTTACCTTGGAACCTCATTATTTAATATAATTATAGGATTCCTTGTTAAATCTTGTAACATTCACACGCCATGTACTTTTCCAAACGCACTGTACTTTGGAAATGTGGGATGAGTACACATGGTGTGTAGCCATGTCGATGAGGAAGGGTGTAAAAACTGACTACGCGCCATGTAGTGGGTATTTACACGTTGTGTAGTCAGTTGGAAGGAAAACTATAAGTCGGTGGCCTGCTGAGCAACAGTACACACTATGTGCTTAGGAATACATGTCATGTAGTCATGTCGACAGATGAACAGTGCCACGCTGGTGAGAACCCACCGTAGGAACAGTTAAAAAATGGAAGGTACACGCAGTGTACTTGAGAAGTACACCCCGTGTAGTCTATTGTTTTGGCATAAATCAGGCAGTAGCCCCCCCAGTTCACAAGGAAGGCAATGAACCGGAGGAGGAGTCGAGAGAGAGGGCCAAAACTTTGAGGATCTCCAGATCACACGCTGAGAATCTGTTTTCGCCTCTGTTAATCTTCTTGGAACCATTCGGGTTAGACTCTCCTTATCCTTAATCTGTTCTTACCAATGCTTTCACGAGGGGAAGTTATTTTCGTTTGAACGGGTTTTCTTTTACCTTAAATCTACGTTTTTCTTGGACGTTTCGAGTAGTGTCATTCACGTATATCGATCAGGGGTGATCGATGTAGGTGGCTTGGTGTTTAAATTCCAACTATTGTGTGTTTTGTGTACCGTTGAGATACAAAACCATGTTGGGGTGTCGTGTGGGTGAGGCCTTGGCTGTTTTGAATACCTAGAATTGCATAGGTAATTATATGTGATAATAAATTGTTGTTTGGGATCACTTCTTGGATCTAGGACCACACTGAGGGTGCATTCCTCTATTTAGTCGTTTGGCCAGGATACCTGATTGTATGCCATTGTAATAATGTTTATTGAATTTCCTTGAGAGTAATTGAATGTGAATTGCTTGTTTACATGTTGGGAATGGCCCGGTTATATGCTTAGCCTAAGGGCAGTGTTTCCTTTAGCCTGAGGGCAGTGGTTATTTTAGCCTGAGGGAAACTTCTTTCGTGACTGTGGGCAATTGACTATGTCCCTGAGGAAAACACCGTATATGCCTGAGGGCAATATCTTTTATGCCTACGGGAAATTACCTGTGGGTTACGATTCCGATTACCTGAGGGTAAGGGTTTGCGTGTCTGAGGACACTAACTGTTTATATAGAAAATTCACTATGGTGATTTCCTTACACTGAATGATTAATTGAACTTTAAAGTGGCAATATAACTGGTAAAGTTAGTTACTTTTTAGTACTGCTTAGTTTATTTCATTTTACTAATGAACGCTATTGTTGCATATTTTCACACAGTTGGGCATGGGCCTTTGGTGGGTGCCTACTGGGATTTATTTCTCACACCCTATTTGGTTCATCTCTTAGGCCCAAACAGATTATGTTTGTGTAGGTGTGGATAAGGGAAAGGGTCCCTATACATGTACTTTATTGTTCCTGAGAATTAGGGGAGCATCGGACCGAGCTTATGCTCGCGATGCTACCGGCTGTTTTGTTTTTCTTTGATGTACTTTTACTTTCTATTGTATTGTATTATACTGCGGTGTAACATGTTTTGGCTATTTTATTAGAACCTGAGACATGTTGCATCATGATCTATATCAGTGTTGGTTATATTTTTACTACAATTGTTCATTTTAAATGTGTATGGTTTATTGCTTCTGTTGTTGTTGTATGTTTCTATATTTTATTCCGCTGCGCTACAATTTGAATAATGAGGGAATAGTTTCCCTACTATCAAACTTGAGCCCTCGCTGCTAGTCGGCAGCCTCTGGCGTTTGGGGAAATGCACATGAGGTCATGTGACCAACCGGGTTCAGGGCACCCGTTGAGTAGCACCCAAGCTCGGGACGTTACAAAGTGGTATCAGTGGAGTTTTTTTCTTTGACTTACTATTTGAAGCATTAGTTAAGGATAGGAAGGAAACGGTAGTTGGTAATGAGCTGTGCCCGAGAGTAGCTAACCCGTGTATAGGGAAAAGCCATTCTACCTTGTCTTTTCTTCAATTCTTCTTATTTTGAAAATTTTACAGTTGATTTGATTTTCACCGTTGGGTGACGCACTTGTGATTGTGTTGTTTATATTTTTTTCATGGGTTTTATTTAGTTAAAACCTGATGAGATGAGGGTATGTCATCTCATGCATCATTTATGCACATTCTAGAAATCACATTCCATGTATAGTTCCATGCCATGTAGGTGCATTAGAAATTTTCATGTTGTTGTGATGGTTGTGTGCTAGAAAAGCATGTTGTTGTGATAACTGCACTGATAAATACCTGTTATGTGATAGTATATTTTCGTGTGATTCTATTGATATAATGGATGCAACTTTGGGTTTTTGGGGAGTATGGTCCCTCCTTGGCCAGAATTTGTGGATCATTGACTGTTTATCTTGTTATAACACATATAAGATGCCAAACTTTGATTCGCGGTGAGTATGGGCCCTCACGGATCGGAATTTGGCACTTAGGTGTTGTTTTTCAGTATCTACTAGGTTCCGGAGTAGTTTCAAAGGCTTACTGTCTGGAAAAACCAGGATACACACCGTGTAGTTCCTCAGACACACGCCATGTGATCTTCTATTCGGGAAGAAAAGAAAACTTTTTAAGTACACACTGTGTACCCTCAGTACACGCTGTGTAGTCTCTTCCCATGTCAAATACCATGTGGGCGTGGACACGGGGAAGGTAAAGGATTGAGAAAAAAATGTCGTGTACCATTTTTACACGCCGTGTAGTGTTGTCCCGGTGTCCAGTCGTGTAACTTACAACATGGGCCGGTGTAATCGTTTCTTGTACACGCTGTGTCAATAATGAACACGCCGTGTAGTCTGACCTGGGGACCTAGCCATGTAACTAACATACACAGGTCGGTGTTACCACCTATAGTACATGACGTGTACCTGTGGGACATTCCATGTAGTCCATAACAGTGGGAGACCGTGTGGGATTAGCCGTGTCACTGGGAATACGGGGTGGAGTACACACCGGGTGTGGGTGTAAGACGTCGTGTGGCTTTAGCCGAGTAGTCAGCCATGTCATGAACGTCACGGGCAGTTGTAAAATTAAACCATACACACCATGTAGTGGATATACACACCGTGTAGTCTTGTTCAAAAGGAAGCTGTGTGGCTTGGCCGTGTAGAAGGACCTGGGTAGGGGGAAAAGAAGTCAGGTACATGCTGTGTAGTTAGTATACATGTCGTGTAGTCTTGTTTTTCAAATCATGAAATTCCTTCTTCCTCCTATTCCCTTTTTGGTCCCTTCGTTTTTCAAACTGTGATAATCTTGATCTAAGGTGTGGGTTTGACCTTATAGAGTCATGTCGCCGAAACAACCACGCGTTGTTCGCTAAGAGAGTGGCAACGACTATACACCAGAGATGGTAGGTCATGGGATACCAATGGATCCTCCAGAAGAGCCAGATGCGGTGCCAGCCATTATGTCGGACAGAGGCACCGAGGCACAGTTCTGTGAAGGGTTTTTGCAATTCATGCAGACCTTTTAGGGAGCACCGTCGGCTGCCACATCTATGGGTGAGATGACTCGTATATTCCAGCAGCATCATCCGCCTACGTTTTCACGGGATGGAAGACCACAGGCTGCAGAGTCTTGGTTGGGGTCTATAAAGACTATTTTCGAGCATCTTGAGATGCCTCTAGGGAGAAATGTCGAGCTCGCGACTTATATGCTGCGTGATTCCGCCATGAGGTGGTGGGATGTTACCACCTAGATAGAGCATCACAGAGACATGGTGTGGGAATATTTTCAGATAGCTTTCTATGATTTCTTCTTCCTAGAGACGTTGAGGGTATATAGAGCTTGAGAATTCATGAATCTGCAGCAGGGCCCTATGTCGGTGATGGATTATTCTGCTTGTTTCACTGAGCTTCTACGTTTTGTACCTGTTCAGGTAGGTGATTAGATGGTGAGGGTTAGAGGCTTTGAGGATGGTCTTCGATATGACATCCGAGCACTGGTAAATGTTTTTAGGTTACCTATAGTACATTCTATTGTGAACCCGGTGCTGATTACTGAGAGGAACCTTTAAGAAACTTGTGGTGTGGGCCAAGGCGGTTCGGTACCAGTTTTTGGTACTATTTCTACCAGGAAAAGGAAGCGACAGATGATTTTCTCTGACGATGAAAGTACTGGCCAGGCGATTACTTCAGCTGGCCCGATCAGGTGCTTCCAGTGTGGTAAAGAGGTGCACAAGAGACTGCAGTGTCCATGTGATCCAATGGAGTGTCGTGCTTACGACAAGATGGGTCATCTGCAACACTATTGTAGGGAGTTTCCACCAGAGGCTAGTGAGAGGGGTTCTGTACAGACTCTGCATGCGGGAGCAGGACCAACAGATTCTTACCAGTCAAGAAACTGGAATATGTTAGGGTGTGCAGGTAGAGATGGTGTTCATAGCCATGGTAGCTAGACAGCAGAATCTCATAGGCAGTAGGGCGGGACAACTCAGGGTAGCCAGGCTGTGTCGCAGGGCTGTGACACTAGGTAGGCATATGAAGTGCAACAGACCCAACAGAAGCAGGATCCCGGACCTTCTACTATCATAGGTACAATTATAGTAGCTTCTATTTTATCTTCAGTCCTTTTGGATACAGGTGCTACACATAGCTTCATATATGTACCCATTGTGGAGAGCCTTGGGCTCTTTTTTTCTTCTTCTTCTGCTATTATAACGCTAGACACTCTGTTGGGAATGTGAACGACATGTGTGCGTCTGTTCATGGAGTGCCCCCTTGAGGTTGGAGGGTGTCACTTTCGATTGGATCTCTACGTCTTAGAGATGACAGATTATGATTTCACTCTTAGGATGGACTAGTTGGTTCCCTTTGGGGCCTTTGTAGATTGCTATCGTCACAGGGTGAGATTCACATCACCAGTGGGTGGAGAGTTTCTATAAAAAGGTGAATGGGATGTTTAGGCGAGTCGAGGTGGACCAGATCATCATGGGCGAGGAGGTGTCGTAGCCCAGTTTGCGAGTTTATATCTGGATGATTATGGAACTTGTCAGACGGATTTCCCTCTAGTGGTTGATCGTTTCAGGGATGTCTTCGAGGAAAACTTCTCGGGTCTACCTCCCGAGCGAGAGGCGGATTTCTCTATTGATCTTGTGCTATGAGTGGCACCGGTATCCATTCCTCCTTATAGGATGGCTACACCTGAGTTACAGGAGCTCAAGAGATAGTTAGAGGAGTTACATTCAATGGGTTTTATCCAACCCAGTATTTCTCCTAGGGGTTCTCCATTCCTTTTGGGAAAGAAGACAGACGGTACCCTCAGACTCTGTGTGGATTAACGGAAGCTAAACTAGTTGACGGTCAAGATCTGATATCCCTTGCCTTGTACTGATGATCTTTTTGATCAACTTTGAGGTGCATGAGTGTTCTAGAAGTTAGAATTGAGATGAGGGTATCATCAACTGCACGTAAGACCATCTGATATACTGCTCACAGCCTTTAAGAGTAGGTGTGGTAAATATGAGTACTTGGTTATGCTGTTCGAACTCCCGAACACGCCAGCAGTTTTCATGGTTCTGATGAGTCGTGTGTTCCATCCATATCTGGATTCTTTTATGGTAGTATTCATGGAAGACATCTTCGTGTACTCTCACACTCGATACGAACATGCCACCCATCTTGAGATCGTATTGAGTACATTGAGAGAGCATCGTCTATATGATATGCTCTCGAAGTGCCACTTTTGGATTGACCAGATTCACTTCCTATGTCATATTATCTCAGAGGTAGGAGTTTCAGAAGGCCCAGAGAAGGTGAGAGAAGTAGATTACTAGGACTAGCCTAAGAAAATGTTTTTGAGATACGGAGTTTCATGGGGCTGGCTGCTTACTACAGTCATTTTATATAGGACTTCTTGCTCTTAGCAGCATCGTTGAAAGGTTTGACTAAGAAGGGTGTGAAGTTCGTTTGGTCAGAAGCTTGCGAGGTAGCTTTCCAAAATCTGAAGGTAAAGTTGACATCAGCACTAATACTGATACTCCCAGAGTAGGGAAAAATTTATACAGTTTACTCTGATGCGTCAGGTATTGGTCCGAGAGATGTGTTGATGCAGGTTGATCGAGTTGTTGTGTACAGCTCTCGATAGTTGAGGCCACATGAGAGGAATTACCCGACGCATGACCTCGAGTTCGCTGTAGTTGTTCATGCGTTACGTTGTTGGAGACATTACCTCTTGGGAGATCATTTTGTGGTTTTCACTGACCAAAAATGTCCCAAATATATTTTTACATAGTGTGAATTGAATTTGAGATAGTGAAGGTGGGTTGAATACCATTAGTCCTTTGATTTTGAGCTTGCCTATACACTTGGTAAGAGTAATGCAGTTGCTGATGCACTGAGCATGAAGACTCAGGCACAGGCGGTTCATGAGGCCAGTGGTGAATGGCAGCTCATGGATTTGTCCTTTGAGATGAATTTAGAGGTACACGATAGTCAAGGGAAAACCTATCATTGATCTTTATCTATGACTTCTACTATCCTGGATAGAGTGAGGATGAGACAGCAATCTGATTCAGAAGGCCTAGTTCTACGAGAATTGGTGGCCAGTGAGGACCCTCCTCCTGGATGGATGATAGTAGATGATGAAGTACTATGTTTCCATGGATGAGTATGGATTCTAGGGAATATAGGCGAGGATCTGATGCGGGAGATTCATGCTTTAGCATGGGCAGTTCATCCCAGAGTTTCCAAGATGTACCATGAATTGAGACGTCAGTACTGGTGGTCAGGTATGAGAGAGAGATAGCTGGTTTTGTTACGAGGTGTTCCACCTATCAGTAGGTGAAGTTGGAGCATCAGAGGCCAGCCAGACTATTACAGAAGTTACCCATTCCGGAGTGGAAATAGGATGATGTCATGATAGACTTCATGACTGGGTTTCCGTGTTCACCTCGAGGCAATGATGTCGTGTGGGTTGTTGAGGACAGACATACGAAGGTAGCTCACTTTTTTTCAATCAAGAAGAACATTGGTGTTGACAATCTTGGGAAGTTGTATATCCGATAGATCGTACGTCTTCATGGGGTTCTATGTTCTATCATTTCTGATAGGTACGCCCGTTTTATGTCTCATTTCTAGAAGAGTTTTTAGAGGGCACTGGGTACACAGGTGCTTCTGAGCACAACTTACCACCCTCACACCGATGGCCAGTCATAGCGTACGATACATGTGCTCGACAACATGATGTGTGCATGCATCCTAGACTTTGGGGGATCTTGGGAGAAGCATATTCCCCTGGTCTAATTTTCCTATAATAATAGTTTTTAGGCAACTAATTAGATGGAACCTTACTAGGATTTATATGGTAGGCCATGCCGATCACATTTGTGCGGGATAGAGGCAGGTGAGGCAGCTTTGTTGGGACCATATCTTGTGTAGGAGACTTTTGAGCAGATCCAGTTGTTTCATAAGCGAATGGCTTCTGCATAGTCTTGAAAAAAATCTTATGTTGGTCGCCGCAGATGACCCTTGGAGTTCCTGGTCGGGGATCAGGTTTTCTGACGTGTTTCGTCGAGGTTGGGACACAGACAGATCAGGAGACAGGGTAAACTTTCACTGAGGTATGTGGGGCCATTTGAGATTCTAGAGAGAGTCAAGGCTGGTTGCCTATCGGTTGCAGTTACCACAGAGGTACCAGTCCATGCATGACGTCTTCCATGTATCTCAGTTGTGCTGCTATCATTCAGACCCATCTCACGTCTTCCAGGCTGAGGATATTGAGCTTCAGATCAATGCATACATTAAGGATAATCCGATTCATATCGTTGATAGGAGCATGAAGGTTCTATGAGGACGTTCAGTTCCTCTCGTACAGGTGTTATGGCAGCATGTCTGAGTGCAGGATGAAACCTAGGAGTGGGGGACTGACATACGTGCTCAGTGGTCGGATTTGTTCACAGCTTTATCTTCACCACCATTGGAAGGGAAATTCGGGGACGAATTTCTTTATGGGGTGAAGTTTTTAAGAACCCGGTTCTTATCCTTGAGGTATGGGTTTCTTCGTGTCTCTTTTCCTTAAGTGTTTTTGAGAAAATAATGAAAATGGGGAAAATCCAAAATTTTGTGACTACACGCCATGTATTTTTTCACACACCGTGTACTTTGGACGTGCGGGGTGACTACACAGGGTGTGTAGCCATGTCGATGAAAAAGGGTGTAAAAACAGACTACACACTGTGTAGTGGGTATTTACACGCCGTGTAGTCAGTCGGCAGGAAAACTGTAAGGAGGTGGGCACCTGAGTGACAGTACATGCCATGTTCTTGGGAATACACACTGTGTAGTCATGTCGACAGATGAATAGTGCCACGTTGGTGAGAATCCATCATAGGAACAGTTACAAAATGGAAGTTACATGTCGTGTACTTTAGAAGTATAGGTCGTGTAGTCTATTTATTTGGCTTAAATCGGGCAGTATCCTCCCCTGTTCATAGGGAAGGTTTAGAACCGGAGGAGGAGTTGGGAGAGAGGGACAAACCTTTGTGGAGCTCCAGATCGCATGCCGGGAATCCATTCCCACCTCTATCGATCTTGTTGGAACCGTACGAGTAAGCCTCCCCTACTCCTTAATCTATTCTTACCAATTATTTCTTGAGGGGATGTTATTTGCAACTGAACGTGTTATCTTTTACCTCAGATCTATGTGGTTCTTCGATGCTTCGAGGAGCATCTTTCACTGCTTGGATCTAGGACCACCCCGGGGTGCGTTCCTCTATTTAGCCGTTTGGCCAGGATACCCGAGGGTACGCCATTGTAATAATGTTTATTGAATTCCCTTGGGAGGAATTGTTTGCGAATTGCTTGTTTTCATGTTGGGTATGGCTAGGTTACTTGCTTAGCCTGAGGGCATTGTTTCCTTTAGCCTGAGGGAAGCTGTTATTTTATCCAGATGGAAACTTCGTTCATGCTTGTGGGAAATAGACTTTGTGCCTGAGGGTGACACCTTGTATGCCTAAGGGCAATATTCGTTATGCATGTGGGCAATCACCTACAGGTTACGATTCCGATTAACTGAGTGTAACGGTTTCTGTGTCTGAGGACACTGACTGTTTACATAGAAAATTCATGGTGGTGATTTCCTTATATTGAATGATTAAATGAATTTTAAAATGGCATTATAACTCTTAATGTTAGTAACTTTTGGGTACTGCTTAGTTTATTTCATTTTACTATTGCATGTTGTTGTTGCATAGTTTCACACAGTTAGGTACAGGCCTTTGGTGGGTGCCTACTGGGATTTATATTTCACACCCTATTTGGGTCATGTCTTCGGCCCAAACAGAATACGTTTCTAAAGGTGTGGATATGGGAAAGGGTCCATATACAAGTTCTTGATTGTTGCTGAGGAGTAGAGGAGCATGGGGACGATCATAGGCTCACGATGCTGCTGGCTATTTTGTTTTGCTTTGTTGTACCTGCACTTTCTATTGTATCGTATTATATGGATGTGTATCATGATCTGGCTGTTTTCTTAGAACATGAGACATGTTGCATCATGATCTATATCACTGTTGGTTATCTTTTTACTGTAGTTGTTCATTTTAAATGTGTACGGTTTATTTCTTCCACTATTGTTGTATGTTTGTATATTTTATTTAATTGCACTACACATTGGAAAATGAGGGTATACTTTCCCCACTATTGGTCCTGGGCCATCACTACTAGTCGGCAGCCTCTGGCATTTGGGGAAATGTGCTTGAGGTCATGTAACCAACCGGGTTCGGGGCACCCGTTGAGTGGTACCCGAGCCCAGGACGTTACAAAGTGGTATCAGAGGAGTTTTTTCTTTGACATACTATTAGGAGCCTTAATCAGGGATAGTGTGGAAGTTCGTAATAAGCTGTGCCTGGGAGTAGCTAACCCATGTATAGGGAAAATCCAGTTTACCTCGTATTTTTTCAATTCTTCTGATTTTGAAAATTTTACAGTTGATTTGATTTTCACCATTGGGTGACGCACTTGTGATTGTGCTGTTTATATTTTATTCATGGGTTCTATTTAGTTGCAACCCGATGAGATGAGGTTATTCCATATCATGCATCATTTATGCACATGCTAGAAATCACATGCCATGCATAGTTCCATGCCATGTAGGTGCATTAGAAATTTTCATGTTGTTGTGATAGTTGTGTGCTATAAAAGCATGCTGTTGTGATAGATGCATTGATAAATACCTTTTATGTGATAGGGTATTTTTTTGTGAGTCTGTTGATAGAATGGATGCCAAAATTTGGTTTTTTTTTGGGGAGTATTGGCCCTCCTTGACCGGAATTTGGTGGATCATTTAATGTTTATCTTGTTATAACACATATAAGATGCCAAACTGTGATTCGCGGGGAGTATGGGCCCTCACGGATCTGAATTTGGCACTTAGGTGTTTTTTTTTATTATTTACTGGGTTCCGAAGTAGTTTTAGAGGCTTAATGTCCAGAAAACCTTGGATACACACCGTGTAGTTCCTCGGACACACGCCGTGTGATCTTCTGTTTGAGAAGAAAAGAAAACTTTTTAAGTACACGCCGTGTACCCTCAGTACACGCCGTGTAGTATCTTCCCATGTCATAGACTGTGTGGGTGGGGACATGAGGAAGGGAAAGTCTTGGAAAAAACACTTGATGTACCCATTGTACACTCTGTGTAGTGTTGACCCAGAGTCTATCCATGTAACTAAAAACATAGGCTAGTGTAATCTTTTCTTGTACATGTTGTGTCAATAATGAACACGTAGTGTAGTCTGACCTCGGGACCCTTCCCTGTAACTAACAAACACGGGTCATTGTTACCTCCTCTAGTACACGACGTGTACCTGTGGGAAACATCATGGAATCCTTAACGGTGGGAGACAATGTGGGATTAGCCATGTGGATGGGAAAACGGGGTGGAGTACATGCCGTGTACGTGTGTAACACGCCGTGTAGATTTAGCCGAGTAGTCAGTCGTTTCACAAATGACATGGTAAGTTGGAAAATTAAACCATACATGCCGTGTAGTGGATATACACACTGTGTAGTCTTGTTCAGAAGGAATCAGTGTGGATTGGTTGTCTAGAAGGACATGGGCAAGGGAAGAAGTGTTGGGTGGACGATGGGTAGTCATTATACACGCCGTGTAGTCTTGTTTTGAAAATATTGAAATGCCTTCTTCCTCTTGTTCCCTTTTTGGTTCCTTCATTTTTTAGGCAGTGATAATCTTGATCTAAGGTGTGTGTTTGACCTTGTAGATTCATGCCGCTGAAACGACCATGCGTTGTTCACCAAGAGAGAAGCAACAACTCTAATCTAGAGATGGTAGGCCATGGGCTACCAGTGGATCCTACAGTAGAGCCAGATGTCGCGCCAACCATTATACTGGACACAGGCGCGGAGGCGCAGTTCTGTGAATACATTTTTCGGTTCATGCAGACCTTTCAGGGAGCACCGTCGGCTACAACATCTATGGCTGAGCTGACTCATATATTCCAGCAGCATCATCCGCCTACATTTTCAGGGGATGATGGACCACAGGCTGCCGAGTCTTGGCTGGAATCTATGCAGACTATTTTTCGAGCATCCTGAGACGCCTCCAGGGAGAAGGGTCAAGCTCACGACTTATATGCTACGTGATTCCACCTAGAAGAGGAGGGATGTTACCATCTAGACAGAGCATCACAGAGACATGACGTGGGAAAATTTTCATATAGCTTTCTATGATTTCTTATTCCCAGAGACGCTGAGGGAAGATAGAGCTCGAGAGTTCATGAATCAGCAGCAGGGCGTTATGTCGGTGATGGATTATTCTGCTCGTTTCACTGAGCTTCAGTGTTTTGCACCCGTTCTTGTTGGTGGTGAGACATTGAGGGCTAGACGTTTTGAGGGTGGTCTTTGATATGTCATCCATGCACTAGTGAATATTTTCTGGATTCCTACAATACATGATATTGTGAACCATGCATTGATTCCCGAGCGGAACCTTCAGGAAGCTTGTGGTGTGCACCAGGGCGGTTCGACACCAGTTCCTGTTACTATTTCTACCGTGAAAAGGAAGCGACAGATGAGTTTCTCTCACGATGACAGTACTAGCCAGGTGATTACTTCAGGTGGCCCAATCAGGTGCTACCAGTGCAGTAAAGAGGGGAACAAGAGACCACAGTGTCCACGTGATCTAGTGGAGTGCTGAGCTTGTGGAAAGATGGGTCATCTGCAGCGCTTTTGTAGGGTGTTTCCACCAGTGGCTAGTGAGAGGACTTCTGTACAGACTCCATGTGCGAGAGCAGGACCAGCATCTTCTTACCAGTCTAGAAATTGGAATACGTCAGGGTGTGCAGGCCGAGATGGTGGTCGTGGCCGTGGTAGCCCAACACAAGGATCTCAGAGGCAGTAGGGTGGGACAACTCAGGGTAGCTAGGATGTGTCATAGGGTCGTGGCACTGGGTAGGCATATGCAGTGCAACAGACCAACCAAGAGTACGATCCCAAACCTTCTACTGTCAGAGTTACTATTCTAGTTGTAGAGACCCTAAGCTTAACGTACATGAACATTACATTACTTTTGTGGAATACTTAGTACATAACAAAAAATACACACACAAGGATCGTAATAGTTTAGTGTCTTTGGAAACTCGGAACGTAATCTTCTAATCATGGTGAAAGATCTCCAATATCTCCCATAAAGATCTTCCCTTTTTTTACCTAAAACCTTTCTTTATATCCTGGGGAAAAGAAAACAAAAAAGGGTGATCTCAAATGCTCAGTAAGGGTAACCAAAAGAAATATAAATCTCATCGTATACACAAGCACATAACTTTTGGAAATCTTAACCTGAAAAAGAGATCATAATTTCATAACATGGGATAAATCATGGCAGTGAAATGTAATCACAATAATCATAACATAAAACATGAAACTTTGTGGCATACACACATAATCATAGAGAATCTTTTCTTATTAGTCAAGACTCATTTCCAAGACTATCTTAGTGGACAAAGTCCCTTTCTGAACCGAGTCACCCTCGTTCCAGTCCTGTTTCACTGAACCGGTATGACCTACCGTTCCATCCCTGTCTATCTCATGAGATATAAAATCTTTACCCAATGCATTGGAGGGAGATATAGGTCCCACCCATCTCATAATTATACCATTCTTATGTGTGCCACAAAATCATAAACCATACATCATTGCATAACCCATGTAATAAAAATGGGAATCTTAAACATCCTGACATCATAAAACAATTCATATACGATAAAGGAATTCATAAAAATAATTCCATCATAACATAATCAAATCAATGTAATAATAGGGGTAAAAACATAATCCTTTATTATCTTAGATGGAAAATAATTTTGATAAAACACTTGAACTCCATTCTTGAGGAAAATATCCTTTCTGCTTCAAAAACATTTTTCCTTTCTTAACATGTCATACAACTTTAAACTAAAAGAAGTTGATTAAAAATAAACTTGAAAATTTTTAAAGGAAGCTTCTTGGAAATAATGTTTTAAAAATCCATTCATTCCATATAAGTTAAAAGAAAACATTCTTCTTGTACTTTTGTCGGAAAAGTCAAAAAGTACCTCGTACGAAAAACGACAAAAGATTCCTTTCATATACTTTACTAAAAACTCACCGAAGGGTAAAATTGGATTTAAAAAATTGTAGGTGGATGAAAATAATACTACATATTGAGGAAACATGGATGTGGATGATAAAATACACCCCAGTAAATACTAAAGTATAAACAATCTCGGATAAAAATGAGATTGTGATATTTCCCTTACCTTAGGTCCGACTTGCTTTGTAAGTGTCCGATCCTCCTGTATAATGATTTAAATCATGTTATTTACTTATTCCAGAATCATATTCATTGTTATTATATCATATATGGTCCACTTATTACTTTATATTACCCGTTCTTTTGTAAATTCATGTTAAAGTAGCATTTTGGGTAAAATCGTCTCATTTGTCGTTCGTGTTTTTAACTTGTAATTATTAATATGATTACTTGGATCATGATTACTTATATCCAGAATGTAAAACATGATTTATATATAATATATATTCAGAATATATATATATATAATATATCGATAAATGGAATGAAATACACCGTTCATGGAGACGGTAGTCCGTACGTACGCATGAACACTGTTTTCGTTTCCTTATTGAAGTGAATGGAATTAAGTAGATGACATACATATAAATTTACATAAATCTAGTATCATTATTATGTCTTATATTTCATTATTACTCATTATATATACTTTATAATCATTCATGAATGGTTAATCATTGAGAATGAATCTCATCGCGTCGTGGAGACGGTAGTCCGTACGTACGCACGAGCGATGATATCGTTCCCATGGTCGTGGAATTGTGTTGAAGTGTATGTAGACTATTTCTGTATCAATATCACTTTATAATAATCATATATAGTTACTCTTTACACCATTATACCCATCCTATTAAGGTGGTGGTGGAAAATAGATTACACCACGGCTTGGAGACGGTATTCTGTACGTACGCACGCGCGGTGATTTCATTTTTCCGTAGGATGGATAGAAGGTGAATTAGGGTTGTTTCATATTTATAATAACATATCAGTATGTAAGTAATACTGATGTTATTACTTTGTCATGAAACAACTAAAGAATAATAAGTTTAAGAAGAAAGAAATTGAAAAGATCGGTAATGGATATTACCTCTTCCTTGAAACGCCTTTTTGAATCCTCCACTTAGGGAACTAAGATTGGTCTTTGAAGAAGACCAGGACCTCTTGGATTATTCTAGAGAAGTGGAGAAGGGATTTTGTCAGGGGTTGTCTGAGCTTGAGTGCTCAAATTGGTGTGAGGAGGAGGGGGAGGATGTGTCCTTTTATAAGGGAGGAGAGGGGCACCTTAGGAATATCTCAAAATATTATTTTATATTAAAGTCCAAATCGGTTTATAATGGTTCCAAAGGGTCTTATTTCGAAGCTAAAGTGGGGATGGGTCGAAAGCCTATCAACCAATAGGAATTAGACAAGTTTAGGTTATTATTTTAACCTTATGAATTAGATTTAACTCTAAGTTAAATAATTTAACTTTTACCGTGTCTTTTTGTTTTCTTACACTATATGGTTAATACACTTACTATAACATGCCAAACGAACCCCAAATTGTTTATTATTAATATATATATCCTTATCTAAGTCATTTGGCCGAACCTTAGATTTTTAGGAATAAAATAACAATTAATAATATAATATTTGATTTAAAAACTATTTTCTGTCAATTTTGACACTATTTGATATATGATTTGTGAAAGTAATAACAGAATTATATGTTCAAACCAAGTTGATTAAATCAACACTAATATATCATAGTAACCTATAAAATTAGTGTAATTCATAAAAAGTCTCAAATTACATTTATTTTGGTGTTTATAACATCAATTATGTCAATATTTCATTAATAAGATAATTACTGTATCATCATTGTGTCATAAATAAATTAAATTATTTAATGTCTAAAAATTACAAATAAAATACCATTATATAGGAAATCTTTTTAGCTTTCTAATTAATATTTATAGTCGAATTTATCTTATGTATAACCCCATATTAAAAATGATTTACTTATTAAACTTTGATTTTAACTATTTTAACTATTCATTAAATAAAATAATATTAAATGTCATAATCGAATCCAAGTGGACATAAATGGTCATATTATATTCATAATGTTGTTTTTGGTCGAATTACACTTATCCAATAGAATTAGGACATGTGTTAGGGTAATAGTAATATCATATTTACCCTTAGTTATCCTATTTACTATTAACCGCGGTAAAAAAAAGTAAAAAGTTACTATTCACCAAAAAAATTATTTTTATCTCATTGAACCACATTTTACTTACTGATATCAACCGTGTCTGTCGGATTTTCGAAATTCTATTCACATAAGCGGTAAAATTAAGTTTTATGCAAAATTCAGTTTTTAACATACCACTTAGTGGTTTCACTATTCATCAAAAATTGAACTTTTTCAGAAAAATGCCAAAATTTCACCCTAAGCTATAATTGATATTCTGAATTTAGAAATGATTTATATTTTACAAAATTTCCAACATATAAGTTTCATTAATTAATTTTATAATTAATTTCTACTGTCACAACAAATAGCGTGTTTTTAATAGATAATAACTATCAAAAGATTGACACTTGTTTATAACTGGATTAAATGTGAAATTATATCCAATGACCAACATTGTATTAAATTGTAAAAATATATTCTAAATATACTTTAAAACCACTCAAAATAATAATTTATCACTATTAATTATTTCGATTAAAAAATTTGTTTTTAATTAAAATTTAGTAATTTTCACTATTCATCGGAATATGAAAGTTATCTGAAAAGTACCAAAATTTCACCTTAGGATAAATTCGATACTCCGAATCCATAAATGAAGTCCATTTTGAAAAATAAAATTTAAAAATTTTCAAAAATTGGTTATTACTATTCATAACGGTTGGTTTTAATAATATCTTAATAGCATATCGTTGTTTAGCGAAACTTGGTGTTGCGTACAACACACGCTATCGTGGAAGGTTGCGATTGCGTGTAATTCAAGCCAGGTCAGAGATGTCTGTTGTGAAAGCTCCTTTTGATGTAGCGTATAATACAAGACATTAATGAAATTAAAAAGAATATTTTTCATAAAATCTCGGGGTGTTACATTCTACCCCCCATAAAATGAATTTCGCCCTCGAAATTTGCCGGGGTTATAAATGTTTTACTATTCGAAAGTTTCTTTAATCGAAACCCACACCGTAAAAAGGAATACCAAAACCAATATTTAAAAACAAAAGTATGAAACGTAACGGTTACCCAAATAAACTAATCATTGGGTTTCCACATAGGTGAAAATACGGATATGGAAGAGAAATCTAACCATAATGTTCTGATGGAGAGTGGTAGAGAACATGGCTATGGAAAAGCTAGCAATCAAAAATCCATAAATTTGTGACGATCTAAGGTACTATCTGATTAATCAGATATAAAAGAACTAAGACAACATTTTTGGTTTTCAAGATCATTTCCCTAAAGTTGATGAAATTGGAATTAGAAGAAATACTTTCGTGATTTTGGTATAGTCTCACTGTTTGTCGTTCTTTGGAAAATTTCTACTTCATCTCTTAAAGAAATGAAGTTGAATTTGTCATTCGTGATGTGTTAGCAGATCATGTGATAGAATGATGGGTCATTCCATCTGTCTCAAAAGGTTAGAAAAGTTATCAAAAAATACATAATTCCATCTATAGTGAGATTAATGATATATGGTTCCTAAAATGAACTTATACTTCATATATCATACTGCTTAATATAATAAAACTAGTTTCTACTAAACAGGGACTTCATGTAGGCCAGTGGTAGGCAATAAAGGCCAGTCACACTTCAGTTGTGGGTTCGATTCCCACATCCTTGTCCGACACGATGGGTTGTCGCCTGTCCTGCAGGTTGTCCTTTTTCTAGAACTACATTACTATAACATCCCATCAATAATATCGAAAATCTTCTATCCTTAAACAATACTAACTTATGTCCAACATAATCGATTCTAATCTTTAGGATTATCCATAATACTGCAGTCCACTCTCATAATATAGTGAAAATGATTACCAGAGATTTAATACTGTCGTTGATCCCCATATATCATGAGATATGTCTTGTTGGTCACATTCCAAACATTCAAAGGCCTTAATCACGTATTCTCTTGAATACCCATTGAACCTTAGTGAAAACATGAATGCAGTTAAAAGTTAACTCTTTCCACATACCGAAATCTAAAAATTCTATATACTCAAACCATGATATAACCTTCTCCTTATATCAGTCATGAGCTCATGAATAAAATCAAATACCTCATTATCTTATTATTCCTTCATTATGCGCATATCATCTACTTTCCAAAACAATATCTGAATAACATTTCATGGTTACTAGTACCATTAATCATACACTTTAAAAACATAGGAAAGAAAATAGTGTAACAATCCTTAGATGTATCTTTATTCCATAGTACCATGAGATTACATATACAACATTACACTTGATAAACATGTAATCATTCCACTACCTTCTTAAACCATTGACCGAGCTTCAACAATTCTTTCATCTCACATATCATTTGTAGTCTCTTCATCATCATCAACATAAATACTTCCCATATGACCATACTGATTCTCTTCATGAGACTTTCCCTTAGGGAATTGGTTTGCATAATGCACGTACATTCCACATTTAAAACATTTAACCATTGTTAATGTCGTAGCAATACCATTATCCTCATCCATGGTGTTAACTGAACCTTTTCCTTTGCCCTTACTTGCTTTGTGTCCTTCTTTTCCACACCCAAAGCATCTTCTAGTTCCTTTGAAACATTCTCCTTGATTCCTCTTACCACATGATTTACATATGGGAAATTGATCTTTCTTTCCTCTATGATCATCATGAAACTCCATCTTTCTCTTATTAGCCGAGTCAGGAAACTTACCAAATTTTACTTTATTGATCATATTATGAGATTGCTGATTCGGCATAATAATGGTGTTTGGACTTCAAAATCCCATTTCATTATGAAGAATATCATTCCATTGTCCATCATATTCTCCATTATCGTGAATCATCTTGTTTCCAGCCATTTTCTAAAACCCAAAAAAAATAGTGTGAGAGGCAAAAATCATGCTAGGGGAAAAAAACATAATAAAGGGGGAGTACCTTCAATATCTAACATCTTAGGTTTAATTCTATGATCGTTAGCGTAATTCTAGTACTATAACCTATATGTATACTTAACCTTAGGGACATCCCTTGACATACATTAGAAATATCTCTAGGGATCTCACTAACGTTTTCGCATCCTAGTTTCCAAAGGTTGACTAAATCTTTCCTCTGATACCAACTGTAGCGGTCTGGAATTACTTCTAGTGGACTATAGTTGATACCTATCAGGGCACTCCATGGGTGCCTAC
Organism: Viscum album; assembly: GCA_963277665.1. Taxonomy (NCBI): domain Eukaryota; kingdom Viridiplantae; phylum Streptophyta; class Magnoliopsida; order Santalales; family Viscaceae; genus Viscum; species Viscum album. Next base: position 1,046,258,507 of record OY728166.1, read on the forward strand.
ACCCCCTGGGCAGGACACACCACCATCCCCAGTGGCAGCCATTTCCTCATGAAGCCCTTGGGCGGAGATCCATGCTTCGTCCAACGCTCACATGTGAGAGTTCCCAAGGATCAGATACATTCCTACCTCCTTTTCCTATTATACCAACTTTAGAGACCCTAAGCTTAACGTAAATGAAAATTACATTACTTTTTCGGAATACTTAGTACATAACAAAAAATACACACACAAGGATCGTAATAGTTTAGTGTCTTTGGAAACTCGGAACGTAATCTTCTAATCGTGGTGAAAGATCTCCAATATCTCCCACAAAGATCTTCCCTTTTTTTTACCTAAAACCTTTCTTTATATCCTAGGGAAAAGAAAACAAAAATTTTTGAGCTCAAATGCTCAGTAAGGGTAAACAAAAGAAATATAAATCTCATCGTATACACAAGAACATAACTTTTGGAAATCTTAACCTGCAAAAGAGATCATAATTTCATAACATGGGATAAATCATGGCAGTGAAATGTAATCACAATAATCATAAATTAAAACATGAAACTTTGTGGAATACACACATAATCATAGAGAATCTTTTCTTGTTAGTCAAGACTCATTGCCAAGACTATCTTAGTGGACAAAGTCCCTTTCTGAACAGAGTCACCCTCGTTCCAGTCCTGTTTCACTGAACCGGTATAACCTACCGTTCCAGCCCTTTCTATCTCATGAGATATAAAATCTTTAACCAATGCATTGGAGGGAGATATAGGTCCCACCCATCTCATAATGATACCATTCTTATGTGTGCCACAAAATCATAAACCATACATCATTGCATAACCCATGTAATAAAAATGGGAATCTTAAACATCATGACATCATAAAATAATTCATATACGATAAAGGAATTCATAAAAATAATTTCATCATAACATAATCAAATCAATGTAATAATAGGGGTAAAAACAAAACCCTTTATTATCTTAGATGGAAAATAATTTTGATAAAACACTTGAACTCCATTCTTGAGGAAAATATCCTTTCTGCTTCAAATTTTTTTTTCCATTCTTAACATGTCATACAACTTTAAACTAAAAGAAGTTGATTAAAAATAAACTTGAAATTTTTTAAAGGAATATTCTTGGAAATAATGTTTTAAAAATCCATTCATTCCATATAAGTTAAAATAAAACATTCTTCTCATACTTTTGTCGGAAAAGTCAAAAAGTACCTCGTACGAAAAACGACAAAAGATTCCTTTCATATACTTTACTAAAAACTCACCGAAGAGTAAAATCGGATTTAAAAAAATTTAGGTGGATGAAAATAATATTACATATTGAGGAAAAATGGATGTGTATGATAAAATACACCGTAGTAAATACTAAAGTATAAACAATCTCGGATAAAAATGAGATTGTGATATTTCCCTTACCTTATGTCCGACTTGCTTTGTAAGTGTCCAAACCTCCTGTATAATGATTTAAATCATGTTATTGACTTATTCCAGAATCATATTAATTGTTATTATATCATATATGGTCCACTTATGACTTTATATTACCCGTTCCTTTGTAAATTCATGTTAAAGTAGCGTTTTGGGTAAAATCGTCTCATTTGTCGTTCGTGTTTTTAACTTGTAATTATTAATATGATTACTTGGATCATGATTACTTATATCCAGAATGTAAAACATGATTTATATATAATAAATATTAAGAATATATATATATATATAATATATCGATAAATGGAATGAAATACACCATTCATGGAGACGGTAGTCCGTACGTACGCATGAACGCTGTTTTCGTTTCCTTATTGAAGTGAATTGAATTAAGTAGATGAAATACATATAAATTTACATAAATACAGTATCATTATTATTTCATATATTTCATTAGTACTTATTATATATACTTTATAATCATTCATGAATGGTTAATCATTGAGAATGAATCTCATCGCGTCGTGGAGACGGTAGTCCGTACGTACGCACGAGCGATGATATCGTTCCCATGGTCGTGGAATTGTGTTGAAGTATATGTAGACTATTTAAGTATCAATATCACTTTATAATAATCATATATAGTTACTCTTTACACCATTATACCCATCCTATTAAGGTGGTGCTGGAAAATAGATTACACCACGGCGTGGAGACGGTATTCCATACGTACGCACGCGCGGTGATTTCATTTTTCCGTAGGATGGATAGAAGGTGAATTAGGGTTGTTTCATATTTATAATAACATATCAGTATGTAAGTAATACTAATGTTATAACTTTTTCATGAAACAACTAAAGAAGAAGAAGTTGAAGAAGAAAGAAATTGAAAAGATCGGTAATGGATATTACCTATTCCTTGAAACGACTCTTTGAATCCTCCACTTAGGAAACTAAGATTGGTCTTTGAAGAAGACCAGGACCTCTAGGATTATTCTAGGGAAATGGAGAAGGGATTTTTTCAGGGGGTGGCCGAGCTTGAGTGCTCAAATTGGTGTGAGGAAGAGGGGGAGGAGGTGTCCTTTTATAAGGGAGGAGAGGGGCACCTTAGGAATATCTCAAAATATTATTATATATTAAAGTCAAAATCGGTTTATAATGGTTCCAAAGGGTCTTATTTCGAAGATAACGTGGGTATGGGTCTAAATCCTATCAACCAATAGGATTTAGACAAGTTTAGGTTATTATTTTAACCTTATCAATTAGATTTAACTCTAAGTTAAATAATTTAACTTTTACCGTGTCTTTTTGTTTTCTTACACTATATGGTTAATACACTTACTATAACATGTCAAACGAACCCCAAATTGTTTATTATTAATATATATATCCTTATCTAAGTCATTTGGCCTAACCTTAGATTTTTAAAAATAAAATAACAATTAATAATATAATATTTTATTTAAAAACTATTTTGTGTCAATTTTGACACTATTTGATATATGATTTTTGTGAAAGTCATAACAGAATTATATGTTCGAAACAAGTTTATTAAATCAACACTAATATATCATAGTAACCTATAAAATTATTTTAATTCATAAAAAGTCTCAAATTACATTTATTTTGGTGTTTATAACATCAATTATGTCAATATTTCATTAATAAGATAATTGCTGCATCATCATTGTGTCATAAATAAATTAAATTATTTAATGTCTAAAAATTACAAATAAAATAACATTATATAGGAAATCGTTTTAGCTTTCTAATGAATATTTATAGTCGAATTGATCTTATGTATAACCCCATATTAAAAATGATTTACTTATTAAACTTTGATTTTTACTATTTTAACTATTCATTAAATAAAATAATATTAAATGTCATAATCTAATCCAAGTGGACCTAAATGGTCATATTGTATTCATAAGGTTGTTTTTGGTCAAATTACACTTATCCAATAGAATTAGGACATGTGTTAGGGTAATAGTAATATCATATTTACCCTTAGTTACCCTATTTACTATTAACCGCGGTAAAAAAAGTAAAAAGTTACTATTCACCAAAAATTTATTTTTATCTCATTGAAACACATTTTACTTACTGATATCAACCGTGTCTGTCGGATTTTCGAAATTCCATTCACAGAAGCGGTAAAATTAAGTTTTATGCAAAATTCAGTTTTTAACCTACCACTTAGTGGTTTCACTATTCATCAAAAATTGACGTTTTTCAGAAAAATGCCAAAATTTCACCCTAAGATATAATTGATATTCCGAATTCAGAAATGATTTCTATTTTAAAAAATTCCCAACATATAAGTTGCATTAATTAATTTTATAATTAATTTCCGCTGTCACAACAAATAGCGTGTTTTTAAGAGATAAAAACTATCAAAAGATTGACACTTGTTTATAACTGGTTTAAATGTGAAATTACATCCAATGACCAACATTGTATTAAATTGTAAAACTATATTCTAAATATACTTTAAAACTACTCAAATTAATAATTTATCACTATTAATTATTTCGATTAAAAAAGTTGTTTTTAATTAAAATTTAGTAATTTTCACTATTCATCAGAATATGAAAGTTATCCGAAAAGTACCAAAATTTCACCTTAGGCTAAATTCGATACTCCGAATCCATAAATGAAGTCCATTTTGAAAAATAAAATTTACAAAATTTTAAAAAGTGGTTATTACTATTCATAATGGCTAGTTTTAATAATATCTTAATAGCATATCGTTGTTTAGCGAAACTTGGTGTTGCGTACAACACACGCTATCGTGGAAGGTTGCGATTGCGTGTAATTCAAGCCAGGTCCGAGATGTGTGTTGTGAAAACTCCTTTTGGTGTAGTGTATAACACAAGACATTAATGAAATTAAAAAGAATATTTTTCATAAAATCTCGGGGTGTTACACTAGTAGCTTCTGTTTTATCTTTAGTACTTTTTGATATGGGTGATACACATAGCTTCATATCTGTACCCATGGTGGAGATCCTTGGGTTCAATGTTTCTTCTTCTTTTTCTACTGTTATGACGCTAGACACTCCATTGGGAATGAGAACGACATGTGTGCGTCAGTGCAAGGAGTGCCCCCTTGAGGTTGGAAGGTGTCACTTTCTATGGGACCTCTATGTCTTAGAGATGCCAGCTTGTGATTTCAATCTCAAGATGTACTGGATGGTTCCCTTTGGAGCCTTTGTAGACTGCTATCGTCCCAGGGTAAGTTTCACATCACTATAGGGCTGCGATTTTCTATACAAAGGTGAATGGAATGTTCAGGTGAGACAAGTTGGACCAAAGCATCGCAGGCGAGGTGGTGTCACATCCCAGTTTGTAAGTTTATATCTGGATTATCAAGGGACTTGTCAGACGGATTTCCCTCTATTGGTTGATCATTTCAGGGATGTCTTCCCGGACAACTTCTCAGGTCTACCTTTGGAGAGAGAGGTGAATGTCTCTATCGAGCTTCTGCCATGAGCAGAACCGGTATCCATTCCTCCTTATAGGATTGATACACCTGAGTTACAAGAGATCAAGATACAGTTATAGGAGTTACAGTCAAAGGGTTTTATCTAACCCAGTACTTCTCTTTGGGGTTCTCTAGTCCTTTTTGCAAAGAAGGCGGATGGTACCCTCAGACTCTGTGTGGATTATCAGAAGCTTAACCAGTTGACAGTCAAGAACCGATATCCCTTGCCAAGGATTGATGATACTTTTGATCAATATCGAGGTGAATGAGTGTTCTTGAAGATTGACTTGAGATCAGGGTATCATCAACTTCACATTATACCATCTGATATACCGCTTACAGCCTTTAGAAGTAGGTATGGTCTATATGAGTACTTTGTTATATCGTTCGGACTCACGAACGCCCCAGAAGTTTTCATGGCTCTGATGAATTCTGTGTTCCATCCTTATCTAGAATATTTTGTGGTAGTATTCGTGGATGAGATCTTGGTGTAATCTCACACTCGACATGACCATGCCACACATCTTCAGATCGTATTGAGTACACTGAGAGAGAATCGGCTATATGATATGATCTCAATGTGCCACTTTTGGATGGACCAAATTCGCTTCCTGGGTAATATTTTCTCAGAGGCAGGGGTTGCAGTAGACCGAGAAAAGGTGAGAGTTGTAGTTTCCTGGGAGCATCCTAAGAATGTTTTTGAGATACGTAGTTTTGTAGGGCTAGCTGTTTACTATAGGAATTTTATAGAGGACTTCTCCCACCTACTAGCATCATTTACAGGTTTTATCTAGAAGTGTGTAAAGTTTTTTTGGTTAAAAACTTTCAAGGAAGCCTTCCAGGAGCTGAAGGTAATGTTTACAACAGCACCAATCCTAATACACCCGGATTAGGGAAAGAGCTATATAGATTACTGTGATGCATCAGGTATTGGTCTGGGAGATGTGTTGATGTAGGGAGATCGAGTTGTTGTGTACGGGTCTCAACATTTGAGGACACATGAGAGTAATTACCTGACACATGACCTCGAGTTGGATACAGTTGTTCATGGGATACGCTGTTGGAGACATTATCTCTTGGGAGAGAATTTTGTGGTTTTCACCGACCAAAAAAGTCTCAAGTATATTTTTACTCAGTGTGAATTGAATTTGAGATAGCGAAGGTGGGTTGAATACCTTCAATCCTTCAATTTTGAGATTGCCTATGCACCTGGTAAGGGTAATGCAGTTGCTGATGCACTGAGCCGGAAGACTCAGGCACAGGCGGTTCCTGAGGCCAGTGGTGAATGGCAGCTCATGGCTTTGTTCTCTGAGATGCATTTGGAGGTACACGACAGTCAGGGGATAACCTATCATTCATATTTACCTGTGACTTCTACCCTCTTGGATAGAGTGAGGATGAGACAGCTATCTAATTCAGAAGGCCTAGTTCTATGGTAGTCGGTGGCCAGTAAGGACCCTCCTCCTAGATGGACGATTGGCGATGATGATGTACTACGTTTCCATGGACGAGTATGGGTTCCAGGTAATATACAAAAGGAGAAGATGTGGGAGTTTCTTGCTTCAGCTTGGGAATTTCATCCCGGAGTTACCAAGATGTACCATGACTTAAGACGCCTGTACAGGTGGCAAGGTTTGAAGAGAGAGATAGCTGGTTTTTTACGAGGTTTTCCACCTGTCAGCAGGTGCAGGCGGGACCTCAGAGGCCAACCGGACTCTTACAGCATTTACCCATTTCGTAGTGGAAATGGGATGATGTCGCGATGGGCTTTGTTACTATGATTTTGAGGTCACCTCAAGGCAATGATGCCATGTGGGTTGTTGTGGACAGACTCACGAAGGTAGCTCACTTTTTTCCGTTCAAGAAGACATTAATTGTTGATGAGCTTGGGAAGTTGTATATCCAAGAGATCGTATGTCTTCATGTGGTTCCTTGTTCTATTGTTTCTGATAGGGATGCCCATTTTACGTCTCATTTCGTGTAGAGTTTTCAGAGGGCACTGGGTACCCAGGTGCTTCTAAGCACAGCTTACCATCCTCAGACCGATGGTTAGTCGAAGCATATGATCAAGGTGCTTGAGGACATGTTTCATGCATGCATCCAAGACTTTGGGGGCTCTTGGGAGAAGCATATACCCCTAGTCGATTTTACCTATAATATTAGTTTGTAGGAAACTATTGAGATGGCACCTTATGATGCTTTATATGGTAGGCCATTTCGATCACCTTTGTACGTGATAGAAGCATATGAGGCAGCTTTTCTAGGACCATATCTTGTGCAAGATACTTATGAGCAGGTCCAGTTGATTCCGAAGTGGATGCATACCACACAGTCTCGACAGAAATCTTATGCTGATCACCGCAGACGACCCTTGGAGTTCGTGGTTGGGGATCAATTTTTCTGTTGTGTTTCTCTGAGGTTGGGATTGAGAAAGATCAGGAGATAGGGTAAACTTTCACCGAGATATGTGGGGCCATTTGAGGTTCTTGAGATAGTTGGGCCAGTTTCCTATCACTTGCAGTTACCACAAGGGTATCGGGCCTTGCACGACGTCTTCCATGTATCTCAGTTGTGTCGCTATAATTCAGACTCATCTCACGTCTTCCAGCCCAAGGAGATTGAGCGTCAAATCGATGCATCCTTTGAGGAGCATCCGATTCGTATTGTTGATAGGAGCACGAAGGTTCTCTGAGGCTGGTCAATATCTCTCATATGGGTGATATGGCAGCATGGCCGAGTGTAGGATTAAACCTGGGAGCGGGAGACCGACGTACGTGCTTAGTGGCCGGAGTTGTTCATAGCATTAACTTCGCCACCCTTGGAAGGGAAATTCCGGGATGAATTGCTTTAAGGGCTGAAGTTTGTAAGAACTCGATTCTTATCCTTGAGGTATGCGTTTCTTCTTGTCTCTATTCCTTAAGCGTTTTTGAGAAAATAAGGAAAATGGAAAAAATCCAAAATTTTGGACTACACGCTGTGTACTTTTCCACACGCCTTGTACTTTGGCCGTGTGGATGAGTACACAGGGTGTGTAGCCATGTCGACGAGGAAGGGTGTAAAAACCGACTACATGTCGTGTAGTGGGTATTTACACACCGTGTAGTCAGTCGGCAGGAAAACTGTAAGGAAGTGGCCAGCTGAGCAATAGTACAAGCCGTGTTCTCGGGAATATAGGTCGTGTAGTCATGTCGATAAATGAACAGTGCCACGCTAGTGAGAAGCTGCCATAGGAATAGTTAAAAAAGAAAGGTACACCCCATGTACTTGAGAAGCACACGACGTGTAGTCTATTTTTGGGCTTAAATCGGGCAGTAGCCTCCCCTTTTCATAGGGAAGGCTTAGAATCGGAAGAGGAGTCAGGAGAGAGGGACAAACATTTGAGGAGCTCCAGATCGCATGCCGAGAATCTGTTTCCGCCTCTGTCGATCTTGTTGGAACCGTACGGGTAAGCCTCTCCTTCTCAATAAGCTGTTCTTGCCAATTATTTCCCAAGGGGAAGTTATTTTCATTTGAACGATTTTTCTTTTACCTTAGATCTACGTTGTTCTAGGACATTTTGAGGATCTTCGTTCACGTATATCAATCTGGGTCGATCGAGGTAGGTGTCTTGGTTTTTAAATTCCAACTGTTGTGCGTTTTGTGTACCATTGTGCTACGAACCCATGTTGGGGTGTCGTGTGGCCGAGGCCTTGGCTGTTTTGAATACCTAGAATTGCATAGATGATTAAATGTGATAATAAATTGTTGTTTGGGATCACTGCTTGGATCCATGACCACCTCAGGGGTGCATTCCTCTGTTTAACTATTTGGCCAGGATACCTGAGGGTATGCCATTTTAATATTGTTTATTGAATTGCCTTGAGAGGAATTTTATGTGAATTGCTTGTTTAAATGTTGGTCATGGCATAGTTACTTTCTTACCCTGAGGTCTGTGTTTCCTTTAGCCTGAGGGAAACTTATTTCGTCCCTGTGGGAAATAGACTCTGTGCCTGAGGGCGACACCTTGTACGATTGAGGGAAATATCTGTTATGCCTCTCGGCAATTACCTGTGGGTTACGATTCTGATTACCTGAGGGTAAGGGTTTGCATGTCTGAGGACACTAAATGTTTACATAGAAAATTTACTGTGGTGATTTACTTATACTGAATGATTAAATGAATTTTAAAATGGAAATATAACTGGTAATGTTAGTTACTTTTGAGTATTGCTTAGTTTATCGCATTTTCCTACTACATGCTGTTTTTTTTGCTTTGTTGTACCTGTACTTTCTATTGTATCGTATTATACTACTATGTAACATCTTCTTGTTGTTTTCTTAGATCTTGAGACATGTTTCATCATGATCTATAACACTGTTGGTTATCTTTTTACTACAGTTGTTCATTTTAAATGTTTATGGTTTATTGCCTCTGTTGTTGTTGTAGGTTTGTATATTTTATTCCGTTGTGCTACACTTTGATAAATGAGGGAATAGTTTCCCCACTATCAGACTTGGGCCCTCGCTGCAAGTCAGCAGCCTCTGATGTTTGAGGAAATGCACTTGAGGTCATGTGACCAACTGTGTTCGGGGCACCCATTGAGTTGCACCCGAGCCCGGGACATTACATATTAACTGGTAATAATCAAATAATGAATATTTTACATGTTCAGTCACTAGCCGAGTGTTGAAGTAGGTACTTGGGCATTTCTTTACATTATATTTCTTTACATTATATATGCTTGTTGTAACACTATTACATTTCCATTACATGGGCCAAATGTTAAAGACACCATTGGTGGTGGCCAACTAAGATTTATCTCACACCCTCTCTGGGCGTTGTTTGGTATCTGAGGTAGATTACATGAATGCGTGTGTTGATAAGGGGAATAAATACAACTACAAAAAACATGATTGTATATTTTTTGGGAAGGATATTGATAGCATATGGCTGGGTTAGATCTCAGGATGTTTAGGATAGCCTTTTGATTTACTTTATACTTTTTTGGAACATGTTATGCTTTCTATCTTATATCCATGTTTTCTCATTTATTGTTCCATGAAATATCATTATCAGTTATTTCAGTTGGTTGAGTTATTGTTATCATTATCTATCTATTACTTTTGTCTTCTTCCATTGTTTACTTGTATTTATTACACTATTTAACTCTATTATTATTTATTTTTTGTGAAACACTCTTTTAATGAGGGTATTACCTTCCCACAGACACAGACATGGCCCTCACTACTAGTTGGGAGCCTTTGGTGTTTGGGGAGATGTGCTTGAGGCCATGTGACCCAACGGGCATGGGGCCCCTATAGGTGGAATCTGAGTCTAGGACACCTCTAAGGGTTACTAGATGTGTTTACATTCTTTCAAAACTATTTGGAGACAATAAATTGGGGATTATGAACATTTTGGAATTGGTTATTGTTAACACTTATTTTCTTCACATTGTATAAAGGAATGGAAAGGGAAATGACTTAGCACAAATTGATTCATCCTTTAAAGAAAACATCAAAAATCGACAAAGGAATGAAAAAGGAGTCAAAGGACCTTGGGTCGCGCAAGTTCCCTCATGATCGCGCAAGTACACTTGTGCGCCGCCTAATGGTCGCACAAGTGACTTGCGCACCCTCTTTGAAAACCAACTGGGGTCTTCTCCAGACTATAAATACCCCCGGTGGGCCCCCCATTTGGAGAGGATTTTTTCCAGAATTCACATATAGATCTATGAACGCCCAAGTCTCTTCTTCAGGTATTTTGAACACTTATAAGGTAATTATTTACCTAGATTGGAAGGTATAAACAAGAAGAGTAAGGTCTAAGTGTTAGAATTCACTAACACTTTCATTCCTAAGTGTTTTACCCTTAAGGGAAATGGACACACTTGCGCGCCGCCCAACTTCTTCCCCAGAACTTGCGTGCTATCTTCTGGAAATCCTCTTGGGATAATACCAAGGGTTTGAGCCAAGTCTCGCCCAAGTATTACCCTAAGGGATGAAAATCGTGAAAATACCCATGTGCCGCGCATGTATACCTGCGTGACCAGGACTTGCGCGCACACGCAGTACCTGCGCGCCTGCCAGGACATGTGCGCCCTTCTTTATTTTGGGTTCCCTTATTGCCCATGTAACCCCTCTTATGCCATTCTACATCTCCTATTCAAGAATCAGTCTTCAAGACACTCTTCAAATCCTTATATGGCTTGTTTTCTTGATTGACTTCCTTATCTGAAAGAAATTCCGTAAAACATCTCTCAAAACCTAGTGATTTACACATCTTTATTTCACTAAAATTAGAGATTTCATTCATTCAATCTCATCGTTTAAGATGAGAGAACCCTATTACTAGGCATCCTCTTTAGGAGTAAGCCCCAAGTCCTCATTAATCTGGGCTTTTTTTCAGGAGTATGCCCCAGTCATAATTCCTTTAACCTGGGCTTCCTTTTCAGGAGTAAGCCCCAGTCCAAATTCTCAAATATGGGCATCCTCCTTAGGAGTAAGCCCCAAGTCCTCATTAATTTGGGCTTCTTTTTCAGGAGTAATCCCCAGTCATAATTCCTTTAACCTGGGCTTCATTTTTAGGAGTAAGTCCCGGTCCAAATTCTCAAATATGGGAATCCTCCTTAGGAGTAAGCCCCAAGTCCTCATTAATCTGGCCTTCTTTTTTAGGAGTAAGCCCCAGTCATAATTCCTTTAACCTGGGATTCCTTTTTAGGAGTAAGCCCCATTCCAAATTCTCAAATATGGGCATCCTCTTTAGAAGTAAGCCTCAAGTCCTCCTTAATCTGGTCTTATTTTTCAAGAGTAATCCCCATTCATAATTTCCATTAATCTGGGCTTCCTTTTCAGAAGTAAGCCCCAGTTTCAAATCATTTTAATTGGGCATCCTCCTCAGGAGTAAGCCCCAACCCTAATTCCTTTAACATGGGCTCCCTTTTTAGGAATAAACCCCAGTCTTAAAGTTCCCAAATATGGGCATCCGCCTTAAGAGTAATCCCCAAGTCCCTTAATTTTTCAAAACCCTTAACCTGGGCCTTCTTCTTAGGAGTAAGCCCCAGTTTTAATTTATCTTCACCAGTACTAATTTCCTTTTGATCTGGGCTTCCATCTCAGGAGTAAAACCCAATAATAAGTCCCCTCCTAACTTGCCCATATTCCTTAGGAGTAAGCCCCATGATTATAGTATCCAAATCTCCATGAAACACATATAACTTTATCGACCATGTTTGTGGATTTCTTCCCTGAAGTAGATCTTAATCCTCATCTATTTTGGGAAGTCATACACACATAAGCCCCACATCATTGCATCTTTTGTGGAACAATTGTCTGGTTTCACCAATACCTCTTCTTTCTCACACCGAGCATGACTCACGTGAGCTTAGAGTGTAAAAGTAATCATAGAATCTTTCTTTTAACCATCAATTATGCATAAACATCATACTCCCTTAATCGAACTACGTGGGTTCTAATTACTTTTCCAAAACGAATGATACATAGGTAGCCCATCTGCGGGTAGATCCCAACTTTGAAATAATCCATGTCCTTTTGAATGAAAATAAACATCAAGTGCCCCACTGAGTGGATTTAAAACTATTATGGTCATCATAATGACCAAGAGAATTTTATGTATCAAAGGATACCATTGCGTAAGAATATCTAACAAATACAGATGATTCTCTATTGATGAAGAACCTCGAATACATATAAAAGATTCTCTATATTTCCTACATATCAATCATTGATTGTCAGATCTAAAGGAAAGCTCATTTTATACTTGGTATTGTAATAAGGATTCACGAACATAACATAAATCTATAAAGATAGTCCCGTAGTAGACCATAATTCCCCTCAAAAGGGTGTGATGAGTCTGACCCCCCATCCTCTCGACCAATGAAAATTCCTAATCCTCATCAGTCCACAACTAATGAGCACCTACATTTGGAAAGTAAGTTCAAATGGATATGGAATCATTGGATGTTTCCGGTTCTACAAACAAACCCGTTAGAAACCAATTGGAATTTTTGAATCATAAATAAATGAGATCATTCCCCATTCCAGAGGTAAACAACAAATGGTGAACCCGACATGAATCCTTAACCAAGTTAAAATGATAGTTTACCTACTTGTTAGGCCCGTATTTAAAACTCAATGAGAGGTCCAACAAGACAATCAATAACATATGTATTCATCCAAAATATGTAGTGACCAGACTTATCTTGATTATGTCTGTTATATCAAATAGGCACTATTTTCTAAGATCTTTTGCATTTATAAAATGGCTTCTCTTAAGTTCACACCTGTGAATACGTATGCTGTGAAAACCTCTGCTGCGAATGCCACTGTTGTTACTCCTGTTGGATCATCGTCCACTCTAAGGATGACTTCACATACTCAGCATCTTCAATGTTGGGTATCAAACGCGATGGTTAAGGAGTACCATCAACAGGGTTCCATTCCAACTCTGGAGGCTACCCGACAAGCCCTTCAAGTGAACAACTCACACCAGTCATCTAGACAACGACGACCAGTTATCAAGAAGCAGGCGGTGCTAACCACCATCTCCAACCGCTTCGGGTCATTATCCCCAGAATGTAATCACCATTCACTACCATATTCTGAGGAGGTGAATGAGCAGGCCCCTATCAGGGAGTTAATGCAAAGAAACTGTAGTTATTCCCAAGGGATCCTATCAACAATCGCCTCTAGACTCGTGCGGTAGTGTGCCCTCAACATGATGAGGGAATCGTCTCTAGGCGTTCGGCTCAGGTTCCTCAAACCCAATCAGGCAAGACGAATCACCAGAGGCGACATTCGGTTAATAGTGAGTAGGTTCTTATCTCTTCCATTTTCGGAGAAGTCCACCAACCTAACTTGGTGGCAAGTAATGAGTAGGCACATACACCCATTCGTTTTAATTTCGCTGTCCAACGGACTCGTCTGGAAGTAGCACACCAATCTTGCCAGGAAATTTCGTTGGAGTAATATAGGCAGGAACATACACCTATTTATACGTCATCAGCTAGTCAGTAGGCTCATCTAACTACATATGATGGATCTCATCAACCACGTTCGGCGAAGTACAATCAGCAGACACATACACCGGCTAGTATTGATCAATCCTACCAACAGTCTCATTTGGTAGAACCAGGAGAAGTCAATCGGAAAGATCCGGTGACAAACAGGAGGCAGACTCAATTCTATGTCCCCACACTTGAGTACTGTCAGGATTCACTGACAGGAAAAGGAGGACAAGAGCAGGAACACAAACCTACTCCAAGCACGGGATGGACGTATATCCCCGTTCCGGTAGCTGAAGTCCCCATGCACATTCTTTCAATGGTGAAAGAGAATAATAAAATCTCTGCTCATATTCTGGATGCCTACCAGGATATTATAACAGCTTCAGCAGCATCACAGGGAAAGAAATGCAAATCTATCCCTACCAGTGGAGTGACACATCAACAGTTCACTCCGGAGCAGATATACACTTTTGTTCTTGTCCAAGAGGGTTGTGGGGCATACTCCCCCATATCATACGGACAACCAAGTCAGGCATATACACCTGATTTGAGTGGATATTGTCTGTGTAACCTGGCCACATCTCCTGATCAGGCACATACACCTGCTCAGAGCAGACACTTTCACCAACAAGTGGTTTCCAAGGCAAGTAAGAAGGCGTCTAATAAGTGGACCCGCCTAGCACAGTCAAGAGATCAAGAGCCAATCAATAACAAGGCATTGATCGATATTGGAGTTCTGAAATCCCTTAGACAGTTATCTGTTGGAATCCAAGATTATACTCCCTCAATTCCCAATAGTGGGAACATTAATTCTGAAGGTCTTCAACAGACACTTCCTCATTAAGGCTTGCTTCATGACAGTTTGGTCGATCTTGAAGTTTCATATTTAGATGAGAGATACAATAACCCTCTGTGTCGCCAGTTGACCAAGGAGAAAGAGATCTCATATTTTGTTGTAACCCACCATGGTGGTCCTCCCCATGATGATGAATTTTTCTGTGAAAGTCCTCTCCGTAGTAGTGATGCACATTTCCTGGAATATGATCCAGTGGACAATGTAGTGCCGAGAAAGACCTCTTATCTTGAGGCACATGCAAATGCGAAACCAGTCATGTTTGATACTTCATCGCTATAAAGTGAAATACTTTATCAATATGAAGATAGCTCGGGGTGTAGGTCATTCTCCGAACCACCCCCAAGTCATTCATCTTCTAGTTTGATCAATGAATTCTCTACCAATCCTATTGAATCGCATAAACCAACAAGGAAGCACCAGCTCTGGTCAAAACTGGTAGAAGAATCTTCATTGAATGATAAAGAGGAAATTCTGAACATGAGAAAACAACTAGAAAAAGGTGAATTTCCAGTCAAGTTTTGGCATTTGGCTAACTCTCAGTATGACATTCCAGAGATGTTTACAGAAGATGGGATTCATGATACTCATCTCAAAATATGGAAAACACTTTTTCAGTTGAAAAAGAAAGTATTATCTTATGATGAATATGAAAATCATGTTAAGATAATAGAAGGGTTAAAATTCCAAATTGACTTGGCATCTCTATCAGTCTCTCGATATACGAAGGCTAAAAAGTAGCAGAGAGCCCTTCAGCGTTCATGCCTTGGCGCACTAAGAAAATTGCGCCAGTTAATTTCCAATGCCCCATCTTGTATTCATGTAAGAGGATGGGGTGTTCAGGGAGAACTACATTTCACTGTGTTCTCCTGTAAACAAAGCCCGCTGAAAATTGTTTCATGTAATGTTATTGTCCATGGCCGGCCAAAGTCAATGGGTTTTGTTTGTAATCAACAGCTTGACCAAGAACAGGAGTCAACTAGTTCCTCTCAAAATCAAGAATAAAGAGAACAAGTTGTTGAATTACTCCTGCATTAATAGAATGAGAATATTGAACAGGCCTCTCAAATGGAGCAATCACATCATCAAGTGACAGAAGTGTCAGAAATCATCCAATGGTCTTTTGAATCGGGTGATAAAAGTGGATGTCGATTGATGTATCCAGCTAATTTCTGGACTAAGGTCCGCAAGATCAGGATAGATTTTAAGAAAGTCTCAGACATAGCATGTCAAGAGCCACCCCATCTCTCTAGATTGGGAACCCTTTTAAACCAGTGTTTCGGTGCGGATGTGCGTCGGGTTTCTGTTCCGACGATGTTCCTCCAGGACGCGTTCGCGCGTGCGCCCATCGACCCGAGGGGATGGGAGCGCAGCTTGTGGCCCCGCAGTCCTGCTTTCCAAAGGCGGGCGACATCCATCCCTTATTCAGGGACGTCTGCTCCTTGATCGAAACCGGGATGATGGGATGTCGGCTCCTCCTTCCGTGGACGTCTCCTCAGAACTCGTCGCCTAATCTGGGTCTCCCTCATAGATTTAAGAATGTTCGTGAATCTCGTTCCCAGCGCCATATCTTCATGGACACCGGTTAATTACGCTGCTTCCGCCCAGACGCTCCAAGGAGTCTGGTCGGGGTAGCAACCCGCGGTGAGGAGACCTGGTAGCTCTGGGTGTTGGGGGCGTGTCTTAACATTGCGGCTCTGCACGTCTGCCTTCCATCCCTAATAGGGCTTCTCGAAGGCGTGATGGCCTGAGGCATCCCGCGCTGGGTGCGGGGAACTGCGTTACCTAAGGTTTTCCTCAGCTTCCCATGTTTAACACGGGGTATGCCACGAGTTTAACGTCCAGCGGGGATGGCATCGGACTGATCAACACGAGGAGTGGATCAGATGACAGAACCCCTTGCGGGGAACCTCCGATGCTGGGGCCAGCACATGGGCGGCTTCCCGAGCGAAGTGGAGTGGAATGAAGTGGCATGAACCCACCGGCATGTGGTGGCCCGGGTAAGGATCAGGATGGATGATGAAGTGAAGAGCTTGGACCCCGTAGAGGCTTCCTACGTACCGCGCGTTAGTGCGGATCAAAGTCAGCGTAGTTCGGATATACAGTTTAACGTCATGCTGGACGATGGCAAGCCGACTCACGAGGAGGTCGAGGCTGCCAGGCGGAGGATTGAACCGAACCACCTCACACAGAGTGGGATGGAACGGCCGGGTGGATCACAGTTTTACGTCATGCTGGACGCTGGTGTTTGGGGCTTACACTCTAAGGAGGCCCATATGCGGCAAAGCTCAGTTTGAGAGGGACTTGGGCCGAATGTGAGAGACCTCGATCCCTGTCACGCCCTCTACTGGCTTCGACAGTGGGGAAGCACAATGGAGATACACATGTGCAGTCCCCTATAAGGGCGGATTCATAGGTGAATCGACGCGAATGTGAACCTGGGAGGGGTCCACTGATGGACGAACCGACGTGAATACGACCGGGACGACCAGGTGGTGGGCTTGAACCTCAGGGAGGCTTCCTACGTACCCTGTTTAGGAGACAGGGATCAAATTCCACGTAGTTCATTCTGTCAGGACTTACGCACTGAGGCCACCTGAGTTCGGCAAAGCTCAGTTGAAGAGGGACTTCGGCCGAAGGTGAGAGACCTCGATCCCTGTCACGCCCTCTACGGGCTTCTGCAGTGGGGAAGCACAATGGAGATACACATGTGCAGTCCCCCACAAGAAACTAGGGGTTTGTAATACCCTACCCCCATGGGCGAAGACCACTCCAATAAATCGTCCCTAAAGAGGGGCAATCCCGACATCCCTGCAGAGACGAGCGGGTGGGGGCCACATCCAAATCGGGGGGGGGACCCTACGTGCGAGGCACGAGATCGGATGAAGCGGACGGTTTAATGTCTTGCCGGACGAAGTACAGTTTAATGTCATGTGTTGAGGATGAAGCGGACGGTTTAACATCTTGCCGGATGAAGTACAGTTTAACGTCGTGTGTTGAGGATGAAGCGGACGGTTTAACGTCTTGCCGGACGAAGTACAGTTTAACGTCATGTGTTGAGGACGATGGATGCTTGGTAGTTTAATGGCTTGCAGCGCGGACGAATGCTGAATAGTTTAACGTCTTGTAGCTCAGACGTGGTGGTGCCGCCAATGGGTCTGTGTCACTTCGCGTGAGCCTGGAGGGCCGCACGGGAAGACAACACACGGTGTGGGCACCCGGGATGAATATCATCGGGCGCCATGCAGGCGGGTACCCTCAGGGGGTCAAAGGGGGCGACCCTGGCGGTTTTCACGCAAAAGAGGAGTTTGGAATGCAATACCGCGGGTCGGCGCGCAATTGGGCGGGCTGGCGCGCAATTGGGCCAGCGCTTTGCGCGCGGAAGATGGAGATTGCGCGCACTGGGCCTCTGATAGCGCGCGGGGGCAACGGCCCATTCTTTAATGAATGGCCACTTAGTAAGGGGGGTGCGCGCAATCGGGCTGGATTGCGTGCACCCAGGGGGCAATTGCGCGCAAGAGGCTTCTTTTGCGTGCGAAGGCCTTTGGGTGAGGAGTTGATCAAGGGAAAGAAGCCAAAGGGGTTGCGCGAAATAAAAGAGGTTACCTGAAGATCGGCATTGCGCGTGGAGGGGGCGGGATTGCACGCACGAGCGACTCTTCGAATTCTGGCAACCTTCAAAACCTCGGGGGTCGCCTTGTATTTATAGGCAATCCCGGGTGCGCGATTCGGCGCGCGGGCGCGCAATTCAGCTCGGGCGCGAAATAGGGGCTCGGCGCGCAATAGGGCCGCGCACGGGCGTCGGGCGTGGAAAATTACGCGCCGACTCGGTCCATTGCGTGAATCCCGGAAGGATTGCGCGCGCATAGCCAATATTGCGCGCAGGCCTCCGATATTTCGCGCAAGGCCTTCGGGCCTTCCGAAACATGCTTCTGACTCCAAATATGACCTCGCTTTCCTTATCTGGAACTTCGTTTGAGGAGTAACAGACTTTTCCGGCGTCTACAAAAGCCCCCCCTCAGAATCTGATTGGTGAGAGGTCACAACGATCGGGTTCCGAGGGAGACACCAGAATGCCGAAGTCCTGGGTGGCGCGGGACTTTGGCGCGCAAAAAGGCCGTCGGGCGCGAAATTCGCTGTCTTGGTCGCGCAAAGCGCTTTCCACGCGGCGCGGACACCCAACCTCGCTTATAAATAGGGGCCCTGGGCCTCGCGTGTCGTACACAGGCTTTCCGCGTGATAAGCTTCCAAGCTCTCGTGCGCGAAATTTCCATTGACGGCGCGAAATTCGCCCGTTCAGCGCGCAAACTCATCCGGATTTCGGCTTGTTTTGCGCAAATACCCGGGGTTTTACATGACAGACTTCCCAATTGCGCGCCGTCCACTAGGATTGCACGCCAACTCCCAAATTTCTCTACCAGCCTCCTCCGATTCCGCACGCCTCATCCCTTAACCCACACGACTCCCGGAGCTTCTGAGATGGCCGTGAATCAAGTGAATGAGGGGGATGCCGCCATTCGCAGAGCTGAGATGGCGGCGAACGAGGAGGTCTACGGAGCCAAGGAGATTGTTTCCAACAATCAATCCTTGTTCGATTTGCTGACGCCGGCCCAGAAGACGTATCCGCTGTCGGAAAACCTGCCACTCTGGAACTACGGCATCCTGGATGAGGTTCCGGTGCCAGGGTTCGAGGTTGATGCGCCACGGACCTGGGTGACTCGGTAGGACGAGCTTCCCCGCTATAACATCACCAACAACGGGCATCCTGCCAGGGAGACCTGGCACTTAGATGTCTATGTCCTGAACCCGAGGACGCGAACCATTACCGGGAGTGAGCCTACTGCGGAGAACTCTCCAGCCCTCTACTCGAGCACGTATCGCCAGAGTGTCACTGACGACACCAGGGGCTGGCTGAAGGACTGGGACTTGCAGTCTGGGGGAAATTTCACCAGTGAGTGGGCCTGGGCGTTCTGGGTACGCCACACCTGCGATCACTTCGCGGAGGAACTGTGGTACATCGGCCTGTTTGAGGCGGTGTGGACGTCACAGCTCCACTTCTACCAGCAGCCCGAGCTCGGGCCGGAGCTGTTCACCCGCTGGTCCCCGGATACCAACACCTTCCATCTTCATCATGGGGAGGTCAGCATCGGTCTCTGGGACATCCACTTCATTGGAGGTATCCCGCTGGAGGGTTACCAATACGATGAGTTCCTGCCTCCGAGGAACACCTGGGGCGACAGGTCACGAACTCCCATCCTGACATGGCATCTACTGGACCTGGCTACGCAGCGGCTCGGGGTCAAGGACTTCTGCAAGGACATAGCCTACAAGGAGTGGTTCAGCCAGTTCTGGGAGCATGAACCAGCGGTCAAGATGCCAGGCAGGGGGAAGCGGTGCCCGACCGCGGCTCAGAGGAGCTGGAACGGGTCGTACTGGCGGGTCCTGGAGACGGGAGACTAACGCTCATGGGGGAACCACGTCATCGAGGCCCGGGACCCAAATGTCCGGTACGCGGCGTTCCTGGCCGCCTTTCTGAGTGGGTGGCTCCTGCCAGTGTGGGACGCGAGGATGGGCGTCTGCCCGGCGACACTGGTGATGGCGGGCGCCATGGCCGCCAACAAAAGATTCAACCTTGGGGTCCCAGTGCTGGCTAAGCTGTACGCCATCCTGGGACGCATCTCGCGAGGGGGGTCGCCACGAAGGGTCTGTGGGCCCTTTCAATTCTTCCACGTCTGGGTGGCTTCTCACCTTGGTGGGTACACGTTTCCAAACGCCGTCATTCCTCCGGGCAACGGCCTGCGACCCTCCCTGTTGAACATCGCGGGGGTCGCTCCGATGACCCTAAATGAGGAGGGTGTGAGTATTCGGATTGGAAATCACGCCAATTTCAACTTCAGCCCGTTCCCCACTCCCGTTGGCCAGATTATCGACAATGGGAAGGGTCTACTGGAGCAGCACGAATACTTCCTTAGCATGCGGGGTGGGGTGCTCGTGGCTCGGATCGACGGGAAGGTGATCTGCGAGCCCTACGTGCCAACCTAGTTCGCCAGGCAGTTCGGGTGCCTTCAACGGATGCCGAAGAGGGTATTCGCTGCTGTCCGGGAGGAGACGAACCCTTGCGTCCTTCGCCAGATGTGGTTAATGTTCGCCGCTTTCGGCTCTGGCGATGTCATCACTCTCCCTCCTACCGGGGTCGACGTAGGCTTGGCAACCGAGTATGCCAAACACTGGGCCATCGCGTACCCCGAGGGGCTTCTACATAAGCTGGTTCGGCGGCTCGAGGTCACCCGTGCGGAGACCGGGCATCAAGGAAGGAGGCGAGGCGCCGTTACGCGGGGGAGAACGGAGGCGCGCCAAGCAGCGGAGCCGGTGCGGGCAGGGACTTCGGTGGCGGGCACATCGCAGACTGCCGCCACGGCTTCAGCGCCCAGAGAGGGGGCACATGCGGTGGTCGGGGAGCGGCCCGGGAAGCAGATAAGGCGTCTGCTCGAACCCTCCCACGATGAAGTCTTCCCAGCGCTGTGGTCTGCCTGGATGACCCTGTGACAGTCGCTGGGGACCAAAACCATCTGGCAGAAGATAAACAGAGAAGGAATCCATCTGCCAGAGGTCGGGCGCCTTCAGGTCGCCGACAGGGTGAACTTCCACCTGTGGTATGCGTATCTGACGGCCATGGACGAGTACGCGCGCCAACGTGGCCAGCGTGCAGAGCCGTCCCTTCTGGTGAAGGTGATGCTCGGTCTAGAGCCTTCTCCAGAACAGATGCCGCCGGAGGAAGATGATAGTAACGATGATTCCGAGGAAGAGGAGGAGATGGGGGAGGATGAAGGCTCTGAGGGAAGGTCCCATCCGGGGAGCTCGCGGGAGAGCGGCGAGGTGGTCGGCTCTGACAATATCGATATCACCGAGCTCCTCGAGGTCCGCTTCTATCCCTACTCAACCTGCTTCGTCCATTCTTTTATGCAGCTTCTAACCCATTTCTTCATCTTCCTCAGGAGTGCACGGATGTTGGTCAGGCATCCTCAGTAGGAGTAGGAGAGGCGCCAGCAGGACAGGGCGGGGGCCAGACACCTATCATTGAATTGACAAGCGCTGAGGGGTCCCCTGCTGCAATTGCTCCTGCGGTGGCCGGGACAGCGGGAGATGACGCTCTGGACTCCCGTAAGTCTTCTTACTTTACTGCTGGTGCTTGCTGTTAACGATCTGTGATTAACCGCGGCATGCCTTGCGCAGTGATCTCAATACTGGAGGCTCGTCGGGCTGTCGAACCCGGGCCATCCACGAGTGGACCAGTGGCAGACATGCCGCCTTCTCCGGAATAGACTTCTCACACCGAGCCGGCCCCACCAACTGCTGATCAGGGGGCAACAGACGTCGGTGGTGCTGCCATCGGAGAGAGGTCGGGGGCTGACGAGGGTGTCAACGCCGCTGGGGCGAGAGAATAAGGTTGCCCAGATGTTGGGGAACATATCCCCTATGAGGACATCCCAGGGGCGGACCCTGCAGCAGACCTGCTGGCTGCCTTCCCTGCCTACCGGCCTACCGACCCCGAGGAGATCGACGACTCAGACACGGAGGCGGTCGAGGAGAGCCGGATAACGCGCCGCAGGGGGTGGAAGTGCATCCAGCGCTTCCTCAAGCGACCCACATCGGAGTGGCTGGGGCCCATGGGATTGCTTCAAACCTGGCTGCGCTTCCTGTGTGACGGGGGAGCTGATGCTCGACGCCTCCATCTGACGGTCCGTGATTTCATGGCTGAAAAGATGCGCGAGAGCCGCAGGAGTGCTGACGTCGCACAATGTCGGGACATGTCGGAGAACACGCGGGCACTCCTCGTGGTGGAGCAGGAAGTCCGGTGCCTCGAAGGGCAGGAGGCAGAGAAGGAGGCCTTCGTCGCAGCGTGCACTGAGCTTGTGGAGCAATTGACGGCCCAGCTGGATGACGCCCAGGTACAGCTGACGGAGGCGGGCCACCAGATGGTCACACTTCAAGTCGAGCGGGAGCGTGGACAGGCCAGGATCGGCGAGCTGCGCGCTGCGACCGCCGACGAAGAGAGGTCATGCAGAGAGCGAGAAGCAGCTCTGGAGGCTGCCAGCCAAAGGGTAGCAGTGTTGGAAAGATCCATTCAGCACGCTAATCCCAAAGGGCTTTGTTTTTTCCATTCCCGGAACCTTTTGCTTCCGCAACTCAATACTTCGATCCATTTGTATGAATCAATATATTTATCTGCATCTTTTGGCTTAACGTGCTCAACCACGATTCATTGTCTTGCGGGAGCGTTAACCAAGCTTTAGGCATCCACAATTGGGCCTGGATTTCTAAGGAAAAGAGGGAGGTCATTCCTAGGACAGGAGACCTCAGACCTAATCAATGTACCATCCCCCCAACTTGTTCCGACACACGAGCAGGACGATGCTAGGGGCGTTGAGATTTTATCCGAACATAGGGAGATGAAAAAGGGTGAATCGCGTGTCCCGAATTCAGAAATCCACGACGGTCAGTCTTCTAGGAAATGCCCAAGACGGCAAGAGGACAATGGATCAATCGACCATACTACTGCAATACACGGACCGAAGGTCATCATTCATATTGCAGGAGGCGGATCACATGTCATTATCAATACCGCTTTGGGGGTTCCTTCAGACACAAGGGTGGAAATCCGGATCGAAAGAGCATGCGAAGCGTGGGGCGAAGTGATGATTTGTTCAGACAGAATCTAACACTCCCAAAATTGCGCCACCGCGGGGAAAGCGTATTAGGCGGATGCACTAATTTGGCCATGAATCACCCCAATTCTCAGACAGAACCTCTTTGACGAGGAAACTATCGCTTCCCATCATTGCAATGGGGAATCCCGAGCTAAATCAGGGAGAATATCACAACCACACCACTCTACCAGAATCCAGGCTAGACGGCCGGTGACGAGGAGGGGCGGGACTTAGCGATCCCTGAGGCTGGACCCGAGTCGAGATGCCCGGGCGTTCCTACGTACTCCATCAGGCTGGAGATCAAGCCACACGTAGTTCTGAGAGTGCAGTTTTAACGTCATGCAGGACGTAGAACCCCGTTTAAGGATATCTTAGTTTAAAGTCGTAGAGCTCGGACCATAGGGGCAGATCTTAGTTTAAGGTCTTAGAGCTCGGACCATAAGAACCTCAAAGTACGCCACATCGTGGTCCTATCCCCTAGATATGCGAAGATGCACTGAGGGACAGTGTCAAGAGTGCCGAGGTTTTTCCTGGACAGAATGGGAGGTGGAAAACATAATGTGAATCATGCGGCCATTCACTCAAGGACTAGGGGCACCGGCGTAACGATATGGGAGTATTGCCGACCGTGACAGAAAAGCAGCATCAATATCGCACTGACCGTTGATGGAATGAGGCAGCAAATGAGCATCAACCGCTCAAGCGTAGGATTCATATTGATTTGCTGCCCGAGGCCCTTGGGGGCACTAGCCCGAATCGGTGGGAGAGCACTGAGGCATTGTATCCAGACCGCTCACGGGGGTTCCACCCAGGGTGTAGACGATGGGTCCGAATGAAGGGGAGCATGAAGCCTGAAAAGTGGAAGGAACCTGACCAAGCTGAACCTGACCCTCCTGGCAATAGACCAGAGTGCTCTTGACACCGGTGGACCACTGCAAGGGGTCGAGGGACACACCTCGAGGGTGACCCGAAGGTGGCGGATTCCCAAGAGAAGGGGGAATCTTTAATAGGTGGGGGGCTGGACCCGAAGTTTCAAACATCTGGGCGTTCCTACGTATCCCATAAGGATGGGAATCAAGCCACACGTAGTTCTTGAAGCGCGGCGCAACACAATCGGGCACCAGCGCGGGGAGGGGTGCAGGTCTGGCCCTCGCACCCAAAAGGAGCGGTATTTGATATTTCTTGTTTGTCCTTAAAGGTGGATGGTTTTTCTTTGTGCAGCGACATGCCTGTGATTAAGAAATCCCTGGCGTCGCCACAATAATCAAGCCATGAAAGGCATTGATAAATGGCATGGTTATTAACCAGCGCCCAACGTGAGTGTCCCCTGAGGAGAACATCACGATGCAGTGCCGTTTCTCGTCGGGCGGCCAAGACGATCACAGTTTACGATCGTGTGGTAAGACCAGGCAACACAGTTTAAGGTCGTGTGGCTCGGACCATGGAGGAATCCGCTTATTGCGATACGGCGGACCCAGCGGAGGTAGGGACACATCCCAGCCCTGTGGTCATGCAAAATTCCAGGAGAAGGATCCTGGGATAGGGGCCTACATATGTCTATCAACCGAGGGGCAGAGAGGCTAGCCTCCAGCTATGCTGGGCCCAGAACGCGATTGTTCGGGCGACTCCTTCCTCCTCATGGGGACGAGGGTCTAGCTACACATGGCCCTTAGGGAGGACATCAGCATATATCATTGGTGCTCATATCGTGGGAGCCTCGAATGGCACCATTACCCTGGTTGGCCTGCCTAACGTGTTGAGGTGTACTGAGGGTCAGTATGAAGAGAGAGTGTCGAGTTTCCACTAAAATGCACTGAGGCGGAGTGTGATAAGGACTGCGCAACCAATTTTCAGAGCCTGAAAGAGTTGACATGGCAATCAAGGATGTCGCTGACCATATTCGTAACACAACATCCGATCGCGTCAGCCTAGGATGAGGCAAACAAACGAGCATCAACCGCTCAAGCGCAGGATTCAGATCGATTTGCTGCCCAGGAAGGCCCAAACAAGAGGAAGCGCGAGGTCCGGCAAGCAACACAGGACTTGTTGGGATTGAATCCGACACTATAGGTCAAAGACCGGAGTACCCCAAAACATGCTAACAAATCGCCAGAAAGGGTAGGAGGACTCACCTTGAGAGCAACCAAAGGACGGCAGATCCCCGTGATCAACCAAGAGACGGGGCTGGACCTGGAACACAAGCGTCCAGGCGGTCCTACGTATCCCATAAGGATGGGAATCAAGCCGTATGTAGTTCTTGAGAGGCAGTTTAACGTCTTGCGGGACGAAGTGCAGTTTAACGTCATGTGGGATGATGGAGCATGCAGTTTAACGTCCTGCAGCGTGGACGAATGCAGTTTAACGTCGTGTGGGACGATGGATGCTTGGCAGTTTAACATCTTGCAGTGCGGACGAATGCAGTTTAACATCATGCGGGACGAATTCTGAATAGTTTAACGTCTTGTAGCTCGGACGTGGTGCATTTTAGCGTCATGCAGGACGGAGTGCAGTTTAACGTCATGCGGGACGATGGACACTCAGGCAAAGTACTGCTTGAGAAACCTAGCGTTGATGGGACGAGTGACACGCTCACCATCCATAGTCGCTAGGGAGTACGCGCCATTGGGATAGACCTTGTGGACGACAAAAGGTCCCTCCCACTTGGGCTCCAACTTGGGTGGCTTCTTGCCGGGGATCATTGGTGCTCTTAGGGCCAGTACTAGGTCACCCTGCAGGAAGGAGCGGAGGCGAACCTTCTTATTGAAAGCTCGAGCCATTCTTCTTTGATGCCTCTCCAAGTTGTGCAAATCGTGAAGCCTATTCTCATCCAGTGCTTCCAACTCGACTAGACGGGCTTCAACAGCTCTGTCCGGTGCTTTCTGGTCGTAGACCGCAGTGCGCAAGGAGGGTAACTGGATCTCGATGGGCAGGACGGCCTCAGCTCCATACACCAGGGAATAAGGGGTCATCTGGGTGGAATTGCGAGTCGTCGTCCGATAAGCCCAGAGGGTGTTGGGGAGCTTGTCCGGCCAACTCTTCTTGTTCTGACCAACCATCTTTTACAGAATGTTAGAGAGGGTTTTGTTAAACGCCTCAATCTGTCCATTCGCCTGCGCATGATAGCGAGATGTATGGTTCGAGCGAATGTTGTACTTGGCCTACAACTTCTTCAACCCGGCTGCTCGGAAATTGGCTCCGTTATCCGTGAGGATATCGTGAGGCACTCCAAATCGATAAATGATGTTGGAGGTCACGAAGTCAGCGATAGAACAGGATTTGACCTCTCTAAGCGGAATCACCTCTGCCCATTTGGAGAAGAAGTCCGTGGCGGTCAGAATGAACCGGCATTGGCGAGCCGTCGCCGGCAGGTAAGGTCCCACAACGTCCAGCCCCCAGACTGCAAAGGGCCAAGAATACCTGGTGGTATGGAGAGGCTCCGGCGGCCGATGCACAAAGTTCGCATGAACCTGGCACGCACGGCACTTCCTGGCATACTCGATGCAGTCGTGGATCATGGAGGGCCAGAAGTATCCCAACCTCCGAATCTGGTGGGACAGCTTCGGCCCAGTCTGGTGGGCACCACATGAACCAGCATGAACCTCTTGCATGACTCGTGGGATCTCAACTCCCTGAAGGCAACGGAGGAGAACACCATCAAATCCGCGTCTATAGAGGATCTGCTCCAGGCCGGGACTGCTCTGGAGGACAAACTGCGATGCGCGGCGTCGAACTCGCTCGCGCTCGGCCCGATCCGACAGGAGAATGCCATGTTGGAGGTACTCAACCAAAGGCGTCCTCCAATCAGGGGCTGGTTTGACTGCCATATCTGTGGTACTCGGGGCTCCAGGCACAGGGGCAACCATGGTGAGATTACTTACCGATGGGCCGCGATCTCCCTCCGGGATAACGGGAGCGATGAGCCTGCGGTGCGTTACGCGGATGATCAGGTTGCCATGTTCAGGCTCTGTGAGTGACGTAGCAAGGCTGGCCAAAGCATCTGCTCGACCGTTCTGCGACCGGGGAATATGGACAATTTCTGGCCGAGAAGGGAATTGGGCCATCAGGAGGAGTGTGCACTCCAGCAATGGCACAAGTTCCGGCTTCCTGACAACATAGTCGCCATTGATCTACCTAACGACCATCTCGGAGTCCCCTTTCACACACAGATGGGGCACGTCGATCTCGAGAGCTAACTCGAGGCCAGTGATGAGGGCATGGTATTCCACCTCATTGTTGGTACAGCCCTCTGACAACAGGAAAGAGTATGGCAGCACGGCTTGCTCTGGGGTAATGAAGACGATACCCAAGCCCACTCTGTTGAGCTTAGGATTATCGAGTCTTTTACCGGTGGGGCTCCGGGAGGCACCGTCAAAGTGCATCTACCAGCATGGATTTGCACGATCGACCGAGAGAACGGCCTCATCAGGAAAGCCTAGATCCAGTGGCTGATCCGTGAAGGTTGGGTGAGCAGCCAGAAAGTCCGCCAATGATTTCCCTTTGATGGCCTTCTAAGGCACATACCTGATGTCGAACTGCTGGAGAATCACAGCCCACCGCGCTAGACGGCCATTCAACATAGGCCGGCTCAGGATATATTTCAACGGGTCTACCCGAGAAACCAATTGTACCTCGTGGTGCTGCAAGTAGTGCCGTAATTTCTGTACGGCAAATACGAGCGCCAGGCAGCTCTTCTCGATGGGGGAATACCTAACATCCGCATCGAGGATCATGCGACTGAGGTAATAGAGGCTATTCTCTGTTCCCTCGTTGTTCTTCTGGGCGAGAAGGGCACCAAGGGACCGTTCCAGGGCAGTCACATAAAGGACCAGCGGCTTCCCGGATACAGGCAGCATCAGAACCGGAGGTTGAAGCAGGTACTGCTTGATTTCCTAGAAAGCGGTATGACACTCCTTATCCCATACATAGGTGGCACCTTTCTTCATGAGCCGAGAAAAGGACTTACACTTGCCGGCCAGATTCGCGATGAATCGGCGTATATAGGCTAAGTGGCCTTGGAACCCTTGCAGCTCCCGAATGTTACGTGGGGGAGGCATCTGGCTAATCGCCCTGATCTTCTTTGGGTCGATCTCAATACCCCGGTATCTTACCACAAAGCCAAGAAACTTCCCGGAGGTGACCCCGAAGGCACACTTCAACGGGTTCATCTTCAGGCAGTGAGACCGGAGGAAGCCGAACACTTTCTCAAGATCTTTGAGATGGTCCTGACGCTGGCGTGATTTGACCACCAAGTCGTCGACGTACTATTCCACCAGTGTGCCGAGGATTGGCTTGAATATGCGGTGCATCGCCCGTTGATAGGTGGCACTTGCATTCTTCAGGCCGAAGGGCATGACCTGGTAACAAAAGATACCTTGGGGGCCCTGAAGGCAGTGAACTCATCATCCTCAGGGGCCATCCGGATTTGGTTGTATCCGGAGTATCCATCCATGAAGGAGAGGGCTTGGAACCCTGCCATGGAGTCAATCAACAGCTCTGTCACTGGAAGGGGAAAATCATCCTTCGGACAGTGGCGGTTGAGATCGCGGAAGTCGATACAGACTCTGATCTGCCTTTTCTTCTTCCTGACCGGCACAATGTTGGCCAGCCATCTGGGGTACTGAACATCCCTCACGATGTTGGCTTTGATAATCTTCTCAACTTCGGCCTCAACCATGGCACCGTGGAACGGGTGCATCTTCCTGGGAGGCTGCTTGAACCCACGATGGTTCGCCGGGAGACCAAGGCGATGGACGGCTACCTAAGGATCTAGCCCCGACATCTCGTCATAGCCCCAAGCGAACACATCACGGTGCTGTCTGAGGAAGTCCATGTACTGCTGCCGCTCCTCAGAGGGCATGGCGGCACTGACCAATGTGGGTCTTGGATCTGCCTTGGTTCCAAGGTTCACCTGTACTAATTCATCGACCGTGGCGGAGACGCCCTCCTCAAAGTCTGGGGGTGCATCTTCCACGTCCTCTCCACTCGGGGAGGGATCGCCCACGGGAGAGACTGCGTTGGAAACTGCATTGGGGCTACCAGATCCCACTGGGCCGCTGGTGCTGGCATGGGCGGTCGCGGTCATCTCATCAGGAGACTCACAGGCCGTTGAGACCATGGCTACGTCCAACCGATGGATCGGGAAGACGTAAGCGCCATCCAAACTTGCCCATGGATCACTTGCAACAGCGACAGGCTCAACCTCACCCGTCAGGATCTGCTTATCCTTGCTCTTGTAATAGTCCGCGTCCAGATAGCGGGCTTCACATGAGGAAAAATGAGAGGCATCTCCCTGAAGCACGCCTACTAGACCATTAAGGGAGTATTTAAGGCATTGGTGGTATGATGAGGGAACTGCCGCATGAAGTTGGAGCCATGGCCTGCCCATCAATGCGTTATACGCAGTGTCCTGAGAGACCACCATGAATTAGGTGTTGGCAACCAGGTCACCGAACTGGGTCTTCAAACGTATCTTGCTGACCGGAGTTTGCTCGGTGCGGTCGTACCCCTGGATCCTGAGGTCGGAG
The DNA here is from genome assembly GCA_963277665.1 of Viscum album. Classification (NCBI taxonomy): domain Eukaryota; kingdom Viridiplantae; phylum Streptophyta; class Magnoliopsida; order Santalales; family Viscaceae; genus Viscum; species Viscum album. Next base: position 1,046,288,514 of record OY728166.1, read on the forward strand.
GGAATCAAGTCATCCTCAGACAACCCCAATCTCCGGAGCGTCCGAGTTGGAATCAGATTAATCCCGGACCCCGTGTCGACAAGACAGCGCCGGACTTCAAGGCCATTGAACTGGCCAGTAACATACAGCGGACGAATGTGCCCCTGTATAGGAGGGTCTTCATCCTTACTAGAGAACGAGATAACTGCCTGACATTCGGCATTCTCAATCGCTTCGGCGTGAAAGGCCTCTGCAGCCGCAACCTCCGTCTCAAACTGGAGGGGGCTTTTCAGGGCTTCAGCGAGCACCTCACGCATCTCAGGTGATAGGTGCAGAGCCTCAAGGATGGAGAGCCTTGCTGGGATGTCAGCCAAGTGCTTCGGGACATCATACATTCTTGCCAAGCGTGATCCCCTGGTTGCGGGAGGTTGCTCTGCGGTTGGAGGCGTGACGGGCCTTGCCGGTTGGACCGGCGGCCGACTGGTGCTTGGCGCATCTCGTTGTTCACTGGTTGAAGCCTGGGAAGTAGTCACCGTACTGGTTCCAGGAGGCCAGGATGGACTCGTGGCAGGACGGAGCTGGTCGCGATGCGGCTGAGGCGGTTCTGCCTGGTCCCATACCACAAACAGTGGCGGAGGTGAATCTGTCATCCCCGGATGGGGGGGCTGCGCGCGCTGAGCTCGGTTTTGAGCCCGCTGCCTAGTCTCAGTGGCGTGCACGGCCTGGCTGGAGGTACCAACTGTCGTGCCCCAACGACTCCTGTTGTTGCGGTTCCTCCGACGGTGGCGAGGACTGGGGACACTAGGGAGGTCCACCTAGTGTTCTTCAACGTCGGGAACCAAAAAGGGATTTACCAGCTCGACGGTATTAACCGAAGCATACCCAACACTGTCATCAGACGAATCATTCATCACCGGGCGGATCCGGGGAAGGACCCCCATCCCCGGGGGCATGAAATCGCCGAGATTGAGGGATAGCGGCGGAACTGGCGGGGCGCGCTCTTCCTTCTTGCGCCGCCGCCGTTTTCTCTTCTCGGAAGAGGCAGGCTGGGACGACGATGCCGGAGCAGCACCCACATATTCTGGGGGCTCAGGCTGATTCAAGCGCGCATGGATGATTCCATGGGCGCGAATGATCGTCTTGCGGGCCATCCAGTCATTATAATTCTGGGATCCGCGGTCGGAGACCAGCTACCACTCGTCCTCGTCGCCACTATCGTCATCTGATCCCACGAACACACCCGCCACTTATGCTGGAGTTGGGCCCAACCTGATTACATTGTTGTTAATATGGTCTTGGATCCAGTCCTTAAAGACGTAGCACCGCCGGATGGTGTGCCCCAGGGCCCGATGGTAAGGGCAGTAGCGGGTGTTATCCGTGAGATGTGCCTCTTCTGGCCTCCAACACTCAGGCAGTCGCACAATCCTCTGCTCCAGGGCACTCCGGAAATAATCGGGGACCTGATCCTCGTGAAATGAGTAAGTCAGGTATCGTGGGGCCCTGGGAGTGTGGTCTTGACGAGGGGCTGGAGGGGCCTTCCGAGGAGGTGGACCCTGATTATCTCACCTGGGTTGTGGCGGTACATTACGCGGAGGGGCCGGCCGGTTCTGGGGCTGCCGCTACTAGGCCGGGAACTGAGCCCGTGGAGGCGGATTCCTGTGAGGCTGTGGAGCTGGCCTCACCGGCAGCAGCTCCAACTGCCTGGGGGCCTCTATCTGGGCAACAGTAGCGGGCTCAACCCTGCTGACTCTCCTTGCAGGGATCATAGGAGGCAGCGGGTGTGCCTGACTGGCCTGTTGCAGGGCTTCCTCAAGACGTTGAGCTTTGTCTGAGAAGTCCCTGAACCCTCCGGGGTAATTCTGAGTGATCAAGGAAGGGACCAGCTCGGTCTTGACGTTCCCGATGCACATTGTCAGAAACTGCTCCTGAGTCAATGGCATGTTAAGGGAATACGTGAGACCCTTCCATCGGGCGACGAAATCCGTGACTCGCTCATCAGGCCTTTGCTTGCACTTGAAGAGGTCTGCGATACTCGTCTTCCAGGTCGTGGAACTGAACTGGTAGAGGAACTGTCTACGAAGGTCCTCCCAGCTAGTTATCGACCTGACGGGGAGCTGGCTGTACCAGACAAATGCTGGCCCTTCCAGCGTCTGGACAAAGCAGCGAAGCTTAGCGGCCTCCTGCTGCGCCGGAGTTCCCAACATAGGCCCGCACCTCGAGTTGAAATGGGCCAAATGCTGTGGCGGATCTCCAGTCCCGTTGAAGGGGGCGAAAGTGGGGTTCCTGAATCCCGGAGGTGCCGGCATGTCATCCACCCATGCTGGGTATGGCTTGCCGTCCGGTGGGATCGCCACTTGCCGAGTCTCCAAGGCTTCCAAGCGGGCGATTAGTGCCACCATCGGATCGTCCGGACATGGGTTCCAGTCCTGATGAGGATCTCTAACCACGAGCGCATTACATGGCTCTTCAATCAGGTCGTCGACCGGGTCGTCGAACTCGGCAGCTCGTGGGATGGCGGGTGGAGCAGCCATTGGGGCAGCGGGAGGAATCCGAGCGGGGTCTCTCAGGTAGTCCCGCCGCTCGGGAGGGTGTGGTAAAACATACCGCGCCCTCTTGCCATAGGCAATGGCCTCTCCCCTGTCGGAAAACACGGCATAATCACGGTTTCCCGGGAGAGTCTCGTCGAGGAGTGGTTGTTCCTGTCCCTACTGTCCTGGCCTAGGATCACCGTAGTCAGGCCTCTGCTCTGCAGCGCGCTCGGCGAGGAGCTGGTCAACTAGCTTCTTCTTCTCGGCGAGCTGTTGACGTAGCGTGGCCTTTTCGGGATCCTCCTTTGCCCTCTGCATGGAGGCAGATGGGTCGGCGGGCTTTATAGCCCCGCCATGCTCTTTACCTTTGCTGACGTTTCGGCTCAACGTCAGTGCTTCAGTGGGTGTGGGGAGACCCAGGAGGTTCCTATGGTGACGAGTAACTCTCACCGATGGATCCAACAACGGCTTGTCTTCGGGGGGAGAGCCCCCGTCGAGAAGTTCCAAGCCGTTCCCCTCTCCCGACAGGTCAGCCATATTGACCGTTTCGGTCCCTGGGGATGTACCCTCAGGGCCACCCAGCGAATCGGGCTGCCGGGGAATCGCACTGAAGCATAGGGCAGCGTAATGCCCCCATCCACGGATATACATGTGGGGGGTGGCTTCCTCGATAACCTTGCGGAGTACTTGAAAACACTCAACGCATCATTGTTGGAGGGCCTCGTGATGCCCAAATGACCCGGGGTGCCGAACCGCGGGGAGCGTGGCCAGGTCAATCTGACGGCACTCATCACCAATATCCTCCAGGTGCGCTTGACTCCCGGGATATGGAATTTGTAGGTGGTGAAGACGGGAGTGAGTCTCCCGGAGAGTTCGGCGGAAGAATTCTAACTCATCCGGGGTGAGCGATTCTGGTGCATCAAAGTCCGGTCCTGCGACTGGCCAAAACTTTTCAGGGAAGTGGCCCTCTGCAAGGACGGTCTAGAAGCTCCACGACTCATCCTCGGGACCCAGGTCTTCTTGGTCCCCTTCAGCGACTGGAAATGGACGGGGAACCGGCAGTGGTGCCGAGGCGGGCCGCTGGGCCGGCGGGCTGGCCGGCGGTGAATACGGCGAGCAGGCCGATTGGCCTCCATATCCCGGGCCTCCCTCTGAGGGTTGCGGTGCCCCAGCTACCACATCACGGTAGGACGGGCCGGCGAGCGAACATCCTGCCGTAGCGTTGGTACTCGCCGAGGGTGCACTAGATCGTGGCTCGACCGTCGGTCCCCAGAAAATGTCTACGGCTTCTCCGATCGAGGAAGAAGGTACTTCCGGAGGGGCCGGTACCAACCGCAAGCTTGATCCTTGGGGGTCTACCAGGCCCTCGCTACTCCAGATATACCTTCAGAGAGAAGCGGGGATCACATCGATCTCGCTCTCGGGGAGTATGAGGCTGACGTGCCGCATTCCTACCCCTGCCCTTGACTGGCGGGATCGGGGGGAGGGCTCTGTCGCCGAATCATACTCCGCCTCTGTATCAGAGAAACGAACTGGTCTGATCTCTGTCCGGAATTCCCTAACATTCCTCCCTCGACGTCGACGACTCACCTTCCTGCCCCTGGGTGGTTCTTCGGGGCATGGCTGATCTCTGTCCTGGCGTCCTCTGGCACCGGTGCTGAGGCCAAGAAGACTGGAAACCAAGGTGCGAGGAGCACCGGGACAGATATCAAAGGGGACGCGGAGAGAGATGATTCCAGGCAGGCCTTCGGGCCGGGATCGGAAGGTGGGATAACCCATGCCTCTTGGATCAACCACACGGAGTAGACCCTGCTGGTGAATAGCGCTACCGCGAGGTGGTCCTCGGTGGCTATTGCCTGTACCAGCAACTGGGAGAGTCAACCCAACCTGCCTTTGGGGCGGTCGGGGCCTCGATCCAGGTCGGGCATAGAAGTGCCCCTACTCAGGATGCGCAAGGGCCTGGTGACTGGAGCCAGCAGTGGCTTGGGCCAACGCGGCCGCTGTTGCTAGGGCCCCAAGGTGGGAATCCTCTTCCGCTCGTGCCCGACATTGGCGTTGGGACAAATGAGTCGGGATTAGCGGCGCAGGCAGGTGGAGAGCCCGTTCTTCGACTTGAGAAGCCTGGCGGCGGTGTCGACGTGGCCTGGCAGGAGCCCTTATCGCGGATCCCTGGATAGAATCTCGGATAGGGTGGTCCCGGACATCCTCCACCTCATCCGCAGAGGGGAGGGAGCTGTCGGAGCATTCCAGGGATAAACTCCCGAAGTGGTTGGACGTCGAGGTAGGCAGCGGTGCCTCCCTGCGCGGCCCTCGGGGGCGGCGTTGGTGGCAGGGTGCAGCTTCCTCGAGGTCTAGGCGAGCCATGTCCTTGGTGGGGATGACTCCCTCTTCCTCATATCTCTGCACCAAGTTGTTGATCACCCTTCTCTGGATGACCTCCGAGGGGGAGATAGGGCGTGTTCGGCCCGCAGCTGCGGCTGCTGGGACGGCTGTGGAACGGGCCGGACCACGCGGAGTAGCCGCGTCGGTGTTTCCCCTTCCCCTGCGCCAGTGGGCAGGCGGCGATCGGGCACTGGATTGGGCGACCTGATTCCTGAAAGCAGGGAGAAGAACCCATTAATACTGACAGAAAAAGGAACCGACGACCAATCATTAGTGCCACGACGCCTTCCGTGGGGGTAACCCAGGCCATCGACGTCGTGAGACGGAGTGCCCGATTTCCCTTCCCCAGCCCCTGGCGGGTTCCGTGCCCTGGTGCTGAATGCTCGACCGGGCAACATGCTTGTCTTCCAACACCTCCGAAAGCTATCGATCTTCGTATTGAGGAGAAGAGATTCACGTCGGGTTCACCATTTTCTGTTTCAGCGCGGATGTGCGTCGGGTTTCTGTTCTGACACTGTTCGACCAGGACGCGTTCGCGCGTGCGCCCATCGACCCGAGGGGATGGGAGCGCGGCTTGTGGCCCCGCAGTCCCGCTTTCCAAAGGCGGGAGGCATCCGTCCCTTATTCAGGGACGTCTGCTCCTTGATCGAAACTGGGATGATGGGATGTCGGCTCCCCCTTCCGTGGACTTCTCCTCGGAACTCGTCGCCTAATCCGGGTCTCCCTCATAGATTTAAGAATGTTCGTGAATCTCGTTCCTGGCGCCATATCTTCATGGACACCGATTAATTACGCTGCTTCCGCCCAGACGCTCCAAGGAGTCTGGTCGGGGTAGCAACCAGCGGTGAGGAGACCGGGTAGGTCTGGGTGTTGGAAGCGTGTCTTAACATTGCGGCTCTGCACGTCTGCCTTCCATCCCTAATAGGGCTTCTTAAAGGCGTGATGGCCTGAGGCATCCCACGCTGGGTGCGGGGAACTGCGTTACCTGAGGTTTTCCTCAGCTTCCCATGTTTAACACGGGGTATGCCGCGAGTTTAACGTCCAGCGGGGACGGCATCAGACTGATCAACACGAGGAGTGGATCAGATGACAGAACCCCTTGCGGGGAACCTCCGATGCTGGGGCCAACACATGGGTGGCTTCCCGAGTGAAGTGGAGTGGAATTAAGTGGCATGACCCCACCAAGATGTGGCGGCCCGGGTAAGGATCATGATGGATGATGGAGTGAAGAACTTGGACCCCGTAGAGGCTTCCTACGTACCGCGCGTTAGTGCGGATCAAAGTCAGCGTAGTTCGGATATACAGTTTAACGTCATGCTGGACGATGGCAAGCCGACTCACGAGGAGGTCGAGGCTGCCGAGCGGAGGATTGAACCGAACCACCTCACACAGAGGGGGATGGAACGGCCGGGTGGATCACAGTTTCACGTCATGCTGGACGCTGGTGTTTGGGGCTTACACTCTAAGGAGGCCCATAGGCGGCAAAGCTCAGTTTGAGAGGGACTTGGGCCGAAGTTGAGAGACCTCGATCCCTGTCACGCCCTCTACTGGCTTCGGCAGTGGGGAAGCACAATGGAGATACACATGTGCAGTCCCTACAAGGGCGGATTCATAGGTGAATCGACGCGAATGTGAACCCGAGAGGGGTCCACTGATGGACGAACCGACGTGAATATGACCGGGACGACCAGGTGGTGGGCTTGAACCTCAGGGAGGCTTCCTACGTACCCTGTTTAGGAGACAAGGATCAAAGTCCACGTAGTTCATTCTATCAGGACTTACGCACTGAGGCCACCTGAGTGCGGCAAAGCTCAGTTGAAGAGGGACTTGGGCCGAAGGTGAGAGACCTCGATCCCTGTCACGCCCTCTACTGGCTTCGACAGTGGGGAAGCACAATGGAGATACACATGTGCAGTCCCCCACAAGAAACTAGGGGTTTGTAATACCCTGCCCCCGTGGGTGAAGACCACTCCAATAAATCGTCCCTAAATAGGGGAAATCCCGACATCCCTGCAGAGACGAGCGGGTGGGGGCCACATCCAAACCGGGGGGGACCCTGCGTGCGAGGCCCGGGATCGGATGAAGCGGACGGTTTAACTTCTTGTCGGACGAAGTACAGTTTAACGTCGTGTGTTGAGGACGAAGCGGACAGTTTAACGTCTTGCCCGACGAAGTACAGTTTAACGTCGTGTGTTGAGGACAAAGCGGACGGTTTAACGTCTTGCCGGACGAAATACAGTTTAATGTCGTGTGTTGAGGACGATGGATGCTTGGCAGTTTAACGTCTTGCAGTGCGGACGAATGCTGAACAGTTTAACGTCTTGTAGCTCGGACGTGGTGGTGCCGCCAATGGGTCCGTGTCACATCGCGCGAGCCTGGAGGGCCGCACGGGAAGACAACGCACGGTGCGGGCACCCGGGATGAAGATCATCGGGCGCCACGCAGGCGGGTACCCTCAGGGGGTCAAAGGGGGCGACCCTGGCGGTTTGCGCGCAAAAGAGGATCTTGGCGCGCAATACCACGGGTCGGCGCGCAATTGGGCGGGCTGACGCGCAATTGGGCCAGCGCTTTGCGCGCGGAAGATGGAGATTGCGCGCACCGGGCCTCTGATAGCGTGCGGGGGCAACGGCCCATTCTTTAACGAATGGCCACTTAGTAAGGGTTGGTGCGCGCAATCGGGCTGTATTGCGCGCACCCGGGGGAAATTGCGCGCAAGAGGCTTCTTTTGCACGCGAAGGCCTTTGGGTGAGGAGTTGATCAAGGGAAAGAAGCCAAAGGGGTTGCGCGAAATAAAAGAGGTTACCTGAAGATCAGCATTGCGCGCGGAGGGGGTGGGATTGCGCGCACGAGCGACTCTTCGAATTCTGGCAACCTTCAAAACGTCGGGGGTCGCCTTGTATTTATAGGCAATCCCAGGTGCGCGATTCGGCGCGCGGGCGCGCAATTCGTCTCGGGCGCGAAATAGGGGCCCGGCGTGCAATAGGGCCGTGCAAGGGCGTCGGGCGCGGAAAATTACGCACCGACTCGGCCCATTGCGCGAATCCCGGAAGGATTGCGCGTGCATAGCCAATATTGTGTGCGGGCCTCCGTTATTTCGCGCAAGGCCTTCGGGCCTTCCGAAACATGCTTCTGACTCCAATTATGACCTCGCTTTCCTTATCCGGAACTTCGTTTGAGGAGTAACGGACTTTTCTGGCATCTACAACCAGCCCTCGGAATCATCAAATAGGATTCAAGGAGTTGAGAAAAGACAGTAGGAACAGCCCCGGTCCACCGAACTGGGGACTGTTTCAAATCCTCAATCCCTCGCTCAAAAAAAATCGGTCCTCTCTAGATTGGGGAAGAAGCCACAAGAAGAACGAAGAGACATATTATCAGGAGATTCTCTCCAAATTATAGTTCTCCAAGAAGTTCCTGAGGGATCGAATCAACAAAAGGCAATGTCTCATCAAATACATGGAAGAAGACAATATCACAGGAATGCCGATATGAGGGAGGCAATGAATTATTCATCAATCAATGTCATCAATGTTGTTTCTTCTGATCCACCAGATGAGGCTCATTCAGAGAGATCATATGAAGAGGGTTTTGCTCAAGAATTTGTACGCACAGACACCAATAAAGAAGGTGTGCATACACGAAATCAAAGGATTACTCAGAACCTAGGTAATACTTTAAGTAACCCACTTCCCCCTCTCTGAAAGGGATCAAACAAGAGGAAGGGAAAGAATCAGGTTACATATCCTTCCTCTGGAGAAGGCCAATCGCTCTCACTAGAGCAAAGATTTGAACAACAGGAGGAAGAAATGAAGGAATTGAGGAGGATGAATGAAGAACTACTTCAGGGTAGTCTTCCTCCTAAACGTGCTGGATTCAGTCAGCCAAGGGAGTTTGTTGCAGCTACTGAGATGGATCAAGAATATCCTCCTTTATCAGTACACCCTCACAGGTCTAATCCTACAGGTCAAGTGGAACGACAATTGGCAGTGCTGCCATCAGTTGTAGTACGAGCTGCCATACCTGTCCAAGCTCCAGTCAGTGCACCTATTCAGATTCAAGCTCAACCGGATGTTTCTCAAAAGTTAATAACTACTATTGGGTCATTAACAGCTCGGTTGGAAGCTATGGAGGGAAAGCATGCGTAGGTTCAACTAGAAAAGGGAGCTTACCCTGAATGGGTTGATGCAATCCCTCCCCCATCAAGTTTTGGGAACCCTGTATTCCCTATTTTCAATGGATCAGGCGATCCTAAACAGAATTTCACGCATTACGTGTCAAGTTGTGAACCTATGATGGGAACTCTGAAATAGAAAGAATCAATGAAACTCAGATGCTTCGTGCGGACATTGCAAGGACCAGTCTTTGTCTGGTGTACAAGCTTGAAATCCCATTCAATTACTAGATGGGAAGATCTCCTTCAATGATTTCTTATTCAATTCAGCTCAACTTTTCCAAAGACAACAGTTTTTTATCTTACAATATATAAGAAAAAGGAGAATGAAAGGGTCCCAGATTTCATTGCTCACTGGAAGGGATTAACATATTCCCTAATCTTAGCACTCCCTCAGGAAGAATTGTTGCTAATCTGTGTGTAAAATTTGCGTGATGAGTTGTGCACACCACTGATACCTGTGAAATACATAGGAGGGTTTAGAGACCTTACTTCAATCGCTCAGCAGATTGAATATTACCTTATAAAGACTAAGGATAAAGCTCGTGTAATTCCATCAGCTCCAGGAAGGAGAATCAGTAACGCAAAGACTGCAACAGTTATGCTTAAACAAGAACATGTATCTGCTTCTACCACAAAACCTTCATCTTCTCGAAGGGCTCCACCTCCTGAGCGTCAACAATAGAGGCCGTTTCGTTAAGATGATCAAAGAGATCAAAGATGGAAACATTTTAATGATTTGAAGAGTAAAATTTGTTCTTTTCAAAATTAACAAGTTCCTGGTAACTTCATTTCGGCCCTGGAGAATAATTTGGTTCTGCTGCCAAGGCCCAAGAGGCCAAACAAGGAAGTAGATGAAGATCGTCCCAATTATTGCCCATTTCATCAGATGTTGGGACATCCCATCCATGAGTGTTTTGTCTTCAAATACCTTCTGTAAAAGATGGTCGACTCAATAAAATTCAAACTAAAAGTCTCTTCAACCCAGGTAGCATGTGTTACTTCTAAAGTTCCAGAAGATGAAGGTGAATGGAAATAAGTTAAAAGCAAAAATGCACAGAAATATGATGATTGGATGGTCATGAAAATGATCAACTGAACTCATTCCATTTTGCAAATTCAATTGAAGATACCAATTGTGTCTTCTGCTATAGATGCCACAACAAAATCCTCTTCAGAGGGAAAATCCTCAAAAGGGCGGCATAATTCCAAGAAAGAGGAACAATCAGAAGAAGATGAGTATGTGTCGAAACTTAAGCTTTTTTTGACTCTGGCAGATTTCCTGCCATCTACTTTAAAGCCACGGGCACCGCCCCACCAAACGGAACAGCCTAAACTGGCTAGTCAGGAAGAGTCTTCATCGGATGAAGAGTTAATCTTTGGTTCTGTTAATATGATTCACTTAACAGATCCTTATGCCAGTCTCGGTTTCGATTTTGATGAGCAATAATTCCCTATATCAAATAGAGGAATCAGAGGGAGTTCCTGGGGTCTGAGATACAGAGGAAGATGTGGATATCCCAAAATCCACTATTCCAATTCTAACCCTGCTAGAACTGTGTACGCAGTAGAAACTCATGATAGAGCCCTTCAGCGAGCTCAGCAAGAACAAGCAAGTTCTTTTACCAATAGAAAATTCAGTCCTGGCACAATTATTTTGGAGGATCGGTTGGGGGTTCTATCTTCATCCTCTCAAATATTAAATAGACCTAATCGGTCTGATCTTCTAAGGAAAGGAATATTGCCAAATCTTGTCCCGATACAAGATGCATCAACCTCCAAAGCATCAACTTCCAAGGCACTTACTAAACCACATGTTCCTATTGGGAAACGTAGACCTCTAGATCAAAAGTATGATATATTGAAACACCTGGCACATGTACCAGCCAAGTTATCAATTCTGTATGCTTTGAATCTATCAAAAGATCTTCGGGAGTCACTCACCAAGGCTTTGTCAAATCCTCAAGAGTTTGAAACTAAAATTATTGAAGCTGAAGTCTATCACGTAGAGAATAATTCTATTGAATGCCATGTAGTGATATCTTTCACAGTTGAACATGAAGATGATGTCGTCCATGGACATATTAGACCTGTGTACTTATCTGGCAAGGTCATTGGTGTAGACATCCGAAGAGCTTTCATTGATAATGGTTCAGGAGTCAACCTCATCCCCATTCGCACACTTCGTCAATTGGGCATTAAGGAATCTAATTTATCTCCTTCTAATATGATGTTAACAGGATATGATAAAAATGAAAAATAACCACTGGGTGATATTACTCTCAGAACTCATTTTGGAGATCTTGTATTTAATTTAGATTTCACGGTTATTGATCAAGACTTAGCCTTCAACATCTTTCTTGGAAGACCCTGGCTACATCAAAATGCGGTTATCCCTTCATCATACCATAAATGTCTCAAGTATTGTTTCGATGGTAAAGTTTGGACATTTTATGGTGATAAGGCCTCGTTCAACACATGTGAGTCTCAATACATTGAGGAGGAATTCTATCACATGAAGAGAATGGAGAAATCCACAACTAGGGAGATTACCGAAGTTAATGCTCCATATGGTTTGGAAAAGATTCCTGTAAATCCATTTGCGCATGTGAGTACAGATTATGTGTTTCCTATTAGACAAATTGATAGGATAGACACAAATTAAAATACTCTTATGGAAAGTTCCATAATGTCAATTATGGCAATCGAGCCAGAAAACATGGGAGAAATTGGTGATCCTCCAGGCAATGATGAAAGCTCAAATGGAGATGTCTTCGTTTCATCTGGTGAAATCTAGCAAGTATATACTTCGCCAACCAGTCCAGAAGAAGTGATAGCGACATCAGAGGTGAAAAATGATGTTGATTCTCAATCCATCATCTCCACTTTATTACCCAAGCAAGACCCTTCATCATCAATTGGGTCGGAAATGGAAGCCTCCTCTTCAAGATGTTCAAGTTTTAACATCTCTTCTGATCATGGAAATTTTGCTTCATCATCTACTATGAATGTACAAACGGAAGAAATAACACATGTTGAAGAAGAACAGGAAGATTCAGGGATGCTCCTTCAGTATTTGAAGAGGGTATCTCTACCACTATGGATGAACTCAGATAAATAAATCTGGGTACAAAAGAAGATCTACTCCCCACTTTAATCAGTGCGGCCATGACTCTTAAAGAGAAAGAGATGTATATTTCCTTTCTAATGAAAAATAGAGATATATTTTCTTGGAAATATATAGAGATGTCAGGGCTTGATCCTGATGTTTCCACTCATCGTTTGGGTTTACCAGAAGAACTTCAAGGATTTAAGCAAGACGCGAGAAGAACACACCTAACTTATGATTCCAAAATTGAAGCTGAATTGGATAAGCTTATCAAAGATAACTTAGTCAATGAAGTTCAATATCCCAAGTGGTTAGATAATATAGTCCCTGTGAAGAATAAGAATGGTCAAATTAGAGTTTGCATCGATTTTAGAGATCTTAATCGGCATTGTCCAAAGGATGATTTTCCAGTTCTGATTACAGAACTTTTAATCAATGGAACAACTGGCTATGAAGCAATTTCCTTCATGGATGGATATTCTAGATATAATCAAATCCGAATGGCTCTAGAAGATGAGGAATCCACAGCCATCAGGGCCCTCAGGGTGTGTTTTGCTATCAGGTAATTCCCTTTGGCTTAAAAAATGCAGGCGCAACATATCAGCGTGCAATGCATCACATCTTCATGCCCTTTTTAGGGAAGTTTGTTGAATGTTATGTGGATGATTTGGTGGTCAAATCCAAACAATGTTCTAATCACTTGGCTGATTTTGAAGACATATTATGCAAGCTTCAACAACATAATTTGAAGATGAACCCCTTAAAATGTGCTATTGGGGTAACCTCTGGAAAATTTCTTGGCATTGTTATATTCCATAGTGGTATTGAAGTCGATCCTGAGAATACCAAGTCAATCATTGGTATGTCACCTCCTCAAAATTTGAAAGAATTAAGAGGAATTCAAGGAAAATTATCCTATATTCGGCGTTTCATCACCAATTTGGTAGGAAAAAGTTTACCCTTCACCAAATTGATGAAGAAGGGAGTCACTTACCAGTGGACTGAATAATGTCAAGAAGCATTTGATATTCTCAAGAAATACCTCTTGATCCCACTGGTACTTATGCCACCTATTGAAGGAAGGACACTTATCCTTTACGTGACAGCGTTAGAGCAATCATTGGGTGCCTTTCTTGCTCAGAAGAATGATGCTGGGTATGAAAACAGCCTTTACTATCTTAGTCGGACTATGCTTGTAGTAGAAACCTAGTATTCAAATATTGAGAAGTGCTGCATGGAATTAATCTTTGCAGTTTAGAAGTTGATACACTACCTGTAACATCACGAGGTCCAATTGGTATCTCGCAATAACCCGCTCAAATTCATCCTTAGTCGTCCAATGCTTATAGGACGTCTGGCAAGATGGGCAGTTATTTTGCAGAAATTCGATATTCAGTATGTGTCTCAAAAGGCAATAAAGGTCCAAGCTCTGGCTGATTTCCTTGTTGAACATCTTTCAATGGAAGACACATATTCAGATATTGAACTCCCTGGTGATGAAGTCATCTCTATTCAGGATAGTCCTCAGGTATGGTAAATCTATTTTGATGGTTCTTCCAGAAGTCCAATAGGGAAGAAAATAGAAGATCCTAAATTCAACAAGGTTGGATTAGGAGTTATTCTTATTTCCCCCGAAAAGGAAGTGTTACCTTATTACTTCTTATTGTGGGAAGTTGGTACCAATAATGAAGCATAATACCAAGCTCTCATTGCAGGCTTGAAGTTGGAACTTCAAGCACAAGTGAATCACATAAGGGTGAAATGTGATTCAGACCTAGTAATCAAACAATTCAATGGGGATTATGAAATTAGAAAATAAGAATTGATCCCTTTGTATGATTACTTCAGAGAGTTAATGGAGGAATTTTCTACAGAACTGACATTTTCTTATGTCCCGCGATCACAAAATGCTCAAGCTGATGCACTGGATAATATAGCCACAGCTCTGGTAGATCCAAATCGGGACAAAACAACCATCAATATTGCCTGCCGTCGTACAATTTCACCTTATGTTCAAACCAAAACAAAAGAGATCAATGAAATTAGTCTCATTCTTGAACCGTATGGTCATACTACAGGATGGATGAAACCTATCAGGGAATACCTTCAAAATGGAACACTTCCACATGATATAGCTGGGAAAGAAAAAATCTGGCAACATGTGGTCAATTTTACTCTTTAGGATAGTCCAGATCACCTAGAGAAAATTCTCTACAAGCGTGGTTTCGATGGAGTTCACTTCAGATGAATTGATGGTGAAGAGACAATGTCTGTCATGAAATAAGTGCATGTAGGAGTCTGTGGTGCCCACCAATCTGGACATAGACTGTCTGATCAGATTTGAAGGCTTGGGTACTTTTGGCCTTCAATGATACAAGATTGTGTTAATTTTACAAAGAAGTGTCATTCATGCCAATTACATGCCAATTTCATTCATCAACCTCCAGAGTTTCTTAATACAGCTAAATACACGTGTCCATTTTCCACATGGGGAATGGATGTGGTGGGACATTACCCTTCAGTTACGGCCAAGCAGTTTTAGTATATTCTTACTGCTACTGACTTCCTTTCCAAATGGGTAGAGGCAATACCTCTCAAAGAAGTTAGTTCTAAAAGAATTGTTAGCTTCATCAAGTCTAACATCACTACCAGATTTGGTGTCCCTCATACCATATTGACAGACAATGGCACCAACTTCTGTTCATCTGAGATGAATAAGTTGTATAAAGAATAAAACATCAAATCCAATCATTAATCTTGGAATCATGTAGCTTCCAATGGCCAGATAGAATCCTTCAACAAGAATCTTTCAAATATAATGCAAAATATGGGGGATAAAGACAAGAAATCATGACCTAATAAACTTTTTCCTGCTTTATGGGCTTATCAGACCACCACCTGCACTACAACGCGGTCAACTCCATATTCATTGGTATATGGAATAGAAGCAGTCTTGCCCATTGAAATTCAATTGCCTTCACTTAGAGTAGCCATTTTTGATCAGTCATCTATAGATGATCAATCTCAAAAGCGATTGGATGAATTGGAATGGTTAGATGAGAAAATATTGTGCACACTAAACCACTTGGAAGTTTATCAGAATCGAATAGCTCGAGCTTTCAATAAAAAAGTTCATATTCGTTCATTCCTTCAGGGAGAACTGGTATTAGTTCTCAGAACTCCAATGATACCAGGAAAGAACCCTCCCAATCTTGAACCAATGTGGGAAGGGACTTATTCAATACATAAGGTCTACTCCAATGGAGCATATTCATTAATCTCGATGGATGGAGAACTCATCACTACTCCATCCAATGCCAGATTTCTGAAGAAGTATTTTGTATCAACACAAAATATATCATCAATGGTCCGTTATGACCTTAAACTGCACCACCGTCCTACATGAAATTAAAACCGCTCATCACGTCCAGCAAAAAGTTAAACTGAATAACCAACGGTCCATGCATATGACCTTAAACTATTCTTAATTTCGTCCAAGATGATGTTAAACTGTGAAAAAGTTCCCTAATTCGTCCAACATGACGTTAAACTGTGTCCCCTTCATTGTCTTTTCTATATGATGTTAAACTATACAGTAATGGTCCATGCATATGACCTTAAACTATTTGCATGTCCCTTACGTCTAGCATGATGTTAAACTGCACCATCTGGAGTCCATGCATATGACTTTAAACTATTTTCATTTCTTACGTCCTACACGACGTTAAACTGTGAAATCCTAACTACATGATGCTGAACTGTAATAAAGTCCCTTACGTCCTAACTACATGACGCTAAACTATACAGAAAGTCCTTTAATATGTCCTACATGACATTAATCTGTGCATCGTTAAGGTTGTTGTTACCTCTTGTTTCTCATACTGAGTATGACTCACGTGAGCTTAGATCAAACTTCAACCATAACACTCTTTCTAGGCTACTAACCATGTGTAAGTCCCAACACTATTTTTTTAGATCATTTTCACCAAGAACAGCTTGATCACTAATTCATTCTTTAATTGAACTACGCGGACTTTGATCCTTTCCTTCTAGGCTGGGTACATAGGCAACCTCCCAAGGTTCAATCCCAAAACCAATCTCTTCAAATCAGTTCACCTCCATCTCATACGATGTTGATTTGTGAAACTGCCCCCAGAATCAATATATTTACATTAGTTCACCTTCATCCTTGTTATACGATGTTAAACTGTAAAATAATTTTGTCCTGTTTGAAAATAAACTATAATATTCTTTGATACCCTCACCTGAGAGGGAATCATTATTTACATTGATTTTCAATCATGTTTCATTTCAAAGACTACGTGCACACATGGAAATGCCCGAACCTTTTATCTTGGGTTAAACCATCATTTCACTAAGGTCCCCTTTTACCCTTCACATGTATGAACCAAATTTGTAGAGATGGTATTTCTAGAACTATGTGGGATTGATTCCCATCCTTATGGAATACATAGGAATGTTCGAGTGTCCCTCTAATCCAGCCCCATGTCTTTGGGCCTAACCCCAAATTCCACTTTCAGTCCATTGGCAGAAAATTCCCCATGAAAACAGATAGTGTGTATTTCTTATAATGGTCTAAGCTCTATGACCCTAAACTAAGATCTCCTATACTTTCGTCCCGCATGACGTTAAACTGTAGTTCAAGAACTACGTACGTCTTGATTCCCATCCTTATGGGATACGTAGTGAAGTCCAACATTTCAATTCAAGACCCAGCCACAACATGATTATGGTTAGCATTGATCTGTGTATTTCTGCGTACATTTGGACAACACCCATCTTTATGTGTCATAATCCTAACCTTAAATATTTTCAGATCTTAATAACCCTTTTCTTAACTTCTAATCACAAAAGGCTCAAAATTTTGAGAGTTCTTTTGCCTGACCATGCAGCATGTTCCCTTAGGCGGCCTTGCATAAACAGTCTACATAACGGACATGTCAGCCAAAAGATGCTATTATTTGACTATGCATCCAATTACCTTAGGTGTCCCTTCATAATTCAACCCCCTAACGGGTTTTTTAAATAGTGGTAACTTCATTCTTGGGAGTAAAACCTCTTTTGTCCTTATTTTCCTTAATGATAATATGTAGGTATCTGCAAAAATAGCCATCCTTAACATATTTGTCCAATATCCTTTTCATGATCTGAAAGTATTCAAGTCTATGGTTTATATTCTCCTTCCCAACGTTTGGGTCAGACCTTCGTATGAGTGATATTCATCCAGTTCTTCGATAATCTTTTTTAGAAATATCTTCTCCATTTTCAAGTACCTTTTTCCATACAACAAACTCTATACTTTGGAAAATTTGAATCTACATAAACATTCACTAGTTTTTTAACACTATGAAAGTAAATTTCTGAGAGTTATTTTTCCTAACTATGTAGTACGTGCCCTTAGGTGGCCTTGTATAAGTAGTCTACATAATGGACATGTCAGCAAAAATATGCTATTTATTTGACTATGCAGCCAATGCCCTTAGGTGGCCCTGCATAATTCAACCCCCAAACGGGTTTGTTAAATAATGGTAACTTCATTCATGAGAATTACATCTTCTAATGCCTTTTAGCTCCTTTTCATATCATTCCGCATATTCAAATATTCTTAAGTCATCTTTTACCTTTTTCCCTCATACTTGGGTATGGTAATATGTTTTCAGATGAATTTTTAAGGAATTGGGTCAATTATAATCCATTCGGACAAAGCTATTTTGACCTTAAACATTAGCCCTTTTATGTCCGACATGCAAGACTTTAAACTGTCAAATTTCTTGTTTCTTCTCAACTCAGAGTCACATCTTCATTTCTTCCAGATCCAACTCTGAGGGGGGACTTTTGTTAATACTCCTTGTCTTCACATTGTTTAAATTAATGGAAATGGAAATGACTTAGCATAAATTGATTCATCCTTTGAAGAAAACATCAAAAATCGACACAGGAATGAAAAAGGAGTCAAATGACCTTGGGTCGCACAAGTTCCCTCATGGTCGCGCAAGTACACTTGCACGACATCTAATGGTCGTGCAAGTGACTTGCACGCCCTCTTTGAAAACCGCCCAAGGTTTTCTTCAGCCTATAAATACCCCCAGCGGGTCCCCCATTTGGAGAGTATTTTTTCCAGAATTCAGATATAGAGCTCTGAACGCCCAAGTCTCTTCTTCAGGTCTTCCAAACACTTTTAGGGTAATTTTTTACCTAGAATGGAAGGTCTAAACAAGTGGAGTAAGGTCTAAGTGTTAGAATTCACTAAAACTTGCATGCCTGAGTGTTTTACCATTAAGGGAAATGGACACACTTGCGCGCCGCCCTACTTCTTCACCAGAACTTGCGCGCCATCTTATGGAAAGCCTCTAGGGATAATACCAAAGGTTTGAGTGAAGTATCTCCCAAGTATTACTCTAAGGGCTGAAAATCACGCAAGTACCCATGTGCCGCGCAGGTATACCTGTGCGTCCTGGACTTGTGCGCCCACACAGAACCTGCACGCCTGCCAGGACTTGCATGCCCTTCTTTTTTTGGGTGCCCTTCTTGCCCATTTAACCCCTCTTGTGCCATTCCACCTCTCCTATTCAAGATTCAGGCTTCAAGACACTCTTAAAATCCATTTATGGAATGTTTCTGATTGAATTCCTTATCCGAAAGGAATTCCCTGAAACATCTCTCAAAACCTAGTGATTTACACATCTTTATTTCACTAAAATTAGAGATTTCATTCATTCAACCTCGTCCTTTAAGATGATTGAACCCTATTACTGGGCATCCTCCTTAGGATTAAGCCCAAAGTCCTCATTAATCTGGAATTTTTTTTCAGGAGTAAGCCCCAGTCATAATTCCTTTAACCTAGGCTTCCTTTTCAGGAGTAAGCCACATTCCAAATTCTCAAATATGGGCATCCTCTTTAGGAGTAAGCCCCAAGTCCGCACTAATCTGGGCTTCTTTTTCGGGAGTAAGCCCCAGTCATAATTCCTTTAACATGGGCTCTTTTTCTGGAGTAAGCCCCAGTCCAAATTCTCAAATATGGGCATCCCCCTTAGGAGTAAGCCCCAAGTCCTCATTAATCTGGGATTCTTTTTCAAGAGTAAGCCCCAGTCATAATTCCTTTAACTCGGGCTTCCTTTTCAGGAGTAATCCCCAGTCCAAATTCTCAAATATGGGCATCCTCCTTAGGAGTAAGCCCCAAGTCCTCATTAATCTGGGATTATTTTTCAGGAGTAATCCCCAGTCATAATTTCCCTTAATCTGGGCCTCCTTTTCAGGAGTAAGACCCAGTTTCAAATCCTATTAATTGGGAATCCTCATCAAGAGTAAGCCCCAACCATAATTCCTTTAACCTGGGCTCCTTTTTCAGTAATAAACCCCAGTCTTAATATTCCCAAATATGGGAATCCTCCTTAGGAGTAAGCCCCAAGTCCCTTAATTTTTCAAAACCCTTAACCTGGCCCTTCTTCTTTGGAGTAAGCCCCAGTTTTAATTTCTCTTAACCAATCTTAATTTAATTTTGATCTGGGCTTCCTTCGCAAAATTAAAACCCAATCATAAGTCCCCTCCTAACTTGGGAAACTTCCTTAGGAGTAATCCCCACGATTAGAGTATCCAAATCTCCATGAAACAC
Source organism: Viscum album (assembly GCA_963277665.1). Classification (NCBI taxonomy): domain Eukaryota; kingdom Viridiplantae; phylum Streptophyta; class Magnoliopsida; order Santalales; family Viscaceae; genus Viscum; species Viscum album. The sequence goes on from OY728166.1 coordinate 1,046,308,316, forward strand.
ATATACCTTTATGGACCCTATTCTTGGATTTCTTCCCTGAAGTAAATCTTAATCCTCATCTATTTTGGGAAGTCATACACACATAAGCCCCACATCATTGCATCTTTCGTGGCACAATTTTCTGGTTTCCCCAATACCTCTTGTTTCTCACACCGAGCATGACTCACGTGAGCTTAGAGTGTAAAATTATTCATGACATCTTTCATTGAGCCATAAATTATGCATAAACATCATACTCCCTTAATCGAACTATGTGGGTTCTGATTCCTTTTACAAAAAAAAAGGATACATAGGTAGCCCATCTGCAGGTACGATCCCAACTTTGAAATAATGCATGTCCTTCTGAATGATAATAAACATGAAGTACCCCACTGAGTGACTTTAAAACTAGTATGGTCATCATAATGACCAAGATAATTTTATTTATCAAAGGATACCATTGACTAAGAATCTCTAACAAATATAGATGATTCTCTATCGATGAAGAACCTTGAATATATATATAATATTCTCCAAATTTCCTACATATCAATCACTAATTGTCAGATCTAAAGGAAAGCTCATTTTATACATGGTAATGTAATAAGGATTCATGAACATAACTTAAATCTATAAAGAGAGTCCCAGAGTAGACAATAATTCCCCTCAAAAGGTTGTGAGGAGTCCAACCTCCCATCCTCTCGACCAATGCAAATTACTAAGCCTCATCAATCCACAACTAATGAGCGCCTACCTTTGAAAAGTAGGTTCAAATGGATATGGAATCATTTGGATGTTTCTGGTTCTACGAACAAACCCGTTAGAAACCGCTTGGAATGTTTGAAACTTAAATCAATGAGATCATCCCCCATTCCAGAGGGAAACAGTTATAAGTCATACTTGGGTGTTGTGAAGAAATGTTTGGGTTAAAAGAAGACTTTCCTGAATTATGATTATAGTTCAAATTTTTCTTTTATAGTTAACATTATTTCACCATTGGGTGATGCACATGTTGTATGGAGTTTTTTATTATTATCATAATTGAGATTGTTTTTCATGCTTAGACCAATGATATATGGGAAAGCCGTATTGTATCATATATCATTATGGGTACCTATAATTTTCATGTCATGCATATTATCATGCCATATAGGTTCATTTCGCTACTTGTATTGCTTGATATGATTATGATTTTTGAGTGATGTAGTGAGATTTAATGAATGCTTGTGATGTTATTTGGTTGTGATTGAGTGATTTCCTTTCTCAATTCACAGCATGTATGGGCCATTATGTGTTTGGATGAGTAATTTTCCGAGTCAATCCACTACGATATAAACAAATCGGTGTCATTTCATGTTATAAGGAGTATGGGTACATATTAACTGGGAATGGATAACCATTATAATGTAAAAAACATGAATTTTGAAATGAAATGGTTTTAAATCTTTATACCTACTTGTAATGTTTATGAAACACAAATTATTGAAACTAGTAATTAAATGATAAATGAAATGAAATGGTTTCTAACAAATGATTAGGAAATGTATTGTTAACCCTTCATCTATTAGAACCCCTAAATCATATAACTAGAAACTTACTGATACCTTGCCTTCTAAGTTTGTAGTTGGGGTAGTATACATTGGGTATTGATCCCTTTCTTACATTTACATTCCATTTATGTTTCCTTATACCTACTTAAAGATGATTCTGAGGTTTTTGATTGGCTTCAAAGATGTAAAACTATCCCATGTAGGTCAGTTGGGGCATGTTTCTTCTAAGACAACCTGTTCATGTTGTTTATGACCTTTATAAATAAATAAACTTCTATAAGGTTACATTTCTTCTATACCTAGGTTGGATTGACGAGAAACTCATAGGTCACTTTATCTATTAAAAGGAATTTATGTGATAAATTTTATAAATATAACAGGTTTTCAATAAAAGGTTATTATTTAAAATGACGTTTTATATGACTTGGCTCTTATGCCTTGGAATGGAAACATGTACATTTTTCAATGGCCTTATCCTTTTTTTAAATGAACTAAATCATAGGATTTTGAGCTTGGTGAATTTTATTTAGTTTGACTTAGTGATAGGGTCGACACTTGGGCTTCCTAAGGGAAACGTTGTGGTAGTTAGTACCCTTAAAGCCAAAATGTATTGATAAATGTTTTCAATTCCTATTTTTTGGTATTTTTTGAGTGTTATTGTCCCTAGGTGGCATCTTACTTTCAAAATGAAAACATTGTTAATATGGGTGGTCATGGTATCAAGGACCCTTGTTATGTAGTTGAGCATTAGATAATGCTTAGTTTCAATAGTTATACATGCAAAGGGAATGGTCAGGCATATCTTTTAACCTTCATTATTCATGTAGTGTGACTTATTTATAAATTGGTAATAATATAACGAATTGATTACACGTTCAAACACCATATGAGGGATGAAGCAGGTACATGTGTATTTAGTTACATTGTGCCTCATTATATTATATATGCTTGATTGTAAACAGTTACATTGCCATTACAAAGTCTAGATGATATAGACACCTTTGGTGGTGGCCCATTGAGATTTATCTCACTCCCTCTCTGGGTTTCTTTTGGTACCAAAGGTAGATTACATGAATGCAGGTGTTGAAAAAGGAAAGCATGCTACTTCAAACACTTGATTGTGCTCTGTTAAAGATAGATCATGATAGAATATGACTAATACAGAACTCTAGATTATTGGGATAGTATTTTTATTTCTATTATACTTTTAGGTAAAATGTTATACTTGTTGTCTAGTATCCATGTTTTCTATTTTCTAGTGACCCAACACATCATCATCTATTAATCCAGTTGATTTTGTTATTGTTATACTTGTCTTTATATTAATTTTTTATACATCTTAATTTTACTTATATTGCTTCTAATATTTATCTCTGTTAGTAATTATCCAATGTGCTACACTATGGTAATGAGGGAATAGCCTCCCAAAATACACACCTTATACCCTTGCTACTAGTCTATGCCTATGTCATTTGGGGGGATGTGATTGATTCCATGTGGCCCACCGAGCATAGGGTACCTTTTAAGTGGAATCTAGGTCTGGGAAGCCACACATTTCAAGCTAGAAGATCACTCAGGCCTCTTTAAAAAGTTCCCCTTGTTATTGTGGAGTTTCTAGAGACATTGCCTCATCATACGGTGGATGTTAGATTATCTCCCATGAGTCCCACAAATTGTCAACTGACGGGCACCTAAAACCCAATTAAAAAATCCTTTTAAAATAAGGTGTAAAATATTAAGAATATGGAGACTCTTTTGAATTTACAATTCATGTGATATGTTCATATGTTAGGAAATAAACCAAGGAATTCCTAGTGATAATCCCATCTTATTGAAAATGAGTTGTCTAGCATGTCACCCTCATCATGTGAAGGGCCTCAAACAAGTCCAGACAGTCACGTGCTCCCCTCCAGCTCTAAAGAAAAATAGACGAATTTTGCATGATATTGGTCATGAATCACCAATTGTCCCATTATTTTTCATGCGAGTCAACATATATTTGGATAGTGATTTTTTTTACAACACTAATTCCAACCCATGATATCCCCAAACCTTGTAAAATAAATAAGGAAATAAAATCTGAAGCAATGAAAGATTCATATGAGGTGTAGTTACACCAATGTTATGAGAATGGAGTTATACACCCTGGTAGATCACCATTAATCACATGATCCCCCCTTTATAATTCATATATATATCATGAAGGTTCCCTAGTGAGACACTTTTATCTCAGGGATGGTACCAAAAAAGCATCTAAGATCTTATCAGAGCCTTACATAAGGTGTCCCCATCTTACGAAGGTCCCTAGACATGAGGACATAACATTGTAAAATAACCATGGAATGTCCACAAGATTTGGCTGGACATATTTGATTGATCTAAAATCCAATAAATGGGGCATTGACAGGATAGTCTTGAAGTCACTAAAAACATGTGACACCAAGATGGTATTTTTCAAAGAACGTGACACTAAAATCCTCCACAAAATCCATCTTGGATCTAAAAAATATGCACCCTAAGAAGAAATGTATAATGGGGTTGTCAAGGCCTATAAATCCCCCACCCTAGGATAAAAAAATGCATCCTATGATCCATTTACTAGTGCAACTAGGCATCAGAGTGAACTTTTTATAGTGTCCAGTCCCATGATCAAATGGTCTTCCACTAGGTTAAAAATGGGGAACAACCTAGTGGATAATTTGACATGAATACACACTTTTTCTGACCACTCATAGATCACTTCAAGGACCTATTGTGCGTTATAAAAAATATATACCATTAATCCGATGAATCAAGCAAGACCTAAACAATCTAACACAAAAAATCTAAATTAAATATGAAATTAAAAGCTTTAAAAAAGTCTAAACAGGATGGGAGGCTTATATAGACATAAATGACGTCCCTCGTGAGCTTCGCATGAACAACCTAGGTCACATGATGAAATTGGTACATGTCACCCATGTCATCTGAGACACCCTTGACATACTATTTAGATCATGTGGTGTCCCCTAGACATGTTAAATAAAGTTGTGAAAACCTTCTAGGCATACTAAAAGTCTTGTGAAATCATTTGAGATCACCACCCATACCTTGCGATATACTATAGACATGTCTTTCAAATCATATAGTGGTACTAGTGAATTTCATATCGGCCTCATGATGGCACCATGGCTAGTCAACTAGATCTTTCTGTTTCCTCCATAAAAATCAGCAAGATCTCGTGTCTCCCTCCAAGACATGTCAAATGGATCTCGCGATATCCTCTAGACAAGTTGTCCAGATCTCCCCACACTATCCTAGCATGTCAACTGTATTTAATGATGACTCCAGGAAAAGTCATCTAGACCATATTATTCCCTCCAATAATGTCAGTTGAGATCATGTAAAGGCATCCGGGACAAGTCATCCATGATTTGTGATGTAATTAGGAAACATCATCCTTGGTCGTGCGATGGACTTTAGACATGCCATGAATATTATGTGATGTCCTTTGAAAAATTAAACTGAATCATGGTATTTTATTTAGAGATGTCCATTGGTTATCTAGATATGTCCAAACATCCTCAATCAAGACATATTGGTAATCAATAAGGTCAGATAGACAACTAGGATAGACCAAACAGGGGCACTATGACATGCTAACTTTAACCAATATCCATAAAAGCGAAACCATAGAGTGTAAACCTCGATCAATGGAATGATATGAATTCCCCCAACTATGGAGACCAAAGTGTGTAAGCCCTAATCTGTATCATGATATGAATTCCTCCATACTAGGGAAACCTCAGGGTGTAAGCCCCAGTCAATGGAATGATATGACTACCTCCATAGTAGTAATACCCCGGTCTGTAATCCCCATCCCAAGTGAATTGTGAAAACTATGATACCTACAGCAACCAATAAACATAGGACACCTTTATTATTCCAAATGATAAATTAATAGCCACATCTATGAAAATATCTCCCAAGTCTCTATCATTTAAATGATCGAGACCCAATATCTCTCATGGGATGTTCTTTCTCCGTCATCCCTTAGAAAACTGAGAACCCCAACTAAACTATGAAAACACTAATTCCCTCAATAAATAAGATATGTATGATTCCTTCCTAAGTTACACTCTCCATATTAAGCATCCAAAGTGTTGTCCTGGCACATAAGTCTTTCTCCCATATGCATTGATATAGATCACATTCTATCCCCCATTTCTCACATAAATTTTAGATCACATTGACTTTGGGAGTTTCAATGTTCATATCAATAGCACCAAGAATATCCACCATCAAGAGAAACCTCTATGTGTAAGATTTTATTGGTGGCATGATATGAATACCCCAGATAAGGTACCCTCTTTGGGGTAAGTCCCAAGGGTGTGATTGAACTATGATGACTGTGATTCCTATCATAATCAAGATACGTAGGACGTATCCCTGAGACATGATCTCAAATACCTAGTTCCTAAGTTTCCTCATGTATTTCTTTTATATTTTAAATTAAACTACATGTAAATAAAAAAAATGTGTTTTAATTCTAGTTATAAACAGGATACATAGGGTTTCTCCTGACAGATCAATCACATCATTGATATATTAAACGCCTCCCTATGTGCTTGAAAATTATAAAGTGACTTTTTATATGGATTCAACATATAAGTACCTACCCTAAAGTTAATTAATGAAGAAACTTAGAGAAATACAGATGAATATGCTAATAAAATTCCCCATTTTGCTTGAAAATATTTAACATGTGATCTTTTTTAAGGGTAATCGGTCTCATATCAAGATTAGGAAAATATTCTCGAATATATCATAAATCTATAATAGATTCCTAGATTGTGGAATAATCCACCCCTACAAAGGGTGTGATGAGATCAACCTTCCATACTTTCAACAAATGTGAGTTCCTAAGTTACAATGGGTTTAAAGCTAAAATTGACCACCTTTCTTTGAAAAAAATGATTGTGATATGTTATCGATGTGTAAACCATTAGGAATTTCTATAAATGGTATGCTTAAATGGTGAACCTAGAGTGAATAATATTATAAACATTTAATGCACCACATAATTAAAAAATTAGGACAAGCCTTCCATATCATTCTAAGGAAACAAAATACGATGAACTTGATGTGAAATCATCTAAATACGACATTTATTTCACAAAATAAAAAATATGGACATTCCATTTCTCATCTAACCATTTAATTACCACCATATCGGTGATCACTATCCGCATACATAACATTATTATCAAATAGAAATTAAAATACACACTCATGTGGAATTATCTTATGACTTATAAATTATGTTCCAAACAAACAACCTCTATAGTTTCTCAAACCTAGACATATTTGGTAACAATACCCATAGCTTTATCCTTTCATTCATAATAGGATAGATTACATATTCTCATCGTAACTTGCATAACAACTATTTCTTAGTATCTGACCCATACACCCAAGGTTCTAATGAAACTAGATAATGGATGTTAGGAAACAAATCATATATCATATCATAACACTCATAAAACACAATAAATCATATTACCAAACCCACCTTATTCACCCTATAATAAGAATACTATTAAATCCAAAAAATTAATTTTTCAGAGTTATTTATAAATCAAATAGAAAAAGAAAACATCACTTTAATTAAAAATTAAAAAAAATATCTTATTAGGAATTATATCAAACATATAAATAGTAAAATAAATTTTAATAATAAAAAATGGGAAAAATCCAGAAGAGCACACTAGTAGATGACACAAATAAAGGGGGTATATAAAATTTGAGGACAAGAGAATAGGTGCTCACAATATGAGAACAATAACTAAGAAAGGAGCCCAAGATGGAAAAAGAGTGGAAGGGATAAACCTGAGAGGCTCTAGAATCTATGTAATATATAACTTGATTACCTTCACACCACATGTGAAGGATCATCACCTGGTCAGTGATGATTTTCATATATTTATCAAATATGATAGATAATAACCCACATAATGGATATATATTTCTTAAGAGATTCTTGAGGGACTAGAGAATCTGTCTCAACTACTTTGATATTGATTCACATGGATTTTCAAAACTCTAGTCCATTTAGCAATGAATGATCCTCCACTCTTAGTAATTCACATGTCCCAAAAATAGTAAGGAAAAAAACTCCAAGAAACTATTATTATCATGGAATAATCCTCCTCCGTGCATCTCCCCTAATGAACAAGAGCCATCAACATTTAGTTTGAAACAACTAGGCAGAGGCTTTCAGCAGATCCAATGACCATGAGGAGGGGAACAATTAACACAAGCCTGATTTCTCCTATTGTACATGTTTCATCCGAGGGGTGGGGATAGATCCCAAAATTTGATAATATTAGAAAGTTTATCAAACATATAGAATGGACAACAAATATTTCAACTTGGGTAAAAGTAGAAACCAGTATAAAACCCATTAATTTAAATCATAAAAAACATTTGTACGATGAAAACATATTTAACTTCATAAATATTGTAATATATATGTTTATAATTAATCAAATGTGAGTTTTTGAAAAATAAATAATATATGGAATGTCAAATAATCATAGTTGAATAAAAACACAAAACTCAAACCACAACATTGTTTCTTGATCACCATGTAATTGTATTATTCACACAAGAATTTAGTAACACATCACCATTATTGAATCCAAAAGCATCCCTCATCGCTACCTGGTGAACAATTATCGATAGCATCTCTGTCTCCATCTACAGTCCCGGGTACTAACACAAGTATAAAAAATTTCATAAAAATTAAAGATTTTTGTATATTTAAATTTACAATTAAAACCAATAAATTTTTTTGGACTAAATAATAATAAATTTGTGTGATTTACCTTATAATTCAAGCCATCAATCGACACAATATCATTGGGGACACATCCAGTGATATTTTTATCTACATAAAATAATCCCTCTAATCATTAATGACCTTTTCATCTTGCATATTTATATGATTGCCCTATTGCTAGATTGTGTTACCCTGTCACTAAATTGTTATTTTCATTGCTGTAAATTAACTCATAGATTCTAGGAGTAAGGAGTAACTATAACAACAAGTATGTGATGATAAAATCCACAATTACCTACCAAATACAAGATATGGTACTATTCCCAATCTCATCACAAGCACGCGGTCAGGATTCTCCTTCCCAATCACTAGACCAATTGGATCATCCTAGGATAACGAGAAGTACTATATGGGATTGGTGTACCATACTTATTTTATTTTTACGTTAAAATAAAATATCAATCATAAATATATAAATACTTATTAAAATAGATAAAATGGAAATAATTAATTAATATGAAAAATGAATTCATTCAACAACATCTAGTGCATGATTATTTATAAAACTCCAATATAATTTCATACGAAAATCCCACCAATGTTCTGTTTGGTAGACTTGGTTCCTTGAATTCACTGAATACATTAAAAAAATATAAATAAAAATTTTAATATACGAAACATATAATTCTATCTTATAAATATATAAACTAATGAAAATATCACCTTAGTCGATTTATTTCTTGAAAAATTATTTGAGCTTGTAGTGTAAGGTATAATTTACTTTGCTCGACTTGAAACATTTTTTTATGAAACATCCTAATGTAAATAAATCTTCTAATTTAATAGTAATGTATGAAATTACATATCCTTATATGTAAAATGAGAATATTATAATAATATATTTTTCATTAACTTGTGCTTATCATAGAGATGACCATAAAAAAAATACATTCCACTGCTCTATAGGTACCCCTTCTAGTACCTTATCAAACTACTTTTGAGTGGTCAATAGTGTATCATTGAATTCATTAAATAATTTCAATTTAAAATATATTTTTTCTTATCTAAATTTTTCAACATCCACTAATCTGTAACAATATAAACAATCTTAAAGCAGAATAAAATTTTTAAAAAGAGAATCCTTTTTTAAATATTGGAATTTAATTTACTAATGGAATTCCATTGAGACATATTGTATTAAAATTACCATTATATGGGAATAAAATTCTTCATTATGCAAATATTGAGCCATATTCCTTAAATAAAAATATATAATCATAAGGTTACTGAATCATCCACAAAAGGGATTTTAAACTAGCCAAATAATCTTGCAGCATCATCTATGGCGACCCCATAATAATTAAATGGTTAAATTATCTTCAATCTATTTAGATTCCATACATATAAACTGTTAATATTTTTCTCCATGGTAACATTTTTCCATATTTTATGAAAAAATATTATTACTATAAAAACTTTCAATAACATTATTCCCATTTAAATTTATACAAAAAACCATCACCCTCTAATATCCTCACGACTAAATAAGATTAACCACAAATTCCCTTACTATAGAGTCATTGCATGTCGAACTTGCTGAATATAGATAAAATGTACTAGATAATGATGGGATGGATAAGGAGGGTGTGCCAGATGCTAGCAGGATGGAGACATATGGTGTGACAAATGTTCATAAGGGAATATTTAGGGTGTCATAGATATTATATAGAGGGATCAAGATGGATCATAAGGTATATATTTGGTTGAGTTAATGTCATATGGGAGTCTACTATGATTAGTTAAGTGTTTCATCATTGGTATTATTATCATTTTAAAAAATAAAAATAACATCATGACATAGATTTAAAAAAACCAATAGAAATATAAATTTAGAAATGAAAAAAAATTCATAATATTGAAAAATAAAATGCACATTGGAATGATAATGAATGACTACACATACAAAAAAATATAAAAATTTCTTATTTAAAATTAAACAACTAATGCATAAAATCAATTTAAATATGATACTATTAATTTTATACCTTTTTTTACAATATAGATTGATTTATTATATATTCATAGTACTAAAAAAGTAAACTCTTAACATGCAACATATCCATGCTAAGCACAAAATACATTTCCAAATCCACTATATCTTACAAAGGTCTTATAAAATGATTCGAAAATCATAATAAATCATTTAAAATCAACTAATAAATACAAACCATGAATTAAAAGAAAATTTCATAGAACGTGTCAGCTTATGTCAAGAGGATCCCTCTAAAAGAGGGATCTGGGGGATATGGGGAATAGGGAGTTCATATAGAAGGGGGAGAAGGGCTTGAAGGGCTAGAAAGGGGAGACGGTGGCGAAAATGAGGGTGAGGGATCAGCCTCGGGGGGATGGCGGGAAAGGGGTCGGTAGTAATGGATTGGGAGAGAAGGGTAGTTAGGGCTGTGGTGAGGGAGAGGACTCGGACTCTAGGGGTCTCATGATTTGCTTGGGCTTGGGCTCAGGGGGCTCAATGACTAGGGCCTAAGGGGATACATACATATATACTATTGCACAAATTTAGATATTATCATGTGAATTTGTACACACATACATATATATGTATAATTCTCTATATGTGTATAACAAAAGTGTATAAATATATATATATATTAAAAGTCATTTTAAAATCATATACCTATATTAAATACTTTTAGGACAAGAGATAACACCAATTTTAAAACCAAAACCTCTCTTCAAAAATTTAAATTATTAATTAAAGGTTTCGAGTCATTTAAAAATAATTCAGTTTGTGAAATGACTTAAAATAAGATTTTAACAACCTTTAAATTAGAGAAAAACCTTATAAATGAAGATTTAATTAATTGAAATATGATTTCCACATTAAATGTATTTTGAAAATAATTATTATTATAATTTGATATCCAAATAAAGACTTGAAAATAAAATTCAAAAAGGATCTAAATTTTAATGACCCAAAACATAGGGGAAGCTACCAAAAACTCACCACATTGGAATGTGGTTTCTATATCCCACAACAACGAGGTCCAAGACACTATAGAGAACAAAGTGGAACCTTAAAATTAAAAAATGCCTAACTATAATCAATCCAAAAAGGAAAGTCATACGAAAACACCAACTTGAAGTAATGGAAATTCATTTCCTTCAATGTTCATGGAAAGGATTGACCTCAATCTGATTCCCATAATAATAGATACCAAGAATAAATAAATGGAACACCCAAAATTAGTCTAGGGTTTGGCTAAGATGTATTTGTAGTGAGGGATGGGAGAAAAATCAACAATAAAATAGATAAAGGAATTCTGAAAAGGGTTCAGGTAATAGAGGGGAATGAGAGGTGATGAGGGGAGCAGTGTTGGGAATGAAAAAGAGAATGGGAGTTGGTGAGGGTTTGGGGAGAGAGGTTTTAGTAAAGGTCTCAAGCTTAAGGGGAATTGGTGATAAGGTGCTGGTGACGAGGGATCGATTTTGTGGATAAGGGGGAGAAAGGGGGCTACAAGTGATGGATTGGGGAAGAAGAGGGAGGTGGTTGGGGTGAGGCTCAGGTGGAGAACGCCGAGGGGGTGTGGGGTTTGGGGGATTTTTAGGGAATATTAGTTCATAAAAAGGAGATTTCATGGCGTTTTTTTAAAACCACTACTAAAATATATTTTATTTTTATAGTAGAAGTTTAATAAACCTCCATTAAATGGTAAATTGGGTTTAACAAAAATAGAGCTTCATCTTAGGATTTTTATTTTTTCCAGTTGTTTGATAATTTTTAAATATACCCTGTGAATCTATGTTGTTGTATCATAGCCTCATATATTTTTATATTTTTGAAACCATTCATGAAATGACGAAATTATAAATCATAGTTCTTATCACTAGGGGTTCAAGACTAGTTATATCATATTTTGGGTTTTGTGTCATAGTATATGATATAGGATATCATAATCCTTGACATGGTTCAAGCCTATATTTTTTTAATATTCATAGAGTACAACACCATATATTATAACCTATGATATCTCAAGCCATGAGTTTTTTAAAATAGATGATCGTATCATAAATATGTATTGGTGAATATTGTTGAATATGATATATGGGAATTGAGGGTTTATATCCGAGCATCATTTTATCTATCATAAAATATGATAGACAATGTGGAATACCACAAGTTATGATATAATATGTTCAGTAAAGTATGATCGAAAAAAACGATTATTTATATCCAATTATAAATTTGATTAATTATTTATATATTATTTTTAAATAATGGTAAATGTTATTCTATTGATATTTCCTAATTCATAAAGATTTTATAAATTAATTTATTATAAATAAATTATAATTAATCAATATATTTTTCTAGAACAAAAAATATTAAACATTCCTCAATATTAATTTTGGAATTAGAAAATGATTTTATAAAATTATATTGATTAACTTACAAATTATAAATAATGTGTATATTTAGTAATTGTTTTGATAAATATGGATTCATTAATGATGAATATCAGCAGCCATACAAACGTGAATCTATGTAGGGAAGTGGTCCAGCCATAGCTGGTGGCCATCAAAGGGGCCGGAGGCCGCTAGCTGATGGGAAGCATTGTTTCCTTCCCTTTATTTTGGGAAAATATTTACGCCTCATAAAATATAGTTTTTTATGACTAATTTGATCAATGGTCTAAAAAACAGTAAATATATGATGTTTAGATTATGTAAATATATCCCAAAATAGGAATTATATTATATAATATTTAAAATTCATAAAATATAATATATTTTCATTGAAGTTATGTATAACCAAAAATATGAAATGGTCATATTATGATATATATATAAATTGTATATATTAAAAATTATAGATATTTTATATTATATCAATTAATTATAAAATTTGTATTGTTATTTTATAATTAAAAACTATTCTTAAATTGTTATCTTGTGTTTAAATATTATCAATATTCAGTTATTTAATGTTTATTCACATATTTTCTCATTGTTACATATTCTTTATATAATTTGAATAAGTGTATATTTTATTTTAAGTTATTAAATTTATTCTTATAAATTATATATCATTGAATTTAATTCTAGGTGATATTATATAAAATTTAGTTTCTTTCAACCTTGACCAGAGTTTGTAGTGATAGTTATTAGGTTGATGTTTGTTTTTGAATATAGTTTAAAAATATATAATATTGTTTAGGAATTATTAAATTAATTATTTCTTGAGTAAGGTATCCTTGAGTAGGGTTACTTTGGATGGGACTTCCTAATATCCTGAAGGATTATTTCATGTTCTATAAAGGTTTGGGTTGGTTATCTATAGATTCGGTATTACTCATGTGGAGATTGTCGACCTCATATAATTTAAAACCATTACATGATTAGCTCAAGTGCCTTATATGGTAGATGCATCAGAATATATGTAAATGTGTATGGATTATATTTTTTGGTGAGTAAAGAGGACTATGGGTTGTGTATATAGTAACACATTAATATGGTTTAATATAGTAATTCTTTATATTGAATAGAATTCCAAAACTAGATCACTTGATGATTATCTATATAGGGGGTAACATGAAATAAAATATGGAGATAAAAACCCCTTTGAAATAAAAAGTGTCAAATTCATACCAAAATAGCACCTATTGAGAAATAAATCATTTAGTATAGTTTACATAAATGGTTATATTCCATTGATTTATCTTACATTATGAATTTAAGGTATGAGGTGACCCGAATGGTTAGGTTCCATATTCTTGTAACTTTACTTCAGTCTCCCATAGATTGTAATCCTTAATGGATACAATGATAGAAGTATCGAGCTGAGTATATAGATATGATGGATTTTGATCAAGAGTTACCCACTCATATATCCAAAAAATATATATTATATGACTGAATTTTTTTGGAAACCAGTTATTGTCAGGGATTATTTATGTACACAAACTGGTGTATGTAATGATGAAATATGTGTATTAGATCACAAATATTTATGATTATTCTAAAGGGGTTTATCATTTTACTCCAATCAAAATTAATAAAAGGATTTTTAAAATTTTTTATAAAACATGATACTTGTCTGATAAAATATTTTTTAAGATAATATTGTGATCATCATTTTAAAAACAATGAAGTCATTCCCATAAGAAATAATATCTTAATTTAAGAATTTTTAATTACTGGTAACATAATATGTGTTCTTAAGTAATGGTAAATTTTATGAGTTACAATCATCCCTTCCTGAGTAATTAAGTGTTAATGTTATAATATAGGTGAATCTAGATACTTTTAGGAAGACTATAATGATTTAATAAGGATTTTAAACCATTAGATATTAGATTATGTAATCAATTTTAGTCTCATATAATCAATAATAGTGGGTGTTTCTGTGATAATCAATATGATTATGTATACTAATGACATAAAGGGACTAGATGTTTGTATTTTTTTAACTCATGCTATTATCATATATTGAAATATTCCAAAATTTTGAATGTGTTCAATAAAAATTTTCCAAATATTATTATGCATTGATAGTAGATGAACTAGACATTTGAAATCCTAGTTCTGGTGTTGTGTTGATAGTAGAAGTGGGTAAAATTTCAAAATAGGGAAGGAAAATTAGTTTTAAATTAAAAATAAAAAGTTTCATAAAGTATCCATTCAAGTTCATTGATTCCAATATGTAAAATAACGAAGGAAGAGCTATGATCTATGCGATGAAATTGTTTGAGATACCTAAATGTGGTTTGGAAACTCTATGGAATGTCCAGGTTGGTTTTTAGTGTTATATTAATTGATTTCCTGATATTGAGGGGTACATGATACCAAATATATATTTATCATGTTTTTAAAATATTCAGGGCTTAAAAATAATTGAAATAATAGAGAGAGGTTATTTTTTAAATTCAAGATATGAAATAATGAGTTTTTAAATCAATTAATTGAATTTAATTATATATAGGAAACTCAAATGGATCTTAGAAAAGGATGTGTATCTTCATCCCATTTCTCTTATATGATAAGATAATTTATTCATTAAAACATTCTTTTTAAGAATAAAAATAGATGATTAATTGTGTACACATGTTTTATGATTCACCTGGTTCTATAACTTATTTTTAAATTGATACAATGATAAAAATTTATCAAATAAAAAGTGTTAATAAATATATTTATTAAAATATTAGGAAATGTGATATCATCACCAATCAGTGGTATATTTTATTTAAGCCTTATTTTAAGTGATAATATTATATATTATTTGTTTAATATTCTTTTTAAAATGAAATAATTTTTTTATAAATATAAAGGATTTTTCCTTTCATAGGAAATTATTCTAAAGAAAATACATTATTTAAGAGGATAGTAGGAGTATGTTTAAACTTAAAAAAGATAAAAAGACTACAAATAAATCATTATACCTGATAAATTTCAATATTAAGTTTTATTTAGTATTTTAAAGAGTATAGTATATGTGATTCTTGTGAAAAAATTAAACATTTTTGTTTCTAACGCTTTCATCGAGGTGTGTATCCATCTCTCGGAGTATGCACTGATCTTTTTTCCCATATTTACTATTTCCAAAGGTAGGTGGAATCCATCACTTATTCAATTATTTATGCTCCTTCATCGAAACAGGATGATGGTATGTTAGTTTCTTCTTTCAGGGATTCCACCCCGAAACTCATTACCTAGTTTGGGTCTCCCTCCTAAACTTAAGATGTAGTTTATTAAACTCTTCCTAGTGTCCTGACTTCATGGACTCCAGTTAATTATGGTGTTTTTGTCAGGACATTCCAAGGGGACCAGTTAGGGAAACAACCTTCTATCCAGGTATTAGCCACATTTGACATCACTGGTGTGTTTATATGTTGGAACACTAGTGTATCTGGGTTTCTTCCCCTTATGATAGGGCATCTCGAGGGAACGAAAGCTCATGGAATCCCACATCGAATGTAGGGAATGTTCTGTCATCGGCATGTCTCTAAGGTTTTCCTCATCTTCCTAGGTTTAACATGGGGTATTCCGCGAGTTTAATGTCTAGAGGAGATGGATTGCACTGATCAGAACACTGATGGGAGTGGATCAAATGGGTGAACCCTAGGAGGGAACAAAGATATTATGGCTAGCTCGTGGTTAATAACCCAATTACTTCTAGAAGCCCTGAGAAAGTTTGTGGCATAATATCAACAGGATGCGGTGGCCCAGGTAAGAATTAGAATGGGTATGGATGGTTGAGTGAAGTGAATGGTGAATGATATGGGACCGACATGATAGCGACAGTGACATTGGGATGGAGATATGAATAGACTTCCTACAGATCCCTATGGTGGGGAATCAATGTCCACGCAGTTAGGTGGGGTGATGGGGAACCTGAGGAGGTGACCCATGAGAATAGACATATGGATGGGACCTGGAGGAAGTGTTACCACTGGGTTGGGGCATGACCTTCCTAAATTACATAGGCTTGAGGTAATGACTAGGATGAGACATGGGTGATGGGATTAAACCTTAGGGAGGATTCCAACGTATCCCCAGGGCAAGGAATCAATGTTCACATAGTATAGGATGGGAGTATAGAATTGGGGTGTACATGTTGGACAAAAACCCGATGATATATTGGGGCGTACACATGGTTAGTTTCTTGGGTTGGTTTGACGCCACAAGGGTAGACTAGATATGTGGGTCCCAGTGAATGGGACTATAGTGACTTACTGTCGATTGAGAATCACAATGGATTTCCACGGATTGGGGTTGACAATGGCTTACCGCTGATTGGGGTTCCAACGGCTTATAGCTAGTTGAGGGCTACAATGTCTTACCCCTGGTTGTTGTTCCAATGGGTTACCGTCTATTGGGACACACAATGGTAAACCACTGGATGAGGAATACAACACCTTACTGTCGATTGGGAAACACAACGGCTTACCATCAATTGGGGAACACAATATATTTTCATCGATTGGGGTTCGATCTCAGGGATGCTTCCTATATACATTTTCTAGGATAAAAGGATCATAACACATGTAGTTTGAATGGGTACAGTTTAACATCTTGTGGGATGAAAAGGGGGATACAATTTAACGTCATACGCGACAAGGGTGGACTGAGAAGAAGTTGTCAGGACTGATGGGTGTAGGGATTAAACCTCAGGGAGGCTTCCAAAGTACCTTTAATAGGAGAAATTGATCCAAGTCCACATATTTTGGGATGAGTGGATATAATTTAACATGATGTGGGACAAAGTTGAACTGACATGAAGGGTTTGGGACAAGTTGGTGTTAGTATTTAACCTTAGGGAGGCTTCCTACATAGCATGACTTGGAGACAAGAATAAAATTCCATGTAGTTCGAATGGGTACGGTTTAATGTCATGTGGGATAAAGGGGAACTGACGTGAAGGGGTTAGGACAAGTAGGTTTTGGTCTTGAACCTTAGGGAGGCTTCCTACGTACCCTTCCTAGGTGAAAAGTATAAAATTTCACATAGTTTAGGATGGAGGATTGGGGCTTATGCTCTAGCGTAGCCCATGAAGGATGACATGGTCCATGCTTACTCTAATCCCACAAGAGTCATGCTCAGTGTGACAAACAAAAGGAAGGAAATACCTGATAATTACGTCGCGAAAGGTGCGTCTGTGGAAAGTGTAGTGGGGATTACATGTGGTTATCATCCCAAAGAGGAAACAAGGTCTTATTCATGGTTAGCGGCCCAATGAGGAAACTGGGGCTTATGCGTGGTTAGCGTCCCAAAGACAAAATAAGGGATTTTTCGTGGTTAGTGGCCCAAAGAGGAAATATGGGATTATGCATGGTTAGCGGCAGCGGGAGGTAGAGATTGGAACTTACTCTAGGATGGTGGCCCGATACTAAAAAATCCTAGAGAGAGAGGGGCAGGGTAACGAATGTCTCGTGCCCATATCTCCTCCAGTCATTGGCACCGAATAAGAGAGGATGACCAGGGGTACTACCTTCTGAAAGAAAGGCTAGGGGCTCACACCAAGATGGTTGACCTTCCCCGTGGACATTCGTCAATCTAGAAAAAAGGATCTCATTCCATATAAGGAATATCTCACTCCAGTAGAGACAGGCATGCATGGAGAATGTCATCGACGGGGCAACCTACATGTTTGTCACAAGAAAATTCCATAGTTTAACATAATGTGCTGGGGATGATGGTGCTAGTAAGTTTAACGTCCTGTAGCTCGGATGAGGCTAGTTCACCCCACACCCTTCGGACATTCATAACTGTCATGATTTAACCCTTGGTGAAGGGAAGGCACCGACAATTCCATGGAGTTGGGGTGTTGTGGATTGACCCATTGAGTGGCCCACATTAGCATGGCTATGGTAAAAATAAATATCCATTAGTTTGACTATGCTAAGAAGACTAAGGATAAGAAATGAAATGTAAAGCACCACCCCAGGTACCTTTAAATCACTTCGTACAATCTTGTAGGGTTGTACGGGAGAAGGGTGTTCACGACATAGCCATCACAAATAATAAAGGATCAGACAAGTTACCTTAGGGTAAGGATGGAACATGGAGTACATAAGGAGTGTGGATTGTGCGCAAAAGAAGGGTTTTTTGTGGAATAGGTGTGCAAATGGGAATTGTTGCGTGAAAAAAGATGGGTTGCATAGATAAAGGAGGCATGCATGAAATTGGAGGAGTATTGCTCACTATCGGAGGAGTGTTTCACACAAATAGAGAAGCATTGCACAGAAGTGTCCAAGTTTTTTGCTCATGTAAAGGGACTTGCACACAACTGGAAAAACAATAAAGAAACTAGGAGAGGGTCAAGCCTTAGGGGCTCATGCGAAGGAGGACCCTTGTGAGACCTGTCATGGAAAACCCTTTACCTAAATATCATCTATTGCATACAGAAGTGGTTTATTGCACACATAGGGGGGATGGTTCGACTTATTCAGCTTCCTGAAGTGGGGGGGTTCTCTTCTATTTATAGGCGATTGGGGGCTTCGGGTGCAGGCAAAATTCAATATGCGTGGAAAACTTGACCCATCATTCGGTCACACACGACTTTCCGTGTGGTGCCCAAAAATCCTCCTGGGCTTCTTAATTTTCACGCAGTTGGGGTGTCTTTACTTTCACTCTACCGATTTTCCACAAAACCTTTTGTCCTGTCATGTAATTGTTTGCTCAGTCGAATTATTCCTTTGGTTTTCAAAAAATGTCAGCCCGAGGCCTTCAAAAAAATTTGGCATCTACAAATGCCTCCACCGCCCTTTGAATCGGATCTGCGCAGGGGCGCAGGGTTAGATTCTGAAGGAAACTCTGAGATGCGTGGCCTCTTTGAGGTGGTGCAGAGAAAATGGCACATATAGTGCATAATCTTTTTGGCATGTGTGTAAAACCAAATTCGTGCCTAAAAACCCTTGAGGGGTCCCGTGGTCCATAAAGAATTTCTCTCATGATTAGCTCTGAAGCTATCACACGCATAAATATTGCCTGCCATTGCACAATATTTGATATTCTTTGTGTGGATTTCCCCAACATTGTTCGCTATTTTTCACACAACATGTGTTTTCCACACTACTCCCTTGGTTTTTTTGTGCCACCATCTGATTTTTCACACAACACACTAGTCTTTTTCATGGGCTCTTGGTTTTTTCCAAACATTATGAAAAAAATGGCTGCTAGTTATAGTGACTCTAGGAGGGAAGCTATGTATGCCACTCTGAGGGCTGAGATGGTTGTGAAACACGAGGTTTACAGTTCCAGAAAAGTTTTACCCATCAACCAACATTTCTTCAGCATGCTGACCCATTCCCAAAAGGATTTTGTGCTATATAAAAACCTACATGACACAACATCACAAGAAATGGCTATCCTAATAGATAACCCATGCACGTGGCCATACATGTCCTAAGTCCAAGGCAGAGAACCATCTTAGGGAGTGATCAAGTCACTGAGGATTCTCTGGCCCATTACACAAGTACCATCTGAAAGAGTATCACTGATAAGATCTAGGTCTAGCTATAGGACTGAGACCTGAGGTCTGGAGGCAATTTCACAAGTGAGTGGGCCAGATCGTATTGGGTACTCCAATCATGGGATTAGCTTAGAGCATAATTGTGGAACATCGGGCTGTTCGAGGCAGTGTGGATGTCTCAGTTCCATTTCTACTGCTAGAAAGAAATTGGGTGGGAGTTATTTTGTTGGTTGTCCCATGATACCAAAACCTTCTATCTCCATCATCGGTAGTTTGGAATCATCCTTTGGTATATTCATTGCATCAGGGGGTATCCCTCTGTACGGGCATCAGTATGATGAGTTCCTTCCCCCTAAGAATATCTGGGGGGGGGAAAGGTCACAGACTCCTATCCTGAAATGAAATTTTTTTGATCTCTCCAAGGAGATGCTGGGGGTAAATGTATTTTTGAAGTACATATTCTATTCAAAGTGGTACAACCTATTTCTGTAGAAAGACCCAGATGTAATGTTGATGTGGCGAGGAAAGCGGTGTCTGATCATGGTGTAGAGGAGCAAGAGTGGGTCATATTGGAAGATCTTGGAGGCGGGAGAATATCAATCCTGGGGATTCAGTGGGGATGAAAGGAGAGACCCCAACGTTCATTATTCTAGATTTCTTGAAACATTATTGAGTGGGTGGCTAATTCTAGTAAGGTACACAAGGATGAGATTCCTCCCAACAACATTATTAATTGCTGTAATCATGGAATCCAATCAGAGGTTTAATCAGGGGGTCCCTGTGTTGTCCCAACTGTACACCATTTTGGGTTGTATTTCGATAGGGGGATCACAAAAGGGGATATGTTGATCTTTAACAATACCTCATGGTTGGATCAAATCTCATTGTGGTGGGTACACTTTTCTAAACTCCATTCGTCCCCCAAGTAACTAGTTATGACAGTCATGGTAAAATATTTTTGGGGTCATGTCGCTGATGCTCAGTGAAGAAGGGATAAGGATTAGGATCAGTAATCACACCAATTTTACTTTTATTTCATTACCTACCTGAGTCATACAGATTATAGATAACGGGAAATTATCACTGGAAAATAGAGAATACTTGTAGAGCATCACAGGTGTGGTGCTTGTGGCCTGGGTTGATGGGAAGGTTCTTTACGAGCCCTATGTGCAGTCATGTTTTTACATGCAGTTTGTATGTATCCAACAGCTGTTGAAGATGGTGTATACAGATGTCTGCAAGCAGAAACTTCCTTGCGTTCTTCGTAAAATTTGGTTGATGTTCCCAACATACGGCTCTGGTGAGGTAATTACCTTTCCCCCCATTAGGGTTGACGCTGGCCTCTCAACAAAATATGTCAAACATTGGGTGATGGTATATCCTGAAGGGCTCTTGCGGAAGTGATTTTGGTTGCTTAAGGTGGCCATTGTGGAACCTGGGTGGTGAGAGAGCATATAAGGTGATTCTGGGGAGAAGAGGCAATGAACAAGCCAAGACGCTGGGCTAGTACAGTCTGGAGCTCCAACAATAGGGACACCATGTTGTGCAGTCATACCCCTACCATGCGGAGGGAGAGGGGCTCATGAACAAACTCATGGAGCGAATAGGGAGCTTCTTGGAAAATAGATAAGGTATCTGCTTCAACCTTCTAAGGATGAAATCTTCCCCATGACGCGTTCATCCCAGTTGACCATACGTCAGTCAATGAGCACCAAATCCCTATGTCAACAAATAGTGTGATACGTGATCCAGCTGCTACAAATTGGGCTCATCTGAATGGATAACAAAGTAAACTTCCATTGTCAACATGCCTATTTGACGTCCATGGATTTATATTCATGCCTAAAAGGGTGGTGTAAGGAACCACATATCTTGGTGAAGGAAATGATCTCCTAGGAGCATGATCCAGAAATAATGTCATCTGAATATGACGATGGCGATAAGAAGATAGAGGATAGTGAGCCAGATGAAGAAGAGGAAGAATAAGAAGAATAATAAGAAGGAATATGAGAATTGGAAGATGGTCTTGGAGTTGAAGGGCCCAGAGTGATGGTCAAACAACTAATTCCTTAGGAGAGCAGTGAGATTTCTAGATATGATATTGAAATGGATGAGAAACTCATGGTATTCCTCAATTCTTATCCCAAACTATACTCTTTTCATCATTCGTAATAAACAATCTGATTTTTCATCATGTTCATACCCATATTGACATTGTTCAGGAAGCTCCATCTTAGGGGGGTGGGGACGCATTGATAGAACAAGGTGGGGAGCTCACACCCATTATTGAACTAACAATCACTAGAGGATCTCTTATAGTGATAGCTCTTGTAGCGACCGAAACGCAGGAGCCTGATGCGTTGAGATCTTGTAAGTTTCATTACATAGATGCTCGTATCAATCATTAGAGAGCTTAGATAATCATAGCATTCATTTTTTATGTAGTAAACATGATATTGGAGTCTTGAAAGGCCACTAAACCACCTATAGAGAATCTGATGGCGACCGGACCAACCCAATCAGAACCCGCTTTTAAAACTGAGCTAGTCTCAGCACTTGGTGAGCAAGGGGTTGTGGACATTGGTGATATCACTGTTAGGGTGGGGTCTGAAGTCAGAAGGGGAAAAATTTATGAAACAGAGATGAGAAGAATTTATCCCACATATTCATGGTCTTAAACCCTTGGGGGGAATTCCATAGGGAGACACTGCCGATGATCTTTTGGTTTCTTTTCCCAAATACCGGCCTACAGACCCTAAGAAGAAGGATGATTCTGATCCTAATATAGCTGAGGAAAGCTGTATGATGTGGCACAAGGGGTGGAAGTGTATTGGGTGCTTCCTAAAACATCCAATAGTTAAATGGGGGCCTTGAATAGGATCCCTGCACACCTAGTTGCACCGTATCTGCGTCGGAGGGGTGGATTCTCATCACCATCACACAATGATCCAAGATTACATGGCTGATAAGGTGCAAGAGATCAGCCGACATCTTGTCATCAACCATTACCTAAACAGATCTCTGAGCATACCGAAGTTCCTTGAGGCTGATCAGGATGTTTTGCACCTTAATGTATAGCAAAATGAGTGATCCATATTCATTGCAGACCAATCCAAGATTATTGAGTGGTTAAAGGCTTAGATGGTCAAAACCCAGGAGCAAGAAGAAAAAGAAAATCATTAAATAGATATGTTTAATGCTAAGTGGGATCAGATTTGATGAGCTCTTCTCCATATATGCTAACAAAGAGAGGTATCTCAAGGAGCGGGAAGAAGTCCTGAAGGAAGCAAGCCAGAGGCCAGTAGTATTGGATCAACCCATCAAAGGGGTTGATCTATAAGGGTCATGTTTTTTACAAACCAACTATCACTTCACCCTTTGTTTTATTATCCCAAACAACGTTCATATACTTATTATCTTCATACAGGTTTATTTTTATAATTCCATCTAAATAATAATTTTGGAGTAACCAGCAATCAATCCCTAAGTTTGCGTGAGTCGTGCCTGATGTGAGAAAAATGGGATGGTTGCATTGTTACTTCGTCATAATATGAAAGTGCCAACCAATAATCGGGCATCTGGGTTATAAATGACCATTCTAAGATTCTAGGAAAAAAGAGGGAGGCCTAACTGGAGAATGATGTTTTTAGATTAGTAGAGTTTCTGGTTTTCTAATGTGTTGTAGTGCAGGATCAGAGTAATGTCGGGGGATTTGGAATCAATCCAAAATTTGGGGAATGGAAAGCATGGATCACGATATCCAAAATTTAGAACACGTTGGGGGTGGCATGGCCGTGATGGATAATTGTGGACCATATTCGAAACACATTATCCCTATTGTGTTTTCCTGAAATGGGGATGACAAATGAGGGCCGACCACTGACGATGTTTGAAACATGGGTCCTGACTCAAAATGTTATCTATTATTCTTTCAGAATGATGGACCATAACAGTAGGTGGTCTATAGGCTGAGAATACATACTTCTAGTGGGTTTCCTTTATATGTGAAAGAGGATGAGGGCCCGAATAAAGACACATAAAGTGTGTAGGGGGGATTTATTGGTTGTTCGAATGGAGTCCAATACTCTTGAAATTACTCCACCATATAGAAAAAAAATTAGTTGGATGCATCAATCTTATCAAGGATCAAAAATACTTCTGGTTAGAACTTCTCTGGTAAGGGCCTGGAATTCTCTATAGTTTTACATAATACCAATAATGAAGATACACACGTCATTAAAATGTTGTATGGTGAGGACGGTGCACATTGTTTAAAGGGAATAGTGCTGGGCCTAGGGAGAATTTCTTGAATGTCGCTACATATCCCATGAATATGAGAATCAATCCAAACATAGTTCTTGAGCAATGTATGGTCAAAGACCAATGCAGGTAGGGGGAATCCTCTTTGGCAAGGAAGTTGATACATCCCATAGTAAGCATGGGGAATCCAAGTTCAGGGTAGAACCGCAATTTAATGTCATTCATCATGGAAATGTGGATTTGTGTATTTTAAATTCATACAGTAGGATGGGGAGTGAAAGGGTGGATCCCAAGAATGGAGTAAGTGATTCAGTATCTATAAACCCGATGTAAATGAGGACATAAAAAGTCTGCACCACATCACATTTCCCATGGGGAATTTTCTTAGGTTAAGGGACCAAAAGTGAAAGTTTGGCTGGGATCAAGGTAAAGTATTTAGGCATTCCTACATATCCCATTAGAATGAGAATCAAGCCGCACATAGTTCTGGGATCACATTTTAACATCATTCGGGACGAAAATCCTACATGGCACAGCTGCACTAGTACACACCCCACTAAAACTACTAGGCCCACATCAGTCAAGATTGATGTGGAAAAAAAAATTAGTGATGGGATTTCCTTGGTGCATGGATTCACACATTAGGAGTGATGGGACACTAGGTGAGTGATGTTCCACTACTACCGATCCACCTTCTTAACTCACATACATTCATGGGGGGGAATAGAACTGAGTGTGTTGGAATTTCACTTAAACACATGGGAGTGGAAACACGTGAATCATGATGCCTGAGATCTGGATCACAATGATAGTGGTGTGATGACATAGGATAACCACCGACCATGTTTGAAACATATTATCTATTTTTTGTTATCCTAGAATGGGTAAAAACAATGAGGGTTGATTGCTGACCATGTTCAAAACACAGGACTTATCACCAATGTTGTCTGAGGTCTTCAAAGATGTTATCCCGAGACGATAGGTGAGAAAATGAGGCTTAAGACCAGGATGTGAAGGGGTTCCCTCCCAACATGGAAGAGGATGGTGATCTAAATAAAAGGCTCATGATTCCTGGACATGAAATGAAAGAATCTCCATGTGAAAATTCCACTCTTTGGGATCTTTATCACGACGCATTTGAGTATGACAATGAGACATTTTAGATAAAGGGAGTCAAATCAATTTCCAAGGATAAGGGTCCTGGTGTCACACACTCCTAGATTAATTTCATAGAGTGGACCATTAATAGGGGACCTAAATTAATGAAATTCTCTCAGGGTGGCGAAGTAGTCAAACCCGATGCATAGTTCTGATAGGGTTATCTTAGTTTAGGGTCACAAAACTCAGACCAGACTGGGAAGAGACAAGGAAGAAACATGGTATAGTTGTCACAAAACCTAATATGAATGAGAATCCTAGAGGTTCTCTCCACACCATTGGATTCTAATAGAACTCATTCCAAGGGACCAAAAAAGGGGCAGGATTTTAAATTCTTGGGGTTGGACCTGCAGATGAAATGTCTGGTCATTCCTACGTATCCCATGATGATGGGAATCAATCCACATAGAGTTCTGAAAAATATCAGGCAGTTTGGTGTCCTTTGACAAGGATGTTCGTATCTTATTTTAATGTTCCTAGAGCATGGACCATAGATGGAATGGAGGGAGGGAGACACATGATGTGGTAATTACAAAACCCAATGGGGTTGAGGACGGTAATAGCCCTTATAATGCCATGTTCTACTTGGGGAGATTGTGGGTCAAGGAACCAAAAATGAAAGTAGGGATAAGCCCGAGGCCAAGTGCTTAGGCATTCCTATGTACCCCATTATGATGGGGATCAATTCATACATTGTTCTAGAAGTGGTATGGTAGGGTAACAATGTGTGGGACAATACTGTTGTGCGGGTCCGGCCCATGCACCAAAAGAAGCATCATTTGATAGATCTTGTTTGTTTTCTAGGTTCAATGTGTGTTTTTTTCATGAAGCGATAAACCTAGGATGGAAAATCCAGGCATCACTATATGAATTAATCCATATGCAGGCATTGAAAAATGGTATGGTGGATAAGCACTACCAAAAAAGATGTCCCCTCGAGTGAGGACACCACAATGAAGTTTTATTTTTTATCGTGCGGCTAGGATGATAATGTCATAGTTTAGTGTTGTATGATAGGACCAACCAATTAATTTTAACATCATTAATAGAGACACTATAGTTTAAAGTCAGGTCGGACTAGGTAGCATAGTTTTGTGTCATATGTCTTGGACGCATATAGAAGAAACGAGCTTATATGGGGGAATGCACACGGTGTGAAAAATCATAACTGACATGAAGAAGGGTAGGTTCCACACCACACCACGTGCAATTCGGGGTAAGAAACCTTAGGCCGAATGGTTTAGAAAGGGCCAGATAATATGGGGTTAGACTCGTGGAAAAAATGCTTAAGTGTTCCTACATATCCCATGAGGATGGGAATCAAGTTGTATGTAGTTCTAAAGGTGCAGTTTAATGTCATGTGGGACTAAAGGTTGGAGAGATTAGCTCCTATAATGGGAGTACGTGGTGCAGCTATCACAAACCTAATGTGAATGAGGATGTAATCCCACACCGCACCATGCAATCCTATAAAATACATGGCTAAAAGGCTGAATGGAAAAGTTAATTAGTGGAACCTGATCTATACATGAAGACAAGATGAATGCGCGTTCCAACATATCCCATGAGGATGGGATGGTATATGTAGTTCTTGGATATTCAGTTCTTACACCTTGTAGAAAATACATACAAATATCTTAGATTAAGTTCATTGAGATCGGACCATAGAGAAGCGAGACTCATCCAAATAGGTGCAATCTTCGACCAAATCCATAAGCCCATGTGATCAACACTCTATGTGGGAAACAAGGGTGGATAAGGTCTTTGCAACACATAGAATACACGCAAAGGGAAATTAGTGTGGAGCCTCAAATGATTCTTCACTATGGCTTTGTCCTCCTAACGTGAAAATGTGCACAAAGGGATAGTACCAAGAGAGTCAAAATTCCACTTGGACATGATGGAGTGGAAAACGATGTGAATCATGAGACCAACATTTAGGGCCTGATGGGTTTGGTGTGATGATGGAGGGTAACTGTTGACTATAATTTAAACACAATGTCCATATAATGTGACCTGAAATGGGAACAACATATGAGTGTCGACTACTGACCATATTCACAAAGTGGGACATGTTTCAATTTTTCATTCTAAATTCTCGATGATGTTAGCCCAAGATTGTAGGACGACACTAGGGTCGAGCATCTATAGTGTTTAGGGGTCCATTCGAAAGTGAATGATGTTGAAAACCAAAATAAACCAGAACATGAAGCATGAAAATGGGAGATACAATTTCTGTAGAATCCAACACACTAGGTCCTGATCCAGAGTGCTCCTAGGCACATTGGTGAACTTCCACAGAGGGTCGAGGGGCTCAACTCAAGAGAAGCTGACTCAAAATATGAGTATAGAACAGGGGGATGAAGATCTCTCAAGATAAAGAGGTATGTGGCGTGGTTGTTATAAACACAATGTGAATGAGGACGTAAACCCATACCAAACTGTATACCCCTCTCCTAGAAGAACTCAAGCATGGGGGGTAAGAAGATAAGTAGGTTTCTGTGAAATGGGGGTAGACCCGGAATCTAAATGTTCGGGCAATCCTATGTATCCCATAAGGATGGGTCTCATTCCATGTGTAGTTCTAGGATATTTCATGTAGCTTGTCATCGTGTGACCAAGATGTAGTAGATCTTAGTGTATGGTCATAGATCTCAGATCGTAGATTCCCATTTTAATGTCATGTGCATGGGGTAGATGGGTGGAAAGGGTAGAGCGTCGT
This sequence comes from Viscum album, assembly GCA_963277665.1. NCBI lineage: Eukaryota > Viridiplantae > Streptophyta > Magnoliopsida > Santalales > Viscaceae > Viscum > Viscum album. Next base: position 1,046,336,794 of record OY728166.1, read on the forward strand.
GCCGGAAATGTGGGAGACCACATAATGAAAACAATGATCAAGGATATCTACATACCATATTTGCAACACAGTATCTATATCATTTCTTGGAATGGGGATAGTCAATGAGGGTCAACTGCGGACTATACTCGAAATGCGTGACTTGACTCAAATTTTCGTCCATAATCCTCAAGGACATTGGCTCAAAATAGTAGGAGAGCCCTGAGTCCTATCATAAATGTCATTCAGGGGTATCTTCAGATGTAAGAGATAGTAGAAACCCAAATGATGGGATGTGTAAAGCGTGATGGGGCCTCTGCTATTTAACATATTTCAGTAAGGACAAAGATAGGGGAGTATCTCAAGTGGATGTATGGGGAATGGTAGAAATATCTTAACTTGAATGTGGAAAAGCAGTCCACACGACACCACACAATACTAAGTGAGAACTTGGGCTAGGGGCCCAGAAAGGCCAAGGGACCTGAGGCTAGGCCACAGACAGAACATCACATCCAGTTTGCAGTTTAACATCTTGTGGTGAGGATAAAGGCCATCTTAGTTTAAGTTCATAGGGATCATAACACAATACAAGACCCTTTTGTGGTTATTTATTTATCAAAACTCATTATCCCATATGAGAAATGCATGGTGTGGGAAATACAAAATGGGATTAGGATCTCGCTAACATATCAGGGTATGACAACCAGACTAACACTCCAGCCCAAGGCAGACTAATGTTTGAAGGGATAGTGGGAAAATATGAATCATTGAACCCAATATTTGGGACCTATAGGGGGTGACAATTATGGAAGACAGTTTTTGACTTCATTCAAAACAAATCATCTGCATTGTGTGAACCAGAACAAAAAATCATCATCGACCACTGACTATATTTTCAACATGGGACTCGTATCAATTTGTTGTTCGAGATATTCGAGGACATTGGCCCAAAATGTTAGGGGATCTCTAGGGCCTAGTATCCACGCAATTTGGGGTCCTTTTTTATTTGAAAGATCATGAAATCCCAAATAAAGGGAAGGTGTGAAGCATGAATGTGCCTATGATGTTTAACGTCATGCAGGATGACGAAAGAGGTGGAGATATACCGGGATAGTGATACATGGTTTAGTCATGATGAAATCGATATGAATGAGGGAAAAATACTACACCACATCATGTGGTGAGGACATGGGAGTATAGAAGAACAGGGAGGGGAACATGGTGCGATCATCGTAAACCCAACATGAGTGGGGGCTAAAGAATTCTACACTACACCATGTGGGATCCTCCTATAGAACTACACCCAGGGGGATAGTCAAAGAGTAGAGTTTGGGGGATCGACTCTAAGACACAGAGTCTGGGCATTCTTATGTATCCCATAATTATGGGAATCAATCCATAAATAGTTCATGAAGGTTCGATGTAGTTTAACATCATTCGGTGAGGATGTTGATACTGAGAGATCTTAGTTTAAGGTCGTAAATCTCGAACCATAAGGATATATCATTCGCTCGTAGTTTAACATCATGCAGGATGAGTGATGAGTAGTTTTACTTATTTCGGCTTGGACAGTCACACTTTCAACATCATGTGTTGAAGAAGGAATAGTGTAAGGTCATGTGGGACCTCATACGGTTTAACATCATGTAGGACAACATATAGTTTAATGGCATGTGGGACAAAAATGCAGTTTAATATCATACAGGATGTAATAGTTTAAGTTCATATAGGACCATGCGGTCAAGAAAAGTATGGCTTGAGGAATTTGTCATTTTTGGTAGGAGTCATACACCCTCCATCCATGGTAACCAGGGAGTACGCACCATTTGGGTAAACCTTGCGAATGATGTAAGGTCCTTCCTATTTGGGCTCCAGCTTGGACAGTTTCCAACTAGGTATCATTGGTGTTCTCAGGGAAAACTCCATGTCACCATACATGTAAGAGCGAGAGTGAACTATCTTGTTGAATGCTCTAGGTATCATGTTTTTTTATCCTTTATAGATTGTGCAAGGAACGAATCCTGTTTTCGTCAAGTGCTTCCAAATCCGCCAAATGGATTTCATCTACCATATCTAGTTCTATCTAATCAGAGATAGATTTTCATAATGAGGGAAACTAAATCTACAAGGTCAGGATGGCCTCCATCCCATACAACATGGAATATAAGATCACCTGTGTGGAATTTTGATTTGTTTTCTGATAGGCCCTAATGGAGTTGGAGAGTTTGTCCGGCCAACGTTTTTTGTTCTGACCAACCATCGTCTTAAAAATGTTAGAGAGGGTTTTGTTGAATGCCTTGATCTGCCTAGTTTCATGTGTGTTATAGTGGGACATATGGTTAGAATAGAAGTCGTACTTGGCATAAAATTTCTTCAACTCGATTTCCCTGAAGATGGTTTCATTATCAGTTAGGATGGAGTGAGGGACTCTAAATTTATAGATGGTGTTGGAGCTCACAAATTCAATGATAGAATGGCCCTTGACCTCCTTCACCAGCATTTCCTCTGCCCACTTGGAAAATAAATCCGTAGAGTTTAAGATGAACTTGAATTTTCTACCTTTCGCCAGTGGATATAGTCCCATGACATCAAGTCCCCAGACCGTAAAGGGCCAAGAGTACTTGGTAGTGTAGAGAGGATATGGAGAATGATGTACAAAGTTATCATTAATTTGGCATGCATGACACCTCTTGGAAAACTCAATACAGTAACAGATCGTGGAGGGCCAAATATACCCCAACCTCTAGATCTGGTGAGATAGTTTTGGTCTGGTCTGATGAGCCCTGTAGGAATAGGCATGAACCTCCTACATGACCTGAGAGATCTCATCCCATTTAATTCAATGTAGGGGAACCCCATCAAATCCATGTTTGTAGAATATATTCTCAAGAATGGGACCACTCTAGAGGGTAAATTGCAATGCGCGGAGTTAGATTCACTTGTGTTCATCTTGATCTGTCAGGAGGCTGTCGTACAGGATGTACTCGATAAAGGGGGTCCTTCAGTCGGGAGTCACTTCTATCACTGTGATATGAGGAACTAAGGGTACTAACCTGGAAGCACTATAAGTGAGGTGTATTACCTATGGGATATCATCATCTTTCAGAGTAATGGGGGTGATGACTCTCCGATCTGCCTTGTGGATAATCAAATCAACCTGATTAGGGTCCGCAAGAGATGCTTCCTGGCTGGACAAGGCATCAACTTGACCGTTCTGGGATTGAGGGACATGAGTAATTTTTTCCCATGACTGGAACTTGCCAATCAGCTGGTGGGTAAATTCCCACAGTGGTACGATCTCTTGCTTCCTAATGACATAATCATCGTAGATCTGCTTGATGTAATTTTTAGAGTCCCCTATCTCATGGAAGTGCAGAACATCAATTTCGAGGGCCATCCTGAGACTTGTGATTAGAGCCTGACACTCTTCCTAATTGTTGGCATATCCTTCTAACAACAGAAATAAATATGGAAGAATGTATTGTGCTAGTCTAATGAAGATGATTCCCAAGACCACCCAGTTGAGCATGGGGTCATTGAGTCTTCTGTTGTTTAGTCTTCAGTAACCACCATAAAAGTGCATTTTCGAAGATGGAATGTCTTGGTATACTGATAGGATTGCATCATTAAGAAAATTAACATCCAAATAATGGTACGCAGGATCTGGATGGGCAGAAAGAAAGTATGCCAATGTTAGCCCCTTAATGGCCTTCTCAAGGACAAACCTGATGTCGAACTGCTGGAGGATCACTGCCCACCGAGCAAGATGGATTGTTAACATGGGGCGGTTTGGGATGTACTTCATCATATCCACTCGGGATACTAGATGTATCTCATTGGGATGTAAGAAATGTCACAATTTCTATACTGTAAATACTAGCACAAGGCTATGTTTTATGATAGAGGAGTATCTGGTCTCTATATCAAGTAACATGTGACTGAGATAGTAGAGATTGGTTTCATTACCCTATTGTTATTCTGGGTGAGAAGGGTGCCAATAGATCATTCCTCGGTGGTCACATAGAGGAACTGTGGATTTTTGAAAATGGGTGCATCCGGACTAGAGGTTGTAGAAGGTACTGATTGATTTTTTCAAAATCTGTCTGACATTCCTCTTCCCACTGATAAACAGTGCCTTTCTTCACGAGATGAGAAAAGGGCTTACACTTTCCATCCAAATTTGAAAATAATTGGCATATGTAGTCCAAGTGTCCTTGAAATCCTCACAGATCTTGAATGTTTCTCAGAGGAGACATCAAACTAATGGAATTAATCTACTCTAGATTGATCTTCATGCCTCTATATCTAACAACAAAGGCAAGAAACATTCCATAGGTGACCCTAAAGGTACACTTCAATGGGTTCATCTTCAGTTGGTGAGAACAGAGAAGTTTGAACACTTTATTAAGGTCTTTGAGATAGTCTTAACACTTTAATGATTTGACCACTATAATTTCCATGTAGCATTCCATAAATGTAATGAGAATTGGCATAAATATGTTGTACATTGCACGTTGATAGGTGGAACTAGAATTCTTTATACCGAATGTCATGACTTGGTAACAAAAAGTACCTTATGGGGCCCTGAATACTGTAGACTCCTCATCCTTAGGGGCAATTTGAATTTGTTATACCCATAATACCCATCCATGATGGAGAGATCCCAAAACCCAGCAGTGGTGTCGATTAACATCTCTATAATGGGAAGGGGAAAATCATCCTTCTGACAGTGATGGTTGAGATCCTGGATGTCGATATAGACTCTGATCTATTCTTTATTCTTCCAGAAGGGCACAATGTTGGCTAACCATCAGTGGTACTAGAACTCCTTGACGAAATTGGCTCTGATGTGATTACTAAATTCGGCCTCATCCATGGCACTATGAGAAGGGTGAATTTTTTTGGAGTCTTTTTCATACACATGGCGATTTTCTAGATGACCAAGGTGGTGGACATTGAACATAGGGGAAAGTCTTAAAATTTCATCATAACTCCAGAAAAATAAATCATTATTTTGCTTCAGGATGTCCATGTACTATTGTTTCTCTTCGACAAGCATAGTGGCACTAATCAATGTGGTTTTGGATCTGCCTCACTACCGAGACACACATGTACCAGTTCATCGACCATAGCAGAGATTCCATTATCAAAATTGGGATTTGCATCTTTAAAATATTATTATTCACTTATAGAGGGGGAATCCTCAGTGGGAAGATATTCATATGTGTTAACAGATCTTGATGGGAAGCTGGTTCCAACTTGAGTGGCGATAGACACTGCATTGGGGGGCTCATGTGCTATCAAAACCATAGTGATGAAGGTTGTCAACCTAATAACATCTAGTATACGGCCCATGGGGCCACAATTGATGATATAGAAGAAATAGTGACGCATTTTCTTGATCCAGTTTATCCCACCCATGAGATATAGGCAAGTATGATGTATTTCTGTTTCCATGGGGTGGACATCCCTATACCTTATAGGTGTAGGGGGATCTAGGATCACCAGAGCCTCATTTTTATAGGAATGTGAGGTGAAATTATAGTGTCACTTAAGAATGGGAATGTGCTTCCCCCTCATTCCAGAAAAAACTAAGCATTTCCATGGATTCGGGGTTGTAGCCTCCAATCGGTGGATTAGAAAAATGTAGGCATCATCCAGGTCTGTCCATGGGCGGTCACAGGCATAGCATGTTCAACCTCGTTAACCTAAATCTTATTGTCCATTATCTTGTAATAATCGTAATCTATATAGAAGGATTCACAATATGAAAAGGTAGACCGGTCACCTTGGAGCATGCCCACTCGACCATTAAGGGAGTATTTATGGCACTGGTGACACGATGAAGGAACCACCGCATGTCGGTAAAGTCATGGCCTACCCATCAACGCTTTGTAAACAGTGTTCTGTGAGACAACCATGAATTGGTATGGGAAACCAAACCACTGAACTGGGTCTTCAGATGGATATTTCTGACTCTTTTGAATTCGGTTCTATCATAACCTTGGATTTTCAGGTTATAGGGACATAGATCATCCTCGGACAGTCCCATTTTTTCACGTGTCCATTTCAAGATTAGGTTAATCCCATAGCTTATGTAGACAAGAAAATGATAAAACTTCATGCCATTTAAGTGGTCAGTGATGTACTATGGGCGGGTGTGCCTCTATATGGGAGATCCTTCATCTTCTCAATAGAAAGAGATAATGTCCTGACATTCAGCTTGCTTGACTGCCTCAACATGGATGGCTTCTGTAGCTGCTACCTCCATCTCAACTAGAGGGGGATTCTTAAAGCTTTGGAAATGTCTCCACACTAATCCTATGACATGTGAAGAGCCTCAAAGATATAGATCCTAACAGGAATTCTGGAAATATGATTAAAGATATCATACTTATGTGTCAAGAAATAACTTCTTCTTACAGGAGGTCATTCTGCGGTAGGGGGTATGAAGTGCCTTTCGGATGAACCAGTGGCTAACTGGTGCTGGGAGTGTCCTATTTCATTCTATATTAATCTCTTGGAGTGACTACCAGATGTGGGTCATGTGAATGAGGTTGGTCCGTAACAGAGCAAGGCTAATCATGGCATGATCGAGGCTTCTCTACATGATCAAGGAACATAAATAGTGGAGATGGTGGACAAGATAATACCAGATGAGAAGGTTGCGCATGCTGAGCTCTGTGTTGGGCCTACTATATGGTTTTACTGGCATGCACAGCCTGGCTGGAAGTACTGACTAAGTCACTCTGACGAATCATATTGCCATGTCCCCATCAATGTGGGTGACAGCTAGGAACATTGGAAAATTCCATTTGGTGCTCCTCACAGTCAGAAATCAAGTAGGGGTTTACTATATATACAGTGTTAACTGTGGCATACCCTTGAATGTCACCTAATGAACCCTCCACTACTAGACAAATTATATTGGGAATATCCATCTTTCAGGGCTGAAGTTTCCAAGAGTATGGGATAACGACGACATCAGTGCAGGACATTGTTTTCATTTGCATTTTAGATGCTTTCTCCTATGGCAAGAGGAAGGTTGTGATTTTGATGCATAATTATTGGCAGGAGGTGATGCGGCATCTTCTAAAGACATAGAACAATTTATACATGCATTGATAATACCATGGTCATGGGCAACTACCTTGCAATCCATCCAGTTTTCATAATTTTGAGACCCGTGGTGGGGAACCTGATGCCACTCACCTTTGTTGTCAATGCCAATGTCTGTCATCATGAATAGACATTACACTTGTTCTGGAGCTAGGAATAACATGAATATTTTGTTATCAATCTAGTATTGTAGCCAGTATTTAAACACATAGAATTATTTGAGGGTGTGCCCCCGGATCCGGTGATAGCGGCAGTAATTGGGGTGATCTGTGTGATCTGCCACTTCAGGCATTCTGTATTCAAGAAAACATTGAGGTCCATATTCCATAGAATATCAGAAATAATTGAGGACATATGACATGTGGAATGTGTAGGTCTAGTTTCTACTATCCAGGAAAGGGGCTATGATATCCTAGCCATGACGATGGGCTGGAGGATCCTGTCAGGGAGGTGGAACCTCGTTATCATGCCTTAGTGGTGGTGGTGCATTTTGTGAGGGTACATTCTAGTTCTCAAGTGGGCGTTTCTGAGTTGAAGGTTGGTCCTGAGGTGGAGGGCCCCTACGGGGCATTGGAGGTGGTTCTAATAGTAAAAACTCCATCTTCCTGGGGGCCACTTTTTCTGCCACCACAGTAGGATCAACCTTAGAGACTCTTCTAATAGGAATTGCATGAGACAATGGATGCACCTGCTTAGGCTGCTGTAAAGATTCCTCAAGAAGATGGGACCTATTAGAAAATACTCGGAATCCCTTGGGGAAATTCTAATTAATAAGAGAGGGGAATATTTCAGCTTTGATGTTCTCGACAAACATTTCCAACAACTATTGCAGATTCAGCGGCATGTCCAAGGAGTAGGTGGGACCTTTCCATCAGGACACCATGTCTACATCATGCTCATCAGACCTCTGCTTACAATTGAAGAGGTCTATAATACTCATCTTCTAGGTGGTAGAGCAGAATTGATAAAAACTGTGTATGGAGATCTTCCCATTCGGCGACTGACCCGAGGGGTAGCTGGTTGTACCAGACAAATATAGGCCCTTCTAGTGTCTGTACTTAAAAATGGATTTTGGCGGCCTCTTTCTGCATTGTAGTTTCCAGCATGGTCCCAAACATTGTGATAAAGTGGGCTAAATGCTGCAGTGGGTTTCCCGTCCCATTAAATGGGTAGAAGGTAGGATTTTCAAAATTTGCGGGTGATTTCATATCATCGACCCATGCCGGATATGGCTTTCCATCATCTGGAATTTCCACATCTCAAGTTTCGAATGTCTCGAGGTGAGCAATGAGTTCCTCCATCAGCTCTTGTGGGTAGGGTTTCTTATCTTAACAAGGGACCCTAACCACTAGTGCATTGGTAAGTTTTTCAACATTATAAGCAATCCTAGTGGCTCAAGGAGTGGTCAATGGGATGACCTGTGGAGTGGTCGGGGGAACCTGAGCAGGGTCTCAAGGATTATCACACTGCTCAGGTGGATTTGGCGAAAAATACCACACCCTCATTCCATAATTTACATCCTCTATACTATCAATCTGGGAAGGATGGTTAGGGTCACCCAGGGAAATTTGTATCTACCCCTGCTTCCCCCAGTCGAGGATCACCATACTCTTGTCACTGCTCTGCAGTTCATTCAACAAGGAGTTCATCAATAATATTCTTATGATCTATGATTTGCTGACGCAACACAGCACTTTTGGGGTCATCTTCTGTCTTCTATACTGAGCCATATGAGTCAGAGGATTTGACGACCCCGAGATATTCCTTTCTCTTATTGGGATTCCGGCTAAGGACTAATTCCTTGGTGGGTATGGGAATACCTAATAGATTTCTCTGCTAGTGAGTAACCTTTCCCAAAATATATAATAATTTTAGCACTCCCTAGGTGGTATATTCTAGTCTACGAGCACTACCTTGTTCTCCCCCTCTGATAGATCGGCCATGTTAACTTGGAATCTACCTATATGCATATCCTCAATATCGCATGGAAAGTCGGGAAAGTTCTAGATAGATGTTAAATTGAGGTATCATAATAACCCCAACCACTGACATGAATGTGGGGGGAAGCCTCCTTGATAATTATATGGATCTATTTAATGCTCTGAACGCATCATTATTGGAGGGTCCGGTTGCGATCGGGCAACTCAGACTACTAGGACATAGGGATCACATCCACGTCGACCATACAGAATCACCAGCCAATACCTTCAAAGTGTGATTGAATCTTAGGGTAACCAACATGCTCATAACATAGAGGGAAGTTCATCACCCATAGGGTTTGAAGAAAGCACATGACTTCATCCTGGGTAAGCGATTCCGGTGAACTGAATTTCGTTGTTGTGATAGGCCAAAACATCTCTCGGAAATGATCAACTACAAGGATATCTGAAAAGATCCTTGGCTCATAATCAGAATCTGGCCCTTGGTTTTTCCACTCACCTGTTAGGGTGGCTGTGGGACTGGGAACGACACTAATGCTGACCGCTGAGGTGGTAGACCATACAAGGGATAATATGGTTAATGAGATAACAATCTGTCGCTTCTCAGGATGTCCGACGAAGAATGTGACTACTGGGACACTACATCTCGGTAAGATGGGTTAGAGACCATGACAGCTGGCATAGGGTCTGCAGTCACTGATAGTGGGCCATGATTTTTTCCATCCTTTATCGGTCCCTAGAATAACTCTTCATGATCTATGGTTGAGGTAGAGAATAAATCTATTGAAAACAAGGAGGATTTCACGACCAGACCCTGGAAAGAGGAAAAATATTCTTCCTCCGGGATGTATATGCTGAGGGAGGTGAGAATCAGGTGGACCTCACATTCTAAAAGTATGAGGCTGATACACTTTGTTCCTACCCCTGCCCTCAATATAGAAGATCGAGGTGAGGGTCCCATTGTTGAATCACACTTCACCTCATAATCTGAGAATCATAAAAGTTTAATTACAGTCTGAATCTTATAAACTCTATTTTTATGGCATCAGAGACCCACACTCTTGCCTTGGGAGGGATCTCTGGGATAGGGTATATTTTTGGCTCAAGGTGGACGTTCGGTTGAATTGATGATGGGGTGGAGAGGACTTCCTCCTGGATGATCTGGGTTGCGAGGAGAACCTAGAAATATATCAAAGGGAACATGGGGAGGAGGTCTGAGCCCACTAGATGACGTGCATAGGGAATCTCCACAAGAATTTCTAGAGTAGGTAGCACCTCCACTAGAGCTAGTGGGGGAACGGTTAGGGCCTCTATGCTTGTTTCCCATGGTAGTGTCCATACTAGGAGGGTCCTCGTATAGTTAAAGCTGAACACTGGTAGGACCTCTATATTAGGCACCCATGATGTGAGGAAGACCTATGCTTATCCGATTTCTGGGATTATGGGGACCTCCATTGGTGGTTGTGAGGATATGAGAAAGACACCCATGTGGACGGTTGACCGGGAAGGTAACATCTTCCCCTCGGTGACATGTGACAGGAGGAACGACTCCATAATGGAGGTCATGGGTGAAGAAGAGGCTTCTGAACTGTGCCAATGTAGTTGGGAGGACCTTCACTCTGATTGAAGGGGGCATCGGGACAACCTCCACGTTGAGCTTGGGAGTGGGGACGACCCTCACTCTCATTGGTGGTGGTACTGTGAGGAACTCTGTACTGGATGCCAATTCCATGATTCGGCTAGTGATGGGAGCCACCTATGTTGGTGACTAGGAGAGTCGACCCAACCTACTTGTGGGGTTGTTTGGGCCTCAATTTGGTTCGGGCATATGAGTTCCCATGATCATCATAAATAGGGGACTGATGGTATTTTTCAGCAGTGGCACGAGCCATGGTAGTGGTTAATGCTGACACCCCTTAGTGGGTGTCCTCCTAAACCTCATCATGAATCTGGTGTTAGGCTAACTAGACTGGGGCTGGTGAGGAAGGTGTATAGAAAACCTGCTCTTTAGCTCGTGGGCTCAGGTGGTTGTGTTGACACAACCTAGTAGGATCCCCCCTTGAGAGCCACTAGAGAGGGCTTCCAACTAAGTCGGCTCAGAAATCCTTCACATCATTGGATAAGTGGAAGGAGTCATCAAAGTTGTCCTAGGAGAGCCTCCTGAAATGATTATACATCAGATTGGGGAGTAGTGGGTCCCTATGTGGCCCTTGGGGGCATCGGTGGTAACAAGGCATAAAAGTATCTAGGTATTATTGATCCATATACCAGGTTAGGATAATCCTCTCCTCCTCATATCGTCAAACAAGGACATTGATTTCACTTCTCTGGATGAATTCAGATGGAGAGATGGGGTGTGGCTGCCCAGTAGCCGTTTATGTGGAGGCATCCATGGGGGGGGGGGGTGGATGAGGCCATGCACTATTTTTGTGCTGATGTTTCCCCTACCCCTGTATTGGTGGGTGGGAAAATATTGGTTTCCTTTTATGACAACCTAGGTCCTGAAAAGAAGGGATATTTAACCATTAGTGTTGAAAAAAGGAAGAAAACATCAAGTGACCCAACAGCCTTCGGTCTTCCATGGTTGGTAAGAAGGATCCATGCTGACAACATCATAGATTTGGATGTCCAACATTCAACTGCCCCAATTTCTAGGGAGTTTCACGATAGGCCCACTATTTTCTTATTGGTGCCTGGTTCCAGATACATGGACTTGGTGACACGCTAATCCACAGATGTCTCAAACACTGCTAATCTCGACATTGAGGAGAATAATTTCATGTCGGGTTCACAATTTCTATTTCGGACATTTTTTCTAAGGTGCATATCCATCTCTTAGAGGATGTGTTGATCTGTTGCCTGCATTCCAAATTTCCTAAGGTGGGTGACATACTTCACTTATTCAGGTTAATTTTCTCCTTTATCGAAACATGGTGATGGGATGTTGTTTACCCTTCAATGTATTCCTCATCTAAACTCGTTACCAAGTCTAGGTCTCCCTCATATTCTTAATATGTTGTTCGTGAAACTAATCCCAATGCACTGTCTTCATGGAAACATGTTAATTACAATGGTTCTTTTAGGATATTCCAAGTGTTCATGTTAGGGAAGAAACCTTCAGTCAGGGGCATAGTCATGTTGGTCATTGCTGGCGTGCCTGGATGTTGTAACACTTGTGCATCTTGGTTTCTTCCTCTTATTATAGGGCATCTCGAGGGCATAGAATCCTGAGGAATCCCACATCAATTGTATGGAATTTTATTCCATATACATGCCTCTGTGGTTTTCCTCAGATTCCCATGTTTAACATAGGGTATGCCACGATTTTAACATCTAGAAGATATGGATCATAATATTTAGAACCCTGACTGGAGTGGATCGGATGGGTAAAACCCTAGGGGAGAACACTGATGCCAGATCAAATGTGTGATTAGTTACCCAAATTCTTTTAGGAACAATGAGAATGTTGGTGGAATAGTCTCACTAGGTTGTGGAGGCCTGGGTAAGAATCAGGATGGACATGGATGGTTGAGTGAAGTGAATGGATAAAGAGATGGGACCAACGTCTTACTACTAATTGGTGTTGACAACATCTTACCACTGACTGGGGTTCCAAAAGCATATTGCTGGTTGAGGGCTACAATAGCTTACCGATGGTTGAGGTTCCAACGTCTTACCATCGATAAAGACACACAACGACTTGTCTCTGGATGGGGAATATAATTTCTTACCATTTATTGGTAAACACAATGGATTAAAATCGATTAGAGAACACAACGGCTTTCCATCGATTAGGGTTGGACCTTAGGGAGGCTTCCTACATACATGGTCTGGGAGACAAGGATCCAAACCCACATAGTTGGAATGGGTACAGTTTAAGGTCTTGAAGGATGAAAATGGGGATATAGTTTAACGTCAAGCAGGGCGAGGGTGGACCGACATGTTATGTAATGCCCTGACCCTAGTTACCCAGAGTTGGTGCAATGTTACATAACATTGGCATGATCACAAGAAAGATAAAATCTCGAAAGACCGATTAGTTTAGTAGCCTTGGAAACACTAGATATATTCATAAGTCTTACATTACATCATAAAAATGAAAACTACAACAACATAGTCTCCATATTACACACGCATATCTCCACATACTATCCCTACAGGTCATTCATAAAACACTTCTTCACATCTTGGGAAAAATAAAACATAGAAAAGGGTGAGCTCAGATGCTCAGTAAGGATAACAATATAGAGGAAACATTCATAAATAAGCATAAACATTTAAGGCAATGTATAACTAAAACAAAAGACTTTTAAACTTGAACTTCAGCATAATATGGCAAAGATAAAATGAAATAATTCCATTTACTTATTCACATGGATACTCTACTAGTCGAATAATCACATGCAATGACGGAATGCATAATGCCATACTATCATAACCACGTATCCAGAGCCTCGTGCCAAGAATACAAATAAGATTTTGTCAAGGACTCATGCCAAGACACTAGTTTGTCTCATGAGACCTATTGATGCATCAAGGAGCTATAGCGGGCTCCACCCGTCACTTATTAATTTCAATTCATTCCTCATATGAACAAGTTTAAACATAACATAAACATTCATATTAAAACTAGCATACGAAATGTCAATAATTTCTCCATAAACCATGAATGGTATAAAAATAACACATCCACAGTCAAACATATCACAAAAACCTCAATAAAAAATGGAAGTTTTGTATCATAATAATGCAACTTCAAATAAGCTTAAAATCCATCAAAGGATATTGACATAGATGAAATCAAAACTATTTGAGAGAAATATCTATTTTTTTGAAATCATTTAAAAGTCACATATTTATAAAATAAAACATTTACTTTGAAAATATCTTTATAAGATTGTAATTGAAGCTTCTAAGATTTTATAATGGTGGAAAATAGCTGCACCTGCCCTATAAGTTAAAAAAACATTCTTACCTTCATTCTGTCAAAAAGGTTAAAAAGGACCTTGTTTGGAAAATGACGGAAATATTCCTTTATAAACCTCTTATAAAAAGTCAAAAAAGGGTGTAAATGACTTTAACCCATATTCTATAAAATATAAACAATGTTTTTCAATACATTTTTAAGACACATGGATGTGGATGATAAAGAGGTCCCAGTAGATAATTACGTATAAACAACTCGGATAATGAAGAGATTGTGAAATAACCCTTACCTTGTAATTTTCCTTAGTCGATGGAAGGTTAAACTCCTGTATAATAGTTAAAACATTGTTATTAAATTATACAAGAACCATATACATAATTATGATATCATATATGATCTTCTTATAATGGTTTGTTCATAATACTTTATTATTATCGTCGTTTTGGGTGTTAACTTACTCGTTTTCTTTTATATGTTTTGTTACATAAGTCATGTTTTTATGGATAGGTTGTATATTATTCATATACATAATGATATAAAGTTCTTAAACATTACTTTTAATCATAAAATGAGAATTATTCTTGAATGGATACGATGGGGAATAAATCTCATCGCGTTCGTGGAGACGGTAGTCCGTACGTATGCACGAGCGACAATATCATTCTTTTGATATTAAAATAATATATATATATATGGATGGTATATTATATATAAAGAATAATTATCATGTTATATTTATTATTTACATGAATTACACATCATTGTTATACCCATCCAAATAATAATATATTGAATAACAACTACACCACAACGTGGAGACGGTAAGCCGTACGTACGCACGTATGGTGACATGTCATTCAAAGGATGGATAGAATACTGAATATGGTTGTACCATATTTATAATAACATCACAGTATATAGGAGATACTAGAGTTACTATTTTAGAATGGGAATAACAAATAAAGAATAAGGTGAAGAAGAAATGAACTTGAAAAAATGTGGTGAAAACATTACCTCTTCTTCAGGTTCTTCCTTTTGATTTGATCAAAAGGGATCCTTAGGTTAGCTTTCTGATCAAACTAAGTCCTCTAGGTTGAAGTGAGGGATGTTTAAAGAGTATTTGGGTATGGTTTGGCCGAACCAAAAGGCTTTAAAGGTTTAAAGTATTGGTTATAAGTGGTGTCCTTTTATTATGGGGGGAGGGGCACCTTAGGAAAATCTAGAAATATTATTTTATAATAAATTCATATTCGGTATATAATGGCTCCAAAGTGGATTATTTGAATTATAAGGTTGTTATGGGTCTAAAAACCATCAACCAATAGAATTTATATAGGTTTGGGTCATTATATTAACCTTATATGTTAGTTTTAACTCTTAGTTAATTAGTTTGACACTTACCAAGTTACTTTGTATTTTTATATTATATAGTTAATAAACATCCTATATACCTCCATGATACTCACAAGTGGTCCATTAATGATACACCTATCATGATATAATTATCTTGGCCAAACCATATCTTTATTGAAATTTAATATCAATTAATAATATAATATTTGTTTTAAAAACTCTTTTTTGTCAATTTTGACACTATTGGGTATTTTGTTTTCGATAAATTTATAACAGAATTATTACATCGAAAAAAATTTATATAAACAATCCTCATATGTCATGGTAACCTATAAAATTATTGGAATTTATAAAGAGTCTCAAATTACATTTATTTGGGTATTTATAATATCATTTATCTTAATCTTTCATTAATACGGTAATTACTGCATCATCATTGTGTCCTAAATAAATTAACTTACTTAATGTATTAAAATTATAAATAAAATACCTTTATGTATGAAATCATTTTTTCTTTCTAATTAATATTTATAGTCGAAAAGATAACATATATAACCCTATGTAAAAATTGTTTTTTTAAAAGATATATGCTTATGTGATTTTTGTATTTACTTTAACTTAATAAATATAAAGTGTCCCTATCACCTACAACTGGCTCCATGGGGTAACTAAAATCGACCCAAAGATGACCATGGTATGACATGTATCCAAAAATAATTTTAGGACACATTTTAGGGTAATTTATTATTATTATTATATTATTTTTTACCCTTATTTACCGGATTTACCCTTTAACCATGGTAAATAAAATATTTACAGAAGTAATTATTCAAAATGTCTAAAAATGAAAGGTAACTATTTACACAATTTGGAAATAATGATTCCAAATATGGAATCCATTTTTCCAAATTCAAAACATAGAAGTGGCAGAAATTAATTTAAAATTAATTCCTGCTGTTAAAACAAAAACCATGTTTTTAAGAAATAATAACTATCAAAAGATTGACACTTGTTTTATGTCCGGTTTAATTGTGAAATTATGTCCAATGACCAAAATTGTATTAAATGGTAAAAATATATTCTTAATATACTTTAAAACCACTCATATTCATAATTTATCACTATTAATTATTTCGATAAAAAAGTTGTTTTTAATAAAAATTTAGTAATTTTCACTATTCATCAAAATATAAAAGTTATCCGAAAAGTACCAAAATTTCATCCTTGGATAATTTTGATATTACAAATCCAAAAATGAAGTCCATTTTGAAATATAAAATGTATAAATTTTAAAAAGTGGGTATTACTATTCAGAACAGCTACTTTAATTGGTCGAGGCGTGTTAGAATCTCAAAGTTGCATACAACACATGCTAATTTATTATTCAAAGATAAGCATACCATGGAAGCTTATAGTGTTACATGTTATGGTTAGGACCGATGAGTTTTGGGGTTGAACCTCAAGGAGGATTCCTACGTACCCTTCCTACGATACAAATATCAAATTCCACGTAGTTTAGAATCAGTGGATATAATTTAATGTCATGTGGGATAAAGGTGAGCTGACGTGAAGGGGTCGGGACATGTAGGTGTTGGTCTTGAACCTAAGGGAAGATTCATACGTACCCTTCCTAGAAGATAAGGATACAATTCCATGTAGTTAAAAGGGGTACCATTTGACATCGTGCAGGACAAATGTGAACTGACAGGAAGGGGTCAAGAGAAGTAAGTGTTGGGCTTGAACTTCAGGGAGACATCCTACAAACTCCGCCTAGGAGACAAGGAACAAATTCTATGTATTCATGGATTTTTGGTTGGGTATTATGATCTAAGGTGGCCCGTGAAGGATGTCATGGTCAATGCTTACTTTAAGCCCATGTGAGTCATGCTCGGTGTGAGGAACAAGAGGCAGTAAAGACCTGACAATCACGTCTTAAAAGGTGTGTTTGTGGAAAATAGAGTAGGGATTACCAGTGGTTAGCGGACCAAAGAGGAAACATGGTCATATGCGTGGTTAGCGGCCCAAAGAGGAAATAGGGGCTTATGCATGGTTAGTGTCCCAAATAGGAAATTGGGGCTTATGCGTGGTTAACGCCCCCAAGAGGTATATGGGCTTTTGTGTGGTTAGCATCCCACAGAGATGGAGATTGGCACTTACTCTAGCATGGAGTCCTGATGATGAAAATTCCCTAAGGGAGAAGGATGGGGTAACAAAGGTTACGATGCCTATATCTCCTCCAGTCTTTCGCACCGAAGAAGAGAGGAGGAGCAGGGGTGCTATCTCCTCCAATAAAGGTTAGGGGAATACACCAGGATTGTTTCCCTTCCCCCTGGACAAACGTCGCTCCAGAAAAGAGGATATCATCCCATATAAGGATGATCTCACTCCTGTGGAGATAATAGGGCATAGAGAATGTCTAAGATGGGTTCCCCCCGTGTGTTTCACGGGGTGAGGCCGCTGTTTAATGTCATGTGCTATGGACGATCATGCTTGGTAGTTTAACGTCCACCAGCTCGGACAAGGTGGGTTTACTTTTCACCCTTCGGGCATACATAACCGACACAATTTAACCCTTGGTGAAGTTAAGGCACCAACAATGTCGAGGTGTTGGGGTGTTGTGGAGTGATCCATTGAGGGGCCCACGATATCATGGCTATGAAAAGAAGAAATATCCATTAGTGTGCCTATGAGAAGAATCATAAGTTTAAGAAACACAATGTAAAGCACCACCCAGGGGACCTTAAAATCATTTCAAACAAATTTGGAGGGTTGTATGGGAGATGTTTGTGTATGCAGCGGTGTCGCATATAATATAGGCTCATACATGGTTCCTTATGTTACGGACGGTACATAGAGCGCACAAGGAGTGAGGATTGAACAAAAAATAAATGGCTTGCGCATAACAGGCATGAAAATGGGAACTTTTGTGTGAAAAAAAAGATAAACTGCATGGATAAAGGAGGCGTGTGCACAGTTTTAGGAGGTTTTCTCTCAATTAGAGGTGCTTTTCGCATAGTTGGAGAATATTTTCATGCATGGGGTTGAAGTTTTCATGCATGTAAAGGGACTTGCGTGAAACTACCCAAACAATAATGTAACTGGGTGAGGATCAAGCCCCAGGGTCTTCACATGAAGATGGACCCATCGGAGACCTGTCACAGAAAACCCTATACCTAAAATTCAACTTTTTTGCATGGAGGAGGTGTATTGTTCCCATGGGAAACTGTTAAAATTCTTCATCCGCTGAAAGTTAGGGGTGAACTTCTATTTATAGGAGATCGGGGAACACTGGTGCGGGCAGAATTTGGTCTGCCCGAAAAACACTACCCATCTGTTGGTCACATGAGACTTTCGGTGTGCCGTGCAGAAACCCTCCAGGGGCACATAAATTTGCATGCTGTTGGGGGACATTTATGTGCACTCCTACGATTTTCTACATAAACTTTCGTCTTATCCTAGACTAGTTTGCTCAATCGAAATATGCCTTCGGTTTTTCGAAAATTTATGCTCGATGTCTTCATCAGATTTTGGACTCTACATTTATATTTAGTTATAATGAGAAAGTAAATAACTCTATTTCTTGAATTATTATCCCATTTAAAATAATAACCTAATTTCACTTTATCTTGACGGAGTCTCAGATGTGATGGTATGTAATAATTTATATAAATTAATAATTTATCAATAGTTATCAAGGAATCTTTTGATATAAAGGCTTCCTAGGATGGTGATGTTAAACATATAAAATTTATAAGTATATAATATATTTTTACATCATCACATTTGATGATGTTTATTTTAGGAGTTTTAATATATTCATGGAGTTAAACATTCGGAATATGATTCATAAATCTCATAATTATTCAAATATTCATTCTTCAAAGATATTACTTAATAAAGGGTCTGGTGGGTAGGTTTGATGTGTTTTTCATATACGTATGTAGCATAAATTATATATATTTTTATGAGTTTACAAAATCCCATAAATTGTAAAAAAACATAAGGTTGATCTAATAGTATATCATATATAATATGATATATAGGTACTTATGTATTTTTTTCTAATTATTCTTAATAGATTTCAATAATATAAATTTCATCATAAAAAAGGAAATCTCTATTTTATCATTCATTCACATTGGCTTCATATATGTATAAATTGATATATATATTTTATGAAATGTAAAGATTATTGATTACTCAATGTATGACTTTGAGTTATTTAAAATTGATGTTCATCATGTATTATTATATCTTTTGATGAAATGTTATGGTTAACCTAAATATGATTTCTTTTATAAGATATGTGATATGATCTTGAGGCACAAAAAGGTGTTTTCTTTTATTGATTAACACACTATGTATACCACATTGTGTATCATACACTATGTCTCTAGTATAGTAGAGGTGCTTGGATCATATAGGAGTCCCCACTACCAGATGTTGTAAAGGCACCTCACATGATAACCTTTATACTTTAATACAATTCTTATGAAATACAAGGAGGATAGTATAATCATGGGGTGGTTCAGTATCTCGTTTATAATTTGGTTGGTGAAAGATGAACTAAGGTATGATTTTTCCACTTCTCTGATGAGTATA
Organism: Viscum album; assembly: GCA_963277665.1. Taxonomy (NCBI): domain Eukaryota; kingdom Viridiplantae; phylum Streptophyta; class Magnoliopsida; order Santalales; family Viscaceae; genus Viscum; species Viscum album. The sequence goes on from OY728166.1 coordinate 1,046,356,714, forward strand.
CAAAATATTACCTTGATTGATATAGAATGAGGAGTTTGTGGTTACACCTATATAGTAGTTAATATGTCCATATCTACTCATACAAGGGGAATTCTATGTTCTCATTCATAATGGTTAATGAAATTTAATTTATATATCAGTATTTTTAAACTATATTTGGATAATGAAGAACTAATGAGTTGCCTATATGGGTTTGATTTATTATATGTTCCATGATCACATGATATCATGGACAAAGGTAATGTTTGAAAATTTGTTCTACCATGATATTTTTTAGTGGACATAATTATAAAGATACATCTATTTGATGGAGATCATGAAAAATCCAATTATAGCTTAGTGAAATTGTGGAATTAAACGATATTTTCTACCAAAAATATTTCAATTTTATTTTATGATTATATGGAATAAAAAAATAGAAACCGATCTACTTATTAGATGTTACTCATAGTTGTATAATATCATGTTATTGGGGTAGTATTAAGGTAGGAGTCAAATAACATTTCTTGAAATGGCATTTACGAGCCTCTAAAGTCATAGGGTATGATTGGACTATGTTGCAGACACAACTTCCATATAATTTTCATTCCACTGAATTTAATGACTTTAAATAGATGATATCTTCCAATATGTGATCATTAAGGAACCATTACAATAGTAATAACACAAAATATATAAGTTCTAATATATCTGGAATATGTAGGAAAAATGTTTTAACTTATGAATTATAAAATATTATTTAATGAATGTGTTATCGATAGGCATACACAAGGGGATTTATTAACCCAACTACCATTGGATAAAATTAGATTATGTGATTTAATGATTCTTGTTTCATACTCCCTAAGGCATTTTTCTCCCTTCTTCTTCCATCTTTATGCTTGTGGGATGAGCATTTTGGGAAGGTTGAATGGATCCCACTTATATAATGAGATATTATTATTAACCTACAAATAAACCATAGAGGAGGGATGAGTTTTTCTCTATTTTGATATTTATCTTTCTTATTTGAGTAATATAAAGTGGATGATACACTATAAAATATTTTATTGGTATTTTTATTCATGTATTTATTTACCTACATTCATATTTCTTTGGGTAGAGTTCTTGGGATTACAATTTTTATTATGTCTCCTTAATCTATTAAGTGTTTAAAGAACCTAATTGGGAAAAGATATAAATCTTCATTGTACCATTTATTCTTCTATAGATTATGCATCGATGGACATGGAGACTAAGCCTTCCCCAATAGAGATGGCTACCTCCCACAAATCTTATTCTACCTTTCCCTTGGGATTTCATTCTATTCACATATCGACATTGGCTCTTATGTGCCATTGATTTTATTCTAATCCATAATTTTAACTCAATTTATTATAGTTTCCACATGCTAATACTTTCTTCTTTTGAATTCATTAAATTCTCATCCCACCTAAATCACACTTTATTGGCCAGTTTTGTTAGAATTACCCCTCAATGGATGTTTTTATAGGTTTTTCAATGATTCATGGGGTTTGAAATGACATTGTTTTATTAAGATACCTGACCTACTAAACTTTTTGATATTATTTAGGGAGGAAGAATATGTAGATTCATCTACGTCTAATAAACCTCATTCCTTCATCAGAGTTTTATATTCCCTTTTCTAATGGAAAAATGAATTCTTATCAAATAGGATTCCTTATATAGTGTTGTCTTAGATTCTATACCCATGCTTCCACTTCCTTTTCATAATACAAAAATAATTAATATTATATGAAATTTGGTGGTGTGGGTTTTTAATTTTGATGTGTGATACTAATCCTTGTGGTGCCTTATTTCCCTGTGAATCTACATAAAAGATGATGACTCAAAAATCATAGGTTGATTTTTTCTAGAAAAATGTTGAAAATGAGATCTGCTGTAAGAAATTGGTGACTTTAAAATCATATTTAAACTTATACTCCCCTTTTAATCAAATGGGGAATCAATAATATTCTTTTTTCAATGGAGTTGTTGTCTATAGGGGACTCTGTATCAGTATTTTATGGATAAGATGATACAATGTGTGGTGAGTTTGGGAGATTAGATCCACCGATAGGAGATCTGGTTTTTATAATTCTCTTATATGAGAATGTTCTTCACTATGATGGTGATATTGATAGAATAATTGAAACATTAATGATTGTTTGAATAGGGAAAAGCCCTAGAATCTACCCATTTTGAATTGTATCCTAATTATTCTGATCCATTCTCATGTTTCTTTTCATATTTATTCCTCTATAAGTGTACTTCACTTTTAAAAGATTGTTTAATGTTGCTTCATCATTGAGTGGGATGAGGTGATAATAGTACTCAATGTAAATAAATATTCCAAGAACATTAAATCTAGTAAAAACATGATTCTAAATATTTGACTACAAAAAATCATCCAATGATGTTCGAAATCCTCTATTGTCTATGACTTTTTCAATGTTGAAAACTACTTTTTGACCCCCCCCCATTATATGTCTATTTAATATAATGTTCATTAAAATTAGGTCCCTACTATGTTAGGGGGAAAGGGTTTATATCTTATGAAGAGAAGGTAATTCCATATAATTCTTATCGGGGTATTCTCTATAGCAGTGATTATTATAGAATGTTTTATGACTTTGAAGCAGTATCCCCCGAAAATGATAATGAGGGATGGTAGTGGGTTGGGTATAAGTGGAGAAATAATCTACTATGTGATACAGATTCAGAACCTAGACAATCACTAAGTAATTTAATGTATTGTCTCGTGCTGACAAAGTAATGGATGTTAACTCCCATGTTTCGTTAGCTTTTTATGAAGTGATACAGGATTTTGAATTTTCTTACTAGGTTCATGAGTGGAAAAAGGGAATAATTTAGGTTTATTTAAAGAAACTATTTACTTAAAATAGAGGGAAAAACATGAGGTCATGAGGATTTTTCTATAATACCTAAACATATGAATCTATGGTCAATGTGGAAACTTGGATCTACAGAGTTATACCGTGATTCTAACCAAATTCCTAGCATGGTTTTGATTCTTCCCTTAATGGTTCTCGTAGATGAAGTGCTTAACGAAATACCTTTTAAAACTAAAACTGGATATGTGAATGTTGTTCTGTTTAATCTTATGGAAACAACACCCAATGAAGTATGTGGGGTTTTGAAGTAAGTGCTCGTGCTCATTTTTTCCTCTCGCCTTCATTTTTATGAATAGATGAATGTTGTCCATTATTATTTCTATAAAATGTTGAGATGTCAATATTATTAGGAAATTAAATATTTGAATCCTTCCCCAATCTAGAGATCTATCGATTCTTTATATTTCATATGGTTTTTTCGGGACCTTCTATTTGTTTCATTTTCTCACATAACCTCATTATATAATTATGTGTAATTTAAAAATATAGATTTGGAAGGTGAAGTGTTAATTGAAACGCAATAATATAATAATATTAAACAACATTAGTTTTAAATATATTCCTAGAATTATTTTATCTAATGATTAAAGCTATTCTAGCCAGTCTATCCCTATATTGTTTTTCAAACTAGAAATATCTTGTGAAAATGAATCCCACAATTTTCTATATGTTCTCAGTTTTATGCCACATTATTAACATCACAAAATCAATTCTTCATGTCACACAAGTAGTGTATTAATAATTAAAATGTTCCAATAATCTTCCACATTAAATCATTGATAACATTCAAATTTTTTATATATAAAAGAATGTATAGAACCCTTATAAAACAATGTACATGAATTGGTAAAAGTGACAAAAATATTACATCCCACTAATGTTAGTAACTATTATAGAACTATATAATACAACATAATGTCTATAATATGCCTACATTTAGAATCATTGGATATCCTAAAAAATAACATTGTTGTACCCTAGATAAGATAATATTTTTTCCTCATCCAAATCTAAATGTGTAAATTTGGATCCATGTTTATTTTTGATCCCTAATCATGTATTGGAATCAATGGGCGTGGATTGCCCACAAATTATACAACATTAGAAAGGAGAACTAGGATAAAGTTTCGAGTTCCCTACACTGCCTCTCCTTTAAATCCTCTAAATATTTTCTTCACTAGATTTTTTAAAAATGGTTTGGTCTCATAAAATGATCCAACTCCATATCTCTACTACTAATGAGATGGAATGATAAAAAACTAATAACATTTCTTCCTTGAAATCTAAAAACGTAGGTCATATCATTTCTATACTAGTTTAATCCACTTGAGTTTCCAGTGGATAAACCACCTGATTGAGGTAAATAAGACCCAAATTCATTTCCTAATGACCTACCATTTCCAAAACTTCCATACTCATATAAAAATTATAGGTGGGAAGAGAGAATAGCATGGCATGTGTCTGAAGTGTCTCACTGAGGTACATATAAAAATGATAATCCTTGGTCAATTCATTTCTTAATGTGGTCTAGGGAAAAAATATTTTTCAACAAATTTAGTGTCATACACTATCACCATAATACCACCATACCTCGAATACATGATCTTTGTGACCATCTCTTAAAATAGGATGTTGAGATAAATTACTCTTAGAAAATATTATGAATTTTAATCAAAGATATTCCTTTGTACCCCTTTATCTCTACAATAAATTACCACCATTGTCTTATGGAACCCATTAACCTGAATTCATCGAGTATTATTCATTAGTCCTTGTGTTTTTCTATTAACTAGAAAATTCTATGAATTTTTCTCACCAAATTATTTTCCATTGAATTTCTAACATATCCCCTAACATTTATTGGATACTAAATCTACTATTCCTATATAACATTTTTTAATGTCCTTTCTTTTAGGGAGAACCTAATTAATAAATTTTAAAACTCAATCCAAAACCTATAATATTTGAGGGCATATTAAATATTCTATTACAGGCATATGTAATTCACAATACAAGTATACTTCTGGTGGAAAAAGTGGTTATATTGTATATGATGTTAATAAAAAAACATTGATAATTGGACACTTAAACCATAAAATAAAATTCATAAATTGAATTTTCAACCCTTTTTTCTATCATAACCCATTCATATTCCAATTCTTAGAAAAATAATAATCAAAATAATATAAATCATGTCACTAAAAGTACCAATTAATTAAAATAACACTAATATATATTTAACAATATATAAAATATTTATTAGAGAAACATCAATTAATCAAAAATAAATTATAAATTTTAATTACATTAATGTTTATGGAAATAATCACACAGAAATATACCCTTGATCTAAATCTTATAATCGCCACGATATAAAGCATGACACTATCTATAATTTAGTAAATTAATTAATTAATTAATCACAGACCACCCTAAAAATATGAATCCCTAATGTATTTATCTTGGTAGAATTTATTTATAGATCTATTTCCATTATTTGGGGACCATGTTACATATTTAATAATGTCACAAAATCATTATATAAATTTTAAACAAAATAATGGCTACAGAACAATTTTATGATCAGTAGACTTGAATTATCGGGTAACCTAACATTGATCACCATAATCCCTCAGGTGCATTCCTTGAGTTTCAGAGATTGATATATGGTTTTGAGAAATTGATACTAAACTATGGAGTGATTTTCCCTTTTAATTAGTCATATGATCCAAGTTATATTTTAATGATAACAATAATCTCATACAATAATAATATCCAAGTGTTGACCGTATATATAAAAACACATTAAACTTCATAAGTATATAGATAAGCATTAGTAGGAAAGACATGTAATGAAACATGTGATAATATGATCACCCATTGTGTTGGGAAAGCAAGCCCCACAAAATTATATTGGAATTTAAAGGATTCATGACTCTATCAAATGAGTATCTCTATCTCATAACCAATCATAACTCCCCCACACCATACCTTCCATCCAAGTCCCATAAACAACTATAATGTTCCAATTTTCCCTTATCCATATCAAAAAATATAAATTCTAAACATAGAAAAAAATATATGATCAGAATGAATGTAAAATTTACATTGTTGTAGGAAACCACCCTTCTTATAGTTTATACTATAATATCAACTATTTTAAAGTGTACATCTATGAATACATGATTAATATAACCCATTAATAGATTTTTTTAAAAATTCACATGTGGAATTAAAATATTTAATGCTTCTAAGAAATAGATGGTTATGAGACAACCAATCAAACTCAGAGAAAAAAATGTACATAGAAAAAGGGACATATTGTATAAACATCGTCAAGGACTCATTAAAATTAAAAACCAAATCAGAAACTATTATACAGTCCTACCTTGAAGGAAAGGGGAACCACTAGAAAAATATGTTATTTCCATGGTTTTTTTCATGGGGGAAAAGAACCATATCCATCGAGTATTCATTGTAATGGTCACAATCAGTTGTGACAATATATAGAATGTATTGTTTTATATTTAACTACACATTTTTAATTGATGATAGTGTTGGTGTTGGAAAAAATGAACCATCCCCATGAAATAAATAGAGATATAATTGAACTAATAATTATTATTAATTATTAATTATTATTCACCAAATATTCATTATTAACAATTAATTATTATTTATTAATTAGTAACAATTTATTAATGTGTATATATGAACTATTATTTAATAATTATTTATTTTTTATTAATAATTAATAATTTTTTTATAAATAATTAATTATTAAAAATTAATTATTAATTATTAATTTCTAATTATTAATTATTAACCATTTATTAATAATAATTTATTATTTATTATAAATTATAAATTTATTGTTATTAATTTTGTATTTATTATTTATTAATTATTATTTATTTGTTATTAATTAGTAATTAGTGGTTATTAGTAGTTAATTTATTATTTATTAATATAAATAATTATAAATTAATCATTTATAATTTTAATTTGTTATTTATTAATTACTAATTAATAATTATAATTTTTTATAATTTTTTATTACTTCATTTTAATTATTTATTAATGAGAATTAAGTATTTATCATTTATAAATTATAAATTATTATTTAAAATTTAATATTTTCTATATATTATTTATTATTTATTATCTATTATTTATTTATAATTAGTAATAATTGACTATAGATCTCAATCCTTGTGATATGGGTGTGGGTGTTAGCATAAAATGGGTGGGGTCCAAACCATATCCACTATAAATTTTAATCTCTTGTAGGAGATCTTTCTCATGTATTGTGAAAGTGGTAATGTTTGTATGTATGTTCACTGGAAACTATTGAGTATGGCCTGATATTTGAAGGTGAGGGCCACTATAGTGGTAAGGGGGATCATGGGACCACAATGAATGATATGTGATGTTAGGAGCATTGGAAGCCACTAGATGGAAATAGTCAAGTTGTCAAATGCATTACACAACACCAATGTGCAATTAGGAGATGATCATGGCTGATAATGTTGATAGAAGACTAGTTGAGAAGGAAAACATGGTGGATGGGATTGGTGGGTAGGCATATGACTTCAAGGATGACCTTCTATGGTGAGATATTATGTGAAAACCAACTAAAAAATTTAATATGCATGGTGGACTTCTTTGGAATAGAGTGGAGGAGATGATATGTGGTCCATTTGCTGATGCAATATATGTCACTAAATGGAGAAATCAGACCCAATTGGTGAGTTTAAAATCATAGAATATTGAACTAGGATAATAATTATTTCAAGTACTAATTTAAATGTATGATTTACATAGAAAAAATAAGTGTCCATCTAGTAGGCAGATCGACCCTGAAGGGGGTGTGATCTGTCCCACTATGGACTTATTAAGATGTGTGTGTCATTTTCATTGGTTGTAAACCTAACATCCGCAATAGTTGTTTAGAGATTATAATAGTTTATAAGGTTTAATTATATTAATAATTATTTTTTATGTTATTATTAATGTTGGGTTTACTTGGTAATAAATTTGGGCCACTATAGTGTATAGATCAACCATGGACTGGGTGTGATCTGACCTAGTATGAACTTATTAGGTGTTTGTTTTTTTAAATTACCTAGGTAAAAATAATTTCTAATAATTACTTATTAATAAATATTTAATAATTATTAATGATTTTTTATTAATTAAAAGTAATTAGTTATTATAACTTAATTATTTTTTATTCAATTTTAATTTTAAAGAATTAATTAGTAATTAATTTGTAATTATTTAATAGACGGGTAAGAAGTAATTAAAACCTAATAAAATACACATACACAATCAATGGGTTCAAATTGGCTATGGTCATGCACCCCCCCCCCCCACAATGTCTATCTCACACATGATATGGATCCTTTGTTTTAATGATCTCAAAGAATGATTTTTGCATCAACAATGTAATATCTAGAAATTTTAACCAAACATACATTCATACATACACAAATACACACACACAGATATATATATATATATATATCAAAATATGACATGTCATTCTGTATCCATACATCATGATAATTTAACAATAAAAATTCCGAGCACCCCCACATATATCGGACACCGTATCAAACCAACAACAATACAATTTGACTCAAACAACCTCAAACTCATTAACAGGAACTCACCAACCCCCCCCCCCCCCCAACACATATTCAACATTACCAAACCCAACACTAGTTATAACAATCAACCATCTAGTCAAACCAACCTCCTTGGTCAAAAACATATAAATATGATGGTCCCACAAAATTACCAATTCACCAAACTTCTCAAATACTATAAGATAATGTGATCCAAAAAAATGTTTTATTATTTATTACATATTAATTCAAAATTACTATTAAAGATTTCTAAATTATAATTTATATATTTTTCATTATTTATTATTTGATATTAAATATGCTTTATCAGTTGTTTATTAAGAAATATTAATTAAGAAATGTTTATCATTCATTATAATGTATTGATCATAAATAATTTATTATTAAATATTTGTCCCTAATTATTAGAAATTAACAATTAAAATTATTATTATCAACCATTTATTATCAATTTTTAATTATGATTAATAAGTTCCCAATAAATAATATTAAGTAATAGATAAATATATATAATTAACAATTTACCATAAATTTATATATTTTTTAATTATTTATTTTTCTAATATATTATTTTTATAAAATAATTTATATAACATTTAAAATACTGATTATATATTGATTACTTTATGTTATTAAAAAAAATAATAATAATTAAATGTTCATAATAGAGTATTATAAGGATGGTTTGAAGTGTCCAATGGGTATCATTGATTGAATTTTTTGTTAATAAGTAGGCCAATATGTGTGGAGTGATGACTAAGTGCCTAAAATGAGATTAAAGAATACCATGATCGATGAATTATTTCTTGAACAGAGGATAATGAATATTTCTTTAGGATTATCATATATCTTGTACGAATCTTTCTTCGATTACATTATGAGGATCCAATCATAAGATGGAAATAATGATTAAAATGTTGTTGTCCTTGGTAATTCTTAAGTCCTCTAGGTTGGTGATGTTTGGAGTTCATTAATAAATATATTCAATAAAGAAACCCCTATATATGTGATGATTAAAGATTCGTTATTAAATAGAATATAACACCTCAAGGTTTTGAAATTAAATATAGAATGAAACTTTATAATATAGCCATTAAAACACAAATTTTCCTCTTCAATTAATTGAATTCCAAAAAATGGTCATCTAGTCTTGTGTTCAGAAAGTCATTTGGAGTCTGATAGAACAAACTTTATTTTTATAGTGAATAGTAACATACCCTTATGAATAGTAATATGAATAGTAATATGACCCTAATTAATAGTAAATTTTATTATTATTTTATTTTCATCAGGATAGAGGATAATAACATCTTGGTTAAGTGTTCATTGTGATAAAGAAGTAGTTGTAGAAATAGAACAATTAATTTTCAAATTAAGTATGCTTTTATTTAAAAATTAAATTAATATTATTTAGTAAATTATTTTTGAAAAATGGATTCCACTTTTTAATTCTACCCATCAAAAAATATTAGGGGTGAATTTTTGGGATTTGTCTAAAATACATGAATTTTTCATTAATAGTAAAAATACAGTTATGAGTTTTTGGGAGATTAATGACATAATAATGATGTAATAATTAAATATAAAAGTATGGTCGACTTGTGTATAGTAACTTATTACATGAGGTGTCCCAAGTGGCTTAAACCATGGGCAAATACCATGGGCAAGCCCATGGTTTGTCAAAAACCACTAATGAGGTGTCCCTTTGAAATTATTAAAAAATTACCTCTCTTTTTCTAGAAATACCCACTCATACATTCACTTTCATTCATTAAAAATACCTCATCCTAGAAATTATGGTTATTTTACCTCTTTATTAGTACTCCCAAGGTGTCCCTAATCCCCCTATGTCCCATCCTTCAAGATCTAGGAGTTATTCTACAAGGTAAGGGAATCATTCATTCACTTTTTTAAGTCGACACTTCTTGTATGTTTTCTATTTGAAATTCCTTTCTCATATGTTGGGGTTTGATTTTATTTATTCTTCTTACTGTCCTTTTGATTTCAATATGATGAGATACCATTTTTGTTCTCATCGTTTGATTTTATGAAATTTTAAGTGACGTCGTTAGGCAGCCGATTTTTCATAAGGGATCTCTTAACATTTCTTTATTTTCATGTTCATCTCATTTATTTTTCTCTCCTCACCTAATTTGTCTAAATGATCATGATAACTATAGTAAAATCTATATACTGGATTTATATCATGTGAATGGAAAAACCATCATAAATATTCTTATTCCCTCTCTTTTATTTTTATAAACGAAATCGACATCCACGAGGATCTGATTTATAACCTTCACGGACGACGAAGTTTCGTTCTACAATTTCTTCTTCATTACTGGTCATGAAACCATATTCATGGTTGAACCATACTATAATATATGTGTTATAACTTAATAAATATTCAGGAACCAGAATATATACAAATAATTAAGTTATATGACCAAACTAGTTCATAATACTCCAAATACCGCCGAATAATCGAAGTTGTTGTCATCTAATGATTCATCCTCATTATATGGAAACAAATGATATAAATGACCATTATCAATACTTTATGTTCACAAATAAAATATAATTCCAATTTTTGATATTTATAACCCTTCCACATGAACATTATTACATAAAAACAAGTGAACTGAAAAACACCGCTTTGAGCTAGGGGTAAAACCCAAAAACACCACTTTGAGTAGGTAGAGGCAGCTCTGGCACAGATGTATCTAGGGGTAAAACTCAAAAACACCGCTTTGAGCTAGACTCGAATGGGAACTGGTGCACGACAATGGGCCTTACTGCACTCTTGATTACGACACTCCCTGGGGATATGCTTAGGATAATTCACGTTTTCTTTACCCACCATTATGAAGGATTTATGTCCCCAAAGTAACCAAATTATATAGTTCTATGATTTACGATGCATAAATATATGTTATGTGTTATTCCATTTTTATAGTTATAGACAGTTCATAATTTTTTGGGCTAATATATGATATGGAATTGATTAGATATTGCACCGAGAAGGAAGAATGAGAACTTCACTAATGCACGGGATGAAAAGAGTAATAAGGATCATATCTGTAATGGTCTTAAGCCATCTTTTCAAAGGAATATTGTATCCCATGTATCCTCATCATATGAGGAAATAATATCATGTGTTAACAAGGTACGTAAATACTTCTCTGAGTCCTATGGATTTGAAGGGAAGTAAAGGAATAAGAGGATGACATAGAGATATGGGGATAAACGGAATAAGGGAAAGAAGTGTTTTCCCACATGTGATAACTGTGGAAAGAATCACCCTGGTAAATGCTGGAAGGAAATGGGTGTTTGCTACAAGTGTGGAGAAAAAGGACACCAAGTTCATAATTTCAAGGGTAAGAAAATGGTTTCCAATGTATAATGTTTCAATTGCAAAGAGATGGGACACTATGTGAATCAATGTCACAATCATCAAAGGAGTATACCCCAAATGATGATTTTGGATAATGATCAAGTTATCATGTTAACGCAGATGAAGTAGAATGATAAATATGCCTAGTGAAGAATAATGCCATTTTTTTATTTGGTCAGTGATGTACTGGTTGTATGAATTATGAGATATATAAGGATTGTACTACAATACTCTTTCATTAAGGATTTGAGGTCACATGATTAATCGTACAAAGGAAAAGTGGTTAAGTGGAAAGTTAAACATTTTTTTAAAAAAAATGATTGAGGGAAAGAATACCCTTAATATATATCTGATTTTGAGATAATGATGAAGAAATGATTTACTCAGATAAGTATTGACTACCTTGGAACTGATTTTTGACTTGTCAAGAAGAGGTCTATGATATCATCAATGAAGTTTACAACACTTTTGGATTTAAGGAATATATCCAATAATATATATCTTACTTAAGAAAAATGGAATAATGAATGTTTCCAATATGGTTTTTACAGTAATTCATGTTATTATGATATTTCAATAGGATACATGATGAAGTTATTCACATGTTTGGAATGTGAATTTTAGAGATACTTTTTATTGATTAAGGGTTAATGAAAATTTCATCTTGTAAATTTAGAGGACTTCATTATAATGCGTTGAATCATTATATTTTGGATTTTTTTTAAACAATTATGAAGTGGTTTATGTTTATCATTGTATGATATTTTAGAGGTTAATGTATTGCTTCACCAAATGGTGTAGCCTCATTAATTGTTTCTGATCAGGATCCTCATTTTACATCACGATTCTAGAAGAGTCTTCAGAATTCTCTAGATATTGATCTCTGTTTAAGTACTCCCTATCACCCATAAACTGATGGACAATCAGAACGGACTATTCAAACATTGGAAGACATGATGAGGTATTGTTCACTTGATTTTCAAGGCATGTCGGATCTGTATTTACCTCTCATAGAACTTTCCAACAATAATAGCTTCCATTCAAGTATTCAAATTCCACCCTATGAAGCATTATATGGGAGGATATGTCGTACATCAATTTTCTGGGATGATATTGGTGAAAGAAATCTTGGGGGCCCAAAACATGTTGAAGAAACAATGGTAAATGAGATGATTATCCAGAACCATATCAAAATAGCTCAAGGTAAGCAAAAGAGCTATGCAGATAACGGAAGGAAAGATTTGGAGTTTCAAAACAGTGATCACGTTTTCTTAAAGGTATCTCCATGGAAGGGAATAATACGATTCGGTAAGAAGGCAAAATTAAGTCCCAAGTACATCAGACCTTTTGAAATTATGGAATTAAATGGAGTTGTATCTTACCGTTTAGTAATTCTTTCAAGTCTCTCCAGGGTTCAAAATGTGTTCCATGTGTCAATGTTGAGAAAGTACATGCCAGACCCAACACATGTACTCACTTATGAAGAAGTGGAACTTGAGCCCGATCTATCTTACTATGAAGAGCCTATCAAAAGTATTGATACTAGAGAACAAGTATTGAGAAATCGGACGAATCTCATGGTGAAGGTTCTATAGAGGAACCATAAGATGGAGGAAGAAACATGGGAGCCTGAGGAGCTTCTGTTAAAGAAATACCCAATTAGTTTTAGGTAATATTCTGTGAATTTCGAGGATGAAATTTTTGTAAGTAGGGGAGAATGTAACACCCCAATGTTTTGAAAATAAATATAGAATGAAATTTTATAATATATCCATTAAAACACAACTTTGCCTCTTCAATGCATTGAATTTCGAAAAATGGTCATCTAGTGTTGTGTTCAGTAAGTCATTTGGAGTCCGATAGAACAAACATGATTTTTTAGTGAATAGTAACATACCCTTATGAATAGTAATATTACCCTAATGAATAGTAAATTTTATTATAATTTTATTTTCTTATGGCTAGAAGATAATAACATCTTGGTTAAGTTTTCATTATGATAAAGTAGTAGTTATAGAATTAAAACTGTTAATTTCTAATTAAGAATGCTTTTATTTAAAAAATAAATTAATAATATTTATAAAATTATTTTTGAAAAAGGGATTTCACTTTTTAATTCTACATGTCGAAAAATAGTAGGGGTGAATTTTTGGGATTTTTCTCAAATACATGAATTTTTTCATGAAAAGTAAAAAATACAGGTTTGAGTTTTCGGTAGATTAATGACATCATAATGATGTAATAATTAAATATAAAAGTATGGTTGACTTTTTTATAGTAAATTTTAACATGCGTTGTACCAAGTGGCTTAAACCATGGGCAAGCCCATGGTTTGGAAAAAACTACTAATGAGGTGTCCCTTTGAAATTATTAAAAAATAAACTCACTTTTTCTATAAATACCCATTCATCCATTATTTTTCTTTCATTCCAAATCCCTCATCCTGGAAGATCCGGTGGTTTTACCTCTCTAGTATTCCTCCCAAGGAGTTCCTAATCCCCCAGGGTCCCATAGTTCAAGATCTATGAGTTATTCTACAAGGTAAGGAAATACTTCATTCTCTTCTTTAAGTCGACACTTCTTTTATGTTTATATTTTGAAATTCCTTTCTCATATGTCAGGGTTTGATTTTATTTATTCTTCTTACTATCCTTTTGATTTAAATATGATCATATACCCTTTTTTTCTCATCATTTTATTTTATAAAATTTTAAGTGACGTCGTTAGGCTGCTGATTTTTCATAATGGATCTCTTAAGTTTTCATTATTTTCAAGTTCATCTATTTTATTTTTCTCACCTCAACTCCTCTGTCTAAATGATCATGATAACTCCAGTAACATATATATACTATATTTATATCATGTTAATGGAATAACCATCATAAATATTCTTATTCCCTCCCTTTTATTTTTATAAACGAAATCAACGTCCATGAGGTTTTGATTTATAACCTTTGTGGATGACGAAGTTTCGTTCTTAAATTTCTTCTTCATTACTAGTCATGAAACCATATCCATGGTTGAACCAGACTATAATATATGTTTTATAACCTAATTAATATTCAGGAACCAGAATATGTACAAATAATTATGTTATATGACCAAACTAGTTCATAATATTCCAAATACCGATGAATAGTCGAAGTTGTTGTCATCTACGGATTCATCCTCATTCCATATAGACAAATAATATAAATGAACATTATCAATTATTTATGTTCATACATAATATATAATTCCAATCCTCTAGATTTATAACCTTTCCACTTGAACTACATTACATAAAAACAAGTGAACCGAATATGAAAATAAAGGAAATGAACACTCCAGAACGACGAAATTCAATACAATAACTTGTCAATAAAGACATAAATGAACTGACCAGAATTTTGGTCAACTAAATACATGTATAATAAATTCTGAAATAAGTTATTAACAAGTATAATTTCAAATTCTAGGAGCTTAATTACAATAGAGGAACACGTTTCAAGTTAAGGTAAGTGGTTTCTCATCTCACTTTCATTTCTGTGAGATTTTCATTGTTCACCACTTATTTCTTGTATGTTTTATATGTGTACTTCCATTTTATATATAATAAAATTATTATATTTATATTCAGGTTATTCAATGATTCATTTTGGGGTTATTAAGTTCTGGTCATATGATTCAGCCGATCACATTATTGTAAGGGTTTCTTCATCACACTTCCATTTTCGCGAGATTTCCCATATTCACTACTAATACTTTTTTATGGTGTATGTATACTGAACGTTGATTTCACATATCATGAATATATTTATCTTTATGTTATTAAATATATAATATTTATTTTATGAATTTTTGGGGCATACGAATCGTTTGATTACAAAGTGGTAAGGGTTTTTCCACCCGAACTTCCATTTTCATTCGGGATACTTTCATTGTCGAATTGCCTCGATGTAATTATTATGTATTGTTATGTACTAATAATATGTTCTGTATGATTATCATATACATTTTTACAAACCATAATCATTCCTTATCTTTTGGATAGTTACATGTTTTAAAAGAATCTCTCAAAACTATTTCCGAAAAATATGAGCTCGATGCTAGGGAATTTCTCAAATTCATATCTATTTTCAAGGGAAATATATAATCTGTTTTTAGAAGCCATTATTCTTGTAAAAAAACTTTTTTTATTATGAAAATACTATCTTACTTTACTTATGATTTTACACAATGATTTTTCCAAAATAACTCTTATTTTCAAAAAAAGAGTATTCATCTCTAGAATTGCTTAATGATTTTATACGGGTGTTTTCGTCTAATTCAATACTCTTGTTGATTCCATGGTGTTATTGGGTTTAATAATTTATGAAGTCATATGCCATATTTTATTTAATGGTTTATGACTAACTCTATTGTGGATTATCTATCCTAAAAACATTCACCATATTATTTTGAATGGTTAGTGTTTAATGTTTAATGATTGGGGAATGTTAGTTACATTTCATATGTTAGATTCAATATGAATGTATATATTATTTATGTTGATCCTTGCTCATATGAGGAATGCATTGGACTTTTTATATAATGTTTGGGGCCCGCTATATCCCCTCGATGCATCGGTAGGTCTCATGAGACAACTAGAAGCAGAATTGGCCAAGGCCTTTCCCAATGTGATATAGATTTTGGCCGAGGCCTTAATCATTAGACGTCTTGGCCGAGACCTTGACAAAATGTTTCAGAATGTCAGGAAAAATCGCATTACTCATTATAAAAATATTAATTTAATGTTCATGTGGATATTCGACTAGTATAATACCCAAGATTATGTTTTATTATGGAATTATTTACTCATCTCATTTTCCTGCCATAATGTGTTAAAGTTTATTATTAAAGGCATGTGTTTTCAATATTTCACCATGTATAATGTTTATATTATCTTCCACTATATTTCTTACTCTTACTGAGTGTTTGATCTCACCCCTTTCTTATGTTTCTTTTCTCAGGACATGAACAATTAATTTATGAATGACTTGCAAGCATAATCTAAGAGACGTGATGACACTAGTGGAATAAATTAGTGTAGTTTTTCCTTTTCATATGTAATGTTGAACTTATGTATGTATCTTGTTTCCAATAATACTAAACTACTCAGTCCTTCAGGATTTGTATTCCTTGTATGTATGCCAACGTAATCAAATAAGGCACCGACTCAGAGCAACTACGGTCGGGTCCTTACATAGAATATACACTTATTCTATTAGATTAGTGTAATTAAATTTCTATAACATATTCAAGAAGATTGAGAGGTCTCATACTAAAAGACATTAATATATTTTTATAGATAATTAAAATACAATAGTTATTGATATAGAAGAAAGATGATGGTTGGAAATTAAAATAAAGTTGAAATATCTATAATCCATATCGGGGTTATTAAGTACAATGGTTAATTAAACATATGATAATACCAGTTGGATGATGAATTCAGTATGTTCTGTTGATGTTTTAGATATTGACATTGTTCAGTTTTATTGAATCACACAACGTTGGGTGATCATATTCTTAATGAATTTATGAATGAGGTTAAATAAGTATAAAAACATTATGAAAATTTAAAAATTCAATAAATTTGGATCAAGATTTTTTGGATTATATTTCAGATCCTTGAGAAGGCTTAAAAATGTTCAGAGACTATTTGAATAATTCTTCATGTTAATGATTTTGGGAGAAAATTAACGAAGGCATTGATGTGTAGGTTTGGGATCCTAGGGGTCATAGGTATGTTAAATGTTCATCTTGTATTGTCTATTTTAAGGTTCTAAAGTCTTAAATGAGTTACGGGTCAAAATTTTATAGATCTGGTAGATATAAGATAGGTTCATGTTCTATGCATGGTTAGTATTAAATGTGTGGTAACCATGTGGTATGGCTCTATCAATTCTAGTGGTCACTTTCATGGTTTGAGAATGGTATACCCAAATATTTTTCTATCCAGGAAAAAATATGGGAGAGAGGGTTTTAGAAAAGTGGATGATTAACATCATTCTTGAGGTTTGTTTAACCATGTATCTTTTTATTACTTACCATGAATTTTGGTTTTCAATGGGCAATAGATACCTCAATGTTAACACACAGTTTTATCTAACTCTGCTTCCTAACTATGTGTCATGTATATGTTTCCTGGAATTGTGAAATTCCCTATATTCTCATGACAATTTTTATCTCGAATAACAACCTAATTCCTCACTAGTTAATATCTTTCTCTCCTTGGAAATATAAAGGATCATCTCATCTATTCCTTGGTGACTCCCAATCAATTTGGGAAGATATATTCATGGTAAATTTAAATTTCCTCCCAATTTCTTATTTTATATTTATAAATGTTTTTATTCACTCTTATCCTTGATCATTTTGAACTCATATGTGTTATGATTAAATTTTTTTTGATAGCTAATTTAAGGGGTTCATTATAGATTTAGTCCAGTGAGAACTAGAAATATTCATTTCCCATCACTAAATTTGAAGGAATCAATATTTAATCTATTCATTAGGAAAGTGTCTCTATTGAACGGATTCAATCTCATGGATTATGTAAATTTTCATATAGAATGAATGGTTTTATTTTTTTAGATCTAATTTCAAATCCATGATTCTTACTTGATCATTGGTGGTGATGAAATTTTTTTTAATTGGGGATTTCACTAAAATGGTTTTTATAAACATTTATTTTTAAATTAAAATCCCCAAATAAAAGTTTAAAATGTGCGAAATAAATTGTATTACATTTAATAATAGAATTTTTCAAATGGGGAAGACCATGGAATTTTTTTATAGAGGACCTAGGATTAAATATTCTAGATAGAGTTCCATGGAAGTCCATATACAGTCATTTCCAAAATTAGTCCAATTTGTGCACTATTAGTAGACATTACATGGGTCCTGTTTTTTTACATACCCAATTATTTTATTATTCATGGATTGTGTGGTTGTTTCCCTTTATTTAAACTAACCCATTTTAGTAAATTTTTATTAAGGCTTGTAATATAAGTTTTTTTAAAATTGAAAACCAAATATAAGTTTTTAAAAAATTTGTTTCCATATGTATTTCTTTGTAAATTGGTTTTATTTTAATGTTAGAGCTAATGGTTTCATGGTGAATTTTTTTTATATATTCAAGGTGGTTTCTCAATGGGTTTTTTCTTACACCCCACATATTCCCATGGGTGTATATTGGAATGGTTTTTCAAAACTCCCATAAAACATTAAGGGTATCATGTGACTTATTGAATCCTCTAAGTCAACATCAATATTTTTGTGGTTTGGGATAATAGAGAAAAATGTTCACATGGAGATGGACTTTTTTCTTGTGGTTTGTCATCTGTTATGGGCCATTGATGTTTTTTCATGTTATGTATCATTTTTTTTCAAGATTTTATCTTTTTACTCTATGTTTGGATTTATATTCTTATATATATCTTATTTGTAACATGATACATATCTTGGTGATATACATGGTTTAATTTTTTCCCTTCTTTACTATATTATTACTCACCTACTTTCCACAATCCCATAGTGATCGAGGATATGCTTTGGACATTTGTAGGTCTATATCATGTGACATGTTTGGTCAACCCAAGATAGTATTTTATTGTAATATTCCTTGGTATGATATTTATAATTAAATATAAGATTTGTATCTGTATGTAAATCTAACTCAAATAAATACATAATAATATTTATACTGTGGATACTTAAAATAAATAAAAATTAAAAAAAATAGAATATATAGGGTAATAAATCCTTACATAAGTGTCATCATTCATAGATCTGAAATAGTAGAAAAGGAAAAAATGCCACTGAATATATACTAATATATACAAAAAATTAATATACTGGATGAATTTAATTTTTAAATAGACTAAAGTAAAAAAATTTGAAAATAAATAATGGTAATACAAAATTTTAATGTGTGTATAACTAGTTAGATGAAATGTTGAAAAGGGAAGACCTTCCCTGGGCTGCATAATATTTATTGATGATTACATAAGATATTTTTCAATGAAATAGAAAAGTGTGAAAATGATATAATCTTTTGAAATTCACACTATGATGCATAAATATTTTCATAGTATGTAAAGATTTTTTTTTTAAATGATGAAGTAATTGGGATTCAACGAATATGAAATCCTAATATTATTTTAAATATTATTATTATAAATCTAGATGATACTAAATTTTTACCTCAATTAATATAACATTGAAATTATCCAATGTTAATTTTTATTCAATTTGATGATATTTCATCAACAATGTAAGTAATAAGAAAAGAACATTGTAAAGAAATATATGAATGAAATACCATACAAAGTTGAATCATGATATTGTTATGATGAGGGTATTATCACAAGAGAGATTCATGTCATCTTGTTAGATATTAAACCATAAAAATAGAAGAAATGTTAATGAATACTATATCTTGATCATGATAGGATATTCCATGTCAAAACTATGTTATTCATGAGGAATGTGACGATTCACTCATCCCATGAAGTTAAAGGTTTCATAATGACTATCTACGCATACATATAGATTAGATACATATTTTTTGAAAATTTGAAGAAATTAAATCCTTATTATCATGGAGGATTTCAAGGTTATATTTTGACTATAATTATGCGAGAATCATAAAGAAACTAATATTTCTAATATTGAATGGGTATTTCCATATTCAAATTTAGATAAAATGTTAATGTGATTTAGTGTATAAAATTAGAAGGGAGGAAAGGGAGAATGTGATTTATTAAGAGATAAATACAATAATCCCCAAGAATATCAAGAGTATTGAAGAAAGAAGTTAAATATATTTAGTAAGGGACGAACATATACATCAAGGAAGAAAAATAAGGGGAGGGTGGAGAATATATATACTATGATATTCATATATCATAGAATATTATTAATAATGAAGAAGTAGATAATGAAAAAACATTAAGGTTATTTTTTCGGAGAGACTAATTGGGAACTATTATTTTAGTCATCATTGTTAAACTCTCATATATTGAAAATATATTGGAATTAAAGATCATAGTGGGATAGAAGAATATAGTCATGAGAACATATATCTATCCATATTTAATTTATGATCTAAAATCATGATAATATGAAGAGAATGATGTGTATGCTCCTTAACAGATTATTCACATCCTTTTAATGTATTTTATTAAAGAAAAAAATATATTTTTATTTATTCATCATAATTTTGGATAGATAAAAATATCGTCCTAAGGATTTTATTGTTGAGGAACATTTGTAAAATTACTGGATATGGAATAAAAACCCTTCCAGGATATGGTAACTTATTATATGGAGAACACCGAATTGGATTAAAATAGGTAATATAGTAGGTATCTTGTTGAAACTAAGGGTTTTTTATAAGTGGAAAAGTATTTGTGTGTGTGTGTCTGATTTAAATAAACACCTGGCTAATCAAGGATTTTGTGATCAATATTATCTTATAGTATTGGTGGATTAAGTAGTAAAGGTGGTTTCATTTCATAGTGTTTGTAAAATTTTGGTGTTATAAAATTGGAGGGAAGGATAAGCTTTACCAATTTTTATTTCTAGGGATGGATTAAGAAAATATAGTAAAGGCATTGAATTCATGAATTTTTTTAATTTTGTGAATGCATGGATTTTTCAGGTTTAGAGATTCTTGATATAATGTTTTGTGAATAATTCATAATGATGATATGAAAGTCAGTATGTTACATGATTATGGGAATTTTCATGAATAGAAAATATCTTTATGTTTTTGAAATGAAAGGGACTTTTGAGAAAATGAATAAAGAGTTTTTTGAAAAGACTTAAATGAGATTTAATTCTTCATAAAGGTTGGAAATGTCTATAAATTCATGGATTATCATCATATGAGTCCCCAAAAAAACTGGATAAGGGATGATCCATCAGAATACACAAAGTTATTACATGAACTTAATTCTTTCATGAATGTAATTATTACACAAATGTATTTCATATGTGAATCATGAACTTTATATGAACATAAGATTAAAAAATAGAATGGTTGAGAACTAATTGATACTAATGAATTTGGGTAAAGGAGTTTCATGAATGTTAAGAGTTTCATAATATTTAGGATTTTCGTGAATGTTGGGATTTTCATGAAAGTTAGGAGTTTCACAAAATTTTGTAGTCTTGGGAAAACTGGTATGTAAGTGTCCTTCAACTTCATGTTCCCTAGTATGTAAGTGTCCTTCAAGTGGATAAAATAAGAAAGACATCACCTAAAGTAGTGAGAAAAGGTGATACGATAGAATTTATCTGAGGGAGGTACTATGATATACCTAAAATTATTATAAATATAGTATTCCAAGTATGGAGTGACCATGTCTTATCAATTTTAATCTACAAAATCAAGTTATTCTTAATGGATTAAAGTGTGACAAATAGACTACGAACGTATGCTCCTAGGACTAGACTGTAGTAGTGAACATAGTAAAACTCTTGTTTTGTGTTTCTATTTATGCATATGGGTGTCTCATAATTTATTGATTCTATTAGATGGGATTAACATGTTTCTACTACTATGGGATAGTATTTTTCTCATTCAAAGAATAATTTAACACCTCGATTCAGCCCTCCCTTCTCAAGGGGTTCCAAGGTATTACAAGTGGTATCAAAGAAAGGTTTTTGGTGTTAAATATGTTCCCTATTTTTCATTTATGGAGAATTAATAAAATAATAGTGGAGATCCCATTTTTAATAGAAAAAACTACCAATTTTTGTGGAATATAATTATATATCAGATATAATATCTTAATATAGAAGTTATATATTCCATAGATCATGTGATTCAGGTTACTGATATGGTTGGTGTTTCTATTACTGAAACATATAAGAAAATTTTAGATACTAAAACCAAATATAAAAATTCTATTTCTATTTAACTATGTGATCAAATCTATTTTAATGTGGTGAGATTTAATATAGCCAAGTCCATGTGCGATAAGATAGAAAATGTATTCAAAGGTGATTACAAAGTGAAGGAGAACAAACATCAGGTTTTTCACAATTAGTTTAATTATTTGAAAATTTATCCAAATGAATATAAAGATAGTTTATTTAGTCGCATTAATAATGTTTTTGGAGAAATTTGAGTACCTAGGAAATGTATTAAGGATTTCAAAATTGTGAATTAAATCCTAATAATTCTTCCACCTCTGAACAATGCAAAAGCATCAGCTCCTAGGGAAAGGTATATGTCTAAGATTTATGTTTTGGATATGCTATGTAGTTTAATAGATTAGGGAATGAAATTCTACACATAAGAAGTAATAATTCAAGTATGAAATGAAATGGTATTAAAATCCTTGTAAGAACATGAAATTACTAAATTCAGGGGTGATGGAGACAACGTTTATAATTAACATGTTTCTCTTTTTTCAATACAATTCAAGACTGGAAAAAAGAATATTTAAGGAAATATTCCTTTGTCTAGACTTCAGTGTAGAAAA
This sequence comes from Viscum album, assembly GCA_963277665.1. Taxonomy (NCBI): domain Eukaryota; kingdom Viridiplantae; phylum Streptophyta; class Magnoliopsida; order Santalales; family Viscaceae; genus Viscum; species Viscum album. The sequence goes on from OY728166.1 coordinate 1,046,380,193, forward strand.
TTTGGGCACATTGATTCTCTATGATCTAGGAAGTTTGATCATGTATAATGTGAAGGATAAATCATGCAGAGGACCCTAAGGAGGTTCATGAAAAAAGGATACCTCAAACCAGGAATGAAATTATAATTGAATAGATTCATTTTCAAATAGGAACAAGATGATATATACTTTTTTGAGGATGTATAAGTAGATTTTAAATCTAATGTTGAATATTCCACAATGGATATAGTCAAAAATATAGAATATATGGAGAAGAAAAACAATCAATCTGATGGTTTTGTTGATCTCAATGTGGAATATTAGGGTTATATTATTGAGCATTAAATTAAAAGAAATAAAAATAAAACTCTTGTAGCTTAATTGAAAGATAAATCAGAGAATGTGGATAATTATTAATGAGAGATTGATGTACTGTAGTAAGACGAAAAATAACATATGAAAACTCTTATAAGAAATGAAGAGGTTATTGAGATTAAACTATAGATTGAAAAAAGGAAAAGGTTATCAACTAAAATACATAAATATTTGATGAAAATGTTAAGATATTTTAGGGATTTAAGAAGAATTTTTTTCATTGTTGAGAAAAATTTAAACTGAATCAAAATCAAAGGAAATGAAGAATAAATTAATGTTTTGAAGTTTTCAAATGCATAGATTTTGGAAAGTGTTCAGCTTAGTTCTAAGGGTGTATAGAAGTCCTTAAATGATCAAATATCTAAATTTATAGGAAAATTTTAATTTTCTATTAAAAAACATGAATATATGGAAATTAGATTAGCCAAAACAAAGGGAAGTAAAAAGTTAGTCATATCAATAAGGATCATGTTGTCCTGAAAGAGGTCGCTCCAAAATAAACAAAGAATATTGATAAAAATAAACCTTAAATATGAAAACATGATAATTAATAAATGACCTTTACAAATAATTCTATATCTGGAGTAATGGAAGTTAGAGGATAATTACTATTATGAAATGTCAATTATGTGGATTTTGGGGGCATACCATTTCTTATTGTAAAGATGAAAGGAACTATCTTAATAGGGAAGTCGCTAGAATTTATCAAAGGATCTTGATACTATATCCTTTATCATATATAATAAATTATTTCTATGGTTATTGTTTTCATTTTTCAAACTTTTTCATTAAATCTTTTTATTGTAGGTGGAGGAATGGTGGATACCATGACTACAGAACAATGAAATTGGTCAATAATGGTCGACCACGAAGAATTAATCCTAAAAATAAGTATTCTATTCTAGAAGAAGAACATGAGTATGATTCAACCATTCATGTTGAAATGATATTGGAGATGAAATTGTATCCCTCTACTCAAACAAGTATCTCATAGAAAGAAAATTAAAAATATTGGGAAAGATGACATGGTAGGGATGTCCCTCTAAGCTAAAATGAACATTACCACTAAGATTTTGAATAGTTGATTCTCATTCCACATTATTGGATATGAAAAGTTATTGGAAATGTTTACAGAAAGTGTTAACAGAATAGTGAGATTATATAATGATGGTTCCTTAAAAATCAAAGGCAGTGGAAACAAATAATTAACTAAAGGTGATATAAAGAAAATAAAAGTTCTCTACATGGATGGATTGCATCAAAATCTCCTGATTGTGACACCACTCTATGAATTGGTACTGTTAGTAAAATTTAATCAAAATGGGTGAACCATAAAATGAAATATAGGTAATACTCTCATGAAATTATTTGGAAAATGATTAATTATACCAGGTATATAGCAAAGAATAAAACTTTTTATTAAACATAGAAGGGGGTTTACAACATGTGGAACTGGTGGTTGGGTTACATTAATCCACAGATCATGGAAAACATATCCCAGATAAAGTTTCTTGTCGACATTTCCAATATACAGCGTGAAAGAAAGACATGTGATGCATCCATTAGAGGAAATATTCTCCAAAATTCATATTGGCCAAAAAATTAAAGGGAATAAATTTTTAGTCTAATCTACAAAGATGTTTTTTGTCTAAGGAACATGGATGTCACCTAGTGAGATAGAAACATCAATATTTTTTTAAATATTATTGTATAAGGTTATTTTTTATGTTTATACATTGTAAACGAGAAGTTATTTATCACATTAAGAGATATCTCTGAAGAGTTGATAATGAAACTTGTCGCACAATCAACATATTACAATCAGATAATAGAACTAAATACATATCAATCAAATTTTAAAATTACATCAAAAAACATAGGATCCATCATGAGGTGTCTTCGGTGAGAACACCTCAAAAAAATTGGGTCATTTTACTCAAAAATTGACAAGTGGATAATATGGAAAAAAATATTGATTCAAAGTTATGTTCCTCGTAATTACCAGAAAGAAGTTATTCATGTTGCGGTGTACACTCAAAATTGAATATGGTTGAGTCTAGGAGAGGTAAGAAAAACATGTGAGATATTTCATCTAAGGAAGACTTCACTTATTTTTTTGAAGTAAATGTTTCCTCTAAAAAAAAGAAGGTACTCAATGGAAGTATGATGGTGATGCATAAGAGGGGATATTCCTTGAATTCTCAATGAAGATTAAATATTATAAATAACTAAATAATCTTTTTTGAAAAATTGTGTAGTAAAATAGTGTTAATATTATTGAGGATAAAACAATAAATAACTCACGGAGTTCATACGATGATATAATTGAAGATGAAGGATAAAGTGGAAAGGGGGAATATTTAAAGATAGAAAATATGGGAGGCTTGCCCACCATTTAGGGATATCAAAATGACGATGATTCAAAAGTATATTCAGAAGAAGAATCCATTGCTGAAAAAACACTACTAGAACCTCACAAGAGAAATATAATTTCATAATTTGATTAATCCAACACAAATATTTATCGAACCACACATACATATATAATAATAATTATAAATGAATAACATTATTATCCACTACTAATTGTAGAACCAACCTCATTTGATGAAAAATTGATAGATGAATCTTTGGTTAAGGACATTAATGATGAACTATATTATATTTAAAAAAACCTGGCATGGAATCTTATTAGCAGAAGAGAAAATCACAATGTTATTAGAACAAATTTTATCTTCAAAAAAATTTATTGGTTTAGTAAATGTGATCATCAATAAGGAAAACATGGTTTGTAAAGGATATGTAAATATTAAAGGAATTAATTTTGAATAACTGTTTTCACTAGGAACTTAAATAGAGTTGATTAGGATCTTCCAATCCATGGTAATTGAAATATGGTACAATATTTTCACTTGGTTGTCAAAAAGGCGTTCTTAAATTATGCTCATAAAAAATAAGTCTAAATTGAACAATAATTGAGATTTATAATTGTAAATGATTATACAATATTTTTTAGATTAAAGAAGTCTATTTATCGTTCAATAACATCACCATGCTCATGGTATTATCGAAAACATTATTATATGAAGAAGCAACAATTTAAAATAGGAGGTTTTGACTATAATCTCTATGAGAATAATCCTTATAGAGATAAATTTATGTTGTTTTTGTATGTTGATGATATTATATTCTATGGAATAGGGAATGTATTAGTGGAATAATTTTCTAGACACATGAAATGAAAATATAAAATGTCAATGATTTCTGATCTCACATACGTTTTGGGGATTTAGGTGATTTAAAAGAAGGAATACACTTTCATTTCTCAGGAAAAGTACACAAGAGGGATTCAAAAGAGATAAAACACGCATGAATGCAAACTAATGCCAACTCCAATTATTGTTTATGAGAACATTTAAACCATGAGGATGGGAAATTTGTGGATCCCACCATGTATATGAGTATCATTGAATGCTTATTATATTTTACTGTAATAGTAATAGATATAATATTTTCAACATGTTTAGTTGATAACTTCAGAATAAATCCAATGTAATTTCATTTTTTAGTAGTTAAAATAATCAGGAGGTATATTCCAGGTACTGATGTTATTAATATTTTTATGACTTATTATATACCCCATTTACTGATTTTATATGAAATGCGCATAATATGTGTGAAATATTAATGTTTTAATATTAAGTATAATTTTCGAGCATTTTTAGAAGTAGTCCAATTGAGTCAGTTTAATGTTTTAATAATAACTATCACTATAATTATCCAAATTGTGTGGTTCTGGTTTTTTATGATTCTCCATTCAATATAAAACATTTCATTAGAAGGTACCATGAGCCAATTCTTTCATTTGAAGGGTCATATGGTCCTCACAAACAAGACCGAAGAATCTGTGATCAAACTGGACCACCCATGAAGATTGATTTACTGGGCTCCGTCCAGAAGTCCAAGAACATTAATTCTCCCCTATAATTCTGGGTACAATGTAAGGAGTCTTGGATAAAAATTTCAAGGCCCAAATCTAAAAACAAGGGGGGAAACATATGCTTTGAAATCCAGCCAACCATTCTGGCCGAGAAATAAAATATGTACAGTACTCATGACATATCGCATGATGTATTCATCAAAGTAAGCTGAGCGTTTTCAGTGTCAAATAAGAGATATAGGTGGAGAACTTGGTTAAAGAAATCATTCGGATTTGAAGGCATATTCCAGTTCCAAAATCCATTCACATTTTGGCCATCGAAAAAGCATGGATAGAAATGGACAATTTACCTTTATTTAATAAAACCACCATAACATTGGCTCCACTTGTCCAAATGCCACCAAATTTTGAAAGTAGATGGAAAACGTTATTATATACATCTTTTAAGAAGGAGATATTTGGATATTCGTCTGTTTGAATAGCCAAATTGGCGATGTAATTGGAGGGACAGATTGGGAATGCAAACAGTCCACTCCTTGGGCTATAAATACTCTCCCCTTCTCTCCTTGAGAGGGGTTGGCATTTCAGAAGAGAGGAGATTATATTGGTACGAACAAAGCCTTTACAAAGGCTTGGGAGGACCTTCCATACTCTTGTTTTCACTTGAGAGACCTTTCCTTCTCTCTTTGTTTTCGCTTACTTTCGTGTTCTTCGTTTTTGTAATCTTGTAAGTCTCTTTGTTTGTAATTCGGTTTTAATGAAAGTTTATTCTTTAATTTCTCTTATTCTCATCCACCATATGTAGATTAATATTAATGTTCTTAAAATAGGTCATATACATTTTAATCCCCTTTCCTTATTTTTCTTCCTCATTCAATTGAAATTTTGTTTTTAATTATCATCATTGTTCGTGTGTATGTGTCGACGTACCACTCTTTTATTATCCCTTTCTTTTTCTTCTCTTCTTAATTTATAATCATAATAATTATAACCAGATTATTAAACACCCAAATGGCTGAGTAAATCTTTCATTGGGGTGAGTTATAATTCTGGTATGTTAAGTGATTGAGAATTTTGCTCGATGAGTACTCTTTAAATTAATATTGTGTATGTTATACTTAATATGTCATGGATTAATGATATGTTTTGTTTAAGGAGTGGTTTCCATGGATTATCGGAACCATAAATACACTACCATAAATAAGTTTTGATTTATATTAGAACCCTAAGTTAATTTAAGGATTGGATTATTTCCTTAACACTTAGGAATTCCAGTCAACGTCAACTTATGACATGGGTGTTAATTTAATGCAATACAAAGTAAGGCTCAAGGATATCATGTGCTTAACTCCCCAATAATGAGCTCACCTCAATATTTATCAATTTTTTAAATCAATTATATTCAATCAATAATTTAAATTAAGCTCTACAAAAAACCCCCCCTAATCAAAATACAATCAACTAAAAACAAAGGACTATTATAAAGTATCATCACCGAATATTCGACCCGAGTGCTGTTATACACATTAGCAGAGCACCGGAACTTTGACCAGTCGATAGGCGACAATCATCCGTGCATTTCAAATGGTGTTTTTTCTAGGGATGGTGCTTTAAGTAGTTATTAGTTTCTGGTTATTGTAAAAAAACACAAAAAAACAAATTAAAAAATGAAAAAAAACACAATGAAAAACCCATCTTCTCATAAAAATCATAAACGAAAAAAATACAAAGAAAAACCCATATTCCTCTTTTTTCCAACATCTATCTGAATGCCCCGTAGCCTCCCAAAAAATCCCTTGGATTTTTTTGACCCTGAAATTGAGAGAACACTTCGCCAACTTAGAAGGAACATAAGAGATAATCAACTAATTCAAGAACCAGTCCTCATCCAAACAGTTGAATTTATAATGGCCAATCCTAGGGAACAAACCCTTAAAGAACTTGCTACCCCAGATATGAATTACTAACCTCTTGGTATTCAATATCCAAACATAGAGGCTGACTTTGAACTCAAATCGGGGTTGATTCATCTCCTTCCTCATTTCCATAGGCTAGCTAGTGAGGATCCACATCTCCACCTTAAAGAGTTCCAAGTGGGGTGCTCTACCATAATGCCTCAAGGTGTTTCTGAAGAATAAATAAAGCTTCGATCATTCCCTTTCTCCCTAGCTGACACTACTAAGTCGTGGATCAACAAACTTCCTCCTAGTTCCATAACCACATGGAATGACATGAAGTGAATTTTCTTAGAAAAATTCTTTCCTGCTTCTCGTACTGCTTCCATCCGAATTGAAATAAGTGGTATATGTCAATTCCCAAGTGAATCACTCCATGAGTACTGGGAGAGGTTCAAAAAGCTTGTTGCAACCTACCCACACCACCAAATTCCTGACCAACTCTTGATCCAATACTTCTATAAGGGGTTATTGGCTATGGAGAGAACTCTCATTAATGCCGCAAGTGGCGGTTCTCTTGTTGATAAAACTCCCACAGCTGCAAGAGATCTCATAAGTAAAATGGCTGAAAACACACAACAATTCCATACTCAAGAACATGCTCAACTCAAATAATCCTAAGATAATCAATCAATTGAGCCAAACAATATGACCGAGTGGATGAGTGAACTTACAGGTCTTGTGAGACAACTAACTGTGGCTACAAAAACTCCAACCTCGTCTTCTCCACGATCAATGTTTCCTGGACCTATCAAAAACTATGGAATCTACAACTCTCCATCTCATCCAACTGACACGTGTCCACAACTTCAAGAGGATCAATCTGATTCATCTAGACCAATTGAGCTTAATGCAGCATAAGCTCATAGGAACACCAATCGTCAACTATCAAGTCAGTTTGTTAGAAAATTCAACCAACCTCACTCTGAGACCTTCTCTTCTTCCTATAACCAAGGCCTGAGGTATGGTAATCCAGTCTCTCATCCCCTTCAATTCCCTCCCCAAAACCCAAACCAGTTTCAATACAGTCAAGGTGTTGGTAACTTCCAACAACCTTACCCTTTGGTCCCTCAACCTCAAAGGATCAATCCTCCTATTCCTCCTCCTAGATTCCACGATCCTAGTGAGCATTCCCAATTCACAAACCAATTCAATAGATTTCCCAAGAACCAAAATCTAGGAAATCCCAATCTGGGACAAGCCTCTTCTTCCAAGCAACCATAGGAAAGTGTTGTTGAAGATCTTGCCTCCTTCACCCATTCTAGTCTTAAGAACATTGAAACCCAAATCGGTCAACTTGCATCCCACCTTAGTCAGAAGCAACCATACAATTCTTCCCAACTCCCAACTCAACCATTACACAACCCCAAGGGTAATGTAAGTGAAATTGAACATAGATCAGGAAAGCAAATTTCTATGCCTCAAGATATGTCCTCAAACCGTCATTTGAATGTTGACCTAGAAAATGAAAAGAAAAATAATCTTGAAAAGGAACCTAAAACTATTCCCTAACCTCCTTCCATTCCACTTAGGAATCCAATTCCTTTTCCACAAGCTGTCTCTAAGCCAAAGAAGTCATTTGAACCTGATCCTGAAATGCTCGACATGTTTAGACGTGTTGAAGTCAACATTCCTCTCTTAGATTCCATCAAACAAATTCCTAAGTATTCCAAGTTTTTTAAGGAATTGTGCACCCACAAGAGGCAACTTAGGACATTTGAAAATGTTTCCACCCAGCAGTCTATTCCCATAGTGTGCAAAGATCCATGGACCTTTACAGTTCCATGCCAAATAGGAAGATAGAATTTTTATGACACACTCATAGACCTAGGAGCCTCAATTAATGTCATGCCCAAATCCATCTTCTCCAACCTTGTTCTAGGTCCCTTACATCCAACGGGTGTTGTAATTCAATTGGCCAATTGAAGCACTGCTAGTCCTGAGGGAATAATTGAGGATGTCCTTGTTCGTGTCAATGATCTTATCTTCCCTGCTGATTTCTATGTCCTTGACATGGAAGGTGAGACTAAATCTTCTCAATCTCCCCTAATTCTAGGAAGGCCATCCCTCATGACTGTGAGAACTAAGATTGATTTCCATTCAGGCATCTTATCCATCGAATTTGGTGACCAACTGTTCAAGTTCAACATTTTCCAAGCCATGTGATACCCATCTGAGGATCACTCTTCATTCTCAATCCATGCTTCTGAGGACACTTCTAAGAGTCAATTGAACCCCATTACATCATGTTCATCCTGTTCTGATGATAAAGGATCTTGTGAAATTTGCACCATGATTAACCAAGTCATAAATGGTGAAGTTGATGTGGACCTCTCATTCATAAACTCCATCAATCTAGAAGATCTTGAAAACTCTCTTGAATCCCACGTCAACTCTGATCTCTACTGCTCCACCTTGGATGGTACTAAGGAAAATTAATCTGAAGCAACTAAAATCCCTTCTTCCATTACTAAGTTGTCTAACCCAAAAATAAAAGATGAGACTGATCTAAAACCTCTTCCTGAACACCTGAAATATGCATTCCTTTTCCGTGATCACTCATATCCTGTCATTATCTCTGCTTCACTTACTGAAACCGAGGAGCCCAAACTTGTTCAAGTGTTATAGGAAAACAAAAAGGCCTTAGGCTGGACCCTAGATGACATACCGGGAATCAACCCTGCCCTTTTCATGCATCACGTCCATCTGGAGGAGATATCCAAACCAATTTGACAACCACAAAGAAGACTCAATCCACTCATACTTGAGGTAGTTAGGGAAGAGATCAGCAAACTTCTTCAAGCTGGTATTATCTACCCAATTTCTAATAGTGAATGGGTTAGTCTAATTAAATTTGTACCAAAGAAGGGTGGGATAACTGTTGTCACAAATGAACATGGGGAGGTAGTCACAACTTGAGTGAAGAATAAATGGTGTTTGTGCATTGACTATAGGAAATTGAATGTCGAAACAAGAAAATATCACTAACCTCCTCCATTCCTTGATAAAATGCTAGAATGATTGTCTAGAAAGTCACACTATTTCATTCTTGATAGATACACCAGCTATTTTCAAATCCCAATCGCACCTCAAGGTCAACAAAAGACTACTTTCACATGCCCCTTTGGAACATATGCATATAGGAGAATGCCTTTTAGCCTTTGTAATGATCCTGCAACATTCCAGAGGTGTATGATGAGTATCTTCTCCGAATTCATTGAACACTGCATGGATGTCTTCATGGATGAATTCACCATTTATGGTGAGTCATTTGAATCTTGTTTGAATTCACTCTCTATATTCCTCCAAAAGTGTTTCAAGTGTAACCTTGTGTTAAATTGTGAAAAATGTTACTTCATGGTTGGAAATGGGATTGTTCTAGGGCACATAGTTTCAAAAGATGGTATTGAAGTCGATCCTGCCAAAATTGAAGTGATCCAATCACTTCCTCAACACACTTCTGTTGAGACATCCATTCATTTCTCGGTCATTCTAGTTTCTATGAGAGATTCATCCATAACTTCATTAAAATTCCCCTCCCACTCACTCGTTTGCTCCAAAATGATGTCACTTTCCATTTCGATGAGGTTTGCAAGAGAGCCTTTGTTGAACTCAAAATTGCTCTAACATCTGCCCCAATAATCCAACCCCCAGATTGGTCCTTACCCTTTGAATTGATGTGTGATGCTCTTGATAGAGCTGTTGGGGATGTTCTTGGTCAAAGAAGAGAAAAGATTCCTCATTTCATCTATTATGTCTCAAAAACATTGGATGAAACTCAATCTCACTACACTATCACTGAAAAATATCTTTTAGCAGTGGTTTTTGTCTTAGATAAATTACGATCCTCTCTCTTAGATGCCAAAATCATCATCTTCAAAGGCCATTCTTCTATAAAGTTCTCACTCATGAAAAGTGATTCCAAACCGAGGCTAATTAGATGGATCCAAATGGTCCATGATTTTGACCTTGAAATCAAAGATAGACCAGGAAAAGAAAACCATGTGGCTGATCACCTGAGTAGAATTTCTAATTCTTCTCATTCTAAAATCATCTATCCTGAATTCCCCATTGAGCACCTTTCTTCTCTTACTCCAAAGTTACCATGGTTTGCCCCAATTGTAAATTACTCAGTTTCTGGTGTTTTTAATGAAATATTTTCAAAAGAACAAAAAATGAAGTTGAAAAGTGATTCAAAATACTATTTTTGGGATGAAAATAAACTTTGGAAAACTGGGTCAGACATGGTAATTAGGAGATGTGTTGAAGAAAATGAACATTCTTCTGTATTAGAATTTTGTCACTCACTTCCTGGAGGTGGCCACTTTGGACCACAAAGGACCTCCCAAAAGGTCCTAGACTCTGTATTTTTCTAGCCTTCACTCTTCAAGGACTCACATGAGTTCTATCAATCATGTCCCGCTTGCCAAAAGTTTGGCACAATTTCCAAGAGAAATTAAATGCCCCAAAAGCCTTTATTTTTCTGTGAGATCTTTGATGTTTGGGGTATCGATTTCATGGGACCATTTCCCCCTTCCAATGGATCCTCATACATCCTTATTGCAGTTGATTATGTTTCTAGGTGGGTCAAGTCCAAACCCACTAGAAAGGATGATTCACATACTGCTAGTGAGTTTCTAAAGGCACACATCTTCCACCGATTTGGCACACCTCGTGCCTTGATAAGTGACTTAGGAACCCACTTTTGTAATAAAACCATGGAATCTATTTTGAAAAAGAATGGGGTTATACATAAAACATCAACTGCATATCACCCCCAAACAAATGGCATGGCTAAACTTTCTAATTGAGAAGTGAAAAGAGTTCTTGAGAGAATTGTAAAATGCACTAGACAAGACTGGACTGAAAGACTTGGTGACACACTTTGGGCTTATCAAACTGCCTATAGAACACCCATTGGGATGTCTCCTTTTAGGCTAGTTTTTGGTAAATCATGTCATCTACCAGTTGAAATCCAACATAAGTCTTTTTGGGCTGTGAAAACCTGTAATTTTTATTGTGAAAAATCTGGTGAAGAAAGATTCTTGCAATTGGCTGAACTGGATGAGATTCAACTTGAAACCTATGAGAATTCCAATCTGTACAAAGAGAAGTCTAAGGTACTCCATGACAAACACATCCTGAGAAAGGTATTTCATGAAGGTGAAAAGGTAATTCTCTTCAATTCTCGATTTCGACTACACCCAGGTATGCTTAATTCTCATTGGGAAGGTCCTTTTGTTATTACTAATGTTTACCCATTTGGTGAAGTGAAAGTCCAAGGCCCCTCTTCCAAAAGGACATTCCCGGTTAATGGACATCGGTTAAAGCATCACCATGAGAGGATGCACAATCCTGGATACCCATCAACATCAATTGGACCCCCACCTTCTGTAGTCAACCTACCACTAGATGGAGATGGAAACCCACCAAATCCAAACCAGGGGGCACCTCTTTCCCTTTAACTCTCTCTACCTCTTTCTTCTTCTTCCTCCATATTTCATTTTTTTACCACTTTATTCATCAAACCCTTTTTTTCTTTCTTCTGTGGGTGTGTATTTTAAAAAAAACTTAAAAACTAAAAAAAACCCAAAAAACACAGTCACTTAAAAAAATGCAAAAAAAAAGAGTCATGCTTACTCACCATCGAGTTTTTTAATTTTTTCTAACCATTTTGGGGACTTAACAAACATGATTTCATCTCAAAAATTTTATATTTTCATCATGACTTTGGATAAAGAATAGTGTGTCAAAACCAACAAATTTTGAATGCTCAATTTTTTATTTGGAGAATGATTTTCCCCAACCGTGAGAACCAACATTTTCTTTCATGCCAAGGCCACATATGGCCATATTTTCAAAATGTGTGTTTTCTCCCCCATTTTTGAGTCTTGAGTTTGTAGACCTTTGAGCTGAATTTCCTACTTCAGTGTGCATTAATATGATAGAGTCATTTTCTGAACCACTTGAGAATCATAATAGCCAAATAGCCTCCCAGTAACCATACATTAATCCTACTTTTGAAATCCCTTTCGAGCCTATGAAAACCTTTTCCTTAGTAGCCACATTACAATCCCAATACCTTTCCCCACCCAATATCATCATGGATTTTCATGGAATAATTTTTTGAAATTTAAGTGTGGGGGGAATAGATTTCATTGTTTGGGTACCATATTTTTGATTTTCAACGAGTTATCATCTACTTGAGGGAAAGCATCCATTTCAGTGTGGGGGAGAGGTTTTCATTTAGTGTGGTTTGGGTAATGTGATGTACTTACATTAATGTAATTTTGTAAATCTTATTGAGAAGTGTTCAAAAGAATTCAAAAATGATGAAAAAAAATCAAACACAAAATTCGAAAAAATGGGTTGTGTCTTGGGTAGGTCAAAAATCACTCTTTCACAACATTTGATCTTGTTATAACTATTACAATTAGTGTCGTGAGGAGATCAAAAATGAGTTCGGATATGAGTGTGAGATCTATTTCAAGGTCAACATTCGAAAAAATAAAGAAAAAAAAGGAAAATAAAAAAAAAGAACACATGCATTATATTCTTATTGGGAGAAGTTTTTTGTTTTTTAAATATTTCATCTTCTCATTACCTTCATATTTTCTTCCTCTATTGTTTCTTTCTTCACACAATCATTCCCTTGTAAATATGTATTTTCATTTCCTTCCATGTTTTATTTCAAAAAAATGTGCATTGCTTTTTCTATGTTGGTATTTTAACCCTCTTCCTCTATTTCTTGGGAATTATATTCCTACCATCCCATAGCCACAGAAAAACCCCTTAAAAATACCTCTTGGTTCTTGTTCACTTTGGATAGGGATTGGAAGCTGATATCTCTTTTCAAACTCTAAGATTTTCACTTTTGGTTGGTGAAAGAGTGAACCTCAACAAATGAATTTTGTCATCTTGAGAGGTGTGAGTTTTGAGTGTCCACATTTTCCATTTCTAAATTTGAGCATGAAAAAATGAATTAGTTTTGAAAAATTGTTTCTGTAACAACTTGTGGTGGAATTCAAAATGGATGAGTGAAATAGTCTAAACCTCCCCGGATTAGAGAAAACAAAATTTCAATATCTGTTGGTGAGTAAAAATGATTTTGTCATGTTTTTATATTTTTTTGCACATGAGGGAATGAACAAAACTAAGTCTGGGTGAGATGATGTTATTAATATTTTCATGACTTATTATATACCCCCTTTACTGATTTTATATGAAATTTTCATAATTTGTGTGAAATATTAATGTTTTAATATTAAGTATAATTTTTAAGCATTTTTAGAAGTAGTCCAATTGAGTCAGTTTAATGTTTTAATAATAAATATCACTATAATGATCCAAATTGTGTGGTTCTTATTTTTTAGGATTCAACTTTCAATATAAAACATTTCATTGGAAGGTACCATGAGCCAATTATGCCATTTGAAGGGTCGTATGGTCCTCACAAACAAGACTAAAGAATCTGTGAACAAACTCGACCAGCCATGAAGATTGATTGAATGGGATAATTCCCGAAGTCCAAAAACCTTAATTATCCACCATAATTCGGGGGACAATGTAAGGAGTCCTGGATAAAAATTTCAAGGCCCAAATCCAAAAACAAGGGGCCCAACACATGCATTAAAGTCCATCCCACCATTCTGGATGATAAATAAAATCAGTACAGTATTCATGACATATCTCATGATGTAAGAATAAAATCAATCTTAGATATTTCAGTGTGAATGAGAAGATATAGACGGCCGACCTTTTTGAAGAAATAATTCGGATTTGAAGGCATTTTCCTATTCCAAAATCCATTCAAATTTTGGCCATCGAAAACTCATGGATAGAAATGGACAGGTTACCTTTGTTTAATAACACCGCCATAACATTGGGTCCACTTGTCCAAATGCGTCCAAATGTTTAAAGTAGTCATAAAACATTATTATCTAAAACATGAAAGAAGGAGATATTTGAATATTCGTCTGTTTGAATAGACAAATTGTTGATGCAAGTGGAGGGACAGATTGGGAATGCAAACAGTCCACTCCATGGGCTATAAATACTCTCCCCTTCTCTCCTTGAGAGGGGTTGGAATTTCAGAAGAGAGGAGATTATATTGGCATGAAAAAAGCCTGGAAAAGGGCTTGTAAGGACCTGACATACTCAATTTTTAACTTGAGAGACCTTTCCTTCTATTTTTGTTTTCACTTACTTTCATGTTCTTCGTTTTCGTAATCTTGTAAGTCTCTTTGTTTGTTATTCTGTTTTAATGAAAGTTTCTTCTTTAATTTCTATTATTCTCATCCACCTTCTATAGATTAATATTAATGTTCTTAAAATATTTAATATACATTTCAATCCCCTTCCCTTCTTTTTCTTCCTCATTCAATCGAAAGTCTGTTTTTAATTATCATCATTATTCGTGTGTATGTGTCGACGTACCACTATTTTCTTATCCCTTTATTTTTCTTCTCTTCTTAATTTATAATCATAATAATTATAACCAGATTATTAAACTCCCAAACGGATGAGTAAATCTCTCATTGGGGTGAGTTATAATTTGGGGATGTTAATTGATTGAGAGTTTTGCTCGATGAGTATTCTTTAAATTAATATTGTGTATGTTAAACTTAATATGTCATGGATTAATGATATGTTTTGTTTAACAAGTGGTTTCCATGGATTATTGGAACCATAAATACACTGCCATAAATAAGTTTTGATTGAGATTAAAACCCTAAGTTATGTTAAGGCTTGGATTAAATCCTTAACACTTAGGAATTCTAATCAACGTCAACTTATGACATTTGTGTTAATTTAATAAAATACAAAGTAAGGATCAAGGATATCACATGCTTAACTCCCCAATAATGAACTCACACTAATCTTTATCAATTTATTAAATCAATTATACTCAATCAATCATTCCAATTATGATCTGCAGACAAACCCCCCTAATCAGAATACAATCAACTAAAAACAAACGACTATTATAATGTATCATCACCGAGGATTCGACCCGAGTGCTTCTATACACATTAGCAGAGCACCGTAACTTTGACTGGTCGATAGGCGACAATCAGCCATGCGTTTCAGGTACTATCAACTTTTTCATATACATTTCAACAATAAGGGATAAAAAGTTATCAGAATTACATGATACTAGATGGGCTAGAGATCTGGTTGATCAAAATTCTGAAATAGGGGGTTCATTATTTGTTGGAAACAAATATGTTGTCCAGTTAATAAGGAAACAATAAAGAACATATCTCAGAAAAACTAAAGTGTAGTATATCTCTATGAAAAATAAATGTACTCAAATATTGTTGATAAAGAAATAATTTACTAATAATGATCATGAGGTGACGTAGCTGATGGTGATACATTGTGATAATAAGTGCGCAATAGATCTAAACAAACTGATTTAACACTCTCATACTACGAAATTTTTTATCAGATATCACTTCCTTGAATAAAAATATTAACGAGTTGTGATTAAAATAGAGGATGTTGGAATTAATAGTAAAGTGTATGACATCCTAACTAATACTTTGGCGGCACCAACGCTTGATAAACATTGGTTGACCTTGTAAAGACGCAGAATTTCTGTATAATTTTTTTTAATTATTTTGGATTATTATGAGACTGTGAAATCTAATGTCATGTGATTCTGAGGCCTGGAGTTCCTGGAATGATCCTTCGAAAAAGTGTTAAGGTTAAAATAGCACATGTGAGTAGTTTTTATGAAAACATGGAATAACTGTTAAACGAGTTCCTAGATCAAAAATACGGGGGCATAGTTGCGTTCAGGATGGCGGGTTTACCCTATACATGACTTAAATTGAGTTGGCGCAGGCCTCCAATGAGAAAATCCAAAAATGGAATAACCTTAAATAAAATTATTAAATAATATTATTTTATTTTTCAAATGGTTATAACTCACAAACGGTGACTCGGATAAAAAATCTGAGACCACTGCTGAAATTATGAATGTATGATTTCCTTAGGCAAATCCTAACATTGGCAGGATCGGGCCAATAGTGGAAGTCAGTTTTTGGCCACAAATATAATAATTAAGTAACAATAATTTTACTGTTAAATTCTATAACTCCTAAACTGTAACTCAGATTGGAAATCCGAGAGAATTATTGAGCTCATGGGGGAGCGTTAATCATAGGAAAAGCCTAACCTCGACCGGCAAGGGTCGAGGATGACTGTTTATAATTTTTTACCATTTTAAGGTTCATTCAGTAAACGTGTGGGTGGTAATTTATATCTTTTAAACCGGCACTCGGAATTAAAATTTGAGGCCACCGTTGAACATGCAGCGCCGAGATTCACTTAAGAGAGGATTCACTTAGACCGCAGTAAGTCGGTTGAAAATGTCAGCTTTTTAAACTTTTAAAAATTAATAAAATAACAAAATTTTTATTTTTTTATCCTACCACCACATGAGTGGTGTTGCCGAGGAACACAAAGGTAGTAAGACATTTAATATGGGATATTAAATAATCAGTTATACGTTGGTTGTGTAACCACCCCTCATGCATTTAATGTGGCACATTAATTACATTAATTAATGAACCTCATTAATTACCCAGTGTGTTACTCACCCATTCCCCCATCTATTTAAATGGGGCTCAAGGTAGAGTTTTTTTTTCCGGCTTCATCAAGTGAAGAGCCTATAGAGAAGTGACCCAACACCTTCCACTGGTAGAGATGAAAGCACGGGTGGTAACAAACCGGGATCGATGAACACCAACAGCTTCATTGAACATGGAATCTTCTTCTACTACCTCTACATCGTCAAATAATCTCGAGGTAGGGGTTGTCTTTCAATTAAATAAATTCCCACATTTCTTCTCCTCATTCATGAATTTTTTGGTGGTCATTGTAGGTGATTTGAATGGGGTTTATCATTATTTTAATGTGATATATAAATTACCCCTACAAGTTATAATACTAACATGGAGGGCATAGGCCAAACGAACAAGGCTCCGACCCTCCACCGCTTGTTTTTCATTGCGTTCTTTTGATTCAGGTTGTTCTAACATGACGGAACCTTCAAAATGAGAGATGTACAATGACCGAGACATCCTGAGGGGACTGTAGACGTGTTCAAAAGGAAGAACAGACCATGAGAGCTCACTCAGTGGCACACAGAAGAAGTGTCGGTGCGACACTCATGTGGCGGCATGGCACAGACGTTGTCAGATGAGGGTGGCAACTGGAAAACACCAACCACAGAGGAAGAACAGTGTCGCTTAACTCTATAGTTGTCAGACATGCGGCTAGATACGGCCAGTCATAGAGGTGGAGGCGGTGTGCCATCACAAGCTGTGATGAAGGGAGCCACAATTAGAATTCATAGTGATACTGGGGACCCGCTCCTTGTGGGTCTCGTGGGTGATGAGGTGGCACCAACTGGCATCGCCCATAAAGGATCTAAATGACTCCTTTGAGTCGTTTGGGAGTAGTGTACTATGCGACCCCACATGGGTTGTGCCAGTCGGCGGGCCTCTCCCGCCATGGCCCAGCCCAACCGGGCTCGTCGAGGTCGGACCGAGAGCCCTCTCGGACCAAGATATGCTTAAAAGGACATATCTTAAGAACTAGACGCATGTTTGATGAACTTTCTACTATACAGTGATCCTTGGAGAATGATGGTTCATTTGAGATACTCCACCTGAATTTTGTAGAAAGTTGTAGTCTAATCAGGTGGGATCGTACTCGAATCCAATCGGTCCCTCGGCACTAAAATGCCTATAGATTACAGACTCAATGTCCGATTGTTGCACCGTCTATTGAATTGGAAATCTTATTACATGACAGATCATTAGGATACATCCTTCTGGTTCTTAGTGGTGGTTGAGGTATGGTCGGTGAATAGAGGAGCAGAACTAGAGTGGTTCTTTTAGTGAGAGTTGGGATGGCTACTCCCTTGATGACTCAATGCACAGGTATTCCTTACTCCTCTGCTCTGGTAGAGACAGGACTCCCTACATCATGAGTGTGGGTTCATTTCCCAATGATTGGTTTTCCAATCATTGGAGTCGGTACTCACCTATTGGACTAGGGCGTGGGTCCTCCATACATAACTCACATAGATTCAGGTACTCCCCTTCGAGGTAGGGTATGAGTCCTATATGATAGGAGTAGGTACTCCCCTGTCAACCCATGGTGCAGGTCCTCCTTAAGCAATGCTATAGCAGATTCGATACTCCCCAGTCGTACCAGGGTGTGGGTCATATAGCCTAGGGTTGGTACACCCCTGACGTACTAGGGAACGAGTCCCCACAGCTAATAAACTACCATAGTTGTACTCCCCTATCAGGTAGGGTGCAGGTCCTCACATATTGAGTTGGTACTCCCCTGTAGTTCTAGGGTTCAGGTCCTCTAGCCTGGGGATAGTTTTTCCCTGACATAATAGGGAACGAGTACCCCACAAAAAACTAAATACCAATGTTGTACTCCCCTACCAGGTAGGGTGCGACTCCTCACATATGGAGTAGTACTCCCCCATCGCCTTGTAGCGGTGGGGGATGGTAATTCAGGGGAGTTGGATCTCCCTCAAATGCAGGACACAGTGTTGAGAAGTGGTAATATTCAATTATTTTCCCTTGGTCTTGCCTCAGGCACAAGGCTATGGCTGCAAGACCTCTTGTGTCAGGATCTAGAGGCAGTTCAAGCAGAAAGTTTCTAACAAAGTACGTCCATTTGGATGTTCTATTAGAAATGGTTGTGTTATACATGATTAAGTACATCTCTGAGGTGGGTTCCATTAGGGAGGGCCATTTCTTGGAGTGTGTTCTCTTGATCCTTGAGTTATGCTTTGAGCCTTCTTTGGAAATCATGAAAATTACTTGATCTCGGGGTCTAATTTTTTTTGTGGATGAGACGAGTATATCTGGTTTGAGTAGGGTATTTTTCTATCTACTTTGTGATTGAGATCATGTTTTTTGGTTTTTCCTTTTTGTAATTTTGAGAGACCTTTAGGGGTCTCATGGTCTCTATTGGGTATTGTTATACTCACCCCTGCATTGGCTTCGCCCGCACCTCATTGTGACTTGGGCAGACGACGACCATTACGGATAAGACTTGGGGGAGCTAGGGATAGGTGGTACATGGGGGAGACAAAAAGACATGGAGAGCTGTGGAGATGAGTTTTACCTACCCTTTAGGTTGGATCCTTAGTGGACAGTCGTAGGAGTTGTTTCTGATTTACAGTTGTAGTTGTATTTTTTAGTTGGTCTTGTATTCTAGCCCCTTAGTTTCAGTACAGACTTTTACTATTGGAGTTTTACATTGTGGTTTCATCTTTTTTCATTCTAGTATGTGTGTTGATATAGGATTAAAGACAATGTCTTCCAGTTTTGGGGATATTCCATTCTGGTGCTAGTCACCAACCCTTGGCCTATGGAAGGTAGGCGTGGGGTAGTCACGGCATGGGCCTCGGGGGACGGGTTGTGACAATTCTCTATGTTCGCCCACCTCCATTTTCACAAGGATGTCATGTTTTATCATCTATCCCCATTCTTGTTAATATTTCTACTCTATTTTTGTATGTGATGTTGTTTAATGGGTAAAAAATGATCCATCGATTTGTTTTGAGCACTAAAGTACCAATAATGTTTCTTTGGTTTTATTTACAAAGGGGGAGTTGTGAATGGTTGAAATTAAATGGATTGTATAATTCTAGATAGATAAATTAAATTCTCTATTGAAACTATTTATTTATACACTGATATTTTTTCTTGAATACATAGAGTGATATATTAGTTATTTCGCACATATCAGTCGTTTGATTAAGGCTGGGGATTTATTAAATTCTTCTACAGATTCACAACAAACCCAAAAGAGGGTCTTGTTGGAACCATGGTATTTCAACGATGGAAAATATAGTATTTTTTTGTTTTTAGTCATTTCACATTGGGTAAATCCAGGAGTTTTTAAGTCATGTGATTTTACTATGAAAGTGGATTAAGTAGTCATGGGGGTGACATTTTGGACCCCCAAAAATTTGGATGAAGGGAAAAGTTTCATAAAAGATGGATTTCTATGGATGCCTAGTGAAAATATATCAAATTCATCGACATCAAAAAAAGATTGGAGTTTTGTGAAAGATTAATTTCATAGTGGTATGGAGTTTCATGATACAATGTTTCATCAGAGACGGGTATGGTACAAAGTAAATATGATATGTTACCAAATTACTATAAGTTTCATGAATGGACAGTTTCTCTAGAATTTTCATAAATAAATAGAGTTTCAAGAACATTAATGAAGAGTTTATAGAAATGACCATTGTGAGCTTGAAGGTTTCATAAAAGTTGTAAATGTCTATAAATATGTGGTCACTCATCATATGAGTATCGAAAATATTTTGGAGAATGGATGATCACTATAATTTTTAATAGTTTTATGTGAATGTAGTTTTATGTGAACAAAATTATTACACAAATCTGAAAATTTATATGAAAAAACATTAAAAAAATAATGGTCAAGAACTTATTGATGTTAAAAATATTTCATGTAGGATTTTAATAAAAGATTGGAGATTCACTAATTTTATAAGTATCGTTATTGTAGGGTGTTTTTTGAAATTTTGGAGTTTTGAAAAAGTGAGTAGTTTTGCAAAAGTAGATAGTTATTTTAACTAAAAAGAAAGTTTTGTGAAAAATGGTGTTTCTTGAAAGATACATTTTCAATTGAAGGAACCTTCTATTCTATAAACTAATAAATATTACACCCAATGTAGTGGGAAAGAGTTATTCAATAGAAGTGATTTGAGAGAGGGAGTTCATTATCCCTGATATTCCGGTAACAGTAGTGTTTTGTCATTGAGTGATTGTACCTTATCGATTGTAATACACAACATACAATGAATCTTAGTGGATTCTGATATGACTGACACATTATCGGTGTATATTCCTTAGACTAGTCCTTACGGGTGAACCAGGTAAAACTACTATTTTATGTTACTATTTTTCATATGGGTGTTTGATAATTTCATAATTCTATCAGAAAGGATTAACAATTCTTACCAATGTGGGTACAATTTCTCTCGCATTCAAAGAAAAAATATTACACCTTTATTCCCCCTCCCATCGAATGTTGTTCTATGGTATTAAATATCTATATCTTAAAATAAAATCGATTGAAAAAAGGAGTATATTCTAATATTGGGTTTGAACCATTATATTATATTGTGTGTTGTGCTTTCTTACCTTCTATAAGGCATCTATTATGAATGGGTTATGGGAAATCATACTCAAATCCATATATAATTTTAATCAATAACAGATATTTGAATATTTATACATGAATTTAAAAGGTTAACATTATTCTATAAAAAGGTTTCCCTGATTCTTACCCCCTCTATAAAATACATAATACAGCAAAGAAATAAAACGGGGTTGTGGTCCCTCTCTTTTTTGGTTATACACTATTATAAGAAATACTTTTCTTGTATAATAAATCTTAAAATGGGAAAAATATAAAGGGTAAATAAATAACATATTAATAGTTATTGAATGTTAATAATTTTTAATTTATAATGCTTAACTGTTCATATATAATAGATATTTTGTTAATATCTATTACAATCATCAATATACATGGTAATAACTAGATTTATAGGTTCGAAATCCATGTGGAAAGATCTATTGTCTTGGTCTCTGACTATAACTATGACTTCTTATGGCCATGGATTTCTAGAGTCATGTATATTAGACTATTTCATTAGTCAAAAAATATTATGGTCACCAAATTGGTTACAATGGAGAAATCCATGGTTTAAGGGAATATTTATGTGATTTTGTAACATGGTGAAAGAGTATTTTCCTATTGGTTAATCCTTAAGAAAATATATGTTCCTCATAAGGTTCATACCAAGAGGTGATCTTCAAAATGAAATCCTCTCTTATTTTAATCTGAGGGAAGCAAAGTCACAAGCATCAATATACACCTCCTAAATGGATATTCTAAGAGATATAATTTAAAACTATGCATCGCCTATAGTCTCACGTATTTATTTGAGTAATTTAACCCATTTATGTTAATAGACATATCATAAGACCTAGACAATACTCAAAATAATGATGATCCGTTATCATGATCTATATCAACCACTATAAAGAAGAAAAACTATAAATAATTCTCAAACATACATTAGTAGGTGTTATTTAATAAATGAGTGTTCAAAAAACTTATTCCTGGGATCCTTCAAATATGCCAGTGATTTAGATTCCCTTATAGGTCACTTATACCCATTATCCTAGTAATTAACTCACAATGAAACATAATACCTAAAAAACTATAAATAAACATTGAGGTCAACATATATTATATTAAATTAATGTCTCGTGAGTCACCCATCAATTGAATCTCTATATATCAAAGAAAAATAGAAATTCCTATAGAAATATAATATATAAATCTATTTTATCCATAAAATATTGAAACTGAAGAAACACTAAAGATAATGTTATTAATTTTCTTCTATTATCAAGCTGGAGAACACTACACTATACAAATCTGTAAATGGTGGGGAATGTATGAATTAGAAGGGTATAAATATATAATAAATAATGACAATATAAAGGAAATATGTTGGGTCATGTGATCAGTGGGTTTAATTGGAATAATAATAAAGGATTTAGATGATGGTATTTCCAAATTGACCATATTAAACAAAAAGGGTTCTATGAAACACTAGACCACTAGTAAATGATGATTATAAATTTCATGTACCTGATAATCTTGGAGGCTCTCCATTAGGGTTATGATTAAAAATAATTACTGGTAGAGATACTCCTCACTCCACAAAGCTTTTAAGATGAATTGTTTCTTATGAAATTGGATTAGGTGTTTTTTAGTTAAACATGGATATTTTGATCTTATATGATTCTTGTTATTTTTTTGTATTATTGGTTTATATTTAAAGATAAAAGTTGAGAAAGATATTAATTAGGAGAACGCATCATCTTTGATTACATTACAATAACTTAACATAAGATCTTATGAAATAATTTTTAGAGATGTTGTCCTTTTCAGGAACACTCTAGTAAGTCCATTTACCATAAATTAGAAGTTCTTTTAATTGTAGTGACAATCATATTTTAGGGTTTCACGTCATTTCCATTCAAAATACTAGTGATATATATAATATAAACATTAATTTTTAATAGATATAATTGTGGATATATACCAAAGATATCCCCTTAATCTAATTTTGTTTTATCTTAATAAAAAAATAGAATTGTGTGGAGTGAGATAAGGACTGTAACATTCCAAGGAATAACTAATCACATCCAATAGTGAAAGTGGACGAAACAAATTTTTTTTCATTATTCAAAATTTTCTAATTAATGATTTTTTAAAATATATAGAGTATTAGAAAAATAATTTTTTGTTTACTATTAATGAAGGAAGTGTAGAAGAATTTGAAAAAAAAGAGTTGGATAACTAATTCTCTCCCTCTTAATGAATATAGATCTCTAACCTCATCTTCCTAAAAACAACTATTCATAAAATATAACACCTTTCTCTCACAAAATATGATTTGTTTTATTATAAGAATTCCACAAATTTTTTGATTCCATAAAGTTGTTTCCCTCAGACGTATAGGTTTCATCAATAATTTACCTAAATTTATAAATTCTGAACATCAAAATTATCATGTATTTTTTAATTAAATATCTTTATATTATAAAATTTAAATACAATTCCCTTTGGATAATACATTTGATGTGATTTAATAAATAACACTAATTTTTAGCAAGATAAACATTGATATTTTCAATTTCCTTGATAAATTATCCGACCCTCATAGAAAATTTAATTTCATTATCTTTTTTGACTTGAGTCTTGTTTTCGATATATTATTTCTCCCTAATTTAGACATTCACTTCATTAATATATCCACAACATTTCATTAGAATGTTTCTTTATTTTCATTATAAAAACATTCATCAATTCTCTATGAATTAATCTCTAATTCTTCATGGGTATTAAGAGCCCTTTCACATTTATTACTCAATCTCTCCATGTTAATAATGTTATTCTTAATAAAAATGGCATTCCATTTTTAGTAAAAGTTCTTAATTATATAAATAAAATTTAAATAACTTTAAAAGTTTGTTTTTATTTTTTATGATAGTTTATTTTGTTTTCCCTTTTTTTAAAATTATTTTTTCAAATAATTTTTATTTTTTATTGTTCTTTAACATTATAAAATTTTAAGAAAACTTTACAAGCCAACATAACATGATTATTCACCTTTTCATTTTTTTTCTTTTTTACATTTTTTTACCTATAAATATAATTAAACATTTTTCAATGTATTCCTTTTTTTACCATAAAAAATAGTTCAATCATATCATATTCCATTTCTTCTAGATTATGGAACGAAGGATAATTTGATATGAAAAATTGTACATACTTACCATAGTTTGTCACACGAATTTGAATATTTTTCCTTGGTCAATGGTGTCCTACTATCTTTTCTGTCAAAATTATACTGAAATATATAAGATGATTTGTGGAAAAATACATTTTATATTCATTAAACATCCTCAATATGTGTTTGTATTGATCATATCTATTATAAAATATTTTTGTAAACATTTTAAAATAATATTAAATATCTTTAAAACATTTCTTAATAAAAAAATATAACATGAAATGGGGAAATAACTACATAGTAATAAATAAAATACATATGTTAGCCCCTAATGGGATTATGGAAATGAAAAAAAAGGTATGAATTGTCCCTTAGAAAATTATCAATATATATATATATAATATAATATAATGGTTTTGATGTATGAATGAGATATTGACATTAAAGTAGAAATATAAATAAAAAATATCAACAAGGTATTTTATATTAGTTTGAATCAACTTTAATATATTCCCTATAATACACACTCTCTAACACATTAAAATGTGTGGGTTTTATTAATTATGAAATTGGATTTTTTATTATTATATCACACCCCTACTAAAAAGACATAATCTACCATTAAAATCATAAATAATAAACATGTAATCTTGTTTCTGGTTAGGTGATAATAATTATATTTTTAAAATTTCAAAGGCAAATTATAAGAAATATTTACTTCGTTTTAATATATGCATAGCCAATGTTAAAAACAATAAAAGACAAATACAAAAAATCATAATGAAAAACCCCATCGATAACTAAACTAGTAAGCTAAATAAAGAATGGTGATTGATTAAATTATTAATTAAGTAGATTAAGATTATCCCATATATCATTATATAATAAGGTTAGGTCAAAATCCTCATTTTACTATTAATGAAAAGAAAAGACAACTTTGTACTCGGTAGAGGGAGAATCATTACATAGCCTGATGGCCCTGAGGTAATGTAGCCCATAAGGCCAAACTGTTTGGCTCAAGGACCATTCTGTGAATAGAAATGCTACAGTACCCACCTCCAACAGTAAAAGCCCCTTCTATTGTGTCTTCCGCCACTATAGTTCATGTCCTTGCTATAGTGCCTCCACTCTTATAGTACTTCTATAGTACATGTGCCCAATGGGTTTTGAAATCCCATTTTCATGAAGGATTATGGGGTGCTTAACACTAATCCTAACACCAACTATTGGCATTAGATGATAAATCTTTTTAAAATGTGCAGTGTTAACAAATCTCACACTGGTAAAAAAGTATTTCATCATTGTGTTATTATTATTAATCTTGAAAAGATTTTCATTCTCATTGAGCTTGGAATTATTTATACTTCCTTTCTTAAAAAAGGATATATTAACTAGTACTAATGATCTCCCAATTTCCACAATATCTCCATTATTCATTATTTATTCTCCTTTTTAAAAATCCAAAAATTATCAGCATCAAGGTAATGAGACTAAAATAGCATACATGTTTCCATAATAAGGTAATAGGTTGATTATGAAAATAATAATGATGAATATATATATATATATGAATATTTCCTCAAATGAGATTGTCTTCCAGGTTCTCCTCATGGATACCCTTATAGCTCTGAATAAGGTCATGTATTTATCATTTCTATTGTTATATTAAAAAAATTATTTCTGTGATTGTTCAAATATTCACTAGTTAAAGATATTTTAGATAGTAATTTAATTTCTTTTTTCAATATATGGATATCAAAGGACATGAACTTCATGTTCCTATATATTTATACCATAAAATTTAACTCTTAAAGACTTATACGTTGAAATTTTATTGAGATATTGTTATCACTTTTAAAATATCAGTAATCAGCAGTAAAGATGAGAAAAATGAAACAAACAAAAAAGGGTGATAGTTAAATCATAAAATATGACATACTAAAACAAGATACCTCTTTTATTGATTCAAATATATCACAAAAACTAAAAAACTTTTTTATTCTAGTAAATTTTTTCTCATAAAATTTTACATATAAAAACATTTATTTGATAATAATAAATAAAATATATTATATAAAAATAATTCCAAATAAAGTAATATATCTTTGGGATACACAATGATCAAGGGTTGTGAAAGAGAAAATATACATATAATATCATGATCACAAAATGATATCTCTATATCATATTGCATGATTTTCTTAGGTGTGAATAATTCATCCACTATCCCAAGATGTGATAAAATGATATAGTAAACCATATTATCATTCGCTTGAAAAAGAAAATCAAATATTATAAAAAAAATTATATAAAATTAATTGTTACTATATTTATACTTTAATCTACATTAATATATATCAATTATTCTACCATATCCTTGGTTCATAATCTATCAATACAACTTATAATAATGAACATGGTTTATAATCTAAAGCATATAAAAATATAAATTATTAATATTTTTTTGCTAATTATTAAAATAAATCCTGATACAGTCCAATATTCCAAAATGAAAAACATTTTCTATAATTACAAAACATATCATCATTTTATTTGGAATTTTAAAATTAAATGAAAATATAAAATCAAATAAAAATAAATCATAAATATTATATATTAAAACATAAACTTAATCATCAATATAAGTGTGAAATAAATTCCCTAAAGTTTATATAAGTAAAAACATAGAAATAGGATATGCTTGAACAAAATTAAAACACCCTTAATAAAAAAAGAAACACAGTAACCCCCCTAAAAACTAGAATTGGCTCTAAAAAAATATGAAAAATAACAATATCTCCCAAATATATTTGCAAAAAAAATAAAAGTAAAAGATATAATATAAACTATAATCTTACTATTTAATTTATACATAAAAATAATTAACTTGATGATAATAAATTCAAAAACATCATTGGTAAAAAAATTAAAACCATTGGCATAATATTTAAAACAAAAACAACCAATTATGGAATCAAAATTTATTTACTAGGAAAACATGACTATTATTAAAATATTATAGGAATTTAGAGTGGATAAAGATAAATTATTTAATATTATAATTTTAATGTAATTCAAAAAGAAAATTTGAAATTCATATTTATCTCTTAGTGTGCTTTGATTCTTTTTAAACCTTGTCTACATCACTTCTTTTTTACAATCCTTTGTCTGGGAAGCTAATCTAGCTTTTTAATATTTCACTTATTAATCAATTCTTCTAAATATTTCTTCATTGGTGATTATTTTTATTTCTAATGGAAGGACCAAAACTTAAAAATTATATATTCTAGTGACGTTAAATTAGAATTCACATTCTTATATTCCCAATGGTATTTTATGTTTAGAGTTTTAGAAAATTAGTCCATTGCTCCTACATATCAAACTCACATATTTCAAAGTGTAATGTTCAACTCAAACTCCATTTTTCACAATATAATAAATTTAAATTAAAACATTATTTCTCTCCATGAATAGTATTCACACCTTTCAACTTGACTTCATATTTTTTTTACACTTACTTAAACCCTATGAAAAACATATTGAAACATTGGACATGCACAACAAATCTCAGTAAGAGTCACCAAAATAAAAAAAATTAACTTCCATTAATTACATGAAAAGTCTTGAAAATCCCTTAAAAACATACCATTTTAACCAAAAATAGCGGCATCTTTTTAAAAAAAATCATATATATTTGAATTTTAAAAAAAATAGTTCACTGAAAAATCATTAAAAATATTTTAAAATTCATATAGATTACTTGGGACATCATAACCATAGAACCCTTATTAAATCCATACAATAATCCTTACAATTATAGTAATCATTTGACTAAATTCTAATATAATTCTTTGGAGAACATAATCATTACCCAATACCATGGAGCATTATCTTGGTACACCCATAGAGTAAGCTATATTGGGACCACCAAATTCTATCATAGTGAACCCATCATATAATCTATAATAGGACCACCCATGGTCTATAATTTGGATCAACACATCTTTTAAAAAAATCCCAGGACCATACCAAGATTAAAACCCTTATAAAATTCTTTTAAACCCATGCGAAAAAAACTATGGGATATCAAAATGTTGTTTTCTATAATGAAACATTTTTAACACAAATAAACTAAAAAATTAAGATATATGGATTTTATTTGAAGTAAACATGAAATATTTTTTAGGAATAAAAACTTCAAATAATAATTATAGTGGTGGGGAAAATTTTGATCACTGTATATCTTAAAATATATCACTCCTTTGGTAATTTATAATGAAAGTAATGAGATTCCATAGAAAAATTCCATTTAAAAACATTTGAAATAAATTAAAAATAAATATAAAACATATTTTATAAATATTTATTTTCCATATAAAAACATCAATAAAATATTTTAAAAAAAATTTGTACGTGGAAGAAAAATTGTTGGAAGGGAAACATTAAAAGAATATTTTTTAAAGAATGTCCCTTACCTTGAGTATAAAACATCATATACATTCTATATATTGTTGAATAATAAACATATGGTTGTTATTAAAATTCATGATAATATTTTTTAATTTTAATATTCCTTTTTATTTCAATTATTACAATTTTAGAACAATTACTTAATCAATTAACTTCACATCAAATGTGTTGGTGATTTTCATTTCATAAGTCCAAAATGACAATGGTTGGTTAAATATAGTCAAATATTTCATTAATAAATCATATCTAGAATAAAAATCATCAAATAATTATCATTTTATACCTCTCTTATACTTTTAAATACACCAATTAATTATGGTTAGGAAAAATAAACTATATTACAATCGGGTAGATGGTAGGTGATATGAATGCATGGGTAAGGTTTTAATTTTTAAACAATAAATATGGATAGAAGGTAAGTATTATTTTAACTTTATGTAATGATAACAATATAATAAATATCACATTAATTTTTTAAATATACATATATATCATCCGTTTTATGTGGTTATGAGAAATAAATCACATCACTTCTTGGGCAGTGGTAGTCCACACGTAGGCACGAATGACGTTATAACTTTTTAGTTAATGGAATGGTTAATGGTAATTGGTAAATTTTAATTTAAGAATGATAAATATATCTTTAATATCATATATAAAAATTAATTTCATCATTATCATCCATCATTGATAAACGGTGATGGAAAACATATTACATCGGTTTGCATGGTTGTAGTCTATCGTACTAATGAACTATGGTTTTATTTTCCATTTGATGGAATCAGAGAAGAATATAGGTTATTACCATAACATAATAACATCTCAATATATATATTATATTGGTTTTATTCTTTAATCATGGTTGAATAATATTTTAATTAGGTGGAAGATAAATAAATCTAAAACTTGTCGTTTAAAATATACATCTTCTTCCAAAAATCCCTTTTTCAAAATACTTTATGACCTATAGGACTATAATTACTTCAAAAATAATGCATATTTAATAAGGAATGGTATTTTATTACGTTATTTGGGTATATCTTAGGTAAAAAATAATTCATGAAGTGTGAATTAAAGAGAATAACATATTCCATTTTATAATATTGGGGAGGGGAACTCATGGAATTTCTCAAAATATTATATTAATATAAATTTATTTTTAATTAAGAATGGATCCAAAATGAATTATTTATAATATTGAATGTGTATGGGTCTGAATAGTATAATAAATTAAAAAGTAGATATGTTTTGAATATTTTTTCACCCTTATATTTTTTTTAACCCCTTGTTAATCTCTTTCATACTTACAATTCCAATAAGGATTTTTGCTCTTTGAGGGTCAAGATAACAACTATAAATGAGAAAACAGCCCACAAATGGGCCATGGATGATATTATAAACCTTTTACTAAAAACAATTGTGAACATATGATTTTTCATTATTTTATATTATATAATAAAAAATTATTTATATTAAAATTTCATTAAAGTCAATTTTTTATAATTATTCAATACTTTGACTTTTACGTCATCAGGATAAAAATGAAATTTAAACGAAATATTTTATTATATCCATAACATGTTATAATAATCTATAAAATTCATGGATTCCATAAATTATAAAAAATTATAATATTTTTAATATTTTTAATATCATTTATTTTATTTTTCCAATAATCAAATAGTTACTGATTTAGATTTGCTTAAGAATTTAAGGTAATTATTTCATAACTAAAAAGTTAAAAAATGTATTATCATGAAGAATATAAATAATTTATATTTAAAATTAATATTTATAACAAAACATATATTTTTTAACCGATTTAAAAATATTATAGATAGTAAAAATTGGAGTGTGGTATTTAGTCCTTTTCTTCACAAAAAATATTAATATGGTCATATTCACATCAAACTAGAATCCAAAGGTCATATGACCTAATATCTTATGAGTATGTATAAAATGGAATCATCTAATACAATTAATGAAATATTTAGGGAAATTTTGTAGTTATTATTATATTATTTTTATCCTTGATTACCATATTTAACCTTTTACTATGGTAATAAAAATTATTAATGTTACTATTCATATTATCCTATAAAAAATGTGACCTATTTACTAAATTTGGATCCAATGATTCCAAAAATAGAATAATATTTTCAAAATAAAAAACATATAATTGATAGAAACTAATTTAATAGTAAACCATAAAAAAGTGTTGAAAACCCGTTTTTTAGAAAACATTCCTCCTTAGGTATAAAAGTTTTTCATACTAAATTCAAGAATAAAATTAATTTCAAAAAACTATATTAGATATTCTTAAGTTAAAATGAACTACTGAAATTCAAAAACTAATATAAAATATAATTTGAATTTACAAATTGATAAATCCTAAGTAATGATAGAATAAATCACTCTCATGTTTATTAATATAGTAATATTCATTAAAATAATATTAAGTAATTTTTTAAAATCAAAATAGGAAATAGTTTAAAATAAAAAATTATATTTTATGTTTTTATTTAAAATTTTCATTACTAGATTATAGAATTTAATTTTAAAATATTAAATTCATTTTTAAAATCATTATATAAAAATTTTCTAATGGTGAAATATTGGGTTTTTGGTAAAATAATGATTTTTTCGTGAATTTTGTAAAATACAGATTTTCCTAAAAAAATAATTTGTTTTAAATAAATTATGTAATTTAAAATAAAAAACATTTTTTATTATGATTTAGAGTAAAATAAGTTTTATTTTGTTGTATTTAATTCAGTTAATTACCTTTTAATCAAAATTATAATTAATTTTAGTGTATTTTATGTATAAAAATAAGAATTTTCTGAAAGATGTTTAAAACTACATAGTCATTATCCATTTTTGTTTGTTACAATACTAACTGATGTGAAATTGTTTTCATGAAATATATAGATTATATATCAATTGTTATTAATTTATCTCCACAAAATTATTTTTACTAATTGTGGAGTTAATATAGAATAATCATTTTCTTGAGAAATGCACTTTCTAAAAACCAACTTTTTCATCATAGATACTGTTTTAATTTTAAATTAATTTTTTCCACTTCTGTAAATTAAATTTATACAAATGAATTCCATATTAGTAATAAAACATTTTATATTATCTAATAAATTAAACATAATTTTTACCATAATTAATTGTTAAAACAATAAATAATAATCTCTACAGTTATGGTAAAATGGATTTACTAAAGGTTAAACTAAAAAGATAATTGTTAAAATAGCCTTACGATTTGTCAAAAATAAAACTAATGGAAATATTTCAACCTTAATATTTCAATGTATTCATATTTGTTTATTTAGGGATCTTTTGGAATGTGAAAAATGTAGGTATACCTTTCCCTTTTCAAAAATTTCAAGTGTTCCACTCACCTAAATTAGAAAAGGTAACCCCCTCTTCTCTTCCATTCAAACCTTAAAATGAGTTTTTATTGGCCAATACTAACAAAAATATAATTATTTATTCAATAAAAATGTCCTATAGGACTTATTTTTATCAAAAATCTATCCTAAGAAGGCTTTTTCTGATTACCTAAGGAGGTTATTTGATGAAGAGGTATTATGATTAAAGTTGCATTTTTATTTTATTTTTTCTTCCACATATTTTAAATATTAATAAATTATTATTATATAATAACACCAGAATCTCATATATATTTATAATTTATTATATTCATTTAATAACCTAAATAATTCAACTAATCCATCAAATGTGACTCGAAATCATCGTTCTTGTATATGACTAACTACAGCTTCCTAAAGGGATGCCTTTTGTGATCCATAATCACCTATAATAGATTTTTATAATGATGGATTTAATTTATATATATATATATTATTTATAAAATATTTATTATTGTTATGTTATAATATCTTGTATACCTTTTTACATTCCATTCGATGGGTGATATGATAATATTGGTCGTGTGTAAGAAAAACTACCGCCTCACGAAGCAAGGTGATTCTTTCACTAAAACTTTACATTGATTATAATGAGGATAAATTTTTGAATGTATTTGATATAAATTTCATAATTTTTATTTTCATGAAATATTTTTCCCTCTAAAAATATAATATTTAATTTGTTTTGTTACACTGAAAAATGATAACTTCGTTCGTGCGTAAGTGTGTATTACCGCCTTTATGAAGAGATGTGACTCTATTTTCATCAATTAATAACATGGATGATATATATATATATATATATCTAAAATAATATTCTATTTATTATATTATGATAATTATGGAAAATAAAATAATATTTAATGACATTCCATAATGATTACTGAAAAATGAAAACATTGCTCATGTGTGCGTACGATGTACCATCTCCATGATTATAACTTGATAAAATTTTAAAAACCATTCTTTATGATTGATTTTAAAAGAATATTTTATGTATAAATATGATTATTATATTATAAATTATATTATATGGATTTTGAAATAATCTCCTCTTTAACCAATACTAAACCTAACAAAAAAAAATTTGACCCAAGAAAAATATCATCAAAACATCACAAGTAAATATAATTGATTAATAAATTGTATGTAATAAGGTAATAAGTGAAATAAAATAAATAATAAACATTATAAGAGTTATTAATAAATTTAATAAATAATATAAGTTCATTATTCATGAATATAAATAACAAATATGAGGATTCAAAGTGAAGGTAAAGGAATTCATCTCAATTTCCTTTTATTGAGACATATTTTAATGTTATGCACCTATATTCTTTTATTATGTTTTTACACATCCCATTTAAAATTTCAAATAATTAATTTTTCTATTATCATGGTATTTAATGTTTCATTTAATGTTACTCTTTCATGGCTCTTATGATTCAAATATTTCCAAAGTGATAATGGACTTTTCTTTAAAAAATATCTTTTAATATTTTCCTTATAAATTATTTTTCTTCCATTTACAAGACTTTTAATTGCATTTCTTATTTCCATGATATTTTTATAAAGGGAATTTTTTATTTTTTTCATTTTTTTCCAAAAAAATAATCTATGTATGGATTGTTTGACATTGTTTTAAAACATCAAACAGAATGTTCCCTTTTAACATATACAGCTATAATTACATTTCATGCCACTATAACTATTTTTTATGTTTTAATTCCATTAAAATCATTCATGATTTATTAAAATAAAAATTCTCGTTACATTTGACTGAGTAATTTTTATAGAAATGGCTTTAAAAATGGGTATTTTTACATGTGAATGTGATATTAATATAGGTTCAAAACAAATTCAAAATGGTTTTATAATTAAATGGTTCTAGAATAATTTGATTATTCATGATATGGTATATGACCATTATATAAAAAAATGATTATCCCAATATTGTTTATTCAATGGTATGATACCCATTATAGCTCACGAGTGATCCTAATATAGCTTATACGATGGGTTGAGACCCATTATTACTCAGGAAGAATAGGTGAGCCCGGTATAGCTTATATGAAGGGTTAGCCCCATTATATCTCTCGAATGCATTGTGTACTGATTTAATCTCTTGGGAATTATATTGGAATTATCTCATATGGTTATTCTAATTGTAAGGGCCATGAAAGGGTTTTATGATTGTGATTCTCTTATTTTCCGATAAGGGTTTTAATTTTCATTCTATTTTTTTAAAGGATATCATTTAAAAAAATTATGTTTTTTTCAAGTGAAAATGATGTATTTGAAATGATCAATGTATTTTGAATACAAAGGATAAAATTACTAGGTTTTTAATGTGTTCAATGTACTAACAAATTTATTTATTTTTAGGTCCCTTACTGATATTTTTTTGCTCATCACATGTTTTTAAAATGTTTTTACCATGTTTTAGGATGTGTAATTGAAACAAAAAAGTCAGGAAAAAAGGTCGGAGGATTCCTTATGAAAATAAATTTTTTTTTATTTTAAATGTTTCGTATCATGGGAAAATGAATACTGTTCAGAAGTGTACGCATTGTAATATATGGTCTGGTTATGTATTACTTATCACCTAATTATCAATAAACCAAAAATGATCCTTAAATTCAAATAATCTAAATTATTGAGTAAAATCAGGATTTCATTATGTAAATAGTTAGGTCTTTATAGTTTGTATTATAGGTCAGGTAAGATAACTTTAGAGGTTATAGTACAGTTAATATAATACCCTTGAAATATTTTATAATATGTTTATGTTTAGAAGATATATTATTTAATGATTACCGTGTTTATTCATCCAGAATATGTTAGTAAGGAATGGTATTCCACAGAGGAAATAGGTAAGATTTAATGGGTATTCATAAAGAGGAAAATATACTACAAAACCATAATATTGAGATGGTTGTTATTTGAGTAGAATAGTTTTGTTAAATAATTGATTAGTTTACAGAAGATATAAATTATGGTGGTATCGATGTCAGGGAGTGGAAGGATCTACTATATAGAAACATGATGATAGTAAAACATTTCATGAAACAAAATATCCCATCATTTAGTACACCAATAAACCCAGTGTTATGCGAAATATTTATCAATATCTTCAGAATATATTTTCAGTCATGTGGTGTTCAGATCCTCAAAAGGGGACCATTTCCTTTTATCATTTTTTTGTGATGACGGCTGATGGTGGCCATTCCATAAGAAAACCAAAAATATATATAAGATTGATTACCTTGAAAGGAAGGTATCTATGAATCTATTACTGATAAGTATTTCACAATGGTTGTTCAAATTTATATGGAAAATAAATTCCTATAATTTCAGAAAAAATATAAATATCAAATAGCAATATATGAACAAACTCCACAAGATTGGCCATATCTGTTCTGGATTTTATTCAAGATACTAATATTAATATTAATTGATTTTAATCATGGTTGTAACCATGTTAATTAAGTGACTTTGAAAATGATAATATAAAAGTGAGGAGAAATTTATTTTGTGGTGAGAATGTTAAAATGGAGTTTTTTGACAGTTAGGATCCCCGAGAAGAAAAACAGTAATAAATGGTCATGGTGGAATGAATTGTAGAAGAAACACACTAGGAAGTCTAAAGGTAAACCCCCAACTTTTTCTAATAGTGTCAAAATACATTTTAGGGAATATTTTTTATGAAATGAAATGTTCTGCCTATGTGGAAATTTTATCCTAAAGGATCACGACAACAAAGAAAAGAGTTATGAATAATAAATGAATAAAATAACATATAGGCATTAAATGGTGATATTTTTTATCTAAAACAAGTTTGAAAAGTATGCTCATGTTTTTTCAAAGTTAATTAGTGTTTAAATCATCCTTATTAGAAATAGAAATGGGTGGAAAAATAATTTTCTACTACCATGGCTGATGATGGTCCTTCTAGTGAATTGGAAACAAGTATTTCAATTACTTATTCAAATTATATGAATACCCTGGTTGACACAGTATGCTTGAATTCGAGTACATCTAATAAATTTTCATGAATATTGAAAATATTACATCATGTAAGTATGATATAACTTTTTAAGAAAATACTAGGTGGAATTATTAAAGAAACCAACATTTATAGGAATATTAATATTGTCATTAGTTGTATGGGCTTTCCTAAAAATCATGTTCAACTAACCATTGTAGAGATTGATATCATTTTTTATGGTTTTATTTTAGTTTATCATGATTAGATATATTGTATAACCAATAATGTTATGTTCATTATTTCATGTTTTTAATAACGTACCAAGAAAGTGATAGATTGATTGGAGATGGAATTGAAAGTTACAAAGCTCATATTGTAAAATAATGAAAATGACCATATTAGTGATACACCATAGGTTAATGAATTTATGGATTCATTTTCCAATTATTTTTCTAGTTTTATTCCTAGTATATAGATTAAGTTTAATATTTACTAAGTACATATTTATAAACCTATTTATAAATCCCTTATCGAATAGATCAAGTATAAATTTTAGATTTGAAAAAACAATTTTAGGGGTTTTTAAATAAAGGTTTCATTTGACATATCAATTTAGTTGGGGTAGTTCATTTTTTATTAAAAAGAAATATGGTTCACCGAAAAATTATATTAATTATTGATCCATAAATAAAATAACTGATAAGAAAAAAATCATTTCCCTCATATCGAGGATTTTTCTTATCAACTCTTGGGAGTATAATATTTTTTTAAGGTTGATCGATGGTCTGAGATCCATCTGTTAACGGTGATGGATTATGAAACCCTGAACACCCAATTTTTGACTAAATACAACCATTATGAGTTTTTGTTTATTACCTATACTTTTTATAATTTACCTATCATATTTATGGACCTTATGAAAAGATTTTTCCATGAGTTATTAGATAAGTTTCTTGTTGTTTTTATAGATGTAATTCTATTATATTATAAATGTTTACAAGAATACGAAAGATGCCAAGGGATTGTTTTAAAAAATATAAGAGAAAATAGATTGTATAGTAAATTTAGTAATCGTGAGTTGTATTTGATGCATATTTCATTGCATGGAATTTTTTTAAAGATAGAATTACTTAAAACCCTTCTAAAATAATAGTTGTTTATGAATGGAGAAGACCCAAAAATATCACAGAGAATTATAGTTTTCTTGTTTTATTGGGTTAATACTGATGGTTTTTAGGAATTTTCACTCAGTTGTATATACACTAACTAAGGTAACTTGGAAACCATCCAAAGTAATATTGTAAAATGAATGTGATAATTTTTTAGGACCTAAAAAGAATATTTTTGATTGCACTAGTTCTGGACCTGCCTTCTGGAATTAGAAAGTTTTTCACCTATAGTGATGCTTCATTAATGGGACTTGGTTTTTACCAACTGTAGAGTGATCATTTAATTGATTGTGTTTCAAACCAGTTGAAACCCAATGAGTTAAATTAAACTACTCATAATTTAGATTATATTCTATTATTGTTCTCCTTAACAATTTGGATGCATCATTTGTATAGTGGGAATGGTGAAAATTATAAAGATCACAAAATCTTAGAGTATATATATTCAAACACAATAAATTGTACAATAGATAGATAATATGTTTGTAAAAGATCATGGATTTTGATTTCATGATTCATTACCATCCTAGAAATGGAAAAAGTGGTCAATTCTTTCTGTAGGAAAAATAATTCTACATTGAATATTTTATGTCTAGAAACTGACCCCATTGTTTATTATTTGTTGAATTTTTGTCTAAATATTATGGATGTAGGTACATACCCTCCTTTTTTAGGTTATATTGCAGTCAACCTTGTCAGAAATAATTAAGTAAAGTCAGAAGGAGGATCATGCATCATAGGAAATTGCAAAATATGTAAATATGGGATTTTTATTGGTTTTAATATTGTTGAAGAATGTGTATATTATTTGGAAAAAATGTTTTTTGATTCTTTTGATTCCTATATGAATAAATTTGGTTGATTGAAACTCGAAAAATTCTATTTTAGATTCATCTGAGTGTAACTTAGATGTTCCAAGATATATTGATGTAGTATTTGTAGGATGGTATGAAAAGAGATTTTGATGAGCTTACCATGAGATGTTTTACTTATCAAAATGTTAAAGTATAATGAAAATTACTGAAGGGAATTCTTCAAAATTTTCTAGTACAAAACTGAAAATTGAAAAATTAAATTAATTGATTTCATGTTGGGATTAACAAAAACATCTCGAGGTAAAAAAAAATTCGGGTTATTTTTAATCGATTTACTAAATATACCGATTGTAACGCCATGAACCATGTTACCCAAAGTCGATGCATTATTACATAACATTGTCATGATCACAAAAGATCAGGTCTCAATATAATGATTAGTTTAGTAGCCTTGGAAACACTATATACATTAATAAGTCTCACATTACATCATAAAGTGAAAACCTACAACAAGATAGTCTCCATAGTCCACAATCATATACCCACAGACTATCCCTGCAGTTCAGTCATAAAATAATTCTTCAAATACTTGGAAAAATAAAACATAGAAAGGTGTGAGCTCAGATGCTCAGTAAGGATAACAATATAGCAGAAACTTTCATAAATAAGCATAAAAATTTAAGGCAATGTATAACTAAAACAAAATCCTATTAAAAATGAACTTCATAATAATATGGCAAAAAAAAATTAAATAATTCAATTTACTTATTCACATGGATATTCTACTAGTCGAATAATCACATGCAATATCAATAACCACTTTCATAATGATGGAATACATAATGCTAGACTATCATAACCACATAGTCATGGACTTGTGCCAAGACTAAAAATATGATTTTGTCAAGGACTTGTTCCAAGACACTGGTTTGTGTCATTAGACTGATCGATGCATCGAGGAGCTATAGCAGGCTCCACCCATCACTTACTAAGTCCAATTCATTCCTCATATGAATAGGTTTAAACATAACATAAACATTCGTATTAAAAATAGCATATGAAATGTCAATAGTTTCTGAGTTTCTAATTCTTAGATCTCTTGGTGTTAGTGGCAGGGAAAGGAAACCATGTATGCTGAAATATATTCAATGGATTCCCCCTATTTTTAGCTGGTTAAAGGGGAATGTTAATGGGGAAACCTTGGGTGCACCGGGCCCTGCTGGGTGTGGCGGGGTGTTCAGAACCCATCGGGGTTTTTTCAAGGGTTTCTTTTTCCATTATGTTGGACTTGCACATGAAATTGAGGCTGAAATATGGGCCATGATTAAGGCTATCAAGTACGTTGTTCATTATGGATGGCACAGGTTATGGCTGGAGTCAGATTCTTTAGTTCTTGTCCAGATTTTGAAGGACCGGTCCCGGAATGTACCATGGAGGATGATGTCTGCCTGGAACTCTTGTCTGAATCTGGCTCAAATATTGCTCCTTAATGTCTGTCATGTCTACCGTGAAGCAAACCAGGTTGTTAATGCCCTCTCCAAAAGGGTTGTTATGGAGGTTTGTTCCAGTTGGTCTTTCGTTCTTCCCAACTATTGTGATAGTTTGGTTAGGGATGATTGTAATGGTGTGATGTGCACTAGGGTTTGTAAGGCGCCCCTCTTTTGAGTTGTTTATACTATTTAATTTTTATATTTAATTTTTTTGGGAGCAGGTTTCTGCCTGGCTCTCAGACCTTCTGGATAAATCAACTTCAAATAAGCTTAAAATCCATCAAAGGAAGTTGACATAGATGAAATCAAAACTATTTGAGAGAAATATATCTTTTTTAAAATCATTTAAAAGTAAGATAATTATAAAAGAAAAAATTTACTTTGAAAATATTCTTATAATCATGTAAGGGATACTTTGACGATTTTATAATGGCGGAAAATATCTGCACCCACTGTATAAGTTAAAAAAAGACATTCTTAACGTAATTTTGTTGAAAAGGTTAAAAATGACCTTGTTTGGATAACGATGGTAAGATTCCTCTATAAACAAATTAGAAAAAGTCAAACAAGGGTATAAATGACTTTAACCCATAGTCTATAAAATAGTAAGAATGTTTTGAAATAAATTTTTAAGAGGCATGGATGTGGATGATAAAGAGGTCCTAGTAGATAATTACATATAAACAACCTCGGATAATCAAGAGATTGTGAAATTAACCCTTACCTTGTACTTTTCCTTGGTCAAGGGTGGTTAACCTCATGTATAATGGTGAAATAATTGTTATTAAATTATACAAGAATCATATACATTAATATGATAGTATATATGATCTTTTAACATTGCTTTGTTAATAATATCTTTGAATTATCGTTGTTTCGGGTGTTAATGGATTCATTTTCCTTTATATACTTTGTTATGTGAGTCATATTTTTCATGGATGGAATGTATATTATTCATATCCAAAATGATATCAAGTCTTTAAACATTATTTTTAATCTTCTAATGAAAATTAGTCTTTAATGGATACAATGTGGAATGAATCTTATCACGTTCGTGGAGACGGTAATCCGTACGTATGCATGAGTTACAATATCATTCCTTTGTTAGTAAAATAATATATAATTGGATGGTATATCATATATACAGAATCATTATCATGTTATATTTATTATTTACATCAATTAAACATCATTATTATACCCATCCTAATAATAATGTATTGAATAACAATTACACCACGACGTGGAGACGATAAGCCGTACGTACGCACGTATGGTGACATGTCATTAAAAGGATGGATAGAATAATGAATTTGGTTGTACCATATTTAAAATAACATCACCGTATGTAGAAGATACTAGTGTTATTATTTTATAATGGAAACAACAAAGAAAAAGGAAGTGGAAGAAGAAAGGAACTTGAAAGAGGTGGTGATATTTTTACCTCTTCTCCGGGTTCTTGCTTTTGATTTGATCAAAATGACTCCTTAGGTTGGATTTCTGACCAAAGGAAGGCCTCTAGGATGAAGGTAGGACAGTTTAGAGGGTATATGGGTTGATTAAGGCCAAGACAAATGGATTTGAAGGTGTGAATTAGAGAGAAGGGGGAGTGCCTTTTTATAAGAGGGTTGTGGGGCACCTTAGGAAAAGCTAGAAATATTATTTTCTAATAAAATAATTTTCTTTTTATATTGGCTAAAAAATAGATTATTTAAAGGATTATGTAGGTATGGGTCAAAAAACACTCATCCAATAGGATTCAGACAGGTTTGGGTCAATATATTAACTTTATCTTTTAGATTTAACTCTTAGTTAAATAGTTTGACATTTACCATGTCTCTTTGTATTTTTATATTATATGGTTAATAAACTTACTATATAATTCCAAGATAACCCC
The DNA here is from genome assembly GCA_963277665.1 of Viscum album. Taxonomy (NCBI): domain Eukaryota; kingdom Viridiplantae; phylum Streptophyta; class Magnoliopsida; order Santalales; family Viscaceae; genus Viscum; species Viscum album. Next base: position 1,046,422,111 of record OY728166.1, read on the forward strand.
AAGTGGTTAATTAATGATACACCTATCATTATATAAGTCTTTTGGTCGAACCTTACATTTATTTGGATATTTATAATATCAATTAATTTAATATTTCATTAATTAGGCAATTACTGCATCATCATTGTGTCATATATAAATTAAATTGTTTAATGTCTAAAAAATATAAATAAAAATCCATTATGTAGTAATTCATTTTATATTTCTAATTAATATTTATAGTCGAATTTATCTTATGTGCAACCCTATATTAAAAATGTTTTATTTATTAAACTTTGATTTTAACTCTTTTAACTCTTCTTTGAATTAAATAATAATAAATGTCCTAATCTAATAAAAGTGGACCAAAGTGATTCATATTTTATTCCTAACGTTATTTTTTTTCGAACTATACTTATCCAATAGAATTAGGACATGTGTTATGGTAATAATGATATCATTTTTACCCTTAATTACCCTATTTACTTTTAACTGTGGTAAATAAAAGTAAAACGTTTATATTCAGAAAAAAATATTTTTATATTATTGAACCACATTTTACTCCTTGATATTAACCATGTCTCTCATATTTTATAAATTCTACTCACAAAACTGGTAAAATTTAATTTTATGTGAATTTGCAAATTCTCCTAGGAGGTGGATAAAAGACGATGAAAAGTTCTATAAAATTTTTATATATCTAAAATTATTATAAATTGACTCCAATGAATTACATTTAACATATATAGGTATTTTGTGTCTATTTTTTCCTAAAATAAATTTAAATAAAATAAATAAATATTTAAATAAATATTCGGTTTCAAACTAAAACTTAGTGTTTTTCACTATTCATCAAAAATTGAAAGTTTTTAGACAAATACCGCGCCGACTGGGCCGGGCTGTGCCTAGCTGGGCTGGGCCATGCCAGCCAGGCCGAGCTGTGCCCAACTGGGCCAGACCCTGGTCAGTTCGACCCGTCTCGGGCCGACCCAGGGGGTATCGAGCCGGGTTGGACCGGGCCCGAACCCCCTATTTTCAGACAGATCTTTTCAAACGCCCATAACATGGGCTACGAACCTCCGATTGATGCACCGTCAGTTGAGTAGATATCCTTGGATAGAGATAGTCGTTTGGGTATATTACAATCAATGTTTTGGTGAAGTATGGGTATAGCCAGGTTGGTGCGAACCAGAAACCAACCGTGCCCTCGGAGCGGAAACAGTTATAACTTGAGTTACGGATGTCCGATTGATGTGCCGTCAACTTTGTTGGATTATTTTTTGTAGGATGGATCTTTTTGTATACATCACCTAAGGTTTGGACCCAGTTGGAGTATGGCCGGGTTGGATTGTACCCAAAATCCAAACGGGCCCCTGGTACGGAGAAGATGATAACTTTCAGACCGAACGACCATTTAGCGAACCGTCAGCGGTGTTGGTAATCACATTGAGAAATGGTCCCTATGAGTATACCCTATGAGATTTCGGGGTACAGTTGAGATACGTCCGGGTTGTTTTGTACATGAAACCAACCAGACCTCCAGGACCAAAAGGCTAATAACTCACAGACCGAGCGTCCGATTGACGCGTCGTATGTTGCATTGAGACCCATATGATGATCTGGTCCTTTGAGTTACTTAGTCATGGGAATTTGTGATACTTGGAGTATCTACTAGTATCTCATGGAGAAGACCCTCCCGTAGACAAGCATACGAAGTACAGAGACTCTGTAGCTGGCTGAGACCTTATGAATGCTTTTCCGATTTGAGTCAGAGTGACTTGTATAGTCCAGTGGGGAGCACTACTCTGTTTGGGTGGCGGAACCACGGCGGGGAGCACTACTGTTTTTGGGTTGCAGACCCGCAGTACTCGATAGAAGGAGTACCTCTGCAGGCAATTAGGGGGGGTGCACTACTGTGTTTGGGTGACAGACCCCGACGGGGAGCACTATTGTGTTTGGGTGGATGACCCGCGGTACTCGACAGGAGGAGTACCTCAGCAGTCTAAGGTTAGTGAGTAGCGCCTCGGAGTCATGATAGGAACAGTGTACTCGACAGAGGATGAGGTCTTCAGCCGTTGGGGTTTCTTTAATGAAAATCCTAGTTTGAGCTGAGTCGTTGACCTTTGTGATTTCCTCATGATTGAGATGGGTTAATTGATAAATTAGATATATGTATGGGCATATGCCTAAGTATTGGTTATCCGTTGATTTCATATCTGTGTGATACCTCTTGATTGAGATGGGTTACTTGATAACTTAGGTATAAGTATGGGATTATACCTAAGTAAGGTTTATCTGTTTAGATCCTGTTATGTGGTTGTCCTTGTTGGATTTAGTTAGACCATGAGTGTCTCGGGGTCCCTACTGAGTATCGTTATACTCACCCCTGCACGGGCTATGCTCGCACCTCATTGTGTTTGATACAAATGAAGGATAGCGCAGACGGAGGCAGAGTGTTCAAGGGTTGGACGGTACCCGGAGGTGGACCTCACGTCGAGTCAGTATCCGGAGGTGGACTTCATGACGAGATGGTACTCGGAGGAGGTTGACGGGTGAGAGCGTTGAGGAGGCTAATCGTACCTACCATTCAGGGAGGATCCATGGTGGAAGATCCAGGTGTTGTGCTATATGCACCTACCCTTCAGGTAGGATTCGAGGTGGACAACCCAGGAGCTACTCTATTCTTATAGCTACTTCTCTTTTCTATTGTACTTTTGTTCAGTTGTTGTTGTGCTTTTCAGTTGGGTTTGTCTTCTGGCCCATTTACTTTTCAGCACTTTCTTTTGTACTTAGTCTTTGCTTCCTCTTGTATTCTGTTGTGGTGTTTACTTTTATAAAGGCAATGCCTTCCCTTTTTATTGGGATTTACACCTTTGGTGCTAGTCGCCAGCCCTTGGCCTATAGAAGGCGGGCTTGGGGTAGTCACGGCACGGGCCCCGAGGAAGGGTCATGACAAAATTTCACCCTAAGATAATTTCGATATTCCGAATCCAAAAATGAAGTCCATTTTGGAAGATAAAATTTATAAAATTTCAAAAAGTGGGTATTACTATTCATAATGGCTAGTTTGATTGGTTGTGGTGTGTTAGAACTCGAAGTTGCATACAACACACACTACTGTATTATTCAAAGAGAAGCATATTGTGGAAGCTTGGGGTGTTACATTCTCCCCTCCTTAAAATAATTTCTTCCTCAAAATTTCTAGAATATTACTACATAACAATACTTGGGTGGTTCATCATCATAAGTTCCTTAGGTTCCCACGTTCCTTCTTCCATCTTATGGTTTCTCCATAGAAATTTTACTAGATGAGTCGTCCGGTTTCTCAAAACTTGTTCTATGGTATCAAGAAACCTGACGGGATCTTCGCAAAAAGATATATTGGGTTCCAGTACAACTTCCACAAAGGTGAGTACATGCATTGGGTCAGGCATGTATTTCCTCAATAGTGATACGTGGAACACATTGTGAACTTTGGAGAGACTTGGCGGCATTGAAAACTGGTAAGCTACAGCCCCAAATTGTTCTAGAATTTCGATAGGTCCGAAGTACCTGGGACTCAATTTTCCCTTCTTACTGAAACATATAGCACCCTTCCAAGGAGATACCTTCATGAAAACATGATCTCCTATCTAAAATTAAAAATCCTTCCTTTGGTTATCGGTATAGATCTTCTGCCTACTTTGATCTGCTTTGATGTGGGTGTGGCTTACCTTCACCTTTTCCATCATTTCCTCCACAAGTCTTAGGCCTATGATCTTTCTTTCACCAACATCATCCCAAAAGGTTGGTGTGTGACATATCTTTCCGTTTAACGCTTCATATGGTGCCATCTGAATACTTGAATGGAAGATATTTTTATAGGAAAATTCTACCAAAGGTAAATATTGATCTCACATACCCTGAAAGTCATGTGAGCAGGATCTCATCATTTCTTTTAAGGTTTGAATAGTTTGTTCTGATAGTCCATCTATTTGAGGGTGGTAAGCAGTGCTCAAACAAAGCTCAGTATCCAGGGATTTCTGAAGACATTTCTAGAATCTTGATGTAAAATGGGGATCAAGATCAGAAACAATCGATAGTGGTGCTCCATGAAGTCTTACAACTTCATTAATATATAGTCTTTCTAATCGTTCAAGTGGTAAATCTTCACTTATAGCAATAAAATGTGCTAACTTTGAAAAATGATCAACAATGACCCATATTTCATCGTTCTTTCTAGGATTCTTTGTTAGTCCCAGGACAAAGTCCGTCGTAATATTATCCCATTTCCACTCAGGTATGGGAAGAGGTTGCATGACTCCTCCAGGATGTTTCCTTCCAGCTTTCACTTGTTGACAAACCATAAATCTTGACACAAAATCAGCAATCACCATCTTCATATTATCCCACCGAAAATGTTCCTTCAAATCTCTATACATTCTGGTGCTCCAAGGGTTTATAGAGAAATTGGAACTATGAGCATCGTCCAACAATTCCCTTTTTAGATCAGGTATATTGGGAACACAAATTATCTTCCCAAACTTCAAAATTCCATCTTCATACACAAATTCATTCAATCTCCCATCATTCATAGCTTTAATCTTCTTTTGAAATTCCTCATCATCAGCCTGAGAACTTTTTATCCTATCTAGTAAAGTTTGTTTGGAAACCATTTGAAAATGTATTGATGTTTCTTCTTCCATGGTTATTCCCATGTCCATCTTCACTAGATCCATGAAAATAGGATCACTTTCAATTCTCTTTTTTTTTCAAAACTCCATGATATTTTCTACTCAAAGCATCTGCCACCTTATTTTCCTTCCCCGGGTGGTAGTGTATGGTGCAATCATAATCCTTGAGTATTTCAAGCCATATCTTTTGTCTCATTTTGAGTTATTCCTGTGATAAAATATACTTCAAACTCTTGTGATTGGTATATATCTCACATTTTTCAGCATAGAGATAAAGTCTCCAAATCTTCAAATCATAGATTACAGTTTCTAACTCAAGATCAAGAGTAGGATAGTTTTTCTCATGAATTTTTAGCCATAGTGATGCAAAGGCAATAACCCTATCATTATTTATAAGGAAACAAACAATTCCTTTCTTGGAAGCATCATTATAAATAACAAACCCATCATTCCCTAATGGTAGAGTCAAGATAGAAGCATTAACTAATCTTCTCTTTAGTTCTTCGAAACATTCTTCACACTCTTTTGTCCAAACAAATTTAACCCCTTTAAGTGTGAGCTTCATTCATGAATTATCCAATCGGGAAAAATTCTAGATGAAATGTCAATAATAACCTAATAAAGAAATAAAACTACGTACCTCGGTTATACTCATCGGTGATGGGCATTCTAGGTTTTCTCTTCTATTAGAAGGATCAACAGAGATTCCATTGTTAGAGACAATATGGCTAAGAAAAGAAATCTCTTGAATCCAGAATTCACACTTTCTAAACTTCCCATATAATTCTTTTATTCGAAGAGTCTTTAGGATAATGCACAAGTGATTTTCATGATCTTTGTAGCTTTTGGAGTATACCATGATATCATCAATAAATACCACTACAAAGTCATCAAGATATTCCTTGAAAACTTCGTTCATTAGAATAATGAAAATAGAGGGTGAATTAGTCATCCCAAAAGGCATTACCGTAATCTCGTAATACTTATACCTGGTTCGAAACGAATTTTTCAGAATGTCTTCCTTCTTTACACACAACTGATGATATCCAGATCAAAGGTCAATCTTTGAAAAGTATAGAGATCCATGAAGTTGGTTGAATAAATCATCAATTAGAGGTTGGGGATACTTGTTCTTTACTATTATAGCATTGATCTCCATGTAGTCAATGAACATCCTCATAGATCCATCTTTATTTTTAAGAACAAGAATAGGAGCTCCCCATGAAGAAACACTGGGGCGAATAAATCTTTTATTACTCAATTCCTCTAGTTGTTTCTTTAGTTCCACTAATTCCACATTGGACCTTCTATAAGCAGTCTTCGATATGGGCCTTGAACCAAGAATTAAGTCAATAGAAAACTCAATTTCCCATTCCAGAGGATGTCCAGGTAAATCGGCAGGAAAAAAATCAACATATTCTTGCCCAATAGGTACATCCTCTATTCAATCATTCCTTTCCTCACCCACTATTACTTCATTCTCTTCCTCCCCAATAATTGAATTTAGTTGAGCTACTAGGTGTGGATCTAGATAAGAATTTGGGGGTGACGTTTTTGCTCTAATGATAAGGTACTTCTTATCATCATTAAAAATTGTAACCTCCTTCTTCTTACAATAAATTTTCACATCATGGTCCAAAAGGCAATCCATACCGAGGATTATATCAAATTCCATCATGGGTATGATGATGAGATCAACAGATTAATAACATTTATATGCCTTAATGGGAACGGATTCACAAAACTTTGTTGCAATGATACTTCCCTTAGGAGTTTTTACTGACAACTCCCTTGTTAAATCAAATTATAAATATCTAATTTTCTTAGAAAACTGGGAAGATATGAAGTAATGCGATGATCCAGAATCAAATAAAGCATTGGATAAACTTGAGGAAACCATTAAATTACCTACCACCACGTCTTTTGGAGCTTCAAACATAGAAGTAGTGATAACATAATCTTGGACTTGATCCCTTGGCATTTTCTGAGTTAAGTTCCTCTGACACTTAGGACATTCATTTGCATAATGTCCTATCTCCCTGCAATTGTAGCATTGAACATAGGTAGCTTCTTTCTTTCCCTTGCAATCATGTGCTGGGTGGAATTTTTAACCACACATGCAATAGAATCACATTCCCTTCAGGAAAGTACAATGGTGTTTATTCCCACATTTATTGTAGTATGCATATTCAGCTTTTCCATTCTTCCCCTTATTTCCATTTCCAGAGTGATCAGCATATCTCTTCTTCTCTTGCTTTTCTTTAAAGTCGTAAGACTTAGGGAATTCTTTTTCAGTCTTGATAGCACATGAGACAATATCTTCGTATGATGATAAGGATTGTGAGACTAATGCTTGATGGAGAAATTGTTTTAACCCATACAATAATTGATAAATCTTACTTCTTAGGTTACGTATATAATCTGCAGCATGCCTCGCTAACCTTGTAAAGTTAGCCTCACACTTTGCGACATTCTCATCGTCCTTTTGCTTCAGACTCAGAAATTGTATTTTCATATCTGCTTGATGGTCACGAGGAAAGTATTTATATAAGAAAATATCTTTAAACTCCCCCATTCCATATTTTATACTTCATTATATTCTTTTGTGTTTTGAATCAATGACCACCATTGATCAGCATCTCTAGTGATAAGGTAAACTGTCATGAAAACGTTTTCACTTTCACTAGTCCCCTAGGCATGGAATCATTTCTCTAAGAAATTTATCCATTTATCAGCTACTAATGTATTTGTAATCCCATTTAATGTTGGTGGTTGTTTCCCCATGAAGTGGTCTAACATGGATCCTCCACGTTGTGGATCAGGGCGCTCCATACGGGTAAGGTTATTATTCATAACCTGAGTGAATTTTCCTAGTACAGTGATAAGCTGATTAGCACCAGTTGTATCACCACCTCCACTATAATTATCCTGAGCCGGAGATAAATCCCTACATGGAGTGCGTGCATTGATACGGTTTCCAATCCTTCCACTAGGTTCCATTTCTAAACAATTGAAAATACTAGATCAGTTTATGAATTGAAATACATAATTCCAAACTTTTAAAACACTTACCATAAATTAAATAGTTTATGAATATAATCTATAATCATAAAAATGTTTATTTGAGGATATATATACTCATAAATCCTGCATAATGGTTTTTAAATAAAATGAGAATTATCCTAATCATATCCCCTGGGAGTGTCATAACCAAGAGTGCAGCAAGGCACGTTATCGTGCATAAATTCTTGTTCATGACTAGCTCAAACTGGTGTTTTCAAGTTTTAAACCAAGTTACATCTATGCCAGAGACACCTCTCCCTGCTCGTATCTAGACATGGATGTATTGCTTAGAAAACTCACAAAATCTCTACATACCAAAATTCTAGGAAGATCTTCTATACTAATCCCCCAAGTCTATCTTAGGTTTATGTGCTCTAATCACTATTTATCCAAATCTTGCTTCCAAGGTTTGTACTAAACTTCCTCTGATACCAAATGTAACGCCCTAACCCCAGTTACCCAAAGTCAGTTCATTATTACATAACATTGGCATGATCACAAAAGATCAAGTCTTGAAAGCCCGATTAGTTTAGTATCCTTGGAAACAATAGATACATTCACAAGTCTTACATTACATCATAAAGTGAAAAACTACAAAAAAATAGTCTCCATATTCCACACTCATATCCCCATAGACTATCCATGTAGGTCATTCATAAAATACATCTTCCCATCCTAGGAAAAATAAAACATAGAAAGGGGTGAGCTTAGATGCTCAGTAAGGATAAAAATATAGAGAAAACATTCATAAATAAGAATAAACATTTAAGGAAATGTTTAACTAAAACAAAAGCCTTTAAAACTTCAACTTCAGCATAATATGGAAAAAAAATAAAATGAAATAATTCCATTTAATTATTCACATGGATATTCTACTAGTTGAATAATCACATAAAATTTCAATAACCACTTTCATAATGATGGAATGCATAATGCCAAACTATCATAACCACATAGTCAAGGCCTTGTGCCAAGACTACAAATAAGATTTTGTCAAGGCCTTGTGCCAAGACACTATTTTGTCTTGTGAGACCTACCAAAGCATTGAGGATCTATAGTGGGATCCACCGGTCACTTACTAGGTCCAACGCATTCATCATTTGAACAGGTTTAAACATAACATAAAAATTCGTATTAAAACTAGAATATGAAATGTCAATAGTTTCTCCATAAACCATGAATGGTATAAAAATAGAAAATCCATAGTCAAACATAAAACAAAACCTTCAATACAATATGGAAGTTTTGTATCAAAATAAATCAACTTCAAATAAGCTTAAAATCCATCAAAGAATGTTGACATAGATTAAATCAAAACTATTTGTGAGAAATATCTCTTTTTTGAAATCATTTAAAAGTCACATAATTATAAAAGAAAACATTTACTTTTAAAATATTTTTATAAGCTTTTAAGGTAAGCTTAGACGATTTTATAACGACGGAAAATAGCTGCACCCGCCGTATAAGTTAAAAAAGACATTCATACCTTAATTTTGTCGAAAAAGTTAAAAAGGACCTTGTTTGGAAAACGATGGAAATATTCCTTTATAAAAATATTATAAAAAGAAAAACAAGGGTATAAACTAATTTAACCCATAGTCTTTAAAATAGTAAGAAAGTTTTGAAATAAATCTTTAAGAAACATGGATGTGGATGATAAAGAGGTCTCAGTAGATAATTACATATAAACAAACTCAGATAATGAAGAGATTGTGAAATTAACCCTTACCTTGTACTTTTCCTTGGTCGAGGGTAGTTTATCCTCCTGTATAATTGTGAAATAATTTATATTAAATTATACAATAATCTTATACATTAATATGATATCATATATGATCTTTTAACATTGCTTTGTTAATAATATCTTTGTATTGTCATTGTTTCGGGTCTTAACGGATTCATTTCCCTTTATATTATTTGTTATGCGAGTCATATTTGTTATGTATGGGATGTATCTTATTCATATCCATAATGATATCAAGTCTTTAAACATTATTTTGAAACTTCTAATGAAAATTAGTCTTTAATGGATACGATGGGGAATGAATCTTATCGCGTTCGTGGAGACGGTAATCCGTACGTACGCACAAGCGACAATATCATTCTTCTAATATTAAAATAATATATAATTGGATGTTATATCATATATAAAGAATCATTATCATGTTATATTTATTATTTACATCAATTACACATCATTATTATAACCATCAAAATAATAATGTATTGAATAACAATTACACCACGACGTGGAGACGGTAAGTCGTACGTACACACGTATGGTGACATGTAATTCAAAGGATGGATAGAATAATTAATTTTGTTGTACCATATTTATAATAACATCACATTATATAGAACATACAGGATTTATTATTTTATAATGGAAACAACAAAGAAAATGTATGTGGAAGAAGAAAGGAACTTGAAAGAGGTGGTGAGATTTTTACCTCTTCTTTAGGTTCTTCCTTTTGATTTGATCAAAAGGACTCCATAGGTTAGCTTTATGACTAAAGGAAGGCCTCTAAGATGAAGGGAGGACAGTTGAGAGGGTATTTGGGTAGGTTTTGGCTAAGCTAAATGGCTTTGACGGTCTGAATTAGAGAGAAGGTGGAGTGCCCTTTTATAAGAGGGTTGAGAGGCACCTTAGGTATAGCTAGAAATATTATTTACTAATAAAATACTTTTCAGTTTCTAATGGCTCAAAAATGGATTATTTAAATGATAAATTGGGGATGGGTAGATAACCACTCAACCAATAGGTTTTAAATAGGTCTTGGTCACTATATAAACTTTATCGTTTAGATTTAACTCTTAGTTAAATAGTTTGACATTTACCATGTGTCTTTGTAGTTTTACATTATATGGTAAATAAACTCACTATATACTTACAAGAAAACACCAAGTGTTTGATTATTTATACACCTATCATTATATAATTCCTTTGACTGAACCTTATATTTTTAGAAATAGAATATCAATTAATAATATAATACTTGTTTTAAAAACTCTTTTATGTCAATTTTGACACTATTTGGTATTTTGTTTTTTCTAAAGTCATAACAGCATTATTGATTCTAAAAAATTCATCTAACCAACCCTAATATTTTATTTCAATCTATAAAATTATTGGAATTCATAAAAAGCCTCAAATTTCATTTATTTGGATATTTATAATATCAATTATTTTAAAATTTCATTAATTAGGTAAATACTGCATCATCATTGTGTCATAAATAAATTAACTTATTTAATGTCTAAAAGATATTAATAAAATTAAATTATGTATTAAATAGTTTTATCTTTATAATTGATATTTATAGTCGAATTTATCTTATGTGTAACCCTATAATAAAAATGTTTTAGTATTTAAACTTTGATTTTAACTCTTCTTTGAATTAAATAATAATAAATTACCTAATCTAATCCAAGTGGACCAAAGAGGTTCAAATTTTATTCCTAAGATTGTTTTTGGTCGAACTAAATTTATCCAATAGAATTAGGACATGTGTTAGGGTAATAATAATATCAGTTTTACCCTTAATTACCCTATTCACTTTTAACCATGGTAAATAAAAGTAAAAGGTTACTATTCACCAAAAATTATTATTTTTTGAACCATATTTTACTCCTTCATATTAACCATGTCTCTCATATTTTCTAAATTCCACTCACAGAACCGGAAAAATTAAGTTTTATGTGAATTTGCAAATTCTCCTTGGAGGTGGGTAAAAGACGGTGAAAAGTTCTATAAAATTTTTATATATCTAAAATTATTATAAATTGACTCCAATGAATTACATTGAAATTATATAGGTATTATGTGTCTATTTTGACCTAAAATAAATTTAAATAAAATAAATAATTATTTAAATAAAAATTTGGTTTCAAACTATAACTCAGTGTTTTTCAATATTAATCAAAAATTGAATGTTTTCAAAAAATTCAAAAAATTAATCCTAATCTAATTTTGATATTCAAAATCCAAAAAGTAAGTCCATTTTGAAATATAAAATTTAAAAAATTTCAAAAAGTTGGTATTACTATTCATAACAGCTAGTTTGATTAGTTGTGGTGTGTTAGAACTCGAAGTTGCTTACAACACACGCTACTGTATTATTTAAAGAAAAGCGTATCGTGGAAGGTTGGGGTGTTACATTCTCCCCTCCTTCAAATAATTTTATCCTAGAAATTTCTAGAATATTACTGCATAAAAAGACTCAGGTTGTTCTTCATCATAAGTTCCTCGGGTTCCCACGTTGCCTCTTCTATCTTGTGGTTTCTCAATAGAACTTTTACCAGACAAGTAGTCCTGTTTCTCAAAACTTGTTATCTGGTATCAAGAATTCTAACAGGCTCTTCGCAATAAGATAGATCGGGTTCCAGTTCAAATTCCTCACAGGTGATTACATGCATTGGGTCAGGCATGTATTTTCTCAATAGTCATACATGGAACACATCGTTAACTTTGTAGAGACATGGCGGAATTGCCAACCATTAAGCTACAACCCCAATTAGTTCTATATTTTTGAAAGGTCTGATGTACCTGGGACTAAATTTTCCCTTCTTACCTAAATGTATGACACCCTTCCATAGAGATACCTTCAAGAAAAAATGATCTCCTAGCTGAAATTCCAAATCCTTCCTTCGGTTATCGGCATAGCTCTTCTGCCTACTTTGAGCTTCTTTGATGTGGGTTTGGATTACCTTCACCTCTTCCATCATTTCTTCCACAAGTTATGGGCCTATGAGTTTTTTTCACCAATATCATCCAAAAAGGTTGGTGTGGGACATCTCTTTCAATATGAAGCTTCATATGGTGCCATCTGAATACTTGAATTGAAGATATTGTTATTAGAAAATTCTACCAAAGGTAAATACTGATCCCACATACCCTGAAATTGAAGTGAGAAGGATCTCAACATGTCTTCTAAGATTTTAATAGTTCGTTCTGATTGTCCATTTATTTGAGGGTGGTAAGCAGTGCTCAAACGAAGCTCAGTATCTAGGGATTTCTAACGTCCTTTATGGAATCATGATGTAAAAAGGGGATCACGATTAGAAACAATTGATAATGGTACTCCAGGAAGTTTTACAAATTCATTAATATAAAGTCTTGTTAATCGTTCAAGTTGTAAATCTTATCTTATAGTAAGAAAATGTGCTGACTTGGTAATGCGATCAACAATGAGCAATATTGCATCGTTCTTTCTAGGAGTCTTTGGTAGTCCCATGAAAAATTCCATCATAATATTATCACATTTCCACTCAGGTTTGAGAGGAGGTTGCATGAATCCTCCAGGTTTTTGCCTTCCATATTTCACTTGTTAACAAAACATACATCTTGAGACAAAATCAGCAATCTCCCTCTCCATGTTTTCCAACCAAAAATGTTCCTCCAAATATCTATACATTTGGTTCTCCCAGGGTGTATAGAGAAATTGGAACTATGAGCATCGTCCAATAATTACCTTTTTAGATCAGGTATATCGGGAACACAAATTCTCTTCCCAAATTTCAAAATTCCATCTTCATACACAAAGTCATTCAATATCCCATCATTCATAGCTTTAATCTTTATTTGAAATTCCTCATCATCATCCTGAGAACTTTTTAGCCTTTCTAGTAAAGATGATTTTGAAACCATTTGAAAAGTATTGATTTTTTAGCTTCCATGGTTATTCCCATGTCCATCATTACAAGATTCATGAAAATAGGATCCCTTTAAATTCTCATCTTCTTCAAAACTCCACTATCCCTTTTGGTCAAAGAATCTTCAACCTTATTTGCCTTCCCTAAGTGGTAGTGTATAAGGACACAACTAAGTCCTTTCTTTGAAGCATCACTATAAATAACAAACCAATCATTCCAGAATGGTAGAGTCAAGACAGAAGCATTGACTAATCCTCTGTTCAGTTCTTATAAACATTCTTCACTCTCTTTTTTGTCCAAACAAATTTAACCCCTTTACATGTGAGCTTTGTTAATGGGTTATACAATCGGGAAAATTTCTGGACAAAACATTGATAATAACCTGCTAAACCAATAAAACTGTGTACCTCAGTTATGAGCATCGGTGCTGGCCATTCTTGGATTGCTCTTGTCTTAGAAGGATCAACAGATATTCCATCCTTAGAGACAATATGGCCAAGAAAAGAAATCTCTTGAAGCCAGAATTCACACTGGCTAAACTTCCCATATAATTCATTTATTCAAAGAGTCTTTAGGATGATGTGTAAGTGATTTTCATGATCTTCGTATCTTTTGGAGTATTCCAAGATATCATCAATAAATACCACTACAAGGTCATCATGATATTACTTGATAACTCTGTTTATTATATCCATGAAAATAGATGGTGCATTAGTCAGCCCAAAATGCATTACTATAAACTCTTAATGCATGTACCTAGTTTGTAATACTGTTTTTAAAATGTATACCTTCATTACACACAACTGATGCTATCCATATCGTAGGTCACTCTTTGAAAATTATTGATCTCCATGAATTTGGATGAGTAAATCATCAATGCGGGGTAGGGGTACTTGTTCTTTATTGTTATAGAATTGATCTCCCTATAGTCAATGCACAACCTCATAGATCCATCTTTCTTTTTTACAAAAAGAACAGGGGCTCCCCATAGAGAAACACTAGGGTGAATAAATCCTTTATTACTCAATATTTCTAGTCGTTTCTTTAGTTCCACTAATTCCACAGTGGCCATTCTATAAGGGGTATTTGATATGGGCCTTGAACCAGGAATTAAGTCAATGGAAAACTCAATTTCCCATTCTGGAGGATGTCCAGGTAAATCCTCTGGAAGAACATCAACATATTCTTTCTCAATAGGAACATCCTTTATTAGAACATTCCTTTCCTCACCCATAGTTATTTCATTCTCTTCCTCCCCCACAATTGAATTCAGTTGAGCTACTGGGGGTGGATGTAGATATGAATTTAGGGGTGACTTTTTAGCTCTAAAGATGAGGTACTCCTTATCATCATAAACAATTGTAACCTTCTTCTTCTTATAATAAAGTTTCACACCATGGTCTGAAACCTAATAAATACCAAGGATTATATCAAATTCCATCATGGGTATGAGGACGAGATCCGTAGATAAATAATGTTTATATTCCTTAATGGGAACTGATTCAAAAATCTTTGTTACAATGATAGTTCTGTTAGGAGTTTTTACTAACAACTTCCTTGTTAAATCAGATTGGAAATATCTATATTTCTTAGCAAACTGGGAATATATGAAACAATGCAATGATCCAGATTCAAATAAACTATTGGCTAAACATGAGGTAACCATTAAATTACCTCCCATCATGTCTTTTGGAGCTTCAACCTCAGCAGTAGTGATAGCATAATCTTGGTCTTCATCCCTTGTCCTTTTCTGAGGTAAGTTCCCCTGACACTTAGGAAATTAATTTGAATAATTTCTCATATCCCTACAATTGTAGCATTGAACACCGGTAGCTTCTTTCTTCCCCTTGAAATCATGAGCTTGGTGGCCTTTTTCACCACACTTGTAATAGACTCACATTCCCTTCAGCCAAGTACCAGGGTGTTTCTTCCCAGATTTACTGCAGGATGGATATTCAACCTTTACTTTTTTCCCCTTATTTCCATTTCTAGAGTGATCAGAAGATCTCTTCTTCTCTTTCTTTGTTTTAAAGTCGTAAAACATAGAGAATTATTTTTCTGTCATAATAGCACATGACACAATATATGCATACGATGAGAAGGATTGTCAGAGTAATTCTCGATGGAGAAATAGTTTTAACCCATCAAAAAATGATCAATATTATTTCTTAGGTTACATATATAATCTGCAGCATGTCTCACTAACCTTGTAAAGATAGCCTCATACTTTGAATCATTCTCATCCTCCTTTTACCTCAGACTCAGTAATTGCCTTTCCATATTTGCTCGATGGTCACGAGGAAAGTATTTTTCTACGAAAAGCTCTTTAAACTCCCACCATTCCATCTTTGATACTTCATCATCTTCCTTTGTGTTTTGATTCAATGACCACCATTGATCAGCACCTCAAGTGAGGCGGTAAACTGCCAGGACAACTTTTTCCCTTTCGCTACTCTCCAAGGTGTGGAATATTTTCTCTAAGGAATTTATCCTTTGCATGGATACTAATGTATTTATACTCCCAATGAATGTTGGTGGTTGTGGCCTTATGAAGTGGTATAACATTAATCATCCACATTCTAGATCAGGGCACTCCATACAGGAAAGGTTGTTATTCATAACATGAGTGAGTTGTCCCAGTATAGTGATAAGCTGATTAGCACCAGTTGAATCAGCAGCTCCACTATAATTATCTTGAGCAGGAAGGAAATCCCTACATGGAGTGTGTGCATTAATATAGTTTACATTCCTTCCACTAGGCATCATTTCTAAACAATGTCATAAACTAGATCGGTTTATGAATCGAAATATATAATTCCAAACCTGTAAAACACTTAACATAAATTGAACAGTTTATGGATATAATCCATAATCATAAAAATGTTTTCTTTTATGAAGTATATAATCATAAACCCTTCATAATGGTTTGTAAATAAAATGAGAATTATCCTAAGAATATCCCTCGGGAGTGTCGTAACCAAGAGTGTAGAAAGGCCCATTGTTGTGCACCAGTTCCCGTTCAAGTCTAGCTCAAAGCGGTGTTTTTGGGTTTTACCCCTAGGTACATATATGCCAGAGCTGCCTCTACCAGCTCATATCCAAACAGGTATGTATTACTTGGAAAAATCACAAAATATCTACAATACCAAAATTTTAGGAAGTTCCTCTATACTAATCCTCAAAGTCTATATTAGGGCTATGTGCTCTAATCTGTGTTTATCTAAATCTAGCTTCCAAGGTTTGTACTAAACTTCCTTTGATACCTACTATAACATCCCGATCCCAGTTACCCCGAGTCGGTGCATTATTACATAACATTGGCATGATCAAAAAAGATCAAGTCTCGAAAGACAGATTATTTTAGTAGCCTTGGAAACACTAGATACATTCATAATTCTTACATTACATCATATAGTGAAAAACTACAACAACATAGTCTCCATAGTCCACACTCATATCCCCTCATACTATCCCTAGAGGTCAGTCATAAAATACTTCTTCACATTCTGGGAAAAATAAAACATAGAAATGGGTGAGCTCAGATGCTCAGTAAGGATAACAATATAGCAAAAACTTTCATAAATAAGCATAAACATTTAAGGCAATGTATAACTAAAAAAATCCATTTAAACTTGAACTTCATCATAATATGGAAAAAATAAAATGAAAAAAATTAATTTAATTATTCACGTGGATATTCTACTAGTTGAATAATCACATGCAATATCAACAACCACTTTCATAATGATGGAATGCATAATGCCAGACTATCATAACCACAAAGTCAATGCCTTGTTCCAAAACTACAAATAATATTTTGTCAAGGCCTTGTTCCAAGACACTAGTTTGTCTCGTGAAACCTACCAATTCATCGAGTAGCTATAGCGGGCTCCACCCGTCACTTACTAAGTCCAATGTATTCCTCATATGAACAGGTTTTAACATAACATAAACATTCGTATTAAAACTAGCATACGAAATGTCAATAGTTTCTCCATAAAACATGAATGGTATAAAAATAACACATCCACAGTCAAACATAACAGAAAACCTTTAATAAAATATGAATGTTTTGTATCATAATAAATCAACTTCAAATAATCTTAAAATCCATCAAAGGATATTGTTATAGATGAAATCAAAACTATTTGAGAGAAATATCACTTTTTTGAAATAATTTAAAAGTCACATAATTATAAAAGAAAAAATTTACTTGGAAAATATTTTTATAATCTTTTAAGGTAAGGTTTGATTATTTTATAATGGTGGAAAATATCTGCACCCGCCGTATAAGTTAAAAAAAAGGCATTCTTACCTGAATTTTGTTGAAAAGGTTAAAAAGGACCTTGTTTGGATAACGCTGGAAATATTCCTTTATAAACATCTTATAAAAAGTCAAAAAGGGTATAAATAACTTTAACCCATAGTCTATCAAATAGTAAAAATGTTTTTAAATACATTTTTAAGAAACATGAATGTGGATGATAAAGAAGTCCCAGTAGATAATTACATATAGACAACCTTGGATAATGAAGAGATTGTCAAATTAACCCTTACCTTGTACTTTTCCGTGGTCGAGGGTAGGTTAAACTTCTGTATAATGATGAAATGATTGTTATTAAATTATACAATAATCATATACATTAATATGATATTATTTATGATCTTTAAACATTTCTTTCTTAATAATATCTTTGTATTTTCGTTCTTTTGGGTGTTAACAGATTCATTCTCATTTATATTCATTGTTATGTGAGTCAAAGTTTTATGTATGGGATGTACATTATTCATATCTAGAATTATATAAAGTATTTAAACATTATTTTTAATCTTCTAATGAAAATTAGTCTTGAATGGATACTATGGGGAATGAATCTTATCGTGTTCGTGGAGACGGTAATCCGTACGTACGCACGAGTGAAAATATCATTATTTTGATATTAAAATAATATATAATTGGATGTTATATCATATATAAAGAATAATTATCATGTTATATTTATTATTTACATAAATTATACATCATTTTTATACCCATCCAAATAATAATGTATTGAATAACAATTACACCACGACGTGGAGACGGTAAGCCGTACGTACGCACGTATGGTGACTTGTCCTTTAAAGGATGGATAGAATAATGAAAATTGGTTGTACCATATTTAAAATAAAATCACATTATATAGAAGATACTCGAGTTATTATTTTATAATGTAAACAACAAAGAAAAATGATGTTGAAGAAGAAAGGAACTTGAAAGAGGTGGTGATATTTTTACCTCTTCTTCGGGTTCTTCCTTTTGATTTGATCAAAATAACTCCTTATGTTGGATTTCTGACCAAAGGAAGGCCTCTATGATGAAGGTAGGATAGCTGAGAGGGTTTATTTGTAGAGGTTGGCTGATTTAAATGGCTTAGAAGGTGTGAATTAGATAGAAGGGGGAGATCCCTTTTATAAGAGGGTTTAGGGGCACCTTAGGAAAAGCTAGAAATATTATTTTATAATAAAATAATTTTCAGATTATGAGGGCTAAAAAATAGATTATTTAAAATAAAAGGTGGTTATGTATTGAGAACCACTCAACCAATAGGTTTTATATTGGTTTGGGTCACTATATTAACTTTATCTTTTAGATTTAACTCTTAGTTAAATAGTTTGACATTTACCATGTCCTTTGTATTTTTATAATATATGGTTAATAAACTTACTATACACTTCCAAGAGAACCCCCAGTGGTTCATTAATGATTAAAATATCATTTTATAAGTCCTTTGATCGAACCATATATTTTCAGGAATAGAATATCAATTGATAATATAATATTTATTTTAAAAACTCTTTTATGTCAATTTTGACACTATTTGGTATTTTGTTTTTGCTAAATTCATAACAGAATTATTGGTTTGAAAAAAATTCATATAACCAACCCTAATATGTCATATTAATCTATAAAATTAGTTGAATTCATAAAAAGTCTCAGATTAAATTTATTTGGATATTTATAATATCAAATATTTTAATATGTCATTAATTAAGTAATTACTACATCATCATTGTATCATAAATAAATTAAATTATTTAATGTCTAAAAGTCATAAATAAAATACCATTATATAGGAAATATTTTTAGATTTCTAATTAATATTCATAGTCTAGTTTATCTTATGTGTAACCCTATATTAAAAATGTTTTAGTTATTAAACATTGATTTTAACTCATTTAAATCTTCTTTGAATTAAATAATAATAAATGTACTAATCTAATCCAACTGGGCCAAAGTGGAATTTTATGGTACTTAATATGTCCATATCTACTCATATAAGGGGAGTTTTATGTTCTCATTCATAATGGTGTATGAAATTCAGTTTATATATCAGTATTTTTAAACTATACTTGGATAATTAAGAACTAATAAGTTGGTTATATGGCTTTGATTTATTATATGTTCCATGATCAGATGATATCTTGGACAAAGGTAATGTTTGATAATTTGTTCTAGCATGATATTTTTCTAGTGGAAATAATTATAAAGTTACACATGTTTGATGGAGATCATGAAAAATCCAATTATATCTTAGTGAAAGTGTGGAATCGAACGATATTTTCTACCAAAATTATTTCAATTTTATTTTATGATTATATGGAATAAAAAAATAGAATCTAGTCTACTTATTATATGTTACTCATAGTTGTATAATATCATGTTATTGGGGTAATCTTAAGGTATTAGTCAAATAACATTTCATGAAACGACCTTTATGAGCCTCTGAAATCATAGGGTATGATTGGTCTATGTTGCAAACACAACTTTCATATAATTTCCATTCCACTGAATTCAATGATTTTAAATAGTTGATATCTTCTAAGATGTGATCATTAAGGAACCATTACAAGAGTAATAACACAAAAGATATAAGTTCTAATATATGTTGCATATGTAGAAAAATGTATTAACTAATGAATTATAAATCATTATTTAATGAATGTGTCATCGATATGCATACAGAAGGGGATTTATTAACCCAACTACCATTGGATAAAATTAGAGAATGTGATTTCATGATGCTTGGTTCATACTCCCTAAGGGATTTTTCTCTCTTCTCCTACCATCTTTATGAATGCGGGATGAGCGTTTTGGGAAGGTTGAATGGATCCCACTTATATAATAAGATTTTCTTATTAACCTATAGATACACCATATAGGAGGGATGAGTTTTTCACTATTATGATCTTTATCTTTTTTATTTGAGGAATATGCAGTGGATGTTGCACTATAAAATAATTTATTAGTAGTTTTATGCATGTATTGATTTACCTACATTCATATTTATTTGTGTGAAGATCTTTAGATTACATTTTTTATTGTCTATCCTTACACTATTAAGTGTTAAAAGAACCTAATTAGGAAAAGATATAAATCTTCATTGTACCATTTATTCTTCTATAGATTAGGCATCGATGGACATGGTGCCTAACCCATCCCCATTAGAGATGGTTACCTCCCAAAAATATTATTCTACCTCTCCCTTGGGATATCATTCTATTCACATATTGACATTGGCTCTTACGTGTCCTTGATTTCATTCTAATCCCTAATTATACCTCAAGTTATTATAGTTTCCCCATGCTTATACTTTCTCATTTTGAATTTAGTAAATTCTCATCCCACCTAAATCACACTTTATTGGCCGGTTTTGTTAGAATCACCCCTCAATGGATGTTTTTATAGGTTTTTCAATGATTCATGGGGTTTGAAATAACATTGTTTTATTAAGATACATGACCTACTAAACTTTTTGATTTTATTTAGGGAGGAAGAATATATAGATTAATCTTAGTCTAATAAACCTCATTCCTTCAACGGAGTTTTATTTTCCCTTTTCTAATGGCAAAATGAATTCATATCAAATAGGATCCCTTATATAGGGTTGTCTCAGATTCTATACCCATGCTTACACTTCCTTTTCATAATCCAGAAATAATTAATATGATTTAAAATTTTGTGGTGTGGGTATTGAATTTAGATGTGTGATACCAATCCCTATCGTGCCTTATTTCCACGTGAATCTACATAGAAGATGATGACTCAAAAATCATAGGTTGAATTTTTTCTAGAAAAATGCTGAAAATGAGCTCTAGTGTAAGAAATTGGTGACGTTAAAATCATATTTAAAATTCTAATCCTCTTGAAATCAAATGGGGAATCAATAATATTCTTTTTTCAAAGGAGTTGTTGTCTATAGGGGACTCTGTATCATTATTTTATGGAGAAGATGATATAATGTGTAGTGAGTATGTGATATTAGATCCACTGATAGGAGATATGGTTTTTATAATTATCTTATATGAGAATTTTATTCACTATGAGGGTGATATTTATAGAATAATTGAAACATTAATGATTGTGTGAATAGTGAAAATCCCTAGAATATACCCATTTTCAATTGTATCCTAATTATTCAGATCCATTCTTATGTTTCTTTTGATATTTATTACTCTAGAAGTGTACTTGACATTGAAAAGATTGTTTAATGTAGCTTCATAATTGACTGGGATGGGGTGATAATAGTACTCAAAGTGGAGAAACATTCAAAGAATAATAAATCTAGTAAAAACATGATTCTAAATAGTTGACTACAAAAAATCATCCAATGATGTTCCAAATTCTCTATTGTCTATGACTTTTTCAATGTTGAAAACTACTTTTAGACCCCCCCCCCATTTTATGTCTATTGAATATATTTTTCATTAAAATGAGGTCCCTTCTATGTTAGGGGGAAAGGGTTTCTATCTTGTGAAGAGAAGGTCATTCCATATAATTCTTATCGGGGTATTTTCTATAGCAGTGATTATTGTAGTAAATTTTATGTCTTTGAAGTAGTATCCCTCGAAAATGATAATGAGGGATGGTAGTGAGTGGGGTATAAGTGGAGAAATAATTTACTATGTGATACAGGTTCATAACCTAGACAATCACCAAGTAATTTAAAGTCTTGTCTCATGTTGAAAAATTAATGGATGTTAACTCCAATGTTTCGCTAGCTTTTTATAAATTGATACAGGATATTGAATTTTTTTACTAGGTTCATGAGTGGAAAAAGGGAAGAATTTAGGATTATTTCAAGAAACTATTTACTTAAAATAGAGGGTAAAACATGAGGTCATGAGGATTATTCTATAATACCTAAATATATGAATCTATGGTCAATGTGGAAACTTGGATCTCCAGTAGTGTACCGTGATGCTAACCAAATTCCCATCATGGTTTTGATTTTTCCCTTAATGTTTCTCGTTGTTTAAGTGCAAGATGAAATACCTTTTAAAACTAAAACTTGATATGTGAATCTTGTTCTGTTTTATCTTATGGACACAACACCCAATGAAGTATTTGGGGTGTTGAAGTAAAAGATCATGCTCATTTTTTCCTTCCGCCTTCATTTTTCTAAAAAGATTACTTTTTTCCATTATTATTTCTATAAAATGTTGAGATGTGAATATGATTAGGAAATTAATTATTTTAATCCTTACCCCATTTAGAGATCTCTTGATTCTTTATATTTCATATGGTTTTATCTGGCCTTTCTATTTGTATCATTTTCTCACTTAACCTAGTTATTGTATTTTTTGTAATTTAAAAATATAGATTTGGAAGGTGAAGTGTTAATTTAAACCCAATAATCTAATAATATTCAACAATATTAGTTTTAAATATATTCCTAGAATTATTTTATCTAATGGTTAAAGCTATTCTAGCCAGTCTATCCCTATATTTTTTTCAAACATAAAATATCTTGCAAAAATGAATCCCATAATTTTCTATATGTTCTCACTTATATGCCACATTATCAACATCGCAAAATCAATTCTTCATGTCACACAAGTAGTGTATTAATAATTAAAATGTTCCAATAATCTTCCAAATTAAATCATTGATAACATACAAAATATTCATATATGAAAGAATGTATAGAACCCTTATAAAATAATGTACATGAATTGGTAAAAGTAAAAAAAATATTACATCTCACTATTTGTTAGTAACTATTATAGAACTATATAATAAAACATAATTTCTATAAGACGCCTATATTTAAAATAATTGGATATCCTAAAAAATAACATGGTTTTCCCCTACATTAGATAATATTTTTTCCTCATCCAAATATAAATGTGTAAATATGGATCCCTGTTTATTTTTTATACATAATCATTAATTGGAATCAATGGGCTTAGATTGTCCACAAATTCTACAACATTAGAAAGGAGACCTATGATGAAGTTTCGAGTTCCCTACACTACCTCTCCTTTAACTCCTCTAAATATTTTCTTAACTTGTATTTTAATAATGGGTTGGTCGCTTAAAATGATGAAACTCTATATCTATACTACTATTGAGATGGAATTAAGATAAACTAATAACATTTCTTCCCTAAAATCTAAAAACCTAGGTCATCACATTTCTCTACTAGTTTAATCCACTTGAGTTTCCAGTGGTTAAACCACATGATTGAGGTAACTAAGACACTAATTCATTTACTAATGACCTACCATTTCCAAAACTTCCATACTCATATAAAAAATATAGGCGGGAAGAGATAATAACAAGGAATGTGTCTGAAGTGTCTCACCGAGGTACATATCAAAATGATAATCCTTGGTCAATTCGTTTATTGCTGTGGTCTCGGGGGAAAATGTTGGTCAAAAAGTTTTGTCTCAAACACTATCACAGTAATACCACCATACCTCAAATACATGATCTCTTTGACACTCTCTTGACATAGGGTGTTGAGATAAATTACTCCTAGAAAATATTATAAATTTTCATCCAATATATTCCTTTATGCCCCTTTATCTCTACAATCAATTTCCACCATTGTCTTATAGAACCCTTTAACCAGAATTCCTCGAGTATTATTCATTAGTCCTTGTGTTCTTCTATTAGCTTGAAAATTATATGAACCTTTCTCACCAAAATATTTTCCATTTAATTTCTAACATATCCCTAACATTTAATGGATACTAAATCTACTATTACTATATAACATTGGTTTGCATATCCTATCATTTAGGTATTACCTTATTAATAAATTTTAAAACTCCAACCAAAAACTATAATATTTGAGGGCCTATTAAATGTGCTATTACAGGAACATATACATCACAATCTAAGTATAATACTGGTGGATAAAGTGGTTATATTGTATATGATGTTAATAAAAATAAACAACATTGATAATTGGACCCTTAAACCATAACAAAATAGTCATAAAATGAATGTTCATACCCATTTCTCTATCATACCCCCATCATATTCCAATTCTTAGAAAAATAATAATCAAAATAATATAAATCATGTCACTAAAAATACCAATTAATGAAAATTGCACCAATATATATTTAACAATATATATAATATTTATTAGAGAAACATCAATTAATCAAAAATAAATTATAAATTTTAATTACATTAATGTTTATGGAAATAATCACACAAAAATATACCCTTGATCTACATCTTATAATCACCACGATATGAATCATGACACTATCAAAAATTTAGTAAATTAATTAATTAATTATTCTTAGACCACCCTAAAAATATGAATCCCTATTGTTTTTATCTTGGTGGATTTTATTTATAGCTCTGTTTCAATTATTTGGGGACTATGTTACAGATTTAATAATGTCCCAAAATAATTATATAAACATTAAACAAAATAATGGCTATGGAACAATTTTGTGCTCAGTAGACTTGAATTATCTGTTAACCTAACACAGATCTCCATAATCCCTCAGGTACACTCCTCAATTGTTAGAGGTTGATAGAGGGTGTTGATAAATTTTTACTAAACTACAGAGTGATTTTCCATTTTAATTAGTCATGTGATCTATGTTATATTTTAATGATAATAATAATCTCATACAATAATAATATCCAAGTGTTAAACATATATATATAAACCCATTGAACTTCATAAGTATATAGATAAGCATTAGTAGGAAATACATGTAATGAAACATGTGACAATATGATCACCCATTATGTTGGGAATGCAAGCCCCACAAAATAATAATGGAATTTAAAGGATTCATGACTCTATCACGTGAGTATCTCTATCTCATAACCAATAATAACTCCTTCACTCCATACCTTCCATCCAATTCCCATAAAAATACAGAAAGTTCTATGTTTACCTTATCCATATCAAAAAATATAAATTCTAGATATAGAAAAAATATATATGATCAGAGTAAAAGTAAAATTTACATTGTTGTAGGAAATCACCCTGCTTCAAGTTTATACTATAATATCAACTATTTGAAAGTGTCCATCTATGAATTCATGACTAATATAACCCATTAATACATTTTTAAAACAATTTCACATGTGGAATTATAAAATTTAATGCTTCTAATAAATAGATGGTTATGAGCCAACCAATCCAAATCAGAGCAAAAAACGTACATAGAAAAAGGGACATATTTTATAAACATCATCAAGGCCTCATTAAAAGTAAAAAACCAAATCTAAAACTCTTATACAGTTCTACCTTGAAGGAAAGGGGAACCACTAGAAAAATATGTCATTTTAATGGTTTTTTCCATGGGAAAAAAGAACCATATCCATCGAGTATTCATTGTAATGGCCACAATCAGTTGTGACAATATATAGAACTTATTTTTTTATATTAAACTACAAATCTTTAATTGATGGTAGTGCTAGTGTTGGGAAAAATGGACCATCCCCATGAAATAAATAAATAAAAAATTGAACTAATAATTATTATTAATTATTAATTATTATTCACCAAATATTCTTGATTAACAATTAATTATTATTTATTAATTAGTAACTATTTATTAATGTGTATATATGAACTATTAATTAATAATTATTTATTATTTATTAATAATTATTAATTATTTTTTAGAAATAATTAACTATTAAATATTAATTACTAATTATTAATTATTAATTATTAATTATTTACCATTTATTAATAATCATTTTTTATTTATTAAAAATTATAAATTTATTGTTATTAATTTAGTTTTTTATTACTTATTAATTATTATTTATTTGTTATTAATTAGTAATTAGTGATTATTAGTTGTTAATTTATTATTAATTAATATAAATAATTATAAATTAATCATTTATAATTTTAATTGGTTATTTATTAATTACTAATTATTGATTCTAATTTTTTATAATTTTTTATTACAGCATTTTAATTATTTATTAATGATTATTAAGTATTTATCATTTATAATATATTAATTATTATTTAAACTTTATTATTTATTATTTATTATTTATTATCTATTATCTATTATTTATTTATAATTAGTAATTATTGACTATAGCTCTCTATCCTTGTGATATGGGTGTGGGTGTTAGCATTAAATGGGTGGGGTCCAAAACTATCCACTATAAATTTTAATCTCTTGTAAGAGATCATTCTCATGTATTTTGAAAGTGGAAATGTTTGTATGTATGTTCATAGGAAACTATTGAGTATGGCATGATATTTGAATGTGAGGGCCACTATAGTGGTATGGGTGGATCATGGGCCCATAATGAATGATATATGATGTTAGTAACATTGGATGTCATTGGATGGAAATAGTCACGTTGTCAAATGTGTTACACAACACCAATGTGCAGTTAGGGGATACGCACGGGTGATAATGTTGTTAGAAGACTAGTTGAGAAGGAAAACATGGTGGATGGGATTGGTGGGTAGGCATATGACATCAAAGATGACCTTCATTGGGGACATATTATGTGAACAACAACTAAAAAATTCCATACGCATGACGGACATCTTGGGAATAGAGTAGGGAAGATGATAGGTGATCCCTTTGGTGATGAAATATATGTCACTGAATGGAGAAATCAGACCCAATTGATGATTTTTAAATCATAGAATATTGAACTAGGATAATAATTTTTTCAAGTACTAATTTAAATGTACTATTTAAATAGAAAAAATAAGGGTCCATCTAGTAGGCAGATCGACCCTGAAGGGGGTGTGATTTGTCCCTCTATGGACTTATTAAGATGTGTGTGTCATTTTCATTGGTTGTAAACTTAACATCCGCAATAGTTGTTTAGAGATTCTAATAGTGTATTATGTTTAATTACATTAATAATTATTGTTGGGGTTATTATTAATGTTGGGTTTACTTGGTAATGAATTTGGGCCCCTCTAGTGTATAGATCAACCATGGACGGGGTGTGATCTAACCTTGTATGAACTTATTAGGTGTTTGTTATTTTATTTGTTTTTAATTCCCTGGGTAAATTTTTTTTTTAATAATTACTTATTAATTAATATTTATTAATTATTAATGAGTTATTTTTTATTCAATTTTAATTTTAAATTATTAATTAGTAATTAATTTATAATTATTTAATAGATGAGTAAGAAGTAATTGAAACCTAATAAAATACACATACACAATTAATGGGTCCAAATTGGCTATGGTCATGCACCCCCCCCCCCCAACAATGTCTATCTCACACATGATATAGATCCTTTGTTTTAATGATCTCAAAGAATGATTTTTGTATCAACAATGTAATATCTAGTAATTTTAACCAAACATACATTCATACAAACATAAATGCACACACACACACACAAATATATATATATATATATATCAAAATATGACATGTCATTCTGTATCCATACATCATGATAATTTAACAATCAAAATGCCAAGCACCCCAACATATATCAGACACCGTATCAAACCAACAACAATACAATTTGACTCAAACAACCTCAAACTCATTAACAGGAACTCACCAACCCCCCCCCCCCCAACACATTTTCAACATTACCAAAGACAACACTAGCTATAACAATCAACCATCCAGTCAAACAAAACTCCTTGGTCAATAACATAGCAGTACAATAGTCTCCTAAAATTCCCAATTCACCAAAATTCTCAAATAATATAAGAGAATGTGATCCAAACACATGTTTTATTATTTATTACATATTAATTCATAATTACTATTAAAAATTTCTAAATTATAATTTCTATATTTTTCATTATTTATTATTTGATATTAAATATGCTTTATCAATTATTTATTAATAAATATTAATTAAGAAATGTTTATCATTCATTATATGTTATTGATCATAAATAATTAATTATTAAATATTTGTCTCTAATTATTAGAAATTAATAATTAAAATTTTTATTATCAACCATTTATTATAAATTTTTATTTATAAGTAATAAATTCCTAATAAATAATATTAAGTAATTGATAAATATATATAATAAACAAATTTCCATAAATTTATATATTTTTTAATTACTTATTTATGTAAAACATTGTTTTTATAAAATAATTTATATAACATTTAAAATATTGACTATATATTGATTACTTTATGTAGAGACCCAAAGCCTGACGTACATGGATATTACATTACTTTTGCGAAATACTTAGTACATAACAAAAATAGGCACACAAGGACCGTAATAGTTTAGTATCTTTGGAAACTCATAATATAATCTTCTAATCGTGGTGAAATATCTTCAAAATCTCCCATAAAGATCTTCTCTTTTTTTCTTACCTAAAACCTTTCTTTATATCTTGGGGAAAAGAAAACATAAAAGGGGTGAGCTCAAATGCCCAGTAAGGGTAAACATAGAGAACATAAAACAATCCATCAATATTTGAATGCAAAAACATGAACATAAAATCTAATCATCAAAATCTTGAGCAAAGACATGGATATTGGAAGTATGTAAGGCATATATCATATGGTAACATCAATCATGATAACATAGCATGGGAATAAAGCATGTAATTGTGGCAACCATTAAGCACATGTTATGATTTCCATAGTATCCAAGGCATTGCTGCCAAGACCATCTTAGTGGACAAAGTCCCTTTATGAATCGAGTTCACTCCTCATTTCAATCCTGTAACACTAAACCGGATTAACTTACTATTCCAGACATGTCTATCTCATGAGATATAAATCTTTAACCAATGCATTGGATGGATATATAGGTCCCACCCATCTCATAATGAAATCATTCTTACTTGTGCCACAAAATAAACTTAAAACATTCATCACAACCTAAAGAATGAAATGGGTTTCATAAACATCATCCTATCATCTCATAATACATTTAAAACAAATGGACATTTCATCATAAGAAAATTGAAACCATGTAAATCATAGAGACATTAAACTTGAAACATACACATATGAAATAATGTCATCTTAGATGGAAAATGGTTTTGATAAAACATTTGAAATGAATTCTTGAGGAAAATATCCTTTCTTCTTCAAAATCAATTTCATTTCACAAAATGTCATGAAATTTTAAAAGAAAGATATTTTGTTAGATATAGTCATGAAATATTTGGGAGGAAGCGTCATGAAAATAAGGCTTTATAAAACCCTGAAAATCCTTTCCTGCCGTATAAGTTAAAAAAACATTCTCCTCATACTTTTGTTGGAAAAGTCAAAAAGTACCTCGTAACGTAAACAAAAGAAATATTCCTTACATACCATGTAGTAAAAGACAAAAATGGGTAAAAAGGACTTTAAACATACATGAAAACACTTTAATAAAACATGGACATGGATGATAGAAATAACCCCAGTAATTACTTACGTATAAGCAATCTTGGATAGAAAACAATTGATATTGCAACATTATCCCCTACCTTAGGTATGATATGCTTTGTAAGTTTCCAAACCTCCTGTATAATGATTTAAATAATGTCATTGACTTATTACAGAATCATATTCATTGTTATGATATCATATATGGTTCACTTATGACTTTATATTACCCGTTCTTTTGTAAGTTCCATGTTAAAGCAGTGTTTTGGGTTAAATCATTTTATTTATCGTACGCGTTTGGACTTTTTGTTCTTGATATTATTACTTATATCCTGATTTACGTAATTCCATAATGTAAAACATGATTTATATATAATATACATTTCAGTATATACATATATATATATATGATAGATCGATTAAATGAAATGAAATACACCGTTTATGGAGACGGTAGGCCGTACGTACTCATGAACGTTGTTTTTGTTTCCTTATTGAATTAAATGAAATTAAGTAGATGACATACATATACATAAATCCAGTATCATTATTATTTCATATATTTCATGATTACTTTTTATATATACTTTATAATCATTCACGAATGGTTAACATGGAAAATGAATCTCATCGCGTCGTGGAGACGGTATTCCGTACGTACGCACGAGCGATGATATCGTTCCCATGATCGTGGAATTGTTTTGGATTGTATGTATACTATTTCAGAATCAATGCCACTTTACAATAGTCATATATAGTTATTATTTACACCATTATACCCATCCAAGTAAGGTGGTGGGGGAAAATACCTCCTTTTAGGGCACTAAAATTGGTCTTTAAAGAGGACCAGGACCTCTAGGATGTTTCTAGAGAAGTGGAGAAGGGAATTTGGCAGTGTTTGGCCGAGCTTGAAGGCTCAATGTGGTATGAAGAAGAGAGGGAGGAGGTACCCTTTTATAAGGGATGAGAGGGGCACCTTTGGAAAAACTAAAAATATTATTTTATTATAAAGTCATATTCAGTTTAATATAGCTCCAAATTGATTTATTTCGAAGATAAGGTGGGTATGGGTCGAAATACTCTCATCCAATAGAATTTAGACAAGTTTAGGGTTCTATTTTAACCATATCATTTAGATTTAACTTTAAGTTTAATAATTTTACTTTTACCGTGTCTTTTGGTTTTCTTACACTATAAGGTTAATAAACTTACTATAACAAGTAAAACCAAACCCAAGTTGTTTATTATTAATATATATAACCTTATCTAAGTCATTTGGATGATTATTAGATTTTGAGGAATAAAATAACAATTAATAATATAATATTTGTTTTAAAAACAATTTTATGTCAATTTTGACAATATTTGGTAATTGATTTTTGTGAAAATCATAAAAGAAATATTAGTTCTAAAAAAGTTACTTAAATCAATACTAATATGTCATATTAATAAATAAAATTATTGGAATTCATAAAAAGTCTCAAATTACATTTATTTGGGTATTTATAACATCAATTATGTCAATATTTCATTAATAAGATAATTACTGCATCATCATTGTGTCTAAAATAAATTAAATAATTTAATGTCTAAAAATTACAAATAAAATACCATTATGTAGGAAATATTTTTAACTTTATAATGAATATTTATAGTCAAATTTATTTTATGTAAAACCTTATATTAAAAATGATTTAGTTATTAAACTTTGATTATAACTATTTTAACCCTTCCTTAAATAAATTAATAATAAATGTCCTAATCTAATCCAAGTGAGCCTAAATGGTCATATTTTATTCCTAAGGTTATTTTTGGTCGAATTAAACTTATCCAATAGAATTAGGACATGTTTTAGTGTAATAATAATAACATTTTTACCCTTATTTACCCTATTTACTTTTAACCGTGGTAAAAAAAGTAAAAAGTTACTATTCACCAAAAATTATTTTCATCTCATTGAACCACATTTTACTTTATGACATCAACCGTGTCTCTTGGATTTTTGAAATTCCATTCACAGAAGCGGTAAAATTAGGTTTTATGTAAATTTGGAAATTCTCCTAGAAGGTGGGTAAAAGATGGTCAAAAGTTCAATAAAATTTTTATATATCTAAAATTATTATAAAATGACTCTAATGAATTCCTTTGAACTTATATAGGTATTATGTATCAATTTTTACATAAAATGAATTTAAATAAAATTAATAATTATTTAAATAAAAAGTTTATTTTTAAATAGTAACCTAGTGTTTTCACTATTCATCAAAAATTGAAAGTTTTCAGAAAAACACCAAAATTTTACCCTAGGCTAATTTCGATATTTCAAATCCAAAAATGAAGTCCATTTTGAAAGATAAAATTTATAAAATTTCAAAAAATGGGTATTACTATTCATAACGGCTAGTTTATATAACATATCGCTGTTTAGCGAAACTCGGTATTGCGTACAACACACGCTATCGTGGAAGGTCGTGATTGCGTGTAATGTAAGACAAGTCAGGGATGCGTGTTTTGCAAGCTCCTTTTGGTGTAGCGTACAACACAAGACATTAATGAAATTAAAAAGAATATTTTTCATAAAATCTCGGTGTGTTACACTTTAGGTTATTAAATAAAAACACATACAATTAAATGTTCATGATAGAGTAGAATAAGGATGGTTTGAAGTGCCCAATGGGTATCAATGATTGATGTTTTTGTTAATAAGTAGGCCAATATGCGTTGAGTGATGACTAAGTGCGTAAAATGAGATTAAAGAATACCATTAACGATGAAGTATTTCTTGAATATGGGATAATGAAGATTTTTTTAGGATTCCCACATATCTTGTAAGAATATTTCTTAGATTACATTTTAAAGATCCAATCTTATAATGGAAATAATGATTATAATGTTGCTGTCCTTGGTAATTCTTAAGTCATCTGGGATGGTGATGTTTGGAGTTCATTAATAAATATATTTAATAAATAAACCCCTATATATTTGATGATTAAATATATGTTATTAAATAGAATATACACTTTTATATTAGGTTTAGTATAATTAAATTTCTATAACATATTCAAGGGGAATGAGAGGTCTCATACTAAAAAACATTATTATATTTTCATAAATAAGGAAAATACAGTTTTTATTGATATAGAATAAAGATAATGGTTAGAAATTAAAAGAAAGATGAATTATTTATAATACATATCAGGATTATTAAGTATAATGGTTAATTAAACATAGGGATAATACCAATTGGGTGATGAATTCAGTATGTTGTGTTGATGTTTTAGTTATTAACATTGTGGAGTTTTATTGAAGCAATCAACGTTGGGTGCTCATATTCTGAATGAATTTATGAATGAGGTTAAATAAGTATGGAAAAATAATGAGAATCTATAAATTCAATAAATTTGGTTTGAGATTTTTTGGATTATATTTGAGATCCTTGAGAAGGTTTAAAAATGTTCAGAGACTGTTTGAATAATTATTCATGTTAATGATTTTGGGAGTAAATTAATGAAGGCATTGATGTGTAGGTTTGGGATCCAAGGGGTCACAGATATGTTAAATTTTTATCTTGTATTATCTATTTTAAGGTTCTAAATTCTTATAGGAGTTAGGGGTCAAAATTTTACAGATCTAATAGAAATAAGGTAGGTTCATGGTCTATGCATGGTCAGTAGTAAATGTGTGGTAACCATGTGGTATGGATCTATCAATTCTTGTGGTGATTTTCATGGTTTGAGAATGATATACCCAAATATTTTTGTATCCAGGAAAAAATATAGGAGAGTGGTTTTCAAACAAGTGTTTGATTAACATCTTGCATGAGGTTTGTTTAACAATGTATCTTTTTCCAACATACCATGAATTTTGGTTTTTAATTGGAAATAGGTACCTCAAGGTTAACACATTGCTTTATCTAACTATGGTTCCAAACTTTGTGGCATGTATAGTATTATTGGAATTGTAAAATTCCCTATATTCTCATGACAATTTTTATCTCGAATAGCACCCTAATTCCTCAGAAGTTAATATCTTTCTCTCCTTGAAAATATAAAGGATCCTCTCATCTATTCCTTGGTGATTCTCAATCGATTTGGGAAGATATATTCATGGTTATTTCAAATTTCCTCCCATTTTCTTTTTTTTTATTTATAGATGTTTTCAGTCACTCTTATCCTTGATCATTTTGAACTCATATTTGTTATGATGATAAGATATTATATTTTTGATAGATAATTTAAGGGTTTCATTATAGATCTAGTCCTGTGAGAACCAGATTTATTCTTTTTCCTTCACTAAATTTGAAGGAATCAATATTTACTCTATTCATGAGGAAAGTTTCTCTAATGAACAGATTCAATCTCATGGATTATGTAAATTTTCATATAGAATGAATGGTTTTATTTTTTTAGATCTAATTTGAAATCCATGATTCCTACTTGATCATTGGTGGCGATGAAAAATGTTTTAATGGGGGGTTTCAATAAAAATGGTTTTTATAAAAAATTAGTTTTAAATTAAAATCCCCAAATAAAATTTTAAAATGTGTGAAATGAATTTTATTACATTTAATAGTATAATTTTTCACTTGGGGAAGACCATGGGATTTTTTTGCTGAGTGGACCTAGTATTCAATATTCTAGATAGAGTTCCATGGAATTCCTAATACAGTAGTTTCCAACATGAGTCAAATTTGTGCACTATTGGTAGACATTATATGGGTCCTATTTCTTTACATACCCACTTATTTTATTATTTGTGGATTGTGTGTTTGTTTCCCTTTATTTAATCTAACCCATTTTACTAACTTTTTATTAATGCTTGGAATATAAGTTGTTTTAAAATAGAAAACCAAATATAATTTTTTTTAAAATTTGTTTCCATATATATTTCTTTGTGAACTTGTATTATTTTAACATTAGAACTAATGTTTTCATGGTGAATTTTTTTATAGATTCAAGGAGGTTTCTCAATAGGGTTTGTTCTTACACCCTACATATTACCTTGGGTGTATGTTGGCATGGTTTTTCAAGACTCCCATAAAACAAGAAGGGTGTCATGTAACTTATTGTATCCTCTAAATCTACATCAATGTTTTTCTGGTTTGGGATAATGGAGAAAAATGTTCACATGGAGATGGAATTTTGTCTTTTGGTTTGTCATCTGTTCTGGGCCATTGATGTTTTTCATGTTATATATCATATTCTTTCAATATTTTAACTTTTTACTCTATGTTTGGAATTATATTCTTATATATATATTATTTGGAACATGATACATATATTGGTGATATGAATGGTAAAAAAATTTCCCTTCTTTACTATATTATTACTCACCAAATTGCCTCAATCCCATGGTGATCGAGGATATGCTTTGGGAATTTTTTGGTCTATATCGTGTGCCATGTTTGGTCAACCCAACATAGTATTTTATAGTAATATTCCTTGGGATGATATGTATAATTAAATCTAATATTTTTATCTATATGTAAATCGAACTCAAATAAATACATAATAATATTTGTACTTTGGATACTTAATGTAACATCACGTTACATTTTTAGGTACTTTTTATGTTTCTAAGTACCACTTTTTTGAAGTAAAAACTTGGGGTTCCTTTGAGTGAACTTTTAAGGAAAACTAAGGGACTTTTAGTTGTGCACGGCTAGTGAACGGTTTGTCAAACCATGTAGCCAAATCATGTGAGAAGGGAGGTTGAGGTAGTAGCTTCCGCATGGGCGGTGCATGGTTTGTCTAACTGCGCGGCCAAACCATGCAATAAGGGTGACCGAGGCAGTAGCTGATGCCAAAGTATCACACGGTTTTTCAAACCATGCAAACTAACCATGCGGCCACTTAAATGAGATCCTTAAATTGTGGATCTCACTCGGTTTTGCCTTATGTGCCTCATTTTTTTCCTCCAAAGCAGCCTTAACATGGTATTTTTCTTCTCCTAAGGTCAAAGGAGGTTCTCCCATCATTCTGGAGGCGATCCAAAGGCTCCTCTTGGTGAATCGAAGCCGGATTCTTGAGGTATGTGATCGTTCTTCATTGTTCTTGATTGTTTTCTTAGATCTACTTAGATCTACTTCTCTTCTTCTCTCGGTTTCTTGGATCCATGCCCGTTGTGGCTAGATCTAAGTGTGTGGTACCAATTTTGATGAGTTTTGGTCTCGATCTTTTTAGGAGAAGAGATCTAGGGCGGGTTCTTGAAAAATAAACCCTGTTTTCTTGAGAGTTCTCGATCATTGTGGTTTTGGTCAAAAACTTTGAGGTAGGTGGTTCTGTCCCGACTTGCAAAATTTATTAGCAATGTATTTGCTTAATTTTTTTTCAATTATTGATTTAAATTTAATTGCATGAGTTTCTTTCAATTTAATTAACAAAAACTTGATTCCATTGAATTGAGATATTTGAAATGTTTTTGGCATATAAATTGGGTAAATACCCTAATTCCATTGAATTGGGTGTGTTTATGGAAAATTGGTCGATTTAAATTGTTTAATTTAAATTGAAGATTTTATGTATATGTTTTCAATTAAATTGTTGAATTTAATTGTGGAAATAAAATTTGTAATGATGGAATTGGTTTTTAATGGATTTCAAACATATGAAGAAGGATTAAAATTATTTTATAGAAACTCATTGGTTTAATTTTGTGTAAGAGGCATGTTTTTTAATAAAACCAGTTATGTTTTTAAATGGAATGAAGTTGGAACTTCTGAAATGGAAGAATGAGATTGATCGTATTTTAAGCATTCTTAAAATAGTCCGCCCATCATGTAAGAGCGCATGCAAGACTCAGGTAGTTAGTGAGTTATTTGGATACACTCTATGTGACGACAACATTCTAAAACATACTTGCTGCAGGTCACATCCACGACAGGTTAGTGATGAGTCTCCTTTGGCCAATTTCATAGGGATGTGTGTATACACATTTTTCTCAGTTCACGTAGAGAGTTTGGAATCCTATAACTGGTTAACACTATCGTACCTTTTAGCATATGACCATGTTGCTCGCTTGATTGTTTATATTTGAGATAGAAATGTATGCCAATGCTTTGGAACTACCTTTCATGCCTGCTGAATTTATATAAACTATTTTATATAAATATTTTTCTTAATCCATTGTTTTAGAAATATTCCATCATTGTAAAACCGTTGCTTAAATTAATTTTCCATCATTTGAAAATGTGCAGCATGTTTTGTTAAAAATGTGCTTTGAATTTCCAAACCTATTTATTTGAAAATTGGAAGATTTTCTTGGGAAAATCTATATTTAGCATCTGTTACAGAATCATTGGTGGTATCCTAATGGACTTTGGCTCACACCCTACTTTTTCCTTCGGGTGTTTGTAGACTCTCTTCTTCCAGGATTGAGAAAAGGGAAGGGACCTCTTGGAGGCATATCCAGCTGTTGTTCTTTGGTTTTGGTGAGTTGTGTCCTTACGGACATTGGGGTTGTATATCCCTTTTTTTTACTTGGGGTGTAGTACTTTGGGCTATTATGCCTTTTTGTATTCTGGTACTTCAATCCCACTGGAGTTTCTTTTGTTTGCATACTATCTTGTTTCTTGTTCTTCTGCATTCTTGTAGAAAAATCCTTACCACTTGCACGTTGTGTGATGCCAGGTGCTAGTCGTCAACCCGTGGGGATCGGGAACATCCTTCGGGCTATGTCAGGGTCGTCTTAGTTATCGAGTTACCAGGGTACCTGGTCTGGTTCATGATAAAGTGGTATCATAGGGAATGTTAATCATCTTTCCTTGATGATAGTATGCATTTGTGTTTTCTTGTCGAGACTTAAGAGGTAGTGGTGATTGAGTGCCTGGCCAGCTCTCACCATAATGAAGCTTAAGTCACCAGGGTTGGTTAGGGAAATACAACTTGTGGGTAAGTTCTAGTATTTTCCCTGTTTTTATTTGGATATAGTGGAATCCAAATCTTTTTATCCCTTCTTTTAAGAATAGGTTTCCTTGTTACTCGGGTTTGGTGTTAATCTATATCTTTTTATGCTGTGTAGCATCATGCCTCCGAGAAGACGTGGAGCCTAGATCCAAAAAGAGGATGTCGCTGAACCACAGCAAGCGAGTCCTATTGTGCATCAGAGTCTGGTTGAGGTGTTGTTCACACTGTCCATACTCTGGGACGTGCACCACTTCTAGTTCATGTTCAGACTCCAGCTACAGATCCTCATAGTGATATTCTCCGAAGTCATTCTCAAGAATTCCTATGCCAGATGCCACCAGTTTTCAATGTCTCCACTGACCCTCAACATGCGGAGGAATGGTTGAGTAAGATTGAACGTCTATTTGGGTTCTTGGAGACACCTGAGGTGATCAAGGTGAAGTGTTCCACATTCGTACTAGAGGGACCAAGCAGGAGATGGTGGGACACAATGGTGATGGCTGGGAAACTTAAGGGTCTAGAGCAGAAAGACTTTATGGTTCTTTTCACTAACCAGTTCTATCAGAATCAATGGTGTTGGCCAAGGATGTGGTGTTTTTCAAGCTTGAGAAAGCCAACAAAACCATGACTGAGTACCCAAATCGCTTTTCTAAGCTGGTACAGTTTTCTCCTGAGATTATATCTAATGAGAGGATGAAGGCTTGGCGATTAGAGTTGGGACTTCGACCAGATATCTATTATCAGGTTTTCCTACTAAATCTACCCACTTATTCTAATGTTCTGGATAGGGCAATGATGGTTGTTATGGACTTGGAAGGAAAGTCAAGGTTAAAGGAGTTTCTTTTCCCTCCTAGTGGTATTGTTAGTTCTTTGAAAGAAAAACATAAGTGTGACATTCCTTATGGAAGTTCTCGACATCAGAGTCATTCTAGACCTCCGGTGGCACCAGGAGGGGCTTCTTTGACTTTCTATCAGTGTGGCAATCCAGGACATTCTAAGACGGTTTGCACTAAGGCACCCAAGAACTATAGCTCTGGTGGACGTTTAGGGCATCTAAAGAGATTCTTCCATCACTTCTTTACTCCGTGTAGTGGAACAGGATCATCATCACCTCCAAATACAACGTGGCAATCAAATGATTCACATACAAAAGGGTTCCAGCAACAGTCATCCGGAATGAAGCTTCTTCACAGAATGGAAGAGTCACCAGAGGTAGCTGATACAGGTCCTGCAACTGTGAGAGGTTCCATTACTATAGATTTTTCTTTAGTGACAGCTCTTTTTGATACTGGTGAATATCACTCTTTTATTTCAACCCATCTTGTTAATCTACTTAATATACCTATGGAACTTTTATCTTGTGCGATGGATATTACTACACCCCTTGTTGTAATGAGAGAGAAGGGTCTCTGTAGTCCTACTTTTGTCTTCTCTCTATCAGATATTGATCATGCTTGGAGTTTCTTGGTTCTTGACATGAAATATTTTGATGTCATTTTTGGGATGGATTGGCTCATTGCCAATAAAGCCTGGATCTATTGTTATCTTCAACGGGTTTACCTTACTACACCCATTGGTGTACCCCTTAGTTTTTTAAGTAGAATGGGACCCAAGGTCAAGTAGAGACGGACCCTCTTATCCAGAATTGGGGAAAGTTATATATGCATTTGCTTTTGATCTAGATAGAGATTCAATGTGTGGTGATCTTCTTCCAGTCATCGCTGAGTTTCCTGACGTGTTTCCTTCTGACTTCTCTGGTTTTCCACTAGTAAGGGAGGTTGATTTCTCTACTGACTTAATGTCTGGTAATCAACCAGTTTCTATTCCCTATTATTGAATGGATCCAACTGAACTAAAATAACTAAAGTCTCAGTTATACGATCGTTTTGAGAAAGGCTTTATGCGCCCGAGTGTGTCACCTTGGGAAGAACATGTTCTCTTATCAAATAAGGCCAATGGTTCTCTTCACTTATGTGTTGATTATTTAATGCTCAATCGAGTTACAATAAAGAAAAAATATCCATTAACATGAATTGATGGTTTGTTTGATCAATTGAAAGGGGCAAAGTGGTTTTCAAAAATTGATCTTCGATCTGGTTACCATCAGTTGAGGATAAAAGAATCTGACATTCATAAGACTGCATTTCGGTATAGGTGTGGCCATTATGAGTACCTTGTTATGCCCTTTGGCCTAAAAAATGCTCTTGAAGTTTTCATGGCTTTGATGAACAAGGTTTTCTCTCAGTATCTAGATGATTTTGTGGTAGTCTTTGTGGATGAAATTCTTGTCTACTCCAAGTCTAAGGAGGATCATGTGCATCATCTTAGAACAGTTCCGAGTCTTCTAAGGAATCACCGACTTTATTACAAGCTTTAATAGTTCGATTTATGGATTTGGGAAGTGAAATTATTGGGTCATGTCGTGTCAGAACAAGGAATATTAGTTGATCCTAAAAAGGGGAAGGTCGTTATGACTTGGGAACAACCAAGAAATTTTTTTGAGATTCAGAGCTTCTTAATCATAGTGGGATATTATCATCGGTTTGTTAAAGACTTCTCAAAGTTAGCTTCTCCAATGACTGCTCTGACTCGATAGGGAGTGAATTTTTCTTGGAATGATAAATTTCAGAGTTATTTTGTTGATCTAAAGTGTCTTTTAACTACTCCACCAGTGTTAACTCTTCCTGAGGCTGGGATAGGTTATGTTGTCTTCGGTGATGCATCGGTTTCAGGTTTGGGATGTGTACTCATGCAAGGTAATCATGTTGTTGCCTATGGGTCCCGTTAGCTTAAGCCTCATGATAAGAACTATCCCACCCATGACCTTGAACTTGCAGCTATAATGCACACAATTAAGTGGTGGAGACATTACCATTATAGAGAAAGGTATACTTTGTATTCAGACCCCAAGAGCTTGAGTTATATCTTCTCGCAAAAAAATTTGAATATCGACCAAAGACATTGGGTGGAGTACCTGCATTCTTTTGACTTTGACATTACCTATACCCCAGGAAAATGAAATGTAGATGTAGATGCGTTAAGCAGGAAACTTCCATCACAGGCTGTGAATGAATCTTCAGAAGAGTAGAGTTTGATGGCTCTTTTTTCTCTATTGCATATTCGAGTTCAGTGGAAGGGGAATGAAGTTTCTTTAGCCAGTGTTCAGTTGACTTCTTCTCTCTTCGAATTAATTCTTCAGGAATAACAACTAGATAATGAATTACATAGCATTAGGGACTCTCTTTATAGTGGGGAGACCAACACTCAGTGGTCGTTCTCCAAAGAGGGTGTTCTGTGTTATCAAAACTGTTACGTTGTGCCGTTAGTAGCAAGGAAGGATGTGATGGGGGTTTTTCATAACTATCGGTGGGTTGTAGACCCAAGAACCACGATGATGTTCTATGACATGTGGCGATGGTTCTGGTGTCCAGGTATGAGATTAGAAATTGGTGTGTTTGTAATCTCATTGATATACCTACCAGCAGGAGAAAGATGAGCACCAGAAACCTTTGGGTTTTCTTCAACCACTTCCAGTCCCTACATGGAAGTGGGATGAAATCCTTATGGACTTTGTGGTTGGGTTACCTCAAACCTAGAGGAAGAAGAACGTGATATGGGTTTTGATCGATAGGGTGACCATGTCGGCTCACTTTATACCTATTCGAGATACAACCAAAGTTGAGGAGTTGGGAAATATCTATGTGAAAGAAGTTGTTCGTTTTCATGGAGTTCCATCTGCTATAGTCTCTTATAGGGATCCTCGGTTTACTTATCTCTTTTGGAGAGGCCTTCCAGAGGCACTGGGATCTCAGGTTCATTTGAGCACAACCTACCATCCACAGTCAGATGGCCAGACAGAAAGAGCTATTCAGATCCTTGAGGATACGCTCCATGCTTGTGTTCTTGACTTTCGTGGGTCTTGGAATGATCATATGGGGCTAGTTGAGTTTTCTTATAACAACGGTTATCACTATGTGATCATAATGGCTCATTTTAAGGCTTTGTATGGCCGTCCTTGTAAATCTCCTTTATGTTGGTCAGAGATTGGTGAAAGCTCTTTGGTAGGACCGAGTTTGGTCCAAGAGACGACAACTAAGATCCAGTTGATTCATCAAATAATGTTGACATCACATAGTTGGTACAAGTCTTATGTTCATCGTCGTTGTAAACCTTTAGAGTTCTCAGTTGGCGACCAGGTGTTCAAGAATGTTTCACCCCGATAGGGTTATCGACGGCTAGGGAGGAAAGGGAATCTTGCTCCTCATTTCGTGGGACCTTTTGAGGTTATTGGTCTTGTGGGGAAAGTTTCTTACTCTCTATCTCTACCACCAAAACTTATGTAAATACATAATGTGTTCCATGTATCGCAGCTGTGAAAGTATCTCTCTGATCTATCTCATATTGTGAGGTGGAGTGATCTTGAGATTGAACTAGATTTATCTATTACTGAACGACCGGTCAGGCTTGTTGATTCTGAGACCAAGGTACTTTGTGGGAGAATGATACCTCTGGTCCCTGTACTATGTAAACATGGTTCTGATTCTCATGAGAAGTGTGAAAGGGAGGCACTAATGATAGGTGAGTGGCTACATCTTTTTGACGTAGAGGTTTCTTCATAGGCTTTCTGAGGATAGAGAGATCTTTTGGTGGGGAGGTTGTAACATCACATTACGTTTTCAGGTACATTTTATGTTTCTAAGTACCTACTTTTTCGAGTAAAGCCTTGGGGTGATTTTGGGTGAACTTTTAAGGAAAACTAAGGGACTTTGAGTTGTGCATGGGTGGTGCACAGTTTGTCAAACTATGCAGCCAAACCATGCTAGAAGGGAGGTTGAGGTAGTAGCTTCTGCACAGGCGGCGCACGGTTTGTCTAACCATGCATCCAAACCATGAATGAAGGCTGACTGAGGCAGTATATGATGCACGACTAGTGCACGGTTTTTCAAACCGTGCGAACTAACTTTGTGGCCACTTAAATGAGATCCTTAAATTGTGGATCTCACTCGGTTTTGCCTCTAAGTGCCCCGTTTTTTCTTTTAAGTGGCCCTGAATTGGGATTTGTCTTCTTCTAATGTCAATGGAGGTTCTCCCATCATTATGGTGGTGATCCAAAGGCTCCTCTTAGTGAATTGAAGCCAGATTCTTGAGGTATGTGATCGTTCTTCATTGTTCTTGATTGGTTTCTTAGATCTACTTAGATCTACTTATCTTCTTCTCTTGGTTTCTTGGATCCACACCCGATGTGGGTAGATCTACGTGTGTGGTACCAATTTTGATGAGTTTTGGTCTTGATATTTTTAATAGAAGAGATCTAGGGTGGGTTCTTGAAAAATATACCCAGTTTTATTGAGCGTTCTCGACTGTTGTGGTTTTGGTCAAAACCTTCGAGGTAGGTGGTTCCGTACTGACTTGCCAAATTTATTATCAATGTATTTTCTTAATTTATTTCAACTATGGATTTCAATTCAATTGATCAAGTTTCTTTCAATTAAATTTATAAAAACTCGATTCCATTGAATTGAGATATTTGAAATGGTTTGGGCATAGAAATTAGGGAAAACCCCCCATTCCATTGAATTGGGTGTGTTTATGTAAAATTGGTCGATTTAAATTGTTTAATATAAATTGAGGATTTGATGGAAATGTTTTTAATTAAATTGTTTAATTTAATTGTGGAAATTAAATGTGTAATGATGGAATTGGATTTTAATGGATCCCAAACTTATGAAAATGGCTTAAAATGATTTGATAGAAACCCATTGGTTTAATTTTGTGAAAGTGGCATGTTTTTTAATAAAACCTATTATGGTTTTAAATGGAATGAAGATGGAACTTTTGAAATGGAAGAATGGGATCGATCGTATTTTAAGAATTCTTAAAATAGTTCACTCATCATGTAAGAGCGCATGCAAGCCTTAGGTAGTTAGTGAGTTATTTGGAAACACTTTACGCTATGACAACGTTCTAAAACATACTTGCGGTAGGTCACATCCCCGATGGGTTGGTGAAGAGTCTCCTTTGGCCAGTGTCATTGGGACAGGTGTATACACATTTTTCTAAGTTCACATAGAGAGTGCGGAATCCTATAACTGTTTAATACTATTGTACCTTTTGGAAGATGACCATGTTGCACGCTTGTTTGTTTATATTGGAGATATAAATGTATGCCAAAGATTTTGAACTTCCTTTCATGCCAGCTGAATTTATATAAACTATTTTATATAAATATTTTTCTTAATCCATTGTTTTAGAATTATTCCATCATTGTAAAACCATTGCTTAAAGTAATTTTCCATCATTTGAAAATGTGCAGCATGTTTTGTTAAAAATGTGCTTTGAATTGCCGAACCTGTTAATTTGAAAATTGTAAGCTTTTCTTTGGAAAATCTATATTTGGCATCTGTTATGGAATATTGGGTGGTATCCTACTGGGCTTTCACTCAAACCCTACTTTTGCCTTTGGGTGTTTGTAGACTTTCTTCTTCTGGGATCGAGCAAAGGGAAGGGACCTCTTATAGGCGTATCCAGTTGTTGATTTTTTGTTTTGGTGAGTTGTGTCTTTAGGGACCTTGGGTCTCTCTTTCCCTTTTTTGTACTTGGGTTTTAGTAATTTGGGATTTTATGCCTCTT
Organism: Viscum album; assembly: GCA_963277665.1. Taxonomy (NCBI): domain Eukaryota; kingdom Viridiplantae; phylum Streptophyta; class Magnoliopsida; order Santalales; family Viscaceae; genus Viscum; species Viscum album. The sequence continues at coordinate 1,046,466,625 of OY728166.1, forward strand.
TGTATTCTGGTACTTTACTCCCGGTGGAGTTTCTTTTGTTTGCAAACTGTCTTGTTTCTTTTGCTTCTGCATTCTTGTGGAAAAATCATTCTCACTTGCATGTTGTGTGATGCCAGATGCTAGTCACCGACCTGTGGGGATCAGGAATGCCCTTCGAGCTATGTCAGGGCTGGCTCATTTATCGGGTTACCATGGTACCCGGGCTGGTTCGTGACACTTAAAATATATAAAAATTAAAAAAAAATATAATATATAGGGTAATAAATCCTTACATAAGTGTCATCATTCATAGATCTGAAATATTGGAAAAGGAAAAAATGCCACTAAATTTATACTACTATATTAAAAAAAATTAATATATTGGATGAATTTAATTTTGAAATAGGCTAAAGTAAAAACATTTAAAAATTAATAATGGTAATAAAATTTTAATGTAAGTACAAGGAGTAAGATGAAATGTTGAAAAGGGAAGACCTTCACTATGATGCATAATATTTATTGATGATTACATAAGATATTTTCCAATGAAATAGAAAATTTTGAAAATGATATAATCTTTTAAAATTCACACTATGATGCATTAATATTTTCATAGTAAGTAAGTATTTTTGTTTTTAAAATGATGAAGTAATTGGGATTCAATGAATATGAAATCGTATTGTTATTTTAAATATTATTGTTATAAATCAAGATGATACTGAAGTTGTTCCTCAATGAATATAACATTAAAATTATCCAATGTTAATTTTGATTCAAGTTGAAGAGATTATGTCCACAATTTAAATAAGAAGAAAAGAACACTGTAAAGAAATATATGAATGAAATACCATAAAAAGTTGAATCATGATATTATTATGAAGAGGGTATTATCACAAGAGAGATTCATGTAATCTTGTTAAGATATTAAACCATAAAAATAGAAGAAATGTTAATGAATATTATATCTTGATCATGATAGGATATTCCATGTAAAAACTATGTTATTCATGAGGAATGGGAGGATTCACTCGTCCCATGAAGTTAAGGGTTGTGTAAAGACTATCTGCACATATATATAGATTAGCTACATATTTTTTGAACATTTGAAGAAATTAAATCCTTATTATCATGGAGGATTTCAAGGTTATATCTTTGACTATAATTATACGAGAATCATAAAGAAACTAATATTTATAATATTGAATGGGTATTTCCATATTCAAATTTAGATAAAATATTCATGTGATTTAGAGTTTAAAACTAGAGGGGAGGAAACAGAGAATATGATTTATTAAGAGATAAATACAATATTCCCCAAGAATATCAAGAGTAATGAAGAAATAAGTTAAATATATTTTGTAAGGGAAGAACCTATACATCGAGGCAGAAAAAGAAGGGGAGTGTGGAGAATACATATACTATGATATTCATATATCATTGAATATTATTAATAATGAAGAAGTAGATAATGAAAAAACATTAAGGATATGTTTGCGGAGAGACTGATTGGGAACTATTATTTTAGTCATCATTGTTAGACTCTCATATATTAAAAATATATTGGGATTAAAGATCACAGTGGGATAGAAGAATATAGAGGTGAGTACATATATCTATCCAGATTTAATTCAGGATCTAAAATCATGATAATAGGAAGAGAATGATGTGTATGCACCTTAACAGATTATTCACTTCCTTTTAATAAATTTTGTTAAAAAAAGATATTTATTTATTTATTCATCATAATTTTGGATAGAGAAAGATATCGTCCTAAGGATTTTGTTGTGAGGAACATCCGTAAAATTACTGGATATGGTATAAAAACCCTACCAAGATATGGTAACTTATTTTATAGAGAACACTAAACTGGATTAACATAGGTAATATAGTAGGTATCTTGTTGAAACTAAGGGTTTTTTATAAGTGGAAATGTATCTGTGTGTGTGTTCCTGATTTCAATAAACACTAGGCTAATCAAGGATTTTTTGATCCGTGTTATCTTATAGTATAGGTTCATTCAGTTGTAAAGGTGGTTTCATTTCATAGTATTTGTCAAATTTTGTGTTAGAAAATTGGAGGAAAGGATAAGTTTTACAAAGTTTTATTTCTAGGGATAGCGAATTAAGGAATTTTTTTAATTTTTTGAATGCTAGGATTTATAAGGTTTAGAGATTCATGATAGAATGTTTTGTGAATAATGGATAATCATGAGAGGAAAGTTAGTAAGTCACATGATTATTCGAATTTTCATGAATAGAAAATATCTTTATGTTTTGGAAAGAAATAGACTTTTGAGAACCTGAATAAAGTGTTTTTTGAAAAGACTTAAATGAGATTAAATTATTCATGAAGGTTGGAAATCTCTCGAAATTCATTGATTATCATCATATGGGTACCCAAAAAAACTGTAGAATGGGTGATCCATCTGAATTCACAAAGGTCTCACGAATGTAATTATTACATAAATGTATTTCATATATAGATCGTGAACATTATATGAACATAAGCTTCAAAAATAGAATTGATGAGAACTAATTGATACTAATGAATTTGGGTAAATGAGTTTCACGAATGTTAGGAGTTTCATGATATTTGTGATTTTCATGAATGTTGGGGTTTTCGTGAAAGTTAGGAGTTTCACAAAAATTTTGTAGTCTCGGGAAAGCTAGAAGTACTTTGAAAAAAAAAAATTGGGTTCTTCCAAAAGGGTCTTTCCTAAACGATTATTATGAGAACATACTTGAACTTGGAAAAATGTTGTGGAATATATTGAAGCACTATACATATACCTACATGATGAAAAACATCACCTTCATGTTCCCTAATATGTAAGTGTCCTTCATGTGGATAAACTAAGAAAGACTTCACCTAAAGTAATGAGAAAGGGTGAGTCGATAGAATTGATCTGAGGGAGGTATTGTGATATCCCTAAAATTATTGTAAACATAGTATTCCAAGTATGGAGTGATAATGTATTATCAATTTTAATCTACAAAATCTAGTTCTTCTTAATGGATTCAAGTGTGAAAAATAGACTATGAACGTATGCTCCTTGGACTAGTCCGTAGTAGTTAACTATGTAAAACTCTTGTTTTGTGTTTCTATTTATGCATATGGGTGTCTCATAATTTCTTGATTCTATTAGACGGGTTTAACATGTTTCTACTTCTATGGGGATAGGATTTTTCTCATTCAAAGAATAATTTAACACCTCGATTCACCCCTCCCTTCTCAAGGTGTTCCAAGGTATTATAAGTGGTATCAAACAAGTTTATTGGTGTAAAATATGCTCCCTATTTTTCTTTTATAGAGAATTAATCGAATATTAGTGGAGATCCCATTTTTAATAGAAAAAAACTACCTATTTTGGAGATATATAATGATGTATCACATTTAATATCTTAATATAGAAGTTATATATTCCATAGATCAAGTGATTCAGGTTACTGATGTTGTAGGTGTTTCTATTACTGAAACATATAAGATAATTCTAGATGCTAATACCAAATATAAAAATTCTATTACTATTGAACTATATGATCAAATCTATTTTAATGTGGTGAGTTTTACTACAGCAATTCCATGTGCGATAAGATATAAAATGTATTCAAAGGTGATCACAATGTGAAGGAGACCAAACATCAAGTTTTTCACAATTAGTTTGATGATTTGAAAATGCATCCATATGAATGTAAAGACTGTTTATTTAATCGCATTAATAATGTATTTGGAAAAAATTTAGTACATAGGAAATCTATTAAGGATATTAAAATTGTGAATTAAATCCTGATAATTCTTCCACCTCTGTACAATCAAAAAGAATCAACTCCTGGGTAAATGGATATATCTATGATTTACGTTTTGGATACGCTATGTAGTCTAGTAGATTATGAAATAAAATGAAACCCATAAGAATTAATAATTAAAGTAAGAAATGAAATGGGATTAAAATCCTTGTAAAAACATGAAATTACTAAATTTAGGGGTGATGGATACAACGTGTATAATTAACTTGTTTCTCTTTTTTCCATACAATTCAAGACTAGAAATAGGATATTTAAAGAAAGATTCATTTTTCTTAACTTCAGTGTGGGATAGTGGGGCATATTGATGCTCTATGATCTAGGAAGTTCGATCATGTATAATGTGAAGGATAAATCATGCAGAGGACTCTAAGGAGGTTCATGAAAAATGGATACCTTAAATCAAGAATGAAATTATATTTCAATAGATTCATTTTCAAATAGGAACAAGTTGATATATACTTTTTTGAGGATGTAGAAGTAGAGTTTAAATATGATGTTGGAGATTCCACAATGGATATAGTCGAAAATATAGAATATATGGAGAAGAAAAATAGTCAATCAGATGGTTTTTTTAATCTCAATGGGCAATATTAGGGTTATATTAATGAGCTTTAAATTAAAAGAAACAAAAATAAAACTCTTGTAGCTTAATTTAAAGATACATCAGAGAATGTGGATAATTATTAATGATAGATTGATTGTCTATAGTAAGAGGAAAAATAACATATGAAAACTCTTGTAATAAATAAAGAGGTTATCTACTTTAATCTATGGATTGAAGAGAAGGAAAAGTTTATCAATGAACATACATGGATATTTGATGAAAATGTTAAGATAGTTGAGGGATTTTAAGAAGAATTTGTTTCATTGTGGAGAAAAATTTAAACTAAATCAAAATTAAAGTAAATGAAGAATAAATTAATGTTAGGAAGTTTCTCAAATGCATAGATTTTTGAAAGTGTTTGTAAGAACCCGAGTTTTCATAACGGGTCAAAATCCCGACCCTATTTGAATTTTGACTGGTTTCTGAGGAAACTAGAGAAAATGCAGAGTTTCTGGAAATTTCCAGACTACACGCCGTGTACTTTAAGTACACGCCGTGTATGTGTAAATGAGTGACCGGTCGTGTGCTCGCTGAGTACATGCCGTGTGATGACCGTGTAGTAGTTTCTTACTACACGACGTGTAGTTTTGAACACGCCGTGTAGACCCCCGACCGTGTGAAGACATACATGGCGTGTAGGCCGTTGGCCGGGTAGAACCACGAACACACCGTGTCCCAATTGGACACGCCGTTTAAGTCTATCCGTGTATCAGGGAAACACAGGGTGTGTGGGTGTGCCAGTGAGGAAGAGAAGAGGAACCCGGTACACGCCGTGTACCCAGAGGTACACGCCGTGTACTAATGTCGGCAGGTTCGCATAGTAAGTCGGTAGAATCAGCCGTCTTTTGAACAGTTAAATGAACCATACACGGCATGTAGTCCCAAAGTACATGTCGTGTACTTTCTTTTTTTCACTTAAAACGGGCAGTAGCCTCGTATTGAGGCAGAACCTCATCTCCTCCACCCGGATATGCAAACCAGGCCGGCCGAACCCCTTTCTTCTTCCCGATCGTCCGTCCAAGACCCGTTTCGAGCTCTGATTAGTGCGTTGGAACCCCCTCGGTAAGACCTTGATTCTTCTTTGGCCATTTTGTTTGATTTTCATTATAGAACGATTTGTATCCCTTTGAGAAGTTTTGAATCTTTTGTAGATTTACCGCGTTTTAGACCGAATTGGTGGGTGTTACCGAAGGAGTAACATCATGCGAGTATGAGGTAGGTGGTGCATACTTCTTTTTGTGTTTTCGCGGTTGTTTTGGTAACGCGGCCTTCGGCGTATTTTCGGGTACTTTGAGCAGGACCTGTTTTATCTACTTTTTCATACTATATTGTTTATGGGACCTCTGGGATGCTTTTGGGTATGCCCAGTTACCATTTTGCGTGAGCATGGCCATGTGAGGGGCTGTTGCTTGTCGGGGCATTTTGGCTGGGGAGCGCCAAAATGGTTTTAATTGAAATATGATTGTTATAAACTGTTTAGTTTAATTTTTTAAAGTCTGTTATAAATTGTGGAGGCATTTAAGACCTCCGTGCTGGTATGGGACAGCACCTGGTAGAGTGCAATTCAACTGTTTAGTTTGTTTTGTCGGTTTATGTTTTCTTTTTAAATATGTATATATATGGAATTGCTAGGTTGCGTCTGCTGGTCCTTTTTTGGTTGTGTTGGGCTTGGCCCGATTACTCTTGAGTGATGTTGATCACTGTTTGGGGCTTTGCCCGGGTTACTTTGGGTGGTTTTGACCACGTGATTGGGCGTCATGGACATCGGATTGAGGTAGTGTGACTGTCAGGTTGGGCATGGCCTGGGTTACTTGGATGGCGAGGACATCGTACTTGAGCGACAAGGTCGCAAGGACATGAGGTGTCAGATGTTTTGGTGGCTTAGGACTATTTTGGGTGATTACCGCTCACCGGGACTTTGAGTAGTGTGCACACAGAGATACTCCGTGATGAAGTGCTTTTGACCACTCGTGTGGGTAGTGGCCCCCGTAGTTGTGGTTAGGTATTTTGGTTGGGGGTGCATTCCGTAGAAAGCCACGTGGGAGGTGAGGAGCCTTCAGGAAATGGGCATGCCTTCGGGACGTCGGTACTTGAGACACGAGGTGTCAGGAGGCACATGGTGATGGGTTACTATTTTGGGCGTGCCTTCGGAATTTCGATACTTGATACACGAGGTGTCAAGAGCCACATGGTGTCGGGTTACTATTTTTGGGCATGCCTTCGGGATGTCGGTACTTGAGACACTAGGTGTCAGGTGGCACGTGGTGCCTGGTTACACGACAGAGATTCTGGCTTTTCCCGAAGCAGGTGACACTCCATGGTGGTTGTTGAGCACCAGTGGAGTTTGTATTTATTTTTTCATTATACCGATTACTGCTTTCCTAGTAAATTCATGACTGCTTAAACACATATATTTGGTACGCACCGTTGGGTGGTATCCTACTAAGATTTGTCTCACACCCTGCACGGGCCCTTCGGGACGCGTGCAGACTTCATTGATTTATGTGCTGGAAAGAGGCCAGCTTCAGGAGCTAGGTTACGTTAGTTGTTTCATGGATATGGTACGGACCATGAGGTCGTACCTAGCTGGGGTTTACTTTGTTCTGTTTACTTTTCTGTATCAGCATGCTTACTTATTGTAGCAACTTTTGGTTAGCCATTGGCGCCCTTTTTATATTCAGTTGTGCATGACCTGCTTTGGATGCATGCTTGGTTGTTTACAGTCATTGTTGCAGTTGATTGTTGGCATGTTGTGCCGTTTACTTTCTGCTGTAGTTGTTTCGTATATTGCTTCTGCTGTTTATTGCTATTGGATATGCTTCCGCTCTGCGGGTCTGGTTCGAGTCTGCTGAGTATTTCCTTTCGCTACATCTTTACTGTTATACTCAGACCAGGACCCTTACTATGATCCTCCGAGAGGGTACAGCCTCTCCACTATACCTATTCAGACCCTCGCTGCTAGTCGGCAGCCTTTGGCGTTCAGGGGAGGTGCGCCTAAGGTAGTGACACCGGACCCATTCGGCACTGCTCGAGTGGCTGGCCGGGTCCAGGTCGTTACAGTGTTAAACTTAGTTCTAAAGGTGTATAGAAGTCCTTAAATGATCAAATATCTACAGTTATAGGAAAATATTAATTTTATATTAAAAAACATGAATATATGGAAATGATATGAGCCAAAACAAAGGGAAGTAAAAAATTTGGTCATATCAATAAGGATCATGTTGTCCTAAAAGAGATATCTTGAAAATAAATAGAGAATATAGATAAAAATAAACATTAAATATCCAGACATGATATTTAATAAATGACCATTACAAATAACAGTATATGTGGATTAATGGAAGTTAGAGGATATTTTCTATTATGAAAGGTCAATTACGTTGATTTTGGGGACATACCATTTCCTATTGTAAAGATGAAAGGATCTATCTTAATAGAGAAGTCGCTAAAATTAAGAAAAGGAGCGTGATAATATAGCCTTTATCATATATAATAAATTATTTCTATGGTTATTGTTTTTATTTATCTAACTTTTTCTTTAAATTTTTTTCTTGTAAGTGGAGGAATGGTGGAAACCGTGACTACACAACTATGAAATTGGTCAATAATGGTCAATAATGAAGAATTAATCCTAAAAATAAGTATTCTATTATAGAAGAAGAACACTAGTATGATTCAACCATTCATGTAGAAATGATATTGGATATGATATTTTATCCCTCTAATCAAACAAGTATCTCATAAAAAGAAAATAAGAATATTGGGAAAGATGACTTAGTAGGGATGTCCCTCTAAGCTAAAATGAACAGTACCACCGAGATTTTGAATAGTTGATTCCCATACCACATGATTGGATATGAAAAGTTATTAGAAATTTTTAAGGAAAGTGTTGGTGGAATAGTGATATTCTACAATGATGGTTCCTTAAAAATCAAAGGCAGTGGAAACAAATAATTAACTAATGGTGATCTATAGAAAAACGAAGTTCTCTACATGGATGGATTGCATCAAAATATCCTAATTGTGACTCCACTCTATTAATTGGTACTGGTAGTAAAATTTAATCATAAGGGGTGAACTATTAAATGAAATATAGGTAATTATCTCATGAAATTATGGGGAAAATGATTAATTATACCATGTATATAATAAAGAATATACCTCTTTATTAATAATAGAAGGGGGTTTACAACATGTGGCATTGGTGGTTGGGTTACATTAATCCACAGATCAGGGAAAAAATATCCAAGATAAAGTTTCTTGTCGACATTCCCAATATATAGCAAGAAAGAAAAACATGTGACGCATCCATTCGGGGAAATATTGTCCAAAATTCATATTGGCCAAAAAATTAAAGGGAATAAATTTTTGATCTAGTCTTCAAAGATTTTTTTTGTCTAAGGAACATGGATGTCACATACTGAGATATAAACATCTATATTTTTATTACTTATTATTGTATAATGTTGTTTTTTATGTTTATACATTGTAAAGGAGAAGTGATTTATCACATTAAGAGATATCTCTGAAAAGTTGATAATGAAACTTATCACACAATCAAGATATTACAATCAGATAATAGAAAAAAATACATATCCCTCAAATTTTAAAATTACATAAAAAACATGGGATCCATCATGAGGTGTCTTAGGTTAGAAAACCTAAAAAAAATTGGGTCATTGTACCCAAAAATTGACAAGTGGATAATATGGAAAAAGATGTTGATTCACAGTTGTGTTTCTCATAATTTCCAGAAATAGGTTATTCTTGTTGCGGTGTACACTCAAAATTGAATATGGTTGATTCTAGGAGAGGTAATAACAACATATGAGATATTTCATGGAAGGAAGACTTCACTGTTTTTTTGAAGTAAATGATTATTCTAAAATAAAGAAGGTACTCAATTAAAGTATGGTGGTGATGCAGATGAGGGGATATTCCTTGAATTCTCAATGAAGATTAAATATTATAAATGATAAAATAATCATTTTTGAAACATTTTGTAGTAAAATAGTTTTAATATTATTGAGGATAAAACTATAAATAACTCAAGGAGTTCATACGATGATATAATTGAAGATGAAGGATAAAGTGGAAAAGGGGCATATATAATTACAAAAAATATAGAAGGTTGGCCCACCATTTAGGGATATCAAAATGATGATGATTCAAAAGTATATTCAGAAGAAGAATCCATTGTTGAAGAAATGCTACCAGAACCTCATAGGAGAAATATAAGTGCATAATTAGATCAATCCAACATGAATATTGATTGGACCATACATACAAAGATAATAATAATTATAAATGAAGAACAATATTCTCCATGATTAATTGTAGAAACAACCTCATTTGAAGAAAAATTGATATATGAATCTTTGGATATGGCTATTAATGATGAACTATATTATATTTAAAAAAACATGGCTTGGTATCTTATTAGGGGAAGATGAAAATCACAATGTTATTGGAAAAAATTTTATCTTAAAAAAATTAATGGTTTAGTAAATGTGATCATAAATAAGGAAAACATGGTTTGTAAAGGATATATAAATATTAAAGAAAATAATTTTGAATAAATATTTACACTAGAAACTTAGATAGAGTGGATTAGGCTCTTCCTATCCATGGTAATTGAAATATGGTACAATGTTTTCAATTGGATGTCAAAAAGGTGTTCTTAAATTATGCTCATGAAAAATAAGTCTAAATAGAACAATAATTGAGATTTATAATTGTAAATAACTATACAATATTTTTTAGATTAAAGAAGTATCTTTGTGGTCAAATAAAATCACCATGATCATGGTTTTATCTAATTATTTCTTATATAAAGAAGCTACAATTTAGAAGAGGATGTTTTAACCATAATCTCTATGAGAATAATTCATATAGAGATAAATTTAGGATGTTATTGTATGTTGATGACATTATATTCGGTGGAATAGGGCATGTATTAGTGGAATAATTTTCTAGACACATGAAATGAAAATATAAAATATCAATGATTGCTGATCTCACATATGTTTTTGGGATTTAGGTGATTTAAAAGAAGAAATACACCTTCATTTCTCAGGAAAAGTACACAAGAGGGATTCAAAAGAGATAAGAAATGCATGAATTCAAACTAATTCCAACTCCAATTATTGTTGGTAAGAACATTTAAACCATGAGGATGGGAAATTTTTGGATCCCACCATGTATAAGAGTATCATTAGAAGCTTATTATATTTTACTCTAACAGGAACAGATATCATATTTTCAATATTTTTAGTTCATCGCTTCAGAATAAATCCAATGTAATTTCATTTTTCAATAGTTAAAATAATCAGGAGGTATATTCTAGGTACTATCAACTTTTTCATATACATTGTAGCAATAAGAAATAAAAATTTATCAGAATTACTTGATACTGGATAGGCTAGAGATCTGGTTGATCAAAAGTCTAAAATAGGGGGTTCATTATTTATTGGAAACAAATATGTTGTCCAGTTAATAATGAAACAATAAAGAACATATCTCAGTACAATTAAATTGGAGTATATCTCTATGAAAAATAAATGTACTCAACTATTGTTGATAAAGAAATAATTTACTGATAATGATCATGAGGTGAAGTAGCTGATGGTGATACATTGTGATAATAAGTGTGAAATCGATCTAACCAAATTGATTTAACACTCTCATACTAAGAAACAATTTATCAGATACCACTTCTTTGACGAAAAATATTAATGAGGTGTGATTAAAATAGATCATGTTGGAACTAATGGTAAATTGGATGACATCCTAACTAACACTTTGGTGGCACCAACACCTGATAAACATTGGTTGATCCTTGTAAAGACTGAGAATTTCTATAATTTTTTTTTAATTATTTGGTATTATTAAGAGACTGTGAAATCTGACGTCATGTGATTCCGAGGCCTGGAGTTCCCAGAATGATCCTTAGAAAAGTGTTAACGTTAAAATAGCAAGTGTGAGTAGTTTTTCTGAAAGGTGGAAAAACTGTTAAATGGGTGCCCAGATCAAAAATAAGAGGGCACAGTTGCTTTTAAGATAGCGTGTTTACCCTACGCATGACTTAAGTATAGTCGGCACAGGCCTCCAGTGAGAAAATCCATAAATGGAATAACCTTAAATAAAATTATGAAATAAAATTATTTTATTTTTAAAATGCTTATAACTAACTGACGGTGACTCAGATAAAAAATTTGAGACCAATGCTGAAATTAGGAATGTATGATTTCCTTAGGAAGATCCTAACATTGGCAAGCAAGTACCAATAGTGGAAGTTAGTTTTTGCCGAAAATAAAATAATTAAGTAACAATAATTTTACTGTTAAATTCTATAACTCCTAAACTGTAACTCAGATTGGAAATCCGAGAGAACTGTTGAGCTCATGAGGGAGAGTTTCCCTTATTAAAAGCCTAACTTTGACTAGCGAGGGTCGAGGGTGACTTTTAATAATTTTTTTTACCTTTTTTAAGATTCATTTAGTAAATGTGTGGGCGAGAATTTCTATATTTTAAAAGAGTAGTCAGAATTGAAATTTGAGGCCATCATTGAACAGGAAGTGTTGAGATTCACTTAAGAGATGATTCACTTAGACCGTAGTAGGTCGGTTGAAAATGTCAGTTTTTGAAACTTTTAAAAATTAATAAAATAAAAAAATTATTATTTTATTTTATCCTACCACCACATGATCAGAGGAGGTGAGGACCACGGATGTAGTCAGACATTTAATATGGGATATTAAGTAATCGGTGATACTTTGTTTTCATAACCACTACTCATGCAATTAATGTGTAACATTAATTACATTAATTAATAAACCTAATTAATTCCTTGGTGTGTTACTCACCCATTCCCCCATATATTTAAATGGGGCTCAAGGTAGAGTTTTTTGGGCCCAGCTTCACCAAGTGAAGAACCTATAGAGAAGTGAACCAACACCTTCCACCGATAAAGACGAAAGCTCAGGTGGAAAAAAACCGGGATCGATGAATGTTGGTGGCTTCATCAAACGTGGAATCTTATTCCACTACCACTACATCTTCAAAGAATCTTGAGGTAGGGGTTGTCTTTTAATTCAATAAATTCCCACATTTCTTCTCCTCATTCTTGAATTTGTTGGTGGTCATTGCAGGGGATTTGAATGGGGTTTATCATTATTTTAATGTAATGTATAAATTACCAACACAAGTTATAATACTAACACAGAAGGTGCAGGCCAAACGAATAAGGCTCCGACCCTCCACCGCCTGTTTTTCATTACATTCTTTGGAGGCAGGTTATTCTAACATGACGGAACCTTCAAACCAAGAGACGTGCAATGACAGAATCATCCTGAGAGGACCGTAGATGTTTTCGAAAGGAATAAGAGACCATCAGGGCTCACTCGGTGGCCCGCGGAAGAAGCTTCGGTGCGGCACCGGTGTGGAGGCGCGGCACCGATGCTGTCAGATGAAGGCAGTGGCTGGAAAAAACTGGCGATAGTGGAAGGATAGTGTCTCTTGACTCGATAGTGGTCAGACATGCGGCTGGATATGCCCAGCCGTAGAGGTGGAGGTGGTGCGCCATCGCAAACCATGCTGAAGGGAGCCACAGCTAGAAGTCGCAGTGATGCTGGGGACCCTCTCCCTATGGGTCCCATGGGTGACGAGGCGGTGCCAACTCAAGCCACCAATAAAGGATCTAAAATACTTCTTGGAGTCATTTGGGCATAGCAGACTGTTCGACCCCACGTGGGTCGTGCCAGCCGGTGGGCCATGCCCTCCTTGTCCTGGCCCAACCGGGCTGGTCGAGGTCGGACTCAGAGACCTCTCGGTTTAACATATGCTTAAAATTCCATATATTATGAACCAGATGCCCGTTTTATAAACCATCTATTGCGCTAGGATCCTTGGAGCAAGATGGTCCATTTGAGATACTCCACCTAAATTCTGTAGAATTTTATAGTTAGGTCGGGTGGGATCATAATCGAATCCAGTTGGTCCCTCGGAACTAAAATGCCTATAAATTATAGACTGGGTGTCTGATTGTTGCATTTTCTATTGAATTGGAACTCTTATTACATGACAGATCATTGGGATACTTCCTTGTGGAACTTTGTGGTGGTTGAGGTATGGTCGGTAACTGTAGGAGAAGAACCAGGGTGGTTCTTTTAGTGATTGTTAGGATGGATACTCCATTGATGACTCAAGGTACAGTTATTCCTTACTCCTCTTCTCTGGTAGGGATGGGACTCCCCACATCATGAGTGTGGTTTCATTTCCCTCTAATTGGTTGTTCAATCATTGGAGTCAGTACTCCCATATTGGATAAGGGCGTGGGTCCTCCATACATAACTCACATAGAGTCAGGTACTCCCCAACCGGGTTGGGTATGGGACCTCAATGATAGGATTAGGTACTCCCCTATCAACCCAGGGTGCATGTCCTCCTTAAGCAGTGCTACAGCAGATTCGGTACTCCCCTATCGTGTCAGGGAGCGAGTCCTATAGCCTAGGGTCAATACTCCTCTGATGTACTAGGACACGTGTCCCCACATCTAATAAACTACCATAGTTGTACTCCCCTAACGGGTAGGGTGCGAGTCCTCACATATTGAGTTTGTACTCCCCTATCATGCCAGGGTGTGGGTCCTCTAGCCTAGGGTTGGTATTGCCCTTACATAATATGGCACGGGTCCCCCACAGCAAACAAACTACCAGAGTTGTACTCCCCTACTAGGTAGGGTGAGGCTCCTTACATATGGAGTAGTAATCCCTCGTCTCCGTGTAGGGGTGGGATATGGTACTTCAGGGGATTTGGAGCTCCCTCGAATGCAGGACACAATGTCGAGGGTGGGCATCTTCACTTGGTTTCCCATGGTCTTGCCTCGGGCGCAAGGATATGACTTAGATACCTCTTGTGTCAGGATCTAAAGGCAGTTCTAGGAGAAAGTTCCGGATGGAGCATGTCCTTTTGGATGTTCAATTAGAAATGGTTGTGTTGTACATGATGAATTACATATCTCTGGAGGGTGCCATCAGGGATGTCCAGTTCATAGAGTTTGTACTTCTGATCCTTGAGTTACGCTTTGAGCCTTCTTTTGAAATCATGAAAATTGCTTGAGTTCGGGGTCTTATGTTTTTTTTGTGGATGAGACAAGTATATCTGTTTTGATTAGGGTCTTTTTTTATGATCTTTGTGATTGAGATCATGTTTTTTGGTTTTTACTTTTTGGAATTTTGATAGACCTGCAGGGGTCTCGTGGTCCCTATTGGGTATTTTTATACTCACCCCTGCAATGGCTTCGCCTGCACCTCATTGTGTCTTGTGCAGACGATGAGCATCTTGGCTAAGACTTGGGGGATCCAAGGCTAGGAGGTACAAGGAGGAGATTGGTAGACATGGAGAGCTATGGATACAAGTTTTACCTACCCTTTAGGTTGGATCCTTGGTGGACAGTCGTAGGATCTGTTTCTAATTTTCAGTTGTAGTTGTATTTTTCAATTGGGGTTGTATTCTAAACCCTTAGTTTCAGTACACACTTTTACTATTAGAGTTTTACATTGTGGTTTCATCTTTTTTCATTCTAGTATGTGTGTTGGCATAGGTTTAAATACAATGTCTTCCCATTTTAGGGATAATCCTTTCTGGTGCTAGTCGCCAACCCCTGGCCTATGGAAGGCAGGCATGGTGTAGTCACGGCATGGGCCCCAGGGGATGGGTCATGACAATTATATATGTTCATCCACCTCCATTTTCAAGAGGAGTTAATGGTTTATCCTCTATCCCCATTCTTATTCATATTTCTAATCTATTTTTGTTTGTGATGTTATTTACTGGGTAAAAAATTATCCATCGGTTTTTTTAGCACTAAAGCACCAATAATATTTCTTTGGTTTTATTTACAAAGTGGGAGTTTTGAATGGTTGAAATTAAATGGATTTTATGATTCTAGATAGAGAAATGAAATTCTCTCTTGAAACTATTTATTTATACACTGATATTTTCACTTGAATACTTACAGTGATATATGAGTTATTCCGCACATATCGGGATTTTTATTGGGGCTGGGGATTTATTAAATTCCCTTATAGATTCCCAACAAACCCAAAGGAGTGTCTTGTTGGAACCATGGTATTTCAACGATGGAAAAATATAGTCTTTCTTTGTTTTTAGTCATTTATCATTGGGTAAATCCAGGTGTTTTCAAGTCCTTTTATTTTACTATGAAAGTGGATTAAGTAGTCATGAGGGTGACATTTTGGACCCCAAAACTTTGGATGAAGGGACAAGTTTCATAAAAGATGGATTTCTAAGGATGCCTCATGACAATATATCAAATTTTTCAAATTCAAAAAATACTTGTTTTTTGTGAAAGATTACTATCATAGTGGTTTGGAGATTCATGATACAATGTTTCATCAGAGATGGGTAAGGTGAAAAGTAAATACGGTATGTTACCAAATTACTATAAGTTTCATGAATGGATAGTTTCTCTAGAAGTTTCGTAAAGAAATAGAGTTTCAATAACATTAATGAAGTGTTTTTAGAAATGACCATTGTGAGCTTGAGGGTTTCATGAAGGTCGGAAATGTCTATAAATATGTGGCCACTCATCATATGAGTATCAAAAATATTTTGGAGAAGGGATGATCACTATAATTTTTTAATGGTTCTATGTGAATGTAGTTCTTATGGGAATAAAATTATTACACAAATCTGAAAATTTATGTGAACAAACATTAAAAAAAGAATGCTCAAGAACTAATTGATGTTAAAAATATTTGGTGAAGGATTTTAGTAAAAGATTGGAGATTCACTACTTTTAGAAGTATCATGAATGTAGGGTGTTTTTTCAAATTTTTAAGTTTTGAGAAGGTGTGTAGTTTTGAAAATGTAGATAGTTATTTGAACTAAAAATCATGTTTTGTGAAAAATGGTTTTTCATGAAAGATAATTTTTCAATTGAATAAACCTTAAATTCAATAAACTAATAAATACTACACCCAATGTAGTGGGAAAGAGTTATTAAATGGGTGTGATTTGAGAGAGGGATTTCACTATCTCTAAAATTCAGGTAACGGTAGTGTTTTTGGCATTGAGTGATTGTGCCTTATCGATTGTAATACACAACATATAATGAATCTTAGTGGATTCTGATATGACTGACACATTATCAGTGTATGTTCCTTAGACTAGTCCTTAGGGGTGAACCAGGTAAAACTGATATTTTATGTTACTATTTTTCATATGGGTGTTTGATAATTTCATAATTCCATCAGAAAGGATTAACAATTCTTACCTATGTGGGTACAATTTCTCTCTCATTCAAAGAAAAAACATGACACCTTGATTCCCCCTCTCATTTAATGTTGTTCTATAGTATTAAATATCTACATCTTACAATCAAATCGACTAAAAAATGATTATATTCCAATATTGGGTTTGAACCATAATAATATATTGTGTGTTGTACTTTCTTAACTTCTTTTAGGCATCTATGGTGAATGGGTTATGGGAAATCATAATCATATTTATATATAATTTTAACCAATAAAAGAGATTTGAATATTTATAGGTGAATCTAAAAGGTTAACAGTACTCTATAAAAAGGTTGCATTGATTCTTACCCCCTTTAGAAACTACATAATCCACCAATAAAATAATACGTGGTTGTGGTCCTTCCATTATTTGGTTGTACACTGTTATAATAAATAATTTTCTTGTATAATAAATCTTAAAATTGGAAAATGTATAAAGGGTAAATAAATATCATATTAAAAGTTATTGAATGTTAATAATTTTTAAATTATAATATTTAATTGTTCATAAATAATAATTATTTTGTTAATATCTATTACAATAGTCAATATCCACGGTAATAACTGGATTTATAGGTTCGAAATACAAGGGGAAAGATCTATTTTCATTGTCTCTGACTATAACTATGACTTCTTATGGCCGTGGATTTCTAGAATCATGGATATTAGACTATTTTGTTAGTGAAAAAATATTGTGGTCACAAAATTTGTTATAATGGAGAAATCTATGGTTTAAGGGAATATTTATACGATTTTGTAACATGGTGAAAGACTATTTTCCTTTTAGTTGATCCTTAAGAAAATATATATTCCTCATAAGGTTCATACCATGAGGTCATCTTCAAAATGAAATCCTCTCTTATATTAATCTGCGGGAAACAAAGTCACAAGTATCAATAAACACCTCCTAAATGGCTAGTCTAAGAGTTAAAATTTCAAACTATGAATCACCTACCATCTCAAATATTTATATGATTAATGTCACCCATTTATGTCAATAGACGCATCATAAGACCTAGACAACACTCAAAATAATGATGATCCATTATCATGATCTATATCAACCACTATAAAGAATAAAAACTATAAACAATTATCAAACATACATTAGTAGGTGTTATTTAATAAACGAGTGTTAAAAAAACTTATTCTGGGGATCCTTTAAATATTCCAATTCTTTAGATTATTTTATAGGTCACTTATACCCATTATCCTAGTAATCCACTCATAAGGAAACATAATACCTAAAAACAATAAATAAACTTTGAGGTGAACATCTATTATATGAAATTAATGTCTCTTAAGCCACCCATCAATCGAATCTCTATATATCAATGAAAAATATAAATTCCTGTATAAATATAATATATAAAGCTATTTTATCCAAAAAATATTGGAACTGAAGAAACACTAAAGAAAATGTGATTAATTTTCTTATGTTATCAATCAGGAGAACACTACACTAGACAACTCTATAAATGGTGGGGAATATATGAATTGTAAGGGTATAAATATATAATAAATAAGGATAATATAAAGTAAATGTATTGGGTCATGTGACCGGTGGGTTTAATAAGAATAGTACTAAAGGATTTAGATGATGGTATTTCTAAATTGGCCATTTAAACAAAAAGGGTTAGGTTGAACACTAGACCACTAGTAAATGAAGATTATAAATTTCATGTAAATTATAATCTTTGAGTCTCTCCATTATTTTTATGATTAAAACTAATTAGTGGTAGAGATACTCCTCAGTCCACAAAGATTCTAAGATGAATTGTTTCTTATAAAATTGGATTAGGTGTTTTTTAGTTAAACATGGATATTTTGATCTTATGTTATTCATGTTAATTTTTTTGTATTATTGGTTTATATTTAAAGATACATATTGAGAAAGATGTTTATTAGGAGCACGCATCATCTTTGATTACATTACAATAACATAATATAAGATCTTATGAAATAATTTTTAGAGATATTGTCCCTTTCAGGAACACTTTAGTAAGTCCATTTACCATAAATTAGAAGTTATTTTAATTATAGTGACAATCATATTTTAGTGTTTCCCTTCATTTCCATTCAAAATACTAGTGATATATATAATATAAACATTAATTTTTAATAGATATAATTTTGGATATATTCCAAATATATCCCCTTAATCTAATTTTGTTTTATCTTGATAAAAAAATTAGAATTGTGTGGAGTGAGATAAGGACCGTAACATTCCAAGGAATAAAAAATCACATCCATTAGTAAATGTGGAAGAAAATAATTTTTTTCATTATTCATATTTTTCTAATTAATGATTTTTTTAAATATATATAGTATTAGAAGGATCATTTTTTGTTTACTATAAATAAAAAAAGTGTAGAAGAATTTGAAAAAATAGAGTTGGATAACTAATTCTCTCCCACTTAGTGAATATAGATCTCTAACCTCAGCTGCCTAAAAATAACAATTCATAAAATATAACACCTTTCTCTCAAAAAATATGATTTGTTTTATAATAAAAATTCCCCTAATTTTTTGATTCTATAAGGTTGTTTCCCTCAGATGTACAGTTTTCATCAAGAATTTACCAAAATTTATCAATTCTGAACATCAAATTTATCATGTATTTTTTAATTCAATAGCCTTATATTATAAATTAAAATAAAATTCCCTTTGGATAATACTTTTGATGTGATTTAATAAATAAAACTTATTTTTATCAAGAGAAACATTGATATTTTCAAGTTTCTTGATAAATTATCCTGCCCTCTTAGAAAATTTAATTCCATTATCTTTTTTTTACTTGAGTCTAGTTTTAGAAATATTGTTTCTCCCAAATTTAAACATTCACTTCATTTATATATCCACAACACTTCATTAGTATGTTTCATTCTTTTCATCATAAAAAAATTTATCTATTCTTTATGAATCACTCTCTACTTATTCATGTGTATTAAGAGCCCTTTCACCATTATTACTCAATCTCTCCAGGTCAATAATGTTTTTCATAAAAAAATGACTTTCCATTTATGGTAAAAGTTTTTTTTTCATTATATAAATAAAATTTAAATAACTTTAAAAGTTTGTTTTTCTTTTTTATGATAGTTTATTTTGTTTTCCCATTTTTTAAAACTATTTTGTCATATAAATTTTATTTTTAATCATTTATTAACATTATAATTTTTTTTGATAAATTTACAAGCCAAAAAACATCATTATTCACCTTTTCATTTTTTGTCCTTTTTTACATTTTTTTACCTGTAAATATAATTATCAATTTTTCAGTGTATTCCTTTTTTTATCGTAACAAAAATAGTTCAATCATGTCATATTTTATTTCTTCTAGATTATTGAACAATGGATAATTTGATAAGAAAAAGTGTCAATAATTACCATAGCTTGTCACACGAATTTCAATATTTTTCCTTGGTCAATGGTTGCCTACTATCTTTTATATGAAATTTATATTGAAATATATCAAATAATTTGTGGAAATATACATTTTATATTCATTAAACATCCTAAAAATGTGTTTGTATTGATCGTATATATTCAAAAATATTTTTGTAAACATTTTAAAATTATATTCAACATCTTTAAAACATTTAATAATAAAAAATATACCATTAAATGGGGAAATTACCATATAATAAAAAATAAAATAAAATCGTTAGCTCCTAATGGGATTATGGAAATGAATAGAAGGGTCTAAATTGTCCCTTAGAAAATTATCAATATATATGTAAGATAATATAATGGTTATGATGTATGAATGAGATATTGACGTTAAACTAGAAATATAAATAAGAAATATGAACAAGGTATTTTATATTAAATTGAATAAACTTTATTATATTCCCTATAATACACACTCTCTAACACCTTAAAAGGTGTGGGTTTTATTAATTATGAAATTGGATTTTTTGTTATTATATCACACCCCTACTACAAAGACATAATCTACCATTAAATTGTGAAATAATAACCATGTAATCTTGTTTTTTGGTTAGATGATAATAATTATATTTTTTAAATTTTAAAGGAAAAGTATAAGAAATATTTACTTCCTTTTAATAAATTCATATCCAATGTTAAAACCAATAAAAGATAAATACAAAAAATCATAATGAAAAACACCTTCGATAAAGAAACTAGTAAGGTAAATAAAGAATGGTGGTTGATTAAATTATTGATTAAGTAGATTAAGATTATCCCATAAATCATTATATAATAAGGTTGGGTAAAAATCCTCATTTTATTATTAAAGAAAAGAAAAGACAACTTTTGACTCGATAGAGGGAGACTCATTACATGGCCCGATGGCCCTGAGGTCATGTAGCCCATTATATGGCCCATAGGGCCAAACTGTTTGGCTCAAGGATGATTCTATGAGTAGAACTGTTATAGTACCCACCACCTACAGTACCCACCCCTTTTATTGTGTCTCCCGCCACTACAGTTCATGTCCTCGCTATAGTGCCTCCACTGCTACAGTGTTGCTACAGTACCTGTTCCCAATTGGTTTTGAACTCCCATTTTTCATGTAGGATTATGGGGTGATTACCACTAATCTAAACTCCAACTACTATCATTAGATAATAAATCTTTTTATAAATTTGGAGTGTTCAAAAATCTCACTCTGATAAAACATTATTTCTTATTTGTGTTATTATTATTAATCTTGAAAAAAAATTCATTCTCATTGAGCTTGGAATTATTTATACTTCCTTTCTTAAAAAAAGGATATATTAACAAGTACTAATGATCTATCAATTTCCACAATATCTCCATCATTAATTATTTATTATCCTTTCAAAGATCCCAAAATTATCAGCATCAAGGTCATGAGACTAAAATAGCGTACATGCTTCCATAATAAGGTAATAGATAGATTAAGAAACTAATAATGATGAATATATGTATATGTGCATATTGCCTTAAATGAGATTGTCTTCCAGGTTATCATCATGGATACCACTGAAGCTCTGAACAAGGTCCTGTATTTAGAATTTCTGTTGTTATATTAATCAAATTATTTCTGGGATTGTTCACATATTCACTAGTTAAAGATATTTTATATAGTAAATTAATTTCTTTTTTCAATGTATGGATATCATAAGACATGAAATTCATGTTCCTATATATTTATACCATAAAATTTAACTCTTAATGATTTATATATTGAAATTTTATTTATATATTAGTATCACTTTTAAAATATCATTAATCAGCACTAAATATGGGAAAAACGAAACAAACAAAAAATTTTGATAGTTAAATCATAAAATATGACATACTAAAACAAGATATCTCTTTTAATGATTCAAATATATAACAAAAACTAAAAACCATTTTTATTCTAGTAAATTATTTCTCATAACATTGTACAAATCAAAAAAATTATTTAATAAGAATAAATCAAATAGATTATATAAAAATAATTCTAAATCAAATAATACATCATTGGGATACACATTGATAAAGGGTGATGAAAGAGAAACCAGATATATAATATCATGATCACTAAATGATATATCTATATCATATTTCATGATTTTATTAGGTGTGAATAATTCATCCACTATCCCATGATGTGATACAATGATATAGTAAACCATATTATCATTCACATGAAAAATTAAATCAAATATTATAAAAAAAATTCAACAAAAATAACTGTTACTGGATTTATACTTTAATTTATAATAATATATATCAATTATTCTATCATATTCGTGGTTCATAATCTATAAATACATCTTATAATCATGAACATGGTATATAATCGAAAGCATATAAAAATAAAAATTATAAATATGTTTTTTCTAGTTATTATAATAAATCCTGATAAAGTCCAATATTCCAACATAAGAAACATTTTCAATAATTACAATGAATATAATCATTTTCTATGGAATTTTGAAATTAATTAAAAATATAAATCAAATGAAAATAAATCATAACTATTATATATTAAAACATAAACTTAATCATCAATATAAGTGTGAAATAAATTCCCTAAAGTATATATAAGTAAAAACATAGAAAGTAAATATTCTTGAACAAAATTAAAACCCCATCAATAAAAAAAGAAACACAGTAACCCCACTAAAAACTAGAATCTCTTCTAAAAAAATATGAAAAAGAATAATATCTCCCAAATATATTTTCAAAAAAATAAAAGTTAAAAATATAATATAATCTATAATCAAAATATTTAATTTATAGAAAAAAATAATTAACCTAATGAGAATAAATTCAAACTCGTCATTTATAAAAATATTAAAAACATTGGCATAATATTTAAAACAAAAAAACTATTTATGGAATAAAAATTGATTTATGAGAAAAACATACATATTATTAAAATATTTTAGGAATTTAGAGTGGATAAAGCTAAACTATTTAATAGTACAAATTTAATGTAATTCAAAAATAAAATATGGAATTCATATTTATCTATTAGTGTGATTTGATTCTTTTTAAACCTTGTCTACTTCACTTCTTTTTTACAATCCTTTATCCGGGAAGCTAATCTATCTTTTTAATATTTCTCTTATTGATCAATTATTCTAAATATTTATTCATTGGAGATTATTTTTACATCTAACGTAAGGAACAAGACATAAAAATTATATATTCTAGTGATGTTAAATTATAATTCACATTCTTATATTCCCAATGGTATTTTATGTTTAGAGTTTTTGAAAATTAGTTCATTGCTATTATATATCAAACTCACATATTTAAAAGTGTAAATTTCAACTCAACATCCATTTTTCACAATATAATAATTTTAAATTAAAACATCATTTCTCTCCATGAAAAATATTCACACCTTTCAACTTGACTTCATATTTTTTTAACACTTACTTAAACCCTGTGAAAAACTTATTGAAACATTGGATATGCACAAAAAAGCTCATTAAGAGTCACCAAAATAACAAAAACTTTTCTTCCTTTAATTACATGAAAAGTATTGAAAAAAAATTTCAAAAAAACATTCCATTTTAACCAAAAATGGCGGCATCTTTCTTTTAAAAAGATCATTTATTTTTCAATTTTAAAAAAATAGTTCACTTAAAAATCATTAAAAATCTTTTAAAATTCATATATGTTACTTGGGAAATAATCACCATATAACCCTTATTAAATCCATATAATAATCCTTATAATTATAGTAATCATATGACTAAATTATAATATAAATCTTTGGAGAACATAATCATTACCCAATATAATGGAGCATTATCTGGGCGCACCCATCAAGTAAGCTATATTGGGCCCACAAAATTCTATCATGGTGAACCCATAATATAATATATAATAGGACCACCCATGGTCTATAATGTGGATCAACACATCTTTTAAAAAAATCCTAGTACCATACCAAGAATAAAACCCTTATAAAATTATTTTAAACCCATTTGAAAAAAACTATGGGATATCAAAATGTTGTTTTCAATAATGAATCATTTTTAATACAAATAAACTAAAAAAATAAAATATATGGATTTTATTTGAAGGAAACATGGAATATTTTTGAGGAATCCAAACTTCAAATAATAATTATAGTAGTGGGGAAAATGTGATAGCAGTATACATTAAAATAGATCACTCCTTTGGTAATTTATAAAGAAAGTATAGAGATTCCATAGAAAAATTCCATTTGAAAACATTTGAAATAAATTAAAAATAAAAATAAAACATCCTTTATAAATATTTATTCTCCATATGAAAACATCAATAAAATATTTTAAAAAAAAATGTACGTGGAAGAAAAATTGTTGGAAGGGAAACTTTAAAAGAATGTTTTTTAAAGAATGTCCCTTACCTTGAGTATAAAATGTCATATACATTCTATATATTGTTGAATAATAAACATATGGTTATTATTAAAATTCATGAGAATATTTTTCAATTTTTCTATTCCTTTTATATCAATTATTACCATTTTATAACAATTAATTAATCAATTAACTTCACATAAAATGTGTTGGTGATTTTTGGTTCATAAGTCCAAAATGACAACGGTTGGTTCAATATGGTCAAAGATTTAGTTATGAAATCATATCTAAAATAAAAATCATAAAATAATTATCATTTTTATACATCTCTTATACTTTTAAATACACCCATTAATTATTGTTAGGAAAAATAAACTATATTACAATTGGGTAGATGGTAGGTCATATGAATGCATGGGTAAGGTTTTGATTTTTAAATAATAAATATGGATAGAAGGTAAGTATTATTTTAACTTTATATATGGATAAAAATATAATAAATATCACATTACTTCTTTAAATATACCTATATATCATCCATTTTATGTGGTGATGAAAAATAAATCACATCACTTCATGGGTGGTGGTAGTCTACACGTAGGCACGAACGACGTTATTAATTTTTAGTTAATGGAATGGTATAAAGTTAATTGGTATATTATATTTTAAGACTGATAAATATTTCCTTAATATCATATATAAAATTTAACTTCATCATTATAATCTATCATTGAGAAATGTTGATGGAAAACATATTACATCGGTTTTCATGGTTGCAGTATATCGTACAAATGAACAATGGTTTTATTTTCCTTTTGATGGAATTGGAGATGAATATAGGTTATTACAATAACATAATAACATCTCAATATATGGATTATATTGGTTTTATTCTTTAATCATGGTTGAATAATATTTTAAGTAGGTGGAAGATAAGTAAAACTAAAACTTATCGTTTAAAATATACATCTTCTTCCAAAAATCCCTTTTTTATAATACTTTATGACCTATAAGACTGTAATTATTTTCAAAATAATGCATGTTTAATAAGTAACTGGATTTTATTACATTATTTGGGTATATATAAGGTGAAAATAATAATTCCTGAAGTGTAAAGTAAAGAGAATAATAGATTCCATTTTATAAGATAGGGGAGGGGAACTCATGGAATTTCCCAAAATATTATTTTAATATAAATTTATTTTTAATTAAGAATGGATAAAAAATGAATTATTTAAAATATAGGATGATTATGGGTATGAATAGTATAATAAAATAAAAATTAGATATGTTTTGAATATTTCTTCACCCATATATTTTTTTAACCCCTTGTTAATATCTTTCATAGTTATAATGCCAGTAAGGATTTTTACTCTTTGAGGGTCAAGATAACAACTATAAATGAGATAACAGACCATGAATGGGCCATTTATGATATTATAAACCTTTTCCTATAAAAATTTTTGAACATATTATTTTCCATTATTTTATATTATTTAATAAAAAATATTTATTTTAAAATATCATTAATGACTATTTTTAGAACTATTCATTACTTTGACATTAACGTCATCAAGATAAAAAATTAAATTTAGACGAAATATTTTATTATAACCATAAGAGGTTATAATAATCTATAAAATTAATGGATTACATAAATTATCAAAAATTATATTATTTATAATACTTTTAATATCATTTTGTTGATTTTTTCAATAATCAAATAGTTACTGATTTAGATTTGTGTAAGAATTTAAGGTAATTATTCATAACTAAAAAAGTAAAAAATATATTATCATGAAGAATATAAATAATTTATATTTAAAATTAATATTTAAAACAAAACATATATTTTTTAACCATTTTAAAATTATTATAGATAGTTCAAATTGGAGTGTGATATTTAGTCCTTTTCCTCACATAAAATATTAATATGTTTATATTCACATCAAACTAGAAGCCAAAGATCGTATAACCTTATATCTTATGATTATATATAAAATGGAATAATGTAATAAAATTAATGAAATATTTATGGAAATTTTATAGTTCTTATTATGTTATTTTTATTCTTGATTACCATATTTAACCTTTTACTATGGTAATAAAAATTATTATTGTTACTACTCATATTTCCAATAAAAAATGTGACCTATTTACTAAATTTGGATACAATGATTCCAAATATGGAATAAATTTTTCAAAATTAAAAACTTATAATTGATAGGAACTAATTTAAAATTAAACCATAAAAATGTGTTAAAAACCCTTTTTTTAGAAAACTTCCCTCTTTAGGTATAAAATGTTTTAATACTAAATTCAAGAATAAAATTCATTTCAAAATAAAATATTAGATAATTTTAATTTAAAATGAACTACTGAAATTCAAAAACTAATATAAAATATAATTTGAATTTACAAATTGATACATCCTAAGTAATGATAGAATAAATCACTTTTATGTTTATTAATATAGTAATATTCATTAAAATAATATTAAGTAATTTTTCAAAATCAAAATAGGAGATAGTTTTAAATAAAAATTATATTATATGGTTTTATTTAAAATTTTCATTACTAAATTATAGAATTTAATTTTAAAATACGAAATTCATTTTTCAAATCATTATATCAAAATTTTCTTAGGGTGAAATATTGAGATATTTTATAAAATAATGATTTTTTAGTGAATTGTGTAAAATACATATTTTCATAAAAAAGCCATTTATTTTAAATAAATTAAGTAATTTAAAATAAAAAACATTTTTTAATATTATTTAGAGTAAAATAAGTTTTATTTTGTTATATTTAATTTAGTTAATTACCTTTTAATCAACATTATAATCGATTTTAGTGTATTTTTTTGTATGAAAATAAGATTTTTCTGAAAATGTTTTAAACTACATATTTTTTATCCATTTTTGTTTGTTACGATACTAACAGAAGTGAAATTTATTTGAAGAAATATATAAATTAAATATAAATTAATATTTATTTATTTTCACAAAATTATTTTTACTAATCATGGAGTTAATACAGAATAATTATTTTCTTGAAAAATGTACTTTCTAAAAACCAGCATTTTCGTCACATGTATAGTTTTAATTTTAAAATATTTTTTTCCACTTCTATAAATTAAATTTATACAAATGGATTCCATATTAGTAATAAAAATAATTTATATTATCTAATAAATTAAACTTAATTTTTACCATAATTAATTGTGAAAACAATAAATATTAATCTCTACGGTTATGGAAAAATGGATTTTCCAAGGTTGAAACTAAAAAGATAATTGTTAAAATGGCCTTAATATTTGTCAAAAATAAAACTAATGGAAATATTTCTACCTTAAGATGTCAATGTATCCATATTGGTTTATTTAGGGCTCTTTTGGAATGTGAAAAATGTAGGTATACCATTCCCTTTTCAAAATTTACCAGTGTTCCACTCTCCTAAATTAGAAAAGACCATCCCCTCTTCTCTTCTATTTAATCATTAAAATTTATTTTTATTGGCCAATACCAACAAAAATATAAGTATTTATTCAATACATATTTCCCACAAGACTTATTTTTATCATAAATCTATCCTAAGAAGGCTTTTCTGCTTACCTAATGAGGTTATTTGATGAAAAGGTATTATGATTAAAGTTTCATTTTTATTTTATTTTTTCTTCCACCTATTTCAAATATTAATAAATTATTATTATATAACAACACCAGTATCTTCTATATATTTATAATTTATTATATTCATTTAATAACATAAAAAATTCACCTAATCCATCAAATGTGACTCGAAATCATCATTCTTATATATGACTAACTACATCTTCGTGAAGGTATGTCTTTCGTGGTCCATAATCACCTATAATGGATTTGTATAATAATGGATTTAATTTATATATACATTAAATTTATAAAATATTTTTTCTTGTTAAATTATAATATCATGTATACCTTTTTACATTCCATTCTGTGGGTGATATGATAATATTGATCGTGTATAAGGAAAACTACCGCCTCACGAAGCAAGGTGATTTTTTCACTAAAACTTTATATTGATTCTAATGAGGATAAATTTGTGAATGTATATGATATAAATTTCAAAAAATTTATTTTAATGAAATATTTATCATTCTAAAAATATAATATTTAATTTGTTTAGTTATACTGAAAAATGAAAACTTCATTCATGTGTAAGTGTGTAATACTACCTCTATGAAGAGTTGTGACTCTATTTTCGTCAATAAATAACATGGATGATATATATATATCAAAAATATTATGGTATTTATTATATTATGATCATTATGGAAAATAAAATAATATTTAAGGAATTTCCATAATAATTATTGAAAAATGAAAACATTTCTCATGTGTGCGTACTACATACCATCTCAATGATTAAAACTTGTTAAACTTTAAAAACCATTATTTATAATTAATTTTAAAAGAATATTTTATGTATAAATATTATAATTACTTTATAAATTATATTATATGGATGTTGAAATAATCTCTTCTTTAACCAATAATAAACCAAAAAAATTATTTTTGACCTAATAAAAATATCATAAAAACATCATAAGTAAATATAATTGATGAATATATTGTAGGTAATAAGGTAATAAGTGAAATAAAATAAGTAATAAACATTATAAGAGCTCTTAATAAATTAAATAATTAATATAAGTTCATTATTCATGAATATAAATAACAAATATGAGGATTCAAAGTGATGGTAAAGGAATTCATATCAATTTCCTTTTATTGAGACACATTTAATGTTATGCACCTATATTCTTTTATGATGTTTTTATACATCCCATTTAACATTTTAAATAATTAATTTTTCTATTATCATGGTATTTAATGTTTCATTTAATGTTACTCTTTCATGGATCTTATGATTAAAATATTTCTAAAGAGGAAATGGAATTTTCTTTAAAAAATATCTTTTAATGTTTTCCTTATAACTTATTTTTCTTCCAAGTACATGTTTTTTAAATGAATTTATTATTTCCATGATATTTTTAGAAATGAAATTTTTTATTGTTTTCAGTTTTTTTCCAAAAAAATTAATCTATGTATGGATTGTTTGACATTATTTTTAAACATCAAACATAATGTTCCCTTTTAACATATATAGTTATAATTACATTTCACACCACCATAACTATTTTTTGATGTTTTACGTCAGTCAAAATCATTCATTATTTATTAAAATAAAAACTCTATGTACCTTTGACTGAGTATTTTGTATAGAAAAAGGGCTCTAAAATGGGTATTTTGACATGTGAATGTAATTTTCATATAGGTTCAAAATTGTTTTTCAAAATGGTTTTATAATTAAATATTTCTAGAATGATTTGTCTATTCGTGATATGGTATATGAACATTATATAAAAAATTATTATCCCAATATAGTTTATACAATGGTATGATACCCATTATACCTCACGGGTGATCCTGATATAGCTAATACGAGGGGTTGAGACCCATTATTACTCGAAAAAAATGCGTGAGTCTGATATAGCTTATATGAAGGGTTAGCCCCATTATATATCTCGAATGCATTATTTACTAATTTTATTCTCTCAGGAATTATATTGGAATTATCTCATATGGTTATTTTAATTGTAAGGGTCTTGAAAGGGTTTTATGATTGTGATTCTCTAATTTTCCTAGAAGGGTTTTAATTTTCATTATATTTGGTTTTAAAGGATATCATTTAGAAAAAAATATTTTTTTTTTCTGGTGAAAATGTTGTATTTGAAGTGATCAATATAGTTTTAATATAAAGGTTAAAATTACATGGGTTTTAATGTTTTCACTGTACTAACCGTTTTCTTTATTTTTAGGTCCCTTACAGATATTTCTGTGCTCATTACATGTTTTTAAAATGTTTTTATTATGTTTAATGATGTGTAAGTGAAACGAAAAAGTCAAGAAAAACGTTCTGAGGATTCCTTATGAAAATAAATATTTTTTTATTTTAAATGTTCCATATCATGGGAAAATGAATACTGTTCAGAAGTGTATACATTTTAATATATGGTTTGGTTATGTATTAGTTATCACCTAATTATCAATAAACCTGAAAATATCCTTAAATTCAAATAATCTAAATTATTGAGTAAAATCAAGATTTCATTATTTAAATAGTTGGGTCCTTATAGTTTGTATTATAGGTCAGGTAAGATAACATTAGAGGTTATGGTAATGTTAATAGAATACCCTTGAAAGATTTTATAATATGTTTATGTTTAGAAGATATATAATTTAATGATTACCATGTTTATTCATCCAGAATATGTCAATAAGGAATGGTATTCTACAGAGGAAATATGTAAGATTTAATGGGAAGGCATAAAGAGGAAACTATACTACAAAATCAGAATCTTGAGATGGTTGTAATTTGAATAGAATAGTTTTTTTAAGTAATTGATTAGTTGACACAATATATAAATTATGGTTTTATCCATGTTAGGGAGCGAAAGGATCTACTATATAGAAACATGATGACAGTAAAACATTTCATGAAACAAAATATCCCATCATTTAGTAGACCAATTGACCTTGTGGTAAGCGAAATATTTATCAATATTTTCAGAATATATTTGAAGTCATGTGGTGTTCATATCCCCAAAAGGGGACCATTTCCTTTTATCATTTTTTGGTGATGATGTATAATGGTGGTTATTCCTTAAGAAAACCAAAAAGATATATAATATTGATTACCCAGAATGGGAGGTATATATGAATCTATTCTTGATAAGTATTTCACAATGGTTGTTCAAATTTAGAAGGAAAATAAATTCCTATAATTTCATAAAAAAGAAAAATATCATATAGCTATATATGAAGACACTTCACAATATTGGCCATGTATGTTTTGGATTTTATTCAAGACACTAATATTAATATTAATTGATTTTAATCAAGGTTGTAACTGTGTTAATTAAGTGATTTGGCCAAATGATAATATAAAAGTTATGAAAATTTTCTTTTCTGGTGAGAAAGTTGAAATGGAGTTTTTTTAATGTTATCCTCCTCAAGAAGAAAAAATCAATAATTGGTCAAGGTGGAATGAATTGTAGAAGAAACAAACTAGGAAGTCTAGAGGTAAACCCCCCCCCCCCAACTTTTTCCAAGTGTGTTAAAATACATTTTAGGGAATATTTTTTATAAACCGAAATGTTCTACCTGTGTGGAAAGTTTATCCCCAAGGCTCACGACTACAAAGAAAAGAGTCATGAATAATAAATGGACGAAATAACATATAGGCATTTAATGGTGAGATTTTTTATCTACAACGAGTTGGAAAATTATGATCATGTTTTTCCAAAGTTAATTAGTGTATAAATCATCCTTATTAGAAATAGAAATGTGTGGAAAAATCATTTTATACTACCATGGCGGATGATGGTCCATCTAGTGAATTGGGAACAAGTATGTCAATTACTTATTCAAATTATTTTAATACCCTGGTTGACACTGTATGTTTGCATTAAAGTATATCTAAAAAATTTTCACGAATATTGGAAATATAACATCATGTAAGTATGATATAACTTTGTAAAAAAACACTATGTGGAAATATTAAAGAA
Source organism: Viscum album (assembly GCA_963277665.1). Taxonomy (NCBI): domain Eukaryota; kingdom Viridiplantae; phylum Streptophyta; class Magnoliopsida; order Santalales; family Viscaceae; genus Viscum; species Viscum album. The sequence continues at coordinate 1,046,498,727 of OY728166.1, forward strand.
ACCAATATTTATAGGAATATTTATATTGTCATTAGTGGGATGGACTTTCCTAAATATCATGTTCAACTAACCATAGTAGATTTTGATCTCATTTTTTATGGTTTTTATTTTATTTTATCATGATAAGATATATTTTAGATCCAATAATTTTATGTTTAATTATTTCATGTTTTTAATAACTTACCAAGAAATCGATAGATTGAATAGAGATGGAATTGAAAGTTACCAAGATCATATTGTAAAAAAAAGAAAATGACCATATTAGTGATGTACCATAGGTGAATGAATTTATGGATATATTTCCTAATGATTTTTCTAGTTTTATTCCTAGTCTATAGATTAAGTTTAATATTTACTTAGTATATGTTTCTAAAAAATTTATAAACCCCCTTATCAAATAGATCAAGTATAAATTTTAGATTTGAAAGACAAATTTAGGGGTTTTTAAATAAAGGTTTCATTTGACATAACAATTTAGTTTGGGATAGTTCATTTTTTTAAAGAAATATGGTTCACCGAAAAATTATATTAATTATTGATCCACGAATAACATCACTAATAAGAAAAAATATCATTTCCCTCATATCGAGGCTTTTTCTTGTCAACTCTTGGGAGTATAATATTTTTTGAAGGTTGATCGATGGTCTGAGAACCATCTGTTGAAGGTGATGGATTATGAAACCCTGAAGACAAAATTTTTGACTAAAGACAAACACTTTGAGTTTCTGGTTGTTACCTATACATTTTATAATTTACCTATTATATTTTTGGACCTTATGAAAAGAGTTTTCCATGAGTTCTTAGATAAGTTTCTTGTTGTTTTTATTGATAAAATTCTATTATATTATAAATGTTTAGAATAATATGAAAGATTCCAAGGGATTGTTTTAAAAAAAAAGAGAAAATATATTGTATAGTAAATTTAGTAATTGTGAGTTATATTTGATGCATATTTCATTGCTTGGAATTATTTTAAAGATAGAATAACTATAGACCCTTCTAAAACAATAGTTGTTTATGAATGGAGAAGACCCAAAAATATCACAGAGAATTATAGTTTTCTTGTTTTATTAGGTTAATACTGATGATTTTTATGATTGTTCACTCAGTTTTCTATCCACTAACTAAGGTAAGTTGGAAATGATCCAAAGTAATCTAGTAAAATGAATGTGATAATTGTCTTTAGGACCTAAAAAGAATATTTTTCATTGCACTAGTTTCTGACCTGCCTTCTGGAAGTAGAAATTTTTTCATCCATAGTGATAATTCATTAATGGGACTTGGTTTTTACCAATAGTAGAATGATCATTTAATTGATTATGTTTCAAACCAGTCGAAACCTAATGAGTTAAATTAAACTTCTCATAATTTATATTATATTTTGTTACTGTTTTCTTTAAAAATTTGGATGCATCATTTGTATAGTGGGTATGGTTAAAAGTAAAAAAGATTACAAAATCTTAGAGTATATATATTCAAACATAATAAATTGTATAAGAGATTGATAATATGTTTGTAAAAGATCATGGATTTTGATTTCATGATTCATTACCATCCTATAAGACCCAGAGTATGTGCATTATTACATAACATTGGCATGATCACAAAATATCAAGTCTCAAAAGACCAATTAGTTTAGTAGCCTTGGAAACACTATATACATTCATAAGTGTTACATTACATCATAAAGTGAAAAACTAAAACAATATAGTCTCCATAGTCCACACTCATATCCCCACAGACTATCCCTACAGGTCAGTCATAAAATACTTCTTCACATCCTGGGAAAAATAAAACATAGAAAAGGGTGATCTCAAATGCTCAGTAAGGATAACAATATAGCAGAAACATTCATAAATAAGCTTAAAAATTTAAGGCAATGTATAACTAAAACAAAATCCTTTTAAACTAGAACTTCAGCATAATATGGAAAAAATAAAATGAAATAATGGCATTTAATTATTCACATGGATATTCTACTAGTCTAATACTCAATGCAATATCAATAACCACTTTCATAATGATGGAATGCATAATGCCAGACTATCATAATCACATAGTAAAGGCCTTGTGCCAAGACTAAAAATAAGATTTTTTCAAGGCCTTGTGCCAAGACACTAGTTTGTGTCATGAGACCTACCGATGCATCGAGGAGCTATATCAGGCTCCACCCATCACTTACTAATTCCAATGCCTTCCTAATATGAACAGGTTTAAGCAAAAGATAAACATTCGTATTAAAACGAGCATACAAAATGTCAATAGTTTTTTCATAAACCATGAATGTTATAAAAATAACACATCCATGGTAAACCATAACACAAAACCTTCAATAAAATATGGGAGTTTTGTATCATAATAAATCAACTTCAAATAAGCTTAAAATACATCAAAGGATGTTGACATAGATGAAATAAAAACTATTTGAGAGAAATATCACTTTTTTGAAATCATTTAAAAGTCACATAATTATAAAAGAAAACATTTACTTTGAAAATATTCTTATAATATTTTGAAGGAAGATTTTAAAATTTTATAACTGTGGAAAATAGCCGCACCGGTCATATAAGTTTAAAAAAGACATTCTTACCTTAATTTGGTTGAAAAGGTTAAAAAGGACCTTGTTTGGAAAACGATGGAATGATTCCTTTATAAACATCTTATAAAAAGTTAAACAAGGGTATAAATGACTTTAAACCATAGTCTATAAAATAGTAAGAATGTTTTGAAATACATTTTTAAGAAACATCGATGTGGATGATAAAGAGGTCCCGGTAGATAATTACATATAGACAACCTCGGATAATGAAGAGATTGTGAAATTAACCATTACCTTGTACTTTTCTTTGGTCTAGGGTAGTTTAACCCCCTGTATAATGGTGAAATAATTGTTATTAAATTATAAAACAATCATATACATTAATATGATATCATATATGATCTTCTAATATTGCTTTTTTAATAATATCTTTGTATTATCGTTGTTTCGAGTGTTAATGGATTCATTTTCCTTTATATTATTTGTTATGTGAGTCATATTTGTTATAGATGGGATGTATCTTATTCATATCCATAATGATATCAAGTCTTTAAACATTATTTTTAATCATCTAATGAAAATTAGGCTTGAATGGATATGATGTGGAATGAATCTTATTGCGTTGATGGAGACGGCAATCCGTACATACGCACGAGCGACAACATCATTATTTTGATATTAAAATAATATATAATTGTATGCTGTATCAAATATACAGAATCATTATCATGTTATATTTATTATTTACATCAATTACACATCATTATTATACCCACCTAAATAATAATGTATTGAGTAACAATTACACCACGACGTGGCGACGGTAAGCCGTACGTACGCACGTATGGCGACATGTAATTCAAAGGATAGAAAGAATAATGAATTTGGTGGTACCATATTTATAATAACATCACATTATGTATAAGATAATGGAGTTACTATTTTAGAATGGGAACAACAATGAAAAAGGATGTGGAAGAAGAAGGGAAGTTGAAAGAGGTGGGTAGATTTTTACCTCTTCTCTTGGTTCTTCCTTTTGATTTCATCCAAAGGACTCTATAGGCTGGCTTTCTAACCAAAATAATGCCTCTAGGATAAAGTTAGGATAGTTGAGAAGGTATTTGGGCTGATTTTGGCCTAGCCAAGTGGATTTGAAACTATAAATTAGAGATAATGGAGAGTGACCTTTAATAAGAGGGTTGAGGGGCACTTTTGGGAAATCTAGAAATAGTATTTTATAATAAATTCATTTTCGGTTTCTAATGGCTCAAAAATAGATTATTTAAAGGATAAGGTGGGTACAACCAATAGGTTTTAGACCAGTTTGGGTCAATATATTATCTTTATCTTTTAGATTTAACTCTTAGTTAAATAGTTTGACATTTACCATGTCTCTTTGTATTTTTATATTATATGGTTAATAAACTTACTATATAATTCCAAGAAAACCCAAAGTGGTTAATTAATGATAAACCTATAATTATATAAGTCCTTTGGTCGAACAATAGATTTTTTTGGAATAGAATATCAATTAATAATATAATATTTATTTTAAAAGCTCTTTTATGTCAATTTTGACACTATTTGGTATTTTGTTTTTGCTAAATTCATAAAATTATTATTGCTTAAATAAAAAGTCATCTTACCAACCCTAATATGTTATATTAATCAACAAAATTATTTTAATCCATAAAAAGTCTCAAATTACATTTATTTGGATATTTATAATATCTATTAATTTAACATTTCATTAATTAGGTAATTATTACATCATCATTGTGTCATAAATAAATTAAATTATTTAATGTCTAAAAAATATAAATAAAATACCATTATGTAGGAAATATTTTTAACTTTCTAATGAATATTTATAGACTAATTTATCTTGTGTTTAACCCAATATAAAAAAAATTAGTCATTAAACTTTGATTTTAACTCTTTTACTCGTCTATGAATTAAATAATAATAAATGTCCTAATATAATACAAGTGGACCAAAGAGGTTCATATTTTATTCCTAATGTTTTTATTGGTCTAACAATACTTATCAAATTGAATTAGGACATGTGTTAGGTTAATAATAATATCATTGTTACCTTTAATTACCCTATTTACTTTTAACTGTGGTAAATAAAAGTAAAGACTTACTATTCAACAAAAATTTGTTGTATCTTATTGAACCACATTTTTCTCCTTGATATTAACTGTGTCTCTTAGATTTTATAAATTCCACTCATAAAACTAGTAAAATTATATTTTATTTGAATTTTCAAATTCTCCTAGGAGGTGGGTAAAAGACAGTGAAAGGTTCTATAAAATTTTTATATATCTAAAATTATTATAAATTGACTCCAATGAATTAAATTGAACATATACAGTTATTATGTGTTTAATTTGACCTAAAATAAATTTAAATAAAAAAAATAATTATTTAAATAAAAATTCGGTATTAAATTATAACTTAGTATTTTTAACTATTCATCAAAAATTGAAATTTTTCAGAAAAATACCAAAAATTCACCATAAGCTAATTTAGACATTCCGAATCCAAAAATGAAGTCCATTTTGAAAGATAAAATTTATAAAATTTTAAAAAGTGGGTATTACTATTCATAATGGCTACTTTGATTGGTTGTGGTGTGTTAGAACTTGAAGTTGCGTACAACACATGCTACTGTATTATTCAAAGAGAAGCGTACTATGGAAGATTGGGGTGTTACATTCTCCACTCCTTCAAATAATTTCATCCTTGAAATTTCTAGAATATTACTGCAAAAAAAAGACGTGGGTGGTTCTTCATCCTAAGTTCCTCGGGTTCCCACGTTACCTCTTCCATCTTTTGGTTTCTCCATAGAACTTTTACCAGACGAGTCATCTAGTTTTTCAACACTTGTTCTCTGGTATCAAGAATCCTGATGAGCTCTTCATAATAAGATAGATCATGTTCCAGTTCTACTTCCTCATAGCTGAGTACATGCATTAGGTCAGACATTTATTTTCTCAATAGTGATACGTGGAACACATCGTGAACTTTGGAGAGACATGGCGGCTTTGCAAACTGGTAAGCTACAGCCCCAAATTGTTATAGAATTTCGAAAGGTCTGATGTGCCTGGGACTCAATTTTCCCTTCTAACAAAAATGTATAACACCCTTCCATGGAGATACCTTCAAGAAAACTAGATCTCCTACATTGAATTCCAAATCCTTCCTTCGGGGATCAGCATAGCTCTTCTGCCCACTTTGAGATTATTTGATGTGGGTTTGGATTTCCTTCACCTTTTCCATCGTTTCCTCCACAAGTTCTGGGCCTAAGAGTTTTTTTTCACCAATATCATCCCAACAGGTTGGTGTGCGACATCTCTTTCCATATAATGCTTCATATGGTGCCATCTGAATACTTGAATGGAAGCTATTATTATCGGAAAATTATACCAAAGGTAAATATTGATCCCACATACCCTGAAAGTTAAGTGAGAAGGATCTCAACATGTCTTCTAATGTTTGAATAGTTCATTCTGATTGTCCATCTGTTTGATGGTGGTAAGCAGTACTCAAACGAAGCTCAGTATCCAGGGCTTTCTGAAGACTTTTCCAGAATCTTGATGTAAAATGGGGATCATGATTAGAAACAATTGATAGTGGTACTCCATGAAGTCTTACAATTTCATTAATATATAGTCTTCATAATCATTCAAGAGGTAAATCTTCTCTTATAGCAAGAAAATGTGCTGACCTAGTAAGATGATCAACAATGACCCATATTGCATCGTTCTTTCATGGAGTCTTTGGTAGTCCCATGACAAATTCCATCATAATAGTATCACATTTCCACTTAGGTATGGGAAGAGGTTGCATGCCTCCTCCAGGATGTTTCCTTCCAACTCTCACTTGTTGACAAACCATATATCTTGACACAAAATCCGCAATCTCCCTCTTCATGTTGTGACACCAAAAATGTTCCTTCAAATCTCTATACATTTTGGTGCTCCCAGGGTGTATAGATAAATTAGAACTATTAGCATCATCAAACAATTCCCTTTTTAGATCAGGTATATCGGGAACACAAAGTCGCTTCCCAAATTTAAAAATTCCATCTTCATACAAAAATTCAATCAATCTCTCATCATTCACAGCTTTAATCTTCTTATGAAATTCCTCATCATCATCCTAAGAACATTTTATCCTTTCTAGTAAATACGGTTTGACAACCATTTCAAAAAGTATTGATGTTTTAGCTTCCATGGTTATTCTCATGTCCATCTTCACTAGATCCATGAAAATAGAATCCCTTTAAATTCTCATCTTGTTCAAAACTTCATGATCCTTTCTGCTCAAAGTATCTTCCACCTTATTTGCCTTCCCCGAGTGGTACGGTATGGTGAAATCATAATCCTTGAGTATTTCAAGCCATCTTCTTTTCCTCATGTTGTGTTCTTTCTGTGAGAAAATATACATCAAACTCTTGTGATCGGTATATATCTCACATTTATCAGCATAGAGATAATGTCTCCATATCTTCAATGCAAAGATTATAGTTGCTAAATTAGGATCCTGAGTAGGATAGTTTTTCTCAGGAATTTTTAACTATCGTGATGCATAGGCTATAACCCTATCATTATACATAAGGACACAACCAAGTCCTTTCTTTGAAGCATCACTATAAATAACAAACCCATCATTCTCTGATGGTAGAGTCTAGATACGAGAATTGACTAATCTTCTCTTCAATTCTTCGAAACATTCTTCACACTCTTTTGTCCAAACAAATTTAACCCCTTTATGTGTGAGCTTCTTTAATGGGTTAGCCAATCAGGAAAAATTATAGACAAAATATCGATAATAACATGCTAAATCAATAAAACTGTGTACCTCAGTTATACTCGTCAATGATGGACATTCTGGGATTTCTCTTGTCTTAGAAAGATCAACAGAGATTCCATCCTTAGATACAATATGGCCAAGAAAATAAATCTCTTGAATATAGAATTCACACTTGATAAACTTCCCATATAATTCATTTATTCAAAAAGTCTTTAGGATAATGCGCAAGTGATTTTCATGATCTTCATAGCTTTTGGATTATACCAAGATATCATCAATAAATACCACTACAAAGTCATCAAGATATTCCTTGAAAACACTATTCATTAGATCCATGAAAACAGAGGGTGCATTAGTCAGCTCAAAAGGCATTATCGTAAACTCTAAATGCTCGTACCTGGTTCGAAATGCTGTTTTCGGAATGTCTTCCTTCTTTACACACAACTGATGACATCCAGATCGAAGGTCAATCTTTGAAAAGTATTGAGATCCATGAAGTTGGTCGAATAAATCATCAATGAGAGGTAGGGGATACCTGTTCTTTATTGTTATATCATTGATCTACCTTTAGTCAATGCACAACCACATATATCCATCTTTCTTTAAAAAAAGAACAGGGCCTCCCCCTGGAGAAACACTAGGGCAAATAAATCCCTTATTAATCAATTCCTCTAGTTGTTTCATTAGTTACACTAATTCCATAGTGGATAGTCTATAAGGGGTCTTCGATATGGGTCTTGAACCCGTAATTAAGCCAATGGAAAACTCAATTTCCCATTCTGGAGGATGTCCAGGTAAATCCTATGGAAAAACATCAACATATTCTTGCACAATAGGTACATCCTCTATTTGATCATTCCTTTCCTCACCCGTAGCTATTTCATTCTCTTCCTCCCCAATAATTGAATTTAATTGAGCTAATAGGGGTGGATCTAGAAAAGAATTTGGGGGTGACGTTTCATCTCTAAAAATAAGGTACACCTTCTCATCATCAAAAATTGTAACCTCCATCTTCTTACAATAAATTGTCACATCATGGTCTGAAAGCCAATCCATACTGAGGCTTGTATCAAATTCCATCATCGGTATGACGATGATATCAGTAGATAAAAAACATTTATATGCCTTAATGGGAACTGATTCACAAAACACTGTTGCAATGATACTTCCCTTAGGAGTTTTTACTGAAAACTCCCTTGTAAAATCAAATTGGAAATATCTAATTTTACTAGAAAACTTGGAAGATATGAAATAATGAAATGATCCAGAATCAAATAAAGCATTGAATAAACTTGAGGAAACCATTAAATTACATGCCACCACATCTTTTGGAGCTTCAACCTCAGCAGTAGTGATAGCATAAGCTTGGACTTGATCACTTTGCCTTTTCTGAGGTAAGTTCCCCTAACTCTTATAAAATTAATTTGCATAATGTACCATCTCCCTAAAATTGTAGCATTGAACATCGGTGGCTTCTTTCATACCCTTACACTCATGAGCTTGGTGGACTTTTTCACCACACTTGAAAAGACTCTCATTCCCTTCAGGCAAGTACCGGGGTGTTTCTTCCCACATTTACTGCAGGATGGATATTCAGTTGTTCCCTTATTCCCCTTATTTCCATTTCTAGAGTAATCAATAGATCTCTTCTTCTCTTGCTTTACTTTAAAGTTGTAAGACTTAGAAAATTATTTTTCTGTATTGATAGCACATGAGACAATATCTTCGTACGATGAGAAGGACTGTGAGAATAATGCTCGATGGAAAAAAGGTTTTAAACCATCATAAATGATCAATCTTACTTCTTAGGTTATGTATATAATCTGCAGCATGCCTTGCTAACCCTGTAAAGTTAGCCTCATACTTTGTGACATTATCATCCTCCTTTTGCCTCAGACTCAGAAATTGCCTTTCCATATCTGTTTGACGGTCATGAGGAAATTATTTTTCTATGAAAAGCTCTTTATACTCCCTCCATTCCATATTTGATACTTCATCATCTTCCTTTGTGTTTTGAATCAATGACTGTAACAACCCGAGATTTTATGAGAATTATTATTTTTAATTTCATTGATATCTTGTGTTGTACGCGACACAAAAATTAGCTTGTTCTATACGCAACACTGTATTATCTTACAGTATACACAACACTAATCTTTGATCATGTTACACACAATTTCATGTTCGTTTGATAGAAGTTATTTTACGCAACATTGAGTGTATCTATATATATGTATTCAATGTATAAATGAAATATAGTTGGATTCTATTATACACAACAACAAATGAATCTTAGACTACGCGCAAACCTGACTTGGATTTCATTACACGCAACCGCGACCTTCCACGATAGTGTGTGTTATACGCAATACCAAGTTTCACTAAATGAGATATTATTATAATATTATTATGAACTAGCCGTTATGAATAGTAATACCCACTTTTTGAAATTTTATAAATTTTATATTTCAAAATGGACTTCATTTTTGGATTTGGAATATCTAAATTATCCTAGGGTAAAGTTTTGGTATTTTTTAAAAAACTTTCAATTTTTGATGAATAGTGAAAACACTGGGTTACTATTTAAAAACCGGATTTTTATTTAAATAATTATTTATTTTATTTAAAATAATTTTAGGTCAAAATTTATACATAATACCTATATAAGTTAATTTTAATTCATTTGAGTCATTTTATAATAATTTTAGATATATTAAAATGTTATGTAAACTTTTCACCGTCTTTTACCCACCTCCTAGGAGAATTTAAAAATTTACATAAAACTTAATTTTATCGCTTCTGTGAGTGGAATTTCGAAAATCCGAGAGACACAGTTAATTAAGGGTAAAAATGATATTATTATTACCCTAACACATGTCCTAATTCTATTGGATAAGTTTAATTCGACCGAAAACAATCTTAATAATAAAATATGACAATTTCGGTCCACTTGGATTAGATTAGGACATTTAATATTATTTTATTTAAAGAAGAGTTAAAATTGTTAAAATCAAAGTTTAATAACTAAAACATTTTTAATATAGGGTTATAAATAAGATAAATTCGACTATAAATATTCATTAGAAATATAAAAAGATTTCCTACATATTGGTATTTTATTTATAATTTTTATACATTAAATAATTTAAGTTATTTATGACACAATGGTGATGCAGTAATTACCTAAATAATGAAATATTAAAATAATTGATATTAAAAATACCCAAATAAGGGTAATTTGAGACTTTTTATGAATTCCACAAATTTTCTAGGTTAATATGACATTTTAATATTGATCTAATTGACTTTTTTTGACCTAATCATGATTTTATGAGTTTCACAAAAATCAATTACCAAATAGTGTAAAAAATGACATAAAATAGGTTTAAAACAAATATTTTATTATTAATCGTTATTATATTCTTAAAAATATAAGGTTCAGACAAATGACTTGGATATGGTTATATATATTAATAATTAAACCCTTTGGGTTCTTTTGGCTGGTTATAGTAAGTTTACTAACCATATAGTGTAAGAAAACAAGAAGACATGGTAAAAGTTAAATTATTTAACTTAGAGTTAAATCTAAACGATAAGGTTACAATAGTAACCTAAACTTGTCTAAAACCTATTGGTTGAGAGGATATCGAAGCATAATCACTTTATATTCGAAATAAATCAATTTGGATCTATTATAAACTGAATATGACTTTATTATAAAATAATATTTTATGTTTTTCCAAAGTTGTCCCTCTCCTCCCTTTTAAAAAGGGAACCCCTTCCCTCTTTTCTTCACACCATTTTGAGCCTTTAATCTCATCCAACCCCTTCCCTTTCTCTTATCCACTTCCCTAGAATCATTCTGTGGGTTTTGGGCTTCTCAAAAGACCATCTCTACTTCCTTAAGAGGAAGCTTAAAGGAGGTGGCTGGAAGAAGAGGTAATCTCTTCTTCCGATTCTCTCAAGTTTCTTTCTTCTTCTACTACTTCTTATTTAGTTGTATCATTATAAAGTAATAAAATCAGTATTAATTATATAATTATATGTTATTATAAATATTAAACAACCATATTTCCCCTTCTATCCATCCTATGGAAAATGAAATCACCGCGCGCGCGTACGTACGAAATACCGTCTCTACGTCGTGGTGTAATCTGTTTTCGACCACCACCTTACTTGGATGGGTATAATGGAGTAAATAAATAAATATATATGATTATTTTAAAGTGATATTGATTCTTAAATATTATACATACGCTTAAATACAATTCCACGATCATGAGAATGATATCATCGCTCATGCATATGTACGGACTACCGTCTCCACGACGCGATTAGATTCATTCTCCATGTTAACCATTCATGAATGATTATAAAGTATATATGATGAATAATAATGAAATATATGACATAATAATGATACAATATTTTTGTATATATATATATGTATGTCATCTACTTAATTTCATTCAATTCAATAAGGAAACAAAAACAGCATTCATGCGTACGTACAGCCTACCGTCTCCATGAACGGTGTATTTCATTCCATTTATCGATCTATCATATATATATGTATATTCTGAACATATATTATATATAAATCATGTTTTACATTCTTGAATTAAGTAAATCAAGATATAAGTAATAATATCAAGAACAACAAGTCAAAACACGTATAATAAATGAAATGATTTTACCCAAATCGCTGCTTTTACATTGAATTTACAAAAGAACGGGTAATATAAAGTCATAAGTAAACTATATATGATATCATAACAATGAATATGATTCTGTAATAAGTCAATGACATTATTTAAATCATTATACAGGAGGTTCGAATACATACGAATCATATCGGACATAAGGTAAGGGATAACTATTCCAATCTCGCTCTTAACTGAGATTGTTTATTCATAAGTATTTATTGGGGTTTTTGTTATCATCCATGTCCTTGTTTTCTAAAAATGTTTTCATGTATGTTTAATGTAATTTTTACCCATTTTTGAATTTTACCACATGTTATGAAAGGAATCTTACTTTTGTTTACCACAAGGGGAACTTTTTGAATTTTCTAACAAAAGTACAAGGAGAATGTTATTTTTAACTTATACGGGTGAAAGGATTTTTACGGCTTCATAACGCCTCATTTTCATGAAGCTTCCTATACAAGATTGCATGATTATTTTCAACAAAACCCTTTTCTTTTAATATTGCATGGCATTTTCTGAAAAGAAAATGATTTTGAAGAAGAAAGGATATTTACCTCAAGAATTCATTTCAAGTGTTTTATCAAAACTATTTTCCATCTAAAAATGACATTATTTAATATGTTTATGTTTCAAGTATAATGTCTCCATTATTTACATGGTTTGATTCTTATTATGATGAAATGATATCAATTTTTTTATATGGATTATGTTATGATGGAATGATGTTTAAGAATCTCATTCTATTACATGGGTTATGCTATGATGTATGATTTATGATTTTGTGGCACACGAAAGAATGATTTCATTATGAGATGGGTGAGACCTATATCCCCCTCCAATGCATTGGTTTAAGATTTATATCTCATTAGATAGACATGGCTGGAACGGTAAGTTAATCTAGTTCAGTGTTACAGGACTGAAATGAGGAGTGAAGTCGATTCAGAAAGGGACTTTGTCCACTAAGATGGTCATGGTTGTAATTCCTTGGCTACTATGGAAATCATAACATGTGATTAATGGTTTCCACAATTACATGCTTTATTCCCATGATATTTTATCATGATTGATGATCTATTATGATATATTCCTTACATACTTCCATGATTTATGTCTGCTCAAGATTTTGATGTTTAGATTTTATGTTCAAGTTTTTGCATTCAAATGTTTATGGATTGTTTTATGTTCTCTATGTTTACCCTTACTGTGCATTTGAGCTCACCCTTTTTTTGTTTTATTTTCCTCAGGATATAAAGAAATGTTTTAAGTAAGAAAACCAAAAGGGGAAGATCTTTATGGGAGATGTTCAAGATCTTTCACCATGATTAGAAGATTACGTTCCCAGTTTCCAATAACACCAAACTAATACGATCTTTGGGCGTCTATTTTTGTCATGTATTAAATATTCCAAAAAAGTAATGTAATGTCCATGTACATTAGAGCGAAGGTTTAGTTAACCTTTGGAAACTAGGATGTGAGAAGTTTAGTGAGATCCCTAGTGATATTTCTAAGTTATGTCTAGGGATGTCCCTGAGGTTTAGTATAAGTATAGGTTATAGTCCTAGAATTACGGTAACAATATTAGAATTAAACCTAAGATGTTAGATATTGAAGTTACCTTCCCTTGATTATGATTTTTTCCTATCACACTATTATTTTTGGGTTTTAGAAAATGGCTGGAAACAGGAAGATTCACAATAATGGAGGATATGATGGACAATGGAATGATATTATTCATGAGCAACCAAATGAAATTGGATCTAGAAGTCCAAACATCATTATTATGCCTAATCAGAAATCTCATAATATGATCAATAATTTCAACTTTGGTAAGTATCCCGACTCAGCTTATAAGAGAAAGATGGAGTTTCATGATGATCATAGAGGAAAGAAAGTTCAATTCCCCTCATGCAAAGCTTGTGGGAAGAGGCATCAGGGAGAATGTTTCAAAGGAACCGGAAAATGATATGGGTGTGGAAAAAAGGACACAAATACAGTAATTGTAAAGGAAATGGTTCAGTTAACACCATGGACAAGGACAATGGTATTTCTAAGACATCAATAATGGTTAAATGTTTTAAATGTGGAATATATGGGAATTATGAAAACCAATTCCCTAAGGGAAAATCTCATGAAGAGATTCAGCATGGTCGTATGGGCAGTATTTATGTTGATGATGATGAAGAGACTAAAAATGAGATATGAGATGAAAGAAATGACGAATCTCAGTTTGTGGTTTAAGAAGGTAGTGGAATGATTGTATGTTTATCAACGGTTATGTTGTATAGGTAATTTAATGGTACTATGGAATAAAGACACATTTAAGGACTGTTACACTATTGTATTTCCTAAAGTATTTGAAAGTATATGTTGAATGGTACCGGTAACCATGAAAGGTTAATTCATATATTTTTGGAAAGTAGATGATATGCGCCTAATGAAGGGATTAGGAGATAATGAGATGTTTTATAGTATTGATGATATCATGGATGATATAAGGACAATGCGATATCATGGTTTGAGTATATAAAATTTTTGGGATTTTGGTATGTGGAAAGAGTTAACTTTTGACAGCATTCATGTTTTCACTAAGGTTCAATAGGTATTAATTTTTCAAGAGAATACATGATTAAGGTATTCACATGTTTGGAATGTGACCAACAAGATATATCTTATATGGGGGATAAATGATGGTATTCACATTCTTGGTGGATGACATTTCTAGTAATCATTTTCTTTATACTATACGATTGGATAGAAGTATTTTTGATAATCTTAAAGGTTGCAATGGATTAAGTTGGACATCATATAGAATTGTTTAAGGCTAGAACTTTTTTCGATATTATTTATGAAATGTTATAATAATATAGTTTTAGAAAAAGGACAACCTGCAGGACGGGCGACAACCCGTCATGTCGGACAAGGCTGTGGGAATCGAACCCACAACTGAAGTGCGACAGGCCTTTATCGCATACCACTGGCCTACAGGAAATCCCTGGTTAGTAGAAACTAGTTTTATTTTATTAGGCGGTATGATAGATAAAGTATAAGTCCATTGTTGGAATCATATACGATTAATCTCACTATAGATGGACTTATGTATATTTAATAAATTATGCTAACCTTTTTGTGATAGAAACAGATGGGATAACTTATCATTCTATCGCATGATCTGCTAACACTTCATGAATGAAAAGAATCAGGTTCATTTATTTAAATAGAGATGAAGTGGAAATTGTTCATGGAATGACCAACAATGATATTACACTAAAATCAAGTAAGTATTTGTCCTTATGTAAAATTTCATCAACGTTAGGGAAATGATCTTGGAAACCAAAAATGTTTTCCTAGTACTCTCATATCTGATGAATCAGTTGGTACCTTAGATCATCACAAATTTATGGCTTTGAGATTGTTGGATTTTTCATAGCCATTTTCTCTACCACTCTCCATCAGAATTTGACTGTTAGATTTCTCTTCCATATCCATATTTTCACCTATGTTCTCCTATGTGGAAACACAGGGATAAGTTAATTTGGGTAACCATTACGTTTCATACATTAGTTTTTAAAATTAATCTTTAGTATTCCTTTTTACAATGTGGGTTTTTATTAAAGAAAATTTCAAGTAGTAAACGATTTATAACCCCGACGAATTTCGAGGGCGAAATTCATTTTAAGGGGGGTAGAATGTAACAACCCGATATTTTATGAGAATTATTATTTTTAATTTCATTGATGTCTTGTGTTGTACGTGACACCAAAATTAGATTGTTCTATACGCAGCACTGTATTATCTTGTAGTATACACAACACTAATCTTGGATCGCGTTACACATAATTTCATGTTCGTTTGATAGAAGTTATTTTACGTAACATTGAGTGCATATATATATATTCAATGTATAAATGAAATATGGTTGGATTCTATTATACGGAACAACAAATGAATCTTTCACTACACGCAACCCTGACTTGGCTTTCATTACACGCAACCACAACCTTCCACGATAGCGTGTGTTATACGCAATACCAAGTTTCACTAAACGAGATATTATTATAATATTATTAAAAACCAGCCGTTATGAATAGTAATACCCACTTTTTGAAATTTAATTAATTTTATCTTTCAAAATGGACTTCATTTTTGGATTTGGAATATCTAAATTAGCCTAGGGTGAAGTTTTGGTATTTTTCTGAAAAAGTTCAATTTTTGATGAATAGTGAAAACAATAGGTTACTATTTAAAAATCGACTTTTTATTTAAATAATTATTTATTTTATTTAAATTTATTTTAGGTCAAAATTGATACAAAATACCTATATAAGTTAAATTTAATTCATTTGAGTCATTTTATAATAATTTTATATATATTAAAATTTTATTGAACTTTTCACCTTCTTTTACCCACCTCCTAGGAGAATTTGAAAATTTACATAAAACATAATTTTACCACTTCTGTGAGTGGAATTTCGAAAATCTGAGATACATGGTTAATATCAAGGATTAAAATGTGGTTCAATAAGATAAAAATATTTTTTGGTAAGTAGTAACGTTTTACTTTTATTTACCACAGTTAAAAGTAAATAGGGTAATTAAGGGAAAAATGATATTATTATTACC
Organism: Viscum album; assembly: GCA_963277665.1. Taxonomy (NCBI): domain Eukaryota; kingdom Viridiplantae; phylum Streptophyta; class Magnoliopsida; order Santalales; family Viscaceae; genus Viscum; species Viscum album. The sequence goes on from OY728166.1 coordinate 1,046,515,416, forward strand.
CTAACACATGTCCTAATTCTATTGGATAAGTTTAATTCGACCAAAATCAACATTAGGAATAAAATATGACCATTTAGGTCCACTTGGATTATATTAGGATATTTAATATTATTTTTTTTAAGAAGAGTTAAAATAGTTAAAATCAAAGTTTAATAACTAAAACATTTTTAATATAGGGTTATAAATAAGATATATTTGACTATAAATATTCATTATAAAGAAAAAACTATTTCATACTTAATGGTATTTTATTTATAATTTTTATACATTAAATAATTCAAGTTATTTATGACACAATAGTGATGCAGTAATTACCTAAATAATGAAATATTAAACTAATTGATATTAAAAATACCCAAATAAATGTAATTTGAGACTTTTTATGAATTAAAATAATTTTATAGGTTAATATGACATGTTAGTATATATTTAATTAACGTTTTTCAAACTAATCATGATTTTATGATTTTTACAAAAATCAATTACCAAATAGTATCAAAATTGACATAAAATAGTTTTAAAACAAATATTATATTATTAATTGTTATTATATTTTTAAAAATCTAAGGTTTGTCCAAATGACTTAAATAAGGTTATATATATTTATATTTAACCAATTGGAATTATTTTGGCTGGTTATAGTAAGTTTATTAACCATATAGTGTAAGAAAACAATAAGACAGGGTAAAAGTTAAATTATAAAAATTAGAGTTAAATCTAAAAGATAAGGTTACACTAGTAACCTAAACTTGTCTAAAACCTATTGGTTGAGATTATTTCGACCCATACTCGCTTTATCTTTGAAATAAATCAATCTAGAGCTATTATAAACCGAACATGACCTTATTATAAAATAGTATTTTAAGTTTTTCCAAAGTTTCCCCTCTCCTCCCTTATAAAATGGGCACCCTTTCCCTCTTCTCTTCACCCCCTTTTGATCCTTGAATATCATCAAACCCCTGAACATTTCTCTTCTACACTTCCATAGAAACATTATGGAGGTTCTGGTCTTCTCAAAAGACCAACTCTACTTCCTTAAGAGGAATATTAAAGGAGGTGCGTCGAAGAAGAGGTAATCTCTTCTTCTGATTCTCTCAAGTTTCTTTATTCTTCTACTTCTTCTTATTTAGTTGTATCATTATAAAGTAATAAAATCAGTATTAAATATATACTGATATTTTATTATAAATATGAAACAACCCTATTTCACCTTCTATCCATCCTACGGAAAACGAAATCACCGCGTGTGCGTACGTACGGAACACCGTCTCCACGCCATAGTATAATCGGTTTTCAACCACCAACTTACTTGGATAGGTATAATGGTGTAAATAAATAACTATATATGATTATTTTAAAGTGATATTTATTTTGAAATATTATACATACACTTCAATACAATTCCACGATCATGAGAATGATATCATCGCCTGTGCTTATGTACGGACTATCGTCTCCACGACGCGATGAGATTCATTCTCCATGTTAACCATTCATGAATGATTATAAAGTATGTATAATAAATAATAATGAAATATATGACATAATAATGATGCATTATTTATGTATATATATATATTTATGTCATCTACTTAATTCCATTCAATTCAATAAGGAAACGAAAACAGTGTTCATGCGTACGTATGGTCTACCATCTCCATGAACAGTGTATTTCATTCCATTTATCGATATATCATATATATATGTATATGATGAATAAATATTATATATATATATATATATCATGTTTTACATTCTATAATTAAGTAAATTAGGATATAAGTAATAATATCATTAACAACAAGTCGAAACACGTACAATAAATGAAACGATTTTACCCAAATCGCTGCTTTTACATCGAATTTACAAAAGAACGGGTAATATAAAGTCATAAGTAAACTCTATATGATATAATAATAACGAATATGATTCTTTAATAAGTCAATGACATTATTTAAATCATTATACAGGAGTTTCGGATACATACGAAGCATATCAGATCTAAGGTAAGGGATAATTATTCCAATCTCACTCTTATCCGAGATTGTTTATTCGTAAGTATTTAATGGGGTTTTTGTTATCATCAATGTCCCTATTTTCTAAAAATGTATTCATGTATGTTTAATGTCCTTTTTACCCATTTTTTAATTTTACCACATGTTATGAAAGTAATCTTACTTTTGTTTACCACACGAGGAACTTTTTGACTTTTCCAACAGAAGTACGAGGAGAATGTTATTTTTAACTTATACGGGTGAAAGGATTTTTACGGTTTCATAACTCCTAATTTTCAGGAAGCATCCTCAACAATATTGCATGATTATTTTCAAAAAAACCCTTTTCTTTTAAGATTTCATGGCATTTTGTGAAAAGAAAATTATTTTGAAGAAGAAAGGATATTTTCGTCAAGAATTCATTTCAAGTGTTTTATCAAAACTATTTTCCATCTAAAAATGAAATTATTTAATATGTTTACATTTCAAGTATAATGTATCCATTATTTAAATGGTTTGATTCTTCATATGATGAAATGATATCCATTTTTTATCTGGATTATGTTATGATGGAATGATGTTTAAGAATCCCATTCTATTACATGGGTTTTGTTATGATGTATGATTTATGATTTTGTGGCACACGAAATAATGGTTTCATTATGAGATGGGTGGGACCTATATCTCCCTCCAACGCATTGGGTAAAGATTTATATCTAATGAGATAGGCATGGCTGGAATAGTAAGTTAATCTGGTTCAGTGTTAGAGGACTGAAATGATGAGTGAACTAGATTTAGAATGGGACTTTGTCCACTAAGATGGTCATGGATGTAATGCCTTGGATACTATAAAAATAATAACATGTGTTTAATGGTTGCCACAATTACATACTTTATTCCCATGCTATTTTATCATTATTGATGATCCATTATGATATATTTCTTATGTACTTCCAAGATTTATGTCTTTGCTCAAGGTTTTGATGTTTAGATTTTATGTTCAAGTTTTTGCATTCAAAAGTTTATGGTTTGTTTTATATTCTCTATGTTTACCCTTACTGATCATTTGGGCTCACCCTTTTTTTGTTTTATTTTCCCCATGATATAAAGAAAGGTTTTAGGTAAGAAAACCAAAAGGGGAATATCTTTATGGGATATGTTGAAGATCTTTCACCATGATTAGAAGATTACATTCTGATTTTCCAAAGACACTAAACTAATACGATCTTTAGGCGTCTATTTTTGTCATGCATTAAATATTCTGCAAAGTAATGTAACGTCCATGTACTTCAAGCTTTGGGTCTCTACAATGACCATCATTGATCAGCATCTCCAGTGAGTCAGTAAACTGCCATGATAACAACTTTTTCCCTTTCGCTACTCCCCAAGGCGTGTAATGTTTCTATAAGGAATTTATCCATTTCTCATCTAATAATTTATTTTTACACCCATTTAATGTTGGTGTTTGTTGCCTCGTTAATTGTTGTAACATTGATCCTCCACGTTTTGGATCAAGGCACTCCATAAGGGTAAGGTTATTATTAATAACTTGAGTGAGTTTTCCATGTATAGTGGTAATCTGATCAGCACCAGTTGTGTCAACAGCTCCACTATAATTATCTTGCGTAGGAGGGCAAGCCCTACATAGAGTATGTGCATTGATATTCTTTACATTCCTTCCACTAGGTTCCATTTCTAAAAAATTTCATAAACTAGATCAGTATATGAATTGAAATACATAATTCTAAACTTGTAAAACACTTAACATAAATTTAACAGTTTATGTATATAATCCATAATCATAAAAATGATTTCTTTGAGGAAGTATATACTCATAAACCCTTCATAATGGTTTGTAAAGAAAATGATAATTATCTTGAGCATATCCTCTGGGAGTGTCGTAATCAAGAGTGCAGCAAGGCCCGTTGTCATGCACCAATTCACGTTTGAGTCTAGCTCAAAGCGGTGTTTTCAGGTTTTACCCCTAGGTTCATCTGTTCCAGAACCACCTCTACATGCTCATATCTAGACATAGATGTATTTCTTGGAAAACTCACAAAATCTCTACAAAACCAAAATTCTAGGAAGTTCTTCTATACTAATCCTCAAAGTCTATCTTAGGGATATGTAATCTAATCAGAGTTCATCCAAATCTAGCTTCCAAGGTTTGTACTAAACTTCCTCTGATACCAACTATAATGCCCTGACCCTAGTTACCTAGAGTCAGTGCATTATTATATAACATTGGCACGATCACAAAAGATCAAGTCTCGAAAGACCGATTAGTTTAGTAGCCTTGGAAAAACTAGATACATTCATAAGTCTTACATTACATCATAAAGTGAAAAACTACAACAACATAGTCTCCATAGTCCAAACTCATATCCCATCAGACTATCCATGCTGGTTAGTCATAAAATAATTCTTCACATCCTGGGAAAAATAAAACATAGAAAGGGGTGAGCTCAGATGCTCAGTAAGGATGACAATATAGTGGAAACTTTCATAAATAAGCGTAAACATTTAAGGCAATGTATAACTAAAACAAAATATTTTTAAACTTCAACTTTAGAATAATATGGAAAAAATAAAATGAAATAATTCCATTTACTTATTCACATTGATATTCTACTAGTCAAATAATCACATGCAATATCAATAACAACTTTCATAATGATGGAATACATAATGCTAAAATATCATAACCACGTAGTCAAGGCCTTGTGCCAAGACTACAAATAAGATTTTGTCAAGGCCTTATGCCAAGACACTAGTTTGTCTCATGATACCTACCGATGCATTGGGAATCTATATAGGGCACCACCTATCACTTACTAAGTCCAATGTATTCCTCATATGATCAGGTTTAAACAAAACATTAACATCCGTATTAAAAATAGGATATGAAATGTCAATAGTTTCTCCATAAACCATGAATGGTATAAAAATAACACATCCACATTCAAACATAACACAAAACCATCAATACAATATGTAAGTTTTGTATCATAATAAATCAAATTCAAATAAGCATAAAATCTATCAAAGGATGTTGACATAGATGAAATCAAAACTATTTGAGAGAAATATCTCTTTTTTGAAATCATTTAAAAGTCAAGTAATTATAAAAGAAAACATTTACTTTGAAAATATTATTATAAGATTGTAAGGGAAGCTTTTATGATTTTATAATGGCATAAAATAGCCACACCTGCCGTATAAGTTAAAAAAAAGACATTCTTACCTTAATTTTGTCGAAAAGGTTAAAAAGGACCTTGTTTCGAAAACGACGGAAAGATTCCTTTATAAAATTCTTATAAAAAGTAAAACAAGGGTATAAATACTTTAACCCATAATGTATAAAATAGTAAGAATGTTTTGAAATACATTTTTAAGAAACATGGATTTGGATGATAAAGAGGTCCCAATAGATAATTACATATAAACAACCTCGGATAATGAAGAGATTGTGAAATTAACCCTTAACTTGTACTTTTCCTAGGTCGAGGGTAGGTTAACCTCCTTTATAATAGTGAAATAATTGTTATTAAATTATACAAGAGTCATATACATTAATATGACATCATATATGATCTTTTAACATTGCTTTGTTAATAATATCTTTGTATTATCGTTGCTTTCGGTGTTAACGGATTAATTTTCCTTTATATTCTTTGTTATGTGAGTAAAATTTGTTATGGATGGGATGTATCTTATTTATATCCAGAATGATATCAAGTCTTTAAACATTATTTTTAATATTCAAAAGAAAATTATTCTTAAATGGATATGATGGAGAAAGAATCTTATCGCGTTCGTGGAGACGGTAATCCGTACGTACGCACCAGCGAAAATATCATTCTTTTGATATTAAAAAAAATATATAATTGGATCTCATATCATATATAAAAAATCATTATAATGTAATATTTATTATTTACATCAATTACACATCATTATTATACCCATCCAAATAATAATGTATTGAATAACAATTACACCACGACATGGACACGGTAAGTCATACGTATGCACGTATGGTGACATGTCATTAAAAGGATGGATAGAATAATGAATTGGGTTGTACGATATTTATAATAAAATAACAGTATATATAAGATACTAGATATATTATTTTATAATGTAAATAACACAGAAAAAGGAAGTGGAGGAAAAAGGAACTTGGAAGAGGTGGTGAGATTTTTACCTCTTCTTCAGGTTCTTCCTCATGATTTGATCAAAAGGACTCCTTATGTTGGATTTATGACCAAAGGAAATCCTCTAGGATGAGGGGAGTAAAGTTTAGAGGTTATTTGGGAAGAGTTTGGCGGAGCCAAATGGCTTTGAAGGTGTGAATTAGAGAGAAGGGGGAGTGTTCTTTTATAAGAGGGTTGAGGGGAACCTTAGGAAACGCTAGAAATGTTGTTTTATAATAAAATAATTTTCCGGTTCTAATAGATCAAAAATATATTATTTATGGGATATGGTGGGTATGGGTCTTAAAACACTCAACCAATAGGTTTTAGATAGTTTTGGTAACTATATTAACTTTATCTTTTAGATTTAACTCTTAGTTAAACTAGTTGGACATTTACAATGTCTCTTTGTAGTTTTATATTAAATGGTCATTTAACTTATTATATACTTCCAAGAGAACCCCAAGTGTTTCATTAATGATACAACTACTATTATATAAGTCCTTTGGATGATCCTTAGATTTTTAGGAATAGAATATCAATTAATAATATAATATATTTTTTAAAAACTCTTTTATGTCAATGTTGACACTATTTGGTATTTTGTTTTTGCTAAATTCATAATAGCATTATTGTTTCGAACAAAATTCATTTAACCGACCCTAATATGTCATATTAATCTATAAAATTAGTAGAATTCATCGAAACTCTCAAATGTCATTTATTTAGATATTTATAATATCAATTATTTAATATTTCATTAATTAGGTAATTTCTGCATCATCATTGTGTCATAAATAAATTAAATTATTTAATGTCTCAAAAATATAAATAAAATACCATTATGAAGGAAATAATTTTATATTCGAAATGAATATTTATAGTCGAAAATATCTTATGTGTAACACTATATTAAAAATGTTTTAGTTATTAAACTTTGATTTTAACTCTTTTAACTCTTCTTTGAATTAAATAATAATAAATGTCCTAATCTAATCCAAGTGGACCAAAGAGGTTCATATTTTCTTCCTAAGGTTATTTTTAGCTGAACTATACATATCCTATAGAATTAGGACATGTGTTAGGGTAATAATAAAATCTGTTTTACCCTTAACTACCCTATTTTCTTTTAATCGTGGTAAATAAAAGTAAAACGTTACTATTCACAAAAAATTATTTTTATCTTATTGAACCACATTTTACTCCTTCATATTAACCGTGTGTCTCGGATTTTTGAAATTCCACTCACAGAACCAGTAAAATTAAGTTTTATGTGAATTTTCAAATCCTCATAGGAGGTGGGTAAAAGACGGTGAAAAGTTCTATAAAATTTTTATATATCTAAAATTATTACAAATTGACTCCAATGAATTAAATTGAACTTATATAGGTATTATGCATCTATTTTGACCAAAAATAAATTTAAATAAAATAAATAATTATTTAAATAAAAATTTCGGTTTTAAACTATAACTCAGTGTTTTTAACTATTCATCAAAAATTGAAAGTTTTTAGAAAAATACCAAAAATTCACCCTAATCTAATTTCGATATTCCGAATCCAAAAATGAAGTCCATTTTGAATGATAAAATTTATAAAATTTTAAAAAGTGGGTATTAGTATTCCTAACGGCTAGTTTGATTGGTTGTGGTGTGTTAGAACTCGAAGTTGCATACAACACACGCTATTGTATTATTCAAAGAGAAGCATACTGTGGAAGTGTGGGGTATTACATTCTCCTCTCCTTAAAATAATTCCATCCTCTAAATTTCTAGAATATTATTACATAAAAACAATCGGGTGGTTCTTCATCATAAGTTCCTCAAGTTCCCATGTTGCCTCTTCTATCTTATGGTTTCTCCACAGAACTTTTACCAGATGAGTCATCTGGTTTCTCAACACTTTTTCTTTGGAATCAAGAATCTCGATGGGCTCTTCTCAATAAGACAGATCGGGTTCCGTTTATACTTCTTCATAGGTGAGTACATGCATTGGGTCAGACATGTATTTTCTCAATAGTGATACATGGAACACATCGTGAACTTTGGAGATACTTGGCGGCATTGCCAACCAGTAAGCTACAACCCCAATTGGTTCTAGAATTTCGAAAGGTCTGATCTCCCTGGGACTCAATTTTCCCTTCTTACCTAAACGTGTAAAACCCTTCCATGGAGATACCTTCAATAAAACATGATCTCCTACCTAAAATTCCAGATCCTTCTTTCAGTTGTCGGTATAGCACTTTTGCATACTTTGAGCTTCTTTGATGTGGGTTTGGATTACCTTCACTTTTTCCATCGTTTCCCCCAAAAGTTCTGGTCCTATGAGTTTTTTTCACCAACAGCATCCCAACAGGTTGTTGTGAGACATCTCTTTCCATATAACACTTCATATGGTGCCATCTGAATACTTGAATGGATGATATTCTTATATGAAAATTCTATCAAAGGTAAATATTGATCCCACATACCCTAAAAGTCAAGTGATCAGGATCTCAACATGTCTTCTAATGTTTGAATAGTTCATTCTGATTGTCCATCTGTTTGAGGGTGGTAAGCAGTGCTCAAACGATGCTCGGTATCTAGGGATTTCTGAAGACTTTTCTAGAATCTTGATGTAAAATGGGGATCATGATCAGAAAAAATTGATAGTGGTACTCCATGAAGTCTTAAAACTTGATTAATATATAGTCTTGCAATCATTCAAGTGGTAAATCTTCTCTTATAGCAAGAAAATGTGCTGACTTGGTAAGACGGTCAACAATGACCCATATTGGATCGTTCTTTCTTGGAGTCTTTGGTAGTCCCATGACAAATTCCATTGTAATATTATCACATTTCCACTCAGGTATGGGAAGAGGTTGCATGACTCCTTCAAGATGTTGCCTTCTAGCTTTCACTTGTTGACAAACCATATATCTTGACACAAAATCAGAAATATCCCTCTTCATGTTGTCCCACCAAAAATGTTCCTTCAAATCTCTATACATTTTGGTGCTCCCAGGGTGTATAGAGAAATTGAAACTATGAGCATCATCCAGCAATTACCTTTTTAGATCATGTATATCAGGAACACAAAGTCTCTTCCCAAATTAAAAACTTTCATCTTCATACACAAATTCATTCAATATCTCATCATTCACATCTTTAAACTTCTTTTGAAATTCCTCATCATCATCCTGAGAACTTTTTATACTTTCTAGTAAAGATGGTTTGGCAACCAATTGAAAAAGTATTGATGTTTTAGATTCCATGGTTATTCCAATGTCCATCTTCACTAGATCCATAAAAATATGATCCCTTTCAATACTCATCTTGTTCAAAACTCTATGATGCTTTCTGTTCAAATCATTTTCCACCTTATTTTCCTTCCCTGGGTGGTAGTGTACGATGCGATCATAATCCTTGAGTAGTTCAAGCCATCTCCTTTGCCTCATGTTGAGTTCTTTTTGTAAGAAAATATACTTCAAACTCTTCAGTTCTTAGAAAACTTCTTCACACTCTTTTGTCCAAACAAATTTAACCCCTTTACGTCTGAGCTTTGTTAATGGGTTAGCCAATCAGGAAAAATTATGAACGAAACGTCGATAATAACCTACTAAACCAATAAAAATGTGTGCCTCGGTTATACTCATCGGTGCTGGCCATTCTTGAACTGCTCTTTTCTTATAAGTATCAACATAGATTCCATCCTTAAAGATAATATGGCCAAGAAAAGAAATCTCTTGAAGCCAGAATTCACACATTCTAAAATTCCAATATAATTCATTTATTCGAATAGTCTTTAGGATAATGCGCAGGTAATTTTCCTGATATTCGTAGATTTTGGAGTATACCAAGATATCATCAATAAATACCACTACAAAGTCATTAATATATTCCTTGAAAACTCTATTCATTAGATCCATGAAAACAGAGGGGGCATTATTCATCCCAAAAGGCATTACTGTGAACTCGTAATGCTCGTACCTGGTTTAAAATTTTGTTTTCGGAATGTCTTCCTTCTTTACTCATATATGATGATATTCAGATCGTAGTTCAACCTTTGAAAAGTATTGATCTCCATGAAGTTGGTCGAATTAATCATCAATGCGAGGTAGGGGATACTTGTTCTTTATTGTTATAGCGTTGATCTCCCTGTATTCAGTGCACAACCTCATAGGTCTATATTTATTTTTAACAAAAAGAATAGGGGCTCCCCATGGAGAAACACTAGGGAGAATAAATCCCTTATTACTCAATATCTCTAGTTGTTTCTTTAGTTCCACTAATTATATAGTGGCCATTATATAAGGGGTCTTTGATATGGGCCTTGAACCAGGAATTAAGTCAATGGAAAACTCAATTTCTCATTCTGGAGGATGTCCAGGTAAATCCTCTGGAAAAACATCAACATATTCTTGCACAGTAGGTACATCCTCTATTCTAACATTCCTTTCATCACCCACGGTTATTTCATTATCTTCCTCCCCAATAATTGAATTTAGTTGAGTTATTGGGGGTGGATCTAGATAAGAATTTGGGGATGGAGTTTCTGCTCTAAAGATGAGGTACTCCTTGTCATCATCAAAAATTGTAACCTCCTTCTTCTTACAATAACTTTTCACATCATGGTCTGAAAGCCAATCCATTCCAAGGATTATATCAAATACCATCGTGGGTATGATGATGAGATCAGTAGATAAATAATGTTTATATTCCTTAATGGGAACTGATTCACAAAACGTTTTTGCAATGATACTTCCCTTAGGAGTTTTTACTAACAACACCCTTGTTAAATCAAATTCAAAATATCTAATTTTCTTAGAAAACTAGGAAGATATGAAACAATGCGATGATCCAGAATCAAATAATGCATTGACTAAACTTGAGGTAACCAATAAATTACTTGCAACCGTGTCTTTTGGAGCTTCAACCTCAGCAGTAGTGATAGCATAATCTTGGACTTGATCCCTTGGCATTTTCTAAGGTAAGTTCCCCTGATGCTTAGGACATTCATTTTCATAATGTCCCATCTCCCTGAAATTGTAGCGTTGAACATCGGTAGCTTCTTTCTTCCCCTTGAAATCACAAGCTTGGAGGCCCTTTTCACCAAAATTATAACAGACTCTCATTCTCTTCAGGCAAGTACCAAGGTGTTTCTTCACACATTTATTATAGGATGGATATTCTAATTTTCCCTTCTTCCCCTTATTTCCATTTCTAGAGTGATATTCATATCTATACTTCTCTAGCTTTACTTTAAAGTCGTAAAACATAGAGAACTTTTTTTCTGTCTTGATAGCACATGATACAATATCTTCATACGATGAGAGGGATTGTGAGACCAATGCTAGATGGAGAAATGGTTTTAACCCATAAAATAAATGATCCATATTATTTCTTAAGTTATGTATATAATCTTCAGCATGCATCGCTAACCTTGTAAATTTAGCCTCATACTTTGCGACATTATCATCCTCCTTTTGCGTCAGACATAGAAATTTCCTTTCCATATCGGATCGATGGTCACGATGAAAGTATTTTTCTAAGAAAATCTCATTAAAATACCACCATTAAATATTTTATACTTCATCATATTCCATTTTGTTTTGAATCAATGACCTCCATTGATCATCATCTCCAGTGAGGCATTAGAATGCCATGAAAACTTCTTCCCTTTTGCTACTCCCCAAGGCATGGAATATTTTCTCTAAGGAATTTATCTATTGCTCAGCTACTAATGGATTTTTATCCCATTGAATGTTGGTGGTTGTTGCCTCATGAAGTGGTTTGACATTGATACTCCATATTGTGGATCAGGTCACTCCATACGGGAAGGTTATTATTTATAACCTGAGTGAGTTGTCCCAGTATAGTGATAAGCTAATCAGCACCGGTTGTATCAGCAGCTCCACTATAGTTATCTTTAGCAGGAGGGAAATCCCTACATAGAGGGGGTGCATTGATATGGTTTCCATTCCTTCTACTAGGTGTCGTTTCTAAACAATGGCATAAACTAGATCATTTTATGAATCTATATACATAATTCAAAACTTGTAAAACACTTAACATAAATTGAACAGTTTATGGATATAATCCATAATCATAAAAATGTTTTCTTTGAGGAAGTATATACTCATAAACCCTTCATAATGGTTTGTAAAGAAAATGGGAATTATCTTAATCATATCCTCCGAGAGTGTTGTAACCAAAAGTGCAGAAAGGCTCATTGTCGTGCACCAGTTCCCGTTCGAGTCTAGCTCAAAGAGGTGTTTTCGAGTTTTACCCCTAGGTACATCTGTGCTAGATCTTCCTCTTCCTGATTGTATCCAGAAAGGGATAGATTGCTTGGAAAACTCACAAAATCTCCACAATACCAAAATTATAGGAAGTTCTTCTCTACTAATCTTCAAAGTCCATCATAGGGCTATGTGCTCTAATCAGAGTTTTTCTAAATCTAGATTTCAATGTTTGTACTAAACTTCCTCTACTACCAATAGTAACAACCTGACCCCAGATACCCAGAGTTAGCGCATTATTACATAACATTGCCATGATCACAAAAGATCAAGTCTCGAAAGACCGATTAGTTTAGTAGCCTTGGAAACACTAGATATATTCATAAGTCTCACATTACATCATAAAGTGAAAAACTACAACAACATAGTCTCCATGGTCCAGACTCATATACCTTCAGACTATCCCTGCTGGTCAGTCCTAAAATTCTTCTTCACATCCTGAGAAAAATAAAACATAAAAAGGGGTGAGCTCAGATGCTCAGTAAGGATAACAATATAGCGGAAACATTCATAAATAAGAATAAACATTTAAGGCAATGTATAACTAAAAAAATCCTTTTAAACTTAAACTTCAGTATAATATGGAAAAAATAAAATGAAATAATTCCATTTACTTATTCACATTAATATTCTACTAGTCCAATAATCACATGTAATATCAATAACCACTTTCATAATGATGGAATGCATAATTTCATACTATCATAACCACATATTTAAAGCCTTGTGCCAAGACTACAAATAAGATTTTGTCAAGGCCTTGTGCCAAGACACTAGTTTGTCTCATGAGACTTACTGATGCATCGAGGAGCTATAGCAGGCTCTACCCGTCACTTACTAAGTCCAATGCATTCCTCATATGAACAGGTTTTAACATAACATAAACATTCGTATTAAAACTAGCATACAAAATGTCAACAGTTTATCCATAAACCATGAATGGTATAAAAATAACACATCCATAGTCAAACATAATAGAAAACCTTCAATACAATATGTAATTTTTGTATCATAATAAATCAACTTTAAATAAGCTTAAAATCCATCAAAGGATATTGACATAGATGAAATCAAAACTATTTGATAGAAATATCACTTTTTTGAAATCATTTAAAAGTCACATAATTATAAAAGAAAACATTTACCTTGAAAATATTATTTTAATCTTTTAAGGGAAGCTTTGACGATTTCATAATGGCGGAAAATAGCCGCAGCCGCCGTATAAGTTAAAAAAATACATTCTTACCTTAATTTTTTCGAAAAGGTTAAAAAGGAACTTGTTTGGAAAATGACGGAATGATTCCTTTATAAACATCTTCTAAAAATTCAAACAAATGGTATAAATGACTTTAAACCATAGTATATAAAATATTAATAATGTTTTGAAATACATTTTTAAGAAACATGGATGTGGATGATAAAGAGGTCCCAGTAGATAATTACATATAAACAACCTCAGATAATGAAGAGATTGTGAAATTAACCCTTACCATGTACTTTTCCTTGGTAGAGGGTAGGTTAACCTCCATTATAATGGTGAAATAATTGTTATTAAATTCTCTAAGAATCATATACATTAATATGATATCATATATGATCTTTTAACATTGCTTTGTTAATAATATCTTGCTATTATCGTTGTTTCAGGTTTTAACGGATTCATTTTCCTTTATATTCTTTGTTATGTGAGTCATATTTGTTATGGATGTGATGTATCTTATTCATATATATAATTATATCAAGTCTTTAAATATTATTTTTAATCTTCTAATGAAAATTATTCTTGAATGGACACTATGGGGAATGAATCTTATCGCGTTTATGGAGACGGTAATCCGTACATACGCACGAGTGATAATATCATTCTTTTGAAATTAAAATAATATATAATTGGATGGTATATCATATATAAAGAATCATTGTCATGTTATATTTATTATTTACATCAATTACACATCATTATTATACCCATCCAAATAATAATGTATTGAATAACAATTACACCACGACGTGGAGACGGTAAGCCGTACGTACGCACGTATGGTGACTTATCATTTAAAGGATGGAAAGAATAATGAATTTGGTTGTACCATATTTATAATAACATAATATTATATATAAGATACTGGAGTTATTATTTTAGAATGTAAATAACAAATAAAAAGGAAGTGGAAGAAGAAAGGAACTTGAAAGAGGTGGGGAGATTTTTACCTCTTCTTTGGGTTCTTCCTTTTGATTTGATCAAAAGGACTCCGTAAGTTGGATTTATGACCAATGGAGGGAGTCTAGGATGAAGGGAGGATATTTTAGAGGGTATTTGGGAAACTTTTGGCTAAGAAAAATGGATTTGAAGGTGTGAATTAGAGAGAAGGGGGAGTGCCCTTTTATAAGAGGGTTGAGGGGCACCTTAGAAAAAGCTAGAAATATTATTTTATAATAAAATCATTTTCAGATTATAATGGCTTCAAAATGGATTAAATAAAGGATAAGGTAGGGATGGGTTAAAAACTACTCAAAAAATAGGTTTTAGACAGGTTTGGGTCACTATATTAACTTTATCTTTTAGATTTAACTCTCAGTTAAATAGTTTGACATTTACCATGTCTTTTTGTATTTTTATATTATATGGTTAATAAGCATACTATATACTTCCAAGAGAACCCCAAGTGGTTCATTAATGATACTAAAATTTTTATATAAGTCCTTTGGCTGAACCATATATTTTTAGGAATATAATATCAATTAATAATATAATATTGGTTTTAAAAACTCTTTTATGTCAATTTTGACACCATTTGGTATTTTGTTTTTTCTAAATTCATAACAGTATTATTCCTTCGAAAAAAATTCATCAAAACACCCCTAATATGTCATATTAATCTATAAAATTATTGAAATTCATAAAAAGTCTCATATTACATTTATTTGGATATTTATAATATCAATTATTTTAATATTTCATTAATTAAGTAATTACAACATCATCATTGTGTCATAAATAACTTATATTATTTAATGTATAAAAAATATAAATAAAATACTGTTATATATGAAATATTTTTAGATTTATAATGAATATTTATAGTCGAATTTATCTTATGTGTACCCCTATATTAAAAATGTTTTAGTTATTAACCTTTGATTTTAACTCTTTTAACTCTTCTTTGAATTAAATAAGAATAAATGTCCTAATCTAATACAAGTGGACCAAAAGGGTACATATATTATTACTAAGGTTGTTTTTTGTCGAATTATACTTATCTAATTGATTAAATACATGTGTTAGGGTAATAATAATATGATTTTTACCCTTAATTACCCAATTTACTTTTAATTGTGGTAAATAAAAGTAAAAACTTACTATTCACAAAAAAATATTTTTATCTTATTGAACCACATTTTACTCCTTGATACTAACCATGTCTCTCGGATTTTTGAAATTCCACTCACAGAACCGGTAAAATTAAGTTTTATGTGAATTTTCAAATTCTCCTAGAAGGTGGGTAAAAGACGGTGAAAAGTTCTATAAAATTTTTATATATCTAAAATTATTATAAATTGACACCAATGAATTACATTGAACTCATATAGGTATTATGTTCTATTTTGACCTAAAAAAAATTTAAATATAATAAATAATTATTTAAATAAATATTCAGTTTTAAACTACAACCGAGTGTTTTCACTATTCATCAAAAATTGAAAGTTTTCAGAAAAATACCAAAAATTCACCCTAAGCTAATTTCGATATTCCAAATCCAAAAATGAAATTCATTTTGAAAGGTAAAATTTATAAAATTTCAAAAAGTGGGAATTACTGTTCATAATGGCTAGTTTGATTGGTTGTGGTGTGTTAGAACTCGAAGTTGCATAAAATACACGCTACTGTATTATTCAAAGAGAAGCATACAATGGAATCTTGGGGTATTACACCAATTTACATAAAATTCAAGATATTATGTGTATTATCACCTTTATTCATTGTATCTAAATGAAAATGACATGTTACATGGAGTTCCTATCTACATTGTATCATACTGTGATCCTAGGTCCATATCTATTTCTTTAAAGGACTATAGAGTTCAATTGCCACTGAATTAAATTTACATACAACTTTTTATCCTCAATCGGATGGAAATTAGAGGAAAACAATTCAGTCATTGGATGATATGATTCATTATTTTCCAATAAGTTACAAGTAAATTTGGGAATGTCATATTTATATGGTTATGTTTTCTTATAAAAATATTTTTCATTCTAATATGTATATAAAACCTCTTGAGGTATTATATGAAAAGCGATTTCAAAATCCATATTGTTTGGATGAATTGGGATAAATGGGGTTGATGGTACAATAGTTGGAAGATTATTTGGTTTATAAATTTCAGATGAATTAGAATCATATGAGAATAGATCAGAATGGAAAAAAGGTTAATTGGATAACTAGAGGAAATATCATTCATTCAAGGTACATGATCTTGTTTTTCTAAAATTATCTCCATGGAAAAGTGTTATGAATTTCGATAAATGTAGAAATCTTATTATTCAGTTCATTGGTCCTTATAAAATCCAAGAATTAGTTGGAATTGTTTCCTACTGAGTGTCTTTTCCCTCTATTTTAACCAAGTCACAAAAAGTATTTATTTTTTCAACGTTAAGGAAAAATACGCTAGATTCAAATCATGTTTTTAGCTCAAATGTAGTTATTCTTGAAGCTAACCTTTAATATGAGGAAAATAAAATTTATATAATGGACTATATAGATCAAATGTCATTGAATATGATGATTTATCATATTAAGTTTTCATAGGAAACCCATGTGGTTGAAAAGGAAAAAATGGAATCTAAAAATGGTATGAGGGAAAGATATCCCCACTTCTTTAATAAGTGAATAAAATTTTGAGGACCCAGTTTAAAAATGGAGAAGATTTTAAAAAATCATAAATCACTTTAATTTTTATTAATATAACTATATTTATTAGAAAACTATTAGGTGATTTTTTAAATAAAAGAGGAAAGATTTTGAATTAAACTCTTTTATTATATGGATCCATTTAAAAATTTAAATTATAAATTTTAAAATCTAAATTTTAAAATCTAAATATTAAAATTTTAATATAACTTTTATAAAAATAATATCAATATTTAAGTTCAGTGAAATTTTGCCGTTTTTTAAAAAAAATTGATTTTTGAGTGAATAGAAAAAATACATATTCCCATAAAAAATCCATTTCTTTTCATTAAATCAAGTAATTTCAAAGATTTATTATGTTTTGAATATGATTTAAAGTAACACATTTATATATTAGATATATTTAATCCACATAATTAACTTTTAATAACCATTATAATTTATATAGTATATTTTTGTTTCTATGTTTAAAAAATATTTTTCAAGAAATTGTTTTATAGTGCATAATGCCTCTCCACTTTAGTTAATTATAACAATACCTTATGATAAATGTATGAAATGAAATGTACGTATTATATTTTAGTAATTATTATATTTTATTAATACAATTATTTTTATTAATCATACAATTAATATAAAATCACATTTTATTGAAAAATACCCTTCCTGAAAACCTAGTTTATCATCACGTATATGAGATTAATTTTAAATTAAAATTTTTATATTATGTTAATTAAATTTAGTTAAGTGGATTATATACTTGTAATCATAAGAATTAATATTATCTAATTAGGTCATCTAATTTTTCTACCATAATAAATTGTGAAAACATTAATAATTAATTGTTGTGGTTAATGTAAAAATAGACTTACCATGGGTTTTACTAAAATGATAAAGGTAAAAAATTAACTAAAAATCTATATAAAATCTATTTTACAGTCATATTTTGACTATAAAATTTCTAACACTATATTAGGGTCCATTTTTTATTTTTTTTCATGTGAATAATGTTGGTACTCCTTTTTATTTTCACAAAATACAAGTGTGCCACTCCCTTCAATTATTAGAGGAAATCCTATCTCTTCTCTCATATTCACACCGTAAAATCACATTTTATAAGCTAATACCTACCCAAATATATTAATTAACTCACTCTTTTTTATCTAGATAACTTATTGTTGTTAAAAATCTACCTTATGAAGTCATTTGGTGATTACCTGTGTAGGTTGTCTGAGGAAGATATATCATGTTTATCCATGAGTTTTTATTTTATTTCATATTCCACCTCATTATAATATTATTCAATAATTATTAATTAATAAAAAGTGTACATACCATATACTTAATTTTCATTATATTAATTTAATAACCTAAATAATTCTCTTTTTCCATCAAATGGGATACAAAATCATCATTTATGTGTATGGTGGACTATCACTATGAGAATTGATGTCATTTTTTCCCATAATCTCCTGTCGTGGCTCGTTATAATAATAGATTCATATTATCTATATAATATATTCAAAATATTTATACTTATTTAGTTTTTATATCACAAATACCTTCCTAATTTCCATTCTATGGGGGATACGATATCATCACTCATGTATACAATGGACTACCGCATCGCAAAACCATGTGATTTGTTTAATACTAACACACTACATAAAAGGTAATAAAGATAAATTTAATGAATATATGAGATAATAATGATATAATTGTGACATTAATGACATATATATCATTTTAAAAAAGATAACATATAATTTCCTTTCTTCCACTAAAAATTGATAACGTCGTTTGTGCTTATGTGTGGACTACCTCCTGCACTATAGAGACCCGAATCTTGACGTACATGGACATTACATTAATTTTGCGGAATACTTAATACATAACAAAAACAGACACAAAAGGACCGTAATAGTTTAGTGTCTTTGGAAACTCGGAATATAATCTTCTAATTATGGTGAAAGATCGTCAACATCTCCCATAAAGATCTTCCCCTTTTGTTTTCTTACCAAAAACCTTTATTTATATCTTGGGGAAAAGAAAACATATAAATGGTGATCTCAAATTCTCAGTAAGGGTAATAATAGATAAAATAAAACAAATCATATACATTTGAACTTAAAAACATGAACATAATGTTTAAACATCAAAATCTTGAGTAATGACATAAAACATGGAAGTACGTAAGGCATAGATCATAAAGAAACATTAAGCATGATAAAATAGCATGGGAGTAAAACATGTAATTTTGGAAACCATTAATCACATGTTATGATTTCCATAGTATCCAAGGCATTGTTTCCAAGACCATATTAGTGGACAAAGTCCCTTTCTGAATCGAGTTCACTCCTCGTTTCAGTCCTGTAACACTGAACTGGATTAACTTACTGTTCCATCCATGTCTATCTCATGAGATATAAATCTTTACCCAATGAATTGGAGGTAGATATAGGTCCCACCCATCTCATAATGAAATAATTCTTAATTGTGCCACAACATAAACATAAATCATTCATCATAACCCAAAGAATAAAATGGGTTTCATAAACATCATTCCATCATCACATAATCCATATAAAAGAAATGGATATCATTTCATAATAAGAAAATTGAAACCATGTAAATCATAGAGACATTATACTTGAAACATACACATAGGAAATAATGTCATCTTATATGGAAAAAATGGTATTGATAAAACACTTGATATGAATTCTTGTGGAAAATATCCTTTCTTCTTCAAAATCAATTTCTTTTCACAAAATGTCATGCAATTTTAAAAGAAAGGGATTTTTTTGAAAATAGTCATGAAATCTTTTGGAGGAATATTCATGAAAATAAGGCTTTATAAAACAATTAAAATCCATTCATGCCGTATAAGTTAAAAAATAACAATTTCCTCGAACTTTTTTCAGAAAAGTCAAAAAGTACCTCGTATGGTAAACAAAAGAAAGATTCCTTCCGTACGATGTGGTAAAAGTAAAAAAAGGGTAAAAATGTCTTAAAAATACATGGAAGTAAAGTAAACATTTTATTAAAACATTTTTAGAGCATATGGACATGGATAATAAACATAACCCCCACTAAATACTTACGAGTAAACAATCTCGAATAAGAATGAGATTGGATTAATTATCCCTTACCTTATGTTCGATATGCTTCGTATGTATCCGAACCTCATGTATAATGATTTAAATAATGTCATTGACTTATTACAGAATCATATACATTGTTATGATATCATATACGGTTCACTTATGACTTTATATTAGCCGTTCTTTTGTAAATTCCATGTTAAAGAGTGTTTTGGGTAAAATCGTTTCATTTGTCGTCCGTGTTTTGACTTTTAATTATTCATATGATTAATAAGATAATGATTACACAATTCCAGAATATAAAAAGTGATTTATATATAATATATATTCAGAATATACATATATATAATAGATCGATAAATGGAAAGAAATACACCGTTCATGGAGATGGTAGGTCGTACGTACGCATGAATGCTGTTTTCGTTTCCTTATTGAATTGAATGGAATTAAGTATATGACATACATATATATATAAATAAATCCAGTATCATTATTATTTAATATATTCCATTATTATTCATTATATATACTTTATAATCATTCATGAATGGTTAACATGGAGAACGAAACTCATCGTGTCGTGGAGACGGTAGTCCGTACGTACGCACGAGGGATGATATTGTTTCCATGATCGTGGAATTGTATTGGAGTGTATGTATACTATTTCATAATCAATAATACTTTAAAATAATCATATATGGTTATTTATTTGCACCATTATACCCATCCAAGTATGGTGGTGGTGGGAAAATAGATTACACCACGGCGTGGAGACGGTATTCCATACGTACGCACGCGCGGTGATTTCATTTTCTGTAGGATGGATAGATGGTTAAATAGGGTTGTTTAATACTTATAATAACATACCATTATATGAGTGATACTGATGTTATTACTTCATAATGAAGCAACTAAATAAGATGAAGTAGAAGAAGAAATAAATTTGAAGGAATCGGTAACGAATATTACCTCTTCTTCGACACGCCTCTTTGAAACCTCCTCTTCGGGCACTAAAATTGGTCTTTTAAGAAGACCAGGACCTCAATAATATTTCTAGGAAAGTTGATAAGGTAAATGGTCAGGGTTTGGATGAGATTTAAGGCTCAAAGTTGTGTAAATATGAGAGGGGGGAGGTGCCCTTTTATAAGGGAGGAGAGGGGCATCTGTGAAAATCTTGAAAATATTAATTTATAATAAATCTAACCCCATTTAAAAACCACCAGAAATTACTCATATTATAATATTAGATTATATAGGGTTGTACTCTCATCAACAAATAAAATTTATACATGTTAGGAAATTATTTTATACATTATCAACTTCATTTATCCTTATTTAATCAATTTAATTTTATTTGTGGTAATAAAATTCTAAATTTTAAATTATAACAAATAATTACTTATTTGTTGTGTATTTTCCATAATTGGTTAATTTATAACATTTTAGACCATATATATTTAAATTTATAATTTTTCAATATTTTTGTGATTTTTAAACAATTTTATAATATGTTATTTTTATGAAATAACAATAGTGTCAATTTTGACACTATTCATTTATTTGAATTTAAATAAAATATATACACACGATATGTTCAAAATAAAATCTTTAATAGATTAATAAAAGGTCATATGTATCTATAAAATTATTGGAGAACATTAAATAGTTCATATAATATTTATTGTTTTATTTTTAAAACCATTTATTTGCTTTATCTCATAATAAAATAATTACTAAAACATTTTTGTATAATTATTTAATATAAATATTTTTTGCATAAAAATTAAAAATAAAATCCTAAGATGAATATAAATCTATTAACCTTCACAATAATACTTTTACTCGAATTTACCATCTTAAAATAATAATATTTAAAAAGTTAAGTTTATTAAATTATGAAGGTGACAACTTTGGCATCATTTAAAATAAAATAATATAAGTGTCATAATCACTTTTATAAGTCTCCAAATGGTACAATATTCAACAATTGTATTATTAGGGTTTATATATACACTAATAATAAGTTTTTGAATATTTTTGGGCCTTTTGATATGTATTACAATTTCAATAAAAACTATATTATTGATTTTTCACTAAATAAATAATTTCTGCATCATTAATGTATAAGATAATAAGGTAATTAAATAACTCTTAAAAATTACAAATAAATTACCATGACAAAGAAAAACATTTTAGATTTCAAATGAGTATCTATAACCGAATTTATATTTTGTATAAACCTATATGAAAAATACTTTAATTATTAAAGTTCAGTGAGACATATTTCACTTCCCTTTAAATAAAATAAATTAAAGGTCTTAATCACTTCCAACTGGGTTCTAATGGATTCCCTTTCGACCCAAATATGACTTAGGACAAATTATAATCATTCAATTGTATTAAGAAAAGTATTAGGATAATTTTATAATATTATATTTACCCTTAATTACCCAATTTACCTTTTACTATGGTAAATAAAATTTACCGTTGTAACTATTCATAAAGCCCAAAAATAAAAAGTAGTCTATTAATATAATTTGGACCCAATGATTCCAAATATGGAATCCATTTTTCCAAATTCAATACATAGAAGTTGCAGAAATTAAATTAAAATTAATCCTGTTGTCGAAAGAAAACAGGTTTTTGTTTTAAACATTGCAAAAGATTGAATTTATTTAACCTATGAATTCATTGTAAAATCAAGGATAATGACATACATTATATTAAATGGTAAAAATATATTATATTTATGATTTAAAACCATTAAATATTATAATTTAACCACATAAGTTATTACGATGAATAAAGTTGTTTTTAATTAAAATATAGCGTGTTTTTACTATTCATTAAAATAAAAAAGTTATTAGAATAATATGAAAATTTTATCCGGGGTAAAATTTTATATCCTGATTCCAAATAATAATTTTATTTTGTAAAATTGAACTTATAAACATGTAAAAAACTAGATTTAATGTGGGTGCGCCATCAAAAGGTGGAAAAACTGCATTTTTTGAAAAATACTTATTTTACCCGAAAAAATGTATTTTGTTCTTATACCATGTTCTAGAAAATGTGTAAGATGAATAATAATTGTTATAAAATTCAAAATTTAGTTAATACTATTAATAACGGCTAGTTCATAATAATATTATAATAATATATCATTGTTTAGTAAAACCCGGTATTGCATACAACACACGCTATCGAGAAAGGTCACGATTGCGTGTAATGCAAGCCAAGTCAGGGTTGCGTGTTGTGCAAGAATCCTTAATTATTTCGTATAATATAATCCAACCATATTTCATTTATACATTGAATATATATATATATATACACTCAATGTTGCATAGAATGATTACTATAAAACGAACTTGAAATTGTGTCTAACACAATCTAAGAATTGTTTTGCGTACACTACAAGCTAGTACAGTGTTACGTATAGAACAAGATAGTCTTGGTGTAGCATAAAACACATGACATCAAATAAATTAAAAATAATTATTATCATAAAATCTCTAGGTGTTACATTCTACCCCCCTTAAAATGAATTTCGCCCTCGAAATTCATCGGGGTTATACGTGGTTTACTATTCGAATGTTTCTTTAATAGAAACCCACATCGTAAAAAGGAATACCAAAACTTATCTTTAAAAACTAAAGTATGAAACGTAACAGTTACCCAAATTAACTAATCAATGGGTTTCCACGTAGGATAACATAGGTGAAAATATGGATATGGAAGAGAAATCTAACCGTCATGTTCTGATGGAGAGTGGTAGAGAACATGGCTATGAAATAGCCAACAATCACAAAGCCATAGATTTGCGATGATCTAAGGTACCATCTGATTCATCTGATATAAGATCACTAGGACAACATTTTTGGTTTTCAATATCATTTCCCTAAAGTTGAAAATTTTTAATTAGAAGAAATACTTACTTGATTTTGGAACAATCTCACTATTGTTCGTGCTTTGAACAAATTCCACTTCATCTCTTAAAGAAATGAAGTTGAATTTGTTATTCGTGAAGTTTTAACAAATCATGTGATAGAATGATGGGTCATTCCATCTGTTTCAAACAAAAGGTTAGAAAAAGTTATCAAATATACATAAGTCCATCTATGGTGAGGTTAATCGTATATGATTCCAAAAATGAACTTATACTTCATATATCATACTGCTTAATAAAATAAAACTATTTTATACTAACCAGGGACTTCCTGTAGGACAGTGGTAGGCGATAAAGGCCTGTCCCACTTCAGTTGTGGGTTCGATTCCCACAGCCTTGTCTGACGTGGCGGGTTGTCGCCCTTCCTGCAGGTTGTCCTTTTTCTAAAACTACATTACTATAACATCCCATCAATAATATAGAAAAAGGTTTTAAACAATACTAACTTATGTCCAACATAATCCATTCCAATATTTAGGCTTATCCATAATATTGCAGTCCATTGTCATATTATAGTGAAAATGATTACCAGAGATTTTATATAACAATCTTGTTAATACCATCGTTGATCACCATATATCATAAGATATGTCTTGTTGGTCACATTCCAAACATTCGAAGGCCTTAATCATGTATTCTCTTGAAAAATGAATGCCCATTGAATCTTAGTGAAAACATGAGTGCTGTCAAAAGTTAACTCTTTCCACATACCAAAACCCCAAAATTCTATATACTCAAACCATGATATAACTATTTCCTTATACCAGTCATGAGCTCATGAATACTATTAAACATTTAATTTTCTCATTATCCCTTCATTATGCGCATATCATCTTCTTTCCAAAAATATCTCAACCACTTTCCATGGTTACTGGTACCATTTAACATATACTTTCAAATACTTTAGGAAAAACAATAGTGTAACAATCCTTAGATGATTCTTTATTCCATAGTACCATTAACTATACAACATAACTCTTGATAAACATACAATCATTCCACTACCTTCTTAAACAATTGACTGAGCTTCAACACTTCTTTCATCTCATATATCATTTGTAGTCTCCTCATCATCATCCACATAAATACTAACCATATGACCATGCTGATTCTCTTTATGAGATTTTCCATTAGGGTATTGGTTTTCATAATGCCCGTACATTCCACATTTAAAACATCTAATCATTGTTGATGTTGTAGCAATACCATCATCCTTGTCCAAGGTGTTAATTGAACCTTTTCCTTTGCACTTACTGGCTTTGTGTCCTTCTTTTCCACACCCAAATCATCTTCCAGTTCCTTTGAAACATTCTCCCTGATGCCTCTTCCCACATGATTTACATGAGGAAAATTGAACTTTCTTTCCTCTATGATCATCATGAAACTCCATCTTTCTCTTATTATCTGAGTCGGGAAACTTACCAAAGTTGAGATTATTGATCATATTATGAGATTGTTGATTAGGCGTAATAACGATTTTTGGACTTCCAAATCCCGTTTCATTTGGTTTCTCATAAAGAATATCATTCCATTGTCCGTCATATCCTCCATTATCATGAATCTTCCTGTTTCCATCCATTTTCTAAAACCCAAAAAGAATAGTGTGAGAGGCAAAAATCATGCTAGGAAAAACAACATAGTAAAGGCGGAGTACCCTCAATATCTAACATCTTAGGTTAAATTCTAAGATCATTACCATAGTTCTAGGAATATATCCTATACGTATACTTATCCTTAGGGACATCCCTAGACATACCTTAGAAATATCTCTAGGGATCTCACTAACTTTTTCACAACCTAGTTTCTAAAGGTTGACTAAACCTCCCTCTGATACCAACTGTAGAGAACTGAAGCTTGACGTAAATGGACATTACATTACTTTTGCAGAATACTTAATACATAACAAAAACAGCCACACAAGGACCGTAATAGTTTAGTGTCTTTGGAAACTTGGAATATAATCTTCTAATTGTGGTGAAAGATCTTCAACATCTCCCATAAAGATCTTCCCCTTTTGTTTTCTTACCAAAAACCTTTCTTTATATCCTAGGGAAAAAACATATAAATGGTGAGCTCAAATTCTCATCAAGGGTAATCATGGATAAAATAAAACAAATCATATACATTTGAACTTAAAAACATGAACATAATGTTTAAACATCAAAATCTTGAGCAATGACATAAAACATGGAAGTATGTAAGGAATAGATCATAAAGAAACCCTAAGCATGATAAAATATCATGGGAGTAAAACATGTAATTGTGGAAACCATTCATCACATGTTTTGATTTCCATAGTAGCCAAGGCATTGCTTCAAAGTCCATCTTAGTGGACAAAGTCCCTTTCTGAATCAATTTCACTCCTCGTTTCAGTCCTGTAACACTGAACTGGATTAACTTACAATTCCAGCCATGTATATCTCATGATATATAAATCATTACCCAATGCATTGGAGGGATATATAGGTCCCACCCATCTCATAATGAAATAATTCTTAATTGTGCCACAACATAAACATAAATCATTCATCATAACCCAAAGAATAAAATGGGTTTCATAAACATCATTTCGTCGTCACATAATCCATATAAAAGAAATAAATATCATTTAACAATAAGAAAAGTGAAACCATGTAAATCATAGAGACATTATACTTGAAACATACTCATATGAAATAATGTCATCTTAGATGGAAAAAATGGTTTTGATAAAACACTTGAAATGAATTGTTGAGGAAAATATCCTTTCTTCTTCAAAATCAATTTCTTTTCACAAAACGTCATGAAATTTTAAAAGAAAAGGATTTTTTTGAAAATAGTCATGAAATATTTTGGAGGAAGCTTCATGAAAATAAGGCTTTATAAAACTGTAAAAATCCGTTTATGCCGTATAAGTTAAAAAAATAACAATTTCCTCGTACTTTTGTCAGAAAAGTCAAAAAGTACCTCGTATGGTAATCAAAAGAAAGATACCTTCCATACGATGTGGTAAAAGTACGAAAAGGGTAAAAATGTCTTAAACATACATGGATGTAAAGTAAAAATTTTATGAAAACATTTTAAGAGCATATGGACATGGATAATAAAAATAACCCCCAGTAAATACTTACGAGTAAACAATCTCGGATAAGAATGAGATTGGAATAATTATCCCTTACCTTATGTTCGATATGCTTCGTATGTATCTGAACCTCCTGTATAATGATTTAAATAATTTAATTGACTTATTAAAGAATCATATTCATAGTTATGATATCATATATGGTTCACTTATGACTTTATATTACCCGTTCTTTTGAAAATTCCATGTTAAAGAGTGTTTTGGGTAAAATCGTTTCATTTGTCGTCCGTGTTTTGACTTGTAATTATTCATATGATTACTTAGCTCATGATTACTAGATTACATAATATAAAACTTGATTTATATATAATATATATTCAGAATATACATATATATAATAGATCGATAAATGGAAAGAAATACACCGTTCATGCAGACGGTAGGTCGTACGTACGCATGAACATTGTTCTCGTTTCTTTATTGAATTGAATGGAATTAAGTATATGACATAAATGTATATATACATATATCCAGTATCATTATTATGTCATATATTTCATTATTATTCATTATATATACTTTATAATCATTCATGAATGGTTAACATTGAAAATGAATCTCTTCGCATCGTGGAGACGGTAGTTCGTACGTACGCACGAGCGATGATATCATTTCCATGATCATGGAATTGTATTGGAGTGTATGTATACTATTTCAGAATCAATAACCCGTTTACAATAATCATATCTAGTTATTTATTTTCACAATTATACCCATCCAAGTAAGGTGGTGGTGGGAAAATAGATTACACCACGGCGTGGAGACGGTATTCCAAACGTACGCACGCGCGGTGATTTCGTTTTCCATAGGATGGATAGATGGTGAAATAGGATTGTTTCATACTTATAATAAAATACCAGTATATGAGTGATACTTATGTTATTACTTCATAATGAAACAACTAAATAATAGGAAGTAGAAGAAGAAATAAATTTGAAAGAATCGGAAACGAATATTACCTCTTCTTCGACGCGCCTCCTTGAAACCTCCTCTTAGGGCACTAAAATTGGTCTTTGAAGAAGACCAGGACCACAATAATATTTATAGGGAAGTTGAGAAGGGAAATGGTCAGGGGTTGTCTGAGCTTTAAGGCTCAAAGTTTTGTAAATATGAGAGGGGGGAGGTGCCCTTTTATAAGTGAGGAGAGGGGCACCTTTGGAAATCTTAAAAATATTAATTTATATTAAATCTAACCCCACGTAAAAACCACAAAAAATGACTCATATTCTAGTATTATATGATATATGGTTGTAATCTCATCAAAAAATAAAATTTAGACATGTTAGGAAATTATTTTAAACATTATCAACTTGATTTATCATTATTTAATCAATTAAATTTTATTTGTGGTAATAACATTCTAAATTTTAAATTATAACAAATAATTACTTATCTATTATGAATTGTCCATAATTGGTTACTTTATAACATTCTAGACCATATAAATTTAAATTTATAATTTTTAAATATTTTTGTGATTTTTAAACAATTTTATAATATGTTATTTTTATAAAATAACAATAGTGTCAATTTTGACACTATTCATTTATTTGAATTTAAATAAACTATGTACAGAAGATATGTACAAAATAAAAGATTTAATAGATTCATAAAAGTCCATATGTATCTAGAAAATTATTGGAACACATTAAATAGTACATATTATATTTATTTTATTATTTGTAAAACCATTTATTTGGTTTATCTCTTAATAAAACAATAACTACAACATTTTTGTATAATTATTTAATATACGTATTTGTTGCATAAAAATTAAAAATAAAATCCTATGATTAAGATAAATATATTACCTTTCACAATAATACTTTTACTCTAATTTATCATCTTAAAATAACAATATTTAAATTGTTATATTTATTAAATTATGAAGGTGACAACTTTGGCATCATTTAAAATAAAATAATATAAGTGTCATAATCGCTTTTATAAGTCTTAAAATGGTCAAATATTCGACCATTGGATTATTATGGTTTATTTATACACTAATAATAAGTTTTGTGCCGATTTTTGGGCCTTTTTATATGTATTACGATTTTAATAAAAACTATATCATTGATTTTTCACTAAATAAATAATTTCTACATCATTAATGTATAAGATAATTAGGTAATTAAATAACTCTTAAAAATTAAAAATAAATTACCATGACAAATAAAAACAATTTATCTTTCAAATGAGTATTTATAACCGAATTTATATTCTGTATAAACTTATATTAAAAATACTTTAATTATTAAAGTTGAGTGAGACATATTTCACTTCCCTTTAAATAAAATAAACTAAAGGTCTTAATCACCTCCAAGTGGGTTCTAATGGATTCCATTTCGACCCAAATATGAATTAGGACAAATTATAATCATCCAATTATATTAACACAAGTATTAGGATAATTTTATAATATTATATTTATCCTTAATTACCCAATTTACCTTTTACTATTGTAAATAAAATTTACCGTTGTAACTATTCATAAAGCCCAAAAATAAAACGTAGTCTATTAATATAATTTGGACCCACTGATTCCAAATATGGAATCCATTTTTCCAAATTCAATACACAGAAGTAGCAGAAATTAAATTAAAACTAATCCCGTTGTCGAATGAAAACGGGTTTTTGTTTAAAACATCGCAAAAGATTGAATTTATTTAACCTATGAATTCATTGTAAAATCAAGGATAATGACATAAATTATATTAAATGGTAAAAATATATTCTATTTATACTTTAAAACCATTCAATATTATAATTTAACCACATAAGTTATTACGATGAAAAAAGTTGTTTTTAATTAAAATATAGCATGTTTTTAGTATTCATTAAAATATGAAAGTTATCAGAATAATATGAAAAATTTATCCAAGGTAAAATTTTATATCCTGATTCCAAATAATAATTTTATTTTGTAAAATTGAACTTATAAAAATATAAAAAACTAGATTTAAAGTGGGTGCGCCGTCAAAAGGCGGCAAAACTGTATTTTTTGAAAAATACTTATTTTACCCGAAAAAATTTATTTTGTTCTTATACCATGTTCTAGAAAATGTGTAAGATGAATAATAATGTTATAAATTTAAAATTTTAGTTAATAATATTCATAACGGCTAGTTCATAATAATATTATAATAATATACCGTCGTTTAGTAAAACCCGGTATTTCGTACAACACACGCTATCGAGGAAGGTCGTGATTGCGTGTAATGCAATCCAAGTCAGGGTTGTGTGTTGTGAAAGAATCCTTTATTATTTTGAATAATAGAATCCAACCATATTTCATTTATACATTGAATATATATATATATATATACACTCAATGTTGCGTAGAATGACTATTATAAAACGAACTTGAAATTGTGTCTAACACAATCTAAGAATTGTGTTGTGTATACTGAAAGCTAATACTGTGTTACATATATCACAAGATAATCTTGGTGTATCATAAAACACATGACATCAAATAAATTAAAAAGAATACTTATCATAAAATCTCGGGGTGTTACATCCACGAAGAGATGTGACTCTTATGTCATTCCTAAATGACATGAATAAAAAATATATTTATTTATTTAAATAAAAAATATGATATTTATTATATTATATTAATTCTTTAAAAATAATATAACAAGCACCGTATTTCTATAATGATTAATGAAAAGTGAAACGTCACTCATGCATACGTACGACCTACAATCTCCATGACTGTAAAGTAGTTCCAGCATTCAAAAAAATATTTCATGATTGGTTTTAAATACATAATTAACATATAAATATGATAATTATTTCATTATTATTATTTTTAGGACATTCAAATAATGACCTTTCTAGATAATAGTTAACAAACCAAATCCAATTTTGGCAGCAAAACTGAATATCATAGAAACACCTGATTAATTCATCTATAAATGGTATATAGAGTGGTAATATGTTAAATAAAATGAATGATAAAATTTTTATTTTTATTAATTATGTAAATAATTAACATAATTGTATAATTTATAAAGATAAATAACCAACATAATGAATCAAACTCATGGAAAGGGAATTCATCTCAACTTACTTTTTTAAGGAATATTTTGACTTTATGCACCTATTTTATTTTATGAGGTGTATATACATTCCCTTTGAAAGTTTATATCAAGAATTTATATATTATAATGGGTTTATAGTATTTTTAATAGTAATATTTCTTGTTTCCTATGATCCAAATGTTTCCAAAGTGATATGGGATTTTTCTTTAAAAACAACTCCTCTAAATTTTTATATCTTACTATTCCTTTATTTTTTTAAAATGGGTTATAAATTTATTTTATTATGATAATAAATATTTTATAAAATAAAAAATTTACCTTATTTCAATTTTATAATAAAAAAATTTCAAACATAATTTTTTACATTTATTTACAAATAAAGAAAGGAAAGTTCTATTTTAACATTAAGGGAACCAAGGAATTTTCCTACAATTGTAACTATCATTTGGTGTTAGGATTCCATTAAAAGATTCCAATATTTCTTTAAAAAAATATTATTTCCCTTTTTCTTAGTATTTTGGTATTTAAAATAGGTTTTAATAGAAAATGGTATTTTGATATCAAAATAGAATTTTGAATATGGGTTCAAAAGTGTTTTCCAAGGTGTTTTATGATGAAAATGTGGGATAATGAAAACTTTTATTCCTTACAAGCTACATGACCACAATATAAAATATTGGTGAGCCTAATACAGCTATTATGATTGATTGAGATCTATTGTATCTCTTAAGTGTACCAAATATAGATTATATGGAGGGTTGATCCACATTATGGATCGTAAAAAATCCGTGATCCAGATATAGATTATAGTAATCGTGATCTATATTATATCTCTCCAAAGTATTGGTTTTAGATTTTTTTGGTGAATTATGTTGGAATTCAGAAATTTAGTTATTCCAATTTCATGGGTTTTGAAATGGTTTTAGGATTATGATGCTCTATGTTTCTTAAAAGTTTTTCTATTTACATGCTATGGGTTTTAAATGAATTAATTGAGGAAAAGGTTTTTTCATGTTAAAATGATTTATTTAATACACTAAAAATAAACCTGAAGATAAATGTAAACACTACATGGGTTTTCATGTTTTCACTAAACTAAGGTTTATTTAATTTTATCTCATTTAAAGATATTTTTATTTTCATCCAACATTTTTTAAATGGTTTTCTAAGTATTTAAGGATGGGTAAGGGAATATAAGATTTTAATTTGAAATATTTGGAGATTATTCATAGACATAAATCATGTTTAATTTAAAAAACTACATATTATAAGAAAATTGGATAGCAATCGGAATGTCCATTTTTTAATATATGGTGATGTTATGATAAGTTATGACCTATTTCACAAAAACTCTAAACCTAATGAGATCCTAAAAGTGAAATAAAGTAAATTCTTGACTAGTAATAAGAATTTTTTTATGTATAAGGTTGAGTCCATATAGTTGGTATGAGAGGCAATGTTATATGATTTAGAGAATCAGATAATGTCAAAATCATACCCTTTAATGGTTTTACATTATAGTTAAGATAAAATATAATATAATTTTTTGAATAGAATTTTGCTTCATCTACTCAATGTGTCTTCAGATTGGTTTTCGATATAGTAAACAGGGATGTTGTACTGGGAATGCACTGAGAGAAAAATATCCTTCCATATAATCATTCAAATAATTTTGGAATTAGAACATAATACTTTGTTGCAGTGTTGGATGAGTGCACATGAGCTATAAATAGAGTTTGTATCAAATCTATGGAGCATTTGGATCTACCATAGAGGAAAATGATGATTAGTAAATCATTTCATGAAAGAACATACCCAAAAATTCAATGGATCATATAAACTAGTGGTAGTCAAAGTATGCATCAATACCTTGTAGAAGATATTTGAATTCCTAAGGTGTTTATAATTTCAAAATGTGACCCTTTCTATTTATAGTTTCAATGGGGATTCTGATTGATGGTGGTCCTTGGTTATGAAAACCAAAGAGATAGGTGAGTCTGATTCAATGGAATGTGACACATTTAGGAATATATTCCTTGAGAAATTTTTCCCTAAGGTTTTTTTACTCAGAATAGAGAAACAAAATCTTTGTATTGGAGAAAAAAGATAAATATTTTGGTGATACATGGGAACAAAATACCACATTACTGCTTAGGTTTGTTCTGTGTTTTATTTGTGAACAAAAATTTATAGTGGATTTTATTATAAGTTTTTTTGGGTTTAGAAATTTATTTTTATGAGAACAATTTTAAAGTCTATAATTTTTCTAAATTCTAATCCCAATAGAGAAGTTTTTTAAATGAAATTTAAATATTACATATCAACAAATATTAATTCATATTCATAAAATGATTATTTTTAATCATGGGGTTAATATAAAATCATATTTTTCTTTAAAAATACACTTCCTAAAAACGAACTTGGGGTTAAAATAAATAGATGAAGGTTTTAAATTACCTAAAAACTTATATAAAATATTTTTTTCTATATTTAAACCATATCATTTTTTTTCTTCATAATGACCCATTTTTTCTTCCTTTTTCATTTGAAAAAAGTGGGTGAACCATTTTCTTTACAGAAATTACAAGTTTTCCACTCACCACACTTTTAAAAGGATACCCTCTCACCCCACCTCTTCACACCGTAAATCAATATTTATCATCCAATACCTACCAAAACATTTTACTAAATTTCCTACCCACAACTTAGATCACTTATGTTGATCATAAATCCATTAGGTGAAGTATTTTTGTGTTTACCTATGATTTTTTGAAGAGGCGGTATCGTGTTCAACCGTGGGTTTTTATTTTATTTCACCATTACAAACAGGAGAATATTAATCAATTATTATGTTATATTAACACCATTATATACCATTTGATGAAATTTTATTATGTTAATTTCATAACCTAATTCATTCTACCCATCCCTCAAATGGGATTTGATATCATCATTCGTGTGTGTGAAAAAATACAACCTCATGAACCAAAGTCATTTTGTTTCCATAATCACCTTTAAAGAATTGTTATAATGAAACTTTTAATGTGTATATATGTTATTTGTAACATATTTATACTTATTTAGTAATTATATCACATATGAATTCATACTTTCTATTTCGTGGGAGAAACGATAATGCCGCTCGTGTATACGATGGAATACCTCCCTGCAAAGAATTGTGATTTTTTTCAATAACGCTTTAAATGCAGTATAATAACAATAATAATAGTGACTATATTTTATATATATAAAATAATTAAGATATTAATTACAGATTTTACAATATAAAAATATAATATATCATTTTATTTCATACAGTAAAAAATTATTATGTTGTTCATTCGTACGTGTGGATTGTCGCTTCTAAGATGCGATGTGACTCTATTTTCATCACTAAATCACATGGATGATATATGTGTGTGTGTGTGTGTGTGTTGGTTTTTTTGTGTTTTTAATAAATAATATTTTTTTTCTTATATTATGATAATTCTTTTAAAATTAGATAATATGTACCTTCTTTCTAAAAGGATCATTGAAAAATGTAAATGTTACGCATTTGTATATATCTCCTACCATCTCTATTATTGTAACATGTCTCATTATTCCCAAAAACAATTCATGATTTTTTTAAAAGTATAATTGATTTATAAATATGATAATTATTTAAAAATTATTAATCTGTAGATGTTGAAATAATGACCTATATGACTAATAATCAACCTACTGAAGTCTTTTTTGACTCATAAGCCAGATATCATTGAAACTTGTGATGAAAACTTAATTGATTCATTAATTGTATAAAACATTGTAATAATTGAAATAAATTTTATAATAAACTTGAAAAATAAATTAATAAATTATATAATGAAAATAATTTTATTATTCATGAAGATGAGGAATAAATGTGATGAATCAACCGTGAGGTAAGGGACTTCATCTCAATTTCCTTTCATTAAGGCATATTTTGATGTTATAAACCTATATATTTTTATGAGGTATGTATACATACCATTTTACATGTTATATAATGAATTTATCTATTATAATGGTATTTAATGTTTTGTTAAATGTTAATCTTTCATGGTTCTTATAATAAAAGTGTTTATAAGGTGGTAAGGGAGTTTTCTTTAGAAAATTCACTTTTATCATTTTCCATAAAAATTAATTTTCATTAAATATCTCTTTTTTAAAATTATTTTCTTATGGAAATAATAGTTTTATAAATGATATTTTTTAAATTCTTTTAATTTTTTTTAAAAAGAAATATTCGGATGGAATTTTTGACTTTTTATAAAAACGACAAAAAGAATATTTATTTTCACGTATATATAGATAGTGAATTTTACCACCACCATAATTGATATTTGAAGTTTGGATTCCTTTAAAATATTTCATGTTTACTTTAAATAAAATACATATTTCCTTTTTTCTAGTTATTTTTTATGGAATGTGGTTTTTAAAAGAATAGGGTATTTCTATCTATGAAAGTGTTTTTTATATGGGTTCAAAAGTGTTTTTCAAAAGGGTTTCACTAAAAAACAAAAAAAAATATAGGTGGTTTTTTAGAAGAATATATTTACAACCCCGTGTAAATTAATTTTAGACGGGGTTCTATAAAACCCCATATAATCATCAAAATTAGAGGTCGTTCACAACCCCCTCAAAAAAAATTAGCATTATTTTTTTAGTATTAGGTTTGATTTTAGAGGTGGTTATGTGAAAACCACTACTGATTTAATAATTAGTGGTGTTATATGTTTAGTTGGATTTTAGAGGAGCTATATATATTCTATTAATTTATATATATATAAATATATATATAATTGACTTTTTTTAAAATGGGTGGGGATCACAACTCCTTCTAATTTAAGATATTATAGTGGGTTCATGAACTGTCATTAATCCCTTAGATTAGAGGGGGATTGAACCCCCTATAATTGATGACATTATAGGGAGTTTTAAACCCCCTAAAATTCCATAAATTTGATCGGGGTCATGAACCACCGCTAGTCATTTGACTAGAGGGGGTTTTAAACCCCCTCTAATTTTTTATTTATTTTTAAAATAAATCTTATATAAATATAGATTTTATAATATATATGCGTGTGTGAGCGTATGTATATATATATATATTACATAAAAATTTTATATAAAGTTATTTAAAGACATTATATGTATATATATAAAGACATTGTATAAACACTTCAAATAAATACTAATACATATAAATGGAAATTTATACAAATTTAAATATTGGTATACATAATGTAAATTTAATTATAAATATAATTCTTCAAAATTATAAAAATTATATATGGTTTTAAAAATACTATACATTTATATTGAGATTTATATTATACATATATTATATTAAATACATTTTTATTCTTTATTTTTGTATAAATAAGTTTATATTATATTAAGTGTACAAATATATATATATATATAATATAGAAAAAAGTAAATATAATTTTATGTATATATTTTATAATTATTTTATATACATTATATTATAAATATTTAATTATATATAAATTTACATATATTATATTATAAATATTTAAATATATATAAATTTCTATATATTATATAATTATTTTATATATATTTTAGTATGTCGTGTTAATTATAAATTGATTCAGTAAATATATATATATATATATGTATTATTTAATTATATTATATATTTTCAATTATTTTACTATATTTAGTTTTGTGTGTGTCTATATATATGATATAATATAAATTTATATAATCAGATACATAAGTATATAATATAAATATATTTAATATAATATATGTATAATATAAATCATAAAATATATAAATGTATCGTATTTATAAAACCAACATATAATTTTTATTGTTTAAAAAATAGGTGTAGAAAAAATAATATTATTATTGTTATACACACTTGTACATATATAATATTATATAAAACATACTATATAAATATATATACTACAATTATATTATATCTATAAATATTATATAAATACATAAATATACACAAACATAAAAATATAAATGTATTTAAAAAATATTTTTTAAAATTTATATTTATATATATAAATATAATTTTATATATATATTATATATAGACAAATATTATATATATAATGCACAGATTTTATAAATATATATAATACACAAATATATTATGTATTATCTAATATTTATGTTTCTAATATATATATATATATATATATATATATTATAGACAAATATATACATCATATATTATACACAAATACATTATATATATATATATATATTATACAAAAATATATAATATATATAAATATTATACCCAAATATATCATATATAAATATTTATATCTATTTTAATATTTATTCAAATAACATATATTTTAATCACCATTCTAATACATATAAATAAAATAATCTATAAATAATAAAACAAAAATCATCTTTCCATAGTGGTGAGGTGGTTCACCGTACATATTGTAGGTCAGCTGTTCAAAACGCATAAACCTTATAATTTATAAAAGGGTTCACGACAAAGAGCATGGGGGAACATGGGGGGAGGGAGGGAGGGGCAGGACTAGTGGCACAGAGCAAATGTGAACAAGAAGAGAGAAGGGGAGGGGTGGGACCAGAATGACAGGGAAGGAAGGTGGGGCGCTGCGGGGCGGACTGGTATGGGGGTGCGCTATGGGGCAGACTGGAAAGGGGGTACATGGCAGGGTCAAAGCAGAACTAGAGGAGGTTGCATGGCGGGGACCAGAATGGGAGGGGTGGGAACAGATCGAACTTGATCAAGAGGGGCGAGAATGAGAGAGGGGTTGGGTGGGGTGCTCACAAATAAAAATAATAATAACTAATTAGAGGTGTTTATGAAAATCACCTATAATATATCATCTATTATTTAAGTTTAGAACCGCCTCTAATTTAGCCTTAAATTGTGGACGTTTTGTAAACCCATCTCTATTATGTAATTTAACATTCAAATACCAGAATTTTCAAACAACCTCTATTCTGGTAAATATATTTTAGTTGGTTAAAACCCCCTCTAATCTAATATTCCATAATTATATTAGAGGGGGTTTTAACCCCCTCTTATCTAACCTCTGCTAATTTTCTCACTACTTTACCCGTGGTTATTCAAAACTGCTTCTAATAATAGTAAGCAAGAACATTACTTGCGCTTCCTCATGACCACTGCTAAAATTTTTAGAAGGGGTTATAACTCCCTACTAAACAAAAAAATAACCACCTCTAATCAGGTCATTTTTTGTAGTGTTTTATGATGAAAAGTAATAATCATAAAATGTTTTATTCATGCTATGTACTTTATCATTAAATTAAAAATGGATGAGGATGATATAGCTTATATGATTGTTTGATCTCCATTGTAGCTCACAAGTGAGCCTGATATATCGTATATGATGTGTGGAGCCCCATTATAGCTCAAGGAAAATGGGTAACTATTATATATCTTTTATGAATATTGAGCCAAAACATAGATCTCCAAATTCCTTTGTTAATGATTATGTTCTTCAGAGGATTATCTTGGAAGTTAGTCGTATAGTTATTCCAATTCTAAGGGTTTGTATTGGTTTTTATGATTATTATGCTCTAAGTTTCCGAAAATGTTTTTTGTTTTATTTCTATGAGTTTTAAAATATTCCATTTATTAAAATGTAGTGTGTTTTCTATGTATATGTGACTTATTTCATACGTTCACTGAACATTTAAGATAATGTTAAACATTTCATGAGTTTTCCTTTTTTTCTCTGGAATAACAGTATTTTTATGTCTCTTACTCAGATTTTTATGTTCATAACATGTTTTTAAGATGTTTTTTCTTAGGGTTTAATAATGTATAATGAAAAGGAAGAAGTTAATTTGAAATCTATAATGATTTTTCATGAAAATAAATCACTCTTTATTTTAAAAGTTTTACATTATAGGAAAATGGAGACTAATCGAAATTTTCCACTTTGTGATATATGGTTTTTTCATGTATGCATGATGACCTAATTTTCTAAAAACTTAAACCTAATAAAGATCCCCAGTTTGAAATAATGTTAATTCTATATTACAAATCAAGATTTTGTTGTATATATGGTTTGGTCATTACATTTAGTATTAGAGATCAGTTTAAATAATATTACTGTTTATTATAAAATTAATAGCATACCATTGAAATATTTTACTTTATAGTTAAGTTTTAATGATATATCATTTAATAATTATCATGTTTCTTCATCTAAACTATGTCTGTTCAAAATGGATTTTTTCATAACAAATATGAAATTTGTAATGGGAAGGTACCAAGAGGAAAATATCCTTCCAAATCATCATTCTCAGATGGTTGTAATTTGAATATAATGGTTTGTTACAGTGATGCATTTGTTTACACAATCTATAAAAGGGTATGGTATATATGCTAGGTATAAGCCAGATTTACCATAGTGGATCATGAAGATAGTAAACAATTTAATGAGATATCATCCACATAATTTAGTGTATAATCTAATCTAGTGGTTGTCAAAGGATAGATCAATGCCTTAGAAAACATATTTGGAATCATGGGGTGTTCATAATTTCAAAATTTAACCCTTTACATTATTCATTTACAAGGTTGATCTAATCAATGGTGCTCTTTAGTTAATAACACCAAAGATAGAGATAAACTTGATTCAATGGAATGGCACACATTTAAGAATTTATTATTTTTAAAAATTTTCCCTAAGGATGTTTGAATCTAGAGAGGGAAATATTTCATGGAATTGAGGCTAAAATATAAATATTTAGTAGTGACATATGATAAAAACTTCACATGATTGGCTAGGTAATTGTCATATTTTATTTAGGATTCTGATAGTAAAATAAAAAAAATTACTCAAGATAGAAACTTTGTTTACAAAGTTCTTTAATAGCCTCAGAATTTAAAAGCTAACATATATTTGATAATTATGCTAAGACAATTAATTTGTAGTTTGTCAGCACCAATGCTCCACAATATGAAAAAGTAATAATCAGTTAATGTTGAAAGAATTAGAGTAAAACCAACTAATAATTTTGAATGTAACCCCGAATCATTTTTTATGTGTGGTCCAATATTTTTTAATGAATAATTTTTGAGATATGTAAAGTGATACCAGTGTGGTAAGTTTGGTTAGAGGGCTCATTGCTATTGAGAAAAGAGTCATGAACTATCAAATAATGAGATAACAAATAACTAGCCAATGATGGTATCTTTTAGCATCAATGAGTGTGGATATTATGATAATTTATTTCTGTAGTTACTTACTGTAGATATCATCATTATAATAAATATAAAGGCATGGGAAATTTATCTTCTACTTCCACAGTTGTGGTTGGGATATCCAGTAAAGTGTTGATAGGTATGTTACTTATTTATTAAAATTATGCCAATACCTTGTTTGAATATGAATCTTAAAATTCACTCATTTTTTGATAAATTAAGAATTATAACGGTAATATCAAATAATAAAAGTATGATAGGACTTTTGGTGAAAACTATGGATGTAAATATTAGAGTAAATAAGATTTATTGG
Source organism: Viscum album (assembly GCA_963277665.1). Taxonomy (NCBI): domain Eukaryota; kingdom Viridiplantae; phylum Streptophyta; class Magnoliopsida; order Santalales; family Viscaceae; genus Viscum; species Viscum album. The sequence continues at coordinate 1,046,556,566 of OY728166.1, forward strand.
AATATTCTTATAATCATATTTCAGATAGTCTTTCCTAAAACTTTTATTGAACTAACCATACTATAGTTTTATATTAATATTGGTATGTTTTATCTTTCCATTTGTCGTGCTAAGATATATTTGAGATCCAATATATTATTTTCAATTAATTTGTGTCCTTTATAACTTAACAAGATGATGAGAAATTAATTATATATTATAGTGAAAATTTCCAAATTTTTTCAAATTTAAAAAAATACCTAGATAATATTTTTGAGAAGAAATAAAATGTTTATATTAGTGATTTTACAGGACTAAATAAATTTATTGATGTATTTTCTGTGGATTTTCCTGGTGTTATTATTGACAGGAAGGTTGTTTTTACGATTGACTTTGTGCCTATTGTGTATCCTATTTCTAAACCCCATTATTCAATGGCTCAATTATAACTGGTAGAATTGAAAATTTAAAATATATAAGTTAATAGATAAAGGTTTAATTTGACCTAACCCTTCGCCATGGGGTGATCCTTTTTTCATTTTAAAAAAAATATGGGTCAATGAGACATTTCATTCATTATCTACCCTTGAATAACATCACTATTAAGAACAAATATCATTTTCCTTCTATTTATGTTTTTTAACATCTAGAGGGAGATCAAAAAAATTTGAAGGTTGTTTTATGTTCTTAGAACCATTAGTTGAAGCTGAAGGACGATTAAATTTTGAATAATGCATTTTTGAAAAGATAAATAAATTATGAGTTTACGGTTATTCACATTGGGTTATCTTATGAAACTTCTATATTTGTAAACCTTATAAATATTTTCTTCCATTAGTTATGGAATAAGTTTTTGGTTGAGTTTATTGATTTAATTTTGTTTTATTCTAAAATTCAATAGGAATATGAAAGACACCTAAGGATGTTTTTACAAAAATTATGAGAAAAAAAATGTGGTGAATTTTGTAACAGTGATTTCAGGTTGGAACAAATTTAATTCTTTGTATACATTGTTTCTAAATATTTTTTAACTGTTTACCCAACTAAAACAATATTTTTTGAATAATTACCAAGATCGAAACAAAATTGAATATATTTGTAGTTTTATATGATTATTGGTATACTACCAATGTTTTTTATGAAAACTTTTCAGTGTTTTCTAGACCACTAACTCTATTAACTTGAAAAGGAGTTAAATTCATTTGAAACAATTAATGTGGTAATTGTCATTAGAAACTAAAAATAATTTTTTTGAATGCTCTAGTTTTTTTCCTACGCTCCAGAAATAGAAAAATTTTCATCTATAGTGATTCTACATTGACTAGACCTGGTGGTGTCCTAATGCAGAATGATAAGGTAATTTCTTATGCTTCATGTCAATTGAAACCACGTGTGTTAAATTATTGTACACATGATCTGGAATTAACTTCTATAGTTTTAGTTTAAAAATTTGACACATAATTTGTATGGATTCAAGTGTGAAATATATAATGATCACAATATTTGGAGTTATATATTCACATAGAATGAAACGGACATGATACTATGAATATGAATATAACTAATCAAGGGTTATTATTTCATGATTCATTATGGTTTAAGAAAAAAAAAGTGTTTGATTCTTTGCGATGTAAAACTAATGATACATTAACCATGATATATTTGGTATATGAAAATTGTGTTACTCACTTGTTATATTTTGTCATAAAAGTTGTCGATATAGGGACATACACTATTTTGTTTCAGTTTATAGGGTAGTTGACATTGTTATGAATAATTAATGAAACTTAATAGGATCATGACTTATAAGAAAAGGAAGAATCGGTTAATATGGGTATGTATCCTATTTTTAATATCGATGAAGAATGTGTTTATGGTTCGGAAATAGGTTATGTTTTCCCTATGATTCCTATTTAAATAAAGGATTGTTATTTGAAGAAAACAATTTGGTGCCTTTTGTCCATTTGAGAAACATTAAGATGTACTGAGACCTTTGGGGGTATTACTAGTGGGATGGTATGAAAAGATATATTTATAACTTTTCCAGGATATATTTTACTTTTCATTAGGTTGAAATATAATAAATGTTAACCAAGTAAATGTTCCAACCATTTTCATTACCGAAGTGATTATGGGAAAATATATTCATGGATTTTGTGGTGGGATTATCAAATACTTCTAGAGGTTACAATGCAATTTGGGATATTATTGATCGATTAACCAAATATGCAAATTTCCTTCCCATTTGAGATGCTATTTATTTATAACATAGTTATTGATTATATCTAAAGGATATAGTAAGGATACATAAAGATAATCTCTCAATTTTATCAAACCATGAACCCAGGTGTGTATCTAATTTTCGGAAAGGTCTTCTGAAGTTTGTTGGTATAGAATTAAATTTCACTAAAAAATTTCAGCATCAATATAATGTATTGTTTGGGTAAAAAAATATGAACATTGTATGATATTATATAGATTATTGGGTAATTTTAAATAATCATATTTCTTTGGATTAGTTTTATTTTTACAATAGTTTTCATACCTATATAATGATGGAACCTTTCGACGAATTATATGGAAAGTGGTGTCGAACACCAGATTTTTGAGATGAATGAGGAGAAAGGAAATTGATGTATCTATAATTGGTATAGTAAATGGATGATAAGTTTTGAATTATTTGGAAACATATGAGGATGGTTTAAAGTAGTAAAAAAAGTTATGCGGATAAAGGGGAATATGTTTTGTATTCATATCATATTTTAAACCCTAATGTAGTTCAGTTAAAGGGGAACCATTATTATGTTGAAAGAACTATTTATAATCCAGATCATAGAGGGAAAATGTTTCAGAATACTATTATTCATCGGGTTAAGGTTTTATGGGAAGTCTATATGGCTGAAGACGTAACATGAGATTCTGATAATGCTATGAGGGAAAGATATCACAACTTATTTAACAAGTAAATAAAATTATGAGGAGGTTATTAAAAAAGGGTATAATATTTTAAAACACAATTAAATGTTATAACAAATTACTTTAATATTTATTAATTTAGATATATTTATTATAAAAATATTTAGTATTATTTTAAGCTAAAAAAATAGTTCTAAAAACTCTTTTATTATATAGTTTTATTAAAAATAATAATTTCAAAATTTCAAAATTTTAATTTGGAAAAACTAATATCATTTTTTAAATACTAATATCCAAATTTTCATAGGGTGGTATTTTGTTATTTTTCAAAAAATATTGATTTTTTAGGGAATTGTGAAAATACAAACTTTTTTTGAAAACAAAGTCATTTATTTTCAATAAATTAAGTAATTTAAAAGTATCATTATGTTTTAATATGAATTAATATAACATAAATATTATTTAGATATATTTAATCAACTTAATTACTATTCAGTCAAGTACATAATGTATATTAGTATAAACTGGTTTTTGGGATTAAAAAGGGATTTTTTTTAAAAATATTTTAATGTGCATAATATCTCTCCATTTTAGTTTATTAAAATAATAACTATTGTAAATTTTTTTAAATTAAATTTGTATTTTATATATAAATAAATTTTTATTGATATTAATAAAATTATTATTATTTATCATAGAGTTAATATAAAATCATCTTTATTTGAAAAATAACTTTCTAAAAACCAACGTTTTCATCATATCTATGAGTTTAATTTTCAATTAAAATTTTCTAATTTTATGAATTAAATTTATTTAAATGGATTCAATACTTTTAATTATAATACTATATATTATATAATGTTTTTAACACAATTTTTTAGCATAATGAATTGTGAAAATAGTAAAAATTAATTATCACGGTTGATGTAAAACATGATTTATAGGGGGTTAAACAAAAAAGATAAGGTTTAAAATAACCTAAATAGATGTATAAAATCTATTTTTTGTAAACAGTTTTACCTTATAATGTATAATTCTTGATAATAGTCCATTTTGGAGCCTTTTGGAATGTGAAAAATGTGGGTAGACCTTTTTATTTTTAAAATATAAGAGTATGAAACTCGCCTCATTTATAAGAGTCTACCATATATTCAATCCTCTTCACACATTCAAACAAATTTTTTACTAACAATAACTACCAAAATATATTCCTTAATTCCATCCTTGTGATCTAGTGCCCTTATTTTTATCATAAATCCATCTTAAGAAGGTGTTTTTACTTACCTATGGAGGTTGTCTGAAGAAGAGCTATCGTGTTTAACAGGGTGGGGTTATATTATTTATTATTCCACCAAATTAAAATATTATCTAATTATTATTATATAATAACATCATTATATATCATATACTTATATTTTATTTTTTTAACAGAATATCTGGAATCATTTTCCTCTTCCATCAAATGGGATTCGAAATAATTATTTGTGTGTTCACTGACTACCGCCTCATGAACAGATGTCATTTGTTTTCTATAATTATATCTCATGGATTATTTTAAAGATATATTTATTATATATATATGATATATTTAACATACGTATAATTATATAGTTATTATATCACATATACCTTTATGCATCCCATTCCTTGGGTGATACTATAATGATGCTCGTGTATACGGTGGATTATCACCTAGCGAAACAATGTGATTCATTTTTTTAAAAAAATTACATTGATGGTAATAATTATTTATTAAAGTAGTATATGTGATATAAATGAGATATTTATAATATTAATAACCTATTTATCATTATAAAAATATAATATATCATTTTATTTTTTAAATTGAAAATGATATTGTTGTTCATGTGTATGAGTGGACTACCACCTTTATGAAGATATATGACTCTTTTTAATCAAAAATTACATTTATTATATATATATATATAGAGAGAGAGAGAGAGAAATAATATGGTATTTATTATATTTTAATCATTTTATAAAATTAAGATATTTCAGACCCTCTCTCCATAATGATCATTTAAAAATGGAAATGTTACTCATGCGTACATACAACTTACCATCTCCCGGATTGTAATGTAGTTATTTATTCATAATAATATATCCTTAATGGTTGTTAAAAGTTTAATTGGTGTATTAATATGATAATTATGGAATGTTTTTTACTTTTTTAGATATTGAAATAAATACCTCTCTAACTAATAGTCATACCAATTGAAGTCATTTTTGACACATAATCCAAATATCCTTAAAACACATGATGTAAATTTAATTTATTAAGTAATTATATATAACATGGTAATAATTTGACTAAAAGGAATAATAAAAAATAAAAGGCTACTAAAAATGTAAATAATTAATATAATTTTATTATTCAGTAAGTTAAATAATAAACCTGACGAATCGAACCTGAGGTAAGGGACTTCGTCGCAATTTCCATTTTTTAGTCATATTTTGATGTTAAGAACCTATATTAGTTTATAAGGTTTACATACAACACCTTTTTGATGTTATATTATTAAGTTCAATATTATCGTGGTATTTAAGTTCATTTAACTTTAATATTTCATAAGGCTAATGATTTTGATGTTTTCAAAGTGATAGAGGATTTTATTTTTTAAAAATATATTTTAATGTATTCTTTGTAACATTATTGTGATTAAATGTTATGGTTTTAAAGATTATTTTATTATAAACATCATAGATTTATAAAAAAATGATTTATTAAAAAAATTCAAATAAAATTACTTTTGGAATGAAATGTTTTAATTTCTTTAAATATGATAAAAATAAGGTAACATTTTAAAATATACAATGAAAATGACTTTTCTCAACACTATAACCGTTATTTTATGTTTTGATTACTTTAAAATATTTTCTATTTTTTTCAAATAGAAACCTTATATCTATTTCTTTATGTATTTTTGTATTGAAATTGGTTTTTAAAGAAATGGGTATATAGATATCTAAAAATTATTTTCATATGGGATCTAGTGTTTTTGAAAATGATTTTGTAATGAAAAAATGGAATCAAAATTTTTTTATTCATGATATGGTAATTGATCATTATATAAAAAATGAGGGTTCTAGATACAGCTTATATGATGTGTTGAGCCCAATTATATCTCACTGATGATCCCAATATAGCTTCCAAACCAAACAATAAATTTTTGTTTAAAAATTGACCACTTTAAGGTTTAACTAGAACCAAAATGACCCAAATCAATATGATTCCAAATTCATAAAATGAAATAAATATCCATATCACATGACTTGAATTTGGAATTCTTGGGGGATTTGATCATTAGAGTGAAAATATCATTTGATGTTGCATCATGTGTTAGTGTCATCACAAAACCATCCACCGCTATCAATAAAAAACCCCATCACTATTGGAAACCCCATATCTAACTAGAGTATTCAATTCAAAGAAAATTAACATAACTATAAATTTCCAAAATCAATGATGAATTAAAAAAGAAATCATAGAAGCACCACAAAGGGTTGATCCTGGTATATTCTATTTGATGGATGGGCCCTAGCTCTTCAATATATTGTGTAATTATTATGTTCTGTAATTAATTTTATTGAGAGTCGCTCATATGGTTATTCTAACTGCAATGGTTTTTAAAATGTTTTATTATTATTATTCTCTATGTTTCATAAATAATTTCTATTTTTTGATATTAGTTTTATAAACATTAGTTGAGAAACAATTGTGTGTATTTTTCATGTGAAAATGTTTTTTTATCATAAACTCAATGAACATTGAAGATATATATAAACAATAAATGGGTTTTCATTTTTTAACTAAAATAGTGGTTTTTATTCTCTTTAAGTCCCTTAAATAAGAATTTTTCCCATATCTCTCATTTTTAAAATGTTTTTCATAAGGTTTAAGATGGTTAAGGAAAAATAATAAGACTGTTTCAAAGATGTAAATATTTGTCATAAAAATAAATCATGTTTCACATTAAAAGTTTTTTATTAATTGGGAAATGGATACTGATCAAAATTGTTCAATTTGTAATATAATGATTTTTTGTAAATTTTATATAACCTAATTCTCTCAAACTCTAAACCTAAAAAAGATCCTCACACTGAAGTAAAGTGAATTATAAACTGAAAATCATGATTTTTGTAATTATAAAGACGGTTCCGTACAGCTGGTACTAGAGTTCAGGTTATATAAAATTAGTGGTTAGGATGATGTTAATATAATACTATTAAAATATTTTACATTATAGTTATATTTCAATGATATTTAATTTAAATATTACTATATTGCGTCATTTAAACTATGTCCTTTCATAATGGTTTTCTTGAGAGTAAATATGGAATCTATAAATGGAAGAAACTGAGAGAAATATTTCTATCCAAATCAGCATCTTGATAAAGTTGGAATTACAATAGAACAATTATTAAAGTGATGACTATGTTGATACAAGGTATAAATGGTAATGGTGTCCATTTTAAGGAGTAATCATATCTAGTATAGTTGAATGTCAAAATAATAAATAATTTCATGTGACAAAATACCCCATAATTCAGTGGATTATTTAACCCTGCAGTAGCCAGATGATGGATCAATGCCTTTGTGTATATATTTTATGTAATGGGGTGTTCACAATGTCAAAAGGTAACCCTTTATATTTATTAATATGATTTGGAATCAGATCGATGGTAGACTTTGTTTAAGAATACCATGGAGGAAGATGAGCTTGATTTTATGGGTTGGGAAACATTTAATAATACCTTCATTAAGAAATATTTACCTAATGTTGTTTGAATATATATGGAGAAACTATTCTTGGAATTCAGGAAAAAATATAAATATTATGTAGATTCATATGAGAAAAACATCACATGATTTCCTAGTATTGTTTCGTATTTTATCATGGAAACTAATATTAATATTTTCAGATTTAACTTGTGGTTAAAAATAAGTATATGAAGATATTTAGCTACATAATTGTTAGGTCCACTAGGCTGAATACCCTGAGAGGGGGGGTGAATCGGGGTATGACTAATTAAAAATTAAAGCCCGTTCTGATCTTGTTTCTCTGTTAAGCAAAACACTCTTCTCTCTCTTTCCTGCTGCACAATATAAACATAAAGTAAAGCAAGCATAGGACACAACAATTTTACTTGGTTCACCGCTAAGGGCTACGTCCAAGGAGCATACGCCGATAGGTTGCCGGTCGTACCAAGTCCACTAAACTTCACTAGCTGTGGATTACAATGTTCGGGCTAGATCACTTCTATGCCCAGGCTCACTGCCTATACAATGTTTAGGGTCAGCTCACTGCTTTCCCAAGGTTCACTCCCCATTTCTCTCTCTCTGGCTCACTGCCGGTGGAGAGGATCACCTTCTTCCTCTTCTTAAGATCACTGCTCTTGGAAGGAATCCACTCACATTTTATAGACCTGTAGGTCTCTTCATTTGCATGAAGTAATGCATCTTTAACTATATATAGATGCTCTGTTGACGTCCAACTTACATCCACTGGTGAATACCTATTTGCCTCTGAACACTGGGCAATTCCTTTTGGAAACACCTTCGCAAAGAACCATACAATGCGAGGCTCCCAATTTCACGAAGCTCAACAAGCCTTCACGAAGCTCCTGCCTTTTCGCGAAGCTCACTCGCGAAGCTCACTCGCGAAGCACTCTCGCGATGCTCAGGCCGTCGCAAAGCAACGACCCTCGCGAAGCTAAGTAAGCCAACGCGGAGCTCACAGGTTTCGTGGAGCTACAATAGCCGTCGCGAAGCACCTCTTTCGCGAAGCACACTGGCTCTGCGAACCACCTTCGTAAATCGAGAGCAAAGTTTTTTCTCTGAAAATTCTCTCTCTTCGTTCGAAGGGGTCGGCCTCTATTTATAGGCAATTCCACCGACCCTCGTCCCTTCCACGCGAAGTCAACGCCAGGTCATCTCAAATCGCAAATCTCCAAAGTTTCTGTCGGAATTCTATCCAAATCGCGAAGCTCCACGACAATCTTCCATTCACAGAGCTTGACGTAGTCGCGAAGAATCACCGTCAACTTACCTTCGCGGCTCGCGCCTTCGCCACGAAGCTCCCTCGCAAATCCCTTCTCCGCCGCGATGCACTTCAACTTTGCCGTTCGCGAAGCTTGACGTAATCGCGAAGCATCAACGTCTCCATTCTTCTGGTCTTCGCGATTTCCAAACCATGCATCCTACCTTCGCGAAATTCATGCCTTTGCCATATTAAATTATGCTCTTCATGGAAATCCTCTTTTCGCGATGCTCACCAAACTCCAAATTTTGGACCCCAAAAATTTGGCAAATACTGGAAAACGGCGCCACCTTGTACTTCTCTTTTGTACCGCCTCCAGATCGTCCTTTCCTTTGTCATAGTTCTTTGTCAACATGTAATGTCAACAACTTCTCAGGAACTCGACAATTCTCCATGGAAACCTGCTTTGTCAACAAACACAATCAACCTAAAAATACTGCAATGTTACCTTGAGGGATTTTTGCCCAACAATCTCCCCCTTTGGGTTTGTTGACAACTCTTCACAACTCTGCTCAAAAATATTTTCTGCACTTTGATACCTCACTGAGTCTTCTTCCAGCCGCTACCACCATTCGCCTCTTGCGATTCTGATAGCGTTCAAGGATTCACTTAACACGTACTCTAAGCCCACATGAGCAATGCTCGGCGTGAGAAACAAGAGTAGTATGAAAAGTTCATCAATGAATCACTTCATGTCAGACCCCAATTGTCGATTCCACCCTGATACCAATTCTTAAATGGATACCAATTGTTGAACCACACTGATACCAATTGGTGAATTCTTAAGTTGATACCAATTGCTGATAGCTGGACACCGTCTCACACTATTCCAACACCACTGTTCTTCTTTTATCACGATCCTCAGCTGTCGTGATATCTATTCTTTGATCGATCACTTCTAGCATCGTCAGATTGTATAATCTCCCCCTTTCTCATTGCTCCCCCTTTCTGGCTACTCCACCTGTCAGCTTCTCCTCGTATCTATCATGATTTCTCAAATAGCCACACTGTCTCCCAATCACTATTTTCTCCTCCTGTAACAAACACTTTTCTCCCCCTTTGTCAACGAACCCAAAGGTCATTCCTTTGCAGTATGTAACAGAGTAGAGAACACATTAACACAGTAGGGAAAACACATCATACCTCGGGGAGAGGGGGGGTCCCACATCCACACTATTTCATGTGCGGGGAAGCGACTGAACTCCCAGAGCCAGTAGATTCTTTCAAATGCTTCCTTGCGTAAGGCCTTTGTCAGAATGTCTGCAACCTGTAGTTCTGTAGGCACGTACTCCAACTTCACAATTCCCTGCTCAACCTTCTCCTTGATAAAATGATACTTAATCTCAATGTGCTTTGTCTATGAATGATGGACGGGATTTTTGCTAAGATTTATAGAACTTGAGTTGTCACACTAGATTCCGATCGGAGACTTCACTTCAACTCCCATATCTTCAAGCTGCTGCTTCATCCACAATAACTGTGTGCAGTCTTGAGTGGCCGCAATATACTCAGCTTCTGCGGTGCTCAATGAAATGAAATTTTGCTTCTTGCTTAGCCAAGAAATACACAATCCACCAAGATAGAATGCACCACCTGACGTTGATTTTCTATCATCCGCTGAACCGGCCCAGTCTGCATCAGTGTACCCCAATAACTCTGTCTGAGATTTGTCATTGTATGTCAAGCCGAAGTCCACCGTGCCCTTAATATACCGAAGTATTCTTTTCACTGCGAGCATGTGAATTTTCTTGGGATTACTCTAATATCTCGCTGCTTGGCATTGGCGAAAACAATATCAGTCCTTGTTGCGGTTAAGTACAACAGACTTCCAATGATTTGCCTGTATTCTGTGATATTAACTGCCTTGCTATCCTCATCTTTTGATAATTTCATCCGGGTAGCCACCGGAGTCTTCATCTCCTTAGAATTTTCCATTCCAAACCTTCTCAGGACCTCCTTGGCATATTTAGATTGAGAAATGAATGTTCCATTCCTTCCTTGTGTTACCTGTAGACCAAGGAAAAAGGTTAGCTCCCCAATCATTGACATTTAAAACTCATTTTTCATGAATTCGGAAAACTCTCTGCACTGAGCTTCATCTGATCCACCAAATATTATGTCATCGACATAAACCAACACCATAATCCTTTGATTACTGTCATTACTGAAATAGAGATTGTAATCAACTCCTCCACGCTGAAAACCAAGCTTCTTCAAGTACTGATCAAGCCTTGAGTACCATGCCCTTGGTGCTTGTTTCAGCCCATACAATGCATTCTTCAGCCTGTAAACTTTGTTCTCATCCTCATGAATGAGAAAACCATCTGGCTGCTCAATATACACCTCCTCTTCCAGAACACCATTCAAGAATGCAGATTTGACATCCATCTGGAACACTTTGAACTTCCTTTTCACTGCGATGTCTAGGAATAATCTTATTGTCTCCAGCCTTGAAACTGGTGCAAATGTCTCATCAACATCAATTCCCTCGATCTGGGAGTACCCCTTGCACACTAGACGTGCTTTGTTCCGAATCACTGTGCCATCTTCATTCATCTTATTGCGATAGACCCATTTGGTCCCAATGACATTCTTGTCTGCTGGCCTCGAAACAATCTCCCATGTCTTGTTCTTCTCAATTTGATCGAACTCTTCATTCATAGCCTGAAGCCAGTTTTCATCTTCAGCTACATCGGAAAAACATTTTGGCTCCACCTGAGATAAAAATGATTTTTGTTGTAATGATTTTATTCTTTGAGTCTGAACTGGAGCTGTCTGATCACCAATGATATTTTTCCTATCAATTTCAGCTCGATTCTTTGGCTTCTTTGCAGATACAGACTTGACACTTTCTTGTTCATCATCAGAATCTTCTTCTGAGTCAGCCTATGCCACTTCTACTCCCCCTGTGTTGCTTACCTCATCATCACATTCATCCAGAAACTGTTCACTGGGTCGTTGAGCAGTCTGTTCATTTTCGACTATAGTGACATCATTGCTCTCAACAATTTTTCCCAGCCTCATGTTGAAGAATTTATATGCTTTTCTTTTCCCTGAATAGCCAAGGAATATCCCTTCATCTCCTCGTGCCTCAAACTTCCTATGATGTTCTTTGTTGTGAATGAAATACTTACTTCCAAAGATTCGAAAGTATTTCAACGTTGGATTCTTTCTGTACCATAGTTCACACGGAGTCTTCCCTTGCTTCGGACATAACAGGGACCTGTTTGAAACATAGACCGATGTCAAAACTGATTCCTTCCAAAATTTCTCTAGTAGGTCCTTATCAATAAGCATTGTTCTGTCCATGTTGTTGATGATCCGATTTCTCCTTTCAACCACTCCATTCTGTTGGGGAGTTCTTACTGATGAAACTTGATGCCTTATCCCATGTTTCTTGAGATAGTTTTCAACCTGACTGTTTGTAAATTCTGTACCGTTATCAGTACGAAACTTCAGAATTTTCTGCCCAAGCATCTTTTCTAATTCCCTCCTGTACTGCTTTATGCAACTAAACACCTCTGTCTTATGGGTAATGATGAATACCCAGGCCATTCTGCTGTAGTCATCAATGAAAAGAACATAGTACCTTTTCCCATCTATAGCTCGTGGTGAGATAGGTCCACATACATCAGCATGCACCAATTCGAGCACTCGAGTTGCTTTTTGTTCCTTTGGCCTGTATGTCTTCCTGATGATCTTCCCTTGTTGACAAGCATCACACGTATGAGTGCGATCACGTGATAGTTTGGGAAGGTCTCTAGCAGTATCACACTTTACGAGATCTTCTATAGATGGTTGACATAGATGACCAAGTCGCTTATGCCACAGCTGATTTTCTTCTTCTCTGGATAAAAGGGATGAATCTTCTTCCCCACCTACCAGGTAAAGATTCTGCTTTGTTCGTTTTCCCTGAAGAATGACTATTCTATCTTTTCCTTTAACAATACCCATATTCTTGGTAAATAGGATAGAGTGCACAGAGTCACATAGTTGACTGACGCTAAGCAAATTATGACTGAGACCCTCTACCACCAAGACATCAGCATGTCTCATTTCTTTTCCCCCAAACTTGGCTTTTCCTGAGCCAACAATCTTCAGGCCTTCATCATTTCCAAACTTGAAAACATCTTCTTTGTCATATTTTATGCCTATAACCAGATCCTTATTACCCGTCATGTGGGATGTGCAACCACTGTCAAGGATCCAAACACCAGAACGATCTGATGATTTAAGGGCAATTTCATCAACTACGGCCTTCTCAGTTTTATTCTTCCTAGTCCATACTTTTTCTTTCATACTCGGCATGGTTTGAGGCTTCTGTTCTTTCTCAGAGTATGATGGACCAGCTTCATCTTGCAAAACTGCAAATCTGTTCTGAACATTTAACTCACTTGTCGGTTTACTGATCTGCTGCTTGCGAACATTTTGATTCTGCTTTGGCACATTTTTCTAAATGGTCGGAGTGCAGTACCTAGCCATGTGTCCAAATCCTCCGCACCAAAAACAGTGTCCTTCAAAAAATGTTCTGGAAAACCATTCTCTGTTTGGATGCCATCTCTGTTCTTGTTCCCTTCGATATCTTTTGGCTATGGAAGACACATACTGTGAATGTCCCATCTTTCCACAACAATAACACCTGATATAAGGTGCATTCCTTCGTGTTACTTCAGCACTACGAGTTTCCCCTTTGGATCTCTGAGTATTCTGATTCTGCTTTGTGCTCAAATCCACTTTCAATCTCGGGACAGGTGCTTGCGGTCTAACTTCAACTGCCGCAGATTTTTGTTTATGATTAAGCCATGAATCAGCCTTAACATCTGAGTTCAATTGCTGCTTCTTTCTTGCTGAACTACTAGGCTCTTCTTTCTTCTTTTCCGTCTTTGTAACGACCTGATTTCCCAAGAATGTGTTGGGATTCAAAGGTTTTTCCTGGTCTTTAACTTTTCTCCGCAGAACGACAACTTCCTCTTCAAGCTCTTTAATACACTTGACGTGATCTTTCACTTTTCGACTCAAGTAATCGATCTCCCTTTTCTGCTCTTCAATCTTGAGCTTATGCTCATCAACCTTTTCTGTGCGCTCTGGCCTGGAAGACTTAAGATTTTCAATTTCTTTCTCAAGTTCAGACTTCTCTTCTTCTTGTTGTTGCATGTAGAGTTTGGCATCACGTACTATCTTGTTGGCTTTCTTTGTTTTTGCTCGCCAAACATCTATCTCTTCAAGAGCTGCTTCTAATTCAGCTTCCATGTCAACTGTCCCTTCAATTTCTTCTTCTTCTTCATTAGTTTCGGTTTCTTTCTTTTCTAGAGCACTACTAGCAACATCCACCATCGCATTTTGACCACGATCTTTGCAGTTTTCTATCTCTTCAACTTATTTACCCTCAGACTCAGCTGAACTGTCAATTTCTTGGGAAAGAAGATTCTTCTTCTTAAAGAAATTTCTCTTGAACTGCTTCTTCCCTTTCACATAGGCTGAAGATTTTTTCATGGGAATCTCAACTTCATCTTCATCGCTTTCTTATTGAAAATTTTTGGGGCATCTTGCAGCAAGATGACCAACCTTTCCGCATCAGAAGCATGATAGTGGAAGTTTCCCTTTAAACTTTCCTTTTCCTCTTTGCAGATTTGAAGAAAGGAACGACATCACCTCATCTGACTCTTCTTCCTCCTGATAATCTTCAATAGTGAGCCTCTTCATGGCCTTAAATGCCACCTCTTTGGATTTCCCCTTTTCCACAGCATCGTTGTCATTATTTCTCATTTCATATGCAACAAGAGTGCTGTGTAGGTTATCCAATGTTAGCTCTTTCGGATCTTTATCTTCCAACACAGAAACTTTCGGATTGAACCGAGGTGGAAGCTTTCTCAAGATGTGCTTTACGATTTTAATGTCTTCGATAATTTCTCCAAGACCCCACATGTCTTCTACCACAGCATTTACCATGTCAAATAATGCATCAACAGACTCATTCGGGTTCATTCTGAGATCTTCATACTTGTTCCACAAAACTTGCAGCTTTGCCTCTCTGACTTTTGTATCCCCTTCATAAATATTCAAAAGCTTTTCCCACATGGCATGTGACGTTTTTCATGACATCACCTTTGTATAAATGGGATTAGAGAGGGCTCCCCCTAAGGCATTGATTGCTTTGGAATCAGCATCCAACTCTTTGTGCTCAGCTTCTGATAATGCACCACTAGTAATATCAGTTGTGATACCATGCATAGCTGCTGAAAACACAACCATTCCCAAAGATCGGAAATAGTGTCGCATTCGATTCTTCTATATCTGAAAATTACATCTGTCGAAGATCGGAATCCCTCTATGATTAGTGACCTCCATTGAGAGAAGACCAACTGTTAACCTTTCCCTCTGATACCACTTGTTAGGTCCACTAGGCTGAATACCCTGAGAGGGGGGGTGAATCAGGGTATGACTAATTAAAAATTAAAGCTCGTTCTGATCTTGTTTCGCTGTTAAGCAAAACACTCTTCTCTCTCTTTCCTGCTGCACAATATAAACAGAAAGTAAAGCAAGCACAGGACACAACAATTTTACTTGGTTCACCGCTAAGGGCTACGTCCAAGGAGCATACGCCGACAGGTTTCCGGTCATACCAAGTCCACTAAACTTCACTAGCTGCAGATTACAATGTTCGGGCTGGATCACTTCTATGCCCAGGCACACTGCCTATACAATGTTTAGGGTCAGCTCACTGCTTTCCCAAGGGTCACTCCATGTTTCTCTCTCTCTGGCTCACAGCCGGTGGACAGGATCACCTTCTTCCTCTTCTTAAGCTCACTGCTCTTGGAAGGAATCCACTCACAGTTTATAGACATGTAGGTCTTTTCATTTGCATGAAGTAATGCATCCTTAACTGTATATAGATGCTCTGTTGACGTCCAACTTTCATCCACTGATGAATACCTCTTTGCCTCTGAACACTGGGCAATTTCTTTTGGAAACACCTTCGCAAAGTACCATACAATGCGAGGCTCCCAATTTCGCGAAGCTCAACAAGCCTTCGCGAAGCTCCTTCCTTTTCACGAAGCTCACTCGCGAAGCTCACTCGCGAAGCACTCTCGCGATGCTCAAGCCGTCGCAAAGCAACGACCCTCGCGAAGCTAAGTAAGCCAACGCGGAGGTCGCAGGTTTCGTGGAGCTACAATAGCCGCTGCGAAGCACCACTTTCACGAAGCACACTGGCTCTGCGAACAACCTTCACAAATCGAGAGCAAAATATTTTCTCTGAAAATTCTCTCTCTTCGTTCGAAGGGGTCGGCCTCTATTTATAGGCGATTCCACCGACCCTCGTCCCTTCCGCGTGAATTGAACGCCACGTCATCTCAAATCGCGAAGCTCCAAAGTTTCTGTCGGAATTCTGTCCAAATCACGAAGCTCCACGACAATCTTCCGTTCGCGGAGCTTGACGTAGTCGCGATGAATCACCGTCAACTTACCTTCGCGGCTCGCGCCTTTTCCGCGAAGCTCCCTCGCAAATCCCTTCTCCGCCGCAATGCGCTTCAACTCTGCCATTCGCGAAGCTTGACGTAATTGCGAAGCATCACCGCCTCCATTCTTCTGGTCTTCGCGATTTCCAAACCATGCATCCTATCTTCGTGAAATTAATGCCTTTGCCATATTAAATTATGCTCTTCATGGAAATCCTCTTTTCGCGATGCTCACCAAACTCCAAATTTTGGACCCCAAAAATTTGGCAAACACTGGAAAACGGCGCCACCTTGTACTGCTCTTTTGTACCGCCTCCAGATCGTCCTTTCCTTTGTCATAGTTCTTTGTCAACATGTAATGTCAACAACTTCTCAGGAACTCGACAATTCTCCATGGAAACCCGCTTTTTCAAAAAACACAATCAACCCAAAAATACTACAATGTTACCTTGAGGGATTTTTTCCCAACAATAATATTTTAAATGTTTTGAGAAAGTTGTTCATTGTGTTAGGAAAGATGAGATGGAGTTTTATAAAACATTATCTCTTGAAGATGGAAAACTAATAAATGTTTAAGTTAGGAAGAATCTAAGAAGCAACCAACAAAGAAATTTAGAGGAAATCTTGTAACTTGTTCCAAGTTTGGTAAAATACGTTTTGAGGAATATTTTTTGGATATGTAAAGTGCTACTGTTTTGGTTATTTTTCTCATAGGCCTCAGGTCTCTAAGGAAAAGAGTCTTGAATAATCAAAAAATGAGATAACAAATATTCAGTCAATGGTGAGATGTGTTGGCTATAATGGTTTTAGAAATTGCTCTAATGTGTTTAGAAAGTGACTTACTTCGGTTGTAAATAATAATGATCATAAATAAAATGGTGTGTAAAAATAATTTTCTCCTACCATTTTTGATGTTGGGTTATCAAGTGATGTGGTGACAAGTATTTTAATTGTTGATTCAAATTACTTCAATACCCGGCTATACTCGGGATCTTCACATTCATTTATTTCCAAAAAAATTAAAGAATACTGGAAACAAAATCATAAAATTATGATATAACTATTGCCGAAAATTTCTAGTGGATATATTAATAAATTATTTATTTATTAGAATATTCCTACTATTATTAGTGGTATATTATTTCATACAAATATTTTTGAACTAGTTATAATATAGTTTAATATCATTGTTTGTATGGATTGTTTTAATTTTTGTCAATATAAGACAGATTGTAGGCCTAATAATGTTATTTTAAATGACTTCTTGTTGTTGATAACATACCAAGAAGCTAAGATATTTATTAGAGATGACAGTGAATGTTTCAAAGATCGTATTATTGAAAATAATTAAAAAAATTCAGATTAGTGATGTTTCAGTAGTGAATAAATTTGTAGATGTATTTCATAGTTGTCTTCCTAATATTATTCATGACTGGGAGGTTCTATTTAATGTTGGATTACTTCTTATTACTAAGCCTATTTATAAACTAACTTATCGAATGGTTCAAGTAGAACTCTCATAATTGAAAAGGCATATATTTGAGTTGTCATATAAAGAATTCATTTGTACCAGCACTACATCATGGGATGCTCATATTGTTTTAAGAAAAATTGGTTCAATGAGTCATTTCATCTCTTATTGATCCTTAAATAAAATAAATATTAAAAAATATATTTTTCCTCATATTGATTATTTGTTTTTATCAACTCTAGAGAGCTTAATGTTTTTTGTAAGGTTGACATATGGTCTAGGTACCATCAACTAATGGTAAATAAGAATGAAATTATAAATACTACACTTTTGAATATATATATATATAGTCATTATGAGTTTTTCTTTATGCCCATTTGATTTTCTAAAGAACCAACTATATTTATTGAACTTATGAAAATATTTTTATAAGGTATCTTGGGTATGTTTTCTCTATTTTTATTGATTTAATTTTGTTATATTATAAAGGTCAATGTTAACATGAAAGACACCTATGGATTTCTTCTCAAACCTTAAGAGATAAGAAACTATATGGGAAATTTAGTGAGTTTTAAATTTTCTTGAAACAAGTTTCATACCTTGGGTACATTGTTTATAACTTTAGCACAACTATTGACCCTTATAAAATAAAAGTAATGAAAATATTCCAAGAACCAAAAATATTAGAGAGATTCATAGTTTTTTGAATTATCTGCTTACTACTAATGTTTCATTGAAATCATCACTCAATTGTCTAGACCAATGGATATGTTAACTAAAAAACTAGTTAAATTCAAATGGAAAAATAAAATTAATGATTAGTTTCAAGAAATAAGGATAATATTGTTAAATGCTCTAGTTTTCCCCATACCTACTAGAAATGGGAAACTTTTCAACAATAGACAAGCTTAATTGAAGGGGATTGGTTATTCCCTAATGTGGAATTATTAGGTAATCTCTTACTCTTCAAATTAGTTTAAACCTCATTAGTTGAATTACCCTACACCTGATCTAGAATTAGAAATTATGGATTTTAGTTAAAAAAATTGAGACATAATTTATATGGTGTAAATTGTGAAATATATACTAATCAAAAAAAATTTTGTTATATATTCACTAAGAAAGAATTTAACATGAGATAGAGAAAATATATGGAACATCTCAATGATTTTGATTTCATGATTAATAATAATCCTGGAAAATTAAACAAATCAGATGGTGTTTTAAGTTGTAAAAATAATGATACATTATCATTGTTATATTTGAAACATGACCATTTGGTAAGTTCTTTGATCAATTTTATCCTTGAATTTGTGTATGAATGGGTATCCTCTATTTTGTTTTCTATTACAATGAAGGAAATATTTTCATAAAAATTTAAGAAAGCTAAAAAGGGGGATCATTCCTTATAGAAAAAGGTAGAACCTATTAAGTTGGGTAAGTTTTCAAATTTTAATATTGATAAAGAAGCTGTTTAATATCTGGATAAATATTTTGTGTTCCTTGATATTCCTAGTAGAATAAATAGTTGTTGAGTGAATCTCATGGTTCTCTATTTTCTATACATCTGAGCATAACTGTGACATACTCAGTCCTTCAGGTGAATTATTGTTGGTATGGTATGAAAATATATATTATTGACATTATCATGATATGAATGACTTGTCATTTTGTTAAAGTATAGTGAAATTTTTTTAAGGGAATGATTCAACCTTTTATAGTTCCTATGTGAAAATGGGAAAATATATTCATGGATTTCATGGTGGGATTTCCAAAGACTTCTCGTGATAACATTATTATTTTGGTTATCTTTGATTAATTAATTAAATCCACAAATTTCCTTCCCATTGAAGATACTATGTATTTAGATAATCTTTATCAACTATATCTAAAGGAGATAGTCAGGTTACATGGAGTGCCTCTCACCATTGTATCAGAATGTGATCTCAGCTTTACAAATGATTTTTTAAAAGGACTCCAGAATATATTGGCTATGGAATTTAATTTCATTACAAATTTTTATCCTAAATATGATGGAAAATCTGCCTAAATAATTAATAAAATGGAATATATGATTCAATCATGTTTAATGGATTACAAATGAATTTGGGACCACAATATTTCATTGGTTGAGTTTTCTTATAATTTTTGTTTTCATCATAGTATACATATACAATATTTTAAATCATTATATGGAAATAGGTATCGAAATTAAGTGATTTAAGAGAAATTAAGATAAATAATTTAGTGGGATCAAATTTAGAAGACGAAATGACTATGAGGGTATAGTTTTTTAAGTAACATATGAGGACATCACGTAGTTGTAAGAAACGTTATGTGGGTAACCGAAGGAATGATCTTTTATTCGAGGTAGGTGATCCTATTTTTCCTAAAGTATCTCCCAAGAAAAGTGTTATGATTTTTGGTAAAAATGGAAATATATGTCCATAGTTTATTGGATTGTAGAAAATACTAGAGAAATTTGGATTAGTTACCTACCGAGTAGCTTTTCTACCAATTTTATCCCATGTACATAAGGTATTTCATGTTTCAATGTTAAAGAAAAATATTCCAGATTCATCTGATGTTTTGAGTACTAAATTAGTTAATTTGGAAGATAATATTTCTTATGAGGAATATCCTATTAATATTTTTAACCATAGATAGAATATTCTATACAATGTGGTGATTCATCAAGTTAAGGCTTTGTGGGAAAACCATATGGTTTAAGAGGAAACATGGGAATCTAAAAATTCTATGAGGGAAAGATATACCCACTTATTCAATAACTAAATAAAATTATGATGATGAAATTTCCAAAAGGTGAAAATAATGTTACACCCCATTTAACTTTTAAAAAAATCACTTTCTTTTTTAGTATTATTTTTATATTCCTTATAAAAATATTATGTAACTATTTCAAATCAAACATGTAAATTGTTTTAATTGAACACATTTATTATATGTTTTTAAGATTAATTTCAAAATTTTACAATTTTAATTTGAAAAATATATCATCAATTTTTAAATCAACCTATCAAAATTAACTTAGGTTGAAATTATTGGATATTTCAGAAAAATATTTTTTTCAATGAATATTAAAAAATACATGTTTGTAGACAAAATTCATTTATTTTTGACAAGTTGAGTAATTTAAAAGTAACGTTATCTTTTGAATATGACATAATGTAACATAATTATTTATTATATATATTAAATTCACATAATTACCATTTAATTATCATGAAAATTTATTTTAGTAGAAGTCTATGTTTTGGTTTAAAAAACAATTTTTCTGAAAACTGTTTTAAATTGCATAATGTTTCTCCATTTTAGTTAATTAAAATAATCCATATTGAGAAATAATTTAAATGAAATTTATATATAATTTAATAATATATATTAATTTATATATATATATATAATGATTATTATTAATTGTAGAGTTATTATAAAAATCATCTTTTTCTTGAAAAATTAACTTTATGAAAATCGGAATTTTCATCGCGTCTGAGGATTTAACTTTAAATTAATTTTTTTCCACTTATATAAATTTTATTTTGGTTAAATGGCTTCCATATTTGGAATCATTGTAATTTCTATTATCTAATAATTTTAAAATAATTTTTTACCATAATGTATTGTGAAAATATTAAAAATTAATTATCGTAGTTAAGGTTAAAATGGATTTACCAAAGGTTAAAAAATGATAAGGGTTAAAATGAAATAAACACTTGTATAGAATATATTTTATGTATATATTTAGACTTTATCATTTATAAATATTTATAATGGTCCATTTAGGTGACATTTTTCCTTTTTAAAAGTGGGTATAGCTTTTTATTTTAAAAAATTACAAGTGTGTCGCTCACCTCACTTATAAAATGTCAGCATCTCTCCTCTCTTATTCACACCATGAAATACCTTTTTCTAAACTAATATATACCCAAATATCATTCTTAATAAAATACCCACTTCCCAAATCCCTTATTTGAATTATAAATTCATCCTAATAAGGATTTTGGTTCTTATGTACGGAGGTTGTCTAAAGAAGAGGTATCATGTTTAACTGTGTTTTTATTTTATTTCTTCATCCTCCTAAATAAAATATTATTAAATCATTATTGTCTAATAAAACCATTATATCTGACATACTTATATGTTAAAATATCATTGTAATAACCTAAATCCATCTCCTCTTCTATCAAATGGGATTCAAAATCATACTTCTTGTGTATAGCGGACTATCACCTCATGAACCGACGTCATTTGTTTTTTTATCATATCCTATCATGGCTTGTTGTATTGATATATTTAAAGTATATATATATATATATCTAATATATTTTTGACATATATAATTATATTGTTATCATATAACATATACCTTCTTATTATCAATTCCCGAGCGGATATGATAGCATCACTCGTGTGTATAATGGATTACCGCATCGTGAATGAATATCATTCATTTTTCAATAATTATTTACATTGAATGTAATAAGGATAAATTGAATTTGTATATGTTATATAAATGACATAATTATTATATTCATGACATATTTATCATTATATAAAATTAATATATCATTTTCATTCTTACACAAAAAATACAAAAATGTCCTTCATGTGTGACCTACTGTCTTCAAGACTGCAACGTAATTATTTTTTCATAACTATAATTAATGATTAGTTTTTAAAGTATAATTGATTTATAATTTTGATAATTATATCATGATTATTTTTTAATATCTTTAAATAATATCCTCGCTAGTCAATAGTCGTCCTACTAAAGTCATTATTGTAACATGAGCCAAATATCATCAAAACTCATGATGTAAATTTAAATGATTAAGTAATTTTATATAACATGGTAATAAGTGAAAGGAAATATGAAATGGTCTTTAAGAAATTAAATAATTAACATAATTTTATTATTTAGGAAGATAAAGAATGAACATGATGAATCGAACTCAAGATAAAGGGCTTCGTCACAATTTTATTTTGTTGAGGAATATATTGATTTTAAATGCTTTTATTTTTTATTATTTGTATATATATACCCTATAACAAGTTATGAAATGAAAATTTCAATTATCCTATTATTTAATGTTTTTTTCATGATAATCTTTCAGGGGTATAATGATTGAAATTTTTCTACAGTGATAAGGGACTTTACTTTAAACAAATTTCTATTTTAATGTTTTCCTTATAAATCACTTTTTTTAATTTTCAAATTTTTAAAATGATATTATGATAGAAATGGGTCTTTTATGAAGCTCATATTTTACTTTCTATGAAATTTTTTGAAAAAAGGAAACATTTTATCGAATGTTTGACGTTATTTGAAAATAGAAAAAAGGACTATTTGATTTTAACATTTTTGTGAAAAATCATTTTCCCAGTGCCAAAACCATTATTTGAAGTTTTGATTCCTTTACCAGCCTTATTTTTTCCTTAAATAAAAATCTTATTTCCATTTTTTAAATATTTTTTGCATTTGAAATGGATTTTAAAATAAAAAGGAGCTTAAATATCTAAAAGGGTTTCATATATGGGTTCAAAAGAGTTTTTCAAAGGAGTAATATGATGAAAAGGTTTAATTCATAAAAAACATTATTCATTATATGGCACTTGATTATTATATGAAATATGTGTTATCCCAGTACAAATTATATGATGGGTTGAGCCCCATTATAGCTCACGAGCGAGCCCAATATAGTATATAGGATGGATTGATCCCTAATATAGCTCATGAAAAATGGGTGATCCTGATATAGATTATATAATTTTGATCCCCATTGTATCATCCATTGAATTGGGAAATTATTATGTTCTATAGAGAATTATATTACTAATTGGTCATATAATTATTCCAATTGAAATGGTTTTGAATGGGTTTCATGATTATAATGCTCAAAGTTACCTAAAAGAGTTTTTATTTTCATATTATGGGATTTAAAGGAATTCCTTGAGAAAAAAATATATGTGATTTTAATGTGAAATTTTTTATTTCATATGCTCAATTAAATTTTAAGATAAAGGTATATATTACATGTGTTTTCTTTTTTTTCATTGGACTAACTATTTTTTAGTTTTTTTTTGTCCCTTAAAAATTATGTATTTATCCCATATTTAAAAAAATAAAAGGTTATAATTATGGGTAAGGTAAAGGAAGAACTCAATTTGAGTTTTGGGATGATTTTTCAGGAAAATAAATCATCTTTTATTTTCAAGGTTTTATACTATAGGGAAAATGTATAATGATTGAAAGTATCCACTTTTTAATATATAGATTTATTATGTATGATTTATGACCTAATTATCTAAAACTATAAACTTGAAAAGATACTCAAATTAAAATAAAGTGAATTATTTATTAAAACCTGAGATTTTTTAGTATAAGTTCAGTTCACTACAAAAATAATTTAAAATAAATATTGTTTTTAAATCAAAAATAGTATTTTTAACTATTTAAAAGTAAATCAAGAATTTTATAAAATTTCCAAAGTTTTAAATTAAAATAATTTTGATATGATTATTTCAAAAATTACGTTCATATTCTCAAAAAAAAATTATGAAATTTCAAGAAATTATTTATAATATTTTGTCACAAAAACAATTAAAATTCATATTTCAAGAAAATAATGTTTAAAAAAAAACATTATTTAATAAAATTTGAGTGCTTATTTTCTAAAAATTACTAATTAAATTTTTATTAATTAGAAACACTTGATATATTTCAAAAGGTATTTAATTCTATTTTTATTCACCAATTTTATTTATAGGTTATAATGATAATAAAATTATATATTTTGGTTTGTTTAAGTTCGGTGTTCTGTATCTTGTGTGTTATTGAATATAATCATTCCCTTAAAATGTAAGTATATTATACTATCCCAACCTTTTAATAAATTCCATCCTTATAATTTTAACATGATATAAGTAATCAAATTTTTCTCATTTTAAAATACATTTCTTGTAATCCCTCATCGTAAAATGGTTTAAATAAACTTCCTCTTAATTATAGAGTAAGGGAAGCAAGAAGTTCTCATAACCAGGTGTCCAGGCAGGAAAATATTACGGGTATGTGAAAATATGGACATGTAAGAAAATAATAATGTCCATACAATGATGGAGATTTGAATAGATCAATGATAAAAATAAATTGAATGATCATGATAAATTAAACAACCACAAAAACAAAAACAAAAGAGTTTTGAAAAATACTAAATATTCATCATTAATGAAGATAATAGGATAAATTTTTTGTTTCAATATCCTTTTCCCTAGATTTTAGGATTTATTTCACCATCTAGACTAATAACATACATAAAAATATACACTTTTAAAGTATAATTTCATCCTTTAATCAATTTTTTCCACAAGATTATCTTTTAATCTAAATGATGAGTATTAATGATGAAATTTTCATATCTAAAACACTAAAATAAACTACTAACATGTCAAATAACTCTGAAAAAGGATCACAAGCTATTACTCCTATCTAGGTAAATTAAACAAAAAATTAATTGTTAGCACAAGGTAATATATACCTAAAATTAACATATCTCTATATGAATAAATAATACATTAATCTTAAAAATTAAACAGTAATGTCCAATGTTCAATGTAAATCCTTCCATAAATAAAAATCCTTAAGATTCTTTAAAATATTTCAAAATTTGATTGAAACCAAAATATTATAATAATTTGATCACATATTCTTCAATAATAAATATAAAATTTATCTATATATACCATCTACCACTCTTTGTAAGATCCCATATTTTCCAGGTTTGTCCCTCTTATTTCTTTTATGTTAAACTTCTTCCATTGTGTACTACTTTGCCATTAAACTATGGCTGTCGAGTCTTGTTCACAGAAGGAGGGCCATTATTAAGGAAAATGGCCTATATTTTAGGGATGAATGTTTTTTTAATTGATGGATTCCATTTATAGACATTTTAAACATTATTTGGAAAAAAATTATCTTTGAATAATATATATGGTTTTTATAACAACCACCAGACACATGTTTTGAACTAGTTCATGACGGGAAGTGGTTAGATTCCGTATACATTTTTCATGTCAAGTATTGTTAGAACAGGGTCAATAGTTACACAATTCAATGCAATTTTTCATGTATCTCATTAATTGAGAAATATGTAATGGGAAAGGGTTACACACCATGTAATTCTACGTACAAGATTTTTTAATCCTAACATGTGTTTTATTATTTCATTTCCTCGATACAGGACTTCCTCCTCTCATCCCACAGATGATTTGTAGGTGATTTTGAAGTCTCCTATTCCATTTTTTACTTCCTAATTTCACATCTGATCCATGGTGAGCTCTTTTCATTAGGTTCCCCTATATTATCCTATTTCACTCAATCATTGTATTGTAAATCACATTATTGGAATTTTTCTACATTTTTATATCGATATTGTGTGATCTATATTCCTTCTTGTGATCTTTTGATTAAATTCTTATTGTTTCCTAGATTATGGTACTTATGGGTTGAGAAAACCCTTTGGTTAATAATAATTTGGCAAAATGTGTAATTAGTGTTTTGCATGACTTGAGATTGTAGTTGATTGATTGATAAAGAATCACTTTATTAATAGATTATATGATATTAATATGGTTCATGATAAATTGATATATAAATTAAATTGAAATAGAAAGAAAATGGAAATTTACCTAATTTACCCTAGAGGCATGTGATGTGATATTGTAATATCCTTTCTATTATGACTTGTCATGTTGATGTTGAAATTCTTATATATAGGGATTTTTTTAGAAGGATGAAATTATTATATATCAAGCTATGCCTAGTGATACATGTTAAAATTAACATATAGTGGGCTCTATCTAGTAATATATGCTGAAATGCTTATGTAGTGACCTTAACCCTAGGATACATGTTGAAATTATTATATTATAGGCTATTCCAAGTTACACATGATTAAATTCTTATCTATCAGGCTATTCATGGACGATAAAATGATTACAACGAGGTATTTTTATAGTTTTTGATTATTTCATGGTTTATGATTATGACTGACATGTCCATGCTACCTTCTTAGAGACATTTATCTTGGTGTCCATGAAAGTTTATTTATTTATTACATTAAATTGATTAATAACTAAACTTATTTATAACTTTATTTCATGAACATGTTATCAGACTGGTTTTTTTAAACATGTAAGTGTTAACCTACTGAGTTTCAATCACACCCTATTCGTTCCTCCATTTAAAACTCAAGACGATTATAAGGATGGATGTTTCAATAAGGGAAAGGGGAATTGTTTCTATTTTTTTATTGCTAGTGGGTGTGGTGTTTAGAGACCAAACCAACATGGGTTTTGGTATCGGGGTATTTGATAATATTTGTCTCAGCTGATTAAATATTTTTATTGTTCTCAATTTGAAATTTAGATACATATCAACTTTTCATAACATGATTCATAATTATTGGTTTATTAGATTCTTGTTTATATTCCAGTCGTACGATATATGGTTTACACTGTTATTTTTTACAATGATATTACTATTAAAACCTGATTATTCCACTGTATTTTAACACTATACATGGGTGTATAGTATCCCCAATACATTAATCATAACCCCGCTATTAGTCAGCAACTTCTGGCATATGGGGAGTCATTTTGAGGTCTCATAACCAACCATATTTAGCCACGTGAGTGGGTGACAGATCAGGGTATCTTACGACGTTTATAGAATATTTGGTAAGTGTATAAAGGAGACTAGTTTGGAATCCTACCTTTTTATTAAATAAATTTTCATTACATTGTACAAATTAGAGAATCATTTCAAGTTTAACTTCTTTGAAAAAAGGTATATAATACATGAAAACATAAAACACTCCTCTAAAACCACTTGAAATACAATATAATGGGTTAAATATAGGAAATTTTTCCTACATATCATATCTTGGGGACATACATCAATGTAAAGGGTTGAGCATGAATTCCAATAAGGGAATAAGAAATAGATACATATGGCATGTGATCTTGAGACATATAATTACGAACTTGAGTCATAATGGTAACTCCTGAGAAATAAACATATCATAATAATAATAGAAACATTAATTGTGACATATAAATTTGGATACAGTGTTTAAATGATAAATTCATAAGAATATCACCGAGGTTTATCACCAAGGGGTCATAAATGAAAAATACAAATGTTATTCCCCAAGTGGTTATAAAACACGTCATCTATAGAGATTATATTCTTTAACAAATGCATTGGAGTGATATTATGGAGCACCCTTTATATGTTTTAATTTTCATTTGACCCACATATATTGTAATAAAAAAATTCATTAATAACTTATGGTGAATAAATAAAGGGTTTATTAACTAAAAACATGGCATAAAAAAGTGGTTAAATACATGATCATTGCATAATTTTAAAACTCTGAAATGATATTCAGATTTCATACATGTAAATCCCCAAATTAAATAGAAATTTTTTAAATCTAGTTGAATACCCACTAAAATGAAATTATTTTTCAGTATTCAAATAGAAAATGGAAAGATAATTACTCATATAAAAGAGGATAATTTGAGAAGTAAATTAGGCATCATTATGAGCATAAAACATGGTTTTAGAAAATGATAAATGAGAGGGTACAATGGTAAAAATTTGATAAAAAAATATTATTACAGTAATGGGTTAATAAAAAGCGATAAAAAAAATTTCTTGGCAATTGGAAGTCATATCCAAAAAAGGGCTCTTGAATGGAAAATAGAAGTAGAGATTTCCCTTAGCTTGAATAGTTACTCCTAGATCTTGAGGAATGGGACCTTGGTGGCTTGAGGAAACATTAAGGGACTAATTAAATGAAATAAAAACAATATCTTTATGGAGAATATATTGTGAGTAATGTAGAATGGATAAATTGGTGGGTATTTATAACAAAAGTGGAGGAATTGTTAAATTATTTCAAACTACAGGCCTTGGAAAACTATGCTATGGAAATGGAAAAACCATTTCCATAGCCATGGTTTATACTGTTTATTTTAGACATTTGGGTCTCATTTTAATTTATTTTAATCCACTGGAATAAAAAACCATTTTTAAAACTTATTTTTTCCAGGAAGAGTAACGATTCCACAAAGTAATGTTTTTTAAAAAAATAAAATTTTCCTTTTTGGAATTTGGAAAGTCACTTATAGTTTTGGAAATTGATTAAAATATATTATAATAAAAAATATTATTTCATGGATTGTGTTTAATTAATTATTACCTAATTATGACATAAACATGATGTTATACAATATATAGTAATCCTGAAACTATATTTATTTAATATTCATGAAAAAATAATGTATTTTGAAAAGTTATCATAAATTCACCTTAAGCTAATTTTGATTTACTAATATAAAAAATGATGATATATTTATCATAAAAATCCTATAAATATAAGAATTTTACATTTTAAACATAAAAACCATTATTTTTTACAAATAGTAGTTTTTAAGGCGCAATCAAATTTTTGATACTTATAAAACATTTCCTAGGCCATTATAAAATTATTTTATCATTTGTTATTTAAATATTATTATTTTAAATGTCTATTTTATAAAATTTAAAATATCATTTTTTATTATAATTATTTTATATATTTTTTAGAATTTTTTTTGATTTATTTGAGTCCAAAAATCAAAATTTCAAATTCATTTCAAATAAACATATTTATTTTTAAGAAAACAATTCTTAAGAGTAATTGATGTAATACACATTTTAATTATACGAAAGAATTTACACTTTATATAACTATGGTCTGGACACATAACCCATTATTTCACGTTCATATTCTCTAAGGGTAAGGTGTGTAACGATTGTAGTTTCATGGGGTGGCTCGGATAACATCAACCGAGTTATAATCTCCACTAATTGAAAATTCTCCCATAAAAGATTTCATTCAACATTCACTTTTTGCATCTTGGCTTGGGAATGGTCAAGGGAGAGCCTCAATTATGACACCTCTCTCCCAAGTTTTGACAAATGGGATTCAAATGGAATGAATCTACTTGATGAGGAAATCGATTCCCATTTCAGTATCAATTGTTCTTTCCAATACAATTTATAAACACTAATTATAATGGTATAATTTTCAAAGAAGGGTATAACTTCCAAAGGTCATATTGACCAATGATCATATTGACCAACGTTCATATTGACCAACGTTCATATAATGGTGGAATTTCAATGGTCACATTTTCCTTTATACCCTATAAATACCACATCACCCAAAATTAACTACAATTTCATACGTTTATATTTTAATTTTCATTATATTTTGATTGGTTTAATAATATTCAATTTATTTAAATATTATTTATTATGTGGGTGATGATTCTAGTAGATTTGGGTGATTGATATTTTCCTACTTTAGATATTCTATTTTATAAGTTTTCTAGTTGTGATGATTGGACTTTTAATGGGTTTCATAGTTTACTAAAGTAGTGATAATTGTTAGAGAGATAAAATTTTGTTGTTTTCTCTTTATTTTTTACATGTATGATATTATATAATTTGTAAAAAACATTTTTTCATGAAACAAATATCATTTAAAAAATTTGGGTGGTTACATTCTTCCCCCATTAACAAATTTGTCCACATAAATTTCAACTCATTTTCTCATTGGAGAAACTTTTAGGGTACTTATGTCTCACTATATCCTTTAGTTCCCACTCCCTTATGGATAATTATGGTTTCTCAATAACACTTTTACATTTTTTTATTCTGATTATATAAACCTTGTCATTACATCCCAATATCTCCACTGGCTACTCCTCATAATAGAAGTCATGTTCCATTTATACCACCTCCATATTCAAGACATTTGATGGATTAGGTATGTACATAATCAAGAGAGATACATGGAATACATTATGAACATTAGATATATTTGGAGGAATTTCTATCTTGCATTCCACTTCTCCTACATGTCCAAGGATTTCATAGGGGCCAATGTACGAAGGGTTAAGCTTCTACTTTTTTCTAAACTGCATGACTATATTCCATGTTGATATCTAAAAGAAGACTTTATACCCTTTATCAAACTCAAATTCCATTAAAAAATTGTAAACATAGATCTTCTACCAACTCTGAGAATCCTTTATGTGTCTTTCATTGGCATGAACCTTTTTTATCATATCTTGTGCAATATCGGGCCCAAGCAGCTTTCTATCACCAATATCACCCCAACATGTAATAGTTTTACATAACATCCCATATATAGATTAATATGGTGCCATTTGAATAATCTATTAGAAGCAATTATTGTATGAGAAATCAACAAATGGGAGGTGTTGAACCCATCTACCTTCAAATTCCATTGAGCATGTTTGCAGCATAGTCTCAAGTATCTAAAAAGACATTTCATATTGGTATTCATTTTGGGGGTCATAATCCATACTAAAATTCAATTAATCACTCAAATAATGTTTACGAATTATAAAAAAATTATATTTGAACTAGGATCATGATCAGAAATGATAGAAATTATCAACCTCACCACTTCATTTGTGTATATCATGGCAAGTTTGTCTAGAGATTATTCTTCCTAAATAGTGGTGAAATGGGAATAGTTAGCGAGTTGATCCACTATAACCCATTTAACATCATTTCCTTTCAAATTTATTGTGAGATCAAGGATTAATTTTATATTTATATTGTCCCACTTCCATGTTGGTATGGGAGTGGCTTCAATACCACTTTAGGAAGTTGTTGCTCCTCCATTACCTACTTACATACTAAGTACCTTTCGGTGTAGTTGGAAATATCCCTTTTTATATTATTGTATAAATGTTGATCATGAAGGTCCCTATAGATTTTATTGCTTCTAGGATGTATAAATAATGTAGACTAGTGAGCTTCATATATAATATCCTTCAATATCTCTTGGATAGATGGTAAACATCAGCTTGTATGGAATTTTAATACTCCTTCTCGATAAATACTGAACATGGGAAATTACCCATTCTTCACAGCGTCTATATTCCTTTATAAAAAAGTATCTTCTCTTTGATACTTTTTTAATATACTCCAGTAATGATGCTTGAGAAATCATTTAGGATAGGGTTGATTATTTCTCTTCCCCTATGATTCCCATGACTAGTCTTACTATGTCCTTGATCAAAGGATCTCCTTGACTCCTCATCATTTCCAATAAAATATGGCCTTTCTGAATTAATGAATTTGTGAATTTGTTTTCACTTCTAATTTGATAATGAATTGAACATTTATAGTCTTTAGGAACATCAAGCCATTTCCTTTGCCTCATTTCAATTCCTTTTTTGTGAAAAGACATATCAAACTTTGATGGTCTATTTATATATCATATTTTTCTCTAGAGAGATAGTTCCTCCATATTTTTGAAGAGAAAATAACCACAGCTAGATCCATTTCATGTGTAGGATAATTCTTCTCATGAGGCTAAAATAGACGAGATACATAAGTAATCACCTTGTTGTTTTCATGAGGATTCACCCAATCCCTTTCATAGATGCATCAATATAAATAATTAATACTTCTTTGACATAGGGTAGAGTTTAAACTGGTGTAGTAACCAAAATATTCTTCAGTTCTTGGATGTTTCATCATACTCCTTAGTCCATATGAACTTTTCTAGTTTTTTAGTTAACTTAGTTAGTGGATTTGAATGTCATGAAAATATTTTCAAAACCATACTATAATATCATACTAAACCACATAAACTATGAATCTTAATTACCATTGTAGTATGAGACCACCCCTATATAGACTTTTTCTCTGTAGTCTCAAATAAGATTACTTCAATGGTTATAATGTGCCCTAAAAAGAAAATTTTTTGTAACCAAAATTCACATTTGCTGAATTTTCCAAAAATATTATCTATACTCATTGTTCCCAATATTACCCTTAGACAATCTCTATGCTCCTTAGGAATTTTGGAATATATCAGGATATCATCAATAAAAACTACCACAAATTTATCAAGGTAGTCTTAAAAGAATCTATGCATCAAAATTATAAATATAATAGTAGCGTTAGTCAAGATGAAGGGAATAACCAAAAAAATCTGAATATCAATATCTTGTTCAGAAGGAATCCTATATAATATAATAATTATTCACCCTCAATTAATGATACCAAGATCAGAGGTCAAAATTGGATAATTGATCCCCATGAAGCTTGTTAAATAAATCCTTAATACTTGGGAGAAGGTACTTTTTATTCATTTGGATCCTGTTAAGTTATTTATAACCAATGCATATTTGAATTGATCTATCATTATTTATAAATAGAGCATGTTTTAGGTTCTGGGCACAGTTGAAGCCTTTTGGTGGGTGTACACAACTTTAATTTTAGCATTAACAATGATCAATCCGAGATCGGTCATGATAATAAAATGTAGTATCTTCAAAATAGAATGAAGAACGAAAAAGAAAAGAAGGGATTCCCGGAACAATAGATTGGATCATCATATGTGGGTTATAATTAATTTAATTAACTGACAAGAATTAACTTTATGTAATTCTTTCTTCATTGATGTTTTTTCTCGTGATCCGATGTGATCCATTGTGGTATATAGAATCCAAGTGTATTATTACTCCAGTTGTGATCTACATGTGCTCCACGTGTCTCTTGACATCGCTGAAGGGATCTCTGGGAGCAAGCATGGAAGAGCCTTTACTTGTGATGTCCGCCTTCGATCACCATAATCTACTGGAATAGGATTTCTCTCTTGTAGCTTGAGAGCGTTCATGGAAGAAAAAGGATTCTCGCTTATCTTGAAAGCTTTCTCTAGATCCATTGTGTACAACCACCAAAAAATGTCTAGGCTAATGAGAAATTTATAATTGGGATTTTTTAATTACATAGAATAATAAAATTAATTAATTACCTGAAATCATTTATTCATTTTATTTAATTATTAGTAATACCCCATGTATAATAATAATGATACAACATTATATTTACCCCAATCGAACTAAATGTAGTTTCTAGATTGTTAATGTTCATTTCTTAAGACATGTAAATCACACTGTGATTCATTGTTTCATTTTCACCCTTACATCAGTGTGTAAAACTAATTTTGTACTCTAAATACCAATTATTATAACAAATTTTAATTCATTTTTTATTAAATAATTTATTTTTTTTTTACTTTTAAAATTGTAAATTTAACTTGTTTTTATGTTTTCATTGTAGTCGGAGGTGATTTGGAGGGCCTATAATTATGTTGAAGAAAAATGGGAGAAACTATTTAAGATTCCAAGGACCTTAGTCGAATCAACCACGCAATGATAAAAATCACTTGATCCAATTATGATGTAATTTTTTGGAATGATCCAAAATTTATTGAACTACAACTTTTTGGAATGAACAAAAGAAAAAATCAGCAATACAGTGGGCCAAACATATTGATCTATCCAGGGAAGTGAATCTGCCTAAAGTCAAAAGTGGTGGGATGTGATTCATCTATATCTTGATCTTTCTACCAAGAAATTATTACTACTTTTTGTAAGATAAATTATATATGTGTGCAACTAATTTTTATTTTTATCCAAGGTTATATAAGACTATCTAGATGTTGAAAACCATGGTCTAAGTGGTTTTACCAATTATGTGTACCCAAAGCCACCTTACACTTTGCCTATAAATTGGTACCTCAGGCACCCCAATTGTAAGTTCTACTAGGAAGAAAAGATTTGGTGTTTTGGTGATACAAAGGAGTCATATCCACATCCATGAATTTATTGAGTCCTCTATCCTCATAAGGGGATCAAGGACGATGGTCATGTTCCACTCGAGCCACCTCTTCTCAATGGCAAGCTAAACAGTGGATGATAATTTCTAGGGATATATACACACTTCGAAGGATGTTCTGGAACATTTTATTCTACTTGTTTTGTTTAAATTTTTAGTTAATTATTTCACTTATGTTTTTTATTAGCACCCATCTCCTTCTAATGTGTTACTTTGGTATAGGTAATTAGAACACTTTTCATTTCAACACCGATTGGGCTGAGAATTAAAGAGGTAATCTTGGGTTGTTATGATTGGACCAAAAAAGAATCATTTTTATCTCACACTTACATGACATTTTAGTAGGCTTTGGTAGCCATGTTTCTATGATTCAGGTCCAAACCATGACAACATGATTGTTGTATCAAGGGTTACTTCTTTGTGCATTGTTTTATGAGGCAAGAGGGGAATCAAGATCTTGACAACCCTTAACCAAATAATTCCATTAAATAGTATGAAATTATTATGAAAACAAAATATCCAAGATGTGTAGTGAACATAAAATGACCTTCTTCTCTCATAACTCTAAAAAAACCTTAATTTTTTAACTATTTAACTCTTTAAATTAATTTATTTTCCTAGAACTATTTTCAAAACTATCAATCCTTTCGTAAATTTTATAAAATATACACTATGTAAACCCCTACATATCCTTTATATATGATCCAGGGTCTTCCCTACACTATAAATAAACATTAAATATATAATCAATTTGATGTTCCATGACAACACATTCAATTTTTTAAGTTGTTGTTGGGGATCAAATCAGTTTTTAGTGCATGTTTTTTATGAGATATTTGTAAATTTTGTAAATATTAATTTGTTTTATCTTTTACCTTTTCATATCTTTTAGTGTTATGATTTGTTTATTGTGCATATTTTTTTCATGATGTGTTCCACTCTATGATATTTACCTCCTTTTGAACATGAACTGTAGAGGATTTTATGTTAGAGACATGGAGATACAGAAGACAACCCTTTGAAGGAGATCACAATATATCTCACCACTTTTATAAAACCCTCTTCATTTTCTACCAAATTAGAAACTAAACATTACTTGTATAACATGGTTTAAAATTATAGAACACTAAATTATCTAACCTTACCTAATTTTTATATCCAATCCACTTATATTCAAATGCAAGAAGAAGAACCAAACTTTGGACAAAAGCCCTGTATAATTCACTTGTTTCAAGGATTTCATGAACTTTCTAGAGAAGATCCAAATATGAACTTAATATAATCCACTATTATGTATTCTAAATTAAAAAAATTTAATGTTAATGAAGAAAAATTAAATATTAGGTAATTCCTTTTTCATTAGAATATACTATATAAGATTGGTTGTACTATGTTAATTCTCCTATCAGAGGATAGAGGGACATGAAATTCTATTTTCTTGAAAAATATTTCCCAGCCTCAGGAACTGAAACAATAATGAAATAAATTTTTGGGAGAATAAAATATTAAGGGGAAAAACTTCATGAATACTATGAATGATTTAAAAGGATTTCTTCGAGTTTCCAACACCACCAGATAAGTGATCAACTTTTAATATAATATTTTTATGAATGTTTAATTCGTATTGATCAAAACATGATTAAGGTTGATTCATGTGGTACACTAGTTGATAAGATCCCAATTTCTATAAAAACCCTAATTGAGAACCTAGCACATAATAGACAATAATTTGGTTGAAGGTCCAGTGTACCCATTCGAGGTGTCCATGAGGCTAAAAGTGCTCAATTTGAGAAGAAGGTGGAAACGGACATTGAAGATGTAAGTACCCTTCTTCAATAATATGCTCATTCCCAATTGAAATAAAAAAAAATCTCCCCCCATCCATTGTTGTTTATTTTCTTCTGACATTCACTATTCTGACCAATATCCTCAATTAAGATAAATGTCTGGGAGTTGTGAGGAAATCATTCCAGGATGCCCCTACAACCTACACATTAGGAAAGAACCTTCACATCCGTCCAAACCTAGGTGGAAAAAACCCTTGACTATAGGAAAAGAGGTTATTCAAACCAACCTCAATAACAATGGAACTTATCGGGGAAGAGTATTCATCCACCACCACCCAAAAATACTCAATCACCTCAAAGGCCTTTCCAAAAACCCCCAACCAAAACCTAATCCTAACCTAGAACGCATGATGAATCAAATGGCTACAAATAATCCCCAATTCTAAAATACCACCCCATTAGCCATAGATGACCTAAAAACCCAATTAGGAAAACTTTCCAACTTTGTGGGGAAAATCCAAAGTCATGGTTCAGGTGAAATAACCTCTCAACAACTATTCAATCTGATGGATAAGGGAAATTTCAGAGCCATTACCCATAAGAGTTGAACACAACATAATAGAAAACTAACCCCTACATTAGAGTCATTCCCTATTGAGAAAACCACCATCCCAACCACTTATAATGATCAAAATAAGAAAACCCCTTATCCTGGGAAAAATCCCAATAAAGGTCAAAGTTCTTCTTTCAATGAGCCTTATAGACCAACCAATCCTAATTCATTTCCCTAAAGGGGCACCCAACCATGAAAACATTAGGAAACTGAACTTGACAAATAAACCTTTTAATTTTTTTAAAAAATATAGGATAGAATTCTTTTGATTGATGACATGAAACAAATTCCATGATATACAAATTTTCTAAAGTATATGTGTACACTTTCAAGGAAAATTCATGGTGATGAAAATGTGAGATTAGGGAGAAACTTATTATAATTAATAGAGAAATCACTACCCACTAAATGCAATGATCTAGGAACATTCTCAATTACATGAACCATTAGGGTGTATTTCTTTTCTAATGCTATTATTTATATGGGTGCCTCTATAATTATGATGAGTCACTCTATTTTCTCCTCATTAAAGCTTGGTGAATTGAATCCCATAGGAATTTTTTTTCAATAGTAAAATTGTAGTGTCGCCCACCTCTCTATTATGTTAAAGGATGTTCTTTTGAGGGTGAAAAAATTATTTTTTCTTGCTGATTTTTCTATGATTAAAATGGAAGATGTTATGATTAATGGGCATTCCCCAATTATATTGGGGACACATTTTTTGAAAACCAGAAAAACAATAATTAATTTATATAATGGTAGATTATCTATGAATTTTGGTGGTTACATTTTTCACCTTAACATATTTGTGTCCATGATGTTCCCCTTAGAATAACATTCCACACTTTCATTTAATTCTATTGATGTACACCCTTCCCTTGAAAAAAAAATCTTTTCTTTACCATGATCCCATTTCTGAGTTTTTATCATTAATATACATTCTATGTAATTAGTCATTCATTTAATATTGTATTGGTCTATAAAAATGTCTTTTATGTTTATTAATTTATGATTTCTTGAGCACTTAAGATCTCATGACCATCTATGGTACTGCTTATCTTGTAAAAGCTCATTCCTCCTCTGAGGATGTAACCACTAAAATGTTAGATGATATTAGTGGACTTTCGATTTTACATTCACTCCTACCAATCAAAAATCACCATGAATTGGAACTTAAACCACTACCTAAAAATTTGAAAATTTCATATCTGGAGAATGGAAACAAGCTGCCTTTCATCCTTAGTAGTTCACTCCCACTAGAGCATTAATTGCAACTACTTAACCTTATGAGGTATTATAAACATGATTTGGAATGGAAATTTGTTGAAATTCCAAGTATTAGACCATAAATTTTCACACATCATATATTTTTAAATTAAGAGGCAGAACTAGTAAGGTAGGACCAATTAATACTAAAAAGAAACCTACAAGATGTTGTTAAAAATGATCTAACCAAATTAATGTGTACAGGAATCATTTACCCTGTCTATGATAGTCAAAGTGTCAGTCAAGTAAAATATGTTTTTAAAAATGTTCTTACTGTAATTAAAAACAAAAATAATTAATTGTCCCAACCCATGAGCATAATAGTTGGAATGTTGTAATAAAAAATCACTTACAAAACCAATACACTAGAAAGAACCATTTCCCATTATTATTCATTAACCAGATTCAAAGGATTCTAGTGGGGAAGTCCCAATACTACTTCCTTGATGGGTATTTTGGATATGTTCATATCCATATATCCCCCAAGGATTTGGAAAATACAACCTTTACTTTCGCATTTAGAATATTTTCTTATAGGAGGATTCTACTTGTTTTGTGTAATTCTCAGGTTACATTCCATCGTTTCATGGTTATCATTCTTCGAATTACCTGGAGAATTGAATGGAAGTATTCATGGATTATTTTACTTTTTATGGCCCTTTGGATGACTATTTGAGTAGTATTATCTTTCTCTTACAACACTGTATTGAAAATAATATCATATTAAATTCCGATAAATTCCATTTCCTAGTGAGACAAGGTATATTACTTGGACATGTCATCTCTGGGGATGGAATATAATTAGATAAATTAAAAATTAATGTCATTTATTCCCTACCATTCACTAAAAATGTGTAGTATTTGCAGTCTTTCTAAGTTCCGGAATTATTTTATCATCGTCCCATTTTGGACATTAGTAAGATTTCACTCCCCTCTCATGATTACACAAAAAATAAAAATAAAAAATTATTTGAGAAAGAATGTCAGGAATCTTATACTAAATAAAAATGGTGCCTCACATCACACCCGATAATCCAACCACCTCAGTGGGATTTACCATTTGATCTCATGTGTGATGCCTCTAATTATGTAGATTGGGTTGTCTTATCTCAACGGGTTGATCAAGCTCTACATTTCATTGAATATGTCTCACGAACACTAGATCATGCCCAAGAAAACTACACTACAACTGAAAATGAATTCTTTTCCATTGTTTTTTCCATGGATAAGTTTAGTTAATACCTTTTAGGTTCTAAAGTCATTATGTTCTCATACCATGCAACCCTTTGGTGTCTTTTTAAGAAACTGGAAGTCAAACCATGTCTCATTTGATGGATTCTTCTACTTCATGAATTAAATAAATAAATTAGTAATAAAAAAGAACATGGAATGTGGTGGAAGACCATATTAGTTAGATCCTCCCATCCCAGGACATTAAATCAACCCCTTATATTCTATAAATGGCAGGGTTCCAGATGAACAATTATACCATGTGTATAATTTTATTCCTTGGTATGTAGAAATTGTAAATTATTTGGTATCATATTGCATTCATGTTGATATAAACAAAAACCAAGTTGGAAATCTAAAAAATGAGACATTTTGGTACATTTGGGATAACCCATACCATTATCAAACATGCTACGATCAAGTACTTAAGCAGTTTATTCTCGAAAGCGAGTTTCAATCTGACCTTGGGTTTTCCACACTCTTACTGATGTGGGTCACTTTGGTCTGCAATAGACTATTTTCATGGTCCACAATTCTGGTCACTTTTCCTGGCACTATTTCTGGATGCCCATGTTTTCTAAAAATATTTTACTCATAGTCAAAGAATAGGTAATGTATTTAAAATAAACGAAACGTCACAAAAACCCTTCCACTTTCATAGAATTTTTTATGTTTGGGGAATTGAATTTATGGGACCATTCCCTAATTCATTTGGGAACATAAAAAATTCTTATAGAAGTTTATTGTGTTTAAAAATGGGAAGAGGCACGATCCCTAAGGATAGATGATTCCAATATATTTGTGTAATTTTTAAAACTCAAATCTTCTATAATTTTGGATTTCCTAGGTTCATCATCAATGACCAGGGTTCTCATTTCGGTAACTGAATAATGAAATCACTTTTGTGTCGTTATTGGTTCATTCATCGAGTGTATATTTCATATCACTCAAAAAACAATGGTAAATATGAGGTGTATAATATAGATGTAAAATAGATCTTTGAGAAAACGGTTCAACCCAATTGAAATGATAGGATTCCCAGACATGATGATTCATTATGGGATTACCATACTTCCTTCAAAAACCCCATTGGAATGTCACCCTATCATATTTTGTTTGGATAGTGTTGTCACCTCCTAATTGATAGAGAGAACCCAGACAACTGGTCCATTAAATGATGCAATTCTAATCATTCTGGTGCAGTTCCTCAAAGGAATATTCATATTTAAGAGTTGGAAGGAATTTATAGGGATTATTATGAGAACTAAAAAATCTATAATGATTAAACTAAGGATTCACATGACCATCTCATCCTTCATCTTTAGTTCCACATTTGAAAAAAGGTTCTACTATAGAATGCATGGCTGAAGTTGCATCAAGGTAAGCTTCATTCTCACTGGTTTGGCATGTACACTATTACTAATGTTTATCCATTTAGTTTTGTTTAAGTTCAAAAAGATGAAACAAACCAAACCTTCACTGTCAATGGAAAGAGGCAGAATCACTTTTATGAATACATTTGGGAGTCCCTATTGGAGGAACTCTATGTTCAAGAAGCATCTAATTAGTGACACCAACTAGGTTTTATCCTTCATTACTGTATTCTCTTTTATTACAGTGAGAACATTACATGATCTACATGTGGGGGTGGTTATATTCTTGGTATTTTAAATAATATTCATTATCTTTATTCTTTTTATCCTTTTGGATTGTTGGATTGTATTGTCACTCCCACCCCCCTCACTTTTATAGTAAAATTTTCATTTTTTATTCCCACTTAATCATGTAAAATGATCACAACTTAATCATAGAAGTTATTGAAAATGAATGCGGAATTTTTCTATTTCATGTTGGTTTAACATTTAATTTTTTTGTTTCTATGATGGACTGTCTGTTTTAGCATGATATTAACATTGAGGTGTAACTTTATTAAAAAAAATTGTGACATAAATGGTTGTGTCACTTTGAAAACTTTGAGAAGAATGGTACCTATTGTGTGAGTAGTTTATTAGAAATTATGTCCCTTAATATCTCCACAATTCATTGAACCCAACCATTAAGTGTAATTATTTTACTCAATAAAAGCTTAATATAAGTTAGGTTAATCTATATCTTCTTACCAAAATTACTTCTCTATATGTTCATTCCTTATCTGAACTTTTTCATTACTTTACCAGATTGAATAACGCATGTGTACCTATTATCTGACAGTTTCACACCCTAAAAAACAAAAAAACAAAAAAAAATATGGGTTGTGACTTTGGAAGGTCAAAAACCACCCTTCCTAGACC
Source organism: Viscum album (assembly GCA_963277665.1). Taxonomy (NCBI): domain Eukaryota; kingdom Viridiplantae; phylum Streptophyta; class Magnoliopsida; order Santalales; family Viscaceae; genus Viscum; species Viscum album. The sequence continues at coordinate 1,046,598,436 of OY728166.1, forward strand.
ATTGATCGTTTTATAAATATTTCAATTAGTGTCATGCACAGATCAAACAAGGATTGAGAGAAGAGTTTGAGATTTGTTCCAAGAAAAACTTTTCAAAAAAAATAATATTATTATTAAATGAGGGGAGTGGATAAATTTGAATCACGTAGGGATTTTTAGGTCATAACCTAATGTTTTGAAATTTGATAATTCTTAAGTGAATGGATCTAGAAATTGTATTTCAAAGGATATAAGACAGGTTTGGTGGACATAATCATTTAAGTAGAAAACTTTTAAAATAACCTATATTTTATAGATATAAAGTGGGAAGAATAACGACAAATATTTGTCACAAACATATGTGGATATTTATTAACATGGTTAAATTTTTATTTATGTTCTCAAATTAGAATTATCAAAATCTTTGAATTTCATACTGATATAGTTTTTGAGACAAAATTTTCTATAAACACTAAGAATAGTAACTTGGTGTGGTTTTTTCAATGATCACATTACTATAAAAAAATAAATTTTCAATAGATGATAATATCAATGATTTTGGGAATATCTCTATTCATAATTTTTTGAAATGTGGCTTTTCCTAGGTGTAGAAATATCTAGTTGTGGGGTTGTGATCACACCGTGATTCAATGTTTCATTTTCACCCTTACATCACTTTGTTAATATACTTTTTAATTGTAAATTAAAATTATTTTAACAAATTTAAATTAGTTTTTAATTCAATCATTTAATTTTAATCACTATTAAAAAGGAAAATTTCACTTGTTTTTATATTTTCTTTGTAGTTGGAGGTGATTTGGAGGGCCCCAAATGATGTTGAAGAAAAATGTTCCAAAATGTGCAAGATTCTGATAACCCAGGTGGACTCAACCGCACACTATTGCTAATATGTGATTATAATTAGTCTTAGATTTCATTGGAAGATCCAATGATCAATGTTATACAACTTTGATTAAGGAAACCAAACCCAATTTGTCGACCCGGTGGACCAACTAGAATGATCTATCCAAGGAACCAAATCTCCATGAAGTCGAAAGTGGTTTTTTGGGATTCATCCATATCTCAAGAATTAGTACTCAAAATTAGGCCCAGTTTTTTGTGGATATATTCAATATGTGGGGGAAAACATTATCGTTTTACACAAAGTGATATAAGACTCTTTGGATGTCAAAAATCAAGGTCTAATTGGTTTTATGAATTCTATGTTCCCAAATCCACAGCCCACTTTACCTACAAATTGGCTCCTTAGGGACCCCTTTTTTATGTTCATCCAGGATGAAAATATATAATATTCTAGAGACCTAAAGGATTACTCTCCTTATCCAAGAAGGTATGGAGTCCCCTATCCTTATAGGGGGGTCAAGGATGAAGGCGATGTTCTAACAAAGCCTCCTCCTCCCCTCAAGGGAGATCTAAAGGGTGGATGGCCATTTCAAGGTAGATACATACACATGGGAGGGAGTTTTGGAACTTGTTATTATATTTTTTTTTATTTTTGGGTTAAATGTTTCAATTATTTTATATCTTATCACCATTTTCCTTTTAATGAATTTCTTTCTCATAACTAAGTGAAACACTTTTTATTTCAACACCGATTGGGTTCAGAATTATAGTGGGAATCATGGGTTGTTCTGATTGGAAAAATCAAGAATATTTTTTCTCTCACACATACATGAGATTTCAATATTCTTTGGTATCCTTTTTTATATGCTTGATGTCCAAATCTTGACAACACAATTTTTGTGTCAAGGGTTTCTTCTTTGTACATTGTTTAAATAAGAAAGAGGGGAATCAAGATCTTGAAAACCCTCAATCAAAAAATTCCATTAAACCATATGAAATTATCCTAAAAATGAAACACCCAAGTTATGTAGTGAACTTGAAATTACCTCCTTCTCTAATAATTCTAAAAACACTACTTTACCTTTTTATTTATTAAACTCTCTAAATTAATTTATTTTCATAAAACTATTTTCAAAACTACCCCCTCTTTTAGAATGTTTTATTAAAAATACACACTTCAAACCCCCAATTATCCTTGAGAGATGACCAAGGGTCTTCCCTAAACTATAAATAATCATTAAAAGAATAATAAATTTGATGTTTCACAATAACACATTCACATGTCATCTCAGAGGCAACAGTTTTAGTGGACCTAGAGAAGGTTGTGGCTATGGTATCTTGGAAGCATCCTAAGAATGTTTTGGGGATTCATAGATTTCTAGTTTTTAAAGGTTATTATCAGAAATTTATCCCAGAATTCTCACATATAGAAGCAGAAATGTGTAGGCTGACCAATAATATGGTGACATTTTTTTGGTCAGATTCTTATGACAGATCTTTTTATGATATGAAAGGCAAGGTGACCTCAGAACCTATCATCACATTAATTATATCTAGTAATTAATATATCATGTACTATGATTCATATTAATTTTAACTCATATAAGTTCAAATACAGAAGGATTGAGTTTTATCTTGGATAACTATTAGTTTAGACCTCATAAGAGGAATTATTCTACTCATGATCTTGAGTTATTCATTATGGTACACACCTATATATATTGGAGACATTTTCTTATGGGTGAGAGGTTTGTGGTGTACATATACCACAACAGCCTTATATAAATATTTCTATAGTGGGACCTGAATCATCAACATAGGATGTGGGTCGAGTATATTCATTATTTTGACATATAAATGGTTTATACAGTGATAAAGGTTAACATAATATTTGATGCTTTAAGCTATAAAACACAGACATAGGAAGTATGGGAGTCTTGTAATGTGTGGAGTATGATTTTACTTTTTTTATAAATGCATATAAATTTTAAAGAGTCTCAATTATGAGTGGATATGACTTCTACAACAGTTATACCAATACTTTTACACAGAATTAATACAGATCAGTTATCTGATTCATAGATCTTAGTTCTAAGAGAAATATTAAATAGTGGGGAACCGCAAGATCGTTAAATTTAAAATTCATAAAACCTACTTAATCTTGTACCATTGTTAGAAGGTATAACACCCAAGGAAGGAAAATGTGTGTTTTAGGGAACAAAAAAAACTAAAAACAAGGAAAAACAACAACAAAAACAAAAAGGGAAAATTGAAAGTGGAATGAAGTGCCAATGGGAACAAAAAACAGAAAGATACAAAAAATGGATTAATTAGGGTGTTAAGGATTACTTGAACTGGTATAAAATATATTCTCATCTTTTACTAAAATTACTTCAAGTATTTAGTGCTTTAGAAATGGTGGAGAATCACTGAGCTTTCACTTTAGTGAATTTCAATAGCTTGATAAACCTTATTGAGCCTTGAATTTATTTTCATTACCCTTGAATTCATTGGTTCAATATAGATAATATCATTTCTACCAGTTCAAAGTATCCTAAGTACTGTAATTTATCCATTAGTTGCTTCTTTATTCATATTTTTTCTCCTTTCCACTTCATTCCACTTTCACTTTATCATTTCTTTTTGTTACATTTTTTTCTTTTTTTAGTTTTTTTGTCACTAGAACACAAATTAGTCCATATTTGTGGATAAAACCTTCTTACCACAGTGTTAGACTAAGTAGGTTTTATAAATTTTAAACTTTCACAAGTTCAATGACCTCAGGGTCAAATTTTTTCACCGTTTTTAGGGAACTCGCATGAGACTAATTCAAAAAATAAAAAAAATAAAAATATTATATAACAAAAACACAAAAACTAAAAAAATTTAATGTCTAAAAAAATATAAAACATATAAACTATACAATTTTTTTAAAAAACTATCACAGAAACTAGATTAACACAGAGTCTTCTATGTAAGAAATATTAGCATTAATTTTATAAATCTATAAGCACTATTCTATTTTTAAGAAAAAAATTAAATTGGAAAATCAATAAAAAAAAGAGTTGATAATCAAAACTTGAATGTTATAAATCCCATTGTTCCTTACCCAGAGAGAGCTAGGATTATGGAGTTCTAAATACCAAATTTTATAAGAAACCCATCATGAATAAGGTTGTATAATAGGTCTAGGAATTATGAGATCAAATATTTTCATCTCTCCCATGTTCCTTTATTAAATGTCATCCCTCAAGAGTACTCAATTGAGTTTATTGGATGCTTTTATGGTTCTATCCATCAATTTTTTCTGCAATATATGAGTGAGGATGGTATTAGGTTTAGGGTATCTCCATTATGTTTTAAGGGTAAGGATATGACTTGGTTCCAAATCTTACAAAAATAAATAATTAAATCCTGGGATGAGGTGTTAAATGCTATTGAATCCAAATTTTATCCAAGTATCACCTCTGTATAAGTGAGGAATAAGATCATTGGGTTTTTCTAGGATGATGGAGAGTTGTTTCAAAAAGCCTTGGATATTTTTTGGAATTATTATTACATAGATTAATGATTATTGGTTTTCTATCCTTCAAATCATAGACACTTTTTATAATTCCCTCACCCATTATAACAATAACTTTGTTGACCAATCTTGTGGGGGTGACTTCTCTAATTCCACTACATATGAGATTAAAAAATTATTTGACAAACTTTCTAAAAATTCCCACTGCAATTGAACAAGAAATGAATTCATCCATTGAGCTAAAACAAACCCCCTAGTTTTATTTGTTGATGATTGAGTTCATAGGGAGTAGTGTTGTCATTGCAGGTTGTTTTGTCAAAATCAAAGATGTTTTCCTAATTTTGACCTCCCTATTCCACCTTTGGAAAGTATGCAGTTTTTTGGATTGTAGGGATTTGAATAAAGTTTCCTAAGATCCATTATTCAATAAATATAATTATATATTTGAAAGCAATCCTAACCTGTCATGGAGAGATCATGGAGTGATTAAACTATCAACTGCCCAATACTACCAATCACAACCTAGAAGTTTTATTTCAAATAAATAATGGGATAAATATTCAAATTATGTATGGGAATATAATGAAAAGATGTAGCGGGTGTTAGGTATAATTTATTCTATAAAAATTATATAAATTATAGAATTTACAGTATTGAAATTCAAATGGGACAAATAGCAAGAGATCTCGGAGGATGATATGAGGTTAGGCTTTCCAACACAACTAATTCAAACCCAAGAGAAATTGATATGGTAGTAACAACAAGGTTAGACCTTAAAATTCAATAAAAAATTAGGGAATAATATAGTAATGATGAAATTTGTGTTCAAGATAAAAATAGAATTAAAAATATAGAAAATAAAAAATGTGGATTTTTATAAATACCTAAAGTTAATGATAAAAATAACAACCCTTCACATGAAAATTACAAAAAATAAACAAAAATGAAATAGAAACTTATAAAATATGGAAAGAAAATTTGTGGTTTGAGTATGTGAAAAAAACCATGTATTTAGATGTGGTATCCCCTACCATCCCTTTTCTATAAAGGTTAAAAAAATAATCAACCAAAATACCAAAAATTCCTTCATATGTTTAGAAGATTCAATGTTCAAATTCCATTTTTTGTAATATTTGAAAATAATGCATTCATATATGAAATTTCTTAATAGTTACTTAGCTAACAAGATGGAAAAGGGTGATAGATGAATTGGGAATTTTAATGAAAAGAGTAGATACATGGTTCAAAAAAACATTACTCCCAGACTAATAGACCCTATCAGTATTGTCATTTCTTGTGAAATTAGTAGAATTGAAGAGATTATGTTCTTGTGTAATTTAGAAGATAGCATCAACCTTATTCCATACTCACTTTTAAAAGAATTGGTCCTTAGGGAGATGAAACCAACTTTATTTGCACTACATCTAGCTAACAGATCAGATGCCTACCCTTTTGGGAGGGTGGGTGATTTGTTTGTTGATGTTGGGAAATTATCTTTTCCTATGGTGTTTCTTATTATTCACATAATGTATGATAAAATTGTTCCAATAATTTTAGGGCTTCCATTATTATCCACTATTGAGGTTGTCATTGATGTCTCAAATAGTAATCTTACACTCCAGGTTGGTGAGAAACAAGAGCCGATATTAATGTTTACAAGGAGTGGACTCGTAAGGTGAGATGCAAGTTTATTAATGTTCTCGATGAGGTGATTAGTGCCGATATTAAAAAATATAATCATTATCCATTCTATTATTTTATCATTCATTCATTCACTAGATATTTTCAATAATCTTTTGTTAAATATGTGTCTATACATGTGCTAGAAATGATGGGTAGAATTGAGAACAAATTTAAGATACCCATTGATAAGGAACAATAATTGTTCATTATTAAACTCAGTTTTCTTACTAAATTTTTTTCATAACCTGGTCAAAGTATTCATCCTTCCCATGTTCCCTACCCTAATGTTTCTTCCTATTCTATAAATACCAAGGGAATTAATTCTATACATGTTGTTTTTTACTAAGAGTTAAGGTTTTGGAGTTGAGGATATGTTTAGAGTTTTTTATATTCATCTTGATGTTCATGGTGAGTTTACTAGATCTATTAAATGTGATATAGAGTAGTTTTTGGAGATTTTACCAAATGTAGATAGCAGGTCTTCCCCTGTTTCTTTTCACCACCTGTATGATGAATGTTTTTTACCATGAATTTGGAAATTAATTATAAGAACTTGAGGAAGCTTCCCATACTTCTTATAAAGAACCCTCCTTTAATGGTGACCTTGTTGTTGATAGTGATCCCCATACACTAACTATTATTCCTTTTTTAGACATGATAAACTTTCAAGTGTGGGGTGTGTATGTGATAAATTAAAATTTAAGTCTGGTCTTTCACTTAATAGTTTTTAGATTATTTTCCAATTTTTTGAATCCTTTATGTATAGTAAATATTTTTATTCTTTTTATGGAATTAATCTTAGTCTATGAGTGTTTTAATTATTAACAAGACACATCCAAGCTACTGAGTTACATGTGGTTTGTGTGAACTTGTTGAAATTTCAAAAGGAAATACCCAAGTCCCAAATACTGATTCATCTTAACCATTTAATTACCATGGATAAAATCATTAGGGGACTGAGTCAAGATGGGGAATATAAAATTAGTGTTGAATTGATGGAAACCCAGGTTTTTAATTATTTTTTAGATTTATATTCCTATTTGAATAAATGTCACTTGCTCAGTTGTGTGTCTCCCTATATTTCTAAAACATTGTTACTAAGGATTTCATTATCTTTTTATTTAAATTATAGGATTTATTTCTTTTTAAAAGTGGCTAGAGTGAGTTACCATGAAGTGAATTTGTTTTGTAGTTTGTGGATTATCTAAGAGAAGAGTGTGAGGTTGGTAGTGAGAGTTTATTACCAGTGGCATTGTCTATTTAACAACAATAATATAATGATACATAATGGGAGAAAATAGGGAAAAAACTATCTACACAAAATCTCAATAATTTCAAAAAAAATAACGTCTTAAATGTCTCATGTTTATATCTTCATTCAATAGGATCTTTAATTTCTTAACTGGCGAACTATTTTCATTAGTTCTGTGGGTGGTTACATATTCTTTGTTCAAAATTGCATAGAAAATTTACATTTCTGGGGAGTAACTTTTTCATTTCATTAAATTTGTTATAGTGATGTTATTGGATTAATTTAGATTAATGTTTTCAATTCATTACAAATTATTTTTCTCGCATGCTACATTTTTGTATTTCTTGATGGTCCCTATGAAATTGAATTTTACATTTTAGTTCCCCTTTGCAAAACATTCATGAACTCATATAATGCATGAAAAATTGGGGAATTTCATTTTATTTCCTCGATTATCTAGTATTGGTTGGTAGTCATCCCTTATGTATTATGTGATTTGTTTGAGTACTCTATGAAAAACTTTGTTTGAACATTAATTCCATCCCTTAAAATAGAATATTTCATATGTTGATCTTCAAATATAATTCAATAAAACTTTTTTATTATTTCTACCACCTTGAGATTAAACATGGAAATTGTTTTTGAGTTTTATGTGTGTGGGAGGGGTCTTGATTAAGCTAAACTATGTTTCACTGATAACACATCCAAAACCCTTAATTTTTTTTTAAATTTCATCCCTGTAAAGATCTTAATCCATTCTATTTTTTATAATAGAGTTAAAAAAACAAAAATGAAAAAAAACTAAACAAAAAATACCAAAAAATATTTCAATGCATACTACTTAATTTACAATTTCATTCTAGATTGAGGGGATTAATAGAATCTACAATTTCTAGAATTACATGATTTCTGAGTGGTTTTTCACATTGTTTTTTTGGAAGTTCACATTGGGAGTGACGAAAGGGAGAGTGAAGGGAGATATTTTTATAGAATTGAAATTATTACTTGAAAAAATAGATATTTGAAATAAAACAAAGGTGATGTTCTCATTTTTATAAAACACTTTAGGGATACTACTCTAATGGAAATAAAATATTTCCTATCAATATGTAGTAAAAAGGGAAATGTGATCCTAGAGTGATTCTTTGAGATAAGTTCATTGTGTACATTTTTATAAATTAATAAAATCAATTTTTAAATTCAATAAGTAATTTTCATAGTGCAATGCCCAAGAAAAATGGTTGGTAAAATTTAAAATAATGTGTCAAATTAAAAATTATCTCATTTAGATGAGGTGAATTTTTATCCCAAATGAATATAGGGACAATTGACTCATATAATAATCATTTTAGCTTAATCAAAGATAAGGAAAAATAAAAACTATCAAAAAAATGGATCTTCAATTTGTGTAACCTAGGGGAGTGTGAAAATTAATAATGTGCCATGTTATAATATTAACTACATTTTTATCTAACATGTTTCACTCATGGAATTGGAACTTATTTGGAAATGAAATAAGATAGTGGATAACATTCACATAGGAGGAATAAATTTATGAGCACTATAAGGATTTCTTATCATTATATTTTGGGGTTTCTTGTAATTAGGAATGATGATCATTTATTTTTCTATGTCTCTTTAAATAAACAACACACATAGATTTCCCAAGATTTTAATTGATTAAGTTATATGGATTTTGATGTGACCTTCTTTTACCATATGTTTTCACATCATTTACTATATTTTATTGTCTTTTTATTAAAAAAATATTTTTTTGTTGAATAATTACAAGTTATTTTCATTTTTTATATTAAATTGTTAAAAGTGTAATTAATTGATAATTTTTTAATTTTATTGTTTAACATTGTCATTTTTAAAAACTTTAAATAAATTATTTAATTATGTATTTACTTTTATTTTTTTATTCCTTTATTTTTTCTTGAATTATAAATTTTCATTTCATTGTATCATTTTTTTTTTGTGTTTTTGATAATATTTTTCTTCATTTATCTACTTATTATCTTATATATTTAATTATTTAAATAATAGTTTTTTTAATTTAAGAAATATGAATCTTTTAATTAATATTTATATATAAATTTTTTATTTATTCCATTGTTGATGTCATTTTTATTTTTAATTTTCTTATTATTACTTTAATTCATTTTCATAAATTAATAACTTTAATTCTTCTAATTTGAAGATAAATAATTTCAACTTAAATTTTTTTTAATTTTGTTTCAATATATTTTATTTTGTAATTTTAACTCATTTTTTAGGTGGTTTTACCACCAAACCATCTGTTACCGCTAGAACGGAGTTTACACCACTAGCCATCCACCACACCAAAATCTACTACCACTAGAAGAAATAAATAGTAGCTCCTTCTACTACCAAAAAACCCAATGGTGGTACACCCCCAATGGGGGAACAACTCAACGGTAGCACCAAAAAACTACATCTACCGCTAACACCCAAGTACGACACATCTACTTCCTCCAACCATCCTCTATAGGTAAATATAAATTTATTGGTCAGCTTCTCCAGCTATGACACTAGATTTCAAACCTCACTTCAACCTCCTACATCGAATCCGAATATAATCAAACCATAAAATAAGATAACCTAACTCCACCTACCATGGAATTCATCCATTTCTGAAGATTACTGAAATAAAAAACCATAACCACACCTAAACCATAAACAAATCTGAAAATCAAAGAATACACCACCCCCGAAGAGAGGCAAACCCCCATTGGGACCCACTTTAATCAACCAACACCAGTAGATATGGATCTACATGTGTCTTCCTCACCAACCTGAAATCCATATAATTTTCCACTACTAAATCAGAGTTTCTGTGCACCCCTACCCTTAAGAAATCAGGCACCAACCACCATTTTAGCCTTTGTGTCATGATGAATCTTCTATCGGGCATCACATGAACATTCCACCACCAATGAAGGTGCCTGATCTAAGCACAACCGAGCAAGATACCTCACAAACTGTCTCATGAAAAACCCCACTAAAACCCATGTGGCACTGCAAGGGATACTCCTCCGCAAGATGGACCCACCCCTCTCCCTTGTTCAGCCGAACCTGAGCTCCCCTCTACCAGAACCCATGCCCCCCTTTTTTCTTCATATTTTTTATTTATAAAATTTTATATATATTAAAATTTATAATAATATTATTATTATTATTGGAAAATATAATAAGAATAATAAGACATGAATAAATATATATATATAATAACAATTTTAAGTATATAATTTTATAAATTTTTTATCTTAAATATTAATAGTAATATAATATTTTTATATTTATAATAGTTATTTTAAGTACACTTTTTATTTTTTCTATTAGATTTCAATATAGAGATAATGGGGAGTGAACGATGCTCATGGACATGGAGTTTAGTGAGGAGCATAGTTTTTTGGGGATAGATGATTCAGTCGTCAAAGGATAAAGATGCACAATGACATATGTCACACATGGTAGCCAGCAACCGGTTTTCAGGTAGTGACCATGAGAACACAAGATTGAAGAGGGGGGATAATTTCTTTATTATTCATCAAGAGGAAACCCATTCTAGAATCATCCGACCATTCAAGGACTATCTCCCAGTGAGATCTGATTATTCCACCATCACCATTAACTAGAGCTCAAAAACCAAGGGATGAGACAATCGAACAGGGAGAAGGATCAGAACCAGAGCTGGAGGAGGGGAGAAATACAAGTGGAGATGATTCTTTTCCACTTTCTTATTGATATTTTCATTTTTTTCATATTTATGAGTTACTAAACTAGTTAGGTGAATCAGGCTATGATGAATTTATTTTATTTCATTAATTCTTCTTAGTTAATAAAATTGTTCAGTACCATTTGAGATTGATTTTATTTTCCATTAAATTGTGATTACCAATTAACATTACCCATCAATCAATGGGTGAGGGTGGTGATATCATTTCATATTGGATCAATGACTGATGTTCAGAATTTTTCAAAAGGTAAATTCATATATTCTCTTTATTTCATGGATTAATTCAAGGTTTAAGATTAAAAAGTTCCAGGAAATAGATGGTTTATCAAGGTGTGGAAATTTAATGAAGAGATAGCTTAGTGAATCTCCACCATTATTAAACAATTAATAATTGAATTAATTTGAGTAGAATGGGGTAATATATTTTCTACCATTCAAAAACATCTTGAGGACCTCATTTCATCCATTGGTAGTCTCTTTATTTTTTATTCTTGACACTGTATTACACTTTAAATTTTCATTCTTAGTTTTTGCCATTATTTTGTAATTTTTTAATTTTTTTCACTCGGACACACATTATCCCATCCCTATGGTTTAACCCTTATTACCATATTACTAGAGTAAGTAGGTTTTATAAATATTAAATTTGTGTGACTACAACGACCTCTTCTATGTCTAATAAATTTTGAGAAGGAGATCGTGGGGAGTGCATAATGCTCATCGACACATATTTTAGTGAGGAGAAAAGTTTTTTTTGAATATACACTCAATTAACCAAAGGATGAATATTCAAAATGATGTACTTGACACGTGGTATCCATCTGATGCTTTTTAAGTGGTGATAGTGAGCACATGAGCTTATAAATGGTGTATAATTTTTGTAACGCCCCGAACCTAGAATCCAGGAGTCAGTGCATTATTTTAGTACATTGGCATGATTATAAGGAATCATTTCCCAAAGGACCAATCAGTTTAGTAGTCTTAGAAACAAGACACATATATAAGTTCAACATTACAACTTGAAAAGAAAAACAACACTAAATCAATCCATTACATAAATACAAGCTTCCTAGATTATTCCTGCAAGTCACTCATAACTAACTTACTCATATCCTGGGAAAATGAAACATAAGAAAGGGGTGAGATCAAATACACAGTAAGATTAATAAATACAATGGAGGATAACATAAACATTAGGCATGGTGAGTAATTGAAAACACATTCCTTCACAAATAATTAACCTGAACACTTTATGGTAGGAATATGAGCTGAGTAAATAATGTCATAATAAAACATAGTCATGGGTATTCTAGTAGTAGAATAATGAAATGAAATATCAAGATCTAATCTAATAATGATGGAATTAATAGTGTCATACATCATAACCACATAGTCAAGGCCTCGTGCCAAGACTACAAAAAAGATTTTTGTCAAGGCCATGAGCCAAGATACTAGTTTGTCTCATGAGAACTGCCGATGCATCGAGGAGCTATATTGGGCTCCACCCATCCCTTACTAAGTCCAATTCTTTCCTCATATGAAAAGTTTTAAACATAACATAAATAGTCGTATTACAATTTTCATACAAAATGTCAATACTTTAACCATAAACCATGAATGGTACAAAAATAACACATCCACAGTCAATCATAAATCATTCAATACAATATGGGAGATTGTATTATAAAAAATTAACCTCAATCGAGAATAATGATTGATAATGACATAGATGAATATAATCATCAAAACTATTTGAGAGAAATATCTCCCTTTTTCTTCAAAACATTTATAAGTATCACTATTTATCAAGAAGTTGTTTATAATAGATTTTTGAATCAAAGTGTCCCATACCACATTGAAACTTTTAAAAGTAATTTTAATTTTAAAACATTAATGTCCATATATGTAAATCCTTAAAACCATTTTTAAAATAAGGACATTAATGAGGATATTTAGAAGAATAAAATTTTAAAACATTTACAATGATATTTTAGTTAGAGGTCCCAACCAAATGAGAGGTGCTCAAATACAAATAATTGAGGAAATAAAAACTCAATAATATCATGAGAATAAAGGGATTCCTGATATATTATGTCAAATTACAGTATATACACCAAATAAAAGTTAATTGGCACATAACAACAAAGAAGTCTCAATGGAATGTAAGTTGAGATGGAATCCCTTATAAAGACAGTATCCTTAGGTTAAGGATAAATCAATGACATAATTATGAGTTATAAAAAATATAAATACAATAATTATTAATGGATATTTAGTTTAAAACAATCATAGGACATTCAAACATATTCTTGTAACAACAACACCAATGACTTGGATGTTTAACTCAATGAATGAAAATTGAGTTAAGATTACTCTTATCAAGTTCATATCAATTACTTGAGAATTTATAAATGGAGATATTATGTGTATCAAAATAATAACCACACAAAGGTAAGTGGTAATTGCTAAATAAATAAATAAATAGTGATTTAACACATAATCATGGAATAAAATAATCAGTGAAGTTTGCGTAAAACCTAATGAGTGGAAATCGAAATTAGAAATTTCCTTGCCGATTTGGTGACTTACGAAACATACACCCCATGAAATAAGGATCATATAATGAAGATGTAAATACCCATAAATTAAATTATATTACATAAGTAATACAATTTTTGGCAGTAAATATACCACACACAAAAAAGAAATAATGGCAATATAGCATGAATCTCACGGAAATAAGAAGTGAGATGAAAACCCCTTACCATGTTGTAATCAATCGAGTCGTATAACCAAAAGTTAATAACCAAAAAATGAATAAAAGAATAAAATGAATATAAATAGAATCATGATAATATATATATATATATATCATATGGCAGTACACAATACACTACATGCAATTAATAAGTGGCGAACAATGGAAATCTCACGGAATTAAAAGTGAGATAAGAAACTCCTTACCTCAAGTCTGACTTATCTTGTATGTTACTTGTTATTATTGAATAATAAACTTAAGTTAATTTATACTTGATTAAGAAAATTTTCCAAGTTTATTAATCCTTTTATATCACTTATTATATTTCTGTAACAATTAGTTAATTATTTGAGTTCATATTGGATATTTTATCAATGTCCAGAACTTGAGTCAAAAATGAACTTGTTATAATTAAAATTTGACCATGTGGTCAAAATTCCATTATATATATAATGATATAAATGATTTATATATCATATATATATTATATATCAAGTATATATAGGTATTTATAATAGTACATAACATTTAGAGATATTAAATGAAATGCATCGTTCATGGAGACGGTAAGTCGTACGTACGCAAGAACGCTACTTTCATTTCTATTTTTCATTTTAATGGAATTAAAAAATAATGATAAAAAGGTATATTATAATTATAGTATAATATCATATATAAAATAATTAGATCCATCCTTTATACATCCCACATATGGAATTAATGAGTCATATCACTTTGGGAGGGCGGTAGTATGCACTTCCTCAAATGAAATTATCGCATTTGCCCATAATGGAAACCATAAAGGTATGCTATAAATGGATAATATAGAAGAATAAAGAAAACATAAAAATAATATATATCATATATAAATATATCATCATCTTAATGGCCACCAAGAGAGGTGGTAGGTGATAATTGAACAATCATCATTTCGTGAGGTGTTAGTTTTCCATCCACATAAATAGTGTGTTCTATGCCCATTAGATGGAGGTGTGTGTAAGTATAGATTGAATGCATATCATAAAAAAATCCTAGTATATTTATGATACTGTGGTTTTTTTAAAATAAATGAATAAAAATAGTTTAGGGGTTTGAGAAGTAAAACAAAAGAAAAGAGGATAAGAGAAACCATTACCTTTAATTTGGTTAACTCCCTTTGGTTTGAACCAAAAGGACTACTTTAAGTGGCATATGCCTATGGTAAGGCTTCTAGGTAGAATATAGGGATTGTGAGAACATATTTGGTAGGGGGTTGGATGAAGAAAGTGGCTTGAGAGGTTTGAGGAATGGGTTAGAAGTGGTGTCCTTTTATAAAGGAGAGGAGAGGCTTTTTAGGAAAGTTTGAAAATGTTATTTTATTATAAACTTATCTTTGGTTTAAAAAGGTCAAAAACTAATTAATGTAGAAGATAATATGACTCATGTTTGAAATAAAATAATCTAACAATAATTTTACAGGTTTTGGATATTATTTTAATATTAATAATCTTATTTATTTAAATCATTTACTAAAGAGGTGAATACTGCATCATTATAGTGTCATAAATAATTTAATTTATTTTTTGTCTAGAAATTCTAAAAAAATACCATAATTTAGGAAATATTTTTATACTTCCAATGAATATTTATAGTCTAAATATTACTTATATAACCAAATGTAAAAATTGATATACTAAAATATATTTATTAATGTCATATTTGTCTTTACTTTAAGTTAAATAAATAAAGTGTCATTGTCACTTTTAAGTGGCTACATGGGGTCCCAAAATCGCCCAAAGGATTCCCATGGTCGGCCATCACTCATAAAATAAGGTTTTGACAAGATTTAAGTTAATTTTTTATTATTATTATATTCTTTTTACCTTCAATAACCTTATTTACCTTTAACCGCGGAAAAGAAAAGTCAAAAGTTACAATTCACTAAAATTATATTTATCTTATTGAACCACATTTTACTTACCAATAACAAATATGTATGTCAGGTTTTTGAAATTCAATTCATAGAAGTGTTAAAATTACATTTAAATGAAAATTCATTTTTTTAACTACTACTAAGTTGTTTTACTATTCATCAAAAATTGAAGTTTTTCAGAAAAATACCAAAAATAAAACTTAAGCTATATTTGATATTTAGAATTCAAAAATGAGTTATATTTAACCAAATTAAAAACATAGAAGTTTAATTAATTAATTTAAAATTAATTCTCGTTGTCAGACAAAAAACATGTTTTAAGAAACAATAATTATCAAAAGATTGACACTCGTTTATGTATAATTTCAAAGTGAAATTACTTCCAATGACAAAAATTAGATTAAATGGTAAAAATATAATCTAATTATACTTCTAAACCATTAAAATATGTAATTGAACACAATATATTATTTAGATTAAAATTTTTGTTTTCAATTAAAATTTAGTATTTTTAACTATTCACCCAAATATGAAAGTTAGTACAAAAACACCAAAAATTTATTGAAACTAAATTTTTATGTCCCAGTTACAAATGAAGAGTTAATACTGTCAAAATGAATATATGAAAGTGTCAAATATTGGATTTAAAAATGGTTCACCATTAAAAGGTGGTAAAATTGCATTTTTTGAAATAATACTTCCTTTATCTGAAAAAAAAAATGAATTTTTTCTTATATTATCTATAATAAACACATAATATGGATTTTAAAATTAAATATAATATATAAAATTAAAATTTTAGTTAATATAACTCATAAATGCTTTTGAATGGATAGTTTGGTAAGTTGTTGTGCGCTCGAACTCGGTGTTGTGTGAGGTGGAAGCTATTGAATAACTTTAAAGATATTATGTAGTATGAAACCCTGGGGAGTTACATTCTCCCCTCCTTCAATAAATTGCATCCTAGAAATTTAATCTCGAGATTGAAAACTTGGGTTTGGACATTTCAAAATATCTTAGTTGAGATCCCACATCAAAAATGGATTAATGAGGCCTCTATTTTTAAATAAATAAACTTAAGTGTGAAGGTTGCCGAA
The DNA here is from genome assembly GCA_963277665.1 of Viscum album. Taxonomy (NCBI): domain Eukaryota; kingdom Viridiplantae; phylum Streptophyta; class Magnoliopsida; order Santalales; family Viscaceae; genus Viscum; species Viscum album. Next base: position 1,046,615,267 of record OY728166.1, read on the forward strand.
AATAACACATACTAGGGTTATATATAAGAAAACATGGATATGGAAGATAAAACATATCCTCAAGATCTGATGGAGAGTGATCAAGAAAATTATTAGGAAAAAATTAACAATCTGAAAGCCATAAACTTGTGATGGGTTGAAAGGACTTCGATTACCTATTAGGAAAAAAACGGGCAACATTTTTGTTTTAAGTTTCTTTTCATAATTTAAAGGAATTTATTTATGATATTAACTAAGAGAATAGGGCAATATACTTACTTTACAAGTAGAGTTTAATCCATTAATAAATTTCTACCATAAACTCATCTTTTCTCCAAATGATGAGTATTCAAAATGACTTGGTCACACCTGAAGCACTAGAATCAACTTCTTGAGAATCACATGATCCATAAAGGAGAAACTATATATTTCTCTTGTCTTTAAAGATTAACAAAAACCAAAATTGTTAGTACAATATCAGACGATATTCCAAAAGGATAATCCTTTAAAGAAATAAATACTAATATTAATTTCCAAAATTAAACCAACAATACCCAAAGTTCAAAAAATACCATCCAATAAACAATTGTCCTTAAAATCCTTCAATATAATACAAACTAATATTGAAACACAAAACATATAATAATTTGATTATTTAGTCTTCTAGGTTAGATCTTATCATTTATCTCCAAATAACATCGATTACTCTTAAAGTCACATACTTAAAAGTTTTTAACCAAATCACATATTGTCTATGATTGTTTTATCCTTTAAATAAATAACATAAATTTTCATATGTTTACTATAAAAACAAAAAATATTCCAAAATAAAAAATCCACCATTACTCTTCAAATCAAATCCCATAGTATTCTATTTTCCCTAGACATATAGTGTCACCAAAAGAGTGAACATCTTCCAAAATAACATTTATCACTTAATCACCAAATCATTTTCCTATGCTAAGGATAAATAATAAGATACCAAAATCAACATATTCTTGATCCATAAAATCATTTAACTATAAATAATTAGTTATAATAACCAGGGACTTCATGTAGTACAGTGGTAGGCGATAAATCCCAATTCCACTTTGCTTGTGGGTTCGATTCCCACAGCTTTGTCTAACGTGATGGGTTGTCACATAGTAAATGTTTTGTCCTTTTTTAAAAACTATAAATTTTTATAATATTTCCAAAATGAGATAGATTCCTCAAAAAAACCATAACATAATTTAACCACAAATGTTATCTCATACCTCTCAATTTCATCCCAAAAATTAATAACATGTAATTCCCTAAAATTCAAGGATAATATAACCCCAAATGGTTATTTATATCTATATCCGTAAAAGAATAGATAATTCTTTCTCAAATAGCATTTTCACCAAACAAACTACATGGTTACACATACAAGAGAATAGTCTTCCAAAGTAATCCCATACTTTTAATCATTTCTTAATCCATTTATTACCACATAGGATCTTCCTTGACTTATAGGTTATCCTATAGAATAGGGAATTGACTCATGTAATGCCAAGGTCCCTTAAATTTACGGAAAATGATTGTAATTGGATTCTTAGGATCATTTTTGTTTTCTTCCATAGTACTCTGCATTTTTCCTTGGTAATTATTTATTTATATCCTTCTTTTCCCCACATAAAGCATTTCTTGGTTCCATTGAGAAAAATTCCAAGGTGTATCCTTCCACATTTCCTTCATGATGGAAATTGACATTTCTTTTCTCCAAGGTCTCCACTGTTGGGGCTATTATCATCCATCACCTTTCTTTTCTTTGTTGAGTTCGGGAGTTGGTTAATATATATGTTGTTGATCACATTTTTCAAAAACTTATATGGCATGAATATTTTATCTTTTACACCTATCAACATTACATCACGTTGCTCATTTCCACCACTATGCCCACCTTGTATGTCATCAATAATGTTATGATGACTTCCTTTGAAACCGGCCATCGACTAACACAAGAAAGAATAGTGTGAGTCATAAAATCATTTAGAGAATATCATAACATAGTATTTTTAATCTAAAACACCTTAGGATTAGCCAAAGTTAGTTATTCTCATCTTATATTATGATACTTCAAATCAGTTTGTAAAGAAAATGTGAATTATCCAAAAAAATATCCCTCAGGAGTGTCGTAACCAAGAGTGCAACAAGGCCCATTGTTGTGTACCAGGATACCCCGAATCAAGACCAAAACTCCTTGTCGGTGTTTTCAATCCTAAGTACATCTGTGCTGGAGCTTCCTCTACCTGCTCCTATCTAGAAAGGGATGTATTTCTTGTAAAATAAAAAAAATCTCTACATTACCAAGATTCTAGAAAGTTCTTCTATAAAAATCCTCAAAGTCTATCTTAGCTTAATGTGATCTAACAATAATTTATCTAAATCTAGTTTCCAATGTTTGTACTAAACTTTCTCTGATACCAACTGTAACGCCCAGACCCCAAAATCCAAGAGTTGGTGCATTATTTTAATCAATTTGCATGATTACAAGGAATCAAGTCTCAAAGGACCGATCAGTTTATTAGTATTGGAAACAAGATACAAACATAACTTCAAAATTACAACATGAAAAGAAAAAAAACTAAATCATTCCATTACAAACATCCCATATTCCAAGATTTTTCCTGAAAGTCACTCATAACTAACTTCTTCATGTCCTAGGAAAATGAAACATAAGAAAGGGGTGATCTCAAATGCTCAGTAAGAGTAATAAATATAGAGGATGATAACATAAACACTAGAAATGGTTAGTAATTGATAACACATGCCTTTACAAATAATTATCCAGAAAACTTTATGAAATGAATATGAGATGAGTATATAATGCCATAATATATATTAGTCATGGGTATTCTACTAGTTGAATAACCACATAAAATATGATTTTCTAATCTCATAATGATGGAATGCATAATTTCGGATATCATAACCACATAGTCAATGCCTCGTGCCAATACTACAAATAAGCTTTTGTCAAGGCCACGTGTCAAGACACTAGTTTGTCTAATGAGACCTACCGATGCATTGAGAATCTATAGCTAGCTCCACCCGTCACTTTCTAAGTCCAATGCATTCCTGATATGAAATTTTTTAAACATAACATAAACATTCATATTAAAACTTGTCATATGAAATGTTAATACATTAACTATAAACCATGAATGGAATAAAAATAACAAATCCACAGTCAATAATAACTCATTCAATACAATATGGAAAAATTTATTATAATAAATTAACCTCAATCGATAATAATGAAGGATATTGACATAGATGAAAATAATCATCAAAACTATTTGATAGAAATACCCCCCTTTTTCTTGAAAACATTTATAAGCATCACTATTTATCAAGAAGCTGTTTAAAATAGATTTTTGAATCAAAGTGTCCCATAACAATTTGAAACTTTTAAAAGGAATTTAAATTTTAAAACATTAATGTCCATATATATAAATCTTTAAAACCATTTTTAAAACATTGACATTAATGAGAATATTTATAAGAATAAAATTTTAAGACATTTAAAATGATATTTTAGTAAGAGTTCTTAACCAAATGAGAGGCACTTGAATACCAATAATTGAGGAAATAAAAACTAAACAATATCATGAAAATAAAGGGATCCATGATATGTTATGTCAAAGTACACTATATACATCAAATAAAAGTTAATTGGTGAATAACAAAAAAAATAAGTCTCAATGGAATGTAAGCTAAGATGAAATCCCTTATAACGACATTATCCTTAGTTTAATGATAAATCGATTACATAATTATGTGTGATAAAAAATATAAATACACTAAGTATGATTCGATATTCAGTTTAAAACAATCAGAGGAAATTCACACACATTCTTGTAAAAACAACACCAATGACTTGGATGTTTAACTCAATGAATGAAAATTGAGTTAAGATTACTCTTATCACGTTCATATTGATGACTTGAGAATTTATCAACAGAATGATTATGTGTATCAAAAAAATAACCACGAAAAGGGGAGTGGAAATTACAGCATAAATAAATAAATAGTGATTTCACACATAATCTTGGAGTAAAATAATCAATGAATTTTGCGTAAAACCCAATGAGTGGAAATCGAAATTAGTAATTCCCATATCAATTTGGTGACTTACGAAACATACACCCCATGAAAGAAGGATCATACAATAAAGATGTAAATAACCATAAATTAAGTTATATTACGTAAGGAATAAAATCTTGGGCAGTACATACACCACACAAAAGGAAATAGTGTCAATACAGCATCAATCTCACAGAAATAGGAAGTGAGATGAAAACCCCTTACCAGGTAGTAATCGATCGAGTCATATGACCAAAAGTTAATAACAACCCAATGAATCACAGAATATCATGAATATAAAAATAATCATGATAATATATATATATCAAATGTTAGTACACAATACACCACATTCAATAAATAGGTGGTGAACAATAGAAATCTCACCAAATTAAAAGTGAGATAAGAAACCCCTTACCTCAAGTCCAACTGTTTTGTATATTCCTTGTTCTTCCTAAATAATAAACATAAGTTAATTTATAATTTATTAAGAACATTTATCAAGTTTATTATTCCTTTTATATCACTTAATAACTTTCTATAACAATTGGTTAATTATTTGAGTTCAGATTGCATATTTTATCGATGTTTGGACCTTTAGTCAAAAATGAACTTTTTATAATTAGTATTTATCCAAGTGGTAAAAAGTAAATTATCTCCAAAATTATATACATGATATAGATATCATATATATATTATATATCCAGTATATATATATATATGTGTGTGTATTTATAATATTATATAAAATTTAGAGATAAGAAATGAAATGTACTATTCATGGAGACGGTAAGTCGTACGTACGCATGAATGCTACTTTCATTTTTATGTTTTTTTTAATGAAATTAAAACATAATGGTACATAGGTGTATTATAATTCAAGTATAATATCGTATATAATATAGTTAACTCCATCCTTTATACGTTCCACATAAGGCATTGACGAGTCATATCACTTTGAGGGGGCGGTAGTCCGCACTTCCTCAAATGAAATTATCACATTTACCCATAATGGAAACCATAAAGGTATGATATAGATGGAAAATACATAATCATAAAAGAAACATAAAAATAATATATATAATATATAAATACAGCACCATCTTAATTTCCACCATGAAAGGTGGTAGGAGATAATTGAACAATCATCATTTCGTGATGCGTTAGTTTTCCATCCACAGAAACAGTGTGTTCTTTACACTTTAGATGGATGTGTGTGTAATTTTAGTTATAATACTTCTCATAAAAACATCCTAGTATATTTAGGATACTATTTTTGTTATAAAAGAAAGTAATAAAAAGATTTTATTGGTTGGATATAATAAAATAAAAGAAAAAAAGTTAAGAGAAACCATTATCTTTAATTTGGGTAACTCCCTTTGGTTTGAACCAAAAGGACTTTTTTAAGCAACGTCTGCCTAAGGTAAGTCTCCTAGGTAGAATAAATGGATATTTAAAGCTTTTTTGTGTAGGGTTTGGATTATCCAAGTGGCTTGAGAGGTGTGATGAATGGTTTATAAGTGGTGTCCTTTTATAAGGGATAGGAGGGGCTTTTTAGGAATGTTTGAAAATGTTATTTTATTATAAACTTATCTTCAGTTTCAAAACATCCAAAACTCATTAATGTCTAAGATAAGATGACTCATGTTCTAAATAAAATCATCTAAAAATAATATGAAAATTTTGGATATTTGTTTAATATTAATAATCTTATTTATTTAAATTATTTACTAAGGAGGTGAATACTACATCATTATTGTGTCATAAATAATTTTATTTATATGATGTCTAAAAATTATAAAAAAATAGCCTAATTTAGAAAATATTTTTATCCTTCCAATAAATATTTATAGTCAAAAATATGACATATATAACCCTTTTTAAAAATTGATATACTAAAAGATACTGGTTAATGCCATTTTTGTCTTTACTTTATGTTAATTAAAATAAAGTGTCATTATCACTTTTAAGTGGCTCCATGGGGTCCCAAAATCGACCCAAGGATGAACAGAGTCATCCAAGACTCATCCAATATTTATAGGACAAGTGTTAAGGTATTTTTTTATTATTATAATTTTTTTAACTTGAATTAACCTATTTACCTTAAACCGTGGTAAATAAAAGTCAAAGTTACTATTCACCAAAAATATTTTCATCTTATTGAACCAAATTTATTTACTAATAACAATGGTGTATGTTGTATTTTTGAAATTCAATTCATTGTAGTGGTAAAATTTCATTTAAAAGAAAATGTCAGTTTTTTAACAACTACTAAGTGGTTTTACTATTCATCAAAAATTGATGTTTTTTAGAAAAATACCAAAAATTCAGCGTAATATTATTTGATTTTGCAAATTCAAAAATTATGTCTATTTTACCAAATTCAAAACATTGAATTTTCATTAATTAATTTAAAATTAATTCTCATTGTCAAAACAAATAGCGTATTTCTAAGAAACAATAACTATCAAAAGATTGACACTTGTTTATGTATAATTTCATTGTGAAATTAATTCCAATGACCAACATTGGAATTAATGGTAAAAATATAATCTAATTATACTTCCAAACCATTCAAATGTATAATTTAACACTATAAATTATTATGATTAAAAAATTTGTTTTCATTTAGAATTTAGTATTCTTCACTATTAACCCAAATATGAAAGTTATCAGAAAAATACCAAAAAAATTCAAAACTAAATATTTATGTCCTGATTGTAAATAATAAGTTTATTTTATCAAATGGAATATATAAAAGTTTCAAATATTTGATTTAAAAAGGTTTCACTATTAAAAGGAGGTAAAATTACATTTTTTTAAAAATACTTCCCTTTTCTGAAAAAAATGAATTTGTTCATATATTATGTCTAAGAAACACATAATATAGATTTTAAAATAATATGGTAAATATAAAATTCAAAATTCAGTTAATACAATTCATAACTTCTTTTAAACCGCTATTTTGGTAAGTCGTCGTGCACTCGAACTCGGTGTTGTGTGAGGTGCAAGCTATTGAATTACTTTAAAAAGATAATGTACAATGAAACCTTAGGGTGTTAAAATTTTTTAGTTAAAGAGATAGGGACACCCACTCAATAATAATCCACCCACTAAAGAACCATATCCCAAAAACATCTTACCATTACACCATAACTATTCACCACATCATAGGAAAAATGGAGGATAAAATCGAGCAGGTAATGAGATCATAACTACAGTTGGAGTGTGGGAGAAATCTCACGTGAGATACTTCTTTATCTCTTTATTCTTATTATTTTCAATTTTATTTTCATTTTTATGTGTAAATAAACTGATTGGTGGGGAATTATATGAATAAATGATTTTATTTCATCCATTATTCTTAGTTAATAAAATTATTTACTGTAATTTATATGCATTTTTATTTTCTTTTTAGTTATGAGTATCAATTAACACCACCCAATAACTGAAGGGTGAGGGTGATGATATAATTTCACCTTATTTCATTGAGAGAAGAAATAAATAAATGTTAAATATATCTCTTATCTATTTTGAATATATTAATTCAAGGGTAAAGAGTTAAAGAACAAGGATCAACAAGGTCCATCAAGTAGTGGAAATTCACTGAAGCGATAGCTCAAGAAAATATCCATCATTTCTCAGGAACTGAATAATTGAATTAATTTGAGTAGAAAAGGATAATATATTTGATTCCAATTCAAATAATCCTAAGGAAGCTAATTCATCCATTGGTTTTATCTAACATTCATTGTCTTTTCACCTTTCTAATTCATTCCACTTTCACTTTTCCCATTATCATTTTTTCCCTTATTTTTTCTTTTTTTTGCACTGAAACAAACATTAGTCCTTCCATGTGGTTTGAACCTTATTACCATGGTGCTACAGTAAGTAGGTTTTATAAATATTAATTTTTTTTCAGTTGAATTACCACACAGTAAAATTTTAAATAATGATAAAAAGAAAATATCTTCCTACCTAAGTTCCCAAACACCCAAAAATAAAAGGAAAAAAAATTCCCTCCAATGAATGAGAAATAATTCCTCTTATTTGAATGTTACCCAATGTATTATTTCAATTCAAAGTACATTCCAATTCTAGTAGTGAAATAGGTTACATAAAAATCTAATTAACATTCTAATAAGAGACGCTATTAATTTTCACCCTCCCCTTGGTACGACAAATAAATGGTCCATTTTTATATTTTATTTCATTATTACATCACATCATTTATTTAAATCAAATGATTATTATATACCCCAATTTACACCTTATTCATTTTGGTTAAAAATTCCCCACACCTAAATGAGATTACTTTTTAAAATTCACTTTATTTCAATATCTCATGGTCATATTTCTTGTGTAGAGAAGTGTGAAAATAACTTATTGAATTTCAAAATGGATTTTATTAATTGATAAAAATATATGTAGAACCCTTGAATCATAAAATCATTTTGGGATCCCATTCTCCCATTTTTCCCCAAATTCAAAGGACTTAAATGATTATCATTAGAGTTGGATCCCTAAATTGTTTTCTCAAAAATACAATGTAACCTAGGTTTAACTTCAAATTTTGTGTTTTCTCGAGTTATAATTTTAATTCCATGAAAATAGTTACCATCACTCTCCATTTCCTAGCATCTAAAGTGAACTTAAACCAAAAATAAGGGAAGAAACACTTAGTAATCATGAAATTATTTAAATTTTAGATTCTTTGAAACCCATCAATCAATAATGAAATCGTCACCTAAGCTGGATCCACTAAAATTATTTTCTTTTTTTTAATTTAAATTTTTTATTTCATTTTATTTTGTCTTTTTATATTTTTTTTATTCTATTAAAAATGTATTTAGTTCTTGACATGGAGGTAATTTGAAAACATTTTGATGTTTTTGATATATTTTTAGTGAAATATATTTTATATTAATTAATACCTCTCCCCCATAGTTAAAACTCAATAATGTCCCCATATTGAATCTCAATGTGGGAGAAATAGCTAAATAGTTTGATTTAAATAGATATGATAATCAAAACAGAAAAGAATTTATTTTGAGGGGTGAAAGTAAAGTTCAATTAATATATGACACACAGTACTCAAAAAATCACATAATACACAATGTAACCCTCTCAACCACAACCAAATAGTCAAGGAATGAAAATAAAATTTTAGAAGGTTGCATGTATCAGATGAGTTCATGAATGATTTTAAAATTGGAAACAAAATTTAACCTAAAATTGCACAGGGGCCATCAAGAGATCCAAAAATTCATCATGTAAGAAAAACCATTACTAATGGATTGAAAATAATGATTTAAATAAAACCTTAAGAAACACTATAATAGATTTAAATAATGGAAATAGTTACTTCCTATATATATAGAAGATTTGTGCAATGTTGAATAGTAAATTTTTAATGTCCATTAATGAAAATTAAAATAGTCCTTTAGTTAAGGAATTTAAGCTATTAAAAAATGCATAGATGAACATGAGATATTTGAGATGTTAAAATAGAATTTTAAATTGAATATATTTTGAGTTGAGGGAATTTTTTTCTAATTTTATCCACCTGAATCTTCTTCTATCATTGATCATCAAACAAAATCTACCGCTGGTAATAAAATATCACAACCAATTGCACCCTCTTCTCATGATTACTCCACCAACTACACATTCACTACATGGTAACTCACCTAGGCCACTTTGAAATAGAACTAAATTAGAAAAGAGAAAGAATAAGCCTATGAAAACATCAATAATAATTGTTTTCCAATCATGGGAGACATGCAACTGAGTAGTGAGTGTTTATTCAAATATAAATTTAAATCTAAAAATAAGAAAAATCATGGGTTACCTACCATGTTGTGATGGTTTTGAAATATCCAACAATACTCAAGACCCTAATTATTTTATTCATGTTCATTTAATGGGTAAAATACAACAGTAACTGAGATTTGGGTATTTTCTTTTGAAATTTCAGTAATTTTTAACAAAACAGCATGTAATGTAGTGGCTTAGAGGAGTTTTTCAAAAATTATATCACTCAAGGACTAATACATCCTCTATAAAAATCATAAAAATCTAGGTTATCCTTCAATAAGTAAATAAAAGTGGAATATATCTCAACACCAATAATATAATTACCAGTCTTACATTTCAATTACTCACTTACACTGTATTCCAAACTAAAAAGTTTCTCATGTTCAAAAAAAATTAATAGTATTTGTTATAAGGTTATCACTATCAAGAACAAGATTAATCTTGAAAGAAATCTTCCTTAGGTGTAGTAGGGGATGAGTCCTCACGTTCTTCAAAGAACTATCCATATTCACGGGGAAAAAATTCACCATCCAGTTGGTGAAAAGGAATAAAGGAAGACATTCTCCCCACATTTAGTAAAATTTCCATAAACTCCTCTAAATAACTTTTAATATATCCAAGAAACTCACGTTTAATATTAATTTGAATTAAAAAAAATCCAAACTTATCCTATGTATCAAAAAATTAACTCTCAGTAAAAGAAACAACATGGCCAAAATTACTACCTTCAAGTTTTAAATAACAAGAAGCAAAATATAGGTTGGGAAAATTGGAGGGTTGAATACATTAAAGTTGTTGTGGAAGAATTTTAGTAAGAAAAATATGTTTATTAATGACCACTTCATGATACTTAGAAATGATTCCCTGAATTTGGTTCTCAATTCTCTCTTTCCTTTCTATCTCTTTTGTAGACTCAAATTCAAGAAAGTTTTCTTAAAAATGTTCACTGATAAAATGAGTGATAAAATAATCAATGGGATGATGAATACATTTTCTAATATCTTCTTTAAACAACTCATCATTAAAATCGATCAAATTTCAACATTCTTTAATTGGAGCCTCCATGTAAACATGAAATTCCTCTTGGTCATTCCCATCTTGGAGGGTAAGATTGTCCTTTGATAAATCAATTACATCCTTAATTGTGGTGAATAATGGACATCCTAAAATTAGTGAAACAACATTATCACACTCAATGTTTAGAATAAGGAATTTTGTGGCAAAATATAGTTTCTCTACATTAACTAAAAAATCATCCACCCTCTGATAAGATTAGGCATGTGATATGTCAGCAAGATATAGTGTCACTTAATTTGGTTTATCTCTCTAAGTCCCAATTTTTTGAAAAGTGATTAGGGAATAAGTTTGATGATATCTCCTAAATCACAAAAGCACCAAATCTCCCCCCTTTTACAAATTTTACCACAAATGAAAAAACTTATAGAGTCATGGAGTTTGGGAGGAATATCCATTTAAACTATGTCACCAAACTCCCCATTCAAATTCACAGTTGATATCTCACCCTAGTACCTCTTGTTATCTAATAGAATCTTGTGAAATTTTAAATATGAAGGGATTTTTTTAAAATCTTACACAAAGGGCATGTTCACATTGAAGCTCCAAAACATTAGAAAAAATTGGAGGTAATCAGGTTCATTGTTCTTTTTCAACCTTTGAGAAAAAAGGATGGTAGGTGGATGACTCTTCAAAATATGTGAATTATTTTCATCATCCTCAAACATAACCTTACTCATTCCATATTTTATTATTTCATTTTTCATTTTTCTTTTTTATTTATATTTTTCACGTAATAGGCTATCATTTTTATCAGTATCTTCATATCTATCTAGATTCTAGATTTGTTATTTTCAAGATTTTTAATTCAATTTTCAGCTTGGACTTCAATTTCATCCATCCTATATCATTCCCAAACTTGTTATTAAATTTTAAGACCTGGCCTGGGTATTTATTCCATCACATTTTCTCATGGGTTTGAATTAGTTGTTTTGGGAAGCTTGACCTTGTCTCTTCATCCTAGATCTCTATCCATTTGTCCCATTTGGATTTCTGACAATGAATTATAGAATATGTATCATTTTTCTAGGAACCCATTTCACTTAACACCTTCTACATCATTCCATTAAGTTCCCCTTGAGAATATGAAGATTTTTATACTTGTCGATTTGAATGAAATGTTCTTTACATTGATTAGTAGTTTGGGTAAGTTGATTTGTTAATCAATCCTTGATATCTCCGTAATAGGTTAGGATTGTTTTCATATCCAAAACTATTTTTTTGGAGAATTGATTTTGGGAACCTTTATACCTGGAACTATATTCCTAAAACTTGGAAATTTCAACATAATGAATAGGGAGGGGAAAATTGGGACATCATATTTCATTATAACCAAACATCCCACAAAAAAAAGCTCTCATCCCAAAGAGATCTACCATCAACTACAATAGAATAGGATCTAGTTTGATCTTTATGGATGACTCTATATATTTTTTACTTTTATTGGTATTTTTTATCATGTTTATTAGAATATTGTTTAATCTCATTATCGGCAGAATCAGATAATTAACCACCACAAGATTTGTCAATAATGATCATTTTTTATAGGTTAGGTCATTGAAAAAAAGTGTCCATGAGACGATGGGGTGCTAAATGATGATCATAGATCTATCTAAGAAGACTTCTGAAAATATCATGGTCCTCAAAAAAAACTCTCCATTATCCTAGACAAACCCTGTGATCTTATGCCTTACTTCTATGGTGGTGTTCCTAGGGTATAAGTTTGATACATGGGCTTTGAACACCTCCTCCCAGGTTTAAAATATTTCTTCATCTATGTTTTGGAACTAATTACCTACCCACTTCTTAATATAGAATGTAAATACCATCAACCAAAAATCATCCTCACTTATATATCCTAGAGGAAATTTTTGGACATGACCCTAAAAGTCACTAATAAACTCAAGTGAGTCATCTACTATAATGTCATTGAATAAAGGAAGAAGAGAGAGATGAGAATTTATGATTGTCTCTGATACTTCCATTGGGGTGCACACATCCATGTATGAGGACTCACAGATGTTGTCCCACATTCCCACTTTCCAAAGGCGGGAGGCATCCGCTCCATGTTTAGGGACGTTTTCTCCTTGATCGAAATGGGATGATGGGATTTCGGTTCTTCCTTTCTTGGATTCCTCCTCAAAACTCTTCACCTAGTCCAGGTCTCCCTTATAGATTTAAGAAATTTTTTGTGACACTCTTCCCGGTTCCATATCTTCTTGGACCCCAGTTTATTACACTACTTTTTCCAGGACATTCCAAGGGGTACAGTCAATGCAGCAACCTTCGGTCATGAGAGTAGTCACGTTGGACATCATTGGCGTGTCTGGACGCTGGGACACTGGCGCGTCTGGGTTTATTCCCAATATTATAGGGCTTATGGAGGGTGTGGAAGCCCAAATAATATCACGTCAAATGCAAGGGATTATATTCCATATGCATGTTTTTGAGGTTTTCCTCAGCTTTCTATGTTTAACACAGGGTATTTCGCAAGTTTAACGTCCAGTGCAGATGGATCGGACTGATCATAACACTGATTAGAGTGGATCAGATGGTGAAACCCCTGGAGGGAACACTGATGTTGGGGTCAAAATGTGGTTGACTTCCTGGTTACTATTGAGGGGCATTGAGAATGAGATTGCATGATTTCACCTGGATGTGGCGGCCCAGATAAGAATCAGGATGGATGATGGAGCCGTTGAATGATGTAGATGGTGAATGGGATGGAACTATCATAAGGATTAAGGTGGTTTCGGGCTTGTGCCTCGAAGAGGATTCCTACGTATCCCCATGATAGGAAATCAAATTCCACGTAGTTCATCTTATGACGTCTTACCTCTAATAGGAGTTTTCAACGGCTTACTGTTGGATGGGTTCGTAATGGCTTACCGCTGGATAAGCATGTCAACGAATAACCACTGAATAGGGTCACAACGGCTTACAGCTTGATAGGGTCGCAACAGCATACCACTAATTGAGGTTGAAACGTCTTACCTCTGATTGAGGTCATAATGGCTTACTGCTGGATGAGGTTGAACCGATGTGAAGGTGGTCGGGATGATCGGTGGATGGTGGGATTGAACCTCCGGGAGGCTTCCAACATACCCTTAATTGGAAATCATATAAGACCACGTAGTTCAGGGTGGATATAGGGTGAAATAGCTTACTTCTGACTGGGAAAACAATGACTTGCCACTGATTAGGGTCCATATTTTAACGTCATGTAGAACGGGGGCGAACCGACGTGAAGGTTCTCAGAGCGACATAGTGGATGGTGGGCTTGAACCTCAGGGAGGCTTCCTACATACCCTACCTTGGCAAGGATCAAAGACCATGTAGTTTATGTTATAGGGGAATTTAGGGGTTATGCTCTTATGCAGCCTAAGGTGCTGGTGAACCGACGTGAAGGGGGTCGATATAACATCCCACCTTTTTATCACATAAACTTTCATTACATTATACAAAACGGAGGATCTTTAAGGATTAGTGTCTTGGAAACCAGGAACTTAATACATGACAACATAAAACATTCTTCTTAAACAATTGAAAGGCTTATCCATTTGTTCATCCAATGTCCATTACAACATCTCATAACCTCGGAGCATACATCAAAGGAAAGGGTGAGCAGAAGGCCAAATAAGGGAAACAAGGGAAACATTTTACATGAGAACTTGAGATACATCAAAAGTCATGAAAAATAACTTTAAGGCATGAGAAAGAGATCATGAGGAATATCATAAAAAAAATAACGTGTTTCATAACTTGAATATGTGGCTAAAACATTTAACATAGACAATCATTTCCGTTTCACCAAGGTCAATCCCCAAGGTGTCATTAAAAAATTACCAAGTTTATTCACCAAGGTGTCGTTAAAAATGGTCATCTCTAGATATTAAGCCTTTACCCAGTGCATTGGAGCGCTATCAGGGCGCACCCTTAAATTTTCCTTTATTATCATATGGGCCACATATATCATCATCAATCATTTCATAAAAAACCCATATAGCATAAAAGAAATGGGTTTCGTTTCATAGTCATCACATTTTAAAAACTGCTTTAAAGACGTGATCTTTATGTCACTTTAAACCCACAAAAAAAGGAAAGCGGGATTCATGTATGTAAGTCCCATAATTAAAATTAAAAATTTTGATATATATGTGAATACCCCTATAGAATAAATAGTTTTTATTATTCACTTAAAAAAATAAAATAATTTTAGACAAAGAGAGAGACATTTTGAGACGAAAATTATGCAGCATAACGGCTATGTTAAAGGGTTTTAGAATATACTGAAAAGAGAGGGGACATGGGTCACCCACTCATAAATGATCCATAAAACAGTATAGGGATAGGATATAAAGGATATAAGAACATGGTAATGAAATTTGAAATACATACCATATGAAATGAAAAACATGGAAGGAAGACAAAAATAAGATTTCACTTATGAAAATTCTGCATCCTAACGGCGTCACTTAAGACTTCAAAAAAATGAATTGATGAGATAAAATAGGGTATATCATAATATGAACATAAAATATTATAATGATAGATATAGAGATAATACCACAACAAAATAAAAGAAACTTCAAAGACTTGACATGAAAATAGAACTTGAAAATGAGAAGGGTGAAAGAATCCCTTAAAAATTCGGCAGCCTAACGGCGCCACTTAAACATTCTTGAAATGAATTTATGAGAGAAAGAGGGGGTATCTCATCATATGAACACGAAAAATACAGTAGGATGAATATAAAATAACATCCCCAACATAAGAAAATGGAGAATAAAAGAAATGACATAAAAGAGAGTACTTGGAAAGAAAAAGAGAGGTAGGATCCCTTACCTTGAAGACTAACTTCGAAATCTTGATGTTTGGGACCTTGGGAGGCTTGAGGGCACCTTGGGGGGACTCCTTGGGAGGTAAGGAGACCAGAACTTCGTTGAGGAGGATTTTGGAATGGAAAATATGAGAGAATGGCTTGGTATTTATAAGGGAAGTGAGGGGACAAGGCATTAATGGCCAAGGGACACCTCATTGGTGGTATTGGAAAAACAAGTGGTATTTCCTCATGGTTTTGGCCACTTGAGACACCTCATACCTTATATTACTATTCACAAGTTGACCATCCTGTAAAATATCTCATGACGTCATCATGATACAGTTATGATGTCATTAAACATACTGAAACCCTAAAACTGTATTTTTACTATTCACTGAAAATTCAACTTTGTCAGAAATCTCCCAAAAATTTAACTTAACATAATATCAATTCTATAAATTCAAAAATAAAATCCATTTTATAAAAATATTTTTCTACATATTTTTAATTTAATTTTAAAATAAAAACACTATTCACCAAAAAATCATTTTTTTTAGAAAAAACCCCAAAAATTACCTTAACATAATATCACTGTTCTGAATTCAAAAATAAATTCCATTTTATAAAAATAATTTTCTAAATATTTTTAATTTAATTTTTAGTTAAAAAACACTATTCACCTGAAAAAACTAATACTTGACTAATAATTTCTGAAACAGTTATTTACCTATTTTATTGAATCACATTACTTAATCAAGTTTCCTATATTATATTAATACTTTCTTTAAGTGAGATTACTAATCCATTTGGTCACATTACTAATACTAAGCGTAAAATCACTATTCATAAATTACTATTCACCAAAAATTAAGTTGATCTTATTAGACTCCAAATTTCTTTCTGAACACATTTTCAGAAGACCATTTTTTGAAAATCATTACACATCATTAATTATTTAAGGTTTACAAAAATATTTTAAAATATCATTTTTTTCAAATTCATCAATAATATACATCATAAATTTATCCGGACATTTGAAAATTTACAAACTTCACCATAAGAAGAAAACACAATTTTATTTATCTCAAAGGATTACACAAAGCAGTTACTGTTTCCTTACATAGCCCCTTATAACCCCAACATAGGACCTAAGTGTAATTTGTGCTAAGGTGAGAGAATATGAGGGCGGCTCGGCCAACATTGCACAAGTAGTAATTTCTATCAGTTTAAACTTCTGTTAAATGAGATTCTGTTCTAGCTTCACACTATGAAGTTCAGCTTGGGTTTGGTCCAGAGAAAATCCCAGTGGTGCTACCTCCTTCCCAAGTTCTGTTATATGGGCTTCGATTGGCCTGAGACTACTGGATGAGGTCATAGAATCTTCTTTCTATATTAATTAACCAATATCACTTGTATTTAGAAACAATAATTGCAACATTTCGTTTCCAATGGTCATATTGACCAATGGTCATGTAACAGTCAAAACCCAACGGTCTCATTTTAATTATACTCATGTTATCAAATGAAACAGTTTTCTTGAGTATAAAATAAAATAACACACAAAATTAGGAAACAAGATTTATTCAAAATTTCAGGTCGTTACATTCTTCCCCCCTTAAGAAATTGCATCCGTGAAATTTTTAAAATTGGGCTTGGAAATTTCATTGAAATTCCCACATCGAGAAAGGAGTTAGTAAAACTATTACTTTAAAAGAAAGAAATGGAAGTACAAAGGTCACCCGTGTTAACCCATACTAGGATTCCATGTAGGGAAACATGGATATGGAAGAGAAAAGAAAGGGTCACGTTCTGATGGATAGTGATAGAAACCATTAATAGGAGAAAGTTAACCACATGAAAATCACAAACTTATGATGTGTTTAAATGGTCTTTGATTACCCATTTGGAAACTTAACCAACAACGTTTTTGTTTTTCATTCCTTTTAATAATTTTGAGGAATTCATTTACTACATAGAATAAAAACATAAGGAAATATACCTACCTTTAAGTAGAGTTTCATCCTTTAATAAGTTTCTACCAAAACTAATCTTTTCTCCAAAAGATGAGCATTCAAAAACACTTAGTCTCATCAAAAGCACAAGAATCATCTTCTAGAGAATCACATAATCCATAAAAGAATAACTATCTATTTCTTTTATCTTTAAAAATTATCCCAAAAATAGAAAGGGTAAGATAAAACAACTCTTCAAAAAGAAATAACCCCATAGGAAGGGAAACTTCTTTTAAATATTCAAAATTCCACGGTGCTACCCAATGTTCATCATAGACCATTCCATAAATAACTGTCCTTAAAATTCCTCAAAATAAACCAAACTAAGATTGAAACCCAAATATAAGAGGGATTTGATAACATAGTCTTCCAAGATAAACTGTATCATTCATCTCCAAACAACATCAACCACTCTTAACATCTTATAACAAAAGTAAATAACCTAAACATATTTTCCCCAAGATAGGTTAATCATTTTCCTAAGTAACCTAAATTACTATAATTTCACCTTAAATTCATCGATTCTTCAAAATATAAGTCAACCTTTACTCCTGAAAAAAATATGGTAGTAATCTATTTACCTCGATCATATAGGGTTCCCAAAATAGTGAACATCTTCCAAAATAATAATAATCTTTTAATAAACTAATCATCCTTTTTTTCAAGAAGAACAGCTTCACAACATCAACATGTGGTATATACCAATAGATTTTTTCCTTAATTATATAAAACCATCTTAGGTGGTGACTCGTTGTTCTTAGAAAACAATAAAGATATGCTCATAGGGCACGAACTAAAATACAACATGACATAGACAATTATTGCGAAGAAGTTACATGTACTTTAGTCATCATGATCCATCTCAGCATAGGACCTGCATTGTTTCCTTGTCCTTGAAGATTTTTGATGCTCATCATGCTTCTCATGCCTTCCAAGAGAGCATTGCCTTGGATAATGTCCAACTTCTCCACATTTATGACATTGAAAATTATAAGGTACATTAGATCGGACCTTATCTCTATTCATCACATTATCCATTTTTTTAAAGATATTGGATACTTTATGCCCTATCACCCCACACTTACAACATCTCCCGGTTCCTTTGTGACATTATCCTTGGTGCCCCTTTCCATACTTTTTGCACAAATGAAATTGGGTCTTCTTACCCTTGTCAACTTTATCAGATGAACATCCTTGAGACTTCGTCTTCTTCTTCCTTGATGAAGTTGGGCATTCAACTAGGTACCAATTATTAATTGTGATTTTTGATAGCTGGTTTGGCATAATCACAATATGTTCAACTTGATCTCTCATCATCTCTGTCATATTAATTGGGCAATCGTCACATTTCCTATCACATTGGTTGTTGGGACATGTTCTTCTATTTTCCGCCATTAACTAAGAAAATAAAGTATAATTAGGGGGCTTAAATACTTAGCCAATAATCATGAAAAGGAAACTTAAAGCATAGAAGGATAAACTTGTAGAAGAAAAGTATACTCTAACTTGTGATCCCCTAGGTTCCAATCTAGGTTATCCATGATCATATATTCTTATTTGAATCATTATTTTATTTTATCTTTGTCCCTTTAATAATGGTTCATACAAAACTTATGAATTTACCAAAGCATATCCATCGGGAGTTTCATTCCAAGAGTGAAGAAAGGCCCGTTTTCGTGCACCAGGTTACCCCAGGTCAAGCCCGAAACGACTTTTCTGAGTTTTCACTCCTAGGTACATATGTGCCAGAGCCACCTCTATTTGTTCGTATCCAGACAGGGATTTATTTGTTTTGAACCACTTACTCAATACTTCACCAAAATACCAAGATGTTTACCTATATTTAAACTTTTATATAGGGTTCTTCCTAAATTTTTCATATCCTAATTTCCAAAAATAACTAAACCACCCTTTGATACCAACTATAACATCTTTCCTTTTTATCACATAAACTTTCATTACATTATACAAAACTGAGGATCTATAAGGTTTAGTGTCTTGGAAACCAGGAACTTAATACATGACAATATAAAACATTCTTCTTAAACACTTGGAAGGCTTCTTCATTAGTTCATCCTAAGTTCATTACAGCATCTCATAGCCTGGGAGCATACATCAAAGGAAAGGGTGAGCAGAAGGCCCAGTAAGGGAAACAAGGGAAACATTTTACATGTGAACTTGAGATACATAAAAAGTCATGAAAAATAACTTTAAGGCATGATAAATAGATCATGAGGCATATCATAATAATAATAACATGTTTCATAACTTGAATATTTGGCTACAATATTTAACATAGACAATCATTTCTATTTCACCAAGGTTCATCCCCAAGGTGTCATTACAAATTTACCAAGGTTATTCACCAAGGTGTCGTTAAAAATGGTCATCTCTAGAGATTAAGTCTTTACCCAAGGCATTGGAGCGCTATCAGGGTGAACCCTTAAATTTGCCTTTATTATCATGTGACCCACATATATCATCATCAATCATTTCATAAAAACCCCATATAGTATAAAAGAAATGGGTTTCATTTCATAGTCATCACATTTTAAAAACTTCTTTAAAGACGTGATCTTTATCTCACTTTAAACCCACGGAAAAAGGAAAGTGGGTTTCATGTAACACCCCAATATTTCATAGTGTATTATTTCTTCAAAATAATTCAATAACTTTCACTACACGCAACACCAAGTTCAAGCGCACCATGACATACCAAACAAGCCGTTCAAAAGAGGTTATTAATAGTATTAACTACATTTTAAACTTTATATAATCCTTATAATTTTAGAATCCATATTATGAGTTTCTTAGACATAATGTGAGAACAAATTCATTTTCAGTATTGCACTTTTACCAACTTTTAATAGTGAAACCTTTTTAAATCCAATATTTTAAACTTTTATATATTCAATTTGACTAAATAAATTTACTTTTTAGAATGGGTACATAAATAATTTAAAATGTAACACCCCAAGATTCCACAGTACGCTTTCCTTTGAATAATACAATAGCGTGTGTTGTACGCAACTTCGAGTTCTAACACACACCACAACCAATCAAACTAGCCGTTATGAATAGTAATACCTACTTTTTGAAATTTTATAAATTTTATCTCTCAAAATGGACTTCATTTTTGGATTCGGAGTATCAAATTTAGCCTAAGGTGATATTTTGGTACTTTTCGGATAAATTTAATATTTTGATGAATAGTGAAAATTACTAAATTTTAATTAAAAACAACTTTTTTAATCGAAATAATCTATAATAATAAATTATAAATTTGAGTGGTTTAAAAGTTTATTTAGAATATATTTTTACAATTTAATACAATTTTGGTCATTGTACGTAATTTCACAATTAAACCGGACATAAACAAGTATCAATCTTTTGATAGTTATTATATCATAAAAACGTGCTTTTTGTTTTGACAGCGGGAAATAATTTTAAATTAATTTCTGACACTTCTATGTTTTGAATTTGTAAAAATAGATTCCATATATGTAATCATTATTTTCAAATTGTGTAAATAGTTAACTTTTATTTTTAGACATTTTGAATAATTACTTTGGTGAATATTTTATTTACCATGGTTAAAGGGTAAATCTGGTAAATAAGGGTTAAAAAGATAATACTATAATAATACTAAATTACCCTAAAACGTGTCCTAACCTTATTGGTGGATACATGTCCGACCATTTGTATCTTTGGGTCGATTTTGGGACCCCATGGAGCCACTTGTAGGTGATAGGGACACTTTATTTTAATTAAGTTAAAATAAATACAAAAATGACATAAGCATATATCTTTTAGAAAAACAATTTTTACATAGGGTTATATATGTTGGAGTTTCGACTATAAATATTTATTATAAATATAAAAATATTTCTTACATAATGGTATTTTATTTATAATTTTTATACATTTTATAATGTAATTTATTTATGACACAATGGTGATGCAGTAATTACCTAATTAATGAAAAATTAGAATAATTGATATTATAATTACCCAAATAAATGTAATATGAGACTTTTCATAAATACCAATAATTTTCTAGGATAATATGACATGTTATAATTTATTTAATTATCTTTTTTCGAAGTAATCATTCTGTTATGATTTTTACAAAAATCAATTATTGAATAGTGTCAAAATTGACATAAAAGAGTTTTTTAAAATAAATATTATATTATTGATTGATATTAAATTCCTAAAAATCTCATGTTTTTCAAAGAAACTTATATAATTACAGGTGTATCATTAATGGACCACTTGGGAGTCTCTTGGATGTATATAGTAAGTTTATTAACTATATAATATAAAAATACAAAGATACATTGTAAAAGTGAAACTAATTAACTAAGAATTAATACTTAAAGATAAGGTTAATATAGTAACCCAAACCTGTCTAAATCCTATTGGTCGAGTGTTTTTTGACCTATCCCTACCTTAACCTCTAAATAATCCACTTTGGAGCCATTATAAACTGAATATGAATTTATTATAAAATAATATTTCTAGCTTTTCCAAAGGTGCCCCTCACCCCTCTTATAAAAGGGCACTCCCCATTCTCATTATTTCACACCTTCAAAGCATTTTGGTTCGGCCAAAACCTGAAAAAATACTCTCTAAACTTCCCTCACTTAATCTTAGAGGCCTTCCTTTAGTCCTAAAGCTAACCTAAGGAGCCCTTTTGATCAAATCAAAAGGAAGAACCCGAAGAAGAGGTAATGTTTTCACCACCCTTTTTCAAATTCATTTCTTCTTCAACTTCTTCTTTCATTATTTTTCCCATTAAAAAATAATGAATCCAGTATCTCCTATATAATGTAATATTATTATAAATATGTTACAACCATATTCAGTATTATATCCATCCTTTGAATGGCATGTCACCATACGTGTGTACGTACGGCTTACCCTCTCCACGTCGTGGTGTAATTGTTATTCAATATATTATTATTTGGATGGGTATAATAATGATTTTTAATTCATGTAAATAATAAATATAACATGATAATGATTCTACATATATTATATACCATCCAATTATATATTATTTTAATATCATAAGAATGATATTGTCGCTCGTGCGTACGTACGGACTACCATCTCCATGAACGCGATGAGATTCATTCTTCATCGTATCCATTCAAGTATAATTATCATTTGATGATTTAAAAATAATTTTTAAGGACTTGATATCATTATGGATATTAATAATATATAACCTATCCATGACAAACATGGATTACGTAACAAAACATATAAAATAAAACGAGTAAGTTAACACCCGAAACGACAATAATTCTAAGATATTATTAACAAATCAATGTAAAGAGATCAAATATGATATCATATTAATGTATATGATTATTGTATAATTTAATAACAATTATTTAAAAATTATAAAGGATTTTAACCTACCCCAACCAAGGAAAAGTACAAGGTAAGGGTCTATTTCGCAATCTCTTCATTATCTGAGGTTGTTTATACTTAATAATCTACTGGGACTTCTTTATCATCCACATCCATGTTTTTTAAAAATGTATTTAAAAACAATTTTACTATTTACTAGAATATGGTTTAAAGTCATTTATACCCTTGTTGACTTTTATAAGTGGTTTATAAAGGAATCTTTCCATCGTTTTCCAAACAAGTTCCTTTTTAACCTTTTCGACAGAATTAAGGTAAGAATGTTTTTTTAACTTATACAGTGGGTGTGGCTATTTTCCGCCGTTATAAAATCGTCGAAGCTTCCCTTACAAGATTATGAGAATATTTTCAAAGAAAGTTTTTTATTTTATAAATATATGACTCTTAAATTATTTCAAAATAAAAAGAGATATTTCTCTAAAAAGAGTTTTGATTTCATCTATGTCAATATCCTTTGATGGATTTTACACTTATTTGAAGTTGATTTATTATATTGTATTGAAGGTTTTGTGATATGTTTGACTGTGGATGTGTTATTTTTATATCATTCATGGTTTATGGATGAAGTATTTACATTTATTATGCTAGTTTTAATACGAATGTTTATGTTATGTTTAAACCTGTTCATATGAGGAATGCACTGGACTTAATATGTGAAGGGTGGAGCCCGCTATAGCTCCTCGATGCATCGGTAGGTCTCATGAGACAAACTAGTGTCTTGGCACAAGGCCTTGAAAAAATCTTATTTGTAGTCTTGGCATGAGGCCTTGGCTATGTAGTTATGATAGTCTGGCATTATGCATTTCATCATTATGAAAGTGGTTATTGATATTGCATGTGAATATTCGATTAGTAGAATATCCATGTGAATAATTAAAAGGCATTATTTCATTTTATTTTTCCCATACTATGTTGATGTTCAAGTTTAAAAGGATTTTGTTTTAGTTATACATTTCTTTAAATGTTTATTCTTATTTATGAAAGTTTCTGCTATATTGTTATCCTTACTGGGCATTTGAGCTCACCCCTTTTCTATGTTTTATTTTTCCCAGGATGTGAAGAAGTAATTTATAAATGACTTGTGGGGATAGTATGAGGGGATAAAAGTGTGGACTATGGAGACTATATTGTTTTAGTTTTCATTTTATGTTGTAATGTAAACTTTATGAATGTATCTAGTTATTCCAAGGCAACTAAACTAATCGGTCTTTCGAGACTTGATCTTTCTTGTGATCATGCCAATGTTATGTAATAATGCACTGACTCTGGGTAACTGG
The DNA here is from genome assembly GCA_963277665.1 of Viscum album. NCBI lineage: Eukaryota > Viridiplantae > Streptophyta > Magnoliopsida > Santalales > Viscaceae > Viscum > Viscum album. Next base: position 1,046,639,797 of record OY728166.1, read on the forward strand.
GGTCGGGGCGTTACATTTCATGTATGTAAGTCCCAAAATTAAAATAGAAAATTTTGATATATATGTGAATACCCCTATAGAATAAATATTTTTGAGTATTAACTAAATAAAATAAAATAATTTGAGATAAAGAGAGAGACATTTTGAGATGAAAATTTTGCAGCATAACGACTATGTTATAGGGTTTTAGAAAATACTAAAAAGAGAGGGGACATGGGTCACCCAATTATAAATGATCCATAATACAGTATAGGGACTGAATATAAAAGATATTAGAACATGGTAATGAAATTTTAAAGACATACCATATGAAATGAAAAACATGTAAGGAAGACAAAAATAAGATTTCTCTTATGAAAATTCGGCAGTCTAACGGCGTCACTTAAAACTTCAAAAAAATGAATTGATGATATAAAATAGGATCTCTCATCATATGAACATAAAATATCAGTATGATAGATATAGATATCATAACCCAACATAATAAAAGGAACTTGAAAGACTTGACATGAAAATAGAACTTGAAAATGAGAAGGTTGAAAGAATAATCCCTTAAAAATTTGGCAGCCTAACGGCGCCACATAAACATTCTTAAAATGAATTGATGAGAGAAATAGGGGGTATCTCAACATATTAACATTAAAAGGACAGTATTATGAATATAAAATAACATCCCCAACATAATAACATGGATCATAAAAGAATTGACATAAAAGAGAGTACTTGGAAAGAAAGAGAGAGGTAGGATCTGTTACTTTGAAGACTAACTTCGAAATATTAAAGTTTGGGACCTTGGGAGGCTTGAGGGAACCTTGGGAGGACTCCTTGGGAGGTAAGGAGACCAGAATTTCGTTTAGGAGTATTTTGGAATGGAAAGGATGAGAGAATGGCTTGCTATTTATAGGGTAAGTGAGGGGACAAGACATTAATGGCCAAGGGACACCTCATTGGTGGTATTGGAAAAACAAGGGGTATGTTTTGGCCACTTTGGTCACCTCATACCATATCTTAATATTCACAAGTCGACCATCCCTTAAAATATCTCATGACATCATCATGATGCTGTTATGATGTCATTAAACATAATGAAACCCTAAAACTGTATTTTTACTATTCACTGAAAATTCATCTTTTTCAGAAAACTCTCAAAAAATTACCTTAACATAATATCAATGCTCTAAATTCAAAAATAAACTCCATTTTATAAAAATGATTCTCTAAATATTGTTAATTTAATTTTCAAATAAAAACATTATTCACTAAAAATTCATTTTTTTCAGAAAAAACCCCAAAAATTACCTTAACATAATATCGATATTTTGAATTCAAAAATAAATTCCATTTTATAAAAATAATTTTCTAAATATTTTTAATTTAATTTTTACTTTAAAAAAACTATTCACCTGAAAAAACTAATACTTGACTAATAATTTCTGAAACAGTAATTTACATATTTTATTGAATCACATTACTTAATCAAGGTGCCTATATTATATTAAAATTTTCTTTAAGTGAGATTACTAATCCATTTTGTCACATTACAAATCCTAAGCGTAAAATAACTATTCATAAATTTCTATTCACCAAAAATTAAGTTGATCTTATTAGACTCCAAATTTTTTAATGAACACATTTGCAGAAGACCATTTTTTGAAAATCATTACACATCATTAATTATTTAAGGTTTACAAAAATATTTTAAAATATCCTTTTTTCAAAATTCATCAATAATATAAATCCTACATTTATCCGGACATTTGAAAATTTACAAACATCACCATAAGAAGAAAACACAATTTTATTTATCTCAAAGGATTACACAAAGCAGTTATAGTCTCCTTACATAGCCCCTTATAACCCCAGCAAAGGACCTAAGTGTAAGTTGTGCTAAGGTGAGAGAATCTGAGGGTGGCTCGGCCAACATTGCACGAGTAGTAATTTCTGTCAGTTTGAAATTCTCGTGAAGGTGATTTCATTCTAGCTTCACAAGATGAAGTTCGGCTTGGGTTTGGTCCAGAGAAATCCCAATGGTGCTACCTCCTTCCCAAGTTCTATTAGATGGGCTTCGATTGGCCCGAGACTACTGGATGAGGTCATCGAATATTCTTTCTATATTCATTAACCATGATCACTTATATTTAGAGACAATAATCTCAACATTTGGTTTCAAACGGTCATATTGACCAATGGTCATATAACAGTTGAAACCCAATGATATTATTTTAATTATACTCATGTTATCAAATGAAACAGTTTTGTTGAGTATAAAATAAAATAACACACAAAATTAGGAAACAAGATTTATTCAAAATGTCAGGTCGTTACATTCTTCTCCCCGTAAGAAATTGCGTCCTCGCAATTTTTAAAATTGGGCTTTCAAATTTCATTGAAAGTACCACATCGGAAAAGGAGTTAGTAAAACTATTACTTTAAAAAGAAATAAAGGGAAGTACAATGGTCACCCGAGTTAACCCATACTAGGATTCCATGTAGGGAAACATGGATATGGAAGAGAAAACAAAGGGTCTTGTTCTAATGGAGAGTGATAGAAAACATGATTAGGAGAAAGTTAACCACATGAAAATCACAAACTTATGATGTGTGTAAGCGGTCTTTGATTACCCAGTAGAAAACTTAAACCAACAACATTTTTGTTTTACATTCCTTTTAATAATTTTGAGGAATTATTTTACTACATAGAATAAAAACATAAGGAAATATACCTGCCTTCAAGTAGAGTTTCATCCTTTAATAAGTTTCTACTAAAACTAATCTTTTCTCCAAATGATGAGCATTCAAAAACACTTGTCTCATCAAAAGCACAATAATCATCTTCTAGAGAATCACATAATCCATAAAATATTAACTATCTATTTCTCCTATATTTAAAAATTATCCCAAAAACAGAAAGGGTAAGATAAAACAACTCTTCAAAAATAAAGAACCCCATAGGAAGGTAAACTACTTTTAAATATTCAAAATTCCACGGTACTACCCAAAGTTCATCATAGACCATTCCATAAATAACTATCCTTAAAATTCCTCAAAATAAACCAAACTAAAATTGAAACCTAAATATAAAAAGGATTTGATAACATAGTCTTCCAAGAAAAACTTTATCATTCATCTCCAAACAACATCAACCACTCCTAACATCTTATAACAAAAGTAAATAACCTAAACATATTTTCCCCAAGATAGTTTAATCATTTCCATAAGTAACCTAAATTACTATAAGTTCACCCTAAATTCATCGATTCTTCAAAATATAAGTCAACCTTTACTCCTCAAATAAAATACCATAATAATATATTTACCCCGATCATATTGGGTTCCCAAAATAGTGAACATCTTCCAAAATAATAATTATCTTTTAATCCCCTAGTCAACCTTTTTTTCAAGAAGAACAGCTTCACAACATCAAAATGTGGTACATAACAACAGATGTTTTCCTTAATGATATAAAACCATCTTAGGTTGTGACTCGATGTTCTTAGAAAAAATTAAAGACATGCTCATAGGGCACGAACTAAAATACAACATGACATAGAAAATTATTGAGAGGAAGTTACATGTACTTCAGTCATCATGATCCATCTCAGCATAGGACTTGCATTGTTCCCTTCTCCTTGAATATTGTTGATTCTCATCATGCTTCTCATCCCTTCTAAGAGAGCATTGCCTTGGATAATTTCCAACTTCTCCATATTTACAAAATTGAAAAGTATAAGGTACATTAGATCAAACCTTACCTCAATTCATCACATTATCCATTTTTTTAAGCAATTGGATACTTTATACCCTATCACCCTACAATTAAAACATCTCCCAGTTCCTTTGTGACATTATCCTTGGTGCCCCACTCCACACTTTTTGCACAAAGGAAATTGGGTCTTACTACCCTTATCAACTTTATCAGATGAACATCATTGAGACTTTGTCTTCTTCTTCCTTGATGAATGTGGGAATTCAACTAGGAACCAATTATTAATCGTGATTTTTGATAGTTTCTTTGGCATAATCACAATATGTTCCACTCGATCTCTCGTCATCTCTATCATATTAATTGGGAAATCGCCACATTTCCTATCACATTGGTTGTTGGGACATGTTCTTCTATTTCTCGCCATTAACTAAGAAAAGAAAGTATAATTAGGCGTCTTAAATACTTAGCCAATAATCATGAAAAGGAAACATAAACTATAGAAGGATAAACTTGTAGAAGAAAATTATACCTTAACTTGTGATCCCCTAGGTTCCAATCTAGGTTATCCATGATCATATATTATTATGTGAATCTTTATTTTATTTTTTCTTTGTCTCGTTAATAATGGTTCATACAAAACTTATGAATTTACCAAAGCATATCCCTCGGGAGTGTCAATACAAGAGTGCAGCAAGGCCCGTTGTCGTGCACCAGGTTACCCTGGGTCAAGCCCGAAAGACCTTGTCAGAGTTTTCATTCCTAGGTACATATTTGCCTGAGCCACCTCTACTTGTTCGTATCCCAACAGGGATTTATTTTTTTGGAAACCACTTACTCAATACTTCACCAAAATACCAAGATGTTATCCTATATTTAAAATTTTATATAGGTTTCTTCCTAAAGTTTTCATATCCTAATTTCCACAAACAACTAAACCATCCTTTGATACCAACTATAACATCCCACCTTTTATCACATAAACTTTCATTACATTATACAAAACCGAGGATCTTTAAGGTTTAGTGTCTTGGAAACGAGGAACTTAATACATGACAACATAAAACATTATTCTTAAACACTTGAAAGGATTCTTAATTTGTTCATCCTAAGTTCATTACAGCAACTCATAACCTGGAATCATACATCAAAGGAAAGGGTGAGCAGAAGGCCCACTAAGGGAATCGAGGGAAACATTTTACATGTGAACTTGAGATACATCAAAAGTCATGAAAAATAACTTTAAGGCATGAGAAAGAGATCATGAGGAATATCATAATATAAATAATGTGTTTCATAACTTGAATATGTGGCTAAACCATTTAACATAGAAAATCATTTTTGTTTCACCAAGGTCTATCCCTAAGGTGTCATTAAAAAATTACCAAGGTTAATCACCATGGTGTCGTTAAATATGGTCATCTCTAGAGATTAAGTCTTTACCCAATGAATTGGAGCGATATCAAGGCGCACCCTTAAATTTAACTTAATTATCATGTGATCCACATATATCATCATCAATCATTTCATAAACAACCCATATATAATAAAAGAAATGGGTTTCATTTCATAGTCATCACATTTTAAAAACTGCTTTAAAGACGTGATCTTTATGTCAATTTAAACCCACGGAAAAAGGAAAGCGGGTTTCATGTATGTAAGTCCCAGAATTAAAATAGAACATTTTGATATATATGTGAATACCCCAATAGAATAATTAGTTTTTAGTATTCACTTAATAAAATAAGATAATTTGAGATAAATAGAGAGACATTTTGAGATGAAAATTCTACAGCATAACGGTTATGTTATAGGGTTTTAGAAAATACTGAAAAGAGAGGGGACATGGGTCACCCACTCATAAATGATCCATAAAATAGTATAGGAACAGGATATAAAGGATATAAGAACATGTTAATGAAATTTGAAATACATAACATATGAAATGAAAAACATGGAAGGAAGACAAAAATAAGATTTCTCTTATGAAAATTCAGCAGCCTAACGGCATCAATTAAAACTTCAAAAAAATGAATTCATGAGATCAAATAGGGTATATCATAATATGAACTTAAAAGATCAGTATGATAGATATAGATATCATACCCCAATAAAATAAAAGGAACTTGAAAGACTTGACACAAAAATAGAACTTGAAAATGAGAAGGGTGAAAGAATCCCTTAAAAATTCGGCTGCCTAACGGCGCCACTTAAACATTCTTAAAATGAATTGATGAGAGCAAGAGTGGGTCTCTCATCATGTGAACTTGAAAATGAAAATAGTATGAATATAAAAGAACATCCCAAATATAATAACATGGAGCATAAAAGAAATGACATAAAAGAGATTACTTGAAAAGAAAGAGAGAGGTAGGATCCCTTACCTTGAAGACTAACTTTGAAATCTTAAAGTTTGGGACCTTGGGAGGACTCCTTGGGAGGTAAGGAGACCAGAACTTAATTGAGGAGGATTTTATAATGGAAAAGGATGAGAGAATGGCTTGGTATTTATTAGGGAAGTGAGGGGACAAGGCATTAATGGCCAAGGGACACCTCATTGGTGGTATTGGCAAAACAAGTGGTATTTCCTCATGGTTTTGGCCACTTGGGACACCTCATACCTTATCTTACAATTTACAAGTCTACCATCCCGTAAAATATCTCATGACATCATCATGATGCAGTTATGATGTCACTAAACATACTGAAACCCTGAAACTGTATTTTTACTATTCACTGAAAATTCAACTTTTTCAGAAAACTCCCAAAAATTTACCTTAACATAATATCACTGCTTTGAATTCAAAAATAAACTCCATTTTATAAAAATATTTTTCAAAATATTTTTAATTAAATTTTTAAATAAAAACACTATTCACTGAAAATTCATTTTTTTCAGAAAAAACCCCAAAAATTACCTTAACATAATATCGATATTCTAAATTCAAAAATAAATTCCATTTTATAAAAAAAATTCTAAATATTTTTAATTTACTTTTTAGTTAAAAAACACTATTCACCAGAAAAAACTAATACTTGACTAATAATTTCTGAAACAGTTATTAACCTATTTTATTGAATCACATTACTTAACCAAGGTGCCTATATTATATTAATACTTTATTTAAGTGAGATTAATAATCAATTTGGTCACATTACTAATCCTAAGCATAAAAACACTATTCATAAATTATTATTCATCAAAAATTAAGTTGATCTTATTAGACTCAAAATATCTTACTGAACACATTTGCAGAAGAACATTTTTTGAAAATCATTACACATCATTAATTATTTAAGGTTTACAAAAATATTTTAAAATATCCTTTTTTTAAAATTCATCAATAATATACATCCTATATTTATCCAGACACTTGAAAATTTAAAAACTTCACCATAAGAAGAAAACACAATTTTATTTATCTCAAAGGATTATACAAAGCAGTTACGGTCTCCTTACATAGCCCCTTATAACCCCAGCATAGGACCTAAGTGTAAGGTGTGCTAAGGTGAGAGAATCTGAGGGCGGCTCGGCCAACATTGCAGGAGTAGTAATTTCTATTAGTTTGAACTTATCGTGAAGGCAATTCCATTTTAGCTTCACACGATGAAGTTCGTCTTGTGTTTGGTTCAGAGCAAAGCCCAGTGGTGCTACGTCCTTCCCAAGTTCTATTAGATGGGATTCGATTGGCCCGAGACTACTGGATGAGGTTATCGAATCTTCTTTCTATATTAATTAACCAAGATCACTTGTATTTAGAGACAATAATCACAACATTTGGTTTCCAATGGTCATATTCACCAATGGTCATATAACAGTTGAAACCCATCGGTCTCATTTTAATTATACTCATGTTATCAAATGAAACAGTTTTTTTGAGTATAAAATAAAATAACACACAAAATTAGGAAACAAGATTTATTCAAAATTTCGGGTCGTTGCAGTCGGAGCGACCAATGGGTGGTGGGATTGAACCTCGTGGAGGATTCCCACATATATTTCCTTAGCAAAGATTGAAGACCTCATAGTTCAGGTGGCAGAGGGCTTACAATCTAGGCTACCTAGGGTGCTGGTTAAGCAACACTAAGGGGTCGGAGCGACCAATGGGTGGTGGGAATTAAACTCGTGGAGGCTTCCTACGTACCTTTCCTTAGTAAGGATCAAAGACCTCATAGTTCAGGTTTCATGGGGATTACACACTAGGATTCCTAGAGAGAATTTCATGGTCGATGCATGCTCTAAGCCCACGTGAATCATGTTCGATGTGAGAAACCAAAGACAACAAAGACCTGAAGATCACATCACAAAAGGTGCATCTTTGAGAAATTGAGTGGGGATTACACGGGATCGTAGCCCAAAGAAAAAAGTAGAGGCTTATGTCTGGTTAGCAGCCTGAAGAGGATGGGACTTACTCCAGGATAGAGGCTCGGTGGCGACAAAGCCCAGTGGGAGAGGGATTTGGCAATGAAGAAAGGAGGGGCTGGGATGCTGCCTCCTGCAAGAAAAGATAGAGGATTACACTAGTATGGTTGCCCTTTCCCCGTGTAGGATGCATGGGGGGTCACAGTTTAATGTCATCTTTTAAGTACGATGGTTCTTGGTAGTTTAACATCCAATAGTTCGGATGAGGTGGGTTCATGCCGCACCCCTAGGACTTACATAACTAGTAACCTCTGCAGCTTGGTGAAGGGAATGCACCGGAAATGTCGTGGCTAGGAGGTGTCATGGAGCGAACCATTGGGGGGTCCACGTTAGCATGGCTATGCAAAGAAGCAATAACTGTTAGCGTGCCTATGAGAAGAAGCATGAGGTGAAGAAACGCAATGGGCAGTTTCATCCGAGGGAGTTAGAAATTGCTTAATGTGAACCTAGGAGGTTGCACGAGAAAGGGAGTTGCAAAGAAAAGAGGTTTATGAGTATAGCCCTCGTAGAGCTCTGGTGCTCCATGCAGTGGAAGGGCTTCATAAAGGTGTGGGCTTTTTTAAGTGAAGTGGCCTAGCCTAGGCATAGGGCATAGGTGCATAAAAGTGGTGCTTCGCGAAGTGGAAGGGAATTCACAAAGAAATCCTTACGGAGTAGGGGTGCCTCATGAAGCGAGGTCCTGTGAAGTAATGCGCTTCATGAGGAACAGTGACTCTCCCTTAGCATTTGAGTCACATGTGCATGGGGGGTGATTCGCGAAGCCTAAATTCACTTTGATGAACCTATACCCTGTGAGGATCTACTTCCTTCACGAAGGCCCATGGGCTTCGTGAAAGGCATCCCTCTCGAAAGTGGGGGTAAAAACAAAGAAAAGGGAAGGCACTTCACTGAGTAAAAGTACCTTAAGCAGTTCATGGTTCGTATAGCAGAAAGTGCTTCACAATTTGAGTTCTTATAAGGTGAAAGGTCAGATTATCCATCTGTTGGGCCTAGGGGGAGGCTAGAATTTATAGGGAAGATGCGCCGTGAAGCAGAGCTCGCTCGGCGCGAAGATAGATTCCACTCCACGGTGGGCTCACGAACATCAAAGGGGCTCGCAGAGCATCTCACCTCCTCACTTCACGGTAGGCTCACGAATGTCAAATCTCCTCATGGAGCATCCCACCTCTTCTCTCCAAAATGGGCTCGTGAATGTCAAATCGGCTCGTGGAGTTTCCCGCCTCACTATGCGGTGGGCTCGCAAACTTCAACTAGGCTCGCGGAGCCTCCCGCCTCCTCACTACGCAGCGGGCTCACGAACATCAAATTGGCTCATGGAGCATCTTTCCTCCTCGCTCTACAGCGGGCTCGTGAACATAAAATCGTCTCGTGTAGTATCCCGCCTCCTCACTTCATAGAGGGCTCACGAATGTCAAATGGTCTGGCAGAGCATCCCAGCTCTTTACTTCGCGGTGGGCTCATGGGGCCATGGTGCTCCACGAAAGTTCTTTGCGAGGATGCTTCAGATACTTTCTAATTATCCTTCTCAACTCTGATTTTTTGCACAAAAAAATGCCCCCCCCCCCTCAGACTTGGAGCTGAGGATAAATCAACGGTCAACTTATGTGGGTCAATCACAAAAATTCCTCTGATGTTCACGAAGATGGCTCATGAAGGAGGATCTCTAAGCGGGAAAGTGATGGTTCGGCAGGGCGCGCTGTGGAACTCACCGCGGTTGAGACACGCCACAAAGCTGCAAGGGTCATCACCTATAAATGGAGGGGCTGAATTCTCTTTTTTTCCTTTCTCTCCTTCACGATTTTTGGCTTTTAGTGCTCTCGATTCGTGAAGCTCCACGTACTCAGTGACTGCTCTCCACGAATCATGCAATCGGCTTCTCAGTGCATAGTGATTCTTTGACTTCATGTCTGTGCACTTCACAACTCCATGTTTGGAGGCCAAGGCAGGGCTCCGCAAACAGACTATGTGAACGCGCTATGTGAATGAGCTTCATGAATGAACCCAAAAATTTCCCCGACCTAAAAGGTTGAATAGCTCGTCAAGAAGCTGCCCAGGGCGTCCTTCCGGATTCTACCCAAAGGGATGATATAGAGAATAGTCTGGGTTTAAGGGAGCTAATTTAGAGCCAATCTGACCATGGTTTTTTGGTGGAGCCTCTATGCCCTTTTGACGAGGTCAACACATCCATGGGAGGGGTCGATCCTAGGGTGTTGTGATGCATGTAACCTTTGAATGCACTTTCATTCTTTAATTATTTTATGCCAACTGCATGGATGAGCTCTGTTATTTTTGTTGGTTAATTTCATTCATGTGACATTCATGGAGCATCCAGCGGTCAATCCCTAAGCTCACGTGGGTTGGGCCCGAAGTTAGAAACAAGGGATGTCCACCTTATTATTCCACTCAAATGTGGGAGTGCAGACCAAGATTTAGGCATCCAGGGGCTTGAACAACCAATCTGGATTTCCGAGAAGTAAAGGGAGAGGCCTGATCAGAGTACGAGGACCTCAGAACAATATATGTGTCTTGCTCTCAAAGTACTCTAGTGCACGAGTGGGGTAACTCTAGGGGCATCGGAAGCCAATCAGAACATAAGGGAATGGGAAGTGTGAATTACAATACCCCAAATTCGAAACATTATTGTGATGGAGCAACAATAAATGATAATTTTTGAACTCATTCGAAACACGTCATCTATATTGTGTAAGCCTGAAATGGGGATGACAAACGATGGTCAACTTCTGACCTTGTTCGAAACATATGGCCTAACTCAGAATGTCATCAATTAGCCTTCCGGAACGTTGGCTCTGGACAGTAGGCGATCCATAGGCCAAGAATCCACACTGTTAGGGTGTTCATTTAGATGTGAGAGAGGACAAGAGTCTGAATAAAGGGTAGGAAAAGCGTGGAGAGTGGAGTGATGGGTTGTTCGACTAGAGTCCAATACTCTTAAAATTACGCCACTGTGGTGGAAATGTGTTAGGTGGATACACCGGCCTGATCAGGGATCAAACATACTTCTGAACAGGACCTCACTATCAAGGAAACTATCGCCTACCAACGTTTATCATGGGCCATCCCGAACATGTTCGTGGTAATGCTGAAATTTTTGGTTTCCTAAAAAGAGCTCAGGTCAAGGGACCGAAAAAGAGGGGGAAACAAGAATTATGATTCCTCAGGCTGGACCTGGAGACAAGATGTCTGGGGGTTCCTACGTATCCCATGAGAATGGGAATAAAGCCAAGCATAGTTTTTGGGGCACAGTGTGGTCAGAGACCAACACTAGTAAGGAAAATTCTCTTTGGAGAGGAAATTGACACATCTCATGATTAACATAGGGCATCCCGAACTTGTTCTGGGTAGAACCATAGTTTATTGTCATGCATTAAGGAAATATGAACTAATGTAGTTTAACGTCATACGATAGGATTTGGAGTGAAAGGTAAGATCCCTAGAGGGGAGTATGTGGTGCAGTAACTTTCAATCCGATGTGAATGAGGACTTGGAGTCCAGATCGCACCATGTATCCCCGGAGGAAACTTTTCAGGTCAAGGGACCAAGATTGAGAATTAGGCTGGGCCCAAAGCAAAGTTTTCGGGAATTCCTACGTACCCCATGAGAATGGTAATCAAGACATATGTAGTTCTGAGAGCGCATTTTAACATCATGCGGGGTGAGGAAAGGCATGTGTGGAAATGGTTGTGCCAGTACACGTCCTACCAGAACTACTAAGACCACGTGAGTCGTGCTCGATGTGGGAAATAAGAAGTAGTGATGGGACTTTCCTAGCATAGGGAGGCACACATTAGAGATTATGGGGAATTATATGACTGATGTTCCACTGATGTTGTCCTTCCTATATAACACACCTAGATGCGGTGAAGATTAAAGCCGAGTATGTTGGAATTCCACTTGAACATAAGGGAGTTGAAACATGTGAATCATGATGCTCGAAATCTGGACCGCAATGATAGTGGTGTGACGATAAGGGATATTCTTTGACCATGTTTGAAACACAACATCCATATCGTGTTATCCTCGAATGGGGACAGACAAATGAGGGTTGACTATTGACCGTGATCGAAACACAAGACCTTTCGCAAATGTCGTTCGGGGTCTTTAGGGACGTTGGCTCGAAACGGTAGGTGAATCGAGGCTACATGAGACCAGGCCGTGAAGGGGGTCCCTTCAGATGTGTAAGAGGACAAGTATCCAAATAATAGTCTCATGAAACTCGGACATGGAACAAGGGGAATATCCCCATGAAAATTCCACACTTCGGGCTCTTTGTCAAAACGCATCTGAATACGACTATAAGATGTATCAGATAGAGGGAGTGATGTCCCTTCCCAAGGACAAGGGTCATGGGGTCGCATGATTTCAACCTAAGGTCCTAGGGTGGACATTTGAAGGGGGATTCATTTAATAGACTATGCGCAGGGTGGTGAAACAGCCAAACGTGACGCGCAGTTCCTGTAGGGAGATCATAGTTTTGGGTCATAGAACTCGGACCAGATTGGGAAACGATATGGGAAGCACATGGTGCGGCTATTGAATGACCCATCATGAATGAGAACCTAAGAGGTACTCGCCACCCCATATATTCCCAGATTAGTTCGGTCCAAGCGACGGAAAAAGAAGGGACATGATTTGTAGATTCCGGGGGCTGGACCCAGAGACAAAAAATGCTTGGGTGTTCCTATATATCCCATGATAAAGGTAATCAAGCCATATATAGTTCTGAGAGGTGGAATGGTAAGGTACCGGTGCCGGGGATAAAAGGGAATGTGGGTCTAGCCCTCACACCAAATGAAGTGGCATTTGATAGGTCTTGTTTGTCCTTTAGGGTGAATAGATGTGTTTTTTTTAGGAGATAGGCCTAAAATAGAAAACCCAGGCACCGCAACATGAATTGAGCCAAATAAAGTCATTGACTAATGGTATGGTGTTTGACCAATACAAAACATGATGTCCCTTAAGTAAGGGAACCATAATGCAGCACCGTTTTTCATCGTGTGGCCAGGACAATACTGTCATAGTTTAGGGTCACGTGATAGAACCATCCTTGTATTTCATTGTCGTGTAGCACAGACGTAGTAGATATGAGGCTAAATGGGGAATGTGCATGGTGCAATAAAGCATATCTGACGTGAATGGGGATGAGTTCCACACCACAATGTGTGCGATTTTGAGAAAGAAACCTTAGGCCAAGGGGCCAAAAAGAGGTAAGAGGGTAAGAAGTAGGGGAGACTGTCTCTCAATTAAGTTGGACCCATAGATGAGGTTTTTGGGTGTTCCTACGTATCCCACGGAATGGGAATCAAGGTGTAAGTAGTTCTATAAAGGGAAAATATGAAAATATCATAGTTTAATGTCTTAAAACTTGTACCATGGAAAAGCGGGACTATTACAAGTAAGTGCGGACCTTAATCCAATCCCTAAGCCTAAGTGAGTCGAAATCAGTGTAGGAAACAAGGTCGGATAAGGTATTTGCAAGACGTGAAATACATGCAAAGGGGGGAAGTTGGTGGAGCCCCAAATTATTTCTTTATCGCGGATTTTTTCCTCCAAACGTGTAGATGAACACTAAAGAATAGTACCAAGAGTCTCAAATTTCTACTCAGACATAATGAGGTGGAGAAGGATGTGAGTCATGTAACCGAAATTTTGGGCTTAATTGGCTTGGCATGAAAATGGAGGATAACTGTTGAACCTGTTCGAAACACAGCATCCATATCGTGTGACCTGAGGTGGGAACAACAAATGAGCGTCGACCGCTGACCAAATTCACAATGTGGGACTAGTATCAATTTGTTGCTCAAAACCCTTGAGGACGTTGGCCGTAATGGTAGGATGGCCCTTGGGCCGAGAATCCATGCCATTTAGGGGTCCCTTTGGGTGTGAAATGTGATGGAAACCCTAATGAATGGGAATACGAAGCCTGATAAATGGGTGAAAACATGTCCGGGTAGAATCTGACATTCCGGGTGCTAAACCAGAGAACCGTTGGGCACATTAGTGAATCACCAAAGAGGACCTAGGGGCTCATCCTGAGAGTGGCTGATTTGAAAATATGAATATAGAACAAGGGGATGGAAAACTATCAGGAGGAGGAGGTAAATGGAGTGGTTTCTACAAAACCCGATGTGAATGAGGACATAATCTCGTACCACACCATATACCCCTCTCCCTGGGGGAATGCGGGCCAAGGGGACAAGATGAGGCTGGACCCAAAGACTAGACGTCTGGGCAGTCCTACGTATCCCATGAAGATGGGAATCAAGAGACTCGTAATTATTATAGAGATTAATGTTCAGTTTACCATCATGCAGTAAGGACACAAATGGGTGAGGTACCCCACACTGAGGGGATGCACGGTGCGGCGAGTAACCTGACGTGAATGAGGACATAATCTCATACCACAACGTACAACCCTAAATGGGAATGTGGGTCGGGGTACTGAAAAGGACAAGGGGTCTGAGGATTGTCCTTGGTCAAAAAGTCTCGGCCAGTTTGCAGTTTAACATCTTGTTGTGAGGACGAAGAATGAGGTAAGATACCCCAAACAAGGGAGTTGTACAGCGCCATCAGTAACTTGATGTAAATGAGGACATAATCCCATACCACACCTTACAATCCTGTAAGAATTAAGACTTGGGCAGGGGTCTGAGATTGGGCATGCGAAGCGTGGCAGGGCCTGTGCTCGCGGTATGGACGATAAATTATGGTAGGGATGTCTCAAGGGGATATGTGTGGCATGGAGTAATAGCCTAACATGAATGAGGACGTAAGTCTGCTCCACACCACAGAACCCTAAATGAGAACTTGGTCCGGGGGGCAGAAAAGGCCATGGGGACAGAAAATGCCAAGGGTCCTGAGGTTGGGCGTCCCGTCCAATGGTAGGCTTACAACCTCTTGTGTGGTTACCGCTTCATCACAGCTCCTATTCTTGCATGAGTAGTTCTTGGTGTGGGAAACAAGGAGATGAACTCAGCTCTCCCTGTCATACAGAGGTCTAATAGCTGGCATCTCCTAAAGGGAGTTCATCTCTTGGAGATAAAACGAGGTATAATGAACCACTACACTCAATGTTTGGGACATCTTGGGGTGGATCTAACGACAAAGTATAGTTGTTGACCATGTTCTAAAAACATCTTCCTTATAGTATCCCGGAATGGGAACAGCAAAGGAGCATCGACCGCTGACCATATTTGCAACGCGAGACTTGTATCAACTAGTTTCTCAACATCCTTGAGGACGTTGGCCCAAAGTGGTAGGAGAGCCCTTGGGTCTAGTATCCCTTCCATTCAGGGGTCCTTCTATATAGGAAGGATGATGGAGTCCCAATCAAAGGAATGGGTGAAGCATAGCTGTACCCATACATTTTAAAGTAAAGCGGGGCGGTGAAAGAGGGGGACACCTCCAGGGAGTGGGACATATGGCAGAATCAAGATGAGCTTGATGTGTATTGATGAAAAATCCTACACAACACCATATGTCTTAACCTGATGGGAGATTTTGGCATTTGGGCTGGGCCAACAGACAAAATGTCTGGGAATTCCTACATATCCAATGATGATAGGAATCAAGTCGTACATATCTCTTGAAGGCCATGTAGATTACCATCATACGGTGAGGATGTGGGAGTATAGAAGAATGAGGAGTGGTCACATGGTGTGATCTTCATAATCTTAACAAGATTGGGGCTAAGGAAGCCTATACCATATCATGCAAGGACCCTCTGAGAGAACTATACCTAGGGGGGATAGTCAAAGAGAAGAGTTTGGGGGATGGGATCAAGAATAAACACATGAGCTTTTCTACGTATCCCATGGAATGGGAATCAAGCCACATGTATTTATAAGGGTGAATTTTAACATCTTACAGGACGACATACAATTTATCATTATGCAGGACGAAGAAGTTTCGGGTCATGCGGGACCAAACAGTATAGGTTCACGCTGGACCGAACAGTTTAGGGTTATTCCAGAACATCATGCAGTTTTGGGTCATGTGGGACCGTCCATTTTAAGGTCTTTCAGGACTAGTAGGCTTAGGAAAATTATTTCTTGAGTAACTTGGCATTGGTTGGTGGAGTTATAGGCTCACCATCCATGGTCACCAGGGAGTATGCACCATTGGGGTAAACATTGTGAATTATGTAAGGCCCTTCCCATTTGGTCTCTAACTTGGGTGGTTTCCTTCCATGGATCATCGAGGTTTGGAGGGCCAATACCAAGTTTCCTTTAAAGAAATATCATTGGAAATCCTTCTTTTTGAAGGCTCTAGCTATCTTATTCTGATGCCTTTCCAGATTCTGTAGGGCATGAAGCCTATTCTCATCAAGTTCTTCCAATTCAGCCAAATTAATTTTGTCTACCTATTCTAGTGTCTGCTAGTTATAGACTATTGTGCGTAACAAAGGCAGCTGAATCTCGATGGGTAGGATGGCCTCATCTCCATACACCAAGGAATATGGGTTCACCTGGGTGGAATTACGAGCCGTCATCCGATAAGCCCAGAGAGCGTTGGCGAGCTTCTTCGACCAAATATTCTTATCCGGACCAACCATTTTCTGCAAAATGCTAGAGAGGGTTCTGTTGAAAGCCTTGATCTTTCCATTTTCCTATGCGTGATAGCGGGAGCTATGGTTCGAACGGATGTTGTACTTGCCATACAACTTCTTCAACTCACCTGCTCAGAAGTTGGTTCCGTTTTCGGTGAGGACGACATGAGGGACTCCAAACTGGAAGATGATGTTGGAGCTTATGAAGTCAATGATAGAATGGGACTAGACCTCCTTGAGCAGAACTGCCTCTAAACACTTGGAAAATAAATATGTGGTGGTTAGGATAAACCTAGACTGGCGATCTGTCACCATAGGATATGGTCCTACTATATCAAGCCCCCACACCACAAATTCCCAAGATTACTTGGTGGAGTGGAGAAGTTCTGGCGACTGATGCATGAAGTTAGCATGAATTTTTCATGTGTGACATCTCTTGGAGAACTCGATGCAATCAGGGATCATAGAGGGATAAAATTACCCCATTATCTGGATCTGGTGAGATAGCTTCGGCCTAGTGTTGTGGGCACCGCAGGAACCTGCATGAACCTCTTTCATGACCTGAGAAATCTCTACTCCCTAGATGCAACAGAAGAGGAAAACATCAAACCCATGCCTGTAGAGTATATGCTCTAGACTAGGACCACTCTTGAGGGTAAACTTCAGTGCGTAGCGTCGGATTCGCTTGCGCTTGGACCGATCATTTGGGAGGTAACCATTTTGGAGATACTTGACAATGGGGGCTCTCTAGTCAGGGGTCACTTCAACCACTACATATGAGGAACCTGGGGTTCCTGATGTGGAGCATTTCGCAATAATATGGGTTACCTACCATCCATCTTCATCATCTGGGGTGATGAGAGTAATGACTCTCTGATGTGCCACGTGTATAATCAAATCATCCTACTCGGGTTCTGCAAGTTATGCGGCTAGGCCGACCAGGGAATCCGCTCAACCATTTTGGGATCAAGGGACAAGAGAAACCTCTGGCCAATATGGGAACTAGGCCAATAGATGGAGATTGCATTCCAATAATGGTATGATCTTTTACTTCTTGATGACATAATCACAATTGATTTTCTTGATGAGTAGTTCAAAATCCCCTTTCACATGAAAATGGGGCACATCGATCTCGAGGGCTAGCTTGAGGCTAGTGATAAGAGCCTGATACTCTACCTCGTTGTTGGTGCAGCCTTCAGAAAAAAGGAATGAGTATGGAAGAATGGCATGGATCGGGGTAATAAAGACAATACCCAGGCCTACTATGTTGAGTCTGGGATCATTGAACCTCCTGCTGGTGGGGCTTCGGGAAGCACCATCAATGTGGATCTTCCAACATGGGATGGCATGATCTACTGAGATGATTGCCTCATCAAGAAAATCAATATCCAAGGACTGGTCTACAGTATTTGGATGGGCCATAAGAAAATATTCCAATGCTTTCCCCTTAATATATTTTTGAGGGATGAACCTGATGTCGAACTATAGAAGAATCACTTCCCACTGTGCTAGAAAACCGGTAAACATGGGGTGCTTCAGTATGTACTTTAGAGGGTCTACACGAGACACCATCTATACCTCATGGTGTTGCAAGTAGTGTCACAATTTATGTACTGTGAATACCAATGCAAGGTAGCTCTTCTCGATGGGGAAGTATCTGGTCTCCATATCGAGGAACATGCGACAGAGGTAGTAAAGAATTTTCTCCATCCACTCATTATTCTTCTAGGCGAGAAGGGCGCCAAGAGATCATTTCTAGGCAGTCACATATAGGATCAGTGGTTTTCTAGAGACTGGTGGCATCAAGACCAGAGGAAGGAGAAGATACTTCTTGATTTCATCGAACTATGTCTAGCACTCTTTGTCCCACTCGTAGGTGGAGCCTTTCTTCGTGATCTGAGTAAAGGGCTTACATTTGCTCGAAAAATTCACAATGAATCAGCTTATGTAGGCTATGTTGCCTTGGAAACCTTGAAGATCCTGAATATTGACCGGTGGAAGAATCTGACCGATGGACTTGATTTTCTCTGGGTCGATCTCGATTCCCTAGTACCTGACAAAAAAACCAAGGAACTTCCCATAGGTGAACCCAAAGGAACATTTCTATGGGTTCATCTTTAGGTGGCGGAAACGGAGGAAGCCGAACACTTTCTTAAGGTCCTTGAGATGGACCTGGCATTGGCGGGATTTGACCACCAAGTCTTCCACATAGAATTCCAACAATTTCTCAAGGATTGTCTTAAATATGCGATGCGTAGCCCGCTGATAGGTGGCACCTTCATTCTTTAAGCCGAAGGGAAAGATGTGGTATCAAAGTGTACCTTGAGGTACCCTGAAAGCTGTGGAATCCCCATACTTGGGGGCCATTCGGATTTGATTATATCCAGAGTACCCATCCATGAAAAAAGGGTTTGGATCCCAGACATAGCATCGACTAACAATTTCATCACAGGAAGGGGAAAGTAATCCTTTGGACAGTGACGGTTTCGATCCCAAAAGTCAAGGCAGACTCTGATCTCTCTATTCTTCTTCCTGACTGGCACAATTTTGGCCACCCATTTGGGGTTCTGGACCTCCTTGATGAAGTTTTCTCTAATGATCTTGTCAAATTCGGCCTCAACCATAGCACCATGAGAAGGGTGAATCTTCCTGGGAGGCTGCTTGAACCCGCGATAATTTGCCGGAAGACCGAGGTGGTGGATGGATACCAGAGGATCTAGTCCTGGAATATCATCATAACTCTAGGAAAACATGTCACGGTGCTGTTTAAGGAAGTCCACATACCATTGTTACTACTCGGGGGGCATGGCGGCACTGATCAACGTGGGTCTCGGGTCCACCTCGCTACTGAGGTTCACCTATACCAGTTCATCGACCGTAGCAGAGACACCCTCTTCAATGGCATGGGGATCGTCCTCCTGATCCTCTTCTTTGCTTGTGGATGGATCCCCAGCAGGAGGAGCTTCCACTGGGTCAGTAGATTCCGACGGGAGGCTGGTACCCGCCTGAGCATTAGTGGTCCTCGCATCAAGAAATTCCAGAACTGCCGAAGCCGTAGTGATGAAGGATGTTGACATGATCTCATCTGGTCTTCGACCCTAAGGGCCATGCTTGATGATATCAAAGCAATAGTGGTTCATCGTCTTGATCTGGTTAATTCCATCCCTATGAAACAGACATGTATGACGTAATATTGTTGCCATGGGGCGGACATCCCGATACCTTATGGGGTAGGTGGCTCCGGGATCCCCTGAGCCTGATTTGTGTAAGAATAAAAGGTGTTCATATATCATTGCATAGACTTGGGAATATGCTTCCCCCTCATACCAGAGACAAAAAAGCATTGCCCCATCTTAGGGTTCGTGGCCTCCAATCGATGGATTTGGAAAATGTAGGCATCATCCAGACCTACCCAAGGGTCAGTTGCAACCATGACAGGTTCAACCTCGCTGGACTGAATATACTTTTCCTTGCTCTTGTAATAGTCGGCGTCCATGTAGAGGTCTTCACAAGAGTCAAAAGGAGACGTATTCCCTTAGAGTACGCCTACTCGACCATTGAGGGAGTACTTGAGGCATTGGTGGTATGATGAGGGGACCACTGTGTGTAGGTGGAGCCATGGTCTTCCCATCAATTCATTGTACGCGGTGTCTTGGGAGACAACCATAAACTCAGTGCTGGCTACTAGGCCACCGAACTGGGTCTTCAAATAGATCTTACTGACTGGGGTCTACTCTATCCTATTTTATCCCTTGATTCTTAAATCAGGGGGAGTTAGGTCATCTTCGGATAACCCCAGCTTCTATAGTGTCCGTTTCGGGATAAGGTTAATCCCGGATCCGGTGTCAACAAGAAAGCAGTGAACATCCACACTGTTAAATTGGATGCTGATGTACAGTGGGAAGATTTTCCCCTCTATGGGAGAGCCTTCATCTTCTCCAAGGAACAAAATTATGGTCTGGCATTCAGCGTTCTCGACTACTTCATCATGAAAGGCTTCTGCAGCTGCAACCTCCGTCTCAAACTTGAGGGGGCTTCCTAAAGCCTCAGCGAGGGACTCACGCATATCTGACAATTGGAGAAAGGCCACAAGGATGGAAATCCACATTGGGATTCTGGAAAGGTGCTTGAAATCATCATACTTCCATGTCAGGCATGAACTTTTGCTTGTAGGAGGTCATTCTGTGATAGGAGGCATGGAGGGCCCTACCGGCTGGGCTAGCGGCTGACTGGTTTTGGGCATATCCCATTGCTCAATAGTCAAATCCCACATAGTAGCTACCGGATGAGGGACGGATGATTGAGAATGGAATACATAAGGGTGAGGCCGGTCGCGTCATGGTCGAAGTGGCTCTGCCTGATCGAGCAACACAAACGGTGGTGGAGGAGGGCCTGATGACACCGAATGAAGAGGTTGTGCGTGCTAAGCTCTGCGCTAGGCCTGCTTTCTGGTCTCAGTGGCATGTACAGCCTGGCTAGAGGTGTCAACTGATATTCCTCGACGACCCATATGGTCGTGGCTCCGCCAATGTTGAAGTCGACTGGGGACATTGGGGAGGTTCACCTGGCACTCTCCGTCATCGGGATCAATATAAATATTTACTAACTCCATGATATTAACTGAAGTGTACCCTTT
The DNA here is from genome assembly GCA_963277665.1 of Viscum album. Classification (NCBI taxonomy): domain Eukaryota; kingdom Viridiplantae; phylum Streptophyta; class Magnoliopsida; order Santalales; family Viscaceae; genus Viscum; species Viscum album. The sequence goes on from OY728166.1 coordinate 1,046,661,125, forward strand.
ACTATCACTTGAAGAGTCATCCATTACCAGGTGTATTATAGGAGGAATCCCCATCTCCGGACTCATGAAGTCTCCGAGAGTGTGGGACGATTATGGAATTGGGTGGGTGCATTTCTTTCCATTGCGTCGTCGATGCTTGCTCTTATCGGAAGTGGTCGACTAAGATGATGATGCAGAAGTAACGGCTGCAGCTTCTGAAGGATCCGGCTGATTTAAGGGTGAACGAATGATAACATGGGCATGAGAAATCAATTTTAGAGACATCCAGTCATCATACTTCTCGGACTCGCGATTAGAAACCTGCTACCACTGGCCCATGTTGTTGCTGCTTCTATCTGGCCTTACAACGACGCAGGCCACTTGTGTCGGGGCCGGGCCAGGCCTGACTATGTTGTTTTTGACCTTGTCTTGAATCCAGTCTTCGAACACATATCACTTCTTGAGGGTGTTCCCCAGGATCCAATGATAGGGGAAGTAGTTGGATCGATCAGTGAGGATCGCCTCTTCTAGCCTTATGTACTCAGGAAAATGCAGAATCCCTTATTCCAATGCACTTTGGAAATAGTCAGGGACTTGATTCTCATTGAATGAGTAGGTATGGTTTCTTCTGTCTAGAAAGGGGGGCCTTGGAACCTGGCCCTAATGAAGAGCTGGAGGATCCTGTCGAGGATAGAGAGCCTGGTTGTCCCACCTAGGCGGTGGCGGCGTGTTTTGAAGGGGCACCTACCGATTCTGAGGAAGCCATTACGGGGCTGGAGGTTGTGCCTATGGTAGCGGGCCTCTGCGAGGATGGAGAAGTGGAATCACCAGTAATAATTCCAGCTATCTGGGTGCGTCTATATGGGTTTCCATAGTAGGCTGAGCTCTGACAGCCCTTCTCACGAGAATTGTGGGAGGCAATAGACGTGTCTGGCTGTCCTGTTGTAGGGATTCATCTAGGCACTAGGCCTTATCATAGAAGTCCTGAAATCTCCTAGGGTAGTTCTAGGTTATTTGATATGGAACTAGTTCCATCTTGAAATTTCCTACACACATCGTCAGTAATTTCTCTTGAGTCAGTGGCATGTCAATGGAATATGTAAGCCCTTTCCACTAGGCGATAAAGTTCATGACATACTCATTATGACTTTTTTCCATTTGAAGAGGATTGTGATGCTTGTTTTCCACGTGGTGGAGCTGAACTGGTAGAGGAATTGCCTATGAAGGTTCTCCTAGCTAGTTACGGATCTGACGGGTAGCTGTTTGTGCCAGGTGATTGCAGGCCCCTCCAACGTCTGAACAAAACAGCAGAGCTTGGCAGCCTCCTACTGCGCTGGAGTCCCTAACATAGGTCTGCACATTGAGTTGAAGTGGGTCAGGTTCTACGGAGGGTTCCCTGTCCCGTTAAATGGGGAGAAGGTGGGATTCCTTAAACCTGAAGGTGTCGGCATATCATTCACTCATGCTGGATATGGCTTTCCATCAGGCGGGATCGCCACATGTTGTGTTTCCAACACCTCAAGGTGGGAAATTAGTGTCACCATTGGATTATCTGGGTGGTGGTTCTTTTTTGGATGGGTATCCCTAACCACGAGCGTGTTGTCGAGTTCTTCAACACGCTAAGTAGGCCCAGCGGCTCGTGCAGTGGCTAGCAGCATGACCCTCGGGGTGGCTGGGGGAGCCTTAGCTGGGTCCCTTGGATTGTCATGCCGTTCGAGAGGGTTTGGCCAGACATACCATGCCCCCTTATCATAAGTTCCGACCTCAACCATGTCTGTGGGGGTAGGACGGTCAGGGTCTCTTAGAGGCACCTCGCCAAGGGGAAGTTGTTCTTGCCCCTATAGCCATGGCCTAGGATCACCATAGTCTGGTCGTCGCTCTGCAGTACATTCAGCCAAAAGGTTATTGGCCAACTTCTTATTCTCGGCATGTTGTTGGTGAAATGTGGACTTCTCAGGGTCTTCCTCTATCTTCTGCACTAAAAATGACAGGTTGTAGTGCTTGGAAGCTCCAACATGCTCTTTACCCTTACCAGAATTCTGGCTGAGTACTAATGCCTCAGTGGGAACAGGTAGACCTAGTAGGTTCCTCTGCTGGCAAGTAATCCTCCCTGATGGGTCCAATAGTGTTGGCATGCCTTCGGGGGTAATTCCCCATCAAGAAGCTCCAAATCATCCTCCTAGTCCACTATATCGGCCATGTTGATTGTGACCCTTCCTGGGGGAATGTCCTTGATATCGCCTAGCAAGTCAGGCTGCCACCGGATATGACTGAAGAGGAGGGCATCATACTACCCCTAGCCACAGATTTGTACATGGGAGGAATCCTCCTTGATGATCTTGTGGAGTATCTTGAAACTATGAATGCATTTCTCTTGGAGGACCTTATGACGGCCTGGTGACTCGGGGCGCTGGGCCACATGGAGTGTAGCCAGATTGACTAAACAACACTACTCGCCAATGTCTTCATGATGAACTTGGATCCTAGGATAAACCACTCACTGATGATGAAGGCGAAATCACATCACCCAGAGGGTTTCTTAGAAACATTCAACCTCCTCTGGGGTGAGGGATTCTGGCGCTCGAAAATTCTACACTACCACGGGCCAGAATATCTCAGGGAAGTGGTCCACTGCGTGGATGTTCCATAAGCTCCTCGGCTCGGATTCAGGGTCTGGCCCTTGATTGACCCATTCATTAACTGGGGTGGCTGAGTAACTGGCAGTGATACTGAGGCAGACCGCTGGGACGGCAGGTCGGCTAGTGGAGATAACGGCAAGTGGGCTGACTGGCCGCCAAATCTGATGTTTTCCTCTGAAGAGTGTAGTGACCTGGCCACTGTGTCGTGATAAGACGGGCTGACAGCCACAGTTCCTGGATCAGGGGATACGGCTACTGGCGATAGTCCATGACGTTGCTCACCCACCATTGGTCTCCAAAATAGCTCTCTGTAATCTACCGTCGAGGTAGAGAGCGCTTCTGGTGACGAAAGTGGTGATTGAATGACCATGACCTACGGGTTGCTATATTTTCATCCTCTTGGATATACCTATAGATGGAGGTAGGAATCCTATGGACCTCACATTCCTAGAGTACTGGTCTGATGCACCGCGTTCCTACCTCAACCCTTGACTCAGATGAGCGAGAGGAGGGTTTCTGTGTTGAGTCGTACTCCACTTTAGATTTTGAGAAGTGAACTAGTTTGATCTCTATCTAGACCCTCCCAAAATTTTTCTTATAGTAGTGATGACCCGCCTTCCAACCCCTGGGTGGTACCTCGAGACAGGGCTGATTTCTGACACGAGGTCCTTCAGCTATACTGGTGCTGAGGCGGAGATGGTTTCCACCTGATTAAGCCGGGGTGCGAGGAGCACCGGGAAAAATGTCAAAGGGGGCATGGGGAGGACCTCCACGGATAGCACTTGAGTGAGAAAGACCTCTGTTAGAACTGTAAGGAGCATGGGGATGACCTTTATGCTTGTTTTCCCTGGTGACCTCATTATGAGGAGGCTCCTTATACCGGTCTAGCTGAACATGGTTAGGACCTCTATGTTGGGTGCTAGTGAGGCGAGGCTAGCCTTCACTCCTCTGGTTTCCGAGGTGAGGAGGACCTTCACCAGCTACTAAGAGGACTCAGTGAGGATACCCATGTTGAAGAGAGATAGGATGTGCAATGTCCCTACATCGGCGGTTGGGGGCTAGAGCAATGAATCCATACCTAGTGTAATGGGAATGGGAGAGGCTTCTGTATTGGGTGTCACTGACGTGGGGAATACCCTCATTAGGATTGAAGGTGGCATGGGTCAGACCTCCATGCTGAACCTCAAAGCGGTAAAGGCCCGCGTTCTCCACAATAGTAGTACAGGCAGGACCTCCGTACTGGGTGGCATTGCTGCGGGTTAGTTCGCGGTGACCACTGCTTGGGACGGTGACCAAGAGAGTTAGCCCAGCCTGCACATGAGGTGGTTGGGGCCTCGATCCAAGCCGAGCATATAAGTTCCCCTAATCAGTGTATTCAGGGAACTGTTGATATGCGTCGTTGGTGGCTCGGGCCATAGTATTCATTGATGTTGACGCTCCTTGGCGGGTGTCCTCCTCAGCTTGCACCTGATGTTGCCTTCGGGTCAAATGGAACAGGGTCGGTAGTGCAGGTATGTGGAATACATGCTCCTCATCTAGTAAGACCGGGTGGCGGCACTGACGTTGCTGGGTGGGAGCCCTCGTTGGGAGCCCCTGGAATGAGACTCTGAATGGGCTGGGTCGGACGTCCCCTACCTCGTCAGCGTAAGGTAGGGAGCCATCAATTAATTCTGGGGAGAGGCTCCCAAAACGGTTTTATGTCGATATGGGGAGCAGCGGCTCCCTTTGCGTCCCTTAGGGGTGGCGTTGGTGATGAGGCGCAGACGCCTCCAGATCTAGGTGGGCCATATCCTGGATCAGAATTATTCCCTCCTCCTCGTAACGGCACATGAGGTCAATGATCACCCTTCGTTGTATGTCCTTAGATGGGGAGATGGGTCGTGAGTTCCCTAGGGCACAGGTTTAGAGGCCATTGCAGAAGAGGAAAAGTCAGGCGAGACTGCCACATTGTCACTGCCCCTGCCTCTGCGTCGGTGGGCAGATGGTGATCTCATTCCAGGTGAATCCACTTGATTCCTGAGGATTAGGGAGATTAACTCATCAGTGCTGAAAGAAAAAGGAATCGATGACAAATTCCCCAACGCCATTCCGTTTTCCATGACCAATAAGAGGGATCCATTCTGGAAACATTGTAGAACGGGATGTCCAACGTTCTACTGCCCCAACTTATGGTGAGTTTCACACCAGGCCCGCTATTTTCATGGTGGGACCCAGTGCCGGCTAACTAGATCTGGTGACACACTAATTCATTGATTCCTCGAAAGATACTAATGTTCACATTATGGAGAATAACTTCATGTTGGGTTCATCATTTCTATATCTAATGCTTTTGTCGGGACACGCACATCTGTCTGTGAGGATGCATAGTTGTTTCCCCACATTCCTGCATTCCAAAGGCGGGTGGCATCTGCTCCTTGTTCAGGTAAGTTTTCTCCTTGATCGAAAATGGATGATGGGATGTCGGTTCTTCATTCCTTGTATTCCTCCTCGGAACTCATCACCTAGTCTGGGTCTCCCTTATATATTTAAGACGTTTTCCGTGAAACTCTTCCCAGTTCCATATCTTCATGGACACTAGTTAATTACACTACTTCTATTAGGACATTCCAAGGGGTCTGGTCAGGGCAGCAACCTTCAGTTAGGGGAGTAGTCATGTTGGACATCACTGGTGTGTCTGGATACTGGGACATTATCCCATCTGGGTTTCTTCCCCTTATTATAGTGCTTCTCAAGGGATCGGAAGCCCGAGGCATCCCGCGTCGAATGTGAGGAATTATATTCCATAGGCATGTTTCTGAGGTTTTCCACATCTTTCCATGTTTAACACAGGGTATTCCACAAGTTTAACATCCAGCAAAGATGGATCAGACTGATCAGAACACTGATTAGAGTGGATCAGATGGGTGCAACCCACGGAGGGAACACTGATGTTGGTGTAAACGCATGGTTGACTTCCCAGTTATTATTGAGGTGCATGGGGAATGAGATGGCATGATTTCATCGGGATGTGGTGGACCGGATAAGAATCAGGATGGATGATGGAGCGGTTGAATGAAGTGGATGGTGAATGGGATGGAACTGTCATGAGGATGACAGTGGTTTCAGGCTTGATCCTCTAAGAGGCTTCCAACGTATCCCTGTGGCAGGGAATCAAAGTCCACATAGTTCATTTGACGAAGGCATACAACCAATTGGGGTTTTCAATGGCTTACCACTGGATGAGGTCACAATGGGTTAATGCTGGATAAGAATTTCAACGGCTTACCACTGAATATGGTCACAATGGCTTACTGCTGGATGGGGTCGCAACAGCTTACCATTGATCAGGGTCGCAACGGCTTACCGCCAATTGAGGTCACAACGGCAGACCACGGGATGGGGTCAAACCGACATGAAGGTGGTCAGGACGACCGGTGTATTGTGGGCTTGAACCTCTGGGAGGCTTCCTACATACCCTTCCATGGCGAGGATCAAAGACAACGTAGTTCAGGGTGGATTTAGGGTACAATGGCTTATTGCTGACTTGGGAAACAACGACTTACTGTCGATTAGTGTCCATAATTTAACGTCATGCAGGACGGGGGTGAACCAATGTGAAGGTGGCTGTATCGACCGAGTGGATAGTGGGATTGAACCTTAGGGAGGCTTCCTATGTACCATGCCTTGGCAAGGATCAAAGACCATGTAGTTCAAGTTACAGGGGCATTTGGGGGTTAAGATCTGAGGTTGCCCAAGGTGTTGGTGAACCGACATGAAGTGGGTCAGAGCGACCAATGGGTGGTGGGTGTGAAAATCATGGAGGCTTCCTACTTACCTTGCCATAGTAAGGATCAAAGACCTCATAGTTCAGGTGGCATGGGGATTACACTCTAGGCTGCCCAAGGTGTTGGTGAACTGATGTGAAGGGGGTCAGAGCGACCAATGGCTGGTGGGCTTGAACCTCATGGAGGCTTCCTATGTACCTTGCCTTAGCAAGGATCAAATACCTCGTAGTTCAAGTGGCATGGTGCTTACACTCTAGGCTACCCAGAGAGGATTTCGTGGTCGATGCTTGCTCTAAGAACACGTGAGTCATGCTCTGTGTGAGAAACAAGTGACAACAAAGAACTGATGATCACTTCGTGAAAGGTGCATCCGTGGGAAGTGGATTGGGGCTTACATGTGATCACATCCGAAAGAGGAAACAGTGGAATATGCATGGTTAGCAGCCTGAAAAGGTTGGGACTTACTCCATGATGGAGGCCCAGTGGCGACAAAGCCCAGTGGGAGAGGGATTTGGCATCGAAGAAAGGACGGTTAGGGATGATGCCTCCTACAAGAAAAGCTAGGGGCTTACACTAGTATGGTTTCCCTTTCCCCATATAGGATGAATGGGGGGTTGAGTCACAGTTTAATGTCATGTGATGAGGAAAAAGGTTCTTGGCAGTTTAACGTCCAGCATCTCAGATGATGTGGGGTCACTCCGCACCCCTTGGACTTACATAAATGGTACCCTCTGCACCTTGGTGAAGGGAATGCACCGGCAATGTCATGGCTACGGGTTGTGTCATGGAGCGAACCATTGGGGGGTCCACGTTAGTGTGGCTATGTGAAAAAGCAATAGCTGTTAGTGAGCCTATGTGAAGAAGTATGAGGTGAAGCAATGCAACGGGTTGTGTCATCCAAGGGACTTTGAAATTGCTTCATGGGAACCTAGGAGGTTGCACGGGAGAGGGAGTTGTAGAGAAAAGGAGTTTATGAGTAGAGGCCTTGCAGAGATCTGGTGGTCCATGAAATGGAAGGGCATCGTGAAGGTGTGGGCTTCGCGAAGTAAAGTATCCTAGCCTAGGTATAGGGCATAGGTGCATACCAGAGGTGCTTCACGAAGTGGAAGGGTATTCACGAAGAAAATCCCTATGAAGTAGGGTTGCCTCGTAAAGCGAGGTCTTGTGAAGCAATGTGCTTCGTGAGGCATAGTGACTCTACCTTATCATTTGAGTCACGTGTGCATGGGGGTGCTTCGCGAAGCATAAATGCTCCGCGATTACCTGATTCCCCGTGAGGATATCCTTCCATCGCAAAGGCATGTGGGCTTCGCGAAAGTAATTCATCTCAAAAGAGGGGGTGAAAATAAGTCAAAGGGGAGGCACTTCATGGAGAAAAAGTACCTTGAGCAGCTCATGTTTCAAATAGCAGAAAGTACTTCGTGATTTGAGAGATGAGAAGGTGAAAGGTCGGATTATCTGTTCGTTGGGCTTGGGGGAGGTAGGTATATATAGGTAAGAGGCGCCGCGAAGCATAGATCGCTCAGTGCGAAGATGGATTCCACTCCATGGTGGGCTCACGAACGCTAAAGGGGCTCGCGGAGCATCCCGTCTCCTCACTTCGTGGTGGGATCGTGAAAGTCAAATCGACTCACAGATCATCCCACCTCCTCGCTCCGTGGAAGGCTCGCGAATGTAAAATCGGCTCGAGGAGCATCCCACCTCCTCGCTACGTGGCGGCTCACAAACATCAAATCGTCTCACAGAGCATCCCGCCTCCTCGATCCTCGGTGGGCTCGCAAATGTCAAATCAGCTCATAGTGAATCCCACATCCTCGCTTTGCAGTGGGATCACAAATGTCAAATCGTCTCACAGAGAATCCTGCCTCCTTGCTTCGCGGCGGGCTCACGGGGCCATGGTGCTCCGTGAAAGGTCTTCGTGAGGCAGCTTCAAAGACTTTCTTTTTATCCTTATCCCCACTGATTTTTTGTGCCAACAATGATCTCATAGGTCAAAGACATATTATACAACTATATTCAAGAAGGGATACATGGTATACTAGGAATTTGGAGCTCCCTAATTCTATGTCTCTCAGGGGAAGGAAAGATGGTATGTGAAGCATTCATGTTTTGATTATAACCTCTATTCTCCCAATTTTCCATTTAAAATTTTATTTTATGTATAAGAAAACAATTGTTTTTTCTAATTTAAAATGATGAATTTTTCTATGATTACTTAGAAGACCTTGGGAGAATTCATTTTTAGTGAAATTTTTTGAAAAAAAATATAGTTTTTATGTTTAAGTTTTTTTTAGATTTTTAAATTTTCTTTTTTCTTTTCTGAGTTTTTGTTATATACTTTTTTTCATGAGTTTGTTTCTTGTTCCTTTCATGGAAATGATGTAAAAATTTGACCATAACTTCATTGAAATCACACGAATTTATAATTTATAAAAACTATTAACCCTAGTACTATGGTAAGAAGGGTTGAACCATAGGGAAGGACTAATATGCATTCGAGTGAAGAAAACAAAATAAAAAAATATAAAAATAAATAAAATTATAAAACTTAAAAGTAAAAGTGTAATGAAGTGGAAAGGATAACCAAAACAATAAGAAGGAGAAAAAAATGGTTGAATTACAGACCTTCAGCTTCTTTTAAATGAAAAAAAAGATATTCTCATATTCTACTCAAATTAATTCAATTATTCGGTTCTTAAGAAATGGTGTAGATTCACTAAGCTATCACTTCAGTGAATTTCCATAGATCGATCAACCTTATTGAGCCTTTATATTTAACACTTAACCCTTTAATTAGTTCATACAATATGGATAAGAGATGCATTAACCTTTTCCAATTTTTAGTACTTTGGTCAGTGATAAAAGGTGAAATGATATCACTACCCTCACCCATCTGTTATTCGGTAGTGTTAAATGATACTCATAACTAAACAAAAAAAAGAACACCTAACATAAATTTCACTAAACAATTTCAGTAACTAAGTATAATTGATAAAATTAAATCAATTCATCATAACTGGTTTCCCCTTACCACTATAGTTACTCATAAAAATGAAAATACAAATGATTAGAACAATAATAATGGATAGAGAAGAATCTCTAGTGAGATTATACCCTCTTTCATCTCTGATTCTAATCTTAATCCCTGCTCAATTATCAACTCCCCTATTATCAGTGCTTCGGCGAATGGTGATGGGGGAATGATCAAATGTTGTTGGGATATGGTTCTAGAATGGTTGGATGATTCTTAAATGGGTTTCCCCCCACTCTTAAAAAGAAAAATTACGTTCCCTCTTCCATCTCATGTGATCACATACACCGCTTGAAAACTAGTGGATGGCTACAATATGTCATGTATGTCATTGTGCATCTTCATCCTTTGGTGACTCGAGCATCGCTCCCCAAAAAACCATAATCCTCGCTAAACTCTATGTGCATGCACATTATTCACTTCCCATTATCTCCTTCAAATCTTCCATACCCGGCTAATAAATGTATTTAAAATTATTATTTAAAATATATAAATAATATATTATTATTAGTGTTTAATATATCTATATTTATAAAAATATGTACTTAAAATTATATATATATATATATATATATATATATATCTGTGTGTGTGTGTTTTTTTAATATTATTATTATTATGATTCATGTTAACATTATAATAATTTTTATTATTATAATAACTATTATTATTATACTTTTTATTATATATAAAGTAATCTAAATACAAAATAAGAAGAAAAAGGGGGAGAAAGTGTTTGGGAAGAGGGTGGATTGGGTTCTGCTAAACAGGGGAGAGGGGTGGGTTTGGTTCATAGAGGAGTAGCTCTAGTGGCGGCTCATGGGTTACAGTGAGGGTCTTCGAGTAGTGACCACTGAGGGATCTAGCTCGGTGGTGCTCAAATCAAGAACCTTCATCGATGGTGGTGGGTTCGTGTAGTGGATGTAGGACGATTTGTGATGAAACAGAGCCTTGGGCAGCAATAGAAGGTTCTACCGTTAGATGTTATTGGTGGTAGCAGATGTGTGGGTGGTGGAAAGCTGACGATGGAAACATTTTCCCAGCGGATAGCTGATGGGTCAGGGGTAGCACCACCTAAGAAACTAATTAAAATTAAAAAATAAAATAAAAACCAAATTAAATAAAAAATCAACTTTTTTAAACATGTTTATTTTCAAATTAAAAGAATTAAATTATATAATTTATGAATTAATTTATTTAATTTATGAATTAAATGAATGTAATAAAAAATATCGAATTAATTACATAAACAATGAAATAAAAAACAATTAAATAAAAACATTACTTAAAAAAGATAATATTTATTAAATTCAAAATTAATTAAATAAGTAATTCAATAAATAAGATAATAATATTAGATAATTAAAAATAATATTTTGGAAAACATAGAAAATGAAAAAAATGAAAGAATAACTAAAAAATGGAAATGAAAATTGTAATTTAAAAAAACAAAGGGATAAAAAATTAAAGTAACTATAGAATTAATTGATTGATTTAAAATTATTAAAAATGACTAAATGAAACAATAGAATGTAGACATTAATGAAAAATCATATTTTTAATAATTTAATACAAAAAATGACAACATATGATAATTATTCAACAAAAAAATATTTTGATTATAAAAAGAAAATAAAATATACTAAATGATGTAAAAAATAGGCAATAAAAATACCACATCATGGGGTGACACCATCAGGATGGTCTCTAACAGAGATAATTCCCTTCTTTTCAGTGGCTGAGTACGAGTTTTTATGGGCTTTCACAAGCATCTGATGAGAAAATTTCATTTAGTTATATGGGTGGTACATCTTGGTTTGAAATATATGTATTCTCATCTCTCTATATTGTAATGGTGGTCAAGAATTAATAATGAGGTATCATGATTTGTAGAGTGATATTTCACCTATCATTAAGTGAAATCCAAGCATCAGAGGCCAGCTAGACTGGTACATCCTCTACCAATTCCTGGGTGCAAATGGGATGATGTAACAGGGGATTTTGTAACAGGATTTCCCAAGACAACCCATAAATATTTTTGGATTGATATTGATGAAAATTATGACTAAAGGGGTGTGAATAGTATTTATAAAAACATAAATCTGAGAAAGTTATATTTTATAAAATAGTTAACTTTATTGAGTGCAGTGTTCTTTAAAAGAGTTGAAACAGAAATAAACAAAGAACACAAGGATATACAGTTCTTCATATCACAAATATCATAGTCCACTCCTCAAACTCATATACTCCTAGAGGATATTGGTACCCACTAAGAACCTCACTTTTAAATGTCTAAGAACATAGTTTCATACACTTCCTTTAATAGGAACCCAGAGGAAAGACCTAGTATTTTATAGGAGACAAACCTAGTCGGTATTACCTAGATTTTGAGAGGGATTCACAGCCATGAATTCATCTAGGTGGCGGAATAACCAAATGATGAAATACAATATTTTTATTAGGGAAATCAGGAACCATACTCAAAGAAATCCAATAAAAGGAAAATTATTACACAAAAAAAATATGGTGAAATGAGAATATTATCAAGAATATTGAAGATTTTAAATAATGGTGATCATTTATAACTAGAATTTAAAAATGCCAAATTTTATGTCCTTTTTTTATCATATTCTAAGTACAAAAGTCATGGAAGATTTTCTCAAATTAGGAGCCACGCAATTTTTATTCAAAGTTCTATCGTAAGTAATCTGTCGAATGATTTTCACTGGTTTTAATCCATGTCAATTTATCTCATATCAATAATACTGGGATATTTGAGGATCATTTACTTATAGAATAATTACAAGACACTTGTTAGAATATAATAAAATACTAATGATATTACCATTACCTTCATTCGTAAAATATGCATTGTAATGTAGAGTCCAATTGGGCATAATATTTATTCGGTAAATATTAATATAAAATTTTAAAATTAAAAAATTACAAATGTATAAAATTCACAATTATAAAATAGTTCAAATAGAAAATTAATTTTCTATATTATTAAAATGATAAATATGTTGTAAAATAGAGAAAACACAACTATAAGTAAATGTGTACATAAAAAATTCTTGTAATTAATTTTGACACATCATATCATTATGTTTCAATAGAAAACATATATTTGAGAAATTGTTTTTCAAGAAATATTGGATTAAAAAAATTATCAAATGGTTGATGGATCATACTATCATTAGTGCAGATCCACCGTTGAAATCGAGAGACTTGTCTTAATTATGCTATATATTAAATTGAAAATAATCGAAAAATTATGTTATCAGTGAAATGATCTACCATTGTATAACCAACGGTAGAAAAGGAGAGAAAATCTACTAATTCACTTAGAATCATAAAATAATAAGTTCCAAAAAATATAAGGTTATTTCCATGTTAATGAGAAATCAAAATCTTATAGTGAAATAAGAAAAGATTTCTACCATTAGTTGTCCAACTATAGATGGTGATCCACCATTAGATGTCCAATATTGGTGGATGATACAGGAATAGAAGGTGCATGATCTTTTGTTAGTGATAACAACCAAATAATAAAATAATAATAAAATCTAACAAAACAAAGAAACTAGTTCAAATTAAAACTATTAGGAAATGTAGAAGTCTTTTATAGCTAAGTTATTAAGAAAATAAATGATGATCCATGCGAATACTTCGGTGTAAATTTAATGGATTTATCTTTAGTGAATATATCTCCTGATGGGGATAATCTACTAGTGAAAAATAAAATTGTAGAACAAATAAAATTGGTCTACTGGTGGAAAGATGATATATCATTAGATATAAAATGGTAGAAAAATAGAAAACAATATCTTTTACTATGAGTGATAAAAAAATAAACCATAAAAAAAATACCAGTGGAAAAATGATCAACCGTTGATAAGTGGTGCTACTATTGGGGTCCAACAGTCGACTGCTATAAAAAAATATTAGTCGAGGAGACACCAAGTTTGATAAATAAGAACTGTACTGATGCATTGATAAAAACCTTAAAATAATAAAACTTCATAAAATAAAAATGATGGTATGTTAAAAATAGAAATAATGGATATAATGTAAAGACCAAGTGAAAGAAACCCATGAACTTTACAAGATTTAGAAGCTCGATTAGATTTTTCTGAGATGCTAAGATAATCACTGGTACTGGATAATGATAGATGAACTAGGATGAAGATGAAATATTAGAAATTAAAAATCATGTGAGTTAAAAAAAATAAAACTTGGTAGACTGAATGTATGAGATTGATCTGGTTTGACGGTTGAGCTTCAGTTTGATATTTTAAGAGATGATGAACTGTGAAGTTAGTTCAATGTCAAATATCAAATCTGCAGTGTGGATAAGCCATGGTATAATAATAAAGCCACACCTTCCCATATTGATATATCAATGGAGTTCATCACCCAAAACTCATAACTCACAAACACAGGCCTTATACACAGGCCTAGTGGGGGCTCTCTGTGGGCCTTATACACAAGACCACCCGCAAAAACCCTACACTATGCATGGTTAGGAACCCATGCATCTAAGTGGGCTTCCAATGTAGTTTCTCCCATAGGGTTGAACAATTATGTCCCCTTATTGTGGTTGAGGGCTAGACTTGGTGTCTCACTTATGATGACCCACTATTTTAGATAAGGAAAAAAATATATTAAAATATATTACAAAAAATTAGAAACATGATAATTAATAAATAAATAATATTTTTAAAACATGTAAAAAATTATTAATTAATTAAAAAAATTAGTATTTTACAAAATATTAAGTGAGGTTAATTTATCAAAAACCAATAATGCAGTTAAAGTTTTAGAAAAACTTTCAGATATTAAAAAAATAACCTTTTTTCTATCAAAAAAAATAACTATTATTAATTTTTCAACAAAAATATCTTTGTTTATAAAATTCATCAAAAAAAATATTATCATTTGATATATAAATTAGACTACATTTTAAACAAAATAAACTACTTAATAGGTAACATAGTATAATATTTTCATAAGAATTGAAATATGTTTATAGTGTTCAATGATAGTGTAATTAAGTCAAAGAAAAAGTTTAATAATGAAATTTTAAACAGCATAATCTAATTACCATTTGTGCTTCTAACATACCAAATTAAATTTTCATTTCAAAAATTTAATAGAATCTAAGGGTTTCATGAAAATTAAAGCTAATTTTTTCTTCATAGAAACAAATTCTAAACCTACATCACCTTTATATACATGGTCCATAGGAAAATGAAATCTAACATCTAAGTGTTTTGTAATTGAGTGTTGAAGTGGGTTTTTAGAAATATCAATATCACTTGAATTGACATAATAAATATGAATTTTAACAAATAGATATTGAAATCATACAATTTTTTTTGTATAAAAATTCACTATGAACATAATCTAGTAGCAATAACATACACATCCTCAATAGTTGATAGTGATACAAAAATTTGTTTCTTAGAGGTTAATGAAATTAAAATTTATCCTAAAATGTGACACATGCCTTTAGTTATTTTCCATTCAAGTTGGTAACATCCAAAATCAAAATTAGATTAATATAGTAAATCCAATAAATTCTCATTAAAATGGTATATTTTAGTACAAAGAGTACATGTGATATATCTAATTAAAATTTTAATAGCTTTAATATGACTTTCTATGGGGTTTGATTAAGATCCAGTATACAGGAAAATTGAGAACATGATTTATGGTCTAGAAGAAGTTAGATACAATGGTCTTATATTTAATACCAGATTATACATTACTAATTACTATTTAAAAATAGAGATCATTAAAAAATCATTCCTTATGATCATTTTGAGAAGTGATATTATCCCCCTCAACTGAGGAATTATCATTATCTTGGTCATTATTTCCACCAATATTAAATTTTCTAAATCCAACATATTTTTTATTTGAACTAGAATCATGTTTATTAGATATATTTTCATTAAACAAAACAAGAATGGATTATTCAATAACAACAGTTTTCATATTAAAAACACTATAAGCTATGGTATAATTGGAATATCCCAAAAATATATCTTCATCTAATTTAGGGTCAAATTCTTCTAAATTATTTTTTATACTTAAGATAAAAACTTTATAGTCAAATATCCATAAATAACAAGATTTAGGTTTAAACCCTTTTAAAAGCTCATAAGGGGTCATCTTTAAAAAAATTGATAGAAACTCTATTTAAAACATGGAAATCTATGTGTATAACTTCTTTCTAAAAATATTTTGTAATAAAAAATTCCATTTTAATTTACCTATACATTTTTTGAAAAGATCTATTCTTTATTTCTAACATGCAATTCCATTATGAAGTCCAAGGGTATAATAAATAGTGTTTATATCATTTTTATTCAAAAAATTTATCAAATTCTAAATTCTCAAATTCATCATCTCTTTCACTTCGAATAGAGATGATTAATTCATTTTTTAAATTCTGGAATATGTTTAGAGAAAGTTGGACAAAGTTTCCTTTTTTTAACATAAGAAATAAATCTATAAGAATATACTATAATCATCTAAAATTACTAATACATACTTCATACCACCAAAATTAGATAATTTTATATGTCTGAACAAGTAATCATCTAAGAATTCTAAACATCTAGTTGTACTAATATCATTTATAGATTTAAATATTTCTTTTTGTTTCTTACCTTTTAAATATAAATCACACATGATGTACTTAATTGTATATAACTTAGGTTGTTAGATAACTTGTTCATGCTTGGACAGTTTTTGAAACAATATTTTGTTTTCATTCCCAAGCTTCTTATTCCAAAAAATTTCTTCTGCTTTTACAGCATTCAAACACTTATCACTTTATTTGGTTTGATCATAAAAATTAATAGTATATACATTTTCTTTTCTATTTGTAGAAAAAAAACTAATTTACTTTTCAAAATAGTACATTTATCATTTTTACATATAATATTTAATCCCATATCATAAAAATTAGATATACTTATGAGATTATGTTTTAAACCATGTCCATATAACAGTTTTGTAATAATAACTATTTTAGATAAACCAACTTCATCAATGCCTTTAATATGTCCTCTATAGTTGTTTTCAAATGTGAAAATACCACTATCACAAGAATTAAGTGATAGAAATTTTAAAATATCACTTTTCAGGTGCCTATAGAAACCACTATCTATATTCCATGATTCATTAAGATATAAAATGTATATTTCCAGAAATTGAATAATCAAATCTATTTTTTTGGTACCCATGATAACTTGAGTAAAACATGATTAATAGTAGAAAACTATGGAACCTAAATTTATTTAAATCATTTATTAGTGAGCTGATTAAGAAATAAATATTTATAAATGAGACTTCTAGTATAACCAAATGATTCTTTAAATACCAGTGAAAACTCATTGGCATAGTACCCTTTCATTTTAAATTTAAAACATGTTACACTTGAAGCACTTCCCTTTAATCTTTTAAAATAGTTGTTTTTATTTATCCTTTTTGTTAAACTATTATATCCAAAACAATTTTCATTTGTTTTTATTTTAATCAAATACATAATTTTATCATATTGTTCTTTTCCTGTTAATAAAGTATATAAATACCCTTTAAAATTAACTACTTCATGTTTCAAATTTATATTTTCTTTCTAAATAGTTTATAAATATTTATAAACATTTTCATTGGATACAAAATATGTATTTGGAAATTTTTTATTTCTAGGAATTAATTTCATACATTCATTTTTTAATTTATTTAGTTCATCCACAATGAAATTAAATATTCTATTTATATATTTATCATAAACTAATACAATATTTTTGACTCTTTTATTATAATCTTTTAGTTTTAGCAGCACCAAATCATAGTCCTATTTAGATTTATAATTACAGAAAAAAAAATTCATATTGTCACATTTCCTTTTAAATTTATCATTTTCTTTAATCAACTTCTTATTTTTAATTTATAAGTTAGTATAATTTTTAATTATCCAGACTTTATCCTTTTTAATTCTTCATTCTCTTTAATAAACTATTTAACTTTGGGATTAGCATCATCAGAATAAGAAACAACATAAATTTCATTCTTAAATAAAGCATTATGATTAACATTTTCATCATTTATTAAATGGTATAAATGGGAATCATTTGCCTCACACTGATTACCTATCATGGAAAGATACCATGTCTCTTTTTCACCTCTAGAATCACCACTTGAGTTGGAATTATATGAACTATACCAACCTCCAAACAAATCCTTTTTTTCATTTATTTATATCTCTTTTTACTTATTTAGATGTTTGAGTTTTGGGAAGTCAGTCCTTATGTGACATTTCTTCCTTTACTCATAATATTTTATTTCTAAAACATAATTATTCTTATTAATATTAAATTTCTTGTATTTTGTTATGGACTTCCTCCTAAACAACATCATTCCACCATTTTTTCATGAACTTGAGAAACTTCTTACTAAAGTGATCTATCTCCTTTTCACATTCCTAGAACATATATTCAAAGGAACTAGAGTTATAAATAACATTGGATTTAAAATAAATAACTTTTATTTTAGTAGATTCTTCATCAGAAATATTATTCAACACTAACTCAAACTACAGTAGGGGGCTTATTATTTTTCTAATGTATACTCCTTAAAATTATTTCCCCCATCGATTTCCACCCTTTTCAAATGGAAAATTTCTATAAAGGATATCAATACTCTTTCCACTTAAACAATGTTGACCAAAAATTCACCAGTATCACTTATACAATTAGTTATACTAGTAAATCAATAGAAATTTTGGTTTACAGATTCTTCGTCTCCCATCTTGGTTTCCTATTATTCTATATGGAACATTCCTATAACATCCAAGGTAAAAAAAAATATAACATTTGAATATTTTTTAAATTTTTTGAATTAAATATTTTTTTTACTTTAAAGGGGAAGCTATGTTCGAGGGAGTACTCGATACTTAACAGTAGTTTTCTTTGAAATCTTATATTGCACACAATACTAAGTCATACGAAAAAATAATAATATAATATTATTTTAAATGGTAGTTAACACCTAGTCGTTGTATTGGCAGGAATGGACAAAAATAACTACAATATGAATATACATGTTTTTTGAATGTTTTTTCATTTACCTAATAAATTTTAGAGGCTTAAGATAAGAAAAAATCTGATTTTAAGCATAAATACTCTAACATTAATTAAAAGGTCAACTTACTACCTTTTGATGGATAACCCTCTTTAAATACAGTTTTTTTCACTTTTATATGTTTTAATTGACAAAATAAAATTCTTCTTTAAAATCGGGACATCAAAATTTACTTTGGGAAAAGTTTTGGTATTTTTATGATAAAATTCATTTTTTAATAAATAGTGAAAAATACTGTATTTTAATTCAAAACTGCCTTGTAATCTAATTTATTTATAAGGATAGAATATCTTTTTAATTGGTTTTAAAGTGTAATTATATTATTTTTTACCATTTAATCCAATTTTGGTCATTGGAATTAAATTGACTTCGAAATTGGACATAAACAAGTGTGAATATTTTGTTAGTTATTATTTCTTAAAAATAGGCTTTTTGTTTTGATAGCATGAATTAATTATAGATTAATTTTTGCCACTTCTGTCTTTTGAATTTTGAAAAATGGGTTCAATATTTGTAACATGGGGTCAAAATTTTGTATATAGGTAACTTTAATCTTTAGACATTATAAATATTCACTTCGGTAAATATTGTATTTACCAAGGTTAAAGGGTAAATCTAGTAAATAAGGATAAAAAATATTATTATTATAATATAAAATTACCCAAACATGTGTCCTAATCCTATTGGTTGATACATTTCCGACCATGCTCATCCTTGGGTTGATTTTGGGACCCCATGGAGACACCTAAGAGTGATAATGACACTTTATATTAATTTATTTAAAGTAAAGACAAAAATGAAAAAAACATATTTCATTTAGTAAATCAATTTTTACATGGGGTTATTGAAGTTATCTATTCGAATATAAATATTCATTTGAAATAAAAAAAAATTCTACTTCATGATTTATTTTTTTATAATTTTAGACTTCAAATAAATAAAATTATTGATGACATAATAATGATTCATTATTTACCTCATTAATGAATGATTTTAATAAATAAGATTATAAAGTTATAAAAAATATCCAAAACCCGTCCAATTCTTATTGTATAATTTTATTTCGAACATGAGTCATATTATATTTGACTTTAATAACTTTTGGACATTTAAAACCGAAAATAATTATATAATAAAATAATATTTTTAAACTTTCCTAAAGAGCCCCTCCTTCAACATATAAAAATCCCTCACTTATAACCCATTCCTCACACTTCTCAAGCCCCTTGGATTGTCAAAACTCTACCCAATTAATCTCCCTACTTCCCACTCCTCCTTCTAGATTCCTTCCCCTATGTAGAAGGAAATTCAATTAAACCTTTTGGATCAAAACAAAGGGAGATACCCGATTTAATGGTAACGTCTTCTCTTAGGTTCTTTTGTTTTATTTTACATCTACAACCTCTAAAACTCTTTTTATTCCTTTATTTATTAACCACAATAGTATACTAAATATACTAGGTTGTTGGTATGAGGATAATTCTAACTACACTTACACACACCTCCGTCTAAGGGGTAGAGAACATACTGTTTTGGTGGACAACGAACTACTGCCTCACGAAACAATGATTGTTCAATCTTCTCCTACCACCACTTATGGTGGCCATTAAGATGGAACTGTATATATATGTGATATATATTATATTTTTATTTCTTCTATGCTTCATTATTTTTCATTTATAGAATACCTTTATGGTTTCCTTAGTGGGTAAATACGATAATTTCATTTGAGGAAGTGCGGACTACCGCCCTCTCAATGTGGTATGACTCTTTCATGCCATATATGGAACGTATAAAGGATGAAGTTACTAAAATTATATATGATATTATAATTTAATTATAGTATACCTATTTATAATTAATTATTCATTCCATTAAATTTGAAATAGATATGAAAGTAGCGTTTATTCATACATACGGCTTACCGTCTCTATGAACGGTGCATTTCATTTCTTATCTCCAAATGTTATGTACTGTTATAAATACCCAAACACACACACATAGATATATATATATATACTAGATATATAATATATGTATGATATCTAAATCATGAATATCATTCTGGAGATAAAGAACGTTTGACCACATGGACAACTTGTAAATATAACAAGTTCATTTTTTACTCAAGTACCAAATATCGACAAAATGACCATTACTTACTTAAATGATTTCATAATTTTTATAACATGGTAATAAGTGAAATAAAAGTAAAAAAACATTAAAAGAGATCTTAAGAAAATATAAATTAACTTTAGTTTCTTATTCAGGATATTAAAGAATGAACGGGTCAAGTCAGACACGAGTTAAGCAGTTTCTTATCTCACTTTTAATTCCATGATATTTCCATTGTTTGAAACTTATTTATTGCATGTGGTGTATTGTGTACTACCATTTGATATATATTATCATTATTATCTTAATATTCATGGTATTCTATGATTCTGTGATTCATTTGGTGGTTATTAACCTTCGGTCATACGACTAAATTGATAAGAATGTGGTAAGGGGTTTTCATCTCACTTCTTATTCTCGTGAGATTCATGATATATTTTCCACTATGTATTTTTTTTGTGGTGTATATACTACCCATGATTTTATAATATACTTTAATTTATTGTTATTTACCTCTTCATTATATGATCCTTATTTTTATGGGGTGTATGTTTCGTATGTTACCAAATCGGTAAGGGAACATTTCACCATCCTTTTTTGAAAAGACTTCTTTTTATTATGTATTGTAATTTATATCTTATTATGATGGGATGTGTTCTTATATATCCTTATTGTTGTAAATTTTATTTCCAAGGGATGAGATAAAATTTTCTCTCTCATCAACTCATTTTCTAAATTTTAAAGTGACGTCTTCAGGCTACCGAATTTTTATAAAGGAACTTTTTAACACAATTTCAATTCTTTTGGTTAAACTTCTACATGTTGATTATGCCATGCTATGAATATGTGTGAATGACCTGTGATAGTTTTAGAAATAATATCCAATCATATTGAAGGTATTTATATTTGTCACAGATAATTATATAATTTATATATCTTTAATCTAAGGATACCTTAATTATAAGGGATTTCGTCTCAATTTACATTCCATTGAGTCTTCATTGTTGTTATGCACCAATTCACTTTAATATGGTGTATATACAGTCCTTTGGCATATTATATCATGAATAACTTTATTATCATGATATTATAATGTTTTTATTAAATGTTATTCCTCAATTATTTTTATTCAAGCGTCTCTCATTTTGTTAAGAACTCTTTAACTAAAATATCATTTTAAATGTTTTAAAGATTTATTCTTCTAAATCATTAAAATTAATGTACATGTTTTAAAAATGGTTTTAAGGATTTATTTATATGTAAATTAATGTTTTAAAATGTTAATTCCTTTAAAATCATAAAATTGGTATGGGACACTTTGATTCAAAATCTCTTTATTAAATGTTTTAAATGGTTTTAAAAATGGGTTGATAAAGATTTGATTATGTCAATATCTTGAAATGATATATCAAGATTGAAATGTAGAAATTTTATTTTTCCTTTATAATTTTTTTATGTGTTATAAAAATGTTATGGTTATTGGGAAAAGTTTACATATACGGGTGGTTCCGTGATATACCTATGGCGAGTGAGCCTGAGGAAGCTCCCCAAAGCATTGGGTAATGTGATGAAGGTACACGTTAATGTTTATCCTAAGATATTTATGGAATATTGTGTGATTAGTATTCCCACGTAACTCCCTACATAGTTGTGATAGCTACAATGTAATTGTGATATGAATTCCAGAAGTTACCTTTATGATTTATGATTTTTATGTGTTATACATAAATCTTACGATTTCATGAGATATGTTATGATTGAAAAGTATGGTTTCAATTATTTGTATTAATTGATGTGTTAATGTTTCCTTTTATTATCTTATAACCCTTAATGAGCTTTTTATGCTCACCCCAAGTATTGAAATGTCTTTCACAGGACTTAAATATGAATAGGGTCAAGGATGGGATCAAGGAAAAGTCATCCTATCTAAAACATGGAACTAGACATGTTTTTTTGGAGTTTTTTTATTTTATGAAAAATATGGATATTGAGTAGGATTGTATACTTTGTAATTATTGAAATGTAATGTAATAGATATGTCCTAACTCTCTATAACTCTAAACCTAAAAAGATCCTAAATGTGAATTTTTGAGTTCACTCAATATTATGTAATGTTTAAGGCCAGATCCTTATAGTTGGTATCAGAGGTTAGTTTAGATAACTTTAGAGTTTAGTGTGTTATTTCACATAAGCTATATAACCATAATGGTTATCATATTATAAAGATTCATTTTTTTCTAGATAAGTTGAATGATTTTAAGATAACATGAACAAGTATGTTATAGTGTTTACCCTCCTCATAAGATTGTATATGATGGTTTTACTGATATACTCACACTGGCCATTTTGGTTTTAGTCAAGGTCTGGATCTATAAAGCATCAAAGAAAATAAATATGTGAACAAAACTGTGAGGGTATTATAAATAAGAAACTAAATAAAATGTAAGCTGCAATGAGAAATCTTTTGGTTATTCTCAACGAACAATCTAGATTCATGATCAACCACCTAAACCTTGTATATTTTTAAAAGGCATCATATATGGAATAATCAAATCCCTACATATTTTCATTTAATAATCATAAAGGTAAGTATATTAAAATACATATGTGTCAAGGATATGGAAAGAAACGCTTAGGATAATTCTTCAAAGGGACGGGAAGATGCTATAAATGTGGTAATGAAGGTCATAAAGCAAGAACCTACCATGGAAAAAGGAAGGGTCCAATTGACTCCAGGAAAGTGAAAAAAGTTCTTTCTAAAGGATCAATTGAATGTTTTAAATATATTTCTCATGGTCATTATACAAATAGATGTCTTATGAAGAAGGTTTAGGAATGGGATCAGCAAGATCGTAGAAATATATGTTTAACAATTCCTAGTGTCATTCCAATTGGATATGGGGAAAGTGAAAATACCAACTTTAAGGTATAAATTATTTATTAGCTGATGTTTTTTACATTATTTAATATTAGGATATGATTAATGATTTTGTTTTTAGGAATGAAGTATTATGAAATATATTGGAAAATAATGGATAATGGATCAGGAAGAATGTTGAATGAGTAAAATGTCTACATATAAGGGATTCAAGAGTTATAGTACATTTTAGGATGATGAAATGCTTAAAAGTATTAAGGATCTATTGATGATAGGATTACTTTGGAATACATTTTCTAGTATGAGTAACCATGAAGTTTGATATGTGAAAATGTTATTCAATAAATAGTTATCTTTTATTTTGTGGAGTAATGGATGAAATATTATTTTGGAAGAATATTTTTTTTATTATGGACATAAGGTGATTTGGGTTATTTATGGAAATGATTAACCTATCATAGAGAATATGTGATTAGGTTAATTACACTTTAGTATGAGACTTTAAGATTAGTTGACATTTTTGTAGATAAATGTTAATATTTACTATAGAAGACTATGTGATTAAATCCTTTTGAGTTTTGTGTTTGAATATTATTTTGGATTATTTTGATATATTTTAAGGAAAACTGTATATTTAATTTTCTTTCTTGAACTTTCGGTTCTTTTTGTTGAATTTTGGGGATTAAGAGTAGTATTTATTTTTATAATGGATTATCCTTTTGGGGATTATCTAATCTTTCACTAAACAATTTTGGTTTTGATTAATGTCTAACGATATGGGAAATATATATTTCATCTATTGTGATTATGTGATACTCTATAATTTGATTCTAGCACTTCAGGTGTGACCAAGTCATCTTGAATACTTACTGTTTGGAGAAAATATGAGTTTTTGGTAGAAGTTTATTAAAGGATGACACTCTACATGAACAGTAAGTATATTTCCTTACAATATTAATCTAGTTATTAAAACAATTATTCAACTCTATGAAAAGTATCTTGAAGCAAAACTGTTATAAGCTCTCTTTTATCAACAGACTTTTACCTAACCACAAATTTATGTTATTGTGGTGGTTAACTTTCTATGATCAAGTTATCAATCACCCTCTATTAATCTATGAGAGTTAGTTTCTCTTTTGTATCCATGTTTTGATGGAATCCTAGTATATGTTGTCTCGTTTGACCTTTGTATTTTTATTTCTTTGTTTTAAAGTGATATATTTATTGATTCTTTTTCAGATGCGGTATATTCAATGAAGTTTCCAAGCCTAATTTTAAAATTGTGAGGACACAATTCCCTAAATTGGGGAAGGATTTAACATCCTAGGTAAATAAAGAATATAACATTTTCATATTCATTAAAATTTGTGAATTAAATTTTTTAATTACTTTAAAGGGGATTCTATGTTCGATGGAATACCTAATACGTAACAATAGGCTTCTTTGAAATATTATGTTGCACACAATGATCGGTCACACTGAAAAATAATAATATAATACCATTTTAAATGGTAGCTAACGCCAAGTTGTTGTATTTGTGAGAATATATAGAACTAACGACAATATTAATATACATATTTGTTAAAAAAATTTACTGTTACCCAATAAATTTTAAAGGCTACAAATAAGAAAGAATCTAGTTTTAATCATAAATACTCTAATATTCATTAAAAGGTCGATTTACCGCCTTTTCATGGAAAACCCTCTTTGAATCTAGTTTTTATCACTTTTATTTGTTCTATTTTACAAAATAAA
Source organism: Viscum album (assembly GCA_963277665.1). Classification (NCBI taxonomy): domain Eukaryota; kingdom Viridiplantae; phylum Streptophyta; class Magnoliopsida; order Santalales; family Viscaceae; genus Viscum; species Viscum album. The sequence goes on from OY728166.1 coordinate 1,046,686,442, forward strand.
TTTCTTATTTAGAATCAAGAAATCAAATAGTACTTTGGGTAAATTTTTGGGATTTTTCTGATAAAATTCATTTTTTTAATGAATAGTGAAAATTAATATATTTTAATTCAAAACTGCCTTTTAATAAAATTTATTTATAAGAATATATTATCTATTTAATTGGTTTTAAGTGTAATTATATTATTTTTTTACCATTTCATCCAATGTTGGTCATTGGAAGTAATTTGACATTGAAATAGGACATAAACAAGTGTCAATCTTTTGATAGTTATTATTTCGTAAAGACACGTTTTTTGTTTTGATAGCAGGATTTAATTTTAAATTAATTTTTTCCACCTTTGTGTTTTGAATTTTGAAAAATGGATTCCGTATTTGGAATCATGAGGTCCAAATTTTGTTAATAGTTAACTTTTATTTTTAGTCATTGTGAATATTTAATTTAGTAAATATTTTATTTACCATGGTTAAAGGGTAAATATTGTAAATAAGGGTAAAAAATATTATTATAATAAATTAAAATTAACCTAACATGTGTTCTAATCATACCAGTTGATACATTTCAAACTATGGGAATCCATGGGCCTATTTTTGGACCCCATGTAGCCACTTAAGAGTGATAATGACACTTTATATTAATTTATTTAAGGTAAAGACAAAAATGACATAAATATATATCTTTTAGTAAATCAATTTTTTCATGGGGTTATATAAGTTATCGCTTAAACTATAAATATTCATTTGAAAACTAAAAATAATTCCTACTTAATGATATTTTTTATAATTTTTATACTTCAAATAAATAAAATTATTTATGACACAACAATGATGCACTATTTACCTCATTAATGAATGATTTAAATAAATAATATTATAAATATTAAAAATATATTCAAAACCTATCCAATTATTATTAGATGATTTTATTTCTAACATTAGGAATCTTATATGCAACTTTAATATGTTTTGGAACTTTATAAACCGAAAATCAATATATAATAAAATAATATTTTTAAACATTCCTAAAGTCCCCCTCCTTCCCCTTATAAAAATCTCTCACTTCTAACCCATTCCTCACACTTCTCAATCCCTTTGAATCATCCAAACTTGGACTAATTAATCTCCATACATCCTTATCCTCCTCATATAAGCCTTTACCAAGGAGGAAGTCAATTCAATTAAACCTTTTGGTTCAAGCCAAAGGGATATACCCGATTTAAAGGTAACGTCTTCTCTTAAGTTCTTATGTTTTATTTTACTTATCCAACACCCTAAACTATTTTTATTCATTTTTATAACAAAAACAGTATCCTTAATATACTATGTTGTTGTTATCATAAGGATTTTATGTACACTTACAGACACCTATGTCTAATGGGTAAAGAACAAACTGTTTCTGTGGATGGTGAACTACTGCCTCACGAAACGATGATTGTTCAATCTTCCCCTCACACCTCTTATGGTGTAAATTAATATGGAAATATATTTATATGTGATATATATTATATTCATAATGTTTCTATGCTTATATATTTTTAATTTATAGAATAAATTTATGGCTTCCAAAATGGGAAAATACGATAATTTCATTTGAGGAAGTGCAGACTACCGCCCCCTCAAAGTGATATGAATTGTTCATGTCATACGTGGAACGTATAAAGGATGGAGTTACTAAAATTATATATGATATTATAACGGAATTATAATATAACAATTTATCATTAATTTTTCAATCCATTAAATATGAAATACAAATGAAAGTTGCGTTCATGCGTACGTATGGCTTACCGTCTCCATGAATAGTGCATTTCATTTCTTATCTCCCAATGTTATGTACTATTATAAATACATACATATATATATACTGGATATATATGATATATATGATATCTAAATCAATAATATCATTCTATATATAATGAACTTTTGACCACACGGACAACCTGTAAATATAAAAGGTTTATTTTTTACTCGAGTACCAAATATCGACAAAACGACCATTATTAACTTAAATGATTGCATAATGTTTATAACATGATAATAAGTGATATAAAAGGGAAATTAAACATGAAAAGGTTATTAATAAAGTATAATTAAACATTATATTATTATTCAGTAGATTAAAGAACGAATGGGTCAAGTCGGACATGAGGTAAGGGGTTTCTTATCTCACTTTTAATACTGTGAGATTTCCATTATTCGCCAATTATTTATTGCATGTGGTTTATTTTGTACTTCCATTTGATATATATTATCATGATAATCTTTATATTCATTGAATTTTTTGATTCATTTGGTGGTTATTTGCTTTTTTCCATATGACTCAATTGATTAGAACGTGGTAAGGGATTTTATTCTCACTTCTTATTTCTGTGAGATTCATGCTTATTTTCCACAATATCCTTTTTGTGTGGTATGTTCTTCCCATGATTTTATTCATTTTTTAATATAATTTAATTTATTTTTAATTAAATCTTTATCGTATGATCCTTATTTCATGGGGTGTATGTTTTGTAAGTTACCAAATCGGTAAGGGAACCTTTCACCTTCCTTTTTTTTAAAAGACTTCTTTTTGTTATGTCTTTTAATTTATATCTGCTTATGTTGGGATATGTTCTTATATATCCTTATTTGTGTAAATATTATGTCCAAGTGATGAGATAAACTTTCTCTCTCATCAACTCTTTTTCTAAATTTTAAAGTGACGTTGTTAGCCTATTGAATTTCTATAAGGGAACTTTTTAACAAAATTTCAATTCTTTGGGGTAATCTTCTATATGTAGATTATGTCATGCTATGAATATGTGTGAATGAAATCTAATATTTTTACACTTAATATCCAATAATATTTAGTGTATTTATATTTTTTACACGTAATTATATAATTGATTTATCCTTAAGCTAAGGATACCATCTTTATAAGGGATTTCGTCTCAATTTACATTCCATTGAGACATCATTATTGTTATGCACCAATTCACTTTTATATGGAGTATATACTATACTTTCGCATATTATATCCATAATACCTTAATTCTCATGATATTATAAGGTTTTTATTAAATGTTATTCCTTGATTATTTGTATTCAAGTGTCTCTCATATGGTTAAGAACTCTTTTACTAAAATATCATTTTAAATGTTTTAAATATTTATTCTTCTAAATCATTGTCTTCAATATCCATGTTTTAAAAATTGATTTAAGGAAAATATTTATATGGACATTAGTGTTTTAAAATGTTAATTCCTTTAAAATATTTAAAGTGGTGTGGTACAAATTGATTCAAGATATCAATATTAAATGTTTAAAATAGTTTTGAAAATGGTTTGATAAAGCATTGATTATGTCAATATCTTGAAATTATATATTGTGATTGAAATGTGGAAATGTTATTTTTCATTTATACTTATTTTATTTGTTATGAATATGTTGTGGTTATTGGGAAATTTTTATATATGTGGCTGGTTCCGTGATAAACCTAGGGTGGGAGAGCTAGAGATAGCTCTCTAATACATTGGGTAATGTGATAGAGGTGAATGTTAATGTTTCTCCTAATATATTTAGGGAATATACTGTGATGGGTATTCCAAAGTAACTCCCTATGTAGCTATGATAGCTACAATTTAAGTATGATATGTATACCACAAGTAACCTTTATAATTTATGATTTCTATTTTTTATTCATAAATATTACGATTTCATGAGTTATGTTATGATTGAAAAGTATAGTTTCATTGATTTGTATTTATTTATTGCTTAACTTTTCCTTTCCTTATTTTATAACCCTTACTAATATTTTTATGGTCACCCCATGTTTTGAAATGTTTTTCACAGGACTTAAAGATGAATAGGGTTAAGGATGGGATCAAGTAAAAGTCATGATGTCTAAAACATGGAAGTAGACATGTTTTTTTAGTTTTTTATATTTTATGAAAAAAATGGATACTGAGGAGAAGTCTCTAATTTGTAATTTTTGAATTGTAATGTAATATATATGGCCTAATTCTCTACATTAGTAAACCTGAAAAGATCCTCAATGGGTATTCTTGAATTAACTCAAGATTATGTAATGTTTAAGGTCAGGTCCTTATAATTCCCATATTGGTTATCTTGAGATTTTTAATCCCACAATGAGTCACTTTCCCAATCCTCCATATATCTTGGGATGTCTTACAAGCCGAAAAATGGCTATAGAAACTTCTACTTAAAACACAACAAAAAATATTTTTTTACTTTAAAATTCAAAACATATTTTACTATATCATTACCTACATGTGTCTAAAGATCCTATTTGGGTAGATCATGTGGTTTATCCATGATATTATAGTGATATAGACTTACCTAATTTAAGTAGGATTATGTTCTACCATTCTAATAGTCATAGTTACTTCAATAAAATAATAGGGGTTCATGTTTAATCCATCTATCTTCCACATTTAGACCTTCTATCTTAAAAGAAATAATTTTTCTTTTATTCCTTAGACTATTAATTGGAGGATACCAAGTTAAAACAGATATTAAATAAATAAATAAAAAATAATCATAAATGATGATTATCTATTAAGTAGGGTCATATGATCTGATAATAATTGTTGTATGAATACTGATGGAAATTAAGACTATAGGTGGGTGAATATTCATTTTAAATATTTAAAGACAAAATAATCAGACTTTATAAAATACCAAATTTTATTGAGTGCCGTATACTTGAAAAGAGTTTCGGTGGAAATACAAAATAAAGAACGAAAGGATTTATAGTCTTACATATCACAAAGATCCCATTCAGCTTCGTAAAATTATCTACTCCTTGAGGATATTAGTACCCACAAATAACCTTGATTTTAATAGTATGAGAACCTTGTAAAAGATACTTGATTTTATAGAAACCTTAAGGCACAACCCACTCTTTTATAGGAAACCAACGTAGTCCTTTTTACATTAATTTTAATAGGGAAACATAATATAGAATTCCTTTTAGGTGGTGGAATAACTAGATGATGCAAGACATTATTTTTATTAATAAAAACATTAACTGGACACAAATAAATAAAAATAGAATGAAAAATAATACACAAATAAAAATAAAAAGATATTAGAATACGATCAAAAATGTAGAAGATGATGAATCTCGATAATCATTGATCACTTGAATGAAACAATGTCAAATTTTAAGTTCTTTTTTATTGTATTAGGAGTATATAAATAATAGAATATTAGTTTCTAAATTGAGAGCAGCATAAATTATTGTCAAAGTTGTATCCCAAGTAATCTGGCGAATGATCTGCATTGGTATTTTTTTATCCCTTGAATATGTTTGCTAGATCATTAAGATAGAGATATTCTATGATCTTTTCCATGTCTAGTACCTAAAAGAAACTTGATAGAGTATAAAAAAATACTAATCATATTAATGTTACCTTGATTTTTAAAAGCCACACTAAAAAATAGAGTCCAATAGAGACTTATATTACTTCATTAAATATTAATATACACCAATTAAAATAGAAACAATAAAAAATGTTTACAATTAAACATTATAAAATAGTTAAAATAGAATAATAATATTCTCAATTATTAAGACAGTAAAAATTCTGTAAAATGGAGAAAACACAACTATAGGCATACTTGTATATAAACAATTCTGGTAATTAATTTTTACAAACCATATTATTATATTTCAATAGAAAGTATAATAAAATGTTTAAAAAATTTATTTTAATAACACCATTTAATATAAGAAATAAAAAAAATAGAAAAATTTTTGGAATTAATTTTGGATTAAAAAAATATCTCAATGTGGATTTATCCTACTACCGATAGTGAAGATCCGCTGTTGAAATAAAGAGGGGTGGTCTAATTATGCTACCAATTAAACTGAGAATAGTGGAAGAATTACTATATTGGTGGAAAGATATACTATTGGATTACCAATTCTAGTTTAATAAAGGAAAAATATCACTCCACATAGAATCCTAAATTAACAAGTACCAATGAATGTAAGGCTACTACCATGTCATTGGGAAATTAAAAGCTTCTAGAGAAACAAGAAAATCATGATAGAATTAGATGTCTAATGGTAGAAGATGATCTACTATTGGCTTTCCAATAGTGGTAGATGATATAAGAATTGTTGGTGTGTATGCTAATATTAGAGAGAACAATTGAATAATGAAAAGAATAATAATATCTAATAAAAATAAGAATCTGGTTAAAAATATAAAACATAAGAAACGTTCAAGGAAGATTCTTCTATATTACCGTGAAGCTGAAGGGGGTGCCTTTCGGATGCTTCTTTGGCTGTGTAAGAGAGCTATCATTTGTGAAAGAATCTCTCTATGAGGATGATCTACAATTGGAAAATACATTGAAAACTAAATAGAGTAGATATTTTCTTGTAGAAATATGATCTACAATTGGATGTCAAATGGTATAGAAATAGATAATGGTAACTTCCACTACTAGTAAAAAAACTAATACATCATTTAAAAAAATATACTAGTGTAAAAATGATCCCCCATTTATCAATGGTGCTATAGTTAGGGTCTAATGTTTGACCATTGTTCAAAATATACCATTCAAGGAGATACCAAGGTTGAAGAATAAGAATAGTACTAGTGCACCACTAAAAAGTTGAATATCCATCCTGTAGTAAATATGGGAAGAAACACCTCAGTACTTGATTGAAGGGAATGGGAGACTATTACAAGTATGGTGAAAAGGCTACCAAACTCATGATTTCAAGGGGAAGAAAGAGGATATCAATGTTGAATGCTATAATTGTAGAGAAAAGGGAATTATTCAAATGAATGTCCTAAGAACCAAGGGAACTTACCTCGGAAAAGGCCAAGGGAGCAAGGACAAGATTATGTGATCACTAAGTCAAAGGTTGAAGCTATGAAAGATGTGGTGGCAGGTAATTTAATGGTTTTCTAAAGTTTAGCCAATGATTTATTTGATACTAGATCATCACATTGTTTCATATCTTCCTAGTTTTCTATGAAAATTAGATATTTTTACTTTGACTTAACAAGGGAGTTGTGAGTCAAAACACCTAAGGGAAGTATCATCACAATAATGTTTTGTGAATCAGTTCCCATTAGGGCATATAAATGTTCATTATCTATCAATCTCATCATCAAACACATGATTGAATTTGATATAATCCTTGTTATGGATTGGATTTTAGACCACGATGCAAAAAAAAATTAATAAGAAGTAGGTTACAATTTTCAATGATGATAAGGAATACCTTATCTTTAAAGTAGAAATGTCACCAATGGATTCTTATTTAGATCCACGCCTAGTAGCTCTACTAAATTCTATTATTGGGGTGGAAGAGAATGAAATAACTATGGGTGAGGGAAATAATGTTCAAAAGGAGGACACACCTAATGTGCAAGATTATGTTGATGTGTTTCCAGAGGATTTACCTGGACATCCTCTAGAGCAAGAAATTGAGTTTTCCATTTTTTTTAATTCCTAGTTCAAGGCCCATATCGAAGACCCCTTATAAAATGGAAACTGTGCAATTACCGGAACTAAAGAAAAAACTAATGGAATTGAGTAATAAGGGATTTATTCTCCGTAGTGTTTCTCTATGGGGAGCTTCTATTATTTTTGTTAAGAAGAAAGATGAATCTATGAGGTTGTGCATTTACTACAGGGAGATCAATGCTACAAAAATAATGAACAAGTATCCCCAACCTCGCATTGATGATTTATTCAACCAAATTCATAGAGATCAATATTTTGAAAAGATTGAACTTTGATATGGATATCATCAGTTGTGTGTGAAGAAGGAAGACTTTCCGAGAACAGCATTTCGAACTAGGTATGGGTTTTATGAGTTTATAGTAATGACATTTGGATTGACTAATGCACCCTCTGTCTTCAGGGGTCTAATTAATAGAGTTTTCAAGTAATATCTTGAAAACTTTGAGGTGTTATTTATTGATGATATTTCGGTATACTCAAAAATCTATAAAGATAATTAAAATCACTTGAGAAATATCCTAAGGACTCTTAGAAGAAATGAATTTTATGGGAAATTTAGCAAGAGTGAATTAAGGCTTCAAGATATTTCTTTTCTATGACATATTGTCTCTAAGGATGGAATATTTGTTGATCCTTCAAAGACCAAGGCAATCCATGAACAGCCAGCACCGATGAGTATAACTGATGTAACCAGTTTTATTGGTTTAGCAGGTTATTATCAGTGTTTTGTCCAGAATATTTCCTGATTGGCTAACCCATTAACCAAGATCACTCGTAAAGGGGTTAAATTTTTTTGACAAAATATTGTGAAGAATTTACTGAAAAATTGAATAGAAGATTAGTTAATTATCCTATCTTGACTCTACAATCAGGGAATGATGGGTTTGTTATTTATAGAGATGCTTCAAAGAAAGGGCTTTGTTTTTTCCTTATGCGGAATGATAGAGTCATTATCTATGCATCATGGCAGCTAAAAATTCATGAAAAAAACTATACTACTCATGATATTGAGTTAGCAGTTGTAATATTTTCTCTGAAGATATGAAGACACTATCTCTATGGTGAAAAATGTGAGATTTATACTGATCAAAAGAGTTTGAAATATATTTTATCACAGAAATAACTCAAAATGAGGCAAAGACGATGGATTTAACTACTCAAGGATTATGATTTAACCATACAATACCACCGGGGGAAGGCAAATAATATGGAAGATGCTTATATTAAAAAGGATCATGGATTTTTAAACAAGATGAGAGTTGAAAGGGATTATATTTTCATGGATCTAGTTAAGATGCATATGGGAATAACCATGGAATGTGAAACATTAATACTTTTTCAAATGGTTTCCAAACCATATTTTCTAGAAAGGATAAAGATTTTCTAAACTGATGATGAAGAGTTTTGAAAGAAGATTAAAGCTGTGAATGATGGAATATTGTGTGACTTTATATATGTTGATGTAATTTTGAAATTTTGGAAGTGAATTTGTGTTCCTAATATACCTAATCTAAAAAGAGTATTATTGGATTATTATCAAAGCTCCAATCTCTTTATACACCATGGGAGCACTAAGATGTATATAGATTTAAAGGAATAGTTTTTTGGGACAACATAAAGAGGGATATTTCTGATTTTGTGTTAGGATGTATAGTTTGTCAACATATGAACGTAGGAAGGAAATGTCCTCGAGGAGTCAGGAAACAACTTCCCTTACCTAAGTGGAAATGGGATAACATTACAATGGACTTTGTCATGGGGCTACCAAAGACTCCTAGAAGGGATGATGCAATATGGGTCATTGTTGATCTTTTAACAAGTCAGCACATTTTCTTTCTATAAGGGAAGATTTACCACTTGAACGTCAGGGAAGAATATATATTAATGATGTTTTAAGACTTCATGGAATATCCCTATAGATTGTTTCTGATTGTGATCCCGATATTACATCAAGATTCTGGAAAATTCTTCAGAAATCCCTGGATACTGAACTTCATTTGAGCACTGACTAGCACCCACAAACCGATAGACAATCAGAACTGACTGTTCAAACCTTAGAATCCATGTTGAAATCATTCTCACATGACTTTCAAGGTATGTGAGATCAATATTTACCTCTGGTAGAATTTTTCCTATAACAATAGCTTCTATTCAAGTATTCAAATGGCACCATATGAAGCGTCATACAGAAAGAGGGGTTGCACACCAACCTTTTGGGATGATGTTTGTGAAATTAAACTTGTAGGCCCAGAACTTATTGAGGAAACAATGGAAAAAGTGAATATTATCCAAACCCACATCAAAGAATCCCAAAGTAAGCAAAATATATACACCAATAACTAAAGGAAGGATATGGAATTTCAAGTAAGAGATAATGTTTTCTTGAAGGTATCTCTATGGAAGGGTGTTATACATTTCTGTAAGAATGGTAAATTGAGTCCCAGGTACATCAGACCTCTCCAAATTATAGATCTAATTGGAGTTGTAGCTTATTATTTGGCAACACCTCCAAGTCACTCCAATGTTCTGGATGTGTTCCACATATCACTGTTGAGAAAATACATGCCTGACCCAACACATGTACTCACCTATGAAGAAATTGAACTGGAACCCGATCTGTCTGATTGTGAAGAGCCTGTCAAAATTCTTGATACCAGAGAACAAGAGCTGAGAAATCTAATGACTCGTCCGGTAAAAGTTCTATGGACAAACCATAAGATGGAAGAGGCAATGTGGGAACCCGGGGAACTTTTGATGAAGAACCACCCGATTCTTTTTATGTTTTAATATTCTAGAAATTTTGTGGATGAAATTATTTTAAGTAGAGGAGAATTTAACACCCCAAGCTTCCTTGGTACATTTCCCTTGGAGTAATTTAGTAGGTTGTGTTGTACACAACTTGGAGTTTTAACACACCACGACCAATGAAACTAGCCATTATAATTAGTAATAACCACATTTTGAAATTTTATAAATTTTAATTTTCAAAATTTACTTAATTTTTGAATTTGGAATATTAAAATTAGCTCAAGGTTAATTTTTTGTACTTTTCTGAAAACATAAATTTAGGATGAATAGTGAAAAATAATAATTTTTAATTAAAAACAAATTTTTTAATCAAAATAATTTATAGTGTTAAATTATACATTTGAGTGGTCTTAAAGTATAATTATATTATATTTTTATCATTTAATATAATTTAGGTCATTGTATGTAATTTCATATTTAATCTGGAAATAAACAAGTGTCAATATTTTGATAGTTATTATTTCTTAAAAAAGCGCTTTTTGTTTGAAAATGGGAATTAATTTTTAATTAATTTTTGCAACTTATAGGTTTGGAATTTGGAAAAATGGATTCCATATTTGGAATCAGGAGGTCCAATTTATGTAAATAGGTAACTTTTATTTTTAGACATTATGAATAATTATTTAGGTAAATATTTTATTTACCATGGTTAAAGGGTAAATCCAGTAAATAAGGGTAAAAAATAAAATTACAATAATATTAAATTACCCTAACATGTATACTATTCCTATTGGTTGATACATGTCCGACCATGGTCATCCTTGGGTCGATTTTGGGAACCCATGGATCCACTTGAGAATGATAATGACACATTATATTATTTAATTTTATGTAAAGACAAAAATGATATAAACATATCTCTTTTAGTAAAACAATTTTTAAACAGGGTTATATAAGTTATAAATTAGACTATAAATATTCATTAGAAATATAAAAATATTTCGTACATAATTTTATTTTATTTATAATTTTTAGGCATTAAATAATTAAATTTATTTATGACACAATGATGATGTAGTAATTACCCAATTAATGAAAGAATCAAATAAATGGTATATAAATATTAAAATAAATATAATTTAAAAGTTTTTATGACACCCACGAATTTTTTAGGAAAATATGACATGTTAGGGTTTATTCAATGTATTTTTTTCGAATTAATCAAGTTTTTATGACCTTCAAAAAAACCAAATACTAGGTAGTGTCTAAATTGACATAAATGAGTTTTTAAAAAACATATTATATTATTAAATTATATAATAGTCTTAAATATCTAATGTTCTGCCAAAGAACTTATAAAATGATAGTTATATCATTAATTAATCAATTTAGGTTCTTTTTACATTTTATTGTAAATTTATTAACCAATTATTATAATAATACAAGAATATATATTAAAAGTTAAACTATTTAACTAAGAGTTAAATCTAAATGATAAGGTTAATATGGTGACTCAAACCCATCTAAAACCAATTGTTTGGGAGGTTTTAGACCCATAACCACTTTTTCCTCATAATAAATCATTTTGGATCCATTATTAACCAAAAATTGTTTTATTATAAAATAATATTTCAAGCTTTTCCTAATGTGACCCTCACCTATCTTATAAAAGGATACTTTTTCTTCTATTTATTTCACACCTTAAAACCCATTTGGATCGGCCAAACCCTACCCAAATATCCTCCCAACTATCCTCCCTTCATCATAGATGCCTTTCTTTGGTCACAAAGTCATAATATGAAGACCTTTTTATCATATCAAAAGGAAGAACCCGAAGAAGAGGTAAATATTTCATCACCTCTTTCATGTTCTTTTCTTCTTCCACTTCCACTTTATTTGTTGTTTCCATTATAAAATAATAAATCCATTGTCTTCTATATACTGTGATGTTATTATAAAAATTTTACAACCACATTTGTTATTCTATCCATCCTATAAATGGAAAATTGACCATACGTGCGTACGTACGGATTACTATCTCTATGAACACGAAGAGATTCATTCCCCATCGTAATCATTATTGAATAGTTTTCATTTTATGATTAAAAATAATATTTATGAACATACCATCATTATTTATATGAATCAAATATATCTTATCTATAACAAACATGACTTACGTAACCAAGCATATAATGGAAAATGAATTAGTTAACACCCGAAATGATGTTACTATTGAAATATTATTAACAAAGCAATATTAGAGGAATATATATGATATAATATTTAGGTATATAGTTATCTTATAATTTAATAACAATTTTCTAACTATTATATATGAGGTTAAAATACCATCGACTAAGGAAAATTAAATGGTAAGGGTTAATTTCATAATCTCTATGTTACCCGAGGTTGTTTTTACGTAAGTATCTATTGGGACCTCTTTGTCATCCACATCCATGTTTTCTTTAAAATATAATTCAAAACATTTTTACTATTTACTATACAATGGGTTAAAGTCATTTATACCCTTATTTGACCATCTATGTTTAGAAAGGAATCTTTCTGTCGTATTCCAAAAAAGGTACTTTATGACATTTTCGACAAAATTAAGGTAAGAATGCCTTTTTTCACTTATACGACGGGTGTGGCTATTTTCCATTGTTATATCATTGTCGAAGCTTCCTATACAATATTATAAGAATATTTTCAAGATGAATGTTTCCTTTTTTAATTATATGACTTTTAAATGATTTCAAAATAGAAAGAGATATTTCTCTAAAAAAGTTTTGATTTCATCTATGTCCACATCTTTTGATGGATTTTAAGATTGTTTGAAGTTGATTTATTTTGATACAAAACTTCATTATTGTATTGAAGGTTTTCTGATATGCTTGACTATGTATCTGTTATTTTTACACCATTCATGGTTTATGGATAAAGTATTGACAGTTCATATGATTGTTTTAATACGAATGTTTATGTTAGGTTTAAACCTTTTCCAATGAGGAATGTGTTGGACTTAGTAATCGACAGGTGGAGCCCGCTATAGCTCCTCAATGCATCATTAGGTCTCATGAGAAAAACTAGTGCCTTGGAACCAGGCCCTAAAAAATCTTATTTGTAGTCTTGGCACAAGGCCTTGACTATGTGGTTATGAAATATGGCATTATACATTCCATCATTATGAAAGTGTCTATTGATATTGCATGTGATTATTCGACTAGTAGAATATCCATGTGATTAAGTAAATTGAATTATTTAATTTTATCTTTTCCATATTATGATGAAGTTTATGTTTAAAAGTCTTTTGTTTCATTCATATACATTGCCTTAAATATTTATTCTTATTTATGAAAGTTTCTGCTATATTATTATCCTTACTAAGCATCTGAGCTCACCCCTTTATATGTTTTATTTTTTCCAAGATTTTAATAAGTATTTTATGTTTGACCTGAAAGGATAGGCTAAGGATATAAGTGTGTTCAAAATGGGAAAAAATGTTGTTGATGTTTTTATTTCATGATGTAGTGTAAAACTTATGAATGTATCTAGTACTTCTAAGGCTACAAAACCGATCGGTCTTACGGGACATAATTCTTAATATCAGTCCAATGTTATGTAATAATGCACCGACTCTAGGATACTTGGGTTGGGGTGTTACAGTTGGTATCATAGGATTTTTATTACAAACCTTGGAAGCCAGATTTACAAAAACTCTAATTAGAGAACATTACCCTAAGATAGACATTGATGATTAGTATAGAAGAACATCCAAAAAATTTGGTAATGTAGAGATTTTGTGAGTTTTCCAAGAAATACATCCCTATCTGGAAATCAGCAGGTAGAGGAAGCTCTTGCACAGATGAACCTAGGGGTAAAACCAAAAACCACCACTTTAACCTAGACTCAAACAGGAACTTGTGCACGACAACGGGCCTTACGGCACTTTCGGTTACGACACACCCAGGGGATATGCATAGGATAATTATCATTTTCATTACAAACCATTATTAAGGGTTTATGAGTATATACTTCCTCAAACAAAAAAACTTTTATGATTGTGGATTATATCCATAAACTGTTCAATTTATGTTAACTATTTTACAAGTTAGAAATTTTGTATTACGATTCAAAAACTAATCTAGTGTATGCCATTTTTTTGAAATGGATCATAGTGGAAGGAATGGAGACTATATCAACCCACGTAATCTATATAGATATTTCCCTCTTACTCCAGATAATTATCATGGAGTTAGTGATGCAACTAGTGCTGATCATATTATCACCATATTGGGACAACTCACCCAGGTTATGAATAATAACCTTACCCGTAAGGATAACCCTGATCCACAGTGTGAAAGATCAATGATAGCCTGATTCATGAGGAAATAACCACCCAAATTCAATGGGAGTAAAAATATATTAGTACCTAAGAAATTGATAAGTTCCTTAGAGAAAATATTTCATGCATTGGGGAGTAGTGAAAGGAAAAAAGTTATCATGGCAGTTTATCGCCTCACGGGAGATGCAGATCAATGGTGGTCATTAATCCAAAACAAAAAGTAAGATAAGGAAGTATCAAACATGGAATGGAGAGAGTTTAAAGATATTTTCTTAGAAAAATACTTTCCTCATGACCATCGAGCGGATATAGAAAGACAATTTCTGTGTCTGAGGAAAATTGAGGATGAGAATGTCGCAAAGTATGAGGTGAACTTTACAAGGTTATCAAGGAATATAGAAGATTATATACATAACCCAATGAGTAAGATTGATATATTATTTAATGGGTTGAATCCATTTCTCCGTCGAGCATTAGTCTCACAATCCTTCTCATCGTACGAAGATATTGTCTCATGTGCTATCAAGTCAGAAAAGGAATTCTCCAAGTCTTTCAACTTCAAAGAAAAGTAAGAGAAGAAGAGATCTATTGAACACTCTAGAAATGGAAATAAGGGGAAGAAAGGAAAAGTTGAATATCCATCCTGTAGTAAATATGGGAAGAAACACCTCGGTACTTTTCTGAAGGGAATGGGAAACTATTACAATTGTGGTGAAAAGGGCCACCAAACTCATGATTTTAAGGGGAAGAAAGAGGATGTCAATGTTGAATGATATAACTGTAGAGAAAAGGGGAATTATTCAAATGAATGTCCTAATAACTAAGGGAACATACCTTAGAAAAGGCCAAGGGAGCAAGGCCAAGATTATGCGATCAGTAAGACAGAGGTTTAAGCTATGAAAGATGTGGTGGCAGGTAATATACTGGTTTTCTAAAGTTTAACCAATGATTTATTTGATACTAGATCATCGAATTGTTTCATATCTTCCTAGTTTTCTATGAAAATTAGATATTTTTAATTTGAATCAACAAGGGAGTTGTCAGTCAAAACACCTAAGGGAAGTATCATCACAACAAAGTTTTGTGAATCAGTTCCCATTAGGGCATATAAATTTTAATTATCTATTGATCTCATCGTCAAACCCGTGATTGAATTTGATATAATCCTTGTTATGGACTGGATTTCCGACCATGATGCAAAAAAATTATTTTAAGAAGAAGTAAGTTATAATTTTCAATGATGATAAGAAATACCTTATCTTTAGAGTAGAAATGTAACCAATGGATTCTTATTTAGATCCACCCCTAGTAGCTCTACTAAATTCTATTATTGGGGTGGAAGAGAATGAAATAACTATGGGTGAGGGAAATAATTTTCAAAAGGATGACATACCTATTGTGCAAGAATATGTTGATGTGTTTCCAGAGGATATACTTGGACATCCTCTAGAGCAAGAAATTGAGTTTTCTAATTTTTTTTGAATTCCTAGTTCAAGGACCATATCGAAGACACCTTATAAAATGGACACTATGGAATTACTGGAACTAAAGAAAAAACTAGAGTAATTGAGTAATAAGGGATTTATTCTCCCTAGTGTTTCTCCATGGGGAGCTCCTTTTCTTTTTGTTAAGAAGAAAGATAGATCTATGAGGTTGTGCATTGACTACAGGGAGATCAATGCTAGAAAAATAATGAACAAGTATCCCCAACCTTGAATTGATGATTTATTCAACCAAATTCATGGAGTTCAATATTTTCAGAAGATTGATCTTTGATCTGGATATCATCAGTTGTGTGTGAAGAAGGAATACATTCTGAAAATAGCATTTCGAACTAGGTATTGGTTTTATGAGTTTATAGTAATGACATTTGGATTGACTAATGCACCCTCTATCTTTAGGGATCTAATTAATAGAGTTTTCAAGTAATATCTTGAAAACTTTGTGGTGTTATTTATTGATGATATTTTGGTATACTCAAAAAGCTAAGAAGATAATGAAAATCACTTAATCATTATCCTAAGGGCTCTTAGAAGAAATGAATTATCTGGGAAATTTAGCAATTATGAATTCAGGCTTCAATATATTTCTTTTCTAGGCCATATTGTCTCTAAGTATAGAATATATGTTGATCCTTTATAGACCAAGGCAATCCATGAATGGCCAGCACCAACAAGTATAACTGAGGTAACTAGTTTTATTGGTTTAGCTGGTTATTATCGGAGTTTTTTCCAGACTTTTTCCCAATTGGCTAACCCATTAACCAAGCTCACTCATAAAGGGGTTAAAAAAATTTACAAAAGAGTGTGAAGAATTTATTGAAAAACTGAAGAGAAGATTAGTTAATTCTCCTATCTTGACTCTACCATCGGGGAATGATGGGTTTGTTATTTATAGGGATGCTTCAAAGAACGGACTTTGTTATTTCCTTATGTAGAATTATAGAGTAATTGTATATGCATCATGGAAGATAAAAAATCATGAAAAAAACTATACTACTCGTGATCTTGATTTATTAGTTGTAATATTTGCTCTGAAGATATGAAGACACTATCTCTATGGTGAAAAATGTGAGATTTATACTGATCAAAATAGTTTGAAATATATTTTCTCAAAGAAAGAACTCAACATGAGCCAAATAAGATGGCTTGAACTACTCAAGGATTATTATTTAACCATAAAATACAACCCGGGGATGGCAAATAATATAGAAGATGCTTATAGTAGAAAGTATCATGGAGTTTTAAACAAGATGAGAGTTGAAAGGGATAATATTTTCATTGGTCTAGTTTAGATGGATATGGGAATAACCATAGAAGGTGAAACATCAATACTTTTTCAAATGGTTTCCAAACCATCTTTTCTAGAAAGGATAAAGATTTCTGAAATTGATGATGAAGAGTTTCAAAAGAAGATTAAAGCTGTGAATGATGGAAGATTGTGTGACTTTATAAATGTTGGTGTAATTTTGAAATTTTGGAAGTGAGTTTTTGTTCCTAATGTACCTGATCTAAAAAGTGTATTGTTGTATGATTCTAAAAGCTCCAATCTCTTTATACACCATGGGAGCACTAAGATGTATAGATATTTGAAGGAACATTTTTTTGGGACAACATGAATAGGGATATTTCTGATTTTGTGTCAGGATGTATGGTTTTTCAACATATGAAATTAGGAAGGAAATCACCTGGAGGAGTCACGAAACAACTTCCATTACCTAAGTGGAAATGGTATAACATTACAATGGACTTTGTCATGGGGCTACCAAAGACTCCTAGAAGGGATGATGCAATATGGGTCATTTTTTATCTTCTTAACAAGTCAGCACATTTTCTTGCTATAATAGAAGATTTACCACTTGAAAACCAGGGAAGACTATATATTAATTACGTATTAAGACTTCATCGAGTACCCCTATCGATTGTTTCTGATTGTGATCCCTGTTTTACATCAAGATTATGGAAAATTCTTTAGAAATCCCTAGATACTGAACTTCGTTTGAGAACTGACTAGCACCCACAAACCGAGAGACAATCAGAACTGACTATTCAAACCTTAGAATCCATGTTCAAATCTTTCTCACATGACTTTCAAGGTATGTGAGATCAATATTTACCTCTGGTAGAATTTTTCCTATAACAATATCTTCCATTCAAGTATTCATATGGCACCATATGAAGCATCATACGGAAAGAGGTGTTGCACACCAACTTGTTGGGATGATGTTGGTGAAAGAAAACTTGTAGGCCCAGAACTTATTGAGGAAACAATGGAAAAAGTGAATATTATCCAAAACCACATCAAATAATCCCAAAGTAAGCAAAATATCTATACTGATAAGTGAAGGAAGGATATGGAATTTCAAGTAAGTGATAATGTTTTCATGAAGGTATCTCCAGGGAAGGGTGTTATACATTTCAGTAAGAAGAGTATATTGAGTCCCAGGTACATCAGACCTTTCAAAATTATAGATCTAATTGGAGTTGTAGCTTATCATTTGGAAATGCCTCCAAGTCACTCCAATGTTCCGGATGTGTTCCACATATCACTGTTGAGAAAATACATGCCTGACCCAACACATGTACTCACATATGAGGAAATTGAACTGGAACCCGATATGCCTAATTGTGAAGAGCATGTCAAAATTCTTGATACCAGATAACAAGAGCTGAGAAATCGGACAACTCATCCGGAAAAAGTTCGGTGGACAAACCATAAGATGGAAGAGGCAACGTGGGAACCCAAGGAACTTATGATGAAGAACCACCCGAATCTTTTTATGTATTAATATTCTAGAAATTTTGAGGATGAAATTATTTTAAGGAAAGGAGAATGTAAAAACTCAAGCTTCCTTGGTACGTTTCCCTTGAAATAATGCAGTAGGTTGTATTGTACGCAACTTGGAGTTTTAACACACCACGACCAATCAAACTAGCCATTATAATTAGTAATAACCACATTTTGAAATTTTATAAATTTTAATTTGCAAAATTTACTTAATTTTTGAATTCGAAATATCAAAATTATCTTAGGTGTAATTTTTTGTACTTTTCTGAAAACATAAAATTTTCTATTAATAGTGAAAAATAATAATTTTTAATTAAAAAATAATTTTTTAATCAAAATAATTTATAGTGTTAAATTATAAATTTGAGTGGTTTTAAAGTATCATTATGTTATATTTTTATCATTTAATATAATTTAGGTCATTTTATGTAATTTCATATTTAATCTGGAAATAAACAAGTTTCAATATTTTGATAGTTATTATTTCTTAAAAATACACTTTTTGTTTTGACAATGGGAATTAATTTTTAATTAATTTTTGCAACTTAGGGGTTTGGAATTTGGACAAATGGATTCCATATTTGGAATCAAGAGGTCCAAATTATGTAAATATGTATCTTTTATTTTTAGACATTATGAATAATTATTTAGGTAAATATTTTACTTACCATGGTTAAAGGGTAAATCTGGTAAATAAGGGTAAAATATAAAATTATAATAATATTAAATTACCCTAACATGTGTATTATTCCTATTGGTTAATACATGTCCGGCCATGGTCATCCTTCGGTCAATTTTGGGACCCCATGGAGCCACTTGAGAATGATAATGACACATTATATTATTTAATTTTATGTAAAGACAAAAATGACATAAACATATGTCTTTTAGTAGAACAATTTTTAAATGGGGTTATATAAGTTATCATTTAGACTATAAATACTCATTAGAAATATAAAAATATTTCCTACATAATTTTATTTTATTTATATTTTTTATGCATTAAATAATTAAATTTATTTATGACACAATGATGATGCTGTAATTACCCTATTAATGAAAGAATCAAATAAATGGTATATAAATATTAAAATAAATATAATTTCAATTTTTTTATGACACACACGAATTTTTTATGATAATATGACATGTTATGGTTGATTCAATGTATTTAGTTCTAAGTAGTCAAGTTGTGATGACTTTCACAAAAACCAAATACTAAGTAGTGTCTAAATTGACATAAATGAGTTTTTAAAAAAAATATTATATTATTAAATTATATAATAGTCATAAATATCTAATGTTTGGTCCAAGAACTTATATAATGATATTTATATCATTAATTAATCACTTGAGGTTCGTTTTACATTTTATAGTAAGTTTATTAACCAATTATTATAATAATACAAGAATACATGTTGAAAGTTAAATTATTTAACTAAGAGTTAAATCTAAATGATAAGGTTAATATGGTGACCGAAACCCATCTAAAACCAATTTTTTGTGAGGTTTTCGACCCATAACCACTTTTTCCTCATAATAAATTATTTTGGAGCCATTATAAACCAAAAATGATTTTATTATAAAATAATATTTCAAGCTTTTCCTAATGTGACCCTCACCTCTCTTATAAAAGGCTACTTTTTCTTCTATTTATTTTACACCTTCAAAGCCATTTGGATCTGCCAAAACCTTACCAAATATCCTCCAAACTTTCCTCCCTTCATCATAGAAGCCTTACTTTGGTCACAAAGTCATCCTATGGAGCCCTTTTGATCATATCAAAAGGAAGAACCCGAAGAAGAGGTAAATATTTCATCACCTCTTTCATGTTCTTTTCTTCTTCCAATTCCTTTTTATTTGTTTTTTCCATTATTAAATAATAACTCCAATTTCTTCTAAATACTGTGATGTTATTATAAAAATTTTACAACCACATTTGTTATTCTATCTATCCTATAAATGGAAAAGTCGCCATACGTGCCTACGTACGGATTACTGTCTCCATAAACGCGAAGAGATTCATTCCCCATTGTAATCATTAAAAAATATATTTCATTTTTTTGATTAAAAATAATGTTTATGAACGTAATATAATTATGTATATGAATAAAATACATCCTATCTATAACAAACATGACCTATATAACCAAGCATATAATGGAAAATGAATTAGTTAACACCCGAAATGATGTTACTACTGAAATATTATTAAAAAAGCAATATGAGAGGATTATATATGATATCATATTTAGGTATATAGTTCTTGTATAATTTAATAACAATGTTTTAACTATTATACATGAGTTTAACATACCATCAACTAAGGAAAAGTAAAAGTTAAGGGTTAATTTCATAATCTTTTTGTTATCCGAGATTGTTTTTATGTAAGTATCTACCGGGACCTCTTTGTCATCCACATACATGTTTTCTTTAAAATATAATTCAAAACATTTTTACTATTTTCTATACTATGGGTTAAAGTCATTTATACCCTTATTTGACCATATCTATTTAGAAAGGAATCTTTATGTCATTTTCCAAAAAAGGTACTTTATGACATTTTCGACAAAATTAAGGTAAGAATGCCTTTTTTTAACTTATACGGTGGGTGTGGCTAATTTACATTGTTATATCATCATATAAGCTTCCCATACAATATTATAAGAGTATTTTCAATATAAATGTTTCCTTTTTTAATTATATTACTTTTAAATGATTTCAAAATAGAAAGATATATTTCTCTAAAAACGTTTTGATTTCATCTATGTCCACATCTTTTAATGGATTTTAAGCTTGTTTGAAGTTGATTTATTATGATACAAAACTTCATTATTGTATTGAAGTTTTTGTGATATGTTTTACTGTGTATGTGTTATTTTTACACCATTCATAGTTTATGGATAAATTATTGACATTTCATATGCTAGTTTTAATACGAATGTTTATGTTAGGATTAAACCTTTTCCTATGAGGAATGCATTGGACTTAGTAAGCAATAGGTGGAGCCCACTATAGCTCCTAGATGCATCATTAGGTCTCATGAGACAAACTAGTGTCTTGGAACAAGGCCTTGAAAAAATCTTATTTTTAGTTTTTTCACAATTCCTTGACTATGTGGTTATTAAGTCTGGCATTATGCATTCTATCATTATGAATGTTGCTATTGATATTGCAGGTGATTATTCGACTAGTAGAATATTAATGTAATTAAGTAAATGTAATTATTTCATTTTATCTTCGCCATATTATGCTGAATTTTATGTTTTAAAGGCTACTGTTTTAGTCTTATACATTTCCTTAAATTTTTATGCTTATTTAAGAAATTTTCCACTATATTATTATCCTTACTGAGCATCTAAGATCAACCCTTTATATGTTTTAGTTTTCCTAGGATTTGAATAAGTATTTTATGGTTGACCTACAGGGATAGGATAAGGATATAAGTGTGTTCGAAAGGGGACAAAATGTTTTTGATGTTTTTGTTTCATTATGTAATGTAAAACTCCTGAATGTTTCTAGTACTTCCAAGGCTTCTAAACTGATCGGTCTTTTGGGACATGATTCCTTATATCATGCCAATGTTATATAATAATGAACTAACTCTGGGTAAATAGTGTCGGGGCATTACATTCAGAAGGCTTTGGGATCATAGGATCTTTTGAGTACAACCTATAATCCTCATACTTACAGTCAGTATACATGTACAATTTATGTTCTAGAGGATATATTGCGAGCATGTGTTTTGGATTTTGGTTTTTTATAGAATAATCATATGGAACTCATGGTGTTTAAAAATATTAACAGATTATAGGTATTGATCCATAATCAAAATTTAGGGGCTTTTTATGGTAGGTTGTTTCATTCACATATTTGTTAGTTAGAGGAAGCTGAATCAGCCCTTGTTGGACTTAGTCTCATGTAAGAGATTTATGGGATGGTTCATCTAATTACGAGGTGGTTAGTGACTACATAGATCAAGCACAAATCATATTATTACCATCGAACATGACATCTAGATTTCCAAGTTAGTCATCATGTTTTCCTTCGGGTGTAGCCTAGGTTGGGGAAATGATGTATTAGAAAATAGGGAAAGATAAACTCCTGGTTTTCCTCTTCATTTGAGATAGTGGATAGGGTAGATCTGATGACATTCTAATTATCCCTTCAGCATTTATACAATTTCTTGCATGACATGATTCATGTTTTGTAGCTTCATAGATATTATCCTAAAACTTCACATGTGATAGACATCGAGAACCTGTATATTTTTACTAATGTTTCCTTTGAGGATTATCTTATAAGGATTACGAACCATAATGAGAATTATATCTGGAGTAGAAACATACCTCTAGTTTTTGTGTAGTGGTTTCATGGGCGTGTTCAAGGGGAGACATGAGAGAGAGTTTGATATGTGATCACAGTGGCCACACATATTCACTAAGACCCCATAGTGATTCTTATTGAAGCCCAGGGAAGATAATTTTTATGGTCGGTAGGTTGTAATATCCTATATTTTCTATGTATGTCCCACTTTGAGTTTTTCTATTAAATATATTTCATTGGGTTTACGTTTTTCATTAAAAATTATTGGTTGAATATTTTTCAAATATAGAGATCTTTTTGTTGGGAAAAATGACTTTATGTTTAGGGATGTATGTTTTTATGAATTAATAGAGTCTTGTTATAAATGTTTTAAATGGTATTATGAGTGTTTTATGAGATTTTGTATGGATTTATAGGTGGTTCAGGCTTGTTCATAGAAGGTGGGATGAAAATTTTCCACAGGACAATTACATGTCATGTACATGACACACGACATGTAACTATCACTATACCCATTCCATGAATTAGTTCATGATGTGAATTGGTTACAAGTTAGGTACCTTGTTCATTTTGTTTAATTTTTATTAAGGATTAATTTTAACTCAATGCAATGAATATTTCCATGCATCCCACTAATTGATAAATACACGATGTGAAATGGTTTCATGTTTTGTACTTATCATCCCTAGCTATGTTAATGTAGAGACCCGAAGCCTGACGTACATGGAAATTACATTACTTTTGCGGAATACTTAGTACATAACAAAAACACACACACAAGGATCGTAATAGTTTAGTATCTTTGGAAACTCGGAATATAATCTTCTAATCGTGGTGAAAGATATTCAACATATCCCATAAAGATCTTCCTTTTTTTTACCTAAAACCTTTCTTTATATCCTGGGTAAAAGAAAACATAAAAGGGTGAGCTCAGATGCTCAGTAAGGGTAAACAAAAGAAATATCAATCACATCATAAGAACATAACATTTTGGAAATCTTAACCTGAAAAAGAGAGCATAATTTCATAACATGGGATAAATCATAGTAGTGAAATGAAATCCCAATAATCATAACTTAAATCATGAAACTTTTTGGCATACACACATAATCATAGAGAATCATTTCTTGTTAGTCGAGACTCATTGCCAAGACTATCTTAGTGGACAAAGTCCATTTCTGAACCGAGTCACCCTCGTTTCAGTCCTGTTTCACTGAACCGGTATAACCTACCGTTCCAGCCATGTCTATCTCATGAGATATAAAATCTTTACCCAATGTATTGGAGGGAGATATAGGTCCCACCCATCTTATAATGATACCATTCTTATGTGTGCCACAAAATCATAAACCATACATCATAGCATAACCCATGTAATAAAAATGGGAATCATAAACATCGTGACATCATAAAACAATTCATATAATATAAAATAATTCCATCACAACATAATCAAATCAATTTAATAATAGGGATAAAAAGAGAACCCTTTATTATATTAGATGGAAAATAATTTTGATAAAACACTTGAACTCTATTCTTGAGAAAAATATCCTTTCTACTTCAAAAATACTTTTCCTTTCTTAATATGTCATACAATTCTAAACTAAAAGTAGTTGATTAAAAATAAACTTGAAAACTTGTAAAGGAAGCTTCTTGGAAATAATGTTTTAAAAATATATTCATGCCGTATAAGTTAAAAGAAAACATTCTTCTCGTACTTTTGTCGGAAAAGTCAAAAAGTACCTCGTACGAAAAACGACAAAAGATTACTTACATATCTTTTACTAAAAACTCACCTAAGGGTAAAATTGGATTGAAAAAATTTTAGGTGGATGGAAACAATATTACATATTGAGGGAACATGGATGTGGATGATAAAATACACCCCAGTAAATACCAAAGTATAAACAATCTCGGATAAAAATGAGATTGTGATATTTCCCTTACCTTAGGTCTGATTTGCTTCGTATGTGTCTGAACCTCCTATATAATGATTTAAATAATGTCATTAACTTATTACAGAATCATATTAATTGTTATTATATCATATATGGTTCACTTATGACTTTATATTACCCGTTCTTTTGTAAATTCCATGTTAAAGAAGCGTTTTGGGTAAAATCGTTTCATTTATCGTAGGTGTTTGGACTTGTTGTTCTTGACATTATTATTACTTATATCATGATTTACTTACTTCCAGAATATAAAACATGATTTATATATCATATATATTCAGTATATATATATATAATAGATAGATAAATGAAATGAAACACACCGTTCATGGAGACGGTAGTCCATACGTACGCATGAACGTTGTTTTCCTTTCCTTATTGTCTTGAATGGAAGTAAGTAGATGACATACATATTTATATATACATAAATAAAGTAGATTTAACATGTCATATATTTCATTATTATTCATTATATATACTTTATAATCATTCATGAATGGTTAATGTGGAGAATGAATCTCATCGCGTCGTGGAGACGGTAGTCCGTACGTACGCACGAGCGATGATATCGTTCTCATGATCGTGAAATTGTGTTGAAGTGTATGTATACTATTTCAGTATCAATATCACTTTATACTATTCAGATATAGTTACTCATTACACCATTATACCCATCCAATTAAGGTGGTGGCGGAAAATAGATTACACCACGGCGTGGAGACGGTATTCCGTACGTACGCACGCGCGGTGATTTTCTTTTTTCCGTAGGATGGATAGAAGGTTAATTAGAGTTGTTTCATATTTATAATAACATATCAGTATATAATAAATACTGATGTTATTACTTTATCATGAAACAACTAAAGAATAAGAAGTTGAAGAAGAAAGAAATTGAAAAAGATCGGTAATGGATATTACCTCTTTTTGACACGCCTTTTCTTAACCTCCACTTAAAGAACTAAGTATGGTCTTTGAAGAAGACCAGGACCTCTAGGATGATACTAGGGAAGTGTAGAAGATATTTTGTCAGGTTTTGGCCGAGCTTTAAGGCTCAAAGTGGTGTGAGTAAGAGGGGGAAGAGGTTCCCTTTTATAAGGGAGGAGAGGGGCACCTTAGGAAAATCTCAAAATATTACTTTATATTGAGGTAAATTTCGGTTTATAATGGTTCCAAAGGGTCTTATTTCGAAGATAAAGTGGGGATGGGTCGAAATAATCTCATCCAATAGGATTTAGACAAGTTTAGGTTATTATTTTAACCTTATCAATTAGATTTAACTCTAAGTTAAATAATTTAACTTTTACCGTGTCTTTTTGTTTTCTTACACTATATGGTTAATAAACTTACCATAACAATCCAAACGAACACCAAGTTGTTTATTATTAATATATATATCCTTATATAAGTCATTTGGACTAACCTTAGATTTTTAGGAATTAAATAAAAATTAATAATATAATATTTGTTTTAAAAACTAATTTATGTCAATTTTGACACTATTTGGTACATGATTTTTATGAAATTCATAACAGAATAATAATTTCAAACCAAGTTACTTATATCAACAATAACATGTAATAGTAACCTAGAAAATAAATTTAAGTCATAAAAAGTCTCAAATTACATTTATTTGGGCATTTATAACATCAATTATGTCAATATTTCATTAATAAGACAATTACTGCATCATCTTTGTGTCATAATAAGTGATAATTATTTAATACCTAAAAATTCTAAATAAATTCTTATGATGTATATAATTGTATTAGCTTTCTGTATACTATTCATGTTCGAATTTCCATGAAGTTTATCACTAACTTAAAATTATTATACTTATAAGATTTAAGAAAGTGACATGTTGTCACATTCTTTGGTTTTAATAATAATTAAATTATTTTCATGGAAAAAAGTCCATAAAATGAATCTAATCCGACCCTTAGGTTATATGGGTCTACTTTTATCCATCCAATAGGATTTTTTTAAGTGTTAGGGTAATTTTATAATCTTATATTTACCCTTAATTACCCGATTTACCTTTAACTATAGTAAATAAAATTTACTGTAGTTACTATTCACAATGCCCAAAAATAAAAAGTAGCTTATTAAAATAATTTGGACCCACTGATTCCAAATATGGAATCCATTTTTCCAAATTCAATAGACAAAAGATGCAGAAATTAAATTAAAATTCATCCCATTGTCGAAAGAAAACGGGTTTTTCTTTAAAACATTGCAAAATATTGAATTGATTTAACCTACGAATTCAAGGTAAAATAAATGCTAATGGAATACATTATATTAAATGGTAAAAATATATTATATTTATACTTTAAAACCATTCAATATTATAATTTAACCACATAAGATATTACGATGAAAAAAGTTGTTTTTAATTAAAATATAGCGTGTTTTTACTATTCATTAAAATATGAAAGTTATCGGAAAAATATCAGAACTTTATCTAATGTAAATTTTTATATCCTGATTAAAAAGAAGAATTTTATTTTGTCAAATTGAACATATAAACATGTCAAAAACTAGATTTCAAGTGGGTGATCCATCAAAAGGCGGCAAAACTGCATTTTTTGAAAAATACTTATTTTACCTGAAAATTTTATTTTATTCTTATACCATGTTCTAGAAAATGTGTAAGATGAATAATAATGTTATAAAATTCAAAATTTAGTTAATACTATTCATAACGGCTATTTCATGACAATATTATAATAATATATCGTTGTTTATTAAAACCCGGTATTGCGTACAACACACGCTATCGAGGAAGGTCACGATTGCGTGTAATGCAAGCCAAGTCAGGGTTGCGTGTTGTAAAAGAATCCTTCGTTGTTTCGTATAACAGAATCCAAACATATTTCATTTATACATTGAATATATATATATATATATATATATACTCAATGTTGCATAGAATAACTATTATCAAAATTGTGTGTAACACGATCCAAGAATAATGTTGCGTATACTGCAAGCTAATACGGTGTTGCGTATAGCGCAAGGTAATCTTGGTGTAGAATACAACACAAGACATTAATGAAATTAAAAGAATATTTTTCATAAAATCTCAGGGTGTTACAGTTAATCCTTTCATGTTTATTATTATTTCATTATTTAGGAACATACCTTCCTTATCTCAACCACAGGATGATATCTAGGTGATTTTGGAGTCACCTCTTCAATTTTAGATGACCTGATTACACATTTGATCTTGGTGATTTTTTTTTCTTAGGTTTCCATTTCTTACTCATTCACCCATCATTGTAGTATAAATCTATTAACTCTATTTGGTTTGGGTTTTAATCTTTATATGGTGTGATCTAGGTTACTTTTTTTGATCTTCCTCACAATAGTTCTTATATTTTATTTTCGTTGAGATTTTTACTTAATCATTGGGTAAAGGTTAGTGGTCTAAACGCAACCCTTTGACCGGTTGAATTATGAATTATATGCAATATAGAGATTTTATAATGTAATTTGTGCTCTAATTAAATTATTCATTTATTAATGGTAAATTAGGTATTAAAATATTGATTATATCCCTATGGATTAAATATTTTATATGACATGGCTTATGGCTACAGATGGGGTGAGAGAACCCTTTGATTAATAAGAATAGGCTTATGGTTGAAAGTGTGCCTAACATGACATGATATTATAGGTGATTTCTTGATATAGGATCACTTTGGTAATATTTTAGGGGTTATTGATATGTAACTGAAACTTTTACCTATAAATTAAAGTGAAATTAAATAATATTAATAATATTCGTAATTAACCATTGAGTCTTATGAAGTGATATTGTAATAACCTTGTTTTTATAACCAGTTGAGTGGATGATAAAATGATTGTATATAGGGATTTGACTAGAGACTGAAATTCTTATATATAAGACAATTAGTATAGAAACATGATGAAATTCTTATATAAATATCTCTTCCCAGGGATTCTTGTTGAAATGCTTATATAGTGGGCTTTCCCTTTGATACATGGCAAAATACTTATATAGAAGGCTATGGTCAGAGGCACAAGATTAAATTATTAAATATAAGGATATACCCTGAGGTCTAAATTCATAGACAATAGTATTTTCTCAGTGTTTTAATATTCCACTATTTATATTTATGTTTGGTGTGGTCATGATACACGCATAGAGATATTCCAGCATGGTGTCTAAGTAGGTTGATTTATGTATTGCATAAAAGTTATCAATTAATACACATCTTTATCGCTTTAATAAATGCAATTATTATTAGACTGATATTTTTAGACATTCTAGTGTCAAACTATAGATTTTTACTCATGAAGTATTTGGTATGTTGTTTGGTAGCTGAGAATATTACATGGATGCAAGTGTTTTGAAGGGAAAGGGACCATGTTTCTAATTGTTGATTGTTGGTTGTGATGGTGTTTAGAGATGGGACCGATAAGGGGTTCAGGATTGACGTATTTTAAGAATATATTTGTCATTTTATTCTTTTATTTTTTTTCTCAGTTTTACATTTGGAAACATCTCATCTTTTCATTAAATTATTCATCGTTATACTTTTATTGGTTTCTCTTTTACTTTCTAGTTGTATGACATAAGGTTTCCATTGTTCTTCATTACTATGATATTATTATTATTATGAAATGATTATTCTATAGTGTTGTAACTCTATACCAAGGGGTATAGTCTCCCCACAATATTCATCACACCCCTTTTGCATGTCGGTAGCCTCTAGCATACAGGGATGCACGCTTGAGATCTCATATCCAACCTAATTTTTCAACGTGAGAGGGTGCTAGATGAAGGGACATTACACTCTAAAAGTCTCATACCGAATATTATATTCCCTAATCATATGATTTTTGAGATATCGTAATCATTTACATAAATTTTCCAAATCACCATAACACCACATAAAAATCCTCTAAAAGATAATTGATCCATTAATCACCATGTAAATTCCCATAATGTCCTATTTATATAAGGTTCCAAATATAGTGGACTTCTTCTAAAAAAATACTAATCACCTAATCACTAAATCACTTTTTAAATCCTAGTTTCATCTCTATGATAATCCATATGTTCCCAAAATAAGGGTAACCTTTATCTATATAATTATATATGTAATAAAATATAATGTCCTGCTATCAAGTACATCATATAGGTCAGTGGTAGGCCATCCACCCTTATCGCCATTTAGTTGTGTTTGTAAGTCACATGTCCATAACGGATTGATAGGTCGGAACCCAGCCTATGAGTTATTCCTTCACTAAATCATTATAAATATAATTCTGATAATTCTCTAAAAAATATGATTAATTTCCTCAAAAATATTCTTAATCATAAAATATCATATAAACGCTAATGGCTTTCAATAAATTTAAACTTATGAACATAAAATTAATATATAACTCTTCCTTAAATAGATTTTTCACATGTTAAACGTGGGGGGTTACATATACCTAACGAAATATATAAAAACTCAATAGATGTATCCCAAATTATTCCCCCACTTAAAACCACAAAAGTGGGTTTCAAGGACATTGAATTTATAATCAACCATAACATCATAACTCTAGAAACACTACATATAGATACCATAATCATTTAATGTTCTTCATAATCCATCAACCATGATTTCCCATATCATTACTTTGTACTTACCTACTACAAAAAAAATGATAATACTTTCCTAATATTCAACAGTATTAAAATATAGACCATGATATAATTTGTACCTTTCATATATCATTTTCAGTTTCCTCAACTTCCACAATAATAGAATTATGCATTTCTAAACCTTCATAAGGATGATATTACTGATATTGTTATTGAGATTTATACTAGGACACTAATTTTAATATTTCCCAAAATCCAAATATTTAAAACATTTGATGGATTCCTTTAGAATAACTTTATTACTCTTTATGGTTCTAACTAAACACTTCCTCTTTCCTCATAAGATTATTGATTTATTACCCCATTTAACACATACAAAACATCTTCCCAGTCTCTTAATATATTTTCCTCAGTTTTTCTTACCAGGTTCTTAACATGTATTTCATTGAATATTTTTACCTTCACGTTCTTCATTACTTAAAAATCTGGGGATCATCATTTATCTCTTTTTAATGGATTTGGAAACACTCCAAATTTTATTTTTTTAATCATAAATTGTGATAAATAGTTAATAATAACCATAATATTTTCCCCATGACTCAAATGTTTTTCAATTTCTCATTCAGACTACCACCATATTTTCCTTGACATCCCTTTTTATATTGATTCCTTTAGGATCTAACCATTTACTAAAATCAAAATTTTTAGTGTGAGAATATCGATAAAATCATAATAAACCATCTTATAAGGTGTATAAAAACTATGTTATCCTCAACCATGTTATTTTTAAATCTTTATATTTATCCAAATAACTATAATTCTCCATAACATACTATCAATTTTTATTATATATGACTTTTAACTTGTGTTCTAAAACATCCATGACCTCTAAATTTAATTTGACCACTCTATGATAGAAAATGAGAGGACTTTACCTTAAACAATACATATTCTAGTTACTTTAAACTATAAATTACTTTATTACATTCCCAAATATATTTTAGCTATAATGATTTATATAATTATGTCATAAATATTATATATCATACTCATATATTACAATGTGGTCACTTCTATTTGGTATCCATTTTTTCACAATATAAAACACTTAAAATAAAACATGATTTCATTTGATCACAAATCTTCAAGAATTTTACCTTCACTTCCACTTTTTCATACCCTTCCTTAAACCCTATGAAAAATATTGGATGAACACACAAAAAATTAGTATGGGACATAATAGTAGGAAAACCATTAGTCTATTGAAAAAGATGAAAACTATTGAAAACCATTTTCTAAAAAATCACACCTTTTTACCAAGAATGGTCATCATATATATCTTAAAAAATCAATTATCTTTCCCTTTGAAAATAAATGATTTTCTAGAAAACTCTTAGAAGTAATAGAAATTTATGTAGGTTATTTAGGGAATCATCATCATAAAACCATTATAGAACCCTTATAATTGAAATAATCATATGGTTGACATCTAATATAATTCTTCAAATAACATAATAACTACCCAATTCATTGAAGCACTATCTAGGTTCAATCATCATATAAGGTATATCAAGATCACCCGTTGCTATCTGAGGACACTCTTTATATAAACTATAATAGGATCACTTGTAAGTTATAATGGTTCTCAAACCAATATATAAACAATTTCCAATGACCATATCATGAATAAAAACTTTGAAAACTCTTTTAAGTCCGTGTTAAAATCACTTTTATATATCAAAATACCTTTTTATCTAAAAAATATTTTTAATAAAAAAATACCCATAAAAATGAAAATATGGTTTTTTATTGAAGAATATATGAAATATTTTTGTGGAATCCAAACAAAACATAATGGTTATAAGATTGGGGAAATTAATTTTCACCATATTTGTTAAAATATTACATTCCTTTTTCCTTTTGTGAAGAAATTGAAAACATTCCATAAAAAACATTTGAAAACCATTTAAATAAATCTAAAAGGAAGAAAAAATGATATTTATAAAATTTTATATCCATATAAAAAACATCCATAAAATAAATTTTTAAAAAATATTGTCATAGAATAAAATGTTTTGGAAGTGAAACATTAAAATGAGATTTTAAAAAGAATGTGTGATACCTTGATTCTAACTCATCATGTATATTCTCTATCATCCTAAATAATAAACTCATGTTAATTATTTAATTTATTTAGATCCTTTTTCATGTTTTTTATTCCTTTTATTTCAATTATTACCATATTCTAAAAATAAATGTATCATTTAATTCCACGTAAGATGTTTGGATTATATTTGATTCATAAGTCAAAAAATAATTTGGTAGGTTTACTATAGAAAAATTTGTCATTATTACGTCATCTCTAGAAAAATAATCGAGTCATAATTAATATTTTTTACACAAATTATAATTTTAAATCCTACCATTAAATATTTTTATGAAAAATTAACAATGTTACAATCATAGAGATGATATGTTATACCTATGTATAACTAACGTTTCCATTTTTCAACGACCATTGTGGAATGAAGGTATGTAATACTTGATATTTAAATAATTAACATAATATCACAAATTATATATTGATTTTTTTAATATACTTATATATATATTCTATGATATGTGGTGATAAATAATGAATCACATCAATTCTTGGAGGGGGTAGTCCACACGTACCCAAAAACAACATTATCAGTTTTTAGTGAATGGGGTGGTAAGAAATTATGATATATTATATTTTAAGAATGATAAATATTTCATGAATATCATATTTGAACATTAATTATTTCATTATAATCTTTCCATGAGAGATGGTGATGGAAAATAAATTACATCGGTTTGCAAGGCAATAGTCTCTTATACAGATAAATAATGGTTTCATTTTCCATTTGATAGAAAATGAGATGGATATAGGTTACTACATTAAAAAATTAATATATATAATTTTATAGAGTACAATTTTTTAATTATTTTATAATATTTTAATATTACTTTAAATAGTTGTGATAAAAAAAATAGACTAAAACATTTAGTTATAAACTTTACCTCTTCTTAGGAAAATCTCTTTTTTGTAACACATTAAGACCTCAATTATTGGTATTCTATCCAAACTGAATTATCTATAATGTGTCAAGTGATGTTACTAAGTTATTTGGGTATATATAGGATAAACCAAATAGTTATTTTTGTTTTAATAAACGATAAAGAGAGATTTACTTTTATAAGAGAAGGGGCACTGTTGAAATTTCTCAGTATAGAATTAATAAAAATTAATTTTCAACTAAAAATTGATCAAAACCAATTTATTTTAAATATTATATGTATTTGGGTGGAAATTATATCATAAAATAAAAATTAAAAAATTTATATTATTTTCTACTCATGTCATTTGGTTTTAACTCCTCTTTGACCACTTTCACACTTACTATGACAAAAAGGATGTTTTCCCTTTGAGGGTCAGGATAATAACTATAAATTGAAAAAAGGCCTACAAATAGAACATGGTTTATATTATCAACTATATCCTAATAAACTAGAAAAATATAATATTTATAGGAATTTTATATCATTTAATAAATTATTATTTATTATGAAATATCATTAATGTCAATTTTTAGAACTATTCATTGCTTTGACTTTTAAAACATCATGAAAACAAATTAATTTCTAAAAAAAATTATTACAGTAATAAGATGATATATTATTATATAAAATTCTTCAATCATGTAATTCCCCGACCCCAGTTACCCAGAGTCAGTGAATTATTACATAACATTTTTATGATCACACGGTATCAAATCCCGAAAGACCGATCAGTTGAGTAGCCTTGGAAGTACTTGCTATATTAATAAGTTTTACATTACATCATGAAATTAAAACATCAACAACATTTTTCCCCTTTGAAGACACTTATATCCTTATCCTATCCCTATAGGTAAACCTTAAAATACTTCTTCACATCCTGGGTAAAAATAAAACATAGAAAGGTGTGATCTCAGATGCTCAGTAAGGATAACAATATAGCAGAAACATTCATAAATCAGTATAAACATTTAACGCAATATATAAGACTAAAACAAAAGACTTTTAAAATTAATCTTCTGAATAATATGGAAACATAAATCAAATAATTCCATTTACTTATTCACATGGATATTCTACTAGTTGAATAATCACATGTAATATAAATAACCAATTTCATAATGCTGAAATGCATAATGCCAGACTTGATAACCACATAGTCAAGGCCTTGTGACAAGACTACAAATAAGATTTTTTTCAAGGCCTTGTTCCAAGACACTAGTTTGTCTCCTGAGAATACCAATGCATCGAGGAGCTATAGCAGGCTCCATCCATCACTTGCTAAGTCCAATTCATTCCTCATATGAAAAGGTTTAAGTATAACGTAAACATTCATATTCAAAATAGAATATGAAATGTCAATACTTTATCTATAAACCATGAATGGTGTAAAAATAATACATCCACATTAAAACAAATCACAATACCTTCAATACAATATCAAAGATTTGTATCATAAAAAATAAACTTCAAACAAGCTTAAAATCCATCCAAGGATGTTGACAAAGATGAAATCAAAACTTTTTGTAAAGAAACATCTCTTTCTATTTTAAAATCATTTAAAAGTCATATAATTATAACAGAAAACATTTATTTTGAAAATATTCTTATAATATTATATGGTAATCCTCAACGATGTTATAACGGTGGAAAATAGTTGCACCCGTCGTATAGGTTAAAAAAATACATTCTTACCTTATTTGCATCGAGATGGTCAAAAAGTACCATGATTGGAAAACGGCGGAAAGATTACTTTAAAAATATATGTGGTCAAATAAGGGTATAAATTACTTTAACCCATCGTCTAGTAAATGGTAAAAATGTTTTGAATTACATTTTTAAGAAAACATGGATGTGGATGATAAAGAGGTCCCAGTAGATACTTACGTATTAACAACCTCGGATAAGTAAAGAGATTGTAAAATTAACCCTTACATTGTACTTTTCCTTAGTGGATGGTATGTTAAAATCCTATATAATAGTTAAAAAAATTTATTAAACAATATAACAACTATATACATAAATATGATATCATATATGATCCTATAATATTTCTTTGTAAATAATATTTCAGTAGTATCATCATTTCGGGCTTTAACTTATTTATTTTCCTTTATATGCTTGGTTACGTAAGCCATGTTTTTATGGATAGTATGTGTTTGATTCATATAAATAATTATATTATGTTCGTAAACATTATTTTTAAACATAAGATGAAAATTATCCTTGAATGATTACGATGTGGAATGAATCTCATTTCGTTCGTGGAGACGGTAATCAGTACGTACGCATGAGAGACAATATCATTATATTGATGGTGAAATTGTATGTAATTGGATGTTATATCATATATACAGAATAATTAACATGTTATATTTATTATTTAAATTATTTATACTCATTATTATACCCATCCAAATAATGAAGTGTTTGAATAACAAACTACACCACCATGTGGAGATGGTAAGTTGTACGTACGTACGTATGGTGACTTTTTCATTTATAGGATGGGTAGAATAACTAATATGGATGAAAAATATATATAATAACATAAAATTATGAAGAAGGAACTATATTTATTATTTTGTTATGGAAACAACAAAGAAATAGGAAGTGGAAGTAGAAAAGAACTACAAAGAGGGTGGTGAAATTATTACCTCTTCTTCGGGTGTTTCCTTTTTAGTTGATCAAAAGGGATCATTATGTTGGCTTTATGATCAATGTAAGGCCTCTAGGTTGAAGGTAGGATAGTTGAAAGGGTATTGAGTAGGGTTTGACTGATCCAAATGCCTTTGGTGGTGTGAAACTAAGAGAAGGAGAAGTACCCTTTTATAAGAGAGGTGAGGGTCACTTTAGGTAAATCTTGAAATATTATTTTATAAAAAATTAATTTTCAGTTTCTAATGGCTAAATAATGGTTTATTTCAAGTATAAGGTGGGTAGGTGTCGAAAATAATTCAACCCATAGGTTTTAGATAGGTTTAGGTCACCATATTAACCTTATCTTTTAGATTTAACTCTTAGTTAAGTAGTTTGTCATTTACCATGTCTCTTTGTATTTTAATATTATATGGTTAATAAACTTAATATAAACTTCAAAGAGAACCCCAAGTGGTTCATTATTAATATATATAACTTTATCTAAGTATTTTGTATGATCCATAGATTTATAGGAATATTATATCAATCAATAATATAGTATTTTTTTTAAAACACAATTATGTCAATTTTGATACAATTTAGTATTTGATTTTTTTAAAACCCATAAAAACATTATCACTTAGAATAAAATTATATACACAACACTAACTTGTCATATTAACCTAGAAAATTATTTTAATTCGCTATAAGTCTCAATTTTCATTTATTTGGATATTTATAATATCAATTATTTTAATATTTCATTAATAAGGTAATTACGGCATCATCATTGTGTCATAAATGAATTAAATTATTTAATGTCTAAAAATTATAAATAAAATTCAATTATGTAGGAAATATTTTTAGATTTCTAATTAATATTTATAGTGGAATTTATCGTATGTATATCCCTATATTAAAAATGGTTTATTTATTAAACATTGTATTTAACTCTTTTAACTCTTCTCTAAATAAAATAATAATAAATGTCCTTATCTAATACAAGTGGACCAAATTGGATCATATTTTATTCCTAAAGTTTTTTTTGGTATAATTACAGTTATAAAATATAATTAGGACATGTTTTAGGGTAATTATTATATCATTTTTACCCTTAATTACCCTATTTACTTTTAACTGTGATAAATAAAAGTCAAAAGTAAGTATTCACAAAAAATTATTTTTATCTTTTTGAACCACATTTTATTTACTATTTTCAACCATGTCCCTCAGATTTTTGAAATTCATCTCACAAAAGTGGTAAAATTATGTTTTATGTAAATTTCCAAATTCTCCTAGAAGGTGGGTAAAAGACGGTAAAAAGTTCACTAAAATTTTACATATCTAAACTTATTATAAAACGACTTCAATGAATTACATTGAAAATATATAGGTATTCTATATCTATTTTGACCTAAAATAAATTAAAATAAAATAACTAATTTCTTAAATAAAAATTTGGTTTTAAACAATAATGAAGTGTTTTTAACAATTCATCAAAAATTGAAAGTTTTAAGAAAAATACCAAAAATTCATCCTATGTTAATTTCGATATTCTGAATTCAAAAATCAAGTCCATTTTGAAAAATAAAATTTATAAAATTTCAAAAAGTGGGTATTAATATTCATAACATCTAGTTTGATTGGTTGTGGTTTGTTAAAACTCTAATTTGTGTACAACACGTGCTACATCATTATTCATAGGGAAAGGCACCTTGGAAGCTTGAGGTGTTACATTCTCCTCTCCTTAAAACAATTTCATCCTCGAAATTTATAGAATATTACTGCATAAGAAGATTCAGGTGGTTCTTCATCATAAGTTACTCAGGTTCCTACATTACTTCTTCCATCATATGGTTTCTACATATAAATTTTACAAGATGAGTCATCTGGTTTCTCAGAACTTATTTTCTAGTATCATGAATCTTGATAGGTTTTTCACAATAAGATAGATTAGGTTCCAGTTCAATTTCCTCATAGGTGAGTACATGCATTGGGTTAGGCATATATTTTCTCAATAGTGATATGTGGAACACATCATGAACTTTCGAGAGACTTGGAGGCATTTCCAAATGATAATCCATAGATCCAATTCGTTCTAGAATTTTGAAAGTTCTAACGTACCTAAGACTCAATTTACCCTTCTTACTAAAACATATAACACCCTTCCAGAGAGATACCTTCATGAAAACATGGTCTCCTACTTGAAATTCCAAATCCTTCCATCGGTTATCGACAGATCTCTTTTGCGTACTTTGGGCTACTTTGATGTGATTTTGGATAATATTTACATTTTCCATTGTTTCCTCAACAAGTTTTAGGCCTACGAGTTTTCTTTCACCAACATCATCCCAACAAGTTGGTGTGCGACATCTCTTTTCATATAACACTTCATATGGTGTCATCTGAATACTTGAATGGAAGCTGTTATTGTAAGAAAATTGTACCACAGGTAAATTTTGATCCCACATACCTTGAAAGTCAAGTGATCAAGATCTCAATATGTATTCTAATGTTTGAATAGTCTGTTCTAATTTTCCATCAGTTTTAGTGTTGTAGGAAGTGCTCAAATGAAGTTTAGTATCCAGGGACTTCTAAAGACTTTTCTATAATCTTGATGTAAAATGGGGTTCTCGATCAGAAACAATCTATATAGGTACTCCATGAAGTCTTACAACTACATTAAAATATAGTCTTTCCAAACGTTCATGTGGTAAATATTCTCTTATAGCAAGAAAATGTGATGAATTGGTAAGATGATCAACAATGACCCATATTGAATCATTCCTTCTTGGAGTCTTTGGTAGCCCCATGACAAAGTCCATCATAATTTTATCTCATTTCCAGTCTGCTATGCGAAGAGGTTGCATGACTCCTCTAAGATGTTGCCTTCCAGCTTTCACTTGTTGATAAACCATACATCTTGACACAAAATCTACAATCTCCCTCTTCATGTTGTCCCACCAAAAATGTACCTTAAAATCTCTATATATCTTGGTTCTCCTAGGTTGTATACATAAATTGGATCTATGAGCATCATGTAACAAATCCCTTTTTATAACAGGTATGTTAGGAACAAAAAGCCTCTTCCCAAATTTCAAAATCTCATCTTCATATATGAAGTCACTCAATATCTCATCATTCATATCTTTAATCTTCTTTTAAAACTTCTCATCATCATTATGAGAACTCTTTATCATTTATAGTAAATATGGTTTGGAAACCATTTGAAAAAGTATTGATGTTTCACCTTCCATGGTTATTACCATATCCATCTTTACTAGATCTATGAAAATAGGATCCCTTTCAACTCTCATCTTGTTCAAAACACCATGATTCTTTCTAATCAAAGCATCTGCCACATTATTTTCCTTCCCAGGGTGGTACTGTATTGTGCAATCATAATACTTGAGTAGTTCAATCCATCTTCTTTGCCTCATGTAGAGTTCTTTTTGTGAGAAAAACATACTTCAAACTCTTCTAATCAGTATAAATCTCAAATTTTCACCATAGAGATAGTGTCTCCGTGTATTTAGAGAAATGATTATAGCTGCTAACTCAATATCACGAGTAGGATAGTTTTGTTCATGAATTTTTATTTATCGTGATGCATAGGAAATAACCCTATCATTCAGCATAAGAACACAACCAAGTACTTTCTTGGAAGCATCACTATAAATAACAAACTCATCATTCCCTGATGGTAGAGTAAAGATAAGAGCATTGACTAATGTTGGTCGGAGTGGACACTCAAGAGGGGGGTGAATTGAGTTCCAATAAAAATTTATGTTAAAAATATTTCTCTTAAAATCCCCAATTAAAAAACATAGTTAAACTGTAGTGAATTTATGCAGATTGTAAATGTTCAATTAGTTTCTCAAAGATTGATTAGGTCTCAGTTAATTTAATCTAAAGATTAAATTAACTTTTGAAGCTAACTTACTGGTTTACAATAAGTATAAACACTTGATTATTTAACTATCAAAGTAACTTTAAAATAGTTTTGTATTTCAAAGTAATAGCAGCGGAATATTAAATATATAGTATACTTATGAATTAAACTAAAAAAAACACAGCAGATGTAACCAAGAGGTTTAGTCTCAAGCTGAGACTTATTCCTCTCAAACAATTTATATAAATTGATCCACACCCTGGATCGGGGTAAACAACAGTACAAATACTATCCAGGTTCAAAGACCTCTACCCCAGTTCTGCGTGGGAAAAAAACAATAGCTCACAGTTATCCAGGTCTTACTCGACCTCTACCACTATCCACAGTGGGATACAAAGGAGTTATAGAGTTTGAATGAGGATTTAAGAATCCCCCATCTTAGCTCAGGAGACAGTGTGTGTGTAAAATAAATAGGGTACACACACTGCTCGAAAATTAAATGAAAGAATCACTAAAGTAAGTGTGAATGAGTTTAGAAAAGATTTAGTGATTGGCAGTGCAGCTCTGGACTCATTTGATTGATCAGAAAAGATTCTGATTCCTTCTCTGGGTTTTTTCTGAAAAACAGACTGTCGTTTCCTTCCTTGGTTTTCAGGTTCAGCTTATCAGCTTGAGTGCATGAAGTATTTGTTGTAGTTCTTTACTCAAGATGCAGCTTGTGTTGTGTTCTCCTCTAGAATGAGTGGCTTCGTGTATGTCTGGTGCTATTGTAGTATGGATGTATCCTTGTGTGAATGCACC
The DNA here is from genome assembly GCA_963277665.1 of Viscum album. Classification (NCBI taxonomy): domain Eukaryota; kingdom Viridiplantae; phylum Streptophyta; class Magnoliopsida; order Santalales; family Viscaceae; genus Viscum; species Viscum album. The sequence goes on from OY728166.1 coordinate 1,046,727,634, forward strand.
ATGTTTTAATTATGTTGAGATCTTTTCTTTTTCACCCTTCGTGTGCCTTCTTAGTTCCTTGATTCTCGCTCTGTGTTCACACACACTTTTTGCTAGGTCTTTATCTTCCCTTTTATAGCTTTCAGCTCCGACAAAAAAAAAGGAATGATTAATTTTTGCATGGGAACTAGGTATGGTTCCCTGACATGCCAATAGATATCATTAAATAATATTAACTGCATTAAAAACATCAAATGTAACTGTTAGCTTAATAAATAAATAGTATTGAGAGTATAGAGTTTGACTGGTTGGTCAATCATTAGTAGCTCATGTTGGTATATGTGTACGGTGGATTTTGTATAACAGTTCCCTTCCATTGGTAGCTCTTTGAACTTGTATTGGTAGCACCTGATAGCAGTAGCTCTTACTCTGTATCGGTAACTTTTGGTATCGGTAGCTTTTGATCTATCGGTAGATTTTGATCTATCGGTAGCTCTGGTCTATCGGTAGCTCTGATCTATCGGTAGATCTAGTCTATTGGTAGCTCTGATCTATCGGTAGCTCTGATATATTGGTAGCTCTGATCTATCGGTAGCTCTGATCTGTACTATTGGAAGAATTGTTCTATTGGTAGCTATCTGTATCGGTGACCTTATTCTACGCTTACTGGTGGACTTGTACATATCGGTAGCTTTGCGTATCGGTGACCTTGTTCTATGCTTACCGGTGGACTTGTACATATCTGTAGCTTTGTGTATCGGGGACCTTAGCTTATCAGTGATTCTAACTATCAGTAGACTAAGTATCAGTAGCTATGTATTAGTAGCTATACGCAGACTAGTGACTAACACTTATCTTTTTTATGCAAAACATATCTGATTGGGTTAGAATTACTTCAAAACTTATATACAAAAAGATAAACATTGATTAAAATATTTCAAGGATTATTTTAATATTATTATCAGATATAATGTCATAGATTGATCGAATTAGAATATAGATAAACATTAATTGGGATTATCAAGGTATGTGAAATCATAATTGGGATTATCAAAACAGGTGAGGTCAACAATCTCCCCCTTTTTGATAATCACAACTCATGATACTATTGTTTTTAAAAAAAGAATGAGTAATTGTATCAGAGAATATATCATTAGATTCAATTGTCTCAGAGAAAACATTATATTATAGAACATAATGTATCAGAGGTAGAATTAAATGCAATGATATCAAAGGAGAAAAGCATGGTAGTTCTTCCTTAGATAATATTTCTCCTCTTTTGAGAATATTTCTCCCCCTTTGATAATTTGATAATATTTCTCCCCCTTTGTGATAATAACAAGGTGGGAAACAGGAAATATAAAAAGGAACACAATGAGAAATAAATGAAATCCAATTGTATTATATGTTGCAAAAAGGTACATAGAAAGAAAACAAAATACAAGGGATTCCTATCAAACAACTTAGCCACATATTCAATCCATGCCCTCAATGTGAAATTTTCCCTTTGGATGAGAAGAGGATTAAGACTGTGTGGATGTAGGTGAAGGCTTAGGAATTCCAGATATAATCACAGGAGGCTGAGCCACTGACACTATGCCTGGTCTGTACTGAGGAGTTCTCTAAGTGATCATAGGAGTAAGGCTTAGAATGGCTTGGGTTGGAGTCATCTGAACTGGAGAAGTAGTAGAGGCAGAGGCAGGTAAAGTAGGAGGTACAATCACTGCCTAGCATCAAAATGCAGGAAAGGCGGTAAAAGATTTCTGAAATCCATAATTATTCCTCCTCCTCTCTCCATAGAAGATATGAAGTCATCCTTGTTCTCCATGAATTTTTCCAAGGCTGGAGTCAATTCCCTTAGTGTGCTGACTTGCTCTCTGAAGGCTTGATTAACAGGAGGTAACTTCAAGTTTTCTAACAGAAGTTTGAAGTGATTTTTGAGTTGATGCTAGGTGTAAACCTTTTTTAAATAGGAGTCGACCTTGTCTTTCACTTCTTTCTGAGAGGAAAAATCTTCTCTCGTATAGTCTTGGACTATCTTCATTATTTCTCTAGTTGAATCTCTAGTTGAAAGAACAACTTTTCTCAGGTCGGATGAGTCCACAGATCCATTGGTTGAAGCTGAACCAAGCTCCTCCTTCATCACAACTCGAATATGATCCACATCCACTAAAGGTCTAGAATAAAGAGAGACAATAGATAAGTTTAATGTTTCCTTGAAGTTTTTGGTCAGCCCATTGATAAGATTTTGGACTTGGGAATCCTGGGTTTTAACATGATCTTTCATAGTGGTTTTAAAACCTTCGAACACTAAAACCATCTGCCTTACAACACTTTTGACATAGGCAAAGTCCTTGTCTACTTGAGATTTTGAACTCATGTAAGATTCTAAGGAGATAACAGATTTCTTTAGAGCTTCAACATCTGCTTCCATTCTAGATACTTGATTCTGGCAGTCTGTAACTTCTTCCACTATTTCTTCCACAAAGGTTGACAAATTACAACCTAGAGAGAGTTCAAAAGATTTTTCCAAGTTACTCATCTATTCAACAAAGAAGTGCTTTAACTCAGCAACAGAAGCACTAAAGGACTCTTTCAGCTCTTCCTTTAAGGATTCAAGGTCATCCCTGGTGATCATATCAGCAGGATCAATTACAACAGGTGCTCTTTTGGAGGCTATACTGGCTACTGAATCAGTCATAATCGATTGAATTGATGACACCAGTGAAGCTTCCATCTTCTTTGTCTCTTCCACAAAACTGACCATAAGATTTTTCTTCAAAATATCCTGGTCATGCATTCTGACCACATCTTCAGGTAACAACTCAGTCTCAACATCATAAATAATCTTTGGTCTATTGAGGGATACCTTATTATTAGAATCAGGATAGTCTAATCTACAAACCACAAAACCTGGGTCTTCTGCCCAGTCCTCAATCTCAATATCCACTAAAGCACTTCCAAACTTGGTTTGATGCTCCCCCTCAATGGGTGCACTCCCATGTATAGAAACAACATTCTCATAAGGTCTTTATTACTAAGGAGAATCTTCTACTATCAATTCTATCTCTGTAATAGCAGGAGGGTCCTCTGGATTAGGAAAAGCTTCTTCAATTTCTCCTACTACATCCTTATTATGCACAAATAAGATTCTAATTAATGGACTTAGACATAATAAGACAGAATCAAAGGCTTTAGATTCATTCTCCTTTTCTTTATTATGCTCAGGGGCTGGCTGATCTTCCTCATCAACAGGTGTCTCTTCTTCTTCTAAAGCTTCCTTTCTAGAAGATACAATTTCAGCAGTAGGACTTGGAGGTAAGTCTGGATCCCTTCCATCATCCATAGAAGTCTCTTCTTCTTCAGTCTCATCACTGTAATCGGGTTCTTCTTCATCAGGTCCTAGACCTAGATCCCTCACATCCTTAGGTCTTGAAGGATGATCCACAGGATTGAATTTATCATATACCTTCTTGTCATCATTAACCCACTCTCCTCTCCATGGGTTCCAAATTATTTTCATGTATTTGAAAACTGTGGGTGTGATACAAAAATTATTCTTTACTACCACTGTCTCATCTTGAGACTCATCTACCCCTTTCATTTTGATCATCACTGAGATCATCTTGGAAAAGAATAAGGCATTAGTCTTTGATTTTGGCCTTGTCATGTCTTCCATTTGAATCATCAGCAATCTGCACAGATTCACTTTTACACAATGTCTCAAGATATGTAAAAGATAGAAATCCTAATATCCTAGATTCGCAAAGTCCCATCTCCTTAGTATTAAGACATGCTAAATAAATTTGAACAGCAATCTGTTCTCTCCATCCATTTCAGCAGCCACTACTTGTCTTTGATTTCCATCACCAGTGAGCTCCTCCAAGGTAGTCTCATAATCGAATATATCACTTGTAGGTGGTATAGCTTTCGATACATATCCAGATACACCTTCGTGTGGAACCTTCAAGAATTCATCCCACTCAATGGATGAAAAAGATATCTTCTTTCCATTCACATAAGAAATCACTCGGTTCTCATCTTCTGACTTCTCAAAGCTCACAAACTCATAAAATTGTTTCACTAGATTCGGATAGTAGGGACCATTGTTGTTTCAAAATCAATCTACCCACTTTTGATCTTCCAGCACTTCAAGCACTAATGATTTTCTAGGCAGCAACCATTCCACGCACAACTCTTTTTCAATCACAATAACTCTATTCTAAAAATGAGGGTTCGCTTCTACCAACACTACCACTTTCTTCTGGCTTGGACTTCTACTTCTTTGCATTCGTCTCATCAGTGTCATCTCTAATGGTAGGGAGTTTGGTTTTTTCCATCTCTAGTTCGAGGGATTTAGGGTTTTTGAGAGATTCGGGAGCTAAGGTTTGAGGGTAATGGGTTTGAGGCTTGGTGGATTGAGAAGTAACTAGGACTTTGTTTTTATCATTTAGGAATCATAAAATAAATAAATAAAATGAAATAAAGTAAAAAATATTCAGATTCTGGCGGCATACATAAGTTTAAAACAGTGCACTCATCAGTAGGGTCTATCAGTGAGAATTCCTATCAGTAAGGTCTATAGGTGAGGTTTCATTGGTGAGGTATTACATCGGTGAGGTATTCACATCGGTGAGGTATTCACATCAGTGAGGTATTCACATCGGTGAGGTATCACATCGATGAGGTATTACATCGGTGAGGTAGCTACCGATCAAGGTTAATCATTCACAACTCATGGCTTATGTAACTTAACCTATTTGAACTCAAAGGTTTGGTGAAAATTTCATCTAATTGATGTTCAATACCTATAAATTCAAGAGTAATATCACCCTTTTGGTAATGATCTCTCAAGAAATGGTGCCTTACATCAATGTGTTTGGTCCTAGAGTGAGATACAGGATTCTTCGAAATGTTTATTGCACTAGTGTTATCATAGTTGATTGAAACATGCTTAAAATCATATTCATAGTCTAAAAGAGTGTGTTTCATCCATAGAATTTGTGCACAGTAACTACCAGCAGCTATATACTCTGCTTCGGCAATGGAAAAAGCTACATAATTTTGATTCTTACTACACTAAGATACTAAGGATTTTCTGAATAAATGACATATTCCAGATGTGCGTTTTCTATCCAACTTGCAACCAACAAAGTCAGCATCTGAATAACTCATTAACTCAAAGGATTGTACTTTTTGGTAAAACAAACCTAAGTTTACAGTGTGTTTAAGATACTTAAAAATTATTTTAACAGAAAGAAAATGATATTCTTTTAGATTGTATTGAAATCTTGCACACATACACACACTAAACATAATATCTGGTTGACTAGCAGTAAAGTAAAGTAAGCTTCCAATCATACCTCTATAATTGGTTTGATCCACTGGTTTCCCAGTTTCATTTTCATCCAATTTACAGACTGTAATCATAGGAGTATCACTTTCCTTAATACTATCCAAACCAAAACTTTTAAAAGGTCCTTTTTATAATTACTTTGATTCAAAATAATACCATTTTCATTTTGAAAAACTTGAAATCCAAGAAAATATTTAAGTTATCCCATTAAACTCATTTCAAATTCATTTTTCATACTCTTTGAAAAATCAGTACATAAAGAATGTTTAGAATATCCAAAAATAATATCATCAACATAGATTTTTACTATCAAAACATCTTTAGGAATTCTTTTAATAAAAAGAGTTGGATCAGCAATCATGTTAGTAAAACTTTTTGAAATAAGAAAATTACTAAGTCTATCATACCAAGCTCTTGGAGCTTGTTTTAACCCATATAAAGCATTAGAAAGTTTAAAAACTCGATTTGGAAAATGAGGATTAGTAAATCAAGGTGGTTGTTTAACAAAAACATCTTAAACAATAAAACCATTTAGAAAATCACTTTTAACATCCATTTGATATAACTTGAAATTCAGAGGAGCAGCATAGGCAAGTAGAATCCTAATAGCTTCTAATCTAGCTACAGGTGAAAAGGTTTCCTCATAGTCTATTCCTTCCCCTTGACTATATCCTTGTAAAACTATTCTAGCTTTGTTTCTAACTACGTTTCCTTATTCATCAACTTTGTTTCTAAAAACCCATTTAGTGTCTATTGCCAAAGTGTCCTTGGGTATGTCAACTAATTCCCAGACTTTGTTTCTTTAAAATTGATTTAACTCTTCTTGCATAGCCATTACCCAAAATTCATCATTGATTGCATCATTGACATTTTTAGATTCTAACTATGAAAGAAAGGCTTGATGTTCAACCTGATTTCTTAGAGAAGCTCTAGTCTGTGTCCCTCTATCAAGATTACCAAAAACAGCATCCAAAGGATGATTCTTTAGAATCCTAGTTGATCTAGTAAAGGTAGGGCTAGAAATTTATGGTTCATCTCTAAGTTCAGGTTCTATAGTAGCAGAATCTGGAATATTTACAAAACTGGATTTTTTTATAGCAAGTTCTTTAGTTTTATCATTAAGTTCCCGAACAGTCAAATCTTCTTCAAGATTTTCCAAAGAGGTTTTAGGCTCATGTTGATTAGTTTCATCAAACTTGATGTGAACAGATTCTTCCACACATTTGGTTCCTTTGTTAAAGACTCTATAGGATTTTCTAGTTAAAGAATAACCAAGAAAAACTCCTTCATCACTTTTAGAAGAAAACTTGTCCAGATTATCCTTTGTATTGAGAATAAAAACTTTGCAGCCAAAGACTCTGAAGTAACTAACTTTGGGTTTCCTATTATTCCATAATTCATATGGGGTCTTCTTGAGAACAGGTCTAATAAAGAATCTATTAATAATATAAAAAGATGTATTCACAGCCTCAGCCCAAAATTAAATAGGCAGGTCATACACATTAAGCATGGTTTTCGCAATTTCTTGAAGGGTTCTGTTTCTTCTTTCTACTACACCATTCTGCTGAGGTGTTCTAGGGGCAGAAAATTTATGACTATAGCCATTTTGTGAGAAATAAGATTCAAACTCTTTATTTTCAAACTCACGGGCATGATCACTTCTCAGGGTCTTAATCTTAAGTCCACTAAGGTTTTCTACAGCCTTGGAGTATTTAACAAAGTAAGAACAAGCTTTACTTTTGTGAGCTAAGAAGTATACCCAAGTATATCTAGAAAAGTCATCTACTAAGACATAGACACAGTGCTTCCCATTTAAACTAGAAACTCTAGAAGGTCCAAACAAGTCCATGTGAACCAACTCGAGAGGTTGAGAAGTTGAAACTTCTTTATTTGATTTAAAAGAAACTTTATGTTGCTTTCCCTTTTGACAAGGATTACAAACTTTGTTTGATGGGAATTCAAGTTTAGGTGGGTCTCTAACCAAGTTATTCCTAGTCAATTTTCTAAGTGAATGGATTTTTCAGTGTCCTAATCTTCTGTGTCAAAGCCAAGACTCTTTATGAAAATCATTTAAACAAGTAACATTTTTCTTAGCTAAAGAATTCAGATCAATAGCATAAACATTTTCATTTCTCAAGGAAGAGAATTCTAAGGCATTATTAGAATTAAAAACATTACAAGAATCATTTTCAAATTTATCATTAAATCCATCATCACATAATTGAGAAATACTTAACAAGTTATACTTAAGTCCATCAACAAATAAAACTTTAAAAATTAAAACTGAATCAGTGTCACCAATCTGGCCTAGGCCGATGATTGTTCCTTTAGAATTATCACCAAAGGTGACATGGCCTCCATCAACCTTTATTAAGCTTTTAAAGAATGAATAATATCCAGAAATGTGCCTTGAATATCCATTGTCCAAGTACCATACCTTCTTGTGAGAACTCTTCAAATAGGTTTCCTACAAAATAGGTTTAAACAGAAAATGATTTTGGTACCCAGATCTTCTTAGGTCCAGAAAGGTTAGAAATAAAAGCTTTAGGTATCCAGATTTGTCTTATGGGTCTCATATAATGTACAGAATCAACATATTTTTAAAGATAAACTTTATTTGATCTATAACCATATGAATAACTAGTTGAATCATACCTATTTCCAGAACTAGAACAAGCAGAATTTTGTCCAGATTTAGGAATAAAACGATTTTTGGTAAACTGTCTCTGTCCAGGTTGGTATCCCAAACCAGTAGTGTACTTTGGTGCCAATTATTTACCTAACATTTGAGTAAGTGTATCTTTTCCATTTGTGAACTTTTCTAAGTCCTTTCTAAGTTTCTCATTAGACATTTTCAGTTCAGTATTTTCCTTCAATAGTTGAGCATTCTTTTCTTTTTCTATATCAAAGGCTAATTTAACATTGGCAGTGAGAGAATTATGTTTCTTTAATGACTTATATTTGTCCTTTAGTTCATTACATGTTTCTTCCAGCATGTTAAAATATTCAAATAATTCAGCTTTAGTCATGTCTTCAGAATCAGAATCAGATTCTGAATCATCTCCAGAATAATAGGAATTTAAAACAGGAGTATCTGAGGTTACCTCAGATGTGTTAGTCATGAAACACTTGTTGGCATGATTCTTTTCAGACTCAAAATTTTTAGATTCACTTGTATTGTCTTCTGAAGAACTCCTGGTTTCTTTCATGGATTTCTTGTACTTCTTGTCCTTATAATCATGTTTCTTTTTGAATTTTAACATTGTACAGTTAGCCTTGATGTGTCCTTTCCTTTTTCACTCATAGCAGATTATATCATCTTCCTTATCATATTTCTTACAGTCCTTCTTCCAATGACCTTTATTGTCATACTTACCTTTGTAATTTGATTTTCTAAAGAATCTCTTTTTCCTATAAAATTTCTTGAATCTCTTGGCTATTGGAGCCATCTCAGCATCACTGTCAGTGTATGAATCTTCACTTGTTGAACTTTCTGTCGGGCAACTGGGGGTACCTGGTGGGCCAGGACCCGACGGCCATGTTAAGAAGGGGTGGATGTGCTGTCACCGGGGCCCGGTTGTCACATTTGGTATCAGAGGAGGAACCCAGCCTTAAGTGCACGGTGCACTGCCTGGGTTGAGATGTAGGGCCCACAACGAGGGCGTTGTGCTCTAAAGGGGGGGTGATTGTAACATCCCCAAATGATAAAGGGTTAAATGACTAAATGATATGACTCATGTCAACAAGGTGCACCTTCATTTTCGGGAGCCTGTCTGATTAGAACTCCACAGTTAAGCGTGCTTGTCTTGGCCACAGTTAACTGTGCTTGTCTTGGAGTAGTGATCAGGATGGGTGACCTTCTGGGAAGATTCCCAGGGTGTGTGTGAGTGAGGACAAAGCACACTAGAAAGGACATGTGTTGGACAGTGGGGACTGTCATTAGTCAGATGACTCATTTAGGCATGTGGGTGGACCCTGGGATGGGCCCCACGTGTCTGCGGGGCAACTGGGGGTACCTAGTGGGCCAGGACCCGACGACTATGTTAAGGAGGGGTGGATGTGCTATCACCGAGGCCCGGTTGTCACATACAGACTTCCTTTTAGGTTCATCATCATCCTCCTCATTCACCTTGAGTTTTTCCTCATACATCATTAATTTACCAATAATCTCTTTAACAGGGAGAGCACCAATGTCACATTATTCTCTGATTGAAATAGAAGTGCCCCTCCATCGGTCTGGTAGACATCTCAAGATTCTCATGATTTGTTCCTTTGCAAGAACAGCCTTTCCAAGAGAGCTCATAGTATTGAAAATCTCATTGAACCTGAGATACATGTCAGAAATTGGTTCATCAGTCTTCATTTTAAAATTATCATATTTAATAGTATAAGTATTTAATCTCATTTCTTTAACATTGGTTGTTCCTTCATGAGAAACACCCAAATTATCCCATATTTCATAAGTAGTTTTGTAAGCAGATATTCTATTGAATTCCTCATCTCCTAATGCACAATACAGGGCATTCATAGCTTTACAATTATTATTGTAAGCAGTATTTGTAGGTTCATCTCAATTTGTTCTTTCAGTTTCTGGAATTTTATATTGTGACTCTATAGCAGTCCAAATATCAAAACTCAAACTTTCTAAATGAATTTCCATCTTAAGTTTCCACTGGGAATAGTTGGTACCATTTAAGAAATGTGGCCGGTTAGTAGCAGCACCCTCTAGTCTATTATCCATAGCTAGATTTTATCAAATAGTTTTAAAGAGATAAAATTTAGAACTAACAGAAATTTAAGATCTTTAAAGATTCAACTAAAATCACAGTTGAAAAACAGAATGTTTTGAAAACTTGTATTAATAAAAACAACCTATGATAGAAAATGTTGGTCGAAGTGGATACTCAAGAGGGGGGTGAATTGAGTTCCAATAAAAATTTCTGTTAAAAATATTTCTCTTAAAATCCCCAATTTAAAAACAAAGTTAAACTGTAGTGAATTTACGCAGATTGTAAATGTTTAATTAGTTTCTCAAAGATTTATTAGGTCTCAGTTAATTTAATCTGAAGATTAAATTAATTTTTGAAGCTAACTTACTGGTTTACAATAAGTATAAACACTTACTAATTTAATTATCAAAGTAAATTTAAAATAGTTTTTTATTTCAAAGTAATAGCAGCGGAATATGAAATATATAGTATACTTATGACTTAAACTAAAAAGCATAGAAGATGTATCCAAGAGGTTCAGTCTCAAGCCGAGACTTAGTCCTCTCAAAAAATTTATATAAATTTATCCACACCCTATATCGGGGTAAAGAATAGTACAAATACTATCCAGGTTCAAAGACCTCTACCACAGTTCTACATGGGAAAACAAACAACAGCTCATAGCTATCCAGGTCTTACTCGACCTCTACCACTATCCACAGTGGGATACAAAGGAGTTATAGAGTTTGAATGAGGATTTAAGAATCCCCCATCTTAGCTCAGGAGACAGTGTGTGTAAAATAAATAGGGTACACACACTGCTCGAAAAGTAAATGAAAGAATCACTAAAATAAGTGTGAATGAGTTTAGATAAGCTTTAGTGATTAGCAGTGCATCTCTAAACTCGTTTGATTGATCAGAAAAGTTTCTGAGTCCTTCTCTGGTTTTTGTCTGAAAAACAGAGTGTCGTTTTCTTCCTTGGTTTTTAGGTTCAGCTAATTAGCTTGAGTTCATGAAGTATTTGTTGTAGTTCTTCACTCAAGATGCATCTTGTGTTGTGTTCTCCTCTAGAATGAGTGGCTTCATGTATGTCTAGTGCTCTTTGAGTATGGATGTATCCTTGTGTGAATGCACCACGTTTGAATGATGTTGAGCTCTTGTCTTTTTCACCCTTCATGTGCCTTCTTAGTTCCTTGATTCTCTCTCTATGTTCACACACACTTTTTCCTAGGTCTTTATCTTCACTTTTATAGCTTTCAGCTCTAGCAAAAAAGAAATAATTAATTTTTTGCATGGGTATTAGGTACAGTTCCCTGACATGCCAACAGATATCATTAAATAACATTAACTGCATTAAAAACATTAAATGTAACCATTAGCTTAATAAATAAATAGTATTGAGAGTATAGAGTTTGACTGGTTGGTCAATCATTAGTAGCTCATGTTGGTAGATGTGTATGGTGGATTTTGTGTAATAGTGCCCTTCCATTGGTATCTCTTTGAACTTGTATCAGTATCTCCTGATATCGGTAGCTCTTGCTCTGTATCGGTAACTTTTGGTATCGGTAGCTTTTGATCTATCGGTAGATTTTGATCTATCGGTAGCTCTGGTCTATCGGTATCTCTGATCTATCGGTAGCTCTGGTCTATCGGTAGCTCTGATCTATCGGCAGCTATGATCTATCGGTAGCTATGATCTATCGGTAGCTCTGATCTGTACTATCAGAAGACTTGTTCTATTGGTATCTATCTGTATTGGTGACCTTGTTCTATGATTACCGGTGGACTTGTACATATCGGTAGCTTTGCGTATCGGTGACCCTGTTCTATGCTTACCGGTGGACTTGTACATATCGTTAGCTTTGCGTATGGGTGACCTTAGCTTATCGGTGACTCTGAATATTGGTAGACTAAGTACCGGTAGCTCTGTATTAGTAGTTATACGCAGACCAGTGACTAACACTTATCTGTTTTATGCAAAACATATCTGATTGGGTTAAAATTACTTGAAAACTTATATACAAAAAGATAAACATTGATTAACATATTTCAAGGATTGTTTTAATATTATTATCAGATAAAATGTCATAAATTGGGCGAATTAGAATATAGATAAACATTAATTGGGATTATCAAGGTATGTGAAAGAATAATTGGGATTATCAAAATAGGTGAGGTCAAAAACTAATATTCTATTCAGTTCTTCAAAACATTCTTCACACTCTTTTTTCCACACATATTTAACCCATTTACATGTGATCTTAGATAATGGGTTTGCCAACCGGACCAAATTCTGGAAAAAATGTCAATATTAACCTCCTAAACCAATAAAATTGCGTACTCCAGTTATACTTGTCTATGATGGCCATTCATGGATTTCCTTGGTCTTTGAAGTATCAACAGAGATTCCATCCTTAGACACAATATGCCCAAGAAAAGAGTTCTCTTAAAGCCAGAATTCACACTTGCAAAACATTCCATATAATTCATTTCATCTGAGGGTTTTCAGAATAGTGTGCAAGTTATTTTCATAATATTTGTAGATTTTTGAGTATACCAAAATATCATCAATAAATACCACTACAAATTCATCAAGATATTACTTGAAAACTCTATTCACTGGATCCATGAAGACAGAGGGTGCATTAGTCAATCCAAAAGGCATTACTGTAAACTCCTAAAGCCCGTACCTGGTTTGAAATGTTGTTTTGAAATGTATTCTTTCTTCACACAAAACTGATGATATCCAGATCGAAGGTCAATCTTTGAAAAATATTCAACTCCATGAATTTGTTCGAATAAATCATCAATGCGAGGTAGGTGATACATGTTCTTTATTATTATGGAATTTATCTCTCTGTAGTCAATGAACAACCTCGTAGTTCTATCTTTCTTATGAACAAAAAGGACAGGGGATCCCCATGGAGAAACACTAGGGCGAATAAATCCCTTATTACTCAATTCCTCTAGTTTTTTCTTTAGCTCCATTAATTCTATAGTGTCCATTCTATAAGGGGTCTTCGATATGGGCTTTGAAACAGAAATTAAATCAATGGAAAACTCAATTTCTCATTCTAGAGGACGTCCAGGTAAATCCTCCAAAAACACATCAACATATTCTTTCACAATAGTTACAGCCTCTATTCAAACATTCTTTTCCTCCCCCATAGTTATCTCATTCTCTTCCTCCCCAATAATAGAATTTAGTAGATATATTGGGGGTGGATTTAGATAAGAATCAGGTGGTGACGTTTCTTCTTTAAAGATAAGGTAATCATTATCATCATCAAAAAATTTAACCTTATTATTCTTATAACAAAGTTTCGCATCATGGTCTGAAATACAATCCATTCCGAAGATTATATCAAATTAACTCATGGGTAGGATGATGAGATCATTAGATAAAGAACATTTATATGCCTTAATGGGAACTGATTCACTAAACTTTGTTGTGATTATACTTCCCTTAATAGTTTACAAACAACTCCCTTGTTAATTCAAATTAATAATATCTAATTTTCTTAGAAAACTTAGAAGATATGAAACAATTCGATGGTCCAGAATCAAATAAAGCATTGGCTAAACTTGAGGAAACCATTAAATTACCTACCACCATGTATTTTGGAGCTTCAACCTCAGTATTAGTGATCGGAAAATATTGGCTTTGCTCCCTTGTCCTTTTCTGAGGTAAGTTCTCTTGGTTCTTAGGACATTCATTTTCATAATGTCTCTTTTCTCTACAATTGTATCATTCAACATTGGTAGGCTCTTTATTTCCCTCACAATCAAGAGCTTGGTGGAGTTTTTCACCACACTTTTAACAGAATCACATTCCCATTAGGAACATACCATGTTGTTTCTTCCCACATTTACCGCAATATGGATATTCAACATTTCCCTTCTTCCCCTTATTTCCATTTCCAGAGTGATTAGTAGATCTCTTCTTCTCTTTCTTTGCATTTAATTCATAAGACTTAGAGAATTCCTTTTCTGCTTTGATAGCGCATGAGACGATATCTTCATATGATGAGAAGGATTGTGAGGCTAATGCTTGATGGAGAAATGGTTTTAACCCATAAAATAATTGATCAATCTTACTCCTTGGATTACGTATATAATCTGTTGCATGACTAGATAACCTTGTAAAGTTAGCCTCATACTTTGCTACATTCTCATCCACCTTTTTCCCGAGACTCAGAAATTGTTTTTCCATATCCTCTAGATGGTCATATGGAAATTTTTTTTCTAATAAAAAATCTTTAAATGTCCTCCATTCCATTTTCTATACTTCTTCATCTTCCTTTGTGTATTGGATTAATAACCACCCACTGATATGCATCTCCCGTGATTCGATAAACTGCCATGACAACTTTTTCACTTTCACTACTCCCCAAAGCATGAAATATTTTCTTTAAGGAATTTATCCTTATCTTAGCTACTATAGGATTTTTACTCCCATTGAATGTTGGTGGTTGTTACCTCATGAATCAGTCTAACATTGATCCTCTATGTTATAGATCAGGGTTCTCCATATGGGTAAGATTATTATTCATAACCTGATTGAGTTATCCCAGTATGGTGATAAGCTAATTAATACCACCAGTTGCATCCCCAGAACCACTATAATTATCTTGAGTAGGAGGTAAATCCATGCATGGATTATGTACGTTGATATGGTTTCCACTCCTTCTACTATGAACAATTTCTAAACAACGGCATATGGTAGACTATTTTATGAATTGCAATACATAATTCAAAACATGTAAAACACTTAACATAAATTGAACTGTTTATGGATATAATACATTATCATTAAAATGTTTTCTTTAAGGAGGTATATACTCATAAATCCTTCATAATGGTTTGTAAATAGAATTTTAATTATCCTAAGCATATCCCCTCGGAGGGTCGTAACCAAGAGTGCAGCATGGCCCGTTGTTCTGGACCAGGATACCCCGAATCAAGCTCAAAACTCCTTGTTAGAGTCTTCACTCATAGGCACATATGTTCTAGAGCCGTCTCTACCAACTTGTATCTAGACAGGGATGTATTTTTTAGAAAATACACAAAATATCTACATTACCAAAATTCTAGGAAGTTCTTCTATACCATTCCTCAAATTCTATCTTAGGGTAATGTGCTCTAATCAAAGTTTATCTAAATCTAGTTTCCAAGGTTTGAACTAAACATCCTTTGATACCAACTGTAATGCCCAAACTTCAGTTAACCAGAGTTGGTGCATTATTGCCTAACATTGGCATTATCACAAGTGATCAAATCCCTGAATACTGATCAATTTAGTAGCCTTGGAAGTACGAGATACATTCATAATATTTTCATTACATCATGAAAAAAATACATCAACAAAATTTTGTCCCCTTTGAACACACTTATATCCTTAGCCTATCCCTACAGGTCAACCATAAAATACTTCTTCACATCCTAGGAAAAACAAAACATAGAAATGGGTGAGCTCAGATGCTCAGTAAGGGTAACAATATAGCGAAAACTTTCATAAATAAGCATAGAAATTTAAGGCAATGTATAAGATAAAAACAAAATCCTTTTAAAATTAAACTTCAGCATAATATGGAAAAAATAAATCAAATAATTCCATTTACTTATTCAAATGCATATTCTTCTAATCAAATAATCAGATGTGATATCAATAGCCAATTTCATAATGTTGGAATGCATAATTCCAGACTTCATAACCACATAGTCAAGGCCTTGTGCCAAGACTACAAATAAGATTTTGTCAAGGCCTTATTCCAAGATACTATTCTGTCTCAATTGACACACCGATGCATCGAGGAGCTATAGCGAGCTCCACCCGTCACTTACTAAGTCCAATGCATCCCACATATGAAAAGTTTTAAACATAACATAAACATTAGTATTAAAACTAGCATATGAAATGTCAACACATTATCCATAAACCATGAATAGTGTAAAAATAACACATCCATAGTCAAACATATCACAAAACCTTCAATACAATTTGGAAGATTTGTATCATAATAAATCAACTTCAAACAATCTTAAAAACCATCAAAGGATGTTGACCTAGATGAAATCAAAACTTTTTGTAGAGAAATGTCTCTTTCTATATTGAAATCATTTAAAAGTCATATAATTATAAAAGAAAGAATTTATTATGAAAATATTATTATAATCTTTTATGAAAAGCCTCAACAATTTTATAATGGTGGAAAATAGCCACAACCTCTGTATAAGTTAAAAAAAAGACATTCTTACCTTAATTTTGTCAAGAAGGTCAAAAAGTACCTTGTTTATAAAATGATGGAAAGATTCCATTAAAAAAATATGTTGTAAATTAATTATATAAATGAATTTAACCCATATTATAGTAAATACTAAAAATGTTTTGAATTTTATTTTTAATTAAACACGAATGTAGATGATAAAGAGGTCCTAGTAGATACTTACGTATTAACAACCACTGATAAGAAAATAGATGGTAGAATTAACCTTTACCTTGTGATTTTCCTTAGTCGATGGTATGTTAACCACCTGTATAATAGTTAAAACATTTTTATTTAATTATACAAGAACTATATAAATTAATATGATGTCATATATGATCCTATAATATTTCTTTGTTAATAAGATTTCAGTAGTATCATCGTTTTGGGTGTTAACCGATTTGATTCCCTTTATATTCTTGGTTAAGTGAACCATGTTTGTTATGGATATGATGTATTTTATTCATATAAAGAATGATATTATGTTCATAAACATTATTTTTAATCATAAAATGAAAATTATTCTTGAATGATTAAGATGGGAAATGAATCTCATCATGTTCGTGGAGACGGTAATCCATACGTATGAACAAGCGACAATATAATTACATTGATGGTGAAATCATATGTAATTGGATGGTATATCATATATACAGAATAAATAAAATATTATATTTGTTATTTACATTACTTATACTAATTATTATACCAATCCAAAAAATGACGTGATTGAATAACAAACTACACCACGACGTGGAGACGGTAAGCCATGCGTATGCACGTATGGTGACTTTGTCATTTATAGGATGGATATAATAAGGAATATGGTTGTACCATATTTATAATAACATAATAGTATATAGAAGGTACTGGATTTATTATTTTGGTATGGAAACAATAAGGAGAGATGAAGTGGAAGAAGAAAAGAACTAGAAAGAGGGTGGTGAAATTATTACCTCCTCTTCGGGTGTTTCCTTTTGAGTTGATCAAAAGGGTTCCTTAGGATGGATTTCTGATCAAAGTAAAGCCTCTAGGTTGAATGGAGTATAGTTGAGAGTATATTTTGGAAGGCTTTTTCCAAGACAAATGGATTTGGAGGAGTAAAATTAAGAGTAGGTGAAGTACCCTTTTATAAGAAAGGTGAGAGTCACTTTTGGAAAAGCTTATTATTTTATAATAAAATCATTTTCAGTTTATAATGGCTCAAAAATTATTTATTTCGACTCTAAGGTGGGTATGGGTCACAAACCACTCAACCAATAGGTTTTATATAGGTTTAGGTCACCATATTAACCTTACCTTTTAGATTTAACTCTTAGTTAAATAGTTTGACATTTACAATGTCTCTTTGTATTTTTATATTATACAGTTAATAAACTTACTATAAAATGCCAAGTGAACCCAAAGTGGTTAATTATAAATATATATAACTTTATATAATTCCTTTGGCCGAAACATAGATTTTTATAAATATTATATCAATCAATAATATAGTATTTTGTTTAAAACCAATTATGTCAATTTTGACACTATTTAGTATTGGATTCTTTTGAAAGCCATAAAAAATTTATCACTTCAATTAAAATTTAATTAATCAAACCTTATATGTCATATTAACCTACAAAATTTGTGTAATTCATTATAAGTCTCAATTTACATTTTTTTGGATATTTATAATATCATTTATTTTAATATTTCATTAATAAGGTAATTACTGCATCAACATTGTGTCATAAATAAATTAAAATATTTAATATCTAAAAACTATAAATAAAATACCATTATGTATGAAAAATTTTTATCTTTCTAATGAATATTTATAGTCTAATTTATCTTATGTATAACACTATATTAAAAATGGTTTACTTATTAAACTTTGAATGTAACTCTTTTAACTCTTCTTTAAATAAAATAATAATAAATGTCCTAATCTAATCCAAGTGGACCAAAGAGGATCATATTTTATTCCTAAGATTTTTTTAGTCGAATTACACTTATCCAATAGAGTTATTACATGTGTTAGGGTAATTATTATATCATTTTTACCCTTAATTACCCTATTTACTTTTAACTATGGTAAATAAAAGTCAAAAGTTACTATTCACAAAAAAATGATTTTCATCTTATTGAGCCACATTTTACTTAATCATGTCAACTCTGTCACTTGGATTTTTTAAATTCAACTCACAGAAGAGGTAAAATTATGTTTTATATAAATTTTCAAAAGCTCCAAGAAGGTGGGTAAAAGAGGGTAAAAAGTTCAATAAAATTTTATATATCTAAACTTATTATAAAATGACTTCAATGAATTAAATTGAACATATATAGGTAACATGTATATATTTTGACCTAAAAAATTAAAATAAAATAACTAATTACTTAAATAAAAAGACGGTTTTAAACAATAATGTAGTGTTTATCACTATTCATCAAAAATTGAAAGTTTTTGAAAAAATACCAAAAATTCACCCTAATCCAATTTCTATATTCCAAATTCAAAAATGAAGTCCATTTTGAAAAAATAAAATTATTAAAATTTTTAAAAGTGGTTATTATTATTCATAACAGCTAGTTTTATTGGACGTGGTGTGTTAAGACTCCAAGTTGCGTACAACGCAAGCTACTGCATTATTCAAAGGGAAACGTATCATGGAATCTTGGAGTGTTACATATCACATTAATTATCTCAAATTATGTTACATAGTATTTTTAAGGTCATTTATTTTATTTTTCCATTAATTGAATAATTATTATGTCTACTTTGTGAAATAATTTAAGGTAATTATTTATTCCCTAAAAATGTATAAATAAATTATTGTGATGAATATAAATCATTTTTTTTAAATTAATATTTATAACTAAAAATATCTTCTATTTATTCCCATATTAAAAATAATATAGTTGTTAAAAATAAAAGATTTATATTTTTTATTTTTCAATACATATAATAATATAAAGTTCATATTCACATAAAAATGGAAAAAAGGTAATATATGTAAAGACCCAAATCTTGAAGTACATGAATATTACAATACTTTTGTGGAATACTTAATACATAAGAAAAACAAACACACAAGAACCGTAATAGTTTAGTGTCTTTGGAAACTCGGAATAAAATTTTCTAATCGTTGTGAAAGACCTTCAACATCTCCCAATAAAGATCTTCCTTTTTTTCTTACCTAAAACCTTTCTTTATATCCGAGGGAAAAGAAAACATAAAAGGGTGAGCTCAAATGCTCAGTAAGGGTAAAAAAAAGAAATATCAATCACATCATATTCATAAGAACATAACATTTTGGAAATCTTAATCTGCAAAAGAGATCATGATTTCATAACATGGGATAAATCATAGTAGTGAAATGTAATCCCAATAATCATAACTTAAAACATGAAACTGTGTGGCATACACACATAATCATAGAGAATCATTTCTTATTAGTCAAGACTCATTTCCAAGACTATCTTAGTGGACAAAGTCCACTTCTGAACCGAGTTCACTCCTCGTTTCAGTCTTGTTTCACTGAACCGGTATAACCTACCGTTCTAGCCATGTCTATCTCATGAGATATAAAATCTTTACCCAATTCATTGGATGGAGATATAGGTCCCACCCATCTCATAATGATACCATTCTTATGTGTGCCACAAAATCATAAATCATACATCATTGCATAACCCATGTAATAAAAATGGGATTCTTAAACAACACGACATCATAAAACAATTCATATAAGATAAAGTATTTCATAAAAATAATTCCATCAAAACATAATCAAATCAATGTAATAATAGGGATAGAAACAGAAACCTATATTATCCTAGATGGAAAATAATTTTGATAAAACACTTGAACTCCATTCTTGAGGAAAATATCCTTTCTACTTCAAAAACACTTTTCCTTTTTTAACATGTCATACAATTCTAAACTAAAAGAAGTTGACTAAAAATAAACTTGAAAACTTGTAAATAAAGATTCTTTGAAATAATGTTTTAAAAATCCATTCATGTCGTGTAAGTTAAAAAAACATTCTTCTCGTACTTTTGTCGGAAAAGTCAAAAAAGTACCTCGTACGAAAAACGACAAAAGATTCCTTTCATATCTTTTACTAAAAACTCACTGAAGGGTAAAATTGGATTTAAACAATTGTAGGTGGATGGAAATAATGTTACATATTGAGTAAAACATGGATTTGGATGATAAAATACACCCCAGTAAATAACAAAGTATAAACAATCTCGGATAAAAATGAGATTGTAATATTTTCCCTTACCTTAGGTCCGATTTGCTTCGTATGTGTCCGAACCTCCTGTATAATGATTTAAATAATGTCATTGACTTATTCCAGAATCATACTCATTGTTATGATATCATATATGGTTCACTTATGGCTTTATATTACCCGTTCTTTTGTAAATTCCATGTTAAAGAGCGTTTTGTGAAAAATCGTTTCATTTGTCGTCCGTGTTTTGACTTGTAATTATTCATATGATTACATAGATCATGATTACTTAATTATAGAATATAAAACATGATTTATATATAATATATATTCATAATATATATATATATATAATAGGTCAGTAAATGGAAAGAAATACACCGTTCATGGAGACGGTAGACCGTTCGTACGCATGAACGCTGTTTTCTTTTCCTTATTGAATTGAATGGAATTAAGTAGATGAAATACATATATATACACATAAATACAGAATCATTATTATGTAATATATTTCAATATTACTTATTATATATACTTTATAATCATTCATGAATGGTTAACATGGAGAATGAATCTCATCGCGTCGTGGAGACGGTAGTCCGTACGTACGCACGAGCGATGATATCGTTCTCATGATCGTGGAATTGTATTAGAGTGTATGTATACTATTTAAGAATCAATATAACTTTACAATAATCATAAATAGTTATTATGTACACCATTATACCCATCCAAGTAAGGTGGTGGTGGAAAATAGATTACACCACGGCGTGGAGACGGTATTCTGTGCGTACGCACGCGCGGTGATTTCTTTTTCTGTAGGATGGATAGATGGTGAAATAGGGTTGTTTCATACTTATAATAACATATCAGTATATGATTGATACTGATTTTATTACTTCATAATGAAACAACTAAAGAATAAGAAGTGTAAGAAGAAATAAAGATGAAAGAATTGGTAACGGACATTACCTCTTCTTTGAAGTGCTTCTTTGAGACCTCCTTTTAGGGCACTAAAATAAGTCTTTGAAGAAGACCAGAACCTCTAGGATGTTTCTAGGGAAGTGGAGAGAAGATATTGTCAGGTTTTGGCCGAGCTTGAAGGCCCAAAGTGGTGTGAGGAAGAGGGGGAGGAGGTGCCCTTTTATAAGGGAGGAGAGGGGCACCTTTGGAATAACTAAAAATATTATTTTATTATAAAGTCAAGTTCGGTTTTAAATAGCTACAAATTGAGTTATTTCAAAGATAAGGTGGGTATGGGTCTAAATCCTCTCATCCAATATAATTGAGACAAGTTTAGGTCATTGTATTAACCTTATCTTTTAGTTTTAACTCTTAGTTAATTAGATTGACATTTACCATGTCACTTTGTATTTTTATATTATATAGTTAATAAACATACCATATACATCCAAGAGACCCCCAAGTTGTGTTTTATTAATATATTTAACCTTATCTAAGTCATTTTTCTGAACCATAGATTTTTAGGAATAAAATAACAATTAATAATATAATATATTTTTTAAAAACTATTTTATGTCAATTTTGACACTATTCAATAGTTGATTTTTCTGAAACTCATAACAGAATTATTACTTCGACCAAAGTTAATTAAATTAATCCTAACATGTCATATTAACCTATAAAATTAGTTTAATTCATAAAAAGTCTCAAATTATACTTATTTAGGTATTTATAATATCAATTATGTCAGTATTTCATTAATAAGATAATTACTGCATCATCTTTAGGTTATAAATAAATTAAATTATTTAATGTCTAAAAATTAGAAATAAAATACCATTATGTAGGAAATCTTTTTAT
This sequence comes from Viscum album, assembly GCA_963277665.1. NCBI lineage: Eukaryota > Viridiplantae > Streptophyta > Magnoliopsida > Santalales > Viscaceae > Viscum > Viscum album. Next base: position 1,046,749,988 of record OY728166.1, read on the forward strand.
ATTTCTAATGAATATTTATAGTCTAATTTATCTTATTTATAACCCCATATTAAAAATTATTTACTTATTAAACATTGATTTTAACTATTTTAACCCTTCTTTAAATAAATTAATAATAAATGTCCTAATCTAATCCAAGTGGGCCTAAATGGTCATATTTTATTCCTAAGGTTGTTTTTGGTCTAATTAAACTTGTCCAATAGAATTAGTACATGTGTTAGGGTAATAATAATATCATTTTTACTCTTAATTACCCTATTTACTTTTAACCGTGCTAAAAAAGTAAAAAGCTAATATTCACCAAAAAATTATTTTCATCTCATTGAACCAAATTTTACTTACTGACATTAACCGTGTCTCTTAGATTTTTGAAATTCCACTCACAGAAGCGGTAAAATTAAGTTTTATGAAAAATTCAGTTTTTTTAACGACCACTTAGTGGTTTCACTATTCATCAAAAATTGAAAGTTTTTAGAAAAATACCAAAATTTCACCCTAGGCTAACTTCGATATTCTGAATCCAAAAATGAAGTCCATTTTGAAAAATAAAATTTATAAAATTTCAAAAAAGTGGTTATTACTATTCATAACGGCTAGTTTTAATAATATTTTAATAGCATATCATTGTTTAGTGAAATTCGATATTGCGTACGACGCAAGCTATCGAGGAAGGTCACGATTTCGTGTAATGCAAGGCAAGTCAAGGATGCGTGTTGTGCAAGTTCCTTTTGGTGTATCCTACAACACAATACATTAATGAAATTAAAAAGAATATTTTTCATAAAATCTCGGGGTGTTACATTCTACCCCCCTTAAAATGAATTTCTCCCTTGAAATTCGTCGGGGTTATAAATCATTTACTATTCATATAAACCCACATCGTAAAAAGGAATACTGAAACTTAATTTTAAAAACTAAAGTATGAAACGTAACGATTACCCAATGTAACTCATCACTGGGTTTCCACGTAGGAGAATGTAGGTGAAAATATGGATATGGAAGAAAAATCTAACCATCAAGTTACAATGGAGAGTGGTAGAGAACATGGCTATAAAAAATCCATCGATCACAAAGCCATAAATTTGTGACGATCTAAGGTACCATCTGATTCATCAGATATAAGAGCACTAGGACAACATTTTTGGTTTTCAAGATCATTTCCCTAAAGTTGATGAAATTTGAATTAGAAGAAATACTTTCGTGATTTTGGTATAGTCTCACCGTTTTTCGTTCTTTGGACAATTTCCACTTCATCTCTTAAAGAAATGAAGTTGAATTTGTCATTCGTGATGTGTTAGCAGATCATGTGATAGAATGATGGGTCATTCCATCTGTCTCAAACAAAAGGTTAGAAAAGTTATCAAAAAATACATAAGTCCATCTATAGTGAGATTAATCATATATGGTTTCTAAAATGGACTTATACTTCATATATCATACTGCTTAATATAATAAAACTAGTTTCTACTAAACAGGGACTTCCTGTAGGCCAGTGGTAGGTGATAAAGGCCAGTCGCACCTCGGTTGTGGGTTTGATTCCCACAGCCTTGTCCGATGCGATGGGTTGTCGTCCGTCCTGCAGGTTATCCTTTTTCTAAAACTACATTACAATAACATCCCATAAATAATATCGAAAAAAAAACTTCTATCCTTAAACAATACTAACTTATGTCCAACATAATCCGTTCCAATCTTTAGGCTTATCCAAAATACTACAATCCACTCTCATAATATAGTGAAAACGATTACCAGAGATTTCATATAACAAGCTTTTTAATACCATCGTTGATCCCCATATATCATAAGATATGTCTTGTTGGTCACATTACAAATATTCTAAGGCCTTAATCATGTATTCTCTTGAAAAATGAATACCCATTGAATCTTAGTAAAAACACGAGTGTTGTCAAAAGTTAACTCATTCCACATACCAAAAACCCAAAATTCTATATACTCAAACCATGATATAACTATTTCCTTATATCAGTCATGAGCTCATGAATACTATCAAACATTTAATTTTCTCCTTATCCCTTCATTATGCGCATATTGTTGGGTCGGAATAAACGAGGAAAAGATGGCAAGAGGGGGGTGAATTGCCTTTTAAAAAATTGATTAACAAATTAAAAATCAAAGTAAAGTGCAGCGGAAATAAAGAGGCAATCACACAAGAAATTGATAACGGAGTTCGGCCAAAAACCCGGCCTACGTCTCCGCTCCCAACTCAACCGTTGAGATATTCCTACCGCTTGCTTTTCAATGGTTTTATCAAGAAACCCACTAGGCTTTGAGGTAGCACTAGGACCTATTACAGCTTGCTTTTTGTGGTTTAGCAAGAACCCACTTGCTTTTGATGGTTTAGCAAGAACCCACTAGCCTTTTTAACGGGTGAAGGCTAGCTCACCGGTGACACAAGCCTTTTAAAAGGAAAGGCTTGAAGAAACCTCTTCACACCTTAATGGTGGTGTGAAACCCAAAAGAGAGAGGGGATGAGAAAAGTTTGGGGTTTGTAGGCACAAACCCAATTTTAAGCTCAAAATAAATAAAACACTAAAAACCGTATTGGAGGAAGACTTGGGCGCCAATTGGATGATGGAGTTGATGTAGCGTGCTCTCCCAAGCTTCTTGAGGTGCTCCTTGGATTGTAATTTGGTTGGAGCACTTGAGGATCCTTGAAGGTGGAGCGCCGGAGGTTCGCCAAATGTGCAACAATATGTCCGGGCGCTTGGTATATGATCCGGTTAGTTTCCGGGGCTTCCTTGGCCTTTATTTATAGGCATGGAACCCTTGGGGAGGCTTCGGAGCCGTTGGAGAAGTCTTTGGAGCCGTTGGAGCCCAAAAGAAGGTTGACTGGTCAAAGCCAACGGCTAGTTTGACTGGGCTACCGGCTGGCCGGTGCAGGGCCACCGGCTGGCCGGTGCCTTGGCAGAGGAGGAGAATTCTGGTCCAGGCTCCACCGGCTGACCGGTGCCAGAGCCACCGGTTGGCCGGTGGGCAGACAGTAGCTGTCACTATTCAGTCTGGGTGCCACCGGCTGGCCGGTGGTCAAGCCACCGGCTGACCGGTGGAGCCTGGCAGTGGGCAATGCCTCTGCCAGGTCCACCGGCTGGCCGGTGCTATCACACCGGTTGGCCGGTGGACTGAATTTCAGTCCACTTGATGTCCATTCTTGGGCCAATCCTTTGGCAATCTTTTGCCTATCATCCACAACACTTAAAAACAATGTTAGACAAAAATGAAAGTGATTGTGATCATGAAAATCAAAGAGTGTGGGGTACAACAATCTCCCCCTATTTTGATGATCACAATCACTTATCTAAGCAATGTAAAAACTTAAATGAAAGGAATGATTTAAATGATAAATTGAAAATACATACTAAGCATGAGAGAAAAGATTCTCCCTCAATCAATCAAGAAATTTCTCCCCCTCTGTGATTATCAAAATAGAATGGGGCATAAAACTTGATTGAGGGAAATGTGTTTGAAAAACAAAATATGAGAATTGAAAGATCAATTGAGATTTTTGAAATTGAAATAAAAATTTGAATAACAGTTTGAATTGAAAGTTTTGAATCAAAAACCAATTGAAATTTGAAATAAAAATTTTGGATACCAAGTGTTGAGTTTGAAATGAAAAATTTTGAATACACAAAAAGGCTTAAAAGATCCTAGCTCCCCCTAAATAAAAACAATTAATCACCGGGGAGAGGGATTTTGAAAAGAGACAATTTTAGGCCCGGAGAGACTCGCTAAGAGGGATTTTTCAATCCACACTTTCCTTGTAGCGGGTCTTCTCCTATAGAATTCATCCGAATAAAAAATCGATTTGGGCCTACCATACCGGGCGTTTTTGCAATTACATTCATATATCATGTGCCCGGGTTTTTTACAATAGTTGCAAAGTTTAAATTGGGAGCTCCCCCTTACAAAAATAGTGGGTGCATGGGAGGAGGAAGCTTGCTTGGAATAGCCAAGCCCTTGGGTGGTCCTAGATATGCGTTGGGAACCTAGAAAATTGTTTAAATTTTGTTCCCCTTGGGTGAACTTGGCTAGGGTCTCCCTTAGGTCTTTGATGGTTGATTCCATGGAATCAACATTTGGGAAATTTTGGATTTTGAGGGACATCTCTTCCTTCTCTTTGAGAAGTTGTTCTTTTTCAGAAGAAAGTTTTTTGAAAGACTTTTTTAAAGCAACAAATTTTGACGATAAAGTATGAAAACCTTTTTCTAATTGATCTCTAGAGTGTGAGAGTTCTTCATAAGAAAGATGATTGAAAGAATTTGAATTTGAAGAACAAGAGGAGGAGGAAGAGGAAGAGGATGATGATACCTCATGTTTTGCCATTAGGCATTTTGTACCTTGGTTGATCGAGGAGGAGGAGGAGAATGAAGAGGTGGAGCTATCACTCCATGTTGCCTTTGAAGCCTTCTTCTTTTTCTTCTTCTTGGCCCTTTTCTTGTGAAGTGGGCAAGCGGGTACGGATTTTGCATCGGGTTCTTGCTTTTGAGCGGGTTCTTGCTTTGGAGCCTTGCTAGTACCTTCATAGGTTAGTTCTAAAAATTTCCAAATATCATGAGAAGATGTGCAAGAAGAAATATGATCAAAAACATTACGATCTAACCCACAATGTAGAGAATTCATGGCTTTTCCATCAAGCTCGAAATTTGCAATGTCAGCGGGGGTCCATTTAGACTCATCGGGAGAGGAGAGGGAAAAACCATGCATAACAATTTTAAAAATTGGATAGCTAATGCTTTTAAGAAAAGTTGTCATGCGGGTTTTCCAATAAGTATAATCGGCTCCATCAAAGAATGGAGCACGATCCAAAGAATGTCCTTCGGGGGATTGAGAGGAAGAAGCGGTAGAAGCCATAAAAAAAATAGGATCTTTAATTTGAAACCGGTTAGGGAATTATTCAAAACCTCCCTCTGATACCAATTGTTGGGTCGGAATAAACGAGGAAAAGATGGCAAGAGGGGGGGTGAATTGCCTTTTAAAAAATTGATTAACAAATTAAAAATCAAAGTAAAGTGCAGCGGAAATAAAGAGGCAATCACACAAGAAATTGATAACGGAGTTCGGCCAAAAACCCGGCCTACGTCTCCGCTCCCAACTCAACCGTTGAGAGATTCCTACCGCTTGCTTTTCAATGGTTTTAGCAAGAAACCCACTAGGCTTTGAGGTAGCACTAGGACCTATTACAGCTTGCTTTTTGTGGTTTAGCAAGAACCCACTTGCTTTTGATGGTTTAGCAAGAACCCACTAGCCTTTTTAACGGGTGAAGGCTAGCTCACCGGTGACACAAGCCTTTTAAAAGGAAAGGCTTGAAGAAACCTCTTCACACCTTAATGGTGGTGTGAAACCCAAAAGAGAGAGGGGATGAGAAAAGTTTGGGGTTTGTAGGCACAAACCCAATTTTAAGCTCAAAATAAATAAAACACTAAAAACCGTATTGGAGGAAGACTTGGGCGCCAATTGGATGATGGAGTTGATGTAGCGTGCTCTCCCAAGATTCTTGAGGTGCTCCTTGGATTGGAATTTGGTTGGAGCACTTGAGGATCCTTGAAGGTGGAGCGCCGGAGGTTCGCCAAATGTGCAACAATATGTCCGGGCGCTTGGTATATGATCCGGTTAGTGTCTGGGGCTTCCTTGGCCTTTATTTATAGGCATGGAACCCTTGGGGAGGCTTCGGAGCCGTTGGAGAAGTCTTCGGAGCCGTTGGAGCCCAAAAGAAGGTTGACTGGTCAAAGCCAACGGCTAGTTTGATTGGGCTACCGGCTGGCCGGTGCAGGGCCACCGGCTGGCCGGTGCCTTGGCAGAGGAGGAGAATTCTGGTCCAGGCTCCACCGGCTGACCGGTGCCAGAGCCACCAGCTGGCCGGTGGGCAGACAGTAGCTGTCACTATTCAGTCTGGGTGCCACCGGCTGGCCGGTGGTCAAGCCACCGGCTGACCGGTGGAGCCTGGCAGTGGGCAATGCCTCTGCCAGGTCCACCGGCTGGCCGGTGCTATCACACCGGTTGGCCGGTGGACTGAATTTCAGTCCACTTGATGTCCATTCTTGGGTCAATCCTTTGGCAATCTTTTGCCTATCATCCACAACACTTAAAAACAATGTTAGACAAAAATGAAAGTGATTGTGATCATGAAAATCAAAGAGTGTGGGGTACAACACATATCATCTACATTCCAAAAATATCTAAATAACATTTCATGGATACTGGTACCATTAATCATACACTTTCAAAACTCAAGGAAAGAAAACAATGTAACAATACTTAGATGTCTCTTTATTCCATAGTACCATGAGATTACTTATACAACAGTACACATGATAAACATGTAATCATTCCACTACATTCTTAAACCATTGACTGAGCTTCAACAATTCTTTCATCTCACATATCATTTGTAGTCTCTTCATCATCATCAACATAAATACTACCCATACGACCATACTGATTCTCTTCATGAGACTTTCCCTTAGGGAATTGGTTTTCATAATGCCCGTACATTCCACATTTAAAACATTTAACCATTGTTGATGTCGTAGCAATACCATTATCCTCATCCCTGGTGTTAACTGAACCTTTTCCTTTGCACTTACTGGCTTTGTGTACTTCTTTTCCACACCCAAAGCATCTTCCAGTTCCTTTGAAACATTCTCCTTGATGCCTCTTCCCACATGATTTACATAGGGGAAATTGAACTTTATTTCCTCCATGATCATCATGAAACTCCATATTTCTCTTATTATCTGAGTCAGGAAACTTAACAAATTTTACTTTATTGATCATATTATGAGATTTCTGATTCGGCATAATAATGATGTTTGGACTTAAAAATCTCATTTCATTTGGTTTCTCATGAAGGATATCATTCCATTGTCCATCATATCCTCCATTATCATGAATCATCTTGTTTCCATCCATTTTCTAAAACCCAAAAAGAATAGTGTGAGAGGAAAAAATCATAATAAAGGGGGAGTAACTTCAATATATAACATCTTTGTTTTAATCTAATATAGTTACCATAGTTCTAGGACTATATCCTATACGTATGCTTATCCTTAGGGACATCCCTAGACACACCTTACAAATATCTCTAGGGATCTCACTAACATTTTCGCATCCTAGTTTCCAAAGGTTGAATAAACATTTCCTCTGATACCAACTGTAGAGAGATGAAGCTTGACGTACATGAATATTACATTACTTTTGCAGAATACTTAATACATAAGAAAAACAAACACACAAGGACCGTAATAGTTTAGTGTCTTTGGAAACTCGGAATAAAATATTCTAATCGTGGTGAAAGATCTTCAACGTCTCCCAATAAAGATCTTCCTTTTTTTCTTACCTAAAACCTTTCTTTATATCCTAGGGAAAAGAAAACATAAAAGGGTGAGCTCAAATGCTCAGTAAGGGTAAACAAAATAAATATCAATCACATCATATTCATAAGAACATAACATTTTGGAAATCTTAACCTGCAAAAGAGATCATGATTTCATAACATGGGATAAATCATAGTAGTGAAATGTAATCCCAATAATCATAACTTAAAACATGAAACTTTGTGGAATACACACATAATCATAGAGAATCATTTCTTATTAGTCAATACTCATTGCCAAGACTATCTTAGTGAACAAAGTCCATTTCTGAACCGAGTTCACTCTTCATTTCAGTCCAGTTTCACTGAACCGGTATAACCTACCGTTCCAGCCATGTCTATCTCATGAGATAAAAAATCTTTACCCAATGCATTGGAGGGAGATATAGGTCCCACCCATCTCATAATTATACCATTCTTATGTGTGCCACAAAATCATAAATCATACATCATTGCATAACCCATGTAATAAAAATGGGATTCTTAAACAACATGACATCATAAAACAATTCAGATAAGATAAAGGATTTCATAAAAATAATTCCATCACAACATAATCAAATCAATGTAATAATAGGGATAGAAACAGAACCCTATATTATCTTAGATGGAAAATAATTTTGATAAAACACTTGAACTCCATTCTTGAGGAAAATATCCTTTCTACTTCAAAAACACTTTTCCTTTTTTAACATGTCATACAATTCTAAACTAAAAGAAGTTGATTAAAAATAAACTTGAAAAATTTTAAAGGAATCTTCTTGTAAATAATGTTTTAAAAATCCATTCATGCCGTGTAAGTTAAAAAAACATTCTTCTCGTACTTTTGTCGAAAAAGTCAAAAAAGTACCTCGTACAAAAAACGACAAAAGATTCCTTTCATATCTTTTACTAAAAACTCATCGAAGGGTAAAATTGGATTTAAACAATTGTAGGTGGATGGAAATAATCTTACATATTGAGGAAACATGTATGTGGATGATAAAATACACCCCAGTAAATAACAAAGTATAAACAATCTCGGATAAAAATGAGATTGTGATATTTTCCCTTACCTTAGGTCCGATTTGCTTCATATGTGTCTGAACCTCCTGTATAATGATTTAAATAGTGTCATTGACTTATTCCAGAATCATACTCATTTTTATGATATCATATATGGTTCACTTATGGATTTATATTACCCGTTCTTTTGTAAATTCCATGTTAAAGAGTGTTTTGGGTAAAATCGTTTCATTTGTCGTCTGTGTTTTGACTTGTAATTATTCATATGATTACTTAGATCATGATTTCTTAATTCTAGAATATAAAACATGATTTATATATAATATATATTCAAAATATATATATATATATAATAGGTCAGTAAATGGAAATAAATACACCGTTCATGGAGACGGTAGACCGTTCGTACGCATGAACGCTGTTTTCTTTTCCTTATTGAGTTGAATGGAATTAAGTATATGAAATACATATATATATACATAAATACAGAATCATTATTATGTCATATATTTCATTATTACTTATTATATATACTTTATAATCATTCATGAATGTTTAACGTGGAGAATGAATCTCATCGCGTCGTGGAGACGGTAGTCCGTACGTACGCACAAGCGATGATATCTTTCTCATGATCATGGAATTGTATTAGAGTGTATGTATACTATTTAAGAATCAATATAACTTTACAATAATAATATAAAGTTATTATTTACACCATTATACCCATCCAAGTAAGGTGGTGGTGGAAAATAGATTACACCACGGCGTGGAGACGGTATTCCGTACGTATGCACGCGCGGTGATTTCTTTTTCCGTAGGATGGATAGATGGTGAAATAGGGTTGTTTCATACTTATAATAACATATCAGTATATGATTGATACTGATTTTATTACTTCATAATGAAACAACTAAATAAGAAGAAGTGGAAGAAGAAATAAAGATGAAAGAATTGGTAACGGACATTACCTCTTCTTTGAAGTGCTTCTTTGAGACCTCCTTTTAGGGCACTAAAATAGGTCTTTGAAGAAGACCCGAACCTCTAGGATGTTTCTAGGGAAGTGGAGAGAATAAATTTCCAGGGTTTGTCCAATCTTGAAGGCTCAAAGTGATGTGAGGAAGAGGGGGAGGAGGTGCCCTTTTATAAGGGAGGAGAGGGGCACCTTTGGAATAACTAAAAATATTATTTTATTATAAAGTCAAGTTTAGTTTTAAATAGCTCAAAATTGAGTTATGTCAAAGATAATGTGGGTATGGGTCTAAATCCTCTCATCCAATAGAATTTAGACAAGTTTAGGTCATAATATTAACCTTATCTTTTAGTTTTAACTCTTAGTTAATTAGATTGACATTTACCATGTCACTTTGTATTTTTATATTATATAGTTAATAAACATACCATATACATCCAAGAGACCCCCAAGTTGTGTTGTATTAATATATTTAACATTATCTAAGTCATTTGGCCGAACCATAGATTTTTAGGAATAAAATAACAATTAATAATATAATATTTGTTTTAAAAACTATTTTATGTCAATTTTGACACTATTCAATAGTTGATTTTTTTGAAACTCATAACAGAATGATTACTTCGACCAAAGTTAATTAAATTAATCCTAACATGTCATATTAACCTATAAAATTATTTTAATTCATAAAAAGTCTCAAATTATACTTATTTAGGTATTTATAATATCAATTATGTCAGTATTTCATTAATAAGATAATTACTGCATCATCTTTATGTTATAAATAAATTAAATTATTTAATGTCTAAAAATTAAAAATAAAATACCATTATGTAGGAAACAGTTTTAGATTTCTAATGAATATTTATAGTCGAATTTAATTTATATATAACCCCATATTAAAAATGATTTACTTATTAAACTTTTATTTTAACTATTTTAACCCTTCTTTAAATAAATTAATAATAAATGTCCTAATCTAATCCAAGTGGGCCTAAATGGTCATATTTTATTCCTAAGGTTGTTTTTGGTCGAATTAAACTTTTCCAATAGTATTAGGACATGTGTTAGGGTAATAATAATATCATTTATACCCTTAATTACCATATTTACTTTTAACCGTGGTAAAAAAAAGTAAAAAGTTACTATTCACCAAAAAATTATTTTCATCTCATTGAACCACATTTTACTTACTAACATCAACTGTGTCTCTCGGATTTTCGAAATTCCACTCACAGAAACGGTAAAATTAAGTTTTATGAAAAATTCAGTTTTTTTAACGACCACTTAGTGGTTTCACTATTAATCAAAAATTGAAAGTTTTCAGAAAAATACCAAAATTTAACCCTAGGCTAACTTTGATATTCCGAATCCAAAAATGAAGTCCATTTTGAAAAATAAAATTTATAAAATTTCAAAAAGTGGTTATTACTATTCATAACGGTTAGTTTTAATAATATTTTAATAGCATATCATTGTTTAGTGAAACTCGGTATTGCGTACGACGCAAGCTATCGAGGAAGGTCGCGATTTCGTGTAATGCAAGGCAAGTCAAGGATAAGTGTTGTGCAAGATCCTTTTGGTGTAGCGTACAACACAAGACATTAATGAAATTAAAAAGAATATTTTTCATAAAATCTCTTGGTGTTACAATATAACTGAATATTTTATGAGTATAGATGAAATATAATCATAAAATAAAAATAATTCAAGTGTTAGATTAATTGTTGAGTCCTTATTATAATATTTTTTACATTAATTGCCTGATTTACCCTTTAACATGATATCAAAAATTACGAATGTAACTATTCATAATTTCCAAAAACAAATGGGACCTATTTAAAAAAATTGGACCCAATTAAATTCAATATGGAATAAAATTTTTCAAAATTGAAAACATGGAAGTTTGATAATTTAATTTAAACGTAAACATTAAAAACATGATGAGGAGTTTTCTTCTAAAAAATACATTTATATGTATAAATTGTTTTTAAATTAACTTCATATATAAAATTAATCTAAATACCCATAATTGGATTATTTTAAATTAAAAGGAAATAATGAAATTTTAAAACAAATCCAAAAATAAAATTTTACATTATATATATTTTGAAAGAAATACAGTTTTCAAATAAGACTCAGTATTTTCAACTATTCAATGAAAAATCAAGCATTTTAAAAAATTGTAAAAACATCACTATAATATAATTTTGATATGATGATTTAAAAAATGAAGTTAATTTTTTTAATTAAACTTTATAAAATTTATATAAATTAATTACAATATTTTATCACCAAAGAAATTAATTCATTTTCAAAGAAAACATAATTTTAAAAGTTCTATATGATGGTATGAGTTATATAAAATCCAATTACTATAAGAAACATGGATTATTTAACTATATTGGGTGTTGTAAGAATTTTTTATTGTTGAATTTGTACACATTCTAACAAGATGAGATAAGTTCAATAGTTATATCAGTTAGAAAAAGAATAATGTTACATGAGGAACATTGAACAACATAACTATAAAGACTGGGAAAATTGTTACAAGTTAGAGGTTTTCAGGATGTCCTTGATGGTGAGTTTCTAAAAGTTTAAGAATCCTAAAGGGTGGATATATACAAAGTTATGACAATATTTATGTTAGAGAAGAAGTAAAAAGTTGAAGATGTAATACTAGACAGATTTGTAATGCTTTAACTAGAAAAAGGGGGAAAGGCTTTTTTTATAGAAAATTTTAGAAGTTATAATAATGTTATCAGACTTTCAGTGGATATAGTGCAATGTAAATAAAAATATAGAGTTTCATGAACGATATTTTGTTTTGAGTCTCAAGTATAAATTGTTTTGTTACAACCTATATTATGTTTTGTTGATATATATCCAATTTCCACGTCGTTTTTTCAATGATATAACAAAATTACTATGTAGATGAAGGGTACATATCCTATTTCTACAATGTATAAGATTTAATTAAGAAGTTTAAATATTATATTTTTCTAAATTAAGTCCACCAAGTCGATTACACCTGATTAAGAACCATCAAACCAAATTTTCTTGTCAATGAATCCATCCCACCAATTGAAGTAACTTTTATACATATCTCTTTGTAGATCCACAGATGAATCAGTGTATGAATGGATAGAGTTAAAAGATGAAATCATATAGATACTTATGTAGTAATATTCTAGATAAATATGAATACCCTCTTTTAATATGAGACTATATAAATATTGAGATGAAGCTTGAGTTCTAGAAATTGGAAAATTCACAATGTCCTATCCATCAGTGTCGTAGGAAGTGAATCTTCCAAATAAGGTGTTTAAAAAATAAAATATCATGAGGATTATTTCATATCAATATGATCAATAAAAGATCTATTGGATGAACCAATATCAGATAGAGTAATGTGATATCATCAGATGCTTGATGTTGTGGTGGTAAATCGGTCTGAGATTTTTTAACCATGCCTAGAAAGAAGATTGAGTTGCATTTGGTTGACCATATGGATTCATATTGACTCATAATATAGATATGTTGAGATTAATAAACATGAATCATATAGATAGAGGAAGAATATGAAAAGCATTGGTTTAATTTATTCCAAGTTCACCAAAACGAACCAATTGGTCGAATATAGTTATGGAAATTCCAATCACTAAAAATAGAAATATCATACACATAGAATAGGGAAAAATATAGTTGAAAATTATTATTAAATGTGTTCACTAGATAAAAATATATAATATAGATAATTGAGGAGCTTTATGAAAAATAGGGGTTTAATTTATTCCATGTTCATCAAACTGAACTAATTAGTCGAATATGGTCATGGAAAGGAAAATCACTGAAAAGAGAAATACCATATGCATTGAATAGGGAAAAATATAGTTGAAAATTTTTATTAATGTGTTCACTAGATAAAAATTGGGTGAAAGTATAGTATGAGAAATAAGAAAGTATGAAAGTTCACATATAAATGAACACTTGATGTATTGGATAATTTAGAGCAGTGCAAGTTTATAACTACGATAGAATCTGGTTGAAGAGAAAGTTCCAGGATGAGTTCTAATTAGATGGTTTTTAAACATGTTTATAAGATAGATTATTGAATATAGGTGTGGTTTTTCTCATAAGATAGTGTACCAATCATAGGCACAAAGAGTCAGGATGCACTAGATGGATGAATATCAAACTAAGGTTGACATGTGGAGTATTGAGGATCTAATTTCATAGGCATACCAAATGGTGGATTACTAGATGTAATTTGAGGCACATCAAATGAAGTTATACCAAGTGAAGGTGGAGTGACAATGAACAGAGTACACCAAATGTATATATCATACGTATATTTTCTATAAAAAAAATTAGGTAGCTCCTTGCATGTTTATCTTATGTTTTCTCAAATGATAAGAAAATTTTGTGAATCATGGGAGTCATTATAATTTCTTATCTAGCTGTATATGAATATTTTTTTGAGAAAGTTCTAGATTGGGATATAATATAAATACCCCTCACATGTAATTTATGGAAATATTATTAGTAAAAGTATCCATGGACTAATAGGAGATGTCATGGAAAGTTAGTTAGTTTTCATACTTAGGTTAAACCTTGTAAAAATACTTGTCTCCAATTTTCCTTATATCATCTGCATAGAATAAGGGTAAAATAGTCTGTAAGATTTTCTATTGATTCATAAATCTTATATAATAATATATGTTTGATCATCTTAATGTGTGGTGACCCAATAATTTTATACATATTATCCCATGATTTTTAATATAAAAATACAATAATTACAACAAAAATATCATGAGTCTTAGTGTATTTGAAAGACTAGTTTCATACTAAAACTTGGAATCTTCATATTATTTTCCATAATGATATCTTGATAACATTTGAGATTCTAAAACTACATAGGATAACCCGAGGAATACATATACAAATGGGTTGAGCTTAAAATCCTAGTAAGTAAAAAAACATGACAATGAATTATTACATGTTAGTTAAAGGTATAAAATGATATCATGAAAAATAAGGCTCATGAATAATCACATGGGAAAATAACATAATTAAAATTATATCATAATATCATGTCATCATAGAAAATTTTTCTCCAACATATAAAATTAAATAAACATGAGTCAAAATTAACTTTCTAAACTGTTCCACATAGTGGATAGAGTACCATAATGGGTTAGGTTTACCTCTTAATCCCATACATAATGTCTCATGAGACTAAAGGTTTACCCAATGAATTGTATTGCTATCTTGGTTCACCCATCATAACATATTCAAGATTATGCAAGCCATAAAATGTTAATCAATCATAAAGTATAAAGATAACAATTACCCATTCAAATAAAATTGGTTGCACAATCTTTTCTCATATCATAATCAAATGAAATTTCATAATGAATTTTTTTAGAGAGGAAAAAAATACATATACTACACATTTAATATAATGAAAAATTTTCTTGGTACATATATAAGATACATATATATAATTTAGAATCAATCCATAACATCAAAGGTTATCATCATTGATGAAAATGTATTTAAAATATTTCATGTAATGTGATTTTGAGAAAAATTCCCTTTCACATTGAAATCACTTATTCAAAATATAAAAATTTATAAAATATTATAGAAAAAAAAAATCAAAAAACATAAAAAAATATAATGTAATCATAAAATTAATTTGGGGTTTTGATAGAGAGTAATTTTATACATGTCGTATAAGTTAAAAATCATTCCTTTAACACTATAGTAAAAAAGATAAAAAAGTACCTCATTTAGAAAAAGACAAGAGGACCATTTTCAAAAAGTTTTTAAAATGTAAAATATTAGATAATAAATTAATAAATAATTTTTATAATTTTAAATATATCCTTGAAATATTTTTAGAAAACATGGATATGGAATAAAAAAAATTTGTCTAAAGAGATAAATGAACCCACCGTTTCTTTAAAAAATTGTTTATCATTTGAAGTAAAAAAAGAGAAAATAATTTAAATATTACAATAAAATATCATGAATAACTAGAGAATAAAATGGAATTAATTTATTATAAAATGATCAAATAATTACCTACAAATAAAATTCTATCATAAACAATCTGAACTAAATTGAGATTAAAACTAAAACCTTACCACTTTGGAAACCATTGAATCACAACTCTCATTAATAAAGTAAATGAAAATTTACTTAAAATATCATAAATTATGAATTGTTAAAGTTATAATTTATAATGGTTCAAAATATACACCATTTAAATTAAATTTGGTTTGTAAAATATCATGTTTCTCAAAGAAGTTTGTTTCAAGAGAAACCCCTTATCTTGAGTCCAAAATTGTTGTGTATATTCGTTATCTTCTATATAATAAACATATATTAATAATTTTTTTATTCATAAACTTTTCTAGGTTTAATACCTTGTACATTATCCATTTACATCATTTCTTTATGACATATTTTATTACTTATTCATTTATGTCCATGTCTGGTGTTTGGTGGATGCTCAGTTCAGAATTTCAAAATGGCATTAGTGTGTTGACCGTGATCATAGGTAGAGTTGTTATATCATATAAATAATATTAATAATTACATAATTATAATTTATATAAAAAATGATACTTTTAAAATAAAAATTATATAATATTTTTAGAAATTATCTCTGTTTCAATCATGGAGAGTGTAGGGCATACGAACGCAGGAATAACGTTTCCATTTTTCAATGATTGCAATGGAAAGATGGAAAGTATAATTTTTCATTAAATTATTATAATTATACAATAAATATAATATTATTTATGTAAATATATATATATATATATCTTCCAAGTGATGATTACATACAAAATAAATCACATCACTTCGCGGGGCGGTAGTCCGTCGTACACATGAATAATGTTATAATTGTTTCAATTGATTTTAAGGTAAGAAGAAATATGAAATATCAATATTATAGAATTATTTATATTTCCTGAATATAATATATAAAAATTAAAACTATCATAATGAACATTTGTGATAGGTGATTATGGAAAACAAATTACATCAGTTTCACGAGGTTGTCGTCCGTTGTACACATGAATGATAGTTTTGTTTCATGTTTGATGGATAAAGATATGGATAAATATTTTTCTATACACATAATGACATATCAGTACAGATGAGAAACTGGTATTTTTATTTTGATATTTTTATGAACATATATAATGTGGAAAAAGAAAACGTAAAAAAGAAGGATCTTATTTTGGACAATTACCCACACTTAAAAGAGCCTCCTTTAGATCTCTTACTAAGTACTTAAGATTGGTATTTTTGGAGGAAAATAATCTATAGAATGTGTATTTGGAGGTTCATGTGATATGTTTTGGGGGGTTTTATTTCTAAATGTATTGAGAAACAATATTAAGTGAGGGTATGGGTGCCCATTTATAATTGTGGGGGTGGTATTTTTGTAAATACCCAAAACAATTCAACAATGGGAATTCTCTATCATGGAAACTACATCCAAAATTGGTTAATAATGTATTGGAGGGGTTAAATAGTCTATAAAAAGCATCAAAATTAAAAAATACACTTTTTTAAACTTGTTAATCCCTTTAACTCTTTATATTTACCCATAGTAACTGGTTTTAAAATTAGTTTTGGTAACATATTTTTACTATTTTTTACTATTCATCTTGATAAAAAATTAAGTTAACCGTATTATATAATATTAATTATTCTAATTCCAAATATTAAAAACAATTTATATAACTCAGTTCATATATGTTTCAAGATTATATTTAAAATTAAACCCACAAAACCTGTGGAAATATGGGTTTCTAAGAAATAAATTTGTCATTAAATAGAAGACCTTATATTAAATATAATAATAGAAATAATCATTATATGAATTTAAATTCATGTAAATGTATTTATAATATATTAATTTCATTTAAATATTTTTTAACTTGGGATATTTTAGTTAATTAAAATTGATAAACATTAAACATTTAAAAATACTTTGTTGAAAATAGTGGTTTTATGCATAAAAATAAACGTATACCAAAATAATGAAAATTGAGGATTAAAATGAAACTGATTAGAATATATTAAATAAAATGGTCCATATACCATAATAATAAAAAATTATAAATTTAATGGAACTTTGAAATTTCTTAATTTAATGAAAATGAATGACCGTATTTCAAAAATTGGTTATTTTCATAATTTTTTGAAAAATCAATCATTTCAAAAAAAAATCACTATAAGTTAATTTTAATATGATTATTTAAAAAATATGTTTATTTTATAAAATAAAATTTATAAAATTTATATAAATTAATTATATTATATTTTCTCAAAAAGAAATAAAAATCATTTTTAAGGGAAATATATTTTTCATAAAATAAAATATCTTTATTAAAAGTTGAGTGATTATTTATTAAGAAATTTTCAGTAAATTTATTTTGTTTAGAAAATTTGTATATATTTCATAAAATATTTAACTCTCTTTATACCCACCAATTTAACAGCAATTTTACAATAGTAATATTTTCCACAGTTCATTTAATCTTGTTATATCATTTCGTATAAACTATTAAACATTATGTTATAAATTAAAAATATTTCTGTAATGAATATAGTTTAAGAGATTTAAAGTTGAATATAAATGGTATAAATTTGTTCACCACTAATTTACCCCCCCTGAGGGAGACTACACGATCCACCTAGGAATTTCAATTGATATCCGAGATAAGGCTCCCTATATTGGGATCCACATGTTTTGTTACTAGAGGTTTTTAATTGTCTCATATAAGGTGAATCTTTATAAAGGTTAAATAATATAATTAAATGATGTTAATTCTAAGAATAATATTATATAAGTCGTTTCTGATTGTAGAAATATGGTGGTTTCATCCAAAATATTGAAAAATCTTAAGAATAAATAATCTCATAAGAATAGGAAGTCATCCACTCAATTAAAATTAATGGAGGATTTACTACCACAAAAAGTTTTGTTGTATGGTAAAAATTATTTTGAATTTTAGAAAATTAGTCCTTCAAAAGAATATTTTTCAAGTTATGTTTCTTTGGAATGTTTTAATGTTTTTACTCTAAAATAAAAGTATTCTTGATAGGTTGTCCTATTGAATCCATTATATACATACTTAAATATATCAAGGGTAAAAAAGGATGGAATATAAGAGATCAAATTGGAACTTTATAATTTAAATAATTTAATAGGAAAGTAGCTCTAAGAATGTAAATTTATTATTAAACTCATTAAAGGTATAGAAAAAATGGTGTTAGGTTTTCAAGGAAAATTCATCCTTGAGGATGATATTTTTAGTAGATTTTTTTATGAGAATAATGTTGATAAGTATGTTATTAAGTAATGATTCAATGAATTTGAATCAACTATTCATGTACCTGACTCTCATTTAGAAGGATAAGTTATATGAATAGAAGATTTGGAAAAATTACTATAAGAATAGAGGAAAATTTAAGATGAAAGTTCTAAGAAGGAACTTGTATATAATACTAACACCAAAATCAATAATATTAACAAGGAATTAAGAACATTCTATAAAGAAAACTTCACCATAATAGAAGAATATTTACTAAATATTTTTTATGAAAAAGATGTCTTGGAAAAAATTACGAGGTAAATGATCTATGCACTAGGAGATACTCATAAAGAAATTATTAACGTTAATAATATTAAACTATAGATGAAACTAAATTGATTAAATAAACTTCATCATTACTTGAAATATGTTAGCCAGTTTTACAAAGAAAAGATACAAAATTGGGAAGTTATATGTGATGATAAAGTGAGGAGTCAAAAAATTAGAAGAACGCTCGAAATATAAAGTGTCTTGGGAAGATGATGAGATTGAGAAAGATGGAGGAAAATAAATATGATTCTTCAAATAAATTTGAGAAAATAAACTTTTATAAAGTTTTAAAGGAAAACCATACTTCAAGAAATACTTCATCTAATGGTATGAATAATTTTAAAGCCTCTAAAGCATTATTTTTAGAAAATCTAACAAAAAATGTAAACACTTATTTTGATGAATTTATTGGTACAAACTCCCAATTTATTAGTGAATGTGATAATTCCTAAAAAATAGTTATCTAAAGTAGTGAAATGAGCCTCTTCTAAGTAGGTGGAAGTTATAAGAGTGAAGGGAAATAGTGTCCCTAAAGATATCCAAAAGAATAAAATTTCTCAAAACCAAAATACAAAAAAATTAAATAAGACTAGGTTCATTGGTTATTATTAGTGCTTTGGGATGTTAAAACTCATGGTTATCGATTTTTGGAAACGTTTTACGAGGTACAAAGAACAAAGGGGGAGAATAATAAGGGGGATAAAAGTGAAAGTAAAACGAATCTCATCTATGTTTATCCTCAAATCCTTTTTTTCATTTTCTTAGTAATCCACTTTAAGGGTGAGTGGGAACCTCACAATATGCCAAATTTCAAACACCAAGAAACCAAATTTCAAACATCACAAACATGTTCCAAAATCCACCCAAAACATCAAAACACAAATTAAAATTTCAAATTCAAAAAATAGGATCCAGCCTTAAAAAAACATACACGGCATCACCTCAGTCTGTGATCCTCCTCGAGGCACACTCCCGGAATCGCAATCCACTCCTCGACATCATCACATCATCAGTAATCTGAAGCCCTCGAAAACTATAAAACATCCCACCGGGGCATCAAACTATCGCCAATGATATAACACGATTTTACCTTCAAATCAAAACGGAAACCAAAACAAAATCTTCCAACAACATTGACTTCATCAAGGCTGAAAACCAGACCACCTCTAACAGCGAAATATCTAATGGAAACCAACAGATTTGGATATCTTTAAGACATTTATGAAAGTTGTGGAAGAAATATCTATGGTGAATATAAATGTTGGTTTACTTCTAATAAGGAAAATATAGGTACTACTAATATATAGAGTCCAAAATATATAAAGGAAATATTATGGAATATAAATTTTAGTTCTACCTTGAGGTGTATGAAAAAAGAAGTAAATAAGAATCTTACACCCTGAATAAAAGTTTCATAAGATGTCATTCCCATAAAAAGATGTTAATTAAATGGAAGAAATTGAAACATTATGGAAAATTATAAAATTAAAGTGAAATTTTATGATGAAAAATCAATCATAAGTAACAAATTCAATTAATCTAGGAAAAACATAAGTGGATTTGAATGATGGAATATATATTAGATGAATAAATAGAGGATCATGTACATTTACCTATAAATAGTAAAATATAAAAATATAAGAATATATGTGGAATATTCAAGTTGTTTGGACACACTCCTAAATCATTCATGATAATTTTACCTTCATAAGATAAGTTTATAAATAATATTAGAAAAGATTCAGAAAGAAAAAATTGTTATTGTAAGTAATTTTTATTATATACAGAAATATAAATATTTTCCAAAGGATTACGAGGTTTTACTATCTAAATAGATAGAGGTAGTAATGAGGTTGAAATAAAATAATACAGGAAAAATTCATGTTACTTTCTATCTATATTTAAGAATAATCTTCCATAAAATGTTGAAAATAAAAGTGAGGAGAATAAAACCATCCCTCTGAAGAAGATTACTGCTTGTATAGAAAGGGGTGAAAACATAAATAATTAAAAAGAAAATTGAAATTACAGATTGTTAAAACTTTCTCAACCATAGTTTACTTTCTAAGGAAGCTATTAAATATTCACTTAACTCCCTCGGTTATTTTAATGAGCTTAAAATGTGAAAGAGAATTGAATGTAATGTTGTTCAGGGTGTTCTTTAGCAGAGAGATGAAGCTATTTATTCTAGAGTCTTTATAATGTGCTGTAGAAAATTATTCCACCCAAATAAGGTGTTCAAACATTAGATACTAAAAAAATTAATATTGAAATCTACTATCATCATCCAGGTGTGAAGCTTATAATTCTACTTTTATAAAAAAACTAAGGTATAAATGTAAATAAAGAAAAATGTTTTTTTCTTGAAAAATTCTGTATTGTCTCCCAAAAGGGGATAAAACCAACACATTTCTATGCTTGGAATTCTTTGATATGTTTTTTATTTTTAATTATGGAAATTAAATTGGATAAAAAATTGGATGAATTTTTTCCTGAAATAAGTTTTTTGAAAAATTGGCATCACTTGTAAAACTTTCATGCACATCATTAATTTCTATGTTAATAACTCTTGTTTTATACTCTAGGAATGGATCATGTAGACATATAAAGGTTTTATTTTAGTATTTTTTATTTAATAAATGATATTAATTTCTTCTCTAAAGTATTTTAAAGTTTATACATGGAAGGAAAGAAGAAAAGGTGTGAATAAAATTCCTCCCTTACCCTAAAAATGTGAACAAGGTAGATTTAAAATTATGATCATTAAGGGGGAGATAAAAATGCTCCCTCACTTAAGGATCATATAAAATAAAGATAATTTGAATTAATTATCAATAAGGTGGTGATATATTTCATTGAAATTAAATAGAATGTATTATTGACAAAAAATACAAAGGGTTGTATTGAAGTTTTTATCATATGATGATGTTTCTATATTGTGTATGTTTTTAATAGTTTGTTGTAAGGTCGATGAGAATATTGAAGGTAATGTTTAATTACATAAATATTTCTCTGTTAGTTATATTGGATATTATTATTGAAAAATATATTTGATATTTATTGATGAATAAGAGAAAGTATCAAAAGGATACAGACGCAGCGAAAGCATGGCGGTTGGGAGGGCCCAACATTTCTTCTGTCATAATCGATGACCAATCTAGGATCAATAAGACGAGAATGACAGTATCCACGGATTGAAATAAGTGATTTATAAAAAGAGAAGAATAGAATTTGATCTAAGAAATAGGATCTTTTTCATCATGTTTATAATTAATTTAATAATTTCTAAAGAAATTAAATACATGGGTCTTCTCTATTTTTTCCGTTGATGATCATTGATCGTCCGGAATGACCCTTCCAGATTGCCTTTGTTGCGCTTGGAAGGATCCAATGTAGAATTCATCTAGTGGTGATACAAATGTGATCCAATGGTATCTGATCAATGTCACTCATTATCCAGGTGCATGCACGGCAGAACGAATGTCTTTTATTGATCATTTCTGATTGCTCATTCTCCAGTATTGAAGAACTTCTCTCGTTCTTTATAGGGAGGTATGAAAGGAGTCGAGAGAGAGAATGTATGACTCAAAAATTATCAATTCATTGTGGTTTGGAACAATATATGTACCTACCCATTAATTGACATGTGGTTTCATTTACAATGTTTAATTTTGAAACAACAATTAAATGAAACTATAACTCTTAAAGAGAACCCAAGAAACATAATAAAAATAACAACACCGTTATTTTTGGTGCACCAACTTTCACAAAACAGAACCATATATGAAATCCCATGCCTCATAATGATAACTGTATTACTATTATTTCTTGGGCTAACTGAATTAAAAATAATCTCCAAATATTAAATAATTAATTTATCAACATAAATGGTCTTTGTCCATTCGAAATCCTCTTCCATTTATTAAACACCCGAATAAAATATTTTATTTTCTTAAATAAATATTTTTATTTACAAACCAGTAAATAAGTATTTATTAAATGTTTAATAAAGTAAATAAATATATTTTATTCACAATTTGATGAATAAATATTTATTTACTTTATTCGACCATTTTATCTTGAATAAAATAATTCTTCAGTCTTGAGAATAATATTTATTCCCTTAATTAAATTCAAATAGAATTTAATCGAGAGCACCATAAACACAGTGTGTGACCCTCTATAATTATTTCTCATTATCATTAGGTGGGCTTGCCTAAATTCCCAAGTTACTGTCTAGAAACAGGTTAAGTAACCCAAGATAATGAACATAAAATCTCAATGGAAACATCCACATACGAATGCTCACAATGTAATATAATCTCGTTGTCACAATATATCATCAAGAAGGATTCATGGTAGTGTCATCAACCTATATGCTTGATATGTCATTCTTTAATAGCCTTAAATGAACTCATCATTACACCATGTCCATGGAATTTATGGAGATGGTTCTATTTCAATCAAAGTACCGAGATATCAACTTCTATAAATGGAAGGGACACATCCTTCCTTGACTTGTCCATTAATAACATGTCATTCGTGACGCACCCAATGTACCCTACTTCCCGCCAATATATGGCATGATGGTTTTTATCAGTGAATATAACTATGAGATTCATAACACATATTAATGATAATATTATTATCTAAGGACCATTACACATGTTTTCAAATATAAATATCTAATGACTCCAAAACATGTGTAATTCTTACTGACAAGTTTGTTCTCATAATCTCTCGTCTTGGAGATTACCAAGTGAGAACTTCAAGAGAATATGTCTCATCTACTTACGAGTAATCACACTCGATGGTTTGTATACTATATATCCCATCATAGTATGTCATTCAACCACAGATCTATATTTAAAAATATTTTCATAGAACTTCAAGGTTCTCATCATAGTGGGGAACTGCTATGACCTTATTAATGTGACAAATACTCTAGGACATTATTATATTATATTCATGCATAACAATGAACAATATGTAATAAGATGTTTAATATTTAAATAAATTAAATATTCATGAAATCAATATAAAAATAATTAGTTCTAGGACACCAACTCAATCAAACTCCCACTTGGAATACAACCAACTGCCTACGACTTTCAATCTGCTAGACCTCACATAATGTTCATGTTTTTGTTAAGTCAAGGATTTATTAAAGGGGTCTTCCACATTTTCTTCCATGAAAATACTTCTCACTGCAGCTTCACCTCTTTGAGAAAATCCCTCAAGAAATGAAACTTCCAAAGTATGTGCTTCATCCACTGATGTGACCTTGGCACTTTTTCGAGATCCACCACTATAGTCTTTTCACAATAAAGTGTGATGGGATATTTATTACTAGGTACTACATCCAGCTCTTGGACAAATCACCACATCCAAACTGCCTCTTTAGTTGCCTCAGAATATGTGATGTACTCATAATATGCTATAAAATTTGCGACCATACCTTTCTTTGAGCTCTTCCATCTCACAACACATCCATTAAAAGTGAAGATGTATATCGTTTTCAACTTCCTACCATCTTGATTAGTATGGAAACTAGCATCTTTATATCATTTGATGACTAGTTCTTCATCTCCTCTATAAACTAGGAACATATCCTCAGTACGCCTTAGATACTTAAGGATATTCTCGACAGCCATCTAATGGCAATCACCTAGTTCAGCTTGATATCTTCCCATATCACTCAATGCGTAGGCAACATCTAGCCTAGTACAAAGCATAGCATACATGACTAACCCAATTGTTGATGTTTACAAAATCCTTTCAATTCTCTTTCATTCATCATGAATCTAAGAATGCATTTTCTGGGAAATTTGAATTCCATGTGATGTTGGAAATAATCCCTTCTTGGATTGTTCTATACTGAATCTCTTTAGTATGTTATCAATGTATGTACTTTTACATTGTCCCAGAAATCTCTTGGATTTTTTATTACGGAACTTGATCCCAATAATATATAATGCCTCCCCCAATTCCTTCAGGGAGAATAATTTTTTTCAACCTTGCCTTAGCAGACTGTAAGACTGGTATTTCATTTCCAATAATTAATATGTCATCAACATATACTATTAGGAAGATTAATGCACTCCCAATGAACCATTTGTAGACACACGGCTCATATTCATTATTTATAAAACCAAATTTTGTTATGGGTTCATAAAAACAAATTTTCCATGATCTAGATGCTTTCTTTAATCCATATATATATATTTTTTTAACTTTCATATCTTATTGGAATCCTTTAGAGTCAGAAACCCTTCAGGTTGTGTCATATAGACATCTTATTTAATGTTCTCATTAATGAATTTTGTTTTGACATCCATTTTCCTAATCTCGTAGTCATGGTAAGCAACAATGGCCAATAGAATTCTGATGGATTTTGACATTGCTACTAGTGAACATTTTTTATTATAGTCAATTCCTTGACGTTGTTTAAATCCTTTTGCAACCATTCATTCCTAATAGGTACTGACTTATCCTTCTATTTATAGTTTCTTCTTGAATACACATTTGTAACCAACAGGATTTAAATCTATTGGGGGATCTACCAATTTCATACTTTGTTTTGGTGCATGGAATCCATTTCATATTTGATGGATTCCTTCCACTTGGAAACTTCTATGCCACTTACTGCTTCCTTGTAGGTTATAGGATGATTATTATCAACTAATAATGAGTCACCATCCTCATTAACTATAAAGTGTTACCATTATAGTTCTCTAACCTCTCTTTTACTCCTATGTGGTACTTGTGTCACTGGAATAGCTCTTTCTCCCATGGGGCTTTGTGGAATCTGCTACTGTACCAACTCTTGAATACCTTGAGCAATGACTTCCTCGAATTCTATCTTTCTCTCACTATCACTTTTGGAGATGTGATCCCTCTCAAGGAATATGGAATGTCTTTCCACTATAACCCTTTTTCTGATGGGTCATATAGGTAATATCTCTTGTTTATTTGGGGTATCCTATAAAGGTACACTTTGTACGTTGGGATGCCAGTTCATTTCTAGAAGAGGCCTTAACCAATGTTACACTTCCCCATACATGAAAATTTTATAACATGGCTTTTCTTCCACTCCAAAACTCATATGGAATTCCATTTATCGATTTAGTTGGCACATGGTTTCGTATGTGTGCCAATGTTTGTAACGCATATCCCTATAAGGATAATGGAAGATTTGCATGACTCATCATTAATCTCACCATATCCAAAAAGGTGTGGTTACTCCTTTAACTTAAACCATTCCACTGGGGTGTGTAAGGAGGAGTGAGTTGGGTTATGATATCAAACTCCCGTAAGTAATCAATGGAGTCTTGATTAAGATATTATCCACCTAGGTCTGAGTGGAGTTTCTTAATCATCTTACCATGATGGTTCTCAACTTCTTTCTTGTATTCCTTGAACTTATCTAAAGAATCCTACTTATAATTATTTACATAGATATATCCATATCTACTAAAATAATTAGTAGAAGTTATGAAGTATGAGTAGTCACCCCTTCATTCAACTAGAAATGGTCCACACACATTAGTATGAACCAATCCAAGAATCTTTTTGTCTCTTTAATCTTTCCCACTAAATGGGGCTCTGGTCATTTTTCCTTGTAAACATGTGTGGCATACACCCAGTAGTTTTAGTTTTTAAAGAATCTAAGTATCCATCTGGATGTAACTTTTTCAAGTGTTTCTCATTTACATGACCTAGCCATTTATTCCAAATTTTGGTGTGGTATGATTCATGTGAATTAGTTTAGTTATCAATTTCCATTACTTGTTTTGTGTAATCAAACATGTAAAGACCATTATACAAATGTGCCCTACCAAAACAAATGTTATATTTAGAAAAGAAGAAACATTCATTTCCAAAACAATAAAATAAATCCCTATGTATCTAGTATGGATATAGAAATAATGTTTTTGGTTACAGAAGGTATATAATAACAATCTTTTAATACCAAGATCATCCCAGTCAACAATGTGAGATGGTAGTCCCTGATAGCTATAACAGCATGTCTAGCTATATTAGCATCTTGTAGATCTACCTCCCCTCAGTTAATTTTCATAAATATACATGGTTCTTGTATTTGGATACATACCTGGGCACCACATCCTATATCAAATACCTAATTTTTAGAAAAATATAAATTTCACTCGATAACAAATGCACCTGATTATTCCCCTTGCTTATTTAGTATGGGGCAGTTTTTCATCTAGTAGCCCTTCTTTCCACATGCAAAACAAACAATTCCATGTTCCTTCCATCCCACTTTATATTCCTTTTCTTGGAAGGGTGTGAAGAATCATTGGGATTAAAGCTCTTTTCCTTCCCTATCCTCTTATTCACCATAAGGACATAAGGAGTTTTTCACATCATGTATTTGTTCACTTGGAAAAAGAGGATAATATGATCTAGTAGAGATTCCTCAATGTTGTTCATATAGAAATTTACAAAAAAAACTAGATAATATATTAGAGAGTGATGCGAGAATGAGATCATTACCTGGTTCTTCAGGGAGTTTAAACCCTAGAACCTTCATATTGTTCCAATCTTCCTCTCTCCTTGCAAGCATGCTATAGGCATCCATTTTTTCATGATACTTCATGAGTTCGCTGGAAATTGATGATAACATCAATCATTGAACATAAAATTCATCATTTATATGTTTTTTGAAGACTGGGAACTCTTCATCACTCACCTCTTGGGCAGTTAGATCAGGTAATGGGGACTCCAGTGCGTAAGATTTTTTTAATGACATTGAATGACCCAAAAGTGTCTAAACCATCCATAGATGATACTATCGGTGAGGATTTTTTATTTATCTAGTACTGATCATAGGGATAGTGTCATTGAAAAGTTTTTCATTTTCATTCTAAAATTAAAATAGAAGATAATTAATACTTTCTTGATAACATTTTATGAGAAATAATAAATTAATTATGTCTCTCAATATTTTATCGTGTCCTAATGGCCCTCACCTTTAAACTTGAAATGTCTAGTCTCTTGGAAATTGTAGTGGAAAGGATCCATGTTCCCCTTTTCATAACCCAAAAAAGGGTTGGTCAAGCTATTTGAAGGTATTTAGGTAGGAATGTATTTGTCGGCTATGGGCTTGGAACTCCTTGATCTGTTGAGTGGACTCCCCAATCCTGAAATCCTGACTTGGATTTCCTCAACACTTGCCTCCAATATTACACCAAGTCTTGCAAGGGATACTCCTCCTAATGTAATATGGTTAAGTCAACCTAAAACTTTAAAAATGGATTCCTATATAAACATATGTTTCCCAATAAGGGTTGGTCAAACACATAGTTTTATTGAGTCTTTCCCTTAATCAAGTAACATAAGGCTTAGTCTGACTTAGTATTTTATTGAGGGATTTTTATCTCTTATGAGTGAATAGATTATTATATTTATCACATTCCTAATAATATTAGTTTGAACTTACTTAAGTGGTTAATCATGTCTTGATAATATTTATGTATAAGCCTTGTTTATTTTAGTTCCACCGTGAATGCTTGTTTAATTCATTAATTATGTGATCGCAACAACATATCCATAATGATAAACTATATAACTGAAAGAAATAAAATAAATTAATGGGAATGATCATTAGTTTTTATAATGGTTAAATTATCTAGTGGTTGATAAACTAACCCACACATAGGGGAGAAATACCTTGAACCTTTTGGGTACGTGTTTACTGATTTCCACCTGTACACCTTTGTATATCTTTGGATTGGTTTCAACTCAACTCCTTAATTGAACTTCCTCCACAATATTGGGAGATCCATCCATTACATATGTTTTCTAACTCACATGTTGGTGATGGAAAAGAGGGGTTTACATAAATGAAACCATGGGCATGCATACCCTACATTTTAATGAGGAGATATGGAACACATACCAACAATTTTAATTTAAAATAAATTAAAAGGAAACCAATCTCATACAATGGTCTGGTCTAGATAATGATTATACACATACATGCAACAAATTACACATTTGATAAGATTATCATTCAATTATTTAATCATTCTTATTAAGATAAATCTTTATTGAGTCAATTAATTATTGTATTTAATTAATCAATCTTTTTATCTTAATCCTTTTCAGAATTTCACTAAGATTATAATCCATAAACATGGAGGTAACACAGTGAAAACCCGGTCGAATCTATATGATATGTAATTCTGAACATTACACAAATAAGGAAATTTTTATTTATGTGTACTTTGGAAAAGTACACGGCGTATAGTTATGACTACACAGTGAGTAATGTCTTTACCATTCTATCCAGAGTACAAACATAGGGACTGGTGTACTCTAAAAATCCTAGAGAACATGGCATGTCCAGTTGGACACACGTCGTGTTGCCTCTGGGTTACACGGTTACCAGTCGACATACCTGTCTATGGGATACATGATTTATCCCTTGACATGAATGGACTACACACCGTATCCAATGGGCCACACAGTGTGTAATCCAGCTGATTGTGCTCCATTTTGTTTCATATATTTTAAAATAGTGATGTTGTACCCATGATTTATGTTATTGTTTTTATAACCAAATTCCCCAATGAAGTTATACCTCATTATCTTATAGGGTTGTACAAATTATATATTTATATAGTAAATCATGAAATAAATTGTATTAAAGATATGGGTTTTCATATTATACTGATGATGAAAGGACCCTTGTGTTATTACTGTAGTAATATTCATCAAACAATATCAGTAGAAATATAAAAAGTTAAATGGTGTTCCTAATATTTGTTTCCAGTTTTATATTTTTTATTTTCATGTGCATCGATTTTCATAGAATTGTCAATTTTTATGTGTTTACACCAATATATTACCAAGTTAATTAATCCATAGAGATTCTAAAGTGTAATTAGAGGCATATTCCAACTACTTGATTCCTAAAAATAATTAAAAATAAAGTTATTTCATGTCAAACTGACAGACCCAAGGGGAAACATTATTTCCCAATAGATCTAATCAAGATAAAAAAATTATAAAAACTAAAACTATGAAATTATTTTATTAAAATGAATATAGGTTTGTTCGAGGTCAAAACCAATGAGAAGGGGAAAGTGGTTTAATTAGGTTTTAAAAGGAATTTATTTAATTAAAATGAACGAAGAGGTGAATAAGAGAAGGGTTTGATTGATCATAAGGATGCTAAAAGATGATGAAACAAATTATCTTTTTGGAAAATCATATTTTGAATGAATGTTAGAGTTTTATAGTTTTAGGGTTTATGTGTAATTGTATTTTATAAAGTAAATTGATTGATACATATTGGGTATTGGAGTCAAGGCAATTTTGATCAAATGGTCAAGATATCCTCTCCTCAATATAGAAATGCCCCATTTCCCATGGTCAGGTAATTATAGAATTTTTAAATCATATTTTTATTGATTCCATATTTAAAATTGGTTTCACTAAATGAAACAATGGTTATGCCTTAATTTAGGTTACCCAATTACACAATTAAAATGTTCCTTTCAAATTTATTAACCAGTGGTCATGATAAAAAAATTTAAAGAGAGTGGAATTGTATAAGAAATTTTTAGAAAACCAAATGCATGAATAAGAATAAGAAATATATCCAACGGCCCCTTCACCATTCATTTACATAGCCCTAGAACAAGGAGGTTTTTACCCACATAATCCTAGTTATTAGAGATTAATAGGTAAGGAATAAAGAAGAAGAAAACATAATTAAAATACAGAGAGAAAGTGGTGGAGGACCCAACAATAGTGGAGCTTCTCACCCTATATTTTGGTCTCTAGATTCATCTTAAGTAGCAGAAACCAACTTCTCTATTTATATAACTCTAGGGGGATCATGATGAATTTAATGGCATCAACCAAGTTACCCAAGGTGGTCCTGGTGTCATAAAATTGATCTAGTACACTCAATGCATCCAGCATGGTAAATTTTGGGTCATCCAGACACATTAACATCATATAAGTGATTCACGATGAGTAATATTTGGGGATTTGAAATATTCATGGCTTGTTTTCACATTCTATAAATTTATATGAGTGTAACGTCTTGTAGTTTTTTCACATCATGAAACATTTACATGATTCAAATATTCATTTTTTAACACCTGAAGCTCCATTATTCATTAGATCTTTACTTATGTGCTTTATTATGACTCTACTTACCTATCAGTGTTCTGTGCTGCTTTGTGTTACTAGTTGAAGTGTCTTTTTCTGGTCAAATTCGTTTCTTTTTTGAGTATCTCAAAATATTGATTCTATCTAGTAAGTTACCACAAAACAGGTTAAATAGTCCCAGTTATTGAAATACTTATCAATTATTTATAGAAATCATTATTTTAAAACACACTAAAATATATGCATGAAATTCATATATCAAAATACCCCCATACAAGAATTCATGCTAGTTCCCAAGGATGGAATATCAAAATACTACAAAGGAAATTCACTTAAACATGCTTTAAATTCAACATTAATAAATTAAATTTATCATGTGGGAAATTAAGTTTCGAGCATCACACAGGAAAATTTATTAATGCCTAATTTTTCAAAGAAAGTAAATCAATTATTTAAAATTTCAACTTTTAAATATAAAATACTTTTCATTAATCTAATTTTATTTTTCAATTCATTATTGATTCACATTATAATTTCAATTTACCCCACTTTTATTTTTCTTCTCCTCATCAGGGTATAATTAAAAATAAAGTTCAACACATTCCTTAAGAACATGTCACATACTATAGGATTAAAATGCATCTATTTTATCCTCCGTGTAGAGAAAAAATCAAAAATAATAATGACACTTAACCATTTATGATAAAATGACTCTAAAGCTTATGGAAGGAAGGTAAATTATGTAAAACAATTATAGATTAACAAGGAGGTTATGTCTAAATTAATTTTCATGATAATCAAAAAAAATATTGATGAAATTTTCCCCTCTCCCGAGTATCTTAGAGTAGAATCATAAAGAAAAAAAATGAAATAAATAGAACAACCTCCTATATTTAGTATTTATTTTATTTATCATCTTTTTTCATTTTTTTTATTTTGAAAATTGGTCTTGGTGAAAATCACACGACCACCACTCAACCCTAAATGATCTCTTCAGAGAATTATTTGTAATCATTATAACAGGATCACTAGTCAAGTAATGGTGACTTTTAGATTCCCAAGATACAACATATTTTTTCATTTAATTAAAATATGTTGTGTAATAGATATAATGAGTGTGCCTTCTTGAAATCCCATGAAAATCCCCCCATACTTATTTGTTACAAAATATTTATCCCTTTAACTAGTCATTTTTTACCACACTTTTAATTTTGATAATCCTTCAAAACATTCAAGGGAAGGTAGGAAAGGATAAAATGGGACTATAACACAGATCATCCATAACATGGTTATTCATAGTTTCTATGGGATTAAAAAGGATTAATTTAATGTAGGTATTAGGATAAGGGTAAAAATATATTACTCAATCATATTAAATGTGAATTTTGAACAATCGTAGCTTCGATAAGATGTAAAGCAAGTACTATGACCCTGTTTCTCAAGAAATATGTTGTAGAAATAATGGGAAATATTTTTCTTATAGGTTATCTTAGAAATGATAATGAAGGGTTAGGATAAGTACTCAATTAAATTCATAAAAAAAATAAAATCTATTAATGAAAATATCAAAATTAAAAGCATGGAAAAAACATAGTAAAATTTCATTTACAAAGACCAGAAAGTATCATTAAATCATGGTTTTTCAAATCCTAATATGCATGATAATCCATACTAATTATTTTTTCAATTTTTATCATTAAAATTTACTGAAAAATAAATTTAAAATCATGGAATGATAAGTAACCTAGTCAGTTATGTCTCCTATTTTAGATGAGTAAATAAAGAATCAAATGTGGGTATGCAATTAGAATCTAAAAGCTATAAACAAAAATATGTGGAGAATACAATTGAAAAATATAGAATTGAGATGCATACTCCCCTTTCGAATGATATTTAGAAGTTGGTGGCCCAAGTTCTCCTTACTCCTGATTTACATCATGAATGGATTTCCTGACATGTATTTGTCATAAAAAATCATCTTGTACTTTAAAATTATTGATTACTATCAGGGTCTTGGCATTCCAATAAATTAAAAAAATACAAGTGAAATCACATGCCATTTTCATTGAATTTTGAGTGATTTTGGGGCATGTTCATGCACGCCTAAAAATAGAAAAATAAATACATAAAAATTCAAAAAAAAAATTATGTCATAGATGCACTTTTGTATAACATCATTGGCTTGAACATACCTCCTTTGGATGCATATCATTTGATAGATGACTAGAAATATTTTACCTAGTCAAGGTCTAGAAAAGGCCTCATCAATTACTTGTATTCATAGGTCGGTCCTTTTAATCCCTCTCTAAATAAATCTACTCATCCTGATGGTAGTACTTTCTTGATTTCCAATGCATTGATCTGCCATTTCTTCTTTAACCATGAAGAACTAAATGTAAGTTCATGTACCATACAAATTTTTTCCATTATAAATTGTGGAGGTGTCACGACCTGTCTTAGTGGGTCCCACATCATGACTCCCCAAGATTTCCTCCAATAGGCTAGGGGTTGGTGACTAGTGTCGAGTATGCATATTACAAACATGGGAGGCATTGCCTAAGTACATATACACACACACACACACATATCCAATCCCAAAAATGTTGAAATGTAAAGATATAAAACTAAGTAACAAATGAATGCATACATTATAACCCAACCAATATAGTAAAATGGAAAGTAAAGTGTAGAATGTAAATTGGGTCAGAGTACAATCCCACAAAAAGAAAGAGTCAGCAAACTACAAAGTCCAACCTATAAACAAGAAATATGTACTGGGATAGCTGCTCGTAGTCATAAGAACACCTAATCTAATAAGGAATCTCACAAATCTCAATATGGTCCTAGTCATCTGTAGACTCAGTAAAAAGGTCACTCGTATGTACAATACACAGCACGTGCGGGAAAATCCCATCGCTTCCTATACCACAGAACCATATCTTCTGCTGAGTCAGCCTCGCACATCGTGTTCTTAAAAAAAATTATAAATGGCGTTATTCTTCACCGTGCCACGGCTACTCTTATAATTCTTTTTCCAACTATTCATTTTCCTTAAAACTCAATATCCGAGGTCTCCTAGCCATGTCATCAATTTTCTAGGAGGCTTCGGGTGTTCGATCAACCCCAAAAACTCATCTTGATCATCTATGTGAAGAATGATCGAAGAAAGATCACTTCTGAAACATGTATATTCATCTACCACCATCATCGTCTCAACTCCACTAGGTCGTCAGGATGTCAGTTCTATGATTTTGGGTTGTTGTGTTGTGAGACGTATGCACAACAATCAGTTGTTCATAACCCTGTGAAGAACGTTAAGAACACGTGGGGTCGTGAGAAGAAAATTCATAAAAAAAAAAAGAGGAAAAAACTTCCATAATTGTTCGTTATGGCATTGATCCTCTCTCATTAGAAGGATCCATATAAGAAACAAGGATAATAATAACCATAATCATAATCATCCCCAAATTTTTGTAGCTTGAAACCCTCTGATATGGATGATCGAACCACAGATCAACCAGTTTGTAGGTTGATCCACATTCATCATCAAATTAAATAATAGGGAAAAGAATGAATTTGAAATAATAACCCCTAACTCAATCTTTGACGAAGGGTGGATTTTTTTCATTGTCGATGGGATCTTCTGACCTTGCTGGACAACGATCTATGAGTTGATTGTTTTTCACTGCTCATTGAGAATTATCCAAGGGTTTCTCCTCTCCAAAACTCTAATGGATTCCAGGGATTTTTCCAGGGTTATGAGCCTAACCTTGTGATCCTTTTTATTTAAAACTATAAAACACATCGCTACATCATTAAAATGTTAAAAATAAAATAAATCATTATTTTATTTTTTCCCTTTAAAATATCCAAAAAATTAACTTTTGAGGTCAAACCGCACCAGTTGATGTTAGGCCTCTCCTAAGGTAAAGTTGCTGCTCTGAATGCAACGGTTTCCTATGATTTATAATCTAGTCACCCATTTAAATTTTATCCAACTATTTCAGAAAAACCTCTTGTATGCACTTATTTAAAATTTTAATTTTTTTCAAACATTTATTACAAGCACTTCGAGCCTCGAAATCACATGTCGTTAAAAATAATGTTCTCAAAATAATTCCGTATAATATTTAAAAATAATACATGGAAAATATGAGACATTATAGGATGACTTGGTCTCCCCTCCAATGTTGGTATTCTGATTCTTAAGCTTCTCTTTATTCTTCTCAATATGTTTATTTTGATTATCCTCTTGTATAATAGGACCCGCCTCCTAGACTTATTCATCCTCATTGATATCATCACCTATAGGTATTTTGGCTTTTATAAACTCATTATCATCCCTTACATCATAGTTCTTCATCACCTAATGAATATTGAAATTTACTTGTTCATATCCAACTCTTAGACAAAGTTCTTCACTTGGTATATTGATCAGTGAATGCTCGATAGCTAAAAATATTCTCCCTATAATCCGTGGAGTATGCTGCTCTTTCATATCTAGCACTAAGAAGTCAACAAGGAAGTAGAACTTTTCCACATTAATGAGAATTTCTTTGATGAAACCTCTAGGGTACTTTACTATAGAGTCGTATATTAGAAGTATAGCTTTTTTGGAATTCAATTTCTATAGTCCCAAGTTTAGTAAATAGTGTATGGCATGATATTTACATATTCTCCTAAGTCGTATAAATTGTTTACAAATTTATTAGTTTCGTTAAATATAGGAATCTAAAAGATAACTGGATCTTGTTTCTTATTAGTTAAGTTAGTTAATACCACTACAAAGAACTCAAGTGTGAGTGAGATAGTTCCAATCTCCTCTAGATTCTTCTTGTTGGTTAATAACTCTTTAATAAATTTTTTATAGGTCATAATGTTTGTGAGAGCCTATGAAAAATGAATATTTATATGAAATATTTTAAATTGATCAACAAACATACCTTTTTTCATGTTGATCTTTACTTACACCATTCGTTCTAAAAAAGGTACCTTCAACTATCCTTATGGTGTTTCATCATTTTCATCTTATTTAACTTCTTGTTCATTATGATTTTTTATATTTTATTTATTTTATTCTTTCTCTTTAAATAGTTCGGGATGATCCTCAATGAATTCTCCACTTCTTAGAGCTATTAATTTCAAATCATCACATGGGTACACTTCTAGGAATCCAAGAAGTGTTACTCTTGGTTTATATCTAAGTTTCTCTGTGATTTTTCCTAATTTCCATTTATGTTTTTGGAGTACTACCATCTGATATGTTTATTAATCCATTAGATCCTTTATTGATTCCCTGTGATCTTTTCAAAAAACCGTAATTTCTTTAATAGAAACCCTGGTGTAAGTTAAGAAAGTAACCAAGGTATCCTTTACTCTGAGGACCTGGCTTGTGAGTGACGGTCCTTAGAGTTCTTAAAATCTTGGTTCCCTCTACTGATATCCTTGTCCTTGTTTTTTTATTTCCACCAACCCTAAAAATTATTCCCATTATTATAATCATCATAATAAACTTCTTATGTATACATACCTTATGGTTGTTTTTGTTGGACCATTATTGTGTCCATATTTCTAGTTAGGGATTCCATCTACACCACCATATTTCTATTATTTTTTACCACATGGATGCCTCTTCATTGAATCCCTTCTTCTTTACATGGGATGCTATTTCTATCCATTTCATCTAGTAGTAAATATCTCTCTTTAGGTGATTTATTCATTAGTGATCCTCAAGCCTCAATGTCTATAATTTCCATGTTTCCCTATGCAAGCCCCATATAAGAAGGTTTGGATTGAAAACCATAGTTTGATACCATGAAGATGGAATTTGTGAGCCATATCATTGTACCATTATAAATAAAATTAAATGGATTCGTCTTAAATTTGAAAAGTTTTTTTAAATGTTTTCCCAGATGTTCATAGATTTAAAATGTGGGAATAAGTGAGTGAGAAAATTCCTTAAAATATAATCCCTTGTATTGATGGAATGTTCTGGTAGGCATTGAATCCACTCATGATCTCAATCCCATAATAAAAATCAGAAGAGGTGAAGTCTTAACACATCAATTAAGACATTTTGTAATTGGAATACATCATATAGCTCAAGAAAAATTCCCAAATGTTCATTCATATCTTCATGAGGTAATATATTGAATTATACATTATTTGAGATCATCTAAATGATTCTTGGATTGGTCTATAAATTATTTAAAGAAATGGGGGTGCCAGGATACTCAGTTTCAATCCTGTATTTGATGGGATCTTGTGATCTATGAGAGCCCAAAACAATATATTTCTTTTAATAACTCCTCCAGTAACTTGATTGAACTTTGCACCCACCATGGTCATAGTGACTTTGGTCTTCAGGCTTGGTTAATAATTGAATTTTAACTCAAGGACATATTTTTCGTTCTTCTAAGTGTTATAGTTACTCATTATTTATTTAAATATAATAATTTAAGCACAAAATACACCAGTATAGATAAGTAAAATAAAATAAAGTACAAAAATTAAAATATAATTGTAAAAACTAATTATAAACTATCCTCGGCAATGGTACTAGTCTTGACAGACCCAAATGGTGACGTTATTTCCCTATGGGTCTATTTAAAAAAATTATAAAAAATCAAACTATGAAATTAATTCAATAAAATGAATATAGAATAATGTTGAGGTAAAACCCACATAGATGGGAAAATAGTTTAATTAGGTTTTTAAAAGAATTTATATAATAAAAATGAATAAATAGGTGAAGAATATAAAAGTATTATTGATTTGAAGGAAGCCTGACAATGTCAAAATATATTGACTATTTGGAAAAAAATCATATTTTTAAAAAGCTTTGGGGTTCTGTAGTTTCATGTTTCAGGTGCAATTGAATTTATTAAGAATATTTATTGACCTGTTTTTGGTGTTAGAGTCAAGATGAGGTGGATCCAATGGTCATGGTATCCTATTCTCAACCTATTAATCCACCTTTTTATATGGTCGAGTAATTAGAGAAATTTTGAATGAAGTTTTTCTTGAAACCATATTTAAACTACGTTTCCCTAAATATGAAAATGGTCATGCCTCAATTCTAGGTAACAAATTTCCCAACAAAAATGTTTGTTTTAGATTTATTAACCAATTATCATGCTTAAATAGAAATAAATCGAATGGAATTAGATAAAAAAAATTGAAATAAACCAAATACCATAATAAGAATTAAAAATGGATATAATGACACCTTACCCATTTTGCTATATAACCCTGAAAAACGGCGGGCCTTACCCAGTCATCCTAGTGATGAGAGAGTAAGAGGGAAGGAAGAAAGTATAATAAAACATATAAAAAATACAGAGATAAAGTAGTGGAGGACCCTACAACAATGTATCATATCACCCTATACTTTGGTCTCTAGATTCATCTTTTGTAGTATAAGTATCCCTCTATATTTATAGAACTATATGGGGTTTTTAAAAATTTAATGGAATCAAAAAATTCACTCATGGTAGTATCATAGTGATAAAATCAATCTACGCCTCTCATTGCATCCAACCAGGCCATTGTTTTCATTGTCCTAACACTTTCATGTAAAGTAAGTGATTCATGGTGTGTAATATTTAGTTCTTTGAAATATTCATGGATTTTTTTCACATTATGTAAATTTTGATGACTATAATTTCTTATAGTTGTTTCACATTGTGCAATATTTACACGATGTGAATCTTTTATTTCCAAAACCTGAAGCTCTATTTTCCTTGGTTTTTCTCTACAAAGATTCATTATGGATTTACTTACCCATAGGCATACCATAATGCTTCACATCACAGGGTGAAGTGTCCTTTTATGGTAAAATTCATTCCTTTTTATTACTTTTCCAAATATTGGTTATATCTTACCAATTATCACAAACCAAGTTACACAATCTCAATATCAGAGAGATTAATCAATTATTTATAGAAATTAATATATCAAAACACCCTAAAATATATTCATGAAATAAATGTATCACCTAAAATATATCATTTTTAAATAATTGAATACAATAGAATGGTTTTATAATTTTGTTGTTTGATATACTATATAATAAGTCATAATATATTTTAACATTTTAATTTTATAATGATCAAATTAAAAGATATTAGGATATCAGTTAATATGATTGCACAATATTTTAAAAAAATGAATGTTGGATTAATCATATAATATCCTAGTATGTCATTAAATAGAATGCAGATATCATGACAGGTGAAACATCAAATTATTCAAAAAATATGACTAATATCTAGGGACATTATCCTATACAACATATTCTATGATTCAGGATAAATCATAGAATATGATATGTAGAATAAAATTTTACTTTCCTAATTATAATTAAATATTTCATTTAATAATTTTAATTCTATTATATATACTAAAACCTGTGCATTTTCATTACATGTGTTGACCGCATATCAATTTCTATGATCTTATCTTCTCTTTATGATTTTGGACTCCATAAAAATACTAATTCCTCAATCTCTTCCCTGATACAAATTCAGTATCCTCTTCATGATTCGATATCCTCTTCTCCCCCTCAACATAGTACAATACCTTATATCCATGAGTGAGTCTCCACGATTCAGACTCCAACTCTCTATGATTCAGTCTCCTAAAAACTCATCTCCTCCCAATATTCCTCCTCTATCAACATCAAATACATCTCATCCAAAGACATTCCATCAAAAAGTTTCTCATCCAAATACTTCTCCTCAAAAACCATATCCTTCTATCATTTATCAAATACAAAATTACCATCTTATAAACCTCTGATCTTTGTTTTGGCCCCCAGATACCACCCCAAATTCCCTCTCCTCCGCGTTCCAGATCACATTATTTAATCAATTTTCTTATGAATATACTGATTATTTTCAATGGAACCACATCAAATGTGATTTGTTTCCCTACAAATAATCATAATTGTATCATCTCAAGCCCATCATCTTGAATAAAAATTCAGAAACCTGAAAAATCACTCAAGACTTCCATCCATCATCTATCATAAGCTCACCACTAACCTCCACCTCTACCTCCACCTCCGCCTCCTCTTCCTCTTCCCCCACCTTCGAATTCATCACAATATTTGATCACTTTTTATTTTGTTATATCCTATTCCATGTCCACTATCACATGGAGCTTCTGATGGCCATTAAATCTTCATATCTCCTGGTATTATACGTGTTTTTTCTTTTTTTCCTTTTATTTGATTTTCCCTATGACTTTTTTATTCAAATTTTCATGGAATAATCAAATATTATTTTTCAAATCACATGCAGTCGCTCATGTAATTATCCTTAGCATTAAATTTGGGCTAGAATTTGTGATTTTTAGTTGGTTTACTTTAGGGAAGTTATATCATTTGAAAGCAGGATATGTGAACATGTTTCATGTGGAATGATAGTTCGTACATTTATGGATTAGTTTAGAATTATCTATAAACATTCATAATTTGTGTATCCACGATACTCGAGACATCATATATTTGTTTTTTGATTTCATAATATATATTAGTTGTTTACTATATGTATTTTCTCTTATTTGTTTCTAATACTACCTATTTTTTACACTATTTCCAATTATAGTGACCAACTTCTTTAAAAAATATCATACTTTAACATTTCTTCACATTACTGGTTCCCATTTATTTTAATTTTTTATGTATTTATTTTAACTTAAATTTAAATATATATAAATTTTTTTAATGTTATTTTTATTCATAGTTTTTTAATTGTTGATTATTTATATGTTGTATTCTTCTTCAAAAATGTAACCTCTAAATTTTTAGTGCATGCAATTTCTCATATGTATATTTTCACTACAGGTTTTTTATTATAATATTGACTCTCTCTATGTCTAATTTTTGTTTTTTGTTTAAATATATATTCATGTTTTTCCCTATACATATTCTTTCTATATGTATTTCTCAGTATTTTATATCATTCCCCCCTTATGTATAATTTTTTCACTACATTTCTCTCTATAATAAACATGTTAATATTATCATTCATATCAATATTATTTTTCATATATATATATATATATACACTCTTATATATTTAATTTTTTATGTATTTTACTTCATGTTTTTCCCATATTTGATTTCATCTACCTTTTTCTTTTAACTAGAGCTGACCTCATGCTTTCATATATCACATCATGAAGGATTGTCCCTTTTAAAATGTGAGGGTTCCCACTATAACCTAGGTTATCACATTCTCAAAGGTAACAATTTTATATTTTTATTTTATTAATATTACTACAATAGTCTTTTCTTCATTCATAGATCAAAACATATTTGGTACACGTGTATAAACATACACAGTCAATTTATTTTATTCATCCTCTATCGATTTCCACATATGACCACTCTACCCTCCATGAGGCACATGCATTCCATGCTTCTAGTTAAGAGATATAGAATAAGTGTCTTTTCAAAAATAAAACACTATCATATGTTTTCTTAAACTACTTATCATAGGTGATACATTGGATAAACAGTTTTCAATAAATTTTTTCAAGGAAACAATATAAGAATTTTTAATTGTTTGTATATTTTTTATTGGAAATAATGTTTCTTATTTTTATTTTATTATAAATTTTATGTTTCACTATTTTTTTAACAGGAAAAAATCCACTTATCAAAAATTTTATGGTGTTTGGTTAATTTTTTCAGGTACAAGGTTGAATGATTAATGGGATTGATGCTCCAAAAGTTATTAATCCACAAACACACACTAATCCTTTCTTGATGTATCCAATTTATATGTGAGATTTGACTTCTCTCATTGATTATGAACTATTTATAAGATAATTTTATAGAGGCGAATGCATTGATATAAACTTTTGTAGATTCTATTGGACTTAATTTTCTTTGTTAAAAAATCTATTAGATTAGTAGAAAAATTATAATATATAGGGAATATATATCATTCCATGTACCATTAAAAAAATTAATCATCCTATAAAATATTTTCTCTTTTATCATTTGAAGTATGAGAGTTTTAAGAGTTTCTCATTTAAATTTTTGAGGAAGTGACTCTGATAGTGTACATGATGTTTTTAATGTGAGGTAATTTTGATATATATTGATAGTGATGACATATATGGATTAATACAGTTGTAGATATATTCTTTTATAATTTTTTCATGTAGGATACCGTAGATATCATATGCATGTTTTTTTAATTCATAATATCTCTTAGTTGTTTACTATGTGTATTTTCTCTTAGTTTTTTCTTATACAATATATTTTTTACATTATTTCCTATTGCAGCAACTAAATTCTTTGAAAACATAAGACTTGAACCTCTTTTTACATTAGTGGTTCCAATTTATTTTAATTTTAGATGTATTTATTTGAACATAAAATTAAATTTATATAAATTTGTTTAATTTTAGATGTGTTATTATTATTTTAATCGTTGACTCTCTATTTGTTGTATTATTCTTCCATAATATAACCTCTAAATATTCAGTGTATGAATTTTTTTAAATTTTATTTTTTCACAAAAAGTGTTTTTATAATATTGACTCTATCTATATCAAATTCAAGTTTTTTAAATATTTTCTCATGTGTTTTCCCTATACGTATTATTTTTATATTCATTTATCATAATTTTATTTCATTTTCCCCCTGCATATAATTTTTTCCTAAAATTTCCCTGTATATCAAACATGTTTATATTATCAATCATATCAATATTATTTTTTCAAATATATATTTTTTTTCCTTACTTATTTTATTTTTTACAATGTGTATTATTTCGTTTTTCCCTACATTTTATTTAATATGCCTTTTTTTACTATATATGTCTCATTATTTCATATATTACACCCTGAAGGATTTTCTATTTTCAAATTCCATGATCCACACTTCAACCTAGGCTATCATGTTCTAAAAGGTTATATTTTTATATTTTTCTTTTATTTATATTGTTTTAACTTGATTTTATCTACTAATATATCAAAATATATTAGGTAAACATGTATATACATACACAGTAAATTTATTTTCCTCTTCCTCCATCGATTTCCATAGATGACTGCACTACCCTCCATTAGTACACATATTTTTCCATGCTTCCTATTAATATCTATAAAATAAGTGAATTTTAAAAAATAAAACACCATCATATATTTTCTAAAACATATTATCATAGTTGATACGTTGTATAAATAGTTTTTAATAAAGTTTGTTAAGGAAACAATAAAATCATTTTGTATTTGTTTGTCTGTTTTTTATCAGAAATAATGTTTTTTAATTTTATTTTATTATAAATTATATGTTTAAATGTTTTTTTAAACATAAAAAACTCTATTTATCCAAAAGTTATTGGAGTTTAGTAAATTTTTTCAAGTATAAGGTTGAATGATTAAAGATCTTGATAGTTCAGAAGGTATTAATACACACACACACACACACTAATCCTTTCTTAATGTAGCATGTTGGTTGATGATAGATAAAGTCTCTTAATGTGTATGAAATATATATGGGATAATTTTATAAAATTTATTTCATCAACAAAAACTTTTATGGATTCTTTTAAACCAAATTATATTTGTTCAAACAACTTTTAGATTGGCCATAAAACTATAATGGATGGGGAATGTATATCATTCCATGTTTCATTAAAAAATTGTCATCCTCTAAAATACTATGTCGTTTTGAAATTTTAAGGATGATATGTTTATAAGTTTCTCACTGACTTTGTTGACTAATTGACTCTAATAGTGCACATATTGTTTTTAATACAAGATAATGTTGAAATTTATTAAAAAATAATAATTTATATGCTACCTTATTATATCATTTAATTTTATTTATGGATTTGTAAACAGGTGTTTTTTATTAAATTCTAGAGGGGAACTCGTACACCTTTCTACCTAAAAAGGATATTTAATTTTATCATAAATCAGTTTCAAGTGTAGAACTTTTGTATATCACTTCATGTTTTTCAAGTCATTACTTCTAGTTCTTCACCATTGTCAAAATTGAAATTATAGATTAATGGTATCTATAGTGAATAAATATTTGTTCATATTGAATTATATATTAAATTTGGACTTTTATTCTCTAAATATTTCTTATTTAGTTTCTAATAGTGAAAAAATTCATTGATTAATTATTCTTTGTGCAACATGAAAAGGATAGTAAATTAATTTTATAAACATGAAAATATGCACTATAAATATTAGTTATAGATTTGATCATGTGTATTGTATTAT
This sequence comes from Viscum album, assembly GCA_963277665.1. NCBI lineage: Eukaryota > Viridiplantae > Streptophyta > Magnoliopsida > Santalales > Viscaceae > Viscum > Viscum album. Next base: position 1,046,794,434 of record OY728166.1, read on the forward strand.
GGTTCAATATCTTTAATCATTTTAATTTATTTTATCAATTTTTATAGGTATTAATTATCCCATTCTATCACAATAAATGAAAAAAGAAAAGATTCCTATAATATATTTCAAAATTATATTCTGTGGTTTTTCTAGGAAATTAGAAATGGTGAAACTTCAATGTGTAATGTTTAGATAAATAACTTGAGGAAAACATCTTCTTCCTTTGCTGGAATACTTGACATCACAAACCCATTTACTCTACACACTATTTTTTTCTTCTAGGAGATTAGCATTGGTGCATAATTTCATTGAATATTTTATAATACGATTATTATAATATAATTAGACCCCTTATCATTAATTGGTCACTCTCTATATTTTTTAAATCATAGTTTCATTAAATTACTTATGAATTCATTTAAAAAAATTTAATAAAAACATCTCTTCTCAATGTGTCTCACTTTTTCCCCTTGATTTGATTATAGGATGTTATTTATGATAAAAATTCAAAGATAAGAATCTTCATCAGCACATAATAACTATGAATTTATACTAGGATACCAAACTCTTTTCTAATTTATAATAGTAAAATCAATTATATATACTAAATTTTGTGGCATTTATTTCCATGTGTTAACACCATATTAAATTCCATTATATTCCCTTAAATCAATGATTCCTAACCCCATAAAAATATATATTCCTCTTTCTTGTCATTAATACTAATTTAGTCTCCTTTTCTCATTAATTCTTGAATCTCACAAAATCTGCTCCACTTTCTCATCCCTAATACATATTCAGTCTCAACCAAAACTGCATACTCTTCACTCATCACCTCTAAATCCACCTCCTCTATCTCCACCAATCCCTTATCAACCAAACCCTTCTCCCCCAAACCTACCTCCTCTAAACTCATCTACTCCTTCACCTCAAATTCCTCCTCCACATCAATCTCCACCTCTTCCTTGGTCTCTGCCTCTGCCTCAGTCTCTGCCTCCACTTTGTTATTTACCTCTATTTTCCCTCCATTATCTTCTTTTATCATATTCCATAGATGATCATATTTTCTTGTTCTTCTTCTCCATGCCTCATAGGAAGTATCTTCTGATTTTTTCTCCACTGTGAAATTTAGTTCTCACATTTTCCCTTCTCTCAAATTGGTAGTTGAATTTATTCTAATATTGATTTTCATCTACATTCTTTAGATGTTTTTTGAAGAAATTTATATAAACCCAAATGGATGATTACTTGACATACATTTAAGATAGAATGATCTGTCTGATCTCTTTTGATGTGATTCTTAGATTATATCAGGTAAATCCATCTATTTATTCCATCGCATTCTCCAAGATTTTGGGATGATTTTTTTTGAATTTAAATCTCTAAAGGAATAATCATGTCCCATGTGATCTTGAGTAAAACTGGATGATTAAAATAACTCTCATACTTTCCTTCCAAATAGTTTCATACAAGATTTTGAATGTGTTTAGATCTTTAAAACTTATGTCATCATTACTACCTAAGTTTCAACTGGTAAATTTGATATGAATTATTAATTATGTATTATTATTTACAATGGTGAAGATAAAATTTAAAAAAATATGCTTTCATCCATTTTTGTGTTATAAGAAAAAATTAAGTTATTATTTCATTTTATACATTGGGATGTGAAATTTTATTAATATTGTTTTTATACTATACATTATATAATATTATAAATTTTTTCTCATTTTCCAATCTATGTTCTATTTTTGTACTTTGTCTTCTTTTTTCAAATTGACAACCTATAAAAGCAATTGAAATAATTCTTCTTATAACAAAAATCAGAATTATAGTGACCCAAGCCTTTTACAGATAATATTTCATGATTTTAAGCATAATTATACATCAGAGTACAAGACAAGGATCATTAAGTCTAGTGTCTTAGAAAACTAGTTACATAAAACATAAAACATGGGGCCAAAAAAACTTCTTTATTTAATCTCTATAATGAGCTCCTAACTTCCTTTGAGCCCTTAAATCTGCATAGAGTACCCTCGGGAACACGTGAACAAAGAAATGAGCTAAAAAGCACAGTTTGAGAAACAACATAAGGATATGTCTTAATCACAAGAGTTAGGAGGCATAACTTAATGATATCCAAAGCATGGAACATATAAAAATAGTATCATATAATCATGTGATCATATAAAAATGTAATCATATAAATGTAGAAGAATCATAAAACATTTCTTTAGTACAGGTCAAGGCTAACCACCAATCCCATTTCACATCGCATTTAATGAGACATAACTTTATCAAATGCATTGGAGCTCTATTTGGGCACACCCATATCAACATTTTCATCAATATTCATTCTACATAAATATTATTACCACATAAATAATTATATATAATCAACCATACCTAAACATAAGGGTACCCATGGAAATAATTGGGTACTGCAGTCATGAAATAAAGCATAACCAATGGGAGTATCATGAAAGTGTCCATGAAATATAGGTATTATAACATTCATGGAAGTTAATAAGTAAAAATAGGTATACAACATGGTATGTGTTTTATAACATATGTGACAACATATAAGAAATATATTTGAGAAACATTATCATTTAAACATTTTTGTGCGGTTTTAAGGAAAATACTATAGAGATTTTAAAATAGTAAAAAGGAAATTATGTTATATAAAACCAGAATTGAACCAAGAAGGTTTTCATAATAAAAATAATGATTTTATAAATACAATTCTATATTAAAATATAGGATAGAGTTTACTTAAAATTGGGTAAAAATTTGAGATGTTTCTTTAAAACGAGTGTGCTTATTGGGAAGTATCGAGGATGGATTCACTTAAAAGCATGTATATCCCTGAAAGAGAATGATATGGATCTTAGAACATGAGTTTGTAGCATATAAATAGAATTTATTTGTCTTAAATAGAAGGAAAATTCAACTAAAATTTGGTAAAAATAATGATAGAGCCACCCGAAGGAATAAAGGAAGTTTAGGTAGAATTCATTACGTTTTATCAGCATGGTATAAGGTGTAAATAAAAGGGCTTGATGAGAGAGATAAGGGGTTTCTCATAACTTATAAAACATTAGGTCTGTAGGGGGGAGTTGTGAAAACATACCCCATCATTTGGGATTACATATAAAAATCGTAGCAGAGAGGTCAATCTTGATTAAGAGAGAAATGGATCGGATCCCTTACCTTAAATCTGTTGGTGTTCTCCACTTGTTTTTAAAGACCTGAATAAACAAATTATGTTTACTAATTAATAATTCCATATCCTATTATATATTTAATTGGTTTATTATAATCATTCTATGTTCATTAATAACCATTTTGATTGGTTATGAGGTTCAATTTCATCGTTTGGGTTCGTTTGTTTACTTGGTTTTAAATGAACGGTTTGTTAATATTCATGTTTGGATAAACATGTAAGATGAAAGTGGTTTTCCAGAATTTATTTTATATTATATTAGTGAACATCCAAGTGATTACATAGTTTTAAATTTAATTTTTTTACTTAGATTGAAGTCAAACTATTATATAAAACCATAGTGACAACCGTTTTTGTTAATCAGTGGGTTTAATTACAAAGAACATGTTTGTATTTATAACATAATACCATTGGTACAAAAGGATTATAGAACTAAAAATATGATATATTACATATATTATAATCTGTTTCAACCATAACACAAAAGGTTTCATGATCAGAATTAAAAATTATAATAGATATTGATAAACTGTTGTCCTTGAATGTGCTAAATCAACACATCTCAAATGGTGCTTTCATTTCTTTCAAATAAAAGGAAGGGAAAGGGGAGAAGATAATGAAATATCCCATTATCATGAAACAATTCTAGTACATTTATGTTACTAGATTTATCATACTATTTTTGTTAAGGGGTGTTAGCAAAGAAACAAAAAGAAAATAACTTAAAAGAAATAAAGGAATTGGAAAGAGGAATTTACATCTTCAGACTTCCTCCTTTGAGAACTCTTAAGGGGAGAGTTTTTGATATTTTGAAGAGGCTAGGGGATTTTGGACGTGGGAGAGGATCTTGGGGAGAGATTTGGGAAGAATATTGGCAAGGAACAAGGATTGAGATAAGTGTATACAAGAGGGAGTGAGGGGGGGGGGGGTTTACAGTGGAAGAGAGATGGGATTCCTCAATATAAAATACATTAATTTATTATTTCCCCACAAGACAAAAAATAGTAAGTCTTCTTTTACCAATAATAGTAATTTTATCATGTGATCCCGAACCAAGTGGTCTTACATCATCAAAACATCATACATGACTCTATAATTAGATTATTTAGATTATTTTGTAAAATATAGAATTTCACTATTCATCAAAATTTCATGTATTTTAGAAAAATCACAAAAATTCAACCTAACCATTTTTCGACTTGTGGAAACCAAAACTGAATTCCATTTTTCAAAAATAATTTTATAAATATTATTATTCTAATATTTAATTAAAATCATAATTTATTATCAAAACCCAATTTAAGAACATTCATTTACATATTATAAAGTATAGGTATATCGTACTTTCAACTTGAATATTATTTATATTTTATCATAGTTAAGGTTACTATTCATTAGGGTATATCACTATTCATAAGGACATGTTACTATTCATAAGAGTATGTTACAATTCACCAAAAATTAAGTTTTCCTTATCGGAATCCAAATAACTTACTGATCACAACTGTGTATGTCAAATTTTTGAAATTCCAAACACAGAAGTGACAAACATATTTATAAAGGTCACTTAGCACATAATAGTTCATTATTTTCTGTTTTTCATGTGATTTTATGACATATTTATAAGAGAAGAATTTCAATTTATAAAACATTGGGTCGTTACATTCTTCCCCCTTATGAAATTTCACCCTTGAAATTTTGTTTTACATTCTATAAAAAAACATGTGGGTGTACTTTTCCTTCATTGCTTCATTCAGTTCCCATGTTGCCTCTTCGTACTTATGGTTTCTCCATAGTACCTTGACAAGATGAGTAGTCTTGTTGTGTAGAGCTTTGTTTATAAGATCCAAGATCTTCATTGGATGCTCCTCGTAAGAGCGATCATCCTCCCACTGTACCACCTCTGAAGAGGGTATAGGTGAAGGGTTTGGTATTTACTTCCTTAAGAGGGATAAATGAAATACATTATGTACTTTTGACATGGTAGGTGGTAGTGTCAGTCGATAGGTCATAGCTCTGACTCGATCAAGGATCTCGAAGGGGCCGATGTACCTGGGACTTAGCTTTCCTTTATTCCCAAACATCATGACCTTCTTCTATAGATATATGCTTAAAAATACCATGTCTCCAACATTGAACTCAAGGTCTCATCGACTGTTATCTACATAACTCTTCTATCGACTCTGGGCTGCCTTGATATACTATTGAATGGTTTTCACCTTCTCCACCATTTTTCAACCATTTCAGGTCCTAGCAGCTTACGCTCACTGACTTCATCCCAACACTCCAGAGTTATGCACCTTTTTCTATAAAGGGCTTCATATGGTGTCATTCAAATGATCGAGTGGAAACTGTTATTGTAGAAGAATTAAACCAGCGGAAGGTTTTTTCTGATCCTCCTTTGAATTCTATAGAACATTCTCTCAACATGTCTTCTAGTGTCTGAATAGTTTGCACAGATTGGCCAGAAACTTGAGGATGATAGGTTGTACTAAAGTTTATTTCAGTGCTTAGAGCATGTTGGAGACTTTTCCAAAACTACTAGGTGAATCTAGGATCACGGTCGGATACAATAAATATTGGAACTCCATACATCCTTACAACTTCTTTGATGTAAATCCATGCATTTTTATCAAATAAGAAGTATTCTTGAATCCGGATAAAGTGAGTTGTCTTAGTAAGATGATCCACAATGACCCATATATCATTTTTTCCTCTAGAAGTCCTTGGAAGTTGAGTGAGATATTCCCTGGTAATGTTCTCCCACTTCCATACTGGTATGGGTAGTGGTTTCATCATCCCGTTAGTCTTTTTTCTCTCAGACTTCACTTGCTGACATACAAAACACTTTGATATATATTCATCAATCTCCCTTTTCATATTGTCCCACCAAAATCTTTCTCAGAGATCGCGATACATCTTTATGCTCCCTAGGTGGATAGAGAAGGCCAAGCTATGTGCATTATTCAATTGATCCTTTTTTATTTCTGGATCGGTTGGTACTCATAATTGTGTCCCAAATCTTAAAAATTCTTTCTCATCAATTTTTGAAATCAGAGGATTTCCCATTTCTAATTGCTTTCACCCTTTTCTGAATTTCCACATCTTTTCTTTGAGCGTCCTTTATTTTCGCCAAGAGGGATGGTTGAGCAATCATTTGAGAAAGGGTTGATTATGTTCCTCCCTTAATTATTCCCATTCCCATCCTTTGAAAATATAAGAAGATTATATCCTTTTCAATTATCATCAATGATAAATATGTAGGATCCTTTCTACTTAGAGCATCTGCAACCTTTTTTTCCTTACAGGGATGGTAGTGGATTGAGTATTCATAATCCTTGATGAGCTATATCCATCTTCGCTGGTGCATATTTAGCTATTTCTATGTGAATATATATTTGAGATTCTTTTGGTCCTTAATATCTCACACTTCTCCACATAGAGATAATGCCGCCAGATTTTCAATGCAAAGATCATAGCTGCCAACTCCAGATCATGTATAGGATTGTTTTATTCATGGATTTTCAGCTGTCTTTAGGCATATGCTATCACTTTATCATTTTGCATTAGTATATAGCCTAATCCCTTCTTTGAAGCATCACTCTACACCACAATGAGTTCTCCACTTGTACGGAGTGTGAGTACTGGCATAGTGATAAGTCTCTTTTTCAAATCCTTGAAACAGTCTTCACATTCCTGTGTCCAGAAATACATTACTCCCTTCCGTGTCAGCTTGGTCATTGGGTTTTAAAATCTGGAATAGTTCTTCGAAAATCGTCAATAATACCTAGCTAGACCCAAAAATTTTTGGATCTCCATTACAGAAGTTAGCATGGGCCACTCTTCAATTTCCTTTGTCTTGGAAGTGTCCACAAATATCCCTTTGCTGGTGATAACATACCAAAAAATGATACTTCCTCCATCCAGAACTCACATTTATTGTACTTAGCATACAACTTCTTCCTTCACAAAGTCTTTAACACAGTTTTAAAATGCTCCTCATGTTCCTCCTTGCTCTTGGAGTATATCATAATATCATCAATAAAGACAACCACCAATTTTTCAAGGTAATATCTAAAGACTCTATTCATTAAAACCATGAAAATTACTAGAGCATTAGTGAGTTTAAAGGGATATCACTATGAACTCAAAGTTTCCATGCTGCATCTGAAAGGAATTATTGGGAATATATTCTTTCCTCACCATTAATTGGTGATATCCCGACCGAAGTTCCACCTTAGAGAAATAACTAGCCCCACAAATCTGATCAAACAAGTAATCTATCCATGGTAGGGGATACGTGATCTTTATTGTGATTTTGTTGATATCGTGATAATCAATGAAGAGGCACATTGATCCATCCTTCTTCTTGTCAAATAGGAATGGCACACACCACAGTGAAGCACTTAGGTGTATAAAACCCTTCTCCATATTCTCTTGTAAGGTGTTCTTCAGCTCTTCCAGCTCTACAGTGGCCATTCTGTATGGTGTCTTTGAGATAGGTAGAGATCCAGGGATAATTTCAATTGATAACTCAACCTCTCGGTCAGGAGGAAGAATAGAAAACTATTCAGGGAATACCTTAGTGTAATCCCTCATGATGGTCATGTCTTCAAGCGTGATTCTATCCTTTTTCCCAATCATTTGAGCTATATATTCTTACTCACAAGGAAGAAGTATCCAAACAAGATATGAAGATTCTAAATGAGACTCATCTTCCACATTACACTTGAAAAGAATCAGAGGATGCTTTGGGATGTGAAAAGTGATCTCCATTTTCCTGACAATTGATGTCAGATTTGTACAATGACATCCAATCCATGCCCAAGATAGCGTCAAACTCCACTAAAAGAAGTATGACGAGATTTTTTGGGAGGTTCAGTCCACAAACATTAATCTGGGAGGAGTTATAAACCATGGATCCAATAATTGCTCCATTTTCTGCTCTCACGGATATCTTTTCCTCCAAATTTTGAGGAGGAGTTTGAATAATTCTACTAAACTTATAAGATATGAAAGAATGACTAGAACTAGAATCAAATAGTACGTTCGCTATTATTAAATGAATAACTAGCGTACCTATCACCACATCGTTGTCTGGATCCACCTCCGAATTAGTGATAGAATAATCCCTTCCTTATTGCCTTAGTGGATGTTGTTTATTACCTCTGACAACCCTCGACTTAGGGAAATTGTTCGCATAATGCCCATGCTCCTTGCATTTGTAACACTACACTGTAGTCTGAGTGTTGATCTGAACCTTCCTTTATTATTCCACATTAGTGGGATTTTTCATATCCCTTAGGCAGTTCTTGTCCATATGACCAAACATTCCACATTTGAAGAAATTCTTCAATCCCTTCAAACAGTTACCAGGATGATTCTTCCCACAATTTTTAAAAGGGGAAAAGTCAGGCTTCTTTCTATCATGGGATTTGTTTCATGAACCACCCATGTTGTTCTCCATTTTTCACTTCTTGTCACTAGGCCCACGAGACCACTTGGAGTCTCCAATATCCATTTCTACCTTGAGGGCACAGTGGACAATCTCCTCATAACTTTCAAATTCTCTAATCGCCAACACTTTTTGTAGACTCGGCTTTAGTCTTCTAGAGAAGTGATCCACCTTTCTTTCGGTGTTCATGAAAAAGCCATAGGCGTACCTTGCAATCCTTGTAAAGTTTGCTTCATATGCCCTAATGGACTCATCTTATTTCTTCTTGAGTCTGAGGAACTCTCTATACATGTTGAGATAGAGGGTTCAATGAAAATATTTGTTGAAAAACATCCTCTTGAATTCCTCCCAATCCATGGAATCGATTTCCTCTTGGGACTTTTTATTCTTGATTAGTGTCCACCACTGATCAGCTTCCCCATAAAAATGATAAACCACCGGTACAACCATCTCTTCTTATAAGCATTTTAGGATGGAGAATATCTTTTCAATGGAGTTAATCCATTCTTCCATGAGGAGGGGATTAGAGGATCCACTAAACATGGGGGGCCTTTGCCGCATGAAGGATTATATGGCAACTTTCTCTTTCCTTGGAGGAGGAGGGAATTCCTCCTGATTAAAGTTATTACTCATAACTCGAGTCGTCTGATATAGTATTTTCATGAAGTTTTAAACACTCGCTCCCATAATATCATGCATATCATTAGGGGAATATTCACATTGCCTATCACATTGGTTGTTAAAACGTGTTCTTATTTTTCCCTGTATTAACAAAGAAAAAGAACGTATAATTATAGGTCTTGAATACTTATATATTGAGCATAAAAATAAAACTTTGAATATAAAAGGATAAATATATAAAGAATAATTATATCCTAAATTGTGATTCCTTAAGTTTAAACTAAGATTATCCTCATTCTATTTCATAACTTATATTCTTATGGGATATTTTTTCCTTAATAATGGTTTGTAAAAATCTCATGAATCTACCAAAGCATATCCCCCGAGAGTATCGTTACCAAGAGTGCAGCAAGGTCCATTATTATGTACCAGGATACCCTAGGTCAAGCCCCAAACTCCTTGTCATAGTTTTCGATCCTAGGTACATTTGTTCCAGATCCGCCTCTATCTACTCGTATCCAGATAGGGATGTATTTTCTTGATAAACCACTTATCAATAATCACCAAAATTTATGACTATTTTCTTAAACTTAGTATAATCCTTAAGGTTCTCACTAAGGTGATCTATTTCTAATCACCAAAAATAACTATACCATCCACTGATACCAACTATAGTGACCCAAGCCTTTTATATATAACATTTCATGATTTTAAGCATAATTATACATCAGAGTAAAAGCCACGGATCTTTAAGTCTAGTGTCTTGGAAGACTAGGTACATAAAACCTAAAACATGGGGCTAAAAAACAATTCTTTATTTAATCTCCATAATGAGATCCCAACTTCCTTTGTGCCCTTACATCTGTATAGGGTACCCTGGGAAACATATGAACAAAGAAATGAGATGAAAAGCCCAGTAAGGGAAAGAACATAAGGATACGTCTTCAGCATCAGAGTTAGGGGGCATGATGTAATGATATCCAAATCATAAAACATATAAAAATAGCATCATATAATCTTGTGATCATATAAACATGGAATCATATAAATGTGGAAGAATCATAAAACATTTCTTTAGAGCGGCCAAAGGCTAACTGCCAATCCCGTTTCCCATTGCATCTCATTAGACTTAACATCACCAAATTCATTGGAGCACTATCTGGGCGCATGAATCTCAAAATTTTAATGAATATTATTTCCACATAAATATTCTTACCACATAAATAATCATACATAATCAATCATACCTAAACATAAGGATACCCATGCAAAGAATTGGGTATCGCAGTCATGACATAAAGCATAACCAATGGGAATATTATGAAATTGTCCATGAAAGAAAGGGATTAGAATATTCATGGACATTAATAAGGTAAAATAGGCATACAAAATGGTAAGTGGTGTAAAAAATTGACAATATATAAGAAATTTATTTGAGAAACATTAGCATTAAAACATTTTTGTGCGGTTTTAAGGAAAATACTATAGAGATTTTAAAATGGTAAAGAGGAAATTATTTTATATAAAACCATAATTGAACCAAGAAAGTTTTCATAATAAAAATAATGATTTTATAAATACAATGGTGTCCTAAAACAGAGGATAGAGTGTACTTGAAATTGGGTAAATATTCGGAAAGTTCCTCTAAAACGAGTGTGCTTATTGGGCAGTATCGAGGAGGGATTCACTTAAAAGCATGTATATCCCTGAAAGAAAATTGGATATGGATCATGGAAATGATTTTTAGCATATAAAAACAATTTATATGTTTTAAATAAAATTAAAAGACAACTACATTTTGGTAAAAGTAATGATAGAGCAACCCAAAGTAATAAATGAAGTTCGGGTAGAATTCATTACGGTTTATCGGCATGGTATCAGATGTAACTAAGATGGATTGATGTGAGAGATAAGGGGTTTATCATCACTTATAAAACATTAGGTCAGTATGGGGGAGGTTCAAAAACATACCTCATCATTTGGGATTACACATAAAAATCATATCATATATGACAATCTTGATTAAGAGAGAAATGGAGAGGTTCCCTTACCTTCAATCCATTGGTGTTATCCACTTGTTATTAAAGACCTGAATAAACAAATTAGGTTTATTAATTAATAATTGAATAACCTATTATATATTTAATTGTTTTATTATAATCATTATATGTTTATTTATAACCATTTTGATTGGTTATGAGGTTCAATTTCATCATCCGGGTTCATTTGTTTAATTGGTTTTAAATGATCGGTTTACATATATTCACATTTGTATAAACATGTAAGTTTAAAGTGATTTCCTAGAATTTAAGTTATATTATATTAGTGTACATCCAATAGACTACATGGTATTAAATTTAATTTGGTTACTTTGATTGAATTCCAACTATTATACAAAACAATAGTGACAACCATTTTTGTTAATCGGTGGGTTTGATTACAAAGAACATGTTTTGCCTTATAACTTAATACCATTTGTACAAAAGGATTACAAAACTAAAAATAGGATATATTAAATACATAATTATATAGTTCAACCATAAAAAATCATTTCATGACCAGAATTAAAGATTATAATAGAAATAGATAAACAGTTGTCCTTCAATGTGCTAAATTAGCATATCTCAAACGGTGCTTTCTTTTCTTCCAAATAAAAGGTGGGGAAAGGAGAGAAGATAATGAAATATTCCATTAGCATGAAAACATTCCAGTACATGTATGTTACTATATTTATCATACTATTTTGGTTAAGGAAGATGAGGAATGAAAAAAAAATATAAAAGAAATGAAGGAATTGGAAAGAGTAATTTACCTCTTGAGACTTCCTCCTTTGAGAACCTCTTAAGGGGAGAGGTTTTGGTATTTTGAAGAGGCTAGGAGATTTTGTACGTAGGGGAGGATCTTGGGGAGAGATTTGGGCAGAATATTGGCAAGGAAAAAGTCTTTATAAGAGTGAATACAAGAGGGGGTGAGGGGGGTTATAGTGGAAGACAGAGGGAATTTCCCAAAATAAAATTCATTAATTTATTATTTCCACACAAGATAAGGAATAGTAATTATTTATTGACCAAGAATAATAATTTTATCATGTGATCCCGAACCAAGTGGGATTACATTATCAAAACATCAAACATGACTCTATAATTAGCTTATTTTGTAAATTAAGGTATTTCACTATTCATCAAAAATTCAAGTATTTCAGAAAAATCTCAAAAATTCACCCTAACCATTTTTTGACATGTATAATCCAAAAATGAATTCCATTTTTCAAAAATAATTTTATAAATATTATTATTTTAATATTTAATTAAAATCATAATTTATTATCAAAACCAGTTTTAAAACATTCATTTTCTTATTCTAAAGTATAGGTATATCATACTTTCAACATGAATATTATTTATATTTTATTATAGGTAAGGTTATTATTCATTAGGGTATATCACTATTCATAAGGGTAGGTTACTATTCACCAAAAATTATGTTTTTTTATCGTACTCCAAATAACTTACTGATCACAACCGTGCATGTATGATTTTTGAAAATCCAAACACAGAAGTGACAAACTTTTGTTTAAAGGTCACTTAGAACTTAGTAGTTCATTATGTTGTGTTTTTATGTGATTTTATGACATATTTATAAGAGAGGAATTCCCATTTATAAAACATTGGTTCATTACAGGAATTTTTTTCGAACATTTCATTTCTTATTGCATACAAATGTGGCCTTTCATTATTTATGTATTGAACATTATTTGTTCTCTGTACAATCACACAATTTGTGATATTCATCCATAGTGGTCATATATATTTTTTGTTTTCAAACTATTGATACATTTATGCTATATCATTATAGGGAAAAAATACTACTCGTATTTAAAATTTCATTACAAAAATTATAATATTTTTTTATAGGAAGAATTTTGATGTGTAATTCAAAAATGAATATGTTTCATAAACTTTAAAACCTAAAGGTGATATCATGAAATATAGAGACATTTCTGAATATAAAAGAACTGATTTAATATATATTGCAACTTAAAGGTACTTATATTAATTTTTTGTACTTTTTATAAATTTTACTCATTGTAGTGAACCCTTGACAATTATGCATCCCACTTATGTTTTTTCACTATAAAAAAATTAGTATTCCGATTTCTTTATATGATTTTTTTATTCATTAAAAAATATGTATACATGTAAAGGAGACTACATGTTTTTACAAAATAAAATATGTATATTCAATATATAATAAAAAATCTATAATAGAGACCTTCAATCTTATAGGTTTTCTAACTGGACAAAGCTCAGTAATGTATAGTTATGAAATCTTATAGTAATAACCTTCAATATTATAGGTGTTCCAATTTTACTCTATAAATTTTTTTGAAATAATTTTTTTTTTTTAACTGCATTTTTCATATTTTAATTTGATATTCATATATTTTTTAATTACTATAAATCTATACATTAATAATCTAAGTATTAATAAAACGTTTAACTATTTTGTTAATAAATTATTTTTTCCCATGTATTTTAATTTTCTATTATGTACATCATCAAACCCAGTTTTATTATCCTTTGAATTATATGTCTCTATAAGTAGAAAATCCAATTAAATTTGTTTTTTACTTTTTTTAGGACTTTTTTTTATCATCCATATATTTGTAATAATAAATTTATTTTATTATGACTTTGTGTTTGTTTAAAAAAATAGGTTTTTGAAACAGATTAACACTCCAATGGATAATCATATGTCTATATTCCTCCCATAAATTGAAAATATCACAGTTTTTTCATTCACATATATTATTTTGGGATTGTTTAATAATTTAAAATAATAATAAATCCATAAGATCTATCGATTAGGAATGGAGTATATATTCAACAATTGGTTACCTTCGTTATAAGTTGATTGACAATGGTTGTGTAGTTTAGTAGTTCACTCTCTTATTAATAAGTTAGTACACAATATTTTTTCAAAACATGACATTATTCTCCCATGACAGGGTATACTTCTGGACTACTCATGCTATTTGGATTGGATTTCTCAGTTGTTTAGGGAAGGTTAGAAATTTTACATATCATTTGGTGTGTAGGTTAGGCTTTTTATATATGATATCAGATGTTCGAAGATAAAATGTGTAATTCTTCTCTTGCATGTTATTTTTGGATCACTTCTTCTCTTATAAAAATTTTTCAAAAAATATTTCTTTATTAATGCATTATTTGTATCGGACTTCTCATGTTTTGTTTCTTTAAATTAATATGTGATTATAGAATGGAAGCCACTCGACATCTCATGAGGCATGAAGGTGATGCTTTTCATGTCTTCTATTGGATTTTTGTGGTTAGATGATTATGAAATTCTTTTCATGAAAGTTATTTTTGGTTTACTTATCTTTTAATTTTCCAAAAACAATTATTTATTAATGAATTTTTAAATTTGGAATTCTCATTGTGCATATCTTAGAATTAACATGTGATTAGGGAAGGAAAACAACATGACATCTAATGCGGCATGTCGGGGATGCTTTTCATGTATTATATTTTGTGTTTGGAGTTATATTGTGGGGTAATTATTCACTCTCATGTTATTTTTTTTATATAATATATTTTAATTTTCCAAAATCATTTCTTCCAGATATAGTTTCCCAAAGACTATTTTATAGTTATGAAATCATGTAGTTTTTATTTTCACACTTTTAGGTATTCTAATTGTATTATTTAAGGTTTTTTGAAATTATTTTTTTATTATTTATTTGTTTCAATTATATCTAAATACATTTAATATTTTAATTTTATCATCATATTTTTTTGTATTTATTACACCTTTTTCAGTAGATTATTGTCTACAAACGTCTATTATTAGTTTGAATTTTGAGAATTTTATTATTGTTTTAAATTATATCATATATATATTAATTCATTGTTTTTTTATTATTTATAGTTCAATTATATATTTTAAATATATGTTATCTTAAATATTAAATAACTAACATTACTATTATTTTAGGTATACTTTCTTCTTCAAATTATATCGCATACATTCTACACCACACAATTATTTAGGTCTGATACATTTTATTCGATTTTTATGTCATTTTTATTTAATTAAAATATTTCCTCATTAACATACCTACTACTTCTGAAAGTAGTAGAGATATATAAGCATAAGGAAATTCTTTATAAAATAAAGTGAGGGTTTATATAATTATTTCTAACTTAAATATATTTATTTATTCATTAACATTTTGATTTTATTTTATCTATTTCTTTTTAAAGTCTCTGATTCTTATTAGTTTTTGATGTTTTCAAGATATTAAGACAAAATGGATGTAAAATAAAATATTGAATCCCAAGATTCATATGGAATTGTTCAAATATAGGTTTGATGATTTTTCTGTATTATTTTTCTACATCTTGATTATTTCACCAAAAGTTCATTATTAATATTAGATCATAAAGAATGATTACCTCAAAGATTTGGGAAAATTGGATTCTGAAGAAATCCATTCCTTGTTAATTTAGGATTATTCTAATTTATATAAGAATTGATATATATTTTTAAGTGTTATTTTCGGAATATAACACAATTAGGAGATTATCTCACTCTAATTTTTAGTTTTCCATTTTTCATTTACTTTCTACAATTTACTTGATTAATGTTGAATGTTCCAATATTATGATGATTTATTGGATTCAAGAGTATTCATATCTCATTTATAAAAGTTATCATATAATTATTTTACCATGAAGTCATTTTACTACTATAATGAACTATGTATGTTTTACCATGTGGTACATTTACACTTTCTCCACACAATGCTCTTTGTTTTTCTTGGAAAATTGGAATCAAGATCCTATGAAGAGATTTGATGATTCTATATAATTTATAATGTGTAGTCTCACCCTTAATCTATACCATTTAACTCATAACCCACTCACATCCATCAAAATATTTAGTATAACTTAACTTACACTCTCCTCGCCTTTCTGTTTGTTATTTATCATTTGTTTTTGTTTTAGTTTTTGTTAATGGATGGTGTTCATCGATCATATTTGTGGATGGTTTCCAAATAATTGATAAGTGATATAAGGGGTTTTACAATTAATTTTTTTGTCTGGAATCACAGTCATGTTATTGAATTGAACTTCCTTGAAAACATTAAGTGATGAAAGTTTAATTTTTTTATGGCAGATATCCATCTCAATCTGAACAGTCTCAAAGAATTATGGAAAATTCCTCAATAGAAGTGGGGACCGAGATATCTCTAAAATCCCTATGGGGGACATCTCATTAAGAAAGTGGTTTATATTGGATGAATTTATAACAATATCTTTATCTGTTAACAAGTGTTGTCAAATGAACATTTTGAATGACTAACAATGATGCTACTACAGGGAAAAGATGATATTTCCATAAAATTATTTCTATGTAGCTATTAATATTGCATTCATTATTGTCACTTTATTCTATCTTGATTAATTTTTTCATGCATCTAGGAGCCACATTTGTTGGGATTCTTGTGGTACAATCTACTTAGAATATGATTGGTTTCATAATAAAAGTATAATGGGAGCAAGATGAATATGGTTCCATTTATATATCTAGCCACTTTCCAAAAGCCACAGGACCTGTGCACATTCAATTAAGGGATTCATCAAATGCAACCACCTTTTGAAATTTTACATGTGTGAATATTTTTTACTTTAATATCTAGAGCTATTCATGCATATTTGGAAAACACTCATGACAATTTTTGTCATGTTTTATCCAAATCAAGTCTTCTATGTTCATACAATTCATGAGATCATCAAAATTTATTCTTTCATTAATTTATTGAAAAAAATTATGAATCTGGTTTGAATTGATACTTATGATTTTCATTGTTCTTATCTTCATCTCTAATATAGTGAACCACTCATTTTCATTGTGTTTATGAAAATCAAAGTGTTCAAGTGCACACATTCAATTGATAATTTAAGACAATTTATCTTGTAATCTTGCAATTGTCTAAAGTTTTTAGTAACTCCAAATTATGAGGGTATTTAGGTGAATTTTAATTAAATTATTATGTCATGAAAAAGCATGTATTGGGTACTAGTTTGTTTATAAATATTGAAAAAAGACATTTTGGAATATTTTTTAATTTATAAATGTGTTTAATTAATTAATTAATTATAAAATTTTTATGAATAATTAATTCAATTTACAAAAACATTTCTTAATAACCAATTTATTTTAAGAGTTATTATTAAAATAACTTTTATAAATTGATATGGAATTTCTTATATTTTAAATATAAATCTTTTATATGTAAAATTATAAGTGTAACTTATAATGAGTTTATAAATTACACAATAAGGTATAATCTAACATTTTTGTATTTAGAATATTATGAAATGTTAAAAATGACTAAATTTGACTTGTTTAATTTAAAAGTGCGACATTTAGAAGTTATTTGAACTTCACGAAAAGTGTTTTGATAACATGACATGATCAACAAGTTTAAATAATATTAATATATTAGTTTTAGACTATGTAAAATTCTTACATAAGAAAATTGAAATATGAAATGTTTATATTTCAGGAAAAAATTTATATTAAATTAAAATTCCATATAAATGAAAAATATTATATTTTCATATTAATATATAATGATTTTATATTAAATAATTATGGATTTATTATAAAAATATATATATAAAAATAAAAAAATCGTTTAAGATTTTGATTTGTCAATTTTATACATGTATTTATCTCACATTACAATATTTTGAAATCTTAATTAATTTAATGGTTATTCCCTAATTATTTCATAGTTATAAATTTTTTAAATTATTAGTATGTGTATTAATTAGTTTATGAGATAAAATACTTCTTATAAATTATAAATCATTACATTACATACTTGTAATAACAAACATTATATTTAGTTTTCATCTACATTGACCTCATTTTACAGTTGAAATTATTAACTAGAATTTATTTGTTGGACATAGTTTTTATATATTAGGTGTTAGAGATATAATGAATTATATTTTCCCTTTAATAAAGTCTTATTTTATAGAAGGGATTGGGGTTGGACAACACAACATCATGAAGGCTTATTCCTTGTTCTAAAAAGGATAGGTTTTGAAATCTATTGGTCAAGGCCTACTAATATGGAGAAAATCAATCTCATATAACTCTAATAATTTACATGAATATTTCATATACCTTATTCATGATATACATTTTGATATTTTTAGATGTGCTTGCATTCTATTTTTTTTTTTTTTGAGTAATAGAAATGTGAGGGTTGTGTAATGGGATAAACATTAATACGGTGTGAACATATTAGTTCGATGGTTTGAATATGGATTCCAAAACTAAATAAGTTGATTAGTAAATATATAAAGTGAGTAATATTGTTATAATATAGTGAAATTAAAATAAAAAACCCAAATAGTATGTCTTGGATTTCCTTAAAATCAGTGCATGTTAAGACCTTGATCTTTTATTATGTGTGACACTAACTATTATCTTCCCATGAATTATCTTGTATAAGGAGATAATTTAATAAGGTGCCACTAATGGTTAGTTACCGTTCTCATGGAGTTTTATTTAAGACACAAGAAGTTGGGAAACCATAATGGTTAAGATAATAGATAAATATAGTTGGGTTTGTCCACATTATGGATTGGAAAATGATTAATTTATTTAGCAATCCATGAGCCTTATGTGATATTATTAACAAGTGTTTTCAACTAGATATAGTCATGGTTTAATTATTTGTTAAACCCAATTTAATTCATCATGAAATATAGTTCATTACTCACTAAATAGATATGTTTTATGGGTAAATAATTTTTTGTATGATTAATTTTAATAAAAGTCTTTATTTTCTCATGGGGTTATGGTTGAGTTAGTTGTGGCTATGGAATTTGTCACCAAGGTCTTAGGTTTGAGTCATTGTTATGTAAATGCTATATATTCCTAAATAGATTTCTTTTGGGCCCTCTACTCCCATGTGGAACTGGGATGAAAGCCCAGGTGTTGTTACACTTGGTCCTGTGGCTAGGTAAGTATATAAAGGTTCTTGGTAGTGGGTTACGACCCACCAATACCTTGTAACCTCCTTGGCCTAAAAAACCCTGGTGAACTTTTTCCACTTAGGTGGTGGAATGGTGGTGAAGGTGAGGGGCCAAAATCAGTTTTTCATTGGGAGGTTCTGGGTTTGAATCTTGGGAGTCAGCTTTTGGGGTGAGCCTCTCCCCTAAGATCCAATCGTCTTTTCAGGTCACCTAGTCCCGTGATGGGTGGTAAAAATGTGGCGCATCACATGTCGGTTGACTGATTGATTGCAAGCCATTGTTGTTCAGGTTGTTACCCTTCGGGATGCTATGCCCTCTTGGCTAGAAATGGATCCATCCTAGATGGGGCTCTACCTCTAGGTAGTGACCCCTTTATGGGGAGAGGGTTTTCCTTGTGTGTAGGGTTAAAAAAGTGCACACATGAGAATTCCCTTCAAGAAAGAGAGAGAATTAACATCCTTATTAAATGAATATAAGACATGATACTCATCTGATAGAATATTTTGTTATAGATAGTTGAATAATCCTCATTTATCTCGACCATAAGGTCAATCTTGGATGAGGAAAATATAAAGAGTAATAATTTCATTAAATTGTAATAAATCTTGAAAATATTTTTCATAAAAGTGGTAAGATTTTATGTATTTTAAAATACACTTATAGAGAAGTAATTGACCAGTGAAAGTTCCCAAAAATCAGATAATGATGTCTATGATAAGTAACTAAAAGATTCATTGGAAGTTTCTACCCTCATACTTGTAACCAATAAATCTAATTTTAAAATACAAAATGAGACCATGTATGTCTATAAAATGAAAAATAACCAAAAAAGTCCCTATTAAAAACTAGATAAGAATATATGATTAGAGGTTTCAAAGGAACTATTTTGGTGAAAGATAGAAAAATGAATCTCATTGTCAACTCATGTGCTCAATGTTATTTGGTACATCAATGACTTAGAGAAGCTGGTTTCCCCACTTTGGATTGATTTGGATAGATATTTTATTTAATAATCTCTTCTAGAAATGTTATGATAGTTTATTGTGAATTATATTATGAATGAATTAAATAAAATTTTATCCATTCTCCTAAATATATTTAAGATAGCTAAGAATGGAATTGTTGTTCAAGGATCAAGTGTTATTATGATGGTACAGAAGGATAAGGGTAATAATTTCATCCATAGAGAGAAGAAAATATATTATGTAATATATTCACCACCAGAAAATAAGAATAAGAAGGGTAAATGTTTCCATCATGGAAAACTAATCCAATAGAAAATAAAAAACCCATAATATATAAAGGTTTATAAGAAACACCATGGAATGTATGATTCATGTATTAATGTTAAATAATTAAAATCTTATATTTTTAAAGAGATTTGATGCCAACTATATTTTTAAAAGTTTTATAAATATATAGGTGTTGAAATTAATGAAATCATTGAAGGTGGGAGCCTGAAGTAAAGAATTCAAGTAATAGAATAAGGAGTTGTTGTATTAAGTAATTAGAAACAATGGTCACTTTATTCTTGGATGTATCATTAAATAATATAAATTGTTTGTCTTATTTTTATATCTTGAGTGGAGCTTGTAAATAACTATTTTTAAAGTAAATGGGATGATCTTTTTACACATGATTTATAAATTATTGAACATTTATAAAATACATTGAAATAATATATGGAGAAAAGGAGGTTTATATTGGATAATGTTTTTATCTAAGAATATGGGAATAATATTTTACCACCAACTATAGTATATTTTATAAATTCTTCCTTCTGTAAGATTTCAAAACACCTAAATTATGATTTATAACATGGAATTAATAGTTTATTTGTAAAATATTACTAATAAATGAAAATAAGTTTTATTTCCTAACATAAAGGCGATTTTTAATCCTAGAATGATATTTTGGATAGAATATAGTGTCTAAGAGGATAGTGTGAGTGTGTTTAGACTTAGATAATTTCAAAGATAACAAATCAATTAATATAATAGTGTAGAGTTTGGTTTATTTTCACATATATCCTAAATATTTTAGTATATTTAAGTAACAAATATAAAGATTTTCATTTATTTATTGTAAAAAAGTGAATATCACTATTTCTGTAATGTTTTTATCAGTAAAATACAAAGGGGGTTTCACTTTATCCTAAAGGAGATTAGGATGGGTGGGTAAAACAATAATGTAACTATTTTCATTATTTCAAGGATAAATTTTGATGGAATAGTTTTCTAATGATAATGATGTTAATCATAGAATTATTTTTAAGTATAGAAATAAGTTGATATCATAACATTTGATGTTATTAAGTTAAGGAGTTTGAATATATCAAAGGAGTAGAACATTGAAAATATGATTTCTAAATCTCACCATTATTCAAACATTCTTGCTTCATAGATGTTTCTAACTAAATATTTTAGTAGTTATTTCATATGGTCACATATATATGTGATAGTAATTACATATATATGTAATAAGTTAATGTTACCTTGGAAAGTGAAGAAAACATTAGGCTGATCTGGTAGTTTATCATATATGATATGATAAATAGATGCTTTTGTTAGGTTTTGTTAAATATTCTTAAAAGTGTTATAATAATGTTAAATCTATCATATAATAGGAATTATCTATTTTATCATACTTTAACATTGGATTAATAAATGTGTGTATATATATACATTTTATGAAATGTCATGATAATTGACCTCTCAATTCATGCCTTTGACTTTTTCCCCAACTAATGTTTTTTATGGAGTATTATAGGTTATGATAAAATTTTAAGGTTAATTTGAGTAAAATTACATGATATTGATATAGAATATACTCATGTGGCTCAAAAACAAAATAAAAATTTTGTTTTATGCGTTGGATAACTCAGTAAGTATACCACATGGAGTTTTATACACTATGCCTTTGGTATAATGGGATGCATGGTTCATATATATGTCCCTAATACCTATGTCTATGAGATAAATGTCATGATAATCTTAATACATTGATCCATTTCTTATGAAATCCATTTTTACATAGCAAATTAGGGGGATGTTTGGTATGTTATTGATCATAGTATCAGTTTTATATCAACCAAGATATGATTTTTCCTCTCATATTATGAGTATGACATCTCAGAAAAAAATTGAGAAATATAAATAAAATGTTTATAAATACATATAAATTGCATGTTTTTTACTTATCTATTAATATGAGGCACATTTTATTTACTCATTTATTAAAATAATGAAATTTTATGTATTTATCAACATGATCAATCAATACTTAGAGTATTGGGAAAGTTTGAGGAATATATATGGGATAGGAATGCACTGTTTCTAATCGTAAATCAATGTCATCAAAAAGGAAATGTATGAATATTCACAAATTATAAGATTCATCTTGTGGAAATAGGTATTGGAATACATGTGTTCGATTGAGATCACTCAAAATCCCTTTATAACTTGATTAACATTGATGGTTATCTAGATACCCATTTTTACATACATTTATGGATCTAGTGGTTCATTTTTGTTTTCAGATCTATAAAAGAATATGGAATTAAACTTTTTGGTTTACTAAATAGGTAGTGAGTTTTTCTCAGAGAGCTACTCTAAATGAGTTTTATAGTTTTATCCCAAAGGGTTTTGGGTGGTGATTTTCACATGGTATTACATACGATGTAATATAAGGTGAAGTTAATGAGAGATTTCCAAAAAAGTTTTGGAAGATATCTAAAATATTTTTATATGGAACTTATTAATTTACTTTATATGATACAATGTAATGTAAAATAGCATGGAAAAGTCTTTAGTAATCAATTCAAGTGGTAGAATAAAGAAGATATATTTTAAATCCATTATTATATATTTTTAATATATATATATATATATATCATATGGGTTGATATCATCAGTTATAGAGTACAACTAACATGAAAAGTATCCTCTAAATGAATAAATGGGTGTTTCATTTTGTAAGATATAGAGGATATCAGAAGAATTTATAAATTTTTTCTTTAAATGTATATTATGTTTTAGGGGTTTTATTAGGCTTAATGTTTAGTATGGTATAAGCCATTTATAGTGCTGAGTATAAATGGAATCGATACTCTTGGTGATGTCATAACCCAATAAGTATGTCAAACATTAAAAGTTAACATTTTATGCCTCATACATTATAAACTATCATTAAACAAAGGAGAGTTATGGACATCAATTTCATGGATGTAATCGAATCCATTACTCATATGTTTATGAATAGTATGACTAATGGAATGATGTGACTACATGGATCAAGGTGTATCCTCATAGCCCAAAGGAAACCATGACCCTTGGAATTGTGTCTCTTCACATGATCTTCCAGTCTAAATATCTACTACTCTCATAACTCACTATCCTTTCCATATTTTTTCATGGATACGAGTATATCGAGTGAAGGATTTGTAGATCCTATCCAAAAAGTTTGGTTGATTTATAGTAACCCATGAATACACCACATAGGATAGGGAACATAATTTATTACTTTAGTGATCATCATAAAACATTGTCAGCAGCATCAATCAAAGGTGAAAGGTTTCATTATTCTTTATTTCCAATTTTATGGTTTTCAGTTTCCAACACATATATATTCCTAGGGTTATCGATTACAATGTGTTTACATGGTTAGAATAAGAAGTTAATTAGATACTTTGGGTATCCCAATTCATAGACCTAATCCCAAAATTAAACACCTACTTCCACATTGGATAGTGATTAATTCAAAAGTACCTAGTTTTGTGGATCTAAACCAGAGTATAATCACATAATAAGAGATAGATGGATAACCTATAATATATATGGATTGTTACATAAATGGATAAATTATTATATATAGACATATGTTCCTATCAATGGAGAATGTCGGATATATCAATATGTTCACATTGATACATGGTTTTGATTGATAACTTACACATTGGTAACCAGCACTGCAACGGGATTTTTGAAGAATTTTTTAACACATCTTAAATCAATAAGAGATTCTTGGAGTGGGAAATAACCCCCCCCCCCCCACACACACACACACACTAACAATATAAAAGGTGAGATGATCCTGAACTATTATCCACATGAATGATGTATACCCAAAGTCACACTTGGAAAGCATCATTGATCAACTGACTTTGGAAAGTAGGACTCTATTGTCTCAAAATGAACACTACAAGAAAAATACACTATACCAATGGTTTGAAACTGTTTTTATTGGCCTCCAAACCGTTGGTATATCCTATTCCAACAGTTTGGAGAAATGTTTCCAATTAAGCTATGGGGATAGGTCTATACCAATAGTTTTGGAAAAACCATTGGTATAAACCTATACCAATGGTTTTAAAAATAATTTGTATAAGTAATATGAAAAATCTATAACAATGTTTCCATAAAACCGTTGGTATATGTATTTCAAGAAAGAATCATTCTGTTGGTTTTGATCCTAGTACCTTCAGTTTCGGATTGAATGACCTAACAACTAACCTAAATTGACTTTTGTGAACATAATTTAATAAATATATACTTTTATTGTCATAAATATTTTAAATTTTTATTTATTTAATGTTCTCTGTAATAAGATTCCATAATAAAATACATGTAAATATACCAACGATTCTCAAAATCGTTGGAATAGACCTATACCAATGGTTTTCAGAACCGTTGGTATAGATTATTTGATTTTGGGACCTATACCAATGGTTTTGGACAAACTGTTGGTATAGGGGGGACCTATACCAACGGTTTGGGGAAAACCGTTGATATAGGGTCTCTATTATGGACCTATCACAATGGTTTGGCCAAAACTATTGGTATAGGTCCATATAAGTGACCTATATCAATGGTTTTCCCCAAACCATTAGTATAGGTCCCCCCTATACCAATGGTTTGTCCAAAACCATTGGTATATGTCCAAATTAATGACCTATACCAATGGTTTTGGACAAACCGTTGGTATAGGTCTATATAAGTGAACTATACCAATGGTTTTCCCAAAACTGTTGGTATAGATCTTATTTCTAGAAGTGTAATTTGATTCAATTGAATTCTAGAAAAAAACATGACTAAAATGAAGTCCTAATTCCCTTAAAAATAAGAAATCATGTGAGAAATGGTTCATTCATTAAATAAGGTCTTTCCTTATCAAAAATAATGATTGTGTACATGTATCAATTCACATACCTCAGTAGGTACACCCTAGACATGATTCACAATAGATTTGTTTCGAGCCTAAAATTTTAAGAGCGGTCTATGGGGAGATATTTAAGCTAAGTTTATTCCTCTATGCATCACCACCTAATCTAGTGTCTTGGAGGAATCTATAGTTTTTTAAAGATTTTAGGAAGAGAAACATTTTCGTAATAGACGAGGACCAAGTTTCCATGTGTTGGATTCATTATTATCTTCTAGTTTTTGATATTTTTTGGGATCCCATTATTAGAGGAATGTGGAATCATGATCATAGTATTGAGAGTCAATAATAGATTTATTCAATATATTCTGATAAATAGGGATATAAGACTTAATATTATTATAAAGAAAAAGGAAACATGTCCTGGTATTATTTGAACTTGATAGGATATAAGTAAAATTATGATGATACCATGTATAGACTTTACAATAGAGGTAATTTTGGGATCAAGGTCCTCCTCATGATGGTTAGGGTGGCCCTATGGGAGGCAAGTTCAGTATCGGAACTGGTGATGCGATTGAAGGACTTGAAGATGGATGATTATCAAATACTCTTAATTTATCTCCACCTTCAGGTGAAACATTTAATGTATATAGACTATGAAGTTAGGGCTGCAAGCAGATGCATGATATATAGGGATTCTGTAAAGAAACTCTAAACTTGTTTTAGTGTATGATTTGTTAATTTTATAAACTAAAACTAATACTTTTAGACCTATTCATGAGATATTATTTTATTATTTAATTGTTATTCTAAGGTTTATGAATAACAGTGGATCCATAATCTTGACTTCTTCTAAATGTGACTCATATTAGAGGAAATATCCCTCTCACCCACATCTAGTATTTTTTTTAATTTTCTCCTAGAAGAGAGAGCTTTTATAGATATATTATAGTGGTAGAGATGTGACCATGTGGAATTTCCCTTTTTATATACTATTTATATACATTCCAATATTGAGTGGATTTTTATCATTTTACAGTAATATAATATAAAATATTTGGGGGCATAGTTCACGTTAATTGGTGGTTAGGAGCTTCAAGTAGTATGAGTAGGTCCATCTCTCTAGAAGATTCAAATGATTACACACCATTTTGTGAGATTAGATTGATGCACTATAGATTCTTTAGAGGTTTAGTTTACCATTGTGGTAGAGCTGTATATATAATTTTTCATGAAAGATAACCCAAAATATACCCTTCATAAAGAGATAAATTTTTTTATTGACTTATATCGTGATATAATATTGATATTTTCTACAACATATAGGATGGATCCAACTGATATCATGAAGCTAAAATTATAGTTATAATAACTCTTTGTGGACTAATTTTATCAGTCCAAGTGTGTCTCTATAGGTAACTACCATTCTATTAACCATGAAGTTCGATGGGATTTTAAGTATTTATATTGAAAATATTCATCTAAATTGGGTGATAGTCAAGAAAAAATATCATATTCTAATTGATTAACTCTTTAAAAATATTATGTAGAAAATTGGTTCTTAATTATTAAGCTTGGGTTTTTATATCATCAATTTCAGGTTCATGAGTATTAAATCCCAAAAATAATCATTTAAGTGTCACTACAAGCAATATTTGTTCCTTGTGAGGCCATTTCGGAAGATGAGTACCCTTACTATATACATGGGACTAAAAAATAAAATATTTAAACCATTATTTGAAAGATTTTTTTTTGTTTTTCATTAATGAAATTCTATTATTATTTATTATAGGATTAATGTTCAAAACATTTATGTATTATCATAAACATACATATAGATCACCAATTTTATAATAAACACTCAAAGTGAAAATTATAGGTTTGAAAAGACTATTTCCATGGAATATCATCCTATATGGTGGAGTGGTAGTTGACCCCGAGATGATTTAGGATATTATTTCTTGTTAGCCTCTCAATAATGTTTTCAAAGTGTATAGAAAAAGCAATATGATTCATACCCTTGGTAGGAAAGATCATGCACATTTGTTAAAGGATTCATCTTAGGAGTGGTTCATGATACATAGACTCACCTCATTATAATTTATAATAGTGGGAGAAGGATTAGTTTCCTATCTTCACTTGATAATGGTGACTCCCCCCCCCCCTCCCCCACACACACACACAAGTGTGTGCACGCACTTGTTCTTCGAGTAAGGGAGTCCAAACATAGAGATGATGATTGTGAGGTATTATAAGACTAGATCTAATCGAATGATTCTCCTATGATTTTTTCAAAATTTGTTGATAATGTAAATTGTTTCTAAGGGAATACAGTGGTTCATTTTTTCCAATGTGTGGAGGTGTTCAGTGAGTATCACACCACCCCTTTAATGTTACAACCTAGTGTGATGAAGATGTACTATAACCTCAAACTTTAGAATCGATATCCAGGAATAAATTGGAGTTATATAAAACTATTTTTGTGGTTAATTACTTGTTAATGGATGGATTTTAATGAGTCATATTTTTCTGAATTTATTTTTATAAACTTGTAAGAAAAATTCCGAGACTAGGCGCTGAGACAGCGTATGATTCCATGGCCTGGTGTGCCCAGAACAGTTTGTTGAAAAATGTTATGTTTTTAATAGCATAGAATGTAGTTTTCCTAAGAAAGTGCAATAACTCTTAAATGGTTTCCTAGATCATAAATATGAGGAAACTGATGTGTTCATAGTAGTGTATTTACCTTAGGTGGGGCATAACACTAGTCAGTGCAAGTCAGCTGTGAAGGAGAGTTTTTGGATATAACCGTAAATAAAAAATTATTTTATTTTCAAATCCGAATAACTTATGGAAAGGGAATTGGATTGGAAATCTGAGACCATCATTGAGTTCATAATGTGGTGTTTTCTATAGGTGTGACTTAACATTAGTCTACACGGGTCTTCAATGGAAAAACCCAAAAAAGATGTAATCCTCACTAAATAATTTAAAGATAAATTATTTTGATGATGTAGTGAAGATTTCCTTTAAAATCATCCTTATATAGAAACACCAAGGTTATACGCATAACCTTGGGAACACCCTAGAATTTATAGGGAGATCTTAGAGGATTTTCCCTTAGTGAATGACGACCAGATTGTGGAACGATGATCGACACGCAACAAAATCAAAGGATCTCACCAATGATCGCAATGCAACATTGTACTTAATTGGTGTTTGAACCCAACATGGTAGGGTGTTGTTTCTTTTTGATTCATTCCTCATTCTTAATTTCAACAATGACCGTTGACCAACCGAAGAATAGGTTGATCTGCAGTTCGATCGCTTATGGGATGGGTTTATTCATGCTGGGATTTAAATGGGATATAGATCTATGTGTCGCTTTGTTCGTCATGATCTTGCTAAAAAGAACAAATCAATGAGAACATGAACAAATACCATGATCTATTCTTCGAGTGTTTGTGCTCTTTATTTTATATCCCCCTAATTTTTCTCACGTTCCTCATTCTTCATGAAATATGAATCAAGGATCATTCTTCCTTCGATTTGTGGCACAACAATCTGAGACCAAGGATATGACATTGAAACGACACCATGTAGGTGTAAAGGTGAAGGCGCAGCAAAAAGCAGACAAGGGAGTGGCTTTCGGTATTGAAAGCCGGTGGAATATGATGGAAATTGGAGCAGGGGATTTAGCCGATTTAGGCGGAGTGTAAGGCAGACAGCGGGCCGCTGGTAGGGTAGCCGGCGGTGGATCCAACACACAGATTGACAGTGGGTGGAATAGGTGGAGTTCTAGGTGGATAGTCCGCCAATGGGAAGGCTAGAGGTAGAGCATGGGGAAGTGGCCTAAGCAAGACTGCATGGGAGCCCACGTCCGGAGCAATGTTGTGGGGTAGCTGGCGTACCCGACAAGGGTCCTCGTGGATCCCATGATGGTGGACACCAAGTGGGATTCTGGAGGATGCAGTGGTCATCCAGATTGATCACAATGGCACCGCATTAACCAGGAGCACGTATCTAGTTCAAGTGCATGCGGGGGAAGGGGGCTATCCCACATGCAGCGGGTCGGGCGGGACGGACTGGGTCGATCGGACCGGGTCAAACCTAGGTCGGACTTTTTCATTAAAATAGATGTATGTTTCATATGTGAGGTCTTTTGATGATCCATCTATGGTGTAGGGACCCTTATGACAGATGGTCATTTTGAGATGGCTTGCTAGGTTTTAATCTTGGACCATTATAGGTGGAGAGTTTCCCATGTTTTTTTCCTCAAGGGTTTAGTACGGTATTACATCCATATCACTCAATAGTAGTCCCCTCTAGATGCCAAGTCACAAATAGAGTTATGTTATCTATCCTTGGGACTATAGTGATCCTCAATCACCCCTAATTGAGTTTTTTGGGAATTAATGTGACCTCCGAGTGTAGGGTGTTAGTCCTCCATCTAGTGTGTTGTATCTATAGGGTTGTCGGTATTCTCTAACAAGGATCCCCTACTTTAGGAGATGCATCAGTAGGGTTGTTGGTATTCTCTGAGAAGGATCCCCTACATTTCTGGATAATATAGATTGGGTTTTTGGTATTCTCTGGAAAGGATCCCCTCTCTGTATATTATGATCTTTGATCAGTTTTTTTCTCTTTGGGTAGGTCCGAAATTTTCGGGACCTCTTCATGAGAGTATCTGATGATATCATTGAACGAGGAGTGAGTTATCCCGGAACGAGTGTGCTTCAAGAAGAATCTTATGTTTGTGATTGGTTTTGACTTACCTCTTTACTTTATGGATACTCATGAGTATATATGGATATCCATGGTAAATGTGTCAGAGACATATATCTATGTAGAGATGACTATGCTATTTATGTGTGGTATACTTTGTGTATTTTTTTTTGGTATAATTTTTTGTATTTTTATGTGGTATACTTCATTTATTTCCTTCATGGTGTTCCTTAGTGGTGTTCCTTCATGGTGTTACTTATTGGTGTTCCTTTTTTGTGTACCTTTTTGGTGTTCCTTCGTGGTGTTCCTTCCTAGTGTTCCTTCATTGTGTTCCTTAGTAGTGTTCCTTTATGGTGTTCCATCATGGTGTTCATTAATGGTGTTCCTTCATGGTGTTCCATAGTGGTATTCCTTTATAGTGTTCCTTCATAGTTTCCTTTTGTGGCCATCCTTTAATATCTTCCTTCATGGTATTCCTTTGATATTTCCTATGTAGTATATTTCCTTTATGGTTTTGGGGTGTCCTACTGAGTATTGTTTTACTCACCCCTACATAGGTCTTTCCTTCACATGTCATCTATTGTGCATACAATCGATGTTTTAATGGATTCCTAGGTGGATCAGGACTAGGTGATGCTTAGTTAGAACAAACAGTCAAGGTGAGCTCCTACGGCTTAAGACAGTTGTCCAGTACCCTATCCTTCAGGTAGGTTTTTCTGCATATGAGTTTCAAGAACTTGTGCATTAACTTTTCCAGACTCCTTTCTGGTTGGGCTTGCATTCTATCCCAATTTACATTCTTGTTTTCTAATTTCGTACCCTTTTGTTGGTATCTTAGTGGTATGCATACTTGTTTATTTAGTGTTTTCACATTTCGTCATTTTAGGATTGGAGAGTGTGTGTGTGTGTCTAGGTACTTAAGAAAATGCCTCCCATTTGTGGGATATGACTAATCAGTGCTAGTCACTAGTCCATGGATTATTGGTGGTGGGATTGGGGTAGTCAGGGCATGGGCCCCTCTAGGACGGGTCATGACAGGGTGGTATCAGAGGATGTCTATTCTACTTCAGGACTGGGAGTCTGTGAGGTTAGTTCGGGGAAATAGTGTCAAGTGTTTCGAGTTTGTAATTCAGGCCAAGGAATCCAATGTTTGTGCCACAGCTAATGTATCCATACACCAGGAATATAGACACCAACTTTTCGACTTGATACATGAAAACATTGGTTGTAGGGAAAAATAGTGGCACATGCATCATATTGAATTTGGGTGTGTTATCATATCCTTCTTGAATCAGCTCACCAGGTATACTCTATTGACCATGGTACATCTTGCTATATTTCAATATTTCTCCATGTAGACAGCCAAATAGGATTCCACCATGTGATAATGAGGATGATCTGTCGGGTGACGAGACATCAATACTACGATTTGTACCGGATATAGCACCTATAGGTGGTTCACAAGCTATACCACCACCTATAGAGTAGTACATGGTACCCACAATACCAATGGATGAGGAGTGTAGGATGATCGTGCCTCATGAGTTTGAGAGATAGATACCACTCAGGTTCTGATGAGAACCTAACACATAGGTGGCTGATGACTAGCTTGAGGTTGTGATCTGAGTTTTTTGTCTAGTTAGGACACCATCTGATCAGATGGTGGTCTTGACAATGATCCTTCTACATGGATTAGTTGGGCGATGGAGGGGTTTGGATTCTTGATCTTGTGATAAGGTGAATTTTATGTGGATAGTGTTTAAAACCTTTTAGAGCTGAGTTTTCACCTTATATGCTAAGGGATATGTATTTACAGGAGATTCTACAGCTCCAGAAGGATGATGTGTCAATATCTGAGTATTCATTGAGGAATACCATCCTTACCAAGTTCTCGATGGATATGATACACGAATAGTGATTCAAGGCTTAGACCTTCAAGAAAGGTGTGCATAAGTACATACGAGCCAACATTATCCCTATGTGCATTCCAACCTATGCTAGGGTGTTAGAGAGAACCTTTGTAGTTAAGAGTCCCTTGGATAAACAGATACAGCCATAGATAGTCAGTAGTGGGAAAGAAGGAGAAGAAAAATCTGAAATGGGGAGCACATGGAAGAGGAGCTGGGAGAGTATAAGGAGGTGGTAGAAAATTCTTCATGTTACCACCACTATCCCTTGGTGGTCCATTCCAGGATCTCGGAGCTGAAGGATAGGGGAGGGATAGCTGCAAGTGGTCGAGGCTTGTTACCAAGGGGCTACAGGAATGATTTTAGGTATGAT
Source organism: Viscum album (assembly GCA_963277665.1). Taxonomy (NCBI): domain Eukaryota; kingdom Viridiplantae; phylum Streptophyta; class Magnoliopsida; order Santalales; family Viscaceae; genus Viscum; species Viscum album. The sequence continues at coordinate 1,046,826,961 of OY728166.1, forward strand.
GTGTGTCTATTATACCTTATCTATCATTAATAGACATGGGTTCTAATCATTCTTTTCTTTTCAAAAACCTTGTTCGAGACTTTGAGATTCCAGTTGAATTGTTGACTTGACCCTCACACTTGGAGACTCCTACTAGAGGAGACCCAATGATCATGCACTGGTGTTGACAGTGTGTCCTGACTCTTAGTGGTGAGAGTTTCAGTTTGGGTCTCTAAGTAGCAGCATTTAGTTCTTATGAAGTTAATCTTGGAATAGACTTGTTATCCATAGTCTATGATCAAATTAAATATTTTAGGTGAAGAATGTGGTATGTCTGTAGTGGTGGAACAAGGTTTTTCTCATGGGTGAAAAAGAAACCTATGTGGCATAGAATGGGCTCAGAAAAAGTAGGGTGTGGTTGATTAATCATAAATTGGCTAGCATAACCCTCAATACAGTGGACGTTGTGAGTCCTCAATTTCTTATAATGGTGGTGGAGTTGTAGTGGATCCAACAGAGGTTGAGACAGATGTGTTGGCTAGAGTTCCTCCAAGATTATGACTTTGAGATTGTATGTACTCTTGGGAATGGGAACAAGGTGATAGATACTCTCTATAGGAGATTTAATTTTTCAACTACTGAATGTGGTTCCAAATTAGTTGGACACGTTTTAGTTATCCTTTGTGGATGGTGACGGAATAGCTTACCCACATTCGATGGTTATTACCCCTCCACTCTTACAGTGGGTCAGGGAGGAAAATCTTGGGGATACCAACTACGAGACCTTACATGCTCAAATGTCCACAGGGCATTACCCTGTCAGTAAGTGAAGGCTAAGCACTAGGTTCCAGTGAGCTTAACCAAACCCCCTTAAGGTTCCATGATGGAAGTGGGATGGGATATCGATGGACTTCATAATAGTTTTACCATTTAGGTCCAAGGAACATGATTCCATCTGGGTGATCATTGACCAACTCACAATGTCGACCTACTTCCTAGCTATTCGAGAGTAGTTTTCAGTAGAGAGATTGGGATGCCTCTACATGCAAGAGATATTTCAACTCCATGGATTACTTTCAATGATAGTTTCATATCGTGATGCTTGCCTTACATCCTGGGTGTGTAAGGGATTGTGGGAGGCGTTTGGACCATTCAAGTTATGGAGGGCGTGCTACAGGATTTCATTTTAAATTGTGGCCCATAGTTGGGATGATTCTTTATGGGAGATTGATTCCTTGAGTGCACGTTTAGTGGTGTAACAGGAATCTCTAGGAGAGAACATGGGATCAGGAGGCTCAGATTTGTTTTCAATACCCTCATTTGTTTGGGTAGCCCTTAGTTTGGATTTTGGGGACATAAATATCTAATGAGGGGAGAATTTAATGACTCGGATTTTTCTGAGTTATTTTTTATAAATTTTTTGGGAAAATTATGAGACCATGTTCTAAGACGATGTTTGATTTTGAGGCACAATGTTCCCAAAACAATTCGTTGAAAAATGTTAAGTTTTTAATAGCACGCATGAGCAGTTTTCCTAAAAAAGTGGAATAAATCTTAAATGGGTGCCCATATTAGATATCTCAAGGCACCGTTCACTAAAAAAATGAATTTTACCAATAGAAATTTATTGACAAACAATATATCTGTTGGTAAAAATGAGTAATTCCAACATATAATAAGTTTTATTGGTATTAATGTTTAACACCAACACTTCTTTTTACTGACAGATAGATCTATTGGTATTAATCATTCAATGTTGACATATAATTTACCAACAGTTGAATATATTGATTTATCATACTAATACCAACATTTTTTTACAAAAATGTGCATCTGTTATTAAAAACACTCTTACAAAAAATCTTTTAACATCAATAAAAAATATTACAATAAACGAGTCAACAGAAAAGTGATTTTATCAATAACCAGCTATGAGAAACATATTATATATATATATATATATTATTTTTATGATCAAAGTAAATTTTTATTTTTCATAGTTTTATTTAAAACATCTCATAATTGATTTTAATTTTCAATTTTATCGAAATATTACATGTTTTTATATTTTTCAATATCGTTTATTCAATTTTCTTGAAACACTAGTTGTTTTTATATTTTTCAATATTATTTATTTAATAAACATTCAAATACTTTTTATGAAAAAAACTATTGGGGACTCCATTTTCACCCCTATCTCTATCCGACATCACCTCCCACTACCCCGCCTCACATCCCACCACCCCACCTCACATCCAACCATGCCCTTCTACGGCCACAAATCCTGCCGCCCCACCCTTCCCTACTCTGGCCTCATATCCCACCACCCCGACTCACGTCCCACTACCCTGCCCTATTCTGGCCTCACATCCTGCCACCCTCATATCCCTCCACCCTTGGCTACTTCGGCCTCACATGTTGCAGCCTCGCCTCACATCTTACAACCCTACCTCACACCCCATTGATCTCATGCCTATCAAACCTAGGAACGCCTCACCTCACTGATTCTCTCTTGAAACTCTAAATCAGTTTTCAGCTCTTCTACACCCCATTTACCCAACTTTCGGTATATTTCCACATGTTTACCCCATTCGGATCATCCCCCTTCTATTCATCCCCAAAATCTGATAGCCTTTCACCCCTTCACCTCCCCTTAAATCTAGTATCCATTTAACCCCCTTCTATTTGTCACCACACTTTTCTAATATAGTTGTGTCTCCTTTCATCAAACACAAGGTCATCACAAATTGGAGGTAATTCTCTATTTATGTGATCATTTTTTGTAATTTCTATCCCGATTTCCCAATTTTGGGATGTGATTGTTGCGTAAATGCATCTATTTTTCTTTTAATCACTCTTAGATAAAAGAAACATGACTTCAATCATAAAATTTATTAAACCCTTCTATGTAGTTGTAATTAAATAGTTATTTTGATCTTGATAATTCTAATACAGTGTTTTCATTGAAGAGGACATCGCCTTTTTTACTCTTAAATGTTACATGTTGCACAATATCTTTGTTTTTTAATAGGTGTCAGTACCCATGATGATGAATGGGTACTTGATGTTATTAATATTTTCATGACTTATTATATACTACCTTTACTGATTTTATATGAAATGTGCATAGTTTGTGTGAAATATTAATGTTTTAATACTAAGTATAAATTTTTATCATTTTTAGAAATAATCCAATTAAGTCAATTTACTATTTTATTTATAACTCTCATCTTAATGATCCAAATTGTGTAATTATTGTTTTTTAGGATTACTTATTCAATTTACCACATATCATTGGAAGGAATCATTGGCCAATTCTGCCACTTGAAGGGTCATATGGACCACACAAGAAAGACCACAGAATTTGTGAAGAAATAGGCCCATACATGAATATTGAATTACTGGGATCAATCCAGAAGAGTAAATTCATTAATTTTTCTAAAATGTTTGGGAGATAATGTAAGGAGTCTAGGATAAAACTTTCATGGCCCAAATCCAAAGGCAGGGAGCCTACCTAATTCATTTAAACTCATCCCACCATTCTGGAAGGGAAAAACAATCAGTACAGTATTCATGACATATCTCATGATGTAATAATCAAATAATGATGATATATTTCAGTGTGAAATAGGTGATATAGGCGGCCGACTTTTTGGAATAAAGTGTTCAGATTTGAAGGCATCTTCCTATTGATAAACCCATTCAAATTTCTGTCTTCTAAAAAGTATGGATTGAAATGGAATGTTTAACTTTGTTTAATCAAACAACCATAACATTGGATCCATGAGTCCAAATGAATCCAAATTTTAAGATAATTCATACAACATTATTTTCTAAAACTTTTAAGAATATCATATCTTGATATTATGATTTCTAATTTATCAATGTTGCTATTCAAGTGGAGGGGAAGTTTTGGAATGCATACAGTCCACAAAATTGGGATATAAATACATCCCCTCCTCTCCTTTCAAAGGAGTTGGCTTTTTAGTAGAGAGTAGAACATATTGGAACTACCAAATCCTTTCCAAAGGCTTGATAGGACCTTCCATACTCATGTTTTCACTTGAGATACATTTCCACCTCTCTTTGTTTTAGTTTACTTCTGTGTTCTTCTTTGTTGTAATCTTATAAGTCTTTGTTTTTGAAATTCAGTTTTAATAAAAGTTTCTTCTTCAATATCTCTTATTCTCATCCACATTATTTAGTTTAATGTTAATGTTATTAAAAAAATTTAAATAAAGTAAAACCCTTTCCCTTCTTTTGCTTCCTCATTTAATCGAAAGTTTGTTTTCAATTCTCATTATTGTTTGTGTGTGTGTTCAACGCACCACTCTTTCTATTGTCCCTTTCTTTTTTTTCTTATTAATTTTTCATTATTATCATTATAACAAGATTATTAATCATTACAATGGATGATTAAATCTCTCATTGGGGTGAGTTATAATTTAGGGATGTTAAGCGATTGAGAGCTTATGCTCGATGAGTATTCTTTGAATTAACATTGTGTATGATGGACTTAACATGTCATGGATTACTAACTTGTTTGGTTTAATGAGTGGATTACATAGATTATTGGAACCATAAATACACTATCATAAACAATATATGATTAAGATTAGAACCTTATGTTAAGTTAAGGCTTGGATTAAAGCTTTAACACTTGGTAATTTCAATCAACGTCATCTTGTGACACGGGTGTTAATTTAATGCAATACAAAGCAGGGATCAAGGATATCACAAGCTTAACTGCCTATTAATGAACTCAACACAATATTTATCAATTTTTTAAATCAAACATCATCTATAAATTATTTCATAATCTCTTCAAACAAACCCCCCAATCAGAATACAATCAACTAAAAACAATCGACTATTAAATAACTTCATCACTGAGGATTCGACATGAGTGTTGCTATACACATTAGCAGAGCAACGGAACCTTGACCGGTCAATAAGTGAAAATCGGCCATGCTTTCAAATGGTGCCGTTTCTGGGGATGGTGCTTTATGTAGTCATTAGATTCTATTTATTGTAAAAAAACCAAAAAAACAAAATTAAAAAAAAATTAAAAATGCACAAAGAAAAACCTGCCTTCCTCATAAAAATCATAAACGGAAAACAAAAAAAGAAAAACCCATCTTCATATTTCTTCCAACATCTCTTTGAATTCCTCGCAGTCTCCCAAACAATCCCCCAGATTTTTTTGACCCTAAAATTGAGTGAAAAATTTTCCAACTTAGGAGAAACATTAGGGATAATCAAATAATTCAAGAAACAGTCCTTGTCCAACCAATTGAATTCAATATGGACAATCCAAGGGAAAAAACACTTAAAGAACTCACTGCCCCTGATATGAATTACTACCCTCTTAGTATTCATTATCAAAACATAGAGTCTAAATTTGAACTCAAATCGGGTTTGATTCATCTTCTCCCTCATTTCCATGGGCTAGCCGGTGAGGATCCACATCTTCATCTTAAAGAGTTTCAATTGGTGTGCTCTACCATGAATCCTCAAGGGGTTTCTGAGGAAAGAAATCAAACTTCGAGCATTTCCTTTCTCCCTATCTGACACTGCTATGTCATGGCTCTACTACCTTCCTCCTGGTTCAATAACCACATGGAATGACAAGAAACGAGTCTTCTTAGAGAAATTCTTTCCTGCTTCTCGTGACGCTTCTATCCGAAAGTAAATAAGTGGTATTCATCGGTTCCCAAGTGAATCACTCCGTGAATACTGGGAGAGGTTCAAAAAGCTTGTTGAAACCTACCCACTACACCAAATCCCTAACCAACTATTGATCCAATACTTCTATGGGGGATTATTGTCTATGGAGAGAACTATCATTGTTGCCACAAGTGGTGGTGCTCTTGTTGATAAAACTCCTACAACTGCAAGAGATCTTATAAGAAACATGGCTGCAAACACACAACAATTCTATAATCAAGCACATGCTCAAGTAAAACAAGTCCAAGACAATAAATCCATAGAGCCGAACAAGATGACTGAGTGGATAAGTGAACTTACAGGTCTTGTGAAATAACTAGTTGTGACATCCAAAGCCCCAACCTCATATTCTCCCCAATTAATGTTTCCTGGACCTATCAAAATCTACAGAATCTGAAACTCACTAGCTCATCCAACTGACACATGTCCAAAACTTCAAGAGGGTCAATCTGATTCATCTGGACGAATGAAGCTCAATGAGGCATATGGTCAGTGGAACCCCAACCCTCAACAATCAGGTCAGTTCATTAGAAACTTCAACCAACCTCACTCTAGGCCCTTCTCTTCTTCCTATAACCAAGGCATGTGGTATGGTAATCTCGTCTCTCATCCCCCTCAATTCGCTCCTCAAAACCCAAACCTGTTTCAATAAGGTTAAGGTGTTGGTAACTTCCAACAACCATATCCTTTTGTTCCTCAACAACAAAGGAACAATCCTCCTCCTAGATTCCACTATACTAATGAGGCTTCCCAATTCCCAAACTAATACAATCGCTTTCCCAAGAACCAAAATCAATGAAATACCAATTCGGAAAAGGACTCTTCTTCTAATAAACCATGGGAAATTTTAGTTGAAGATCTTGCATCCTTGACCCATTCCAGCCTCAAAAACATTGAAACCCAAATTGGTCAACTTGCATCCCACCTAAGACAGGAACAACAATCAAATTCTTCCCAACTCCCAGCTCAACCATTACCCAACCCCAAGGGTAATGTAAGTTCAATTTCACTTTGATTGAGTTATCAAATTTCTATGCCTCAAGATAATTCCTCCAACCCACCTTTAAATGTTGACATAGAAAATGAAAAGGAAAAGTAACTTGAAAAGGAATCTGAAGTCATTCCCTCACCTCCTTCCATTTCACTTAGGAAACCAATTCCTTTTACCCAAGCTGTTTCTAAGCCAAATAATTCCTTTGAACCTGATCTTGAAATGCTCAACATGTTTAGACATGTTGAAGTGAACATTCCCCTCTTATATGCCATTAAACAAATTACTAAGTATGCCATGTTTCTCAAGGAGTTTTGTACCCATAAGAGTAAACTTAGGACCTTTGAAAGTGTTTCCACCCAGCTGTCTATTCCCATAATGTGCAAAGATCCAGGGACCTTTACGGTTCCATACCAAATTGGAAGTTTCAACTTTGATGATGCACTCATAGACCTAGGATCCTCAATTAATGTCATGCCCAAATCCATATTCTCCAACCTTGGTCTAGGTTCTTTACACCCAATAGGTGTTGTCATCCAGTTATCCAATCAATGCACAACTAGACATGAGAGAATAATTGAGGATGTCCTTGTTCGTGTGAATGATCTTATCTTCCTGGTTGACTTCTATGTCCTTGACATGGAAGGTGAGACAACTTTTGGACAATCTCCACTGATTTTAGGAATACCTTTCCTTATTAAATCTAAAACCAAAATTGATGTCCATTCTGGCATCTTATCCATGTAATTTAGTGACCAACTGGTCAATTTTAGTATTTTTAAATCCATGCGATACCCATCAGAGAATCAATATGTTTTCTCTATCCATGCTTCTGAAAGTCTTTCTGAGAGTGTCTTGAATCCCAATCCATCATGTTCTTAATATTTTACTAATAGAGGAGTTTGTGAATATTTCATACTCATTAACCAAGTCATAATTGGAGAAGTTGATCTTGACATTACAAATACAAACTCCATTGATCTAAAGGATCTTAAAAACTCTTTGGAATCCAAAATCACCTCTGACCTCCACTGCTCTAACTTGGGCAATAATGGGGAAATCTAACAAGAATGTTCATTTTTTATTCATATCTAATTATCCAACATTAATCATTCCTATCCATGATTCTGACAATTCTATTATATGTGAGGTGAACCCTGAACCAATGTGTTTATATTGTTCCGATGGGAGTGAAGGTTGTGATATTTGTTCCATAATTAATAAAGTGATCACTGGTGATACTGAAATTGACCATTATTTGGTGAACAACATTGATATAAATGATATTGAAAAATTTATTCAGTATTTTGACTCCACTTATCCTTAATACTCTACATTGGTAAGTGATAACATAAATGATTCAAAATCAATTGGGATCTCATACTTTGGTTTCATGGTATATGACCTTACATAAATAAACCATCAAAATTGAGACATCTTCTGGAATATACAAGCATAGAAAACCATCCATTTGTGGTTAAAATCATTCCTCATGTTGAAGACCAAAGGGAGGATAGTCATATTCTCTTTCCACCCATGTTTAATTGCAAGTAAAACAATAAGGAAGGGGTGAAATTATCCAATGAATCATCGTGCCTCCCAAAGGAAAAAATTTTTCTAGAAGTGCGCTAGAGTTGAGAAAATATGATAGCCACCGTCAGACTACAGGTAGTCCACTGCAACTGTCCAGCTGTAGAAAAACAAAAGTAGCGCTTCTTGGGAGGCAACCCATATTTTCTTTTACTTTTATGAAATTTTAATTTATTTTTAGTTTTTAATTAGATGAATAATTATTTTTCTTTTTTATGTAACATCCCACAATCCTAGAACCACATCGACTTTCGTCGGATCCCCAACTTCTACAGTTGACCCACCACTAGATGGAGATGAAAACCCACCAAATCTAAACTAGGGGCACCTCTTTCCCTTTAACTCCTCTTATCTCTCTATCTCTCTCTCTTTCTTCTTCTTCTTCCCCCTTATTCACATTTTGTTTTTTACCACTTTCCTCATCACATTTTTATTTACTATTTATCTTTTGTGTGGGTGTGTAATTTAAAAACATAAAAAAACCTAAAAAATTAAAAAAATGATCAAACAAGAGTCATTCTAACTCACCTTCCAATTTTCAAATTTTGCCCAAACATTTTTGGGAGTAAAAACTCATTGTTTTATCTCAAAAATTTTGTGGGTTCTTCATAAATTTGGATAAAGAATATTGTGTCAAAACCAAAAAAAAATTGAATTATCACTTTTTTATTTGGAAACTGATTTTTCCCAACTACGAGGAACAAAATTAGCTTTCATTCCAATGCCACCTATAGAAATATTTTTAAAATGAGTGTTTTCTTCACCCCCATTTGTGAATCTTGAGTTTGTGGACCTTCAATCTGAATTTCTTACTTTATTGTGCATTAATATGATAGATGCATTTTCCAAACCACATGAGAATTATAATAGCCAAAAATCCTCCCATTAACCATATATCAATCCTCCTTTTGAGAGCCCCTTCGAGACTATGAAAACCTTTTCTTTGATAGCCACATTACAATCCCAATACCTTATCCCACCCAATATCAACATGGATTTTCATTTCATAATTTTTTAAAATTTACATGTGGGGGAATGTATTTCATTGTTTGGGTTCCCTTTTATTGATTTTCAACAAGTTATCATATTCTTGAGGGAAAACATCCATTTTAGTGTGGGGGAGAGTTTTTCCTTCATTGGGGTTTGGGAATTTATATATTCTTATGACATATTTTTCAAATTTTAATGAAAAGTGTTCAAAAAAATTAATTAAAAAAATCAAAAAAAATCAAAAAAAAAAAGAAATTGGGTTGTGTCTTGGGTTGTGTCTTGGGTAGGTAAAAAATCACTATTTATAAGCCTTTGATCTTGTTATAACTATTAAAATTTGTTTTGTGAGGAGATCAATAATGGGTTGGGATATGATTGTGAGATCTATGTCAAGTTCATCTTTCAAAAAAAGAGAAAAAAGGGAAAAAAAATAACACTTGCATTATATTCTTATGTCATTGGGAGAAGTTTTGTGTTTTTTAAATATTATATCTTTGCATTTGATTCATATTTGTTTCACTTTTGTGTATTATTTCACATTTTCATTCCCTCATAAATATGTGTTTCCATTTCCTTTCATGTATCATTTTAAAAAAAATGTGCATTTCTTTTTCCATGATGGTATTTTACCCTTCTTCTTCTCTCTCTTGGATATTAAATTCTTATTGTCCCATAGCCATAGAAAACTCGCTTCAAAAGACCTCTTGATTCTTGTGAACTTTGGATAGGTAGTGGAAGCTGAGAGCTCTTTCAAACTCTCATATTTTCACTTTTGGTTGGTGAATGAGTTAACCACCATAAATTGATTTTATCATCTTGAGAGAAGTAAGTTTTGTGTGCCACCATTTTCCATTTCTAAATTTGAGCATGAAAAAAATGAATTTTTTTTTGGAACATTGTTTCTATAACAACTTGTGGTGGAGTTAAATATGGATGAGGGATATTTTCTAAACCCCCCTTATTGGGGGAAAAAATTAATATTTGATGGTGAGTGAAAATGATTTTTTTCATGTTTTTATATTTGTTGCACATGAGGACATGCACAAGAATAAGAGTGGGGGAGTAGATGTTATTAATATTTTTATAACTTATTATATACACCCTTTACATATTTTATATGAAATGTGCATAATTTTTGTGAAATATTAATGTTTTAATACTAAGTATAATTTTTGAGCATTTTTAGAAGTAGTCCAATTCAGTCATTTTACTATTTTATTTATACTTATCACCCTATGGATCCAAATTGTTTGATTATTCTTTTTTATTATTCCTTATTCAATTTAGCACATATCATTATAAGGAATCATTGGCCAATTATGCCACTTGAAGGGTCATATGGACCACACAAGAAGGCCCATCGAATCTGGGAAGAAACTGGCCCATCCATGAAGATTGAATTACTAGGATCAATCCAGAAGTGAAAATTCAATAATTATTATAAAATGTTATGGGGACAATGTAAAGAGTCTTGTATAATAATTTCAAGGCCCAAATCCAAAGTCAAGGGGGCCAACTGATTCATTTAAACTCAGCCTACCATTCTGGAAGGGAAATAAAATCAGTTCAATATTCATGACATATATCATGATTTAATCTTCAAATAAAGCTGAGATTTTTTAGAATGAAAGAAGAGATATAGGAAGCCTACCTTGTTGAAGAAAATGTTCAGATTTGAAGGAATATTCCTACTGATAAACCCAAATTTTACGAGAATATGTACAACATTATTTTATACAACTTTGAAGAAGATCATCTCTCGATATTTGGCTGTTTAATTTATCAAAGTGGCGATTCAAGTGGAGGAACAATTTTGGAAAGAAAACAGCCCACAACCTTGGGCTATAAATACATCTCCTCCTCTCCTTTCAAAGGAGTTGGAATTTCAGAAGATAGGAGAACATATTGGAACGACCAAATCCTTGAAAAAGGCTTGGGAGGATCTTCCATACTCATATTTTCACTTGAGATACCTTTCCTCCTCTCTTTATTTTCATTTAATTCTGTGTTCCTCTTTTTTGTAATCTTGTAATTCTTTATTTTTGTTATTCTGTTTTAATGCAAGTTTATTCTTCAATATCACTTATTCTCATCCACCTTCTATAGTTTAATATTAATGTTCTTAAAAAAAATTAAATCATGTTAAAACCCCTTCCCTTATTTTGCTTCCTAATTCAATCGAAAGTCTGTTTTTAATTCTCATTATCGTTTGTGTGTGTGTTCGACGCACCACTCTTTTTATTATCCCTTTCTTATTTTTTCTCTTTTTCATTTATCATCATAATAATTATAAATAGATTATTAATCATTAAAATGGATGAGTAAATCTATCATTAGATTGAGTTATAATTTAAGGACGTTAACCGATTGAGAGCTTATGCTCGATGAGTATTCTTTGAATTAACATTGTGTATATTAGACTTAACATGTCATGGATTAATGACTTGTTTTGTTTAAAGAGTGGTTTACATGAATTATTGGAAAAATAAATGCACTACCATAAACAATATATGATTAAGATTATAACCTTAAGTTATGTTAAGGCTGGGAAAAAAGCTTTAACACTTAGGAATTCCAATCAACGTCAACTTGTGACATGGGTGTTAATTTAATGCCATACAAAGCATGGCTCAAGGATATTACAAGATTAAATACCTATTGATTAACTCACCCCAATCATTATCAATTTTTTAAAGAAAACATCATCCATAAATTATTTCATAAGATCTGCAAACAAACCCACCTATCAGAATACAATCAACTAAAAAAATCGACTATTAAACAGTATCATCACTGAGGATTTGACCCAAGTGCTGCTATACACATTAACAGAGCACCAAAACCTTGATAGGTCGATAGGCGACAATCGGTCGCACTTTCAGTACTTCATTGATATAAATATTTTATCGGACTCTTTTTTAAGATTCATCCTAAGTAAGAATCCCATTTTAATGGAACTAAAATGTTTTCTTTCTATACATAATAGAAAAAAAATACCATCCACATAGAAATTTTACACCTATAATCGATGGATATTGAATTTTTTACATATAAATGTTCCCTAAATCATATTATTAGATGAGGATTAATTATTAATTTTGTGAATAATGATTTTCCATTTTTTATTTCGTTGTTATTCTTTTTTTTTTTTGATTGGTGTGTGGAATGCCACAATGCTGTGTTTTTTATTGATTAATGTATGATTCCCATTCAATGTGATGATTAAATGCATTATATTCATTTTATAACCTAAATCATTTGGTGTAATATTGAATTTGTTATTGAGAGTTTATACTTCATTGAGTCTTTGCAGCATTTTCCATATGTTCATAGATTTTATTTGTTGAAATATGTATAATAGTTGATATATAAATTGAATTTAATTTATATTTCAAACATCAAAAATATATTTTTAGTTGATTATAAACCATTGTTCCTTCATGTTAATGAATAATAATTTTTTTAGTATTTAAAATGAATTATCAAATGTGTTATTTAAATGTTAGCTTCTTTGTTAATATTCAATTATGTATTTTTATTAATTTTTGAGCAACATTGCACTCATTATCACTCAGAAACAACATTAGTTTCTACTCAACATGCTTTAGTTTTTTTTTAATATACACTTATGACTTTTTATTAATTGTTTAACAACATTAAACTCTTTATCACTAATTAGTTTCTATTCAACTTTCATATTTTCTAGTGTCATTGATGTGAACATTTCTGAAGAGTAAATGATAGGATCAATTTCTTTCACTAGAGATGTGTTCAAGCTACTTACTTTGAGGGTAACACTCATTCTCACTCATAAAAAACATCAGTTTTTACTCAATTTTCAGATTTTATAAGGTACTTGTAATCCTCATGTCATGGAAGTGGATTTAACTTTTTGGGTGTTCTCTAGATGCTTTTTGAAGCACAATGGCCAATAGTTGGTGTGATTCTAAATTTTTTTAAATATTTGGAAATGTGTTTTTTTAATAAAAATAATTGTGGTAATTATTCATATCTTTTTTAAAAAAAAAATCATTTGCAATTTTCTTTGAAAAAACCCTCAGAAAACTTTTGTTCTACATGCTATTTTTTTAATGGATTTAGGTTTTTTGGGTGTTATATTTACCCTAAAATCATATGTGGAAGATTTTGGTTTATCAAAACACTTCAAAAATATCAAGTTACTAAATTTCCCTCATCCAAAGTTAACCCTACATCACTTTGGTCTACATTTTTTGTTACATAAATGTGCAAAAGATGCATCTTTAGCTCTCTTTATCCTTATATCTCGGCTCTTAGATGGCTCCACTTGGATAATTTCCCCTTCCAAAGGAAATAATGAAATTACTAGATTATTTATAAATAAAGAACATCTAAAAATGCCAGGTTTTATATAGTTAATTGGTATAAGGTGGGTGTATATGTTGATATCCCAAATTGAGTTCAAGTTCCCTGTCAAAGGTTGTTATTACATTCCAGATACTAGATCCTTCAAAATCAAAAGTAAAATGTGGGCATATATGTTGATATATGTGTGACTGATTAAGTATAAGGTGTGTTTATATGTTGATATCTCAAACTTTGGTTAATTGTGTGCCGGTGATTTTTCAAGAACTCTACATTTGATAGTTTTCTAAGTTAGTCACTTATTATCATCTATGTTGTTTCATTTTCATTGAACTAGTTATGCTTCTGTTCATGTTTTAGAATTAGAATTGTGAAAATGTTGATTCTGTTTTATACCACAAACTGTTTTGTTTTGACTACTACAGCAATGTTTAGATCATTTCATTTTGCGAGGTAAGTTTTCTAGAATGTTGACTGTATTTTTTTAATTGTTTCTCTTGATGTTTTTGTAATTTATTGATTATATAAAGATATTTAGATAGATGGGGGATGAGAGTTTGGTAGCCTTGTGATGATAATTATGGAAATAAGATACTATAGGTCCAGTATGTTTTTCTTTGTGGGGGTCTTCAGTGATTCTATCTAGTGTTCTTAATGTCCTCTCCACAGTAGCATCATTCTCATAATTACCGCACGTTTCACATTATTTCCCTACTCTTCTTGTTGTGCTCTCCTAGGCTCCCAAAGTATGTTAAAGGGTATGATCCATGTGGCCCACAATTTTGTGTCCTCTGTAGCTAGTTAAATGATATAATTGCTGAATTTTATGGATTTTTTATTAAAGTAGTATAAATGAAGAGACATGTATGGTAGGAAAGCTTGTGAGTCAGTGAAGGAATTTTCTAATAGTGAACATGGGAAACTCACATTTTTCAATAATGAAAACTTTGATAATGTGGTTAATGAATGTACTGGACACTTCCTTGAGCTGCAGTCCTTAATGATGAAAATACGGGAAGAAGGAGTGGACATTCAAACCACAAGAAATGTCGATCACTATGTGATGGTTGGTCACCATATTTCTATTATGTCCAATAAGCATTGCCTTATGTCATACATGAATAATCTCGAGTTTGTGATGGAAGGAGGGTCCAGTGCTTCCTCAATATATTCATCTAAGGCTTAGCTACCTAGATGAACTATATTTAAAGAATCACTCTGTATCACTGGAATCCTATATGTTTGAACTGGATCTTGATTTGACTGTGTAAAATATCATAGATGTAATTCTACAGAGGCACACTTTGCAACACATCAAACATTTTATGGTATGTTTCTATTAAATAAATTTAATTCATAGCCTATATTTCATAATGCACTGAGTTTCATTGAAACAACACTTGGTTATTTAGGAGATATTCATAGCCTAGCCATTGAACTTAAATTTTCCACTTGTGTGTTTTGAATTTTGGAAATCTGACATACACGGTTCTGTTTAGGATGATATTTAGAGTCTGATAGAATTAACTTAATTTTTGGTGAATAATAACATACCATTATGAATAGTAACCTACCCTTATTAATTGTAACTTACCCTTATGAATAGTAATATTACTCTTATGAATGGTATTCACACCCATAAATGTATAAATAAATTTAGGCACCTTAAAAAATGAAGATGAATAATTTAAGTGTTTATATTTTTTGTTAAAATAATTATTTTAATTAAATATTAAAATAATCATATTTAGAAAATTATTTCTGATAAATGGACTTCATTTTTTCATTCTACACATTAAAAAATGTTTAGGATAATTTTTTTGTATTTTTATTGAAATACTTGAATCTTGGATGAATAGTAAAATGTGATAATTTATGATAAATGCTAAATAAGGGATTTATTGAGTCGTTTATGATGATCCACTAATGTAAGCCTAATTGGTTCGAATTCACATGAATTTATTACTATTCTTAGTCATGAAATACTTACTATTCCTTGTTTGGTGATGAAATAATAAACTAATGATTAAAAAATTATGAAAACCCTTCTCTCTTCCACTATATAAACCACCCCTCACCCCCTCTTCCTCCCACACCACCCAAGCTTCAATACTTGCCTAAATTCTGCCAAATACACTTCCCAATCCCTCTCCCCACGTCCAAGACCTTCTTGTCTCACCAAAAGGCCAAAAACAAATGTTTTAAAGAGATTCTCAAGGAGGGGTACTCAAGAGGTGAACCTTTTCTTCTCTTTTCTGTCAATTTCTTTTACAATGTTCCATTATTTTGATATCCCTTATCACATACCTTAATCCAAATGAAATGATAATTCCAGTACCTTACATGTACTGTATTTTCATTGTGATAATGTAATATTTCATCATAATCTCTCTTTTTCCCCTCCTTTTATACAATAAATACAAACATCATCCGAGATGTGTTAATTTATCACACTCAAGGAAGACGAGTTTTCAATTTTCATTACTATCTTCAATACTGGACATTAAACCTTTTAAATGGTTTAAACACATCATAATGTATTTATTTTATCTTGATTAATGTTCTGTAATCCTTACACATTCATAATATGTAATAATAATACAAAACAAGTTTAATGTACACAAAATTGCCAAGTCAAATCCTAGCGTTTATTTTTAACTCATCGAATGAGTCATCTTCATGGTATATAATCAGAATAATTATATGATCATTTATATCTCTTTAATGTCACTAATAATATTTCAAACAAACATCCATTTAGGAATACAAGTAAACAGATCATGAAAACCAATGAAGAAAATGCTACCAAAACAATAAAATTTAATCACTTAAACCATCAAAAAGGCCATTAATGAACATAATAAGGTCATAAAATATCAATTAAATGTTTATAAGGTTCTTTATTTATTAATTATGAAGCTAAATTTGATTATTATGGTCGTTAAGAACAATCAAGAACACCTTCAAGCATAAGGTAAGGGATCCTCTCTCACACTTTTGTTCAAGAATCTCCCCTATGTTGTTCTCTTTTATTTTTAATACCTAATGATGGGGTATGATTTATCACATACCCCATACTTCCCTTATGGTATATGAATAATGGGATACCCATTTACCACTCATTAAACCCTCGCAAGAACACTTGTTACCATGACAAAATGTTTGTAAGGGGTTTTCTTGTCTCACTTTCAATTATGTGGGATTTCCATTGTTCGCATCTTATTTCATATATGTGGTAAAGGTGTAAAACTATTTCATATATATTATCATGATTATATTTATATTCATGGTATTCTGTGATTCATTTGGTGTTTATTAACTTTTGGTCATACGACTCAATTGATTACAACGTGGTAACAAGCTTTGTCTCAATTTTCACTTCATTGTGATTGCTAAGTATTGTGCACCTACTATTTATTATGTGGTGTACCTACTACCAATTTGAGGTCACTTTTCAATTTAAAATATATTCCATTTAAATGTCAATATTCTCATATCATGGATATGATTATTGTCTAAGTCAAATACCATTTTACATATGGTATTTATTTTGAATGTTGTTTTGACTGTGGAAATATTGATGAATCTGCATCCTTCACTCTATATTGATAATGTAAAGTCATATTGATCTTATGTTGAATCTATTTATAAAGAATTATTTGGACATTCAGCAGTGGGTGGGGCCCGGTACATCCCCTCAATGAATCGGTAGGTCTCATGAGACAAATCAGTTTGGCGACAAACCCTTCGAGTTTGTTTCCCAAAATATAACAGGTTTATACCCACAGAACTAAACCATTTTTATGGTATTATAGTATCATGTGCCAAATACATGATGTCCAAATAATAATAATTCTCTTTATTCATTATCAGTTATTAATATCCATGAGTTTTTCACTATGACAAAATCTATGGATGCAGTTTTATTCTCAGTTTATTAATGGCGTGAGTTTTTCATTTATTCACCATGCCATATTGAATATGTCAAATTGTTTACAATTTAGTTATTATTCATTCTTGATTCCACTATTTGTAACCCTTAATGAGCATTTGATCTCACCATTATCATTGTTTACTTTCAACAGGTGAGGAAGAGGATATTGTTTATTGAGTTCTTGTGGATGTAGTTTTTAGTTTTTGTTATGTATTGTATTTTGTAACCTTTTCCGATGTAATTTGAGTTACGTCTATGTGTCTAGTTTCTTAAATAATACTGAACTGATAATTCCTTTGGGATTTTCATTCTTTTTAACCATTCCAATATAACAAGTAATGCACTAGCTCCGGTCTAGTTGGGCTGGGGTGTTACAGTTGGTATCAAAGGAAGTTTAGTTGAAAACATGAAAACTATAGTAGGAAATGTATAGTAGGGAACAAATCCCTAAGGTAGTATTTAAGTATAAATGTAAAATAATATCCTGGTATTTTGGTATGAAATATATTATGTAAATTGTTCTAGAAAATACATCTCTATCTGGATATGAGTAGGTAGAGTTGGCTCTGGCACAGATGTACCTAGGAGTGAAAGCACTGACAAAGAGTTTCGGGCTTGACCTGGGGTATCCTGGTACACGAAAATGGACCTTGCTACACTCTTGGTTATGACACTCTCAGGGTATATTCTTAGGATAATTCATATTTTCTTTAAAATCCATTATAAAGGATTTAAATGTAAATTATTCCTCAAAGAGACCATTTTTCGGATTATGGGATTAGCCATGCGTAGGATCTCAATTTATGAAAAGTATTTTCTTAAGTTAAGATTATACATTATGATTAATACCCTAATCTAGTGTGTTACATTATTTAAAAATGGAATTTAATGGAAGAAGGGGAATCAATACTCGTGAGAAATTTAGGGATCTCCCCACTAAGAAAGTCAACACAGTCAATGTTGGAGCAGATAAGATCCTGACTATATTGGGAAAACTTACTTAGGTTATAACAAATTACCATTCCATACTTCTGTTGGATCATTTCATGTGGCATAAGCCCTTAAATTTCAGTGGGACTACTAATCCATTGGTTGCTGAGAAATGGATCAAGTCCCTTGAAAAGATATTCATGGCATTAAAATGCAATGTAAATGAAAAGGTAGTCCTGGTAGTATATTGTCTCAAGGGAGATGCTAATCAATGGTGGCCCTTGATTCAGAATACCACGAAGGAATAATAAATAGAATATATGTAATGAAGGACTTTTAATGAAATATTCTTCGAAAAATAATTCCCTCATGAGCAACGAACCGAAATAAAGTGGAAATTCCTTGGCTTAAAGCAAATGGAAGAAAACAGTGTTGCAATGTATGAGGCTTCCTTCACAAGGCTGGCCAGGTATGCTGTATATTATGTACATGACTCGAAAAAAAGGATTAATCATTTCTTTAAAGGTCTTAATCCAAGTCTTCTAAGGGAACTATCTTCTCAAACATTTTCATCATATGATGAAATTGTATCAAGTTCCATCAAAATAGTGAAGGAATTTTCTAGATCAAATTTTTTCAAGGGAAACCAAGATAAAAAGAGGTACTTTGATAACCAAGGGAAAGGTAATTTGCCAAATAAGAATAAGGGAATGAATAAATTTCCATTATGCGAAAACTGTGGAAAGAATCATCTCAGGAAATGCATAAAAGGCATGGAAGTCTGTTATAAGTGTGGAGAAAAGAGTCATTTATTTCATGAATTAAAGGGGAAGAAAAAATTCTATGATGTTCAATGCTACAATTGTAGAGATATGGGACACTATGAAAATGATTTTCCTAAGCGCCAAGGAAACATGCCTCAGAAAAAGACAAGAGAGTAAGGGAGAGCTTATGCGATTACAACTGCGGAAGTTGAAGTTCCTAATGGGGTGGTGGAAGGTACCATAATTGTTTCATCAAACTTAGCCCACACTTTACTTGATTCTGGATTATCGCATTCATTTGGATCTTCCAATTTTGCCTAGAAAATTAGATATGTCCAATTTGATTTAATAAAGGAGTTATCGGTCAAAACTCCTAGGGGATGCATCATTGCAACAAAGGAATATCAACTGGTCCCCCACGTGACAAATAAATGTGCTTTAGTTTCTAATCTTATCATCATACCAATGTAAGAATTTGATATAATCCTCGGTATGAATTGGTTGTCAAACTATGATGCGAATATTTATTGCAATAAAAAGAAAGTTACAATTTTTGAAAATGGTGTCGAATCTCTTATTTTTAGAGTGGAGACCTCGCTACCCGATTCTTATCTAGATCCTCTCCTAGTAGCTCTATTGAATGAAATTATTGGAGAGGAAAATAACCCAATATCTATGGGTGAGGAAAGAAATCTTAAAATTGGATATGTGCATATATTGCAAGAATACATTGATGTATTTCCAGAGGATTTACCTAGACATCATCTAGAGAGGGAAATTGAGTTTTCCATTGACATAATTCCCAGTTCAAGACCTATATCAAAGACCCCCTATAGAATAGACACTGTGAAGTTAGTGGAGCTAAAGAAACAACTAGAGGAGTTTAGTAAAAAAGGTTTTATTCGACCTAGTGTTTCTTCATGGGGAGCCCTAGTCCTATTTGTCAAGAAGAAAGATGGATCCATGAGGCTATGCATTGATTATAGGGAAATCAATGCTATTACAATAAAGAATAAGTATCCTCTACATTGGATTGATGATTTATTTGATCAAATTCATAGATGTCAATACTTTTCTAGGATTTACCTTCAATCTGGATATCATCAGCAGCGTGTAAGGAAGGAATATATTCCTAAGACAACATTTTGAACTAGGTATGGGCATTATGAGTTTACTGTGATGCCTTTTGGATTGACAAATGCACCCTCTATTTTCATGGGTTTAATGAATGGAGTTTTCAAGGAGTATCTTGATAACTTTTTTATGGTGTTCATCAATGATATCCTAGTATACTCAAAAAGCTATGAAGACCTTGAGGATCTCTTAATTATTATTATGAAAACTCTTAGTAGAATTGAATTAAATAGGAAGTTTAGCAAGTGTGAATTCTGGCTTCAATTAATTTCTTTTCTAGGTCATATTGCCTCTAATGATGGAATCCTAGTTGATCTTGTGAATAAAAAGGCAATCCATGATTGGCCCATGCCAACAAACATAACCAAGTTAGGCAGTTTTATTGGCTTAACAGCTTACTATTGGTGTTTCATTTAGAATTTCGCCCGACTGGATAACCCGCTAACTAATCTCACACGTAAAGGAATTATGTTTTTGTGGACAAAAGAAAGTATAGAATGCTTTGATGAATTGAAAAAAAAAATTGGTCAATGCTCTAATTTTGACTCTTTCATCTGGAAGTGATGGATTTTTAATATACAGCGATGTGTCAAAGAATATACTGGGTTGTGTCCTTATAAAAAATGATAAAGTTATTGCTTATGCATCAAGACAGTTGAAGACTCGTGAACAAAATTATCCAACTCATGATCTTGTGTTAGCAACCGTAATCTTTGCTCTAAAAATATGGAGACATTATATCTACGGAGAAAGATGTGAGATTTATACGGGCCACAAGAGTTTGAAATACATTTTCACACAAAAATAACTCAACATGTGGCAAAGGAGATGGCTCGAGTTATTAAAGATTATGATTGTTCAATACACTTCCACCCAGGAAAGGCGAATAAGGTGGTATATGCATTATGTAGGAAAGATCATGGACTTCTAACTCAAATGAGGCTTGAGATAGATCCTATATTTTTGGATCTACTAATGATGGATATGGGAATTATTAAAGAAGGGGAAACATTTTTTCTCTTAAAAATGATTACTAAACCATCCTTATTAGAGAATATAAAAATCCCTCAATCTGATGATGAGATTCTGCACATGAAAATTAATGTTGTCCAGGATGGGAGATTGGAAGACTTCGTGTATGAGGAAGGAGTTCTGAAATTTGGGAAGAGGTTATGTGTTCCAATAGTACTAGAGCTAAAAAGGGAACTATTAGACTATGCTCGTAGCTCAAATTTCTCTATGCCCCCGGGTAGCACCAAGATGTATAGAGATCTGAAGGAATATTTTTGGTGTGATAATATGAAGCGGGAAATAGCTGAATATGTGTCAAGGTGTCTAGTTTGTCAACAAGTGAAGGCAGAGAGACGATGAACCAAAGGAGTGATGCATATGCTACCTAATCCCATGTTGAAGTGGGATAACATTACTATGGATTTTTTCACCGGACTACCGAGGACACCTATAAGGAATGATGTAATATGGGTAATTGTTGACCATCTCACAAAATCAGCACATTTCCTTCTAATAAGATAGGATTTACCACTTGACTACCTGGAAAGAATTTATATTAATGAATTTTTAAGACTTCACGGTGCACCTCTATCGATTGTGTCCGATCGAGATCCCTGGTTCAAATCAAAATTTTGGAAAATTCACCAGAAGTCTTTGATTACTGAGATTCATATGAGTACTACTTATCACCCCCAAACTGATGGACTTTCTGAAAGGACAGTTCAAACTCTAGAAGAAATGTTGATATCATTCTATCTTGGCTTACAAGGTATATGGGATCAATACATTCCATTGGTGAAATTTTCCTACAAAAATAGTTTCCATTCTAGTATTCAAATGGATCCATATGAAGTGTTATATGAAAATAGATGTCGAACTCTAACTTTTTGGGATGAAGTTGGTGAGGGGAAACTTATAGGCCCAAAACATATTGAAGAGACCATGGTAAAGCTGAAGACAATCCAAGTATATTAAATCAGCCCAATGTAGGCAGAAGAGTTGTGCTGACAACCAGAGAAAGGATTTGGAATTCCATGTGGGAGATCATGTCTTTCTGAAAGTATCTCCATGGAAGGGTGTCTTAAGGTTCGGTATGAGCCCGAGGTATATCGGACCATTTGAAATTCTAGAAAGAGTCAGAGATGTAGCTTACAATTTAGCAATGCCTCAAAGTCTCTCCAAATTTCATGATGTGTTCCATGTGTCATTGTTGAATAAATACATGTCAAACCCAATGCATGTACTCACCTATGAAGAAATAGAACTGGAACCTGATTTGTCATACTGTGAAGAGCCTATCGGGATCCTCGACATAAGGGAGAAATAATTGAGAAATTGGACAACTTTTCTAGTAAAGGATCATTGGAAAAATCAGAATATGGAGGAAGCAACATGGGAACCTGAGGATGTTATGAAGAAGAACCACCCACATCTTTTTTGTGGGCTTTATAAATGAAAAATTTCCAGGAAGAAATTTCTGAAGGAAGGAATAATGTAGCACCCCAAACATTTTATGATATGTTTATATTAAATACATTTAAGTCATAGCCTGTATTTCATAAAGAACTAAGTTTCTTTGAAACAACACATGGTTACTTAGGAGATAGTCATAGCCTAGCCATTGAACTTAAATTTTCCACTTTTGTGTTATGAATTTTGAAAATCTAACATACACGGTTGTGTTTAGGATGATATTTAGAGTCTGATAGAATTAACATAATTTTTTGTGAATAGTAACATACCATTATGAATAGTAACCTACCCTTATGAATAGTAACTTACCCTTATTAATATTAATATGACTCTTATGAATGGTATTCACACCCATGAATATATAAATAAATTTAGGCACCTTAAAAATGAAGCTGAATAATTTAAGTGTTTATATTTTTTGATAAAATAATGATTTTAATTAAATAATAAAATAATTATATTTAGAAAATTATTTTTGAAAAATGGACTTAATTTTTGAATTCTACACGTCGAAAAATGGTTAGGGTTAGTTTTTGGGATTTTTCTGAAATACTTGAATTTTTTAGGAATAGTAAAATGCGATAATTTACGATAAATGATAAATAAGGGATTTATTGAGTCATTGATGACGATATGTTGATGTAATCCCAATTGTTTCGAAGTAACATGAATTTATTACTATTCTTGGTCATGGAATACTTACTATTCCTTGTATTGTGACAAAATAATAAACTAATGATTAAAAAATTATGAAAACCCTCCTCTCCTCCACAATATAAACCACACCTCACCCCCTCTTCCTCCCACACCACTCAAGCTTCATGCCTTGCCTAACTTCTGCCAAATACTTTTTCCAAGCCCTCTCCCCATGTCCAATACCTCCTGGTCTCACCCAATGGCCAAAAAAAAGGGGCCTTAAAGAGATTCTCATGGAGGAGTACTCAAGTGGTGAACCTTTCTTCTCTTTTCTTTCAATTTCATTTACAAAGTTCCATTATTTTGTTCTCCCTTCTCACCTCCATTCATAAAAATTCTATGATAATTCCATTACCTTACATGTACTATATTTTCATTGCGTTAATGAAATATTTCATCATAATATCCCTTTTTTCCTCCTTTTAAACAATAAATGCAAACACCGTCTGAGATGTGTTAATTTATCACACTCAAGGATGGCGGGTTTTCAATTTGCATTACTATCTTCAATACTGGTCATTAAACCTTTTCAGCAGTTGAATGAGGTCATAATATATTTATTTTACCTTGATTAATGTTATGGAATCCTTAAACATTCATAATATGGAATAATAATACAAAACAAGTTTATTGTGCACAAAACCGCCAAGTCAAATCCAAGCATTTATTTTTAACTCGTTGAATTAGTCATCCTCATAATATATAACCCGAATCATTATAAGATCATTTATATCTCTTTAATTTCACTAATAATGTATATTAACAATTCTGGATGTTTAACCATATTTCAAACAAACATCCATTCATGAATACAAGAAAACAGATCATGAAAACCAAAGAAAATACTACCAAAACAATAAAATTTAATCCCTTAAACCATCAAAAATGACATTAATGAACCAAATAAGGTCATAACATATCAATTAAATGTTGATGAGGTTCTGTAATTATTAATTAATGAATCTAAATTTGATTATTCAGGTCATTAAGAACAATCAAGAACACCTTCAAGGATAAGGTAAGGGATCCACTCTCACACTTTTGTTCAAGAATATCCTCTATGTTGTGCACTTTTAATTTTAATACCTAATGATGGGGTGTGTTTTATCACCTCCCCCATACTTCCCATATGATATATAAATAATTGGATACCCCTTTACCACTCATTAATCCCTCACAAGAACACCCGTTACCATGCTGAAATATTTGTAAGGTGTTTTCTAATCTCACTTTCAATTCTATGGGATTTCCATTGTTCACCTCTTATTTATTATATATGGTATAGGTGTACTTCCATTTGATATATATTATCATGATTATATTTATATTCATGGTATTTTCTGATTCATATGGTGGTTATTAACCTTTGGTCATATGAATCAATTGATTACAACGTGGTAACGAGATTTGTCTCAATTTTCACTTCTTTGTGACTTGCTTAGTATTGTGCACTTACTCTATCTTATGTGGTGTACCTACTACCCAATTGAGAACAATTTTAAATTGAAATTATATTCCATTTAAATTTCCA
Source organism: Viscum album (assembly GCA_963277665.1). Taxonomy (NCBI): domain Eukaryota; kingdom Viridiplantae; phylum Streptophyta; class Magnoliopsida; order Santalales; family Viscaceae; genus Viscum; species Viscum album. The sequence goes on from OY728166.1 coordinate 1,046,852,055, forward strand.
TATTCTCATATCATGGATATGATTATTGTCTAAGATGTATATCATTTTACATACGGTATTTTTTTTAATATTGTTTTGACTGTGGAAATATTAATGAATTTGTATCCTCTATTTTATACGAATAATGTAAGGGATTATTGATATTATGTTGAATCTATGTATAAATAATTATTTGGACATGAAGAGGTATGTGGGGCCCACTACATCCCCTTAATGCATCGGTAGGTCTCATGAGACAAATCAGTTCGATGACAAACCCTTCGAGTTTGTTTCCAAAAATCTGATGGGTTTCTACCCACAAAACTAAACAGTTTTTTACGATATTAAGGTATCATGTTTCAGATACATGAAATCCAATTAATAATCATTCTCTTTACTCAATATCAGTTATTACTATCCGTGAGTTTTTCACTATGATAAAATCTATTGATGCAGTTTCATTCTCATTTTATTAATGGCATGAGTTTTTCATTTATTCACCTTACCATATTGAATATGTCAAATTATTTACAATTAAATTATTATTGATTCATGATTACACTATTTTTAACCCTTACTAAACTTTTTATCTCACCCCTTTCATTGTTTACTTTCAACAGGAGATGAAGAGGAGATCATTTATTTAGTTCTTGTGGGTGCAGTTTTTTCTTTTTGTTATGTATTGTATTTTGTAACCTTTTCTGATTTAATTTGAGTTACATCTATGTATCTAGTTTCTTCAAGAATACTAAAATGATAATTCCTTTGTTATTTTCATTCCTTTTAACCATTCCAATATAACAATTAATGCACCGGCTCTAGTCTAGAGGGGTCAGGGTGTTACATGCTTGCTGTTGTTTTTTAACTGGGTTCAGCAGTATTCCCCTTCATTGATTCCATGCATTTTCTGAATAGAACTAAAGTCGAGTGGTTCATTTAACAAGTATTGATTAATTAGCTTACTGGGTAACTCATCAAATATAAGGGGTTTCCAATGCTCGATTCACATTTTCTATAGGGTATGATAATTTCCCAATTTTCATGTCTATATTGAAGAAGCATTTTTAAGGGCTTGTATGATATAAAGGGTAAAAATGTGTCGTGTGATGTTTTATTTTGGTTGAAAATAGAACATAATATCTAATCTCTATTTCACTTCACTTATCTTAGTAATCATTGAATTCTTTCTTTCTAGACTATTTTTGTTATCAGTCACCTGGTTTTTAACATATTTGTTTTGTCAAAAATAATTGACATTATAAAGATTGTTTATCTTGGAAGATTCAATTGGACTTGTAGGTGCTGCAACACATAAAAAAATTAAGTATTATTCACACAATCACCTACAATTTAAATTAAATAAAATTAGATTTTGATTAAATATTGATATCTCATTGGTATATGGATGTCTGTAGTTGGCATGTGTGAAGGTCACATTGCTGGGAGCGTGAGAGAAATAGATTTCTTATGTTAATCACTATAGATGACAGTTGATGTTGGGAGATAAATGATAGATTCTAGAAGAGTATGAGATTTGGCTTGGTCCTTCCATCATGGTGGTGGATCAGGTTGTGCATGTGACTATACTGAAACCTTTATTTCTAATAAAAGTTAAACATGTGTTTATCTGGAGCTAGTTGCTGGAGCTTGAGGTGACTAGATGACATTAATGGTGGGTTGGCACGGTTGGTGAATTGGAACTAGAGATAACTAGATGACATGGATGGGTCACTAACATGATTGGTCCATTGGAGTAGAAGATTACTTGAGGACATAGATGGGTCGAATGGGGGGTGTACCTTGTTGGGGGGTCCAGCGTGGGGGTGGGGGGTGTGGGGATCCAACATTTTGTATATAATATTACGTTATTAATATAATTAATTTTTTTTCTAATTTTGAATATGTGTGAAAATCATATTTAGTGTATTATATATGATAAAATAAAAAATATAATATGAAATTTTACTAGTAATAAAAAATTTATAATTTTTATTCAAATATAATTTATAAAAAATATATATATTATGTGTTGGTAATATTATTACCGACAGATAAATTTGTCAGCATAACCTATTGTTGAACACTTTAACCAACATATATATTATCTGTTGGAATAATTATAATTGCAACGAAACTATTTTATCTGTCGTAAAAACATTTAGTGATAGAGTTTTTAGCAACATTTTAGTAACAGGGACATATATGTTGGTAAAACATTTTAACAACTAAAAATGAACTTTTACCAACATATATGTCCCCATTGAAAAAAGTGAAATATTTTTTAGTGGTTGTCTTCAGAGCATTAGATTTACATTATGCGAGGCCTAACATCGGTCTGCACAGGTCAGCTGTGAAAGATTGTTTTTGAATGTAACCATAAATAAAATAATTAAAAAAAATTATTTTATTATCAAATCCAAATAACTCATTAATGGAGACATGGATTGGAAATATAAGACCACTGTTGATTTTTTAATGTGGTTTTTTTCATATGTGTGAATTAACTTTAGTCAGTACAGGCCTTCTATGGAAAAACCTGAAAAGGAAATAATTATCATTTAATAATTTAAAGATAAATTATTTTCATGACGTAGCGAAGATTCCATTTAAAACATTAATTTTACATAAATCCTAGGGTTATCTGTATAACCCTGGGAATTTTGGGGAATCTCTAGGGAGATCATGGAGGATTTTCCCTTAGCGAACGATGTTCAGCACGTGATGAAATTAAAGGATCTCGCCAATGATCATAGTGCATCTTCGTTCTTCATCGGCATTTGAACCCAATGAGGTAGGGTGTTGTTTCTTTGTGATTCATTCCTCATTCTTAATTTCAGTAACAAACATGGACCAACCCAAAAAAAGTTTGATCCGTAGTTCGATCACCTTTGGGATTGTTTTATGCTTATGGGGATTTAAATGGGATATAGATCTGTGTGTTTCTATGTTGTTCGTGATCCTATAAACAAGAACGAATCAAGGCTAACACGAACAAAGGCCAAGATCAATTCATTGGGTGTTCATGTAATTTATTTTCTCTCCCCCTAATCTTTCTCGCGTTCCTCATTCTTCTTGAAATATGAACCAAGGATCTTCGTGCCTTTGATTTGTGGCACAACGATTTGAGACTAGGGATCTGACACCACAACAACACCACGGAGGTGCGATGGCGAAGGAATATTTCAAATTGGACAAGGCATCATCTTGAGGCAGCACAAGGTGGTGGCGTATGACAACGACTGGAGCAGTGGCTTCCAGCCAGTTCAGGCGAAGCGCGAGGAAAACCGCGGGCCACCAGCAGGGCGATCGGCAGTGAAGCAAACATGCAGCTTGGTGGGGGCCATACCAGACGGAGTGCCAGGAGGAGTGTGAGGCATCAGTCCAAGTGGGACTTTGTGGTATCCTGCAACCAAAGAGGTGTCACGGGGTAGATGGCATATGTGTATGGGGTCCATGTGGATCCCACAGTAGTGAAGGCTATGGGGGAGGCCGGAGGACTTTTTGGTTGTCTGCATTGAATGTGGTGGCACTGCGTAGAGCGGGAGCATTCGGTTGGGTCAGATGCGTGCAGTTAAAGAAGGTCGTCCCACATATAGTAGGTTAGGTTGGATTGACCGGGTCAGGCCCCACAGCCCAGTGGACCAAATCAAGCCCATTGGGCCGGACCAGGTCAAGTTTGTCAGATTAGGTCGGGTCAGGTCGGACCCGGACCAGACCTGAGTCAGACTTTTTCACTAAAATAGTCGTAACTTTCAAATAAAAGGTCTGTTTGACAAGTCATCAATGGCTTAGGGACCCTTATGATGAGGAATTTCTTTTGAGATGGCTTATTGGGTTTTTATATTGTACCAGTATATGTGGATAGTATCCCTTGGTTTTTTTCCCTTGTGGGTTCAGTAAAGTATTACATCCACATCAGTGGATAGTATTACCCTATAGAGGCCAAGTCCCATATAGGGAATTAGTCCTCTAATTTCACCCCTGATGAAGTTTTGTGGGAATAGACATTAACTACAAGCATAGGGAATTAGTCCTCTATATAGTGGGTTGTATCGATGGGGTTGTTGGTATTCTTTGAGAAATATCCCCTATGTTATGATCCACATCAGTAGGGTTGTTAGTATTCTCTGAAAAGGATCCCCTACATTGTAGGCTAATACATATTAGGTTATTGGAATTCTATAGGAAGGAAAACCTCTTTGTATATTATAATCTTTTACAAATTTATTTCACTTTGGGTGGGTCCCAAATTAGTGTGACCACTTCATAAGAGTCTCGGATGATATCATTGCATGAGGATTGAGTTCTCTCAGAATGATCTCACATTGAGCAGAATCTTATGGAGGTAATTGGTTTTGACTTACCTCTTTACTTTGTGGTTGGTCATGATTATATCTTTATATTCTAGGTATATGTGTACCAAACATATACATGTATGGATATGATTGTACTATTTTTGTGTGGTATACTTCATGTATTTATGTGTGGTATACTTTGTGTATTTCTGTGTGGTATACTTCATACATTTCTATGTGGTATACTTCATGTATTTGTTTTTGGTATACTTCATGTATTTCCATCATGTTGTTCCTTAGTGGAGTTCCTTCATATTATTCCTTTGTGGTGTTCCTTTGTGGTGTTCCTTAGTAGTGTTCCTTCATCATGTTCCTTCATGGTGTTCCTTCTTGATGTTCCTTCATGGTGTTCCTTCATGGTGTTCCTTCATGGTGTTCCTTAGTGGTGTTCGATCATAGTGTTCCTTTATGGTGTTTTTTTCTGAAGTTACTTTGTGGTGTTCCTTAGTGGTGTTCCTTTTTGGGGTTCCTTAGTGTTGTTCCTTCATGGTATTCCTTCATGGTGTCCTTTAGTGGTCTTCCTTTGTGGTCTTCCTTCGTGGTATTCCTTTGTAATTTCCAATGAAGTATATTTTTTTTTGTTTCAGGGTGTCCTGCTGAGTATTGTTTTAATCACCCCTACATGGGCTTTGCCTACATGTGTCATGTCTTGTGCAGATGATAGATGCTTTGATAGAGTCTTAGATATACCAGGACCATGTGGTTCTTAGTAATACCAAATAGTCGAGGTGTGCTCTTATAGCTTTAGACGGTTTTCTAGTACCCTTCCCTTCAGGTAGGGTTTTCTACGAATGAGTTTCAGGAACTTGTGCATTCACTTTTCCAGAATCCTTTTTTTGTGGACTTGTATTCTTGCCCTATTTACTTTCTAGTTTTCTACTATCATACTCTATTGTTGGTATCTTAGTGGTATGCATGCTTGTTTACTTGGTGGTTTTAAATTTCAAAATTTTGGGATTGGAGATATGTGCGTGTGTATAGGTACTTAGGAAAATGCCTCCCATTTGTGGGATATGCCTACTCAGAGCTAGTTAATAGACCATGGACTATTAGAGGTGGTCTTGGGGTAGTCACGATATGGGCCCCTCTGAAACGGGTCATGACATCAATGCTAACCACCAAGTCCCAACCAATTTTTTCTAGTCTCTTGAGGTTCCTATGTTCAAGTTGTATAGTATATCAATGCACTTTATGAAAGGAAATCTATTTTTAGAGAAGGTTTATGACTCTTTATAGTTGATCATTAATCAAATAACCATGTTTAATCACTTCTTACTTATTTAGGATCAGACTTTTGTGGATATTATGTGGTATTTTTTCATGGATAATATTGTATTATTTTATTGATTTCACGTGATTATTTATCAATGATATGCTCAATTCACATCCCAAATTTAGTAGATCTGGTAGGATGAATTCAAGACACATGTTCTGTTGAGCACAACATTCCATACCCATAACAATAGACAAACTAAGGGGACCGATCAAGATTTTTAATACATGATACAATCTTATGTGATCAACCTTGGAAGGAGGTGGGATAATCACCTACCTCTAGTGGAGTTCACCTACAAAAATAGTTACAAATTCAATATCAGTATAGAACCTTATGAGGCCCTATATGGGAAACCCTAAATATTTTCACTTTATTTTTTTAAATATTGGTGATTTAATTCTTATGTTTCTATGATTGGAATAGTTTCTGATAGAAAGGGTGTCAGTGATCTGGGAGTGTATGAGGATAGCTCAAAGCAGCCCAAAGTTCAACATAGACCAAAGATAAAGAACATTAGAGTTTAATAAAGGATACCATGTGTTTCTAAAGGTATAACCATGACATAATATGATGAGATTGGATCGAGTAATAAATTTATACCCAAGGTTCATCGAACCATTCTAGATCCTTTATAGGGTAAGTAAGGCTTCTTACTATCTAGAATTACCCCTGTGGATGGATTGGGTGAATTAAATATTCTATATTCCATAGATAAAAAGATATATCAATGATTCATAACATGGTATGAACTGGGGAAAGACATGTGGCAAGGATGATACCACATTTTTGAAGTATAAGTTTTTGATCACTGACCAATATTATTATAAAATTCAAGGGTAGGTGAGAACATTAGTGTCTCTCATGAGGTGGTATGGTAATATTCAAGGGGTCATATGAAAATTCAAGAACTAAATACAGGATTAGTTAACTCAACACTTTATGTGATATATTTCTTTTAGGATAAAAATCTAGAATGTAGGGAGGATGTAGAAACTAATATTTTTAATATAATCTTTTAAAATATTTCTATTAATATTTTATGAATATTGTTGTAAATTCGCTTCATTTATTTTTCCTTGTGGTGGCCTGGATTAATATTTAATTTTTGAAATTTATTATTTTGAGAATATTCATGTGTGAATTAAATAAATTTATGATATCTCAGAAACTGATCCATGAATGGAAAATATTTCACCATTTTTTGAGTTGAAATAAGTTGTTTTAACCAAGGGATGTATAACTTTCACTTTGGTATCAGTCCATGGAATGTACCCATTTTGGGTCTTTAATAAATATTCTAGTTGAACTAATTATTCATTATAAATGAATCCTAACCCATATAATAAGTTTCATCCTTCACCAAAAATTATATAAAACCCTAGATAAAAGGATTAAATATCACATTTTTAGGAGTATCCAATTTCATATCACAGATCAAGACTAGACCTAAAATTTTTAGTAATTATCTATTTAGGTAGGGCCTTACATTTTTATATCTACATCATTCTTTACAAAAATGTTGGACAAGTTATTATATATTTAAATTATTTTAATAATATATTATAGATATTTAATTTATGAATCCTAATATTCTAACATTTTGAAATAAAGAATTGGTGTGTAGAAGAATCCCTAGCCCCATCCCTTTCACACACACCGCAGTCACACAATACATCAGGGATTTACATTAAATGGGATAGCCTTTGGTCTATGTTAGTGGATAGATATATGAATAAGAATCCCTAGCTAATGTAAATTGTATCTCTCTCTCTAACACACACACACACACATTCTCTCATCCCTTTTTATCATAAAGATTATACAGTGAACCCTCAACTGCCCTTTTGGTGGATAATAGTGATGCATACAACATTGGAATAGTCCATTTGGATAGTGGATAATGTCCCAAGAATGTGTATTAGTTGGGAAGATGCAGTGGTATGAAGTAGGGAATGAGATAGAGGAGGTGTGGATAAATGGCGGATGAAAAACCATTTCAGAATATAGAAAGTGGTGGTTAAAGGATAGCTAGTGGGAATGTGTATCATGGTATTGTGCACAGTTGACAATAGAATCTGTAGCGGCAAAATTAGATATAGAATATTGGGTTTTCTTGAATATAGAACATTATTTCATATTTTGTATCAATCTAATAAAAGGTCCTTTCTTATTTCATTCATCAACTATATTCTCTGGAGGGAAGAAAAATGTCACATGGTAAGTAGCTTCCAAACACATTTCAGGTTTGTATAAAGGTACATAACATAGGGTGCAGTGAATAATATTCCAAAATACCCCATATGATACACATGGTATGTTTTTATTAAGCACAATCCATTTTAAATTCATGACATGCCTTAGGCCACAAGTACACATCTTGAAAACCCTTGAGTCACACACACCACATCTATTTGAAGAACATGACATGAATGTTGACATGAAATAGTTGCGCTAAAATGGTACATTCACTATTCAAACCTTAGGATATATCCATTTTTTGGAGTAAATTATATCCCATATAAATAGCATTTTCTTGTATCTCTCATGAATTCTCATGCGGGGGTTAAAATAAGATAAATGAATAGTTTATCCTTTGCTTTTTTCCATATACAAAACGATGGTAAGGTATTATTTACCATCAAAAGTCATTTATCAAGAATTTGAAGAATTATTAATTTGCTTACTATATAGAGGTGACAACAAGGTTTAATAAATGTTTCCAGAGCTGTAATAGTGTAAGAAACCCCCCTAAAAACAAATTAATACCAAGGAGTGAGTTCCCACTAAATATTAAAGGGAAAATATACTCTTGAGATAATATGGTGTTAGAATTTAGGTCTCATGTATACAATTTAGTGAGTCTAGAATATCCCACCCCACCCCCACCCACACATATGGACCCATGGAATGAGTTCTCTATTTGGGGCATGGGTTTAATAAGACCTTAATCTTAATATGACATGGGCTCCCCATACAATAGATAGAGTAGGTAAACTGTTCCCCCGTGAAATGGGGGATTAGTCATTTATCCATAGAATTGGTACCACTAAATCGATATACACATCCATTTATGAGGTGCGGGTATACTAGTGTAACACCATGAGATTTTAAAATAGCACTATGTTTGATAACATATACAACACATTACAATGAACTGAAATGATCTTTGAAATATTATTATTTAAATGTGATCATTATAAACAATTTATTTAATTGGAGGGTTTGAATTGGTTTAATAATACTATGAAAATTTGTCTAATGGTTTTATATATTTCATTTATTAAGAATAAATAAGTACCTAATTTTTAGTAAAATTATTTTATAGTTCAATAATACATTTTCTTACAAAATGGTCTAATTTATCATTTTGTGTGTGGGAATTATAATTTATTTCTATCAATTATATAAATTTTATTTTATAAAATTTAAATAATTTTTTAAATATTCATATAAAAAAATATATTAGGATGAAATTTTGGGATTTTCTAAAAATATTCATTTTCTAGTAAATAATGAAAAATAATGATTTTCATTGAAAACTGTTTTTTGTTTCAATCATTTACAAAGTTATTTTTTTTAAAAACTATTTTCAAAGTAAAATTAGTTTTCTTATATTATGAATTATCCAATTAAGTTAATTGGAATATATTTGATGGTTTAATTTCGTATAAAAATATTTTTATACTTAAAAAGTCGTTTTTTCTTAAAAAAATCATTGTATTTTCCATTGTAATATTAAATTAGTTTCTTCCACTTTTAGAAATTGAATCATGAAAATGGATTAAATAATATAGATCATTAGGTCTGTATTTATTAAATAGTTCCCATTTTTTCTCATTATGAATGGTAACCATAGTAAATAATTGTCACTATGGTAAGGGTAAATCATGTAATTAATGTTAAAAATATGATGGGGACTAAAAATGACACTAACACTTTCCATTAATTGATTGTATGAGTGGGTATTTTACATTCTCATCCAAGACTCAAATTTATGGAAACATTGTCTCATATTTATTTGATTTGGACCTTTATAATATTTATGTAAAAGATAAAGTCAAAATGTCATTTTCTTCCTTTTAATATATTCAGTATTTGGTGAGATATAAATACAAATTATTTTAGGAAATTAATTTTAATTTGAGGTATAAATGATTTTTTTTATCATGGTAATTTATTTCTACATCTTTAGGATTAAATAATAACTTAAAATGATTACACAATGCTGATATATTGTTTATTCAATTAATAGAAAAACAAAATAAATTATTTTAAAAAATCTAAAAGTGATATTTTTTTAGTGAGTTTCAATTTCCCATAAATTTTATCGATATATATTACGTATTAAATATTTTTTAAATTTCAATATTATAATTCCCTCTTTTTTGAGATGTATTTAATGTCAAATTAAATGAATTGTGTCTAAATGACATTAATGATATTTTATATTAAATAATAATTTATTAAATGATTTAAAATTTCTAAAAATATTATATTTGGAAACATTAATAGGATATAGTTTAAAATATCAACCATGTTCTATTTATGGGTATTCTTTTTTTTTTATTGTGATGTTATTTACCCTTAAAGTGTATAAAAGTTTAATATTGTGGTAATTATCCAAAGGGTTAACATGGGGTTAAAACTAAATGATAATGGTGAAACAATAACCAAAACGTGTCTAAATTTTAATGGATGAGAGGATTTAGACTTTTCCTTGTATTTTATTTTAATTATACCAATTTTGGATCCATTTGGAAAAAAAAATATTAATTTAAAACTTTTAAAATTCCAAGGTTCTCTCTCTCATCACTTCAAAAAGGAAACCCCTTCTCCCTTTTATTTATACCTCTTTGAACAACATATATTGACCAAAACCTTTCAAAATACCTTATAAACACTGTTATATATGTTCTAGTAATTTTTTTTCTTCAAAAAGACAAACTATATTTCTTATAAGAAGAGATCTAAAGGAACTCTATCAAAGAAGAGGTAATTGTTTTTACCTACTCTTTCATGTTTATTTCTTATTCTAATTAATCTAAATGTGATGTACCCATCCTAAAATAATAAATTTATTATCATAAAAATATTGATATGTTATTATTATTATTGGAAACCCATATTTCATTTCTATTTAATCTCCAGAAAATAGCAAACCTTTCTTGTGCATATGTATGGATTACAGTCTCCACGTAGCAGTGTAATTCATTTTTCATCACAAAATTTACTTGGATGGTTATAAATATATAACTAATTAATATATTTTATATTTATGAAATAAATATGCTTCTATAATTAAAATTTGCATGGATGGTAAAAAGGATATATTTAATGAATATATATGATATTTATAATATAATATTGATTCTGTAAAGTTTAATTTTTATTTTCCTTTATTTCATTCCATCCGTTGAAAAATGGAAACATCATTCATGAGTATGTATGGCCAACAATCTTAATTAACAGTGTAATTCATTTTTTTATCTCTAATTTTATGGGTGAATATAAATATATATATATATAAGGAATATATATGTGATAATTAAAATTATATATATTATTAAATTGTAATCATGTATAAGGGTAGAAACTAATACACCAAAACTTACATGAAAAATGTAGTAATTATCACTCGGATCTGTGGTTTAAATAAATAATTTTTAAAAAATATGTCATAAAATGTTATAAGAAAATTATTTATAGTTTGATATATATGATTACTTCTTGGTAATATATATATATAACAAATCTATATTTATTATACTAGAGATATGTGTCGTTAACAAGGTGCAAAACCAAAATAGATGGTCTGGGGATTTAAAAATTTTCACCATCAATCGATGTTACTACATCATTTCTAGTGAAGTGAAACATGGTACAACCAGTAAGGATATCTCATGGTATTTTTATGAACATAAAATTAAACAAATAATTCATCATTCAATCTAAATCTATGCACGACAACCATTCATCACTCATTCATCATCGGTGATCATTGCTCGAAGGAACTGAAGTCAGAACCCTCTTGATCTTCCACACATGCTTCTAAATTCTATGGGAGCATTGATAATTGAATTATAGGTGCAATAATAGAGATTTAATGAAGCCTTTATTGTCATTATGATCACCTCATTGAAAATCCATCGATATTTAAAGAAGAACTAAGACCAGATGCTTGTATTTTTTTTACTTCTCTCTCTTTGAAGCGAGATTGGGGAGAGGGGTACTCAACCATTGTGTAGTGAATACTTTTTAACATGAGATCCACCTTATCCCTTCTATATTGAAGTTATAAATTTCATAAAATGGTTCCCCGACCCCTAGATAATTAATACACACTAAATTATCTATAAATAACTTCTTATAAATGACTTATAGAGTCATAAATATCCTTAATATTTTTATCACTTACATGTAATATAATAAATATATTACCTGATAAAACTAAACAATTAAATCAACTTGATATTACCTTAAGTATTAAATGAACCTTGGATATGAAAATAATATTTTTTTGAATAATATTTTTTTATGTATTTTCTTTAATACTTGTAAATACATTTAATAAATAAAGTCAACTCCAATTATTCTAAACTAGAATAATATGAATTTATTTATTTCATAGATATTATGTATTCTTAGACATTTCCAAGGCCCCATAGTGGGTACCACCATTTCCTATACACATATTCATCATAATAGGGAATACATTTGAATATTCTAAGTGTGTGTCCCTCTAGGCCCTTATTTCAATAGTAGTGAATATTGTTCACAGACTATGAGTGGAGTCTAGAAAGTCATCAAATCACTATAAGAGATAAGGTATAGTCATAGTAATGATAATATTTACTATGAACATGTGTCATGTAATATACTCTCTTTGTCTCATGATATCTTATAAAGCAAGACACATTCTTCATATCATCTTACTTTTTTACATTATTATCTATTGACCTTACTGAAAGGACATGCCTTCTTCTAACATGGCCATAGATTTAGTGAATGTTTTACCATATTGATCAACTATGACTGAGATATCACTTACTTTCAAAAGTGAAAAACTCTATCTTGATTATTCAATGACTTTTTTCCACCAATGATGCACCCAACACAAGCTACCTCACTTCGGAATCAGTGTCATTGTTTTTTCCTTGCATAAAAGGATATGATCCAATAATATACAATGATAATATTCTCAATTCATGAGACCATTATATGTGTTCATAAATAGTAATTAACAATTGAACTTGAAACATGTGGTGTTCCTATTAGAAGTTTTGTCGTCATGATCTCATTTACTCGAGAGCACCAAGTGAGAACTTCATGAAAAGAAGTCTCAATTCTTATGAGACTATATCACTTTATAGTCACACGTAATAATTTTCCAGTCAGCATGATGTATCTAGACCATAAAAAATTTGTTTAATTATAATTTCATAGTATCTCGAGGTTATAATTATATCCTGGGAACTATTAAAACCATTTGATATGAGAAATAATCCATTGAAATTACTATATAAATATTGTTTGTATAAATATAGATATTATTATGATAAGTTTACATCAATTATAACTCATTATATACATGATATGGTAATCAGAATGTACTATTTAGTTGGGTCTAGGGAACCCACTATTAAAACACTCCCACTTGCACTTGACCAAACTTTCTAACTATCCTTGTTAGATCTCACATGATAAGATCATGTTTCTGGTTTGTTATGGCTTTAGTTATGGGTTTTCCATGTCTCCACTACATAGTTATTTAGTAATCTGTGACTTCACCACATTGAGTAAGACTCGTCAAGATATGATATCCCTGAGCATATTTATTTTGTTCACTATCAAAACATAAAATCATGTCTAGTACTAGTAGTATAATAAACATAATGATAACACTTTATTTCTAGATGTGATTCCAAGAACTTGAACAAATCGATTCATTTTTTACCACTTTTTCTCCAGCTTCATCAGAAGCTGCAACATAATTGGTATTTGTAGATATGGATACCTATAACTTAAATAAGATTCCCTTTCCCATTATTATTTCCTAACTAGAACATTATATCATATTATTCCAATGTTATAAATACTATATATTCTTCTCAAATTACCAGGTATATATACCTTATACTTCCTCAAGTATAATTTGATAGTTTGGATTCTTCCCATGTAGTTATCTTGGATATAACTAATATTTCCCTACCATAATGTAAACTTTTAAAATATCATATCTAGTATATATCATGGAATTTGTAATTATTCCATTGTAGAAGGGTTTGAAATTCAACTCACCAAATTAATCTCCTCTTATATATCATATATGTCTTCATGGAGAGATTTTTTTCATTTTACATTTGTATCAATTCACTGTCAAATTGTTCCAACCTATAATTTTCAGTACCTTGTTAGTATATGTACTTTGACATGGTCTTTGAAATCCATTATATTTAACTCATTTTATCTTGTTCCCTAGATTTTAGGTTGCAACTTCAACTCAATATTTAGATAATTACTTTTATTTCGGTCTTAATTAATAGTTAAAAAATAGTTGTTTTCCAATTGTTATCGAGCATAATTTTCTTTTGAAAATAGTAGTTATCCCCCTAACCTTTTGTAGACACATGGAAAAAATTCATTCCTAGTGAATATTCTAAGATATTGTTTCTTAATTTAATCCAAAATTGGATTTTAGTAACGTGCACCCCTTATTAGCATTTTATGGTGTCACCAACCCTTTTTTTTTCATCTTATAGACATTATCCAAGATTAGTGGTCTTAACATATGATTCTAAAATTAATCATCATATAAAATAGCTATGAAAAGTTTAATTTTAATGGATTTAGGCACAACGACTTGGTATTACCAATTGATACTTATTGGTACCATGCTCGTACCACCCGTGTATAGTCTCACTTGAATACCCATTATTGTATTCAAAATAATAATCCAATGTACTTAAATGCATGGAATCCATTATTGAATTTTAATTAATTTTATCAATTTTAGCTTATTTCCATTTAATTATTTCTTGTATGATTTATTACTTTCAATAATTTGTGTATCACTATTCATGCTGATTGTAAAACCATTACCATGGTTTTTCCCTTCCTACGCAGTATGTGTCTCTAGAACATTCCATTTTCCACAAGATCTTTTGGAACTAGTTTCTTTTCCAAATAGTTATGCATCTTTGAAAATAACTAAATACAATTAAATCTTATTCCCTCTATCTCTAATAGATATGTCCACCCTTTTATTCAAATATATTCTAGTACAATATTATAACTTTTCTATCTCAAGGATTTATGTATTATCCTTATAGACATTTAGGATCATTACTTTAGATGCACATTGTGTTTTTCTTGATGTATGTTTGTCAATATCATTAACAAACATTATGAATCTAAACACATGTTCTTATGACATAATATACTTATATAATACTATAACTCATATGATATCCAATTTTCATTATAGTTGACATATGGTTATGGGATAACATTATTATTTGTGATTCATTCCTTGAAAATAATGGAAGTTTTTTCAAATAAAATGAATCTAAACATTGATGATCCAATTACTTACATCATGAATATGATGTGTATAAGTAAATGAGAATTTAAGAATTACTCCATGCTTCATTTTAATTATCAATGTTTATAATGTGAAACTCATCATCAACAGCCTTTACAAACATCATTTCTTTGATGTGTATATGGAAATTTTCATTTAGGAATTACTCCACACTACATTTTATTGATCAATGAATTCTTGTTAAAGATATTCTTTAGAAAATGAGCCCAAAGAAACTCATATCATCTAACCATGTGTATATATTACTTCACTTTTACATTCATTAAAACACTTAAAGGAGTATCATGAAGTATATAAGTTTACCTCTTGCTTAACATTGTAATATTTCACACTCTCTAAATGAGAAAATTCTGAAAGCTTTGTGGCCTACCTTTATTTCTAAGGGTTTCTTTATCCAAAACTATATAATTAAATGTGTTGATAATAACTATGGTATTTAAATCAAAAAGAGTATAAAACCATCATGGTTATATCCGTTAAAACTACTTATTTTTTCAGTAAAAGGAATTAACATTTCCCTCGGTATATGTGGGTCCTGCACTTTATATTCATCATGTATTTCCAATGATTTGAGCATTACTAAACTATTATTTGAGTATTAAACACCACAAACAACATTAATTCCAAAAAGTAATAATTTATTCTTGTTTACAATGGAAACATGAGATAAATTATTTGGTTATACTCAAAAAAAGTTCAATTATAATCATTAATCTTGGCAATTATAAGTTGTGTACTTCTCTATGATGACTTAAGAATCACCCTTTCTCAACAACATTGAGAATTCACCTTACTTATAGTAATGTTTCATTTCTTACTTGGTTACTATATTTCAATGCACATATTTGATTGGCATATTGTATTTAATACCCAAGAATTATGAAAAAAATAACATAAAATGATCTTTATATACTAAGTGGAATCCTCTACTTTATTATTAATTATTTTATTTTATTTAATCTTCCATAGTCTTATCTTATGAAATTTGAAGTAATTAACCTCCTATATGATGATCAACCTCTTTTCTATGAATGATTTTGGGAAGGTTCCATTTTCATCACACTTTCCATTGGCCTTTTCAAATTTTCTTTCAACATTTCACTAAAAGAACTAATGATCAATGTTTATTTAAGTTCTTATCAACATGATGAATCTTACCCAAAAGGTAATAAAGCATTTTTCCCTATACTATTTTTTTAATATTATAAAAATAGTGTAAGTGGGTGAAAAACATATAATAAATGGATCTATTAAAATATTATGAAACATCTCCCAATTTACAAGTATCCAGTGTAATCATTACCCATCCAAATTTCAATTCACTTTCTCCTCATAAGCTTCTCATAGATGAGACAACATGTGAAATCATCGATGTCCTGATGATATTTTCACAACTAGCATCATATGTTGATGATATAATTATGATTTAAAGATTAAATTCTTTATACATGTGTCTTTAGTAAGCAACATTCACACCTTTACTTATGGAGATAGCTTAACAGGTAGTGGGGACTCTAGAACATAGAATTCCCATTCATCGTTGTACTTTGTGAAGAACCTGTACTATTCTTAAAAACTCATGTTTGTAAAGAAATTTTCTTTTTCAATTAAAGATAACAGTGTGTCTATGGTATTACTCTCTATTTTTTAAAAAATTAAACACTAGAAGATTAGTACTTTTAGCTTGACTATCGATTATACATTAATGAATAAATTATTAAATTTCTTCCACTATTTTATCAAAAAATAGTATCCCTCACTGTAATATTCGAAATACTTAGTTACTTAAATATTCTAGTGGAGAGGATCCCTGAAACCACTCCTCATAGTCTAAGTTATGCTAACACCACTACTCAGAGAGTTTCAAGTTAGGCGTCAGACTAGTCAACCACATTAAGTCATGGCTCCTCAAATTGTTGATTGAAGTCCTAGATTATAGAAATCATAAACTTGATTTAATAAAATTGTTACATCTAAAAATGAAACAATGTAGATATTGAAACTTCATTGTTTTCATATTTAGTTATTTAAACTCATTGTTGTCATAAAAACACCCCGATAATAGGAGGCACCCTCAACTAGGGATGAAGATCACCCTATACACCCAAATTTTTTTAAATTCAGACAACAAAAGGAGTTTGAGACTTAATAATTCATTGAGTGATTTTATAAATATTGATGAATATATTCCTTTTCTATTAAATATGACTATACTATGTGATCATACTCACAAATAAACCATGTATTAATAGATTACATTCATCGAAACTTTATACATTATTTTCTTATTACGCTACTATAAAAATAATTTTTCATGTCGTTGTTTTATTTTTTACGCCACTTATTATCCATCATTAATAAAAGAGACATTGTAAATATTTTCTTTAACATCGGTTAAAAAAATATACATTTTAAATCTATAATGGAACTGGATTTTTATATCAGTTATTAAATAACTGATGTAAAAGGTCATATTTTATGTTAGTTTTTTATATGAGTGATGTGAAAAATGCTTCAGGGTGAAGGGTTTTTACATAATTTATTTAATAACCAATGTAAAACATCATATACCACATTATTTTTTATATGAATGACATGAAAAAATGTGTTCCCAAAGACTTTTTTATGTTGGTTAATAATTATTTGATGTAAAAAAATTTATTCCATGTCGGTCATTTTGAAACCAATGTGAAAGGGCTTTGTGATGAAGGGTTTTTATGTTGGTTATTTTATAACTGATGTAAAAAAAGTTATAAAACTTCGATTCTATTCAAACCAATGTAAAAAACCAAAAAATTATATTTTTAACGTTGGTTATAAAATAGCCGACGTAAAAACATTTTTTAAAAAAATCATGTTCCCCTTCCTCTCCACTACGGACCAAACCAGAAAAATAAAAAAAACAAGAAGAAATAGAAACAAGTAAAAAAATTAAACATTCATAATTACAACATTCAAAAATTATAATATTAACTAAAAACAAAGCTAAATCCAACCAAAATAACTAAGAAATACACATTTACAATTACAACATTCAAAATTATAATATTCACTAAAAACAAACTAAAATCCAATCAAAAATGTAAAATAAATTTCCCATTATACTTGTATGTATGTGGTATCTTGTGCATTATAAGGTTTAGGGTTATCAAAAATATACAAATTAAAAGTAAAGTACTTAACATGTATAATGAATAAAATAATTGAAATATTAAGGAATAGTTTATAAGGAAATCTAACCTGGTTGAACTTCCTAACTATTCTAGTTACAATTATTTCATACATAAATCTTAACACAAGATATTCGCATTCTTTAACGCCTTGTTTTTTATGAAAATGTTGTTTAAATAAGTTTTTCAATTCAAAATATCATTTTTATGTAATATATCCAAAATGTACTAATTATAAATGGTGCTGCTTCAGCGGTGGGGTAGTGGTAGGTGGTCAAGGGCCCTAGAAACGGTGTTTGGTGAGGTATGGGGTTTGATTCTTAGGATCTTGCTCATGGGGGAATTTATAACTCCCATGTACCTCTCATCTTTTCAGGGTCACCCGGTGTCGCACTGGGTGGGCAGAAGGGTGCACTTCAAGTAGCTGACGGATTGTTGTGTCGGACCATCACTAACTGAGGTGTAACCCCATGGGATGATCTATCATCTCGGCTGGCAATGAATAATCCCTAGCTGAGGCTTCTCCAGATGACCTCTTCGTGTGTAGGGGGGTACTTGGGTGTAGAGGGTTGGAAAAGGCCACTTTGGGGAATTCCATTTTCTCCAAAATGAAAATATAAATGGAAATTCACCATTACTTTTACATATTTGATCTTGGCATTATTTTTCTTTGTGGTTTTTTGAAAGAAATTTCAACCCTTGTTAGAAAAGTTATGGAGGAGGGGGTGTAGGAGTAGGATAAAAAATGGGGTTTACAGGCATAGGTGGAGGAGTGGGTGTAGAAGTAGGATAGAAATTATGACAACCCTGCTTTTATTACAAACTTAAACATGATTTATTACATAAACTATTCACTTGATACAACATGGAAGATCGAGAGGTCTAGTATCTTTGGGGATTAGGATCATTACATAACAACTTAAAACATGAAATACAACATCTTTATTGAAAACTTCCTTTACATGACCACTACATTCACTCGCACTTAGCATTGCATGGGATAACCTGAGGACATGCATAAGAAAAGGGTGAGCTATAAAGCCCAGTAAGGGAATAAACATGGAATACATGAGGAGTAAAATACATATTATACAATAGGCATATCAATAGATCACAAGAGAAACATGGACATAAAGGCATGATAAAGCATGATAATCATAACATGGAAATGTGGCAATAACACTTAACATGGAATTAGCATGAGCCAAGGCCCATTGCACATGAAGCATGAGTAAATCCTCATTGCACATGAAGCATGAGTAAACCCTCATTGCACTTGAATTAGCATGAGTCAACACTCATTGCACATGACTTATCATGATACTATACTTTACCCAATGAATTGGAGCGCTATAAGGGTGCACCCTTCTTAAACATTTCATTTCATGCATAAGTGTGCCACATGGATCATAAAACATTGATTCATAAAACATAATCATTTATTCCACAAAAAAGGAATGTGGAATGAAACTTTATAATTAATAAGTAAATGTTCATGAATTTGAATACCCTTTATGGAGAAATGGGCATGGTATTCACTACACAATGTCATTGGCTTAGAAAATTGGTGCAATTTCGGCAGCATAACGGCGTGATATAAGAATTCATAAAAATGGTTGATGAGAGATAAATGGGTGTCTCATCATATATACATGAAATGGACAGTAAGGGGTTCATATAGATACATGTCCCAACAATTGTAATGGAATTTAGATTCATGATACAAAAGTATTTCTTGAATGTAAATGAGGAGAGAGAAGTTCCTTTTGGAATTTCGGCATAGTAACGGGTGTACATGGGAGGAATTTAATGAGAGAGAAAGGAGTCTCCTATCATTTAAACAATAATAGGGAAGTATGGGAGAGGTGTAAAACCATACCCCATAATTTATAATTTAAATTAAAATGGCATAACAATATTAATAAAATTGGACAAAAAGTGAAAGGAAGAAAAAACCCTTACTTGGAAGTGTGCTTCCAAAGGATTGAGAGAGTCTTGAGAGAGGATTCTTGGGAGCTTGGGGCACCTTGGGAGGATTCTAAAACGAGTAGGGTAGAGGTTGGATGAACTCCAAAGGCTTTTAGTGAGGAGGAAGTGGGATCTTGGGTGGATTTATATAGGAAAGGTGAGTGAATTCTTTATTATTTAGGTTTGGGACCCTTTACATTAAACTGATCCAAAACACAAATCAGCTCATGGTTTTTGCCCATGGTTTTTGGAAAATGGAAGAGGAAAACAATATTTTATAAGGCCAAAGTCCTAACTTCTTAAAATAATGGGGTTGCTTATGTGGAGGTGAGTCACACTCCCATGGAAAATAATTTAAAAAGACGAGATATTTAATAAGTCTTGAGGGGTCCATTAATGCTTTGTAAAATAATTCAAACAAACCGAAAATCACATTATTTTAATGTTAAAACATATATTGGCCAAAAATAAAGCTTATAGTATTTTATTACATCATTATTTGGTCATTATGATGTCATAAAACACATTATATATTTAAACGGTATTTAATTTTTACTCAAAAATTTGACTGTCTCAGAAAATTATGAAAAATTCACCGTTGGATAATTTCGACGTCCTAATTCCAGAAATAACATTTATTTTATCTAAATAATTTTCTAAATATGTTAATTTTCACTTTTAAAATAAAAACTGACATTTATCGAAAATTCACAGGTTTTGACAAAAATGGCTTTCAAACCTTAATAAAAATTACAATTGCATTCATAAAATTATAAGATCATTTATATTTAATAAAAATTAATTTAATAATAATAATAATATTTTATTAAAATATTATTTAATTCAAAAATCCATTAATTCATCAAAATAGATTTCTTATCTGAATATTAACTAAAAAAATACTATTTGTGCTTTAAAAAAACTATTTACAAAGTGTCAATAATGACAAGAAGGTATATTCATTATTATATACAAAACAAAATACATGAACATAGTACTAGCGATTTATTACATAATCCCTTAAAACAGCCACATAAGACCTAAGGGTAAGGTGTGTGATGGTGACAGACTCTTGGGGTGGCTCGGATAACATCGCTCGAGTGGTAATCTCTAGCAACTTTCACTTTTCCCGTAGACGGTCCCATTCGAGCTTGACATGATGAAGCTCAGCTTGGGCTTGGTCAAGAGAAAAACCCAAGGATGCCACCTCTTTTCCGAGCTCCGACAAATGGGCTTCGTATGGAGCAATTCTACTGGATGAGGCCATCGCTTCTTTTGTCTGAGTAAATTGGATTTGTTAAATCCCCATATTTATACTAATAATGTGATCACTGTTCAATGGATATATTATCAATGGTAAAAAATTATTAACATAAAACCAAAGAAGTTGACATTTAATTAGATCAAGTGGGATTTCCATTAATGAAACTTTGGGTCATTACAATATTCCCCCCTTAAGAAATTTCTCCCTTGAAATTTCCTTTTCCCACACTAAAACTGATGTGGGTAACTCAGCTTCATCATTTCCTCTGATTCCCAAGTCGCTTCTTCAAACTTGTTGTTTCGTCACAACACCTTGACGAGGGACATTGTATTATTTCATAGAACTTTTTCTCTACGATCTAATATCTTCACTGGTTTCTCCTCATAAGAAAGATCATCCTCCAACTGTACCAGCTCAGAAGAGAGTACATGTGAAGGGTCTGGTATGTACTTCCTTAAGAGGGATACATGAAAGACATCATGTACTTTGGCCATGGTAGGTGGAAGTTCTATTCGATAGGCCACAACCCCAACACGATCAATAATCTCGAAGGGGCTGATGTACCTTGGACTTAACTTCCCTTTCTTTCCAAACCTCGTGACCATCTTCCATGGAGATATGCGTAGAAAAACCATGTATCCAACTTTAAACTCAAGGTCTCATCGAAGGTTATCTGCATAACTCTTCTGTTAACTCTGGGATACCTTGATATGATGTTGAATGGTTTTCACCTTCTCCACCATTTCTTCGACCATTTCTGGTCCAAGCAGCTTACGTTCACCGACTTCATCCCAACATTCCGGTGTTCTACACCTTTTCCCATACAGGGCTTTATAAGGTGCCATTTGGATGCTCGAGTGGAAACTGTTATTATAAGAGAACTCAACCAGAGGAATATGTTGATCTCATCCTCCTTTAAAGTTCATTGAGCATGCTCTCAACATGTCCTCAAGTGTTTGGATAGTCTGCTCGGATTTTCCATTAGTTTGAGGATGATAGGCCGTACTGAAGTTTAGTTCAGTATCCAGAGCATTTTGAAGACTCTTCCAAAACTTAGAGGTGAATCTTGGATCTCGGTCAGACACAATAGATAGTGGCACTTCATGAATCCTTACCACTTCCCTGATATATATCTGTGCCAGTTGATCCAATGATAACTCCTCCCGAGTGGTAATTAAGTGTGTAGTCTTTGTAAGATGATCCACCACAACTCAGATTGCATTGTTTCCTTTGGATGTCCTCGGAAGTCTAGTGATAAATTCCATAGTGATGTTCTCCCATTTCCATTCTAGTATGGGAAATGGTTGCATCATCCCCTTAGACTTTTTCCTCTCTTCCTTCACTTGCTGGCACACCAGGCACTTTGATGTATATACAGCGATCTCCTTCTTCATATTATCCCACCAAAAGTTTTCTCGGAGATCTCGATACATCTTTGTGCTCCCTGGGTGAATAGATAAATTTGAACTATGTGCATCATCCAAAAGTTCCTTCTTCAGATCCGGACTTGATGGAACACATAGTCTTTTCCCAAATCACACAATTCCTTCTTCATTAACATTAAACTTCAAGGATTTCCCTTTTTCGATCGCATCTACTTTTTCCTGAATTCCCACATCATCATTTTGAGCATCCTTTAACCTTTCCAAAAGAGATGGTTGAGCAATCATTTGTGAAAGGATTGATGGTGTTCCCTTCTTTATTATTCTCATGTCCATCTTCATCAAGTCTAAGAAGATTGGATCCTTCTCAATCCTCATCATTTATAGAATCGTTGGGTCCTTTCTACTTAGGGAATCTGCCACCTTGTTCGCTTTCCCAGGGTGGTAATGTATTGAACAATCATAATCCTTAATGAGATCTATCTATCTTCTCTGGCACATATTAAGCTCCTTTTGTGTGAATATATATTTAAGACTCTTGTGTTCAGTATATATCTCACATTTCTCCCCATAGAGATAATGCTGCCAGATTTTCAAGGCAAAGATCACCGCCGCCAACTCCAAATCATGCATTGGATAGTTTCGCTCATGGATTTTCAACTGCCTTGAGGCATAGGATATCACTTTATCATTTTGAATCATCACACATCCTAAGCCCTTCTTCAAAGCATCACTGAATACCACAAAAGGTTCCCCACTTGTGGGTAAAGTGAGCACGGGCGCAGTGATAAGCCTCCTTTTCAACTCATTGAAGCTTTCTTTGCATTCATCACTCCAAGAAAACTTTACTCCCTTTCGAGTTAGCTTGGTAAGAGGGTTGGACAATAGTGAGAAATTTCTCACAAATCGTCGATAATATCCAGCTAACCTCAAGAAGCTACGGATATTTGTTACTGATGTTGGCCTTGGTCATCCCTCAATTGCATTTGTTTTGGAGGGATCCACAGATATCCTATTACTTGTGATGATATGGCCCAAGAATGAGACCTCCTTCAAATAGAACTCACAGTTGTTGTACTTTTCATAGAGCTTTTGTTTGCGCAAAGTCTCTAGTCAGTTCTTAAATGCTCCTTATGATCCTCCTTGGTTTTGGATTATATTAGAATATCATTTATAAAGACTACCACAAATTTGTCGAGATAATCTCTAAAGACTCTATTAATCAAGTATATGAAGATTGATGGAGCATTAGTGAGTCTGAAAGGCATTACTATGAATTCATAGTGCCCGTATCTTGTGTGAAAAGTAGTCTTGGGGATATCTTCCTTCTTCACCCTTACTTGATAATATCCCGACCACAAGTCCACCTTGGAGAAGTATTGTGTTACACGCAGCTGATCGAACAAGTCATCAATTCGTGGGAGAGGATACTTATTCTTTATCGTGATTTTGTTGAGCTCACGATAATCGATGCAAAGGCGCATTGACCCATCCTTCTTCTTGACGAAGAGGACTGGTGCACCCCATGGTGAAGCACTTGGGCGTATAAACCCTTTATCTAGATTCTCCTGCAGTTGTTTCTTTAGCTCTTCAAGCTCCACGACAGCCATTCTATATGGAGTCTTGGATATTGGTAGAGCCCCTGGTATAAGTTCAATTGAGAATTCAACATCTCTTCTAGGAGGAAGACCAGGCAGTTCCTCGGGAAACACTTCAGCGAATTCCCTCACAATAGGCATTTCTTCAAGGATGGTTTCTTCCTTGGACTCAATCATCTGATCCAAATACACGTTCTCATAGGGCAGTAATATCCATGTTTGAGATGATGGAGCTAAAGTAGATTCATCTTCCTCCTTAAAATTGTAAATAATCAGGGGTGGATTCTCCATATGAACTATGATTTCCATTTCCCGAAAATTTATGTTGGCTCTATATAAGGAAATCCAATCCATGCCAAGAATTGCACCAAATTCCACCAAAGGGAGTATGACGAGGTTCTCCAGGAAATTCAATCCAAAAATTATAACAGGGGATGACTTATATTCATGGGATGCAATGATTGCCCCATTTTTTGTACTCACTGACATCTTTACTTCCATGATTTGTGGTGGTGCTGGGATTGTTCTACTAAACTTTTGAGATATAAAATAATTCATAGAACCTGAATCAAAAAGTATGTTCGCTATTATTGAATGAATAACTAGTGTACCTGTCACCACTTCGTTATCGGGGTTCACTTCGGTAGAAGTGATGGCAAAAGATCTTCCTTGTTGCCTTGGAGGTTGTAAGTTGCCTCTAAAAACCCTTGGATTAGGGCACTGATTTGCAAAATGCCCCAGTTATTTGCAGTTGTAGCAATGAACAACGCGTTGAGGTTCGAATGGAGTGTTCCTCTCCTCTGTCGCAGCCACGGGTCTTTTTTGCCGATATTTAACAACTAGGTGCACTTCTCTTCTACACCTAAAGAATTTCCTCATCCCCTTGAGGCAATTTCTAGGGTGCTTCTTTCCGCACTTTTGTCAAGTGGGGTGCTGGATCTTCTTAGCACCGTTGGATTTTTCCATCGGGCCGCCAGCATTGAAGTCCACCTTACTCTTCTTGTCCCTATGATACCCCCTGTGATTCTCTGATTATCCAATAAAAACACATATGTTAATTAAATTTTAATGGTATTAAATGTTCATTTTTGATCTTATAGGACTGAGTTAGTGGATTTTGATTTTGAACATCCACTCTCATCATTTGTGCACTTCATGCCTAATGTACACCAATTTAGGCCCAATGAGTCATCTGATTATAATGAATGTAATTATCTATATTTTAATTTGATATTTTGTGAAATATATCTTCACTTCAATTTAAACATTTTTCATTCAGGGATAAATGGATGATTTATAAATGATGATGGAGATATTTGGCGATGAAAAGAAACAATTCTGAAGAAGGCAGATTGGACACCAGCCCACTGATGAGAATTTGGGACCCACAATACAGGCCCAATGAAGCCCAAATTTCGTAGGTTACTATAAGACATATATAGGAACAAATAATTCTTCAGGATCAAGTGATAATTATGCCTCCATTATGGTTATTTAAGCAGCCCAAGTTAGATATAAAATTCTGGGATAGATTCTACGGCCCAGAAAAACAGCCCACTAATATGACCATATCTCGGAATCCAAAACTCCAAATGGACCCCAATTTGACAGGAGGTTAGAAGACATCTGAGTATACATTTTCGTCTTCTATGGTCCACTCTTATTCGGCCATATAAAAGGTATTCCAAGCGCTTCTGTTCGGTGAAGGAAAGTTGGCTTCCACCTCGGGTCAAGGGTGGAAAAATCAACTCTCCCTTACTTTCCACCCACCTATGGCCTACCACAATTAATTGAGGAGACTTGGAATATTGGAGGCTCGACCCAAGGGCTCAAAAATTCCTATTTAAGGAAGTTTTTTTGGAGTATTTAAGAATCTTTGGTGCTTTGTTCAATTGTAATGTTATGCTTCGATTTTGTTGTCTCAAGTTTGTCTTTCACATGTAAGTTGTTCAATTCACTTTAGTTTCTTAATAAAATCTCTTATTTTCCTCTTATTATATTGTTATTCATATCACATTGATACCTTTGGTTCAAGGTGTGAATTTATTCACACTAAACCTTGTGAAATTATCCACACAACGGTGGAGTGATCATTTTCTTTTTATTGTTTTCTTTACTTCTTCAATTCCTCCCTCATGAGTCTACTTCCCGCTTCCATTCAAACCATAGAATCAATGGACGGATAACCCACTTATGGTTTGATCAAAGGTAGTATAAAGGGGCTAGATTGGATGTTATTTATCACCTCATTAATGTATAATCACTTCTTTAATTGATATTTTTATTTGATGATTTTTAAACTCTATCATCCTTGTTGAATTTAAGGCCACACGCTTCAAGTGCTAATACGAACCTTTACCTTGAAGTGATCAAAACTTTTAACCTTCAATTATATAAGTGATTAGTATTAAAGGGTGTAGGAATTAAACCAGTAAGTGATGATGTTGTTTTATCTCCTTAAATGAACTCATCTCAAATATAAGAAATTGAAATCATTGAAAAGGAAATACGTCCAATCCACCCCGAGCGATAACCTAGGATCAACTCATTATTTTAAATTGAATTCACTTAAATCTGTTAGATATCATTTAAAAACATCTTAAATCAACCCAAGTTGGCCACTTCATATCCAAAAATAGTCCATAGAATGTACGTGTCTATAGGGTTCTTCTTAGGTCTCTCAGGATTCGATAACCCAAGCTAAACTACAAGGACTGTTCTACCTTCATCTCTTGGGTAAATTTGAGCGAGAATCAAATTTTGGGGCCGTTGTTGGGGACCCAAGTAAGTCATCTAAACACCCATTCTATTCTCCCCTGTTTCTTCTTTTCTCATCCAAATTCTCTTATCTTGTCCCTTTCTCGCTTTTTTTTTCTTTTGGCGCATGTCCGCCTACACCCGCGATCAATCAAACCGTCTAGTTGGAGTGGAAAGTACTAGGTTAGGGGAGTCAAGTGAACATAAAGGATTGTATCTATTAGATCCTAATCTTCATAATACTCCAGAATCAAAAATTGAACCAATTCTAATGGAGGGTCTTCTAAGAAATCAAATTGTAAATCCTGGGGGAAATAAAATGGGGAACCAAAACCAAGAAGCTCGAAACTTAGGGAATGTAGTTGATCAAACCATGAATGACTACCTCACACCTTCCTGGACCAATTCCACCTCATGCATTAGACACAACTCCCTAGGAGATGCGAACTACATCTTTAAACCCCATGTCCTAAACCATCTTCCCACATTCCATGGAATGGAGTCCGAGATGCCCTACCTTCACATTAATAAGTTCAATGACATTGTAGAAACCATGTGTCCCCCACATCAACTAGAATCAGCTAAGATGAGGCTATTTACTTTTTATTTAAAGGATCGAGCTAAAAATTGGCTAAAAAATTTGAGACCATCGTCCATAAACTCTTGGGACCAACTACAAAGATAATTCTACAAAAAATACTTTCCCCACCACAAAACAATTGCACTTAAAAAGAGTATCCAAAACTTTTTTGAAAAAGAAGGAGAGTCATTATATGAAACATGTGAGAGGTTCAAAGATACTCTAAACATAGTTCCACACCATGGTTTTTCTATTCCTGAACAAGTGAGAATTTTTTATAAAGGGTTGGGTCCAGGGAATAAACAATTCATTGACATGATGTGTAATGGATCCTTTAAAAAAATCCCCAAATGATGCTTACGAGTATCTAGAAATCCTTTCTGAAAAAAACCAAACATGGGGAACTTCACATTATTCTGAAAAGCCACAAAGAACTACTAAAATTCATACACTTAGAGAAGATGAAAGCCTTAGGGCTAAACTCGCAGCACTCTCTAGGAAGGTTGAAGAGATAGACCTTAGGAAAGTTCATGAAATCCAAACTGTAGACCCTGTTTGCACAATTTGTGACAAACATGACCATAAGACAGACAACTGCCCAACCATTCCATCCATCAAGGATTTTCTTTTAGGAGGACCCCCAGTGGAAGTAAATTCTTTGAACTTTCAAAATCCTCAATACCAAAACAACTTCAACCCAAGGTATAATGACCACTCAAGATTCCGCTGAAAAGATAACCAACAACCTACCCAACCATAGAGACAAAATCCTTACCCCCATCAAAACTACCAAACCCATAACCAGTTCCAAACTCAACCTATCCAATACCAACAACCACTGGTCCATTTTCAACAAACCATCCCACCTCCAAAATATCCCCCTGGGATAAACCAATCTTCTCAAGAACCAACCCAAACTATTCCACAAAGCCTATTAGAACAACTGTGCAAACAAATGGAAAGGATTAACTCAGAAGTCTCTTCCCTTAAACAAGAACTTCAAACCATCAAAATTAGAAAGGAACTCATGCCTACTCAGGCGGTTCCATCCTCAACTTCAAGGGGAGAGTCAAGTTGTACTCAAACAACTCATGAACAACTAAAGGCTTTGATTGTTTTAAGAAGTGGGAAATCAATTGAGAAACCTGAAAAACTAATTCAGAACCCACTTGAAGATTCAAACTTGGATGAAAATTCAAATAAACCACAAGATCAAACTGAGGAAACTAATAACAATGTGAAAGAAACAACTCTTCAACAAACAACCCCACAACCTGTACCATTTCCTCAATGCATGAGGGGGAAAACCAAGCCTTAATTGAGTGAAAAATTGAGGGAAATCTTCTCACAAGTCAAGTTGAACATTCCCCTTCTCGATGCCATCCAAACCATACCTTCTTACTCAAAGTACCTTAAGGGCCTGTGCACTTTTAAAAGAAAATTTTCACATAAAAAACAATTCCTTTTGGCTGCTAATGTGAGTACCACCATTCAAGGGACCATTCCTCCTAAGTTGAAAGACCCAGGTTGCCCTTACATCAATGTTGAACTATGAGAGAGCAAAGTTGTCAGGGCCTTGTGTGACCTAGGTGCTAGTGTCAATCTCATCCCATATGCTGTGTACTTCCAGTTAGGCCTAGAAGATCTCCAACCCACATCTATCACACTTCAACTTGTTGATAATAGAATTAGGGTTCCAAAGGGTATTTTAAAGGACATTCTGGTAAAGGTTGAAAACTTCATCTACCCTGCTGATTTCATTGTCCTTGAAAACCATCCAAACTTAGGAAATAAGGAACAAACCCCAATCATCATTGGTTGTCCTTTCCTTGCAATAATCAACTCTGTTATCCGAGTCTGAAATGGGAACATGACCATCACCTTTGGAAACATGAGTCTAGACTTGAACATCTATAATGAAAACTCACAAATAGGGGATGATGAGGAAATTCATGAAGTAAACATGATAGGAAGCATTGATAATGAATCCATAGAACATCAAGGAATATTTGATGAATGTTTAAGTCAGAATGAGATTGATTTCCTTTGTTCATATGAAGGAAGTTTATCTCCTTGGCTTGAATCGTTTTCAAATTGCTCTTATGATGAAGTCTTAGGTCCAAAAATCAGTGAAACCTTTCAAGAAACCACTTTCATGGAGACCACTCCAACTTCCTTCCCTAAATCTGATCAAGCCAATATTTTAGCTGAAAAATATACATGTGGGGAATCAATCTTATCTAAAACTTTTGGAAATGAAATTGATATTGATCCAATGTCCCAATATTCTGCTGAAATTCTGAACCAACCTGATCTTGAATTGAAGGAACTTCCCACTACACTCAAGTATGCCTTCCTAGGGGACAATCAAACACATCCTATTGTTATTTCTTCTTCTCTTGAAGCCAATCATGAGAGGATGCTTATAGATGTCCTTAGGAAACATAAGAAAGCCATTGGTTGGACCCTTTCTGATATTCCCGGGATTAGCCCACTTTTTGGGACTCATAGGATTGTTCTGGAATCTAATTCAAATCCATGTTGTCAACCTCAACGAAGACTCAATCCTAATCTCATGGAGGTAGTAAGGAAAGAACTTCTGAAATTTTTAAAAGCTGGTATCATATATCCCATAGCTGAGAGTGAATGGGTGAGCCCAATCCAAGTGGTTCCAAAAAAGGCTGGAATCACAGTGATAACCAATGAGGATGGAGAGATTCTTCCAACAAGGGTGAGTAGTATATGGAGTGTTTGCATTGACTATAGGAAGCTAAACTCATTCACTAAGAAGGACCATTTCCCCTTACCATTCATTGACCAAGTCCTTGAGAGAGTGGCAGGTCATGCCTTCTACTGTTTCTTAGATGGTTACTCAAGGTATAATCAAATTTAGGTCTCCCTAGAGGATCAAGGGAAAACTACATTCACATGTCCATTCGGAACCTTTGCCTTCAAATGCATGCCCTTTGGTTTATGCAATGCTCCTGGAACCTTCCAGCGGTTCATGATGGGAATATTCTCAGACATGGTAGGGGATTTTCTAGAGGTCTTCATGGATGACTTCTCTATGTTTGGGGATACATTTGAGGGATGTCTGTAGAATGTGGAGAGAGTCTTATCAAGATGTGAAGAAAAAAAATTGGTTCTAAACTGGGAAAAATGCCATTTAATGGTTAAAGAGGGACTAGTTCTAGGCCATCTGGTCTCAGTTAGGGGGATTGAAGTTGATAAATCCAAGGTTGACATCATTCGTCACCTTCCATCACCCAAAACTGTCAAGGAAGTGAGGTATTTCTTAGGATATGCTAGTTTCTATAGAAGATTCATCAAGGACTTTAGTTCAATCTCTCGTCCCCTTTGTGCTCTCCTAGTAAAAGATGTTCCATTTGTTTAGAAAGAAAGCTATGATGGTTCATTCTCAACCCTCAAATCCTCTCTCACCTCTCCTCCCATTATGAAATCTCCAAAATTGGAAACTTCCTTTCGAACTTATGTGTGATGCCAGTGACTTTTCTGTAGGAGCTGTGTTAGGAAAACATTGTGTTAAAACTCCTTATGTCATTGCTTATGCAAGAAAATCCTTAAATGATGCCCAAATAAACTACACCACTACTGAAAAGAAGTTACTTTCTATTGTGTTTTTATTAGAGAAGTTTAGGTCCTACCTCTTAGGATTCTCCATCACTGTGTTCACTGACCATTCTGTGCTAAAATACCTCTTCCAAAAACAAGATGCTAAGGCTAGACTGATTAGGTGGGTCCTTATCTTACAATAATTTGACCTCACAATCAAGGATAAAAAGGGTGTTGAAAATGTTGTAGTTGATCACCTCTCTAGGATGGAATTCAAAGACAACTCAAATCACCTTTCTGTGTATGATTCATTTCCTGATGAACACCAATACTCTGTGAGTGACTGCCCTTGGTATGCCGACATAGCCAATTTCTTAGTTACAGGAGTCATTCCAAAATTCTTAGGGACTCATGCTCGAAGTAAATTCCTTTCTGATGTTAGACACTATGTGTTTGATGATCCATACCTCTATAAGTTCTTCCCTGACCAAGTTATTATGAGGTGTGTCCCAGAATCTGAACAAGAGTCCATCCTTAAATTCTGTCATAGTGAGGCATGTGGAGGTCACTTTTCCTCTAAGAAAACATCTGATAAGATTCTTCAGTGTGGTATCTTCTGGACCACCCTCTCAAGGGACTCTTACACATTTTTTCAAAGTTGTCCTAGGTGTCAACAAGTAGGTTCCATCACAAAAAGGAATCAAATGACCCTCACTCCCATTCTGGTCATTGAAATCTTTGATTGTTTGGGAATTAATTTCATGGGACCCTTCCCAAACTCTAGGGGATACCTCTATATCCTTTTAGCTGTTTATTATGTCTCAAAATGGGTTGAATCCATTCCCACTAAGTCTAATGACCATCATGTTGTGATCTGATTTCTGAAAGAGCACATATTTTCTCGATTTGGAATTCCTAGGGCTATAATCAGTGATCGAGGAACCCATTTCTGCAATCGCCCATTCTCTTCACTCATGTCTAAGTATGGTATTTCTCATAAAGTTTCCATTGCATACCATCCTCAAACCAATGGTCAAGCTGAGTTAGAAAATAGGGAGATTAATCAAATTCTTGAAAAAATTGTCAACCCCTCTAGGAAAGATTGGTCTGAGAAACTCTTAGATACTCTTTGGGCCTATCGAACTGCATATAAAACCATTTTATGAATGTCCCCATATAGGTTGGTTTATGGAAAATCATGCCATTTACCTGTTGAAATTGAGCATAAGGAATTTTGGGAAATCAAAAAAATGGATTTCGACATTTCTTTAGCCAATGAAAAGAGAAAATTAGATCTTAATGAACTTGAGGAACTTAGGATGGAGGCTTATGAAAATTCAAGGATAAATAAAGCTAGAGTTCAAGCCTACCAATCTAGTAATATCAAAGCCAAACATTTTGAACCTGGAAAATTTGTGCTCTTGTATAGTTCAAAACTTCATTTACACCCAGGAAAGTTAAGGTCTAGATGGTCAGGTCCATACATAGTGCATATATTGTACCCCCATGGGGCAGTAGATATTCAAGATCCCACAGTGGTTACATTTTCAAGTTCAATGGTCAAAGGTTAAAACCCTTCATTGAATCATTCAATAAATAGAAAATAGAGGTAGAGTTAACTGAGAAAACCTATAAACCAGAAAAAAAATGATAGATTTAGGATCCATGTCGGGATAACGACGTTAAACAAAGCACTGCATGGGAGGCAACCCATGGTTTTCATGTTTTCAATCTTTTTGGAATAATTTTTTTATTAATCATTTTGATATTTTAAAAAAATAGATTGTTGATCTGTTCTTCTATTATGAGTATGTATGGGTACAAAAGGGGAGCACCATATTCATCCGTGTCACGTGGTGTGATCCCTGAGTACTACCTTACCCAGAAATTAAAAAGAAGACAATGTATCATCAGTTGATTTCAAAAAAAAAGTAAAACCATAAAAATGATGAGACTTGGTATTAAATAAATTGTTGTGTTGTTTGTTTTGTTTGGTTTGTTCTTGTTTTTATGGTTTAGGGACTATTTTTTTGGTGATACATATTCAATAAAGGAGGTGCCTACATCTTCCATGAGACCAAAGAGTGATTTGGGAGCACCACAATCATCATTATGAAGCCACCAGGTGAAATTGTTCCATGCCCTTTCCAACTCATTCCCCCCCCACCCACTTCTCCTCTATTTTCTTTTTATGAAACTAGGGACAGTTTCATTCTAAGTTGGGGGTGTGGAAACAAAATTTTTGTTAAAAAAACAATGAGAAAAAAATGTAAAGTAAAATTCCTTTATTATTCATATAATAACATCTTTTCTCACATTAAAACTACATAGTAAATAATTTTTATTTCCTTGTCTCTTAATTTAATTCATGATTAAATTTAAAAGCATTGATTTTGGAAGTTTGGTTGTCCAATGAAAATTTTCATCATTTTTATTTTCATCCATTAAATCAAAATGCCACAATGCACGTCCACTAGAATGTGGGGTACTAATTTGAATTTTTGGGGTCCCATAATAAATATCATAGGCTGGTTTGATTTTTATGAATAATATGAGTATTC
Organism: Viscum album; assembly: GCA_963277665.1. Lineage (NCBI taxonomy): Eukaryota > Viridiplantae > Streptophyta > Magnoliopsida > Santalales > Viscaceae > Viscum > Viscum album. The sequence goes on from OY728166.1 coordinate 1,046,886,119, forward strand.
AAAAATAAATATATAAAAAAAATTGCGTGTAGAGCAATGGATTGATAAAATGCGAGGCTTTCGGCACTTGGGGATCATGACTCCAGAGTTGTATAGCCCTGAGTTTTTCACTCTATCTCTATTTATGGTAATTTGACTTTCTTTTTTATTAAGTTAACTCGAGACGATGCCTGAGTATGTGGGCTTCACTTGGTGCCCTAAGGCCTTTTAGTTTGGGAGTCATCGGCAAAGTCTTGCTACATGGGTTAATTTGATTAACTACAATCTCAATTACTATGGAAATATTGCAAAAACAATCCAAAAAAAGGAATGAAGAATAATCATATTACTATTAAATGTGATTCCACCTAGCGCTTCCATGATTTCCCCTTGAATGAAAATGAACCCCCATATCTATTGTGATTCACAACACATCATTACACCTAATTGAGTTGGATGAAGTATGATGATGGATTTGATCAAAGGAATGGGCTTGTGATTGGGATCTGCTTTTAAATTTATCTTGTTTTAAAATATTTTGATAGGTTATAAAGATATATTTGTGTGCAGTTTACACTGTGAGCATTGTTTGTTATAATGTGTTTGAAGAAAGGAATTCAAATAAAATCATTGAATTATTTTCTCGGGACTAAAAAATCTCAAGTTAGAGGGTGTGATTATCCAATAAAAACACATATGTTAATTACATTTTAATGGTATTAAATGTTCATTTTTGATCTTATGGGCCTGAGTTAGTGGATTTTGATTTTGAACATCCATTCTCATCATTTATGCACTTCATGCCTAATGTACACCAATTTAGGCCTAATGAGTCATCTGATTATAAGGAATGTAATTATCCATATTTTAATTTGATATTTTTTGAAATGGATCTTCACTTCAATTTAAACATTTTTCATTCAGGTATCAATGGATGATTCATAAAGGATGATGGAGATATTTGGCGATGAAAAGAAACAATTCTGGAGAAGGCAGATTGGACACCAGCCCACTGATGAGAATGTGGGGCCCCCAATACAAGCCCAATGAAGCCCAAATTTCATAGGATACTATAATAAATATATAGGAACAAATAATTATTCAGGAGCCAGGGATAATTATACCTCCATTATGGTTATTTAAGCGGCCCAAGTTAGAGATAAAATTCTGGGCCAGATTCTACGGCCCAAAAAAACATCCCACTAATATGATCATATCTCAGAATCCAAAATTCCAAATGGGCCAAAATTTGACAGGAGGTTAGAAGACATCCGAGGATACATTTTATTCTTATATGTCCCACTCTGATTAGGCCATATAGAAGGTCTTACAAGCGCTTCTGTTCGGTGAAGGAAAGTTGGCTGCCACCTCGGGTCAAGGGTGGAAAAATCAACTCTCCCTTAATTTCCACCCACCTATGGCCTACCACAATTAATTGAGGAGACTTGGACTGTTGGAGGATCGACCCAAGGGCTCAAAAATTCCTATTTAATGCAGTGTTGTTGGAGGATTTAATAATCTTTTGTGCTTTGTTCAATTGTAATGTTATGCTGCGATTTTGTTGTCTCAAGTTTGTCTTTCACATGTAAGTTGTTCAATTCACTTTAGTTTCTTAATAAAATCTCTTATTTTCCTCTTATTATGTTGTTCTTCATATCACTTTGATACCGTTGGTTTAAGGTGTGAATTTATTCACACTAAACCTTGTGAAATTATTCACACAACGGTGGAGTGATCATTTTCTTTTTATTGTTTTCTTTACTTCTTCAATTTCTCCCTCATGAGTCTACTTTCCGCTTCCATTGAAACCATAGCATCAATGGAGGGATAACCCACTTATGGGTTGATCCAAGGGAGTATAAAGGGGCTGGATTGGATGTTATTTATCACCTCATTAATGTATAATCACTTCTTTAATTGAAATTTTTATTTGATGATTTTTAAACTCCATCGTCCTTGTTGAATTTAAGGTCACACGCTTCAAGTGCTAATACGAACCTTTACCTTGAAGTGCTCAAAACATTTATCCTTAAAGTGTATAGGTGATTAGTATTAAAGGGTTTAGGCATTAAATCAGTAAGTGATTATGTTGTTTTATCTCCTTAAATGAACCCATCTCAAATATAAGAAATTGAAATCATTGAAAAGGAAATACGTCCAATCCACCCCAAGCGATAACCTAAGATCAACTCATTATTTTAAATTGAATTCACTTAAATCTGTTAGATATTCTTTAAAACCATCGTAAATTAACCCAAGTTGGCCAATTCATAGCCAAAAACAGTCCATAGAATGTACGTGTCTATAGGTTTCTTATTAGGTCTCTGAGGATTCGATAACCCAAGCTAAACTACAAGGACCGTTCTACCTTCATCTCTTGGGTAAATTTGAGTGAGAATCATTCCCAGATCTCCATTTAGACCTTGAGGGAACATCGGACAATTTCCTCATAGCTGTCGAAGTCACGGATCGCTAATGCTTTCTGTAGGCTAGGCTTCATCCCACCAAAGTAGTGGTCAAATTTTCATTCAGGGGTAACGACAAAGCCGGAAGCGTATCGTGCAAGCCTTGTGAAGTTTGACTCATACGCTCCAACATATTATTCATCTTTTTGCTTGAGGTAAAGGAAGTCCCTTTCCATCTTAAGTCGGAGGGTGCACGGAAAATATTTATCAAAAAATATCTTCTAGAAATCCTTCAATTCCAACGCCTCGATCTCCTACTTAGGCTTCATATTTTTGATCAACGTCCACCATTGATCAGCTTCACCCTCCATATGATAAGCCGCCAGGAGAACCTTCTCTTGTTCAGAACATTGAAGGATGGAGAAGATCTTTTCAATGGAGTTGATCCATTGTTCAGCGATCGTGGGATCGGATGATCCACTAAAAGTAGGAGGCCTTTGTCTCATGAAGCTCTCGATAGTGACTTGTTCTTTCTTAGGGGGGGTTGAACATTCCTCTTGACCTGTGTTTCTATTCAAATCTTGAGTTATCTGAGAGAGAATCATGACAAAGTTCATGATTCCCCCTCCCATTGGATTGGGCATCTCATTAGTACAGTCATCACACTGATCTTCACATCGGTTTTTAGCCCGAGTTCTCCTATTACCGGCCATTGGCTGGAATAAAAGGAAAGTTAGGGGTAACACATAAAGGGTAATCCAAAGACAAAAGTTGATGACTTATAAATTAAATTTTATTTTCTTAACTTATGAATCTATATGCTTCAATCTAGGGTTTTCGTGATCTACTTTCTAACATATATTCTTAGGGGTTTTTTCTTAATAAGGGTTCATACTAAGCTTGTGAATTTACCAAAACATATCCCCCAAGAGTTTCATAACCAAGAGTGAAACAAGCCCCGTTGTCATACACCAGTTCCCGTTCGAGTCTAGCTCAAAGCGGTGTTTTTAGGTTTTACCCCTAGGATACATCTGTGCCAGAGCCACCTCTACCTACTCGTATCCAGACAGGGATGTATTTTCTTGATAACCCACTTACTCAATACTCACCAAAACTTAAGGACGTTTTTATTGTACTTCGTCTTGTATCTAAGGCTTTACTAGGGTTTTCTAATCCTAATCCCAAAAATAACTAAACCTATCCTCTGATACCAACTATGACAACCCTGCTTTTATTACAAACTTAAACATGATTTATTACATAAACTATTCACTTGATACAACATGGAAAATAGAGAGGTCTAGTGTCTTTGGGGATTAGTATCATTACATAACAACTTAAAACATGAAATACAACATCTTTATTGAAAACTTCCTTTACATGACCACTACATTCCCTCGTACTTAGCATTGCATGGGATAACCTGAGGACATGCATAAGAAAAGGGTGAGCTATAAAGCCCAGTAAGGGAATAAACATGGAATACATGAGGAGTAAAATACATGTTAGACAATAGGCATATCAATAGATCACAAGAGAAACATGGACATAAAGGCATGATAAATCATGATAATCATAACATGGAAATGTGGCAACAACACTTAACATGGAATTAGCATGAGCCAAGGCCCATTGCACATGAAGCATGAGTAAATCCCCATTGCACATGAAGCACGAGTAAACCCATGTTGCACTTGAATTAGTAAGATTCAACACTCATTTCACATGATGTATCATGATACTATACTTTACCCAATGCATTGGAGCGCTATAAGGGTGCACCCTTCTTAAACATTTCATTTCATGCATAAGTGTGCCACATGGATCATAAAACATGGATTCATAAAACATAATCATTTATTCCACGAAAAAGGAATTTGGAATGAAACTTTATAATTAATAAGTAAATGTGCATGAAGGTGAATACCCTTGATGGAGAAATGAGCATGGTATTCACTACACAATGGCATTGGCTTAGAAAATTGGTGCAATTTCGGCAGCGTAACGGCATGATATAAGAATTCATAAAAATGGTTGATGAGAGAGAAAGGGGTGTCTCATCATATCTACATGAAATGGACAGTAAGGGGGTCATATAGATACATGTCCCAACAATTATAATGGAATTTAGATTCATGATACAAAAGTATTTCTTAAATGTAAATGAGGAGAGAGAAGTTTCTTTCGGAATTTCGGCATAGTAACGGGTATACATGGTAGGCATTTAATGAGAGAGAAAGGGGTATCCCATCATTCAAACAATAAGAGGGAAGTATGGGGGAGGTGAAAAACCATACCCCAGAATTTATAATTGAAATTAAAATGGAATAACAATATTATGAAAATTGGACAAAAAGTGAAAGGAAGAAAAAAACCCTTACTTGGAAGTGTGCTTCCAAAGGCTTGAGAGAGGCTTGAGAGAGGCTTCTTAGGAGATTGGGGCACCTTGGGAGGATTCTAGAGAGAGTAGGGAAGAGGTTGGGTGAACTCCAAAGGCTTTGAGTGAGGAGGAAGTGGGATCTTGGGTGGGTTTATATAGGAAAGGTGAGTGAATTCTTTATTATTTAGGTTTGGGACCCCTTACATTAAATTAATCCAAACCACAAATCAGCTCATAGTTTTTGCCCATGGTTTTTGGAAAAGGGAAGAGGAAAAAAATATTTTATAAGGCCGAAGTCCGAACTTCTTAAAATAATGGGGTTGCTTATGTGGAGGTGAGTCACACTCCCATGGAAAATAATTTAAAAAGACAAGATGTTTAATAAATCTTGAGGGGTCCATTAATGCTTTGTAAAATAATTCAAACAAACCCAAAATCACATTATTTTAATGGTAAAACATATATTGGCCGAACATAAAGCTTATAGTATTTTATTACATCACTATTGGGTCATTATGATGTCATAAAACACATTATATATTTAAACGGTATTTAATTTTTACCCAAAAATTTGACTGTCTCAGAAAATTATGAAAAACTCACCGTTGGATAATTTCGACATCCTGATTCCATAAATAACATTTATTTTATCTAAATAATTTTCTAAATATGTTAATTTTTACTTTTAAAATAAAAACCTACATTTATTGAAAATTCACAGGTTTTGACAAAAATGGCTTTCAAACCTTAATAAAAATTACAATTGTATTCATAAAATTATAAGATCATTTATATTTAATAAAAATTAATTTAATAATAATAATAATATTTTATTAAAATATTATTTAATTCAAAAATCCATTAATTCATCAAAATAGATTTCTTATCTGAATATTAACTAAAAAAATACTATTTGTGCTTTAAAAAAACTATTTACAAAGTGTAAATAATGACAAGAAGGTATATTCATTATTATATACAAAAAAATAATATACATGAACATAGTACTAGCGATTTGTTACATAACCCCTTAAAATAGCCACATAAGACCTAAGGGTAAGGTGTGCGATGGTGACAGACTCTTGGGGTGTCTCAGATAACATCGCTCGAGTGGTAATCTCTATCAACTTCCACTTTTCCTGTAGACGGTCTCGTTCGAGCTTGACATGATGAAGCTCATCTTGGGATTGGTCAAGAGCGAAACCCAAGGATGCCACCTCTTTTCCGAGCTCCGACAAATGGGCTTCGTATGGAGCAATTCTACTGGATGAGGTCATCGCTTCTTTTGTCTGAGTAAATTGGATTTGTTAAAGCCCTATATTTATACTAATCATGTGATAACTGTTCAACGGATATATTAGCAATGTTCAAAAATTCTTAACATAAAACCAAAGAAGTTGACATTTAATTAGATCAAGTGGGATTTCCATTAATGAAACTTTGGGTCGTTACAGAAATGGGGTATGCAGGTGGATGTGGAGAATAAATAATGGGGTCTGATGGAGGAGGTGGGGGAGTGGGAGCTGGTGGCGGTGGTGGTTGAGTGGGAGCTGTAGTTTGAAATTATCTTTTCATATCTGCAAACATGGACTGTACCAACGCTCTGATCTTTTCCTCCATCATTGCATTAATATTTTGAACATTAGCCTCCAAATATTCTTTTCTTATAAAAACTCTCCACTGCAGAAGTTGAAGAATGTGGTGACAATTTTCTCATTGATAGACCCACCAAGTATCCTCATACACGACCTGGGTGTTTGGGATTTCCCAATACTAGAGATAAAATATCTTGCCTCCCCTCAGCTATAAATACCCCATGTTTTCTCTACTCCTCAAGAGAATCTTGTATGAATTGTTTGAAAAATTATTTAATGATTAAAAATATATAACAAATTGAATTAACTTAAATAAATAAATAAACTAAACATCTTAAAATACTCTTAGCTATGATCCTCGATTCTTTCATAAGATATTTCACCTTTTTTCTTATCTGATCTCTATTCCATTTTTCATGTCTAGCCAGGGGGTGGAGGGGAATGCTCTCCAAAGCTTGAAGACTCAACTCTCTGTTTTTGTAAATTTTCAGCCATTATTGTTTCTTCCAATAAAGTATACCCTCCCCATGATAAAGTATGAGGGTATACATTTCTAGATTGTATCTCCTAATGAGATCTCCTTGATTGTTGTATATTAATAATAAGAAATCATTAATAAATCATTAATAAGATCATTAATATAACAAAACATCTAAAAGTTTAAATTTCACTTACCAAAAATTATTATTACCTTATACTTTAAACAAATTGTTTCCATGTGTCTCCATTTATAAAAGGATACATATGACATGGACTGTCATGTTTCTTATGCCCAAAAATGAAATCAGTTGTGATTTTTGATTTTAAATCCCTCCATCTCCTAGTACCCATTAACAAAAAATTCCTCATGAATCCTCCAGTGTCAGGTATATCAAATTTCATCTGATAAAAAGATGTAAAACATGTTATACTATAAACATTTCAAGATTAATAAAACAATAACAAAAGATCTTACCAAAATGGTCTCCCACAACCAAGATAGTGTTTCTTTTTCAATACTTATCCAATCATTAAACAAAATACTTACTTTGATTTTACCCTGAGTTAATACGAAACTCATGAATTATTTTGAATTAGGACCTCTTGGAATATTATTCTCATCAAAGTCTACCATTATCCTCTAGTCCTAGCTATGACCAACTGATAATTTTTGTAAAAGTGTTCTGCCACGTTTACCAACCCTTGAACTCTTCTTTGGCTCTGTGGGAGTATATGAAGGTTGGGGATCATCAAGAGGAGAATGTGCAAGTTCCTCCCCAGAGGTATGATCAGTACGATCATCTCCAGAATTATGTGTTTGATCAACTGATTGATCTGTCATTATCCTTCAAATCAAAGAAACAAACATCTAGTGCACAAATATACAAATTCAACTATTACAATACTAATGTAAATAAAAAATTGAAAATCATGTAACATAAAAGTAAACAAAAACTTAACATATTAGTATTCATATTTTTTATAGATAACTAAAATGTTAATAGTAATGATATATGAAATGTCATGTAAATGAATGAAAAGAAATACAAAATTGCTGTATGAATATTAAAATTGGTCCAACCTAAAAAATTATTTTATACACAAAAATAATATTTTTTCAATATACTCTTATAAGATATTTTTTATTTAACATATTAGATTAAAAAATTGTAATTCAACAAAATCAATAAATATATAAGTTTTATAATGGTAAACATGGTAAACTAAACAAAACTAAACCAATATAAACAAACATTTTTCCTTATTAGTTTTAATATGTGTTTTAATAAATAAAAAAATTAAATTATCTAACATTTAATGAAATTGATAAAAGTAAACAAGAAATAAACTTGTGTTACTTTTAATATTAGGAATGTACTAATGAATTTTTTTTCCCAAATTCCTTTTTCATGATTGTTTCTTATGTAACAAACCATGTCTATGATGTGCTCATCATTATTATATGTTCATCTTTCTATGGAAGTAGAGATCTCACATAAATCAGCATCTTCTTCAAGTTTATCATCCCCAACATATTATTTTTTTCCTTGTAAAACAATAGACCACTGTATATTGGATTGATCGAGAATGTAGAAAATTTGTTTTACATGTGTTTTAATAATAAAAGAATTAGTTGTGTCTTCCAATCTATTCAGATTAACAAGTGTCATTCCAAATTTCTTCGTGTCTGACACTATTTTTACCGATAAAACGATGCAGTTAAACACTGCAACTTTAAATTTAATGTTATCAAACTTCCATATTACTTCAATGACTCCATAATATGAACATGATGCATAAATTGGATTTTTTTTCTTTAGATCTCGAAAAATGCATTGCTTCTGTGAACACCAATACACCACTATTCTAAACTGCACTTCTATTTTCCTGATCTTTCATATGAAATGTATATACATTAATTTCATACTGAAACTATGTTTTTACATTTAAATTTAGACCGCCCATTAACTATCTTAATGTCTCTGATGCATCTGATCTACCAAGCACGGTCTTTTTAAAACATGGATAAAAAAAATTTATGCTCATTCAAAATCCACATTTCTTTCTTTTTTGGATGACAATGTTTCAACACATTAATATAAAATGTTATATACGGTTGAGCATCATCCATGTCAATCAAGATGTATAAATGTACATTCTTTATATTTTCACAAGACAAATATATGACTTTCAATCCACAAATCTCCTTTCCCCCCTAATTAACTCATTCATGGAGAGATAGAGGCAAACCAATGTGCTCTGCCGCAGACAAGTAGCTCATACAAAACACTGCAACCTCCTCATAAATATACTTTTCAACAATGGAGGATTCATGTCGATATGGATTCTTAACATACCCCTTCAATATCTTCATATACCTTTCAAAAGGATACATCCAACATAGATATACTGGTCTGCAAAGCTTTATTTCTTGAACCAGATGAACCATTAAATGCACCATTATATCAAAAAAAGATTGAGGAAAATAAATTTATAGTTGAAAAAGTATAGAAATTTATTCATTTTCCAAAATGTTCAAAGTATCCAGATCAATCATCTTATTAAAAATTAAATTGAAAAAATAACACACCTCTATGATAGTCTTTCTGACACAGATGGGAAATATTCTACACAATGTAACTAGTAGAAGTCGTTGTATCATGTCATGAAAATCTGGAGATTTATACTTGTTAACTTCAAATCCTTCAAAGAGGCAATGTTTTTTACTTTTGAAGAATAACCTCGTAGCACTTTGATATCATGAAGACACTGAAAAAATCTAATTTTCTCTCTATTGCATAATGTTTGGAAAGTCAGGGGAAGAAATGTTCGTCTTCCATCAGGAGTGGGAGCTAACTCCAAACATATTCTCATTGACAGTAAGTTTAATCTTTCATTCAACCCATATTTTTTTATTCCTTTTATATCTAATAATTTTCCAATCAGGCTGTCACAGATATTCTTCTCTACATGCATGAAATCAATGTTATGTTTCACTTCATGATATCTCCAATACGGTAGCTCAAACAATATTGACCATTTCTTCCAAATATGTCTATCATTACCAGATTTATGTGTCTTTTCAAATGTCACATCAAGGTTTTTCATCCTCTCAAAACACTCATCATTGGATAATGGTTTTAGAATTATATCAAATACTTGTGAGATGTTGAATTCCTCTTTTAATCTTCTGTAAGTGTGATCCATAGGTAAAAGTTTTGGACGAATCATGTATACTATTTTCCTCCCATGATGTAATTGACAATATGAAGTATGTTGTTCGTAAATTGGACATGCTTTATTCCCCTTAACACTATAACCAGAAAAATTTCTATACATTTGGAAGTCATTTATAGTGAACATAATCATTGCATGCAGTTGAAAATATTCAATTTTTTAAGAATCATACACCCTAATACCATCATCCCATATGAGTTTCAAATCATCAATTAATGGTGTCAAGAAAACATCAATATCATTTCCGGGTTTCTTTGGTCTGAAGATCATTAAACTCAACATGACATATTTGAACTTCATACAAAATTCAAGAGATAGGTTGTAAATTACCAATAAAACAGGCCATGAACTTTGTGTGCTACTAAGGTTTCAATATAGATTCATTCTATCCATGCACATCCCAAGTCTGAGGTTTCTAACTTCATTTACAAATATAGGAAATTGGTGATCAATTTTCTTCCACTGTGGGCAATCAGCTGGATGATGTATTTTTCCATCACATATCCACTCATCAGCATGTCATCTTAGCCTTTTTGCATCATGTGAATTAGAAAATAAACATTTGAAACAAAGATTTATAGGAAGATACCAAAATACTATGGTAGAGGTCTCTGTAACCTCTAAATCAGCCTGTGATTTTTTTTTCAACTTATACTGTGATGTCCCACATTTAGGACACTCTGACAGAAATTCAAATTTCTTCCTATATATCACACAATCATTCGAGCAGGCATGTGTTTTCTTGTACCCAAATCCCATCAGGCATAATATTTTCTTGGCCTTATAATGTGAATCTGGAAGATCGTTGTCTTTAAGAAGAATGTCTTTCAACAATTGTAGCAGCTCTATGAAACTATGGTCACTCCATCCATGTCTCACCTTTAGGTTAATCAATCTTGACACCGATGATAAAACTATAAAATTCATACAACTAGGATACAATGATTTTTCAGCATCACCATATAGACGTTAAATTGTAGGTTCTTTCTCAATTTTCTCTGCTTCATATCACAAATCATTTCCTCAATTTCATCAGAGTTATCATCTTGTGAAGTATCATCATCAGTAAATCTAAATTTTTTTCTCAACACCATGCCAAATCCAAGGACTATAACTCGGATTAAAACCATGACAAATTAAATGATCTTTGCTCTCTATACTTTTCAAGTTCTTCATATATAAACATTTCCAGAATAGACAGAAAAACATGTCGTTGTTAGGAACATTTCGTTTAACAAATTCCAAAAAATCATCCACATATTCCTCATATTCATCACTCATTCTATGTGTCGTAATCCAACTTCGACTAATTATTACCTATAAAATATAAAACTTCTATATCTTTTTATGATAAGCCAGTTTTATATTTATATGAAATATGTCATAATTTTAAAGTAACACAATTTTGAAATATAAAACCAATATATACGTATTTGAAAAATATAATTACAAATTCTACACAATAATAGAAGATGAGTTTAAATTTAAATGATAAATCATAAAAAGATATGAATGGAAATAATTTAAAAAAGAAAATATAGTTAGGTAAGCCGATTTTATATTTATATGTAATATTCCATAATTTTAAAGTAACATGATTTTGAAATATAAAACAAATATATGCATATTTGAAAATTATAATGATATTGTTTTGAGAAATAAGATAGAAAACCACTGTCTAAAAATAAATCACCATCCACTGGTGTGATGTATTATTTACCCATCACAAATTGTTTGTTTCAATATAACTCATAGACAAATCAATACATAGTAATGAAATTCTTGAAGTTGTAATAATTCACTCACATTTTATGTCACACTATAGTTTAACATATTTCTATTAGATGTGGTATATGAATAATTTTCAAGGGTTACATCATTTTATGGTAAGATTACTAATGTGAAAACAAAATCCTCTTTAGAGAATTCTCCCAACCGTAGAAATAAACTATTATCTAGAGGTTCTATTTTTTTGGAAAGGTAACATTGATACAAGACTTATACCTAAGAAATGTTGTCCTTGTACAGAGATTTGTATCCCCTGGAAGAGAAAAAAATAATGGCATGTCATTTGGGGGAATTGTTGGTAGTTTCATAACATCCACCCTATTTGCAAGCCATGTGCAACAAGGTTCTAGGGGTTGCATGTTGTGTATAAAGTGTACATGATTTGAAACCTGACACGAGCTTCCTTGAAGGAAACAAAGAATCTATTTATTCCAAAGAGGATGAATGCATAAATAAAAACTATAAATTTAATTAAATTCATGAAACACAGATTTATAATAAATATATAGTGTGTAATTGGAATACAAACCTTGTCCCACATAAATTATCACATGGATTGGACACTTACTTCATTGCTAGATGCGGATGCAATGCGATAACATGAGGAAATTAAACAAGATATTGCGATATTTTAGTAATTGAAATCGCATAACGTAGATTTAGGGCATCCGTGAAATAGAACGACCGAAATCAAGGCGTGTGAGGCTTACTTGAGAGTTGTTAGTCAATTAGATAGACGAGTCGATGAAAAAGATGATGAAGGAAGCTGGCAAAAATATTTTGGAGGCCATGGGATCGAAGAATCGATACTAGGGTTTTCGTGCGAGAGAGAACCAAGTTGTTGTTGCTGGAACGAAAAACACCGCAATGACTCAAAACAGGGCTTCATAAAAATTTTAAATGATTTATCATGTTGGTTATTTAGTAACTAACGTGATAGAGAGTTTTTTTATTACATTAATCACGCCAGTTATTATATATCTGACATCATAAAATTAATTATAACGTCGGTTATATAATAACGAATGTAAAAAATCGGCTTAATCACGTCGGTTATAGAATAATCGTCATGATAAAGTGAGATACTTGATTTATCAAGTTGGTTATAGAATAACCAATGTAATAAATCCAGATAATTCATTTTTAACGCCAGTTATAATATAAATGACGTGATAAATCAATTTACACGACCTTGCATAACCAACGTTAAAAGGCCGACGTGAAAAATAATTTTTGTATTCGTGTTATTTTATGTGTTCTTACAAACATGCATATTTATAAAATTATAAACAATGCATAAATTATGTAAACTACCAGACTTATCTTGAGAATTTAGTATTGGTTGATTCATTAAACTTCAATGGACCAATCATGACCCTAGGGGTATGATACATTAGTGGTCTTGACTCATATCATACCTTGCATCCTAGTCTAATGTTTCTATGTCTCGTTTGGAATACCGCATTGTCTTGACATGTTCCACATCTCAGTTTCATTGTCATAATATATACAAACTCGCATGCAAGCGAGGAGATATCGGGAATCACCTAATATGTACAGATGATATTGATTGATGTGCATGCTCTTTATATATATTAAATAAAGAAAGACTGAAAATAAATAATTATTAGTTGTAATAACTAACTTAATAAAAATAAACCCAGACCGAAAATGGTTTGTCGTTATCAAGATCAGTCAGCAATCAAATTATATACACAATAAAAAATTAATTTGTGATTAATTTTTGTCGAGAAATTTTAATGAATTAAAATAATTGATTTTAATTTTAATTCAAATAGATAAATAATTCATGGAAAATGGATGAGAAAACAGAGAGTGCGGGTGTAGAAGACGTGTGCGGTGGTCTTGCCTTGTGTGCAGCAAGGAGCAGTAGGGCAACAGGAGCCGACGGGGCTGCCCGACGCAGCGGTCAGTGAGGGTAGCCACTTTTTCTTAATAATATTATTATTTTTTGTTGACTTCCAGAAGATGCCTGCTGCCTGCCGCCCACCACAAGAGCATTATCCCATGTTTTTGTTGCTCTTTTTTCCCATGCCCGCTTTAGTTTTTTTAACAATTTAGCCTAATTTTTGGATTTGGAAAAGAGGGTGGTGTTTTTGTTTTTATTAAAAAAATTCATAATTGTGTGTGGAATTTTTTCCCGTCATCCACAATGGTTCTGGAAACCGAAATTTAGCCGGTATTTTGGGGTTCAAAGGAAATCACTACTGCTGACTATCTTCAAATAGAGACTACATATATTTATATATATGTTCTTCAAGAAAAATATAGCAAGATTGGTTCACTAATACAGATATGTCTTTTTACCACACGCAAAAAGACATTTAAAAGCGTTAAAAAAATGTTGTCTCATAAACGAGGTCTTTTATCGGCGCTAAAAAAACGTTGATAAATGTCCTTATTTATTAGCGCTTTAAATAGCGATGATAAAATGGGTCTTTATCAGCACCCGAAATGATGATGATAGATGTCTAGCATGGTGCAAGTGTGCTGTTAATATAACAACACACCCAACAAAACTTATATTTTCAAACAATGCTATATATATTTTAATTGGCATCATGAATTAAAAAATGTTCATTCAAGATATATATATAAAACCAATGCTATATACATTTCAATCTATGTTTTATATAATTACATTTACAATCACTACCACCAAAACGTGATGGCACATCGTCACACTTTAATAGTGCTAAAAAAATAATGATAAAGGGTTACCTTTTTCAGTACTATTTTTTTTTGATAAATGGTACTTTTAACATCTTTAAAAAAGCGTTGTTAAAAGTACATCTTTATCAACCATTTTTTTTTTACCATGTTAAAGAGGCCCGCTTGATCATTGTTTTTTAGTAGCGCTGACAAAGTCTCTCGTTTATCAACGTTTTTGCCTAATATATTTCAAAAAAATTACATTTCATTAAAAATAGTATATTAATATATAAATATATTTTAGATAAAGCTAAATCGGTATTTACACTTAATATATAAGATAATTAGTGACAATGACATATAAAATAATTAAAAATATTTTTAATTAATGATATTTTTAATTATTATAGAGTAATAGTTATATAATAACAATTTCAATATATAAAAAATCAAAAAATCAATAAAAGATCGAAAATAAATTTAAAACATAACTCAAACTTCAAACAACGATAACTTTTGATCTGGGTGTTTGTTTGGGCTCTTCCACTTGTCAAATCGATGTTTGCGATGAGCTCTACGCCCTAAATGACATGTAAATCTTTGTCACATTTTTCAAGGCCACAAAAGATCCCAAAGTCCTTTAAAACTGAGTTTTTAGTCAGGGTACCACAATTTTTTAACATTCAATAGATTTTTAGCCTCATTTAAGGGGACCTTATTGTCTTTTTTGGGTGGAGACTAAATTTATTTCCAAGACTTACATTCATATTGATATTATGGTTTTAAAATATTATTGTTTTTTACAATGTACTGTTATTTAGAATCAAATATATAACAATATATTCATATTTTTTATATATTCACCAAATAAAATTTTAATTTTATAAATAAATAATTAAATATATATAGATATAAAATATATTTCTCAATATATAAACCTTAGATAAATAAAAAATAATATTCATTTTATTTTAAATACAAATGTATGAATATTTATATACATATACATATACAATTAATGTACAATTAATGTTTATATATATATATATATATATATATATTTGTGTGTATTGGCAAACATACATATGTTTATGTACATATTCTAATATATATTTATAAATATAAATATATAATATATGGAAATAAATATTAATATGTATAATTATATTTATAGATCCACACATATATATAAATATATATATTTATGTATTTATAAACACACTACTACAAAACGAGGCAAGGGAAGCGCGTCATTTTATCAGTGCTAAACAAAAAAGCACTGATACAGGAGGGAGACCTTTATCAGCACTAGATAAAAGCATTGATAAATGATAGATTTATCATCATTATTCTTAGCATTGATAAAAGTTGTTATATAATTTATATACAATTATTATATTTATATTAAAAAATAATTTTTATTTGTAAATATTAAATAAAAAACGCATGTTTATAATTAATAGATATTTTTTAATAATCCAAAAATTGTTATGAAATTGATCAAATGCTGATTGAAATCGTGAGGCATTTCAAAACCGAAAATGTAAGATTGATCGTAGGCGAAGCGCATCGTTGACAAAGCGAATGTCGAATTTACGTATGCCGATGATAATAACAAATGGAAATACAAATACAAAAGAAATAAGTAGAGAAGACAATGTAGAACCAAAAGTCCATCTCATTTCATTAACATATCACCATATTTATAGAGTACATGAGATATGATCCAATGGTTAGAATATGAAAGGTTGGCCATTACGAGGGGAATTAATTGGGAATTGAAGAGTCATAATTATTGCCATAATTATGACATCCATTAATAACATTTCATAACACTCCCCCTTGGATGTAATAATTTTATGAAATTTTATTTAATCTTCACTTAAAAAAACCTTGGGGGAAAAATAAGTGAAGCCAAAATAAAATCATTCCATGTCATGCTGCCTCATTAAAAACCTTACCAGGAAAACCTGATGAGAAAAACCTGATGAAGGGAAAAAGAGTGCAGTGTTCCCAACTCCCCCTGATTATATCATTTAATTGTGTTTTCGGGACATCAATTAATATTATTATTTAATTATGTCTTCTGGACATGGGAGTAAGACCATAGGTAATAATGAATGATCCCATTAAAAATTACAACTCATGTGGAAGACCAGAAATTTCCACTAATTATAGATATCCATAATAATTTATAACATTCCCTTGGATATCTGTTATGATGTATTATTACCTCATTAAAAAAATCTCATCAAGGAAAAACCCTTTATTTTGGAAAATAGTACAATAACATCAAGTCCCCAAAGTGTTGCCTCGTTAAAAACCCTATCAAGAAAATCCAGAGGGAAAAACTTAACTAAGGGAAAAAGAGTACAATAGTTACATCTCTCATTCATAATGATCATTACTACATTTAACTCATAGAACCTCCATCATCAATTTATAACCAAAACACTCAGTTTTGAATTTTGGAATAATAATAATTCACACCCTTTAGATTTCAATGAATGTGGAAGAACATTACCTTGCATCATAATATGATTTATTGTTATTTTCACAGTACATATGCACATGTACATTTATATCCTTCAGGGATTAATGAAATGTGCATTTATATTTAATCCTTATGGGATAAGTATGTTCTTCATCAACACCTTATGTGTGAAATATATCACTCTTTGAAACAAGAGATTTAATTATTCATTAAGGCTAAAACCATTCAAAAATTAACATTTCATCTTCAGTATGATTAATTCAAAATACAAGGACATTCCATGTAATTTCATGATCAAATAATTCATGGATTTTAGAAAACTCTTCAATTGTTTAGATGTTTTTCAAAACATCTTAATTATATGATGACTACAATGATTCATACAAACCATGAGATGATAAATTCAACTTATATTCTACAACTTATTCAATTCACCACATCATTTATCAGTTTGGGTGAAACTTTCATAATTTTGAATATGTTTCAGGCATTTCGAACCCCTCTAGGATTCATATAAATATCCCAATATACATGGAAGAATATTTCTTTTAAAAAGATCATCGATATACAATAGTCTTGGTAGTTTGGATAATCAATCCAGAAC
This sequence comes from Viscum album, assembly GCA_963277665.1. Taxonomy (NCBI): domain Eukaryota; kingdom Viridiplantae; phylum Streptophyta; class Magnoliopsida; order Santalales; family Viscaceae; genus Viscum; species Viscum album. The sequence continues at coordinate 1,046,903,754 of OY728166.1, forward strand.
TTTATATGTTGAACATTTCATAAGTTCCATTAATAATTTTGACCAATTATTATGATGTCGACATTTGTCAAAATCCATTGTCATCAATGAGTTTTAAAACCATTCATAGAAAATATATCATCAAAAACATTTTATTGAGATCTCATAATATTTTTGGTACCAGTTTCACTTCAGTGACAATATCTAAAAAGATATAATGTTTCCGATATATTCATTTTCTTCTTCAAGGGAGAATATATCTAGCGCTTTCTACTCATGATAAACAATGATTTTATATAATAAGTTCAACCACACTTTAGGTCTTTATAATCAGACTATTGATTTCCAACACTTTATATTCATGTAAGTGTTGTGAGCATATTGCCAATGGTTCTACAGGACTATATAATATATGATACTCATTTTTTCATTTAATCAACATGCATAGCATGCAATGTATACTCACCAACAACAAATAACACATGTGATCATTTCGTGGATGCATCTTTCATATAGATGGATCACATGGTAGCTGGGTGAGCCCATATATACTTCTTCATAAGTAGATGGGAAATTTATTTCCATTATAGCTGCTAATGATATAAATAATTTACCTAAAAAATGGGTACTTCAGGGTAAATTATCAAACAAGGGGAGTTTATAATGACTTAATAATAATAAATTCAATGATAATTTTGTAGACATGCATCCATTAAATAAATTCATCATTCTCCCCATGATGGATGTCTACTTTGTTATCAATAAATTGATGCTTATGTATACTTGAATCAATACCTTTCATTATAATTGATCCTAGATAGAATAAACCATCATGTCATATATTTAAAGTGCCAGGATTGGTAAACTTCTGGTTTACCATTATTGATTCGATTGTACACAACAAATTCTTTATAATCACTTCTATGAATACCTGTTACATATCGATGTACCTCTTTTCTCTCCATATGATATTCATTTTCAAGAATACCATTCATATATCTCATTGAGACTTTAGATATAACAAAACATTAAGAATTTGTACTACCAAGTAGGAATATATTCTCTCTTATGGCATTGTTTATTAATCTTCACTACCAGTAAATGTACTTATATGAGCATATACTAACGCATATATGAGTTCTTTTCAAGCATTTAATCAAAATAATATCTGTAAATATTTTTCTTCAAGATTGATGCACATAAGATCTCCAAGGTCATTCATTGTGCAAACTCATATTTGTCATTATAATTTCCACTTATGATGGTTGATGAATTCATAATATAATCATAACGGGTTAGGCCCATCACAAAGCGGATTATTGGATAATTTAGAACTTTTGGCCAAAATATTTTGGAACTTCAGTTCCAAATATAATTTTACAATACATCTACCTGGGATAGGGGCCCCCACCTCTTTTAAAGCTGGTGAATGTGGTAGAGAGAACCAATGTGGAAGAATCTTCTAGATTCACAACACACACCTCATCGCCATTCAAAATTATAAATCATTGAACAACATTCACTTTACCAAATGAAGGATTAATCATTTGATCAAACCTCATCAACTCTCAAATATTCATGATATCACAAATCATATCAACAATTTTTATGAATAATTTCATTCACTTCAAGGAATGAGATATAGTAATTAATACTACATTCACATAGGGGAATTCATTCATTCATAAGATTTCATGATCCATGAATGATAATTTATTATTTATCAATAATGATCATATTGAAAAAAATAAATTTTTTATTATTTATGATGATCATTGATTTTACCACTTTAGGTGGTAAAATTGTTTTCATAATATATATCGGATTATCAAAACTATGTTATTCAATAATTTCATTTATGAACTACAGGAATAGCTACATCCACTGCAGGGGATAAATGAATTACATGAGATGGTATTGATAATCCATAAAAATATGATAAATAATAATATTTCCCTTGATATTGTTGTTGCAGGAAAAATAAATGATAAATGAAGATATTCTTCAATATAATTTCAGAGTACATTATTTTCATATCATCGTTCAAGGATGCATTATTTTATAAATATTTATAAAATTTATTGTGCTCTGTAAATATTTACTATCTTCAAACCACTTCTGGTGGTTATATTTTTATTATTTTTTATAAAAAAATACAACACAATGTTCATTCGCAAAACATCATATTCACCTCAAACTTGATTTATAATAAAATCAGGTATATTTTCATTCACTTCAAGGAATGAAATAAATCATTTACAATAAATATTCTCATTCACTCCATGGAACATAATAAAATTATTTGTTCGAGTTTTATAGTGTCTTCAAGACAATTGCATGAATATTTAATTCAACAATTTCATCAATTTCATCCACTTTGGGGGATTAATATATATAAAATATATTTATGCTTGTTCATCAAAAATATTTAATTTCTCTAAATCAATTTATAAGAAATAAAAGAAAGAGAAAAGAAATAAAAGAAATATATACAAATATTTAAAGCTAACATCATCTCTATCATGAACCTTTATATAGTATAATCAAACTTGACACCTTCTGGGTGAACAAGAAATAAGAGATATGAAATTTCATTTTTCATGGAATGATTACCAAATTTTTGATCGACGTACAATAGGTATGCAATGATCATTAAACTTCATCCCGACGTACGACAGGTACGTGATGTTCATCAGACTTCGGCTCAAAGTATGAGGGGTACGCGATGTTCATTAAACTCTGGCTCAACGTACGAGGGGTACGTGATATTCATCAAACTTTAGCTCGATGTATGATGGGTACGCGATGTTCAAAAAATTTCATCTCAACGTATGACAGGTACGCGATGTTCATCAAACTTCATCTTGACGTACAATGAGTATGCGATGTTCATCATTCAACGGATCAACGTACGACGAGTACGCGATGTTCATCAAACATCATCTCGACATACAACGGGTACACAATGTTCATCATTCAATGACTTGACGTACAATGGGTACGTGATGTTCATCAAACCTGATATCAACGTACAATGGTTACGCAATGTTCATCATTCAACGACTCAACGTACGACAGGTACATGATGTTCATCATTCAACGACTCGACGTACTACGGGTACGTGATGTTCATCATTCAACGGCTCGACGTACAACCGGTACGCGATGTTCATCTTTCAACCACTTCTAGTGGTGTAGTTTTTTTTCATTTGATGAATGATGTTTGTCTCAGAATCTACTACATCGGTTATTAGTTAAACACATTCTCTCCAAGGAATGAAGTGAAATTTGTCAACTGTGAGTCATTACAGCTCTTTAGGAGCTCATTATTTTTCCCGCAACAAAAGATTAAGAAAATCATATATTATTTTCAGATTTATCAAGAGGGGAAAAATAAATGTATCAATAACTTAAATATAAAATAAGGCTCACCTTTTGACGTAGCTCCTCGAATGAGTGGAGTCTATGCGCATACAAAAGAGTATGTCAAAATAAGAATGTTTATAAAAACATGTGACATACATTTTTCCTATGAGATTTTTCTTATGCCGATGATGGGGATGAAGATAGCGACGTCACGATGCGCAATGTGGAGAAGACGATCGTGCTGATAACATATTATGAAATTGATCAAATGCCGATTGAAACCGCGAAGCATTTCAAAACTGAAAATGTAAGATCGGTCATAGACGAAGCACATCATTGGGAAAGCGAATATAGAATTTGCATATGGCAATGACAATAACAAATGGAAATACAAATATAGAAGAAATAAATAGAGAAGACAATGTAGATCCAAAAGTCCATCTCATTTAATTAACATATCACCATATTTATAGAGTACTGTGATCTGATCCAACGATGATAATATGAATGGATGACCATTAAGAGGGGAATTAATTGAGAATTAAGGAGTCATCATTATTTCCATAATTATGACATCCATTAATAACGTTTCATGACAAATATATATAATGTTTTCGAAAAAAAAGTATAAGATTGTAATTAAATATATATGTGTTTCCAACGAATTTGGTCAATTATTATATTGATCATCCGTGCATATATGTTATGTATCATCATGAATGTTCATTTATACATTACACTCTTCTTATTATTCATGTTGTCCATTGATGACTCATTTTTTATTAAATATAGTCTACTAGGTGCTATGATTAATTCATGTTACCCATATACTATATTATGTTCTCAATACTTATAAAATTACATTATATATATATTTAAAAAACAATATATTTATTACATTTATAATTATTAAATTTTAAGTATATATAAATACTTTTAAAATATATTTATTTGTAATTATAATTATAACTATATATATATTTAAATAATTATAAAATTACAATAAATACATATTATATATATATATATTTATAAATATATTTATTTATAGTTATAATTATAACAATAAATAAATAAATATATATGTAAAAATTATAAAATTATAATAAATATATTTATTATACTACTTATAAAGTTATAAATATATAATTAAATAAATATATTTATAAACATATACAAATATTAATAAATAAATACAAATATCTATAATTATAATTCTTAAATAAATATAGATATATTTAAATAATTAAATAAATCATAATAAATATATTAATTATATATATTTATATACAAGTATCTATAAATAAATACAAATAGTTCTAAATATAATTCTAAATAAAAGTAGATATATTTAAAAAATTAAAAAATTATAATAAATATATTAATTAAATGTATTTATAAAATTATAAATATATTTGTTATAATTTTATAATTATATATATATATATATATATATATTTCTAATTACAACTATAAATAATTTATTTATTATAATTTTTAATTGAAAATAAATATATTTTTATTTATTAGTTATAAATATAAATAAATATATATTTATTAAATTAATTATTAATTAATAAAAAATATGTTTATTATTTTCATATATAATATTATATATAATTAAATAAATATATAAAAATATTGAGAAATAAATATAAATATTTATATTTATAGTTATAAATAAATACATATATATTTAAATAATTAAAAAATTATAATAAATATATCAAATATAAATATTAGAAATATTAACTTGCTATAATTTTATAATTATTTAAATATATATATATATATATATATTCATTTATAATTATAATTATAAATAAATATATATTCATATAAATAATTATAAGATTAGAAGAAATATATAGTTATATACATCTATAATGTTATAAATATATATAATTAATATATTTATTATATTTATTTCTATGATTATAAATATAATAAGTGTATTTCTTATAATTTTATAATTATTTAAATTATAGATTTATAAATATAAATATATATTTATCATGTATATAATTTTATAAATATATATAATAATATAAATAAATTATTAACATTATATCTTTATCAGTGCTAAAAAAACTCTGATAAAGATAGGCCTCTATCAACGCTATATTTTTAGCACTAATAGACAAGTTTTATCAGCGCTTTCTATTTTAGCGTTGATTAAACTTACCTTTATCAGTGTTTTTAGCTAGTGCTGATAAAAGGTTCACCGAGTTTTATAAAGAAACTCTAACTTTCTCTTCCTTCCTCGCACCCCTCAAGCCCTCTTGAAAGCCGATCGCCACCGCCGCTGCTGCCGCCTCCTCCTCCTCTCTTGGCGACTCCTTCACTGCGAACCCGCCTTCCCCGCGCGCCTCTCCTTTATTGTGCGCCTCTCCTCCTCTGTCGTGATTCCCTCCGCCGCGCCCCTCTCCTTCGTCACGTGACTCTCCTGTGTCGTCGAATCCTCTGTCCCGCGCCTCTCCTCCTTCGGAGGCCTCCTCCACTACGCACCTCTCCTCCACCGCGAACGCACCTCCGCCGCGCGTTGAACCACACCTCCAAGGTGAGTTTTCTCCTCTTTCTCATTCATTTTGCATGTTATTATAGTTTGATATTGATGGTTATGTTTTGAATTGTACAAGCTAAATGCTCCATTGAAAATCATGGTTGTTGGTGGTCCTTGTTTGCGCACCAAATGAATTACATGTTGGTTGTCCTTATTTCTAGAGGTTTTTTCTCATTCTAGATCGGGTGATAGGTCAGGTAAACCAATTCTGGTTCATGAACAAATGGTATGAATTCTGCTTTGGTTACCAGATTCTATGTGTTGGGATATGATGTATGTGTTATGGAAAAATATTCTAATTTATAGTGAAGTTGGTTTCCTTCGTGTTGATGAGTTAGCTCAAGATACACCAATGTCCATGGAAGTCCTTGGGGTAGTCAAGTGGGCTACGATAGAGGTGAAAACAATCCCTAGAAGCCCCATGTGAACAATGATTTGAGTGACATCATATAAGGTCAACACATGGGTTTCCTTTAAAAATTAAATGTTACACAAATCCTTGATCCCAAATAGATATGTTTATGGCGTTTACTTTATTATGCAAGATATTCCATGCACTCACCCAATGAGAAACACTAGTGCCCACCCACATCAGTCGTGTTTCCCAGTACTGGCCCACAACAACATAGTCTATCTTTAATCTCTGCCACTGAGTATTTCTAATCCTTATTGGGACATCAGTACACTCTTCTTCCCTTAGAACCCTCATTGGTGATGCAATTGAGCATCTAGAAACCTCATGAAGGTTTTATCTCATATGATTCTATTATGAGGATTGGAAAAGAAATTAGTAAATTAATGAATTTCCCATTTACCAAATTTTGACTTATCCAGATTCCTCTATATTTTAATATATTTTTCTCCAAATTCCTACAAAGTGCCCCTTTGCATGAAATACAAAAAAACATTAGAAATTAGGCAAGAAAAAAATCTTGAATAATATAATCAATGAATGAAATATAAAAAATTTAATTCATGAATTATAGCTATTAAATCCCCCCAAACACAGAACATTGATTTTCCCAAAGCGCAAAATCTCAATTCATTCAAAAAGTAAAAACCATCATAAAATTATTAAAATTCCATTATAAATAATATAAAACAATTATCAGTAAGAGAATACATTTTCTAATATCGTATAAAATATTTCTCTTTAAATCCTCACTTTTCAATGAAACTAAATTCAACAAATATTTAACATTTCCCAATATGAAAATGGTGGAACTAATCATAATTTCTATTTACATATATTAATTCACTCATTCAATATTATATTTTTATTCAAAAACCTTGGATATTAGGGGGTGGATGTGGTATAAGACTAGAGAATTACCACTTATGATGAGTTAATAGTCATATGGAAATGAACTAGTACCTTGGTAAAGAATCATAATTTCACTTGACCTCCCTTTTCTTATTATGATGTATATCATGAAATTACCCTCCCTCCAATTGTGACAAACTATGATGATTATCCTACACTTCTTGATTTATTATGCAAGATACCATAGGGTGCTAGAATTCCCTTGATGGAAGCCCACCAGAACAGTGGATTCAAACACCACAATAGAATTCTCAATATTGTAAATCCTATAAAAAAATGACAGAATGGAACATCACTTTTTTCTATGGCCTAATAGAGATTCCTTGTCCATTGTAATATTGGAATCCAAATATCACCTAGCCCCTATCATCCTACACAAAGACCACCATTATTCAAATCATAAAAGATCCTTCCACATTCAGTTTCATACCTATACTGGGTGTCCTATATCTAACCCATCACCCTTGGTTAGGCTTACCTCCTCCCTAAGGGTCACGTTCAATCCTCAAGAGAAGATGCTTAAATGAGGCTGATGATACCCTTCCTGGGGTGACGACGCCATGGTTCGCCATAATTGATTTCAGGAAAACCTGAATATGTGTTTGAGAGCTAAGCCTTCATTCTATCACATTGTTCCTTTTCTCCGAAAGAACCCAACACACCATAGCATAGAACGTGTCGCATATTTTTATATCAGTACCATGTTGCCCAAACCCAAAAAACAAGATCATAATAAACTCTTAAGGTGGGTCCCCATTCAATATATTCCCTATTCTTTGCGCAACACTTCCAAAAATGGTACTCTCCCATTATCCTTTAATGTGGATATTCTAAGATGATTGATATCTAGGGAAGTAAGAACACATACAATGTAATGCCTGAAAAATACCCTTCTTCTAAACATTCTCATCTGTTTGGTATTACCATGTTCCTCAACCACCAATCCAAGAATTTCTTCTTATTATGTATCTATTTACAACATATATTTCTCATCCACTCATCAGATTCATGGTTATAATGAATCATCAAATAGTAATCCTTCCCACTGAAGTGTTTGGGTAATGACTAAAAAACATAGGTGTCATGCACATCCACTTTGTTGATGTTACAGTTAAGGATCTAATCCTATTACCTAAGTGTTGTGTTTATAAATCCGGGATGCTTGCTGAATTCTACGAAGGAGATATTATTAACTTGGAACCATAAAAATGAGAAGCCATCACCAGCCAATTTATGATTCTAGTAATTGATATCGTCTCGACCCAGCACACATGCACCTTCACCTTCAAAAAATTCATCATCTTAATCATGATACATGAAAGACTAGACATGATCTTGGTTTGAACAACCTAGAAACTCTATTCATCTCTATATCTATTCTTTATAAATATCACATATAAAGAGTTCATTTTTATAGTGTCCCATTCTAGCCTCACATGTATTCTCTTCATGTATTCAAATCACTCCTTAAATTAATACCCTTTACTTTATCAAATTCATCATTATATTCAAAGAATCATAGTAGAATCCCCCCAGTTAGCATCCTAGATTAATGACTTTTGGATTATTTTCAATATCATTCATGATTCTCTTATGTTCCTAGATTACTGAGAGGATTTTCATTGGAATTGTCGTAATTAAAATATTCAACAGTTTTATCCTTCCACTGAATGATAGAAAGTAGATATTCTAGATGGAAATGTTCCCATTGATATGAATAATGACCCATTCAAATAAAAGAATCCTTACCTTTCCATTTGAAATGGGTTTCCCGATATACTCTATCAGCAGGTTTCACCATTGACTTCCAAGCATATCTTGTATGGTTATAAAAAGATTGCTTAGTAAATTTTTTTATATGTAAACAATTATTTTCCCTTGATTTATTTGTTGTATGATATAGTTGTTGTAGGATTTCATAATAATATTGAAGCCATTTATGAAACTTTTCCTACCATGAACAATGAATTAAATGTTGTTATTGGTCATGAAATGAGAAAGCATTCTGGCCATAAACCTATTTTTATGGAATGATCTTCCTATCTACCGCACCACATTAGATGCTCCCAGTGTGATCCACATATTTCCCTATAACCCATCTTGGGTAATATTAGATTATAATATTGAATGGGATTTAAATGGGTAGAGATATAAGAGATCACGATGTGGATCTCATAAATCTCCTGGAGATAGCTTCCCCATGACATGACCCTGACTTATCACACTATGACACCTTTAAATTTCAGTTCAAGTATTAACTCAAAATCCAATATTAATCATTCATTATTCCTTCATTTCCCCCAATCCTTTGGTGATATGTGTTTCATCTTCGGAGAGCATTCATACCCTATTTGTTTGATTTATCTATTGGTATCAATAGATCAATCGATGGTGATCCATGAAAAGTTTATCTTCTTTTCTCTTTGGTTTCCTCTATGTTCATCATATGAAGAAGGAATAGGCAATGAAATTGGTTGGTTAAAGGAAAATTGGGATGAGTGGTTGATAGAAAATTTTGGGTTCTAGGTTCTTGAGGATTCTCTTACATGGTCTTGGATTGGTGTTTATCTATTTCGTTGTACTTGGAAAATGGTTGATAAAATATTCTATTGAGTTAGGGGTTTATACAATTTTATTTATTTTGTGTAAATTGTGGAAGTTGAATGATTTTTCTTGATTTGGTTGGATATTAAGGATTATGTTACCCATAACACCTAAACTCAAACCACCAGGTTCGATTGAAAAACCCATAATACATCACGTGCACCTCCCCATCAATGGATTAAAGTTACATCATCAATGGATTAAGTTTATATCATCAATCCTCTAGTGATTAAACGTCTAGTAAGATTATTCAATAAATCTTACCCATTAAATTCTCTTTGTTAATGGTATATCCCTATTTGATCAAGAAATTATGACAACATGCTAGATTCTACACCAATCTATAAAGAAAGGAAGAATTCATCATCAGATCATCAGGGAAAACATAGATCCAATATATATCTATACTCATTTAATAAATAAGAAGATATAAATGGCATGGATCTAGGAATAACTTACGACTCAAATGCCACCAGATCGACCAAAGTTTGATGGATTAAGGGGAGATGAATGGGAGAGATTTGGAGACCAGGAGGGAGATCTATAATTTGAAATAGGCACATGGGTGTCATATTTGGGTGTAGGAGGTGAAAAAAAACATGTACAATTAAAACCCACAATGTGTATTGATTCCACCCTAGGGAAGGGCGCACTGACAATTTTGCAATAGGAGGCTTCGATTGTGAAACAAGAACAAGTTGCTTCTTCTAGTGATGAGTGACATAGGGAAATTATTTTTGTGAAAGGAATGATTAACATTGTTGGGTCATGAAGTTGATTCAAGTGTTTGTAAAAATTCCAAAGTGACTCTTTTAAAATTATTCAAGTGTTTTGAAATGTTTCTTAAAGGATTGTCACCCATTTTAAATGATTAATGTTGTTGGGTCAGGAAGCTGCCTTGAATGTTTAAAAAAAAAGGAATTGTGGTTTTGTGAAAGAGTGTTTGGAACTTATTGATTTATTTTAAAAAGGCTGTATTATTTTAAAGAGGAATTTGTATAAATGGTTCTTTTTTAATGGGATTTCAAGTGTGATTTTTAAATAGTTTTCAAAGGACCTTTGAACTGTAGTTTTTTCATAATATTTTAAGTTTAAATTTTTATAGAATTAGGAAGACCATTACATTATTTAAATATTTTATGTATTTATTTTGTTAAATACTAATATCATTGAATCAAATAGGATGGATATGAATAAATAATGGATGGATGCTAATCATTTGACAAAAAGAGTATGAAGATGGAGTGAAAGAGTTCATTAGGTTTTCAAAAGATCATGCATATGACCCTTGTCAAACCCTTTGTCTGTGTTTACAATGTTGTTATTCAAGGAAAGTTAGTCTAGAGGAGTTGGAAGAATACTTGATCTATCACGAAATAGTTTGAAGTTATAAATGTTTGAATAAACATGGGGAAAAAGAGAATGTAGCTAGAGGTTGGGATAATAGTGCATTTTATGGATCATCTGATATGATTACAAGTGTGGACAATGAAAAATACCTAATCAAGGATGTGATTACAGATGTGAATGATAATAAAGATCATATTGAAAAAATGACAAGGATAGTTGAAGATGAACTTCGTGATTGCCCAAAATTGTTTGAGCAGTTTAAGAGTTGTGAAAAGACACCTTTATATGGTGGTTTCACTAAATATACAGCATTGTTAGCCATACTGAAGCTGTATAATTTGAAAGTAAGAAATAGATGGAGTGACACTAGTTTTATATAATTACTTACTCTCTTGAATAGCTTGATCTTAGAAGATAATGGTCTCCCAAGACGAACATACGATGCCAAATGAATGCTACGTTCGATGGGTATGATCTCTGAATGAATACATACATGCCTGAATGACTGCATACTATTTTTCAAGGACCACAAATAACTTATAGAATGACCAAAGTGTGGTGATTCTCGATACAAGAAAGATGAATCCTGTCCTATAAAAGTTTTATGGTACTTTCCAATCATTCCATGGTTTAGGAACTTATATGGAAGTGAGGAAACCGTAGGGCAACTGACATGACACACATACAAAATAAATAAATATGGGAAACTACATCACCCAGAAGACTCAACTTAGTGGAAGAGAATCGATCATGAGTATCCTGATTTTGGAAACGAGCTGAGAAACCTTCATCTTGCGTTATATACAGATGGAGTCAATCCTTTTGGTTTTCAAAGCAACAGTTATAGTGCATGGCTAGTTATGTTGATAAATTATAACTTTCCACTATGGTAATGCATGAAATTTAAAAAAAAATTCTATCTATGCTTATATCATGACCGAAACAACTAGGTAATGATATTGATGTTTATTTGGATCCATTGATTGAGGATTTGAAATTATTGTGGGATTCAGGTGTTACATTGTATGATACTTATAGAAATGAAGATTTCACATTGAGAGCCATGTTGTATGGGATGATAAATGACTTTCCTGCTTATGGAAATTTTTCAGGATATAGAATTAAAGAAAGTCATGAGTTTCCCGTCTGTGAACAAGGTACATATTCAATTAAGTTGAAACATCCATAAAAAACCATGTTTTTAGGACATCATAGATTTTTACCCCAATGACATAAGTACCGATATTGGATGAAATCATTTGATGGAAGTTCAGATGAACGTACAATATCATCTCCACTAACAGGTGATAATTTTTTTGAGAAAGTAAAAGATATGGACAATGATTTTGGTATACCGTTTTTGAAAAACCTTATGAAAACCAATTGGAAGAAGAGATCAGTTTTTTTGAATTACCATACTGGAATTTTCTGTACATCAGACACTTTCTTGATGTTATTCATGTTGAAAAAATGTATATGATAGTGTCATTGACACATTTCTAAATGCACTAGACAAAACAAAGGATAGAATTAAGTCTAGGTTGGATGGGGTTGACATGGGAATACAAGAAGAGTTAGCGCCAATGAAGGGTGAAAACAAACTTTTCTACCTCCAACTGCTTACACTATTTCCAAGAATGGGAGATATCAGTTTTTCAAATTCTTGAATGATGTAAAGGTTCTATAGGGGTATTCATCGAATATCATGAACATCATGTCAATGACTGATTTAAAGTTAAAGGGTCTGAAATCATATGAATGCCACATTTTTATACATGATATAATTCCTATAGCTTTACATTGAATTTTCCACAAGAATGTCCATTATACATTAATGAGGCTCTGTTTCTTCTTCAAAGATATATGCAGCAAAGTTATAAACCCAAAAAAATTGTAGAGTATGGAAAGAGAAATTTCCTTTATATTATGTGAATTGGAGATGTTCTTCACACCGATATTTTTTATATATGATGGTTCACTTGGTGAGAGAGATTCTCCTATGTGTTCCTGTACACTATAGATGGATGTACCCCATTTAATGATATATGAAGACTTTAAAAGGGTATGTCAAAAATCAAATTCAAAAAGAGGGTTGTATTGTGGAGTGATATATTGTTGAGAAAGCTGTTGAATTATGTATCAGATACTTATCCTGTGTGGAAAGAAATGGTCTACCGAAATCTCATCACACTAGGTGGCTTGCGGGTGAATGAATTTCTGGAAGAGAGGTTGTCACAATCAGTATTATAGATCAGGAGCAGGCCCACCTTACATTTTTCTTAACAGTTTATATGTTGGACCATATGTCGAAACCCAAAAATAAATTCATAGGCATTTGAATCCATTAAGGGATGAAAATGGTATCAAATACACATAATCGAAAGTTTATAGGATGGTTTTGAGACCATATATTTAAGGAGTCAAATGAAAATCCAGACCCAATTTCAAAACAACTTTGATGGCTAGTCGGAGGACCAAGTGTGTATGTATTATCTTATAATGATTATGTGATTAATGGTTATACATTCTATACTAATAAACATGATGAAGTCAGTACCATGTAGAATAGTGGAGTTAAACTTGTGGCTGAAGTGAGGCATATTTCCAATACTAAGGACAGAAATCCAATTTATGCAAATATTTCATACTTTGGCATCATAAAAAAATATGGTAGTTGGATTATACGAACTTCCAAGTTCCAATTTTTCAATTCTAGTAGGTTGATAATAAGTGTTCTGTTAAAATAGATGAGTTGGGATATGTGAAATTTTATTTCAGTAAGGAATGGTACATAGACGAACCATTTATAATGGCATCACAAGAATTACAAGTATTTTATGTTATAGATCCCGCAAATCAAAAGTGGTCTATTATTCTGTTATTGACAAAAACCACTGAAGGGTCAGATGAAAATTCAATAGAGGATGACTCTTTCATTGGGACTTTACAATAATTTTGTAGCGGTCCCAATGTAAATAGTGTTTTTTATGTTAGAGTAGATCACAATGAATGGATTTGGATAGTATATAGAGGGGTAAAAACCCTTCCAAATCTTTAAAAAAAAGATATTTCAATAATCAGGTTAGATTTTTTTGTAATATACATCATGTTACCTTATTTTATTATATGTTCGTTGCTAATTTTATGTAATCTAAATTAAATGTTAAAATAATTCTACAGATAATGATTTCTGCATACGATGAGGCTCCCAATCCTGAGGCACAATAAGTCTCTCAACCTGCTGCTGCTCACAGTGTAGAGGACCAACAAGTTTCTCAACCGGTTGCTACTGCTTCTCCCAATGAAGAGTTATAACCACCATATACACATGCTGATGATTGTGCTCTAGAGGAACATATTGATGATGTTGAAATGAGGAAATTCTAGGAGAAATGAAACACCGGTGGCATAAAAAAATAGAAGTGTTTTAATTTGATGGTGTTAGAAAAAATCCTTAAGGAAAAAGTGAAAGACATCAAATATGAGGTCAGATGGAATAAGCGGGGCCAACATGGTAACCTCAATAAGGCCATGTTTAGTAGTTACATTGGAATTGTCACTTGGAAATGCATGCCAATTTATGTACAGTCATGGTACCATGTTTTTACAAGGCTTAATAAACTGATGTGGGGAGATATTACAGTAACATTATGATATCATTTATTTAATTTACTAACAAATAAAATAATGAAACATTGACTTAATCTTCATTATCCCTTGTTGAGTACATTTATTGTGAATGAATCACAGAAGGACTATGTATTAAGGGTTTCTGGAAGGATTCACGGAGGATTTCACACAATTTTAACAAGATGTTATCTTAAAGACGTTGAAGGGAAAATAAACCCACACCCACCTCCAATTAATGCACACCTGATAACCCAAGGAGCGTGGGATTCATTTACTAGCCGTTGTGTATAGCAGTATTTTCAGGTACATTGTGTTTGGTAATACGTTGTTTGATGATAAATGTATTAATCACTTTGATTGATAGTTTTTTATTTATGAAACAGAAACTGAGTGCTAAAAATAAGGAACGAGGAGCAAAACCAGTGTACCCCTACTGTAAAGCAAGAATGGTGCACGCTTCACTTAAAAAAATTGGTATGTATTTAAATCTACCGTAATACATTTATGTGACATAAAAAACACTATAAATATGTTCCTCTATTTATATACAAATTCATGAATCCAAATTCAAAGTCACTTCCATCCCATTCCATGTGCTATAGAAGGAGGTGCATGTAAATAAATATGAGATACTAATCGATGAAAACACACAAAAATTGTCGGAAATATATATAAGTATGACATAATAAATATTGTTTTGGTTTCAAATTGATATTACATAACAATGATTAATTATTTTCTTATATTTTCTATCTGACATAGTCATGATAATTAGCAACACCCAAATCAGATGAAAAAAATACATTTGGTGGCCTTGAAGTAGCCATACAAGTATGGTTGTGTTGAAGGTGCGGGTTTTGGGGTGACACCCCAAACATTTTTTGAGAAAAAAATAAGAGGATGATCATAGTGAAGAAATAAAAATTATGAGAGAAAGAATAGCTATCCTTGAAGAACATATGAAATTGTAGAGAGATTTTATGGAAAATTTGACGCTGGAGGGGAAAAGATAAAAAACAACTCAAGAACAACCAACACATGAAGATCCCACCCACCCCACAAGCTTTGAGGCAAGCCATTCCCCTAAAAAACCTATCTTAGCTGAGGTAATCAATATTATAATAATTGTTTCAATGAATTGTGAATAAAAAAGAGACTAATACCTTTCTACTACTAATATTGTACAAGGTAAAATGGTTGTGATTTATATCTATCAACACCCAACCATCGACTTGTAACAAGGGCTATGATGTTTAATATCCAAAATTCCATGATACATAAAAAAACACTTCAAACTGGTCACCCTAAAGTTTTGATTAACTTATTCCATGAGACGAGTGACGAGATACCTATTCCAATTGATGATGAAGATATTCATAAGTCCGAACAAGATCTTGGAACATTCATCACATGGCCATCACAGCTTGTAAAAAAACAAGTCGACTATGTGGTGTTCAATTCTATTTTATTTTTCAAGATAAACCTTTAACATTTAATGAAAAAAGGTTTGAACCGATGAATGTTATTATAGAAAAATATGGGGAAGGGGGTGAAAAGAAATAACTACTCAAAACCAATTGAAGGATAAACCAACATATCAAAATGATCTACCAAAATCACCTTAAACCTTCCCATTATATATCCACATTTATTATCATTGTAGGTTCATGTGAATATGATGTTGAAAGATGGTGGGGTTCACACAATTCTCTTTGATAAAAATATACACAAAGGGGAAGATCCATATTTCATTAGTGTTGAAAATTTAAGTGAAATCCTGGAGTATGATTGGATAGGTGGCTCAGTTGTAAATATATACAGGAGGTATGTTTTCATGATTAGATTTTCCAAAAGCTGATATACTATGATAATTATACCTAAATACATTTCATATTTTTTGTAGGTGTATATATGAAAAAAAATTTAAGGGATTTCCCAATGAACAAAAATTTGGACTCCTTAGTCCTCACGTCATCTCTACAGAACAAAAAGAAATAGAATCCGAGAAGAGGGTGAAATAGTGGCAGGCGAGGTCAAATCTTTTAAAAACAAAATTATGGATGATAGACTCTTCTTAATACCAATGATGTGGGGGTAAAAATCTACTATTTAATCATATCAAATATATTATAATTACTTTCATTACTTATTCTTTTTTTTGTTTTTAGGCAGCATTGGATGCTCATTATGGTCAATTTGGATACTCCAAAGATTTATTTCTTGGATTCAATGCTTATATATCTAACAAACCGACCACACATGATGGCATTTGTCAATTTTTAATACACTACATCCAACATTTTATAACTTAACATCTAGTTAAATAATTTATATTATATTTTAATGAGGATTCTGTTATGATAGGGAGGTGCATGAATATCATCTACATCTGTGGTCAGGGTAAAAGGACAAGAAACATCACAAGTACTACGACTGTATAAAAATTAGGGTATATGTAATAAGATTTAACTATCCAAACACATATAAAAAAATTACTTATTTTTCTCAATGTTTCTGCAGTGTTTGAAACAAATAAATGATAATGTATATGGTTATTATGTTTGTAAATTTATGAAAAGGATTATATTCTATGAACAAACCAGCATCCTTGAAGAGCTATTTTTGAAGATAATAATTATTTCATTTAAAATATTTATTAATCCTTTATGTATTTATATTTTTTTAGTACTACCATGATTGTAAAAAATAATACTATTCAAAATATGAGATAGATTTGTTTAAAAACAAATGGGCAGCATACCTAATGGAAGAATATACCCAAAAAACATGAAGATGTGACCGGTATGACTCGAAGTGACTATTTTTATTTAAATCCGTCAGTATTTTTTGTAAAAAGAACAAGTTCCATACTGAAAATTGAGAAAATTCATTAGAATTATTTTGATACTTTAGGAAAAAAATCCATAAGTCATTTGTTATGTGTAAGAATCAACCACACCTAAATATGATGAATAGTGTAACTATTATGACTTTAGGTGTGTATTTTTATAATAAATTAACAATAAATTTAGCAAAACGAACATGTGACATACTAAAAACTGAGAAAATGCATTCAGATTGTTTTGATACTTTAGGAAAACAATCCGTTAGTAATTTGTGATGTGTAGAAATCTAACACACCTCAATCCGATGAATGGTGTGACTGATCTGACTAAAATTATTCGCTATCAGTTTAAAATTGACATTTTAACTCAAAACGCGTCACTCACTAAAAACCAATAAAACTCACTCTGATTGTATTAATAATTTAGGACAATGATTCATATTTCCTTTGTGATGTTTATAAAACCATATCATGTCAAAATGATGCATGATGTGATCAGTATGACTCAAAATGTGTGTTTCTAGTTTAAAAAGATATTTTAGTAAAAAAACACAACTGACATACTAAAACCTGAAAAACCACATTCAGATTGTTTTGATACTTTAGGAAAATGATATAGAAGTCATTTTGAGGTATAATAATCAACCACACCTCAATCTGACACACAATGAGACGGATATGACTCAATGTGTATATTTTTATTTAAAACTGACATTAATTTCAGTAAAAAAACACAACTAGCATACTAAAAATTGAGAAAATGCATTTATATTGTTTTGGTAATTTAGGAAAATGATCCATGAGTCATTTTTGAGGTGTAGGAATCAACCCCACCTCAATAAAATGCATGATATGATTGGTATAAATCCAAATGTGTCTTTTTATTTAAAGTTGACATTAATTTAAGTAAAAAAGAACAACTGACATACTAAAAACCAATAAAACACATTTGGATTGTTTTTATACTTTATGAAAACAACCCATAAGTCATTTGAGATGTGTAGGAATCAATCTCACCTCAATCTGATGTACAGTGTGACCGGTATGACTAAAAGTGTCTGTTATCAGTTTAAAATTTACATTTTAGCTCAAAATGCATCACTCACTAAAAACCAAGAAAAAAATTTCTGACTGTATTCATAGTTTATTATAATGATTCTTATGTCATTTATGATGTGTATGAAGTTTACTAACATCAAATCAATGCACTATGTAGCCGGTATGACTCGAAAAGCATGTTTCTAGTTTGAAATGATATTTTAGTAAAAAAACACAACCGACATACAAAAAACCTAGGAAAAACATTTGGATTTTTTTGATACCTTAGAACAATGATCCATGAGTCATTTGTGATGTGTAGGAATCAACCAAACCTCAATCTGATGAATGATGTGATCAGCATAAATCCAAATGTGTTTTCATTTAAAATTGTATTAATTTAAGTAAAAAAGAACAAGTGACATACTGAAAACCCATAAAATGAAATTGGATTGATTTGATACTTTAATAAAATGATCCACGAGTCATTTGTGATGTATAGTAATCAAACGCACCTAAATCCGACACACGGTGTGACCAATATAACTAAAAGAGTCCGTTATTAGTTTAAAATTGACATTTTAGCTCAAAACATTTCACTCACTGAAAACCAAGCAAGCACCCTCTGATTGTCTTCATAATTCAGGAGAGTGATTTGTAAGTCCTTTTTGACATGTATGAAGCAATATCACCTCAAACCGACACACAATGTGACCGATATGACTCAAAATGGGTGTTTCTAGTTTGAAATGATATTTTAGTAAAAACACACAACTGTCATACTGAAAACCAAGAAAACCCATTAGGATTGTTTTGATACTTTAGAACAACAATCCATGAGTCATTTTTGATGTGTAGGAATCAACCACACCTCAATCTGACAAACAATGTGATTAGTATAAATCCAAATATATCATTTAAATTTGATATTAATTTTAATAAAAAACAAGGGACATAATCAAAACCAAGAAAACCCATTCATATTGTTTTTATATTTTAATAAAATGGTCAATAACTCATTTGTGAAATGTAGGAATCAACCCCACCTCAATACAATGCATTATGTGACCTGTATAACTCAAAATGCATCTTTTTTATTAAAAATTGACATTTTATTAATATATTATTCTATATTAATGTTTAATTTATTTCTTTATAGCATTACTAACATAATATTTATTTTATTATATAGGTGGAACCTTTTTCTTGAGTTGGGATGATTTGTTCAGCAAATAATACCATGGGTGGACATTTTTGAGAGGGGATCACGGATGTCAAAGGATGAAAAATTAATGTTTTTAACTATTTGTTGGATAATTGTAAATGTAATTATATAAAAAATTGTTTGAAATGTATATAACATTGTTTGTCAAACCCTTGTGTGCACCGATTTGTTCTTGTGTGCACTGCTTTGTTCTTGTGTGCGCAATGCAGGTGTTGTTTTGTGTAGGTGGTGTGTGTGTGCTATGCAGGTGATATTTTGTGTAGGTGGTGTGTGTGTGCTATGCAGGTTCTTTTGGTGAGTGTGCTATTTATATGTGTAGGTGTTACTGGTGGGTGTGCTGTTATATAAACAGCACATCAGAAGCGGCTAGGCCTTTATCAGCGCTATTTTCAGCACTGATAAAACCCCCCTTTATTAGATCTATTTAGAGCACTAATAAAGTCCCATTTTATCAGCACTATTTCACTCACTAATAAGGCCCCCATTATCAGCACCAATTAAAGCGGTGATAAAGTGTTCCTTTGTCAGTGATGAAAGTAACACTAATAAAAAGTGTCCTTTATCTGTGCTAAAATAGTGCTGATAAAGGGGGGCCTTTATCATCACTTTTTAACACTCTTAAAGGGGAACCCCTTTATCTTCACTGAGATTAATAGCACTTTTCCAGCATTGTTAAATGTGTTTTCTAGCGCTGATAAAAGCATTATCTATAGTAGTGACACACACACAAAACAAATTTTATATTTGTATTTAAACATATATATAAATATATGGATAAAAAATGTAATAATATATATATATATATATAGATATATCATAAAATTAAAAATAAAACAATACAAGTGAGTGGAAGATTCAAAGGTGAATGAGGAGGAGTTCTCATGTTCGAAACCTAACAAAGGCAAGGGCACGTGGGCGGGTGAGCAAGTGCCAAGCCCTGTTAAAGGGGGGAGGGAGGTTAGTGGTGTTAAATGGGGGAGGAGGAAGCTAGTGCTATTAAAATGTGGGGTCAGTCTCTGATAAAATGGGGGTGGTCCACCCTATGATTTATAGGGAAACAAATATTTTTAATTTTTTTGACCTTTGTCAACATTTTTTAGCACTGATAAAAGGGGTATTTATCAGCGCTTTTTTAGAGATGATAAAAGGGACACCCCTTTTAATAGAACTTCAATTAGCAGTGCTCTTTTAGCACTGATAAATATTTTTTTAGTGCTGATAAAACCCTATTTTGTAGTAGTGAATTATCCAATAAACAATTAAAAACATTAATGTTTCATCTTTTGACGTCTCTAATCCCCTCTCAAAAATGACTTCCATGGTATTTGTTGCCGAACAAATCATCTCAACCTGAGAAAAAGATTCCACCTATATAAGAAAGAAAATATTATGTTAGTAATACTATAAATAAATAAATTAAACATTAATATGAAATAATACATCAATAAAATGCCAATTTTTAATAAAAATGACACATTTGAAGTTATACCAGTCACATTGTGCGTCATATTGAGGTGGGGTTGATTCCTACACATCGAAAATGAGTAATGGATCATTGTGAACAAATATCCAAACAATCTGAATGTGTTTGATCTATTTTGAGTATGTCACTTGTTCTTTTACTAAAATTAATGTCAATTATAAATAATGACACATTTGGAGTTATACCGATCACACCGTGCATCAGATTGAGGTGTGAATGATTCATTTATGTCACAAATTACCGATGGATCATTTTATTAAAGTATAAAAACAATCCAAATGCATTTTATTAGTTTTCACTATGCTATTTTTGTTTTTTTACTAAAATATTATTTCCAACTGAAAACACACATTTTGAGTTATACTGGTCGCATCGTGCATCAATTTGATGTGAGACCACTTCATACACATAAAAATGACTTATGAATCACTCTCATAAATTATTAATACAATCAGAGTGCATTTTCTTGGTTTTTGGTGGGTGATATGTTTTGAATTAAAATGAAAATTTTAAACTGATAATAGACACTTTTAGTCATACCGATCACACCGTGTGTTAAATTGAGGTTCAGTTGATTCATACACATCAAAAATGAGTAATGGATCATTATTCTAAAGTATTAAAACAATATGAAGTTGTCTTATCAGTTTTCAGTATGTCACTTTTTCTTTTTTACTTAAATTAATGTCCATTTTAAATAAAAAGACACAATTGGAGTCATAACGGTCACAACGTGCATCAAATTGAGGTGAAATTGACTCCAACATGTCAGAAATGACTCATGTATCATTTTCTTAAATTAGAAAAGAAATCCAAATGTGTTTTCACTATTTTTAGTCTGTTACTTATTCTTTTTACTAAAATTAATGTCAACTTTAAATAAAAATAGACTTTTTATGTTATATCGGTCACACTATGCATCATATTGCAGTTTAGTTGATTCCTAAACTTAAAAAATGACTTATATATATTGTTTTTCTAAAGTATAAAAATAAACTGAACGTGTTTTATCAGTTTTTAGTATGACAGTTCTGTTTTTTTTACTAAAATGTCATTCAAACTATAAACACACATTTTGATTCATACTGGTCGCATCGTGTGTCAGTTTGATGTGAGATTGCTTCATACACGTCAAAAAATGGCATGTGAATCATTTTCCTAAATTATCAATATAATTGGAGAATTTTTTCTTGATTTTCAATGACTGACATGTTTTGAACTAAAATATCAATTTTAAACTGATAACAAACACTTTTAGTCATACTTGTTATACAGTTCATTGTATTGAGGTGTAGTTGATTCCTACATGTCAAAAATGACTCATGGATCATTTTCCTAAAGTTTTAAAATAATACAAATTCATTTTATTGGTTTTTAGTATGTCACTTTTTATTTTTACTTAAATTAATGTCAATTTTAAATAAAAAGACACACTTGGAGTCATAGCAGTCACACTGTGAATCATATTGAGGTTTAGTTGACTCCAACACATCAAAAATGAATCATGGGTAATTTTACTAAATTATTAAAATAATAAAAATGAATTTTCTTAGTTTTCATTACATCACTTATTATTTTTACTAATATTAATGTCAATTTTAAATAAAAAGAGACACTTTCAGTTATATTGGCCACACCATGCATCATATTGAGGTGCGATGGATTTTTACATGTCACAAATGACTTATAGGTCATTTTACTAAACTATAAAAACAATCCAAACATGTTTTCTTAATTTTCAGTATGTCAGTTGTGTTTTTTTACTAAAATGTTTTTTCAAATTGGAAACAATCATTTTGATTCATATTGGTCACATTGTGTGTCGGTTTGATGTGATACTACTTCATACACATATAAAATGACTTATGAATCACTTTCCTAAATTATCAAGACAATTAGAGAACGTTTTCTTGGTTTTTAGTGAGTGATAGGTTTTCAACTAAAATATCAATTTTAAATTGATAAGGGATACTTTTAGTCATACTGGTCACAACATCCATCATATTGAGGTGTGGTTTATTCATACACATCAATAATGAATCATGGATCATTTTACTAAAGTATTAAAACAATCTGAATTTATTTTCAGAATTTTCAGTATGTCACTTTCTCTTTTTTACTTAAATTAATGTCAATTTTAAATAAAAAGACAGGCATGGTGTCATATCGGTCACAACGTGCATCATATTGAGGTACAATTGAATCATACACGTCAAAAATTACTCATAGATTATTTTCCTAAGTTATCAAAATAATCCAAATGTGTTTTCTTGATTTTCATTAGGTCACTTGTTCTTTTTACTAAAATTAATGACAATTTTAAATAAAAAGAGACACTTTGAGTTATATAGGTCACATAGTGCATCATATTGAGGTGTGGTTGATTTCTTTACATCACAAATTACTTATAGATCATTTTCATAAAGTATCAAAACAATTCAAATGAGTTTGCTTAGTTTTCAGTATGGAAACTATTCTTTTTACTGAAATTAATGTCAATGTTAAATAAATAGACACACTTAGAGTTAAAAAAATTACAAAATTAATTCAATTGAGGTGCGGTTGATTCCTAAACATTAAAAATGTCTTATTGATAATTTATCTAAAGTATCAAAACAATTAGAATGTTTTTTCTTTGATTTCAGAATGTCACTTGTTATTTTTTTCAAAAATTAATATCAATTTTAAATAAACACAATATTAGTCATTCTGATCACACCGTAAATCATATTAAGGTGCGGTTGACTCCTATAAGTCAAAAGTGACTTATGGATCATTTTTCTAAAGTATCAATACAATCTGAATTTATTTGCTCTATTTTCAATATGTCCCTTATTCTTTTTACTAAAATTAATGTCAATTTTAATAAAAAGGGATACTTTTAGTCATAATGGGCACATCGTGTATCATATTTAGGTGTGATTGATTCCTACATGTCACAAATTACTTATGGACCATTTTATTTAAATATCAAAACAATATGAATAGATGTTATTGGTTTTGAGTATGCTAGTTGTCTTTTTTACTAAACTTTATGTCAATTTTAAATAGAAAGAAGAACTTAGAGTCATACCAATCACACTGTGTGTATGATTTAGGTTTTAATGATTCATAAAAATACCAAAGTATTAAAACAAATCCTTAACTTACAAAGTTATGACAATTTCCATTGTACTACTCTTTAACTTATCAAAAAAATTTGAGCAATCACAAAATTCATCTTCTACTATCCTTGTTATTTCCTCAATACAATCTTCATAATTATTCACACCTATAATCACATCCTTGATATATTATTCTTCATTTTCCACACTTTTAATTATATCATATGATCCATAAAATGCAGTACGATCCCACCCACTAGCTACATTCACATTTTCCTCATGTTTATTCCAACATTTATAACTTCGATCTGTTCCATGACAGATCAAGTGTTCTTCTAAATCCTCTAGACTAATTAGTCTGGAATAACAACAATAAAAACACAAAAAAAGTATTTGAGAAGGTTCATGTGCAAGATCTTTTGTAAACTTGATGAACTCTTTCACTCCATATTCATACTCTTCTGTCATACGATTAGAATCCACCCATTATTTATTCATATCCATCTTATTTGACATGGTAATATAAATATTTAACAAAATAAATACACAAAATGTTGATATAAAAATTAACCAAGGATAAAAAAGTGGTTTTAAATATAGATCATAAGGGTTAATTTAACACATTAAAAATAAAACAACATTTTCCAACATTTTTAAAACTTTGAAATCACCCAAACTCTTGGGGAAGTGTCTATGCAGAGGGTAGAATCACTTAAATATTGATGTTGTGTTCTAAGAAAGATACCAAGCATAATATTCTAAATTTTTGGGGTGTTACATTCTAACCCTTATATAAATTACAACATCACAATTTTATCCCAGTAATAAAAGGTTTATATTTTTTTGAAAACCCACATCGTAAAGATGAATAACTAAAAATTAGAATTTTATTTAAAAATCTCCAAACTCAAGGGGGTAAAAAGTGATAGAGACAGAGTGTGTAACCCCTTACAATGAGTTAACAGTCATATAATAAATAACTAACACAAATATATAAGATGATACTCTTTCCAGGACTCCCTTTGCAGGTCAAAACATAAACTGCATAGTTTCCTTTCCTCTATGTGTGACAAACATCAATGCCCTATTTGATGACTGTTCTACATTTCCTAATGAAATAGGATAGTTACCATGGTGAGATGGACTTATCATGGAGAATCCCAACCAGCATTGTGGATTCTGATTCTACCATTGAGATGCTAATCTTGTAGAGCCTACACATCATAAGGCCCTAAACATATCCCTTGCATTTTCCCTAATAGAGTTACCTAAAAAATAATAAGTGATGAAACCAAAAATCACTTAACCCATATTATCCCACACCTGACCTCCCACTCTCATTTCCCCAAGAACATAAGATATTTCTACATTTAGTTTCAACCTTGTACTCGTTGGTATCCATTTTACCCACCACCCCTAGTTACTTCGGCCTCTTACCTCTATATTTAAATCTATCCTTAGAAGAATCTGCCTTAGTTAAATCAAAGGCCCCCCTCTAGTGATATGTGCTCTAAGATCCGCCATAAGATATTTCATGTAGACATGAATGAATAAATGAGAATAATTTTTTTCCTTCTCTTTCATTGTTCCTGGCCTCCCAAATCACCCATTACACCATTGTGAAGATCATTCCATAGATATTAACCTCAATACCATATCCTCCAACCCCCTAGAACCAAGAAGTGATGATACCAAAAACGCATTCCCTATACCCAAAAGTTCCTATGCACTAATCAAGATATTCCAAAATGTTTGATTCCAAACATCCTTTAAAGAAAATATTCAAAACTGATTCTAAGCTAATTGATCCGCAACCCTGATGTTGGGATGTTAGGTAAACACACTTCTTTCACATTATCATCTATGGGTATTTCTTGGTTCCTCAATTGCAAGACTATAAAATTCATCTTCATTAGGATCTCTTTGTACTATAATTTTCAGGACCACTCATCTATCTTGTGGCTTGAATACAACATTATTATGTAGTCTTGACCACTGAAGAGTCTAAATGATGATTCGGAAAAAACACACATGTCTGGATTATCCACCAGTCTTATATTCCCATGTAGAATATTATATTGATGATCAAGAGTCATGTTGATAAAACTAATTAACCAAATGACTTCTACGAATTATATATTCTAAACTGGGCACCCTAAGAAGAATAATGATTCCCTAACCCATTTTTAGTTCTAGTAAATGACATCTCTATGACCCACCACCAACCATACCTTCTCCTACGTAATTTCCATTTGTTTGATCAAACATTTCCTAAGACTTAATGCTCTCCTTTATCGATCTGGATATTATTTACAATATTTTTCATACTAATTCCACTTAAATTTTCCCTATAAGGAATTCCCTTTAATAATATCCCACATGAGCTTCACCTGTATGGCCTTCGCCACATTTTGTAAATTTATTACACCTTTTTCGATTAGTTTCTCCATTATATTCTAAGATGTTGAGTGATATCTTCCACCCTAATTAGCATCCTAGATGAAGGCCATCAATATTTTTTTCAAAATTATCAATGGTTCTATTGGTCACTTTGATGATCAATAGAACATTAATTTTCATAGATGTGAGGAAAATATTTATCAGAGTAATCCTTCCTCAAATCGAAAGGAAGTGATTCATCTAGTTATAGATATGGATAGTGATCTAATTAATGATACATTCAAACAAAATTTCTTTATCTTTCCATATTAGATGGGATCTCTAAGTCACTCCACTATATTTTGATGCCTCCAAATTCCCAACTTATCTTTAATGATTCTACCATTATTGTTTAAGCTTTTTAAGATGAAAACACTACTTTTCCCCTAGTTGATTCATTTTCCACTCATGTTTCCATATACTTCAATGATCATATTGAACCCATTGATATAAATTTTCCTTCCATTAATATAAAATAGCTTATCATAAAAAAACATACGATGAGTCATGGTTCTATACTCAGACTAGTTTTTCAATGGTAGGATCTTTCCCAACTCCAAGTAATGCTATATATTCTTGGTGAGGGCCACCTGAGCTAGGATAAAGAGGTTGGGTGACACCGGGTCTCCCTAACTTAATTTATAATATCCCATTATTTTAAATTAAAGAATATGTTTGATAGAATATAAGATATGCAACACTAAACTTAAACGAACAACGATATATTATTATATAATCATTATAACCTATCCATTAAATTAGATCATATGAATAAGATTAAATATTATTTGAAATAAATATGAATTTTCTAATAAATAAAACTTTATTGATTAATTCCTATAAAATAATCACTCAATTTTTATTAAAGACATTTTATATTTAAAAAATATATTTTCTTCAAAAATTATTATTTTTTTTCTTTTATGAGAAAATAATAAAACTAATTTACATATATTTTATAAAATTTATTTGATAAAATTGAATCCAATTTTTAAATTATCATATCAAAACTATCTTATGGTGACCTTTTGACAATTTTATAAAAAGTTGAATTTTTCATTGAATATTTAAAAATATTGATTTTTATTTGAAAACTGTATTCCTTTTAAAGTATTTATAAAGTAAAATTCTATTTTTGTTTAGTTTTAAAATTTAAATATTTTATTTTTATTTATAATAATTCAATTATTATCTTTGAAAATAATTTTATAATTGAATTTAGTATTAAAACATTTAAAACTTAAAAGGGGTGTTTTTCTGAAAAAAATGTTTTTCATTATGTTTTTTCTATTTAATTTTATATTAAATCCTTCCACTTCTATGTATTTAATTATTAGAAATGGATTATATATTTTGAATCAGTGGGTTCATATTTAGTAAACATTTCACATTTATTTTTGGACATTATGAATAATAACATCGGTCATTTTTTGTTACCATGATAAAGGGTAAATTGGATAATTATGTTTAAAAATAATATTATAAGGACTAGAAAATGGATCTAACACTTAAATTATTTTATTTAGATTATTCTATTTCATCCATAATCATCCAAATTTGTTTATATTTCCTTTTATTCCTATTTTTATGTGAATATGACCTCTATAATATTTTATGTAATGAAAAGTAAACAAAATGTCACACTCTTAGTTTTAATAACTATAATATTTTTAACATGGTGATAAAATATGGATATGTTTAGTTATAAATATTAATTTGAAATATAAATGATTTATATTCATCATGATAATTTATTTTTAATTTTTAGTGAATGAATATTTACCCTAAATGATTTCACGATGCTTAAATAGTAATTATTCAATTAATGGAAAAATAAAACAATTGATATTAAAAATAGTAAAAGTAAGATAATTTTAGATAGTTAATTTTATCCAATAATTTTATATACTAATATAAAATATTAGGGATTTAATAAAATATCCATTTTTAATTTCATTTGTTTTCTTGATGTTATTAAATTCAATGAAATGAATTAATCTAAAAACTGACTTTAATGATATTTCATAATAAATTATATTTTATTAAATGATATAAAATTAATAAAAATATTATATTTTTAAAATTGATTTGTATATGGTTTATAATACCAATAAATTTCAATTTATTGTCTTTTTATCCATTTATAGTAACTATCTTGACCCATAAATAGTAAAAACATTTATTGTCATGGTAAGTGTGAAAGGGGTTAATGAGAAGTTAAAACCAAACGATAAGGGTACACACATAGTAAAAAAAATATATAATTTTTATTTTATGAGATTATTTCAACCAATATTCATTAATAATTTTAAATAAAATAGTTTAGAATCATTTGTAATTGAAAATTAATTTATATTAATTTAATATTTTGAGAAATTCCAAGAGTGCTCATATCCTACCTTATAAAATGGAATCTTGTATTATCTTAACTTAAAACTTGAGGAACCCTTTTTTTCAGTAAAAATCTACCAAAAAACCTTACCAAATTATAGAGGCCTTAGTTTGGGCATAATTTCAATTTTATAGGTCTTAAGGTGTCAAGAAAAAGAGATTTTACGAAGAAGAGGTATTGTTTTTAACAACATGTTTTAGTTTTATTTATTCTCCCACCTCATTAAAATATTCTTCATCCATGATAAAATAATAAAATAAAAATCTTAAATATACAGAGATACTATTATGTAAATTTAATCACCCATATAAATCTTCTCTTTCATCAAATGAGAAATAATACCATCCTTCATATGTATGGTGGACTACAACCTCGTGAACCGATGTAATTCATTTTCCATTATTGTCTATTAGGGATATATTATAATGATGGAATTAATTTTTATATATTATATTCATGAAGGTTTTATCATTATTAAAGGATAATATGTTATCTACCTTCTTACCATTCCATTGACTGAAAAATGATAAGGTCATTTGTGTGTACGTGTGGAATACCAACTCCACAAAGCAATGTGATTCATTTTTCATCCCCACATCACATGGATGATAAATATAAGTGTATTTAAATATGTAATATTATTTTATTAAAATTATTATCATTATTTATATATTAAATAATACTTACCTTATTTCTGCAATGATCGTCAAAAAATGGAAACGTTACTCATGCGTACGTACGACCAACCATCTACATGGTTGTAACACAACTCATTTATCATAAAAATATATAATGGGTTGATTAAAAAGTATAATTTATTATAAAAATGATAAATATGTCATGATTATTATTCTATATATGATGTAATAATGACTTCATTGAACAAATCTATCCTACTGATGATTTTTTGGACTTATAAACCGAACATCGTCAAAACATCTAATATAAACTTAAATGATTAAGTAATTGTTATAAAATGGTAATAATTGAAATAAAAAGAATAAAAATATTTAAAAGGTTATAAATCAATTAAATAATTAATATAAGTTTGTTATTCATGATAATAAAGAACTTATGTGATGATTCAAACTCAAGGTAAGAGACTTTCTTTTAAAAATCTTCATTTAATGTTTCCCTTCCAACTCTTTTTCTTGCATGTCTATATTTTTTAAAAGTTATTTTATATATGTTTTTATATGGAGATAAATTTTTTAAAAGGGAATTTTTGGTATCTTTTTTACTTTCTTTCAATGGTTTTCAAAAAGTAATTTTTTATAGAATGTTTTGACTTTTTTTACAAAAGATAAAATGAATGTTCTATTTTGACATATACAACGAACATGAATTTTCTCGCCACCTTAAAATTTATTTGAATCTTGGATACCTCTACAAGAATTTATTTTTTATTCAATGAAAAACCATATTTCCTTTTTTTGGTATTTCGGTATTAAAAATGGGTTTTAAAAGTAAAAGGTATTTTCATATCCCAAAATGTTTTTTATACAGATTTAAAAGAGTTTTCAAGGTTTTTATTCATTATATAGTCCTTGGACATTGTTTATTCCATGGGTTGAACCCCATTATAGGTCATGGATGAGACCATTATAGATTACATGATAGGTATGCCTAGATAGTGTCAGTTGAACCTGATATAGATTATACTATGGGTATTACCATATAGTGTTCCAATGCCTTGGGGTAATGATTATGTTCTCTAGAGAATTATATTATAATTCAAGCATATGATAATTCTGATTGTTTGGTTTCATGTAAGTATTTTGTAAGGGTTCTATAATGATGATGTCCCAAGGCACCTACATGATTTTTTATGCTAGAAAATGAGTTTTCATGGAAATATTTTGTTTTCAAAA
Organism: Viscum album; assembly: GCA_963277665.1. Classification (NCBI taxonomy): domain Eukaryota; kingdom Viridiplantae; phylum Streptophyta; class Magnoliopsida; order Santalales; family Viscaceae; genus Viscum; species Viscum album. The sequence continues at coordinate 1,046,934,967 of OY728166.1, forward strand.
GGTAATATAAATGATCTTTTTAAAAGAAATATAATTCCCTTTTTGGGTAAAAGGTAAGTTTTTCTAGAAATGGGTTTTCATGTGTTTTCAGGATATTCAATGGAAAAATAGTTTTTTTTTATTTTTATGTCCCTTAATGAAATTTTTTGTTCTCATAACACATTTTAAATTTTTTTTAACATGGTTTATGGAAGTTTATAATAAAAGGGAAAGTCAAGTTGAAAGTTGGGAAGATTTGTCATGAAAGGAAATCATGTTTTGTTTTAAAAGTTTTATATTGTGAACATATAAAAATTAAATAGAAGTTTCCTCTCTATAATATATGAGTTTGATATATAATATTTATGATATAATTATCTAAAACTCTAAACCTAAAAGATCTATGAGAATATAGTAAAGTGATTTCTAGTTCAAAGTCCCTAAAATATGTATTGTTTATGGCTACCTCCAAACAGCTAGCATCAGAGTAAGGTTTAGAAAACCGTAGAGGTTATGTTGTTATTTTAACATAATTTAAAAATCATCTATAACCAAAAAGTATATTATGTTAGGGATAATTAGGGTTATTTGGATAAATATAAAGAGTTGAAGATAACATAATTAAGGATATCTTAGTGTTTATCTTCATAATAAGATGGTTTATTATGATTTTATTAATATTCTCACACAAAACTTTTTTTAGTAAAGTTTTGGATCCAGAAGGAATAATGTAACAAAAAATGTGATAGAAAATGTGGTGATTGTATGGATGAGAAATTAAAAAAGGGATCTGTAGTGAAAAATATTGTGGTTATTCTTAATCAGCTATCAAAAGTTATAATTAACAACATGAAACTGGGTGAGTTTTCCAACCCATAAAATAATAGAGAGATGATGCTTTGTGTAAGTTATGATAATGAAGATCATAAAGGTAAAAATATTCAATGACCTATGTGTTGAGAATCTGGGAATAAGAACCAAGTAAAATTTCTTAAAAGAATAATAATATTCTTTTCATGCGGTAAAGGAGGGAAAAAATAAATAATTGGACATGGAAAAAGGAAGTGTTTAGTTAAAACCATAAAGAGGAAAAAATTTATTCCAAAGGAATCAATTTAATTCTTTAAATTTGGGGAGTATGGGCATTATGAAAATCTACATCCTAGGGGGAAACCTCAAGAATTATATTAGCAAGATCATAAAGATGAATCTTTACCAATTCCTATTTCTATAACTGTTGAATATGGAGAAACTATAAATGACATATAAAAGTTACGAATTATATATTTTCATATGTTTTAATATTATTGAATTTAATTACATGACTCAATTTTTTGTATATAGAATTAAAGTATTAAAGAATAAGATGAAAAATCATGGCTAATTGATTATGAATAACATTGAATGATTAATGTGTCTATGTATAGGGTTTCAAGAGTTATGATGTTGTGGTTTATCATAAATTCAAAGGCTTAGACACCCACTTTTTAGTTTTATGTGATGGGAATACATTGGGGGTCATTTATTGAATTTTATTACATGTTTGATGTATATTTAACCCTTTAGTTTAACATGTGAAAAAATTATTTGTGGAATAATGTTCTTTTCATTTTATCGGAATAAGTTTAAAGGTATTGATAAACATTAAGGTTTATTTTATATTTGATTATTAATGTTATTTTTTAGGATATTAAACATATTTTTGTGAAACTTATAGGAATTATATTTATATTTTTATTTGAAAAAATAAAATTTATAGGCTGGGTGAAAAATTTTCACATCAATTAAGGCCACGAGACTTGAACCCACAAACAAAGGTCGATAAGTGTGCAATGCCTTACATTAGCCTACATGATGCCCTCATCAACATGAGATTATTTTTATTTAATTAAAAGGTATTATAAATAATGTTTTTTTGTAACATATATTTTATCATACAGATAACCATGGGATTGAAGAAGTTATTTAGAGACTAGGTGATTAATGTTATTTCAAAATAATTTCACTATTTGGGACATTATACAAACACAACATTATAGGATTTTATTCAAGGATTAAAGTTTGAATTATTTTTTTTGGAATATATGATTTTTAGGTGGATTTATAGTGATTCAGGTAATTTAAAAAATTGATTAGCATATCTTGGAAATTATATGATTCAAGAATATAATTTTTGGTATGAGAACTTAAGAGTGAAAGATGTTATTTGAAGATAACTGTTAAATTTAATATATAAGAAAATGTGATAAAATAATTCTAATTTATTGGTTTCAATCTTAGTTTGGAATATTTTAAAGAATTTTAAGGATAGTTATTTGTGGAATGATTTAGTTTGAACTTTTTGTATTGTTGAATTTGGAAGATTAATGTATTATTTCTTCACATTAAGCTACATTCATTTTGGAAATTAAATTACCTTGTGATAAAAATTATAGTTTTGGTTAATGTATATAGATAGGAGGAATATTTTGTGATATGTTTTTGTAATAATGTGACCCATTAGAATTTTATTTTTGTACTCTAGGTTTGAAAAATTCATCATCAATACTCACTATTTAGATAAAAACATGATATTGTGGAAGAAATTGATTTAAGGATTAAATTATATTTTTCAAGTAAGTATTTTTCCATCTTTATTTACTATATAATGTAAATTAATTCCATAAGTCTAGAGAAAATAATATTTAGATAAAAATTTTATCTTATTACCTTCATTTTTGAGGAATTGACGTTCTTTTTCACACCACTTTAGTTTATTATTTTGTGGTAGTTGACCTTCTTGTAAACATTCAATTTCTTGTATCCAATGATCTATGACACTATTTATCATTATTTTGAAATTATTCTTTTCTTCTAAGTCTATATTTTCACTTCCTTCCAATATTTTCCTACTTGGAAACCTAGTTATGTGACCTTTATGCTTCCATTTCTCTATTATCAAGAGGATGTTTTGTTAAACCATTTAAGGATATGGGATTACAAGAAAGGTTTTTTCCAAATCTAAAACTTAGATTACTGAGATAACTTTAAAATTGATAGAATTCAATTTATTAAAGGGTGTGATTATAATATCTCGAGATTATAAATGAAAGACTATGCTCGATAATATACCATACATGTAAAAAGAAATTTAAACGCACCACAAGATATTATTATATGATAGTTATAACCTAGTTTTTAAATTTGTGGTTAGGAATAGGATTGAATAATTTTTTAAATATATATAAATTTATTAATCAAGAAAAAATTATTGAGAAAATATTATAATTAATTAATTTAACCTTTATAAAATTTATTTGATAAAATTAACTTTATTTTTCAAATCATCATATGAAAATTACCATAAGGTGAAATTTTAGAAAATTTTCTGAAATTTTTTATTTTTAGTTGAATAATAAAAAATATTGATTTTAATTTGAAAACATTATTTCTTTTAAAATATTTATAAAGTAAAATTCAATTTTGGATTATTTTTTAAAATTTAATTAGTTCCTTTTTATTTAAAATAATTAAATTATTATTTTCTAATTGAATTTTATACTTGAATTTAGTATAAATACATCTTATACTTTAAAAGATTTATTTTTATGGAAAACTATTTTTCATTGCGTTTTTTCGATTAAATTTTAAACTAAATTATTCCAATTATTTATTTTGAATTTTAAAAAATGGATTAAATATTTTGAATCATTTAATATAAAATTGTTAAATAGTTCCCATTTTTTTGGACATTATGAATAGTAACCTGATAAATTTTTATTTCCAAGGTAATGGGTAAATCGGGTAATTAAAGTTATAAATAATATGATAAGGATTATAAAATAACACTAACTCTTGAATTAATTTTATTTAATGATTCCATTACATTCATAATCACCCAATATTTGGTTATATGAACTTTATTCTCCATTTGGATGTGAATATAACCTTTTTAATAATTTCTGTAATGAAATGTAAAAAATGTCATAATATTGTTTTAAATAACTATAATATTTTCACCATGAGAATAAAAAGAGGATATATTTAGTTATAAATATTAATTTAAAATATAATTATTTATATTCATCATGATAATTTATTTTTAGTTTTTTTATTTAAAAAAATATTAATTTAAACACATACACAAAGCTAACATAGTAATTATTCAATTAAGAGATAAATCAAATAAATGAAATTGAAAATAATAAAAGTAATATAATTTGAGATAATTAATATTATCAAAGAATTTTATAAATTAATATAGCATTTTATTGATGTAATAAAATATTTTTTTTGAATTTTATTTGTTTCTTTATGTTATTAAAGTCAAATTTATGAATATTACTAAAATATGAGAATAATGATATTTTATAATAAAAATTATATTATTAAATGAAATACAATTCCTAAAAATATTATATTCATCCAATTTATTATTATATGGTTTATAATATCAACCATTCTCTACTTATGGGATGTTTTTCCAATTATAGTGTTTATCTTGACCCTCAATGTGTAAAAATAATTATCATGGTAAGTATGAAAGGGTTTAAGGAGGGGTTAAAACCAAATGATAAGGGTAAAAATATAGTCAATAATTATATAATTTTTATTTTATGAAATTATTGTGACCCATACACATCTAGTATTTTAAATTAATTAGTTTGGGGCCATTTAGAATTAAAAATTTATATATATTAATTAGGTATTTTGAGAAATTACAAGAGTGACCATCCCCTATCTTATAAAAGAGAATATATTATTATCTTTAATTCAATCTTAAAGTCCAATTTGGATAAGAAATTCTCTAACCCAATCCATTACTAACACCCCTTACCATGTTCTAGAGGCATTATTTTGGGAAGAATACTAAAAATAGAGATCTTAAGGTGTTGAACAAATTATATTTTTCTGAAGAAGAGGTATAGTTCTAACCAGATGTTTTAGTTTTATTTATCCTTATACCTCCATAAAATATTATTCAAGCATTATAAAATAATAAAAACAATATCCTCCATATAATTTTATGTTATTATGTTAATTTAATAACTTATACCCATCTCCTCTTATATCAAATGGGAAATGAAACCATCATTCGTGTGTACGACAGACTACCGCCCCATGAACTAATGTAATTAATTTTCCATCAATATCTCTCATGTATGGATTATATTTATGGAATTAATGTCTACGTATTACATTTATGATATATTTTTCATTATAAAATGATAATATATCATTTACCTTCTTAGCATTTAGTTCACTTGAAAATGATAATGTTGTTCATGCATACGTGTGGACTACCACCCCCAGGAAGCGATATGATTCATTTTTCATCACCAAATCACATGAATGAAATATGTAATTTAATTTAAATAATTAATATTTATTAACATTATATAAATATAAAATAATAATTACCTTTTTTCCATAATGATCGTTGAAAAATGGAAATCTCACTCATGAATATGTATGGTCTGTCATCTCCATGATTGTAACATAGTTCAGTTTTTCAAAACCATATTTAATGGTTGGATTAGAATGTATAATTTTTTTAAAATAATAATAATTTAATAATTATTAATCATGATATGATAGAATAATGACCACTTTTTCCATATTCAACTTACCAAATTCATTTTGGACGTATGAACCAAATATCATAAAAAACATCTAATATGAAATTAAATGATTAAGTAATTATTATAAAATGGTAAAAAAGGGAAATAAATTGAATAAAAAACATGAAAATGGTTCTCAAAAAATTAAATTATTAACACAATTTTTTTATTTAGGAAGATAAATAATTTATGTGATTATTTTTTCTCTAGGTAAGGGTTATTCTTTTAAAAATATTCTTTTAAAGTTTCCCATGCAACAATTTTTCATCAATGTCCTTATTTTTTAAAATATTATTATATAGATATAAAATATTTATAAAGTAAATTTTATATCTCTTTTAGCATTCTTTTAAAGGTTTTTGAATTGATTATTTTTACAGAATGTTTTTACTTTCTTTACAAAAGACAAAAATGAATGTTTTATTTTAACATGTACGGTGAAAATGATTTTTCTATACAATGTAACTGTTATTTGAAGTTTGTATTCCTCTATAAGCCTTCATTTTTTTTATTGTAGAAAAACACTATTTCCTATTTTCTGGTTATTTTGGTATTAGCATTGGTTTTAAAAGGAAAGCATATTTTGATATCCAAAAGTTTTTTCATATAAGTTTAAATGAGTTTTAAGGGTTTTATTAATGATATAGTCCCTAGAAATTGTTTACATAGAGAGTTAAGCACCATTAAAACTCAATAATGAGCCCATTATATCCTATACAATGGGTGTGAAGAAATATCATCAAATGATCCCGATATATATTATATGATGGGTGCGCCTTGATAGCGCTCAAATGCATTGTGTAATGATTATGTGTTATGGAGAATTATATTGGAAGTTGGTTGTATGGTTATTCTAAATAGAAGGGTTCTTGTAAGTTTTATTTAAGGGTTCTTGTATTATGACATTTCATGGTAAATACACGACTTCTCTATTCCCGATGATTAGTTTGCATGGAAACTATTTATTTCAAAAAGATAACATAAATGATATTTTTATAATGAAGACTATTCCCTTTCTAGGTAAAAGGGTATATTTTTCTAGAAAATGTTTCTCAAGAGTTTTCATGTTTTTGAGTAGACTAATGTTTTTCTTCTTTATATCCCAAAATGAGCTATTTTACGCTCATCCCATGTTTTAAAATGTTTTCTAAGGGGTTTAATGAAGGGTAAGAAAAATAGGAAGTCAAATAGTAATTTATGAATATTTTTCATGAAAAGAAATCATGTTTTATTTTAAAAGTTTTATAATTTGAAAAAATGGACACTAAATAGAATATTACAATTTTTAAAATATGATTTTGATATATAAGAGTCATGACCTAATTCTCTATAACTCTAAATCTACAAGATATTTGGGAATGTAAGAAAGTGAATTATTTTTTAAAGTCACTAGAATATATAATGTTTAAGGCCAAGTCTGTACATTATCCTCACATGGTTTTTAAGAAACCAAAATCCCTCCCCATGATAGTGATAGTGAGCCATGGTCATGCATAGAATCTATAGAATAGGCCATAGAACCATTCCTTGAACCAATATTCTCTCATGACCCTCAAAATGAAGCTCCCTTCTAACCAGTTAAAAGCCTTTCCCATATTCACTTTGATCATAATTTTATATTTGAGGTTCTTATTATTAATATTATAAATCATATAATTAGTTATCACCATCACCACTTATATTGCCTGGCCTTGAATGAAACAATTCTACTCCTCTAAGGAATGTATTGGGGTAATTCGACTAAGACTTATGTTAATTAGATAAATGAGGATCATATATGCGACGTTTCAAAAAAAGATATTTCTATATTGGTTGAGCTAGTGGGTTACTTAAACTTTGGGACGAGAATCATCATTGAAAGAAACAATTACCTAGTGAGAATATGACCTTTAAAAAATATTTCACCACTTACCTAACCTGTTCCTTGATTATAATCCATGCATCCATGTAAAATAAGATTGGGAACCCATCGGGGCCTAGTTCACTTTCAATATTCATGATGGAAAATGTCTCTTTAATATACTCCTGCTTGAGGATATCATCCAAATATTCTTTTCCCTATCCTCTACTAGTCAAGTAATATTGTAAAAAACATTACCCCCCATGTTCATCTCTGTTGGCCTTCCCCTACTGAGACTATTCATTCTTGCAAGAAGACCCTCAAAATGTTATAGTGCGAGTTTCCCAACAACCTCTATATCCCCTATATATGATCTATATTCATGTTTCATGTTGATCCTTTTTTTCACCTTCTTCTCCTACACACACACCTAAAAATAGTTAGTGTTCATACCTTCTCTATGTGCCAAAGAGACCCCAATATTTACCTAAACAACCTTTCAATCTACAAAAAATTTTACACCAATACATTTCATTTATCTACCCAGTTGATAAACATGTCATCATCCAAACTCTCCTAAAACCTATCCTATAGTCTGTCAATGACCTATTTGAACCACTACAGATTGGTTTCACTATTTGTTCTATTGGAATTCCACTCCTGAATATCCTTCTTCAGACATTTAATGTGACTTTTTAACCCCACCCATGAGGTACCCCATAATGGATTCTCTTAGGACAACTGTATTTTCTATATAAAACCATCAACCTAAGTCCAGCTATTTGAGTAGAATAACCAGTTGGTCCTCCTATCCTCTATCTTTAAGTGAACTAGTAGTGGTGAATGATGTGAGAGTGACTAATTTATGTGTGTTATGGAGTCTTGGGGAAATTAATTAATAATATATAATTTAAAAAGGCCTCAATCCAATCTTATCCATATTTTCCAAACCCATTATTGATTGTTACACTAGGTAAACTTGTCTCCTAATAAACCCATATCCATACGACTATTGGATGACATGAACTCTTTAATATTCTACATTTCCTTTCTCGGAAATATCTCTCCTCCTTCTTTCTCTGTCACCTCGTCTATGGTGTTGAAGTCACCTATAAAGAACCAATCCAATCTTCCTTTATGGAAGTTTGTACTTCTATAAATATATTCTATCAATGATATTTTATTTAGCATAAATAAAATAAAATAATAAAATTTCCCCCTGAGAATTCACTTTTATGGAGATATGATGAAGGGATTGTTGGTTTCAGGCATAGAGAAAGCATGTGGTGTTGGGTTATATATTAAAATTTCTTTTAATTGTCATTTATTGAAACCATGAGTGAGAATATTGAAGGTCAAATTTATAATCAATTTATTTAATTTTTTAAGAAATTAATACTTGAGCATTGGAATTTTTTTATGAATTTGATCATCTAAAAGACCCTTTTAGATTTTCGTTGTTGTGTTGTGAGGATCTAAGAATAGAATCCCTATAGTAGTGATCCACACATGCTCTACTAATCTTTGAGAAAAACCACTTGATCTTTAGGTTCTATAGTTTTTAATCAAATGTATTTCATTGTTTTTTTCTTGATCACTTGTTCTTCGGTCTTGAAGAAAACTCTATTGCATTTCTTGTTATTAAGCATAAGAGATAATGATGAGTTGAGAGAGAAATATTTGGGCACCACAATTCTATATTCTCATTTTTGGATGCAATACACAATAGAAATAACCATTTATTTATAGAGGTAGGGTTTAGGTTAAAATATTATTTAATTACATACTGATAATTAGATAATATTTAAAACCTTTAATAAACCCCCATTCCACATAATAATAATATTATTTTGTGGTGTTCCAATTTGCACAAATTGATAAAAAATATTTACCAACTTGTAAATAATTATTTTATCATCATATATAGACTTGGTCTCTTTGAACTCCTTGGTATTTATTGAATACCCAAATTAATATTTTATTCATAAATAAATATTTCATTTACATACTGGTGAATAAATATTTATTAAATATTCCAAAAAATTAAAAAATATATTTTTATTCACATGTCATTTAATATTTTTTTAAATTTTTGCGAACAAAATAATTTGAATAGAATTATCCTTGGTCTTGAAAGTATTATTTATTCAATTAATTAAATTCAAATTTAATTTATTCTAGATAAATGAAAAAACATAGAGTGTGTCCCCTAGAATTATTTCTCATTGGAATTAGGTATGTTGTAATAGTAGGTGACCTAGACCCAACTTAAACAATACTTTTGATTACCATTATATGTATATATTTTGATAAATATATTTGTTTATTATTACCATAGTAGTGTTGATATTTCTACATCCACTATTTACATGGTAATGTCCTTATATTATGTGTTGTATCAAAAGGTTATAGCAGTTCCCAACTATAATTAGAACCTCAAGATACTATGAAAATAATATTAAACATATATCATATAGTAAAGATACATCATACTGAAAGGACACATATGATGTATTAAAATCTAGTTCTAGGGGATTATAAGCACTGAGGCTTCTTCTCATGATGTTATCACTTGGTGACCTCCAATAGTGAGATCATGAGGACAAACCCTCCAATAGGAACACCCCATGTTTCGGGTGTCATTGGTTGTCCATATCTACGAACATGTTTATTATTATCTTAAAATGAGATAATTATTAGTGTATACCATTTAATAATGTACTTTGATTATAGGAAAAAACCATGATAACAAAATTGTGGGGTGGTATTTCGTCTTGGGTGCATCATTGGTGGCATGACATTGGTTAAATGATCATGATAGAATTTATCACTTCCGAGCTGAGGAAGATATTCCTCATGGACCCATGTTGACCAAAATGGTAGTACTTCAAAAATACAAGCCCATTGTACAAGAAGGTAAGTCTTTCCAACAAGGTCATGAAATATTTAATGCAAAAAAATGATGAAGAAACAAGTGTTTATCTGGATTTTTGAGACATCAAAAGATAAAGAGATTATATTACAAAGTAAGTGTTCATATGAGGAAGTTGTAGCTATTATATTACTTATATCATTAGGGTCCATGATGGATTTCTAGACTACACTCTTGGTCTATGGGATGGACTCACTACTATGAAGATAATGACCTAAATGGTCAGACACTAAGTGTATCCACAAGTTCCACCTATTCTAATAAATAAGAGTTTAGGACGAAGTGAACCCCACGTATGAGGCTGGTGAACATCAGAGTGTGGTCGATCACAAATAAAACTAATTCAATTATATTATTAATGTTTATAATAATTATGATTGAGTTTATTTATCAAAGTATTCATAGGATGCTTGATCATAAATGTGAATAGGGAAAAAATATAATTTTCCGAACGAACATTGGATATTCAAGGTTCATTAAATTATTTGAAGATATTACAGGTTTAATTAATGGTTTATATTTTATCAAGTAACATTTTATAGTGTTACAAGTGAGTTATAAAATATTTGTGACATTTATAATAGGTTTATAAAGTCATACATGTTGTTAAAGGTATAAAATGAAGGTTATTACTTTACAGGGACTAAAGTGAAATTTTGGAAATTATAACCTAAGTATAAAAGCTAATTTTAGCCTCTTTAATTATAATAAAAACCATTTAAACTATTTTAGTGAGATACGTTCTCATATCCTATCCTCTCAGATTCTTAGAGAGAGATTCTGAATGAAGAACAAGGTTAGGTCAATCCATCTTTCTTGATAGAGTCCGCATTATTCAACCGATCGAAGGGACATCGTAAAGATATTTAATTTAGCATTCTATCACATAAGAAAAATATTTCTTTGATCCATGAATTTTGGAGTATGTTTGGATTATCTAAAGGAAATCTAGTTTGGTGTCTTTGAGCCACGACACCTCGACAGTGAGGGGATCAAACTAGTGACTTCAAATGAATGAGGTACCATTTAGGATTTTGTTTGATTTCATTTTTTGTGAATAAATTGAATTACACATGATCCATTTAGATATTATAGTATGTGGTTTTGTGGATTTAGTGTTTTTAACATGAACTCTAACCCAAAATTTTAAATTGAACCTTTTCAAGCTTCTTTTGTGCTCTAGGTTCCTTCAATTGATATCATAGAGAACATTTAATTATTTAATTATAAAAATTAGTAATTTTTATTAAATATTCTATTATCCATAAAGAGGGTTTTGATATGTTACCAAATCAGCTGATGGAGCATCAATCTAAGTTCTTATCACCAATACATGGCTGATCGAAGATCAATGAGTTTTGTGAAAAAAGTTGGTATGAAAATTAATGTTTTTTTTCATTTTAATGGATACAAACGTGATAGAGTTTATCCGAAACATGATGTAATTACATTATGTGTTATCCATATTTAATGGAATTTGGTTGGTGTGATCCATTGGAAATAAAATATTTCCTTTTAAGCTTGTTTAATTAAATGGATAAAGCTTTCCTTGGAGCTAGTTTATATATTATCAAGGAAACTTGTTTAATTAAAAGGTTAAAACTTACCATGGGATCTTGTGTAATTAAATGGATAAAGCTTCCCATGGAAGTTAGTTTAAACCTTCCCCTAGAATATTGTTTAATTAAATAGTTGAATCTTCTTATGGAAGCTAGTTTAAAGGTTCTCAGGGAAGATTATTTAATTAAAAGGGTAAATATCCCCATGTAATCCAGTTTAAATATTCTCATGGAAGCTTGTTTAATTAAAACTATAAAGCTTCCCTTAGAATTTACTTTAAAGTTTCCCTTGGAAACTAGTTTAAAACTTCTCATTGAAGCTTGTTTAATTGAATGTAAAAATATTCCCTTGAAATATTTTTCAAATCTTCTCGTGGAAGCTTGTTTAATTAAAAGGATAAACCTTCACATTGAATCTATTTTAAAGATTCCCTTAGAAGCTTGTTTAATTAAAAGGACAAAGAATCCCCTAGAATCTTATTCAACGATTCCCATGGAATCTTGTTTAAAAAATATATAAAAAGGGACAAAGCTTCTGTTGGAAAATTTTTATCATTTTATATTATATATATATATATATGTGTGTGTGTGTGTGTTTTTTTTACCCTTTAAATGGATACCCCATATCAGGATGGAATAATTCGGTCCAGGTCCGACTGGCCTGACCAATTTAACCCATCACTAGTCTTAAATTAATTTTTGGGGATATGATTTAGGTACAAAAAGACCCAAAAAATTTAAAAAAAAAATTAAATTATTTGGGATTTAACAAAATTATTTTGGGTCCTGTGCAAAAAATTGATAATTAATAGAAATTGTTTTATTTCAAGTTAACTCATTAAAAATACGGTCAAGTTGAATTTAAGAAAATTTAATTTTTCTTATGTAATATAATTTCATGTTGAAAAATCATGAGCTGAGATTGACCCATGTATGTTTGGTTTATTATTTATTTAATTAAATTATTTCATTTAATTTTGATAAAATGTAATAATTATTTTGTTTTGACAATCTGCGCATCATCCCTCCATCTTTAATTTTTATAAGGGTCTCTGTGTCCACATTTAAGTTCTAAAAAATGTAGCTTCTCACCCTGAGTTCCCCTCACTTGCATTTGACTATACATTGTAAAGATCATAGTATTTCGTGGTGACACAGTTTGAGTATAGATCCAGTGAGAACAAACAAGTGGAATGCATGGGAGTTGCAGGCACTGAAATTCATGTCAGGTATTAAATTAGGGAATCCCCCTAGGGTCTCAGTTAATCCATTATTCACTTTATAGATTAACAAATAGTTAGTATCTCATGATCACATCATTATTTATTTATTTTATCATTCCCATGGTTTATTATTTAGTGAATGCGTATTTATTATGCGCTATCACTTAATATAATAACAAAAAAGCAAGAAAAGATAAAATGAAGATGTTCAATGAATGTTTCCTATTTAAAATATTTGTTAAGTTATTAGTGTTATGATATAGAATAATAATGTTAAATAAAAAAGTATTACATTCACCGATATTGAATTATCAAATCCATTGAAGAAAATATTAATTCGTTAAATACCTTGCATCGCTCAAATTTGAGCAAAACAGAGTATACTAGGTGCTCAATCAGTAAAGGTTGAGGGTTCCTCCTACTATTAAGGGGTTCTTATGAGAGTGGTGGGTACAATTAACTAAATTTTTTAGGAATGGGGTAGCCAAAACTATATTTTTCTACTTTAGAAGCAATGGGTTAAGCAATAGAAGGTAATTATTTTCAGGATATGGGACTCCACTCAATAGATCTAGGAGCATCATGTTAATACAGTTGTCCTGAGTAGTGCCTACCTTGGAATCTATGAGTAGTGGAGTAGCCAAATATTATACACTATGAAGAGGGGTTTCAAGGATCCTTACCACTATAATACTCAAGTGATAGAGTATTCTGATTCTAGTACAAAGGGTTCCTAGAATTCGATAAAATAATAGGAGACATTTAAATTTAATAATTTGAAAATTGTCTAATAGTAATAAATATAAAATTCCAATATGCTAGATATTATTTTTGTAGAAAATTATAAAGTAAATACCACAAAAAACAATGCGATAATCATTGGACAAAGTCATTGTCCTATCCTGCATGAATTTCTAAAGAGTATCACAGGCACTTGCGCACAATACTATGATATAAGAATTTCAAGGCAATGGAATCCCCAATACCTTTTAATCCACCTTAAGAAGTGAGGGTGATGAAAATTATTATAGTAGACTCAAGTATGACCCATATGATGGTTTTTTCATTATTTTATCATCAATGTTTGATTCAAGTTGTTGATATGACATCAAGACTTGGACAATTTAATATGTTTTCTCATCTATAAGAATCTTATGAAGAGAAATAAAATGTGTTTTTTACATAGAATATGCATAAATTGAAAGATGGACCATGATATTTCAATGGATCCATTTCTCATAGCATTCTCACCCATTTACTTCAGTTTTTTTAAGATTATAAAATGAACAGTATAGAGAAAATGATTCATTACCTTTTGAGGAAGGTTTTATAACAAATAATAAAATTAAATAAAGATTAATCTTTAGTTATTATGGTGGAAAAGTTGAAAGAAAAGTTGAAAAGTCCAATGTAAAGAGAGACCCCAAAGGCACCTTCACAATTTCTTTCAAAGAAATTGGTATTAAACAAGAGGTTATTTTCTTCACATATCATGAAATATATCTATGGAAGTTTAAATGAAATGAAATTAATTGAAGAAGAAAGTAGTTGCTTCTTCTTTATTCATTTTCATCAAATATATGTAATGATTCAATTTGAATTCATGTGTATTAAATACAATATTCTAGTCACATATGTGTATTTATATACAGTAACCATGTAAGTAAAGGAATGTTACTAAAATTAAGGTGTGTTCTCTAAGAAGATGAGAAAAGGAGGTTCTTAAATAAGTGGTAAGAAGTACAAAATTTCTATATTGCCAAGATTATTGATTCTAGTTGAACATTTGGAGTATCAACAAAAAATTATTCTCATGTTTCCATTGGACACAGGGATACATTATTCCAATTTCATAATGAATGCTGTTTTTTGTGTCAAATACTCAAGTCATAGTTTAGTGATACAAGAATCATTAGCAATATTTGATGAATATAAAATGTAAGACTAATATACCCAGTTGTGGAAAGAAAACACTTTTTTAAGAAAAACTAAATAGTTATCAGGGATATACCCAGTATGGTTTTAGAATATTCAGAGTTAAATACCTTAGGTACCATTGAAATACTTATGTACTTAGTTTTGGACAAATAAAACTTTGGAAATAAAGTCAAAACAAAAATATTTCGGAACTAGTGCAGTTAGAGAACGTGAAATATTTCAAGGGTAAGATAGTGGTAAGTATACTTCATAAGATAACTTTAAGTGTTAATGGAATGTGAAAATGAAGTTTTAAATATTCTGGGTTAAGAAGATAAGAGAGGATTCAGTCTAGTGTGCCAAAGAATATCTTGACCAAGAATTCATCGATTAATATAATGTAGCGTTGAGTAATTTCTAAATGCATATTAAATTGTACACATCAAAGATATGATTCTAATAATGAGGATTGATAATGATTCTTAAATATAAATATTTATCAAGAAAATTTAGAATAGATTAATTCCTAAACACATATTTCTTTATACACATCATATTCATGATGCAAGTAAAAGGAGAATCAATGTTAAAACTCATGCATTTCAGATACATCCATTTTTAAAGACATGATCCACAAATAATGACATTATCCCATAACCACATTTAAACTATATTGAAAAATAGATATCATATGAGTTAGATTATGATAGAAATCCATTATATCATAGGAACATGTGTTTACATGCAAAGAGTTTGTTAAGATTTAGAAAAACGTGCATCAAGAAAAAACACAATGTGCATCTATAGTTATCATCCTAATATTTTCTAAGGATATTATAGAAATCATTATGATAGAAAATATATAGTAAATTTATAGACTATATTTCTATAAAAGGGTGAAAATCTCTACTTGAGATAGTGGGAGCAAGATTGACTTGGGTTTAGTCAATGTTAGAGATCCACAAATAATTGACATAGGAACAAGTTCCACAAGACATTTTAGAAAAAGGAATATTATAGAGACACATACTATATAGGATGGATAAAACCATGGTGATGGATTTATATTCACTACATTTGGTGATATATTATTCTTCGAGAATAATGATTCCTACAAGTAATTAGTATATGGAAATTTTTTAAGATTGACAAGATTGATTAAAAATCAATAATGGATTCCATGCATCACTATATAAGAGGATTATTAATTTGAATACTATCATTGGTATTCAAATGAGACTATACATGGATGGTAAAAGTGTGGTATCAATAAGGATATATTGGTTATACCAGGTAATTATGCCTAAACCCATTAGAATTTTACTTGTCATCGATAATTTTAATGATAATTTTATTGAGAATTAGATGCAAAGACCACAAATCATGGATGACATGCATACGCTGAAACTAAAAAGGTATGGTGACATCATAAAATTCCAATAAGGGTAAAAGTTTCTAAAATCTAGATTAGGATTAATGTAAGCAACTAGATCATAGAGTATTCATTTAGAATTAATTTTTACATGTGTTTATGAGAGGTTAATCAGAGCACCATATTTTTCCAAGTAAAATATGTTTATTAACATATCAGAAACAATTTTTGGTCTTATAGTTAGTTAAGACTAGGATAAAAAAAACTCTCTATAGATTGAATTAAATTATCTACCATAGTTCCGGGGAATGATATTTACTGAGGTAAAACTAACAGTTTCTTATAGTTAGTCAATCATATATATACAAACATAGTATTTAAAAAATACAAGTTAGAAAAAATCAAGATAAAATTATTACCAATGTCACATGGAATATATATCTATAGGTAGACATGTCCAAACCATAGGAAAATATTAATATGGAGATTTTAATTCCATATTATTTAGCTATGGATCAATCACATATTAAATGATATGTACAAGAATTGATATTTCCACGATATAATTTATAGTAGTAAAATATCTATTTTAACCAAGAGAACTATAAGGGATGCAGTCAGAACTGTCCAATTTCACTTGAAGAAGTACAAAGGATGTGTTTTTGTATGTGGAGAGAAAAGGATACTATTTTTCAAGGGACACAAACTAGTCTTCATTTGATCAATGTGAACTAATATCATAGTTAGGATAAGGTAATAAGCAATAAAATATCATTAAATATAGTGGTATCCATATCTACAAATAAAAATTACGTTACAACTTCTAAGGTAGATAATAAGTAGTGTAAAAGTTACAAATTTTTGTTCCAGTTCCAGGAATTGCACCTAGTATGTAAAGTATTATCATAATGTAAATTATGATACTCTTATTATCCAAGATATTAGGTTTTGGATAGATGAAAAAAGGTATACACTCAGGGATTTCATCTCTTAAAGAGTTTTAATCAAGGAGATAAGATCACACATAACAAAATACCCATTCAATGGAGACGTGGTAGTCCCAGTAACTAAATTTTCAACTCAATATAAACAGGATCTTAATCATGTGAGAGCTAATAAGGATGGTTAAAAAGTTAGCTCTAGTGTAAGTGGGTGTGTTGTAATAGTGGATACCCTAGAACCAAGTTGAACAATACTTTTTATAACCATCACATGTATACATTTTTATATATACATGTGTATTATTACCATAATAGTGTTTATATTTCTACATCCACTATTTACATTGTAACGTCCTTATATTATGTGTCATATCAAAAGGTTATAGTAATTCTTATCTATAATGAGAACCATGAGATTCTATGATAGTAATCTTAAACATATTTTATATGGTTAAAATACATCATACTGACATGACACATATGATGTATGACTATTAGGTGTTGAGGGATTGTAATAATTGAGACTTGTTCTCATAAAGTTTTCAATATGTGATCTCTAGTAGTGATATTAACAGGACAAACACTCCAATTGGAACACTACTTGTTTCAGGTTTCATTAGTTGTTCCTATCTATAGACATGTGTATTGGTCTCCTGACATAAGATCATTTTTAGTGTGTAGCATTTGATTGTGTACTTTTATGAAAGGTTAAAACCATGATAATGAAATATTGGTGAGTAAGTTTGTGTTGGGTATGTCATTGGAGGTATGGAATTGGTTGAATGATCAAGCTAGAATTTGTCATTTCTAAGTTTAGGGAGATATATCTCATGGGATTGGTGTAGAGACCCGAAGCTTATCGTACATGGACATTACATTACTTTTGCGGAATACTTAGTACATAACAAAAACACACACACACAAGGATCGTAATAGTTTAGTGTCTTTGGAAACTCGGAACGTAATATTCTAATCGTGGTGAAAGATCTTCAATATCTCCCATAAAGATCTTCCCTTTTTTTTTACCTAAAAACCTTTCTTTATATCCTGGGGAAAAGAAAACATAAAAGGGTGAGCTCAAATGCTCATTAAGGGTAAACAAAAGAAATATCAATCACATCATATACATAAGAACATAGCTTTTGGAAATCTTAACCTGCAAAAGAGATCATAATTTCATAACATGGGGTAAATCATGGCAGTGAAATGTAATCACAATAATCATAACTTAAAACATGAAACTTTGTGTCATTCACACATAATCATAGAGAATCATTTCTTGTTAGTCAAGACTCATTGCCAAGACTATCTTAGTGGACAAAGTCCCTTTCTGAATCGAGTAACCCTCGTTTCAGTCCTGTTTCACTGAACCGGTATAACCTACCGTTCCAGCCCTGTCTATCTCATGAGATATAAAATCTTTACCCAATGCATTGGAGGGATATATAGGTCCCACCCATCTCATAATGATACCATTCTTATGTGTGCCACAAAATCTTAAATCATACATCATTGCTTAACCCATGTAATAAAAATGGGAATCTTAAACATCATGACATCATAAATCAATTCATATAAGTTAAAGGAATTCATAAAAAATATTCCATCACAACATGATCAAATCAATGTAATAATATGGATAAAAACAGAACCCTTTATTATCTTAGATGGAAAATAATTTTGATAAAACACTTGAACTCCATTCTTGAGGAAAATATCCTTTCTTCTTCAAAAACATTTTTCCTTTCTTAACATGTCATACAACTTTAAACTAAAAGAATTTGATTAAAAATAAACTTGAATACTTGTAAAGGAAGCTTCTTGGAAATAATGTTTTAGAAATCCATTCATGCCGTATAAGTTAAAAAAAACATTCTTCGTACTTTTGTCGGAAAAGTCAAAAAGTACCTCGTACGAAAAACGATAAAAGATTCCATTCATATATTTTACTAAAAACTCACCGAAGGGTAAAATAGGATTTAAACAATTTTAGGTGGATGGAAATAATATTACATATTGAGGAAACATGGATGTGGATGATAAAATACACCCCAGTAAATACCAAAGTACAAACAATCTCGGATAAAAATGAGATTGTGATATTTCCCTTACCTTAGGTCCGACTTGCTTTGTAAGTGTCCGAACCTCCTGTATAATGATTTAAATCATGTTATTGACTTATTACAGAATCATATTCATTTTTATGATATCATATATGGTTCACTTATGACATTATATTACCCGTTCTTTTGTAAATTCCATGTTAAAGAAGCGTTTTGGGTAAAATCGTTTTATTTATCGTAGGTGTTTTGACTTGTTGTTCTTGACATCATTATTACTTATATCATGATTTACTCACTTCCAGAATATAAAATATGATTTATATATCATATATATTCAGTATATATATATATATAATAGGTAGATAAATAAAATGAAAAACACCGTTCATGGAGACGGTAGTCCGTACGTACGCATGAACGCTGTTTTCCTTTCCTTATTGTCTTGAAATGGAAGTAAGTAGATGACATACATATGTATATATATACATAAATCCAGTAGCTTTATAATGTCATATATTTCATTATTATTTCTTATATATACATTATAATCATTCTTAAATGGTTAACATGGAGAATGAATCTCATCGCGTCGTGGAGACGGTAGTCCGTACGTACGCACGAGCGATGATATCATTTCTATAAATATTGAACTGAATTGGAGTGGATTATAAAATATATCAGAATCAATATGATTTTGTAATAACTATGTATAGTTATTCTTTACACCATTATACCCATCCATGTAAGGTGGTGGTGGAAAATAGATTACACCACGGCGTGGAGACGGTATTCCGTACGTACGCACGCGCGGTGATTTCTTTTTCCGTAGGATGGATAGATGGTGAAATAGGGTTGTTTCATACTTATAATAACATATCAGTATATGAGTGATACTGATGTTATTACTTCATAATGAAACAACCTAAGAAGAAGAAGTGGAAGAAGAAATAAAGATGAAAGAATTGGTAACGGTAATTACCTCTTCTTTGAAGCGCCTTTTGGAGACCTCCTCTTAGGGAACTAAAATTGGTCTTTGAGTAAGACCAGAACCTCTAGGATGTTTCTAGGGAAGTGGAGAAGAGATTTTGTCAGGGGTTGGCCGAGATTGAGTGCTCAAATTGGTGTGAGGAGGAGGGGGAGGAGGTGTCCTTTTATAAGGGAGGAGAGGGGCACCTTAGGAATACCTCAAAATATTATTTTATATTAAAGTCAAAATCGGTTTATAATGGTTCCAAAGGGTCTTATTTCGAAGCTAAAGTGGGTATGGGTCGAAATCCTATCAACAAATAAGATTTAGAAAAGTTTAGGGTATTATTTTAACCTTATCAATTAGATTTAACTCTAAGTTAAATAATTTTACTTTTACCGTGTCTTTTTGTTTTCTTTCACTATATGGTTAATACACTTACTATAACATGCCAAACGAAACCCAAATTGTTTATTATTAAAATATATATCCTTATCTAAGTCATTTGGCCGAACCTTAGATTTTTAGGAATAAAATAACAATTAATAATATAATATTTGATTTAAAAACTATTTTGTGTCAATTTTGAAACTATTTGATATATGATTTTTTAGAAAGTCATAACAGAATTATATGTTCGACCCAAGTTGATTAAATCAACACTAATATATCATAGTAACCTAGAAAATTAGTGGAATTCATAAAAAGTCTCAAATTACATTTATTTTGGTGTTTATAACATCAATTATGTCAATATTTCATTAACAAGATAATTACTGCATCATCTTTGTGTCATAAATAAATTAAATTATTTGATTTCTAAAAATTACAAATAAAATACCATCATGTAGTAAATCTTTTTATCTTTCTAATGAATATTTACAATCGAATTGATCTTATGTATAACCCCATATTAAAAATGATTTACTTATTAAACTTTGATTTTAACTATTTTAACCCTTCTTTAAATAAATTAATAATAAATGTCCTAATCTAATCCAAGTGGACCTAAATGGTCATATTTTATTCCTAAGTTTGTTTTTGGTCGAATTACACTTTTCCAATAGAATTAGGACATGTGTTAGGGTAATAATAATATCATATTTACCCTTAGTTAACCTATTTACTATTAACCGTGGTAAAAAAAAGTAAAAAGTTACTATTCATCAAAAATTATTTTCATCTCATTGAACCACATTTTAGTCCTTCATATTAACCGTGTCTGTCGGATTTTCGAAATTCCATTCACAGAAGCGGTAAAATTAAGTTTTATGCAAAATTCAGTTTTTAACCTACCACTTAGTGGTTTCACTATTCATCAAAAATTGAAAGTTTTCAGAAAAGTACCAAAATTTCACCCTAGGCTATAATTGATATTCCGAATTCAAAAATGATTTCTATTTTACAAAATTCCCAACATATAAGTTGCATTAATTAATTTTATAATTAATTTCCGCTGTCACAACAAATAGCGTGTTTTTAAGAGATAATATCTATCAAAAGATTGACACTTGTTTATGTCTAGTTTACATGTGAAATTACATCAAATGACCAACATTGTATTAAATTGTAAAAATATATTCTAAATATACTTTAAAACCACTCAAATTAATGATTTATCACTATTAATTATTTCGATTAAAAAAGTTGTTTTTAATTATAATTTAGTAATTTTCACTATTCATGAAAGTTATCCGAAAATCACCAAAATTTCAACCTAAGCTAATTTCGATATTCCGAATCCATAAATGATGTCTATTTTGAAAAATAAAATTTACAAAATTTCAAAAAGTGGTTATTACTAATCATAACGGCTAGTTTTAATAATATCTTAATAGCATATCGTTGTTTAGCAAAACTCGGTGTTGCGTACAACACACGCTATCGTGGAAGGTCGCGATTGCGTGTAATGGAAGGAAAGTCAATGATGCGTGTTGTGAAAGATTCTTTTGGTGTAGCGTACAATACAAGACATTAATAAAATTATAAAGAATATTTTTCATTAAATCTCGGGTTGTTACATTCTACCCCCCTTAAAATGAATTTCGCCCTCGAAATTCATCGGGGTTATAAATGGTTTACTAATCGAAAGTTTCTTTAATAGAAACCCACATCGTGAAAAGGAATATCAAAAACAATCTTTAAAAAACAAAAGTATGAAACGTAACGGTTACCCAAATAAACTAATCACTGGGTTTCAACATAGGTGAAAATATGGATATGGAAGAGAAATCTAACCATCATATTCTGATGGAGAGTGGTAGAGAACATGACTATGGAAAAGCCAGTAATCAAAAATCCATAAATTTGTGACGATCTAAGGTACCATCTGATTCATCAGGTATAAGATCACTAGGACAACATTTTTGGTTTTCAAGATCATTTCCCTAAAGTTAAAGAATTTGAATTAGAATAAATACTTACTTTATTTTGGTACAATCTCACTGTTGTTCGTGCCTTTAACAATTTCCACTTCATTTCTTAAATAAATGAAGTTGAATTTGTTATTCGTGAAGTGTTAGCAGATCATGTGATAGAATGACGGGTCATTCCATCTGTCTCAAAAGGTTAGCAAAATTTATATACATAAGTCGATCTATAGTGGGATTAATTATATATGGTTCCTAAAATGGGCTTATACTTCATATATCATACTGCTTAATATAATAACACTAGTTTCTACTAAACAGGGACTTCCTGTAGGTCAGTGGTAGGCGATAAAGGCCAGTCGCACTTCGGTTGTGGGTTCGATTCCTACAGCCTTGTCCGAAGCGATGGGCTGTCGCCCGTCCTGCAGGTTATCCTTTTTATAAAACTACATTACTATAACATCCCATCAATAATATCGAAAAAAAACTTCTATCCTTAAACAATACTCACTTATGTCCAACATAATCCATTTCAATCTTTAGGCTTATCCATAATACTGCAGTCCACTCTCATAACATAGTGAAAACGATTACCAGAGATTTAATACCATCGTTGATCCCCATATATCATAAGATATGTTTTGTTGGTCACATTCCAAACATTAAAAGTCCTTAATCATGTATTCTCTTGAATACCTTAGTGAAAACATGAATGCAGTTTAAAGTTAACACTTTCCACATACCAAAATCCTCAAAATTCTATATACTCAAACCATGATATCACTTAGTCCTTATATCAATCATGAGCTCATGAATACTATTAAACATTTCATTTCCTCGTTTTCCCTTCATTATGCGCATATCATCTTATTTCCAAAATATATCAATCACTTTGAATACCACATCAATAAATATTGCAATACTCAATGATACAACATTATTTCGAAATCCCATTACATAAACACTTAATCATTCCACCACATCGTTGTCATATTCAACATTTCCAATAGTGATCGCATGTGACTTCCCTTTGTCCTTTGCCTTCAGTGGTTGCTCATGTTGATCATCACTAACCCTTGGATTAGGGCATTTATTAGCATAATGCCCCAATTCCTTGCACTTGAAGCATTGAAGTGTTGGTGGTGCGTTCTCTGCAGTGTTTGATTTATTCACATCATTAGAAACCCTTTTTCCATTACTTCGACACTCAGCTGCTCGGTGACCTTATTTTCCACACTTAAAACATTTTCTAGTCCCTTTAAGACAATCTCCACCATGCTTCTTTCCACACTTTGTGCATAAGGAAACATTCATCTTCTTTTCACCATTATTCTGAGATTTCTCTTTGAACTCCATCTTTCGTTTCTTGTCAAAACCATGAGATGGATATGTAACACCAACTTCCATTTCTACCTTGATAGCACAATGCACAATTTCTTCATAGCTACTGAAGTCTCTTATAGATAATGCCCTTCGAAGACTTGGTTTTAAGCCACTGAAAAATCGATCAACTTTACTTTCAGGTTGGATGATAATTCCAGAAGCATACCTTGCAAGTCTTGTAAAATTTGCTTCATAGGTACCAACAGATTCATCGTCCCTTTGCTTTAGTTCAAGAAACTCTTTCTCCATCTTTGTTCGAAGAATATGAGGGAAGTACTTACTGAAAAACAAGTTCTTGAACTCGTCCCATTCCATGGACTCAATTTCATCTCTTGGCCTCGTATTCTTGATAAGATTCCACCATTGATCAGCTTCACCTTCCAAACGATATACTGCTAAGATGACTTTATCATGTTCAGAACATTGAAGAACTGAAAATATCTTTTCAGTAGTACTGATCCATTGTTCAGCCACAAGTGGATCAGAAGACCCACTGAAAGAAGGTGGACGTTGCCTCATGAAGGACTCAATAGAATATTGTTCCCTTCTCTGCTCATTTGGAAGTCCAGAATGATTCATAGCTTGTGTAAGTATAGCAATAAGATTTTGCACTCCATCTCCCATAACATTTGCTTGTTCAGGAGGGCAATCATTGCATTGTCCATTGCATTGATCAACACGGTTCCTTCGGGTTCCAGCCATCGTCTAAAACCCAAAAAGAATAGTGTGAGAGGCAAAAATCATGCTAGGGAAAACAACATAATAAAAGGGGAGTACCTTCAATATCCAACATCTTAGGTTTAATTCTATGATCGTTAGCGTAATTCTATTACTATAACCTATACGTATACTTATCCCTAGGGACATCCCTAGACATACCTTAGAAATATCTCTAGGGATCTCACTAACGTTTTCGCATCCTAGTTTCCAAAGGTTGACTAAACCTTTCCTCTGATACCAACTGTAGAGACCCGAAGCTTATTGTACATGGACATTACATTACTTTTGCGGAATACTTAGTACATAACAAAAACACACACACAAGGATCGTAATAGTTTAGTGTCTTTGGAAACTCGGAACGTAATCTTCTAATCGTGGTGAAAGATCTTCAATATCTCCCATAAAGATCTTCCCTTTTTTTTTACCTAAAAACCTTTCTTTATATCCTGGGGAAAAGAAAACATAAAAGGGTGAGCTCAAATGCTCAGTAAGGGTAAACAAAAGAAATATCAATCACATCATATACAAAAGAACATAGCTTTTGGAAATCTTAACCTGCAAAAGAGATCATAATTTCATAACATGGGGTAAATCATGGCAGTGAAATGTAATCACAATAATCATAACTTAAAACATGAAACTTTGTGGCATTCACACATAATCATAGATAATCATTTCTTTTTAGTCAAGACTCATTGCCAAGACTATCTTAGTGGACAAAGTCCCTTTCTGAATCGAGTAACCCTCGTTTCAGTCCTGTTTCACTGAACCGGTATAACCTACCGTTCCAGCCCTGTCTATCTCATGAGATATAAAATCTTTACCCAATGCATTGGAGGGAGATATAGGTCCCACCCATCTCATAATGATACCATTCTTATGTGTGCCACAAAATCTTAAATCATACATCATTGCTTAACCCATGTAATAAAAATGGGAATCTTAAACATCATGACATCATAAATCAATTCATATAAGTTAAAGGAATTCATAAAAAATATTCCATCACAACATGATCAAATCAATGTAATAATATGGATAAAAACAGAACCCTTTATTATCTTAGATGGAAAATAATTTTGATAAAACACTTGAACTCCATTCTTGAGGAAAATATCCTTTCTTCTTCAAAAACATTTTTCCTTTCTTAACATGTCATACAACTTTAAACTAAAAGAATTTGATTAAAAATAAACTTGAATACTTGTAAAGGAAGCTTCTTGGAAATAATGTTTTAGAAATCCATTCATGCCGTATAAGTTAAAAAAAACATTCTTCGTACTTTTGTCGGAAAAGTCAAAAAGTACCTCGTACGAAAAACGATAAAAGATTCCATTCATATATTTTACTAAAAACTCACCGAAGGGTAAAATAGGATTTAAACAATTTTAGGTGGATGGAAATAATATTACATATTGAGGAAACATGGATGTGGATGATAAAATACACCCCAGTAAATACCAAAGTACAAACAATCTCGGATAAAAATGAGATTGTGATATTTCCCTTACCTTAGGTCCGACTTGCTTTGTAAGTGTCCGAACCTCCTGTATAATGATTTAAATCATGTTATTGACTTATTACAGAATCATATTCATTGTTATGATATCATATATGGTTCACTTATGACATTATATTACCCGTTCTTTTGTAAATTCCATGTTAAAGAAGCGTTTTGGGTAAAATCGTTTTATTTATCGCAGGTGTTTTGACTTGTTGTTCTTGACATCATTATTACTTATATCATGATTTACTCACTTCCAGAATATAAAATATGATTTATATATCATATATATTCAGTATATATATATATATAATAGGTAGATAAATAAAATGAAAAACACCGTTCATGGAGACGGTAGTCCGTACGTACGCATGAACGCTGTTTTCCTTTCCTTATTGTCTTGAAATGGAAGTAAGTAGATGACATACATATGTATATATATACATAAATCCAGTATCTTTATAATGTCATATATTTCATTATTATTTCTTATATATACATTATAATCATTCTTAAATGGTTAACATGGAGAATGAATCTCATCGCGTCGTGGAGACGGTAGTCCGTACGTACGCACGAGCGATGATATCATTTCTATAAATATTGAACTGAATTGGAGTGGATTATACAATATATAAGAATCAATATGATGTTGTAATAACTATGTATAGTTATTCTTTACACCATTATACCCATCCATGTAAGGTGGTGGTGGAAAATAGATTACACCACGGCGTGGAGACGGTATTCCGTACGTACGCACGCGCGGTGATTTCTTTTTCCGTAGGATGGATAGATGGTGAAATAGGGTTGTTTAATACTTATAATAACATATCAGTATATGAGTGATACTGATGTTATTACTTCATAATGAAACAACCTAAGAAGAAGAAGTGGAAGAAGAAATAAAGATGAAAGAATTGGTAACGGTAATTACCTCTTCTTTGAAGCGCCTTTTGGAGACCTCCTCTTAGGGAACTAAAATTGGTCTTTGAGTAAGACCAGAACCTCTAGGATGTTTCTAGGGAAGTGGAGAAGAGATTTTGTCAGGGGTTGGCCGAGCTTGAGTGCTCAAATTGGTGTGAGGAGGAGGGGGAGGAGGTGTCCTTTTATAAGGGAGGAGAGGGGCACCTTAGGAATACCTCAAAATATTATTTTATATTAAAGTCAAAATCGGTTTATAATGGTTCCAAAGGGTATTATTTAGAATATAAAGTGGGTATGGGTCGAAATCCTATCAACAAATAAGATTTAGAAAAGTTTAGGGTATTATTTTAACCTTATCAATTAGATTTAACTCTAAGTTAAATAATTTTACTTTTACCGTGTCTTTTTGTTTTCTTTCACTATATGGTTAATACACTTACTATAACATGCCAAACGAAACCCAAATTGTTTATTATTAAAATATATATCCTTATCTAAGTCATTTGGCCGAACCTTAGATTTTTAGGAATAAAATAACAATTAATAATATAATATTTTATTTAAAAACTATTTTGTGTCAATTTTGACACTATTTGATATATGATTTTTGTGAAAGTCATAACAGAATTATATGTTCTACCCAAGTTGATTAAATCAACACTAATATATCATAGTAACCTAGAAAATTAGTGGAATTCATAAAAAGTCTCAAATTACATTTATTTTGGTGTTTATAACATCAATTATGTCAATATTTCATTAACAAGATAATTACTGCATCATCTTTGTGTCATAAATAAATTAAATTATTTGATTTCTAAAAATTACAAATAAAATACCATCATGTAGTAAATCTTTTTAGCTTTCTAATGAATATTTACAATCGAATTGATCTTATGTATAACCCCATATTAAAAATGATTTACTTATTAAACTTTGATTTTAACTATTTTAACCCTTCTTTAAATAAATTAATAATAAATGTCCTAATCTAATCCAAGTGGACCTAAATGGTCATATTTTATTCCTAAGTTTGTTTTTGGTCGAATTACACTTTTCCAATAGAATTAGGACATGTGTTAGGGTAATAATAATATCATATTTACCCTTAGTTAACCTATTTACTATTAACCGTGGTAAAAAAAAGTAAAAAGTTACTATTCACCAAAAATTATTTTCATCTCATTGAACCACATTTTAGTCCTTGATATTAACCGTGTCTGTCGGATTTTCGAAATTCCATTCACAGAAGCGGTAAAATTAAGTTTTATGCAAAATTCAGTTTTTAACCTACCACTTAGTGGTTTCACTATTCATCAAAAATTGAAAGTTTTCAGAAAAGTACCAAAATTTCACCCTAGGCTATAATTGATATTCCGAATTCAAAAAGGATTTCTATTTTACAAAATTCCCAACATATAAGTTGCATTAATTAATTTTATAATTAATTTCCGCTGTCACAACAAATAGCGTGTTTTTAAGAGATAATATCTATCAAAAGATTGACACTTGTTTATGTCTAGTTTACATGTGAAATTACATCAAATGACCAACGTTGTATTAAATTGTAAAAATATATTCTAAATATACTTTAAAACCACTCAAATTAATGATTTATCACTATTAATTATTTCGATTAAAAAAGTTGTTTTTAATTATAATTTAGTAATTTTCACTATTCATGAAAGTTATCCGAAAATCACCAAAATTTCAACCTAAGCTAATTTCGATATTCCGAATCCATAAATGATGTCTATTTTGAAAAATAAAATTTACAAAATTTCAAAAAGTGGTTATTACTATTCATAACGGCTAGTTTTAATAATATCTTAATAGCATATCGTTGTTTAGCAAAACTCGGTGTTGCGTACAACACACGCTATCGTGGAAGGTCGCGATTGCGTGTAATGGAAGGAAAGTCAATGATGCGTGTTGTGAAAGATTCTTTTGGTGTAGCGTACAATACAAGACATTAATAAAATTATAAAGAATATTTTTCATTAAATATCGGGTTGTTACAATTGGGTTGACTAGGATGGTCATACCTTACTAAATCCCTAATAATGGTACAATAAGTTAAGTTCATATAGTAATTTCATGAAATATATAAAGAAATAAAAGTATGATGACACATGTGTGCATCTTTCTTTATGAGATGTCATGATACAAAGAGATTATATTATATAGTAAATGTTCATAGGAGGAATTCCTAGCCAGAAATTCATTATCTTTTTAGGGACCATGATGGATTGCTAGAATACACTCTTGGTATGTAGGTTGGATTTACTAATATCGAGATAAGGACTACAGGGTCACACACTAAGTGCAGCCACAAGTTTCACTTATTCTAATGAATGGTAGTTTAGGATGAAGTGGGCACCATGTGTGGGGCTAGTGGACATATTAGTATGATCGATCATAAATAAAACCAATTCAATTATATTATTAAAGTTTAGAATAATGTGGATTGAATTTATTTCTCAAGGTATTCACAAGCTATTTGATCATAAATGTGAATATGAGGAAAATATAATTTTTCGAATGAACATTGGATGTTTAAGGTTCGTTAAATTATTTAGAGAGATTATGGGTCGAGTTAATGGTTTATATTTTATAATGTAACATTTTATAGTGTTAAAAATGTGTGATAAAATATTTTTGACATTTATAAAAATTTTATTAAGTCATACATGTTCACAATGGTCTAAAAGGAAGGTTATTACATTCCACGAACCAAAGTGAAATTTATAAATGTATAACCCAAGTATAAATGATTATTTTAGAATATTGAATTCTAAGATCCACCATTTTCACAAATTCAGTAAGAAATTTTTTCCTCTCCTATCCTCTCAAGTTATTAGATAGGTATTCTGAAGGAAGATTTGGATCGATTCTGCATTCTTGACAAAGTCTGCGTTCTTTAGGCAATCGAAGGGAAATAAAAAATCTCTTAGATTTTCCATGCTAGCACTCGAGAAATGTAGATAAATGATCCAAGAATTTTGGAGCATGTGTAGATGATTTAGGGGATGTCTAGTTTGGTGTCTCAAAGCCACGACGCATCAACAATGGGTGAAAAAAACTAGATACTTCAAATTAATGAGGTACCATTTAATATGATTCCAAACCCAAAATTTCAAATTTCACCTCTTTCATGCGTTCACTGCACCTAGGGTTTCTTAAAGGTAGGATTTAATAAAGTCCAATAATACTATCTAGGAATGGGTCAAGACACCCAAGAGAAATAAATTAATGTTGTAATAATGAAAACCACATACAAATGATCACTGTGTAATATATTCTCTTTATCATAATATATCATTAAACATGTTGCATGGTGGTTTCATCAATATATATGATTGAGACGTCTTTCATTGACTGTCTAAAATAACAATGTTATTACACCATGTAAATGGAATTAAGGAGAAAATTACATTCTAATCAAATAGAAGTTATTTCAACTCCCATAATGATGGAAGGGACAAATCTTTCCTAAAAAAAAATCCATTAATGTCATGTCAATTATGACGCACCCAACATAACCTACTTCCCGATAACATATGAAATTTCAGTTTTTATCAGTAAATCTAAGTGTGTGAGTCATGAAATGTATTAATGATAATCATACATTCTAAGTACCATTACACAT
Source organism: Viscum album (assembly GCA_963277665.1). Classification (NCBI taxonomy): domain Eukaryota; kingdom Viridiplantae; phylum Streptophyta; class Magnoliopsida; order Santalales; family Viscaceae; genus Viscum; species Viscum album. The sequence continues at coordinate 1,046,965,913 of OY728166.1, forward strand.
TCCCATATAAAGGAATATTTGATGACACCAAAACATGTATAATACCTAATACCGGGTCGGTTCTCATAATATCCCTTCTGGGGATTAGAAAGTGTAAAATTCATGTGAAGAAGCCTCATCCACTTATGATTACTCACACCTAAAAACCTAAATACTATTTTTCCCATCACAATAAATTATACAACTATAGAACTATATTTATAATATTATCACAACACTTCAAGTTTCTCATCATAGTATGGAACTACTATGACCATATCAATATGATAAATAATCTTGGAAATTATTATATTAAATACATATAGAAAAATGAGAAATCTATAATAATATGTTAAATTAATTTTCAATAAATCAAATATTAATGTAATCAAAGTACAATAAGCTGGTCATAGGACACCAAATATAATAAACTCTCACTGGACAAGAGCCAACTACCTATGAATTTCATTCCGCTATAAATCACATGACAATCAAGTTTATGAATATTCAAGGATTTATTCAAGGGGGACACCATGTTTTATTTAATGGAAATAATTCTAACCACAACCTCACCTCTCTGAGAAAAATACCTCAAGAGTTGATGCTTAGGAAGAGTGAGCTTCATCCCCTGATGTGACCTTGACTCTTTTTTGAGATCCCCTACTATAGTAATATCCCAATAGATTATGATATGATTTTTATTTATTGGTACCAAAGTAAGATATTTTATGAAGTTTCACATCTATACTAATTCCTTATCTACTTTCAAGGCTGCAATATACTCAAAATTTTCCATTGAATCTATAAACATAAACTACTTTGAGATCTTCCAAATCATAACACCTCCATTAAAATAGAATATTTATCTCATCTATGACTTCATATCATCTTTATTAGTTTGGAAACTAGAATTTTCATATCATATAATGATTAGTTCCTCATATCATCTATATATTAGGAAAATATCCTTAGTATGCCTCATATACATAAGGATATTTTTGATAGCCATCCAATAGTGGTCACCTGGATCATCTTGATGTCTTACTACCAAACTCAATACATTGGAAATATCTATCATAATACATATCATATCATACATGACTGACCCAATCATTGACACATATGGAATCCTTACCATTCTGTTTCATTTCTCTTGTGTATAAGGAAACGTTATCCTTGAAATTTGAGTTCCATGTGATGCTAGCAAAAATACTCTCTTGGATTGTTCCATACTGAATCTATTTAGTATCTTGTCAATGTATGTACTTTTAATTAGGCTAAGAAACATATTGGATCTATCATGATGGATCATTATCCCAAGAATATATGTTTCCTCACCCAAGACCTTTATAGAGAATCATTTATTCAACTAAACCTTAATAGACTGTATGACTGATATTTCATTTCCAATAAATAATATGTCATCAAAATATAATATCAAGAAGAAAACCACACTCCCAATAAACCATTTTTATACACATGGATCACATTCATCCTTTATAAAACAAAATTCCATTATATCCTCATAAAAATGAATGTTCTATGACCTGGATGATTTCTTTAATCCATAAATGGATCATTGTAACTTGTATATCTTATTTTCATTATTTAGAGTCACAAATACTTCGATTTATCTCATATAGACATCTTCTTTAATGTCACCATTAAGAGAAACTGTTTTAAAATCGATTTTCCAAATCTCATAATCATGGAAGGCCCCAATGAAAGTAGAATTTTGATGGATATTTTCATTTTAACTTGTTAAAATGTTTCTTCATAGTCAATGCATTGATGTTGTTTAAACCCTTTTATAAACAGTAGATCCTTATAGGTAAGGACTTGTCCTTCCATGTAAAGTTTATTCTGGAATACCCATTTTGATCAAATGTGCCTTACATCTACTGGAGGGTCTATCAAAATTCAGACTTGGTTTTGGTATATGGAATCTATTTCAAAATTCATGGATTCCTACCACTTGGGAACATTTGCAACACTTAGTATATTTTTTAATGTTAGAGGATCATTATTATTGACTAATAATGATTCACCATCCTTAGTTACTATAAATCCAAAACATTCTGGTCCTATAATCTCTATTGTCCTCCTATGTAGTACTTGTGTCTCTGGAAACTTTTCTTCTTCCACAGGGCTTTGTGAAATCTGTACATGTACCAACATTTGTGTACCTTGATCCTCAACTTCATCAATGTCTATCTTTCTCCCAATATTTCTTTTAGATATGTTATACCTCTCAAGTAATATGTCATATCTTTCCATTATACTTTTTTCGGTGGGTCCATATAGGTAATATCCCCTCATTTCCTTGGGGAATTATACAAGGGTACACTTCGTGCCTTGGGGTGAAATTCAGTTACCTCAAGAGGCATTAAAAAACTATTTTCTTCCCCACACATGTAAATTTGATAACATGGTATTAGTTCTAATTAAAAATTTGTATGGAATTCCATTTATCGATTTCATTGGTACTTGGTTTAGTATATGTGATGTTGTTTGTAATGCATATCCCCAAAAGGATAATGGAAAAAATCACATGTCTCATCATTGATCTCACCATATCCAACAAGGCATGGTTCCTCCTTTCACTTACACTATTCAATTAAGCCATGTAAGGTGGGTTGAGTTGGGATAGAATTTTTAACACCCATAAATAATCAATGAAATATTGATTAAGTTATTCCCCACCATGGTCTGAGAAGAGTTTCTTAATATTATTACTAATATAGTCCTCAACATTATTCACTTATTCCTTCAATTTATCAAAAGAATATGATTTATACCCCATTATGTATACATTTCCATATCTACTAGAATCCTTAGTAAAATTTATGAAGCATTAGTGTCCTCCCCTTGATTTAATAGTAAATGGTCCACACACATTGGTATGAACTAATTCAATAATATATTTATCCCTTCAAAATTTCCTATTAAATGGGTAATTAGTCATTTCCCTTGTAAAGTTTTGTAGTATAGACCAAGTGGTTTTAGTTCAAAATAATCTAAATATCCATTTTAATGTAATTTAGTCAAGTAATTTTATTTTACATGACCTATCTAGTGATTCCAAAGTTGGATGTGGTATGATTCATCTGAAGTAACTTCATTATCAATTTATATTACCTTGTTTTTTAATCCAACAAATAGTGAATATTATTTAAATGTGAATTACATAAAATATGCTATCTTTATAAAATAAGAAACATTTATTACTAAATTTGAAAATAAATCCATCTGTTTCAAGTTTGGATACAAAAATAATGTTTTTGGTAACACATGGAACATAATAAAAAACATTCAAAACCAATATCATTTCGGTCAGTAATGTGTACAGGTAGTCTCTAATAGATACAAAATCAAGTTTAGCTTTGTTGAATGCTCATATATATACCTCCCCTCAGTCAATCAATCATCATATACATGGTTCCTATATTTTAATACACGTGGGAGCACTATAAGATATATATAATACCCAATTTATAGAAAAAGATAAATTTCACTTGATAAAAAATGCACCTGAATCTTCCCATTTTTTGTTTGGATGAGTATAGTTTTTCTTCTAGTGTCCCTTCTTGACACATACAAAACAAAGAGAATCATGTTCCCTTTCTTTCCCCTTGATCTTCCTCATCTTGGAAGGCTGTGAAGAATCTTTGGGCTTAAATATATTCTCTTTAACTTTTTTTTCACCATATGGATGGAAGTTTTTTCATTATTTATATCCTTATCTACTTGTAAAAGAAGAGTAAGAAGATCTGGTAGAGACTTCCCAATGTTGTTCATATTAAAATTAACAACAAAGATGGAGAAGCTCCAAGGGAGTGATGCTAGAATGAGATATGTGCCTAACTCATTGGGGAGTTTAAACCCTAGAACCTCTAAGCGATCAATATAGTAAAATGAGATTGACTATGTGAGTCCCAAATAAAGAAACCTATCCAAGATTTCTGTAAAAGAGTTCCTTGTAAATCTCAAACTGTTCATGTTAATCTCTCTCCTCCTAAAGACTATGGAGGTACTCAAGCATTCTATTCATATCCATGTTTTTGTGATACTTCATGAGTTCACTAGACATAGATAAAAGAATAAAACATTTAACATTGACCGCATCATTAATATTTTTCTCATAGGTTGGGAAATATTTATCACTCGACTCCTTATCAGGTAGATCATGAAATAAGGATTCTATCATATAACATTTCTATTTAGGGAATAGAATAACCCAAAGGCATCTATACCATTCTTGGAAGTTACTGTTAGTTAGGGGTTATATTTATACAATAGTGATAATAAGGATAATGTGGAAGACGATCTATCTATTTTATTCTACAATTAAATTAGCATATTATTATTACTTTTCTTGATAAAAAATGGGTGAAATATAATAAATTAATTGATTTTATTTAATCTCCCATTATTTTATCATGTTTCAATAGCCCTCACCATTGAACTTAAAATATCTTGTTTCTCAGACATTATAGTGTAAAGGATCTATATTCCCCTTCTCATAACCCCAACAAGGGTTGGTCAAGCTATTTGAAGGTCTTTAGGTAGGTAAGTACTTTCTAACTATAGGCTTACAGCTACTTGATATGTTGAGTGGACACCCCTAACCTATAATCTTAACTTTTATTTCCTCAACACATACCTCAAAATTAAACTAATTATAGCAAGGGATACTAATATTGATGTAAAATGTCTAATTTAACCCTAAACCTTCATAAGAACTCCTCTTGTAAAATTAAGTGTCCCAAAAATGGTTGTTCAACCACATATTTCTATTGATTTTTATTCTCAATAAAGTAACGGAAGGCCAAGTCTGACTTAATATTTAATTGAGGTATTTAAACTTATTATGCTTAAATTTGTATTGTTTTATCATTTACATGTCTTGTTAATATTAAGTGGATGTTACTTAATTAATTAATCACATTGAATAAAAAATTTATGCATAATTCATTTATATAATTTCCATCTTTTTACATTAATTCATTTATTTATATGATCATAGATTGGCATCCATAAAATAAATAATTGCATAAATATAAATAAATAAATAATTAAATGAACCATTCATGATATTTCCTTAATGGTTGATCTAATGAGAAGACATTAAATATTCCTTTGAACAAGGAGAAATAACTCATATTACTGGTCTTTTCATGAGTTACAACATTCCAAATGTCCACCAATGTATCACTTAAGATGGAATCATAATGGTTCCTTCTTGAACTGCCTCCATGCGCCTTGGGATACTCCATTAATTACATGTATTTATGACTCACACACAGGTGAGGTGAACCAAAGGATTGGTTAAAAGGGGATTACATAAACATACTTTAATGCGTAGGTCCTACATAATAATGTATGGATGGATGACACACATGAAATTATATTTAATTTAATAATAAGTAATTTCAATCCTAGGTAATAAATTAAATTAAAACATCCAACAAATATAATGTCTTGGTCAAGATCATGAATGGTTATACATTAACAAATATGAAACAATAACTTTCTATAATTAATTTATTATTTATTTAATATTTAATATTAACATGATTGCGTTAATAAACTAATGAATTAATTAATTCCCTTTCATCTTAATGATCATTCGAACATAATTGGAGATACCCATCATTAATAGAATTCATGGAAAATAAATATAAGAACCAATAATTAAATATTTATTATAATAAATTTATTGAACATTTAAAATAATTTTAAACCATTATTAAATTATGAAACACACAATGGTGTTCCAATAAATAAAATAAGGTTTTAATACTACAACATTAAAATTTAATGTAACTTTTAATTCTATCTATTAATGGGAGACTACATGGAATGTACATCTAGCTGCTCATTATGTATCTCAATTTCCATGTATCTAGGGCACACGCCTCGGTTTTCAATGTGTACATTGTCCGAACTAAATGATGTGTATATACCAGCTACACATCTCATGTTCCACTTTCTGTGTGTCCTCAAGGAATGTTTGGGTCTTCAACATGTGTCTTGGTAGACTACATGATGTGTAAAGGCTGGATACATGCCATGTATCTCTTTGAGTAGTGTGTCTATTTTCTCACAGAGTCAATCAACATATTATTTGGATATAGGAATTAATAAAATACATGTATTGTACACTTCATACCCATTGTGTATATCTTAAATTATCTAGGTTTCCAGTGTCACATATTTTTGATCATCTATAATGACCACAGGGATTTCCTGATTTATGCCGCTAATCCGTGTAGACTACACAACATGTATACCAATACACACCATGTAATCCGATGATTGTGTGCTAGGTTTTATATCCAACATGTAGTGTACACCTTGCATAATTACTTTGTGGTGAATAATGTATCCCTTAACACATCTATATGTACTAGGGTACATGGTGTATACTTTTAAGTAGATGCCATGTAATCCTATCTTACTATCAAAAAATTGGTAGTTTCTCAACGGAATCTCCTATTATTCTTCATCCATTCTTAATCCTTTATCAAAATGAAAACACTTTAAAAAATATGATTAATATGTACAAGCATGTTTGTTTAAATCAAATTAAATAACAAAAAAAGTGAAATTAAATTCTAACCACAATTACACATTGATCAATAGTCAAATAAATAATTATAAATTTAAATGTGATCGCTCTGATACTACTTGGTGGTTATGAGCATAGTGGAAGTGTGCTGTGGCGGGAAATATATCAAAATTTATTTTAATTATCATTTCACGAAAACATGAATGAGGATTTTTCACATCGAATTTATAATTTATTAATTTAATTTCTGAAGAAATGAATACTTGGGCTTAGGAACTTTCATTATTGATGAATATTGATCATCTGAAAAGACACTTTTGGATTTCCTTTATTGAGTTGTATTCATCCAAGGATATAATCCATCTAGAGGTGATCCACATGTGCTCCAATTATCTTTGAGAAACGCCACATGATCTCCAGGTGCAAGTGCAGTGAATCAAATGTCTTTTGTTCTTCATTCTTGATCACCCAATATTTGTTCTTAAATGAAATCTGTCTTTTGTTTCTCATTCTTAAGAGGGAGAGAGAAGGAGATGAGAGAGAATTCATTGTCTATAGTAATTCTCTATGATCAATTTTGGATGCAATACACAATAGGTATAACTATCTATTTATAGAGTTAGGGTTTAGGTTAAAATATTATTAAATTACATTTTGGTCATTAAATAAAATTTAAAACCTTTAATAAACCCACATACTACGTAATATTATAATTATTATTTTGTGGTGAACCAACTTGTGAAAATTGATAAACAATATTTATCATCTTGTAAATAATTATTTTATTCCTGGATATAGTCTTGGTCCATTCAAACTCATCAGTATTTATTGAATACCTGATTAAATATTTTGTTCATAAATAAATATTTCATTCACATACCGATGAATTAATATTTATTAATTATTTGATAAATTAAATAAATATATTTTTATTCAATTGTCTATGAATAAATATTTATTTAATTTATGTGATGAAAATAACTTGAATAAAATTTTCCTTGGTGTGAAGAATAATATTTATTCCAATAATTAAATTCAAATAGAATTTAATCAAGATCCACGGAAACACTTTGTGTGTAACCCTCTAGGATTCTTTATCATTGGCCTAAGGTAGGATTTCATAAATTCCAAGATTTATTTCTAGAAATAGGTCAAGGAACCAAAAATAATAAACTTAATTTCACAATGATGATAACCATATACAAATGTTCACTATGTAATATAATACCTTTATCACAATATATCATCAAACAGGTTGCCTGACAGTGTCATCAACCTATATGCTTGATACGTCTTTCACTGAATATCTGAAATAAAAACACTGTTACACCATGGAAGTAGAATTTACGTTATGGTTATATTCCAATAAAAGGTCCTAGATATCAACTCCCATAAAGATGGAAGGGAAAATCCTTCCTTGACTTATCCATTAATAACATTTCAATCACGATGAACCCAACTTACCCTACATCCTACCAACATATGGTGTGATGGGTTTTTCAGTAAATCTTAGTACATGAGTCATGAAATGTATTAATAATAATCTTAAAGTCTAAGGATCATTACACATTCTCACATATAGGAATATCCGCTGATACCAAAATATGTAGAATTTATATAGGCTGGTCTGTGATCATAATATCACATATTTGAGATTACTAAGTACATAATTAACGAGAAGAATCCCCATCCACTTGAAAGTACTCACAACAGATAGTCTATATAATATGTGTCCCATCATAGTATGTTATCCTACCACATAACTATATTAAGAATATTTTTATAGCACTTCATGGTTCTCATCATAATGGAGAACTGTTAGGACCTTATAAATGCGACAAATACTCTAGAAAATTATTACATTAAATTCATATAGAAAAATGAACAACATGTAATAATATTTTAAAATAATATTCAATACATTGAATATACATGTAATCAAATTACAATTAGTTGGTCCTAGTAATACAACTATAACAACGACACATCCACATGATTTATTACGACATTTCACTTCCATAAGATCGAAAAGTGCAAGTTGCACGGGGTTTTATTCATGTATTCTGAAAATCCAATACTATTGTAAAAGGAGAAGATATGATCCACATTCTACTTAAGTTCCAAAAAAACCATTATGGACGCTTGATGTTGCTGAGTTTCTTTAGAGAGAAAAGAACTATTCACCAAAGCCCCCATGCCCTTGGAATTCCAAAGGAGGATAAAAATCATCAGAAATATAGAGAATTATCCTTGAATATTATGTGTTTTCCAAACCAAAATTCACAAATGAGAGTGATATAATCCTTTGATTTGGAATGAGTGAGATGTTTTATATTCATTGGAGATGGAAAATCCTACAAAAAATCTTCTACCCTAATTTCTAAGGAAGCCAAAATCACTATGGGGTCCTCCGAATCACCTATCAACACAAATTGGTTGTGAGAGAATGATAAAAGAGAATTTGTTGTCATCACAACTGACTTATGGAATTTTTAGGCTGCTAGGGTTTCATTTTCTATCCCCACCTTGAAGACAAGGAGTTATCTTAGGGGAATGGGGAGGTAGATGAAATAACCTTAGAAAAAACTATTGTTACCAGCCCCGGGTTGTTTGGATTATCATTATCTAAAGAAAAATAAGTACTCAAATATCCATCTTGTGATCTCTAGGGGGTATATGTTCCTGTCAGAATCTCTTTATGGGATGACTTAAAAATTGTATAGGTAGAGACACACTCTTCTTGGACAGTACAAGATGTGCACACTAGAGATAGAGATGATACAATAACCAATGAATGAGCAATAATCGGGAGAGGCACACACAAAACATGTGCATGATGTGTGATCACTAGATTTGAAAATATCACCTCTTCTATTTTTCTGCTCCTGAGAACCGGAGGAACATCTAGAGTCATTGGCAGAGTTAGCTCTAGTAGGCTAGTCTCTTGGTCAGCCACTCCAAGATCCCTAGAAAGGCTAGAGGACAAACATGAATTGTATCCAACCACTGGCATGTCCACCTTGACACAAAATATCTTGTACCTACATACATACAATATGTTACCCTTTAGATATTATTCAAAAATAAAATATAGGTATCACCTGATATAGAAATAAATTACACCTTATAAAATCTTTACTGATCCTAATGAGAATGTGTGATGGAAATGACGCCACCAGATCCATCTTGACACAAATGTGGTGAGATGATACCATTTACATGCTCCACGTGTATTATTCCAAATAAAGGAATATTCCTAAATCATTTCCCACTAATTATAGTATTTAAGCATTGTGAAATGAAAGAGGAAGACCCGGTAACTTGGACCACACTGCTGTTGATATTAACTCCTTCCCATAGTAGGTATCATATGACCACATAGAGAGAGAGAATCCACATGTCCCGCAACACCAATCCTCCCCAGACCAATCCTTAATGAAATCCTCCTTGGATAAAAAGTGAATGTAAATGGAAAACCTTGAGATGACTAACACTAACGAAGGATGTTTGTGACCCCACAAACCAACAAAAGATATAAAAAAAGAAAGATATGATTTGTGGTTCCCAAAAGTCACCAACAGAGACCAACTATAGAAAGTTGAGAGTACTCTGAGTTACTATACTGATAGGTCCACCACTATAAATCCATTCAACTAGTATTCACAACGTGGTGAAATAGGGATGGTTCGGATGCCTGACAAGAGGGTCATATGAGAAGAAGGAGGAGGACTAGCTAAAACCCCATTAAAGGACCATGCCCATGAGGTACTGGCTCCACCGAAAGGGCCACACAAAAATGATTACGGAACTATAATCATAGATTTTATATCATAAAACTATGTTTGAGGAGGTGTATCTACTAAGGATTCCTTTAGAGAAATGTCCTAGAAGGTATGAGGAGTAATGGGTACATCAGAAATTTTCTCCAAATTTTATATCATAAGGTCCATTTTATATAATATAATTGTTATATTAGATAGGTATAATAAAAAATCCACTAAAATTGAATGTGGGAAGCATAAATGTCCCCTAAAATATCACATATTTGGGATCCTAGATAAGGAGAAAATTGGTGGGATATTAAAATATTTACATATAATAGAAGTATAACATCCAAGTACTAAAAGAGAGTGATATATAACATGGTTATGGGAAATTTAATGACCACAAAACCATAAATTAGTGAGGTTTTAAAAGACCATCAATTCATTAAAAATTATAGTAAGAGATTGATTTTTTTATTACAATATCATTTTTCTCTATTATTATATGCATCATATACTAATTACTAAATCTTCAAAACTAAAAAAAGGATTATTTAAAATCTAAATAGAAATTTAAAAACCATGTTTTTAACTTCGAAATGTTTCTTCATATTATAGAAACAATTTCATAACCAGATTCCTACTTGATGTCTTGATTGATAGTTATTTCATCACAGTATCAAGGGATGATTTAATATCAAATAAAAATATATAAGAGTGCATAGATATGGAAGAAATATTTTCTGATCAAAGTACCTATTATCACAACTTAATGGGTTTCAACTTCAATTGTAATAATTTTAAAGATTGACCTCACTCACTTATAAATTTTTTTGTTAACGTATCCCGATGCTTGAGGGATTCATTACTGTAGTTCCCCATATCCTTGTAAATGAAACACTAGATATTGATGGTATCATTCTTGACCATACACTCATGTTCATGATGAAATTTATTTCAAAACATTAAGAAAAATCCCTTTAACTTAAATAATGTTCTATGGTGTTTATTTATAAAATTATCACATGTGAGGAATTCCATCCTTCCATTCCATTTCATTTCCTCATTACCCTTTTCTTGGTGTTCAATATTCCTCTTCTTCTCTTGATTTACTTTAAAAATAATTTATTTGAATAATTAATTATCCATCTTAATGGAACTTGATTCCATATAATCATATGATGAGTTTTTTAAGAGAATAGTACCATTCAGAGGCTTGGATTAGGACAATAAAAGAAATAGTCAATCTTACTTTATAGATTACATTTATAGCCTAGAGCATGTTTAAATAATCTTGTGAAGTTAGAATTATATCCTACCACACTTTCTTATACCATCCAATTTAATGTGATTAACTTCCTCTCTATTTTAGATCATTGTTCTTGATGGAGTATTTATTGTAGAATTTAACTTTAAATGTTCTCCATTCCATGATTTCTATTTCATTATTCTCATTAATGTTCTAGATCAATGAATACTATTGATTGAAATCACATATCAAAAAATATACTGACTGAATGACCTTTTCATGTTAATTACATACTAAATCAAGGAATATATTTTCAACTGATTTAATCCATTTATCATCTACCAATGCATTATAAGTTCCACTAAAATACCGAGGATTTTCACTCATAAATAAATATAGCATAGGTGAATCACACTATAAAACAATAGGTTTCTCCATTCGAGCAAGGTTATTTGTTCTAACTTGGGCCAACGAATTTAATATGGCCATGATCTACTCAGTTCCAACACTATTTGTATTGGATTACATATCATGACAATCCCTACATTTTATATGGGTGTTGAATCAATTTCTTATATTAGGCGACATCACTAAATAATGGAACACACTAAGTCATCTCAAAATCATATTTAATATTGAGTCATTGATTAAAAATCTTCCTAATGGTAAATGTTCTCAAATACTATAAAGGATTATGATAATTATCATGTTAGCTATGTTTGGTTAAAATATAATTCCCAAAGTTTCTAATAAGATTCTTATAATACCAATTGTAACAAGCCCAACTCTAGTATCCCAAAGATGGTTTCTGATTTACTAAAATGGAATAGATACATGGGATCTCACCACATAGGATCGACTGGTTTATCAGTATTGTAAAAATAGATACATACATTATTTCTAAATTACTTTGGAAATATAAAATACATAGAATATGAATCCTTATTTTATCCTTGATATAAAAAATAATATCCATATTTATATCTAAGTGAATGTAAAACAAATAAAATGGAGAGATAATATTCTCAGTAAGGGTTACTTATAGTGGAATCTACAATGATTAAATACAGAATAATCAGTATGGCAAGGTAAATAACTGGAAACACATTCCATTAAATCAGTAACTTGGGAAAAAAATGCATCCATGGATAATATCAATGTAGTAATCTCATGGATAATTATAAATAAATTATCAATGAAGTAAACTCATAATATTTGAAGTCATGATCTTAAACGTAATGATATATATCTCATTAAGTCCTTCTAATAAAACATTTTAATTGATGGGTATTTATACACTAAAAAAATATTGTATTGGCCAACTAATTTGTCTCATGGGACCTATAGATGCATTTAGGGGTTATATAATTATTATCCCCACCCATAAGTGCATGTACTATTTATTCCACATATATTTAATTAAATTTATAATATTATGACTTATAAAAAAATATCTGTATAGAGTACCAAAAGAGGTCCAGGAGCCAGGTGAACCTACACCCACCAAAGTTTATTAAGATAAAAGAAAGTACATAACAACATAAGGGGACTTTACAAAGATGAGTATAAAGAACACCACACATATCCTCCTCTACAATATGCGAGTAGAAATACAAGCCCATAAAGGACTTACTCGTTATAGTGTAAAAAATACAAAATATCAATATTTTCCCAATTAGTCAAATAAATTTCAAAGTAAAAAACAATCTGTTGTAATGTTATATGGTTTAGGAAATAGTAATACCCAAGATATAAAAAATATGGATATTTAAAAATGTAATGTTTCAATGATCATAAGAATGTGAATGTTTCAAGAGAAAGTTAGCAAATCAAAAAATTATTAAAATATAAAAGATGACTATTAATTCCTCAGAAATATTGGTTTTGTAATAAAATAATTTCATTTAAATAAATAAAGAATATAGAAGATAAATATTACACAATTATTTCATTAAAAAGTTTTCTTTTTAATACTATTTAATACTTGTTGAATAATTTAAGAGTATAAAAGTTTTGTGGTAGTGGAAAAATCTGTTAATGTTGTATATGTTAAAACATAATTCTTTCGACTTTTGTAAAACCAAGTTATAAATGGACCTTTTAGAAAAAAATAAAAAGTTTATTTTTATGACTTTTAAAAAATCATGGATTACATTCAATTCCCTAAAAAATAATTTTAGTAATAAAATTACCTTTTCAAAACAATTTTGAAAAAAATATGGATATGGAAGAAAAATATACTTGGTCAAAAAGATAAATAAGATTAGTATTTATTTTAAACATTACTCTTGAAAGAGTAACATGAATTGAATCATTAATTATAATGAATAAATAGATATTCATTTTACATTCTTCACAATGGGTGTATATACACCACATAAAGTAAATTGGTGTATAATACTAAATATGTCTCAATCGAGTGTAAATTGTGATGAAATCCCTTACCTAATGTTTTCCTTGGATCATAAGTTCATTTCACCTCCTATATAATAAATTTATATTTATTATATATACATAAAAAAACCATATATATATATATATAATCCATTTAAAAAGTTTATCACCTATTTTGTAATGATTTTTTACTATTATCATTATTTTGGGTGTTAACTACTTCATTTTTCATGTATTTTTTGATTCGGTAGTTCAGGTCCTTATGTATTAATCATGGTAAAATCATCTATAAAATTTTATTGAATGTATAAATATCATATATATTCAATATATATATATTTATAATCATCATAAAATATAGAGATATATATATGAGGTACACCATTCAAAGAGATGGCAGGCCACACATACGCAAGAATGTTGTTTTTACTTTTTGATGGATAGAGAAAAAGAAAGGTAAATAATAATTAAATTTATAGAATAATTATTGTATCATAAATTTCATATATATTAAGTAAATATATATTTATTACCATCCATGTAAATAAGAAATTAAAAATGAATCACATTGGTTTATGGAGGTGGGTGCACGAGCGATGTTATAATTTTCTAATGGATTGGAAGGTAAAAAGGTATATATGATATTATAATTATATATTTATATTTATTTCATAAATATACTATATATTAATTAGTTTTATATTTATAACTTCCCAAGTAAATTGGTGATGAAAAATGAATTACACCGCTCGATGGAGACGTTAAGTCATACGTACACACAAGGGATGTTTTCATTATTTGAAGGATGGAAAAAAGATGAAAACTAGTAGTACCATAATAATAATAGAATAATAGTATATTTATGATACTATAATTATTATTTTCATATTGTTACAAAATATTTATAATAATTTTAATAAGAAATAATTTTGAAAGTGTTGGTAAAGATGATTACATCTTCTTTGAATGTGCTCATTTATATCTTCTCTTAATGGACCTCGGGTTAGTCTTCTAGAAATAAAAAAACTTCTTGAAAATGTAAAAGAATATTTAGAAGAGGTTTTTTAGGGATTTTTCTTTGTAAGTGGATCTAGGTGGTGTAAGTAAGAGTAGAGTTGGCACCTTTTATAGTGAACGAAAGGACACAAATGGAATTAAAAAAATATTTAAATATAATAAATTATTTTTTTGATGAAAGTGGAACAATTTGGCCATAATTTATAATCTAATATAGAATATATTTGATAAAAAATATAAAAATAAAATTTTTAATGGACTAATTTTTATTTTAAACCTTATATTTTCGATTAACCCTTTTGTTAAACAAATTTAATCTTAACCGTGATAACAACTTTTTAAATCATAAAGCGTTATAATTTTTTCTTATAATGTAATAATTTTATAATAAATGGAAAATATATGAAATTTTAGAACATATATTATCCCCATTGTACTCTTTCAATATCATTAGTATTTTTAATAATTTAAGAAAATATTATTTTCATAAAAATGTCAATAATGTCATTTTTGACACTATTCATTTAATTTGACTTTAAAGACATAAAGAAAAATATTTAATTCCAATATATATTTTTAACATGACTCTAACATGTAATATATTTATATAAAATTAGTGGTACACTCTAACTCAACTAAATTATTTTTCTTTTAATATTTTTGAAATCATTTATTTTATTTTTTATTAATTGAATAAACACTATATCGTTGTTGTGTAAGCCTGTATGTTAATTACAAAATTAATTAAAATTAAAAATATATAACCATGATAATAAAATTATTCATATTCAAAATAATATTTTATATTAATTCCAAACACATTATTATCCTCATGTCATTATATAAAAGAAATTATAAGCAAGAGAGGGAAATTTTAGAATTATCATTATTAAAATGATCTAAATGTCATTACCAAGGTCAAATGGCTCCCAAAAGACTTATATTTGAATTTTGGATTTATATAGATGAATTAATCCCATATAATGAAACAAAATAATGTTTTGGGTTTATTTTTAATTAATTGCAACCTTAATGTTAAACGTAATTACCTGATTTTCACTTTACCAGTGTGAAAATTTTATGACGGTTACTATTTCTAATGCCTAAAACTAAAAGGGAAATATTTAAAAAAATTAAAATTCATGATTAAAAATATTGTATCTATTTTTAAGTATTATGTTTCTAGAAGTGGAAGAAGTTAATTTTAATATAAATGCATAAAATGCAACGGAAAACAATTTTTAGAAAAATGCATTTTTATGTATAAGAATTAATTTATATCAAAATCATGAAAATTGTTGATTAAAATTAGATAATTATAATTAAAATGGATCAAATTTTAATTTATTACTGAATACAAAATATAATATTAATTTTAAATTACTTTATTTAATGAAATTAAATGATAGTATTTGAAACATCGACATTTTCACTATTCACTGAGAAAATCATTTTTTTAGAAAAATATAAAAATTTAACCATAAAATAATTTTAATATGATGATTTATAAAATAAATTAAGTTTTATAAAATTGAATTTCAAATTTTTTAAAAAATTAGTTATAATTTAATTTTAGAAAATGTAATATTTGCTTTCGAAGAAAACTTATTTTTGATGAATAAATTAACTTTACTAATAATAGAGTTCTTATTTAATAATCATTAATCAATACATTATATATAAATTTTATTATTATTTTTCATAATTTAGTTAACCCTATTCATACTCGCCAATCCAATGGCTAGGTGATAACCATCACCTTAACTAGCAAATTATAGTTCGATCAAAGAGTGGTGTTGTGTGCTAAGAAAACTATCAAGCATATTATTCTAAACTCTTAGGGTGTTACACATAAAAAGTAAAATGTCAGAACCTATATTCAATATTACAAACATAAAAAAATTTCATTAACTAGATTTTATTCTGGTAATAATAAAATGGTAGAGCAATAACAAAACAAACAGGCCAAAATTATATGAAGTTGGGAATATTAATTGGTATTTACGAGAAACTCTATATGAAGAGTGAATCCATATCTGAATACCTAATTCAAGCCTCATATAAGGGTTTGAGAATTTTTTTTGGAGGCATACCTTACAAGAGGAAATTCCAGTACTTTGAAATAGCTCACACATGTACACAAATGCACCCATACATATGAGTAGATGTGTACAAAAGAAGTCAGGGTGTAATTGACCCATCCTAATTGAAAATAGAATCATGTATAACTAGTTAGGGAAATATTTAATCCCACCCATGGAATATAGGGTGATTATAATGAATAAATAAATTGCAATCACATCCCAAAAATCCAATATATAAAACCAGTTAGGGCCTAGTACTTATCCAAAGTATTCAGAATGTGCGTCGACAAGTGGGAACCTGTCCAAACTAGAATAAAATATATATATATATATATAAATATAATATATAATTACAACATGTTAAAAAGATTTATTAAATAATAAAAATGATAAATATAGTAATTATGACATATATTATCACTAATAAGGAACCTTAATTAATAATGGGAAATAAACAAAGTAATAAATTCACATCTATTAATATTTATAAACCATAACAAAAAATATTCCTGTTAATTAGAAAAAAACACATATAACAAGTATTTAAATTATAAAATAGAATTATAAATAACTAAATAAAACAAATTGTGGAAGAACCATACAAATTATTTGTGTGAAAATTTATGAGGAATGAATTATTGATTTAAAATCCTGCTTTTGATTAAGTTTTTTTCAGTACCAAACCATTTCTAGGATAACTTTCTATGATTATGAAGGGTATAAGGGTTTTAAATACTAATTAAATTATAGGAAATCCCCTTGAGTTCATATGATTAATATATATTCCACCAAAATCCCATAGAAAACAAAGGTTTATAATTAGGTCAACACCAAAGGGATATGAGGAAAATGAATCCAGGAATCCAAAAATCATGATTACCTATATTAACCTAAGAAAAGTTTCCAAAACTAATAGAATAAAGGAAATTTGATGGATTCAATGAGTTCCAAGAATCCTATATGATAAATAAATTGTTTAAATACCATAGTAAATATGAAACAAGAATAGAGTGGAGGTTACACAGTGTTATAGCCTCATCTCACCAAGAATGATCTCCTATAACTGATCAAATCCATCTGAATCCAAATTGGATGGATAATCTATAAGGGATAAAGGATATGAAAGAGATATATTTATAAGGACTCAAATGGGTGGAAATCAATCCATAATCCCAATCCCAATCCCAAAGTATTTAATGGATTTAATATTTCAATTAAAAAAACAAAAATTCCCCTTAATAAGGAAATTTTACAAAGAAGCTACTAGGTAGCCTGTACTAATCCACTAGGTACCTGATGGAACAAACAGAAACACATATTTACTTCAGGACCCACTTAGTAATCAATAATAATACAATGTGTTCTTATTTCTTTCTACACCTTACCCCCTTCACATTTTCCCTTCATCTCATCCTAAAATCCTTTAAAACCCCCTTTTACTATAAAAACACTAGAAATAAACAACAATGGTTAGTTAATAAAGGGAATTACATATCCACATAATTTAGGGCATTTACAAACACCCCAGTTTTGGGATTCTCATCCTCAAGAATCATTGATTAACTTTATAAGAGAATAATTATGAATATTTATACGTTATTTCAATATCTTTCTCCATGGTTTCATCTTGGAGATGCTCATGATAAGATTTCACCTAAACTAATGAAATGTACCTACCCTATAATACCTTTCAAATTGATCAAAAATGTATATAATATTCCCTTTATAGAGTGTATTAGCCTAAATATTAATGTCATCATGTTGAATCATATGTGAAGGATTGAGTACATATATTATCAACTGGGTAGAGAATGCTAATAAGAACACTCTCCCACTCGGGATAATATTTTGAAAGGGATGACATATATAGGAGTCATATTTCCCTATTTTTCTATTTTTATATGGAATAATCCTGATAAAACCTATAGGAATACATGATTATTAACCATGAATTCTAAAATCCATCTCCATTAGTTGGAATATGAAATTTTCTAACATTGAGTAGTTAAAAGACAGTTTTGGATCATTTTTATAAACTCTATTGTCAAATCATTATTGATAGTCTCAATCATAGGGTAATTTCCTATATTTATCCAATAAGTTGGTGAACAACATGATCTCCCACATATAGATTCAATGGGTTTCATTTGAATATAATATTTGTACCTTTTATTGTGTGACAATTGCACTAGGGATAAGTGATTACACCACGAGCCACTGAAATTAAGAATGTTTGCTCAGATAACTTATTCTACAATATAAATTTTCTAATTAGAATTAACATACATGTATTAGTGAAAATTACTACTCAAATTTTCTTATGAACCCAACACCAGTTGCAACACTTTCCAAAAATGAGTCATAAATCATGGATCCCTGTTAGAGTAATGCTATTAGGTACACTATAATGGTTCCAAAACTCACTAATTCATATATTTTAGACCTCTTCAACTAAATATTACTCATTAATTTTTAGTAAGTGAGGCATCTTGGTCAAGAGATGCATAATAAACCATATATTTCTTGAACCACCCAATGTTATTTGTAGGTTAGTCACAAAATCATTCATAATTTCATTCCATTTCCAAACTAGCAATAGGAGTGGAAGGATATTTCTAATTGGTCTTTAGTGATATAAATTCACTTGGTAAAAATTTAGGAACAAAGAAATGAAACCTAAAATTTCCTTCTTTATGACATACCACTAGAACTGGTGATTAATACCGCGATACATATTTTTTATTCCATAATGACTTGCCTTTTAGGAAGAATGATATTCTTTAATCACAATTTATATTTTTCTAGATAGGATAATTATCCTCCCATAGATATAATGGAATGATGATAGATCTTAGAACCACTCATCAAAGATATTCCAACCATCTAATCTCTATCGAATAATGATACAATCTCGATAAAGTATCTTTGAGTCCTAAAACAAACCCACAAGATAGGAAATGAGATCAATATAAAACAAATATATTCTACTATGAAAATCAATCACATATTGGTGAGGGTAATCTAAATTAGGTCTTAAAAATCTATTAATATTTCACTTCAATCAGCTTTTGATGGTAAACTAATCAGTTATGGGCGTCTACTACCACATTAACCTTACAAAGAGCATATTGAATATTGAAATCAAATGACAAAAGGTATTCTACCTAACATAATTGTGTAATATAAATTTATCATTATGAATATATATATCAGACTCTTGTGTTCTGTGAACACTATGAAACACTCATCGTATTAGTAGTGCCTCAAACACTTTCAAGAACAACCAAAAGTGATCCATTCTAAATCACAGGTAGGGTTGTTTCATTGGTGACGATGTAATTGTCTATAACTATGTTCTACTATCTAATGATCCCATATAAGAATATATCCAAGAATAACTAAAGAATTATCACAATACACCTCAAATACTTCACCTACCTAATGTACAGTAAGAGGGAGATTTATGGTTAAACCATCCTTCAGCTACTAAAAATATAAATAATATTGGTTTGATAGATGAATTTAACTTTTTTTAGGTTAAGATAGTATAGGAGTAGAAATCTTGGAGAAATCCTGAATGATGGAATGATAATACCCTATCATCCAAAGAAAAATCCAATACTCAAAGACTTTACTTTTGAATATTTAGAATAGTACTAAATCCAATTTTATATGATTCACTAAAATTCTATATTTAGATATTAAATTCCTGAGGAATTTTACCTCTTGATTATAGAAGTAGCATTTAAATAGCCTATCATAAATATGGTGTTCCAGATTAATGCATATTTTACCACTTTTTAGTGTATATTTTATTATAATTAATATAAATATTATATTAGAATATTCTAAGTAATAATATCATCCTTTTTTGGTTTCATATGAAATTAGATAAATTTTGGTTTTTTATTTGTTTTATTATTATTTTATGCTTAATAAATTCAATGGCCTACTTAATAATGTTTTTTCAAAGGAAGGAGGGATAACATAACATCCATAAAAAATGGATATAATCTCAAAGAAAAGTCCAAAGAGGCATTATGAGGTCAATGCCACATCATAGAAGACACCAATGAAATAAAAAGTCACTAAAGTAATCCCTTAGCAAACCCTCACAAGTTTTTAGATAAAAAACACAACCTCATGATCATACTATAAGATATTCCATAAACCAATGTTCTCTCACAACATACCTTGATATAATGGAAGTACCTTAACAAAATCCTTAGAGCTAAGACAACCCTCCTTCCAGGAAAATTTATCCTCAAGGATCAATACACCTTAGGTTCACATCATTATATAATCAGTATTGTGATGGTATATTTTTGAAGAATATCATTCTACTAAATAGCTTGATCCATGATATATCAAAAACACTTCGCCTCTTAATGTAGCATCTATTTTTAGGCCAATGTAACCTCGTCGTGAAATACTAGTGACCATCCTCCAATGGTTCGAAGGCCTTCATTTTTATTGATTTTTGATAATCCACCTTTCAACATTGCAAATGTTGTGTAACCAATTCACTCCGAAACCTCTAGTAATTATTTATGATTTCCATGATCTAGTACATATAAATCAAAATAAGGTTTTGATATCTTCAGATCATAGATAAATTTACAAACCCTTATAAATATCATTTGTGGCCATGGATTTTATCTCAAAATCACGTGAATACCATGAAAATGAGGCTATTCCTGAGAGTTTATTTTTCTTCATTTTCTTCAATAAAATCTATAAAAACATTTTTGATACTTACACATGTTCTCACCCTATATAAAGATGGGAAAAAGAGATCATGGTATAATTTGGAGGATTAAAAACATAGGGAAAAAGTATAGAGTCACTTATATGTGGAGGCATATCACTAACTGGATGAAGTAATATATAATGAATACATGAAATAAAACAAGATTCCAATTTCTATAAATTCATATCTTCCCATATATATTAAAGGGTTTATAACTTTGACCTCTCATCCATTAAAATGAAGTAGTGTAGTTTTTTTTAATTTCAATTCTACACATTTTAATATAGTATCATTTATTTTATATATTTTCATTTATATTATTTTTATCCCTTTTCTTTTTGTGTTCTTGTACTTATATTCCTCAAATATGCATCTTCAATGCTCACAATGGTGTGCAAATAACCCAAGAATCAATACTATGGGAGGTGTTTCATGGTGTTTCTGAATACATGTATTCTTTTATATTTTTTTCTATTTTTAATGAGTTAGGGGTGAGAATTGGATTGGTATAATTATTTCCTCCCATATCAAGGAATGTTCTCAACATCTTTTAGTTAGATATGAAATCATAAATCCCTCCTATAACACCCCGACCCAGGAACCCGAAGTGGGTGCATTATTTTAATACATTGGCATGATTACAAGGAATCAAGTCCCAAAGGACTGATTAGTTTAGTAGTCTTGGAAAATTGATTACATACATGAAAATTACATTACACATTAAAATATAAAACACAACATAAATAATACATTAAGAACACCATTATTTCCCTAGTATAACCCTTCATATCAAACATAATACACTTCTTGGAATCCTGGGAAAACAAAACATAAGAAAGGGGTGAGCTCAATGCTTAGTAAGGATAAATAATTTAGCAGATGCTATAAACTTTCAAGGAAAGTTATGAAATAAAAACAATAGACTTTTAAACATAAACATGAACATAATATGGAGAAAATAAATCAAACATTACCATATAAACATGCACATGAATATTTTACTAGTCTAATAATCAAATTTAATAATTAATTTCACAATGAGGGAATGCCTAAAACTGAACATCATTACCACATAGCTAAGGTCTCGTTCCAAGAATACAAATAATTTTTTTGTCAAGTCTTTGTGCTAATAAACTAGTTTTTCTCATGATACCTACTGATGCATCGAGGGGCTATAGCAGTCCCCACCCATCACTTACTAATTCCACTTCATTTCTCATATGAAAATGTTGAAACATAACATAAACATTCGTATTAAAACTATAATACGAATTGTCAATACTTCAACCATAAACCATGAAGGGTATAAAAATATCACATCAACAGTCAAACATATCATAACTAATTCAATACAATATAGAAGATTGTATTATAATAAGTCAACCTTAATCAAGAAGAATAACCAATAAAGGATGTTTACATAGTTGAAAATGATCAGTAAAACTCTTCGAGAGAAATATACCTTTTTGTGAAATCATTTAAAAGTCACACATTTATAAAGGAATCTATTTAAAATATATTTTGAATCAAAGTGTCCCATACCACCTTGAAACGTTTTAAAGGAATTAAAATTTTAAAATAATCATGTCCATATAAATAAATCCTTAAAACCATTTTGAAAACATGGACATTAATGAGAATGATTTATAAGAATAAGTATTTGAAACATTTAAAATGATGTTTTAGTTAAATTGTAACGCCCCGACCCTAGTTACCCAGAGTCGGTGCATTATTACATAACATTGTCATGATCACAAGGATATCATGTCTCTAAAGACCGATCAATTTAGTATTATTGGAAACAAGATTCATACATATGTTCAACTTTATAGCTTGAAGAGAAATATAACAAAATATATTTCATTGGAAGTATCCAAGCCTCCTAGATTATGCCTGCAGGTCACTCATAACTAACTTCTTCATATCCTAGGAAAAAAGTAAAACATTGAAAGGGGTGAGCTCAAACCCTCAGTAAGGGTAAGTAATACAACGGAAAATGACATAAATATTAAGCATGGTAAATAATTGAAACCACATGACCTTACCAATAATATACATGAATAATTTTATGGAAAGAACATGAGATGAGTAAATAATTCCATAATAAAACATAATAAGGGGTATTCTACTAGTCGAATGACCACATGAACCATCAATATTATTTCCATAATGATGGAATGTATAATGCCGGACATTCTGAAACATTTTGTCAAGGCCTCAGCTAAGACGTCTAAAATGATTAAGGCCTCGTCCAAAACCATAAATAAAATTGGGAAAGGGCCTCGACCAATTCCACATCTAGTTGTCTCATGAGACCTACCGATGCATCAAGGAGCTATAGTGGGCTCCACCCTCCACTTACTAAGTCCAATACATTCCTCATATGAAAAGGTTTAAACATATCATAAATATTCGTATTAAAACTAGTATATGAAATGTCAATACTTTAACTATAAACCATGAATGGTATAAAAATAGCACATCCACAGTCAAACATGTCACAAAAACTTCATTAAAATATGGAAGTTTTGTATTATAATAAATCAACTTCAAATAAACTTAAAATCCATCAAAGGATGTTGACATAGATGAAATCAAAACTATTTGAGGGAAATATCTCTTTTTCTTGAAATCATTTAAAGGTCACATAATTATAAAATAAAAAATTTACTTTGAAAATATCCTTATAATCTTGTAAGGGAAGCTTTGACGATCTTAAAACGGCGGAAAATAGCCGCACCCGCCGTATAAGTTAAAAAAACATTCTTACTTTAATTTTTTCGAAATGGTTAAAAAGGACCTTCTTTGGAAAACGACAGAAAGATTCCTTTATAAACCTCTTATGAAAGTAAAAAAAGGGTATAAATGACTTTAATCCATATTCTGTAAAATAGTAAGAATGTTTTGAAATACATTTTTAAGAAACATGGATGTGGATGATAAAGGGGTCCCAGTAGATATTTACATATAAACAACCTCGAATAATGAAGAGATTGTGAAATAACAATTACCTTGTACTTTTCCTTGGTTGATGGTAGGTTAAACTCCTATATAATGGTGAAATATTTTTTATTAAATTATACAATAATCATATACATTAATATGGTGTCATATATGATCTTTTAACATTGATTTGTTAATAACATCTTAGTATTATCGTCATTTCAGGTGTTAATGGATTCGTTTTCCTTTGTCTGTTTTGTTACGTAAGCCATGTTTGTTATGGATAGGTTGTATCTTATTCATATCCAGAATGATATAAAGTCCTTAAATATTATTTTTAATCATTAAATGAGAATTATACTCAAATGGATATGATGGGGAATGAATCTCATCGCGTTCGTGGAGACGGTAGTCCGTACGTACGCACGAGCGACAATATCATTATTTTGATATTAAAATAATATATAATTGGATGGTATATCATATATAAAGAATAATTATCATGTTATATTTATTATTAAATTAATTATACATAGTTATTATACACATCTAAATAATAGTATATTGAATAACAATAACACCACAACGTGGAGATGGTAGGCCGTACGTACGCATGTATGGTGACATGTCATTCAAGGGATGGATAGAATAATGAATTTGTTTGTTCCATAATTATAATAACATAAAAATATATATAAGGTACTGAAGTTATTAGTTTATAATGGAAATAACAAGGAAATAAGAAGTTGAATAAGAAAGGAACTTTAAAGAGGGTGGTGAAGACGTTACCTCTTCTTCGGGTTCTTCCTTTATATTTGATCAAAAGGGATCCTTAGGTTGGATTTATAATCAAACTAAGGCCTCTAGAATTAATTGAGGGAAGTTGGGAGGATATTTGGTCTGGGTTTGGCCGATCCAAAAGGCTTTTAAGGTGTGAAGAATTGGTTAGAAGTGGTGTCCTTTTATAAGGGGGAGGAGGGGCACCTTAGGAAAATTAGAAATATTATTTTATAATAAATTCATATTCGGTTTCTAATGGTTCAAAAGTGGATTATTTAAAGGTTAAGGTGGGTATGGGTCTAAAACCACTCAAACAATAGAATTTAGATAGGTTTGGGTCATTATATTAACCTTATCATTTAGTTTTAACTCTTAGTTAATTAGTTTGACACTTACCATGTCACTTTGTATTTTTATATTATATAGTTAATAAACTTACTATATACCTCCAAGATACCCCCAAGTGGTCCATTAATGATATAACTATCATGATATAAGTCTCTTGATCGATCCTTAGATTTTTAGGAATTGAATATCAATTAATAATAAAATATTTGTTTTAAAAACTCTATTATGTCAATTTTGATAGTATTCAATAATTGATTTGTGTTAAAGTCTTAAAAACTTTATTAATTCGAAACAAATTCATTTAAGAAATAATAACATGTCATATTAACCTATAAAATTCGTGGAATTCATTAAAATTCTCAAATTATATTTATTTGGGTATTTATAATATCAATTCTTTTAATATTTCACTAATAAGGTAATTACTGCATCCCCATTGTGTCATAAATAAATTAAATTATGTAATGTCTAAAAATTATAAATAAAATACCATTATGTAGGAAATCATTTTAGATTTCTAATGAAATTTTATAGTCTAAAATCCAACATATATAACCCTATGTAAAAATTGTTTTTCTAAAACATATATGCTTATGTCATTTTTGTATTTACTTTAACTTAATTAATATAAAGTGTCATTATCACTTACAAGTGGATCCATGGGGTCCCAAAATAGACCCAAATATGCCGATGGTTGGACATGTATCAACAAATAGGGTTAAAACACGTTTTAGGGTAATTTATTATTATTATAATATTAGTTTTTTACCCTTATTTACCGGATTTACCCTTTAACCATGGTAAATAAAATATTTACCGAAGTAATTATTCAAAATGTCTAAAAATGAAAGTTACCTATTTACATAATTTGGACATCCTGATTCAAAATATGGAATCCATTTTTCCAAATTCAAAACACAGAAGTGGCATATATTAATTTAAAATTAATTCCTGCTGTCAAAACAAAAAGCGTGTTTTTAAGAGGTAATAACTATCAAAAGATTGACACTTGTTTATGTTTG
The DNA here is from genome assembly GCA_963277665.1 of Viscum album. Taxonomy (NCBI): domain Eukaryota; kingdom Viridiplantae; phylum Streptophyta; class Magnoliopsida; order Santalales; family Viscaceae; genus Viscum; species Viscum album. The sequence goes on from OY728166.1 coordinate 1,046,992,814, forward strand.
GTTTAAATGTGAAATTATGTCCAATGACCAAAATTGTATTAAATGGTAAAAATATATTATAAATATACTTTAAAACCACTAAAATTCATAATTTATCACTATTAATTATTTCAATTAAAAAAGTTGTTTTTAATAAAAATTTAGTAATTTTCACTATTCATCAAAATATAAAAGTTATCCGAAAAGTACCAAAATTTCATCCTAGGATAATTTAGATATTCTGAATACAGAAATGAAGTCCATTTTGAAAGATAAAATGTATAAAATTTCAAAAAGTATGTATTACTATTTATAACGGCTACGTTGATTGGTCGCGGCGTGTTAGAATCTCGAAGTTGCGTACAACACATGCTACTATATTTTTCAAAGAGAACCGTACCGTGGAAGCTTGGGGTGTTACATTCTCCCCTCCTTCAAATAATTTCGTCCTCAAAATTTCTAGAATATTACTGCATAAAAAGACTCGGGTGGTTCTTCATCATAAGTTCCTCGGGTTCCCACGTCGCCTCTTCCATTTTATGGTTTCTTTATAGAACTTTTACCAGACGAGTTGTCCAGTTTCTTAGCACTTGATCTCTCGTATCAAGAATCTTGACGGGCTCTTCACAATAAGAGATATTGGGTTCCAGTTCTAATTCCTCATAGATTAGTACATGCATTGGGTCAGGCATGTATTTTCTCAACAGTGATACGTGGAACACATCGTGAACTTTGGAGAGATTTGGTGGCATTTCCAAACGGTAAGCTACAGCACCAATTTTTTCTAGAATTTTAAAAGGTCCGATATAACTTGGACTCAATTTACCTTTCTTACCAAAATGTAAAACTCCCTTCCATGGATATACCTTCAAGAAAACATGATCTCCTACCTGAAACTCCAAATCCTTCCTTCGGTTATCAGCATAGCTCTTCTACCTACTTTGAGATGATTTGATGTGGTTTTGGATTACCTTTACATTTTCCATCGTTTCCTCCACCAGTTCTGGGCCTACAAGTTTTCTTTCACCAACTTCATCCCAACAGGTTGGTGTACGCCATCTCTTTCCATATAACGCTTCATATGGTGCCATCTGAATACTTGAATGGAAGCTATTGATATAGGAAAATTCTACCAGAGGTAAATATTGATCCCACATACCCTAAAGTCTCACAACTTCATTAATATATATTCTCGCTAGACGTTAAAGTGGTAAATCCTCCCTTATAGAAAGGAAATGTGCTGACTTGGTAAGACGATCAACAATGACCCATATCACGTCGTTCCTTATAGGAGTCTTTGGTAGTCCCATGAAAAAGTCCATCGTGATATTATCCCATTTCCACTCAGGTATGGGAAGAGGTTGCATGACTCCTCCAGGATGTTGCCTCCCAGCTTTCACTTGTTGAAAAACTATACATCTTGACACAAAATCAGCAATCTCCCTCTTCATGTTATCCCACAAAAAATGTTCCTTTAAATCTCTATAGATTTTGGTGCTCCCAGGGTGTATAGAGAAATTGGAACTATGAGCATCTTCCAACAATTCCTTTTTTAAATCAAGTATATCGGGAATACAAAGTCTCCTCCCAAATTTTAAAATTCCATCTTCATACAAAAAGTCACTCAATCTCCCATCATTCACAGCTTTAATCTTCTTTTTTAAATGCTTCATCATCAGCTTGAGAACTCTTTATCCTTTCTAGTAAAGATGGTTTGGCAACCATTTGAAAAAGTATCGATGTTTCACCTTCCATGGTTATTCCCATATCCATCTTTACTAGATCCATGTATATAGGATCCTTTTCAACTCTCATCTTGTTCAAAACTCCATGATCCTTTCTGCTCAAAGCATCTGTCACCTTATTTGCCTTCCCCGGGTGGTAGTGTTTCATACAATCATAATCCTTGAGTAGTTCAAGCCATCTCCTTTGCCTCATGTTGAGTTCTTTCTGTGAGAAAATATACTTCAAAATCTTGTGATCAGTATAAATCTCACATTTTTCACCATAGAGATAGTGTTTCCAAATCTTCAGAGAAAATATTATAGTGGCTAACTCAAGATCACGAGTAGGATAGTTTTGATCATGAATTTTCAGCTTTCGTGATGCATAGGCAATAACCCTATCATTCTGTATAAGGACACAACCAAGTCCTTTCTTCGATGCATCACTATAAATAACGAACCCATCATCCCCCGATAGTAGAGTCAATATAGGAGAATTGACTAATCTTCTCTTCAGTTCTTCAAAACATTATTCACACTCTTTTGTCTAGACAAATTTAACCCCTTTACGTGTGAGCTTCGTTAATGGGTTAGCTAATCGGGAAAAATTCTGGACGAAACATCGATAATAACTTGACAAACCAATAAAACTACATACCTCAGTTATACTCGTTGGTGCTGGCCATTCTTGGATTGCCTTGGTCTTAGAAGGATCAACATAGATTCCATCCTTAGAGACAATATGGCCAATAAAATAAATCTCCTGAAGCCAGAATTCACACTTTCTAAACTTCCCATATAATTCATGTCTTCTAAGAGTCTTCAGGATAATACACAAGTTATTTTCATGATATTCGTAGATTTTGGATTATACCAAGATATAATCAATAAATACCACCACAAAATCATCGAGATATTCCTTGAAAACTCTATTCATTCGATCCAAGAATACAGAGGGTGCATTAGTCAATCCAAAAGGCATTACTATAAACTCGTAATGCCCATACCTTATTTGAAATGCTGTCTTCCTAATGTCTTCCTTCTTCACACACAACTTATGATATCCAGATCGAAGGTAAATCTTTAAAAAGTATTGAGCTCCATGCAGTTGGTCAAATAAATCATCAATGCGAGGTAGGGGATACTTGTTCTTTATTGTTATAGCATTGATCTCCCTGTAGTCGATACATAACCTCATGGATCCATCTTTCTTTTAAAAAAAAGAACAGGGGCTCCCCATAGAGAAACACTAGGGAGAATAAATCCCTTATTACTCAATTCCTCTAGTTGTTTCTTTAGTTCAAATAATTCCACAGTGGCCATTCTATAAGGGGTCTTCAATATAGGCCTTGAAACATGAATTAAATCAATGAAACACTCAACTTCTCATTCTGGAGGATGTCCAGGTAAATCTTCTAGAAACACATCTACATATTCTTTCACAATAGGTACATCCTCTATTTGAACATTCCTTTCCTCACCCATAGTCATTTCATTCTCTTCCTCCCCAATAATTGAATTTAGTTGAGCTACTGGGGGTGGATCTAGATAAGAATTATGTGGCGATGATTCTGATCTAAAGATAAGGTGTTCCTTATCATCATCATCAAGAATCATAACCTATTTCTTCTTACAATAAATCCTCGCATCATGGTCTAAAAGCCAATCCATATCGAGGATTATATAAAATTCAATCATAGGCATGACGATGAGATCATCAGATAAAGAATATTTATGTGCCTTAATGAGGACTGATTGACAAAACTTTGTAGCAATGATACTTCCCTTAGGGGTTTTGACTGACAACACCCTTGTTAAATCAAATTGGAAATATCTAATTTTCTTAGAAAACTGGGAAGATATGAAACAATGCGATGATCCAGAATCAAATAATGAATTTTCTAAACTTTAGGAAACCATTAAATTACCTACCACCACGTCTTTCAGAGATTCTACCTCAGTAGTAGTGATAGCATAAGCTTGGCCTTGATCCCTTGGCCTTTTCTGAGGTAAGCTCCCCTAATTCTTAGGACATTCATTTGCATAATGTCCCATATCCCTGTAATTGTAGCATTGAACATCGGTAGAGTATTTCTTTCCTTTACAATCACAAGCTAGATGGACTTTTTTTCCACATTTGTAGCATAATCCTTTTCCTTTTAGACAGGCACCAGTGTGCTTCCTTACACAATTATCACAGGGTTTAAATTCAATTCTACCCTTCTTTCATGTTTCCTTATTTCCTTTCCTAGAGTGTTCAGCAGATCTCTTCTTCTCTTGCTTTGATTTAAAGTCATAAGACTTATAGAATTCCTTTTCTATCTTGATTACACATGAGACAATATCTTCGTATGATGATAAGGATTGTGATACTAATTCTCGATGGAGAAATGGTTTTAAACCATCAAAGAAACAATCAATCTTACTTATTGGGTTACGTATATAATCTGCAGCATACCTCGATAACCTTGTAAAGTTAGCCTCATACTTTGTGACATTATCATCCTCCTTTTGTCTCAGACTCAGAAACTGCCTTTCCATATCTGCTCGATAGTCTCAAGGAAAGTATTTTTCTAAGAACAACTCTTTGAACTCCCTCCATTTCATATTTGATACTTCATCATCTTCCTTCGTGTTTTGTATCAATGACCACCATTGATCAGCATCTCCAGTGAGGTGATAAACTACGATGATAACTTTTTCCCTTTCACTACTCCCCAAGGCATGAAATATCTTCTCTAAGGAATTTATCCATTTCTCAGATACTATGGGATTTTACTCCCATTGAATGTTGGTGGTTGTTACCTCATGAAGCGATCTAACATTGATCCTGCACGCTGCGGATCAGGGTGCTCCATACGGGTAAGGTTATTATTCATAACCTGAGTGAGTTGTCCCAGTATGGTGATTAACTCTTCAGCACCAGTTTCATCACTAGATCCACTATAATTATCTTGAGAAGGAGGGAAATCTCTACATGGAATGCATGCATTGATACATTTTCCATTCCTTCCACTAGGAACCATTTCTAAACAATGACATAAACTAGATTAGTTTATGAATTGAAATATATAATTCCAAACTTCTAAAACACTTAACACAAATTCAACAGTTTATGGATATAATCCATAATAATAAAAAAAGTTTTCTTTGAGTAAATATATACTTATAACCCTTCATAATGGTTTGTAAATAAAATGAGAATTATCCTAAGCATATCCCCCGGGAGTGTCGTAACCAAGAGTGCAACAAGGCCCGTTGTCGTGCACCATTTCCCGTTCGAGTCTAGCTCAAAGCGGTGTTTTCGGGTTTTACCCCTAGGTACATCTATGCCAGAGCCACCTCTACCTGATAGTATCCAGACAGGGATGTATTTCTTGGAAAATTCACAAAATCTCTACAATACCAAAATTCTAGGAAGTTTTTCTATAATAATCCTCAAAGTCCATCTTAGGTCTATGTGCTCTAATCAGAGTTTATCTAAATCTAGATCCCAAGGGTTGTACTAAACTTCATCTGATATCAACTGTAACGCCCTGACCCTAGTTACCCAGAGTCGGTGCATTATTACATAACATTGGAATGATCACAAAGAGATCATGTCTCAAAAGACCGATCGGTTTAGTATTATTGGAAACAAGATTCATACATATGTTCAACTTTACAGCTTGAAGAGAAATACAAAAAAATACATTTCATTAGAAGCATCCAAGTCTCCTAGATTATGCCTGCAGGTCACTCATAACTAACTTCTTCATATCCTGGGAAAAAGGTAAAGCATTGAAAGGGGTGAGCTCAAATGCTCAGTAAGGGTAAGTAATATAGCAGAAAATGACATAAATATTAAGCATGGTAAATAATTGAAACCACATGCCCTTACCAATAATATACATGAATACTTTTATGTAAAAAACATGAGAAGAGTAAATAATTCCATAATAAGACATAATCATGGGTATTCTACTAGTCGAATGACCACATGAACCATAAATATTATTTCCATAATGAGGGAATGTATAATGCCGGACATTTTGAAACATTTTGTCAAGGCCTCGTCCAAGACGTCTAAAATGATTAAGGCCTCGGCCAAAACCATAAATCAAATTGGGAAATGTCCTCGGCCAATTCCACGTCTAGTTGTCTCATGAGACCTACCAATGCATCAAGGAGCTATAGCGGGCTCCACCCGTCACTTACTAAGTCCAATACATTCCTCATATGAAAAGGTTTAAACATATAATAAACATTCGTATTAAAACTAGCATACAAAATATCAATACTTTAACCATAACCCATGAATGGTATAAAAATAACACATCCACAGTCAAAAATATCAGAAAAACTTCATTACAATATGGAAGTTTTGTATCATAATAAATCAACTTCAAATAAACTTAAAATCCATCAAAGGATGTTGACATAGATGAAATCAAAACTATTTGAGAGAAATATCTCTTTTTTTTAAATCATTTAAAGGTCACATAATTATAAAATAAAAAATTTACTTTGAAAACATCCTTATAATCTTGTAATGGAAGCTTTGACGATCTTATAATGGTGGAAAATAGCCGCACCCGCCGTATAAGTTAAAAAAAACATTCTTACCTTAATTTTGTTGAAAAGGTTAAAAAGGACCTTGTTTGGAAAACGACAGAAAGATTCCTTTATAAACCTCTTATAAAATCCAAACAAGGGTATAAATGACTTTAACCCATATTTTGTAAAATAGTAAGAATGTTTTGAAATACATTTTTAAGAAACATGGATGTGGATGATAAAGAGGTCCGAGTAGATATTTACGTATAAACAACCTCGAATAATGAAGAGATTGTGAAATAACCCTTACCTTGTACTTTTCCTTGTTTGATGGTAGGTTAACATCCTGTATAATGGTGAAATAATTTTTATTAAATTATACAAGAATAATATACATTAATATGGTATCATATATGATCTTTTAGCATTGATTTGTTAATAACATCTTAGTATTATCGTCGTTTCGGGTGTTAATGGATTCGTTTTCCTTTGTCTGTTTTGCTACGTAAGCCATGTTTGTTATGGATAGGTTGTATCTTATTAATATACAGAATGATATAAAGTCCTTAAAAATTATTTTTAATCATTAAATGAGAATTATACTCAAATGGATATGATGGGGAATGAATCTCATCGTGTTCGTGGAGACGATAGTCCGTATGTACGCACTAGCGAAAATATCATTCTTTTCATATTAAAATAATATATAATTTGATGGTATATCATATAGAAATAATAATTATCATGTTATATTTATTATTTATATAAATTATACATCATTATTATACCCATCTAAATAATAGTATATTGAATAACAATTACACCACAACGTGGAGACGGTAGGCCGTAGGTACGCACGTATGGTGACATGTCATTAAAGGGATGGATAGAATAATGAATTTGTTTGTTATATAATTATAATAACATCACAGTATATATAAGGTACTGGATTTATTATTTTAGAATGGAAATAACAAGGAAAGAATAAGTTGAAGAAGAAAGGAACTTTAAAGAGGGTGGTGAAGACGTTACCTCTTCTTCGAGTTCTTCCTTTTGATTTGATCAAAAGGGCTCCTTAGGTTGACTTTATGATCAAACTAATGCCTCTAGGATGAAGTTAGAGAATTTGGGAGGATATTTGGGTAGGTGTTGGGCGAGCCAAAAGGCTTTGAAGGTGTGAAGAATTGGTTATAAGTGGTGTCCTTTTATAAGGGGGAGGAGGGGCACCTTAGGAAAATCTAGAAATATTATTTTATAATAAATTAATATTCGGTTTCTAATGGATCCAAAGTGGATTATTTAATGGTTAAGGTGGTTATGGGTCGAAACCACTCTAAAAATAGAATTTAGACAGGTTTGGGTCATTATATTAACCTTATCTTTTAGTTTTAACTCTTAGTTAATTAGTTTGACACTTACCATGTCACTTTGTATTTTTATATTATATAGTTAATAAACTTACTATATACCTCCAAGAGACCCCCAAGTGGTCCATTAATTATACAACTATCATAATATAAGTCTCTTGTCTGAACCTTAGATTTTTATGAATTGAATATCAATTAATAATATAATATTTGTTTTAAAATATCTATTATGTCAATTTTGACACTATTCAATAATTGATTTTTTTAAAGTCTTAACAACTTTATTAATTCGAACCAAATTCATTTAATAAATCCTAACATGTAATATTAAGCTATAAAATTCGTGTAATTAATTAAAAGTCTCAAATTATATTTATTTGGGTATTTATAATATCAATTATTTTAATATTTCACTAATAAGGTAATTACTGCATCATCATTGTGTCATAAATAAATTAAATTATGTAATGTCTAAAAATTATAAATAAAATACCATTATGTAGGAAATATTTTTATCTTTCTAATTAATATTTAAATTCTAAAATCTAACATATATAACCCTATGTAAAAATTGTTTTTCTAAAAGATATATGCTTATGTCATTTTTGTATTTACTTTAGCTTAATTAATATAAAGTGTCATTATCACTTACAAGTGGATCCATGGGGTCCCAAAATTGACCCAAAGATGCCCATGGTCGGACATGCATCAAACAATAGGGTTAAGAACGTTTTAGGGTAATTTATTATTATTATAATATTATTTTTTTACCCTTAATTACCGGATTTACCCTTTAACCATGGTAAATAAAATATTTACCGAAGTAATTATTCAAAATGTCTAAAAATGAAAGTTACCTATTTACACAATTTGGACATACTGATTCCAAATATGGAATCAATTTTTCTAAATTCCTAACACAGAAGTGGCAGAAATTAATTTAAAATTATTTTACACTGTCAAAACAAAAAGCTTTTTTTTAAGAGATAATAACTATCAAAAGATTGACACTTGTTTATGTCCGGTTTAAATGTGAAATTATGTCCAATGACCAAAATTGTATTAAATGGTAAAACTATATTCTAAATATACTTTAAAACCACTCAAATTCAGAATTTATCACTATTAATTATTTCGATTAAAAAAGTTGTTTTTAATAAAAATTTAGTAATTTTCAATATTCATAAAAATATAAGTTATCCGAAAAGTACCAAAATTTCATCCGAGGATAATTTCGATATTAAAAATCCAAAAATGAAGTCCATTTTTAAAGATAAAATGTATAAAATTTCAAAAAGTAGATATTACTATTCATAACGGCTACTTTGATTGGTCGCGGCATGTTTGAATCTCGAAGTTGCGTACAACACACGCTACTGTATTATTCAAAGAGAAGCATACCGTGGAAGCTTGGGGTGTTACATAAATAGTAACTTAAAAGATTAATTTTGAAATTTCATTTATGAATCATGTACTTAGATAATAAATATTTCCCAGAAAATACTTACACATAAACAATGTTGGATAATAATGAGATTGATGAATTAACCCTTACCTTGCACTTTCCTTTGGTTGAGGGTAAGTTTAACCTCCTAATAATGAACATAGTATGTTATTAAATTATACCAGAATGATATTCATATTTATTATATCATACATGATTCATTTATGACTCTATACTGCCCATCTAATAATGATTTCCATGTTAAATTATCATTTCGGGTAATAATCGCTTTCTTTATCGTATGTGTTTTAACTTATTATTTTTTATTTTATAATTTAGATCATGATTTAAATAATTATAGAATATAAAAAATTATTTATATATAATATATGAAATGGAAAACACCATTTTATGGAGACGGTAGGCCGTACGTACGCATAAACGTTGTTTTCGTTTTCATATCGTATTGAACATAAGTAAGTGAATAAGATATATGTAAGTACATACATACATACATATATATATATCCAGTAGCATTATTATGTCATATATTACATAATTATTAATAATATATATTTTTATAATCATCATTGAATGGTGAACCTGGAAATGAATCTCATCGCGTCTTGGAGACGGTAAGCCATACATACACACGAGCGACGATATCATTTCTTTAATGATTAAAAGGTATGGAACTGGATTGTATATTATTTTTAAAAAGAAATTATAATGTTTTTTCTTTATTTATATACATATTATGCATCATTATATCCATTAAAATAACATATCGTTGAATAAAAAATTACACTATGGCGTGGAGACGGTAAGCCGTACGTACGCACGCATGGTGACATTATCATTCATTGAATGGATAGAATAATGAGTATGTTTGTACCATATTTATAATAACTTCAAATTATATAGAAGGTATAAGAGTTATTATTTTGGTATGGAAATAATAAAGAAAAATAAAGTGGAAGAAGAAAAGAACTTTGAAAGAGGTGATAAAATAATTACCTCTTATTTTTGTGTTTCCTTTTGATTTGAACAAAAGGGATCCTTGGGTTCACTTTCTGCTCAAGGGAAGGCCCCTATGTTGAATTGAGGGAATTTTGGAGGATAATTGGGAAGGTTTTTGACGAGTTAAATGGCTTTGGAGGTGTGATTTTGAGAGAAGGGGAAGTACCCTTTTATAAGAGAGGTGAGGGTCACTTTAGGAAAAGTTTAAACTATTATATTATTATAAAATCATTTTCAGTTTCTAATTGATCCAAATTTATTTATTTTGAATCTAAGGCATGTATGGGCAGCAATCCTTTAAACTAATAGGTTTTAGACAAGTTTAGGTCACCATATTAAACCTATCGTTTATATTTAACTCTTAGTTAAATAGTTTAACTTTTACCATGTCCTCTTGTATTATTATAATAAATGGTTAATAAACATACTATAAAAAGCCAAGCTAACAAAAATTGGTTAATTATTGACATATATAACCTTATATAAGTACTTTTGAAGAACCTTAGATTTTTAGGAATATTATATCAATTAATAATATAGTATTTGTTTTAAAACTCATTTATGTCAATTTTGACACTATTTGGTATTTTGTTTTTCTTAAAGTCATAAAAAACATCATGACCACAAAATAAATTTATTTAATCAACCCTAGAATGTCATAATAACCTAGAAATTTCTTTTATGGCATAAAAATCAAGAATTTACATTTTTTTTATATTTATAATATCAATTATTTTAATCTTTCATTGATAAAGTAATTACTGCATCATCATTATATCATAAATAAATTTAATTATTTAATATCTAAAATTTATAAATAAAATACCATTATGTAGGAAATATTTTTATCTTTCTAATGAATATTTATAGTCCAATTTATAATATTTATAACCCTATATTAAAAATGGTTTAGTTATTAAATTTTGAATTTAACACTTTTAACTATTTTTTAAATAAAATAATAATAAATGTTCTAATCTAATCCAAGTGGACCAAAAGGATAAAATTTTATTCCTAAGATTGGTTTTGATTGAAATAAAATAATCTAATATAATTAGGACATATGTTAGGGTAATTATAATACCATTTTTACATTTAATTACCTTATTTACTTTTAATCGTGATAAATAAAATTCAAAAGTTACTATTGAAAAAAAATTATTTTCATCTTATTAAACCACATTTTACATATTGATTCCAACTGTGTCTCTAGGTTTTTTATAATTCAAGACACAAAAGAGGTAAAATTACATTTTATTCAAATTTACAAATGTACCTAGAAGGTGGGTAAAAGACGTTAAGAAGTTCAATAAAATTTTATACATTAATTTTATTATAAAATGACTCCAATGAATTAAATTGAACTTATATAGGTAATATATATCTATTTTGACCTAAAATAAATTTAAATAAAATAAATAATTATTTAAATTAAAAGCCGTTTTTAAACAACAACGTAGTGTTTTTCACTATTCATCAAAAATTGAAAGTTTTCAGAAAAGTACAAAAAATCACCCTAAGCTAATTTTGATATTATGAATTCAAAAATTAATTCTATTTTACCAAATTAAAAAAATAGAAGTTTCATTAATTAATTTAAAATTAATTCCCATTGTCAAAACCAAAAAGTGGGTTTTTAAAAAGTAAAAACTATTAAAAGATTAACATGTTTTTATGTCAAATTTAAATGTGAAATTACTTATACTGACATACATTGTATTAAGTGATAAAAATATAATCTAATTATATTTTCAAACCCTTAAAATGCATAATTTAACATTCTAAATTATTTTGATTAAAAAAGTTTTTTTTTCAATTAAAATTTAGTATATTTCTCTATTCATCAAAATATGAAAGTTATCAGAAAAGTACCAAAAATTTATCCGAAATAAATTTCTATGTCTATATTCTAAATAATAATTTAATTTTATAAAATTTAATATATAAAAGTGTCAAATATTGGTTTTAAAAATAGTTCACCATTAAAAGGCGGTAAAATTGTATTTTTTGAAAAAAACTTATTTTATCTAAAAAAATGAATTTATTCTTATATTATGTATAAAAAAACATTATATGAATTCTAAAATTATATAGAGAATATAAAATTCAAAAGTCAGTTAATACAATTCATAACCGCTTTTTGAACGGCTAGTTTGGTAAGTCGTGGTGCGTGCGAACTCAGTGTTGTGTGTACTGCAAGTTATTGAATTACTTTAAAGAGATAACGTACTATGAAATCTTGGGGTGTTACACCTCCCTTCTCCTAGCCATATTAGTGTATTATGGAGTTAGTTTGGTAGAGGGATAAAATTATATGTGATGAAGTAGGGTCCTGGATGGTGTTGTATACTTGATTGAGGTGCGTTCATCATTCTTGAATATTGGAGAAGGTAGGACTTGGTGTACTAAAGATATCTCCTAATAGTACTGCATTTTATAATTAAATTATTGGATGGTAGCTCATGTATGATATGAAAATTTATCATATGGATGAAAAATAATTTCAATATACAGTGAAGGAACTTAAGTAGAAAACCTAATGATCAATACCTTTCCTACAAACTTGTATTTTCCCATTCTTTATTTCATTCACTTTAATTCATTTTCTATATAGAACAAAACCACATTTCTCTAGTTTTATATATATTAAAAAAATATTAATAATTAAATTATGATAGTGGGTAAATGAAAATGACCATAAGTGAGACAACCCAGTTCATCTCCCTAGCTATATTTTAGGTTTTAAAATATTATGTGTTTTCCAATCACATGATAATGTTTGATCATTTTTTGGAACTTTTTATATTGAAATAGGTCATCCATTAACCTTTTGTTTCACATTATAAATACTATTTTACTTGATTTTAATTATATAAAAAAACCAAAAAAAAGATTCTATGTTTTATTCGCCCTCTTAAATTATTAATACAATGTGGTTACTTACAAGGTAGATGTAGATCCCCAGGCTAGATTGACCACTGAGAGGGGAGTGGTGAATCCGTGGTTTATTTTTAGGAATTCCTTTTATTTAAAATTAAACCTATCAAACTTGGTATGTTTCTCGATCCACTCAATCCTATCTCTCAATATCACCTCATGTAAAATAGTAAAATAAGAGAGGTAACCACAAAAAATTTTCATCATTTTTCAATGAAAGGCCTACTCTAGTACAAGTTGTCCAAAAACCCCAACATTAATTCTTCAATTTCAAAAAATTGAATACAATTTATTTCAGCTCAAACTAAAAGAATTATTGCTCTGAATCCAACTGAGAGAGTCTTTAAAATCCTATATCCAACCAAAATACTTCAACTGCTCTTGACACAAACCATAATACTTCAACTTTGTTGAAGGCTTGATCTACTATAGGATGATCTTTGATCTTCTACCATGAGCTTGTAGGATCTGACATGCTCATATACTCCCTTTATAACTTTATCGATTTTTTTTCTTGATACTCCTTCTATATTTTGTAAACTTTAGATTCTCCTCAATATTTGAAAGCTCTAGAAACAATTCTATCATTCTTCAAAATACTCTAGTCTTTAAACTTTTTCTCTATTTGATAAAAGAGTGTACTAAGATATCATATGATATTTCAATTTTGTTAATTTTCTCATCGTCTTCATGCACATATCTATATATAAAAAATATAGTTCATGGGGTCTAAATAAATTATGTTATTTAAATTCTCCATTTAAATTCTCATTTAAATGTGTTATGAATAAAACATTTAATTTTTCTCATTTATAATATGAATACACAATGACTCTAAGGTATTAAATCTATCAATTAAATACCTCATTAAATGTGGGTATTTATTTCTTCATGAAATATCATTTGAGAACCTATGAATTTGTGGGTATTTTATTACTACATGAAGCACAACACAACCACCCAAGAGATCCGTGTTCACATATCTTCACATGGATGAGTGGTCACCTACGACTCACCTAACATGCATGAATGAATGCATGAATGCAACTCATTTATCCTAATAATATGAAGTATCTAATTTTGAAATACCCTAGATATTCATGATTCTTATTCCTTCATGCAGGTATTAAAATTCCTAAAGACTTGGCATTTCTTTACGTGGCTTCATCACTCAACTTGAATACCCAAATTTATTGGGTTTACCATTTCTTCATACGGGTACTAAAATGTACAAAGGATATTTGGATCTTTATTTATTCATGCTGTAGAAAAATAGAACTTCTAATAATAAATACCAAAATTATTGATATTATCATTCTTATGGAAACATGAAATTTCACTTTTAATACCCAAATATTCTAAGCTCAATAACATAAAAGACAAATATAACCCACAACTCGTCTCAATTTATTCATGTAGGATAACTAATTTCTGAATACTTGGTCAAGCCTCTATATTCTTTTTAATTCAATTCATGCAGGTGTAACAAAATGGATTTATTATTTCAAACAACATATTTACTTTTAAATCCTATATTTACTTCATCCAAATTGTTGAAATCCTCAGGAAATCATCACGACTCAACTTCACTATTAATGTAGGGTAGTGTTTGAATTTCATATGTGGCATGTTTATTAGACTCACCTAGATTTCAGGAGATCATTTTGGCCATTAGTTAGTTTTATGGATATTCAACAAAGAGTTCCACAACATTTCAATGGTAGAATATCCATGCAAGAAGATGATCATTCGAATGAGGGGTGAAGATGATGGATGGATGAATCATATTGTCTCAATAGATTTGGATCATGTTATTTCCATCATTTTAATGGATAAGGAACAAAAAATTCACTACGTGCATCACACATATATTCCTCAATATTTCAGGGCTATGATTTATTACTCCACCACTCCCTTTACGTGGTCAAATGCAACTATGGGGCTTGCTCCCATCCACTTCCTTGTCACTCTTCTACCCCTAAAACATGACCCTTCTCCTTTGTGGGAATCATACATGGGAATAGGTGTGCACCATGAAAGATATCCTTAGCTGGGATCCCTTAGGAATGGTTGGCCTTTAGGTCCTACATATGACTTGGTTGAGCTTGGCTTAGGGGACTATGTATGGTTCAAACTTACTTTTTAATAAGGCTACAAATTCTTGTGTACTTTGAAATATTCTAAGAATGAAATAGAACACAAATCCTTCCTTAATTATTTTTCGTCAACTAGACCTCATGAAAAATAAATATTATTTTTCATGGACTTATTTTAATTAATTCCTCTTCTTCACTTCATGAAAATAAAAAATTTCATGGTGTTTCTCTTATTTTATGAAATGTGTTCTCATAATCCTATTTCTTTGACATATAAATATTATATTTAAAAATGATTAGAGTTAGAACATGGAGAATTTATTAACGGTGACATCCAATGATTTTAAATGAATTCATAAAAACTCTCCATACATCACCACTTCAACCAAACTCAACAAACATATATTGGAACATCATTAAAAACAAATTCCACACTGGGACCAACAATCTATCCCTCTATTTTTTTTCAATATATCTTAATATATTTAAAATTAAATACGAGTTCTCAAAATATTCTCCCCCTTCGACAATCGAATGAAAAGGATAAGTGGTGTTTTCTTATCTTATCTTTATTCTATAAATATGAAGTTCTCCCTTGAATGAAACATTCATGATAACTTCTAAGAGTGGAATGATATCACATGATTCTCTCAATATATAGACAATAATTAATCAACTGTAATTCTATATGGGAAAAATCAATGTACAAAACAAGAGATATATTACCATTGTTTTCCATGTTGTCCATAAATATACTAACATGTGATACCAAGATCATAAATCATCAATTATCATGATAGGGGTTGTAAGTAATAATATTTATAAATATAACACTAAATAGAAAACATAATTTAGAAAACGCATCATAATGTTTTGGTGCAAAGAAATAACTATCACTTTATCCCATATTGATATCAATCAAGCACTACCCCTTAATTAATAAGATTATACAATTAAGAATAGGTATAGGAGTGTGATTGGAAGACCTTAAACTTCATGTAAGACCCCACTTAAGGGTTTCACTTCTTCATCATCATGGAAATTTATATACTCCATGATGAACACAACAACTCCTTCAATTCCTTTCATGTTAGCTCATAACACATAGAATAATAGGGAATAAGGAGGAACCTCTTATTTATTTTATGGAAACATTCAAGGTGAGATTATTCTATTATCCTTTCATCCTTATTCTTGTCAATCTCATTATGGGATATGATATCTTTATTTTTGAAATGATTCCAGGATTGTGCACATATTTTCATCCAATTAATTTCCTATTTTTATTGAATACCTTTTTCCACCTCCATCATAGATGGTACACCCTCTTTTTTCCCTTCCAAATTTTACTAACTAGAATACTTCACCTTTATTGGAGGATTGACTCAATGTAGTATGATATTTGGTCTTCCTCCATGATCTTATAGGATCCAACATGCTTATGTACTCTCTCAATAACTTCAGAAATGTTGGTATTGAGACTCTATCCATATTTTGTGAAATCTATATTCTCTTCAATCATTGAATTTTCAGGAAAAAATTGATTTTTATTTAAAATATTATTGTTATTAAACTCTTTTTGTCTTCAATACAAGATTGTATCAGGATCTCAATGGATATTACAATTCTGTTCATTTTATCATCACCTACATGCATGTATTTATGTGCAAACAATATAGTTCATGGTGTTGTAATTAATTATTTGATTTAAATTATCTATTTAAATCCTTAATTTAATGTGTTAAGAATAGCACATTTATTGTTTCTCATTTAAAATATGAATACTCAAAGACACTTAGTTATTATATTTCTCATTTAAATACCCCATGGAATGTGGGTGTTTATTTCTTCATGCAATCTAATTTCAATACCTATGAATATTTGGGTATTCCATTACTATATCAAGCTGATCACAAACATCCAAGAGATTCAGGTTCACTTATATTCATGTAGATGAGTGCACACCTACAACTCCCCAATCATGCATGAATTCATGAATGAATGCACCTCATTTCACTTAATAAAATCCAATATATTATTTTGAAATACCCAAGAGTTTCAGGATTATGATTTATTCACATAGATATTCAATTGCATGAATACTCAAACTTTCCTCATGTAGAGTCATCAATCAACTTGAATACCTGAGAGTATCGGGTTTCCTATTTCTTCATGTAGGTACTCAAACACTCGAAGGATATCAAGATCTGTATTTCTTCTTATTGTAAACAAATATAGATTCTCATAGTAAATATCTAAATGACTAGGTTTATCATTCTTATTCTTATGGTCTCATTTGATTTGAAAACCTAAATATTCATAGATTATTAACCTTCAAGGTATGCATGACTTGTGGATCGCCTCAATCTATTCACATGGGATAAAAAATGCATGAATACTCAAGTGGGATTATCTATTATTCTTTATTAAATAAATGTAACTATAACTGCATGAATTTATTAATTTGATCAATACATGTTCTTTTAAATCTACAATTGACTTCATCTAGGTGTTTAGATTCATCAGGAAAGCACCACAACTCGACATCTCTATTCATACATGGAAGTGCATGAATTTCATGTGTGGAGTGTTCTTTAGACTCACCTATATATCAAAATATCATCATGGCCATCAGTTATTTTTGTAGAGGTTTGGTGAAGAGTTTTGCGGATCTCCAATTGAGAAAGATATATGCGAGTAGAAGATCCTTAAAATAAATGATGATGATGATAAAGGAATGGATTGGATTGGATCAATTGGTCAGCTCACATTAATTCCATAATTTTAATAGAATTTTAATAGTAGCCACACCATGCATGTCCCAAATCGATTCCTCAACACATATTGGTCATGATTTATTACTCAACCACTCATTTTAAGAACCCATATGCTAGTATAGAGTCTGATCCCAGCCAATTACTTGTCGTTCCCCTACCCCTGTGGTGTAGACCATCTCCTTTGCGAGCTTCATACTTGAGACCATGTGTAAAATATGTAGGCCTTCCATAATGGGTATCCCTTAGGCATGGTTGACCTTTGGTTCCCACATATTCCTTAGTGGATCTTGGCTTAGGCTACTTTGTATGGTTGGACCTTATGTCACGAACCATAGGAATGGGGCCCATGATATGACTCTCCAAGCTCGCCTTCAATAGGCAAGGGGTTGGAGACTAGAACTGAGTGGGAATATCACTAAAATGGGAGGCCTTATCCTAAGTACCTGTAAACACACACACACACACAACACACACACACCTATATAAGCCCATACAACCTTGAAATGTAAAGAATACTAAACAACCATGCATGAATACATCTAAATATTACAAGTTGAGTATAATAAAATGTAAAGGAAATAAAATAGAGCCCAATAAAAGCCCACAAAAAAGATTCTGAAAATAATTCCATCATGAAATTAAACCAATGACTTCTTTCAAGATACCATAGGAACACAACTCTATTTTTACAGTCTCACTAAGCACCATCTGGTCTTGGTATGTCTTGAAATCTGTCAAAAGGTCGATCATCAATACAAGACATGACATGTGTGGGAAAATCCTGTGCATGGGCGAGTATAAAAATACCTAGTAGGACACCCTAAAACCACAATTCATACAACAAAGTAATAACAATCATCCCTATATAGGTATATGACTACAACTCATATAACAAGAATATCTAGATATACTCAACAAAGACAAACAATATAAAGGTAAGTCACTACCGTAATGACAACCTAGGATTCTTGATCAATGTTTCCACATCACACTCATCATGGATAACACACTCCATGAGTATGATAAAAATGATGATATCTGATAAGATATGATAAATAGGAGAGGATCACACCTAAGGCCATGGGGTATGCCAACAAAAAAATCTAGATTAACCTGCTAAGTATAGGATTAGAGCCTGTGTAGTGTTGGTTATGATGATATCATGAACTCCACCTAAGGAATGAAGATTAATAGCGAATATCACTTTGGGTCTCATGGAAGGATTCCAAAAACTCTATCTAAGAATAAATTATGAAGGGATCATTATCCTATGAGTAAGAGGTGATTCAATACTAAACCTATGGTAATGGATATGGGGGATGTACCCTTACAAAACTTGTTAATGATACAAAGTAAAAGGGATCCAATCCAATATTTAAGGAGTACATAATGTGTAGTAGAGTTACATGACATGTCCCATCAACCCCAGGTCCTACCCATGTAAAACGAATAGTTTCTATGTCTATGTAACAATACATGGCATGATAATTCCATTGTACTTCATCCCATGTCCCAGTACATGAATTAGACCATGTATACCCAGTATGTCCATGTTCGTGTAGGAGTAAATGGTATGCCCATGCCTCATTTACTCTAACCTACGTTTGTGTTCCCTCCGAGGTATGCACTGAGCCATTAGAGAGTGACCACATTCTATGAGATAGGGTCACACACAGTGTGATCATTAACTTCCTAAAGAACCCTAACAACCACTATAAGGGCCCCAATGGTGTGTAGCTCTGAATTAAACACCATATTGATCAGGTTTTTTTAGAAACCCTGGTTTTTTCTTCCACGTGTTCTCACCCCATCAAATCCTCAACTATCAACCACAACCTCATCAGAAATCTTGGATCCATTCTGGTTTTGACTTGATATGGCCATTCACCAGAATCTAGCCTTCAAATCTATTCAGAAATTAGTTTCCATTCATCTTATCCTTATCGCAGATAGTAATTGAAACCATTTGTCTCCAATCCGGTCTGATCCATTTGTCACTACCATCATCAAACCTCTACAGCATCATGTTGAGACTGAATCTATAATACATGACCATTCCATAAAAAAATATATGTTCAATGATAAATTACTTGGTATATATCGAACCACAAACCAATGAATAATGCCCATAAAGATTAAAGAAATCGAGGGAGAAAGCACTAGGAAAACTCATGAGGAACAAAACTCAGTTGATGTTTATGTTGATCTTAATTTGTTTCTATAAGAATTAAAAATGAAGAGATAAAAAATAATCACATGGAAATTCTCCAAATAAAACCCCCAATAGTCCCATCTTACCAAATGATTGATTCTTAAATCAATATATTGGTCTATTGATTCATGTTTTTTGTAGAAAGAAAATGGGGAAATAATCCAAACACAACAAATTCCCTACCTTAATATGGATCAATCATTGATGAAGAACGAGTCAATGTCATAATCATTAATGAGAACTCACAATCACATTGCACACCGATAAAAGATCTTTGATTTAGTTGATGTTATGATAAGATATATCCTCAAATTCCCTCTCTAATGATTCTACAATGGCTCCGGGGTTATGCAAAAAACCCTGGAATTTCATTATAACATTTTACTTAAAGACGTTTCAGTTATTGTGTCAAAGAAATAAAAATTAAAAAATTTAACTAATTATGTTTTTCATTTTATTGCCATGGTGACTTTTCCAAAAACACCTTTCACCGACAAATGTTATGTCACACCTATGATAAAACCTGTGATTTGAACTCAACATTGCTCTAGTATTTCTAATCATGGTCCCCTATTGAAAACTGTGTGGGTGTGATATTAAAATATTTAATATATTTTAAATATTTATTTTGGGCACAATGGGCTATAGAATCTCATGTCATCTTTGTGATTGGTCTAGAAAATAATCCATACAATTTTCAAAAGTAATTCATGGAAAGTACGAGTCACTACATTCTCCTCACCTTGTGGATTTAAATCCTGAAAAACCAAAATAAGGGATACACAAAGAGATGTGGGTACTTAAGATAAATATGAAACTAC
Organism: Viscum album; assembly: GCA_963277665.1. NCBI lineage: Eukaryota > Viridiplantae > Streptophyta > Magnoliopsida > Santalales > Viscaceae > Viscum > Viscum album. The sequence continues at coordinate 1,047,013,727 of OY728166.1, forward strand.
CTCTCATAGGTTCTCTCCTGAATATTCCCATGTTACCACCAGACATGCACTAAAGGAATCGCTCACCCATGATGGATACTCTCCAGTCGATCCTCGATCTCCACCAGCTACTCAGCAAAAGTAACACCATTGACAGAGCAAATTTATGTGCATATTTTAAATCAAATAATTAACATTTTTTAATGTTTTTAAATGATAAACCCCATGTATTTAAATGTTTTATTAAAATAATTGGTAATTTTAATTTTAGAATGAAAATGAGAAAAATTGTGAAAAATGCAAAATTTGGAGTTTTGGACAGTTTTTGACCACAAGGGCATTTTTGTCATTTATTAAAAAAATATAATTCCAAATTTATTGAATCTTTTTTTATAATCCTGATATTATTTCCTATAACTTTCTCTTCATGACCTAGTGCTTATTCAAGTATTTAGTAGCCCAAAAAACTCATTGAAGTTGGAAACTTTTCCAGGTAGACCGTGTGGACCCCACCACCATAACGGATGCCCAACTTTTTCTCCACACCTACAATTTTTATTTTAACACCTGTATATTAAAGATGACTCATAGGATCATTCAAAAATTAAATTATATATAGGTTTTCATCCATTATGGTGGCTATAGGTTGTAATACATTTAAAGGAAGCTTCTTGGAAATTTTGGTAAGAATAAGTCCTATTCAATGAAAATTTCATAACTCCTACATCTGATGGCCAAATATGCTGATATTTTGAGGAGATACAGAAATGAAATTTATGAACATCTTTTATAAAGGATAAAATGCGAAAAAAATTCATTTATGGGGGATAAAACACGTCAACCTTAGAAGGAAAATTCTGCCTATAAAAGGAGAGGAGCTCCTACCTCTTAAAGCATTCCTTCACATCCCATTCTAGCCAGCGACAAGCATCCAAGAGGAGGAGAACTTCTTCATCCTTGTTATTCATTTATAATTCCTTCCTAAATGTTTATTTTTTATTTGAATTTGAGGACCCCACCTTGCATGGAGGGGTAGAATCCTTTGTGATTGGGTGAAGGGAAGGGGGTCCCCATTTTGTGATGTTTGAATTTATGAAGTTTTATTCAAAGGAATTATTTTATTTTAAATGAATGATTTTCAATTTAATTTTTTTTTGAATTTAAATTAAATACAATTGAAATTTTATTTATTCTAAAATATAAAATTTAGTTGATTTAAATATTATTCTACCCTTGCTTGATCTAATCATTTTTACACCGATTGGTTAATCTCTGAAGAAAATCAATTAAGGGAGTGATTTGGTGATTTCTAAATCACATGGAGAAATTAAAATAGACTAATTTAATTATTTAGTGAAATAAATACCAGATTTGGTGTTTCCTGAGCAATTAATATTAGTCCCTTATGATTTATATACTTTGATAAATAATAAATTCAAAGGTTAAACAAAGAAACAATTGTTATTCAATTCACTAAAATATTTTTTCTAAAACGAAAGGATTAATATTTTCTTAAAAACTATGATGAAATCAAAAATGGTAAAACCCAACATAAACCTAATCATTTCTCTCTCATATTAATTTCATAAACCTTCTTAATAAAACCTCTTTCTTTCATAAAAAACATTCAAACTTGTTATTTTTTAAGTGACACAAATATTAAAACTATGCTCCTTGGAGAATGGAATTCTGGTTACCATTCATACTACACCCTTAGTGGGATTTGATTGTTTTTTAACACCTCAAGACAAGTGTGTGTCAAAAATAGCACCATTTCTGTGGAGCAAGTGTATATTTTCATGACGAGGACCTCAAATAAGGAACTACTTGATTTCAACCCTGAGATAGAAAGAACATTATTATATTGGATTAGAAATCTAAATCTTGAAATAAATTTTGATGAAATAAGTTTAGAATACTAAAGTGTCAAACTAGAACCCCCAATAATGGCACAAAATCTAAGAGAAATCGTGAGGGACATCTATGACCCGTAATTCGCTAACCAACAGAATCAGTTAAACATGCATGAACTACCAAATGATTTTGAGTTACGAGTAAACATGATTCTCGTGCTACCTAAATTTCATGGACTTGCAGGTGAGGATCCCAATCGTCACATTCAATAATTTAGCAATGTGTGTTCAAGCTTCAAACCAAGAGGAGTAGAGGAGAAGTGAGTGAAGTGGAAAGCATTGACTTTTTCACTTGAGGGAGTAGCAAAGGAGTGGTTGTATACCTTACAACCCGAAGAAATCCAACACTGGGATGATCTACCACAAAGTTTCAATCAAAGGTTCTTCCCTTCCTCCTAGAGTAAAACAATAAGGAGGGAGATATACACCATTCTACAAGCTACCAGTGATACTATTTAAGATTATTGGGAATGATTCAAGAAGATTAGTGCAAGCTGCCCACACCAAGCAATAGAGGAAGGTCACTTCTTGGTATTTTTCTACCAAGGACTACTAGACAGAGATATGAACCTTTTGGATGCATCCTTCGGAGGATATTTGATTGACACATTAACCTCAAAATACCAGATCTTGATTGAGAAGATGACCTAGAATTCACAACAATCCAGGACAAGAAGCACTGGTACAAGAGGGATACATGAGGTAAGAAGTTCTAACTCATCACCTCTTCTTACAACTCAAATTCAAGAACTAACAAGTTTTGTGAGACAAATGACCATCAATAAAGTGAATGAGAAACCTTATTCACCTCGGGTATGTGAGTTATGTTCATAACCAAATCATTACACAGATCAATGTGTCGAGATACAAGATACAGAAAGTTGTGAAGCTGCATTCCAACAAGGAAAATTCCCACAAAATCAACAATAGAGAGAAGGTCAAACCAACAAGGATATGGAGGACAACAGAACCAGGACATGCCACCATGTCAATAGCAATTTTAGAACCAAAAACCAGAAAAACAATCCTTCCAACCACAACAATCATTTTAACCACCACCTTTCCAATGATGGAATTCTAAACATCCACCAACAAGTTCTGAGAAGTGACACCAAAAAATAGATATTGAAGAGTTTAAAAAGACTGTGAAAAATTTGTACAACAAGTTTGATAACCTTATGAATCTTCTAACTATTAATCAAGGTAAACTACTGGCCTAAACTACCCAAAATCCAATGAATAATGTTAGTGCAATCATGAATCGAAGCGGCAAGGAGCTTCCACCACCTGAGTCATGTAAGATGGATAATTCCAAACAAAAATCTAAAGAGAAAATTATCCATCCCAAGAATAAGGCAAAAACACAAATTCAAAGGCAACAAAGAGAGAAAATAGGAAACATGGTACCATTCCCTTATGTACAAACTCAGTCATCGAAGGCTAAATATGAAAAAATTCAAAGGGAGATCCAAGAAACCTTTCTAAAAGTGGAAATCAACATTCCCTTGATGGAGGCAATCCGAAAAATACCCAAATATACAATGTATCTAAACAAAATATGCACTAATAAAAAAAAGCACGATGAGGATGAAAAAAATCATTTTTGGAAAGAGTGTCTCATCTATTTCCACCCCACCTTTACCCAAAAAAATGTCAAGATCCATGGAAATTCTCTATTCCCTATACAATGGGTTCTTTACATTTTTCTGATGCTTTGTGTGACCTTGGTGAATCCATAAATATAATTTCTAATTCTGTTTTCTCTTCATTGAAAATAGGTGAGTTAAAGCCCAAAATAGTGGTTATCCAACTTGCAAATGGATCAACTATTTATCCAACCAGAGTTGCGGAAGACGTGCTAGTAAGAGTTAGAGAACTCATTTTTCTAGCAGACTTTTACATACTCTCCATAGAGGAGGACAATGCACCGACACATTCACCCATAATTTTGGGAAGACCATTCTGGAAAATGGAAAAAACAGTCATCAATGTACTTGAAGGAACTCTAAACATGGATCTAAAAGATAGCAAGGTCACCTTCAATGTATTTGACTCAAAAAGAATCCTCTCAAGAAACCATTCATTATTTGAAATTTTCCACGAATAAGGTAGTAATCCCATCAATGATTCAGGTATGCTTCATGATTGTTTGCCTTTAAGAGATAAAACAATGTATTTGGAGAGAGTTTGGAAAGATAGAAAACTATAGTTACATGAGAGTGAAGAAATTAGAATATAATCTTTTGTAAATTTGAGGATTTAAAATGGAATAACCAGGGTGGAATATGATAGACTGATCCAAACAAAAACCATTCAACTCGGAGACCAAAATATACTATACAATTCCAAATTAAGTTTATTCTAGGTAAGATTTGTTCTAGGTGGGAAGGTCCATTGCTTGTTAAAAATGTATATCCTTTTGGTTCCATTCATGTGAAGAAAAAAAGAGGAAACCCATTCACTATAAATGGGAAAAGGATAAGGAAGTTCTATGAAAGTTTACCTAAAGAACCAATGGAGGAGGTCAATCTTCTCCAAACCATCTACTGAATTCTTCTCATGAGGTGAGGTCGAGCCAACGACATTAAACAATGGCGCTTTCAGGAGGAAAATTGAGTATCATTGTTTTCATTGTATTTAGGACTCAATTACCTCTTACATCACCCATTTGAGATATAATGGAATAGTTCTTACATTGGTATGAGTGGTTTTAGTTTTTTGATAACCATCATGGAAGGAAACCACAAGGAATACCCAAGAAAAAGAGGAATAGGAACAAAATCTTTATGTCAAAAGGGAGTTCACTTTTATGATACTCATTTAAACTCCCTTTATTTTTTCATCAAAATCATGTCTTGAGCTTTAAAATTGAAATTTCATGCCCACACTTGAATTCATGTTTTACTCGACTAATCTAGGAGACACAAGTTTCATAGGAATCCTGTGATTCCATGTTTTAGATTAAAATGTTTATATGATTAAATGATTGAAATGAACAATTGAATTTTTAAAATAAAGCATGGATATTGAAATTATTACCCATGATTTGAAGAAATTAATTGATTCATGTAAATTAAATTTCCCTACCATCTTTCATGCTTTTAATTTTTGAAGTTCATGTGAATTGATTTATTATCATTAGTCATGCCATTAGTGATTGTAAAATGTTATATTTACCATTCCTGAGAAGATTTATAGACCAAGTACTTCATATTTATTCTTGAGCATATTTGTAGAGTGATCTTGTGACATGTAATAGACCATAACTTGTATTGAAACTTGTCAAAGCTATGACTGTGAAAAAAAACATTTAAAATGATTGATGTATCCCTTGAAAAGATACTTTTTTTTAAATACCACCTTTACATCAATCATTTTTTATCCCATAGAGACCATGAATAAACTTTATAGGGATGATCCATGTTTCAATCTATTTTTATCCATTCCTACTCTATTCTTGGTATTTGCATGATATTTTAAAGTTGAAGTGTGGGGGTAAAGGGAATCATGGTTGATGAGATGATACACATTGTAAGGAAGAAGTGTGGGGGTGTTATTGTGGGAATTATAAAAGGTTGTGGAATCAATCGTTATACTCTATTGTTTTCCCCACTTGAATTGAAAAAAATGAAAAAAATGACAAAAAGATAAAAAAAATAGAAAAATGGGCTGTGATTTGGGAGAACCAAAAAGTACCATTTTCCATACTGATGATCTTCTGATCGTATGTGGTTAGGTGATGGATGTGAGGTTTTATCTAATAATAACTTTTGAAAAAAGAAAATAAAGTACAAAAGTAAAAAAAATATTCAAGAGGGTCCACAAATCATTCATTATGCATAATTTGATCATAACCTTTACTTCGAGTTTTGGGAAGTGAGTGTTGCTACTTTAAAGGGGATACTTTCATTACACTTTTTGATATCATGCATTGTACATAAGAGATAAAACTCATCCTTGAGCCTTAATTTTTAAATCATCAAATCCTACTAAACTTAAGCCTTATATTCATTTTAACCTTTACTGCAAGTCCTCATGATTTTATGTGTCTTTTGTCTTTACAAAGTAGAGAATTTAGTTCATTTACAAGCCTATGGATAAGGAGCATGTTCTCATGATATTATCATAACTTTACTTGAATTGTATCATGAGTTATGAGAAAAAAGAATCAAAAGTGAGGTAAATCATTACTTGGAATATTTAATAATAATGAATCAAAGAGCTTGAATGAATGAAAGGAGAATTTCCATCAATTTTCAATGGGGAAAAGTAAAATATATGAATTATTTGTTTCCTTGAAAAATGGAAAATTAAATTTATATTTTATGATGATTTTTTAATGTTTGATTTATCATTTAATTTTTTTGATTATATTTCTTTGAAATTTGAATACGAGTAACATTGATGTCCTCTGATTTCCATGTTGAGATTTTATGCTTTGGGAAAAACGTGGATTAAGTGTGGGGGTATTTGACAGAGAAAATTTATGTTCATATTTTTAATCAAATAATTTGTATTTTTAATTTTTTTGAATGATAAACCCCATGTATATAAATTTTTTATTAAAATAATGGGTAATTTTAATTTTAAAATGAAAATGAGCAAAATTGAGAAAAATGAATAATTCGGGGGTTTGGACAGTTTTTGACCACAATGGTATTTTTGTCATTTATTAAAAAATATAATTCCAAATTTATTGATTCATTTTTTTAGAATCATGATTTTTTTTCCTATAACTTTCCCTTTAGGACCTAGAGATTATTCGAACATCTAGTTGCCCAAAAAATTCATTAAAGTTGGAAACTTTTCTGGGCGGACAACATGGACCCCACCACCTTAATGGATGTACAACTCAATCTCCACACCTCCAATTTCCATGATGCCACTTGGAAATGGAAGAGGACTCATAGTATCTTTCGACCACTAAATTATATAGAGGTTTTCATCCATTAAGGTGGTTATTGGTCGTTATAAATTTTAAGGAAGCTTCTTGGAAATTTAGTTCAAAAAAAGAGCTACTCAATAGAAATTCCATAACTCATACATCCGAGGGCTAAATTCGATGATAGTTTGAGGGGATATAGAAGAGAGATTTATGAACATATTTTATAAAGTTGGAAATTCGAAACAAAGTCATTTATGGGGGATAAAACATGTCATCTTTAGAAGGGAAATTTTACATATAAAAGGAGAGGAGCTCCTACCTCTCAAAGAATTCCTTCACATCCCATTCTAGCCAGCGACAAGCATCCAAGAGGTGGAGAACTTCCTAATCATTGTTATTAATTGATAATTCCTTCCTCCATGTTTATTTTTTATTTGAATTTTATGACCTCACCTTGCATGGAGGTGCAGAATCCTTTGTTATTTGGTGAAGGGAAGGGGGACCCCATTTTGTGATGTTTCAGTTTCTGGAGTTTTATTCAAAGGAATTCTTTTATTTTGAATGAATGATTTTAAATTTAATTTATTTTTTAATTTAAATTAAATACGATTTTATTTTGATTTATTCTTAAATATTAAATTGATTTGATTTAAATATTATTCTACCCTTGCTTGATCAATTCATTTTTACACTGATTAGTTAATCTCTAAAGAAAATCAACTAAGAGAGTGATTTGGTGATTACAAAATCACGTGATGAAATTAAGATAGATTAATTTAATTATTTAGGAAAATCAATACTAGATTTGGTATTGCCTGAGTAATTAATATTAGTCTATTAAGATTTCTACACTTTGATAAATAATTAAATCAAAGGTGAAATGAAGAAATAATTGTTAATCAATTCACTTAATTATTTTTTCTAAAACCAAAGGATTCATATTTTCTTAAAAATTATGATGACGTTACAAATTAGAAAACCCAACCTAAATCAAATCATTTATCTCTCATATTAAATTCACAATCCTTCTTAATAAAGCGTCTTTCTTTCTTAAAAATCATTCAAACTTGTTATTTTTTAAGTGACGCAAAGATTAAAACACTTCTCCTTGGAGAACAACATTATGGTTACCATTGATACTTACACCCTTAGGGGGATTTAATTGTTTTTTCCACACCTCACGAAAAGAGCGTGTCAACCATCCTCAATTTCCATATCTCCCTAGTTGATAATGTGTGATGGGTTTTGAATGAACCTTCTTAGCTGCAATATGTGGAAGACATCATGTACTTGGTCTAACTATGACCAGAGAGCTAAGAGGTATGCCATCTCAGCTACTCCATAAAGTATTTGGGAAGGGACAATGAATATTGGAAATATATTTCCACCCTAGCTAAATCTACATAATCCACATTGAGCTAAAACCCATAGGAACATGTGGTATCCCACCTCAAACTCTAAAAGCCCCCATCATCTGTACGCATAAGATTTCTGATAGCTCTGTGCTGTCTTCATCCACTCCTAGATGATCTGAACCTTCTCAGTAGTTTCTTGCACCAACTCTTGGCCCATGAGTGTTGACTGTATTTGGTCAGTCCAGAAAAGTGGTGAGTTGAAGGGCCATCCATAAAAATCCTCAGACAGTTCCATACTGATGGTGGAATGGTAGTTGTTTTTGTACACAAACTTCACCAATGTTAGGTGATCCTTCTACCTATGACCAAATTCCAGCATGCAAGCTCATGGAATATACCCCAAAACCTAAATGTCCTGCTCAGTATGGACATTAGTATGGAGGTGAAATGCTATGATCAAGCATAATTTAGTCCAAAATACATCTTATAATTCCTTCCACAACAGATATGTGAAGCGAGAATCATGGACATAAATGATTGTTGATGGAACTCTATGGAGTCAGACTATCTCTAACATGTATAGGAATCCTAAGAACTAAACTAAACTCTACTACCAAATAACTAGTAAGTGGGTCAATTTGGTGAGTCGGTCTACGATCACAAAGATAGAATCATTTCCCCTAGACATACATGGTAAACACATAACTTAGCCCATGGATATTCCATCCCACATCCACTCCAACACCTCATGGGGTCTAGCTAAACCCACTAGAACTTGGTGCTCAACCTTTAGTTGCTGAAAAGTAAGGCATCATGAGACAAACTATGCAACTCCCTTCTTTATCCATGGCCACCAGAATTGACTTTTGAGTCCTTGGTACATCTTTTCCACACCTACATGTACCTCTAAAGGATATGTATAAAAATCTATTAGATACTCATCCTACAATATCACTGGTACCGTCTTGTATCCTCTAAAAAGAATGATATGCTTCCCACCTTTAAAAAATACATCAAGAGAATGTCCAGTGGACATCTAAGTATATAGAGTCTCAGTGTTGGTATCTCCAATCTATGCTTCCCATATTCACCGCAAGAGAGGTAGGGTAATAACCATTGAATTGAGGTAAGATCCTTCATCTCATTCCAAAAAGTATAACTACAACGAGTCCAGATTCTCCAATGACTTGTTTGACAATTATGAAAAGGATCTCCTACTGAGGGAATATACTACCATATTCCCCTTCCTAGGTGTGTATACTACCTAGAGGTTATAATCATGGAGGAAATCTAGCCATATACTTGGACTCAATTTAAGATCATTCTGATATAATATATAATTGAGACTCTTGTGATCATAATAGATGATAAACCACTGGCCCATAAGGTAGTATCACCACATATTTAGTTCAAATAATACTGCTACTAACTCAAGATCATTGATCTCATAGTTCTTCTCATGTTGTCTCAACTGAAGTGAACTATAGGAAATCACCATAAGCCACTACATCATAACAGAACAAATATTGGTTCCTGATACATCAAATAAGACTAGGTAGTCAATTCCCTCCTTTGAATATATCAATATGGGAGCACTCGTAAATCTCAACCTAAATTCTTGAAAATATTTTTGGCACCTCTCTGTCCACATGAATGGATTCCCATTTCCGGTTAAATATATCATGGGAGATGATACCCTGGATTAATCAGGTATATATTTTTGGTAATAGACTTCCAAACCAAGGAATATCCATACCTCCAACACACTCTTGGGTGGCTCCCAATCTAAGTCTACCTTGACCTTGGTTGGGTTTACTCCCACTCCATCAACTGAGATAACATGTCCTAGAAGGTGGACCTACTGTGTCAAATACTAACACTTTTAGAACTTCCCATAAAGATGGTTCTCTCAAATTATCTCTAAAACCATCCTCAAGTGTCTCATGTGCTCCTCCTCAGACACTGATTATGAAAGAATATCTTCAAGGGCGACTACCATGAATCGTTCTAAGACGGGATGAGTGATATGGTTTATGAGTCCCATGAAAACTTATGTGGAATTCATTATGCGAAAGGGAATCACCAAGTACTCATAGTGATCATAGAAACATCTTAATGTCATCTTCGATATATAATCATCTCGTACTCACAAATGGTGATTTCCTAACTTGAGGACAACCTTTGAAAACCATCATGGCCCTATAAACTAGTCAAATAGGTCATAGATCCTCATTAATGGATAATTTTTCTTCACAATCACCTAGATCAAGCACTAGTAATCCACACATAACCTCAAAATACCACCCATCTTCTTGGTGAATAAAACTGGGGCTACTCAGGGTGAAACATTGGGTCTAACAAATCCCTTCCTCTACAAGTCTTCCAACTACACCCACATCTCATGAAGCACTGTTGTATTCATCCAATATGATGGTGTAATTATTGGTTCCATCCTGGGGTGAAAATAAATGAAAAATTCTATCTCTCAGTGGGGAGGTCAGCTTGGAACATCCTCAGCGAAGACATCATCATACTTAACCACCACTGTTGGGAACTGAAAAATCATAATATCCATTTCACAAAGGGTTACTCTAGCTTACTGATGTGTAACCGGATACAACCTTCTTTTCATGAGTCAAACCTACACTACCTGGGTTTCCTTTTCACTAAAAAAGGAAAACCTAGTACCATCACTGCAGACACACAAGATCCTCCACCTGAAATAGTTAATCTGGGCATGAATTATAGATAACCAGTCTATACCTAAGATGATGTCATAAGGTCTCATTGCATCTACAAATAGATACTAATAAAAACTCTTGCCTCCAAGATTCACGTAACACTTTTAACACATGTTTATGACAACTGAGTCATATCCAATTGGAGTCTCCAAGTGTAATGGTCGATCTAAGGGGTCAATAGATATCTCTAAGTCTCGTATAAGATAGGTGGAAATAATGGAGTGACTAGAAACTATGTATATCAATATTACAAATAAGGTATAAAAGACACATATCATACCTTGAATCATTCCCAGAGCCTCTAGGTCATAATCCTCAACCGCTTGCAGCTGTCCCCACCTATGTACTCCAACTCCCTAAGCCTGGCATGGACCACCTAAGGGTTGTGTTAGTAATAAGTCAATGCATATACCACCTCCAGTTTCTCTATTAGATCCTATTCCACAAACAATACCTTAAAAACTTATCATCTCCTACCACTGCCTATGACTTGGCATCCCATCCATGGTATCCCTGCCAGCTGTACGGTGGGTCAGACAATATCATGAAAGATTTCCCATATCATCACATGAGTTTCAAATCCTCTCCCTATGATTAATGTAACCATATAGTGATCCCTTAATCTCATACCCTCTATCCTAGGACCTTTTACTAAAACATCCCACACATCTAAGTCCCTGTGGCTGATGTTGTCTCTCTACTACCAAGGTCTCAGCATATACCTTCCCACTATTAGAAACCACTAGTTGTGTCTAATCAGCCAAGAAAATATCAACCACAAAATATTTATCTTGCACCCTATAATAAGTAGTAATTCATAAAGGGATAACAATATCTCATATGTCTCTATGCAGTTCTCACTCGAAGGCCCGATCCTAAAATAAATGATCCCAAAACATATCCATCGAGTGTTTGGAGAGGTTTGTAAACCTCGATGAATACTTAAATACTATCGTTCTTACCTATTGGATATGTAGAGGCTCCTATATATGTATATGAACATTATTTGATATGCTGGTGTCCTGACCAGAGGGAAAACATGGGTCACCGCCTCAACCCATTCCTTATCCCACTATGGGTTGGGCTCACCTCAGAACTTGAGGGGTCTTTGTTGCAGAAACTCATGAAGTGCGCTCAACTTATACACCTTATCCACTATTACTACAGGTGCCATACACTTCTCTATAGGTGGTGGTATAGTTGGTGCACTAACTAGAGGTAATATCTATAGAACCGATCCTTTTATCTATTCCTCATCACTGAGGGGATCATCATCGTGATCCTGACACTAAATCCTCATTAGCATATGTCATGGAGGAATCCTGAAAGTAAACAACATTTACCGTGATCAATGAGTATATATGGAGAACAAACTCAAGAAGGAAATGGAAACCATAACCCATTCCTATATGATGCATGTTCCATTTTTTCCTACAACCAATGTTCTCATGTACCAAGTCAAAAGTAGATGATCAAAGTCCTGGTGTATGGATATGTCAGTCGCTGCACCAACAAAGGATTCCATGGTCTGAAAGTGGAACTTGAAACACATGACAATGATTCCCCAAACTAAATCATAGATTCTGATCCTAATGTAGAACCATCTCATATGATACCACTCTATCTCAACCCATCCTAATGGGGACCCTTATACGACTCTCCAAGTGTGCCCCCAATAGTCCAGGGGCTTGCAACTAGCACGGAGTTGGAATATCACAAGCATGGGTGGCCATAGCCTAAGTACCTACACACACACACATATCCAAACACATAAAATTCTAAAATGTAGAAAAATTAAAAACCATGCATGAATACATATAAATCCAATAACTAGAGTATGACAAGAAATAAAGGAATGTAAACAAATCCAAATACAAGCCCACCAAAAAGAGTTCGAAAACAAGTCTAACCTACAAGTAAACTAGGGACTGCTTTCAAGATACTGTAGGAACACACCTTGTTCTATAACATCTCACTAGGAACCGTCTAATCCCAGTGTGTCTATGAATCTATCAAAACATTGATTTTATGTAAAAGACATGACACATGTGGGAAAATCCCAATATTGGGGTGAGTATAACAATACCCAATAGGACACCCCAAAACCAAAAATCACATAAATAAAGAATAATAGTCACCTCTACACAATTATATGTCTATAATGAATATAACAAGAATATCCAAATTTACTCAACAAAGGAACATAGTCTAAAGGTAAGTCACAACCGTAATACCAACCTAGGATTCCATCTAAAAGTTTCCACATAACAATCATCCAGGAGGACATAATCTTCAAGTATGATAACATTGATGAAATATGAAGAGATATGATACATAGATGAGGATCAAACCTAAGGCCTTGTGGCATACCAATGACCTAATCTAGATTAACCCACTAAATAGAGGATAAATTCTTGCGTAGTGTTCATCCTGATGATGTCATGAACTCCACCCAGTTCACAAAGATGAATAGAGGATTTCACCCCAGACCTCATTCAATTTTCATGTCAAGATTGATTTGTTGTGTTGGAATGATGAACAAAGAGATAATAAATAATCACAATAAAATTCTCCCAATAAAACCCAACAATAATCCCATCCCTCAAAATGATCAATTTTTGAATCAATCCATTGGTAGATTGATTAATGTTTGTCATAGAAATCAAAACTGAAAAATAATCTAATAAAAATGAATGTACTACCTTGATATGGTCTAATTTCTAATGAATAAAAAGTTGGTTTCATTGTCAGTGGAAATATCTCTGAATCTCTTTGCACACCGATCACCGATCTTCGATTCAATTGAAGTTCACCTGAGATAGATACTACAACACTCTCTCCAAGGGTTCTCAAAAGGATCCAAAGTTATGTGGATAACCCTAGAATTTATTCATAATAGTCTACCTAAATACAGATTAGTCGATGCGTCAAAAAAATAAAAATTAAATAAAGTATCTAATTATTTTATTCATTTTATACCGACGAGTCTTCCATAGATTCCTCATGTCAAAAATTTCTATGTCACACCTAGGGTAAAAACCAAACTCTGAACTCAATGGTACCCCCAGATTTCTTATCTGAGCACCTTTTAGGAGTTATTCTACATTTTCAATAAAAATATTCCCATATGCTATTCAAAATATTTAATATATTTTGAATATTTATTCTGGGCACACCGAGGCGTCAAAATCACATGCCGTCTCAGCGCATGGTCTCAAAAATAATCCATACCATATCAAAAAATAATATATGGAAAATATAAGTGACTAAACCTTACTTTTTAATAAATACAAAAAATATCATTAACTTATAAATATAGTAGAAATGAAATATAATACAAATCATTTCTCAATTATTATTCTTCAACCATACCTCATTAAAAATAAATATTATTTATCATGTACTTATTTTAATTGATTCATCTTATTCACTTCATAAAAATAATCATTTCATGGTTTTCCTATTATTGTTTTCAATGTGATCTCTTAATCACTTGTCTTTTACATTTGAATATCATCTTCAACAATTTTCAGAGTTAAAACTTGGAGAATTTATCAAGTGTAACATCAAATTCTATTAAATAAATCCAAAAAAATCTACAGGCATCACCACTTCATTGAAACTCACCAAACAGATATTGAAACATCATTGAAAAAAATACAAAACTGGGCCCAATAATAGATTCAAGAGGTATAATAATATAATATTGGAGAAGATGAATTCAAGGTGCCCATTAAGGATCTCATGGAAGTCCTCAAATGACCAATTATAGAAAAATCAAATAAAAATCTAATAGAGTTATCCTACTATATTCTACTGATATATCAATATGATTTGGATATGGAAGAAATAATGTATACTCGTTCTCTGCCACATAAGTCAATAATCTTCCCAGTGGCCCTTAAAGAAGAACAAAAGCTCATATTTGATCCAATGATGGGTGGAGAACATTATTTTGGATTCATTTTATTAAATTTTTTGTTATTTGAATTATCATACAACTATATTTATGACTTTTTTATGAAATGGATGAGCTACACATGGTCCTTCGGAGTGAAAAAAGGAAGATGAGGCCACCATCAAGGAGGTGATTATAGAGGATTTTAGGATAAGACCAACTAATAAATGGTAATTCCATAAGAAGATCCAGAGGGGAATTTTTTGGAGCAAATACAACCCCAAAATCAACCAAAACATCTTCTGGAATAGGACAACACTAAGAATAATAGGTAAAATCCCTTATCTCCCTTTCTTCCCCCACTTTTCCTTTTTTACAACCTGATAGGAGTTGATACACTTTTTAGGGATTCCATCTATTTGTGTCTCCCTAAATACCCATTTATAACTAAAATGTGGTGGTTAAATTCACATAAACCCCATCCAACTTAACATACATGAATATTACATACTTTAGATGAATATTCATTAAATCACAAAAATACATTTTTTGGGGACTATAATAGTATCATGACTTTGGAAACTTGGAACAGAATTTTATAATTTGGTGAAATATCTTCAATATTTCTGAAAAATATTATCCCTTTTAGTACCGCTACATAAAAACTTTCTTCATAACCCAGGAAATGAAATATAAGATAGGGTGATATATGATACTCAGTAACGGTAAATAAAAAGGATACATAAACATAAAATTAACATAAGGGTATGAGAATATGAGCATAATATTTGAAGATCATAAACTTCATATCAAAGATCATACACAAGAGTAATGGAATAAATAATAGAACCTCATAAGACATGAATCACAAGGTAATAAAGAGCATAATCCATGAGAGAATAACATAGGAATAAGACATGAAATTTTGTTAAACACATAAACATACAAAATGATTTCCATAGTAGTCAAGGATCACATCCAAAGATATATTAGTGGAATGAGTTCACTCCCAAAACCATCTTATTATTAAAGGTTCACTCCACATACCATCTTAGTAGTTATGGTTCACTCCAAAGACCATCTTATTATAAGAGCCCAGATTATTTATATGGTTTGTTTTGTTTATGTTTTAGTTTAAGTCCCTTATTTTGATAAATAAGTGTTTCCCTAGGTTCATGAGAGGGCTCAGGGGGTGTTCTTGGTGTTCAGGGTACAAAAGAGGAGGAATAAGGAGCTTTCTGGGCATGTTTCACAGTTTTCACACAGTTATTGAAAACCATACGGAACTACTTGGAAACTATGCGAGGTGTGATTTTTGAATAGTGGCATGTTCACTATTTGTGTACGGTTTTGAAAACCATGCGGGAAAACCATTCAACCTAGAAAATTTGGATTTTTTTTACAAAAATACCACCTCAGGATTTTTAAGTCTAACTCAGGATTTTCATCCTCTCTTCCTCCTAAAACCCTAGATGCGAGCTTGGATGACCCAAACTTTTCAAGGGTGATTCTCTATTTATCCTAGGCTGTTTGGAGTGTTGTTGTTTGTGAATCAAACCCCTGTTTGATTCTAAACTTCCCTTTGTTTCCTTTTCTCGATTTAGGTTTGTATTCCTCTACAATATCCATCCAAAGCTCTAAAACCCATCTTATCTAGTGATATCTAGGCCGAGGCTTTAAAGTGGGCTTGAATTGGGATCTAAGGATTCATTTGAGAGTGTTTTTATTAAAAAATTCAAGGTAGGTGGTCTATAAGTTATATCCCATAGTTTTGTTGTAGAGTTGTGCATGTACAACTTTGTTCATTGTCACTTCTTATTGTGATTTTAAACCCTTTGGTAGGGTTTGGAATAATGGGTTTCTAAATTATGAATGGAAACTCTCATGATCCCCATAGGATTCGAAAAAGATTATTTGAACCATTTGAGGCCATCCATGGGGTGTTCCAATATTCACCCAACCTAGAAATTAGCCAAGAAAGTGCAAGGTTGATGTGTGATAAGTTGATCCCTTTTTGAGTATGTTGGTATGGTAATGGAATGTAAAATGGTTAATATGATTAATGAGGTGAAATAAGGGAATTATTGAATATGCTTAGTCGGCTAGACATGGGAATGAGAATTGGAAAAAATGGGATAAGAAATGTAAATGGAAAATGGGTTAAGGGGTCTTGTCATGATTTCTAATTCCCATATTGATTGTTGGATTATGATTATTGTATGAATCAACTATGTTGGTTATGGCATGGGTTGTGTGTAATGAATGAAAGAATAAGCACGTTCAAATGGATTGGTGGTGGGATAAAGGACTGAGGATCCTCACATATTTTGGGTTGGACTGATGCTATAACCCCACCCTGAAATACATAGTTTTGTGAGTTGGACTAATGCTCTATGCCCTCAATGGTTGTATTCGATATAATTACCTAGAATGAGGCTATTAGAAAAGTGAGGTTTTTTAATTGTGAAATATTTCATCCCTCGTGAGGTAGGGATCCTGGATTGTCTCCCTCATGCTTGAGCTTGTTGATTATTCCTAGTCCATTGAACATATGATGAAATGGAATTAAATAATTAAAATGGTTTAAGTAATTGTAATTGTAAGCAATGTTAGGAATGATTCTAGTAAACCTCATCAACTAATGGCTTTCAAATTTTCCTTTATTTATATGTTATTTATTTCACACTGCATACACTATCTGTTAGCTTTTATATTTTGTACACACCATTGGTGGTGACCTACTGAGTTGTACTCACACCTTGCTCGGGCCTCCGTTTGGTAACTGAGTATATTTCATGCTTTGAGGTTAGTATAAGGGTAAGGGACCTTTGCTAGGGAGTCTATTTTGACATGGTATATGCATGGATGAAGTTCCAGACTTGGAGTCAGGACCGTTTTGGGATTCTATTTTTGTCCAGATTTTGGGTTTTGTTTAATTGTAATTGTATCATGACATGACATATCTACTATTGGATATGGTTTGTACCTAGTATGGGAAATAGTTATTTATGCTTGTTCATTGATTATCTTACCATATTCTATGCTTTATGCTTGTTAAATACTATGTATTACTCTGGTAAGAGGGTATAGTCTCCGTACATGACTAATTTAGACCATCGCTACTAATTGGAAACCTATGATGTACAGGGAGGTGCGCTTGAGGTCATGCGATAACACGACTCGGGGCACCATTTAGTGGATCCCAGGTTAGGGATGTCGAAAACTGGTATTAGAGGAGGTATGTTTTTTTAATTACTATTTGTAAATGGTCGAAAGGAGGTTAGGAATGTGTCGGGCCATAGTAATGAGCTCATTCCTTGGAGAAGCTAACTCATGTACAGGAAAACCCAAGTCACCCTAGGTGGAATTTTTTGTTAATATTGTGTGTTTCTATATTTGATGATATTTTACCTCTGGGTGATACACTTGTTATGTGATGTGATATTTTTATGATATTCTTTTTGTGGATGGAACGACATGAGGTTATGCATTCATGCATCATTCTAGGAACCTATGTATATAAGTGACATGAATCATAGTAGACACACACACACGAGACGGGTGTATGGGACATAGAGGGTACAATGCATTTGATTTTCTTAAAATTGGAAACGATTGTTTCTAACGAAATGATACAAAGGGGTAAAAGGGGATAAAAATGTTAAATAATAATTCAAGTATTATTCTTGATAAAGGGTGGTAAGATAATTAAAATGAAATTGTAGTCAGTTATGATATGGGTATAGATTTATATGCATTAGAACGCGAGGCTTGTGACCATGTGAGTTAGTAATTATGTGTTACCAATATTCCTTGGTAGAAATAGATGAGGGTAGTATGATGGGTACGATCAGACTCATTTGTGTGGTGTATGAGAAATGGTTTATTGGTGGCTTGTGATGATACTTAATTTATATTTGTGAAATCTTTATGGTTTGTGTTCAAAAGTTTCTATTTTTAATTGTAGAGAAATTACACCATGAAGATGTGTTCTAATTGAGAAATAGGAGGAAATTGCTGAGAATGATCCCCTAGTAGTGGATCAAGAGGATCCATTGTTTCAAAATAATAGGTAAGAGAAATTACATGAGAAATTTTATCATTTTATGCAGATAATGTAATTGGATCTTGGGTAGGTTTTCTCGAGTATGTTCGAGATGACCAGGGAGTTTCATCTACAGCACCCCCGAACTTTACCCTAGAGGGTGGGCCAGAGGCATAAGAGTTTTGGATAGAGTATATCTAGAAAATTATTGATAATATAGAGAATCATTATGAAAATAATTTCAAGTTAGTGACCTATATGTTGTGGGGCCCAGAGAAGCATTTGTGGGATATACTAGTGCAGACTGAATAGGCAGAGGGCATACTATGGTAGGATTTTTAGGAAATTTTTTTGTAACATTACTATCCTAAAACCACACGGCTGGAAAAGTCTGTAGAGTTTATGAGACCGACATAGGGGACAATGTTAGTAATGAAGTATGCAGGTCGGTTTATGAACTTGAAATGTTTTTTTCACTTTAGCGGGATATGAGGCATCTATGGTGAGGTTATTTCAAGATGGACTTCAACATGAGATTAGATCCTATGTAAATATTTTTTTGGTTGAAGAGGTTTGATGAGATGATAGATCAGGCCCTAATCTCAAAAGGAAACCTCAAATAGGCCTCTTGAAGTGGACATGAAGTTCCATTAGGGAGAACTAGTGGTGAAAATTATGATAGTATGAATCACAACTTAGAGAATTTTTACCAGGGAAATGGTGGACAACACAACTAGAAAAAGGAACTAGTCCCTCAGGTTAGGGACATAGTTTTCTGATATCAGTGTGGAATAATGGGACACATGTGAAGTCAGTGTTCCTGACCACAAGTTGAGTGTAGAGCATGCAGAAAAATGGGCAATGTGTAAAGGTTTTGCAGGAACTTGCAACAATCAAAAAATGAAGGGGGACAGATATCAGTGTAGAGTGTTAGAAGTGGGCTAGTTACCCCATATCATTCAGGTAGTTTCACCTCCACAATTGATACCACTAGGGTTGGTGGATGATGAACTCCCAGCCTAGAATATCCTTACCATGAGAAAAATGCAGTGTAGGGTAATTAGGATGAAACCCAGGGTAGAGTGACATTCCAGCTTCACGTAGTTCAGTATACACTTGGAGGTGGTGAGGCTGGGATATCTACTATTCGAGGTATGATTCTTATAGCCTCCACACTCGCTTGTGCTCTATTTGACACAGGTTCCACACACTCTTTTATCTTTTCACAATTCGTAGTTTTGTTGGGCCTAGCTGTGGAATGTGTATGTGGGGTTATGTCTATTGCTACTTCTTTGTGGGTGAGAATTAAGGTTATGAGACAATGTAGAGGTTGTGCTTTAGAGGTTTATAGTTATCATTGTATGTGAGACCTGTTTTTCCTTGAGATGTCAGGTTTTGACTTGATTTTGGGAATGAACTGACTAGTGTCATAAGAGGCCCATATCAATTGTTAAAACCATTGGTTAACGTTCACACATCCTAAAGGAGACACATATGAATTTCATGGTGAGTTGGATGTTCAATAAAGACACACATGACCAATTTTACAATAGGTGGGATAACTCACAGCCTAAGTGGAATGAATTATTCTTGATGATGGAAAAGTGGAGCAGCATGTATTTCCTTCTATGGTGGATCAGTTTTAAGATGTGTTTCCCGAGGATTTATCAAGACTTCCACCCAAAAGGGGTGTGGAGTTCACAATTTAGTTACTTCTAGGGGCATAACCAGTTTCTATTCCACAATATCGAATGGCGCTGGTTGAACTCCTGGAACTGAAGGATCAGCTAGAAGAGTTGGAGAAAAAGGGATTCATTCAAACTAGTATGTCTCGATGGGGACTTCCCATGCTATTTTCTATGAAGGTTGATGGGTTGTTGAGGTTATGTGTCGATTATAGGAAGTTGAGTCAGATGAAATTTAAAAACCAATACCCAGTTTCCAGAATTGATGACCTATTTGACCAATTGTGTGGTGCCTTAGTGTTCTCTAAGATCGATCTGATATCAGGATACCATCAATTGAGGGTGAGAACTTATGACGTACCATGGAAAACTTTACGAAGTTAGTACGAGTTGTATGAATTTGTTGTGATGTCATTTGGACTGACTAATACATCAGCCGTGTTTATGGCATTAATGAATCAAATATTTCACCCATATTTGGATCAGTTCGTGGTTGTCTTTGTTGATGACATCTTGGTGTACTCACAAACTATTGAGGATCATGATAAAAATCTTGACATCATCCTGAGTACACTAAGAGATAATAGTATTCATGCTAAGCTATCAATATGTCATTTATGGATTGATAAAGTGAATTTATCAGGAAATGTAATTTCTGATTTCAGCGTGTCAGTGGATCCAGAGAAGGTGTAGGCTATGGTGTCTTGGGAGCATCCCAAGAATGTTTCTAACATTTTGTGTTTCCTAGGTTTGTCTGGTTATTACCAGACAATCATTAGGGATTTATCTCATTTTGAAGCACCAATCTTATATTTAACCCATAAGGGGGTTAAGTTTAAATGGTCATAGGTATGCAAGAATGATTTTAAAGAATTGAAGAAGCGGCTAACACTACCACAAAATAGGACAAGGGGAGCACTACCATTTTTCAGTGCTAAGAAGAAAGAGCTGATAAAGGGGTGGGCCTTTATCAGCGCTAGCTAAAAGAATTGATAAATGTACCCTTTATCAATGCTTTTCTTAGCCCTGATTAAGGGTACATTTAACAGCGCTATTATTAGCGCCGATAAAAGTTTTTAATAAAAAATATTATTAATTTATATAAAATTATTATATTTATATTAAAAAATAACGTTTATTGGTATACATTAAATAAAAAATGCATGTTTATAATTAATATATATTTTTTAAAAATTCAATATATATATATTTAGTTTTAATTGAAAAAGTATTTCTAAGACTATAAATAAATAAATAAATAAATAAATATATAATTAAATAATTATAAGATTATAATAAATTACATTAAATAATAAGTATATTTATTATATTTATTAGATTTATTAGATTTATTAGTGATTTATTAGATTAATTTATTAGATTTATTGGATTAATTCATTATATTTATTATATTTGTTATATTTAATATATTTAATATATTTAATATATTTATTTTATTTATAAATATATAATAATTTTTAATATATATATTTATAATTAAAATTATTGAATATATATGTCTTTTCCAATGAATTTGATCAATGAATATATTGATCTTGCATATATGTTATGTATCATGCATGAATGATCATTTATACATTACATCACATTGTCCTTTGATGTGGTATATTTATTAATTCATAATGTTACCTATATAAACTATAAATGTTTTAAAAAATGTTCTTATTAAATTACATTAAATATATTTAAATAATAAATAGATTTCATTATATTTTGAATGATATATATAAATACTTTTCAAATACATTTTTAATTATTATTATAACTATATATAAATAAATAATTATAAAATTATACCTGTAATATTATAATTTTATTAATATATATATATATATCAACAATAATATACAAATATTTATAAATATATACTATATATAGTTATAATTATAATTATAAATAAATAAATAAATAAATATATATGTAAATAATTATAAAATTATATTAAATATACTTATTATACTACCTATAAAGTTATAAATATATAATTAAATAGATATACTTATAAATAAATACAAATAAATTTAAATTTATTTAAATATCTATTAATTGTTAAAAATATATTTATTATTTCATATATAATATTTTATATATAATTAATCAAAAATATATTTATAAATATATTTAAAAATATTTATTCAAATATTGATAAATAAATACAAATTTTATTTATAATTATAAATAAATACAGATATATTTAAATAATTTTCAAATTATTAATAAATTATTTATAATTTTTTTGTCCCATTTATGAAATTGTTTGATTTTTTATAGAATTTCTAGTAAACTATTTGGGTTGCTTATAAAATTATTTATACTTTGTTTGGCCAGCAAAAAAATTGTTCATAAACTGGTTAGATTGTTATAAAATTTTTTATTAACTAGTTGGGTTATTTATATAATTATTTATTAATTGTTTTTTTGTTTGTACAATTGTTGTGAATTTTTTTTATAAAGTTTTCATCATTTTAGAGTTTTGATGGATTTTTTATGGAAATGATTTAGTGTGTGTTTGGAAAGGATAAGGGCCCTTTTTGCAATTGGGAAATGTTTGGGTGCATGTGTGTTTGAAACTCAAGGGCATGTTTGGAACTTTCATATGATTTGTCTATTTTAACTTGGATTAAAAAGTCACTTGGGAACTTTTTGGTAAATCCTTGGTGTAATGGCCCATTTTCATTGTTTATGTAAAAGTGGTATTTGTTGTTTTGGAAATGGTTTCGGCGTGTGTTTGGTTTTTCAAGAGGGATTGGGGGGGGGGGGGGGGGCGCTGCGAGGTTAAAAAAAATTTCTTGGTTTTGTATGCATCATGGTTGTGTGTTTTTTTACATTGTGTCTCAAATAATCCATCTCATTGTGGCTATTCATTAAACCTATTTGGATAGGAATAACATACGAGTTCTCATTTTATGTTTTCTTTTCTGTTGGAAATCTCATCTACCGCGTGCCTCTCCTCCACCACGAACACACCTCCTCCGCGCACTGAACCACACCTTCGCAGTGTGTTTTATCTTATTAATCATTGGTTTACCCTTGTTTTCATGTTATCATTATTTGATATTGATGGTTATGTAGTGAATTGTATTGGATAAATGCCACGCTGAAAATCGTGGTCGTTGGTGGTCCTTGTTTTCTCACTAAATGATTTTCACATTGGTTGGTTCCTGTTGAACATTTGAATATAGAAATTGGTAATTTACATATACTTGGATAATGAATTGATTCCCCAGGATGATAAAACATATGTGATAACCCTTTAATTAACAAGAGAAATTGAATAAGGAATGCTTTGTAAAATCTGAAATTGTGTTTGTATGGTTTGTATGGTCTTGCGACTATGAGCACGATTGTGTGTTTGTTTGGTGTTGTGGTTGTTGGAATGATTGGTATGCATTTTTTCCCATGTTTTAGTTCCTCCACCATTGAATATCAATCAAAACCTTACCCATTTCAATTTCATGGCAACTTTATTACTAGTGAAATTCCACTAAATCTTAGAAAACCACTTCACTAGAGGACTCTATGGGACACTTTATGGACACCCTAGTCAAATAACTATAAAAAAACATGTAATGAATCCTTACACCCACAATAACTCTATAGAAAATCATACCATCTATTAGTTTAGTACCATAGTTCTTGACTCGAGACATTATGTTTCTATAGAAACACTAAAAATTTGGTTTACAGCAATGCATATGATCGCATGTGGGATACTAAAACATTTTAGTTCAATGGATTCTTATAGATAGTTCCAATGCTTATGTGTTTGGGAAGATGGGTGTGATCTACTTTGGTCCTGAGTAATGAATGGAGAGGTAAAGGTATTTTTTACCATATCTAGTACCATTGATTATAGTTGGATGATGACCCTAGTTGAACATCTTTTGTGTAATTATTTTGTTAAATATTAATATTACCGAATTGAATAGGATGAATATGAATAAATAATGGATAAATTCCAATTGGTTGAAAAAAGAGTATGAAGATGTAATGAAATAGTTTATGAAGTTTGAAAAAGATCATGCATATTACCCTTCTCAAATCCTTTGTCTATGTTTACATTATTTTTATTCAAGTCAAATTAGCCTAGAGGAGTTGGAAGAACATTTAATCTATCACAGAATAGATTGAAGTTATACATGTTGGAATAAACATAGGGAAAAAATGAATGTATGCAGTGGATGGGATAACATTGCATTTTATTGATTATTTGATATTATTACAAGCGTGAACAATGAGGAAGACCATATGGAGGATGTTATTATAAATGTTAATGATGATGAAGATCATATTTATGAAATTTCAAGGATAGTTGATGATAAATTTTGTGATTTCAAAAAATTATTTGGGAAGTTAAAGAGTTGTGAAAATATGCCATTATATGATGGTTTCCCTAAATATACAGCATTTTTAATCGTACAAATACTGTATAATTTGAAAGTATGAAATGGGTGGAATGATGCCAGTTTTTTTGAACTAATTTCTCTCCTGAATGAAATGATCCCAAAAGATAATATGACCCAGAGACGAACATACAATGCCAAATGAATGCTAAGATCAATGGGTATGATCTCTAAAAGAATACACGCCTGCCTGAATGACTGTATATTGTTTCTCAAGGACCACAAATCACTTAAAGAATGACCAAAGTGTGGTGATTCTTGATACAAGAAATATGAATCCAGTCCTACGAAAGTTTTATGGTATTTTCAAATCATTCCAAGGTTTAGGCACCTATATTGAAGTGAGAATTCAAGAAGACAATTGACATGGCATGCAGATACAAGAATTAAATATGGGAAACTACATCACCGAGAAAACTCTCCTCAGTGGAAGAGAATTGATCATGAGTATCCTAAATTTAGAAATGATCCGAGAAACCATCATCTTGTGTTATCTATAGATGAAGTGAATCCTTTTGGTTTTCAAAGAAGCAATCATAGTACATGGCCGGTTATGTTGGTAAATTTTAACTTACCACTGTGGTTATGCATGAAATGAAAATACATAATGTCATCTATGCTTATATCAGGACCAAAAAAACCAGGTAATGATATTAATGTTTATTTTGATCCATTTATCTAGGATTTGAAATTATTGTGGGATTCAGGTGTTAGGTTTTATGATTCTTACAAAAATGAAGAGTCAATATTGAGAGCCATGTTATACGGGATGACAAATGACTTTCCTACTTATGGAAAATTTTTAGGATATTGCATTAAAGGAAATCAAGGGTGTACCATTTCCAAACAAGGTAAATAGTCAATTATGTTGAAACATTCATCGAAAATTGTGTTTCTAAGACATTTCAGATTTCTACCCTGATGGCATAAGTACTGATTTTGGACAACATCATTTGATGGATGTTCTGAAGAACGTACAAAACCATCTCCACTAATTGGTGGTCAATTTTCTGAGAAAGTAAAATGTTGAACTCCTCATGTTTTAATCATGTTTTAATGATCACAAATCCTATACATCCTCTAAATCTTGTTAATCCTATTTAAATCTATCTCAAATAATGTGTACAGATGGTTGGTTTATTTATATTTTTAATAAACCTCTCATAGATATTAATTTCTATAAATAATATTTGCTTATTGTAAACTATATTTAACTTTGGTCTGTAATTATTTCTTGTATGAATGATTAATTCTACTTCATTTGGTGAATATTACTGCTTATGTCTATAAATATAGATTTGGCTAAGTCTAAGAAACTGTGAGTCTGCCACCTGTTTTGGTTTTTTGGAAAAAGGACCCAAACACTGTGACCAGATACTGTGACCTAGACACTATGACTAGACACCGTGACCAGACACCGTGACCCAGACACTGTGACCAGACATCGTGACCCTGACACCATGACCCAGACACCGTGACTTGACACCGTAACCCAAACACCCCAACCTAGACACCGTGACCAGACACCATGACCAGACACTGTGACCTAGACACTATGACTAGAAACCATGACCCAGAAATTGTAATAAATTTCAGATCTCATGAAGTTTATGACACCAATTCCTTGTTTAGAAACCGTTTGAAGTTTGGAAAATGACCAGACACCATGATCCTAACACTGCATTTGTGCTACCAGTTCCTGATCTCAATATAGTTATGCCATTTTGATTGTCTCACCGCTCAAAGGCAAAGAAGAAGGCACCATCCTGTGGTGACACCATTTCCAAGTGACACCATTTCCAGATAGACTATGACACCATTATTTAATCTGTTTTTTCATTTTCAATTTAATTTATAACAGTCATATTTGATTATTTTAAACACACTGATATAATTAATGCTTTTTTGTACACATGTCACCTGACAGTATGAGGTAGGAGGTGCATGATACATGCATCCTATCAGCTCCAACACATACACTCAAATAATAAAATGAAAAGTGTGGCCCTAAAATAGATGGATAGAAGTAGTTCGTAGTAGAAGTGTGAGAATTCTTGAAAAGTTGACCGATACATTCACCAAGATACATCTTAAGAACACACGAACCATTTTCGAATAAAAAGGCAGAAAATCACAGATAAAACCAAAAACATATTCGCAATACCAATTACATAAAGAACACGATCCAGATTTAAATGGAAACCAGAGAACCAGACTTGAGATACTCTGTTCCTCAAGAGGACTTGATTCTTGCATCTGCTTTATCCTATAAGTACAAAGCTATATAGATTAACACTAAGAGCACTTGGAACCTTATCTCATCATCTTTTCTCTATTGTGTACTGTTTTTATCTTTCGAGCAGTGTGTGTGTGTCTGTATTAAAAACAAACACTTTCTCCTACACTAAACTGAAGGATACAAGATATCCTTCATCTCATATCTTTTTATACTTTTTTATTCCCACAGATAAGGGTGGATGAGGTCCTTGTGTGACCTGATAGTTTTTACCCAGGAAGAACTGTGGAAGAGGTCGTGTGACCTGGATAGTCATGTGAACTGTTTTTTACCCTGATCCAGGGTGTGGATCAAGTTTATTAACATAAACTTCTTGTTGGTAAGTGATCACCAAGTGGAGTGGATTAGGTCTTGGATTGAGACTGAACCAATATTTTTATCCACTATGTTGATTAATTAAACATTCTCAATTTTACAATATAATTTAGAAATCACTAGATTTACTTTAATTGTTAATCTTGTACAGAAGTTATAATTGTTTTTCTGTATTATAATAGCTTCAAAAGTAATTTTAATAACTTATTCTGATATTGAAATTAATAATAATTAGTTAATATTCTACGAATTTATTTGAACTGTAAAAATTTCATAATAGTTTTACCTTGATTAACTAGGTTTTATTTATTTTTATTAGGGAACCTTTTAAGAAAAATTTTCAAGCAGAAATTTTTATAAATATTCAATTCACCCCCTCTTGAGTACTCAACTCTGACTAACATTTGGTATCATAGTGTTGTTTTAAGACTCTGTTTTTGAATCTATTCAACTATGATTTTAGTTGTACTTTAAAGATCTGCAAATTTTTGTTAATTATAAATTTCTAAATATTTAAAAGTGTTTAATTATTATGGATAATAGACTAGAAGGTTCTGCAACAAATAGACCACCATTCTTTAATGGAACTAATTATGCCCAATGGAAGATTAAAATGAAAATGCATTTAGAAAGTATGGGTTTTGAAATTTGGTCTTCAATTATAGATGAGTATAAGATTCCTACTATTGATAGAATTACTTGGGATGACTCAACCAATACTACTTACAATAAAAATTACAAAGCCACGAATGCTCAATATTACTCTTTAGGAGATGAGGAATTTAACAGAATTTTGGCAGGTAAAACTGCCCATGAAATTTGGGATACATTTTCTCTTTCACATGAAAGAACTTCTACTATGATAGAAATATGACTTAATAATTATACTTTTAAATATGATAACTTTAAAATGAAACTTGATGAGCCTATTTATGACATGTATCTCAGGTTCAACAAATTTTTTAACATAATGATTTCTCTTGGAAGAGAAGTTACTGCCAATGAAAAAATCATGAGGATTCTTAGATGCCTACCTAATAGACAGAGAGAGAAATCTATCTCTATTATAGATCCACGTGACATCAACAAATTACCTGTAAATGAACTCATTGGGAAACTAATTATGTATGACGAGGAGCTGAAAGTCAATAAGGAAGAGGAGGATGAACCCAAAAGAAAATCTATTGCATTTAAGACCACCACCTTTAGACAAAAATAAAAAGGGAAATTGGAAGACTCTGTAGAAAGTTCTAGTAGCGAACAATCATCACCTAATAGGGATGATGAGATTGCTCAATTATCTATAAGGTTTAAGAGATTTTACATTAAGAATAAATTTTTAGAAATCCTAAATTCGAAGGAAAATATAATCAAAAGGGATGTTGGAAGAAAGATTAGAAAAGAAGTGACAAGTCTGATGAGATAGTATGATATGAATGTAAGCGAAAGGGACAAGTAATGGATGACTGTCCCAAGATCCATCAAAAAAAGAAATACGGGGACAAATATAATATAAAAAGTAAATGAAAGCCATGTGGAGTGCTTATAAGGATAGTTCAAGTGACTCATAATCTTCACACGATGAACAGGCTAATAAAGCCAATATATGTTTTATGAAAAACACATCTGAGGTAACACATGAATCTCCTGTTAACAATTCTTAATATTCTGGAGATGAATGTGATTATGAAAATATATCTAAAAAATAAATGTTTTAATATTGTAATATGCTTGAAGAGACATGTAATGAACTAAAAGATAAATACAAGTGTTTAAAGAAATAACATACTCTTACCTCAACTGTTAAATCTGAACTTACTCTAGAAAGAGAGAAAAATGTTCAATTACTCAAAGAAAACAATGAAATAAATCTATCTAATAAGAAATTGAAAAAGGACCTTGAATGGTTTAGAAATGTTAAAGATACTTTGGTAAAAATGATAGGTAAACAAATTTCTCATAAATATACTATCTGAAATGGCTATCAACCTGGTAAAATAAATTTTACAAAAACCAATTTTGTTTCTAAATCTAGGACATACAACTTTACTCCAAGTTCATAGATACATTCTGCTAGTTCAAGTTATGATACACTCCCTATTATTTCAAGATTTTTTTGGACAAAATAGAGTTTGTTTTTCAAGCACTTTACCTAATGCTTATAGGAGACCTATGAGGAAAATATGGGTTCCTAAATCACCAGTCACTAATATTACTGGACCCAAACAAATATGGGTACCAAAGTCTATTTTTATTTGACTATTTTGTAGGAAAATTGTTTAAATATCTCCTATAAAATCTTATGGTATTGGTATAGTGGGTGTTCAAGACACATGATAGGAGACTATTTATGCTTCAAGAAATTAATAAAAATTTATGGTGGACATGTCACTTTTGGTGACAATGCCAAAGGAAAAATCATTGGCCTTGGCCAAATCGGTAACTCTAACACAATTTTAATTTCCAAAGTACTTTTTGTTGATGGATTGAAATATAATCTGCTTAGTATTTCACAAATATATGATATGGGATTTCATGTAAAATTTTAGAATAATTCTTGCAATGTTTTTAATTCTAAAAATTAATTAGTATTTTATGCATTGAGAAATGAAAATTTATACTCTGTTAACTTAGATTCTTTAGTTTCTCAAAGTGAATCATGTTTAAGTGTATTTCACAAATAGTCTTGGATTTGGAATAAGAGACTAAGACATTGTAATATTCACTCCCTTAGAAATGTAAATAGAAAATGTTTAGTTAAAGACCTACACTAACCTGAGTTTCCAAATGATAAATTGTGTAATACTTTTCAAAAGGGAAAGAAACACAAAATTTCCTTCAAACCAAAGAAAGAAGTGTCAACTTCTCAACCTCTCGTACTGGTTCACATGGATTTGATTGGACCATGTAGAGTTTCTATATTAAATAGGAAGAATTATGTTTATGTTCTATTAGATGACTTTTCTAGACATACTTGGACTTTATTTTTGGCTCAAAAAAGTGAAGCCTGCTCTAATTTCACCAAATATGTTAAAACTATAGAAAATATTAGTGGACATAGACTTAAATACATAAGAAGTGGTCATGGCCATGAGTTTAAAAATTCAATGTTTTAATCCTTTTGTTCACAAAATGGATGTTGTCATAATTTCACTACCCCTAGAATACCTCATCAAAATGGATTTGTAGAAAGAAGAAATAGAACCTTTAAAGAGATTGCATGAAAAATGCATAGTGAATATGACTTACCTATTTATTTTTGGGATCAATCTGTAAATACTACATGATATATTATTAATAGAGTTTTGATTAGACCTATTATAAAAAGAAATCCATATGAGTTATGGAACAATTGAAAACAACAAGTAAGCTACATCAAAGTTTTTGGTTTCAAAGTCTATATCCTTAATACTGAGTACAATCTTGGAAAATTTGCATCCAAGAGTGATGAAGGAATATTTATCAGATATTCAATCTCTAGTAAATCCTATAGAGTGTTTAACAAAATAACTAAATGTGTGGAAGAATATATCCATATCATGTTTGATGAGATAGATCCACATGAGCCTAAGACCACTATAGATAATCTAGAGGTCGATATGCCAAATCTGGACATCAATGCCAAATCCTATAACCATCCTATAAATTATTTTGTGAAAAATTCTAGTTCTGGAAATTCTCTAGATTCAAGGCATAATGAACCTGAACCTACTGATGAACCTATAATCACACGTACCTCTTTTTTTAGAGTTGTTAGAACCCTAAAGAACCATCCTTTAGATGCTGTTGTAGGAGATTTAGATAAAGGAACTCAAACTAGAGCTTCTATTAGACATCTGGTTGAACATCAAGTTTACTTATCACAACTTGAACCTAAAAACATTAATGATGCTATAAATGATGAATTTTGGGTGATGGCTATGCAATATGTACTTAATCAGTTTGAAAGGAATAAAGTTTCGAAACATGTTAACAGACCTAAAGATATATTTACCATAGGAACTAAGTTGGTGTTTAGAAATAAGGTAGATGAAGCTAGTAACATAGTTAGAAATAATCCTATATTGGTTTCAGAAGAATATAGTCAAGAAGAAGGAATTGACTATGAAGAAACCTTTGCACTAGTAGCTAGACTTGATGCCATCAGAATTCCGCCTTCTTATGCTGCCCATCTGAATTTCAAACTATATCAAATGTATGTTAAGAGTACATTCCAAAATGGGTATATAGATGAGGATGTCTTTGTTGAGCAACCCCATAGTTTTACAAATCCTCATTTTCCAAATCATGTTTTTAAATTATCAAAAGCATTGTATGGGTTAAAACAAGCTCCAGGAGATTGGTATGATATATTAAGTACTTTTATTATTTCCAATGGTTTTACCAAAGGTATAACTAATACTACCCTTTTTATAAAATAAATTTCCAATGATATTTTATTAGTTCAAATTTATGTAGATGATATTATTTTTGGATCTTCAAAATATTCTTTATGTATTGAGTTATCTTAAATGATGAAAAATGAGTTTGAAATGAGTTTGATGGGTGAACTAAAATTATTTCTTGGATTTGAAATCTTTCAAAATAAAGATAGTAATGTTTTAAATCAAAAAAAATATACAAGAGATCTTCTAAAATGCTTTGTCTTGGATAGCACTAAAAGCAGTGACACTCAAATGAGTACTACTTGTAAGTTATATCTTGATGAAGATGGAAAATCTGTGGATCAAACCACTTACAAAGGAATGATTGGAAGATTACTCTACTTAACTGCTTTTCGGCCTGATATTATGTTTAGTGTATGTATGTGTCCTCGTTTTCAAGAAAACCCTAAGTAATCTCATTTAAATTCTATTAAAAGGATTTTCAAATACCTCAAACATACACCAAATTTAAGTCTGTGATATCCTAGAGGACAATAATATGAGTTAGTTAGCTATTTTGATACTGATTTTGGTGGTTGTAAGTTAGATAAAAAAAGAACCTATGGAACATTTCACCTTTTAGGAAAGCATTCAGTATCATGGTGTAGTATGAAACAAAAATCTGTTGCATTATCTACTGCCAAAACCGAAAACATAACTGCTATTAGTTGTTGTGCACAAATTTTGTGGATTAGTCACACTTTACTAGATTATGGATATCCATTCAGGCTTGTACCTATAAATTTTGACAATAAAAGTGCTATTAAAATCTCAAAAAATCCTATTTCACACTCTAGGAAAAAACATATTGATGTAAGACATCACGTTTAGAGAGACCATTATAAAAAAAGTGATATCACTTTGGAATTCAATGGAACTAAATATCAGCTTGCTGATATATTCACCAAAACATTAAATTCTGAATGAATATATTACGTCATACATTAATTGGAAATGATAAATGTTAAGTAATAAGTGTTCTATTTCACAATTTACAGTTTCTTGAGCCACTATATTAAAGTTGTTGTCTCATGTTTACAGTCTCACCGTGAAAACCTATTTTGGTCTCACTGTTTAAACCTATTACGGTCTCACCGTGAAAACCAGTTACGATCTCACCATGAAAGTCTGTTCCAGTCTCACTGTAATAACACCTTTTCATTCTATTTATATATTATTAGTAGTATCACTATAATTGATTATTTTATTCCTTTTATTTCCCGTAATTTTGAATTTTTGACGCTTGATATCCCTAAATGATAAAAATGAAAGAGGTCTCCCTCTTTTCTTCACTCGATCTCTATTCTCTCAATCCATAAGTCTGTCAACCCTTCGGTTCTCTCTCTCTCTTGAACCTTCGTTGAATGCCCAGAATGAAATACCCGTCTTCATAAACTCATGAGAAGCACAGATAAAAGAATAAGATGAAAATAACATTGAATATAGCACCCGAAGGTCCTTTGAATCTGAATCTTATTGATAGAATAGTGGTACCAAAAAAGGATATCTACCCTAAATGGTTATTGTCAAGTAAGTATTTAGTATTGAAATTATTAAAAGAAAAGGGATGGATAGCTGGTTCACAAAAGAAGAAATTCTGATTTACCCAAAGCTACTTGCTCAGTTTTATCAGTTCCTTTAATTCTATTTCACTACAGAAGATGATTTTGTTATAAGAAGCTGGATCAATGGAAAAAGATGTACCTTCTCTTTGAGGTTATGGGATTATTTCCTAGGGATATCTCATGAAGGAATTTTTGAGGAATATTAGAGAGGTCCTCCTCCTCCCAGTGATATATTTATTTTAGAAGATCCTTGTGAAGCTTGACTGGAAATAAAAAAATAGAAGAGATATCACTGCTGATCTAGATTGTGAAACCCGGTTGTTGTTTATGTTTTTTTAGAATCTGATTAGTCCAAGAAAAGGATATTTTACTACAATGAAGTATCAAGATTTATGTTTTATACATTATATTAATAATAGAAACAATATTAACCAATGTAAGTATGTTATACTTCATATGTGTGAGTTGATAAAGAAAACCTCGAAGTCAACCTTTTTGTTCTACTCAAGGTTAATCTCAACTATGCTTCATGCTAAAGGGTTGGTTGGACCAGATTAAAAAGTAATTAAGGACTATTAATTTTTATCCCAAAGTTTACAGTCAAAAGAATGAAAATCACTTGGAATATATAGAGAACAACATGGGTGGAGGATACTGACAGGGTTTATGAAAAGTTCAACCTAGATTAGCATTATACAAGATCTAAGAACATTTCTGATCCTAGTCTGGAACCAAATGAAATAGTTGACTATCCTATTGAGGAGGAAGAATAAGAGGTTGTTTCACCTACATGGGAAATAGTCTTGGATAAGGAATATAGTGGACCTATACTTCAAGTCATATCTGAAAATTAAGTACTTGTTCATAAAAGAACTTTTGTTTTGGAAGAATAACTTACTTCTAGAGAAGATTCTGTTGTTAATGTAAAGAAAAAGACTGTTCTAGAAAAGAATCTAGAAGAAGATCTTGAGAAGGAATCTATTTTTGAGGAACACTTAGAGGAAAAGGTTGTTCCTAAAATTATCCCATATGGTAAGGAAATAATGGAGCAAGCCTTTAAGTTGGCTAGAAATGACGTGGGTGAAGCCATTGGGGATGAAATTTTGGAAATAGATCAAAGAACTAAATCTATTAGTCCTATGAAATATGCACCTATTGAGAGGGAGAATTAACCTAGTCTAGAAAGTGTTGAAATTCCTAATCCTGATTATCCTAGAACTGTGGATACATGGTATAAGTTCCCAAGCTATTTTGATGTGAATGATACCTAGGAAGCCTCAGTTAAAGGTCTAGACTTGTCTACTGTATTTTAATTGAATCCGGTCACTGCTCTTAAAGTATTCTCTGCAATGGAACCAGATCCTGTCTCAACTCATATTACTGAACCTTCACAAGAACCTTCTAATTTTTTAAGTCTGAATGATTTTAAATCCTTTAGATCTACTTTATTAGCTGGCATTGAAAAGCTAATGAACACTCAACCTGCTCCTATGACAAACATGAGTGAAATAGATGTTTCCGTGCTGTTAAATATGATAACTTTAAAATAAAACCGGATGAGCCTATTTCTGACATGTATCTTAGGTTCAAAAAAATTTTAAACACAATAATTTCTCTTGCAAGAGAAGTTACTACCAATTAAAAAATCACTAGG
Source organism: Viscum album (assembly GCA_963277665.1). Classification (NCBI taxonomy): domain Eukaryota; kingdom Viridiplantae; phylum Streptophyta; class Magnoliopsida; order Santalales; family Viscaceae; genus Viscum; species Viscum album. Next base: position 1,047,048,906 of record OY728166.1, read on the forward strand.
ATTCTCATATTCCTACCTAATAGATAGAGAGGAACCTCTATATCTATTATAGAGTCATGTGACATCAATAAATTACCTATAAAAGAACTCATTGGGAAACTAATTATGTATGAAGAGGAGTTGAATGTCAATAAGGAAGAGGAGGATAAACCCAAAAAAAATCTATCACATTTAAGACCACCACCTTTAAACAAAAATAAAAAGGGAAATTGGAAGTCTCTGTAGAAAGTTCTAGTAGTGAAAAATCATCACCTAATAGGGATAATGAGATTTCTCAATTAGCTAGAAGGTTTAAGAGATTTTACATTAAGAAGAAATTTTCAGAAATCATAAATTCAGAGGAAGATATAATCAAAATGGATGTTGGAAGAAAGATTAGAATATAAGTGACAAGTCTGATGAGATAGTACGCTATGAATGTAAATGAAAGGGACATGTAATGGATGACTATCCCAAGCTCCAGCAAAAAAGAAATATGTGGACAAAGATAGTATTAAAAGGAAATGAAAGCAATGTGGAGTGATTCTAAGGATAGTTCTAGTGACCCATAATCTTCACATGATGAACAGGCTAATAAGGAAAATATGTGTTTTATGAAAAACACATCTAAGGTAACACTGGAATCTTATGTTCACAATTATTATTATTCTGGAGATGAATGTGATTCTAAGAATATATCTAAAGAAGAAATGTTTGAGTATTATAATATTCTTGAAGAGACATGTAATGAACTAAAAGATAAATACAAGTGTTTATAGAAATAACATGCTCTTACCTCAACTGTTAAATATGAACTTACTCTAGAAAGAGAGAAAAATGTTCAATTACTCAAAGAAAACAATGAACTAAATATATCTAATGAGAAATTGAAAAAGGACCTTTAAATGCTTACAAATGTTAAAGATACTTTGGTACAAATTCTAGGCAAACATATTTCTCATAAATATACATTTATCAATGACTATCAACCTGGTAAAATAAATTTTGTAAAAACCAATTTTGATTCTAAATCTAGTATATACTACTTTACTCATAGTTCAGGAAAACATTCTGCTAGTTCAAGTTATGATACACTCTCTATTATTTCAAGATTTTTTGGAACAAATAGAGTTTATTTTTCAAGCACTTTACATAATGCATATAGGAAACCTATGAGGAAGATATGGGTTCCTAAAGCACGAGTCACTAATATTACTGGACCCAAACAAATATGGGTACCAAAGTCTATTTTTATTTGACTAATTTGTTTGAATTTTTTTTAAAGAGCTCATATAAAATCTTATGGTATTGGGACAGTGGGTGTTCAAGAGACATGACAGGAGACTATTTATGCTTCAAGAACTTAATAAAAATTGATAGTGGACATGTCAATTTTGGTGACAATGCCAAAGGAAAAATCTTTGGCCTTGGCCAAATTGGTAACTCTAACATAGTTTTAATTTACAAAGTACTTTTTGCTGATGGATTGAGATATAATCTGCTTAGTATTTCTCAAATATATGATGAGGGATTTCATGTAAAATTTTAGAATGATTCTTGCAATGTTTTTAATTCTAAAAATGAATTAGTATTTTCTGCATTGAGAAATGAAAATGTATAATTTGTTAACATAGATTCTTTAGTTTATCAAAATTATTCATGTTTAAGTGTATTTCACAATGAGACTTGGATTTGGAATAATAGACTAGGACATTGTAATATTCAATCCCTTTGAAAGCTAAATAGAAAATATTTAGTTAAATACCTCCCTAACATGAGTTTCCAAATGATAAAGTGTGTAATGCTTGTTAAAAGGGAAAGAAACACAAAATTTCCTTCAAACCAAATAATGAAGTCTCAACTTCACAACCTCTTGAACTGGTTCACATTGATTTTTTTGGACCATATAGATTTTCTAGATTAAATGGGAACCATTATGTTTATGTTCTGGTTGATGACTTTTCTAGACATACTTGGACATTCATTTTGGCTCAAAAAAGTGAAACCTTCTCTAATTTCACCAAATATGCTACAAATGTATAAAATCTTATTGGATTTAAAATTAAATCCATAAGTAGTGGTCATGGCCATGAGTTTGAGAATCCAGTGTTTTAATCCTTTAGTTCACAAAATGGTTGTTTTCCTAATTTCACTACACATAGAACACCTCAACAAAACGGAGTTGTAGAAAGAAGAAATAGAAACTTTAAAGAGATTGAAAGAAACATGCATAGTAAATATGACTTACCTATTTATTTTTGGGATGAAGCTATAAATACAACATGATATATTATTAATAGAGTTTTGATTAGACCTATTTTAAAAATAACTCCATATGAGTTATGGAACAATTGAAAATGCAAAGTAAGCTACATCAATGTTTTTGGTTGCAAAGTCTATATCCTTAATGCTAAGGAAAATATTGACAAATTTTCATCTAAGAGTTATGAAGGAATATTTATCGGATATTCAATCTCTAGTAAATCCTATAGAGTGTTTAACAAAATAAGTAAATGTGTGGAAGAATCTGTCCATGTCATGTTTGATGAGATGGATCTGCATGAGCCTATGACCACTACAGAGAACCTGGAGGATGATATGATAAATCTGGACATCAATGCTAAATCCTCTAACCATCCAGTAAATAATTTTGTGAAAACTTCTAGTTAGGGAAATTCTCCAGATTCAAGTCATAATGAACCTGAACCTACTGATGAACCTAGAATCACAAGTCCTTCTTTTTCTAGATTTGTTAGAACCCTTAAGAACCATCCTTTAGATGCTGTTTTAGGAGATTTATATAAAGGAACTCAAAATAGAGCTTCTCATAGAAATCAGGCTGAAAATAAAGTTTAATTATCACAACATGAACCAAAAAACATTAATGATTCTATAAATGATGAATTTTGGGTGATGGCTATGCAAGAAATACTTAATCAGTTTGAAAGGAAAAAAGTTTCAAAACTTTTTGACATACCTAAAGAAATATTTACCATAGGAACTAAGTGGGTGTTTAGAAATAATGTAGTTGAAGCTGGTAACATAGTTAGAAACAAGGCTATATTGGTTACACAAAGCTATAGTCAATAAGAAGGAATTGACTATGAGGAAACCATTTCACCATTATCTAGACTTGATGCCATCAAAATTCTGCTTTCTTATACTACCCATCTGAATTTCAAACTTTATCAAATGGATGTTAAGAGTGCATTCCAAAATGGGTATATAGATGAGGATGTCTTTGTCTAGAAACCCCCTAGTTTTACAGATCCTCATTTTACAAATCTTGTTTTTAAAATATCAAAATCTTTGTATGGGTTAAAACAAGCTCCAAGAGATTGGTATGATAGATTAAGTACTTTTCTTATTTCCAATGGTTTTACCAAAGGTATAGTTGATCCTACCCTTTTTATAAAATGAATTTACAATGATATTTTAGTAGTTCAAATTTATGGAGATGATATTATTTTTGGATCTTCAAAAAATTATTTATGTATTGAGTTCTCTAAAATGATGAAAAATGAGTTTGAAATGAGTTTAATGGGTGAAATAAAATTATTTCTTTGATTTAAAATATTTCAAAACTAATTATGGTATTTTTTTAAATCAAAGAAAATATACTAGACATATTCTAAAATGTTTTGTCTTGGATAACACTAAAAAGAGTGATAGTCCAATGAGTACTACTGTTAAGTTAGATCTTGATGAAGATTGAAAATATGTGGATCCAACCACTTACAAAGGAATGATTGGAAGATTACTCTAGATAATAGCTAGCTGGCCTAATATTATGTTTAGTGTATGTATGTGTGATCATTTTCAAGAAAACCCTAAGGAATCTCATTTAAATGTTGTTAAAAGTATTTTCAAATACCTCAAACATACACCAAATTTAATATTTTTCTATCCTAGAGGACAATAATTTGAGTTAGTTAGCTATTCTGATTCGGATTTCGGTGGTTGTAAGTTAGATAAAAAATGCACCTATGGAACATGTCACATTTTAGTCAAGTATTCAGTATCATGGTGTAGTATTAAAAAAAACCCTATTGCATTATCTATTACTAAAACTAAAAACATCACTGCTAGTAGTTGTTGTGCACACATTTTTTAGATTAGTCACACTTTACTAGATTATAGATATCTATTCAGGAATGTAATTATAAATTTTGACAATACAAGTGCTATTAACATCTCAAAAAATCCTATTTCACACTTTGGTAAAAAACATATTGATGTAAGACATCACGTTTTGAGATACCATTATCAAAAAAGTGATATCACTTTGGAATTCATTGGAATTGAATATCAGCTTGCTGATATATTCACCAAACCATTAAATTATGAAAGAATATAGTACATCATACATCAATTGGAAATTATAAATGTTAAGTAATAAGTGTACTATTTCACAGTTTATGATTTCATGAGACATTTTCTTAAAGTTTTTGTCTCATTTTTAAGGTCTCACCATGAAAACCTGTTACGGTCTCACCGTTAAAACTTGTTACAATCTCCCCGTGAAACCCCATTACGGTCTCACCCTGAAAGTCTGTTCCGGTCTCACTGTAATAACAACTTTTCCTTCTATTTATATATTATAACCTGTATCACTATAATTGATTATTTTATTTCTTTTCTTTCCCATGATTTTGATTTTTCGATGCTTGATATCCCTAAATGATAAAAATGAAAGAGGTCTCACTCTTTTCATCACTCGAGCTATACTCTCTCAAACCATAAGTCCTTCAACCCTTCAGTTCTCTCTCTCTCTCAAACCTTCATTGAATGCCCAGAATGAAATTCTCATCTTCATAAACTCCTGATAAGTGCATATATAGTTTAAGAAATGTATGATCTTTTTATTAATCTCAAAAAATTGACTAATGAGTAGAAGGGATGTTTATAGAAATTTTTGAATCAGCTAAAGTCCCTCACTTAAGCTGTTATAGCCTCTAGTTCCTCCAGATAGTCATCTCAACCCTTCTTTGACTGTGATCTGCTCAGAACTATTGTTAAGGAAGAACTTCAAACAGTGCTAAGTGTCTTTGAAAAGGAGAGTCTGTCTAAAGCTTTAAAAAATAATGACAGAGTCCTTGATTTGGTAAGGATTCATTCTAAAATTAAAAATGATGCTCAGAAAAAAATTACTAATAAAGTGTATTTCTACTTCAATCGGACATTCTCTGAGCATGATATGACAAACCATTTCATTTACCATGTAGAGAATTTGATAATTCCTCATGTCACTCAAGCTTTCAAAACTCAAGTTCAAAATCTGAAATATTTCACTCCTTTACTGGACAAGTTCATTGAAAACAAAGATGATTTTAAAAAAGCGATGCAGTATTGTGGTGAGATTATTGCTGACTTAATCAAGTTACTGAGGCCTTATCTTCATGTGCAGAACACTACTATTGTGGACCTTGTAGTGGCACCCTTGCGACATGGTTTGCCTCCTTTCTTATCCAATGCCTTTGTCTCAACCTCTATGTCTATCTCTCAGGCTCTGAGTCAGATCAGACATGTTATCCTTGACCAACAATTAACTGAGTCTTCCACCAAACCTACCTTTTCACCCTCTGTTTTTGAAGGACTCCCTCTCTCTTCTCTGTCAGTTGGTTCACTCCCTACTTTAACATCTATCTCTGCTCCTATGGCTCCTCCTGATGCTGCTGCCAAGGGAAAAGAGAAGAAAACTAGTACTGAAGAAAAGTGAAAACTATATTTTAATAGGGATATTTTGTACTTTTTTTTGCCTCTAATTGAAATGACACATTTTTCTCCATCTAACATAGTGTGAACTATTATTGTATATTCTATTATTTACTTTTTTACTCTTTTTGATAATTCCAAAAGGGTGAGAGACACGTACACTAAGGGTGAGAAGAACATACATGATTTTTGATCATAAGAAATGGGGAGATTGTTGGACTCGTCATGTTTTAATAATGTTTTAATGATCACAAATCCTATAAATTCTATAAATATTTTTAATACTATTTAAATATATCTCAAATCATATGTATAGATGGTTGGTTTCTTTATTCTTTAAATAAACATACACAATATCTTAATTGCTAGGAATCATGTTTTATTATTGTAAACAATATTTAACTTTGGTCTATAATGATTTATTTTATGCATGATTAAATCAACTTAATTTGGGGAATATTACTTCTTATGTCTATATACAGATATTTGGCTATGTTCGAGAAACTGTGAGTCTACCACTAGTTTTTGTTTTCTGGAAAAGGACCCAGACACCGTGACCAGACATCATGACCCAAACACAGTGACCAAACACCGTGACCATACATCGTGACCCAGACACTGTTACTAGACACTGTGACCCAGAAACCATGGCCAGACACCGTGACCCAAACACCGTGACCAGAAACTATGACCCAGACACCGGGACCTGACACTGTGACCCAGACACCGTAACCAGTTTAATATCTCATGAAGTCTATGACACCAGTTCCTTGCTAAGACACCATTCAATGTTTGGAAAAGGACCAGACACTGTGATCCTAACACTGCATCTATACTACCAGTTCCTGATCTTAATGCAATTATTCCATCGTGACTGTCTCACCGCTCAAAGTCAAAGAAGAAGACACTGCCTTGTGGTGAAACCATTTCCAAGTGACACTGTTTCCAGACAGACTATGACACCATTATTTTATCTATTTTTTCATTTTCAATTTAATTTCTAACAGTCACATTTGAGTCTTTTAAATGCACTGACATAATTAATGCTTCTTAGTAGAGATGTCACCTGACAGTAAGACGTACAAGGTGCAAGACACATTCATTATATCAGCTCTAACACATGCACTCCAAGAATAAAAGGAAAAGTGTGTCATTGAAATAGACAGATAACAGAAGTGCATAGTAGAAGTGCGAGCATTCTTGAAAAGTGGACCGATACATGCATCAAGATACATTTGAAGAACACACGAAGAATTTTCGAATCAAAAATCTAGAAAACAATAGATCATAACCAAAGAATCTTCACAATACCAACTCCAAAAATAACACAAGAAAGATCTAACTGGATACCAGGGAACCAGACTTGCGATACCTTGTTTCTCAAGAAGACTTGATTCTAGGATCTACCTCATCATAGAAGTCCAGAGTTGCATAGCTTACCATTCAGAGAACTTCTACCCTTATCTCACCATATTTTCTCAATTGTGTATTTTTTTAGATTTCAAGCAGTGTGTGTGTATCAATATTAAAAACACAGGCTGTCTCTTACAAAAAAGTTAAGGATACAAGATATCCTTCCTGTAATATCTTTTTATACTTGTTTATTCCCAAAGATAAGGGTGGAAGATGTCCTTGTGTGACTTGGTAGTTTTTACCCATGAAGAACTGTGGAAGAGGTCGTGTGACCTGGACAGTCATGTGCACTATTGTTTACCCTGATCCAGGGTGTGGATCAAGTTTATTAACATAAAATTCTTGGTGGCAGGTGATCACCAAGTGGAGTGGATTAGGTCTCAGCTTGAGAATGAACCACTTGTTTTATCCACTGTGTTTTTTAATTTGGACTTTACATGTTTTACTATATAATTGTCACGACCCATCCTCAGGGCCCATGCCGTGACTACCCCAAGCCCGCCTTCCACAGGCTAGGGGCTGGTGACTAGCACCAAAAGAGTAAATCCCAAAAGAAGGGAAGACATTGCCTTTATGAAGTAACATACACAACAAAGTACGCAAGTGAAGTAAGCAATAAGTAAAACTGGGTACAAGTAAGTGCTGAAAAGTAAAAGGGCCAGTATACTAACCCAATTGAAAGTACAGTACAACTGAATGGAAAGTGAAATTGCAATAAGTGAAATAGTAACACCGAGTCGTCCTCCGGAAATCCCACCTGAAGGGTGGGTACAGATAGTCTCCTCAGCTCCTTGGGTCTGGCCGCCCGCTCCGTGTACGTCTCGCCAAGTGGTCCACCTCCGGGTACCGTCCAGCTTGACAAGCCTCCACCTCGATCAGTGCTATCCGTCGTCTGCATCCAACACACGTAGTGTGGGCATAATCCATGCAGGGGTGAGTATAAGATACTCAGTAGGGACCCCGAGACCCCCGACAGTCTCTCAGAATCCACGAAGGATAAACCATAAAGGAAAGATACAATCACAAAGTATCAAAAAAATCCACTTAGGTATATGCCCATACATATACCTAAGTCATCAGTTACAGTTCGTCTCCAACTCTTGAACCCAAGCACAACCCAGTCCACACAGGAAAACACAACCCAATCCACATAGGAAAGCACAACCCAATCCACACAGGAAAGCAAATCAACCACATCAATGATAATGATTGAGAATAAAGACTCTGCTCACACAGGTATACACTTCATAAGGCGATGGAGATGATCAGATGTAGCCACTGATTCATCTAAGCTGTCGGACCCACATAGGATACAAGACCAGCTAAGATGTTAGACCCACAAAGGATACAAAACCAGCTACTCTGCCGGACCCACACAGGATACAAGTACAGAGGTCAATACTGCCGGACCCACATATGATACAAGAATAGTTGTCATATCCGTCGAACCCATAGAGGATTCTAGTATGGTCGTCTTTACTGCTGAACCCATGGAGGATCCAAGTACAGTCGTCCTCACTGCCGAACCCATGGAGGACCCAAGTACAGTCGTCACCGTCACAGTCGCAGCCAGCTCTAGGGTTCCCGCACACAACATGATCGATTCCGGGAGGGTACGCTCTTCGAGAAAAAGAGAGCCGATACATTAACTATCATGTAGTCCAGAGTTGATGTATCCCAAAGCTCCATCTCCTCAAAAGAAACCTAACGCGACAAATGATTCGTCAATCGGACCCCCGGTCTGAGAGTTATTGGCATTTCCGTCCCAGGGGCCCGGTTGGTTTTTAAGATAAAACCAACCCGACCTTACTCCATCTACTTACAAACCTCAAGACGAGTAATCCAAAAGGACCTTCTCAACAAAAGGATCCCAACGCAATTCACGGAACACCAATGGGATGTCCGGTCCTTAAGATATACGCGTTTCCGCTCCAAGGGCCCGGTTGGTTTCGGGTTCGAACCAACCCCGCCATACCCAAACTTTGCTAAAACCTCGAGTGTAATATAACAAAATGACCATCTCATCCCAAGTATTCTTACTCAACTGACGGTGCATCGATCGGAGGTCAGTGTATCAAGTTATGGGAAAAAGACCGAAAAAGGTCCGAAGTGGGGGGTCTGGGCCCAGTCTGACCCGGCCCAACCCCCCCTGGGTCGGCCCGAACCGGGCTACCCGACCTGGGTCCGGGTCCGAACCGGTCGGTTGCAGCCCGACCTGGATGGGTGCGGCCCGACCTGGCTGGGTACGGCCCGACCCGGTCCGCGCGACCCACCCCGGCCCGACCAGGGGTGATGTGCTGACTCGGCCAGCAGGCCGAGCAGGGGGGACGCGGTTCCCCCTTTGTTTCATGGACACGAAGACCGACGCCGCGTCTCCCTCGGATCCCGTGTGGCTGTGATATCCGTCCTTCACTATCGCGGCTTCAGTCGCGGTGGGCTTATGCCGACGGTGCGCCGGAGCGCCGCCGCCTCCAGGCGGTCGACTGGTGCCTGCCGCCGGCGACCCGCGCCGCCGGGAGCTTCCACGGGCCACTGGAGTCATTCCGGTGGTCCAATTTTTCTCCTGTCTACACCTGCAGTCGTCTCGGGACCTGTAGATTACTACGAAGGCCTCCAACCACCTTTTCAGTCCTGCTTTGTCATCGCCAATTGTTCTACTCATCAAGAACAAAGTAGCGGTGGGTTCGGGCTTGTTCGTTAACCCGCACCCACCACGTTAGAGGTGAAAACATCACACAAAAAATTAATTACCAATCATGAGGGTATAATTATGATAAGAAAGAATATAAAAATTCCCCTACCTCAATAAGGAAGACGATCGTCGGCGTCGCGGAGAAGAGGATCGTAGGCGTCGTCGGGGCGCGCTGAGGAGGAAGCGACATCTCCTTTTTCGTCGCAGGGAAGAGGATTTGTGGTGCGTCATTGTTATTTGAGGAACCGGCGTTCTTCTTCATTCTTCGTTGAAGAACGTTTCACCTCCTTTTTAATTCTTTCCAAAGCCTTTCTCAAAAGTGTTTTGCCAATGCCCAAAAGATTAAGGTGGCTCACAAATTAATAGAATTGTCATGCAATTCTTATTAATTTCGACATGGTGCCAAATTAATTTACGCTGACATAAATTAATTGGTTGGTGCATTTAAATGGATGAGGGAGGTATGAAGGCTCCACATAATCAATATGTGGAGTTACCAAAGAATTAAACAAGGGGTATTAATGGGGGGGAAAGTCAAAGGAAATAGTAGGGGAATAAATGAGGTCCGAGGAAATTAAATGGTGGGGCTCGTGTGGGACCCACCTTTCTAACCTCCTCACTTGGGAAATTAAGTGGTTGTGGGCCCCACACTTAACTACCCATGGGAAGAAATAACCTCCTTTAGAAATAAAAATTGTTTCAACAATTTTTATTTATTTCTTAAATAAACCCCCAAAAAATATTTTCTCCTCTTTTGCGAACGCAACTACGGTAAGTGTCCCCTTATGCAATTACCGGCGCTTCGTGTTCATCGGTGCCCTAAAAATTTAATTCCGAGCACCAGTTCAAAAGTTAGAAAAACCCACTCATTTGTTCACTGAACATTCCCGATCTAAACTTTGAAAATTGATTCTGGGTACACCGGGCCTCAGCATCAAGCGCCGTCAGAAGCCACAAACTTGTAAAATTCCAAATTATTTTTAAAAAAAAATTTACTTGAAATTTCTAGGTCATTAAATTAATCACACCTCAGGGATTTACGTCCCTATAAAGCTACAACATAAACTAGGGGAACAAATGAGGGTATTGTGTACGCATCTGAGCCTCCCGCTCACATGTGCCCTTGTGGAGGTTCCCGTGCTGCCAACGAATGCGCACAAGAGGAATCAACCATCCACGTAGGACCCAATCCTGTCAATCCTCGATCTCCATTGGGTCCTCCGCAAAATTTACCCAGTCATCGATGTCCAGCCTCCCGTGGTCGATGATATGCGTTGGGTCATGCACGTATCTCCTCTACTGAGATACGTGGAAGACGTCGTGCGCCCGATGCAACTAAGGTGGAAGGGCCAGGTGGTAAGCCACCTTGCCTACCCTGCTGGGGACCTAAAAAGACCCGATGAAGCGCGGAGATAACTTGCCGCCCTGACCAAATCTCCGCAACCCACATCGAGGTGAGACCCGTAGGAAAACATGTTTTCCATCCTCAAACTCCAGTGGTCTCCGCCTCCTATCGGCATAGGACTTGTGTCTGCTCTGTGCAGTCCTCATCCACTCCTGGATGATCTGCACCTTCTCCATCATAGCCTGAACCATCTTTGGTCCTACGAGTGCTGACTCCCCAGGGTCAGTCCAGCACAGAGGTGATCTGAAAGGTCGGCTGTACAGTGCCTCGTAAGGTGCCATCCCGATGGTGGAGTGGTAGCTATTGTTGTACACAAACTCCACCAAGGTTATGTGATCCTCCGAGCTACGACCAAAGTCTAGGAAACATGCACAAAGAATGTACTCAAGTGTCTGAATGGTCCTCTCCGTCTGGACATCCGTCTGAGGGTGAAAGGCAGTGCTTAGGCGTAGCTGTGTCTCGAAAGCCTCCTGCAACCCCTTCAAAAGCTGGGAAGTAAAGAGAGAATCTCGATCAGAGACGATAGATGATGGCACACCATGAATTCGTAGGATATCTTGAATGTAGAGGCATCCCAAGCTCTCTACTGAGCCCTGCTCTCTGATCAGTAGGAAGTGTGCTGATTTGGTGAGTCGGTCAATGATCACCCAGATGGCGTCGTGTACTCTGGAAGTACATGGGAGCCCCGTCACGAAATCCAAGGATATCCCATCCCACTTCTACTCCAGGACCTCTAAGGGCTGTACCAATCCTACTAGTACCCGGTGATCTGTCTTCACTTGCTGACAAGTGAGGCATCGAGAAACGAACTCCGCCACAACCTTCTTCATACCCGGACACCAGTACTATCATCTGAGGTCCTGGTACATCTTCGCTACTCCAGGATGTACCGCTAGAGGGGAAGTGTGTAACTCCCTCAGCACCTCCTCCTGCAGTGCAACTGGTACCATGGCATGTCCCCGGAAGAGTATGACGTGCTCTCCACCTTCAGAATATCTATCGGGTGCTAGCCCTGAGGATATCTGAGCACGTCATTCCTTACAGTCAACGTCCCCACACTGTACCTCTCCGATCCACTTAAGTAGCAGGGGAGTGACTGTGAGGGACTATAGATAGGTTGTCCCATCTTTATCCATGAAGGATATTTGCAAAGAGGCTAACTGCTCTATCGCCTCTCCAAGTAGCTGAATGCCCGATCTCCTGCTGAGAGCATCATCCACAACATTCCCCTTCCCAGGATTATAAACAATATCAAAGTCATAATCCTGGAGGAACTCGAGCCATCTCCGCTGTCTCAGGTTCAGTTCCCTCTGTGAGAAAATGTACCTAATACTCTGGTGGTCAGAGTGGATTGTAAAGCGCTTTCCCATCAGATAGTGTCGCCACGTCTTCAAGGAGAAGACCACTGCTGCTAACTCTAGGTCATGAGTGGCGTAGTTCTACTCGTGTGGCCTCAACTGGCATGAACCATAAGTGATCACTGCTCGCTCCTGCACCAGGACACACCCGAGTCTGGTCCCTGATGCATCGCAGTAAACTACATACCCCACGCCCTCCTCCGGTAGCCTCAAGATGGGCGCACTGGTCAATCTCCGCCTCAGCTCCTGGAAGCTCTGATGACATATGTCTATCCACATGATGGGTTTCCCCTTCTTCATAAAAGTTGTAAGCGGTGCTGCAACTCTTGAGAAGTCTGACACAAATCTCCAATAGTACCCAGCCAGGCCTAGGAAACTCCCCACCTCCGTCACGCTGCTCGGTGGCTCCCTAGCAAGTACCGCCTCGACCTTCGCGGGATCCACTGCAACTCCCACCTATGAGATGACGTGCCCCAATAAGTGAACCTCTCGGAGCCAGAACTGGCACTTCTAGATCTTACCATAAATCTAGCGCTCTCGGAGTGTATCCATTACAACCCGTAGGTGGTAGGCGTGATCCTCCTCGGCCATCGAGTAATTGAGTATGTCGTCAATGAAGACTACGACAAACATATCAAGGTTGGGCTGGAAGATCATGTTCATGAGACTCATGAACACTGCTATAGCATTGGTCACTCTGAAGGGTATGACCAAGAACTCATAGTGGCCATACCGACACCTGAAGGCCGTATTCTGCACATCCTCGTCCCGAACTCGGAGCTGATGATAGCCTAACCTGAGGTCTATCTTTGAGAACCAACGTGCTCCCTCGAGCTGATCAAAGAGGTCGTAAATCCTCGGAAGCGGATACTTGTTCCTCACGGTCACCTGGTTCAGGTGACGGTAATCGACACACAGTCGCAAGCCCCCATCTGCCTTCTTGGCGAATAGGATTGGAGAAGCCTAAGGTGAAACACTGGGTCAGATGAAACCTTTCCCCTGTAAGTCCTCCAGTTGTAACCACAGCTCACGAAGCTCGGTGGGAGCCATCCAATATGCTGGAGTGGATATCGGTGATGTCCTGGGATACAGGTCTATATCGAAGTCTACCTACTTGTGAGAAGGTAGTCCTGGAACATCATCAAGAAAAACGTCCGCATACTGATCTACCACTATAGGAAAACTCAGACTCCACACGTCAACTACTCCAAGGATGAGACTATCCAATTGATGTGTGATCGAATGCCCTCTCCTCTGCGTGAGTCCATCCTGTGCTGCGAAGGTTCCCTTCTCGTCGGTGAAGGTGAACCTGGTCCCATCGGTGTGGACACACCACACCTTGCACCTAATACAGTCGATCTGAGCATGGACTGTAGATAACCAGTCCATACCCAAGATGACGTCGTAAGGCCTCGACGCCGCTACAAGAAGATACCAGCCAAAGCTCTCGCCTCCTAGAGTAAGCTCACACTACCGGCACCAGCGCGTAATCATCGAGTCTGCTCCTATAGGAGTCTCTAGCTGCAAGGATCGAGACAACGACTCCGTCGGAATCTCAGAGCTCCGAACAAGGGCAACGAAAATAAAATAATGACTCACACCTATTCCTATAAGAACTGCAGCAAGGGTGGAGTAGACATTGATAGTACCTCGAATCATCTCGGGTGCGCTGTGGTCGTAAGCCTACACTGCCTGGAGCTGAGCCTGCCTCTTCCCACCAGCTCCTTATAGTCGGGGTGGACCTCCTAGGGGTGGTGGTGGTAGAGCCTCAAAGCGTCGTCCACCACGTGCTGCTCGGCCAGCTCCTCTGCCTCGTCCGCCTGCTCCCTACGGACCGCCACGGTCGAACCTCTGTCTCTGCCTGGGAGGTCCCTCCACTGTCTGTTGCTCGTCTGCATGGCGGGTCGGGCAGTCATGAGCCATGTGGCCCTGCCTGCCGCATGCGTAGCACTGTCTACTCCTCGTAAGGCTGGATCTGCGCCGTATGCCCCGCACAACTGAACCTGTGTCCTGAGGTCGCCCACCAGAAAACTTAGTCCGCTTGGACCCCTGAATCATCTGTCGGCTGTCGGCTGCAGAAGACTCCGCTCCGTGCCATCCTACGGTGGGTCTCACTGCTGATGGCTGCTCGGTGAGAAAGCTCTCCACTAACAGGGCTCGCTCCAGCACCCCCTCCTGGGTCGGGATGCTGAGTCGAATTGTCGAAGCTCTGATCTCATGCCTCAGCCCCTTCTCAAAGGTCTGGGCCCAGAAGAATGGGTCCCGTACCATGTCCGTGGAGTAGTGTGAGAGGTCAGTAAATCTCACCGAGTACTGGGCTACTGACATGCTGCCCTACCGCAGCTGTAGTAACTCCTAGATGCGCACCACACAGAGGGAGGTTGGAACAAACTCTGAGCAGAAGAGACTCTCGAAGTCCGTCCAAATCAGAGATGCCTCATCGTGCACCTGGAGCATCAGGCTCTACCATCTACCTGCTACCGAGTGCAGGAGACTCACGACAAGGATCACCATGAGGTCTCCTGGTGTCTCTACCAACCTAAAGACTCTAATGACAGCCTCCATCCAATCCTCAACTGCCTGAGGATCCGTCTCTCCATGAAACCTGGGTGGCCTCTGTCTCTGAAACTCGTACAACGCGCTCAGGCGGCGTGCACTCTCCGCCGCTGGGGTTGGTAGCATCGGTGGCTCGGTGGGTAAAGGTACTGCCGATGCCTCTGCTGTAATGGGGCCCTGCACCGAGGCCTCGTCGCTCGGTGGGCTGCCATATCGCACAAAGCTCAGAACCCTAGCTAGCTATCGTCATAGGGCCATCCTAAAAAGAAACAGGTGCGCCATTGTTAATAAAATATACCTGGTGAGCTGACACAAAGTAATCCCAAAGAAAACTTTTGGAACATACATGCAATCAATGTTTTCATGCACTGTGTCAGAAATCAGAAGTCTGGGTCCTGGTGTGTGGATACATCGGCCGCCACACCAACATTGGACTCCCTGGACTGATAACCACACTCATTACTCTAAACATTATTTCTTTACAGAGAAGAAATTATCAGAGTCTTGAGTTCTGTGGTAGAACCAACTCCTCTGATACCAATTTGTCATGACCTGTCCTCGGGGCCCGTGCGGTGACTACCCCAAGCCCTCCTTCCATAGGCCAGGGGATGAAGACTAGAACCAAAGGAATAAATCCCAAAATAATGGAAGGCATTGCCTTTATGAAGTAACATACACAACAGAGTACGCAAGTGAAGTAATCACTAAGTAAAACTGGGTACAAGTAAGTGTTGAAAAGTAAATGGGCTAGTATACAAACCCAAATTAAAGTACAGTACAACTGAAAGGAAAGTGCAACAACAGTAAGTGAAACAACAACACCAAGTCATCCTTCGGAAATCCCACCTAAAGGGTGGGTACGGATAGTCTCCTCAGCTCCTCGGGTCCGGCCGCCCGCTCCTTGTACGTCCCGCCAAGTGGTCCACCTCTGGGTACCGTTCAGCTCCACAAGCCTCCACCTTGATCAGTGCTGTCCATCGTCTACATCCAACACATGTAGTGCGGGCATATACCTTGCAAGGGTGAGTATACGATACTCAGTAGGGACCCTGAGACCCCGAAGGTCTCTCAGAATCCATGAAGGATAAACCACAAAGGAAAGATACAATCATGAAGTATCAAACAAATCCACTTAGGTATATGATCATACATATACCTAAGTCATCAGTTATAGTTCTTCTCCAACTCTCGAACCCAAGCACAACCCAGTCTATATAGGAATACACAACCCATTCCACACAGGAAAGCACAACCCAATCGACACAGGAAAGCAAGTCAACCACATCAATGATAATGATTGAGAATCAAGACTGAGCTCACACAGGTATAAACTTTGTAAGGTGATGGAGATGATCAGATGTAGCCACTGATTCATCTAAGCTGTCGGACCCACATAGGATACAAGACCAGCTAAGCTGTCAGACCCATAAAGGATACAAGACCAGCTACTCTGCCAGACCCACACATGATACAAGTACAAAGGTCAATACTGCCAGACCCACATAGGATACAAGAATAGTAGTTATCGTTGTTGAACCCACAGAGGATTCCAGTACATTCGTCGTCGCTGCCGAACCGATGGAGGATCGAAGTACATTCATCCTCGCTTTCAAACCCATGGAGGATCCAAGTGCAGTCGTCATCGTCGCAATCACAGCCAGCTCTAGGGTTCCCGCACACAGCATGATCGATTCCGGGAGGGTCTGCTCCTCGAGAAAAAGAGAGCCGATGCATCAAATTTCATGTAGTCCAGAGTTGATGTATCCCAAAGCTTTGTCTCATCAAAAGAAACCTAATGCGACAGACGGTTCGTCAATTAGACACCCGATCTGAGAGTTATTGGCTTTTCCGTCCCAAGGGCCAGGTTGGTTTTTAAGTTAAAACCAACCCGACAATACTGCAGTTGCATCCAAAACTCAAGAATAGTAAGCCAAAAGTACAGTCTCAACAAAAGGATCCCAACGCAATTGACGACACATCAATTGGATGTCCAGTCCTTAAGATATACGCGTTTCTGCTCCAAGGGCCCAGTTGGTTTCGGGTTCGAACCAACCCAGCCATACCCAAAATTTTCCAAAACCTTGATTGTAATATATCAAAACAACTGACTCTTCCCAAGGATTTCTACGCAACTGACGGTGCATCGATCGGAGGTCTGTAGCTCAAGTTATGGGAAAAAGAATGAAAACGGTCCGAAGTGGGGGGTCTGGGCCCGGTCCGACCCGACCCAACCCCCCTGGGTCGGCCCGAACCGGGGTGACCCGACCCAGGTCTAGGTTCGGCCCAGCTGGGCGCGGCCCGACCCGGTCTGCGCGACCTGCCCCGGCCCGGCCGGGGGGGATGCGCTGGCTCGGCCAGCGGGCCGAGCAGGGGGGACGCAGTCCCCCCTTTGTTCTGCGGACGCGGTGACCGACGCCGTGTCTCCCCTAGATCCCACGCGGCCGCGGGATTTGGCCTTCACCATCACGGATTCATTCGTGGTGGGATTTTGTCGGCGGTGCGCCGGGGCGCTGCCGACTCCGGGCGGTTGGCCGGTGCCGGCCGCCGACTCCGGCCGCCGGCGCCGCCCCCTCCAACTGCCGGTGCCAGCGCACTGGTGCCCTCGCCGCCAGGAGCTTTCACGGGCCACTGGAGTCATTCCGATGGTCCGATTTTGCTCCTGTCTATGCCTGTGGTCATCTCAGGACCCGTAGATTACCGAGAAGGCCTCCAAGTGCTGTTTCGGTCCCGCTTCGTCCTTGCCAATTGTTCCACTCATCAGGAACAAAGTAGCAGTGGGTTCGGGAATGTTCGTTAACCCACAACCACCGCGTTATAGGTGCAAACATCGCCCAAAAAATTAATTACGAAGCACGAGGGTATAATTCTAATAAGAAAGAATATACAAATTCCCCTACCTCAACAAGGAAGACAATCGTCGGCGTCGCGGTAGATGGCGTCACGGAGAAGAGGATCATAGGCATCGTCGGGGAGTGCCGAGGAGGAAGCGGCATCTCCTTTCTTGTCGCGGGGAAGAGGATTTGTGGCACGTCGTTGTTCTTCAAGGAATTGGTGTTCTTCATTATTCTTCATTGAATAATGGTTCGCCGCCTTTTTAATTCTTTCCAGAGCCTTTCTCAAAAGTGTTTGGCCAACGCCCAAAAGATTAAGGTGGCTCACAAATTAATAGAATTGTCATGCAATTCTTATTAATTTAAACATGGTGCCAAATTAATTTACGCTAACATAAATTAATTGGTTGGCATGTTTAAATGGATGAGGTAGGTAGGAAGGCTCCACATAATCAATATGTGGAGTTACTAAAGAATTAAACAAGGGGTATAAATGGGGGGAAAAGTCAAAGGAAACAACAAGGGAATAAATGAGGTCAGAGGAAATTAAATGGTGGGGCACGTGTGGGCCCCACCTCTCTAACCTCCTCACTTGGGAAATTAAGTGTATGTGGGCCCCACCCTCAACTATGCATGGGAGGGAATAACCTCCTTTAGAAATAAAAATTGTTCTGATAATTTTTATTTATTTCTTAAACAAACCCCCCAAAAATATTTTCTCTTCTTTTGCGAACGCAACTACGAGAAGTGTCCCCTTAAGAAATTACAGGCGCTGTGAGTTCATCGGTGCCCTCAGATTTTAATTTCAAGCACCAGTTCAAAAGTTAGAAAAACCTGCTCGTTCGTTCACTGAACGTACCCGATCTAAACATAAAAAATTGATTCCGGGCACACCGGGCCTCAGAATCAAGCACGGTTAGAATCCACAGAATTGTAAAATTTTAAAGTATTTTAAAAAAAAATTTCCTTGAAATTTTCAGGTCTTTACAATAATTTAGAAATCACTAGATTTACATTGATAGTTTATCTTGGATAGAAGTTATAATTGATTTTCCTTATTATAATAGCCTCACAATTAATATCAATAACTCATTCTAATATTGAGATTACTGAGAATTAATCAATCTATTGAGAAGTTATTTTAACTGTCAAAATTTTAGAACCATTTTACGTTGATTAACTAGGCTATATTTATTTTTATTGGGGACCCTTTTAAGAAAAATTTTCAAACATAAATTTTTATAGATACTCAATTTACCCCCCCTTTTAGTAATCTACTCCTAACAACATAAAATATGTGGACACTATATTAGGTATACCATTTTCGAAAAACCTTATTAAAACTAGTTAGATAAAGAGATTTTTTTTGAATTACCATACTGGAATTGTCTGTAAGTCAGACAATTTCTTGATGTTATGAATGTTGAAAAAAATGTATGTGGTATTGTGCTCAAATTTTTTCTAAATGCATCTAGAAAAACAAAGGATGGAATTAAGGATAGGTTGGACATGGTTGAGATGGGAATATGAGAAGAGTTAGGACCAGTGAAGGGTAAAAAAACAACATTTCTTCCTCTTGTAGCTTACACTCTTTCCAAGTAGGAGAGATATCAGTTTTTCAACTCCTTGAATGATGTAATGGTTACAAAGGGGTATTCATAAAATATCAAGAACATCATGTCATTGAGTGATTTAAAGTTAAAGGGTCTAAAATCACATGACTACCATGTTTTGATGCAAGATCTGATTCTGATAGCTTTACGTTGCATTTTTCCTAAGAATGTCGGCAATACATTAATGAAGATCTGTTTCTTCTTCAAATCTATATGCAGTAATGTTATTGACCTGACGAAATTTCCAACTATGGAAGATAAATTTGCATCATATTATGTGAATTGGAAATATTCTTTATGCCAACATTATTTGATACGATGGTTCATTTGATGGTTCACCTGGTTAGAGAGATTAAACTATGTGGCCTTGTACATTATAGATGAATGTACCCCCATTGAACGATATATGAATATTTTGAAAGGATATGTCAAAAATTGAACTCCAAAAGAGAGTTGTATTACAAAGCGATATATTGTTGAGGAATCCATTTAATTATGTACCGAATACCTGTCTGGTGTTGAAATCATTGGCCTATCGAAATATCCTCACACTAGACGTCTTGAGGGTGAAGTAATTAATGGAAGAGAGTTTTTCACAATAAATATTATAGATCCAGAGCAGGCCCACTATTACGTTTGGTATAACCGTTTTGACGTTCACTGATATGTTCAAACCCACAAAGAAATTCTTAGCCATTTGAATCCATAAAGGCTAAAAAATAGATATAAGATACACATAATCAACAGTTTATAGGATGGTTTTGGGACCATATTTTTAAGAACTTAGATGAAAATATGGACTCAATTTCATAATGAATTTGATGGCTAGTTGGAGGACCAAGTGTGTATGTATGATCTTACCATTCTTATGTAGTTAATGATTATACATTCTATACTAATGAAAATGATGAATAAGGTACCATGAATAATAGTGTGGATACACTTGTGGATGAAGTGATGCATGTTTTCGTTGAAAAGTAAAGAAATTCAATTTATGCGGATATGTCATACTTTGGCATCATCAAAAAAATATGGGATTTGGATTATACGAAATTACAAGTGCTGTTTTTTCAATTCAAGTGGTTTGATAATAGTACTGCTATTAAAATAGATGAATTGGGATTCATGAAAGTTGATTTCTGTAAGGAATAGGAGAAAGAAAAACCATTTATAATGCCATCACATGAAATTCAAGTATTTTATGTTCCAGATCCCACAAACCAAAATTGGTCAATTGTTCTTTTATTGACCAAAACAACTGAAGGGTCAGATGAAAATACAATGGAGTGTGACCCTTTCATTGTGAATTTGCAATCATTTAACAGTGGTCCAAATGTAGGCGGTGTTTTGTATGTCAGAGGAGGACACAATGAAGTGATTTGGATAGTTGATAGAGTGGTCAAATCTCTTCATCCTTAAAAAAGAGAGTTCAATAATCAGATTATTTTTTTATTGTAATATACATTGTGTTAACTTATGTTATTATCTATTCACAACTTATTTTAGGTAAGATAAATTAAATGTTTAACCACTTCTGCAGATAATGACTTTTGTACTTGCTGATGCACCCAATCTTGATGCACAACAGGTCTCTCAGCCTACTAATGCTAGTCCAAGTGTAGAGGAACAACAAGTTTCTCAACCTATTGTTGCTAGTCCCAGTGTTGAGGTACAATTGGTTTCTAAACCTATTGATGTTGGTCCCAGTTCTGATTCTAGCCTTTATGAGGAACATAATGATGATGCTAAAACTAAAGAAATGGTAGGAAATGAAACCTTGGAGGCACAAAAAAAACAAGAGCACCATAGTTTGACAGTGTTAGCCAAAATCCTTAAGAAAAAAGAAAAAGACATCAAATTTGAGGTGGTATGGAATAAGCGAGGCCAACATGTTAACCCCAACAAATCTATGTTTAGTAGCTACATTGTATTCATCACTCGACAACACATGCTGATTGATTTACAATCATGGAACCACGATGTCACCGGGCGTAAGACACTAATGTGGGAAGATATTATGGTAACATTACGATATCATTTCTTTAATTTATTAAAATAAAATAAAATAATAAAACCATGAATTACTCTTCATCGTCCCTTGTAGAGTGCATTTATAGTAGATTCCTCGCATAAGGAATATGTATTAAGAGTTATAGGAAGGATTTATAGAGGTTTCAGCCAAATTTTAATGAAATATCATCTTAAAGATGTTGAAGGAAAATCAAGTCGCACCCACATCCTCTTTATGAAACACTTAATATCCCAAGGAGCATGGGATGTGTTTCACTGCCATCGTGCGAAGTATAGTTTTCTGGTACATTGTGTATGCTAATATGTTATTTGATGTTGCTTATATTCATCACTTCGATTCATAGTTTCTTATTTATGAAACAGCAACTGAGTGCTAAAAATAAGGAACGGGCAGAAAAACCAGCATACCTCTACCATAAAGCAAGGATGAGGTATGGTTCACTTGAGAAAAAATTAGTATGTATTTTAAAACAACTGTAATACTTTTATGTGACATAAAATAACACTGTGACCATGTTCTTCTATTTATATGCAGATTGATGAATCAAAATCTAAACGCACTTCTATCCCACACCATGTGCTATAGAAGCTGGCTCATGTAAATAAAGAGGAGATACTGATATATGAAAACAACCAAAAAGTGTGGGAAACATGTGTTGGTATGACATAATATATATATATTTTATTTAAATCTCTATTACTTAACAATGATTACTTATTTTACTATATATTCTATCTGAGATAGTCATATGATTCAACAACACCCACACTTGAAGTATACATACTTTCAGCATCCTTGAAGCAACTAGAATACTATGGCTGTGTCAGAGGTGTGGGTTTTGGGGTGACACCCCAAATACATTTGCAGAAAGAAAAACAATAGCAGGATCCAACTGAGGAAATGAAAAAGATGAGAGAAAATTTTTCTATGTTTCAAGAAGAATTACAATACTAGAGGGAGATGATATAAAGTTTGGTTGGGGGAGTAAAATAGAAGAAAAAACTCCATAAAAACCTATGCATGACAATACCTCCCCACCCCCACCATTTTTGAGACGAGACGTGCCCCTAAAAAACCTAACTCAGCTGAGTTAATCAATGTTTTAATAATTGATTTTTGAAATGTGAATCACATATACAATTTTACCTTTCCAGTATTGATATTCAATAGGGTGAAATTGACTGTGATTTATATCTATCAACACCCACCCATCTCCATGTAGCGAGGGCTACAATGTTCAATATGCATAACAACATGCTACACCACATACCACTTCCAACAGGTCATGTCAGAGTGTCTATTAATGTAGCTCATGAGACCAGTGCTGAGCTACCTATTATAAAGGACGATGAAAAAATTCATATGGTCGAACAAGGTTTTGGAACATTCATCACATGGCTGTCAATTCTTGTAAAAAAACATGTCGACAAAGAGGTATCCATTTCCAATTTATTTTTCAAGATTTAACATTTAATGAAAAAAGGTTTGAACCAATGAATGTTTTTACATACCAAAAATGGGAAGGGGTGAAACAAAATATCGGCTCAACATTTTCTCGAGGATCAAGCAATCGATCAAAATGATCTATTGAGAGAACCTTCACCCCACCTGTTCTATATCCACATTTAATATCATTGGAGGCTCATGTGGAAGAAATGTTGATAGATGAAAATACTCACATAGTTGAGTTTGAAAAAAATATGTATTGAGGGGAAGAATTAGATTACATTAGTGTTGACAGTGTAAATGAAATCCTTATGTATAAATGGCTAGGTGCCTCAATTGTAAATTTATACATGATGTATGTTTTCATGATTTGATTTTACAAAATCTGATTTACTATGATAATTATGACTAAATACATTTCATATTTTTCACAGGTGTATATATGAAAAACAATTGAAGGGATTTTCCCATGAACAAAAATTTAGACTTTTTATTTCTCACATGAACTCTTCAAATGAAGAAATAAATTCGGATAAAGTAGGAAAAATAATTTCATCCATGCTCAAATCGTTTGAAAAACAAATTATGGGTGACAAAATATTTTTAATACCAATGATGTAGGGTTAAAACTATAAAATTTAATCATATCAGCTATATTTTTATTTCTTTCATTACTTATTCTTTTTTGTGTTTTTGTAGTAGCATGGGATGCTCATTGTGGTCAATTTGGATACACCGAAGATTTATTTTCTAGATTCAATGCATGAATATCCAACAAACTGACCATACATGATGGTGTCTTTCAATTTTTAATACACTAGATCCAATATTTTAGAACTAAACATCTAGTTATATAATTTATATTTTCTTTTAATGAGGATTCTGTTATGATAGGGTGGTGCATCAGCATTTTCTACTTCGTGGAATGAATCCAGAGCCTAAGTACAAGAATGCCGAAAATATTTACAATTGGA
Source organism: Viscum album (assembly GCA_963277665.1). NCBI lineage: Eukaryota > Viridiplantae > Streptophyta > Magnoliopsida > Santalales > Viscaceae > Viscum > Viscum album. The sequence goes on from OY728166.1 coordinate 1,047,072,920, forward strand.
CAAGTATAAGGGTATATATAATAATATTTCACTATCCAAACACATATCAAAATAAATTACTTATTTTTATCCATATTTCTACAGTGTCTAAAATAAACAAACGGGAGAAACTGTGGTTATTATGTTTGTAAATTTAAGAAAGATATCATATTTTATCAACAAACTAGCATCCCTGAAGAGGTATTTTAAAAAATAATTACTAGTCCATTTAAAATATTTATTAATCCATTATGTATATATATTTTTTCAGTACTACCATGACTATCCAAAAAACTCATATTCACAAGATGATATAGATGTGTTTAGAAATAAATGTGAAACATACCTGATGGAATATTGTACACAAATAGGATGAAGATAAATTCTACTACAAATGTTATCTTTGTATTATCATTTATATCTCCCTTTTTTTCACTTATTGAGTATCAACGATCACCCTTTCATATGTTTCAAATCGTTAGGTTATGATGGATGGTTTTAAAAATGAATTTTCTTTCTATTAAAGAAAAACTTATTAAGAGACTCTTATGAACTAGTTCATTATGTTTCCTTATTTCCAAAAGCACTAGACCAAAACTACTATAGTGTAGATCGTTTATATTTTGTATTTTGGTCATTTATGTTGTTGTTTATACTATTATTGTGTATTGGAATAATATTATTTGTGCATCACTCACAAATTTAATAACAAAACTAAAAATTCTTCACTACTATCGGTTAACTACCACTTAACATAGCATCTAATCTAAACATCTGATCTAGAGTCCCCATGAGGCTCTCATCCCACACCATCTCGATGATATCATCATTTAGTGTTCATTTTTATTTCTCTTCCTACATTGATTTAATATGTAAATGGGTATAGGAAGAGAAGGAAAAGTTAATGTTGAATGATGATATCATGGAGATGGTGTCAGATGAGAGCATCTGGGGGATGCTAGATTATAAGTTCAGATCAGATGCTATGCTAAGCAGTAGTTAACAAACAATAGTGAAGTGCACAAAGAATCATTATTTTTGTTATTAGCTTATATCTGGACCAATGAAAATCTTTGGAAAGATGCAAAGGTAATGTTATGAAATAATATCTCTATTTTAAATAAAAATTATATAATGAAACGTGGATTTTATTTTCATTACTCCTTTCAGGGTTCGTTTGTTTTAGAAAATTTCTATTCATGTGACATGCCTTGGCAGGAAGAGAAACGATACTATGTCCGCTCAATCACAAAGGTAATCTTGATGTTTTCACAGTAAAATCATTTTCCATATAATTAATTCATTAATTCATATTTATTTTTAATTTATTTCTTTTATGTAAGGAATATTAATATACTCATATGTGATATCAATGTATGAAATGTTTAGGTCATTATAGTTGGTATGAGAGTAACTGACCTATTCAAAGTCAAGAAAAAGAATTCAATTGTTTTGATACATTAGAGAGACAATCCATAAGTCATTTGAAATGTGTATGAATCAACCCCACCTCAATATGACACATGATATGACCAATAAGACTCAAAGTGTTTATTTTTATTTAAAGTTGACATTATTTTTGGTAAAAAGAACATGTGACATATCAAAAACTGAGAAAAATCATTCTAATTGTTTTTATACATTAGGGAAATGATCCATAAGTCATTTGTGATCTATAGGAATCGACCAAACTTCAATTTAATGAACAATGGGATTTTTATGACTCAAAGTGCCTCTTTTTATTTAAAATTGAAATTATTTTTTGAAAAAAACACAAGTGACATACTAAAAACTGAGAAAACACATTCATATTGTTTTGATACATTAGGAAAACAAATTATGAGTCATTCGTGACATTTATGAATCAATCACACATCAATTTCAATGCACGGTGTGACCGATATTACTAAAAGTGTCTGTTATCAGTTTAAAATTAACATTTTAGCTCAAAAAGTGTCACTCACTAAAAACCAAGAAAACTTACTCCAATTATATTCATAATTTATGATAACTATTCATAAGTTCTCTATGATGTGTAGGAAGTTTCTCATATCAAACCAATTCATGATGCGACCATTATGACTAAAAATGCTTGTTTCTAGTTTGAATTTCCATTTTTGAAAAGAAAACACAAATAACACACTAAAAACTAAGAAAAAAAATTTGGATTGTTTTTATACTTTAGAAAAATTATCCATAAGTCATTTGTTACATGTATAACTCAATCTCACCTCAATTTCATGCAAAATTCTACTGGTATGACTCAAAGTGTTTATTTTTAATTAAAATTGACATTAATTTAAGAAAAAAACACAAGTGACATAAGAGAAACTGAGAAATACTATTCATATCCTTATGATACTTTATGAAAAATATCCATGATTCAATTTTGATGTGTAATAATCAACCTCACCTCAATCCAATGTACAGTGTGACCGGTATGGTTAAAAGTGTCTGTTATCAGTCACAAATTGACATTTTAGCTCAAAACATGTCACTCATTGAAAACCAAAAAAACCCAATCCAATTGTCTTTATAATTTAGGATAATGATTCATAAGTTCTTTGTGATATCTATGAAGTAGTCTCATATCAAACCGAAGTATTATGCGACCGATATGACTCAGAATACATGCTTTCATTTTGAAATGACATTTTACTATGAAAACACAACTGACATACTATAAACTTAGAAAACACACCCATATTGTTTTAATACTTTAGGAAAACGATACATAAGTCATTTTTGACATGTAGAAATCATAATCACATCAATTCAATGCACATTGCAACTGGTATGACTCAAAGTGCCTCTTTTTATTTAAAATTTACATTAATTTTTGAAAAAAAACAAAAGTGACATATTTAAAACTGATAAAACACATTCAGATTGTTTTGATACTTTAGAAAAATGATCCATTAGTCATTTTTAAAGTGTAGGAATCAACCACACCTCAATACAAATCATAGTGTGACTGGTATGTATAAAATTGTCTGTTATCAGTTTAAAATTTACATTTTAGCTCAAAATGTGTCACTCACTAAAATCCAGGAAAACCCACTCCAATTGTCGTTATAATTTAGGATAAATATTTGTAAGTTATTTGTGATGTGTATGAAGTATTCTAATATTAATCCAATGCATGATGCAACTGGTTTGAATCAAAATACGTGTTTCTAGTTTGAAATGACATTTTAGTAAAAAAACACAATTGACATGCTACAAACTGATAAAACACCTTCAGATTCTTATGATACTTTAGGACAATGATCTATAAGTCATTTGTGACATGTAGGAATCCACCACACCTCAATTCAATGCACAATGTGACTGGTATTACTCAAAATATCTCTTTTTATTTAAAATTGACATTAATTTTAGAAAAAAAAACAAGCGATATACTGCAAACTGAACAAACACATTTGTATTGTTTTTATACTTTTTGAAAATGGTACATCAGCCATTTTTGAAATTTAGGAATCAAATGAACCTCGATCAAACAAATAATGTGACCAATATATATCCAAATGTGTTATTTAAATTTGAAATTAATTTCAATAAAAGAACAAGTGACATACTCAAAACCAAGAAAACCCATTCAGATTGTTTTAATATTTTAAAATAGTGATCTATGACTCATTTGTGTCATGTAGGAATCAACCCCACCTCAATACGACACACGGTGTGACCAAGATAACTCCAAATGTGTCTTTTTTATTTAGAAGTGAAATTTTATTAATGTATTCTTTCATATTAATGTTTAATTTATTTCATTATTGTATTACTAACATAATATTTGTTTTCTTATATAGGTGGATTTTTTTCTTGAGTTTGGATGATTTGTTCAGAAAATAATACTATATATGGCAATTTTTGAGAGGGGATCATGGATTCCAAAGGATGAAACATTCATTTTTTTGATTGTTTGTTATAAATTGTAATTATAATCATATAAAACATTGTTTGAAATGTATATAGCAGTGTGTTTCTTTGTATTCATGGTGTCAAGTAAATGTATATTGCATTGTTTGCAAAACTCTTGTGTCCATTGTTTCATTCTTCTATGCTTTGATTGTGTGTAGGTGTTGTAGTACACCTTGTTCTGTGATGCATTCGGTGTTGGCCTTAGGGAAGTGTTAATGCTTGATGATTGGTTTATAGCTTATGTGTTAAGACAGTTGAGACCTCATGAAATAAATTACCCTACTCATGACCATGAGCTAGGTACTGTGGTTTATTCCTTTAAGTGTTGGAGGCATTACTTGCTAAGGTAAAGGTTCATGATATTTAAAAATCATAAAAGTATTAATTACATCTTATCTTAGTGGGATTTTAATCTTTGACAAAGAAGGTGGGTCGAGTACCTACAATCCTTGCATTTTGAGTTGCTTTACACACCAATTAAAGGGAATAGTGTTGTAGATTCACTGAGCTAGAAGACTCAGAATCAGATGGTTCAACAATCTAGCTCAGAGTGCAGAATGATTGGTTTGTTTTCTGAAATGCATCTGGAGGTATAAGAAATTCATAAAGAGAAGAACCTTTCATTTTTTGAAATTAAGTTTGTGCTTTTTAGCCAGGTCAAGGAGAGTCAGTTGGAGGATTCAGAGTGTTTGGCTATGAAGTAAAATATTAAAGGTAGGGAGTCACCTTAGAGATGAGATGTGGGTGATGATGGAATGTTTTATGTTTGGGGCTATGTTGTGGTGCCAACAAGTGTATGATAAGTGTTGATGCATGAGTTCCATGCCACAAAGTGGGTTGTACATCTTAACCCGACTAAAATGTATTATGATCTTCATCTGCAGTATTGGTGTTTGGGAATGAAGAAAGAGGTTGCAGGTTTTTTGGTGCAATACCTTACCTATAAAAAGGTAAAGTCTGAACATCAATGCCCTAAAGGGATGCTACAGTCAATTCCCATTCTAGAGTGGAAGTGTAATGATGGATTTTGTAGTGGGTCTTCTGAGGATGCCTTAGTAGAGTGATGTAGTCTGGGTGATTGTGGACCGACTGTCTAAGGTGGATCATTTCTTGTCAATTTAGGAAACATTCAAAGTTGATAAATTGGATTATTTATATGTCTGAGAAAAAAAAATGCATTTTCATGGTCTACTAAGAACAATAGTTTCAGATCATGATCAACGTTTCACATTGCACTTCTATCGGTGGTTATAGAGGGCTCTTGGTACTTTGGTGTTTTTGAGTATGGATTATCACCCATAGACTAATGGATAGTCAGAGTGTACAATTAAAGTGTTAGAGGACATTTTGAGAGATTGTGTCCTGGATTTTGGTGGTTAATGGGACAATAATTTATCTCTTATTGAGTTTTCTTAGAACAATAGTTTTTAGGTTATAATTTAGATGGCACATTTTGAGGTGATCTACGGGATGCTGTGTAGATCTATGTTGTGTTATTTAGAAGTCAAGGAGTCTGAGATGTTAGGTCTTAGTCTTGTATAGGAGACGTCGGAAAAGGATCAGTTGACTCAAAAGCATATGATGATAGCACAAAGTAGACATAAGTCAAATGAAGATCGGAGTCGTAGACCACTCAAATTCACCGTGGGTGATTGTGTGCTCCTTCATGTGTCTCTAAGGTTGGGTCACCATCAAATATGAAAACAAGGAATGTAGGCACCCATGTATATGGGGCCATTTGAGATCTTCAAGAGGATTGGAATAGTTTTAAACTGATTAGATCTTCAACAATGGTGTAGTGGGTTTCATTATTTTTTCAATGTTTCACAAATTCGATAGTATCACCCTGATCCATATCATGTGATACAAACTAATGATATCGAGAATGAGGTTGATGCACCCTTTGAGGGGAATCCAGTTCATATTGTTGATCATAGTGGGAAGATCTTGTGGGGGAAAGCTTATGCATTTGGTTTGTGTTATATGGCAGAATGGAAACGTTCAGGAAGAAACTTGGGAGAGGAATTTCACATGTGGTCCTAGGGTCGGATCTCTTTACTTTGGAAACTCAATATTGCTCTGGAAGAGCAGCTTGAGGATGATCTTCCATAAGGTGGGGAGGCTGAAGGACCCCAGATTCTTCATAGTGTATGTTTTGATTATTTTTCTTCTTAAGTCCCTTCTTTTGGTTACATAAGTGTTTCCCTAGGTTCTTGTGAAAGTTCGGGGATGTTTCAGGGGTTCATGGAACAAAAGAGGAGGGAAAAGGATCTTTATAGGCACGTTGCACATTTTTCACATGGTTGGTGCAAACCGTGTGGGACTTGCAAGAAACAGCGCAAGAGTATAATTTTCAAATAGTGGAATGCGCATGATTTGCGCATGATTTGGAAAACCATATAGGAAAATCATGCGGCCCAATATGGTTGGAAAAAATTTACAAAAATTCCATCCTGTGATTTTTATGTATAACTCAGGATTTTCCTCCTATCTTCCTCCTGTAACCCAAGATTTGTTCTAGTACGACCCAACCTTACCAAGGGTGATTTTCCTTCGATCCGAAGCTATTTTGAGAATTTTTGGTTGCGGATTGATGCCTTGCGTGAGTATAGTATTCTTTTTGTTTCCTTTTATTGATTAGGGTTTGTATTCCTCTCCTATCTCCATCCAAATATCTAAAAACCCTCTTCTCTGGTGAGATCTTGACCAAGCTTTGAAGGGGGTATGAATCAGGATCTAAGGCTTCATTTGGGAGTGTGTTCTTCAATATATTCAAGGTAGGTGGTCTAAAAGTTATATCCCATAGTTTTTTTGTAGATTTGTGCATGTCCAACTTTATTCTTTGTCCCTACTTGTTGTGATTTTGAACCCTTTGGCAGGTTTTGTAATAATGTGTGTCTAAATGATGAATGGAACCCCTCATGGTCCCTATGGGATTCTATGAGGATTATGTGGCCCATTTTTGGCCATCCATGGGGTGTACCAATATTTACCAGGCCAAGAAATTAGCCAAGTAAGTTCTAGGTCATTGTGGGACATATAGAGCCCTTGTTGAGTATGTTGATATGGCAATGGCATGTAAAATTGTTAAATATGATTAATGATAGGAAACAATGGAATTATTGAATATTCTTAGTGGGATAGACATGGGAATGAGAATTGGGCTAAATGGGGTAAGAAATGTAAATGAAAAATGTGTTATTGAGTCATGGCATGATATCTAATTTCCATGTTGATTGTTGGATTATGATTGTTGTATGCATCATTTGTGTTGGTTTTGAAATGGTTTGTGTGCAATGAATGAATGAATAAGCATGTGAACATGGTTTAGTGGTGGGATAAAGGAATGAGGATCCTCCCATGTGTTGGGTTGGACTGATGCTCTAACCCCACCCTGGAATACATGGGTTGGGAAGTCAGACTAATGCTCTATGCCCCCACACTACTAGGAAATTGATCTATAGCCACGCCTATAAAGACACTAATACAAAAATCAGTGGCTACACCCTCACAATTAGCCACAACTCCCTGGCTGAATATGCTGACCCGCCCATTTATTCTTCCTTCCGCTCGATCCATCCTCCACGAAACCTCCCAACATCCCGACGCCCTCCCAGACGCCTCCTCGCTGCCACTCGCCTCATCTAGAAAAGTTTCTCTAAGCGGCCTCCCCACCTCCTCTCTTCCTTCCCGACACCTCACTGACGCCTCCTCCCTGAAGCTTCCTTGCCAACAGCCCTCAATATCCATGATGCCTCCCCACAACGACCCTCCTCCCCAAGATCTTCCTCCTCCAGCAAAGCTGCTCCGAGAAGCCTCCCCACTTCCTCACTTCCTTCCCGACGGCTCTCCCCCATAACCCTCAACACCCCGGACACTAAGTTAGAAACCCCCATGCCCTATCATCAAGGTATTTGAAAATTTCTTTGATTTATTATGTTCTTTCTTGAATCTGAAAGTAATACTGGATGTGGAGTGAACTACAGATCTATGGTAGATGGTCTTGTTATTTTTCAATTAATGACTCGATGGTCCTATTTATTTGTTAAAGGATGTTTTCCATTTTGGGTTCATTATTTATTCAACATGTTTTGGTTTAGTGGTAGATAATTATAGATGGAATTCAGAATAAATTTCATACATTATCTTGTTGTGATATGGGATTCTGGATGATTTTATAGATGGAGTATCCATTTTAGATCCTATTGATCTTATAGGTTCTCACGATAATTAGGTCATTTAAAATAGGTTACATATTTACCTCTAATCAATATTTAGAGATAATATAACCCATTTTTCCTTTATGAAATGTGGCCGATGATGAAGCATGAGGATTTTGTCATATAAATTTCATTACATCTTCAGAATGGTCCAAATAAATTTTCATGGGGTTATTCCATGTTGTGGTTTGAATACTATACTGATGAGGTATTGGGGAAACCAGTCTGATGGGTGTATAAAAAATTGAATTCTCAAAGATCCTTTCATGTCATACTATCCTTATAATTTATTGGGGGAAAAGAATTTTGTCCCAACATTCTAATAATTTTTGAGGGAGTTTCATCCTCATGATATTTTTTTTGGGATTGGTGAAGACTCCACATGTTTGACTACTAGTGTTGGAAGACCTAATTACATTTTCCCAGTGGAACAATGTTAGATATTCATATGATCAATGCTAAAATATGATGTTCAATCCCTAAAGTTAAACATGAGGCAATGATGGAGGACTTTCTTACAACTATGACACAATTTATGGAAGATTTGTCCATGAAAAATAAAATTATGGATTATATACCTATAGTGGAAGGTGAACAGAGTCTGGGTCCCAATATTTTCATCTAGCATCAGGTTGAATGAATGTAGGCTTGGTACAAGGTTTAAACTATTACCATATATAGTACTTTAGAGAAAATTTCTGATAAAGATGACAACCTTCAACAATGTTCCTTGGCGTAGTCGTAGGTGTGTTTTATTATCAACACTGGCACATCCTTGTTCAAAATGTTATCATTTATTGAGAGGATTTAGCCACCCATGAATATGATCTAATCTAGTTTAATTTTTCAAACACCATACAATATATTAAAAGGATAAAACTACTGATTTAAATCTCTTAACTATAGAGTAATTGAAACTTCATGATTTTATTTCTATACAAATTGTAGAGATGCATGAATATGTGGCTCACATGGAAAGAATAAAGGCACAAATATCATAAAAAATGTAGGGATAAAATCCATAAAATAGAAAATACAATATCTAAGCACATTTTTTACACAAATTCATACTCTATCAAAATATGGATCTAGTCATAGAACCAATATCGAGTAGGCCCTTAACACCTTTTATTATGAATTACCAGATCTATTGAACCAGGTAGGTCGAATTTCACTATAGTCACATCATCTCCATTTCATTTCCTAATAAGGTCAAGAGAGACTCTAGGATGTGGATACTCCCTTGTAGTTTTTTCAATGAATGAAATATATTATGCTCTCAATCATCTGTCCCTTTGTTACAACTTTCCACTAAAATTTTAATAGGAATAATGGATTAGACATATTTTCTTGTCATAATGTCTAAATATTAGCACATTAAGATTATAATAATGGTAACATGAAAAAGACTCTAAAATTTGGATGTTTAGGGCCTTATAAGACTAAATTACACTAATGTTTTAGGCTAAATGGATTTTACTGATAGTTATTAGGGTAATTACACCATCCAAGGTTTTTTATTCCATGAATATGAGATTACCTACATATATATGACTCATGTGTAGGGAGATAAAAATTTTCTCTCTCTATATTCTTAGATTGTGTCCAAAAATAGAGGAACATGTTTTAGAATATTCTATACCAATCAAAATCATATGAAAAATGACTACATGTGTAAGTGTAAATGGGTATATGCAAGTATAAACATATATCTAAGGACACCCTTATGGATATTTAGCCATGAAAATATGTACATATGAGCTATGTGTCCTTATATATATGTGAAGTTGCATATGCATGCATGTGGAAAAAAGGAATATTCTGGTTGTCGTCGTCAAAAGCAACGTGTCTTGAGGTTAAGGTAGGTTCCCTCTGCCTAAAACTTTAATTTGTATTCTATAATTTCCTGATTGTTTTAAAAACTTGTTTCCATAATTACTTTATTTTTTGTTTAAAAATGGGTTTCTAATAACCACTATCTTTTTCAAGGATGAATATGAATATATCCATTGATCATGTTGACATATATGCTGTAGGGAACCTAAAAATAATTATTATGAAATTTATTATACATATTTTAATGATTCATGGGATTATACTGATAAATATTTGAGAACCAAGAGCACTCCCCCTCAAAATTATATCCATTTAAGATGAAAAGATTTTAATTTTGAATATAATATTGTTTCAGTATGAATATGGATCAATGAAGTGTGAGTACCCATGTTTTAGGAATCTGAATCTTTAGTTAAAATATGGGAAACAATTTTCTTGAAGTCATGGGCATCAATTTTACTGGTGATGTGATCTTATACTTATAGATATGTAGGTACATGAATTATTGAAAAGTATAAGATTTATTATGTGATAAGAATAAGATGATTCACCTTTCCTAAGCAATCATAATCCCATCCTTCCTCAAGCGATGAGCATGGAATTCCTGGGTGATGAGCCTCGAGTTCATTAGGTGATGAGCCTAAAATACCTCAGGTCACTAGCCTATAAAGGATGAATATCATTGGGCATCAACTTCAGGGATTTTTGAACCTGTTAAGAAATTCGTATCCTTAAAAAATGATATAATGAGTAACATAGGCCATATTAGTCATCATAATCATAAAAAATACTCAAATTTTGATTCAAATTATCTTATGGAATTCTAAGAAATAGATCTGATAGGTGAGCTTCCCGAACCATTACTAATAAGTGTAGGGGTAGAATAAGTTCCCATGATTCTACTGAAACCCATGATCACCCAAACATGGAAATTTCATACCACTATTCTGATGAAATGACTGCTATTGACCTCACTTGCTTTCCCTTATGGAGATCATGCACTGGAGGGTTATCAATACACTGGTCAACCACTATGAGTAGAAAAAAACCACGCCCACCAGGAAAATGGCCAGGGATGATCTAGAATCCATGGTTCCACATTAAAACAACCAATAGAAGAGACCCTACATGGGGGGACTGACAGGGGGAGGGGGGGGGGGTGTCTAGGAGGATTTTCAAGGGGGGGCAAGGGGTTTGTAGGGGGGTTGTGCAGGGGGAGGGGAAGGGGGGGGGGGTGTCTAGGAGGATTTTCAAGGGGGGGCAAGGGGTTTGTAGGGGGGTTGTGCAGGGGGAGGGGAAGGGGGGGGGGTGTCTAGGAGGATTTTCAAGGGGGGGCAAGGGGTTTGCAGGGGGGTTGTGCAGGGGGAGGGGAAGGGGGGTCTGAGTAGGATAAAACCTCATGTGGTTATTGCGCCTCCTTCAGCTTCTTCCTACAAATCAATTCCACAGCCTCCCTAGCCTCGGAAAAATATATGTTCATTGTATAAGGGAGATCATAGTCCCTTACTAGTGCCAAACCTGCTCTCCCCCTCAACAAAAACATTCCTAATGAATTAATTGATTAAACTATGGTACAACCATCCATACATTTATTTATTCTTATTGAATTTGAAACTTTTATAATGAATACTTTTTGTCATTTCTTGCACCTATTATTTTCAGGTATTTGAGGATGCCTATAAGTCACAATTAAGCATCATAATCCTTGAAGACATTGAGATCTAATTACAATCAATTGCAAAGAAATACTACTTTTGGTACTTTCATTCGATAACCACTATGCTGTTCTTTTTAGTACATTCTTTTGTAGAAAATTTCCATTGTACCTTGTTTTTCCAATATTATTTCTCAAACGCTGATGGTCCTTTTGAAACGGCTTCCACCCCAGGAATTCTTATCATACCTTGTATTGGTATAACTCATTATGAATATATCTTTATGAGGTTTTATTTGTCTCAATGTCTTCACAAGAACTAGATTTCTAGTGCGTATGATTTCGCATGATATGATGTGTCTGTGGATAGGGATGCATGCTATGCATAGAACCTGCAACAAAACATAGCCCATGTTTATGTATGTGAGCATATATATAAGGATCCTCTTGTGTTAGTTTATGCCTATATAGCTTCTTTGACATTATTGCATTTATTTTTTCCATTTTAATCCTTACTCCTCTCATTTGAGACACCACAAGCATCTCCAAATATTTTTTGACTCATAGGGGGGTGTGCAGGCTAGAGGGGACTAGTGTAGGCTAGGGGGTGGTGCAGGTTAGGGGGGCTGGTGGGGGAGCAGGGTGGGGTTCTGGGGGGTTGTGCCGGCTAGCGGGTTGGGTGGAGGGGGCTGGGGGCAGGGGGTAGGGGGTACAAGGTAGGGTGGAGGGGGGCAGGGGGTAGGGGGCAGGGGGGAATGGGGCAGGGGGAGGGTGGAGGGGGGCAGGGGGAAGGGGGCATGGGGAAGGGGGAGGGATGAGGGTGCAGGGGGCAGGGGGTAGGGGGAGGTCTGTAGAGCAGGGGGCAGGGGTCAGGGGCGGGGGGTGGGTGGAGGGGGCAGGGGGTAGGGGCAGAGGGCAGGGGGCAGGGGGCAGGGTGGAGGGGGCAGGGGTAGGGGGATGTCTGCAGGGCAGAGGGAGGGGGGGAGGTATTCAAGGTAGGGGGGAGGTCTGCAGGGTAGGGGGAGGGGGAGGGGGGTGGGTGGAGGGGGAATGGTGGAGTGGGGCGGTCTACAGGGTAGGGGAGGGGGAGGGGACAGTGGGGTAGTCAGGTTTTTTCTCTTGGTTGTTCTTGACGCATGGTTATATGATACCTAGAATGGTTACACATAGCATTATTTATTCTCCATGGGAATGTAATATTTTATATAATGAGAATTCACAAAAAGTCCATTAACCCATAGAAGATGATAGATATCCCTGGAATTGGTAATGTGTGTTAGGTTAGTGGTCCATGGAATGGGTAATGTACCTTTTCATGGTTCCTTATTAAGGAAATCATCCTGGATAATGGTAGGCATGGACATACATATATGGAACTCTATTAAATCAAGTTTGTTATACCCCAGGAGTCAACCTAGAGATCGAGTGTTGGCAGGATAATTTGATGTTCAACATTAAAATAATGAATCCATGAAAATAAATATCATACTCTGATATATGATTGATTTTGGTTTTCTCAAAACATAAAAATAGTTATCATTGTAGTGTTTTTAGATATAAATCATTGGAAGTTAACATAGAATATACCATGAGAACATTATTTCTTTGCGATTTAGGTGAACAATATATGATGTGTTTGTAGTTTTATAAAGAATATCATATTCTATGTGAAATCATTTGGAGCTCATAAAAATGTTAAGAATATTTTATGTGTAGAATTATTCATACCATTGATGCTTTGTGGATGCAGTTTTCATGTGAATGGAGTGTTATAATTTTCAAATGAAAATGTTATCTAATGCATACTGTTTAAATATGTTCATGATGCATGTGAAGGGAAATTGGTTTATGGATAAATGTGTTGTTCTTTTTGGATTCACATACAGTTGAATGGGTAACCATATTTTATTAAATTGTAAAGTGTTATCTAGATGAAAAGTTCCCTATAAATATGGAATTAACTCATGGGAAAGGTGTTGAAACTTTTTTAGAGATGTGATTAACAAGAATGTATTTTCATATTTTCTCCGTGTGGATTTTTTAAATGGAATAAACAACACTATATGAATGATTCATTTTTAAAAATTATTTTCCTTTAAGAAAAATATATATGTAAAGTGCGTGTCATGTGACATTTCTATTTGAGTGTTGTTTTATATCAACAAGTATGGTAATAAGGTGGGTTTATCAACTTATATGTTATTAGGCTTTTTTTCTCAAAACTGGAGAACTTTTCTTTGTAGCTCAAAAGTGTTTTATTTTCTTTGAACTTAATTATTTCTCAAATTCAAAACATTTATGTTGAGGAAACATGGTTTTCTTTTCTTTCACATGTTTATTATTGTTTGAAAATTGCATATTCACTTGAGCAATTAGAGAACTCTCAATGATTTTCGTTTTTTTGGTTTATCCTTTTATAAATCATCATACTATATGATAAAACATTCTTTCTTATCATGTTCAACCTTCTTCATACGTGTAGATCCATTTTTTATGATATATTCTATTTGATTAGAAATTGTGTCCTCTAATAAACTTTTATTATCGAGTTGGATAAAAACTTGTATTGAACAAACCCAAATTAAGCTGAAACTCGAGACAAACTAATTATATACCATTAAGAGGAAGATTAATTATTAATTAATAAGAATGTACTATTTGATACTATCATTTTGAAACATGGATCCATTTCTACCTTGCTTGCAAGAACATGATTTGACCCATGGGGCATTGTAGTTCTTATATGTTGGGCGGTGACGTGTATAGTCACAAGAGATAAGTATGTTTTAGTTTAGTTTTTATTTTATTTTCCATATCTCATTTTCCACTTAGGTCTTTTACTTCTTTTTGTGGACAAAGGGTAATTATATTCTATAAAGGGGGGTAAATGAGGTTCAAATTGATTCAGTCTGTCGACTTTGATCCAAGGTAAGATTCTATGGTTACTACTTGTCTTGCACCTCATGTATTTGGGGATTTCAGTGTTTTCGACTCCATATTATATTTTCAGTAGGGCGTTGGATCATTTCGTGTTGGTTCGGGTGGATTTGGTTCTCCCAATCAAGGTATGGATTTAATGACGTCGGTTGGTTTCTCACTGGTTATGTAGCATCCTTTATGTGTTTTAATGTTCCTAATATCATTTGTGTAGTGCATTGATCCCTACTCGTGGGTTTCGAGTAGCCAAGTTATGGGCGACTCGACTGCGTGTGCATAGGTAAGAAAGTATATGTATATGGGTACCCTGTTACGTGTATAGTCAAGAGTGGTAGTGATTATGCACATACGGGGCTATGTGTGCCCATGAATATATATATAAATGCATACAGAGGTGAGTGGAGACTAGTATATGCATATAAGCATATGTGCAAGGATCCCCTTGCACATGCTCATGGTCATGCAGGTGTGTGAATAGGGGCTAGGTATCCTTGCATGTGTGTGAAGGTGCATATACCCAGTGGGGGAGTAAAAAATTTTAGTTAGAAAGCTCCAAGATCCGAAGTGGATGGTTTGGTTCCACCTTGAGGTAGGATCCCTCTTCTAGCCTCTTCAATTCAAGAATGATTTAAATTTAATTTAGATTCTTTCTTAATTATGCTTAATTATATTGAATTTGATATATTTAATAAGTGTAGTTTAATATAATTGTTTAATTTGATAAATAAAGTCATGTTTTTATAACAAAACCCCTCCAACAGAGGTGCGCTGTCTGTGAAAACTCACAGTGATAGTTATGTTGATCTAGTCACTTAAATTATTGAATTTGATTTGTGCTGAATGAGTTTTTGTGTAAATGTTAAATATAATTAAATGAATTTTTTGATAGATCAATGCCATGATTTTATAATAAAACCCCTCCAACGGAGGTTCACTATCTTCTAAACCAAAAAGTAGTGATAGTTATTTATATCATGTTTAGATTTGGTTTGAGTCTTTCATATGCCTCTTGTTTGTATTTTTTCTGTGGCTAGTTAGTTTTTTTTCTTTGAATAATATAAATGGGCTTATCATACTCTTTTAACTCAAATGACAATTCCCGAGTAGGTATATGCCTTGACCATGACACTTTACTTTTCACGCTTTGAATTTTATAAATAAAATTTCCATGTTGAGGAAAAGTGAATGAATTTGTAAATGGTTTGTGTAGGGTGTATTACTCTTTTCCATCATCTTGTTTCCCTTTAGATGTTTCATCATTATGCCGCTCGCTAAAACCTACTTTGGAGATCCCTTGTTATAGCATATTAAATAGGTGATCTGTTCTATCATCTGCCAGCAGGGCGACGGTCGGAATGTTGCCTTTCCTGCTCCCACTCCCTTCGCTCCTGGCCAGAAGATGCTGCCCTGCGGATGTCGCTGGACTGGGCCAACACGCCGCAGTCACACTGCGGTCAAATCACAGTCACACTACACTCACGCCGTGGTCATGCCGTGGTCACGCCGCGATTACGCTGTGATTAGGCCCTGCTCTAGGATGACACCCTGTGACAGTTCATAGTGATAGTTTTCCATGAGTCTTGTGATCAATGTTGAGACTGACTAATCACAATTTCTGCCCATGGGGGGATGACCAGAATGTTACCCTGCCCCCTCCCACTCCCTTCTCTATTGGATAAAAGATGCTCCCCCAAGGTTGTTGCAGGACCGGGCCAACACGCCGCGGGCACACCGCGGTCACGCCACGATCACGCCGTGATTTGGCCCTTCTATTGGAGGACACGTCGTGGCAGTTCATAGTGATAGTATTCAATGAGTCTTGTGATCAATGTTGAGACTGACTAATCTCAATTTCTACCGGCGGGGCGATGACCGGAATGTTGCCCCGCCTCCTCCTGCTCCCTTAGCTTCTGGTTGGAAGATGCTGCCCCACAGATGTCGATTGACCGAGCCAACACGCTGCGGTCACGCTACGGTCACATCGCGGTCACGCCGCCATAATGTTGTGATTTGGCCCTGCTCCAGGACGACACCCCACGGTGGTTTGGAGTGATAGTATTATACGAGTCTTGTGAGCAATGTTGAGACTGACTAATCACAATTTCTGATGGTGGGGAAATGACCGGAATGTTGCCCCGCCTCCTCCCACTCCCTTTGCTCCTGGCCGAAAGATGCTTCCCCACAGATGTCACTTGACCGGGCTAACACACCGCGGTCATGCCGTGGTCATGCCACGATAATGCTGTGATTTGGCCCTACTCCAGCCACATCCAGCCCACACCAGCCCCCTTCCACCATCATTTCAGCCCACTGACACCAGCATTCCAGTGCACAATAGCCCCCCGCCACCTTTGAATCAGCCCACATCATCTCCCCAGAACGTGCAACAAGTCCCCTTCCACCAGCATTCCATCCCCCTTCCACCAGCATTTGAGCCCGCACCATCCCTCAGCTACCTGCAATGCAACCCGCACCATCCTCCACACCATCCACCACCCCTAGCCTGCTGCAAAACACTCATGTCATCCCTCTACCACCTGCAAAATAGCCCCATCCACCAGTTCCAGCCCTCACCAGCCCAATGCCTCCTATATCCCAGCCCGCACCAGCCCCTGCCACATGCCCAATAGCCCCCAGCCACCTGAAATACAACCCACACCAGCCCCCTGCCACCTATTCCAGCCCGCACCATCCCCCTTTCCTGAGCCCTCTTTTCCCCGAAAAGTAGCCATGTAAACTACCATTAATGTTCACTGAGAACATTGGGGTAGAGGAACATCTTTTAACCCAAGATGAGAACCCAGCCAGAAATCTGAGCAGATCCAAAGCATCCCATAAGAAGTCCCATCTGAACGAATCAACATCCTTGAATAGATCGATCTTGAAGGCACACCTAGGAATGCCAGAATCAAGATGGTATCCCCAAAAAAATTCTTTGGTAACAGGATTATTAGGATGAATTGGTTTTGGTACTGAAGGTTGAAGATATTTTTATCCAACTTTAGATTTATGAGTCTCTTAAGGTTATTTTTGTAACCATCCTACTAGAGGGTCTGAGTTATAAGTGGTGGAAGTCTATTATTAAGACTAAGCCACACAAAAAAATATTCTTGGAAAAGTTTCAAGGCATTGTTCATTTAGAATTATTTCATAATGAAGTGAAGGTACTGATGGCTATAGAATTTTCTAGGAGGGTCTGTCCAGGTGGGGTGTCCAAGGGATGTCCGGGGGGGGGGGGGGGTGGTCTGCAGGGAAGGGGGAGGGTGAAGGTGAGGTGTTTAGGAGGGGATATCAAGGGGGGTGTCTAAGGGATATCCCAGAGGAGGAGGGGGGGGGGGGGGGTCTGGGGGGTCTGTAGGGCAGGGGGAGGGTGCCGGTGGGGTGTCTAGGAGGGGATGTCCAGGGGGTGTCCATGGGCTGTCTGAGGGGGGGGGGGGGGGGTTGGGGGGGGGGTCTGTAGGGCATGGGGAAGGGTGCAGGTGGGGTGTCTAGGGGGCTGTCCAGGGGGTGTCCAAGAGATGTCTGGGGGGATTATTTGAAGAGATAAACCCACGAGTAATGGGACCTCACCTAATGGAAATAATTTTTCTAATGATTTTTGGAAAGGTATTCCCAATAGAAATAGGAAATAGGTCTTAAATCCTTTACATCCACAACATTTTCCTTATTTCAGATCAGGGAAATAAAATTGGAGTTGATTCCATAGGGAATTGAGGCATGGTTAAAGAATTCCATCATAGAGTTAAAGAGATCATCACAAACTATGTCCTAGTAGAATATAAAGAAATAATTTTTGAACCCATCAGGACCAGCCACACTCTCAAGATTTAGAGAAAAAAGGGCACTCTTAAACTCCTTCTCATCAAGGGATGCAATAATGGAGATTGTTGGATTGGTGTAGCCTGATCCGGTTGGGACAAATGCTTATGGCCCACAACTGTCATGGGTCGAGCTCTGTGGTGATCTCGTTGGTGGTTGTAGGGGCAACACACCCCTATCTGGTCTAAATTTTCATAAACTGTGGAAACTTTGACCATTGCAGCAGTACAGACTTTGGAGTCCACTTTACTGTTGCACTTTTGACTTCTAGCCAGGAGCCACTAGAGTATCAGATACATATATGAAAGGATTCATAAGATTGAAAAAGTCTATAATAATATTTAATCAACTCTCTATACAACTACATAAATCTTCTCCTCCATGAATAGATTGAGTAGAGTTGTCATAAATTTAAACTGGTCAACCTATTCCTTGAAAATCTATTCTTCAGAATCTACCTCAATTAATCCTAATGAGATGAATGCACATCACCTATAACAATATGGAGATACTATTTGACTATAGACTAGATCGAATTAGCATCAACTAAATCTAAGGGAGGTGGAGCACTAGATGTAGATTCAACAATAGGAGGTTCTTGATAACTCAAAATTCCACCGATTTCTAAAAGAAGTATTTCTCTAAAATATTATAAATATACTATGGATACAAAATCTAAAGGCATTGGGGAAACAACTCTCTCAACACTAGGTAAATCAACCTCTACAGGTTATGATTTTGTAGGTACATCTAAGGGAAAAGCCTAAATCTTGCCTTCTTGGTTAATCTGCTTAACTAAGGATCCATTAGGATATGTGCAAGGGATGTTTAAGGGGGGGGGGGGGATACTGTCCAATAGGGGGGGATATCCAGGGGGGTACAGTGGGGGGGGGGGGCTGATTTCTAGGGGGGCTGGGGCTGCTGTCCAGGGGGTCCAGTAGGGGTGTGGGGGCTGCTGTCCATGGGGGTCCAGCAGGAGGGCAAGGGGTGTGCATGGGGGGTGCAAGGGGGTTTGTTCAAGGGATGTGTGTGTGTGTGTGTGTGGGGGGGGGGGGGGGGCTGCTGTGCAGGGGGTGAAGGGGGGGGGGGGTGTCCAGTAGCGGTGCAAGGGGGGGTGTCCAGCAGGGGTGGTGCAAGGGGGGTCCAACAGGGGGGCTGCTCTCTCGGGGGGGGGGGGGGGGGTCCAGCAGGGGGGCTGCTGTCCAGGGGGGGTCCAACAGGGGGTACTACTGTCCATGGGGGTCCAGTAGGGGGTGGGGGGGGGGCTTCTGTCCAAGGGGGTCCAGCAGGGGGGAAAGGGGTGTGCAAGGGGGGGTGCAAGGGGTGCAAGGGATATATAGGGGGGGGTGGCTGCTGTCCGAGGGGAGGGGGGTTTGAAATGGGAAGGGTTTTAGCCACAGTTTGTGGGCTTATATCCACAGTTCCAAACTGTGGCTATAGCCTAATTTTCTAGTAGTGCCAATGGTTGTATTCAATGGAATTTAATGGACCAAGGCTCAAGGGAAAGCGAGGTTAATTGATTGTAAAATATGTTATCCCTCATGAGGTAGGGAACTTGAACTATCTCCTTGATGCTTGAGCTAGTTGATTATGTCTAGTCCATAAGCATATGATGAAAGTGAATTAAGGAATGAAAATAGTTTAAGTAATTGAAATTGTAAGAAATGGTAGGAATGGTTATAGAGAACCTCATAAAATAATGGCTTCTGAATTGTTCTTTATTTATATGTTATTTATTTCATAACGGATGAACTATATTTTAGACTAGATATTTTGTAGAAATCATTGGTGGTGGCCTACAGAGTTGTACTGACACCCTTCTTAGGCCTTCATTAGGTACCCGAGTAGATTTCATGCTTGTAGGTTAGGACAAGGGCAAGGGCCCTATGATAGGGAGTTGATTTGGACTTGGTACATGCATGAATTCAGTTCTTGACTTGGAGTCAAGACCATTTTAGGATTCTTTTGTTGTCTTTATTTTGGGTTTTTTTTCACTTGGTATTGTAGCATGAAATGACATATCTACAATTGGCTATGGTTTGTACCCAGTATGGGAAATGGTTATTTATTCCTTTTCATTTATTTTATTACCTCGTCCGGAGATTTATGCTTGCTATATGTTGTGGATTATTTTGGTAAGTAGGTATAGTCTCCCGACATGACTAATTTAGACCCTCACTACTAGTCAGAAACCTATGGCATTCGGGAAGGTGTGCTTGACTTTATGTGACGACCCAGATTGAGGCACCAGTTAGTGAATCCTGGGTTGGGGATGTCACATTATTAGACAAGATTCACTCCCAAGATGATCTTAGTGAAAAATTAATTTAATAAACTAGGTTCACTTCCCATTCCATACATTTATATATCATGAGATATAAATATTTACCCAATTCATTAGAAGGATATATTGGTCCTACCTAACAAATAATTAAATCATACATACATGTCGCACAAGATAAAAAAATAATCATACCATGACCATAAAAATCGATGGTTTTTATTAAAATAAAATCATAATCCATGAAATTAAATGGGTACCAAAAAGTTTTTATCATATCATAACTTGTAGGAAAGAGAAAGGTTTCATAATCATTTCATCATATAATATCCTAGGAAAGGAAGCAGGTTTTATAAGAATTTTATCATGGTATATCCCATGCAATAGAAACGGGTTTCATAAACAACATGTCATATTAAAAATAAAATATTAAAATAAATAATAAGAGTGGGGTCCTAGGATCATATCCCTATAAAATTATAAACTATATCAAAGGATGTCATCTTAGGTGGAGAAGGATTTTTAAAGATCACATAGAGCATTTCTTATGGAAAATAACCTTTCTTTGAAAATATTTTTTAAGACATAAAACATTTTCAAAATCCTTTCTTTAAAAACCCCTTTGAAAACTTATGAAGTAATATTTAAAAATAATTTAAAAGATTTCTTGAGAATATATGAAAACTAATTGGAAAAAATATTTTTAAATTATAAAATGTTTTGAAACAAGTTTTATATGGAAATAACCTTGAAAACATATAATGGAATATTTGAAAACAATTTTAAACACTTTTTAAAACATAAAAAAATCAAAATATTTTTCATTTAAAATGATATTAAAATATAATTTAGAAACCTGTTTGAAAATATATTTAGAAAACATGGTGTTTAAATGAAACATATATCTGACTGAAGAGATAACTATGGTTGGATTTTCTTAAAAACACTTTCTAAATTATATTAAGTACCAAATATTGGAAAAAAGGTACCATTACTTGAATATATCTTGAATAACCAGAGAATAATAAAATTCATGAGAGTTCATGATATATGGATCATAATATTTCATCAATGGAATCATAATTATAAACAGTCCCGATAAATGATGAGATTGTAGCAATAAAATCTTACCACTTTGGAAACTATGAATCCTAACCCACATGAGATAATAACAATAAATCAAGATTAAAATAAAATTAAAAGAATAATATTCATGATATATAATTTCAAAGGGGAAGTATATTCACCTTGTAAAAAGGTATAGGTTCATAACATAACATGTGACTCAAAAATGGAAAATTGAAAAAAGAAATTCTCTTACCACTTTGGTAAATTTGAAACCATAACCACATGAAAGTGAGATCCTAAAATGTATTTTGAAATACCAAAAAATTTAACAATAATAATCATAATGTTCTTTTTTTGTTATTATATACATCACATAGAAGAAACAGATGGTGAATATAGCATGTTTCTCTTAAAATTAAAAAGTGAGATGGGAATCCCTTTCTACTTGAGTAAATTTGGAATCATGAGATCTGTATAATAATAACATAAATTTTAATTTTAATATCATCAAATAAATTAAATTCATAATATAACATGTAATAGGGATGTATATGCCCAAAAAAAATTAAACGAGTGGTGAATATGATATTAGTCTTGCAGAAATAAAAGTGAGACTAGAAATTCGCTTACCTTAAGTCTTGACTTTCGTTGTACTCATTAAAAAATCAAGTATAAAAATATAATTTTATCATAAAACTAAAAAGATTCCATATTCATAAATTTAAAACCACATATTAATTTATTATTACTTTATATTACATTTTTATTAAAAATTCCAAGTTAATTTTTTGATTTGGGTAATAATCGCTCTGTTTTTCATACATGGTTTGACTTGTTATTTTGGTCCTATTAATATGATCATGATTTAATAATTTATCAAATTTAAAATAATATATAATTATAATATATATATATATATATATATTCAATATTTATTTATTTATAATAATCTATGAAATATAAAAAAAGTAAATGAAACACACTATTCATGGAGACAGTAGGTCGTATGCACGCATGAATGTTGTTTCAATTTTCATATCACATTGAATGAAATAAATTAAATGATATATATATATTTTAAAATTATAGTATAATTTTTATGTTATATATATAACATATATCTATTTAACCCATCCTTAATACATTCCATGTAAAGTGTGAATGAATTATATCGCTTCGTGAGGCGGTAGTCCAGCGTACACACGAACAATGTTATCATATTCTCAAAAAATATAACTCTTGAAGGTATGGGTTATATAATAATTAAAGAAGAGTAAATATTCCATAAATATCATATATATAATATATAAACATAATTTACATCATTATTCCCAACTTTAAGAGGCGGTAATGGAGGAATGAACGACATCAGTTCGCAAGGCAGTTATTCGCTGTAAACACGAACAATGAATGTGTATCCCATTTGATGAAAGTGTGTAACATTTCAGGTAATATAATTAACATAAAAAATATGATTATATTTATGATTCATAGGTTATTATATAATAATTATATAAAAATTAATTAAAAGGGTTTGAGGAAGAAATAAAAAAAAAGCATTCATTGATGAACATTAACACTTATTTAGGTATCTCCTTTTGGTTTTCACCAAAGGACTTCCTTGGATGGATTTATTCACAATTTAAGGCTTCTAGGATTATGGAAGGGATGTTTTGAATTTCTTTTTGTAGGTTTTGGATGATCCAAATTTCTTGAGAGCTGTGAATAAGCGAGGTCCTTTAATAGTGGACGAGGAGTTCCATTGTTGTAAATACCAAAAGGTAAACACTATTGGGAGGTATCAATTACATAATGTTAATTAAATAATAAAAAATTTTCTATACCATAGGTTATATGGTTGAAATATGAAAAAATGGGGTTTGAACAACTTTATAGGTAATTTGTATGCTTAAGTTTACAAGTTTAGTTCCTTAGTAAACTTGTTTTTCTCTTAATTACTGCGATTAATTTTAACTGTTTTCACTAATCATTATGGTAAATAAATTAAGTTTACCTTTTTATAAATTATAAATTATTCTAATTGAAAATATATAATCTATTTTTCCAAATTCCAACCATATAATTTTCATAAATTAATTTAAAATTAATCCAATGAATGGAATGAGACAAAAAGTTTTTAAAGAGAAATGGTTTAAATGTTTGAAATGTTTGTATATCCAATTTCAATTTGGAATTTCTTATAATTATCTAAATTGGGTTAATATATGTAAAATTTTACAAATTATTCTTTAAACCATATTTAAAATATAATTTAACTCAATAAATAATTAAAAAAATTTAGTTTGCAATTCAAATTCAGTATTTTTCATTATTAATCAAAAAATAAAACTTCTTCAAAAAATACCATACATTCCCCCAAATATAATTATTAAATTGAAATTTCAAAAATGATTTTATTTGAAAATATAATTTATAAATGTTTCAATTTTTATTTTAAAAATAATTGTTCCATTAAAATGAGGTAGAACTACCTTTTAGAAAAATACATATTTTTATGCGTAAAATTGGATTTATTATTATCTATTTTATAAAAAAAATAAGACGAATGTTAAATTGTTGATGGAATATATATATATATATATTTCATTAAAAAATTAACTAATTTTTTGTTTAATTTATTAATATAAAAATTTTTTGTTCATAGAAAAATAGTTTTCGAGAGAAGGAATTAATTTATTTTCAAATAGTTCTTCTTATCATATCTAATTAATTAGGGAAAAAATAATTCATTTTATTTACATGTGTAAACCATATTTTTCTTAATTTAGTTAATATTATTTCTAAATTCCATTCCAATAACTTGGTGATAACTATAATAATATTTTAATAATAATATTAATAGTATATTGTAGTTTGGTAAAACTCATTATTTCATGTAACACAATATAATATTAGTTTTGATTCTACCTCAAGATTAACACTATGTATCATGTAGTGTAAACCATAAAATAATTTTAAATTATTTGAAAAAAATAATTTATAAAAACTCAGAGGGTTACTTTATACCCCCCATAAAATAATTTTCACCCACAAAATTTTCTAGGTCATCAAATGTTTAATACTTGAAAGTTACTTTCATAGAAACCCACATCATAAAAATAAATATAAATCTTCCTTTTTAAAGGAAAATTTATAAACATATTGGTTACCCAATGAAACAAAAAACTAGGTTTCCACATTGGATAACATATTTGTAAAGTGAAGATTTGGACATGGAAGAAAAGTGTAAATTATTATAGAGAGTGATAAATATCACTGATAAGAAGAAAGTGGGAGATCTATAGAAAGTTAAAAACTACAACACTATAACTTTTATAAGTGTGAAAAGTTCATTTATATCATCAAAATGACAATAATAAGATATCTTTTTTCTTAAATATCCTTTTCTTAAAGTAGAATAATTCTCATAAGGAGAAATATTTACTTGATTGCATTCCATTTTATATGCACAATATCACCCTTAAATTCTTCCTTGATCAATTTCAACTTCACCTCTTACTCCATGAAATGAAGGTGAACTTTTCCTTCTTGAATCATTAATCGATCATGAGATCCATAAATAAAATTGTAGGTTATTCCATCTATCTTTATTTAACATGACAAAAAAATAGTTAGTATAAATTTTCCAATATGAATAAATCCTAAAGTGGTGAGGTAATACTTTAATATCTAAAACCTCATCTAAATTTTATTATAAAACATTACATAAATAGTTAACATTTCAACCCTTTTAAAATGTAGAAATCCAAAAAATTAGAAATAATTTCACTAAATTTATCAAAATCAGCTTAATATTGATACCCCATATATCATAAATTTTCTCTTGATTTTCACACACCAAATATGTGAATACATTCATCCTGTATTATCTTAAGACATGGTAATAACCTGAATTACCATAAATAATTATTAAAAAAATTAATGCATTATTATTCTAAAGTATATTGAATAAATTCCTTAAATTCATCAAAATCCATCCGTGATAGCATAAACTATTTTGTCAACCAATCATTAATCAATTTACAAGCTAATTTGTAGTATGAAATTTACTCTATTCATATACAAGATCTGATTATCCAAAGTAAACTCCATTTTCTTAAAATCAGGAACATATTAAAGGCTACCTTCCCTTAATCGTTTTTTTATAAAATATAACCTTTTCATTAAATCAATTTTCTAGGTCATCAATACCATTCAACATACTATTTCAAGTCCTTAACAAAAAACTTATACAAAAAATCTTTATATACTTCATAATTTATATAGTACAATATTTGAATTCAAATACATAAATAAATCATTCATTCCACTTTATTCTCAAACAATTAACTAATATTATTCATATTATTCTTTAACACTTATTTCCTTTAAAATTTCATTTGTAGTCTCTTTATCATCATAAATATACCCATTAATCATTCCTCCTTATTGATTCTCTTCACCAGTTTTCCCTTTCAGTCATTAACTTGAATAATTACCATACCATCCACATTTAAAGAATTAAATAGTCAATGATATCTTAGTGAGGCTATTATTATCATCCATTTTTTTAATTAAACTTTTAATTATCCCTTTTTCAATTACTTTATTTATGTCCTTCTTTTCTACCGTCAAAACATCTTTATATTCCTCTAAGAAATCCACACGAGTGTTTCATTCCACATTGTCAACACAAAGAAAACATAATCTTATTTACTCCATGGCCTCCATTACATGAACTCTCTGTGAACTCTTTCCTTTTCCTATTTGGTCAGTTCGAGTGGTGGTTAAGGTATACATTGTTAATCATGTTCCATGAAAAATTATTAGGCATAATCAAAATCTCCTACACTCCATTCATCAACCCATTTTTATTCTCAATAGAAAATTGTTCAACACATTTGACCTTAACCCAGTTCCTTTTCATTCCCACCATTGACCAAAACTATAAAGTATAGTGTGAGAAGCACTTATCATTGTAGAAAACCACATAATCCGAAAAAATGAATTATGTGATTTCTAAATCATGAAACCTTCTTATTAAATATACGAAACCTTCTGTTTATCCTGCTTTATTCATAGTAATCTTGTATTATGGTGGTTTATAAAGAGTTTGTGAATTTTATAAGCATATCCTATAGGAGTGTAAAACTAGGTGTGCAGTAAGGCCAGTTTCCGTGCACTAGTTCCTAATAGAGACTAGCTCAATATGGTGTTTTTGGGGTGGTTACCCCAATGTTATTATCTTTTATAGCCACATATACTTGTAGTATATAGAAAAAGATATAATTTCTTAGAAACCACTTTCTCAATACCTTACCAAAATTACAAGACATTTACATAAACTTTGACTCATCCTTAGAGTTTTCCTTTGAGACATCCTTAGAAATAACCTTATAAATATCCATAGGGATATCACTAAATATTTCTCATCCTAGTTTCAAAATGTTGACTAAACCATTCCTTTTCTACCAACTATATATACCTAGACATAACATATATGGATATTACATTTTTATATAACTATTTATTACATTACACAAAGAGCTGACCAAGGACCATAATTGTTTAGTGTCTTTGGAAACATGGAATAAAATATTCTAACTTTGTGAAAGATATTCAATATTTACGAGAAAGTAATTACCATTTATTATAACTAATTAAATCCTTTCTTCATAACCTGGGGAAAGGAAACATAAGAAAGGGTGAGAACAAGTGCACCATAAGGGAAAATAAAGGAGATATTTAAGAAGAACCCAAATATAAGGGTATTAGAACATGAGCATTACATTTTAATATCATACCCTATATATCCAAGATCATACACATGATTCATGAAATACATATTGGTAGATCAAAATACATGAATCATAAGGTAATCAAGACTATTATACATGAGAGAATAAGATATGAATAAGACATAGAATTATGGCTAAAACAAAAACCTATAAAATTATTCCCATAGTATTCAAGGCTCACTGCATTGTCTATATTAGTGTATTTGGGTTCACTCCAAGAACAAACTTCATAGTCAAGTTTCACTCCCAAGATAATCTTAGTAGTCAAAGTTCACTCTTAAGACTATATTAGGGAACAAAGTCCTTTACTGAACCATGTTAACTCCCCATTCCAACCATTCCTATATCATGAGATATAAATATTTACCCAAAAAATTTGAGGGAGATATAGGTATCACTAGTCAAATAACAAAATCATATATATGTATACCCCAAGATAATAAAACATTCATAATATCATAAACTATGAAAAGAGATGGGTTTCATAAACAAAATTTCATATCCCATGAAATGAAATGGGTACCCTAAACATTTCATCAAATTATAACCTCTGGAAAATAGATAGGTTTCGTAATCACTTCATTATAGAATAACCCATGAAAGGAAGCTGGTTTAATCATTATTTTATCATGGTATGACCTGTGGAATAGAAAAAGGCTTCATAAATAACATGTTATATTAAATATAAAACATTCAAAGAAATAATAATAATGGTTTTCTTGGATCATATCCCCACTAAATCATAAAATATATCAAAGGATTTCATTTTACCTAGAGGATGATTATGAAATATCACTTGGATCATTTCTTGGGGAAAACAACCATTCATTAAAAATAAAATTTTAAGACATAAATTTTTTTAATAATATTTTTACTTGAAAAAAACCTTTAAAAGATATGAATTAATATTTAAAAATAATTTATAAAATTTCTTGATGAAAATATCATTTCCTCATTGAAAAAATATTTTTAAATCAAAAACTTTTTCAAAAACCTTTTTTATAAAAATAACCTTGAAAACTTATAAAGGAAACTTTGAAAACCATTTAATTTTTTTAAACATGTTTTTTAAAGTATTTTCCATTTAAAATGAAATTAAAATATCATTTAAAAACACTTTTGGAAACATTTATATAAAATATGGTTTTTGAATAAAGTATATTTCTAGTTGAAGAGAGAAATTAGGTTAGATTTTTCATAAAAAATATTTTATTAATTATCTTGAGTACAAGGATTAGAAAAAATAAAAAATTACCTGATAATATCATGAATAACAATAGTATAAGAAAATTCATGATATTTATTGAGAGATGGATCATAATATTTCATCAATGGAATCATAATGACAAAGAATCCTGTTAAAATATGTGATTGTAGAAATAAACTCTTACCACTTTGATAACTTTGAATCATAATAGCTAAGAGAGAATAAAATTACATGAAGATTAAAATAACATTAAAATAATTATATTCCTGATATAACATGTCAAAGTTATAGTAGATACACCTATTTAAATATTATGAGTGCATAACATAACATGTATCTCCATGAAGGAAAATTGATACAAAATTATCTAACGATTTGGTAACTTTGAAACCGTAACCCCATGAAAGAGAGATCCTCTATTGGATGTGAAAATACAGAAAAATTGAATTATAATAATCATAAATTACATTTATGGGAATTATATACAGCACATAGAAGAAATTGGTGATGAATATAACATGTTTATCACAAAAGTAAAACGTGAGATGGAAATCCATTACTACTTGAATAACTTTTGAATAATGAGATCCATAAAATAATAACACCACTTGAAAATTTTAATATCATTAAATAAATTAAATTCATTATATTAAATTTTATAGGGTTTTTTATACACCACACAAAATAAATGAGTGGTGAATATAACCTATGTCTTGTAGAAGTAAGATAAGACTATAAATCCTATTACCTTAAGTTTTGAGTTCTATTATACTCATTCCAAACTATTATATAATATATATATGTTTATCATAAATAAAACATATAACCATATTTATACATATCATACAATATATAATTTTATTATGACTTTATATTAAGCGTTTATTAATAATTCTATGTTAAAGTCAGGTTTTGGGTATTAACCGCTTTATTTTTCGTACATGTTTTGACTTGTTATTTTTGGTCCTATTTATATGGTCAGGGAATCCTCATTTACCGAATGTAAAAAGTGATATAATTATAATATATATTCAGTATAATTTTATTTATAATATTATATAAAATATATAAATAGGAAATGAAACACACCTTTCTTGGATATGGTTGGTTGTACGTATGCATGAACGTTGTTATCATTTTTGTGTAAAATTAAAAAAATAAAGTAAATGATATATATATATATATATATATAAATGTTATCATTAAATTATAACTTTAATGTTATATATGTCACACACATATATATAACCCATCCTTAATACATTATATTTATAGCGTGAATGAATCACATCACTTTGTGAGGTGGTAGTGTACATCACACAGGAACTATGTTGTCATATTCTCACAAAGTGAAAAGCATGAGGGGATGTGTTATATAAAAGTTACACAAGAATAAAGAAATAATAAATATCACACACACACACACAGATATATATATATCATATATAAATATAATTTCCGTCATTATTACCAATCATAAGATTTGGTAATGGAAGAACAAACGACATTGGTTCGTGAGGCTATAGTCCGCCGTACATGCAAACAATGATTGAGTATCCCATTTGATGGAAGTGTGTAAAGTCTTAGATCATATAAATAACGTAAAAAAATTTCATTATATTTAATATATTTATTTTATTATATAATAATGTTATAATAATAATTAAATGGGTTTGAGGAAGAAATAAAACAAAAGCGTTCATTGATGAACATCACATCTTCTTCAAGTATCACCTTTTGGATTGCACCAAAGGACTTCCTTGGTTGGATTTATACCAAATTAAAGGATTATATGTTGAACTGAGGAAATTTTGGAGTTTATTATTTTAGGGTTTGGATTATCCAAATGTCTTTATAGGTGTGAATAAGTGAGGGGGGTGAATGCCCTTTTACAGTGGAGGAGGAGGGGCATTCATATAAATTTGAAAAGGTAAATGCTATTGGGAGGTCTCTCTTAAATAATTTTACTCCAATAATTAACCATTTTAGATAAAATATGGGATATGGTCGAAATATATATTGAAAATGGGTTTTGGATAAGTTTATAGGTCATTTTTCCCTTAAGTTTCAAGTTTAGTCCCTTAGTAAACTCTTTTTTCTCTTAACATCTATGATTAATTTTAAATGTTTTCATAGATAATTATAGAAAAAAATTATGAAATAATTATTATAAATTATAAATTATTATGATTAAATATATTGAATCTATTTTTGAAAATTCCAATAACATAGGTTGTGTAAATTAGTTTAATATTAATTCTATAAATGGGACGAGACAACCAGTGTTTAATGTGAAATTTTTCTAATGTTTGAAATGTTATTATATCCAATTTCACTGTGAAATAGATTCCAATAAAATAAATTGGATTAATATATATACAATTGTTCTAATTATAATTTAAAAACAATTTAAAATATTATTTAACAATATAAATAATTAAAACAAAAATACATTTTTCAATTTGAATTTAGTATTTTCCACTATTCATCAAAAAATGAAACTTCTCAGAAAAATACAAAAAATTCACCCTAATATTATCCTGACATTAATATTTCAAAAGTAACTTTAATTTTTTAAGATATAATTTAAAAATTTTTCAAAAAATAATTTTTAAATAAGCGCCATCAAAAGGCGGTAAAACTACATTTTAGAAAAATACATATTTTTATAGGTAAAATTAGATTTATTTTTATAACCATTCTAGAAAACTTATAAGATGAATGTTAATTTTTTATTGAGTATATAATAAATATTTCATTAAAATAATTTCCCAAAAGTTTTTTTAAATTATTGAGATAAAATGTGTTTGTGCATAGAAAAATATTTTTTTAGAAAAGGAATTTCTTTATTTTCAAATATTTCTTACTCAGATTTCTAATTAATTAGTAACCAAAGAATTCATTTTATATACATGTATAAAACATATTTCTCTAATTTAGTTAATAATATTTATAAATTTCATTCCAATGGTTAGGTGATAAATATAAAAATATTTTAATAACAATATTAATAGTATGTCTTAGTTCTCTAAAACTCAGTCTTGTGTGTAATACAAGATAAAATTAGTGTTGTGCATACCATAAGATTGAATTGGTGTAGGCTGAAATTAAATCCATTAAATAATTTTAATTTATTCAAAAACAATAATTCATAAAAACTTAGCATGTGACACCTTATATCTCCATCCCATAAGTTTCTTGTTTACCCATGTTGTGTGATTCATGCTTTAAAGAGGGTAGTATATTTCAAGTGTGAGGGATTTTCATTATATTATAGGTTTTGAGTTTTTTTTAATTTTTCCATTACCTTCCATTGAATAAATGATTTTTAATTATTTCTCCCACTTGAGTATATCCTATTTTTGAGTTCTCCAGCAGACATAAGTCATTTTTCATGATACAAATTCTATTGTTTGAAAATTGGGTAATGAATATTTATTAGAAATATATTTAAGAGGAATATTTTTATTAATATATTTGATAAAGGAACTATAAATTTAGTGAATCATAACATAAATAATCATTAATAAGAAACTAATTGAAAATATCATTTGAATTAGAGCAGTTCGATCACTTTGGATCCAAATAGAAGTCGCTCAAATTTTCCAAAATCATAGTTTGTTTGTGTGTGTGTTTGTACGCACATTTATGTGTGTGTTTTTGAAAAATACAATATATAATAAAGTGATCAAGTTCTATACATGTGAATTGATTTAATAAAATATTCTTAATAAGCATTGAGTTTTTGAGAGACATAGATGGGAAGGTGAATACTAATGTTAGATAAACAAGAGAATTTTTTATCTAACTAATTTCATAACAATGAATCAATGTTCATGAAAATGTGATTTGAGATGTGAATCTTAAATAATAAGAAATTTTATCAGTGATTTCATGTTAATATTTAGATATAACTAAATCTTAAACAATTAATATTCATTAAATTAAGGCTTTAACAATAGATAATGGTGATTCTTAATAAAAGTTTATGTTGGATCCATTACTTGAGAAGAATGAATAATTCTAGAATAAGGAGTGATTCATCCATAACATTTCCATATTTTTATTATATATTTATAGTATAAAATCTAAATATTATATTGTAATATTATAAGTAATAAGATTTTCATTTTATAGGACATTTTTTTATATTCATACAATAATGATCTAAATTTAGATTTTTATTAGTTTTTTTGTAATCTGTGCTTAATAAATTGACTATAAAATTTAAGAATTTTGTTTTTTGATTTTATAAAAAGAAAATATAATATATTTCCTTTCTGTCGATAGATTTTTTCCAATAAAAAACTTCATGGAGGAATCACAACACTAGCACCATGTCATGGAAGACCCTCAGGTTATAAAAAGTATTTAACTTACTCTCATAATAAACCATCACATACGTTTATCTCACCAATTCCATCCCACACTCATAGCTCATAATATGTTAGCACCTGACATACTCCCAAAATATACCCTTGCACGACATCAGTACCTCAACATGATCTTGAGAGCTAACACAACTCGCCTCTCCTGGATAACATTGTGTTGGGGATTAAAGTGGAGTACATTAATGTCATAATAAAATCAACATTATGATTCTATATTATTGGGGAATCCCTTACAGCTCTGTGACGTTATCTATGCTATCCCAATGACACATAAACTCCCAATACAAAATATTTTATCATCCAAACATAACCTCATTGTGTAATACCTGAGTCCTTCCAACCTATAATGCATCCTAAGAATTAAATAAAGAATCCACTAAAACACCAATACACTCTCAACCCTCCAATAACTACATAAGATTATATTGAACCAATACCTATGATTCCAACATAGGTATAGATATATCTTGATCACTACTCGATATAGAAACCTTCATGACAATTATTTTTGGACATGGATTTCATCACTAAAAAATATGGTATCCATGAGTTCAAGGTCATACATTAGGGAATAATTACATTAATTTTGTAAAAAAGACCTTATAATGTGGACACATGCTCTCTTCCTAAATAAATAATGGAATAAGAGATCAGGGAATGATTTGGAGGACTAATAACTAAGGGAATAATTTAGAATCACTTATACATATAGACATATTAACATTCATCTAAATCCCCATGATAAGAATTCATTCCCAATAAAAAATAACCTTAAATATATAAATTCATCATATCCTCTCAATTATAAATGTTTTCAAAATTTTTCTCATATCCTTAGAAATAAAGTATTGTATTACTTCATTATATAATATACATTCTTCACTTTTTAATTTAGTTTAATTTATTTTATTTTAGTTCATTTCTCTTCTTCTTCTCCCTATTCGTTTTTTTATTTTCTTGCTTCCCTTCCCTAAATTATCCTCTTAAATGATCATTATGGTCAGTAGATAACCTACTAATTGTTTCTTTGGGTGGTGTTACATAGTTTTACTAAATTCATATTATCATTATTGAATGGTTTTATTCTATTTGTAATGAAATAGTGGGAGAGACTTAGATTGTTTTGGTGATTTTATTTCTTACTATGGATTATTCGTGACATCATTCTATTCTTTACCAAATAAAAACCCCTTTTATTCTCTCAACCATCTCTTCATATGATGGATTTGGGTTGGTAAATGTATGAAATGGTATATGATGGATCTAGGACATGGATAGTGTCACATAATCGATTAAGGTTTGTAATTTATTCTTAAATATTAGAGAAGGTGGGGCTTGTTATGCTGAAGATATCTCTAAGGCATAATACATTTCATAATCAAAGTAGGTGATGGTAGATCATATAGGATGAGATAAGTTTTCAAATGATTGAAAATAGTTTTAATAGATAATGTTGGAATCCATATATCTAAATAATGGAAAAATACCATTCCCAATAATTTATTATCCCTTTATTTCTTTCATTTAGTTTTATTCATTTTCTATACATAACAACACATCTATTTCCTTTTTTTAATACACTAAAAACTATAAAAAATTAAAAATTTAATTATAATAATGACAAATCCATAAATCTACTCAATTGAAATGGCCCTATATAACTCTATAAATGCATTCAATGTTTAAAAATTCTATGTGACTTTGAGTACTATAATAGCCTTGGATCACTTTCCTTAATGTATAAAATAATATATAGAGATGGTGACCAATATCAGCATAATAAATATAATAAATAAGGATTTCATCAAAAAAACTACCATAAAGTTATCTAGAAATAGATGAAAAATATTGATTGTTAAATTTATGAATATGGTGGGAGAATTAATTAGATTTATAGGAATCACCAGATATTAAAAAATTACTTCTCCAACTTTGTAAATATGTATTAAGAATAGCCTTCATCCTAACTTGAAGAATATGATAACCAGATTGAAATTGAATCTTTATGAACTAATTTTGTCTATTAAATTTATCAATAATATCATAAATCATGGGAAAAGGGTATCAATGTTTAATCCTAGTCTAGATCAATTTTTTAAAGTCCATACTTCATCAGCATTCATATCTAAAGGAACTCAATTACCCAAAGTAGACAATATTTATTGGATAAATCCATTATCTTTGAGGTCCTAAATATGAATCTTTAACTACATTAATTTAGGTCAATCTATCTGATATAGAGGATTTTAAATCTGTTTTATACCAAGAACCAATTCGATGGTAAATTCCTCAAAAAATCATGATAGATACGAATTTTATTTATTATCAGTAAGAATATCAATATGTGGGTTGGGTGATAGAGGATGAACCAAATGATTACTTGACATGCTTCTATTATAGAGACTAGAAATTAATAAAAAGAGATGGTTGTTGTTTAATGATTAGAAAAATTCTAGGAAGAAACCCCATAATAAGATTGAGGTTCTTGCATTGGGGAGAAACCTTGGTGGTTATATAGTCATTGAGCCCTTTTATATTTATTTAACTGAAGGAGATATGTAGAATGCATGTGATGGGTAGTCAAGGTATCAATCTCTAATTAAAGATTTAAATTCCATAATGGAACTCAATAATAAGATTGAGGTTCTTTAAGAGGATCTTCTGGATATAGAGGGGTGGCATCTCCTGAGGTTGAGAAGGGAGCAGTAGTTTCACACTTTATCTCCTAAGGAAAACTTAACATCAAATGTTTCAAAGAGGAAAATGGTCTATTTACACTATAGATTATTTTGAGGTAGATACTTCTTCATAATCTCCATCAATAACTAAGAAGGATTCATAGGATGAATCATATTTTCATTTAGGTTCACTTAAAGGGAAAAAATATATATGGGATTCAATAGGTCACAAGATCACTCTAGGTAGGAAGAATAAAAGGAATTTGGATTAATCTGACTTACCTAAACCATGGGTGACTAGGTCTATGGGTAAATATGTTGGAACTATAGAGATAAGAATGAGGTATCTAAACTTCATGAGGTTCATCCAAGTAAACCTATTATATAATAAGAGTATCTAGTGTCAACTATTAAAACTAGTGTGTATGATGTGTTGGGAAAATATCCTAAATGGAACATCCCACTTCCTGATAATGGATTCAAGGCCCAGACAAACTACATTCAATTGTAATTTTCATTACCCTCACATTTCTCTGAAATGATGGAGTTCATCTTCAAATTTTTTGGAAATGAAATAAGTGAAGACTATATTAAGGAAGAGAACAATAATCACATCATGTAGTAAGATGATTTAGTTAGTGTCAAGTCGAAGATGTTTCTACAAGAGATCAATGATGATCATTGGATTTGGTTTATATCCACCTTTAATTTACCTTTTTTGGGATTGATATATGATATTTTATCTTATAATGACTACCAAGCAGTAACTAACTTCATTAACAATATCATTGAAGTGAATATATAATAATACATTTAGATTGATCTCTAATATTTATCTTGGAAATACCATTAGTCTCTTCTTGAGGGATCATTTTGATTCTCTTTGATGAATATTTTGGGACATTAAATTGGTGATATAGGCTAATGTAATGTTTTGGAGACTATTTTAGGGATTACTGTAGTTATATATATAGTGTTGAAATTATTATTATTTTATCTCATACTATTTCTCTATGATATATATTTTTCAATATGATGTGGTGGTCAGTTTTATGATTTTTTAGTGGATGGATTAGACTATAATTATTTCTGATCATGTCCAATACTTTATGATGAACCTTGTATTTTTTTTGGTGATGATATGTATAGTTCTATTCTGAATTTATATTTTTAGGAGTTTTTAATTGATTTTAATACTTATTTTGGGTTTTATTTGTTCTGTTTTTGGGAGAGGGAGTGTTACTTTTGTGTTAATTCTTTGTTTGTATTGGTAGTTTCATGCTTCTGGTGGTCAGATATTTAGGTTATGTGGCATTCTATTTTTTACATTGTGTAGTTTCCATATAACCTTAAATTAATTTTATTTTATTGATATAGAAAATTTATTTGAGGTTGGGTTATTCACTTTTTATAATAGATTTAGTGAGTTCAAGAAGATACGACCATACTACATGTTGTGAGGAGAAGAAAAGGCTGACTGAATTTTTAAGAAACCATTAAAGTGTTATCTATAAATATGGTTATTTTATATAGTGATGTATATCAATTTTATCAAGGTTTTATAAGTACAAATTAATAATGGAATTTAGGTGGTAGTTAAGTTTTTTTTATGTAATCTAATTTGAGTAATGAAATTCTGTAACACATTAGAGTTATGTTGTAGATTATTGAAATAAATATTTTACAAAGTTATTTAAATTTACTTTGGATTATTTTGATGTTATTATATAATAATTTAGGTTAATAAAAAAGTTCTATTTTTATTTAAAGAAATTATGGAATTTTGGAGTTGGAGCTAAAATTTGATGAACTCTAGAATCTCCTTGAATTTTATAAAGGTCATCCAGAATAGTTGAATAGAAAAACGGAAAAGGTATGTAGATTCATAAGAGTCATTTATAAATTCATAATAGTCATCTAGTATATTTGACTACTAAATTAACATATCCATGAAGTTTTGATAAGAGTCTTTAAGGAATTCCTAAGAGTAACATAAAATTAGGGTAGAATAATTTTATAAAGGAACAATCTCATGTTGAGATCATAAGTCATTTAAAATTTATAGTACTCATTTAATATTACATGATAAATTTTAAGGGTGATTTTCCAAAAAAGTATGAGTTATCTAAAAAATTCATATGGGTTATCAAACTAAACATTAAATTCATTTCATAAGTGTCATATAAAAAATCATAAGAGTGACTTGATGTTCATGAATGTGAATATGTAGTAAAGTGTTTGAGGTTAACCTATGTTTTTAAGGTTCATTACTTCTATTGTCATTTATAATTTGGAAAATTCTAGTGACTATAACTATGGTACATAAAATTCAATATCATGATACAAGAGATCATGTAAATGTTAGGTACTTACCTAAACTTGAGATAATGGATATCTTCTATAAATTGAATCTGTTAATTCCAAATATGATCTTCATTGAATTAAATATCACTAATGGGATTATGATTTAATGTGAGAAATATTGTATTCATGTTTTGAAAAATAACACATGGAAATGATGTAAGTCATTGAATCAAAATGTAAGATAAAGATCATTATTGAATTATAAGATGTTTTCCTATAGAGAAAATGGGAAAACACATTTCAAAAGTATTTATGGTATTTATTTTTATAAATTTATAACAATTGAATTTTTGAATAAATTTTTTTATGGAATTAATTTGAGAAATATAATAATGGAATATTTAGATGAATTATATAAGGATTTTACTTTTTAGGTTTTTAATTAGATTAAAATAATAAAAATTTTACTCTCAAAATACTAAGGGAGACAGGAATTTGAGGGGAAATAGAATATTCTAATATCATGGGAATAGACCCATGTGAGTAGTTGAGGAAGTATTTAGAGATTTATAACACTCATATTAAATTTTTATTATATATTAACTATACATAAATTATATTATGGTGATCCTAAATATAAAATAATATTATAAGAAATATAAATTGTATCTCCATGTGAGAGAATTGAGAGAACCTGATACTTATTTGAAGAGGATGAACTCACTATGTATCAAGGAATAAGAAGTAGAAGAGGAAGATGAGAATCTAGGAGTGGATATAGTTCCTCGAAATATAATTAAGTGGAAGGAGGAGAAATAGGTTTAGATACCCATTTCTACTAAACCCATAATGGAGTTAGAATAAGGAATGAGAAGCGATTTTAAAGGTCGACGTACATGCATATCAACTATATACATACTCATAGTTGAAATAATTAAATATTTAATTGAGTGAATCTAGTGATTATATTTTTTTAAAGATCTATAGATTTGTTGATTATATAAATTTAATTTAAACTGGTATTATAGATAACCAAGTTCCATATAGTTGGATCTATTTTTAGTCTCACTGTTATTTTTTCCATAAGAATATAAAGTGAAAATTTGAAGAGATTTCATAATATCCTTAAATGGAAAATTCAGTTTCCATCCCCTTTGAATAAGAAAAGGTGGTATAAAAAAAAAGAAGAAAATAGAGGAAATGAAATTAAAGAAAAAATTAGAAGAGAAAGAGGATTTCCATCAGTACCTAAAGGCAACCATAGTAATATTTCTTCAGATAAATATATTGTTATTTATCCTTTTAATGAAAAACATTCTTACTATGATGAGTATTATTTTATCAAATCAGCAGAAATATTATCTTATGGGGTTAAATATTATTTGAATAAAGTTCTAATTGAGGTTTTCACTCACATATTTTCATTTACCAAGGGAATACATGTTGTGAAAGCTTATATTTAAGATGTATCCAATGTAATGAAGAATGAATTGGTTAAAAGTTTATACAATTTTAACACTATCACTGAAATTTTTAAATCTAATGAATGATATTTATCACTTTTAGAAGAATTATTTTCATTGATTGGTGGAGGAGAAACATGATATTGTTGATATTTTTTGTAATAATATGGTTTCGTCTTCTAGTAAAGGTTTGAAATCATATCTTGTTAAAATATGGGAGGATAAAAATGAAAATAAATACACTAATGAAACAAGGGTGTATTAGATAATGTGTATGATTTTAATATATACAAAAGGTGGATTAAACAATTATAATACTACTCAAAATTAGTAGGCTAAAAAATCAATCCATACTACATCTAAATATAAAAAAATAATTTATTTCTCATTTTTGGTGTTGTTGTAGGTTTAGGAATAGTGTTATTGATTATCATCATAATATTTCAATATATTGAAAATAAAAAAGCCTAAAATTAGGAGGTTAATACTTAAAATTAAAAGAATCTATTTTTTTGGAAATAGATATTTTATGTAAGAGATTTAATTTATCCTTCAAGAATATATATTAAAGCCTTCAAAAATTTCTACGACCATTGAAACAAAAGTATTAATATAGAATAAGAGTTGTGGTATGTTCTAAAAATTCACAATTTATATACTAATTTAAGGATAAGAAAAAAAAATGTTGGAATAATCAATAAATATAGAAATATATTCCTTGGGTTATATTAAAAAAAGTGTCTTGAGATAACTACTTTAGTAACCTAGTATAGAAAACCCATCCATATGAGGCCTGTACTAGACCCCGACAAGACCCTAAGGGAATTACTGATCCCTATATATTGGTGACTAGAACCCATACATCACAAAAACAATTATATGTAATGATTTCTCATAACCTAAAATAAGGTACAACTCATATATACAGGAAGAAAACCATAAAGAAACATTCGACAACAAAAGAGAGACACCAATAGCGATACAACCCAAGGTAGTATGAGAAAATAAAAGGTAAATTTATTTAAAAACAAACAGTAGAAGGGACACAAAATCTTACAACTAATACTCCATGTGATATGTGGGAAAGTTACCACTATATCACCACCATCTACCCATAACAAGCTTATATAATCCTTAACTCCTCACTACGGTGCCTTTACCTTTATAGAATCAAATAAAATAGGGCCTACACACTCCAATGGAGTGTATAGAGTGTGAGCTAAACGGTCTCAGTAGGATCCCACCCAGGTGTTCCATATAAATTATCTATTAAATAATACCAATATCCTCATTTTAAAAGAAAACATGGCTTGATAAGATGTTACACAGCTTTATATCAAAATCATGGCATAAAAGTTACCCTTTCCCAAATCCTTCATAAACCAAGTGTTATAGTTTCAAAGAATAATTTATAAAAACCATTTAAATTTATCAAGGCATATATCATATAATATTGAGGAAAAAATAGTACAAATCCAACACATAATGGTAAACATCCATAGGATTGCAAAGGTCGGTCTGGCTAGGTCACCCATTGCTCAATTACAATAATGACTAGTGTACATACTCATATCCCTAGGGGATATGAATAAATGCCTAGGGAATAGAGGAACACTATATAAAGTGAGCCCACAATAATTTAAATCAACTTCCTAGATCTAATGTATCTATTATCTAGGTATGTAGGAACACCCCCATGAGTGAACCCCCTTACAATACCAATGGATGAGGCCTAATGCTACACCATACCCCTAATCTCGAAAGGTTACCCTATGTAGAATATATCAAATCTATTTAAATGAACTTTCAAATTTCAAAAAATAATTCTAAACAACTATTTAATAATTAGAAACATTGTTTTAAAACTAATTTCAGAATCTATTTTTAAATTATTTGAAAAACACATTTTACCCAAATGAGGGAAACACCAATTTTTTTTATCAATTTTTTTTAAAATAAACCATTTTATAAATAAATAATCATGGGATTTTTTTTAGAAAACCGTTTAATAAATCAATATCATTCACTATTCATTGTATACATGCTAGATTTGGAACCACTTACACCAAGCATGAGCTGCACACCAATCACAACGAGATACAAACACACACACCAAAAAGGGAAGAGAACACTAGATAAATGAATAGAGAACCTATCATCAATTATCACATATTATAATTGAATAACATAATTAAAAGGGATAGTGGATAAGTTAAATAAACACATAACTTGAGAATATCACTCGCTGCTCCACAACCAACATGAGATCCAGTTTCCATAAGATAATCGCCCAAGGGATCCATAAGTGATTAGAGGAGGATCATGATATGATCAATAAAACCTATAAATGTAACCAAATACCACTTCCAAATCCAATATAAATGCATAAAATGAGAATATGACTAATAAAATTTTCAAAAGAAGAACAACCATCCATCCTAGAGATCAAAGTGTAAGAAAGAAAATCCTGGAAGATATGGATTCAACCAAGATCACTTTGAGTATACCTAGGGTTTGAGGGATGATGTGAAAACCAAATGGGAGATGATTTAGGCCTAAAAACATTAAAACCATTGGAATAAAAAAATTCATGTTTTGAATCATTGATTCATGATATGAACTTTTGGGATGGCTTGTACCCTGGAAAACACATCTCCCTGGTTTAAAATCCTGAATGCCCAGTTCATTATATAAACAAAAAATCACATCATGTACAAATTTCGTATCCTAAACTAAATATTTTTGGCATTTGACCAGAATTCATTAATTTAATGAATTTAAATTTCATGGCATGAATCAGATCCTATAGCTACCATTCTTTCTAAGTCCTTTATAAAAACATGGATTACCTTCGATACCACTTGAACCAATAACCGACATATTAAACATAAAACAGATATTAGATTAACTATGATGTTACAATTTTTTCCAAAAAAGCAATTTCTATCCCCATAAATTCATAAGGAAGAAGGATACTCTAGAAAAATGTGAGGCATATAAAAACCCAATATTCTATGATACATTTCTCTTTAAATTATTATATTTGATAACTTGCTTTATAGAAAACACCGAGTTTAAATGAACCAAGAAAAAATATTGAAATGTTATTATGTGAAAATTACATCATTTTATAATTCAATGGGTCAATATTTTCTTAGTTATAAATTTTAGGACCTTCTGAAAAGATTGATTTTTCAATGAATAGTAAAAAAATATAGTTTTTTGTAAAATTGCAATTTATTCTAATGGAAAAATCCCTATAATGCTTCAAATTTAATCCTAAATTAGTATAATAGTACTTTATTTATAAGTAATATAATTAAATATATTTTAATCATTATTATACAAAATTCTTCCATATATTCATTCTTGGACTTAAAAATGAAATTTTCTTAAAAAATGTTTACGTTGTGTTCTCCATTTTTATCATGAATTAATTCAAATCGATTAGGTGAATTTAATTTGATAAAATAGATTCTATATTTGGAATCATAAGGTTCTAATTTTTTAAGTAGGAACATTTTATTTTATTTTTGTCATTATGAATAGTAACCTTGGTGGATATTTTTCACCTCAATAAGGGTAAAACTGGTAAAATGGGGAAAAAACATTGGGATAAGGCTTTATAATTTCTTTAACACTTAAAATTTTCCTATTAAATTAATGGAGTTAATACATGACCATACAAGTCTCGAAAATATTTTCACTTGGTGCCATTTTTCTTTGATATTGACCTTTATTTTACTTTAAGAAAACAGTTAAATCATAATGGCACACTCTTGACTTTAATGTATCTAAATTTTTTTCATAAGGATAATAGATTTTATTTTTGATTTTAAATGTTCATTTGAAATATGGATTTTTTTATCAAGTCAATTTATTTTTAATTTTTTGTTATTGAATATTTACCTTAAATGATTATGTAATGTTGATATAATATTTATTCAATTAATTGAAAAATTAAATAAATGATTTAAAAATATTTAAAAGTAATAAAATTTTTGTTCCATGACTTTTATAAATGAATATATATTATTAGGTATTTTTTAAAGTATTATATTCAAATTAAATATTTGTATTTGTGTCTTTAAAGTCAAATTAAATGAATACTGTCAAAAATGACACAAATAATATTTTAAGAAAATAATATACTATTAAAAATTTTAAAAATAATAAAATACTGAAATTGGAATAGGGGGATAATATATGGATAAAAAATTCATACTTTGGCCATTTAATATCTAATTTTTAGCTTATAAGTAAAATTATAATCCTTTAACATTTAAATATTATTTACTACGGTTAAGGATAAAATTGGTTAACCAAGAGGTTAATCTAAAGGATAATGTATTTAATGAAATATAAACTAGTAAAAATTCTATTAGATGATTATATTAAGAGCATAAACTCCTTATATTATAATATAGGCTATTTTGGAATCAATTTAAATGATTTAGACGCATATTATATTATAATATTTCATGAATTTCCAAATACACCTCTCACTTGTAAAAGGAATCCCCTTCTCTCTTTTCATTACACGACATTGATCCATATTGTATGACCAAACC
This sequence comes from Viscum album, assembly GCA_963277665.1. Classification (NCBI taxonomy): domain Eukaryota; kingdom Viridiplantae; phylum Streptophyta; class Magnoliopsida; order Santalales; family Viscaceae; genus Viscum; species Viscum album. The sequence goes on from OY728166.1 coordinate 1,047,117,050, forward strand.
CAAAAACATTATATTATCCACTTCCCTATAAAACATTATTGTTTATTGAATTATTGAATTATTACAAGACCATTATACGGGTCCTTATAGAGGAAGTATATTGAAGAGTATGTAATCATCTTTACATACTCTATCAAGTTTATTTCTTCTTCTACATCATATAATTATATTATACCAAAAATAAAATAATAAATATACTATAATAAATATAATTATATGTGATTATGATTATTTTACAACTATTTTCCCTCTATTTTCCATCCTACTAAAAGTGAAAATTTCCTCGGTGAGTATGTATGGCGTACCGTCTCCATGTAACAATGTAATTTGTTTTTAGTCAAAACTTTAATTGGATGGTTATAAATATAAAACTAATGAATATATATTATATTTAGGTCATCATTATTATTATTTTTAAATTACAATATTATATTTTAATTCTTACATTACAATCAGTTGAAAAATGATAACGTCACTCATGCGTTTGGGTAGACTACCACCTCCTTGAAGTGATGTGATTTGTTTTTTTTTGTTTCTTATATAAATGGATGGTAATGTGAATAAAATTAATGAATATATATGATATATATGATATAATAGTAATTATTTAAAATTAAATTATTATTTACCTAGATTTTATCCATCTATTAATAATTTAAAACAATTTTCATGTGTACGTACCATCTGTCATCTCCACGAACGGTGTAATTCATTTATCTATCGATACATTTTATGGAAGAATATAAATATGTATATAATGGATATATATTATATTTTTATCATTATTAAATTTATTTAGATAATTTAACCATAATAAATGTACAAGGACTATAACTACCGAATCAAAACAGATATGAAAAATGAAGTTATTAACACCCAAAACAATGATAATAATAAAAGATTGTTTCCAAACAGGTGATAAGATGTTATATATGAAACACATATGTTATTATTATATATATATATATGGTTATATTATTTAATTATAATAAATCTACTTTTATTATACATGAATTTAAAAGCACTTATGATTCAAGTTAAACATGAGGTAAATGATTTCGTCTCAAATTCTACTCCTTTGATACATATTTGGTATTATGAACCTATTTATTTTTATATAGCGTATATAATTCCCATTATATATATTTAAAATGTATTTTAATTCATTAATTATTATTAAGGTTTCAATTAAATTTTATTATTTCATGGGGTTATAATTTAGAAGTTACCAAAGAAGATAGAATTTATTTTACAATCTCTTTTTTTAGATTTCTCTTTTTTTTATTGAATGAATATTATAATATACCATTTATAATATATATATATATTTTCTTATCTTATATATATTTAAGTATTTATCATTATTTATTTCCATTTATTCCCTTTTTTAATATGAATCATTTAAAGAAACATTTAAAATAAAAGATGATGTTATTTATCTTTCTGATCGAGTATATTTTTCTTCCATGTACAAATCTTTTCAAAATTACTTTAAAAAGTTAATTTTTATTTACTAAAATGATATTTAAGAAATGTTTATGTTATCCTTGTATTTATAAAATATTTTAAAGTAATAATTATAATTTTTTCATAAAAGTTTCATCTCCATATTTCTTTATAAAAGGTCAAAATAAATGATTTTTTACATATACAACTTTAACGGATTTTCCCACTTCCAAACCGTTTTATGATATTTTAGCTTATTTTCCCAGATTTAAATAGTTTTTAAAATAAAAAAGTATCATGAAATATTATTTTAGTATTTTTATTCCACTTCACATTATTCTCCAAAAGATATGATTTTATTACAAAAAACTATATTTTCAATTAATTGATGATCATATTTTATATATTATTAATTTTGTGGTTGTTAACTATATCTTGAAACTTTTATCTACTATTTATCATTTTAATTGAATTTAACACTTCTCTTAAATATCCATATTCTTGGTAATATGGATACAATTATTTCTTAAACAATAAAACATTTTTACATATGGTATTTTACTATGAAATTTATTTGATTAATTAAGGAAATATTAATATATTCTATTCAATTCTCAATAAAAATATTTATTGATAAGGAATATTTTTATTAAATGCATTTATCATTAAATATATAAGGAATACAATTGAAATTCATTGAATGGTGGGACCTGATAATAGATAACCCCTTGATGTATCAAAATGTGTCTTGACACAAATTAGTTAGCCAAAATTATTAAATGGGTTTTTAGTGTTTACCTTCCCATCGATTAAATTGTCTTATCACATGGCCATGATGGTAAATATATCATGATGTATGTGATCATGAAATCAAATACTAAGTATTTTATTCATTAATAATTTAGTTATTATTATATATGAGATTACTATTTTAATATTATTCTTGGATACATTTTTTCTCACATTGTTTATTAAATGGAATGTGTTTTCAGTCATTTTATTTACCATATTTATTATTCTTTATTTACTCTTGATATATTATACAATACACAACTCTTAATAGGTATATGATCTCACCATTTTCCCCTTTCTATGGGATACCAATAAGGATACTATGAGTAATATCAAGGATGTGACAATGTTTCCTATTCTATGTATTTTATATTTACAATTTAATATAGGAATTATTTATGTATATAGTTATTTAAGACTAATAATATTATTAGTCCTTTGGGATGAGTTCCTATGTGTCCTATGATAATTTAATAAATTAGACATCATCTCTAGTTCACTAGATTTGGGTTTCACACTGTTGGTATCAAAGCAAGTTTAGTAGAAACCTTGGGAACTAGATTTTAAAGGAATATATCTAATATTAGAATTATGATAGTCCATTATAGTATTTGTCAAAATTTACATCAATAGATATTTTTTATATTATGGATAAATATTCATGATGATTATGAGATAACTATGTGTATGCCATTATTTAGTGATGGTGCTTAATTGATGAAATGGAATCGACACCCATAGACAATGTAGTGATTACTCTAATAAGAAATCCAATATAGCTGGTTTTGGAACTTAGTAGATCATAGTCATATTAGGGAATCTATCTTTGGTTATGATGGATAAAATTTCCCATATAGATAAACATACTGATCCATATCTTGATTCACCTATGTTGGATTTATTCATGTAACAAAAGAATCTATATTTTAATGAAACTATTAATCAATTGGTATCTAAAAAATGGATTAAGTCCCTAATATATTCTTCTCTTAGCAATGTTATATTCAATATTTTGAATCAACATACTATAATATTTAGGCATGGGTATAAACATAAACTCCCAATGGAAATTTCTTCTATCATATTGGTAGTACTACCTATTCATGAGTGATATTTATCTTAGAAGTTTGGGGAGAAACTCAAAATTGAAGATATTCCTATTGTATAGGAATTTTTAGATTTATTTCCATAAGAGGATCATAGTCTTCCCATAAAGTTGAAGTTCAGTTTTCACTGGAACTCACACCTATATCCACACGAATTTTATGGAATCTAGATATAATGGACTTGATTATATTATAGTAATTAAAGAAGAAACTCTTTAAGCATTTGGATATTGGATTTATTTTCCCTATTTCTTTCCCATGGGGTGCACCTCTTTTTTTAAACAATAAATATGGGTTAACGCATTATTGAATTAATTATTGGGAACTTAAAAAAATAAATATAAACAAAAAGAATTATATTCTCCATATTTATGATTTATTTGATCAATTATGTGGAGTTTAATATTTTTCAAAGAATGATATTTATTCTGGATATCATCAAGTAAGGGTCTAAAATGAGAATATACACAATAAAACATTATGTATGAGGTATATTCATTATGAATTTATATTAATACCTTTTTTACTTACCAATACTACCACTATATTCATATATATAATTAATATAGTCTTTATAGGTTACCTTGATTAGTTTTTCATAGTTTTTATGGAAAATATTTTTATATATTTAAAGAGAGAGGGTGAGTATGAAGAACATTTGAGAATTGTGCTGAAGACCTAGAGGATGGAGAATCTATATTCCAAATTTACCAAGTTTGAATTTTGGCTCAAAAAAGACTTATTCTAGGGTCATATAATTTCAAGTGAAAGTATATTTGTGGATCCTTTAAAGATTGAAGTTATTTAGCAATTGCCTAGACCAACCATTGTAACCAATATTTGAAGTTTTCTTTGTTTGAATAGATATTACCGATGCTTTGTAAGAGATTTATCATGACTAACTAATGCACTCAACAAGTTTACTTGAAAGGTAGTTAAGTTCTTGTTGATAAATGAATGTGAGTATAGTTAAAGAAATGAAGAGAAGTTTGGTTAGTGCACATATGCTTACACCACCTTATAATGTAGAAGGGTTTATGATATATAGTGATACATCAAATAAGTGAGTGTTATGTTCCCTCATTCATAAGGATATGGTGTAAAATTTTACATCCCTCAAATTGAAAATTCATGGGAAGAATTACCCATATCATAATTTGGGGGTGGGAGTTGTAATTTATTCATTAAAGATATAGAGGTATTATATATATGGTGAAAAGTGTGATATATATATTGATCATAAAATCTTGAAGTATATATATACACAGACAAAGTTGAATATGTACCAGACAAGATGGTCAAAGGTGGTCAAATATTATGAATACTCAATACATTACCAACCTAGGAAGGTGAACAAGGTGGCTGATTCTCTATTTTAGAAAGATCATCCCATTTTTTCTATGATGAGGATTGAAAGAGATATAATATATATTGATTTATATAAGTTGGATCCCTAAATATTTATGAAAGGTTATAGATATTTTCTTTATCATAATAATATTCAACCATATATCCATAGGGTGATTAAATAGGAACGAAATGAAGATGTTGAATTATTAAATAAGGTGAAGAGTTTTATTGAGATCAACCATGATCATGTTGTAATGATAATGTCTAGGAACTTAGTATGGGTCCTATTAATATCATAGTTAAATAAGGAGATGTTGGATGAAGCTCATTTTTCATCATTATATATTCATCCTATGAGTACAAAGATGTTTCTAGATTTGAAAGAATATTTTTGGATGGATATAATGGTAAGTGATATTGATGAGTATACAACCTAATGTATTTTGTGTCATCAAGATAATATTGAAAAATATAATTATATAGGAATGTTTCAACCATTAACCATACCAAAATGGAAATGAGAAGACATTACCATGGATTTCATAATCAGACTCACGAAAATATCTAAAGGGAACAATAATATTTGGGTATTAGCTGAAAAAATCATGGAATCGATGTATTTTATTTCTTTTAGAAAATATTTATATCTTGATCATCAAACAATATTATACATTAAATATTTTTTGAGATTTCATTGAGAACACTATCAACTATATACAATTAGAATGTGAGGTTTACCTTAAAGTTCTAGGGAATTTATCAGTAGGATCTGGATATAGAGTTTTTTAGTAATACTCATCATCCTTTGATAGATGGTTAGTTTGAGAGGACCACTCAAACTCTAGAAGGATTGTTGAGATAATTCTATATGGATTTAAAATGTGGCTGGGATCAATATCTTTTGTATATTTTTCATAAAAAATTGCTTTCACTCAAGCACTCAGATGGATCTCTATGAAGTTATCTATGGAAGTAAGTGAAGAAATCCAATTTTTTGGGATGAATTTCGAGAAATATATCAATTGATACCTGATAAATATTAGGAAATGTAAGATAATGTTATATCAATTCAACACCACATTAGTCAAAATTAGAACCCATAAAAAAGTTATTTTTATAATCATTAGTGAGATATAGAGTTCAAAGTTAGTGATGAGGTATTCATTTGAATAATGTAATAAGGTCATTATATTTAAAAATAATTGAAACTTAAGCCCAATATATATCCACCCCTATCAAATTATTGATTGTATCAAGATGGTGGATTATCAATTAGAGAATCCATTTAATATATCTCAAATTAATGATTAATTCCATGTATATTTCCTGAGAAAGTACATACCCAATCCTTCACATGTACTTAATATAGATGTTATACCATTGGAGAGAGATTTTAATTATAAGGAACAATCGATGGTGATTATGGATCATAGAGAGATTGCGTTATGAAACAAGAACACTCATATTGTCACATTTTTGTGGTGAAATAATAAAATTTAGGAAGCTATATGGGAAACCAAGTATGTTTTGAGGAATAATTATCCTCATTTTTTTATTAGAGTGATAAAATTTTAAAGATGAAATTATTTTAAGGGTGTAGAATGTAAAGTACCAAGATTTTATGATATATTTATTATTAAATAAATTTATTTTATAGCTTTTTTTATACATAACATAAAGTTTTAAATAACCTATAAATATTATCAAAAAATTATTGGGTGAAAATTATATCATTTTTAAATTCATCATGTCTAGGACAACCCTGATCTTTTATTACAAAATTAAACATAATTTATTACATAAAATTATTTTCATACAACATAGAAGATCAAAAGGTATAGTGACTTTGGGGTTTAGGATCATTACATAACAACTTAAAACATGAAGAACAACATCTTTATTGAAAACATTATTTACTTGACCACTATATTTCCTCGTACTTAGCATTGAATGGGATAACCAGAGGACATGCATAAAAAAAGGGTGAGATATAATGCACAGTAAGGGATTAATCATGGAATAACATGAATAATACAATACATGTTATAAAATAGAAATATCAATAGATCACAAGAGAAGCATAAACATAAAGGCATGATAAATCATGATAATCATAACAAGGAAATGTGGCAACAACACTTAACATAGAATTAACATGGTCCAAGGCTTATTGCACATAGAGCATGAGTAAACCCTCATTGCACATGAATCATGAGTAAAACCTAGTTGCACTTGAATTAGAATGTGTAAAAACCCATTTCACATGAAGTATCATTATACTATACTTTATCCAATGCATTGGAGCACTATCAGGGAACACCCTTCTTAAACATTTTATTTCATGCATAAATGTGCCACATGGATCATAAAACATTGAATCATTCAACACAATCAATTATTCCATGATAAAATAATGTAGAATACATACATTAAACTCTTTAAACAATAAGTAAATGTGCATAAAGGTGAATACCCTTGATAGAAAAATTGGCATGGTATTCACTACACAGTGACTTTGGCTTGGAAAAGCGCGGTGCAATTTCGGCAGCATAATGGCGTGACATTAGAACTCATAAAAATGGTTGATGAGAGAGAAAGGGGTGTCTCATCATATTTACATGAAATGTACAGTAAGGGGGTCATATAGATACATGTCCCAACAAATTTAATGGAATTTAGATTCATTATATAAAAGAATTTCTTGAATGTAAATGAAGAGATAGAAATTCCTTTCAGAATTTTGGTATAGTAACGGGTGTACATGTGAGGAATTTAAATAGAGAGAAAGGGGTATCCCATCATTAAAAAATAAAGTGGGAAGTTTGGGGGAGGTTCTAAACCATACCAACAATATTTTTAATTTAAAACAAAATGGAATAACAATTTAAAGAATATTTGACAAAAATGAGAAAGGAAGAAAAACCCTTACTTGGAACTGTGCTTCCAAATGCTTGAGAGAGGCTTGAGAGAGACTTCTTGATAGATTAGTGTGCCTTAGGAGGATTCTAAAGATAGGAGGACCGAGGTTGGATGAAATCCAAAGGCTTTGAGTGAGGAGGAAGTTGGAGATTGTGTGGGTTTATATAGGAAAGGTGATGGAATTCTTTATTATTTAGGTTTGGGACACCTCACATTAAACTAATCAGAACCACAAACCAGATAATGGTTTTTTCCCATGGATTTTGGAAAAGGGAAGTGGAAAACAATATTTTATAAGTCCAAAATCTTATCATATTAAAATAATGAGGTTTCTTATGTGGAGGTGAGTCACACTTCTAAGAAAAAAAATTTCAAAAGACAAAATGTTTAATAAGTCTTGAAGGGTCCACTAATTCTTTGTAACATAAATCAAACAAATAAAAAATCACATTATATTAATGGTAAAACATATATTGGCCAAACATAAAGTTTATAGTATTTTATTACATCACTATTGGGTCATTATGATGTCGTAAAACACATTATATATTTAAACGGTATTTAATTTTTACCCAAAAATTTGACTGTCTCAGAAAATTATGAAAAATTAACCATTGGATAATTTCGATGTCCTGATTCCAGAATTAATATTCATTTTATCTAAATAATTTTCTAAATATGTTAATTTTTACTTTTAAAATAAAAACCAACCTTTATCGAAAATTCATGGGTTTCGACACAAATGGATTTCAACCGTAATAAAAATTACAATTGCATTCATAAAATTATACAGTCATTTATATTTAATAAAAATTAATTTAATAATAATAATATTATTTTATTAAAATATTATTTAATTTCAAAAATCCATGAATTTATCAAAATAGATTTCTTAGTTGAATATTAACTAAAAATACTATTAGTTCTTTAAAAACTATTAACAAAGTAACAATAATAAAATGAATGAACATTATTTATAAAAAAATAATGTACATTTTCATAGTGCTAGGGTCTTGTTACATAACCCCTTATAACAACATCATAATACTGACGGGCAAGGTGTGAGATGGTGGCAGTCTATTGGGGTGGATCGAATAACATTGCTTGGGTGGTAGTCTCTATCAACTTTCACTTCTCTCGTAGGCGGTCCCGCACAAGCTTAAAATATTAAAGCTCGACTTGGGTTCGGTCAATAGAAAAGCCCAAAGATGTAACATCCTTTCTGAGCTCTGACAAATGGGATTCGAATGGGGTATGAGGATGAGGCCATCACTTCCTTTGTATTAGTAAATTGGATTTGTTAAATCCCTATATTTATACTAATCACGCGATCACAGTTCAACAACTATATTTGCAACGGTCACAATTCTTAACAATATTTTAAAATCCAAAAACATAAAACCAAATAAGTTGAAATTTTATATAAACATTTTACATAAAAAGTCATTTAATTAGATCAAGTGGTATTTCCATTAATGAGTGTTTGGGTCATTACAATGTCAGCGTCATCTTAGGTTGAAATTTCAGGATTTTTCTTAAAAGATTTATTTTCTAGTGAATAGTGAAAAGTACCATTTTTTTGTAAACCATTAATGTCTGTTTTTGAAGAATACACATAAGGACTTGAATTTAGTCATAAATTAAAATAATACTCCTCTATTTATAAACAATATAATTAATTACATTTCAATAATCATTATACATTATTTTTTATAAGATCACTTTAGACTTAAAAAATTTTTTTCTAAAAAAATTATTCTCATTACATTCTTTGTTGTTATATTGAATTAATTTCTGGAACTTATATGAATTTAATTTGATAAAATGTATTCCATATTAAACTAGGTGTTTGATATTTTGTAAATATTGCCTTTTTTTATTTTTGGATAGGATGAATAGTAGCAAAGATTGACATTTCTCACCTCAGTAAGGGAAAAATTGGTAAAATTTGGTTAAAACATTGAGATAAGGCTTTAAAATTTCTATAACACTTTCCTTTATCATATTTAATGAATTTAGTTTGGCTATTTGAATTAAAATATTTAGATTGTTTCCAATTTCTTCTATTTTGATTTGAAATTTTCCTTTATTCTTCTTAAAGAATAGAATGAAATCAAAATAACACACTCTCGACTTTAATATCTCTATTATTTTCTACAAAGGATAAAATAGGTTATGTTCAGTTTTATATATTCACTTAAAATATAAATTAAAATTTTTATTATGTTAATTCATTTATATTTTTTAGTTATTACAAAATTACCTTAAATTCTTACGCAACCGTGACACTGTATTTATTTAATTAATAGAAAGATAAAATAAATTATTTTAAAAATATTAAAAGTAATACAATTTGTAGAACCCTGTGTTTTAAGTAAGTAACCCTTATTTTATGTATTTTAAGTATATAAAGTGTTTAGGTGATGTTTTTTAGGGTTTTATGACTTTTTGTAATGTTTTTGGGGATTTTCTAAAGTTGCAAGGTTGGTGCATCATTAGTGGAAACTGTGAAATTCCTATAGGAAACCATTCACAATAAAATAGATGCTAAGGTAAGGGCCCACTAGTAGACACATAGTTTTACCAAATAATGTGAACTCCCAGGAGAAACCATAAAATAATGGCCAATGGGATTTTATATGGCTAGTATATTCTTTTATAACTGTGTGAGCCACCCGTGCATGGATCCTCCTTGAGGTAGAAATTAGTTCATGATTAGAACATAGATTTCCTAACCATCCAACTAAGTGTACATGGTTTAAAAACAAGATCCACAAATTGTGGATCTAGGTCAGGATTAATACTTGACCAATAATTTTTCCCCAAAATGTCCCTAACTTAATATTTTTCCTCCCAAAGGTAGTAGTGGATTCTCTCATTAATCGTGAGGAAATACGAAGGCTTCTGTAGGTGTGTTGAATCTAGATTCTCATAGTAAGTCATCGTTCTTGGTAGTTCTGCTAAGTTTCCCATAGATCTACTTCTCCCTCTCTATCATTTTCTTATATATAATTCCAATTTGGATAGATATAAGGTAGTTGATTCCAAATATGATTAGATTTGGATTTTTTGATTATAGGGGAAGAGATTTAAGGTGGGTTTTTGGAGATTCAACCTGGTTTGATGGGTGTTTTCATACTATTTATTATTTTCTCTTTAAATCCCAAGGTATGTGTATTCACTCTTAATAACGCTATTTATAACTTCATGTATTGATTTCAATTTGTTTTTGGGAAATTTACTATGAAATTTTTGTGCAATGATTGTTGGATGCATTATTTTCTGATGGATTGTAGTATTGTGAAAAATTGGTTTTTTTTGGAAAAAGATGAATTTGTTAACATGATTTTAAAATGGTGATTTGGTTTTGATGTATGTAAAATAGTTTTCAATAAAAGATAAGTTTTATTGAAATGGTTTGTTGGAAAAACGGATTTCAATAAAAAGTTGGTATTAATGAATTGGATTTTGGTTATGGTTTTCAATAAAATTTTAGTCTATTTAATGGATTGAATTGGTTGGAAGTGGTTTTACTATAATGTGTTTAGACTAAATGGATAAGCATGTGTTGAAGGGGATGGATATTGGTCATGAAAGTACCACTATCAAAGGGATGGGTTTGGATGTGAAAGTTCCATCATCACTGATAACACCAAGATTGTGTGTGGGGTTGTGTGGTTAAGGGTGTGTGTGTGATATGTAAAAAATAATGGGTTATGCCGATATATAAATTGAGAAATGGTTAATAACATGTTTGGTTACTTTCATTTGAATTTTTTTTTGAGAAAACTACATTGGTATGAATTTTTTCGTCTTTGTGATAAAATTTCGAACTGTTTAAAATGGTTTTTTATATAAATTGTTTTATATAAATGTGATAACTTGATCTATCTTAGTGACGTGAGTAGGGAATTCATTTTGGGAAAGTCTACAGAGTTTCATTACTCACCCCTACTTTTTAATTTTGTTGTTTTTGCAGATATTGTTTACCGAGACATGGGAAAAGGAAAATTATCACATTTCTACAGTGGTGATTAGTGATAGTGGGGCTATTTTTTGGAGTTGGAGCATGGATTTGTCGATGATTGGGAGTTTTATTTTGAGTCTTTGGGTTTTGTTTTTTATGTTTTCTGCTATTTATCTTAATGTTTGGTAGAATTTCGTTGTGGTAATCTTGGGGAGTTTACTTTTAATATAAATGGTATTTTTTTTAGTTGTATTTCATTTATATCATGCGTCATGTAGTGGTTTATTTGGTTATGGAATGTTTAGTTGGTTATTTTAATTTCAAAGGGAAAAGTTTCCCCCCATGTTAATGAATCCCTTGGAATTTATTTCTAGCATTCAGTATCATAGTGATGTATCTTAAGGAAAAGTAACATGCTTCCACCTTCTCAAGATAATGAAAAAAGAGCGATGTTACAAGTGGTATCAGTCTCAGTCCTTGCAAATATTTTTGGAATAAGTGGTTATAAGTTATGTCATTCTTGGTGTCAAAAATTTATTCCGGTTTTTTCATTGAGTTTGGTTGGTATAAAGGAGTAGGATTGTTGGGACATGAAATGTATACCATAAAAATATTCATCTAAAATTTTTATACTAAATTCAAGTTAACTAGGAGTTAGGTACATAAGTGATTTTGAGACACATATAGGATTTAAACAAAATTAACCATTGTAATTGGAAAATTTATTAATCGAAAAAATAGTGACTGAAAATTCTATTTTTTGGATTTTCAAAATGATTGCTTTGTGGATGAGTGTTAACCGAAACAGAGAAGTCAATCCATCATGTGGGAACAAAATCCTGAAGCCAATTCAAAATACAAATTAAAAAATTCACAAAAACTTAGGAGATCTGGAATCGAGATACGCGCGCATCACCAAAGTCACATCACCTTTTTTTCTCAGACACCGCTATCGATGTTACCATACAAACCGTCATTATCGTCACTGACTTCCTGCATCATCTCCAACAACATGTATGAACCAATCGGACCTCATCCCACTGAATAAACCCAAAGACGGAGAAAAATCCACTACGAGACACCACCTGGAGCGCCGACGACTGCTCGAACTCACAACCCAAAACACTGAAGACACCACCGAACATATCAAAATGGTGGAATCCTAGATCAAGAGAAGAGAAATCAGACTTGGGCCTCGACTGGGAGCTCATCGCCATTTCTACCCAACGCCGAAAGTCGCCACAACATCCAGAAACATGCATCACCAAAACCAGAAGCACATATCGAAATCAACTCCAAACAAGCAACATAGGTCGATCACACCATGGAATCATATCCCATCAAGCCAGTAATAACCAAATCACCAAAACCAAAATAAAGCAAGGGTGCCTCATGGAAAATCACAATCCATCAACAAGCCACCATCGAGAACCAAACAAACAAACCATCGCTGAAAGCATGAGGAAGAAAACTGAAAAACACAAACACAAACCATCACCGAAAACATGAGGAAGAAAATTGAAAAACATAAACACAAACTAGTGTCGAAGAGCCATGTCTAGAATGATGGTGGCCTCCAAAACACACCCCTCAAAACCAGGTTGTGATGAGCATGACATGCATTATAGAAATGAATTCCCACTAGGAATCCATATCTCATTTTGAGTAATGATTAATTATTTGGTGCCAGAGTGTTGATTTTTAAAAAATATTTAATTTTTTTTCAAAATTTATATTTTAAAAATGCATGATATGGGTTTTTTTAAAATGGAATGATTTTAAAAATTATGGTGAAATTTTCAACAAAAAAAATCAAACAAGGTAAAAGTTGAATTTTGGAAGGTAATGTTGTGGAATTGTTTTGTGATAAAATTTGAAATTTTTAAGCCTTAAGTTCATATAGATTGATATTTATAAAGTTTTTTGTATGTATAGAAATGGAACCTGGAAGGTGTTGTATGAACCAACCAAAATAATCTATCAAGAATTTTGTTGCACCTGAGCTATAGGTGAACCAACAGCTAGTTCAGAGTATTGTACAAGCGTTTCAGGCTGTGGACATAGGGAACCGAAGGGATAAACAAAGGAAAGTGGATCATTACATTTACTTCCAAAATATTAATCCTCCAATCATTCAGGGTGATTTTGAATCCAAAAAGGTAGAGGTGTTCTTGAACAAATCAATCAAATCTTTGATTCCATTTTCACACCAGCGGAGCTTAAAGTTTAACCGGTGATGTATATGCTTGAGGATCTTGAAATCTAGTGCTGGGATTTAGAAGTTTAGGCTAAATTAGACCAAGTAATTTCATGTGAGGACTTTAAATAATTGTTCAAAAAATAATTCTTTCTCCATACGTTCAAAATTTATAGAATGATATACTTCTTTAACATGAAGTAGGAAAATATTTATATGATGATCTAAGTGGCTGAATTCATTAATTTAGTGTATTTTGTGCCTGAATTTTCGGCTAGATAATCCTTGAAGGCATGAATTATTGAATCAAGGATGAGGTAATAGATTCACTAATATACTGTTGTGATCTGTATTAAAGATTAGATGGTCAATATAGAGACTGTATCATAAAGGGACATCTCAGGAAATACGGGAGGAGTAATTATGTTTATACCTTTGAGAAATGGTGGGAAATCCAATGGTAGGAGAAAGTGGAAGAGGGACACCTATTTCCTAGGTGGTAGCAGGACTCTGAATTAGAATGATGGGTATGTAAATATTCATCCAATTCCCTAGATAAATCCATGATGTTTTTAGTGTGGTTCTCTTACCCACATGATGATATAGAGTAAAAAACAACCTAGATCAACCCACAATGGAAATTAGATTGTGCATCGTCAGCGCAATTGTTTTAGTACTCCGAGGTTAGTTTTTTTTGAAAATTATCAGGTGTCACATGTGTCATATGATTTGACAAGGTGAGGGAAGTATAATACCTATCTTTAGAATAATAGATCTAGCTATGGTGATTCTAGGAATACCATAACTACCTCAGGCAGTTCACTCTAAATATGGAAATAAGGAATAGATTATTACAAGGAAGTAGATATTTGGATATAATCTGGATACTGTGGATGATCATCCTAGACTATTGAAGGTTTTAGGTATAATTCTTTTTAATTATACTCTTATTATAGATTTTTTTGACATGGGTGCATCCCATTCCTTTATTTCTTCTTACACTATTTATTTGCTGAGTTTAAAATTTGATATGATGCCTTTTATTAAAAAAAATCAAACTGCTCTTGGTTAAAGTGAATGTAGGGCCTTTGTGGGTAGAGGATGTTCTATAACTATTTATGGAGCAGAGATTAAATGGTATTCCTCAATGTTGGATTTAGATATCTATAACATAATCCTAGGTATGGATTGGTTGATGATGTTTAAGGCTCACATTGACTATTAGACATGAAATGTATTCTTTACAATTGAAGATGGCGTTGATCATATCTTTCAAGGAGATCAGAATTTAAAAGAAGGTGAAATGATATTTTTTTCACCTGTAGTTGGAATGGTCTCATAATTATTGGTATCTATGACTTTGGAATATATGGAAGAGATTGAGAATAACATTTTTTGGGAAATTTTGGATCATTTTTTGGATGTCTTACCTGAGAATTTATTTGGGTTACCACCTATAAGGGATGTAGAGTTTATGATTAATCTCCTTCCAGGAACCAGTAATATTTCCCTTCCATCTTATCGGATAGAATGAACAAAATCAAGGGAACTGAAGGTGCAGTTGGAGTAGTTGGAAAGTTGAGGTTTCATTTAGCTGAGCACATCTTCGTGGGAAGAACCAGTCTTATTTGTCAAAAAGGTAGATGGAAATCTTCAACTATGTGAGGATTATCATAAGAATAAATAAGTTATCATAAAGAATATCCATCCACTTCCATGAATTGATGACAAGTTTGATGAATTTAGGGGAGAATAGTGGTTCTTCAAAATCAACATTCGATTAGGATATCACCAATTGTGAGTACAGAAGGAGGATATTCCAAAGATAGATTTTATGAGTAGATATAGCCACTATAAATATATGGTAATTCCTTATAGTCTTACAAATACAATTTTAGTATTTATGAATTTTATGAATCATATATTCTAGTGGTATCTGGATTCTTTTGTGGTGGTGTTTGTGGATGACATATTTGTGTTATCAAGGACAAGGGAGGATCATGAGAAACACTTGGTAGTAGTGTTGGTAATCTTGAGGGATCATTGTTTGTTTTCAAAATTATAAAAGTTTGATTTTTTAGATACTATAGGTATATTTAATTAGCCATTTAATCCCTGAAAGAGGTGTTTCTATGGATCTAGAAAAAATAGAAGTTGTTGTCTCTTGGAAACTACCAAATAATGTCTTTGAGATACACTATTTCCTTGGTCAAGCTGGTTATTACCGACACTTTGTTCATGATTTCTCTTAACTTCCTTCACTAGTGAAAGCTTCAAAAAGGAAGAATGTTCCTTTCCAATGGCATGGGGATTGTCAAAATTCTTTTCAAGAGAGGAAATTTTTCCTTACATCCGCACCCAAATTTATTTTTTTGTAATTAGGAAAAGAGTTCATAGTGTATTGTGATGCTTCAGGATCATGGATGGGATGCATTCCCATGTAGGGAGACCATGCGGTTTCTTATGGATCAAGGAAATTGCGGGTTCATGAGAATAATTACCCAACACAAGATTTAGAGTTATATTCTACAGTACATGATTTGAAGATAAGGAATCATTACATATTTGGTGAGAAATTTAATGTGTTTATAGATCTTAAGAGATTGTAAAATATTTTCTGAAAAAGGAATTTGAATATGAGACAAAGAATATGGATGGAGAATCTGAAAATGTTTGACATTGACTTGATATATATAGAGGTTAATGGAAATTCAGGGGAATATGAATTAAGTAGAAAGTCATATGCTCATTTTTCAAAAGAAGCTCTAAGTGAGTGGACACTGATGTCGGTCCTAGCCGACATGAACTTGGAATGTGAAGACTGAGGTGAAGTTTCAATTTTAATTCTAGTTTTTTTGTTCCTAAATTAATAAATATGTTTAAAGAGGCACAAAATTTTGATTTAGAATGTGTTATGATGAGGCCAAAACTCAATGGTGGGGAGACCATTGGGGGATGGAAGTTGGATGGGGTTCAGTGTTATGGTTCATGATTCGGATAGTCCTACATATTCCTTGTCTGGAATAAATTCTTCATGATTACCACAATTCAATATGGTCTATTCATCATGGAATATAGAATATGTATAAGGTATTTGAATCATAGTTTTGGTGGTTTGGAATGAAAATAAAGGTGAATGATTTTGTTTTGAGATTCTTAACTTGTCAACAAGTTAAGGTAGAGAATTAGTGACCAACATGTATGTTGCAGTCATTAGCAATTCTAGTTTGGAAATAAGAGAAGATAACTATGGATTTTGTTATAAGTATCCCAAGAATAGTTCATAAAAATCATTCCATATGGGTGATAGTGTATTGGCTCACAACGTGGGATCATTTCATCCCTATTCATGATTCTCATATGGTGGAGGACTTATCCAAAATCTATATCTGGGAAGTGGTAAAGAGGCACGATGTACCATTTTAAATATTGATAGATAGAGATCTGAGGTTTAAATCTTGTTTTTGGAAATCCTTATTGAAACACCTTGGGACTCAGTTGACCATGAGAATGATATATCATCCTATGATGGATGAGTTATATTAAAGGATGATAAAAACATTTAAAGACAGGTTGTGGGTATGTTTGATGGATTTTGGTGGCTCATGGGAGGAGCACATACCGTTGGTGGAGTTATCATATAACAAAAATTATCATGCCTTGATACATATGGATCATTTTGAATCATTGTATGGGAATAATTATTTTTGTCCACTTTTTTAGATGGAAACTAGTGGGACTTCACAAGTTGGGTTGATCCATGTCCAAGAAATAATATATAAGATTTAGTAGATTAGAAAATGGATGGAAACAACTCATAGTTGTTAGAAATCATATACAGATCCTCATCGATGGTTTTTGCCATTTGAGGTGTGAGATCATGTGTTTTTGAGGATCTCTACAAGTCTTGGAAATCATCGTTTTGGGTAGAAGGGCATGTTATATCCCTAATTCATAGGGCCTTTTGAGATACTTTAACGGGTTGGTGAGGCGGAATATCATTTGGCATTACCACCATGGTTTAGTGTGGTGTATAATCTTTTTCATGTATCTCTGTTGAAAAATTATCAGCTTGATCCTGACCATATTATTCTATGGGATCACATTGACCTAGAGCCAGATACATTTTTGGTGCACATGCTAGTGAAGATTGTGGATAGGAAAGAGAAAGTATTACATGGGAAAAGCATCAGTCTAGTGCAGGTTTTATGGAAACATGGTCAGATTCAGGAAGAGACATAGGAATGGGAGATGTAAATGAAAGAGAAATGGCCTTAAATCTTTTATAGCAATGTTTGTTTTCTACTTTCTAGAGATGGAAAATCGAATGATGGGGAGAATTTAGCACCCCCTGTTTCAAGTAATTAACCCTTATTTTTTGTATTTTAAGTATATAAATTGTTTGATTGAAGTTTGGGAGGGTTTGGAGACATTTTGAAATTTTTTAGGAATTTTATATAGATACATGGTTAGTGAACAATTATTAGAAACTGTGGAACTCCTCTAAGAAATTGTGCATATTGAGACAAACCATAAGGGAAGGGTGCACAGGTAGGTGCATAGATTTCCCAAATCGTGCAACTGCTGAGGAGAAACTATGCAACATGGGATAGTGGAATTTTGTATGGATGGTGCATTATTTTTTAATCATGTGATCCAACCATGTGAAGCTCCTCATTAAGGAAGAATATAGAGCATAGTTAGTGAGATGTTTTCCTAATAATGCGACAAACCATGAACAAATTAAAAACTAGATCCAAAAATTGTGGATATTGGTAGGGATTAATAATTAACCCCTCATTTTCCCCAAAACGTCCCTAACTAGATATTTTCTCCTTGAAAATGCATTATAGGCTTCTCCCATTGATCCAAATGTGATATGAAGGATTCTCTTGGGGTTTTGAAGCCATATTCTCATGGTAATTCATCATTCTTTGTAGTTTCAAATGGTTTTCCTTAGAACTACTTCTGTCTCTCTCTTGGATTCTTATATTTGCTTAATATGTGGATATATATAAGTTAGTTGATTCCAAATATGATTATATTTTTCTTTTTTGATGATATGGTAGGAAATATAAGGAGTTTTTATGGATATTCAACAGTTTCATGGGTGTTTTCATATCGTTCATCTTTTTTCTATAAATCCTAATGTATGTGGATTCACTCTCAAATACTCTATTTAGAACTTGAAGTCTTGATTTAAAATTATATTTTTTGTATAAATTTATTGTGAAATTATTGTCCAACGATTGTTGGAAGCCTTATTTTCTAATAGTTTGTAGTATTGTGAAAAATTGGGTGTTTTGGAAAAATGTGAATTTGGTAAAATAATTTAAAATTTATGATTTTAAAATTTATATTTGATTTTGATGCATAGAAAATAGTTTTCAATAAAAAGATGAGTTTTATTGAATTTTTTTGGAAAATGGATTTAAATAAAAGGCTGGCTTTATTGAATTGGGTTGTGGTTATGGTTTTCAATAAAAGTGTGATTAATTGAATTGATTGAATTAGTTGGAAATGGCTGTATTGGCACGTGGTTGGCTTAAATAGATAAGCGTGTGTAGAATGGGATGAATATTAGTTGTGAAGGTAGCACCATAAAAGGGTTGGGTGTGGATGTAAATGTTCCATCGATAATGGTAGAACCAAGCTTGTGTGTGGGGTTTTGAGGTTAAGATTGTGTGGGTGATTATGTGAAATAGTATGGGTTATGCCAATATTTATGTTGATTAATGGTAAATGACTTGTTTGGTTTCTTTAGTTGGAAATTGTTTTGTTTGAGAAAACTGCTTTGGTATGAATTCTTTGGGATTTGTGATAGATTATTGAACAGTTTCAAGTGGGTTTTTATATAAATGTGCTAATTTGTTCTATCCTAGTGGCATGTGTAGGGAATTAATTTGGGGAAATATAACTGAGTTTCATTACTCACCACTATAATAGAACTTTGGTTCTTTTGAACATATCATTTACCGGGACACAGGCAATGGTATAGTATCACATTTTTTTAACGGTGCTTTGTGATTCTTGGGAAATTTTTTTGGATTTGGAGTATAGAGATATTAGTGATTGGGTGTTTTATTTGAAGTATTTAGGGTTTCTTGGTTATATATTCTGCTGTTTACCTAGGTTTTTTGCAGTCTTCTACAGTGGTACTCTTTTAGATTCTGGTTTTGATATAAATGGTATTTCTTTGACTGGTCTTTCATTTATATCATGCATCATGCAATGGTTTATTTGGTTATGGAATGTTTGACTGGTTTTTTTATTTTCAAATTTAAAATCATCTCCCAACTTTTAATGAAGCCCTTGAAATTTATTACCATCTTTTGGTGTCTTGGGGATGTCACTTAAGGCCATGTAATGTTCTTCTTCCATCTCAAGCCTATGAGTAAGAATAGGGATGTTACACAGTTTGGATGAATTTTTGTCTCCCATGAATTTTATAGATTAATAAATAATATTATTGATGTGTGAAACCATTATTTTCAATTTTCTTTTTTGTCTTAGAGTTTTTAATATAAAATTAATTGAACAGTGTCTAGAATTATGTTAATTGTATTTTTTGAAAATAATATATTTAAATTTTTTTAGATATCGTAAAAATATTGAAATTGTATAAGGAAGATTATATATAGAATAAATGTTCCTCTCTTTTCCACTTATGATCCAATTGTCTCCTTATAATTAAAATTATATCCTCTAATATTTAAAAAGTTATTACCATGATTAAGATTAAAATTGGTTTACCAAGGGGTAAATCCAAAGGATAAGGTTTAAAATGACATCTAAAACAGATCAAAATTTATTGTATGATTATATTAATAAAATATTTAATTATATTTAATATATTCTATTTTATAAAAATTTTACATGAGTTAGACACATATTATTTTATAATACTTCATGAATTTGGAAAAGTGCCTCTCCGATTACTTATAAAACGACACCCCTTCTCTCTTTTCATTACACCACATTGATCTATATATCCCAAAAAACTATTAAACATTATCTTATATACTTATATATAAATAAATTATAGGTTGTGGTATTTTTAAAATACCATTAAATGGGACCCTAAGAAGTAATCTAATGGAAGTTAACCAAATAATATGTAACCTTCTTTACCAACTCCATCAAGTTTATTTATTCTTTTATTAGCTCTAAATATATTATAACCATAATAAAATAATAAATATAGAATCATAAATATACTTATATGTTATTATTATTATTATATTATAACAATTTTCATCTCTTTTCCATCCTATGAAAACCAAACACATTACCCATGCATACGTACAACTTGCCCACTCCAAGTAGATGTGTAATTTGTTTTTCATAGAAAATTTACTTGGATGGTTATAAATATGAAAATAATGAATATATATGATATTTATGATATAATTATACTTTTGAAATTATAATATCATATTTAACATGTTTCCTTATAGTCTGTTAGAAATCAATAATGCCACTCGTTCGTACATGTGGACTACCACCTCCACAAAGCAATGTGATCCATTTTTCATTTAATCTTTACAGGGGTGGTAACAAGATTAAATTTAATGAATATATATGATATAATAAATATTCTTAAAAGGTTAATTCTTATTTACATTCCTTTTTTTCCAGCCATTGAAATGTGAAAACAACATTCTTGCACATGTAAAACCTATTGTCTTCATGAATAATGTAATTAATTCTTCCATATCTATATTTTTTGGATGAATATAAATATATATTATATTTATATAATTATTAACATATGAAGATTATGTAACCATAATAAAATTACAAGGAAAAAACTTCTAAATCCAAACATACATGAAAAACAAAGTAATTAACACCTAAAACAATGATAATAATAAAAGATTGTTAATAAACAGGTGATATGATTTTTTAAATGGATCATATATGATATTATATATATGTATATAGTTATTTTTTTAATTATAATAAATATAAATTTATTTCAAATGAGTTCAAAACCACATATAAGGAAAGTTGAACTTGAGGTAAGGGATATCATCTCAACTTTCACTCCATTGAGACATATTTAGTACTATAAACCTATTTATTTTTATCTGGTGTATATACAGACCCTTTGAAATATTTTACGTGAATATAAAGTTTTTCAAGATGATTTAAGTTTAAATTCAAGTTTATCCCTTCAAGGGGTCAAAATTTGAAAGTTTCTAAATTTGTAAGAATTTATTTTATAATATCATTTTTAGGGTTAATATTATCTTTATTAAAGGAATAATATCATATGTACTTTAAAAAATACATCTATTTTCTTATCCTTTTGATATTTATGGAATTATAATGTATTATTCCATTTTTTACCATATTGGAACTTTAATCAATCAAATAAAAATTTAAAATAAAACCCAATATTATTTCTCTTTTTCATCGAGTATAATTTTTTTCCATGTCCATATTTTTAAAAATTATTTCACAAGAGTACCTTAAAAAATTTTGAAATGATTTTAAGGAAATTTTATATAATCCTTTACATTTTAAAATGATTGAAAGAAATATTTCAATTTTTTTGGAAGTATCATTTTCATCCTTCTTTATGAAAAGTCATAAGGAATATTTTTTGAAGTATGCAGCATTAA
This sequence comes from Viscum album, assembly GCA_963277665.1. Classification (NCBI taxonomy): domain Eukaryota; kingdom Viridiplantae; phylum Streptophyta; class Magnoliopsida; order Santalales; family Viscaceae; genus Viscum; species Viscum album. The sequence goes on from OY728166.1 coordinate 1,047,139,454, forward strand.
TGGATTTTCCATTACAGAAATAGTTTTTTCCCTTTTGGATTCTTCGTAGTCATTTCAATGGTTTTACAAAGAAATATCCTTAATGAGATCTTATGTTGATTTTTTTTATTCCATTTCAATGTTTTCTTTGAAGGATGTGATTTTATTAAAAAACCTATTTTTCTAATGAATTGATGGTCATATTTTATCTCGTATTATTTTTATGGTCATTAAATTTCTCTCAAAACATTCACTTTCATGTGATGATTTTTAATTTGAAATTACATTCCTTCAAAATATGATTATTATTTACTAAACCATATTCTATTTTTTCATATGGTTATTTAATTTTAAAATTATTTTATATATTAAGTAAATCTAAATATCATGTATTATTTACACAATATGGATATTTATTGATAATGAATGTTTTTTATGAATCAGATTGATTATTCAATATATGATTAATTCATGGACATATAGTGATGGGTGGATCCTAGTTATAGATACACCCTTAATGCATCGACATGTATCATTATTCAAATTAGTTGTCCAAGATTATTAATTGGGTTTTGGTGTATACATACATACCGATTAAACTGTCTTGGCACAATGACTTGATGATAAATATATCATAATTGCTAAGATACCCAAAATAAACAATATGAATTTATTTAATTTATAATTTTTTTTATTATCTATTATATTAATTCGTTAATATTATCCATGGATTCATTTTGTGCACAAGTTTCTGATTAGTTGACATTTGTTTTAGTTGTTTACTTTTCCTTATTGATTAAGCCTTATTTACTCTTAATAGCTAATACTGTACATAAATCTTATTGAGAATTTGATCTCATAATTTTTTTGTTTTCCCTTCCATGGAATATGAAGAAGGAAGTTATGAATAATATATAGGGTGTGGGAATGTTTCTTATACTATGTATCTTAAATATTTAGTGTAATATGGGAATCATGTTTGTATTTGGTTCTTCAAGACTATTAGACTAATTGGTCGATACAGATGAGATCCCTTGTATCTTATGCCTATGTAATAAATTAGACACTGACTCTGGGTTACTAGAATTTGGGCTTCCATAGTTAGTAGAAGGTCATGTTTAGTGGAAACCATGGGATCTTGATGTTAAATAAACATATATAACATGAGAATTTTTAGTGATGACTTTTAACAAAAGAAAATAAATCAACACGCATAAACGATATCAGTATTTCCCTAATGAGAAATTAAATAAAGCGTCTGTTGTAATTGAGTAATGATATTAGGGAAATTGACTCAGGTTATGATGAATAAACTTATTCATATAGAGAAACCAATTATTCCATAGCATGATTCAACTATGTTGGATCACTTCATGTGATAGAATCCTCCACTTTTAATGGAACTACTAATCTAATGGTAGTTAAACAATGGATTAAGTTTCTCAAAATTATTTTATTTTCTTTTTGATGTTACATTATATATTATAAATCAACCAATGATTATATTTAGGTGTGAGGATGAAACTGAACTCCCAATGTAAATTTCTTCATTATATGGGTATAATTACCTATTAATGAGAGATATTTATCAGATATGGATGGGTATAAACACAATAATGAAGATATTCTTATTGTACGATAGTTTTTTGATAGCTTTTCAGAAGTGTCTCTTATTATTTCCCTGAATATTGAAGTTAATTATTCAATATATGTCATACCTAGTGCTAAAACCATTTCAATAACTCTACATAGAATATCCCTATTTGAATAATAGAAATTAAAGAGGCAACCATGGGAAAATATAGATATGGTATTCATTCTCCCTAGTGATTATCCATGGGGAGCACCGTTTATTTTTGTTAATAAAAAAGATGGGTCAATTTGTCTTTGCATTGATTATTGGTAAATTAAAAAATTATTATTAAAAATAAGAATCCTCTACCCTATATTGATGATTTTTTTTATCAATTACTAGGATCTTAATATTTTTACAAGATTTATGTTTAATCTAGATATCAACATCTAATCATCAAGAAGGAGGATGTACAAAACACAACCATCCATATAAGATATGGTGATTAGAAATTTATAATAATTCCATTTGGACTTACCAATTACCCTTATATCTTAATGAATTTATTGAATAAATTCATCAGATATTACATTAATTATTTATTGGTTTACATTCTAATTGAAAGGAAGATCATAAAGAACATTTGAAAATCATGTTGAAGACCTTGATGAAGGTGAGGCTCTATAAAAATTTACCAACTGCAAATTTTGGATATAAAAAGTCTCATTCTTATGTCATATAATTTCAAGTGATTGTATATTAGTTGATTCTTCAAAGATAGAAGTTATTGAGTTATGGCCAAGATAAACTATATTAATTGTGATCTTTATTTTTATTGAGTTGAATAGATACTACCGATAATTTTTGATATTTTTATCATGACTATTGAAATCACTATCCACGTTGAACTAGAAGGGGTTTAAGTTCTTTTGGATATATAAATCTGAGGATAATTTCAATTAACTAAAGAGAAGGTCAGTTAGTGAACCTATGCTTACACTATCCAGTAGTGGAGAATTTTTTGTGATCTATATTGATGCATCAAATAAGGTATTGGGATGAATCCTAATTTAGAATTATATTGTGGTATCTTTTTAATCCATCGAATTGAAAACTCATGAGAAGAATAACCTGACTCATGATTTGGATCTGGTGGATATAATGTTTTCATTAATGATATGGATGAATTATCTTTATGTTAAAATTTTGGATATACATACTGATCATACAATATTGAAATAAATATATACATTAAAATGGTTTAATATGTTCCATATAATATGGTTGAAATTTAAAAAATATTCTCATAACTCAATACATTACCCCACGGGGAATTTGAACAAGGTGACTGATGCCACAAGTGGGAAAGATCATGATAGTTTTTCAATGATGAGAATTTAATGTGATCTAATATTTATGGATTTTTAAAAGTTTAATATAGAAATCATATGTAAAGGGGACATTTATTTTCTTTCTCAGATTAATGTTAATATTTCTATCCGTGAGAGTATTTAGAAGGCAAAAAAAGAAGATGTGAAATTATAAAATAAGGAGAAGAATATTCCTGAGTTCAACCATGATCATGATGGAATGAAAAGGTTCAGGAACCAAGTATATTTCTTGTCGATAATAGAGTTGAAGAAGGATATGTTGGATGAATCTATATGTTTATTATTCTATTTTAATTCTAGAAGTAAAATGATGTATAGATATCTAAAAGAATATTTCTAGTGGAATAAAATGAAAAGGGATATTACTAAATTTGTACGTTAATTCCTGGTGTCTCATCAAGTTGAGAATAAGAGATAGAAGTATAATGAGATGTTATAATGATAACCATTACTGGAATGGAAATAGGAAAAAATTACCACATCTTTATTCATCAATCTCCCCAAAACATTTTAGGGGTTCAATGATATTTGGGTTTTATTCAATAAACTTATGAAATTTGTTCATATTATCTGAATTATATACTATTTTTATCTTGATCATTTTACTCCGTTATACATTAAATAATTTTTGATATTTCATGGAGTACCACTCTCAATAATATTTGATCAGGATCCAAGTCTTACCTATATGTTCTAAGGAATCCTTCGAAGGATTTGGGGATATAGATGAATTTTATATCCTCAGCCATATGTTCATCCTTAGAGGTCCATTAAAACTCTAGAATAAATGTTGAGAGATTTATCTATGGATTTTAAAGCCGGTTGGTATCCAAACCTTCCTTTAGTAAAATTTTATTACAACAATAGCTTTAACTTGAGCATTCAGTTGGATCCCTCTTAAGACCTCTATAGATGGAAGTGTTGAACTCTAATGTGTTGGGATAAAGTTAGAGGAAGTAATATTTTGGGAATTGATATAACTATGTAAATTAAAGATAGGGTTATATCAATTCAACAACACATAATGTAATCTCATATTCAAAAAAAAGTAATGTTGTTAATCATTAAGGAGATCTAGAGTTCAAAGTTAATTATAAGGTATTTTTATAAATATATTCTTGGAGGAATTTATTAGATTTGGAAATAAGAGAAAACTGATCCCTAGATATATCAGTCCATTCAGTATTCTTGATCTTATTTGGACAAAAGCATATCATTTGAAACTTCCAATATCTCTCTCTTAAGATCATGATATGTTCTATATATCCATATTGAGGAAATATGTTCATGAATTTTCACATTAATTAAACCCAAAGTTCATACAACTAGAAAACGATATGTCTTATGAGGAACAACTTATGGAGATTTTTTATTGTAAAGAGAAAGTTCAATTAAACATTACCACTTATTTTGTAAAGGTTTTTATGGAGAAATTATAAAATTAACGAAACTACATGGGAAATAAAGGATGTGATGAGGCAGAACTATCCTTAGTTGTTTCTAACATATTGATGTAATTTTGATATATAAATTCTTATAAGGGGGTAGAATGTATCAGCCCAATATATTATGAGATATTTATCTTTAAATAAATTTCATTGATATTTTTATTTAAACTAAACATAGAGATTAAACAACTATGAAAAAATATTGAAATATTATTATAGGACAATTATATAATTTCTTAATTCATAATTTCCAAATTAGCGTTGGGAAATTTTCTTGCATTTTCTGAAAAAATTAATTTTTTAGTTAACTGTGGAAAAATATATATTTCCTTAAAACTATCATTTATTTGAATTTAAATATCCCCATATTTATTTGAACCTAATACTAAATTAGTATAAGAATCCTTTATTTATAAATAATATAATTAGTTATTTTGGAATCATTATTATACTTGATTTTGTTATAAGTTCATTTTTTGACTTCAAATGCTTTTTAAAAAAAATGTTTTTTCATTGTATTTTGAGTTTTTATGTTAAATTAGTTTTTAACACTTATATGAATTGAATTTCATAAAACAGATTACATAATTTTAATTATGATGTTCAAATTTGGTAAATAGGTCCCTTTTATTTTAGGTCACTTTGAATAGTATCCTTGGTGGATATTTGTCACCCTAGTAAGGGAAAAATAGCTAAACGTGGTAAGAATTTGGGATAAGGACTCAAAAATTATATAACACTTAAATTTTACCTATTTGTTGAATTTATTTTAGAAATTTACATAAATATTTCTAAAATATGGCCACTTGGTACCATTTTTCTTTGATTTTGATCTTTATTTTACTTTCAGAAAAGAATAAAAAAAATGGCATACTCTTGACTTTAACAACTATAATATTTTACCATAAGGATAAAAAAGTTATGGTTAGAATTAAATATTTATTTAAAATATGAATTATTTTAGTTATAATGTTAACTTATCTTTATTTTTTGGTGATTTAATAATTACCTTAAATCTTTACGCAACATGGATATAATATTTATTGAATTAATATAAAATTAAAATAAATGATCATAAAAATAATCAAAGTAATATATTTTTTTATGAATTGTTATGTTCTATTAATCTTATATATGAATATATAATATGTTTCATGTTTTAAAGGATTATATTCAAATTAAAAATTTTTCATGGGGTATTTTATGTCAAATTAAATGAATTGTGTAAAAAATGACATTAATGATATTTCATGAAAATAATATTTCATTAAATTATTTAAAAATAAGAAAAATATTAAAAGATTAAAATGGGGATAAAATATGTTGTAAAGGTTGATCCCTTATCCATTTATGATCTAATTATCATCTTATAAATAAAATTATAACCCTTTAATATTTGAGAAGTCCTTACCACGATTAATGTTAAAACTGGTTAAACAAGTAGTCAATTTAAAAAATAAGGCATAAAATGACGTATAAAACTTCAAAAATTTTATTGTATGATTATATTAATTATATACCATCTTTATATTCAAATATTTCCCATTTGGGAATCATTTTAAATGATTTTTACACATATTATATTATAATATTTCATGCATTTCAAAATGTGCCCCTCCCATCATTTGTAAAAGGATTGTCGTTCTCTCTTTTATTTACAGCACATTGTGCCATATAGTTTTACCAACCATACATGGTTATCATTTAAGATTACCTGGAAACAAGTTAAATTTTCTTTTCTTTTTTAAAATACCATTCCAATGGTCCTTAATAAGGATTCTAAAGGAAGTTTACTAAAAAATAGGTAATTGTCTTTACGAACCCTTTTATGTTTATTTTTTTCTTTTACTTAAACTAAATATATGTTAAACATACTAAAATAATAAATAGAGAATCATGAAAACACCTATATGTTATCATGATTATTTAAACCCACTTTCCATCTCTCTTACATCTAATTGAAAGAAAAAACATTTCTCGTGCAAACGTACAACTTAACGTCTCCACGTAACGGTGTAATTAATTTTTCATCACAATTTTAATTGGATGGTTATAAATATGTAACTAATGAATACATATGATATTTATGAAAAAATTATTCTTATGAAATTTTAATATTATGTTTCCCTTATTGCCTTCCAATCCATTGGAATTAAGCGATAATGGCCCCCAAGAGTATGTGAGAACTACCACATCTATGAAGCAAATAGATATGTTTTTCAACTCCAAATTACATGGATAATAATAAATAAATATTTAATGAATATATATTATATATATTATATAATAATTATTGTATAAAAATTTATTATTTTTTACCTTTTTTTACTTTCTATCAATGAAAAAATGAAACAACCATTCATTCATAAATATGATCTACCGTCTCCATGAACAATGTCATTTATTTTTCTATCTATACCTTTTATGAATGAATAAAAATAAATAAATAAATATATATTTTTAATAAATATGCATGATATTTTAATAAATTTTAAAATTATATATATTATGTAACCATAATAAAATTACAAAGACTATAACTGAAAATCAAAACATACAAGAAAATTGAAGCAGTTAACACTCGAAACAATGACAATAATAAAATATTAATAACAAATGGGTGATAAGCTGTTTAAAATGGATCATATATATGATATTATATATATTTATATGTCAATTTAATATACTTATAATAAATAAAAATTTATTTTTCATGATTTTAAAAGAACTTAGAAGGAAATTTGAACTTGTGGTAAGGGAATTCATTTCAATTTCCACTCCGTTGAGAAATATTTTGTATTATGCACCTATTTATTTTTATGTGGTGTATATAATACCCCTTTTATGAATTTAAAATGAATATATATTTATTAATTATGATAAAATTTTAATTTAATTTTATTCTTTCAAGGGGTTGTAATTTGAAAGGTACCAAATAAGAAAGAATTTATTTTACAATATCATTTTGGGGGTTAATATTATTTTTATTAAAGGAATATTATAATATATCCTTCATAAAATAAATATATTTTATTATCCTATGGATATTTAAGGATTTATCATGTTTTTGTTCTAATTTACCCCTCTTTTCCACTTCAATCATGTAATGAAACGTTTAAATTAAAACCTGGTCTTATTTCTCTTTTTGATCAAATATATTTTTATTATATGCCCATATTTCTCAACATTATTTTAGAATATTCCTTTTTATTCACTATAATGATTTTTAAGGTAATTTTATGTTATCCTATAATTTTTAAAATGGTTTAAATCAATCTTATAAATGTTTTACGAAAGGTTCATTTTTAACTTTCCTTTAAAACAATCAAAAGGAATATTTTTTAATTTATACAACGTTAATGAATTTTCCTATCACTAAAACAATTTTATGGTATTTTAGGTTCTTCTAAATGATTTCAATGGTTTTTAAATTAAAACTATTTAATGGAATATTAGGTTAATGTTTTTTAATCATTTATTCTTAAAAGGAAATTATTTTATTACAAAACATATATTTCAAATGAATGGATGGTCATATATTATCTCTTATTAATTTTATGGTCATTAACTTTATCTTACAATATTCACTTTTCTTTGGTCATTTTTAGTTGGAAATTAGTTTTATCATAAATATACATATTCGTTTTATCATGGATATGGTTATTTCCAAAACCATATAACATTTTTACATATGGTATTTTACTAGGAAATTTATTTTATTGAATGGGGAAATATTAAAATTTCATATTATTTAATCAATACAAATATTTTTTGATATGGAATATTGTTTTTGAATTTAATATATCATTAAAATACAAGGAATTAATTTGAAATGTAGTGATGAGTGTGATCCCTTTATATATATATATATATATATATATATCCCCTGGATGGATTAATAGTTCTCGTTAGACAAATTAGTTGGCTAAAATTATTAAATCCATTTTTGGGGTATACCTACCCTTCTATTAAACTAATTTGGAACAATGCCTTGATAGTAAATATATCTTGATATATGAGATAATGAATTACAACATCAATAATTTCATTTATTGAGAATTAAGTTATTATTATCCCTGATATTATTACATTAATATTATCCAAGGATTCATTTTGTTCTCATGTTTTTTATTAAATGGACTGTGTTTTTAGTTTTTTACCTAATCATATTGATTACGACTTATTTAATCTTAATAACTTTCATTGTACATAAACCTAACTATAAGAATATAATACCACCCTTTTATTTTTTCATATCCCCGGGGTTTAATTAAGATTGTTATAAATAAAATCAATGATATAACAATGTTTCTTTTGTTATCTATTTTATATTTTCTATATAATATGGGAACATTATATATATCAGGTTCTTCCAGCCTACAAAGCTGATTGGTCCATTGGGAAGTGTTCCCCTGTATCATATTCCATTATAACAAAGTGTAAATTGAATATGGATTATTAGAGTTGGGTTTTCCATGAGGCAACTAATCCTTTAGTGGATATTTTCACTCCAATGTCCTGTAAGAATAACACTCTGAACAATGGAATATAATCACCATGAAATAATTTCATCTAATAATCAATGATCTACAGTAAATTCTCCATAATTCAAACATATTTATCTAACTCAATCTCCTCCCATCTCAGAACTTGGGATGATATGAGCTGGTACTTCTTGAGCTGAGATATATAGAAAACATCATATATGTCTATCAAAAGAGCTAGTAACACCAATCAACAAAAAACCTCACCAAGCTACTTAGTTTTCTCCAATAGTCTAATATATCTTCTATCTATCTTCTCGTGTTTCCCAAGATGAGTGTGACCCAACCAAGGAAAAACTACCAAGAAGGACTGATCACTGATGAAAAAATTCAAAGGATGATGATTATGATGTACATAAAATATATACCAACTCTGAGTTATGACCAATCATCTAAGTTTATCCCGAATATTCACTAGTGACTCTTAAATGATATTCAGTTCCATGAGAGAGGCATCAAACACCTCTTCCTAATAAAGAGGTGACATGTATGGGTGACTATACAAAGCCTCGAAGGGATACATTCTGATCAATTATTGGTAACTATTATTATAAGTGAGGTCTACTAGTAACAGATGGCTATCTCATGGTCCATCAAAATCTATGACGCATTAATATATCATATCCTCTGGAATCTATATAGCATGATCTATCCAACCATCTGACTATAGATGGTAAGTTATACTCAATTTGAACTGAGTCCCCATCACCTTTTAAAGACTCTTCCAAAATTAATAAGTAATATTATAATCTCTACTATAGAAAATGGTATTAGGGACCCTATAAAACCTCACAATATAAGGTATGTGAATCTTTTCCAAATCAGCATCCTTGGTGGTTTCCCCAGTTGGAATAAAATGAGTTGATTTCAGGAACCAGTCAATCAACACCCAAATGAGATTTTTTCCTCAGTGTGTCTACGTAAATCTATTGATGAATTCCATAGACACATCATCCTACTTGAAAACTAACACTGGAGGGAGTTATAGTAGACACGAAGGCTTCAGGTACTTAACTTTTACTTGCTAAAAGGTGTAACGGTGAAACATATAATCATTAATTTCATGCTTCATACCCTGGAACTAGAAACATCTTCTTATGCCATAATAAAACTTCTTAGTTCTAGGTTGAAAGTCCCAAGAGGAACTATGGAAATCATGTAATAATGAATTATGAACAAATATTGGGATGAAAAAGTAATTTCTTAAGTGAATAATCCCATCAAAAGGGGGTGACCAACTAGAAATGGTCTCCCCTCCAAAAAAGGATTCCTTAATTACTTTGTACTCATCATCCTGTAGCTAACATAATGTAAGATAATCAAGTAGAGATAATGATAACTAAATACTAGTTAGAACAATACATCAATCACTCTCATGTGTATCTAGATGAAACTAAAAAAAATCCTTATAAAGTTCCACTACTCCTTCGGTTCCCAAAAATCTTGTGGTGGAAATTTCCCACTGAGAGCATCATAGATGACATTACCCTTCTCTAGGGAGTAGACGATGTCAATGTCAAACCTCTATTGATACTACAACAACTAGATTTTTCTGAGATTTAGGTCTTTCTGATAAAAATTAATTATCATATTGTAATGATAAAAAATATCATGATCCTATCCCTAAAAAGATAGTACTTCCAAGACTTAAGTGCGTACATAATATCGGTAAGGTAAATAATGTCATGAAAGATCTAAATAAAAAAACCCATAATAGAATCATAGGAAATGATGTGATACTCTTTCATATAGACACAACCCATACTATAATCATAAGAAACAGACTATACCAAATACCACTTACTAGTCTCATGAAAGATCAAAATTGGATCTATTGTCAAAATTCATTTCAATTCCCTAAAAGAGTCTATCAATATTTGCCACAATTGAACTTCATCACTTTATTGGTAATAGTGGTCTAATGTTACTCTTAATTTTAAAAATACTTGATGAACTGCTAATAGTATCTTGCTACACCTAGTAATCTCTGTAACTCAAATATTTTCCATGGTTCCTCCCATGAAAAGAAAAGCATCACCTTTTTATGATCGATTGAGAGACCTTATTTTGAGATAATGTTCACTAATAATTTCACATCATAGATCTGGAAAATTCATCTTTATAGATTCTAATAATTTTTATTTCTCCTATAGGTTTTAATAACAAAATTTAGATGGTTCTCATGCTCATGTTTAGAACTAAAATAATGTAGGATATCATCCATAAATACCCAGACCAAGGTTTCAAGATAGTAATCAAATATCTAGTTCATCCAAGACATAAACACTAAAAGAGAATTATTCCTGGAAAATGGAATTATAATATATTCATTACTTTTATTAGTATCCCCAAAATTAGTCTAACAAATATTAGATACTCAATCCCAGATATGAAGATTACTTGTCCAAAGATAAATTTGTCAAAAAATAATTTCCCATTATAAATGATGGAATGAGTCATCCATATGGGGGACAGGGGTACTTATTTTTAATATTTACCTATTTTAACTTTTTGATATTCTATATAGATACATAATGAACCATTGTATTTATGAAAAACGAGCATGGGGTCTACCCATAGTAAAACACTAGGATGATTAAATTCCTTCTCATGCAGATTGTGCAAATAAAATGTGATCTCTTTTAACTCAGTTGGTTCTATATGATAATAGGTTATAGAAATCAGTTATATACCCTACAATAGATCAATCATTAACTATAACTTCATTTATATAGAAATATCAAATAATTCATCTAGGAAAACATCATAGAAGTCACAAACAACCAGGGGAAGATTAGAAATAGTAAAAAAATCAGTGGGATCAACTATAACATCGGACAAGAGACTCTTGAGCTATGGGTTGGAAGTTCCTACATGACCAAACCTTAGGTCCCAATCTCCCTAAAAAACATAAGATCTCCCATAAATGGAATATAATGAAACATAAGAGTGACAATAATCAATATTATTATGACAACAAACTAGCCAATCCATTTTGATGATAATGAAGATTAGATCTATACTAAGAAGTAATAAATAATAGATTATTGTTCATAAACTATCTATAGATACAATTCTTGATAATGAAATCCTTAATCCTTCCACTTTACTAGATGTGTCACAAGCTCCATAATAAAGTACCTAAGATCCATCTGATGTTTCATAATATCAATAAAACTCAAAGATATAAATGATATTAAGACACGTGTATCAAACATAGATTATTATAGAAGATGTAACAAAGATGGTTCTTCTAAAAATAGTTGGGTCCACATCAACCTCTATCAAAAATTCATTTAACATTTAAATGTGATTCAATAACATGGTATGTGTGTATATCCCTATGTAATTTTAAGTTTTTAACTACCCTATAGTGGAATTTATAGATAATGATATCTAGATATAACAGGTCATACACGAAGCCTAACATAACCTCTACAAATAACCTCAGTGTCCACAAGAATTTAAAATTCACATACGTGCAGGATAAGAATGTCAAACGTTTCAAACCATTCTACACTGATAGTAAGTCATATGAACCATACTGGATGATTTTGATGGGGTAGAGGAGATGCACTATTGAGAACCATCTCTATCTCCCTTGTGATTATCATGCCACTTCCTCTTATCTCTTTGCATTGTACTAAAACTACCATTGGGGGGAAGAGAAGAAATATATAAGGTAATATTACTCACAATATTAATTTCCACTATAATAGCCATGTCTAATATCTCTAAGTAGGTGTAAATAATTAACATGTATACCTATGAACAAAATCATGGTTAAAAACTCTATAGGTATTTCTAATCTTTCAGCTAATTTTTCATGACCACCTCTAAATAAAAATAAACCATCTCTATAAAACAGTTAGTGTACTATGACACCGAGTTATATCCATATTGTAAAGAGGGTATGTCTAGTGAGTTTTCTATCATCAATGACTCTATAAAAAACTATTGAAAGGGAGAGTATTTAAACCTTTCTATTGAAATATCTCTTTTTAGTTTTCCTTTACCATAAAATCCCACCGATGCTTGATGGGATACTCAAACTTGAAATTTTTTCATTTCAACTTTCAACCTCAACTATATCCGAGAATTAAAATACTAAATCGATCTTGCCTTGATATTCTTATACCTCTTAGGGTTTATTTTAAACATTAAAGGATGGTGGATTCTCATACAAGAACTCTCAATCTTAATCCCTAAAACCTCTAGCTTCCAGTTTCCCATCAATAGTTTGGTTTTAAACCAACTATATAGTCTAGTCAATGAAAAAAAATTCCCATATGATAGCCTCTAAAAGATTATAATATAGAAGAGTATTCCCTTAAGAAGCATCTGCCACTACACCTTTATTTGGAACCTATGGAATACATCTTAGAGGCATGTTTTCTACATTCTAAAAAAATAAGACTATCATAAACATAGATAATCTCAGTTTAAACCATACGATAATAAGTAAAAACAATGATTACGGTTAAATCCTAACAAATGACAAATACATCCCAATATCCCATGGTGACTTAAGGCTTATCACAAAAAGAGATAGATATGTACCACTACATCCTACCTCTCAAGTCTCAAAAATTCTATCTCTCGTCTATCATTTTCACAAATACTATAACCTGATCTAATAAAAAAATTTCACAACCCTTCCTGGGAAACTCATCCATATATGATCTAAAATAGGCTGTGGTAAGACATAAAAGGAGTTATTTATTCCAATGGGATGTTGAATAGCACTAGGGCATCACAAAAGAACCAGAGGTAACAATTTAATCCAGCCCAAAACACATTATCTTGAGTATATATATGAAAAGAACCATAAAGTTAATATGATACAAAAAAATAGTGACATCAGTAGAGATAAAATTTAAGGTATCTAGAAAAAAACCAAGGTATATGTTGTAAAAAACAGAAAGGACATCCAAAATAACAACTTCTACTATATGTGACACGTGGAAAATTTCCCAATATCTAACCACTAAATACCCAAACCCAGCTGGCATAAACCTCTCCACCTCACTATGGCACCTAACCATTTCCCGCATCAGATAAAACTAGGTCTACACAACCCTAAGGGAGTATGTTGGGTGGTAGATAAAAAGGATCTATACCCAAGATGTTCCATATCAAGTCTCTATAAAATAATCCAAAAATAATATTTATAAAACAAAATATGGAATAATAATAATTTACACAATTTTATATTAAAACATAGAAAACAGTTCCCCCTTTTCAAAATCTTTCACAAACTAGGAGATTCAGTTTCAAATCACAAATTCAATAAAGCATTAACCTTTATTGATGAATTTATAATATCAAATCAAAGACAACACAAAATAGTAAGAACCCCTAGGATAAAAAGTCTTGGTTATCTAGGTCACTAATATCTCAATCACAATCAAGACTAGTACATGCACTCAATTCCCTAGAGCCCTCCATCAAAGCACTAGGAATAAAGTAATACCCCATAAAGTGAACCCATTTCAATTTCAATCAAGTTATTAGATCCAATATTTCTATAATCTTGGGATAGAGGACCATACATGAAAGTGAAATCCCTTACAATACCAGTGTACAAGGTATAATACTAAAACTTCAACTCAAGTACCTAATGTTCCCATGTGTGGAATATATCAAATAAATTTCAAAGTGATTTATTTTTTAAAAAAGAACTCTAAATAACCCTTTAATAATAAAAAAATATTCATTGAAAACCAATTTCATAGTCAATTTTGAAATGATTTGAAAAAACACATTCCTTTTCCTAGAATAAGGGAAAATGCCTAATTTCTATAAAACCATTTTTAAACTCATAGATAAATAAATAAAGAATCCTAAAAAATCATTTATGAACCATTTATTAAACCAATAAAAGTCATGGTTCATATAACACAGGCTAGATATGGAACCACCTACAATAAGAATGGGTCACACATTAATCGCGAAGAGATCCAAACACACACCATAAAGGGAAGAGAACATAAGTGAAATGAAATGAGTCTATATCATTGATTATCACATCATAGAATTGAATTCCATAAGAAAATGGTTTGGTGAGGAATTTTGGTCAACACATACCTTGAAAATATCATTCACTACACCACAACCAACATGAGATTTAGAATTTGGTAGAAAATTGCACAAGGGATCTAGAAGATATTATAGAAGGATCGTGAAATGATAAATAAATTCCAGAAAATATCCGAACATCGATTCCAAATAAAATATAAATAAAGAAAACTTGAATAAAAGATCACACTTACCAAAATAGGATCAATCAACCAAACCATCAATCAAATCCTCAAAATAAGATGCTCAGAATAGATGCATTCACTAAAAATAACCTAGAAAAGACCATGAGTTTGAGGGATGAGGTTCAAGATAAATGGGATAGGTGTTATTCATGAAAAAGATATATCCACTGGAACAAAAAAAATCATGATTTGAACTTACATGATTTAATTTATGCCTAAAAACCCATCACCGTAGTTTAAAATCCTGAAGACCTTGTTCATGACATAGATAACATCTCACATCATGTATGGGTTTCATGTCTCAAAGAAAACATTCTTGGATTCTACCTAGAGTTCATTCACATTGTGAATATATATTTCAAAAT
Source organism: Viscum album (assembly GCA_963277665.1). NCBI lineage: Eukaryota > Viridiplantae > Streptophyta > Magnoliopsida > Santalales > Viscaceae > Viscum > Viscum album. The sequence goes on from OY728166.1 coordinate 1,047,155,017, forward strand.
ATGAACTAACTTTTGTATCTAGAATTCACCCTAATATGATTATAAAGAACCCTGAATCATATCTCACACACCTCAAACCAAAAAACTACCTCTTAAATTGAGGAGGATAAACTCAATTTGTATAAAAAAAGAATCATTAGAAAATAACAATGAGAATATAGTAGTAAATTAATTTTTTCAAAGTATAAAGAATAAGAAGAAGGATATACAGGTTCATTATCAAATTCATGCGATACCTAGTATTGCAGAAGTTGATGTTGATTGTGGGGAAAAGAAATATTGTTGAGTAAGGTTGACATGAATTTATAGAAACAATTTATATATTTGAAATTGAGATCATTTAAGGCATATTTGAGTGATTTTAGTGATCAATTTTTGTGTAAGATAAAGTGTATTATTGATTACATTTACCGACATGCACACAAGTTGTATAATATTAAAGAATTATTTCACGGAGTATATATTATAACTTCAATTCAATGACAAATATTTTTTATTATATACATTCTTCAAGAGGTTTGGAAGTTTGTCTTTTGGCTAGAAGAAATTATTTTGGTCTAAGAGGAACTATTATAGAACTGAAGAACTTTTAGTAGGTGGTATAAAGAACCTATTGGTAGATAGTGATTTATTTAGTGAAGTGGATATCATACCTACCCTAAGGTTTCCAATGAAGTAAAATTAAATGGTTTAGGTATTGAGTACAGTATTATTCCTACTCTCCATATTTTAATCACATTTACGCACTAGTGATAAAATTTTCATCTATAATCTGACCTGAGCACAATAAGGAGAATGTACCGTTATTTGGATGGAACATTGTAAAAATATTTTAGGCTTATATTTAATTTTTTACTACATTTTTATGTGGTATTTTAGGTCTAGGAATAATAAACAGATCTAATTATATATTAAATAATAATTGGTTTTAGAATGTTGAGAGTGGTAAAAGTTTTAAAAGAAAAATAATTAATTTTGTAAAACATTTCACCCAGATTCAGGCCCTCCAATTCAATCAGTAGACTACTCCCATTCCTAGGAATTTTATCCACATCCATATTAATATATATTCATTAAAACTATCCAAGGAACACATGAGTATATAATTATACCAAATAAGGAAATAGTTATGTCTCCATGGCAACAAATTCTGTAAGAAAAATTAAAACCATCACTATCACGATCACTCCTACTTATCGTTGATTAGGGCCAAATCAACCAGCGTAAACTCCCACTCTCCAAAAAATTTATATAGTTCATCAACAGTGGATGAAAAATTCACCCATTTATTAGAATATTTAATTTAGGTATGAAATTGTGTTAACTAAAAAATTGAAATTGAATAACATCAAATCCTAGAGATTCCTGAATGTTTCAACTACCTGAGAAAAATATTGAAATATCCCAGTATCCAATATCCTCTTACAACAAATGAGTATCAAAGGTTATATATGAAGATGAAAATTACACTTTAATCCTAATAATAAATACCACTTGATCCAAAATAAATGAATGGGAAGTACTTGTATAAAAAAATTCATGCTATAGTAGAGGATACTAGAATAATAACTCTAAGGGTAGAAATACCAACTCTAACATCATCTTAAGGTTTCTATAGAGTATTAATATTACATTCTTACATATATTAACACTGAAAAATTAAACCCTAATCATAATAATGCAAATTAGTTACTTTTTTCAGACTACTATATCAGTAATTAGAACATAATCTACAAGCACCGAGCCTTAAACATTACAAAATCCTATATTTTCAGTCAAGAATTAATTTTCTTAAATTCTTAAGGATATTTTCAGGTTTTTAGTTTTAGATAATTTGTTCATATCTCTTACATATAAAAAACATATATTTAAAGGTATAAAGTTCTATTATGTATCTATTTTTTCTGATAATATAAAACTTTTAAAACAAAACATGTTTTTTTCATATAAAATATTCACAAAATTCTACTTGACTTTTTATTTTCCCTTAATAATAAATAAAACCTATGATCGTTTTATAATATGGGATGGGCATAAAAATATCAGTAAGTGGCATAAACATAATGATAGAAAGAAACTCATTAGTCCATGAATACTTATAAAATGACATTTCAAAATAAATATCTGGGTTCAAAATAAAAAATTTCTTTCCCAATAAATCAACATTCATTCCAAAATATTTTTATAAAACATTACATAAGAAATGTTAAAGTAAAAAATAAAATTCATAAATGTTTCTTTGTATTCATGAAAAAACACATATTTTTTCACAAAGTTATATGTTTTCCCAAAAAAAGTAACATATACTTTTCTTTAAACATAACATCATTATCCTTCTTTGATAAATCATAATATTTTGTCAAGAACCAGAAAAATAATATGTAAAATATGTTGGTAAATTGATACATTATTTTCCATATCACTCTTACAAATGGAATAATCAATATGATAGACTTCAATTTCCAATTCATTGTATGAATATCACATACCCACCCATCCTTGGTTTATACAATAATCATCTCTCCTTGGTTAATAACATACCAACCTGTCCTTTTTTATAATGGTTCCACCAATTATTGTTTTATAATAGAACTAAAAATCATCATAAAAAATTCCCAAGATCCATAATATAATCATAAAACATAAAATATTTTAATTTCTAACAATACACTCATAAAAAATTTGTTTCACTAATAAGAAAACATTTTCAGATATTGATATAATCATTCCATTTTAAAAACCTTTTTGAAATTAACCACAACATAGGGAAGGAGGGGATTTATTTGAATATAAAATTTAAGGTTAAAAATGAATTAATAAAAATAAAATAATGGTTATGGAGGTGGGAGATGACATTGTTTCTATTTACATTACAATATAACATTCCTTTTTTCTGTTATAAAGTAATTCAATACATTTTACATAAAATATGTAAAATATTTTTCATTGAAAAACCATTGAATTAAAGTAAAAAAAAAATAAAATAAAATTTACTGTATTATTCATTCATGTCCACATAAATATATAGTATTTATAAAAATATGGACTTGGAAGAAAAAAGTTGGAAGGGAAACTTTAAAAGATAGTTTTTATAAGAAAAGACCTTACCTTGAGTCCTACTCACCACGTAAATGATTTCTATTAATAAATATTAAAATTAAGTATATTATTTTACTACTTAGTAACCTTTTTATAGTTTATTATTCATTTTAAATTTATTTATAACCTTTATATATACAATTACAAAATCAATTAATTTCATATCGGGCGTTTTGACATTATTTGGATCTTATGTCAAAAAATGACTTTAGTATGTTGAATATTAAAAAAAATATAATTGTTTTATCTTTTATTGAATAAAAATAATGAAATAATTATCATTTTTATAAGTCAATTTTACTTTTAAAACCTGTAATTAATGATAGTTGTGTAATATATACAACGTTATAATCATAGAGATATTAGGTTGTACCTATGTAGGAGTAACATTTCCATTTTACCTTGATAATTATATACATAAGTTAGGTATTATTTTATATTTTAAGAATGATAAAAATATATTAAATATAATATAATTTATTTTAATACACTTATATATATCATCCATGTGATATGGTTATGAAAAATCAATCGTATTGCTCCATGGAAGTGGTAGGCCACACGTACGCACGAACGACATTATCATTTTTCAGTGATAAAAAAGGTACAAGAAGTGATGATATTTTATTTATATATAATAATAAATAGGTAAATAATATCATATACATACTTTAAATACATCTTTTTAGTCATCCATATTAAGATTTTTTGGAAAACGAATTACATTGGTTGGCGGGGCGGTAATCCACCATATACATGAACGATGGATTTCATTCCAATTTGATGGAATTAAGAGATGGATATTTATTATTATATTAAAATAATAACATATATGTATAAAAAAAATACCAATTTTACTATATAAACATGGTCATTTATGTTTTTAAGGTGTTAGAATAAGAAATAAAATAATAAAACTCGGTTAGGAACAATACCTATTCTTCAAGAAACCACTAAATTTTTACAAAAATGTTTTCCTAGGTTGGTTTTCAAATAAAAAAAGTCCTATAAGATGTTCGGAGAGATGTAAGGAAGAGTTTTGGGTGTGGATTTTCTAAAAACAATGGATCTTTAAGTGTGAATAAACGTTAATGAAAGGTTCACTTTTATAAGAGAGAGGATATGCACTCTTGGAATTTCATAAAACTATTAAATCAATATAGTTTTATTTTCATATTAAAATGGTTAAAATTATAATTTTTAAAAATAATATGTGTATGAGTATAAAATTATCATCCAAAAAATGGACAAGTTTATACTATATTTTTACCATTATCTTTTGGTTATAAACCCTTGTTAAGCCTTTTTCACACTTAGCATGATAACAATGTTTTTTTACACTTTGATGGTATATATAGTCACTATAAAGGGATAAAAGTAAAATAAATGGAAAATGGTTGATATATCAAATCATATCATAGTCACACAGTTGAATATAGTAATTTTATTTTATTTTATAAAATATTATTTATTATAAAATTTCATCAATGTCAATTTTGGAACTATTCACTTAATTTGACTTTTAAAACTACAATAAAATAAATAAAATGAAATATAATGCATTCAAAAATATCTAAAATTTCGTTTTATCTATAAAAAGCATGTAAAAAATTCATTCAAATCATATTACTTTTAAATTTTTTAAATTAATTTATTTTATATTTTTATTAATTTAATAATTACAACATCATTTTTGAGTCATCGTTTAAATTAGTTATTTAATTACTAAAAATTATAAATAAATTACCATGATAAAAATAAATCACTTAGTTTTAAATTTATTATTTACAACTAAATATATCAAATATTTATAACTATGTTAAAAATATTATAGTTATTAAAAACCAGAGTGATCCATTTTTAGCTTCATATTCACTTTAATAATATTGATATCAAAATCAATAAAATATGGTAACATTTAAAGACATTTATTTTCATAAATTAACATTACATTAATTTTTCATAATTCTTAATATATTATAAAAAACAAACACCCAAAGACCGTAATAGTTTAGAGTCATTGGAAACATGGAAACATAAACACTCGTACATGAGCGAGCTACATTATCTCCTACTAGGTTCTCCAAGACTAGAACCACTCTTAGAAATATCATAGAACAAAAATATCTTCATAACCTAAGGAGGTAAACATAAAAATAGGAGTTTTTAGATGCTCAGTAAGGGTAAACAAGGGAGACATGTAAGAATAAACCTGTGCATAGGGTATAAGAACATGATCATTAAAATAGAAGATCATACCCTACATATCAAATATCATATACATAAATCATGGTATAAATCATTGTAGTTCATTAGACATGAATCATAATGAAATAAATTAAATAAGAAATGACATCATAACATAAGAATAATACATGGAACTATGGTAGGCACATAATCATATATAAATATTTCTATAGTATTCAAGGCAATACTGGCAAGGCCCTCTTAGTGGACAAAGTTCATTTCTAAATCGGGTTCATGCCCCGTTCGATCCCTATATTACCGATCCAAGTTCACTCCTCAATCCAACCCTATAATAATAAAATGAGTTCATTTCTCATTTCATCCCTTAAATACTGAACCTATTTTATTTCCCATTATATCCATGTCTATCTCATGAGAGATAAATCTTTACCCAATGCATTACAGGGAGATATAGGTCCAAGCAATATCATAATGAAATAATACATACCTGTTCCAGAATATCATTAAAAATCATATCATAACCCACGAAATGAAATGGGTATCATTAACATGTAATCATATATTAACCTGTGGAAATCATGTTTCAAAAAAATTTAATCAAAGCCTGACCAGTGAAGGGAACAAGTTCCAAAAGTATATAACTCATGGAAGAGAAACTAGTGTGATAATAATTATTCTATAAAAATATAAATGTATCAATAAATAATATGAATGGAACCTTTGGATTATTTCATAGAAGGGCATGAATAACATCAAAAAATGTCATGTTAGATGGAAAATAACTTAGAAAGATATTTAGAAAATATTTCTTGAGGAAAATATCATTTATTCATTAAAAATCATTTTTTTAAAACATAAAACTTTGTGAAATCCATTTTCCTTGAAAAATTATAAAATATGTTTGAAATTTTTTTGTAAATAATTTCATTGAAAATAATTTAAAAAATTAAAAATAAATATTGAAAACATTTTGAAAACCTTTTACTTGAAAACTTATGAAATAATCTTAAAAACATTTTGAAAACCATTTCATAGAAAATAACTTTGAAAACATGTAAATAAAGCATGAAAATGTTTTGAAAACCCTTTTAATTGAAAATGTGGGGAATGAATCCCTCAAGGTAATACTGAAGAATTTTTTGGTTGATTGTGTTTGTTAGAAAATAGGATTTTATTGGTCAGTTATGGTGTTCCAAATGTATTGTTGACAAACTATGTAAACAAAGAACCATGAAAAAGGAATGGATGATCTTGGGGTGGTACAAAAATAACAGATACTAGGTGGCACCATTTTCTAGTGTTTTCTAAATTATTGGGCTTCAAAATAATAAAATTAATAAACCTGTTTTTGGTAATAGACGTTGTGCGAAATATTGAAAGTGATATGGAAACTTGCGTGCAAGGCATGTTTCAGGATCAAAATGTCAAATTATGGAAGATTCATTAAGTTTATGAAAGATTTGTAAATGTGCAGGAAAGATGAGATTGCACGAAAGAAACATTCAGGAACAGTATGACGTCAAATTGAGTTTTACGTATATATAGGAAATCCTGAATGATGCATAAAATATTCCATGAAGGAGTAATATATGACTATAAATAAGAGGTAACCCCCCTCATTCAAAGTATCTCAACCTTTAGAGAAAATTGGAGCTCTGAATCGAATAATAATTATACGCAAAGGGAGTTACAAATGATCTATGGAAGTTGTGCGTAAGGTTGGGAGTTATGCACAAGAATTAGAGTTGCATGCATGCTAAGAGAGTTGGGCATAATATTGGTATTATGCATAAGAATGTGTTTGGATATAATAATAGGTTTTGCGCATAAGGAATAAAACTTGCATGCAAGGCACAATAAGTGTTACACGAAAGATTTGCGGTTACCCTGTAATATTGTGATAAATTGGTGTTCATCAATGGATGAAAGTGGTAATTCATCAAAGAATCTATCTATATTTGGGGATGTGGCATTCGTTAGAGATAATAAAGTGACTAACAATTCCATAAACACTCTATGGATCTCTTCCACGAGTAGTGGGCGAAGGAAGAGAAAGAAAGTGATGCTTCCCACCGGTAGTGATCTTGAGGAAGAGACATATGGAGTGAACCTTATGAATGAAATAAGTATACCCTGCACCTTGTAAAGGTAGTGATCCTGAGCATATAAGTGATCTATATCGAGCCATAATTATTGGTAGTGAACCTCAACTAATTTGGTACAATCAGCACATCGCCATTGTACGCTCCTTGGATGTAGACTAGTGAGGGTGAACCAAGTTAAAATATATGTGTTCTATATATTATTTAATTTCTATTCATATATTTATAAGAGAAAAAGAGAAAAGTTTGTTTTTTAGCAACAAAATAAGATCAAAATGGGTAATAGTTTTAATTTTTCAAACCATGATTCACCCCCATCACAGGGTATTTAACTTAGTGGACCTTATAAAAAACATTTGAAAGATTTTTGAAAACATTTTGAAAAAAAAATTCCCTTGAAAATTACATTTAATTTTATTTTCTTAAAATATTAAATTTTTAAACATGGAAAATAATTTCACAGAATTATGGAAGGTAACTCCATACATGTCATATAAAAGGTAAGAAATTTTACTTTTTTTGGAAGGAGACATGAATATTATGTTAAAAAAATTGGTCAAAGTTAAAAAAGGGTAACTTTTTTAAATGTTTTTAGATAATAGTACAATATTCTTGGAAACCCTTTTAAGAAAACATTGCAATGAAATAACACATATTTCCAACCTAAGAGAGAGGAAAATTTAAAATTCCGTTAAAACACATTCTTAACAATATCATGTACCAAAGAGTGTAAAAGTTATACCAATATATAAAGATACTATGAATAGATAGATTATAAGAAAATTCATGACTGTTCTAGATAGATGTATCATAAGATTTCATCAAAGGAAGCATAATCACAAACAATCTCAAAAACCAATGAGATTGTTTCAACAAACTCTTATAACTTGGTAACAATGAACAATAATCACAATGTAAGAAAATGAAATTAATTGAAGCCTAAAATATGATGAGAATAAGGCGACTCATGATATAACATTTCAAAGGTAGTTTATACACCTCTTGGAAAAATATATGTGCATAACATGACACGTGTCTAAAAGAAGGAAAATTGAGACAAAATTACTTTACCAATTTTGTAACTTTTGAAACATAAATACTATGATGTTAATATCATAAAATGGATATGTAAATACCCATAATTTTAAGTATAATAATCATATAATACAACCATGTTAATTATACGCACCACACAAAAGTAATGGGTGGTGAATAGGGCTTGTATCTCTTGGAAATAAATAATGAGATGAAATTTTCTTACCTCATGTCTTGAATATTTTCATACTCATTCAATATTAGTATATAATAAATTTAAGTTTATTATAAATATTTTTTAGAATCATATTATTATATCTAATACCATATATGGTTTGATTATGACCTTATATTACCCACTTGTGAACAATCCTATGTTAAGGTTTCACTTTGGGCAATATTTCCTTTGATCTTCGAATGTGTCTTAATTTGTTATATCTTTAGTCCTTATACATATATCATGATTTATAGAATGTAAAACATGAAATAATAAAATTTAATATTCATTATATTTTTTTTATAATAATCTATTTAATATAGAACAATGAAAATGGAATACACCATTCATGGAGATGGTATGTCATACTTACGCATGAACACTGCTTTCGTTTTATTGATGTATTGAAAGAAATAAAGTAAATGACATAGATGTATACATATACATATATATATGTATATATACATATAATTATTAAATTATTATTATTAAATAATATATATAATAAAATTTCTCTAATCTCATCCTTAATACATTCCACGTAGTGTGTGAATGAATCACATCACTTTGAGGGGTTAACAGTCCATACTTTCCTCAAAATAAATTATCATATATACACCAAATGGAAAGTATAAATATATATGTAGTAAAAGTATTATATAAGATTAAATACATAATAAATATTATATGTAAAATATATAAATACATTGTCCGTCCTAATTTCAACCATGAGAGGAGGTAAAGTAAAAAAGAACGATCGTTGTTTAGTGAGGTGATAGTTAACCGTACACATAAACAATATATTTGTTAACCATTGTATGTATTTTTGTGCAAGTGTAGGTATAAACCTATTAATAAAAAAAATAAGTATATTTAAGATACTTTTTTTAATAAGCATGGAATAAGATGAATTTAGGTGGTGGAGAAAGAAAATAAAATAAATGATATTGAGGGTGGGTGTTACCTCATAACCGAGTAACTCATTTTAGTTTGCACCAAACAGATTACTTGGTAAGAAATCTAATCAAAGGGAGGATTTAAATAGTAAGGTAGGGTTTTTTATGATATTTTGTTATATATTGGACAAATATAATTAGTTTTAGTGGTGTGAATAAGGGGGAGGGTAGGAGACATTTTTATAGTAGATGAGGAGTGGCACTCTTATAATATTTTGATAAAGGAATTCGATACACGTTTTTCACATGTCAAGTGGATAAAAAAATGTAAAACACTATAGAAATGGGATTATAGAGTCTAAATATGGACATGAAATGGTTCTTTGAAAAGTTTCAAGGTCATTTGGGTCTTAAATTTAAGGTTTAGTCCTTAGTTAAACATATTTTTACCTCAATCGATGCAATTAATTTTAATTACTTTCACTAATAGTTTTGGTAAAAAACTAAGTTTAACTTATTAGAAATTATAAATTATTATTATTCCTAATATTTAATCTATTTTTAAAAATTTAAACCACATAAGTGGCCAAAATTAATTTAAAAATTAATCTCATGGACGGGACGACACTACGAGTGTTTAAAGTAAAAATGATCAAAAGTTTGCTAAGTTTTTATATCCAGCTTCATTGTGAAATTGGTTCCAATTTTCAAAATTGTATTAATTGATAAAAATATTATCTAATTAAAATTTTAAACCAATTAAAAATATAATTTAACCTTATAAATGGATTAGATGAAATACAATTTGGAATTAAAATTTTGTATTTTTAAATATTCATCAAAAAATGATATCTTATAGAAAAACAAAAAAATCATCTTAACCCAAATTTTATGTTTATATTTAAAATATTAAGTTCATTTTAACATATTAAACCTATAAAAGTGCCAAAATTTGGATTTAAAATGGGTTATCCATTAAAAGGAGGTAAAACTACCTTTATAAAAATATAGGTTTTTAAACATAAAATTGGGATTGTTCTTATCAAAAGTCTATCTAATATGTTGAATTAGTACAATTATTTTATTGAATATATGAGATATATATTACATTAATATCACTCAATAATTGTATTTAATTTAATTTGTTAGGGTAAAACAAGTTTGTGACCATAAAAATAGTAATATTTCTTTTTATATTCAATTAGTTTTCTGATTCATTTATAATTAATTGGTAACCTATGGATTCATCTTATATTTGTTTTAACGATATATTTTCATAAATTTTAAAAACTATTCATAAACTCTAATTTAATGACTATGTTATATCTTATTATAATAACATTTTAATAATATATTATTATCCGGTTAAACTCGGTCTTGCGCGTTACGAAAGTAATTGGGGAAATTCATTACTACATATAAAGAAAGTTAACCTCAGTGTTTCATGTGGATAAATCCAATATTTATTTTTTCTGTAGTGGATGATTAACATGATGTGGCATATAACACAAGCCAAACATAGTGTTTTAATATAAAATAAACAATTTTAAATGTTACATAAAATTAAAAATATCAAAAAGGTTAAATAAATTACAAAAACAATTAATCAAAAAATATTGGGGTGTTACATTATACCCCCTTAAAATAAATTTCTTCCTTGAAATTTTTACAGGTTATCAATGTTTTCATACTTGAGGGTTTTATTCATAGAAACACACATCGTAAAAATGAATACTAAAACTTCCCTTAAAATGAGAAAGTTAGAACCATAAAGCTTAACCAAAGTAACATATAAGTTGGCTTCCACATAGGATAACATAGGTTGGGAGTAAAGCTTGGACATGGAGGGAAAAAATAAATATTCATAGGGAGTTGTTGAGGTCATCAATAAAAAACAAGTGAATAATGAAAGAAATGAAGAGGGACTCAATTTCATAAATCTATGATGATTTGAAAGGCCACCAATTCAACAAAAATCAAGGTATTAAAATAACACATTTTTTATCATTATCCTAAAGTAGAGTAATTATTTTATTAACCATGAATATAAGAAAATATACTTACTTGATATATTTATATGAAGAAAATTTCATTCTTTAGTTGTGATTTTATCTATTTATAATCCATCCATTACTTTAGAAAATGGATGTTGAAAAATTTTACTTTGTTGAGACCAAGATGGATGGAGAAGGAAGTAAGAAGAGTCTGTTGTTACAGAGTATGTCTTTTGTTGTCAAAGAAGATAATTCAATTAAATTTATAAAGGAATTTGAAATTAGATGATGATTTGTTGATTTTTAATTCACAAATATCATTATTTAGGAGGAATTTTTATGCAATCCTTATGAAGGAAAGAAGGATTAAAGATGCTGTCAGTCGTATAAAATTTTGATTGGAAGGAAAGATACTGGTGGAAGATAGGGAATTTATAATACTTTCTATGAAAACTCTGATGATGCTAAATAAGATCTATCAAAGTATATATAATATGATAGTGGAGTTCATGATGAAACAAGAAGAATGGTTATGGAATGCAGTGAAGAGAATCATGAAAAATGAATGGATGATCTCGAGGCGGCACAAAAGAACGTTTTAAGGTGGTGTCATTTCCCACTGTTGGCCAAATTTTAGGGCCTGAAAATAAAGAGATTAAGAAATGTGTTTTTGGCTGAGGATTTTGCGTGAAAGATTGAAGATGGCTTGGTATGTTTCATGCAAGTGGAGTTCAACGATCTAAACATCAAAATCTGGAAAAGGAGAGGATTGTGTGAAAGATTGGTTTTTGCGTACAAGATTGAAGGGAGTTTGGAATATTTCGTGCAAGGCATGATTCAAGGACCAAAAATAGAAAATTTGAAAAGGCACAAAGTTTGAAAAAGATTAAATAGGTGCATGAAAAATTAGGTTGGTGCGAAACAGACTTACGCACCCAATGCGACCTCAAATGGGGTTTTGAGTGACACATCAGGATCTTGCATGAAACATTGGGGTTTTTGTGCACAGGGGTCGGCGCGGTCTATAAATAAGAGTTTAGCCCCTCACCTTTTGAATTCTCATAATTTAGATAAATCCCAAGCTCTGAGGTGCAAAATAATTTTAAATAAAGGGGAGTGCATGAAAGAAATAGAGTTGTGCGCAAGAAGGGGAAGTTGCTCGCAAGAAGAGAGTTGCATGCAAGATTGATTTTGTGCATAAGAGGTGTTTCATGACAAAAGTCAAATCTCACACACGTGGCATAAAAGTTGCTCCCAAGACACCTAAGAGGATGTGTGAATGATTTGGGATCTTCTCACGTATTCGTTTGTGCGTAATATAGTTCTTACCATCTTCTAGGTAAGAAAGTGAACATTTATTCATCAAAGAATACACCTGTTCAATAGCAAAGAATCACTGAAATACTGTAATTCCCTATTTTTGCTAAGAGGGAAAACACACACTTGTATATTGTTTTCCAATTGCTAAACTAGGGTAAGGTTATTTCTTACACATTGTATTTCAAATCGTAGGATTGTGTTTTAATGGATTGTGTGGTACTGGATTATTTCCGTACCATACCAAGGATGTAGCTACTCTTGTTGAGTAGAGAACCTTGTAAATCTTGTGTTCCTGTGGTTGTGTTTGTTCAATAGAGAATAAACTCTTTAATAGGAGGTGAAGGCTATTTCCAAAATAAATAAACATAAAAAGAAAAAGATATCACTGATTCACTCCCTCCCCCTCTCAGTGATACTTAGATCCTGATTAAGAACTTCAAACTTTGAGGTCTGAAGTGCTAAAATACACTTTTATTAGATATTACAGACCATAAAATAATGAAATGTGCAACTATTTATCTCTAACTATTCTTCAAAATCAATATTTTTAATGCATTAATCTATAAATATAAAAATTAACTCTACTGGTTTATCATTAATAATTATTCAACAAAAATAATTACACATTGAACTGGACATCACATAGGCTAGTGGTAGGTGTGAAACCCTTATCGTCCTTCGGTAATGGGTCCAAGACCCACAATCATGCTAGACTTGATATGTTTTCACCCAAAAAACATGATATTCTTTTCTAAAACAACACTAAAATAATTTCTTAAATAAATAATATGGAAATCTTTCAAATAAGGTTAATCACTAAATAGTCCTTTAAATAAGGTTTTCAATTCAATTTTAATACATAAATATTTCATCAAAATTTTAACATAATATTTACATTAATGGATATCCATATGACCCTTATGAATGATAAAAATCCAAAACTTAAGAAATAAAATCATTAAGTCCACTTAACATTGATCCCCTATATATCACAAAGTTTCTCTTGATTTTCACTTTCCAAAAATGTGAATACCCTTTTCATATATTCTCTTAAAACATGGTAATAACCTTAATTACCATAAATACTTATGAAAAAAGGGATTCTTCCTTATTCCATAAACTACTGGATATATTCCATAAATCCAATAAGTTGTAAACATCATCCATGACCGTATAAATTACTTTTCAATGAGTCCATAATTTGTTCCAAGGTAATCAGTACCATCAAATTTACCTATATCCAACATATCATTATCCAAAAAACATTATCGTAAAATAAAGAACATATTAATGGTTATATTTCCCTTAATCATGTGTTTTCCATAGGCATCACCTTTCCATTAAATCACTTTTCCATTTCATCAGATCAATTCAATGTATTCTTGTAAATCATTAGCGAAGGAACATAAATTGGAAAATCTTTAAATATTTCACCTTTCATAAATCCTGAATCCAAATACATAAAAACATTGATTACTTAATCCTTAATCCATTTACAGGGCTACCTTATCCTATTACATAATACCTCTTTCTTTTCACATTTAATTTATAATATTTTCATCATCTGAAGTGTAACCATTACTAACACCACCTTGTTAATTCTCTTCAGGAACTTTCCTCTTGGGAAAATTAGTTGCATAATGACCATTTATTACATGCATAAAAAAATTAACTTTAGATGATGTATTAGGGAGTACAATAGTCTCATCCATTTCATGAACTAAACTATTCATTTTACCTTGTAGTCACTTTATTTATGTCCTTATTTTACATAGTGAAAACATATTCTAATTATAATAAGACATTCACTTAGTTGGTTCTTTCCACATTCTTAACACAATGGAAACCAAATCTTCTTTCCACAATGGTATCCACTACCCAAACTCTCAGCGAACTCCTTCTTTCCTTTCCTTGGTGAGTCCAATAGTTGGTTAAGGTACACATTTTTTATCATATTCCTTGAAAAATAATTAGGAATGATACAATATCTTTCACTCTAGTGATCAACCCACTAGATTTATCATTAGTAAATCATCCATCACATTCAATGATAATCCAGTTCCTTCTTATTACTATAATTGACTAAAACTTGAAGCCTAGTCTGAGCATTACATATCATAGAATAAAACCATATAGTCATGAAAATAATTTCTTATAGGATGTATCAATCATGACACCTTCTTTAATATAAAACACCCTAGGTTTGTCCTAGGTTATTCTTATCCAAATTATATTTAAATACTTCATAATGGTTTATGAATAGTTTGTGAATTACAAAATCATATCCCCTAGGAGTGTCAAACTATGTGTGCAGGAAGGCCATTTTCATGTACTGGATTATTTCAAGTCAGACCTGAAACATCTTGTCAGAGTAGTTACCCCTAAGTAAATCTATGTTAGATCCATATCCATTTTTAGTATCCAGGGATATATTTCTGTGAAACCACTCACTCTATCCTTTACCAAAATTCCAGGACATTTTCCTATACTTTTCCTTATCCTTATACTTACCCAAGACATGTCCTTATGGTTCTCACTATGGTTTTCTCATCCTTGATTCCAATGTTTATCTAAAAAATTGCTTTGATACCAACTATTGTGACCCTCAATTTTCATATGTTAAAATTACATCACTTTTTCGGAATAATTAAAACATTATACAAACAAATACCCAAATACCATATTAGATTAGTGACATTGGAAGCATGAAAATGTAAAAAATGCTACATGATCATGCTACATTGTCTCCCACTAGGTTCTCCAAGTATAGAACCCCAACTATACATATCATACAAGAAATATATCTTCCTAACATGGGAACAAAATATAATAAGGGGTGATATCAGATGCTCAGTAAGGGTAAAAAAGGGTGACACGTAAGAATAAACATGAGCATAGGGGTATAAGGACATGATCCTGAAAATAGAATATCATACCCAGCATATCAAAGATCATATACATGAATCATGGAATAAAGATTATAGGTTCATACGAGATTAATTTTAAGGATATAAAGAACATAATCCATGAAAGCATAACATAGGAATAATACATGGAATTATGGAAGACACAAGCATATATAATAATTTTTATAGTTGTCAAGGCATATCTGCCAAGGCTATATTAGTTGAAAAAGTTCTTTACTGAACTAAATTCACACCCCATTCAACCCCGTATTACTAAACCAAGTTTTCTCCTAATTCCTACCCTATAATACTGAACCATGTTCATTTCTCATTCCAGCCCTATAATACTGAACAAATTTCATTTCTCATACCATCAATGTCTATCTCATGAGATATAAATCTTTACCCCTTGTATTGGAGGGAGATATAGGTCCCACCCATTCCATAATGAAATCATACATACAAGTGCCAGAATATAATTAAAAATCATACCATAACCCATGCAATAAAATACGTATCCTAAATATGTAATAATAACTTAACCTATGGAAAAAACAGGTCTTATAATCATTTTATGATATCATAACGCATGAAAGGAAGTAGTTTTCAAAATCATATAACCTTCAGAAGATAAATAAGTTCCATAGGCATCATACCATAAAAACACAAACCATTCAAGAAAGAATATGAATGGAAGCTTTGGATAATTTCATATAAGGGCATGAGTAACATCAACATCTTTTATCTTATATGGAAAATAACTTGGATAACTATTTTGAAAACATTAATTGAGGAAAATATACTTTCTTCATGAAAAATTATTATTTTTAAACATAAAAACTTTTGGAAACCATTTTCCTAGAAAACATATAATGTAATATTGAAAATATTTTGATAAATATTTCTTTTAAAATACTTTGAAAATTTATAAAAATATATTGAAAACTTTTTTAAAACCGGTTACTTTAGAAATTATGAAATAATCTTGAAAATATTTTGAATACCATTTTATTTGAAAATAATATCAAAACATATAAAGGAAGATAGAAAATGTTTTGAAAACTATTCCTTTGAAAATAATTTGAAAACCTTAAAAGAAATATTGAAAATGTCTTGAAAACTATTTCTTTAAAAATAATATTAAAAACATGTAAATAAAGATCAAAAATTTTTTGGAAACCTTTTTACTTGAAAACCTATGAAAGAAGACTGAATAACTTTTGAAGACAATTTTCCTTGAAAATTACTTTAAAAAATTGTTAAAATTAACCTTCTTAAACATCAAAAATAATTTCATAGAATGATGGTGGGTAACTCCATACATGTCGTATGAGGTAAAAATAATATTCCTTTTTCATGGTAAAGAGGTAAGAAAAATACCTTTTTTGGAAACTAATAAGAAGATTCCATTGAAAACATTGGTAAAAGACAAAAAAGTGTAATAATTTATATTAAATATTATAGATAAATAATGGAATATTCTTAGAAACCAATTTTAGAAAACATGGTTTTGAAGGGGAAAATATTTTCTATGGAAGAGAGAGGTAAATGCATACATCCTTAAAGACACTTTATTAACTATATTATGTAACAAATAGTAAAAAAATGATACCAATATATGAATATATCATCAATAACCATAGAAGAAGAAAATTAATTAGTTTTCTTGAGATATAGATCATAATATTTCATCAAAGTAATTATAATCATAAAAAATCTCAAAAAGTGATGAGATTGTTTCAATAAACTCTTACCACTTAGTAACTTTAAACAATAATCCCCATGTAAGAAAATGAAATAACATGAAGCTTAAAATATCAGGATAATAAATAAATTAATTATATAACATTTAAAAGGTATTATATACCCCTCATGAAAAAATATAGGTTCAAAACAAGCCATGTGTCTCAAAGAAGGCAAATTGAGACAAAATTACTTTGCTGATTTGGTAACTTTTGAAACAGAAAACCCATGATAGAAAGATCATAAAATGGATATTTAAATAAAAATAATTTTAATTATAATAATCATATAATATATACGTGTGTAGTATACACACCATAAAAATGGAATGGGTGGTGAATTAAGCATGTATGTCATGGAAATAAAAGGTGAGATGAAATTCCCTTAACTAATTTCTTGAATCTCATCATACTCATACATGATTCATGTATAATAAATGTATGTTTATTATAAATATATTATATAATAATAATATTATTATACATAATACCATATATTTTTTTATTATGACCTCATATTACCTTCTTGTTAACAATACTATGTTAAGGTTTCACTTCGGGTAGTATTCACTTTGTTCTTCGCATGTGTCTTAATTTGTTATATATTTGGTCATTATACATATGTCATGATTTTAAGAATTTAAATCATGATATAAATACAATTTAAATCAATTATATATGTAGTATAATAATTTATAAAATATATAGGTATGAAATGGGAATACACTGATCATGAAGATTGTAGGTCGTACACACGTAGGAACACTGCTTATGTTTTATTGACGTATTGGAAGAAAGAAATTAAATGACGTATATGTGTGTATATATATATATATCATTATTACAGTATAATTATTATATCATATATATCATATAAGTTCAGTAATCCCATCCTTAATACATTCAATGTAGTGTGTGAACAAATAACATCACTTTGAGGGGGCAGTATTCCACACTTCCTCAAGTGAAATTATTTTATTTAAACCAAATGGAAAGTATAAAGATATGTTGGTTAAAAGTATTATTAAAGATTAAATACATAATAAATATAATATATAAATATATATAAATATATTTTCCATCATAATGTCTACCATGAGAGGTAGTAAAGGAAAAAATGAATAATCATTGTCTAGTGAGGTGGTAGTTCATCGTACACATAAACCGTTTGTTCGTTACCCATTAGATGGATGTGTGTGTAAGTGTAGGTAGAATTATTAACAGAAAATAATATTATTTTATTGATGATACTGATTTTATTGTATAATCTTGGAATAAGAAGAAATTATGTGGTGGAGAAAGAAAATAAATGAAAGGAGATTGAGGTAGAGTGTTACCTCTTTATCGGGTAACTCCTTTTGGTTTGCTCCAAAGGGATTACATGGAAGGATTTATGAAAAAAAGTAGGCTTAAAGGAGTATTTTTGGGGTTTTGGGAGTATATTTGAGTATATATTGTCTAAACCTAGGTGTTTTGAGAGGTGTAAAAAAGTGGGTGGAGAGGAGAACTTTGTATAGTGGAGGAGGAATGGTACTCTTGTAATATTTTGAAAAAACAATTCTATACACATTTTAACAAATAAATTCAATACAATAATGGAAATTGTTATATAAAATCTAATATATGGTCTAATTATGGCCCGAAAATGGATCTTGGAAAAGTGTATAAGCCTCTTTGGTCTTGATTTTATGTTTTAATTTTTAGTTTAACTTAATTTTACCTTAATCGATGTAATTAGTTCTAATTACTTTCACTAGTATTTTTGGTCAAAATCTAATTTTAAATTATTATAAATTAGAAAATATTATTATAAAAAAATATGGAATCCATTTTTTTTATATTCAAATCACATATGTTTTAGAAATTAATTGAAAATTAATCTCGTTGACCAGGCTCCATTGCTGGTTTTTAAAGTAAAAATAATCAAAAGTTTTCTAAGTTTTTATATCCAGTTTATATGTGAAATTGGTTCCAATTAACTAAATTTTATTAATTGATAAAAATATTATATAACTAATCTTTTAATC
Source organism: Viscum album (assembly GCA_963277665.1). Taxonomy (NCBI): domain Eukaryota; kingdom Viridiplantae; phylum Streptophyta; class Magnoliopsida; order Santalales; family Viscaceae; genus Viscum; species Viscum album. The sequence goes on from OY728166.1 coordinate 1,047,174,563, forward strand.
CAATTTAAATTATAATTTAACTTTATAAATTAATTTGGTGAAAAAGTAGTTTTGAATTAAAATTCTTTATTTTTCACTATTCATTAAAAAATAAAACCTTACAGAAAAAATACCAAAAAGTTATCATAGACTATTTTTTTGGTTTCAATTTAAAATATGAATTTATTTATTACATATTAAATATATAAATTTTATAAATTTTGGATTTAAAATGGGTTCACCATTAAAATATATTGAATGAATATAAAAAATATTTAATTAAATATATAAAATATATATTAGATTAGTATCACTCAATAATTGTAATTAATTTAATTTATTAGGGTAAAACTACTTTGTGACCATAAATATAGTAATATTTTCTTTTTTATATTGAATCGATTTTCATATTCATTTCTAATTAATTGGTAACCAGTTAATTCATATTATATTTGTGTAAACCTTATATTTTCATAAATTAGTTAATACCATTCATAAAATCTTATTCAATATCTTGGTTATATCTTATTATGATAACATTTTAAAAATATATTATTGTTCAGTAAAACTCAGTCTTTCTTGTTACATAAGCCATCGAGGAAAGTAATTATTGCATGTAACGCAAGCTAATCTCAGCCTTCTATGTAGAGAAATCTAAAATTTATTTTGCATGCAGTTCATGATTAAATTTGTGTTGCGTATAACATGATCCAAACATAGAGATTTAATATAAGATATTTAATTTTTAGTGTTGGATGAGATGAAAAATATCAAAAAGGTTAAATTAATTAAAAAAATAATTCACAGAATCTCAAGGTGTTACAAACCAAGTTTCCATAGTTTCTAGAATTGGATATATATATATATATACAAAAAACACTCATAAAATAGAATAATTTCAAGTTTTAGAGTTATTTTTTGGTCCTTATCATATTATTTAAAACCCTCAATTTCCTGATTTACCCTTACTGAGGTGACAAAGATTTACTAAGGTTACTCTTAATAACAACCAAAAAATAAAAGGTGTCTATTTACCAAATTTGGACAAACTTATTCAAATTATGGAATTATTTTTTCAATATTCTATGTATATAAGTGGGAGAATATAATTTAAAATTAATATGAAAAGACATGATGAAAAATGGGTTTTTAGAAAAATTTATTAATAGTATAAATTTATTAATACAAAATTCATGTATAGAATTCTATAAAAATAATATAATGAGATTTTTATTATTTAAAATTATACATTTAAATTTCAAATTTAATCCATATTATAATTTTACTTTGTAAATACATTAAAATAAAATATTATTTTCAATAAAAATCATTATTTTTACTATTCATTGAAATATTAGACTTTTCTGAAAAATGTCAAAAATTTCACTATAAGATAATTTTTAAATGATCATTTCAAAAAATTTATCTTTTTTATCAAATAAAATTTATAAATTTTCCAAAAATTAATTATAATCGATTTTGAGAAAATGCAATAAAACCATTTTTTTAAGAGAACAATTTTTTGGAAGAATTCAATGGATTTACTAAAAATTATGTTTTCATTTACTAAGAATTAGTCAATAAATGTTTTTTAATTATGACCTGTTTATGTAATTCATATTTTAGTTTATCCAACCCATACCAACAAAATCAATGACTTGGTGATAATGGTTATATTTAAAGGATAATATTTCATGGTTCTTTTAAGCTTTATATTGTGTGTCATATACACTATCGAACATAATATTTATTTTCAAATCTCAGGATATTATATTATACCCACACCCAATTAAATAATTTTTTCCTTTTAATTTTAACTTATATTTAGTAATAAATATGTCATATTTTAAAAATAACTTTATTGAAATCCCACATAGTGAAAAGGGTTAATAAAACTTCATCTTGAATAGAGGGAAATAGAATCTTGAAGGTCATTTGGAATAAAGTATTGTATGTTTAAAAAAAGTATAATATTAGTGGGAAGTGAAAATATAGTCATGAAAAAGAGTAGTAATGTTCAAATAATGATGCAGAGTGAAAGAGATCATTTATCATTAGAAATTGAATGATCATGAGAATGTTAATGACCACAAAACCATAAACCAAAGAGGTGTGAAATGGACCATTGATTAATAAAAAATAAAGTTAAATGAATTTTTTTTATTTCAACATCATTTTCCTAGAGTTGAGGAATTAACCTTCCATTTAGACTAAGAATATACAAAAATATACAAAATTTATAAGTATAATATCATCCATTAGTCCATCTCCACCACAATTGCATTTTTTTCTTCAAATGATGAGTATTAAAGATGAATTTTTCCTTCCTGGAGCTCCAAAATAAAATTCTATTGGATGATATAATTATAAAAAAATAACAATATACTCCACCTTTCTTTTTTTTCATTAACTAATACCGTAATGGTTATCCCATGGTATGATAATTCCCAAAATGAATAAACCATCATTTGATGAAATAAAATATTAATCTTAAAAGCCACAACAATAACACCCAAATTTTAACTTATATCATTTTATAAATTTTTAACCATAATATTCTTCAATATATCCATGAACAAGTTAAAAACCCAAAAATTTGAAGGATTTGATCGCATATTATTCTGAGACCAATTTTAATTTTATCTCCAAATAACAGTAATCACCAATAAATTCATATAGCTAAAATTTATATACCCTAATAATATAATCTATTAAATATTCTAATGATTTATATGAATTAACTAAATCACCATAAATATATATTAAAATTATATATTCTTTCAAAAGATAATTCAATCTTTATTCCTAAGAAAAAACCACAACATTATGTTTACTATAACTGTATAATGTTCCTCAATATTACAATGATCTTATTCCAAAATTTCATTAATCAATTAATCAATAAATCAATTTTAAATCCCATGGTTAAGCATATGTTAAACCAAAAGCTTCCAAATTTTAATAACATATTATTACCTCAACATCAGTGATCATATAAACCTTAAAGTTTAACAATACCTTTAAACTTATGTCAAAAAAATGTAAAGACATTCTTCCTAAAATAACCTTTCATTATAACACAAGTTAATCTTAAGGATTACATATAAATTAAACATATATTAAGACATAATGAATGTATTCAGGGTACACCCATCACGTAAAAAATCAAAAGAGTACTAATTCTTTTAAACTACAAGTCATCAGTAAATCATAATTCTTATATCCCAATAAGAAGACACCTTAATCATTCAAAATTCTTCAAAATTCATTAACCAAGCATCTCTATCTTATTCCTAAATAATTAATTCTTATTATCAAAAGTTTTATTCATGTATTATGATTCATCATTATGAAAACATAATTCAAAATAAAATCCATACCATTTATATTTCGTTCCCTATTTCCCCATCTTAAAATATAATGACTTTAGGAATTGTTAAACCTTTATTTTTATAGTCTAGTTGATCCCATTACTGAGCTTCCCTCTTAGGGAATATATTTCAATAATACACATACTACCCACATTTAAATCATTAGTTTTATACCTTGGGAATAACTTTAATCCATTTCACAGTGTTAATCGAGATCTTCATTTTTATTGGAAATTTAATTATTTATACCCTCATTAACTACATAAAAAACATGTTACCATTATATTGATACATTTCTGGCTTCTTGTTCCCACATTCATGGATCACATATTTTTTTAAATATTTTTACCTTTGTTATCCTTATTGAAAAAACTTCCATAGAAAATAATTTTTTCAATATTTGGTGCATTAGGAAACTCACCTAAGTTCAGTTTATTTATCATAACTTATGATATATGGTTAAGAATAAATACAAGAGTTTTCAATACAAATCTTGGTCTATTTATTTTCTTACTACAAAAACCAAAACAATGTTCTTCACATCTATTTTATCTTGATTCCTTCTAGCTCTAGAAATTAACTAAAACAAAAAATAGTGGGTATGATGATAAAAAATACACCATATTATATAGAGGATAAGAACTAATATATCCTTACCCATGTCATCCTCAATCTAACTGTGTCTACTTATCAAAAAAATAGTTACTCTCTAATATACTAAAATTTGTTGTTATAGAGGACTTTTAACTTATGATAAAATAAAATATAAACCTCTAATGTTATCTAAACCGAACTTTAATACTAGTTGTAAGGACTCAACCTTAAACATTACATAATATAGAGTTTTTAGTTATTAAATAATTTTCTTCCATTCTTAAATATCTCTTCAAATTCACATTTTTACATAATCAGGTCATAACTCTTATATATAAAACTCTTATAATACAAAATGGATACTTATATTCAATACCCTTTCTCCTATAATATAAAACTTTTAGAATAAAACATTTTCTCTTTACATTAAAAATATTCATGACTTTAAAATTGACTTCTTATTTACCATTAACCATCCTTAAAATCTATGAAAACCATTTTAAAACATTGGATAAGCACAAAAAATATAGTAAAATATATAAAAGGAAATAAATAAAGAATCTTGTTAGTCTATGAATACTTACAAAAAATTTACCTTTAAAAAAAAAACTTTGGGGTTCAAAATAACCATTTTCTTACATAATAAATCAACTTCTCTACCAAAATATTTTCGTAAAACATTTCATAATAAATAATATATGTAAAATTAAACTCATAAATTTTTTATTATAATCAAGAAAAAACACATATTTTTTTACAATGTTATATTATTAACAATTAAAAATTAACTTATACATTCTTTGAAACATAAGATCACTACATTGAGATATCATAACATTTTCATAAAAACCCATATAAATAATAGGTAAAACATTTAGTTAAATAGGGACATTATTTTCCATATAAGTCTTATAAATGTAAAAACCCATACAACCAACTTTCATACCCGGTGCAACAGTGGACTATCAGGGACCCACCCATACTTGGTTTTTAATGAAACCACCCATCCTTGGATAGTAACGTAAATACCCATCCTTGATTTATAATGGAACCACCTTTACATGGTATATAACAGAATCGACCATCATAAAAAACAATTTCCAAGAATACAACATAATCATAAAACATAAAATCTTTCAATTTTCAACAATACACTGAAATAAATATTTGTTTCACCGATAAAAAATCATTTTTAAATATTGAAATATTCATTCCATTTTAAAACAGTTTTTGAATATAACTAGAACATAGGGAAGGATTTTTATTGAATATAAAAAATGAAATCTTACAAATTAAGTAAAATATCAAATAAAATTTATGATGGTAAGAAAGGTCGTTGTCTTCATATATGTTAAAATGGAACATTCTTTTTGTCTTTTGTTAATAATGAAAAAACATCTCGTATAAAATACATAAAAACAATCCATTGAAAAAACTTTTAAAGAAAGTTAAAAATCATTCTAAAATATACTTTATTATTCATTTATTTACATTTAAATATAAATAGTTTAAAAAATATGCAGATGGAAGAAAATGGGTTGAATGAGAAACATTAAAAGCGTGTTTTAAAAGAAAGTTCCTTACATTGAGTCTGACTCATCACCCACATTTTTTATCTTACTAAATAATAAATTTATGTTAATTATTTAATTTTGTAAGAACTATTTTAAAGTATATTATTCATTTTTTACTTTAATTTTTACCATGTTATATTTAATTACTTAATCATTTTCACGTTGAACGTTTTGGCGTTATTCGGCTCACATGTCAACGAATGAATTCGGTAGGTTGACTATGGTCAAATAGGTCATTATTTCATCATCTATATAATAATAATAATTAAATAATAATAATTTTTATATGTAAATTTCACTTTTGAAACCATCCATGAAATATGGTTATGAAAATCAAACTATGTTACAATCATAGAGATAGTACGTTGTACGTACACATGAATACCGTTTCCATTTTACAAAAATTATTATAGAAAAAAGGTATGTATTATTTTATTTTTATAGAATGATCATAATATCATAAATACATTATTTTGTTTTTGTTACACATATATATCATCCATATGTTGTAGTGATGGAAAATGAATCATATCACTTTGGGGAGGTGGTAGTCCAAATGTGTGCACAAACATCGTTATAATTTCTAAATAAATGAAAAGGTTAGAAAATTGATGATATAATTATTCTACATAATTCCAAATATGTCATGAATATAATATATATACATTAAATTCATAATTATAATCATCCATAATAGGAGGTGATGGGGAACAAATTACATCTTTTCATGAGGCGGTAGTCTTCCCTACACACAAACATTATATTTTTTTTTCCATTTGATAGAGGTTGGGGATTGCTATAGTCTATGAAATTAATGTAATAGAATATAATTATACGTTAGATATTTATTTTCTTATATAATCGTGGCTAAGGAGTATATGAAGGAGGTGGAATACTAAGTAAATCAAAATGACTCGGTTAAGAATGATACAACTTTAGAGTAAAACCGGATAATGTTTACACCAAAAGTTTTACATGGTTGGTTTTGTAATCAAACTGAGGCATCAACGAAATGAGGAGAGATTTAAATATGGTATTTGTATATGGATTTTCCAAACCAAATAGTTCTTAACATGTGAAGAAATGGGAAGAAGAGGAGTCCTTTCAAAAGAGAAGGGAGTGGCACTTATGAAATTTCTTAAAATATTAATTGAACATAAATTAATTTTCATATTCAAATGGATATAAATTGATAATATATGAAACTAATATGAGTATTATATAAATCCACTAATAAAATAAAATTTTTAAATGTTTATACTATGTTGTTAATCTTATATTTTGGTTTTAACCACTGGTTAATACTTCTCACACTTTCCATGATAAAAAATGTTTTACTCTTTAAGGTCCAAGCTAAATACTATAAATTAAAAAACAACCAATAAATTAACTCTGGTTGATATTTTTTACCATATCCTAATAACTAGACTGAAGATATAAATTTTAGTAATTTTAAATCATTGAAAAAAATATTATATATTAAAAAATATCATTAACGTAAATTTTGAAACTATTCAATAAATTTTAATTTTAAAAATCTCATAAAAATGAAATTAAATATAATGAATTGACACCTCTATAAAATTTTATTTGTATATAAATAAATTTTGAAGCATAAAAATTAATTCAAATCATATTAATTTTAAGGATTGTAAAATCATTTACTTTTTTTATATTAATTGAATATCTTCTACATCGTTATTCTGTAAGATTTTAAATAAATTATATAATCACTAAAAATTAGTTGTAAATTACCAGGATAAAATATATAATTTATATTTAAAACTATTTAAAAGTTAACATTCTCTCTATGCATCCCTATGTTAAAAATATCATAGTTATTAAGTAGAAGAGTGTGGTATTTTTGGTTTTATATTCACTTTAATATTATAAAGGTCAAAATCAGTGAAATATGGAACCAAATTTCTATATGTTTGGGAATTTGATAGATATGGAGGAAAACCTCTCATAAAATTGGAAAAATGAAATTTTTAGGTTTTTTTTAGTTATTATAATATTATATTTAACCCTTATTTATCTGATTTACCCTTACTAAGGTGACAAATATTTACTAAGGTTACTATTCATAATGACCAGAATAATTAAAGGGGAATATTTACCAAATTTATAAATCTTAATTACAAATACAAAATACATTTTTAAAGATTCAAAAAACATAAGTGGAAAACATTAATTTAAAATTAAATCTAAAAAATGTGATGAAAAATGGGTTTTAAAAAATGTTGTTTTAGTATAAAAATGTTTTTATACCAAATTTACGTATAAAATTTATTTCATAGACCTTAATTTTATTTTAATTAATAAAAGTATATATTTTTATTTTAATATTAATCTAAAATATAATTTTAATATGTTAATTATTTTAAATAAAATATATCTTTCAATAAAATTAGTATGTTTTCCACTATTCATTGAAAAATTAAAAATTTCAAATAAATCTCAAAATTTCAATATAAGATAACTTTTATATGATAATTTAGAAAAATGAAATTTTTATCAAATAAAATTTACAATATTTATAAAAATTATATATTATAATTTCTCACAAAAAGAAATAAAAACCATTTTTTTGAAGAAAACACATTTTTTGAAGAATACACTGACTTTACTAAAAATTGAGTTCTTATTTAATAATGATTAATAGTAAAGTTTTATTTATTAGATATTTTATGTGTATTTCATAATTATTTTAATCTTATTCATACTCTCAAATTCAATGTATTGGTTATAATAGTTATATTTAAATAAAAATAATTTTTTGTTCTTTTAAGACCGATATTGCGTGTCATATACGCTATTGAACATAATATTTTATTAAATAATAGGAAATTACACAATAACCCTGATATTGATCAAATTCCACCTAAATTCTAAATATATGAATATGTTTTGGATGTTTTTATCGAATGATGATGTTTCCCAACACTCTCTAACACACCTAGTCACCAGAATCACTTTTATTGGCCATATAGGACACAAGTGTGGCATTTGTTTACCACAATGGTACAATTAGTCTTGATATTTCCAAGAATCCCACACAAATGTCACTGAAACTAGGACCATATTGAGTTAGGAATTGTGGGTACACCACCACCCTGAATCCTTTTGTAAGATCCACCCTAGTCATCTCCTCTCTTTAACACTTCTAAATACAAGAAGAGCGGTCTCCTAGGGTTCAAGCTGGTAGTGGGTTGGACACTCCTAAATCCCCTTCAGATTTCTTCATATAAATAACTAATTTCTTGATTACTTCCTAAAATTTAGGAATATTAAACATCAATATCTGAGTTTACAAAGGCTCTTTAAGCCACATCTCAAAATTCCTTACTTTGGATTCCTCATATTTGTGTAGATATGGAAATAAGTAGAATAAAAATTTATATGTGATGGTATTTTCCATAACTGACATTGATATATGTTTACGGTTTATTAGCACCATTTTATTCACCCAAAATAAGGCATTTGAGGAATATTTCTAAATGAAGAGGTCTTGAAATTTCACCTAGGTGTCACTGCTATCCTTCTTGGCCCCAATCATCACAACCATATTAGGATTTGGAATCCAATTTAGGTATCAGTATGAGATTACTAGAAGGTGAAAAACTATTAAACCATTTGGTTTTGAGAAGGAAACTACAATAGGACATTGGTAGGTCAGAAAGCATGTAGTCAGAATTTGATACTTTCTAATTGATGCATGTGTGTAGCAATTAAGTCAATTCATCAGATTTTATTCTCTTTAATGGTGTAGTAATATCACAAGAATATGGATATGGATTCATTTGAATCACTTACATTAAGTTTTTCATCAAATGAGTGAGGTTATGATATAATGTTCATCTACTAAGGATTGGAAATCAGACTATTGAAGTCCTATAAATAATCAATTTTTTTGTGTAATGGAAAAATCCCCATAAATTTTGTTGGTCTATAGAATTGGTTGAATGGATGGGACCCACTATAGAAGGTATGTGGGGCCACATAATGATGTTTCATGTCTTTATTTGATTTATTGATCTATATGGATGTTGTGTAAGATTTATTATAACATATTTGTACATATTATGAAATGAAAAATTATTATTATTATCACTAGTTATATAGGTCAAAATCCCCAACCACATAAAACATTTTTTGTATTTTTCTTTTTTTATTTAATATTTTTCATTTACAGTATTTTTATGTTGGGATTGAGTAGTGTTGGTTATTTTTGTGAGGTTATTCTCTAAAGTTGTAGTGCACAAAGGTTTGAAGAGTTCAATAGAGAGTTTTTTTTCAAACTATGTGATTCCAGTGAACATACATCTATTTGTTGATTTTTGGAGTGAAATTATTAACAATTGGTTTTAAATTATATGTTCTATCAGAGGTTCTCATAGGCTTGGTTCTTCACTCAGTTATAGTTCATGTATTTTTTATTTCTTCCCCATGCATATTTTGTTTTTAGTAAAACTTACAATCTTCTAAATGATGGTTTCAGAGGATAAAAATGTCCATATGGAAATAATTTATTGAATGTATTATAGTTTTTGAGGATGAATTTAAGGGAATCCCTCAAGAAAAATGATTAAGAAATTTTATTAAAATGAATTAATCTATAGACAATGGAAAAATATAATTAGAAATCATATACACAATTTATTTTGGTTTGGTAGGGATTTAATTTGAATGAAATGTTCCCTTAATTATCTGAGAGAAGAAAAATCCAACATTGTGATGAAATAATTGAATGATATATAATAAATCCTATAACACTCAATATGTTGGGATTGATTTGACAAAAATTCAAAATGATTAAGTCAACAGGGATGTATACTTCTAATCACCTAAATGATTTCAACATGATTAGGATCTAGCTGAAGTACGTGAAGGTGTATTTCACAGATGATTTTTCATCCATACTACTATTATCATCATTTCCAAAATCATAGGATTTAATGGTAACATTAGTTGGTGACTCCGGAAGGAAACCCGACTTGATATCCAAGGATTTCCAAAATTTGATTATGAATAAATAGATCTAAAGGACAGAGATTAATACACCTTGTTAGTGATGTATTGAATGAATATAGAAGGTGGAACTCACTTTATCAAATAATTCAAATTCAATAAAGGGTTAATTAAATAGAGAGGTGTAAATTTTAATCTATTGGAACCTGGATAGCCAATTTAAACTATGGAAAATGGGTTCATCTAATGAAGTATTATCATGAGTAAAGAGATAATTTATAAAGAACCACGTTTGGAGGGTTTAATTCAATGAACCAAGTAGTAGAGATTAATAAGAACCAATATTTGAGTTTTAATACTTTGGTGTAATCATAGATCATAAATTATGGAGTATCTTTCCAATCCTTCAATAAAAAGCGATGAATGAAAAACTATTTTTCTAAAAAAATTGAAAGAGTGAATCTAGTAGATGAGGAATATCTTAAAATAGCGGGGAAGTGGTGTAATGACCTGAACTATTATAAAAAAATTTCAATTTTTATTTAATTATATGTCTTATTATATAACATGGTTGTAAAAAACACAAGAACTTATTTTGTTTTATCCAATTGGATTTAAAAGTCTATTAAGTATCTTTACTATTGATAATATATCCTTTTAATAGTGATCACGTGATTAGTATAAATATAAGGTTTTAATGAATCTAATTGAAATAGACAAAGGAAGTGATGGCCTCAACTAGTAGGATCAAACCCTATGAATTCCATTTATTGGAGAATCTGAGGGAGATAAAATAAATGGGATTTCCCTTTTATGAAGTGTAATATGAGATCAAAAAACTTAAGCATGAGAAAAATGTTTTATGGGAGAAGTTCAATCTCATCAAGATAACGACCCAAATTGTGTTCGCCGAGCCACCCCATGAAAGTCCCACCATTTCACAACTTACTCTTAGGGTGTTTGCTGATATATTAAAGAGATATGTATCAAGACCCTAGAAATATGAAATTTTTCATTATATTTTATAGAATAATGAATATATTTTCATCCTATTATTGCTACTTTGTAATTCATTTTTATTTCGATTCAATAAAACATAAGTATTATTTTTTGTTAATATTAAAATTAAATTATGGGATTTATTTTTATGAAATAATGGATTTATGAAATAAATAATATTTTAATAAAATAATATTATTAAATAATGTTTATTAAATATAAATGACCAAACAAATTTTATGAAGTCAAATGTAATTATTATAAGGGTTTGAAAACTATTATTGTCAAAAAACCCATCATTTTCAATTAATGTTAGTTATTATTTTAATAGATAAAAATAAAATATTTAGAATATTATTTATATAAAATGAATATTATTTTTTCAATTAGAATGTCTAAATTATCCAACAGTGAATATTTCTTTATTTTTTGTGGCAGTCGAATTTTCGGGTATTAATTAAATACCATATAAATATACATTCTGTGTTATGACATAATAATGACCCAGAAGTGATGTAATAAATACTGAAAATGGTATTAAAGAATAAATATATGTTTTTCATTTAATTTAATACTATTTTATGTTTATTTTATTTATTTTATAAAGACATTACCAATCTTCCAAAACCTATAATATATGTTAAGGTTTTAAAATCATTTCTTTTAGAGCGTGAATCACATCCACATAATAAGGGGAATTTATTTAATAATTTAGTCCATTATACTTATAAAATAATAAATACCGCTTCCATTTGGTATAAACCTAGGGTAAAAACCATGGTATGGATTCTGGTTTTGGATATTTTATTATATAGAATCAAAAACCGTAATAATAAAGAAATCCTTCTCATTTACTCTATAAACCCACCTAAGATCCAATTTATCTTCTCTAAAACTAATTTTATCATTTTCCTAATATGAAATCAACTCTCTATAGTCCTCCCAATATGCCCTTATTCTCTCAATAATCCCCTCACAAGCTTTTGGAGTCACACACTCAATTAACATAACCTCACATTCCTCTCCTCCTTTTTATTCAAGCGCTATCTTTGAAAATTTTCTTCATCATTGAATTTTTTATGATTTAAATTATTTATAAACATTAAATTAATGTAAAATTGATTTTATTTGAATTATATGTTATTTTTATTCTCTCATTTTTACCTTTATCAATGTTGTTACTGCATTGAAATTTTATAAGGGATCTTCTACTCTCCTTTTTTATTTAGGAACTTCTTTTATGTTATGATTCATATTTGTCATTTTTTCATGTTGTGACATATTATTCCATATCCCAAAGAATTTAATTTTTATGTATATATGATGATAGACCCCTTTAAATCTCATTAATCCTCCCATGATCCTTTATGTACACTCATTACCTTACCAAAATTTTGTAAGGGTCTCTCTCTTATCATTCCATTCAAGAACTTCCTTTATGTTATATATCATAAATTCCATTTTATGTTATTGGAATATGCTCTTACATATTACCCTTAATGTACATTTAATGTATAAATAATGGGATCCCCTTTCCCTCTTATTAATCCTCCAATGATTCTCTATGTACACCCATTACCATGCCTAAATATAGTTGGGATTATTTTCTCTATTCAAGTTTTATCATTACTGTATGCCTTATTTTTCCCAATTTATAATGTTGGGATATGATTTTACATTCCCCTATTACTTCCCATTTTATTTATATATTATGATAGACCCATATCTCTCTTAATAACCCATTTTTAAGAATCTTTAAATGACGTAGTTATGCTTCTGAAATTTGACCATGATCTTCCATGCCAAAAAAATTGTGTAGTGAATACCTTTACAATTTCCTATCAAAGGTGTTCACATTTATGCACATATAATTTTGATTTTGGACTTACATATTTGTATTCCACTCTCCTTAGTCATGTAATAAATTATGATGATGAAGAAATATGTGTTTTATGATCTATGTGGAGCACTTAAGCATGAGAATGAAATGAATATAATGGGTGAACCTAGTTACCACTCAAATGCATTAGGTAATATTTAGTATCATGATACGTCATGTTGGGATAGGGATTTAACAGGATTCCTTTACAAGGCCTTCTCCACCACGATGTCTTGTAAGGTTTATCCTTGACCTATGATTTTTGATTCATTGTTTTTAATTTTTTTCACATTTCCCAAGTTATAATTATCATGCTATATAATGTCTCATTTTCATATTTATGATCCCACTCTTACTATTCCCCATTGATATGCCTATTGTATAACATGTGTTATCTTTTTCATGTTATTTCTTGTTAATTTCCTTACTGGGAATTATAGCTCAACCCTTGTTTATATTTGGCCCAAGGTTATCTCATGCAGTTTTAAAATCTATCAAATTTTAGAATTATGTTAAGGAAGTTTTTGATAATTTTATTTTATCCCATGTAAAAGATGTTATGCTATGTACTTAATTCCCAAAGACACTACACTTATTGATATTTCAAGTTCTATTAAGTGTAATATTATTAATTTAATCATGTATTAATATTAAATAAAGAGTAGGGTTTTCATAAGTGATATGTGAAAATCTATAAGAATTGTAGATTTTTTAGTGATATAAAAGGAGTCAAAAATATTCCAGGATTTCAAAGAATATGATATTAGTTGTATAGAATGGAGATTGTTATGTGAACAAAATTGAAAATAGAGTTTGTAAAATAATTCAGAGATACCTTGTCATAGACAGTGTGGTAAAGTATATAACACTTTATCCACCTATATAGGAAGATGGGGAACCACTTTTTAGACTTTCAACTATCAAACGTTTATATATGAAGCATTGCCAATTTAGGAACCTTAGTGGGAAAAGTATGAAAGTATTATAAAAAAAGTAATTTTGAAGCTATAATTTTTTTTTTATGTTTTTGGAGTTTCATAATTAATAATAAATGGATGGTTTATTTAAATTTGACCAAAATAACATCAAAATACCAAAATCCAGAGCATGTGTAGAAATATTTGGGGACCTTCCCTAGTCAAATATCATAGTGTATAATAATAATTTGTGGCATTCATTGAATAATACAAAATTAAAGTATGATTATATGTCCAAAATAATAAGTCCTAATTTTTTGAGTGTTTTTTAGTATGAATTGGAAATTGAAATGGAAATCAGAAGTATGTCGAAGTGATTAAGGTTATAATATATTGGTGAGTTTACTAGAAGAAGTTTTAGAAACTTCTACACAAAAAAAGGTGTCACCTATGAAAATATTTTACTTAATAAACCTAAAAAATAATTTAGATAAAATTTTTGATCAAATTTTGTTGGAAAGAGAGAAAATTATGTCCCTTCATTCCAGAATGCCAATGAAATTTTGGGCAGAAGCAGTGAATATATGATCATACTTGATTAACCGAATCCCAATATCGCCCGTGATATATGAGATAACAAAAGAACTATAGGTCCATAAAACATTGGATTTAACTCACTATAAATTCTTTATTATTATATCCTATGTAATTGTGGATTAAATATATAGAGAAAATCTTTAAGTAAAGCCACTTTCATGTTTATTTGTGGGCTATAGATAAGAAAAAATTGGGTTTTTTACTGAAGTATGTTTGAAAACACCAATTTATCAAAATTTGAACTATTCTATTTAATGAGAAATTCATTTATGAGAATGGTAACTTTGGTGGAGGGAATTTAGAAGTAAATAATCAATTAAAATCCAATTTTATTGAAATAGGGGTTCTAGAAGAGTTTAAATTATGATTAATTCAGATGGATCTTAATCAACATGGAGTTCCAAAATTATGGAGAAAATTTCAGACATTATCACATTTTGATTGATTATGATTTTAGTTTAGTATATTCACAAAATATATAAAATTGGTGAATCTAAATCCAGGTTTAGATTGGATAAAATTATGTAGGTTTTAGTTCTAGAGAGTGTGAATCCACATGTAGAATTACAAAGATAAAAACATGTCAACCCACTAGTATAGAGCTATGTACCTAGCTTAAATTTAATATTTTTAATAAATGTAAGAAAAATATAAATCCCATAATAATAAAATATGATTCAATATTTTGAAAATTTGGAGTTTAATATGGTTGATAAGTTGGATTTCCATCCTGTGAACAACACATGGGAGCTAGTGGAACTTTCAATCAGAAAGCGAGAACTTGAAAATAAGTGGTCCATATAGTTAAATGAAGAATTTCATAGAATAAGAAGGTTTAAATAAATGATGTTTATGAAATGGTTTTTGTAGAATAGGGAATCATATTCTCTAAAAACATTTCTCCATTAGTAAGGTGTAGTACCACTTGAGAAATGATCAGCTTAGTTTCTTATAAAAGATTATATCTAGAAGAAATGGATATGAATATGGATTTTATTAAAATGTTTCTAGTTTTAGAAATCAACTTGAGCATACAAAATATTTTTATGGATTTGAAAAATGAGTACATAGTGTAAAAACTTATGAAATTCCTTTATGGTTTGAAATAGGTATTTAGGTAGTGGGACTAGAAATTTGACTCATTCATGGCGGATAAAGATTTCAAGGAAAAAAAATCTGACCATTTATATTAATGGATGGAGTATAGTAATTAGAACTTAAACAAATTTTTTTTGTACATGGATGACATTATATGGAAGGTTTCTTAGTTAAAACAATTTATGTGTTAAAGAAGGACTTGTTTGCAAAGTTTGAAATAAAAGATCTTAGTAGAGAAATAAAGATCTTGGGAATGAGGTATGAATATGATATTAATATAAAAATATTGCTTATATCATATAAGGTCAACATATAGAATATTGTTAAAAAGTTAAACATGAGAGAATGCAAGTCAGTCTCAACTCCACTTGCCAGTCACTGTAAAAACTCAAATGAAAGATTACCATGAACTGAAGAAGAGGTGAAAAAATGGAGAGAGTACTATATACATCAGTGGTAGGTATTATCATATATTTATGGTGTTTACTTAGTCAAACACGTCTCATATAGTGGGAGTGGTCAATAGGTACATAGATAATCTTGGAAAATATTATTGAGAAGATGTAAATTATATTATCTGATACCTAAAATAAATAGGAGATACTACTATTTGTTGGAGAAGAATCTCTATTATGTAGGAATGTCAGTGAAACCTTTTTGGGTGACTTAGCCTCATGGGAGAGAACATATAGATATTTTTTCACTTTTAGTTGATCCACAATCATTTGGATGTCAAGGTTGCAACTAATTATTTCATTATTTATAATTTAAGTAGAGTACATGGGAGAAATTGATGTATGAAAGGAAATGATATGGTTTAGTTTTCCAATTGAGAAGATTACAAGTGTTTGAAAGAATGGATTACCTTAATTTGACAATCAAAGTGTAATATATTTTTCTTAAAATTTGGTATTCCATGTGAGGAAAACCACATAAACATAATGTGCCACTTTAATAGAAATATATTTCAATTTGGAATAAAAATTGTGCCTTAGAAAAACGTTGGTGAGTGGAAGGGAAAGGAGGATAATTTCATTCCCTGAAAGTAGAGGGATGTTTTCATTTTCTAAAGTGTTAAAGAATGTGTTGGGAATCCTTATTTAATTATTTAAGTGAATGGTATTTTTTATTTTAGATACTCTTCAAGTGTTAGTATCAGTTTATCGAAATAGGAAATAATTTTAGTCCATTTTGTCTTGTGAAGGAATTGGTATAAGTGCTTTGATGGGTTAGAAATGATGTGGTTATAGGTTAATTTTTTTATAGATGCATACATTTGGTAGTGGATTCATTTTAATGGTTGTTCATATGTATCATTTTCTGGTTAATATCATGATTATATGGATATATATTCATTTGAATCAATTCAAGTGGTTTTTATAGTAATGGAGTGAGTTCATAGTTCACTTTTCATCTACTAGTGATTATAGGAGAGACCACAAAATTGTTATAGGGAACCAGTAGTCATCTAGTGAAATGGATGGATCCATAAAAATGTAAGACATCAGTGAAACTTGTTGATTGGTCGGGACCCACAATAAATGGTGGTGGAAACCAAATGATAAGTTTTCATGCATTTTTTTAATTAGTGATATGTATGGATTCTAAGGAATAATGATTGTTACATATTTTTACATCTAATAAAATTAATTTTTTTCATTCCTTTCCTCATAGATATAAGAAAAAAGTTCAAACTATGTAAACAATTTAGTGTCTTTTTCTTGATTTAATTTCTTATTTTTATTTATTATTTATATAAGTTGGGAGTGAGAATAGTTTATTGTGTTTAACTTGGGGAAGTGATTTAGGAGAGGTTATTATTCTATGTTTCAGTCTAGTAATGTTCAAACTATTCTTTTTAGAGTATTCTTCCTCCAGTTTCTTTATAGTGACCTTACTTATGTTGGTTGATGTTTAAAGCAGTATTATCAATAGTCCTATCTTCATTAGCCTTCCCTTTATTCATGATGGTTTTTAACAAAACCTTGTTTTTATCAGGTGTTTAAATACTATCAATGTTCTTATGGACATGACTAACCCATTACTCGACCAAATTAGAAGATATGTCACCTCAAATGAACAGAGGATTATGGAACTAGAAATCTATAATTTTTCCAGAAGCCCAGGGATCCCTTAATTTATCCCCTTGACTAGATTCATGAAGCTAATTGGAAATAACATTCGAGGCCTATGGGTCAATTGGTGTCTGAACTAGAAATACATTCCCATCAGCCCAATCATTCTATGTTGGTGGTGGTTATCTAAGAAGGACTATCTAAAATGATGTAGTGGTAAACATCATCACTTACTTTCTAAATGAAAAAAACCAAACAATTTAGTTTCATTATATCAGTTAGGTTTAATATAATTCCTCTCTCCCCCAAATTCATTTACCAAAACAATTTTCAATATATTCTACTTGTATAAATCATTCTAAAATAATTTTTCCTACTTTAATAGACATATAGGATAAATTAAGGTAATATCTGAAAACAACAAAAAATAATGTAGTAATCATTAATATGGAAAGAAGATATCAATCAAGGGGATGAATTATGAGCTTATATTAACCTAATAATTATTAATAAATGTATAGGGAAACATAATTTATATATTTTTAATGTTTAATTTTAGATGTTTAGTCAACCAATTCTGACAATAGTAAATTCAATAGGGATAGATGATCACACATTGTGGAATGATAACCTACATGTTCCTACATATTATACACCAGATATAATGAATGACACCTAATAACATAGAAAAAACACGAGAAAATAAAGAAGTGATGTTAGAATACCCTTATAAGCTCAATTTTCTACCATAATTTTGTCTTCTATGCATATTTATTAGTTACTTATTGTGTCATGATATCCCAATTCCACTATATACCCTAGAGTACCATACTTAGGAGGCCTAGAAGTGTGATCTCCTACATTTTTTAATGACTGTGACATGATAACAACTACAAAATCTAAGCCACATCTTCACAATAACCCAGTAATACTTCCCAATCACCATAGTTTGGTTTAAATATTAGTGATCAAGCAACACACATGTGGGAGGTGGTTTTACCCATTTGAATGATTTAAAAAGATAACCAAGGTCTATATCGAATATTTTAGAACAATGGATATTATCTACTAGAAATTGAGTATAGTTTTTGTTTGATATCAATCCACACATGGAAGATAAGTAAGTTTTAAACGAAATGTATCTTATAGTTCATGTTGACAAGATTATTGAAGGTGGTGTCATTTACAAGTGTTTTCCAAATTTTTGGGGTCAAAAATTTGGAGGATGGATTTCATCATGAAAAGTGAATCTCTTTGACGACCTTATGAAAATATGGAAAATTCAGGAGTTTTCCAAAGATGGGATTCATGAATTGTGTTTTTCATTTGATCGAAGAAAACCTATGGTGATCTGCGTGATAGCGATGAGAATCACAAATGAGGAAGAATTGGACCATTCAGAATGGTGACAGTGATCTCCACAATTATGAGGATTAGATCATCATGGAGCATGATGGTTTGATATAAAGCATGGTGATTATTATGAGAATCATCAATAGAAAATTTCCATGGAGCTTTGCGACTAGAGAAACATCAATAAGATATCATTAAAAGATCAGAACAACATTATAGGAGGAAATGGAGCATCAAGAAGGATAATCATACAAATATGAGTCTAAACAACTTCATTCTATTGATGTTTTTCATGAAAAATAAAAAAAATGCTCTAATTTTAGGATGCTAAGGGATCTTAAAAAATCTGGATTTCTACGTGATGTTGAGCATCCTGAAAAGGCAATTAGTCTTTACTGATGCTGATAATTTTTAATATAGGGTGATTTTTGATGAATGGGTATTCCATGTTGACTCAGTGATCTTTATAAAGGAGTTTGGTCTGTGAAGGTTGGGTGCTCAGGAAGGTAGTTTGTTCCATGAAGGCATCGATGTTCGTGAATGGCTGAGCTTCGCAAACGAGCTTTGAAAAGGAAGTTTTTGAACAACATTTTTTACTGAATAGAGATTATAAAGTGAATAAATTCCATTACATGGTGTAAGAATAGTCTCATACAAGATAATGACAACGAATTTAATTTTAATTCATTGAAGCGACATTCAAGTTGATAAACTGAGTTAAACTTCTCTTAAATTAGTGAGAGAAGGGGAGTCGACATTAATGTTCTAGGGGACGTGGTGCTCTATCCCTAAAATATTGTAAAGGAAGTGGATTTTTCATAGGATGACTGTGTCCGAAATTCTACATTCCACATATGGTGAAGAATAGTGGATTTAGTTACGGTTGACACATCATCAGTGTATGCTCCTTGGACTAGTACTTAGTGGTGAACAAAGTCAAATTTCTATGTTTTCTTTCTTATTGTGAATGTTTTACTTACTTCACATTACCATCAAATAGGTTTAATAGGTTCCTACCAATGTGGGAACAAGATCCTTCACTTGAGAAGAAAAATTTGTCAACCTGATTCACCCCTCCCTTCTCACAGTGTTTTTGGGTCTTTTAGAATAGTGACATGACCTGTGTAGATGTACCCAAAGAAATTGGATGTGGGCGAATAATTATATGACAAAAAAATTATAATATGTAATGTGAATGCATTTCCATACATAAAAAATATAAAAACATCCATAATATATAAAAAATGTGTGAGTCATAGAGAAACCTATATATGTAGAAAGTATACCAAAAAAACATATCCTAAGTACTAAAATTACTTCCCCCATATATGCATCCCCTTCTAATATTTATCCAGTATAGCCCATGTTTCATAAAAAAAACCATGCATTAAAATTTCAAAAACTGAAAATCTAGGATCCAAACTACATGTGTGTGACTATCTCCCGTAGTAAAGTGTTTTTTCCGTTACTTAGATCATGCATGAATGTGTATGAATATACCCTGATAGCTGCAAATGAAAGGCATGATTACGAAAACTCAGTAGGCATTCACCACTCACCCCTAGAAACCAATCTTAAATTATAGTATATGCCTTCAAAAAAGTAAAATGATTTTGGAATAATGAAACATAATATCACTGCCAACGAGCTTGTACCCAAGTGGTCACTACTGGAAAATGATCCTATACCCACAGTTCAAAACCATGCATATAGACACAAAAACCATGGGTATAGGCTATACCCACGGTTTGGGGAACCATGGTCATTGGAGGAATTGGTATAGGTCCATAAACTATACCCATGGTTTGGAAAAACCGTGGGTATTATTTTTTCCACCGTGTCATAACTCTATACCCACGGGTTGGAAACTGTGGGTATATCATATTTTACAAAATAACGGCCCGCAAGATTTGATCTCATGACCACTTCCTTGTTCACAAGCGGCCTTACCAATTCCCCATCACTGCATATATTTATATATATATAAATATTATTAAATATATTTATTTAAACCGTGGGTATAGAGGAATAAACCGTGGGTATAGAACTCCTGCCATTTTTTTTGTTCCCGTGGAAAAAATAAACTTCCCGCCCACACGCAGGAAACCTATACCCATGGGTTTTCAAAACTGTGGGTATAGTTTCTTTTATCCGATGACTATACCCATGGTTTTGGGGAAATCCATGATTATAGGTCACCCTATCCCCACGGTTTTGTGCAAACCGTGGGTATATGCATTTTTTGATACCCTATACCCACAGTTTGGAGAAAACCGTGGGTATAGGGTAGCCTATGCCCACGATTTGCGGAATCCATGGGAATAGGCTATCAAAAAATGCCTATACCCAAGGTTTTCCCAAAACTGTGGGGATGAGATGACTTATACCCATGGTTTTCCACAAAACCGTGGGTATAGGTCCATTTTCCAATAGTGGGTACAAGCTCCTCCTTGGTATCCAAAAGACCCAGGATCAAATTCAGGCATGGATTAAATTTCGAGGTACTATAGTAGTATTTTAGCAAGATACTGTATCAGTACTATAGCAACAGCGGGACTGTAGTAGTGGTTGAACTGTAGCGGCAGAGATACTATTGTAGAACTGTAGTGATGATGGTACTGTACCAGGTATTGTAGCATTTCGAGTACTATAGAATTACTGTACATTGAGAGGTCATTTGGGCCGAAAATGGGCTTTTATGCCTTATATTCAAGCCACTGGGTCTTGGACCATTGGGATATGTAATGTGTCTCCCTCTACCAATATTTAAAATAGGTATTTGCTTTAATAATAAATTGAGGCTTTGGCCCCAACCTCAAAAAAATGAAATAAGAAATCCTAAAGAATAATAAAGAATCTATTCTTGTTTATTGATATTTAAAAGTTACTTGTTATAAATCGAATATCCATATATGTTTACCTACTTCTAGCCTCAAATCAAGATATATGATAAAAATATGAATTCATCGCTTTTGAGAGAAAATTCCATTGCCTATAAATAACTCAATCATGTATACATTATCACCCATACATATGCATAGATTCATAAAAAAGAAGTTAAGGTTAGATTTTCCCCTCTTTTTGGGAAAGATAATTAAATATAATTTGTCAGGGAAATCTTATATCCCAAACCATACAATTATGTAATGGGTATAACAAGTCTGGTTATTTTTATCCCATGCCAAACCACCAATATGTATAATCAGTTTAGTCCTAGCATTCATACAAAGTATTCTACTTGAACTTAATTTAATAGGTACCTTTTAAAAATTGAATACCATAATATATACAAAATATAAAACACAAGAATGATTAAAAAATTAAATATTGAAGCTCTTTGATAAACATAGTAAGTATGGAATATAACATCACTAAAAACGAACTTTAATCATTAATGTATTGTAACCAATGAAGTAATTTCGCTTCTATAATTATTATTAAACCATAACCAAGTAATAGGATTGATATGTATAACACATCTAAGAGAAAATGTATTTAAAATATATCATCGCATGATAATAAAGTAAAATATTCCTAGAGTGAAAATACTATACACTTTATACATGTAAAAATGATTTGAAAAATATTTATTAATTTAATTGTTTTCTTTTGAATAAGTTAACTATGTCTTGGACCATTGTCTAGAGAACTATATATGAGTATGAATGGAAGAAGGGATATACCTACTAATTTAATTAAAGGTGTCCCTCTTGAGGTCTAGGGAATAAGATAGATTCCACTAAAATCCCAATGAAATCACATAGAAAATTGGTGTGTTGTTTGTCCGAAGTGTTGTTTTCAACACCAAATTTATTTCCCTAACTTGTAACTAGCATAATGTGAAAGTACAGGGTCAGTCCATATGGAAACCATGTTGGCGTTTATGTATCTTTATTTGAAATTTCTCAAGTGAAGTTGATAAATTTAAATATGATTTTTTGGTTCATAATGATGGATCTCGAATGAGAATTAATTTCTTAGCCTTCTATAACTCACTACGAATTAAATTCAAATTTGAAGATAACATAAAACTGGATTTTAATGGATAATGATAAAAATGTGTCAGGGATGGACAATTATGTGGGGAGTTAAACCTTATTCCCTATTGTGTAGTTTTTTTCATAATAACCCACATTTATGGGTTTCATTTGAGTTAGAACTCCCTTGGTCTGGTGAGTTCCGATTAATTTGGTAGATATCAATCCCTTGGTATGGAAATTGATTTCTACTGACTCTTAATTTAGGAACTTCCCTCTAGAAATGAAATGTATATCTAATGGTCATGGATATCCTTGTCTTAATTCTCCCAAAGAGCCCAAGATAATCCACTCTTGGTCCGATATAGGGTTTTCATTGAAATAAGATACAGAAGATGGGATAATTAGGTGAGAGACGATGAACAAAAACCAGAATTGAGAATCTGGTTCTAACAAACATAGATTTTTCCAGCCCCAACACAAGGGGGGGGGAGGGTTTAGCTACTCATGATTAAAAGGATAAGAAACTTATTGGAATTCATAAGAGAGTTCATTACAATAAATAATAGAAGAAATAGAAGCACAACAAAAATACAGAGAACAAGTTCTCAAAAACATTTTCTCTCACAAAAAAACTTAGTTCCCAGCCCCCCTCTAATTCCCTATCAAATTCTCTCCTTATTCAGGATCACCCCCTAGTATCTTCTCAGTTAGAGAGGACCTTTTTCTAGTTTTCCAAAATTAGGTAGAAAGGGGAACCCCGGGTCAAGGATTATGTGAAAAGTAAAAAATATAACAGGATAAGGCTGTAGTGATCAACATGGTATTGGGCGCACAGTTTTGTAGGCCATGTACCAACTGTGCAGAAGTCTCTGTCTCAAATACTTAAGGCCACACAGTTTTCCTGGATGGGCCGCAAGGTTTGGTTAAGCCATGGTGCAGCTGTGCAGATGTCTCTATCAATATGTGAATGTCTCGCATAGTTTCTCTGAAGGGCCGCATGGTTTTGGTAAGACGTGCTCCCACTGTATGGATCTCTATGGTAATGGCATATTCTCCCGCACGGTTTGAACATAGTTTGGATAACCATACGGTGGTCGTGCAGGTTTCCTTTCTCTTTGAAATTCCTGAAATCAACCATCCTTCATGTCTCTGTGCATGATTCGAGTGACTCCAATCCAGCATAGTTAGGGGATAAGGGTCCAAAATCCTCCAATTCCCTTATGAATCTCCAAAATTCTTATACTTCCTACTTCATCCTATGGTGACTGAAAAACCTATTAAGGAACATTAAACTTGTGAAATCTATGCAAGAACCATCCACACAAACCATTTTATAGATATTAAATCAAGTGGAAATTCCTTATACACAACATTGCATCAAACTACCCCACACTTGATTGGTTGTTTGTCCTCAAACAAAGTAATAGATAGTCATTTCCAAGGATTTACCAAAGAGGCAGGTAGAAACATTACATATTATAAAAATTAGATCAATATGAATTTTGAACTAATTACCGTTAAAAATTACATCATTCATACTTCTTGGTTCCCAAATTCTATGAGGTTAGCTAACCAAGTAGGCTTAATCTAAAATAGTCAACAATTCATTCATAAGTTATTTTTTCTTAAAACTAAGTTTTCCCTTCTTCTTTCAAAGAATGTGCCTACCTCTATTTTCATCTCATTATACAGTTAGATTAGATAAGCCTAGGTTTCATCATCACCAATTGGCGGGATACCAATTTTACATGTCACACACCCTCACTGACTTGCATTATCTGAACATGATGAAAGGTTATAAAATTTATTGGGCATGCCTTTGCATATCTCAATTTTTTTCATTGTAGTGGGGTGAGATACTGGCATAATATTTTTCCAAATTTTCTCATTTCAACACATGATGATAATGTTTTAGCAATTCAAGAGTTCATGGAATTAAGACAGTGTAATTACCACTAGTGTGGTAATAAAAATTCCTAAAACCTCACCTCACCTTATGCACAATTTGACTTCCATTTTAAGTGGTTCCTCAATTCGAATTACTCCATCACAAAAATAAATTTTAAACAAACTATTTTTCTAAATTAATGGCTAAATGTTCCTTTTCAAGTATTATGAGGTTTATTCACATAAAAAACTAGGTTCTAAAATCTAGATATATGAGCTATTTTCAGAGATAATTTCCAAAATTCATTTTTATCTAATTGATATAAACACATGACATCTATAACAGCCCTTTAGACACACCTAAGATAACATGCTACCCTATGTACTTGGGAAATAAATAAATCAAAATGGGGTTCCAATTAAGGGCACCCTCTCCCACTATTAAAACTGAGTACGGTCCCCTATGAAGGTAATAATGTAGGGAAGGGTGGGCAAGGAAGCATGAAAAGAGAGGGAAAAAGTAAAGAATAGAAAATAGTGAAAAAGTGAAATGCTCCCCTAAATGTCCATCAAGTGTGGAAAATTGGTGGTGTGCGAGAGCCCGGTGAGTGGAATGGTTGCTGGCATGGAACAGATGAAATCCCCTATTGGCGAGACACAAGAACCAGACAAGTGAATCAAGAAAAAGCAAAAGAAGCAGCAGAGTATTAAAAGCACAACACACAATCATAACATTTTAGTCAAAACATCACACCACAATAGGGGGTACAATATTTGATAGTACAAATGGAACATAAAAATAATGAGTAAACAAAGAAATCAACGTCATCCCACTAAGGGATCATATGGATTGAAAAAGAAAGATCGACTGACTGCATCCCATGTCGGATCGATGATAGGTGGAGGTAAGTCCATGGGATCAGTAGAGGAAGAGGTAGCATAAGCATGCCCATCGAGGCACCAAATCTTGACATATAGTAGGAGGTAGGGTGGTTAGGCACAACTTCATATGGGGTGGGAGGCTGAAGATAGGCCAAGCTAAGTACTGCCACCTCTATGTGCATCCGCTCAAGCTGCCAGTGGAACATAGAGTACTGGTCCTGCTATCACCTCTAGAAGAGGTCGGGGTCCGCATATGGTGTTCCCTGCAGGGCGGGGTAGTATGGATAGGGCGGGTAAAATGTTGGGGGAATGGATGGGTGAGAGGTTGCATGAGGAGAATCTAGGGTCCTCTGAGATGTGGAGTGGTTGGAAATAGTAGGATCAGCATGGCGCTCCTCTGCAGCCGGCCCTGCTGGTGGAGGTGCAGCTGGGGCAGCCCCAGGAACACCCTACAGTTATAATCTAACATTGTTTGTCTCCAGCATCTGCATGTGGTAGAGAAGAGTTATTTCAAATAAGGGTGCCACTGGTGGCTCCACAAATTTCATGGCATCATACTCAAGGTGCAGCTGATCCGCCAGAAGAGTGCTAAATGGTCCACCAAAAATGTCACCCTTTGGATTGGAAAAGATTAAATTAAAATACTAGGTGAATAGGTAGGCATGATTTTCCTTGATACCCATAACCATGGAGTTCAAAATATGTAGGTCCCGATGGCTAACAATGCCTTCTCTATCTGACCAGGCTGTAAAGCTGCTGGTAATAATCCGATGAAATACCCGATGGATGGGGTTAGTGAATCTTGGAGCTTTGGCTGTTTGCGGTATGTATGGGACCCTTGTTGCAATGGTGGACCAGAAAATTCGGGCCTCAGTTGGATCCCACTCAAATGGTTCTAGAAAATAAGCATCAATCTGCACGTACTCACTGTCATACTGGCCAATGTAGGTGGCGAACTCACTCAGCCGAAGGCTGTGCAGCTAGTTCTTCAAGAAGAAAGTGACATCATAAGCAACTTCAATTGTAAATCCCTAGTCATCCTCATTATATCACTCATGAATGTGAATGGTAGCCCCAAATTCTCAGACAAGATCCTTATAAATTGGTTGGTGGACTTCTAAATCATGGGTGAGATTTCCTTGGGCAATATGCATCGGGAGCTCATCAGTAATGTCCAAGGAGGCAAGGTTTTATAAATTAAACTCATGATGGGAACCTATTTCGTGGTTCAAAAGGGTGTGGTATCCCATGAGTTCCTCTTTCTTAGTAAACGTGACCTGATGGATGTGGGCGGAGCCTGAGCTGGAGACCCTGGATCTTTTAGAGCTATACATGATAGGTTAGGGTTGGGTTTCGGGCACCTGTAAAAAAACAACATACAGAAATATAATTCAATCACTAGAAGTATGGATTGCAAATGAAATTTTTGAAATGAAAAACTGTACATATTCCTAAGGAAAATCCCAAATTTGGAAATGATGGTTTTGAAAATACTTGTTCATTGGGAAATCATTGGTGTGCATGTGGGTGATGAAGAAATAGTGGAAAAAACAAAAGAAAAGAAGGGTAATGGAAAACCCAGAATGAAGAAGAAGAAGTGAAATGGAGTATAATATTGGAGGGGGGGGATGTGGCCGAACCCTAGGGAGAGAGGGCAAAAGAAAAGAAAAAGAAAGAGATAGAAGGGAATAAGAGGAAGATAAGAGCGGAAAAATACCTTGGTGGGAGAGAGAAAAAAAGGAACTGGCTGGAGGAGGAAGAAGAAGAAGAGAGAGAAGCATGGGGTGTGCACGGGCTGAGCAGGAGGATGCCGCATGGATTGGAAAGGGGGGGAGTCATGGTTTTTTATAAAATTTTGGGTTTTAAGTGCCTGCATGGCCTAGGTCACACTGTTTATCAAAATTTGCGCCAACCATCCAGAAGATACAGGAGTGAGGGGTTCGGGGCGCAAGATCTACACAAGGTTAGGATAACGGTGCACCAACCGTGCACTGGCTCTTTCTTCGGTGGTCCAAGGAGCACGGTCTATGCATGGTTTGTAAAATCATGCACAAACCGTGCTATTGGTTCTACGTGATGAAATTTTGAATTTTTCCCCTTTTTGAACTGAAGACACACCCTTTGCATTTAAATCTTTGGCTCCCCTCGAATGAGATAAAATATCTTGAGATTTTCCATAAGAATTGTAAGACATTAATTATAGAAATTCAATAAGATACACTGAATTGTGTTTATAATTCTACACTAGAACACACAAGAAAAGAAAAGCACACTATCATGCATTCCTAGGCACACTCAAAGAGACAAATCATTTGAAAAGAAATTTTTTCATAATGCCGGGTTACCTCCTGGTTTGTGCTACGTTTAAAGTCTAGAGCCCGATTTATCTGGGCCTTGAGCTACCCAAATTTCATGGTGCAAACTATTCCCACCATGTCTAACATGCTAAAGTAAGGCTTCAAGCACTTTCCATTAACCATGAATGTTCGATCATCCATGCCAGCCACTTCCACCGTGCGATGGCAGAAAACCATAATCACTGTGAAGAGTCCCGACCACTGGGACTTCAGCTTACATGGAAAAAACTTCTGATGAGAATTAAAAAGTAAGACTTTATCACCTAAATGGATGGATTTATGGGAAATCATGTGGTTATAGACCGCCTTCATCTTCTTCTTATAAAGTTTCTCATTTTCATAGGCCTCCCGCCTTATCTCCTCAAGCTCGGTTAACAGGAATTTCATGTTTTCCTTCATAGCCTTGAGATCATAATTCTGGGCATGACAGCCGAATAAGTACTGTGATCCATCTCCATCGACAAGTGGCATGGTTTCCCATAGATCAACTGGAATGGTGACATACCCAATGGTGTTTTGAAGGCTATATGGGAGGCCTATAACTAAAAATCTAATTTCTTGGACCAATCCTTTCTTGATGCGCCTACCATTTTCTTCAATATTATCTTTAAATCATGGTTTGAAACCTCCACCTGACCAATGGATTGAGGGTGGTATATTGTCCCTTGGTTGTACTTGACCCCATCCTTTAAGAGAACACTATTCATGAGAGTGTTGTCAAAATTTGTACCACGGTTGCTAATCAACACCCGTGAGGTCCCAAACCGACTGAAAATATTTTTCTTTAGAAAAGTGACGATGACCTTAGCCATATTATGAGTCGTTGTCACCACTTCTACCCACTTGGAAACATAATTTACACATACCAGAATGTATGTATGCCCAAAATATGGGGGAAACAGACCCATGAAGTTGATTTCACACATGTCAAAAACTTCAACCTCATATATCAGGTGTTACGACATCTCAACACAATGGCCCACATTTCTCGTCCGCTGGCACCAATCACAGAAGGAGACAGAATAACGAGTGTCCTTATGCCTGGATGGCCAGAAAAATCTAGATTGTAAAACCTTTGATATTGTTCAATCTGTCCCATGATGTCCTCCAACCAGAGAAGAGTGATAGAATTCCAAAATACTTAGAATCTCTTCATCTGGGACGCAATGGAGGATTACCCCATCCCCACATGAGTTAAAGAGAAGGGGGTATTACCAAAAATACCTCTTTAACTTAGACAAAAAACACTTCCTCTGCTGAAATGATAAGTCTGTGTGGAAAACTCAGGTGGCTAAGTAATTTGAGTGGTCGAAAAAACATGGCTGAGGTGGTACTATAATGGAAAATAGTTTCTCATCGGGGAATTCTTCCTTGATCTCCCGTTCTTCTTCTCTCTCTAAATGGGGTAGTTCCAGCTTGGAGAGATGATCAAACACCACATTCTTGCTACCCTTTTTATCCTTAATCTTCAAATCAAACACCTAGAGGAGAAGCACCCAACAGATTAGTCATGGTTTGGCGTCCTTCTTTTTCAGCAAATACTTAAGTGCAGATGATCCTTGTAGACTACCACTTTAGAAAGAACTAAGTAGGAGAAGAATCTGTAAAATGAAAAAAAACATAGCAAACATTTCTTTCTCTATGGTTGTGTAATTAAGTTGTGCTTCATTTAATGATCAGATAACATAATAAATTTGTATGAAAATACAGTCCAGTTGTTATCCAAGCACTGCCCCCAGGACATAATCACTCTCATCGCACATAAGTTCAAATTGATCCTCCTAATTCGGAGCGATTATTATAGGTGAAACGACTAGTTTTTCATTAAAAATTTGTAATGTTGCGATAAATTTACCATAAAACCAAAAACTGAATCCTTGGACAGTAGATTGGTTAAGGTATGAGCGGTCTTAGAGAAGTCATGGAAGAATCTTCAATAAAAACCCGCATGCCCCAAAAAGCTCTGAATTGCTCAGACTGATGTGGGAATGGGTAGCTGTGAGATAACCTAAATTTTTACCAAATCCACCTCAATTCCTTTCATCAAGATCCTATGGCCTAATATGATTCCATGTTGCACCATAAAATTGCACTTCTCCCAATGGAGAACTAGATTTGTATGCTCACATCGTTCAAGAACCAACTCCAGATTTGTCAAGCAAGTATTGAATGGATTCTCATATACTGAGTAGTCATCCATGATAACCTCTAGAATCTACTCTCCCATATCATGGAATACAGATAAAATGCACCTCAGAAAGGTGGTCGGAGAGTTGAACATCTCGAATGACATTCGGTGGTAGGCGAAGGTTCTATAAGGACAAGTAAAGGCACTCTTTTCTTGATCCTCTTGGGCGATAGATAATTGGGTATATCCCGAATAACTGTTTAATAAATAACAAAATTCATGCCCCACCAATCTTTCCAGCATTTGATCCATGAATGGAAGAGGAAAATGATCTTTCCTGGTTTCATCATTCAACTTCTTGTAATCGACACAAACCCACCATCTTGTTACTGTGTGGGTCAGGATGAACCCATTCTTTTCATTTCTCACCATCGTGATGCCTCCCTTTTTAGGCACCACCTAGAGAGGACTCACCTACGGGCTATGGGAGATGGGTTATATAATTCCAGTATCGAGTAATTTGATCACCTCCTTCATGACCACTTCTTTCATGGGGGGGGGGGGGTTCAGTCTTTATTGTGGTTGGCGAGAGACTTTTCCCCGTTTCTCCATAAGTACCTTGTGGGTGCAGACCGTGGGGATTATACCCTTAAGGCCAGCGACTGTCCGGCCAATGAACTGTTTCTGCCTTTGGAGGAATTGTAGAAGAGCCTATTCATGATCTTTTGAGAGAGAGGCATTTAGGATCACGGGAAGTGTATGTTCCACTTAAAAAGATCCATATTTCAATGAGGAAAGGAGAGGTTTAAACTCGTGTTTGGGAGACTTGAGAATGGAAGGTACGATCAGATAAACCTCAACTCACTCTAATAAATCTAGAACTACTGCCCTCTGCCAGTAATGGCTGCCTTGGCCTACAATAAAGCTTAATTCCACCTAGTTTTCATCTAGCTGGTCATCCTCCATAACGGGTTCATTTCCGAATGAATAATATTGCATATCATCTTCCTCTAGGCGTAAGCAGTCATCAATTGTTTTCAAGGAACAACAATCCTCTTGTTCCGTCAGTGAAACCTGTTTCACCGCCTTGAGGAAGTTTTAGGTAACCTTCACATCACCCACACAGATGATCAAATCTCCTTGGTGCACATCAATTAAAACCTTCCCGGTAGCTAGAAAGGGTCTTCCAAGAGTTAAAGATGCCTCTTGGACTTCTTTCATGTCCAAGATAATAAAATCCACTGGTAGAATTAATTTCCGCACTTTGACCAACATGTCTTCCAACAGTCCCCTAGGGTATTTAATAGAATGATTAGCCAGTTGGAGTGCCACTTAGGTTGGATTGAGATCGTTCAGCCCAAAATTCTTGAATACTCTAAAGTCCATTAAATTAACACTCTCCCCAAAATCAAAATGGGCTTTTCCAAACTCGCATGGTCCGATAGAGCATGGGATATTAATGCTTTATGGATCCTGGAACTTAGAAGGGAGAGTGTGTTGGACTACTGTTGATAATTCCTTGGTCTAGGGTATGGTTCCCAAGTCTCCTATCTTCTTTTTATTTGAAATGATCTATTTCATGAACTTCGTATATGCGGGCATTTGAATCAATGCCTCTCTAAAGGGAATGTTGATGTGATGCTTCCAGAATAATTCCTTGAACTTGGAAAATTGCTGGTCCAACTTCCGTTTTTTCTTACATGCTGGAAATAGAAAGGGAGGTTCATACTCTTTAAACACTTATTTTCCCTTATCTTGTGGGATGTTCGGTTCTCTATCTAGCTCATATTTTGGGGAAGATCCATTAGCTGCGACTTCTCCACCTGAGGAGAATCTGGACTGCTTTGATGGTGTAGTGACATGACTCATAGTTACATTCGGCGTCAGTTCCTTCACACTGGGTAAAATAATAGAATTAGCCTCCTCCATTAGATTTTTCTCAGTATTTCCCAGTAGTGCACCACGCTGTCTGTGAGAGTGTTAATTGGAAAGCTGCCCAATTTGGTTCTCAAGGCCTCTAATTGACGCCTCATAGTTTTAAAATATTGTTTCAGTAGTAGATATAAATTTAGATATCATTCATTACATACTTGAGGTAGGTTCCTACTGAGGTTGTTGGGATACTTTTTGGGGAGGTGGATGTCGCAATGGTTGAGCAGGATGAGGGTTTTGATAGCCTTCCTGCTGATACTCTCTTTGCTGAAATTGGTTACACTATTGCTACCTCACATATGGAGTTTGAAATTGTTGTTGACCATAATTAGGTGGTATTTATGGTCAGGGATGAGGATTTTGATGTTTCTACCCCTAGCCTATATTTTGAGTCTCTTTCCACCTCTATTTTTAGTACTGAGGGTAGTTGTTGGGTCCTCTTTTCTGTGCAATGTAATTTACATCACTGGTTGTGGCTCCCATACTTACCCCTTTGCACTCGCCCATACCATGGTTGTCACCACATTCACTACATACTGATTGAATGGCATCATGAACATGAGATTGATGTTTTAGATTTAGAGAATCAATCTTATTTAAGACAGAATCGAGTTGATCCGCTAGCATGGTGGTGGAATCTATATTATGTGTTCCCCCTTTCTGAGTGCCCTATTTAGAATGCCACTGAAAAATATTGGCTAACATGTCTTCCAAAAATTCAAAATTCTCTTCAGGGGACTTCCTCATGATTGTCCCTCTAGTATCTCCATCAACCACAGACTTTGTATTAGTTTTTAGACCTCCATAGAATGTCTGGTCTTGCATCCACATTGGCAGTCCGTGGTGTGGGCATTTCCATAACATCTCCTTAAATCGTTCCCATGACTCATATAAAGATTCTGAGTCATGGTGTTGGAGGTTATGTATTTCATTCCTTATGGTGACCTTCTTCAAGGGAGGGAAGTATTTTGATAAAAAGTCTTTGGCTGATGCCTCCCAGGTATGAATAGTTCTCTTAGGTAACCCCTTGATCCATTCCTTTTCCTTATTCGTTAATGATAAGGGAAACATCCAAAGGCAGATTGCATACTTTAACACACCATGGTACCAGAAAGTATTACATATCTCCAAAAAGTTGGATAGGTGAGAATTTGGATCTTCACTTGGAAAGCCAACAAACTGAACTATATTTTGAATTAACTGCATTATCGTCAACATGATCTCAAAATGTTGGGCCTGCACTGGTAGTCTTACTATTTCAGTGTATGATCCCTGAATGGATGGTAATCTATATTCCATAAGAGTATGGTGTGGCATCATTGGTTCCTGATGTGCTTGGGGAAAGAACAGTTGTTTCTCTGGAGTATAATAAGCCTGTTAATTCTGAGAATAATAGGGAGGGTGCTGCCTCAGAACATATTTCCTCGGTTGTGGCTGCCTGAAACCCGACACAAATTGAGTTGGTAGCCTCTGTTGGTTCCTCGATAAGTATTCCATGTAAGTACTTGGTGGATTCGGAGGATTATCTTCCTCATCACCCAGAAGTGGATTTCCTTCAATAACGAATGGCTGCCCAACTCATTGGACAACCCCCGGTTCTTCCTCCTGATGCACCATGAGATCATTTTCATTGTGATCACCCATAAGTGCATGACCACGCCTGGACAATGTTCTTTCAATTTCTAGATCTATAAAGTGTAACTCCAATGACTCAACAATCTGGAAACAAGTGACCCAACCACTCATATACCTATGAGCCTGCACAACACAAACAACACACCCAACATAAAAGGGAAAAAATGAAAACAGAAATGAGATAAAGAAAAGAATTTTTAGAAATTTTTATTTTTTATTTTCACTCAATGAATCCAATCCAATTAACAAAGACAACTGCTTCCCCAGAAAAAGCACCAAAATTTGGTGTGTTGTTTGTCTAAAGTTTTGTTTTTAGCACCAAATTAATTTCCCTAACTTGTAACTAGAATAGTCTGCAAGTACGGGGCCTGTCCACAGGGAAATCATGTTGGTGTTTATGACTCTTGATTTGAAATTTCTCAAGTGAAGATGAAGAATTTAAATACAATTTGTTGGTTTATAATGATGGATCTAAAAAAAGAACTAATTGCTTAGACTTCTCTAACTCACTATGAATTAACTTCAAAATCAAAGATTACTTAAAACTGGAGTTTAATGGATAATGATAAAAATGTGTTGGGGATGGACATTTATGTGGGACATTAAACATAATTCCCTATTTTGTTGTGTTTTTCATAATAATCCACATTTCTGGCTTTCATTTTTGTCGGAAATCCCTTTGTCCTGTGAGTTCCGATTAAGTCATTAGAAACCAATCCCTTGGTATGGAAATTGATTTCTACTAACTCATAATTCCGGAACCACCCTCTAGAAACAACAAGTATATCCAATGGTCATTGATATCATTATGGTAATTATCACAAAGATCCCTGGGAACTTCATTCTTGGTCCGATATTGGGTTTCCAGTAAAATAAACCACGAAATTTGGGAGAATTAGGTGAGAGACGATGAACAAACTCAAGAATAGAGAAACTAGTTCTAACGAACCCACATTTTTTCCCACCCCAACACAGGGGGGGTTTATCTACTCATGATGAAAATGATAAGAAACATACTAAAATTCATAACAGATTTCATTACAATAGAAAATAGAAGAATCATAAGCAAAACCAAAATATAGAGAACTTGTGACCCAAAACCTTCCTCTCACAAAAAGTCATTGTTTCTAGCCCCTACTTCTACTCTCTCGAATATTATCCTTATCATGGCTTACCCACAAGGGTCTTCTTAGTCAGAAAGGATCTTTTTATAGTTTTCCAAAAGTAGGTAGAAAGGGGAACCCCGAGTCAAGGATTACGTGAAATGTGAAAAGGATAAAAGGAGAAGGATACAGTGGTCCGCACAGTTTTGGGTGCACGGTTTGGTAGGCCGTGGGTCAACTGTGAAAAATTCTTTATGTCAAATCCTTAAGGCCATACAGTTTTCCTAGATGGGACACACAGTTTGGGTAAGTCGTGTGCCAACTATGCAGATGTCTATGTCCATATGTGCATGTCTCTCACAATTTCTCTGTAGGACTGGACAATTTTGGTAAGCCGTGTACCAACCGTATGGACCACTCTGTCAATGGAATGTTCTCCTGCACAGTTGGAACACGATTTGGATAATCATGCAGCTTTTATTTTGGTTGCCTTTATCTTTGAAATTCCATAAATTGCTCATCCTTCTTCTCTCGGTGTTAATCATGGCGACTCAAATCCGACATAGTCAGGGGAAAAGGGATCAAAAGCCACAAATTCCCTTCTGAATCTCCAAAATTCCTAGACATCCTGCTTCATCCTCAGGTGACTAAAAAACCTATTAAAGAACATCAAACTTCTGAAATCCATGCAAAAAGCATCCACAAAACCATTTTATAGATATTAAACCAAGTGAAAATTCCTTATGCATAGTAGTGCATCAAAAATGTTAGGAATTAGGTCAATATTAATGGAATTTAAGGTAAATGAATCTAATATTCCAAACCACTTTCGTACCTTATATTTTCCGAATCAATGCTTCTAAAGATACTATAATTGAATAATTATAAATATTCAATGAGTTTTTGGAACCCATGACGAGAAATACATGGGTTTATACTCGCTTCTAGTATAAAACAAGAAGAGAGGTATTGTTAAAGGGTGTTATTGACTTACCACACTAGTAATAAGATCCTACGAAGAATTAGAGCCATCCCGATCCTGATTGGATACAAGAAATATCAGGGATAAAATATATAGGAGTGGGATATTTAGAGGGACTCAAATAGAAT
Source organism: Viscum album (assembly GCA_963277665.1). Taxonomy (NCBI): domain Eukaryota; kingdom Viridiplantae; phylum Streptophyta; class Magnoliopsida; order Santalales; family Viscaceae; genus Viscum; species Viscum album. Next base: position 1,047,210,984 of record OY728166.1, read on the forward strand.
GAACCAAACATGAAATTATAAGTCCCAATTATTTAGGGGAATTTATTTTTTTAATTAAAAAGAAAAATATTTCCCTTTTAAAGAGATTTTTTCATAAAAAGATACAAGGTAACTAGTAATAAGGCATCATGTACCTATTGTATCAAATAGAACCACTAATTAACTTAGGTACCCATCATGTACTTGATACTAAGTCATAAAATATATAGTGTTTGTTGCACCTCACCCCTTCCCCTTTCCCCCCCGTATTCACCAAAAATCCAATGAAACCTCTTTTAACTCAATAAAAACTAGAAATTATTAATAATGGATATAAATTAAGGAAATTTAAATATCCATAGAGTTTTGGGTCTTTACATATCCCATTTTTCAATTTAGTTACTCACAAATGATCCATAGGTGGGTTCAAAATAAGACCACACGAAAATACTGAACCCCACCCCACTTACTTTGGGAATGAAATAGACCCACCATGACTCTGGTGGCCTCTATTGATGCTATGATAGGACACTATGTCTAAATTTCCATCTATTTAATCCTTGGCATTGATGCTTGCAACTACTAGAAGGCCAATTGAACACTGATGACTTCCATTAGGGTTCTAGTGAGCTTCTACATTAACCTACCACCCCCAATACTCTAATGTCATAATGAATTATCTATTTATGTGATTCAATAACCATTTTATCATCTCTATATAAGCACTCTAAATTTATTAAAAACCCAGAAATGATTACTTACTAATTCAAATATCATAAAATTCAAAAAAATATAGATTTTCAACAATGAATCACACCTTTGAAAATTTGAAAATATCAAAAAAAATCACTACATAAAATCCCAACAAAAATCACCAAATAAAAAATATTATGAAATTATAATTTTAATAATGTGGTTCATTGAATATATAAGACATGTTTTAATCCTTATATCATAATTGTGAGATCTTTATTTCTGGTTTAATAAGAATATCCAAATTTCATAATTTTTAATAGAAAAGTATAAATAATGTGTAGAAACTTTTAATAGAGTCCGAACTAATGTTTTTGTATCATCCTAAGAACATACCATATTTTCTTTTAGACGTTATTAATAGCTTTGTGATACACACAACACCTGATTTAAACAAAACACTACTTAGTCACATTTTTCATATTTAATTAAATTATTAAAATTTGGGAGAGTTTATTTATATATTATATTTACAACAAAAAATATATTGATATTCATATAATATATTTTATAGGCATAACATAAAAACAAAACCAATTTTATACATAAAATACTATATATTTATTTAGACATTTTAAGAGACTTTTAATGGAAAAACTATTTTAAATAAAAATTTTGGAAATTTAATGGATTATATATTTCAAATTAAAATTCATCTATAAAATTGAATCATAAAAATTTGGTTAGAGAAAAGTTTTGGTAATTTTTTATAAAGTTTCATATTTAAAGGAATAGTGAAAAATACTGATTTTGTTTTCAAAACTTATTTTTCATATAATTTATTTATTAGTTTAAATCACATTTTAAATTTGTTTTAATGTTTAATTAGATAATATATTTATCAATTAATCAAATTTATGTCATTGGAATCCATTTCACATTGAAATTGACTATAAAAATGTACCAAACTTTCGGACATTTTTACTTAAAAATCCCGCATTGTCGTCCCGTCCGCAAGATTAAATTTTAATTAATTTCTACCAATTTTGTGATTAGAATTTGGAAAAATGGATTAAATATTTTTAATATGAATAATTTATATTTTCAAATGAAGAAAACTTATATTTTGACCAAAAATAATAGCGAAGTTATTTAAAATTAATTACTATTTTTTATTAAAAATTAAACAAAACAAAGGAATAAACCTTTAACTTAGGAGCCCAAATAACATATACACTAGTAAAAATCCCATTTTATGTCTATAATTCGTCCATAAAACTTCCATTATTCAGTTTTTTTGTTTTTTTATGAACTTTGGTATGTAAAAACTTGGGTACAAATAACTTGTTTAAAAAAATGCCAAGTGAGTCCTTTTCCTTCCGTATAAAAGGTCACCACCCCTCACACTTACTCACAATTATCAATACACTTATGTTTCACCAAGATATATCCCAATAGATTCCCAACATTTCAAATTTCCTCCTTGAATCCTGCCTTTTTTAGGAAGAAATCAAAGGAATCATTTTGGTTCAAACCAAAAGGAGTTACCTGATTAAGAGGTAACAAACTTCCTCAAGAATTTTAATTTTATATCCATTCTCCACTCACTCAAATATTTTTATTTCATGATCATATAATAAACCCAGTATCCTAAATATAACAGTTTTTTTCTATTGGTTGAACCCACACTTACGCACACTTCCATCTAATGTGTAAATAACATATTATTTACGTGTACAACAGACTACCGCCTCACGAAACCATGATTGTTTTTTTTATTTCTGCCACTCATGGTGGTAATTATGATGGAAAATATATTTATAAATGATATATCAATGAAATTTTTTATTTATTTATGCTTCAATAATTAATTTAAAACACATACCCATATACTTTCCATTTTTTGTGGGAATATAATTACTTCTTTTATGGAAGTGTGGACTACCTCCCCCTCAAAGAGTTGTGATTCATTTACACTATACATAGAGCATAAAAGTATGGTTTTAATAAAAATATTCAAAGTATTTAAAATATATATTTTAATATAATTATAATATAAATATGTATAATTTACTTTTATTCTTTTAAATTCGAAAAAAATGAATGTAGCGTTTATGCGTATGTACGACCTACCATTTCCAAGAATGATGCATTTCATTTCTTATATCCAATCATTATAGATTATTATAAATACACATATATACTAAATATAAATGATATTAACATCATGATTTAAATTATGGAGATGATGAAATCATGATCTAAATAATAGGAACAATGAACGACATGTCAAAACATACTTGACAAAATTAGGCAGTTAACATCCGAAATAGTGAAAATAATGAAGTATTGTTGACAAAAGGGTAATAGAATATTATAAGAAGATTATATAAGATATTATAAACATGATTATGGTTCTATTATAAGTTAATAACATATTATAAACCACTATACATGTGGATAAAAACCACACAATAAAAGGATGATATTGGTAAAATATTTCATCTCAATTTACATTGCATTGAGACTAATTTGTCATTATGCTCCAATTAAATTTTATATAGCCTTTATACTTCAGTTTTACATTTTATATCATGAATATGATTAATTTAATGATACTATATGTTTTATTTTACTTGTTAATGAGTATTATTATTTAATGTTTTCGAAGTGGCCTGTGACACTTTGAAATGTTTAAAGATTATTTTCCTTAAGAATGTTAATGATTATATTTTCAATATCAAATCCTTTTATGATTGTTAAATTTCACTTTAAACAAAACTATTATGGTAATAATGTTTCCTTATAAATTTCATTGAATATCCATATTTTCATATGATGTATTTTATTATTGCCTAAACCATATATCAATTTACATACGGTGTTTACTTTGATAGTTATATGATTAAGTAGGGAATAATTGATAAATATGTATCCTTAATTCTAAACGTATATTTGATAATGCATATTTTTTGTTATTTAAATTGGTTATTATATATAAGGAATGCTTTGAATAGGTATGAAATGGGTGGAGACTAGTTATAGATTTCCCCTCGATGCATTGGTAGTCTCATAAGGTGAAATAGTTGGCCATGATAGATGAGTTTTTACCCGATAACTGAACCGTGTTGTGAAAGGTATTGACGGTAATGGTTCCATAAACCTAGGAAACATGGTTTCCAAAAATTAATAATTTCCCTCTTTAGATTTATTTTTTATTCTTCCTTGAGATTTTGTGTCGACATATCTAAGGATAAATTTCATTTTCATCCTATTGGTTTAGATGGAATGAGTTTTAGTTTATTACCTTTCCATATTGATATCGCCTTATCTAGTTATTTGAATGACATGTGTTGTCATTTATTTAACTTTACATGTTAATTTATTCCTATTTATTCATTATTAAATCTACTTTACTAACCCTTATTGAGAATTTGAGAACACCTTTATTATGTTTCTTTTCCATAGGTTATGAAGAAAAAGTATCTAATAAAGAATTCAAGGATGCAGTTTATTTCATTTTTTAATGTATCATGTTTGTATTTTCTATTTCCCAATGTTTTACGGCTATGATTCCTAAAATTTGGCTTTACAAGACTGAAAAATAATTAGTTATTAGGGATTTTATTCCTTGTAATCATGCCAATGAAATAAAATGTTGCACTTGATCTAGGTTTTTGGGGTTGGGGAGTTAGAGTTGGTATCATTGGAAGTTTAACAACAACCTTGGAAACTAGATTTATAAAACATAGATTAAAGAGCACAGCCCTATGATAGAAATTGGGGATAATTATACAAGAACCTCATATAATTTTAGTATGATTGTGATTGTGTGGGTATTCCTAGAAATCCATCATTGTTTGGATACTATAAGTGGATGGGGTTTTGGAAAAGATGTACCTAGGTGTAACAAATCTAACAAGGTGTCCCAGAAATGACTTGGGGTAACCTGGTATATGAATGTGGGCCTTACTACGCACCTGGCTTGACACTCCTAGGGGAAATGCCTAGGATAATTGAAATTATCTTTACCTATCATTATGAAGGATTTAAATGTAAACAAGAACTCAATGTAACCAAAGTTATAATATATGATTCATTTACACTAAGTGTTATACCATATTTGAAATGTATGATTTAAGAGATAATATAGTGTATTCCATTTTTTTAGAAATTCCACTCAGAAGAAAAAATGGTATTAATAGATGTGGAAAATTTAGGGATTACCCCACTAACAAAATGAATACATCTATTATTAGAACAGAGAAAATTCAGGAAATATTGTGACAACATAATCATGTTCTAAAAAATAACCTTACGTGAATGAAGAAACTTATTCCATAGAGAGAATATATTATGTTGGACCACTTTGTGTGATATAATCTATTATCATTTAGTGGGATCACTTATCCATTTTTTCTTAGAAATGGATTAATTCATGGGAAAAAATATTTATGGCCATAGAATGTAGTGAAAATGATAAGGTTACACTTGCGGTCTATTTTCTCTAAGGTGATGCTAATTAGTGGTGGTCTCTGATCTAGAATACAAGGAAGGAAGATGAAATTGAACTTATAGAATGCAGAACTTTAAAGGATATTTTTTTTGATAAATACTTCCCTCGTGATCAAAAAATTAAAATGAAGATAATGTTCCTTAGCTTAAAGAAGAAGAAAAAAGTATTACAGATTATGAATCTAACATTACAAGGTTATCCAAGTATTCTACATATTATATATGCAACCCCAAGTGCAATATTGACCACTTATTTTAAAGTCTTAATCCAAATCACTAAAAGGAACTTATTTTACATACATTTTCTTCATACAAAGAAATAGTTTTATGTGCCATCAAGATAGAGTAGGAATTATCAAGATCCAACATATTCAAAATAAACCATGAGAAAAATGAAGTTTGACTGATTTGAAACTTGTGGAAACATTAGAAAGAGTCACCTTGTAATATTCCTGAAGGGAGAGTGAGTTTTCTTTATGCGTGGAGAAAGGGGTTACCATGATAAATAATGCAAGGGGAAGAAAAAAAACTATTATTTAGTGCTATAATTGCAAGAATATGGGGGACTATGTAAATGAATGCCATATCCATCAAGGGAATCCACCACATAAGAGTCTAAGGGGAGATGCCCAAGTTTATCTGATCACTAAAGAGGAGATAGAAGTATTAAATGTGGTTTTTGGAGGTACATTCATCCTTTTTTCAAATTTATCCAATACCTTATTTGATTTGGATTATGTGACTTTTTTAGGTCTATCGAGATTTCCAAGAAAATTTGACATTTCCATTTTGATTTAATAAGATTGTTTTTTTATAAAAACTTATAAAGGAATTATCATTGCAAAAAAGATGTGTCAGGAAGTCCCCATTATGACACATAAATGGTCATTATGTGCTAAACTTATAATCATAACTATGGTTGACTTTGATATAATCCTCAGTATGGTCTAGATATCAAAATATAAGGCAAAACTTTATTCCAAGATGATGGCAATTATGATTTGTGAGGAAGATATAGAATCCCATTTATTTATAGAATAAGTTTTCTCTCCTGATTATTATCTAGATCCTCCCCAATAGCTCTACTGAATGAAGTTATTGTGAAATAAGAGAAAGAAACACCAAGTGAAGAAGGAGGTAATCTTTAAATCGAGGATGCACCTATTGTACAAGAATACATTGATACATTTCCTTAGGAATTACCTAGAAATTCCCTAGAGCTTGAATTTTATTTTTTTATTGATTTGATCCACGATGAAATCCAAAAATCAAATAATCCCAATAGAACAGACACAGTGGAATTATTGGAATCAAAGAACAAAATTAGAAGACTTGGGTAACAATGGATTTATCCACCCGAATGTTTCAACAACCCCATCCTCTTTGTTAAAAATAAAGATAGATCTATGAGACCGTGTGTTGATTATAGGGAAATCAATGTAATTAAAATAAATAAAAAGCATCCTCTACCTCATATTGATTACGTTTTTGATCAACATCCTAGAAACCAATAATTTTCATTGATTGATCTTCGTTCTAGGAATCACTAATCATGAGCGAAGAAGGAAGATATCCCAAAGATAGCTTTTCGAATGAGGTATTGACATAATGAGTTTACAATAATGCCATTTTAATTAACTAATGCTCCTTTTTTTTCAAAAATTAATGAACATAGTATTCAATGAATATTTTAGGATTTTGTTTTGGTATTCATTGATGATATTCTGGTGTATTCTAAATTCTATGAGGAACATGAGAGTCACCTATGGATCAATATTAAGACTCCTAGAAGGGAAAATCTATATGTGAAATTTTTGTAACTACGACTTCTGGCTTCAAGAAGTTTCTTTTGTTGTCTATATAGCCTCCAAGGACGGAATATAATTTTATCCTAAAAATAAAAAGGTAGTTAAATAATGACATACAATAATAAGTATAATTAATTTACAGAGTTTTATTGGCTTGGATTGTTACTATCAGCGATTCATTCATAATTTTTATTAATTGGATACCCTATTAACCAAGATCACATGTAAAGTGGTTATGTTTTTTTGGATGAAGGAATGCGAAGAATTATTTGATGAACTAATGAGAAGATTAGTCAATTATCTAATTTTGAATATACCATATAAGAGTGATGGGTTTATCATATAATGTGATTCATCAATGAGGGGACCTGGTAGTTTATTAATGAAAAATAATAATGTTATTCCATATGCACCATGGAAATTGAAGACTCATGAAAAGAACTGTCCAACCCATGATATCGAGTTAGCAGTTATAGTTTTGAATTGGAAAATATGGAGACACTTTATCTACTATGAAAGATGTGAGATATATACCGATCATAAGATCCTAAAATACATATTCTCATAGAAATAACTCAACGTAGGACAACACAAATGGCTTGATCTACTAAAATATTATGATTTCTTAGTACACTACCACCTAGGAAAAGTGAATAAGGTAGAAACTTCTTTGAGTAGGAAAGATCACAGAGTTATAACCCAAATGAGGATTAAGAAGGATACTATGTTCATAGATCTAATAAAGATGGATATTTGAACTGATAAGGAAGGAGAGACATCAATCGTTTATCAAATGATTGAAAAATCATCTTTATTATAGAGGGTAAATAAATATCACTCTAATGAAAAGGAATTATAGATGAAAATCAAAGCTGTGAATGGTGGAAAATCAGCAGACTTTGTTTGTGTAGATGGTTTTTTAAAATTTGGAAAGAGGCTATGTGTTCTATCTACACCAGAGCTAAAAAGAGAGTTATTGGATGATGATCATAACTAAAATTTTTCTATACACCTCTGTAGCATAAATATGTATAGAAACTTGAAGGAACATTTTTCGTGGTATAAAATGAAGTGGGAAATTGTGGATTATGTGTCCATATGCTTGGTTTTTCAATAAGTCAAAGTTGTGAGGCATCACCCTAAATGATTTCTACAACATCATCATATTCCTGTGTGGAAATGGGATGAAATTACTATTGAATTTTTCATTGGAATACCAAGTAATCATATATGGAATATTTCAATGTGGGTTATCGTTGATCAACTAACCTAATCTTCCCATTTCCTTACTATAAGAGAAGACCAACCTATTGAGCACCTTGCAAGGCTCGACATTAATGAAGTTGTAAGAATTTTAGGCGCACCTATATCAATAATTTTGGAAGAAGATCCCAAATTTTCATAAAAATTATGTAAAATCATTGAGAAGGATCTTGATACTGAGCTTAATTGGAGCAATGAATACCATTCATAAACTGATGGATAGTTTGAAAGAGAAATTAAAATAATGGAAGACATTTTGAGGTCATGCTCACTCGACTTTGAGGGTATGTGGTATCAGTAATTAACATTGGTAGTGTTTACCTATAATAATAGTTTCCATTCAAGTATTCAAATGTAAATGTATGAAGCATTATATGGAAAGATATTCCACACTCAAACTTGTTGGGATAAAGTTGGTGAAATGAAACTCATAGGCCCAGAAATTCTTAAAGAAATAAAGAGAAATGTAAAAGCTATCTAATCTCAAATTAAATCCACTCAAAGTAGAAAAAGGAGCTATGTAGATAAACAGAGGAAATATTTTGAGTTCCAATTGAGGTATCATATTTTTTTTAAGAGTATCTCTATGGACGGGTGTTATCATATTTGATAAGAAGGGAAAAAAGTCCTATATACAATATACCCTTCAAAATTCATAAAAGGGTTGGAGTCAATTCTTATGATTTAGCATTTTCAACAAATCTCCCAAGGGTAAATTATGTGTTCCATATATCCATGATAAGAAAGTACATGCTAGAACCAACCCAAGTGATCATCTCTGATGGTATTGAGTTGGAACCTGAACTTTCAAATTGTAAAAAATCCATCCAAATTCTTGATAGTAGAAAACAAGTATTGAGGAATTGGATGAATCATCTAGTAAAAGTTCTATTGGGAAATTAAAAAAATGGAAGAAGCATCAGGGAAACCAAAGGATTCAATGAGGGATAATTACCCAAATATTTAGGATGGAAATAAACCTAAAATTTTGAGGATGAAATTTTTGTATGAGGGGAGAATGTATCACCCCAAGACATTACCATATTTTCCTTTGGATTTTCTTAATATCTTTGCAATATACTCAACACTTGATACAAACAATACACTACTTATTCAAATTTTTCATAATAAATTAAATTCAGAAAATTTTGGAGAGTTTATTTATATATAATATATGAAAACAATTTATTGACTGTTATATAATATATTTTATGGTCATAAGATAAAAACACACCCAATTCTATAGATAAAGCACTTTATTTTTATTAAGGGATTTTTATTTCATTTTAATGGTGAACATATTTAAAAAAAATTATTGAATTTTTTTTTAGATTATATATTTCATAATAAAATTAAACTTTTAAATAGAAACATAAAAATAAGGTTTGGGTAATTTTTTGGTTTTTTTCTATGAAGTTTTATTTTTTAAAGAATAGTGAAAAATACTGAATTTTAGTTCAAAACTTTATTTTATTCTAATTTATTTATATCCTTAAATTAATTTTTTTAAGTTTAATTAGATCATATTTTTATCAAAAAATATCATTTATTTTGTTGGAATCAATTTCGATTTTAAATTGACTGTAAAAACATAGCAAACTTTCAGAAGTTTTTACTTTAAAAACATGCTTTGTCATCCAGTCCACGAAATTAAATTTAAAATAATTTATGAAACTTATGTGAATGTAATTTAGATAAATGGATTAAATATTTGGAATATTAATAATATATAATTTCTAATAATTTTAATTTATTTTTTTACCAAAAATATTTTTGAGGTTAATTAAAATTAATTACAATTATTAAAGAAAAATTAATCTTAATAAGGGAATAAACCTCTATATTAGGGGCCAAATGACCTATACACTCATCAAAAATTCATTTTATGTCCATAATATCTCCATAAAATATCCATTATTCAGTACAGTTGTTTTTTAATAACTTTGTTAAGGTAAAAACATGGGTACAACTAACTTGTTTCCAAAAATACCAAGTGAGTCCTTTTGTTTCACAATAAAAAGCCACCACGCCTACCACTTCCTCAAACCTATCAAACCAATTAGTTTGGAAAATATATACCCAAATAGATTCCCGAAATCCCTCCCATATTTATTTCATCCTCACTTTGGGTGGGAATAAATCCAAGGAATTATTTTGGTATAAACCTAAAGGAGCTGCCCGATTAAGAGGAACAAACTTCCTCATGATTTTTAATTTTATTTCCATTCTACCCTCCAAAAACTATCATGGTTTATTGATTATATAAAAAAATTATCCCCAATATAATTTTATGTTTTTATAATAAGTTTTATAACTACACTTAAACACACTTCTATCGAATGTGTAAAGAACACATTGTTTACATGTACGGTGAACTACCGTCTCACGAAATGATGATTGTTCATTTTTTTCATACCACCTATCATGGTGAGAATTATGATGGGAAATATAATTATATATGATATATATATGATATTTATTTTTTTATTTTTTCTTATTTAATTCTATTATAACACATACCCTTATACTTTCCATTTTTGTGGGAATATGATAACACCTTTGTGGAAGTGTAGAATACTGCCCCTCAAAGCGATGCGATTCTTTCAAACTATACATGGATCATATAGAGGATGATTTTAATAAACCAATGAAAAATATTTGAAATATATATTTTACTATAATTATAATATAAACATGTATCATTAACTTTCATTCTTTTAAATATGACAATGAAATGAATGTAGCGTTCATGCGTACGTACTGCCTACCGTCTCCAAGAATACTGCATTTAATTTCTTATCTCAAAACATTATAGATTATTGTAAATATATATATATACTGAATATATATGATATTAAAATTATGTTTTAAATTCTGGATATTATGAAATCATGATATAATTAAATGGAACAATAAATGACAAGTCAAAACATACTTGAGAAAACTAGGCAATTAACACAAAATAGTGAAAATAATGAAATATTATTAACAAAAAGGTAAAATATATTACAAGAAGATAATATATGATATTTTAAACATGATTTTGGTTTTAGTATAAGTTATTAACATATTTAAAACCACTATAGAGGTGGATAAATACGACATTAAAAATTGTAGGTTAATCTTAAAGGATTTCATCTCAATTTACACCATATTGAGATTTATTTGTTGTTATAAACCAATTAACTTTTATATAGTGTTTATAATTCAATTTGACATGTTATATCATGAACCTTATTAATCTCATGATACTCTATGTTTTATTTTATTCCTTCATGGGGATTATTTTTTAAATGTTTCAAAGTGGTTTGAGACACATCGAAATGTTTAAAGATTATATTCCTCAAGAATTTTATTAATGATTATCTTTGAAATATCACTTCCTTTGGTGACTTCTATCTTTTTCTTCAAACAATAAATATTTGGGAAAAAAATTTCTTTATAAATTTCTTTGAATATCCATATTTTCTTATGATGGATATTTTTATTTCATAAACGATATATCATTTTACATATAGTGTTTACTTTGATAGTTTTTTGATTAACTGGGGAATAAATGATAAGTATGAATCCTTTATTCAATACAGATATTAGATAAGAAAAATTTATTATTATTTAAATTTATTATTTGATATGATGAATTATTTGTATAAGTATAACATGGGTGGGGGTCTGTTATAGATAGTGCATTGATGCATCAGTAGTCTCATGAGATGAAATAGTTGGCCAAAATAGATGGGTTTTTGCATGATAGCTAAACCGTCTTGTGAAAGGTCTTGATGGTAATGGTTATATGAACCTAAAAAACATGGAGTCCAATAATTAATCATTTCCCTCATTTAGATTCATTTTTTTCATACATTTTATTTTTCTTCGAAATATATATGGATACATTTGATTCTTAGTTTATTGATTTAGATGGTATGAGTTGTAGTTTCTTAACTTACCATTTTGATATTTACTTATCTAGTTATTTTAATGTACTGTGTTATTATTTATTTCCCTTTATGTGTTACTCTATTATTTATAATTCATTTCTTATTCCTCTTTACTTACCCTTTGTGAAAATTTGACCTCCCCCTTATTATGTTTCCTTTCCACAAGTTATGATGATGGAATATTTGAATAAAAATTCAAGGATGAAATTTATTTCATTTTATTTTGTATCTTGTTTATATTTTGTATCATGTTTTATTTTTTTCCCAATGTATTATGGGTATCATGAAAATAATATGGATTTCTAAGACTACTGAATAGATCTGTCATTTGAGAAGTGATTCTTATAATCATGCCAATGTAATAAAATAATGCACCAGATTTGAGCTTTTTGGGTTGAGGTGTTACATTTGAAACTTTTAATAAAAATACATAGTAAAATTAAACTTAAAACATAATGTATAAAAAATTGTAATCCCAATAATTAAAATATTGAATGGTTATAGAGGGGAAAACTATTTTCTAATAGTATTATAAACTAATCATGAAAACATATTCTACCCAAGATCCTTCTATTTTTTTAAACTAAATAAATAAAAATGAATAATTTACACTTTACCTCATGAATAAATATACTAAATATATTTAATATTATATTGATATAGATCCTAGAGAATGTTCCAATGAAAAACATTCTCCTTTGTTATGAATGGGATATATGAATCTTATAATTCTTGGGAAGGATCCTATCATCCTCGTGGTCTTCAAAACCCATTATTATAGAGAGAGGGTGAAGATTAATCATTTATGAGTTTCACAGTAATTAAATCAAAATATCATATACATTTATTTGAAAAACCATGATATTATTATATAGTAATCCAAGGACAGTCCTAATATTGAATTGTTTTTCAAATTTTCTTGCATTTAATGAAATATTTCATAACCATTTTAGATGTTAAAACTCTTGGTAACCCTTGGATCATCATTTTTCAAAAAAAATTAATATTTAAATAATTGATTTGGATTTTAAAACTTGATTAATCATAATAAAATATTTATTTGATTATAGAATATAGTAGAAGAAATTATTTTATTCATTGATTATCAAATACCACGTGTACTACTATATATATAACCATGATATAATAACCACTACAATTTCAAGGTTTTAACCAACTCAAACTATGATGTGGTTTACACCATCATTACATGGTTTATATTTATTTATTATTTCTATAAATATCCATGTTATTCTAAATTGTCATCTACTTATTAAACTTTAACCTTATGTTAAATTATATGTATCAAAATTTGAAACATTATCCAAGAAAGTTTTCGGTATCTTCCAATACCCCTTTTGGATAATTTCTAAAAATCATTTTCAAAATATTTTCATTAACTTTTATTATTTTTTATATCATATATAATAACATGTGAAATTAATCCAAAATTATTTTGGGGATAACTCACAATGTTTTGTATAAATATTTTGTAATAGTTCTCATTCAAACAATCAAAATGTGCAATGCCAATGGGCCTTTTTAGCCTTGACGTAATTATGATTTATCTGATCCATAATTATAAGTAAAGAGTATCCCCTATCAATACATCATTAATACTCATGATATAAAGGTATATTGCATAATCCTTATCAAACACGTGAATCACGAAACATATTTTCATCATCTATATCATATACAAATATACACAATCATGTAATACCAAGGTCTAAGACATTGAGTTACCATAAGACATAGTTTTTTCCAATCAAGTATAACCAACTTATACATTCTTAATTCTCTAAGTATAGACTGACCGTATGTAATTTTAAGTTACATTTAACTCACCAATATGGATTATTATATCCCATACCCTTCACTCAATTATATAAGAACATCACATTTCACTTATCTGAGTATGGTCATACACTACCTCAGTTTATTTTAATCAATAGGTCAGATGTCATTTGTTTCATATGAGAGGAAAAATCACATCGTGGTTATACCTCATTTGATGAAATCATTCACAACATAAAAACCTATTACTGATTAGCTTGGCCTTATGGGTAATGTAAGAAGGTTATCAAAGTATACACTTTATCAAGATAGGTTTATTTTGAACCTTGGATAAAATGATTTAATTTGAAACATAAAATCCTCAAATACTAAAGATATACTGTATGTCAATCCATGTGGTATACTTGGTGGGTCATCTAATATGAAAAACACCTTTCATTCCTCATAAGTGAATTCTTTTATCTCAATAAAAAACTTAACCCGTGCTAATTTTCACATGTCATCAATACCTAAAACACTTAATTAGGACCATTAATTAAGGTTAACTCAAACTCATAATTTGATAGGTTAATTATAATTACTCTTCAGGTTATATATACATCCAATATCAAATTATAATAAATTAAGACTTTTGAGTATTATGATAAAGTTTTAATATTTATAAAATCTTATTAGAATATTAGGAGACAATAAATAAGTACCAGTTTAATTATAACACATATGATATATCACTAGAGAGTTTTTATATTTAAAAAATCATTGGGATTTTGTAAAATGAATTATATAAAAATATATTTCATCCCACATATATATGTGACCATTTAAAATTACTCTAACTAAATACCTTTACCAGAATAACATCCATGAAGATATATTATTTTAATAATGGAGAAATTATGAATCATGAAACTTTTTTCCAACTCGTTGAACATAATTTCAAACCATAATTACTTCACAACATCCAATTATATAATGGTAAAAAAAAAATATTTTCTTGAATACTTATAAATATTTAATTTTTTATTGTCATCATATTAAAACTTTTGAATTCAAACATTTCTTAGATTTTATTTTGGTAGAAAATTTAAATACAAATATTCATATTAAGATCAATCTTTACCAATATAACCTAAATAATTTTATAATATAAACTAACTTTCAATTCGAATTATATAGGTATAAAATTTTATTTTTTAAACTTTATAATTCTCTAAGATTAAACATACTCCCATAAGACACTTAGAAATTATATTTTCTATAAGATATATTTCTAATACACAAACCCTGTTTCTTTAGGAAATAAAACATAATGCATTTGAGGGAATTTATAATAGATAAAGCACTAACATCTATACCATAGATGGTATTTTATGTATTTCGTGAAATATTTTTCAAATAATATTTTATCCTAAATATATTGAGGAGATCGATTACAATTTTATTAAAATATTTTTTATTTTTAGAACATTTTTAAAAATTAATGTCATGTGAATTTCATAACTATACTATCCAAAAATTATTCCCATACCTATCTAAGTCATTAACATAGTCAATCATATTGATTTCATGAGTAGATATCAAAGTAATTTCAGTCATTGTTATAAAAAGTTAATCTTTATTCTGTTTCTTATAATCATCTATAAATACTCGTTGAAAAGATTTAACAATTAGTTGTTCATGAAGGGTTTTCTTTTTCACTTATAATTTTACATAATTCCTAAGAGAAATTCTTAAATACATATAGCATTCTAGGAAGTTTTTGTTAAGATTTTCCTTTTCTATAATTGATCTAAAATTCATATTTGAGGATAAAGATTCCTTTTATAAATAATATTGTTCTTATCTAATGAGTATCATGTTTTACAATCATTTAACAAGGACTTTTATTCGATGTGATCCAACTAAAATGATGATCAAATTTAGCTTTTCATTATATCTATTGGTTTTACAATATCCATATTTCACAAAATTTTAAGTCTCTTTATAATTTGTACCATTTCGTAGCTATTAAGGTATACAATCATGCCAATTTCATCATAAATGACAATTGGACAGGTGATTCATTATAAAAATTTCAACTAGTTTTGATCATTTACTTGTGATGGATAAGAGGTTCATCAAAAACGGTTTATCGGAACAACTTATTTACAAAGGAAATAACATTAATTCAAAAATAATATTGTTAGTAAAAATTTTTTATGATGATCTATATGCCAGTTGACAATAGTATTGGTGAAAACACACAAACGGTTATGGGAAATAGTTATTTGGGATGGAATGTTAGTTTTCATCACAAATAACATTGTTGTGTTGGATTTTTTTGACAAACTATACATTATATTGATAAAATTTTGATGATGGTTTAGTTATGAAACATTATATATATCATATAAACTTTTTTGATAAGTGAGAAAAGTAATTATGAAGAATACTTGTTTGTGACGTGTTTTTTATCTTCCATAAATAATTAACTCTATCGAATTTTTCTATCACAAAAATAAAGGTGGTAGAATTTTTTTATGATCACATCCATCTCAGTTATCCAATTCTAAAATTCTATTATAATTACAACACCCCTACCCCTCCATTTTATATTTCCCAACATTCTCTGTAAATATTTTCTCAATTTATCTTGGATAAATCTTCCAGGGTTCTGGATATTCTAATTATGATTTAAGACTTTGTCGGTAAAAAATACATCATGATTATGTCTACATTTTTTTTGTTATTTTTTGATACTATTTATTTGAAAGTTTAAGGTGTTTACCTAGAAGAGAAGAATAATAATATGGTGATGCTTTCAAGTGTTTTCCATATTTTTTATATGAAAATATTGGGAAAGGAATTTTTTTAATAAGTACATGAACCATGGAATCAAGTACACAAAATGTGAGGTTAAGTATATAGATATTGATTTCAAGTACATGAACCATAAGATAAAGGTCACATACTCTAATGTATTTTTTTTAATTGTGAATGAAGTTCTTAGCTGGTAGACCGTGAGTTCAAGTACTCATACCTTGAAGTAAGTCTTTGGATCAATGAAGGGAGTTCACATTCATAAGTTGGTGATTTTGGGGAAATTTTAAAGGGAGTACACTGAATAATAAGTTGGTCCCTACATTGGGAAGGAAGTATATGCTATGAGGTATATAAAAGGAGAGTGAGCAGTTCACATATGTGTTCTAATGTGAAGGATTGGATAATAATTTCATGATTACTGGAGTTTTCAGTGTCTTTGTCTATATATGGGGCTTTTGAAAAATTCATTGACATGTGAAGTAAAGTAAATTAAATAATATAATAATGGGATAATTTTTTATATGTTTGAATTAATTTTGAAAATTGAAAGTCATAAAGAGAGTTTGTAGAGGAGGGTACAAATAAGTTAGTCTACGTAGCTCAAACCACAAATATAGTTTGAGGAGGAGAGTATGTGGATGTTATTTTTTTGAAGTAAAAGATTTGAAGAATGTTTGCAGAGGAGCGTATAAAATGATTAGTTTTTTGAAATGGAATCACATATTGAACAATGTTCTACAAAGTCAAGTATGCGATGTATAGTGTTGTGAAATGTCAAGTACATTTTGAACCGTGTTTGTTGAATTTAATTATGTGTAAGATAAGTTCACGAAGAAAAATGAATTATAAAGGATATTTTCCTAAAGAAAATGTATTTGGTAATGTGGATTTCATATCTTAGATGAAAATGGAACTTCATGGTACAAACATATTAGTGTAAACCAAATCAAAGTTGATACATATTATTATAATAATAATATAGAGAGAAAATAAATTCATATCAGTAAAGATAGTAATGAGATTAAAAGTGTGAATGGTTTATAACATGGATAGAAAACGAGACTACTCTAAAAACCATAAGATTATTTTAATTTGTGAATATTGGTACATTGTAATATTTCCTTTATATGCTACTTGTACTAGCCTAGTTAGAGTGACCTAAATAAACTTTTTGTGTCTCAAACATTATTGTGAGAAAAAGAGTGAAGGGTAATTATTTTAATGATGAAACCAGAATATAATGGGGATGTTTTTAATTCATAATGATTTTATTCACCCCTCACGCTCTCACTCTCAGATTATTTTACCTAGTGGGGTCCAATAATTGGTATTAGAGCAAGTGGTTAATTTTATGAATCTCTCTCAGCTGTACCCATGGAAGTAGGCAATCAAAAAGGGATTCTAATGTTCAAAGGAAAAAAGGTATCAATTGTGGAAGAGTTAGATTAATCACAAATTCTAATCATTATTCATGGATGTATATTTAGATATTATTCATGGGAAGTTTGTTATTATAAACATCAATGCTTTATCATATTCACACAGAAGAGAACTAGGTAATGATACTGGATGAATTAATAATTTTGGGGGAACATTATCCAACACCATTTAAATGAAGGTGATGGCATGTAATTCCTCACACCCCATGTTGTACAAGATAACCAACATCTACAAAGGTGATTCCAATGTTTAAGAAACCAAAATGTAAGTTCAATGGAACATGTAAGTCGACTTGAGGATGCACCCCAATGAATCTATAGATATATTATTTGATTAGTTGAATGTTATTGTGGTGGGAATGCGTGGTCTATAAAAAACCATTTATAAAGTGAATATCTTAAATAACATCCTATGATGTTTTCCACCTTAGTTCAATATGACAACATTTTTTCATGATGATAAATGTACAATGAGATAATGTTGGATAATTTTCATAGTACTCCTTTCACATACAATGAGAGTTGTGATAATAATGAGAATGTGGAAAAGGGGAAATAAAAGGAGGCAAAATTCAAGGAAGTGAATAATCTCACCATAGAGTATTATAGAAATTAGAATAATTGGATGAATTCATGTAATTCCTTTATTCAAATCTATAAAAATGAAACGGAATGTTTAAAGGTTAAGTTTATATCACGTGCTTTCAATGTGAAATGGTTTGGAACCATATAGTAAAGTATCATAAATATTTTCAAGATGGTGATGCAGATGATGAAATTCCCATGAATAAGTCTTAAGCCAATGATAATGGATATAGAAGTATGAAACACAAATTTTTTAAGAAGAAGAACATACTCTCTTAGGAAAATAACTATTTAGAAGAAATATTTGAAGAAGAAATTAAAGATTATAAAAACTATAGATAGATTATATGGTAGTGGTCATAGGTAATTCTTATATAAGGGAAAGTATAAAAATTGATGAAATATAAATGGTAGGAATATTTTATCTCTATATGTAATTAAAGGATCCTCTTAAATCTATATATGTTTCGGGATATAACATTAATAAACAAATTAGAGTTGTTTATGATGTACTAATCTATATACAGAAAACTTAATATGAGAAATTTGTGATAAATGTTTAAAGTGAGAATCTAAAATCTAAAAAACAAAAGAAATCAATGAAATTCATTGAGTACAAGCTCATTATTGAAGAATAGACAAGGGTTATTTATGTTTTGACTAAGAAAGTTAAAGATTGAGTTAAACGTATCGAATCTCTTGAGGTGAAATATAAGTTCCAAAATTTTCTAGATATGTATTATATTCATTTAAAGTATTTTTTTCCCTTTTTTCATCATACTTTTGTTGAGGCTTGTCTTGGGTGCGTTCGAGTGAGTTTTGGAGGTTTCTGGAGGGTTATTAGGCATTTTACGGTTGGCCCACAATTTTCCCAAACAATGTACCTACCCCTAGAAAAATGTACAGCCCAAGATAGTGGGGGTTTTTTTATTTGGCACTCTATTTTTCAAACCATTCTCCCTCATAGGAGTAACTATACACCCTATACTATAAGGGTGCGTGGTTATGACACATAGTTCGTAAAACCTTGCACCCCACCCAGGAAACTAGGTGTGTAGGATTTTAAACCCCCTACATTTTATTTAAAAATTATAGAACCCATATTTATCTTCCATAATCTACCCTGATCAACTTAAAATGAATTATCTTTCTTTTGGAGGTACTCGATAGGATACCAAGGCTCCTCAAACATCTTTTGGTGCGAATCAAAGATCTGGTGGAAGGAATCAACCTCTCTTCTTGTATGTTATATCTTCTTATTTAGGTTTCCTATATATCCTATATTTATCTCACATTGGAGATGGATGATTTCCTAAATTTTTTTTATGTTATATATAGGTTTAAATGTATCTTATTTATTTGTTTCTTGATCTTAGGTTTTTATTCTATATCTCCTTCTTCATTGTGAATAAATCAATTCCACATCGAATTGAGGATTAAGGTTTGGTGATCATTCATCAATGACCTAGAGATATGTGGTATAATTGGTATTTACCATAGTATTGATTATGATATTATGTTTTAGTTGTATAATTTCAAATCTACATTGAGAAATTTATTTTTCAATTGAGTTAATGAAAAGATTCCTATGGAATTTAGAAACCCTTCATGGATCCCATTGGACCCATGGGAGATTATGAGATGGGACATGATGGAAACCTATAAGGTGTGACAATACATTTGGTATGATGATTTAAGAATTGTAAAAAGGGGAATATTATGATAATGAAATTGAACTAAATCCTTATTGCATGGTTCATAATGGGATTTAAAAGGCTATTTGGCTCAACCTTAAAGGGTTAATAAGATGTTCCAAATTGATGATAAAAGGATTAATGTTAAATTTTTCATATTATTCTATACTGTTAAAGTAAAGAAAAATGATTATTATTAATAAATTAAATGAGTAAACACAATTATAATTCTTGATAATAAGGTTAATTATGTTTAACATTGATTTGTATGTGAAATATGTGATAATTGTGACTGATTGAAGAATGAGGTATGGTTCAGGGACTGAAACTTCAAATACCCATATGGTGTTAAACCGATGCTTCATTTCCTTGTTTAATTCATGTAAACAATGTGGTATGGGTAAGGGACTAATTATCTAAATACCCATGAGGTGTAGGTCATTGAATCATGATTCAAATACACATGGGGTGCCAGATGACTTCTATAAAACCCAGATGTATGAATGTGAAATTGGAATTAAATTAATAATTAAATCCCATGAAAGAATTAATTGTGATATTCCTATGGTTTATGGTTCAGAATCCGACATGGGATGAAGATGGCATGATTTGTTTAGGTGTCATTCTAAACCCGAGGTCCCTTGTGGCTGAGTGAATAATAATAGATGTGAAACCCATTTAATTTTTCCATTTTATATTTATTATTTATAAAATTTTATACACTATTATAGATTGTATATTTCTTTAGACACCATTGGTGGTGGACTACTAAGTTGTACTCCCACCATACTCTGGCTACCAGATAGTTAACTGAATAGATTTCATGTTTGTAGTACATGATAAGGGACATATAGCTATATTAAATGGTTGAGTTTAGATTTAGGATGGATCATGGACTAGGTAACTAGACACGATTCAATACTTGAGTGGGATTTGTCAATGTGACTTTATTTTGGATTTTCATTATAAACTTGACAGTTGTATGGAATGAAATATTTACATATTTTGTTTCAGTTATTGTTTACTTGTTTTGGGATTCATCATGCGGTTCTTGGTCTTATATTTAATATGGTTTATTATTGGTCACTATCTTATATTGGTTATTTTTAATTTATTTATGCTACTTTTATGATTTGAAAAAGATGGTATAGTCTCTTGAAGTTACATATTATACCCTCTTTACTAGTAAGAATACTCTAGCATACAAGGAGGAGCGGAAGAGGTCTTGTGGAAAACTGGATTGGGGAACTGGTATGTGTCACCCTATCTAAGAAATTACAAAGTGCTATTAAAGGGGATTTCTTTTTAGTTGACATACTATTTGTAAATTTTTTACAGGAGACTAGGATGAGTCGAGCCTTGGTCATGAGCTCTTACAAGAGAGTAGAAAACCCATGTATAGGGGAAAACCCAACTACCCAAGGATATATTATAATCTTTTATATTTTCAATTAGAGTTGAATATTATTTCATCTTGGGAGATTCACTAGTTGTGTGAAGATACTTTTTTTATTATGATATTTTTTTCAAGGAATAGAATATCATGGGAGTTGAGTATACATAGATAATTCTATGCACTTAGGATTTTATGTTACATGCATCATTTTTGGAACACATAGAAAATCACGTCTTGTGTAATTTTTTGAAATGAAAATGATTTTATTTACATGTATAATTTAAAGGAAATGGTTCCAAATGATGAATTTAAATGGTTAAAAAAGCACAAGAACCATAGAGTAGTTGGTTAGGTCTCTCTATGTGTATCCATGAGACCGAGGTTTGAAACCAGGTGGATGCATAATTTCGGGTAAAGAAGTTGTACTGTAGCAGCAACTGTTCGGTACTATAGAAACCAAAACTATTCACCTTAGGACACCGGTTTGGGGTTTGAGTCCTTAAGGCCTTCGGACTACCTCAAGGCCTTTCGGGCCACCTGATATACAGATTCCCAAGACAGATTCTATAAGGAACTATATCCATAAGAGGATTCAAGAGAAGGACGCATTTTCCAGAGCAGAGATAACCGATTTAGAGGAATGAGAGGGTATGCCATTTCCACTAGTACCCGGCCTGTGAATATTTGCACATGATAGCTAGTAGAACAACCATGAAAATTTGGAGAGCCAATCACGATTTAGATTCTAGGGAGGGTTGGTTATAAGTATTCATAGTCTGTATGATTTCCTTAAGACCTACAGGTCTTATAATGTCTCCAAGCCTACGAGCAATGTAATCTCTATGCCTATGGACCATGTAAGGGTTCCCCATCATCCCCTGAAAGGGGGGTTATAAAAAATCAATAAAAAAGAAGGTCTTCAGGCCATTCAGAAAATGGTTAAAAATACAATAAATGTGGAAATTTAAAAAGATAAAATGGATTTATAATGGAAACCTTTGAAATATGGAAGCATTTTACCCAATATTGTCCACGACTCAGGCTAAATAAGGTTGAGGGTAGTGATAGTGCTTCATTTTGTACCGTGTGGAGGTGTATGAGAGAACAATTGTTATGGATTTATGCTAACCTTGATTGTCTGAATGTGTTATTAATGTGTTTTGTTCCATAAGGTATGTGCAAAGAATTTTAGAGACATGATTCCATGGGGGTTCTTGTTGATAGGATTATTTGAGGTTATGGATCTAAATTTACCTCCTTCGATTGGAATAGAGGGTTTAATATTTATGGGTGAAGGTTTGGGAGTGAAGTTACATTATAATTGTACTCTCTTTTTGTATTTTATGGAAAGATACCCAGATCAAGCTGTACAGAAAACATTTTGACCTGTCATGGTTGTTCTAGTAGTATCACCCTATGACCATGACCGAGGAAGGTGGACTTGGGGTAGTTGAGTTTTGGATTGACTCTATCTAGACAATTTTGGACCATTTATAGATTCTTACAAAGAAGAGAGTAATGGTTGATGCTTATATGTTGTGAGGATTGGTGAATAAATGGTGGGATATTTAGGCTTGATATGGGAAAATGGAGAATATTACATGAAAATAATTTTAGGATAAGTTCTTGGAGGACTTTTACCCAGAAACTCTTAAGCTACAAAGAGAAGCAGAGTTTATACAGTTGACCTAGGGGAGTATGTTTGTGATTGAATATACTGGATGCTTCACTGATTTCTAGTGATTTTTTGGTGTTGGTATATGGTTAGGAAACCTTATAGAAATACTTTTCCGGATGGAATTAAATGTGATATTATGTTTTGGGTTAATATCTTCCACTTGAATAAGTTTGATGAGATGGTGAATGAGGTTCTGATTTTTTTTATGGTACCTAAATGAGGCATACTGTGGAGGACATGTGGTTTCTACTGAATG
This sequence comes from Viscum album, assembly GCA_963277665.1. Classification (NCBI taxonomy): domain Eukaryota; kingdom Viridiplantae; phylum Streptophyta; class Magnoliopsida; order Santalales; family Viscaceae; genus Viscum; species Viscum album. The sequence continues at coordinate 1,047,234,827 of OY728166.1, forward strand.
ACTAGGAGGTACATATTTTAAGGTTGGAAGAAACACTATGAGAACATTAACAAAATAAGTGAAACAAAGAGTCTCCAAGATGAAGGATTAGTTAATTAGGATAAGGCTTGAGTGCTTTTCTATTAGTTTGATAGTCTGGGTCACTTTCATAGATAGTGACCCCCACCAATAGTAGAGTGTTGAGATTATGGAATGATGAGGAATATATAGTGGTTGTACAGGAACCCATGATAGATGGGTAGTGGTGGAGGATCTAGAAAAAACTAGATCAAAGAAATGTGGTATTCAACATCGTTCCAGTCTTGTATATGGAGTAAAACAGGTCATGCTGGAAAAGGAAGTAGAAGTGGTATATCAGGGAAAGATCACCCATATCAGTAGAGTAGTCCAAATCAGGGGACTCAGACTACAACATAGGGTAGAGGAATAGAAAAGTTTCAACTATTTTATTTGACACATGAGCCTCACATTATTTTATATATACTCAACTTTTTAATGGTTTGAGTCTGAATATAGATTTTTAATGGGGTTTGTGATGATCGACACACCACTAGGTGTGCGGTCAAAGGAAATCTTTCTAATGCAAGGTGGTTTCTCTCGAGGTTGGTCAATATCATTTTATTTAGGATCTTTATATAATTGAATTGTTATGTTTTGGATTGATATTAGGAATGGAATTGTTGGTATCATAATGATCCCATATATATTGTTACCATAGGATTCGATCATTTATATCTCCCGGGGGTGATAGAAATTTTTATCATGGATGATGGGATATTCAGGAAGGTCTTTGAGGGATAGTATATCAGTAAACATGGGAGCTAACTTAACATGTTTCAAGTATTTTTCTAAATTATGGCGGTGTAAATCATGACTTATTTCCACATTTAGTAGACTAGTTTCAGGATTTTTTTCCTTAGGAATTCTCCATACTGCCACCTATAAGGGATTTTGAGTTTACAATGGAGCTCTTGTAGGGAGCTGAGTCAGTTTCCATTCCACCTCACTGAATGGAACCAATAGGGCTTCATGAACATGATACACAACTTAATGAGTTTATGGATAATGGATTTATCTATCAGATTTCACCTCCTTGGGGTTATCTAGGGTTTTTTTTCTATGAAATATGTAAATAAGATTCATTTATTTGTTGATTACTGAAAGTTAAAATGGTTAATAGTTCAAAATTGATATACTATATTATGTATCGATGATCTCCTTGAAAAATTGAGAGGAGATTCTATATTATCTAAGATTTAATTGAGGTTAGGGTATCATCAGTTTAGAGTTAGACCTTCTAATATACAATAGACTACTTTTAGGAGTAGGTTTACCTTATACGAGTTCGTCATGATGTCGTTTGGGATGATGAAAACTTTGGTTGTCTTTATTGTCTTAAGGACTAGAGACTATCACCTATAATTGGTTCAATTTGTGGTTTTTTGTGTGCATGAAATCTTGATGTACTCCAAGACGCTTGGTGATCATTCCCAACATCTTTACATCATCTTGGGTACACTATGGGATTATCAGCTATATGCCAAGCTATCTAAGAGTCAATTTTGGATTGAGATGGTACATTTATTGGGTTATATCAACTCTAAGGAAGGTGTGTTAGTAGACCTAGATAATATTTAGGTAGTGGATTGTTGGGAGCATACCATGAATGTTTTTTTATATCCAAATATATTTTTATTGGCAGGTAATTTTCAAAGGTTTATCTGGGACATAACCTATTTGGCATGACCACTTTGGGGCTTGACCAAGAAGGGGATAAAGAATGAATGGTATGGAGCAAGTGAGAATTATTTATAAGATTTGAAGAAGAGTTTTACAAGGATATTGATTTTGATTCTAAATGATATGAGTGATAAGTATACCATGTTTTTTAATTCATCCAGAGTCAGAATTGGCCCAGTGTTAATGTAGGGGGATCAAGTTTTAGTGTATAGTTCCTGACGCTTGGGACCATAAGAATGAAATAACCCAACACATGATATCGTGTTAGATATAGTATTTTATGCCTTAAATATTTGGTGGAATTACCTATTTCTTGAAAAGTTTATTATGTATATTCACCATAAAATTTTTAAATACATATTTTCTCAATGAGATTTTAATCTCCAGCTGTGAAGGTGGGTTAAGGATATCCAGCCATTTGATATTGAGTTAGCATATAAATCAAGAAAGGGAAATAATGTTTCTTATAATTTGATCATGGAGACACAGACTTAGGTAGTTTAGTGGTCTAGTTATATGTGGAATATGATTACCTTTCTAGTTGAGATTAATATTGAGGTTCAGGAGGGCTAGGAGAAGATATCCTTATATACTTATCCATTGAGTCCATACTTATGAGCTGGATCAAGAAGAGGCAGTATGAGTATTTGTAGTGTTTGGACTTAAGGGAAATACTTGATGGTGGGGAGTCAAATTCTGATTAGAATATAGATGAGGATGAGATCATCTATGTTTGGAACCATGTTTTTCTACCTAGATTTATGTGTGAGGGGTTGATGCTTGTGTTTCTTTCCTTGAAGTCGACAATGCATCCATGTTTGACCAAAATGTACCACAACCTATATATATTGTATTTGTGGCCATGAATAAAAAGGGAAATTGTAGGTCTCCTGACATGGTGCTATACCTGTCAGTAGGTGAAGGTGGATCATTAATGACCTAGTGGTTTTATACTGTTGTTTCCCATTTCGTAATGGAAATGGGATGACATTAACATATCATTTTTGGTGGTTCTTCTGAGGACGACTTAGAAGAATGATGCGATTTTGGTGGTTTTGGATTGTTTGAAAAAATTAGACCACTTATTACCTATATTGAAGACTTTCACAGTGGACCAGTTGGGTGAGATGTATGTTTTGGATATACTATAGTTTCATTTTGTTCCTTATAGAATAGTTTTAGACTATGATTTTTACTTTACTTATTGCTTCGAGTAATCCTTATAAAATGTGTTGGGTACCCTGGTGTTTCTGAGCAATGATTTCCACCCATAGATAAGTAGTAAATCCAAGTGTACTATCATCGTACTTGAGTAAATGCTGAGAGTATGCATCCTTGATTTTGGTGGGGCTTGGGAGAGGCACTAAATGATCCTTGAGTTAACCTATAACTATAGTTATTAGGAGACTACTCATATGGAACCATATGGGTATCTTCATGGTAGGCCATATGAATCACCTCAATGTTGGATAAAGGAAGGTGAGTATGAGTTGTTGCAATCAACTCTTGTATTGGAGACATTTGAAGAAGTTTAGTTGATTCTAAAACATATGGATATAACATAGAGTAGAGATTTGTTTTTTTGATTAAAATCATCAACCTCTAGAGTTTATATTGGGAGACCAATTATTCCTCCAGGTATCACTGAGATTGGGTCATCGTAGTGTTTGGAGGCTAGGAAAGTTGGCACCTAGGTTTGTCGAACCATTTGAGATTATAGAGAGAATCATAACGATGGTGTATCAATTGGATACTCCATAGAGGTATTGTGATATACATGGTTCTTTCATGTCTCAAATCTTTTTCAGTATCACCCTGACCCTTCTCATGTGATCAATTTTGGTGATGTTGATCTTCAGGAAGATGTTTCATTTAAGAAGAATCTGATTCATGTTGTGGATCGTAGTGAGGAAGTGTTATAGGGAAATATTGTGTAGAGAGTAAAAGTGTTGGGGAAGCATGGATGTGTTTAAGGGGAAACATGGTACAAAGAAGTTATATGTGGTCTTTGTGGCCTTTCCTTTTAACCATGAAGGCTTAGAGATTCTTGAGAGTACATATTGAAGTGAATCTCTTATAATGTGGAAAGATCATAAGATCCTGACCTTTTTGTAGATGTATTTCACTTGTTTTCAATTATTATTTTACCCCCTTTTTGTCTTACTTTGGTTTAGGCTTTTCTTCGGTGTGTTCAAGTGAGTTTTAGAGTTTTTGGGATGTGTTTTGGTTCATGCATGGTTGGTGTATAGTTTTCTAAAATCATGTGCCTACCCCCAAAAAACCACGAACCCCAAGACAGAGGGGGATTTCATGGTTGGTGCATGGGTTTTAAAACCATGCACCCATATAATAGTAACAATACACCCCAAGTAGTTGGGGAACAAGGTTAAGGTGCTCGATTTAGCAAATTGTGTGCCCCATCTAGGAAACCATGAATGTGGGATTTTAAACCATCAAAATTTTATTTTAAAATTCTTCTACCCCAGGTTATTTTCCATAATACCCCCCACTTTACCTAACACTAATTACCTTACTTTTGGAGGATCCTAAGAGAATTAAAAGTCTCATAAAACCACTTATAGTGTGAATCCAAGATCTGGTGTAAGGAATCGAAATCTCTTCCAATATATGATCTCTTCCCATTTAATGCTCCTTTCCCTCTCTTATTTCTATCCCTTTCGGATGTATGATTTAATTCATTTTCTATGGTTTATATAATGGTTTAAATTGATCTTTTTTTTTTGGATCTTGATGAATGTTTTTTATCCTATATCTCCTTTTCCATTGTGAATCAGGTAATTTTACATCGAATTTAGGATTATGGTTTGGTGACTGTTCATCAATGAACATGAGGTAGGCTTTCTCATTGATAATTCCCATAGTCTGGATTATGATCTTGTGTTGTTTTTGTACCATTTCTTTTCCACATCAGTAAATTAGATTTTAAATTCAATATATGAATTGATTCACTTGGAATTTAGAAAACCTTCACAGATCATGTTGGACCTGTTAGATATTATGAGACCCGACATGATGGAAACCCATGGAGTGTTCAAATACATTTTAAATTACGATTTATGAATTCTAAAATGAGGAATAATGGGATAATTGAATTGAACTAAATACTTATTTCATGGTTGATAACAGTATTTAAATGATTGTGTTGACTAACCATAAATGGTTAATGATATGTGATTAATTTATGATAAATGGATTAATGGTGAATTTTTTATATTAGTCCATGTTCTTAAAGTAAATAACCATGATTGTGATTGACAAATGAAATGACATACCATGATCTAAAAGTTTGATTAAAAGGTCAATGATGTTGAACTTTGTTATGTATGTGATATATGTGATAATTTTGAATGACTGAACAATGAGGTGGGGGTCATGTACTGATGATCCAAATACCCATGGGGTGATGGACTACTATTCTATTTCCCCGATACATGAATGTGAACAATGAGGTGTGGGTTAGGAACTAATGAACCAAATACACATGATGTATGGTTAAAGGAATGATGATCCAAATAGTCATGGGGTTTTAGAATTGGAATTAAATGGATAATGAAATCCCATGAAAGAATGAATTGTGATATTCACATGGGTTATACATTAGACTCCAGTACAAGCCAATGCTGGAATGATTGGTTCAGGTGTCATCATGAACTTGGGGGCCAATGTGGTTGAATAAGAATCATAAATGGGAAACCTATTTACTTTTTCCATTTAATATTTATTCTGTATACAACTATATTACCCATTATAAAATGGATGTTGCTTTGTATTTCATTGGTGGCAACCTACTGATTTGTAATCACACCCTACATGGGCTTCCTAATTGGTACCCGAATATATTTCATAGTTGTAGGGTATGATAAGGGAATTTTCCCTATATTTGATGGATGAGATATGATTCGAGATAGAGCATGGATGAGGGAACCAAACATGATGTAAGGACCCAACTAGGATTTTTCATTATGTCTTTATTTTGGGGTTTAATTAGACACTTGACACTTATATGGCATGACATATTTACTACATTGGTTTTTATTAATGTTTACCTCTTTTAGAATTCATCATGTGGTGCTTGGTGTTATATTGATTATGGATTATTATTGGTTATAGTCTTTTATTGGTTATTAATAATTGATTTCCTTTGTTGTAATACTATGATAAAGAGAGTATAGTCTCCCTGAATTACATATTATACCATAGTGGATAGTAGCCATCTTCTGGCATAAAGGGAGGAATGTTTGAGGTCATATGGTAAACCAGATTTGGGAATCAGTATGTGACACTATGGTTGAGTCATTACATGTAAATTGTATTCCAATGATGAAAAATTAAATATCAGGAGATATACTCGACTCCTTGTGTCATATCGGGGAAGAAGATCACACAATAGATTGAGAAAGTTAATGTGAAGCACATATGTTCAGTAAAATAGGTAATGGGATGTTATCATAAGAAAAATACATATTTAAATGACTAGTATAATATGAGGGTTGAACATAAAGAGAAATGTGATGGTTAATGCTCAACCACAAGAACCCACTATAAAAATTGAATGTTGACTTGGTTATGACTCAAATTCAGAATATTTTGGGAAACCAAGGGAAACCTGATGCTATATAAATAACCTAAAAGAATTCACCTCATATCATGTGTTATTTTTAGATAAATATAGAACACTCCCTAAATAATTGCTCCATAAACATGAGGTAATGAAGGGTAATAGATACAAAAACGAATTGGGTAGAATTTAATATTCTAGTGATGCTTTTGATCGTCATTATTTACAGTGAAAAGAATTTTGAAAAATGTATTGGTATTTATAATAAAAAATTCTTATAACTGAGCAGATGAAAACCCAAAATGGTTGAATGTATTAGTTAAATGAATCATCAAGATATGTGAAAATAGAAAATTTATTAACCATATTGATTTTTAAGGATAATACATCGAACTTTAAAGAAGATTAGGAATTTTAATCAACACAAAATGTGAATCCAAATACATGGATAAAAAAGAAATTGGATGGGCAGGAAATGGTTGTATAGATTTACCTTAAAGCATTATATCACACTAGTGTATGGATGATCAATACTAGATACACCTCCCATGTGATAGGAAGTAATTATATGGTCACATGAATAAAATACAAGAAGGATATTGTTATCATGTTTGTAAATGAAGGTTTTTAAATCCGGAAAATCAATGTTTGGGGGAGGAGGTGGTGGATATGAGACATGAAGATCGCTTGGTTATGGAAGGCCTCAATAACAACTTTTTTAAGTGTCAGTCAACTATGTATAATGAATCATGAGGTAAACTTCACCAAGATGATATGTATCGTCATGGGAAAATATAGTGGAGTTATTTTGGCAGAGAAGCACATGATAAAGAATCTATACCTTATCATTGGAGAAGAAGATATGTATTTTTTATCTATGGAATTATAAAATAGATTGTGTCAAAAATGACAAATACCTTTTAGCTGACCATCCTTAAATGATCTAGTGAAAAGTGATGGAGATTAAGATCTCCCTATCTAATCAGGTGATCAAACACACACTTTGATGATTGTTGGAAAGGAAATATTACTTGATTTACGTACAAGGAAAAAAGATAAGTAGTTAATATGAGTGCTTGAACTAGAACATGTGGATGTGTATAGAAATGTCTCATAGAGAATATTTGATGATATGATATATTATACTCTTTTAATTAATTATTATAGAAAGATACTGTGGTTAATGGTCATCAATCGTAAGTATAAGGTGTTCATAAATATTATATAGTACTGAAGGGAGGATGAAAGAATGATTGGATAGAAAATTTGAATGTATTGAACAAAGAATGGGATGGATTTCAAAAACAGTCATGTGGAGGTTTATCTTGAGAAGCATGCGATAAGTCACCAAGTCACATTAGTGAGAACTTGTTGATAAAACTATGTTTTTAGTAGAAATTGGATCATAAAAAAATGTCTATAATAATTCTTATTCAGAAATATATTACATAAATTTTTTAATATGAATTTTTTGTAGCATCAATCTATATTTCTAATAGATCCTTGTTTCTTTTACAATGTAATAGAATTCTCCATACGCATTTTGGTGTAAGAAGAAGTTGACAATGACATACCTTCAAATATTTTGAGGTAAATGTTTCATTCTCAATAATGAGAACCATATGAAGTTTCCAAATTACATAGATAAAGGGATATTAAATTTATACTTGTTAAAATCAAATCATATATATGATTCAATAAGAATATCGGAAAGGTTTCTGAAAAAATGTTTCACTGTAGTGGATAATGAAGAGAATATTCATAAAATCAGATATTAGATTCAAGAAGCTATTGATGAAGAGTTGATCAACTCCACGGAATTGTAATAACCTAAGAAAAAATCAGAGGAAGACACTATTGGTGAGAAAGATTAATTTATAATTTCATTTGAATAAAATATAAAATTAATATCATAAATTGATTAAAAGAATTTCATTATTGATTATAATTACCTATTCCTTTTACACATATAATTAAAAGATTTTAAACATAAATATCCATTAAATAAAACCAAAGGATCAAGAATCCTAGTTTCTATGGAAGAATGGGTTCATAATACCTCAAATTTAAACTAAAATAGAAAGATCATTTTAATCTCTGTAATGAGATCCAAAATCACATTGAACTCCTTAAACTACATTGGATAACTTGAAGAATATATAATGAAAATGGGTAGGCTATAATGACCAGTAAGGGAATAAACATGATAGGGAAGCTTAACAAAAAAATCAAAAGGAATAACATGATATCATAAAGGAAAAGATCATGGATAACCATATGGAAGAATAATATAATTAATATGGTGTAATATGACATTGGTAACATAGAAATATGGAAGCAACATATAACATGACATAAACACAAGTCAAGGCTAACCGCCAATAAAACATCACATGGTGGAAATATTCTCATAATGAGTTACATTTACACATTAATCACAGATATAACCCATAATGGGACAAAAAAGTTCCCAATACATTGGGGTGATCTCTGGGTGAACCTATCATAACATGTTCATGATTATGTGTTCCCTTAAAGAGAATCAATCATAATGCATATACATAAGTAGTTTCAGAAGTGAAATTAAGGAATGTATTACCCAATCAAAGAAGGGAGAATAAGATTGGTATATATGTAAGAGGCATATAAAAAAATTAGAATCATTTAATAAGATAGAATAGATAGATAAAGTGATTTGGTTTGACAAAGGACATATCCTAATGAAAAAGTGTGGTTTAGAGTGATCCCTTACCTTATGTTCTAGGATTATTCTCCACTTTCCCTTAACATACTCAATAATCAAATAAAATTCACTAATTACTTAATTGAAGACCTTTTACATATATGTTTTATTTATTATGTTCATTTATAATCAATTAAAAGAGATAAAATGTTTAATTTTCTTTTTGTTCTAGGTGATTTCATTCCATGTGTTCAAGGTTGGATAACATGTGTATAATTATTGAAGTTCTTATCGTATAGGAAAACTTCACATTAAGTGATATGAAGTGGTAATAATTTTATTAAAATTTAAATTGTCACAAATACATATATGTGTTCCAATATAGGGACGATTCTTTTAGTAAAAATGTTTGAGTTATACGGTTACTTCATTTAGGCAGTTTTACAGACCATCACAAACTAGTTTTGTTTTATTTAAAATTATTTTCATATAATAATTAATGAATGTAGAACCATATATAAAATACATAATTATTTCATTTTAAAACCATTATATATGAATTTAAACCTTCCATTAATGTGGTAGTGGAAAATGAAATCTTATCATCCATGAAGGTAATGAATCGACATAATAAGGAAAATGATATCATTTTTAGAATAAGATGAGGTGAGAAAGGGGGTGTTTGGTAGAAATTAAATTATAAATATAAACTTTTAGTATATATATGATATTATAGTTATTATTTCATGTTGGACGAGGGAGGGAATAACAAAGTTAATGAAGAAATGAATTTAGAAGAGGTAAATTGAGAATATTACCTCTTAAATATCACCACCTTGAAATACTATTTAGTGAACATGGAATTATTATTTGGGTAATAAACGCACCACATGGAAATATTTAGTGGTTTGGGAATATATTTGGGTAGAAAGTTTTCATGATAACATTCTTTGAAAGGTGGTGTATAATGGGTGGTGGGGGTTGGTATTTATAAGGCAAGAAGAGGTGTGTTTTGAATATTACATTCATTAGTTTATTATTTTCACTCATGAATATCAATAGTATTAATTATTATGACTATATATAGTAAATAGTCCATGTGAGATGAAAATAATGTGGTTTTACATTATCCATGACTCAAAAACTAAAGTATTTACCATATAATGTTAAGTACTTTATTGTACCTTATTTCACTATTCAAAAAAATTCAATCATTTTAGAAAAATACCAAAAATTAACCCTAATTGTATTTTTTGTGTAGATTCCAAAAATGAAATCCATTTTATAAAAGTAATGTTATAAATGTGATAAATTTAATTATTAAATAAAATCTTCATTAATTTAAAAAATATCAATTTCAATATAATGATTAATTTTATGACCTTATGAAAAATTAATTTTGGTCTCATAAAATTATCTTATAATTATAATAAAACATAATTTTGATTTATAAATCAGTTTTATAAAAATAATATTTCTTATAAATGATTATATTTATTATGAAAGTACTGCTAAAACATTTATGTTTTCTAAAAATACAAACACATAATATACCATTTTTAAAATATTTATTTACTTTTATCGTGGTATAAATATAACATATTTTCATATTATAAGATTCATAAATATTATTTTACACTACACTTGGTTATGATACCATTCTAATAGTTAAGTAACTTTTTCTAAAGGTAATATTATTTTTCCAATGGTCATGTTATTATTCCAATGGTTAGATTACTATTCCAATGATCATATTTTAAGTAATCATATGGCTTCCCTACATCCTACAACTACCCCATAGTTCATTCATTATTAATTCTCTAATGATGATCTAAATGTCATATATTTTAATTTTATAACATTATAATTGGATCACTAATATTCTATTGGTTTTATATAGTGTGTTTGGGAGAAATGATTCCAGTATATTAAAGATATCTGATTTTTTGAATTCTACTTTTTTTCTAATTGTAATGTTTAGAATTTTTATTACTTTTGTTTCTAACTGATGTAAAAATATTAATTAATGAAATAAATAGTTTTTGGTTTCACTATGTGTTATATGTGTATAATACTATATATGATTTAATATAATACAAATTTATTAAGGAAACAAATATAACTTATAAACTCGAGAGTGTTATATTAGTCCCCCTTAAGAAATTTCTCCCTAAAAATTTCATATTACATACTAAGGTGAAAATTGGTGAGGGTAATTATGATTCATGGAATCCTTTAATTCCAATGTCACCGCCTTTTACACATGGTTCCAACATTGTACTTTGATTATTTGAGTTATATTATTGTATAGAACATTATCCCTATAGTCCAAGATCTTCATTGGATACTCCTCATTAGAGAGATCGTTTTATAGATATACCACCTATGCATTTAGCACATATATGGGATATATTGTGTACTTCCTCAATAATGATATGTGAAACAAATAATATACATGTGAAAGGGATGGTGGGAGTTCTAGTCGATAGGCCATTACTCCTTTGCGATTGAGAATCTGAAAGGGACATATGTACTTAGGATTTAGGTTACCTTTATTAAAAAATCTCATTACTCTATTCCATGAAGATATGTAGAGGAATAATTTATTTCTAACCTCAAACTATAGTTCTCATAAAATATTTTTGGCATATCTCTTTGGTTAACTTTGATCAGCCCTGGTGTGCTATTAAATGGTCTTCACCTTTTCTATGATGTCCTCAACCATTTCAGGTCCCAGAAGCTTACGTTCACCAAAGTCATCCTAGCATGAACATGTTCTAAATATATTCCCATAAAGTTCATCATAAGGATCCATTTTTATGCTTTAGTGGAAGCTATTATTATATATGAACTTGACCTGGTGAATATGTTGATCGCATCCTCCTTTGAATCCCATCGAGCATACTCTCAACATGTCTTATAGTTATGGGATTTTCCAATCATATTGGCTACTATTTTGGGATGATAAGTCGTAATGAAGATCAATTAAGTGTTTATATCATGTTAGAAACTATTATAGAACTTGGATTTAAATCTTAGATCTCTATTAGATACAATTTAAATTGGTATTCCATAAAACCTCACCACTTCTCAGATGTATATCCTTACAAGTTGATTGAGTGAGAAGTCATCTATAATCACAATGATGTGAGCAGTATTTGTAACACAATTAAATAAAAACTATATAGCATTATATTCTTTGGATTTATTTTTAAGACTAAAGACAAAGTACATAGTGACATTTTCCCATTTCTATATTGGTATGATAAATGGTTGAATCATCTCATTGGAATTTTTCCTTTCATCATTCACTAAATGAAACACCAGTAATTCTGATGTATATACTATAGATCCTTCTATATATTGTCCAACCAAAATTTATCTTAGATATCTTGATACATATACATAATCCTGGAGTGTATAGAGAAGTTTGATCTATGTGAATCATTCAACTACTCTTTCTTTATCCCACGACATGATAGTACACATAGTTTGGACCCAAATATTACAGCCCCATAATCAATTTTAAACTTTGGGGATTTCCATTTTCTTATAGATTTATCCTTCTTTTAAATTTCTACATAATTAATTTTAAGCATCTGTTATCTTCTCTATAAGTGGTGGTTGATAAATAATTTATGAAATGAATTATTATTTTACTTTTTTATGATTCCAATATCCATGCTTTTCTAGCCTATGATGATTAGATCTTACTCAATTCTCATCATTGATATGGTCAGATAATCTAATCTACTTAGACTATCTGTCACATTATTTTCTTTCCCAGGATGATAGTGTATTTGAAATCATAATCTTTTATCAAATCTAACCATCTTCACTAACACATTTTAAGATTATATACATGAATATATATTTGATAATCTTAGTATCCATATATATTTCACACTCCCCCAAGAGTTAGTTATTCTACATTTTCAATGAAAATATTACTGCATCTGACTCCAGATCATGCATTAGATAGTTCTTCAAAATAACTTTAAAATTCTTCGATATGTTGGCTATAACGTTTTCATTTTTCATTAGTACACTTCCAAATACCTTATTTTGAATAATTTTTGTATACCACAAAAATTTCCCCACATGACGGCTGTGTGACTACTGGTGTAGGGATAAGTCTAATTTTCAATTTCTTAAATCTCTATTCACATCCATCAAAAAAAAAATACTTTACCCCCTTTCAGGTTATCTTTGTTAGAAGGTTTGATAAACATGATAATTTTCTCATAGATCATTGGTACTACCCATCTAGTCCATGAAATTATGGATCTCTATTATAGATACTGGTTTGGGCCACTCTTGAACTACCGTTGTCCTATAACGATCAATAGATATCCATTTTCTGGTGATAAAATTCCCCAATAATGATACTTCCTCCATATATAACTCACATTTACAATAAATTTCATATAAATTCTATTTTTAAATTTTTGTTGTGATGTATTGAAATTATATTTGTGCTCCTCCATTTACTTAGATTGTATCATATTATCATCTATAAAAGACTACAATTTTTTTTCAAGGTAATCTCTAAGGAAAATATTCAATATATACATAATTATTTTTTGAGCATTAGTGATTCTGAATAAAATCACTATGAACTTATAGAATCTATACCTTGTTTGAATGGAAGACTTAAGAATATCTTTCTTTTGGACACTTAATTAGTGATATCCCAAACAATGTTACACCTTAGAGAAATATTGGTCACCAATTAGATGATCAATTAAGTTTTATATCCACGTAATGGGATACTTATTCCTTATATGGTTTTTTGAGCTCATTATAATCAATGTAGTTGTATATTGAGCTATCCTTCATCATGAATAATAGGACTAACACACCCTATGGTGGAGAAATCAAAAATATGAAACCCTTTTCTAGATTATCTTGTAAATTATTCTTCAATTATCCAAGCCTAGTGATGTTCATTCTATAAGGAGTCTTTGATATAGGCAATGATCCTGGTATATGTTCAATTGAGAACAATACCTATCGTTTAGGAGAATGACCAAGGAAATATTAGAGGAATAAATCAATATAATAGCTCATAATGGGTATGTTTTCAAGAGTTATTCTCCCCTTGGTCTAAATAATTTTAGGTAGATATGCTTTATACTATGTAAATAATATCCACACTTTAGATAAAGAACCAGATAGAGATTCATCCTCCTCCTTACATTTGTATAGAAATCGTTGGATGACTCAGGATGTGAAGAGTGATTTCCTCATCCTGCAAGTTGATGTTGTATTTATAAAAATAAAACTAATCCATTACAAAAATAGAATCAAACTCTACTAAAGTATGTAGGAAAAGATTTTATATAATGTTTATCCAATAAACATTGAATAGGTAGGAGTTATATATTAGGTATCAAATAATGGATTTATTTGTTGTTCTCATAGATAGATCAACCCCCCAAGTTATGAGTTAGTGTTTGAAGAGTTATACTAAAATTTAAAGATATAAAAGAATGTGTAGAACCAAAACCAAATAGTACATTCTCTATTATTGGATGAATAACCAGTGTACCTATCAACACATCATTATTATGATCCACCTCAGAAGTAGTAATGGAATATACCCATACTTTCTATCTAGTCCTTAGAGGTTTTTGTCATTGATTGTCTCCAAAAACCCTTTTTAGGGAATTTTATTTCATAAATATTATGTTATTATAGTTGAAACATTATATCATAAATTTCATATTGATTTGAACCTTCTTTTTTCCATCATATTTGTGGTTTTCTTTATCTCTACTTGGTACTGATTAGTTTGATGCCCATATTTTCCACATTTAAATTATCTCTTAGTTCCATTATGAAATTGGTTAGGTTTATTCATCCCACATTTTTGACACATTAGATGTTGAGTATTCATTACACCCTGAGATTTATCCATTAATAATCTCGAGGTAAACTCTATTTTTCACTTTTTATCTCAACTCCCACAAGACTAATGAGAGACACCAATCTCCGTATTAACTTTATGGTCACAATAAAAAATATCTTCATATCTTTAAAAGTCATGAATTATAAATATTTTCATAGACTCATATTTATCCCACTAAATAATTGGGCCAACTTGTATTTGGTGTTCATGATAAATACGAAGGTTTACCATAAAATCCTTGTGATGTTTTACACATACACCCAGATAGTCTCATATTTCATTTTCTTCAATCCATAAAAATACCTCTCAATTTTAAGTTATAGGGTTTGTGGAAAATATTTATCGAAAAATATTTTAATTAATACTTACCATTCAATGGAATCAATCTACTCTTTGTACTTCATCTTCTGGATCACCACCACCGATCATTTTCCCCTTTAAAATGGTAAAGAGCCAGTAAGAATTTCTCTTATTTCAACTATTAGAGAATATAGAATATATAATCAATGGAGTTGATCCACTACTCCAGGATGAGGGGTTTATAAGATCCACTAAAGGTAAAATAACATTTTCACAGAAGGGATATGACTGCAACTTTATCTTTCTTTGGAGAAGGATGGAGTTTTACATGATTCTACTTATAATTAATCGCTTGAGTCAACCGGGCCATTACTAAAATAATGATCACAACTCCCACTTATATGAGGTTATATATATCATTGGGTCAATCATCAAATTGAGTATCATATCAGTTATTGTCATGGTTCCTCCTATTTTCTATCATGAACTAAAATGAAGGAAAACAAGATGAGAATACTTTAACTAGTAGACATATCAATGGAAAACTACAAACATGAAGTGAATAACATATAAATGAAAATTATGTCTATTTTATGAGTCACAAGGGTTCAATCTAAGATATTCATGGTAATGTTTCTTAATAGGTTTTCTAACTTAATAATCTATTCAAGTCCTTCATAATGTTTCATAAAGAGTTTGTGAATTTTTTATGTCATATCCCCTAGGGGTGTCAAACCATGTGTCTAGTAGTGATTCTTTTTCTTACACTAGGTAATGGTTGATTCAAGACCTAATTTTCCCTTTTCAGGGTTATTACCCCCAGGTACAACGGTGCTAGAGCCACATCCACTAGTAACATCCAGACAAGGATGTAATTTCTTGGAAACCACTTTCTCTATAATTCTAAAAAATTCCATGATATTATCCTATATTTAATTTATACCTAGAGATATAACTAAATTATTATAGTCGTGATCCCAAAAATAAATAGATCATCTTCTAAAACCAACCATGGTGACTGAAACCTTTTACACATAATATTACTTGATTTTTAACATAAATATCTATTGAATACAACAAAATGATCGAGAAGACTAGTGTATTTGGAATACCATTTTCATAATAAAAAAAAGATAAACTAAAATAAAAAAATTAATTTAATGTCCATAATGATCTCCTGAAACCATTTGATCTCCTAAAACTTCATATGATAACCTAATAATACATAAACAGAAGGGGTGAGATATAAAAAACTGTAAGGGAATAAACACGATGCAGAGGAATAACATATTGATAAAATGGAATAACCTGATATCATAAATACAAGGATTATAGTTAATCCTGTGGGACGATAAAATAAATAGCATAGTATTATAAGATATTGAAAACATAGGAAAGTGGCAACAACATATAACATGACATAAACATAAGACAATGGTAACTTCTAAGACAACATCTTGTGGTGGAAAAAGTCCCTTAATGTATTAGTATTACTCCCAAATTCAATACATGATATCCCATGAGGCCAAAAATTACCCAATAAGTTGAACTGCTAAATGGGTGTTCCCAACATACTATATGCATGCTTATGTGCACCACAAAAGGGAATCATACGCTAGGAATAAACATAAGGCATTCAAATAAATATAAGGTACGTATTAACTAATCCAATTAAGGGAGAATAATATAGGTATATATCTAAGAGACATATATATGGAATTTATAAACATTTAATAACATCAAATAAAGAGATAAATAGAGATAGATAAAGAATGGCCATAACCTAAAGGAAAAGGGTTGTTCGAAGAGATCCATTACCTTATGTTCCAGAATAGTTCTGCACATTAAATTAACATCTACGATATTCAAATTAAATTCATTAATTGCATTATTAATAACCTATATATATATTTGATTTATTATGATTTTATAATGCTTATTTTTAATCATTTGAAAGAGATATAATGTTTAATTTTATTGTTCTGGTGGGTTTCATCCTATGGTTCAAAGGTTGGATCACTTGAAGATATTTGTTGATGTTGTTTTCAAGTGGGACTGAAAATTAAAAAGTTATATGAAATAGTATTCATGTAATTACATAAATATAACTAGTCCCAAATACCATTATGCGTTCTAAAATTGGGGAAATTCTTTTAGTAAAATGTTAGCGTTATACAGTTAGTTCATTTAGGATGTTTTACCGAACATAAAAAACTAGTTTATTTTTATTTAATATTATCATCATATATTAATATTTGAACATGAAAACATATATAATAAACATAAAAAGTTCATTTTAAACCATTATATTTGAATTTATACCTTCCATGAAGGTGTTAGCGGAAAAAGAAAACTCATCATCCATGAATGTTGTGAACTGGCATAATATGGAGAACAATTTCGTTTTTTTAGAATAAGAGGAAATGAGAAAGGGGTGGATGTTAGATATTCCAATAAAAAATAAACATTATTGTATATATATTATACTAGAGTTATTCTTCCATTTTGTAGGAGGGAGGTGAGGTGAGAGTAGAAGAAAAAATAAATTTTGAAGAGGTAAATTGAGAATATTACCTCTTAAATGTCGCATCCTTGAAATACTCCATAGGATACTTGGAATTAGTCCTTTGGTGGTAA
This sequence comes from Viscum album, assembly GCA_963277665.1. Lineage (NCBI taxonomy): Eukaryota > Viridiplantae > Streptophyta > Magnoliopsida > Santalales > Viscaceae > Viscum > Viscum album. The sequence goes on from OY728166.1 coordinate 1,047,252,677, forward strand.
TAGTAGAATTAGGGAATGGGGGATAGGTTTGGGAATATATTTTGGTATAAATATGGAAGTATGCAAGGCTTATAAGGAGTGTGGACAAGGGGTAGTATTTATAAGGGGATGAGAGACATGTTTTTGAATATTGTATTAATTAGTTTATTATTTTCAATAAAGAATAGTAATAGTATTGATTTTTTCGACTATATATATTATCTTGTTCAAGTAAGTTTGAATTAATGGGTTCTTACATCATCCGTGACTCAAAAATTCATGTCTTTAACTTATTATGTAAAATACTGAATTTTATTGTATTTCACTGTTCCAAAAAATTAAACTATTTTAGAAAAAGACCAAAAATAACCATAACTATTTTTTGACATATATATTTAAAAATGAAGTCAATTTTATGAAAATAATTTTCAGAATATGATAATTGTTTTAATAAAATCATCATTTATTTGAAAAATATTAATGTTAATATTATTATAACTTTTATAATGCTTAGAAAAATTAATTATGGTCTTTTAAGATTATCATATCATTATAATGCAACTAAATATTGATTGATAAATAAATTTTATAAAAATAAACATTATTTTAAATCATTATATTAATTATAAAAGTTCAATTAAAATGTTTATGTTTTATGCAAATTTAAACACCTGATTTATCATTTTTAAAACATTTATTTACTTATACCATGGTTCAAATATATGCTATTATGATTTTATAAGAAATTTAAATATTATTTTACACTCCCATAGGTTAGTATACCATTGTAATAGCTAGGTTACAATTGATAATACATAGATTATTATTCCAATTTCTAGGTTATTATTCGAAAGACCATATTACTATTCTAGTGGTTAGATTTATAATGGTCATATGGGTTCAAAACCTCCTATAAGACCAAATAATTTGTTCATAATTTTTTCAATTATATTTATATCAAGGACACATATTTTTTTCTATGATTTTTATTGTTTTATATATATTATAATTATAATTATATTGTTTTTCATGGGAAACATGATTCTAGTAGATTGGAAAGATCTAAATTTTCCTAATCTGTTTTTATTATTTTATATTATATTCCCATTATAATGTTTGGATTCTTTTAGTAGTTTAGCTTTTAACTAATGTAACAATATTCAATTAGGAAATAATGTTTTTTTTGTTTCACTATGTGATGTAAATTTATTATAATATATATTATATAATATAACACATATTTATTTGGGAAACAAATATCACTTGTAAAATTTGAGTTATTTTATTCATCATACAGAACCAGTGAAAATAAGGATAATTGAGTCTCTATAAAAAAAATATTTCCCATAATAAGTTAAGCCAAAATGTTTTAATGAAGCTGAAAATTATAACAATTAGGTTCAAACAATGAATGAATATCTTCACAAAATTAATAAGTGTCAAACTTGGAATATAATTTCTAGGCCGATAGATAATAACATCATCAAGACCAAATATTTTTTGTAACAAGTTTAATAAATATGACAAAGTGAATTTAAACAAAGAATGGCTTGAGTTCAAGTAATACTCACATATTGAGGGAATTTATGTAAGTGATTAATATTCACCCATGCAATTAATATAGATAATTCATTTACTTCTATCCATTTTATTATAAAAGATTTTTGTTTTATTCCAGATGGAAATCAAACCATAATTTCTAAATGAAGTTCTATAAGAAGAGAACTACATTGAACAACAAGATGGATTTATTTTTCATGAAGAGGAAAATAATTTTTTTTAGATAAAGAATGATCTTTTTGGAAAAAATAAAGTGATGAGATCATTGTATTCAAGATTAGAGAAATACTTAAAGAAGAATAGTTTCAATTATGCCAATATAAGGTATTCGACGAGAGAAGCCCGACATCATCTCCTCCCCTCGGCGCTCGAGCAGGGATTCCCTAGGAGGCGATGGCTGCAAGTCCAGTCCCTCCCCCGCTCGAGGGGGAGGGACTCACTTCGCTCTCTGAAGCCTTAATACCTTCTTTCTCGAACTTTTCAAATCCCAACTTTCTTCCCTCTTTCCCCGCCATCAACCTCAGCCCGAAAGTACCCAATCTTCACGGCGGTTTCCCTATCCTTTCATTATCTCCCTCAGAATTCAACGAAGCCTCGACTCGCTTAAATATGACATTGTTGGAACACTTCAGGCATCTTTGTCCCTTGGTTGACAATTTTGACAGATTCGTATTCGCTTCCTGGGGTTTTCAAGGTAGAGCGGTTGTGGGTCTCCTTGACAAGTGGTACATGATGATTCGTTTCTCGTCGGAGGAAGACCTGATATTGGCGTGGTCCAGAGCTCCTTGCATATGAAACAGATCCCGATTCTACCATGCTTGTTGGTCCTACGATTTCTACATGAAACATGACAACCTGTCTATGGCTGTGTGGGTTAGTCTTCCTGAACTCCCCCTTCCCTTCCAAAATCCTGCTATAATCCGTATGCTTGGTAATATGATTGGCCGATTTTTGTGTTCGGATAGAAGAACCGAATCTATGTGTCAACCCATCTCCCCTTGCATTTGTGTTGAGGTGGATACTTCCAAACATCCTGTAGACTATATCTGGATCACCGTGGGGGAGGAATTCCAGTGCAAAAAACCCGTGGTTTTTGAATCTTTGACATATTTCTGCATTTCATGTTGTCTCTTGGGGCTTTTATCCACTGTTTTTCGGAAGAGTTGCTCGATTCATCCTGGGGTGCTGAGGGATGCTCCACTAAACGAGTTTGTATTTCACTCAGTTCTTGCTGTTGACAATCTGGGTTCTAAGGAATCACAGATGAATTGTCATCTCCATAAAGAAAAAGGACCTGAAGATCCAAAGGTCACTGATACCTTTAATACCTTGAAGCCTGGTTTGGGTGTCAACCATCAAACAACACCGACTCTAGAGGTAGACTCTCTTCCTTTGGTTTCTCCTTCATTTACGGAAACTCTGAATAATGTAGGCTTGCTCACTGGGCAGGTTGGTTCCTTGGGTTCCAGTCTCGAGATGGATGATGTGCATTTAGTGTCAAGGCATCGAACTAGGATTGCGACATACCAGAATACTTCAGTCCCTCAGAAGATAGGATCGATGGAATAGAATGATGTTCCAGTTTTCTATGATCACGCCCCTGACCATGTAGGTGTTTCTGTGGTGGCAAGTAAGGGATAATCTACATGTATCAAGGGGACAAAAGATACAGGGGATGAAGAAAATACAATTACCATGTCCAAACTTGAAAATGATCAAATAACCATCATTCTTGTTAACCATTTTGAAGGCTTGATGGAGGAAGGTCCTATTCAGGACTAGGAAACAAACCTGCTGTCTAGTGGAGGTGAAAAGGCTGACCTCCTGGTTCAGGCCCTAGGGACTACTCAAGATGTGGGTGCACCATTGTCAGTGGAGTATCCCTCGTGTGTTCAGGCTCCCTCGGAGGGTGAGAATGAAGCTGAAGACTCCAGTTAATTTTATTTTAGCATTGATGAGGGAGCGATAATTAGTGGTCTCTATAGCCTGAGGAAGAAGAAGGGTCAGAAGGGGAATCATGACTTGGGGAGCTATATTGTGACTAAAGGTAAAGGATCTAAAGGGATGAAGGAATACTCCCTGCTACCTAAGCCGATGTAAACAAGAGCAGCTAGTAAGGTATAAGAAAAGGACTATAAGCCAAAACATCAAGATTTGGATTGTTCTGGCCCAAGAAGTGGAAAGCTAAAAACTAAGTGTGGAGACATCCAAGGGGTGGGTGGTGCGACAGGAAATAAATAAGGAGAGAAGAATCAATATCTTGACTTAATTCTACATTCTAATGAAGAAATGCATGAAAAGGATATCAAACTTAATGCCTCAAGGAGGAGGTTGAAAAAATCCAAGAAATAGAGGTTAAAATGGATGTTAGTAAGGTACAAAGGGACTTGATCGACCACTAAGATTTTATTTTGGCACGAGGTTTCGATGCACGAAAGATAAATGTGGAAGAATATATTCATACTTGGAACAAGATAGCTACCCACTTTGAAGTCTTAATCCGGGATGATTCGAGCATAAAGGTTGAAGCACTTCAATGGCGATTATACCGGGTATATAGTTCTAACAATCGTAGTCTTGTTTTCAACGATTTTGTGATATCCTTTAGTGTTGGATAATATTTGGATCTGATTGTACCTGTGTGTTTTCTCACTTTTCTGAAAAATTGTTTTTTAATAAAAATTTAATTGTCAGGAATAGTTTCAATTATATTGGATTTGGTTAGAATATCTATGTCAATAAATAGAGTGATCAAATGATGATTGTATTGGTATATGTTGATGAAATATTATTTTTGGACTAAATAAAATGAAGTGGAAATAGTTTTCAATATTTATAATGTCTGAGATTGAAATTTCATTTATAGGAGAACTGACATTTTTCCTTATTCTACAGGTGATACAAGGAATTCAAGGAACATTTATTTCTCAATATAATATACCATGGAGGCTCTCATAAGATTGTGAATTGAGGATTCTAATGATATGAAAACTATGGTTGCTACATAGGTGAAATTGTAAAGAGATATAAAATTAAATATAGTAAATGTCACAAAATACATTCATATCAATGTAATCTTTTTTTACTTAATATAAACATGACCCAACATTGTATTTTTTTACATGTACGACGGCATGGTATCAAAGAAATCCGAAGGAAATCTACTTTCATAAATTAATGGAATAATATGACATATCAAAGGAATAGTGGAATTCAATTTAATGTATAATGAAACTATAAAACCCCAATAATTAAGAATTAATTTTCATTAAATATTATATTTGATAACTTTTGGTATAAGAAATTCCAAGCTAAAATGAATCCGGATATATCATTATTTAAATTTGACAATTATGACATAATCACTAGATTAGAAACTATGAACATGAATAAATATATTATGAAATATATATTGAAATTTATTTAATAATAAACAAAATAATAAATCATATATTTATTTTCAATTGGTAGGATATGAAGATAAAATATTTTTAAAGTCAAAGAGATATTTCTTAATAAAATCATTTTTATGTGTGAAATGTATTTTATCTTAGTAGATTAAATGAACCACTATTAATAAATGATTATAATAAAATAATAATATAATAGATCAAATTTAAAAAATTTACTTTCATTTAATTGTGGTTATTAGGCATGGAATTAGAATATATTCATTTTATGCCTCCAAAACACATTTTTCTAAAATGTTTTTATTAATTTTTTACACAGATATTATAATTATTTTATGTCACATTAATATATTTTATCTTTAAAAAATTAACGTAGTTTTGGAAACAAAATTTCAAAATATTGTTAGGTTAAAATTTTGACATTATTTTTGAAATGAATGATTTTTGGGTGAATAGTGAAAAATGTGGATTTTTACAAAATTGAAATTTATCTTCAATAAATAAATTTATTTAAAAGAACCATTATTTTTTGGATTTTTTTTAAATTAAATTAATATTAATTAAATTAAAAATAATCAATATAATTCCATAGGAATCCACATTATATTTTATTTTGGTATAAGTTCATTTTTATGCTTAAAAATGAAATTTTCTATAAACCATTTTTCATTGTTTTTTGTGAATTTATATTAAAATTAATTTGTAACACTCATAAAAATTAATATATAAAATTTATTCTATATTTTAAATTATGTGGTTAAAATTTAGTATGAAATACATATTTATTTTTTTCACTATGAATAGTACACATAGTAAAAATGGTTCACCATGATAAAGGGTAAGTCTGGTTAATTAAGGTAACAACTATGTGACAGGGCCACAAAATTTCATCTTAAATCTTATTTGATTAATTATTTCTACAATTATCACCTTATATTGTAAATTTGGTTATTTTTTCAACTTTTATTTTTTAAAATTACTTTCATGACCCTTAAGTAGTGAAAACATTTTACTTTTGATTACCCTTAAATATTGTAATTAAGGGGTTTAAACCAAAAGATAAGGTTTAAAATAACACCTAAAACTATATAAATTTTATTGGTTAATTATATTTAATACTTTTACTCATTATATTATAATATATGGTATTTTGTATCCATTTTACATGAGTTATACACAAACTATATATTAATATTTCCCTATTTAAATGATTATCACTCACCTCACTTATAAAAGGGAACCTCTTATCCTATCATCCTCATACCTTTTTAGTAATCTATATTATCCAATACCGACCCAGATTATATCCCTAAATCGCTTCCCACTTATAATAGGTTATTCTCTCTATAAAATACCAACCAATGAAGGCTTAAGGTGTAATACAAGGGAGTTTTTCCAAAGAAGATGTATAATTATTCATATAGTGTTTCATGTTTATTTCTTATTATACCTCCTTAGAATATTCTTAATAATATTTAAATAATAAAATAAGTGTCATACAAATACTTAAATATTATTACAATTTTTATTCAATCATATTTCGTCTCATTTTCCATCCAATGGGAAATGAAAACATTACTCATGTGTACATGTGGACAACCACCTCCACAAAGCGATGTGTTTTGTTATTCATGAACAGATCATATGGCTGGTTAAAATGTTGTAAAAAATGAATATATATGATAATTATCAAATTATTATTATTATTTTAAGATTATATATTACTTAACTTCTTACCCTTTCTATATATTGGAATTTGATATTGTCAGTCAAGCGTATGTGTGCAACACCACATCCGCAAAGTGGCGTGATTCACTTTTCATTTACATATTATAAGGTTGGTAATAAGGATGTAAATAATGAATAAATATGACATGTATAATATATTTATGATTATTCAAAATTAAAATATTATAAAATGAATTTATTTTCTAATCGGTATAAAAATGAAATAATCATTCATGTGAAAGTACAGACTACCATCTCCATGAAAAACCAAGAGTCATTTTTGATGAATTTTCTAAATAGTTCATTTTAAAATAATATTTAATATATAAATTTTATAATTATAACATTTAAAGATAATAGATGTAATGGAACTATATCCCCTTTGACCATGGTCAATTTACTAATGTTGTTTGTGGTTGTAAATTGAAGGACCCAAAACGTCTCACGTGAACTTAACCATTTTAGTAACTATATAATACATAGTGATAAGTGAAATAAAAGAAATTATTATAAGGAAATTAACCTGAAAAATATTCTTCAAAAATTACATAATTAATATATGTTTATTATATTGGATTTAAAGGACATATTTGGTCGGTCGAGTGATGAGGTAAGGGATTTCTCATCTTAATTTCCTTTCATTTGGACTTATTACATTTTCACCACATGTTTTATTTTCTTTGTGGTGTATGTACTAACTTATGTATTTAAATTCTCATTATCATATTTAAAATAAAGTTATTTCCAATTCAAATTCAATTTATCTCTTTCAGTGTAATTTTTTTTCAAAAGTAACAAAAGACGCAATGGATTTTTATTTAATCTTTGTTTTAAATTATTCCTTTAGAATATTTTTCCTCCATGTTAAAGTTAAATAAAAGTTTTCAATTTTTTATTTTATACTTAAAATATATTTAAATTTAATTTTAAACTACTTCTAAATTTCTTTATAATGGTTTTAAAAGGAATGTTTTTACTATTTTCTATACAGGTCACTTTTGTGTCTTTTCACCAAAGTGAAAAAATAATATTTTTCAAAAATATATGACAAGAGTGGAATTTCCTACCCTTATTTTCCTTCTTCTTTATCATAAATACTCATCATGTTTTCATGGTTTAAAAAATTAAATTAAATTCCCATTGTAATGTATTTTTTTGTTTTAGAGGTTTTCCAACAAAAAATAGATATTTTTCCACATTCTTATATGAAAATGGATATTGTTTTGCTTATGGATTCAAATGAGTTTTATAAGGGTTTTATGGTGAAAAAAGTGGAATATTACAAATTTTTTGTTCATTATATGATTCTTTATTATTATATATGTTGATTAGTGATCCCAATATATATAATAAAGCTGAGTGACCCTGATATGATCCTTACTAAATTGGTTAATAAATAGTATTAGAATGAAAATAATTTAACCAAAAATGAACTTGGGTTATGAATATGATGCTATAAGATACCTATATTATGATTGAAAATATGATTTTTATGTAAATATTTTTATTTCATAATGTAAATATTGTTTATTAAAATTTTAAGTTTTATTTTTCAATGAAACATTTTCAGGATTTCTCATGTTCCTCGTGATCCTTTCATGGTTTTCTTATTATTTATTAGGGGTTTCAAATGTTTTATTTGAGAAATATATGATCTTATAATGTGGATATGTTTTATTTTTGTGTTAAATGTTTTATCATGAAAAAGGTAAACATTTTCTTGGTTTTTCATGTTTTTTACTAGGATAATAGTATTCCATTATTTCTATATCTATTGATGAGATTTTGTTTCTCAAATAATGTTTTTCAAATAATAACAGGGCCTAAACATGAGTAGGAACTATTATAAAGCCTATATCTAAATAAATGAAATTAGAATTAAATGAAGAAAGTTTCCCATGAATGAAATAATATTTCAAAAATGAGAATATTGTTTTTGAGGAAAAAATGGACATTGTGTGTCAGTATTCTTTATATAATGTAATTTTTTTGAAATTCTCTAAAACTATAAAAATAAAATATCATGGTAATGTATAAATGTGCATCTATTATCATAAATCCTCTAATTTTGTTTTTATTATGTTATGGGACAATATAATTTGTATCAAATAAAATATTTATATATCTTTATAGGTTATGATGATTTAAATAAGGAAATTTTAAGAGGTTTAAATATTATTTTTTGTTAATATATCAAATTTAAAATATAAGTTTAGAGAAATAAATAAAAATTTCACGGTTTTGTGTTATGAGAATACTTTGGTATATTTTTATCAATAATTAAATGATGTTTGATGTATATGTTACCCTAGAGATTATCTTTCATAATAGTGAAAAGGTTATTTAAAAAAGAATGATTTTTTATTTTTAGAAATATGTTTAAATGTATTTATATGCTTTAGGTTTAAGATGGTCTTTGATGTTGATATAATTAATTTTAATTGGGATAAAAGATTTAATACATTTTGGGAACATTATATGATTAGGGTAAACATAATATTATTAGACCTGATGATATTTTATTTGATTAATAAAGGATAATTGAACTTTTGGAATAATATATAATTTTATTATGGATTTATGTGATTCTTCTTATGCTGGGAAGTTTAAAATATTTTGAAGAATATATGATATGACTTTATGAGCGATTAATTTTCTTTGGGGATTAATGTTAATTTGATCTTAGGAGAACATTTGATCAAATATTTCTAATTTCTAGATTTTGATTTTGGTTAGGAATATTTTTAATATCATTAAGGATAGTTATTTATGGAATGTTTAAAGTTTAACTTAGGGTGTAATTTTTGAGGTTTTGGAAATTAATTTAGTATTTCTTAATATTGGATATTATATTTCATTGTGATAACCATTTTTCTATTGGTTAATATATAAAGATAGTAGGAATAAAATTTTATCCTCTTATGGATCATATTATCTATTAGAAGTTAATTGAGGGTTTCATACATTAAAAATTCTTGTTGAAAATTCATTTCATGGAGTAAGGTATGAGATATAATTCGGGAAACTTATCAAATCATAACCAATGGCTGAAATTATGCACATGGAATGGAAATAAATCAAGTAATTATAATTTCATATGTCCTCTATCCTGATGGTAGAATAATCCCTCAATTATAGAAAATATAATTAAAAATGGAAAATGTTATCCTTTTATGATCTTTTATGATAAACAGACGGTCTCTTATTTTCTCATAAAAGTATAATGTAATCATTTAAATGGATCTTCTTTCTAAGTCCATGTTTTCCATTGCCACCAATTTTCTCTATATTTAGGAACCTAATTGTGTGTTATTCTATCTGAACTTCATATTCCCCATTTTCTCTTTCCAAAAACTTGTTTCATTATAAATTATTATGATGTGTCCTTTAAAAAAAACTATTTTTGAAATATTATTGTGATTTTTTTCTTTCAGGATCGTATGTTTTACCTTCCACTCATTGGAATTGTTTTTTATGTTTTAATATATTTTTTTCAAATATAAGATAAAATTATAAGGATTAAATTTCTTTAATGTGGTATAATTTAAAACATCAAAATTTTATAATTTATTTCTTTTATATAATATATTTGACAACATTTGGTATATGAAACACTGAGATTAAATAAACTATGGTATATTCTTTTTTCTATATGATTGTTCTGAACTGGCCGTTGATTTGTACAGTTTGAATAGAAAAAATTGTACTATTAAATATATTTAGATTTTTTTCATAATAAAATTAATAATCAATCATATATCATTTTTCAATTGGTTTAAAATTAATATAAAATATTTTGAAGGTAAATGAGACATTTTTTTCATAAAACTGTTTCAATTTGTGTAGTGTCTTTTTATTTTAATATAATAAGTTTATCACTATTAGTAATGAATTATAATGAAATAATAATATTATATATCTAATTTAATGAATAAAAAATCATTTAGTTAAGTTTATTAGGCATCGAGTATTAATAAAGTAATTTTATGCCTCAAAAATACATTTTCTTCAAAAATGGTTTTAATTCCATTTTGTGCATAAATATTATAATTAATATATGAAACATTTAAAAATTTTATTTAAAAAAATATAAATAATTTTTTAGATCACTATTTCAAAATATTATTAGTATTAATTTTTAGAGTTTTTCTAAAAAGATTAATTTTTGAGTAAATAGTGAATAATGATTATTTCTTTCAAAATAATCATTTATTTTCTTCAAATAAATTTATTTAAAGGTAAGATTCTATTTTGTATTAGATTTGAAAGTTAAATAATATCCATTTTATTAAACATAATATAAATATTTCCATATTAATCAATATTTTATTTAATTTGGGGATTAGTTTATTTTTGTTCCTAAACCTAATATTTTATAAAATTATCATTAAGTTTTGTGCACTTATATTATGATTAATTTCTAGAATTATAAAAATGAATCTCAAAATATTTATTTGATATTTCTAATCATGATTTTAATATTTAGTACTAATTTCAATTTTATTTTCGGTAGTTAGGAATGGTAACCATGGTAAAAATGTGGCACCATGAAAAAAAGGGTAAATTGGATTAATTAGGGTTAGTACTTTTTGATAAGGCCACTCACTTCCATCATAAATTTTATTGGATGAGTAATTTTGAACCTTATCAATTTATATTCTAAATTCAAAATTTTTTCCCACTTTTATTATTTAAAATTACTTTCATGACCCTTAAATGGTAAAAAAAATTGTTACTTTGGTTAAGTTTAAACAGAGTTAATGAGGGGGTTAAACCAAAATATGTTTTTTAAAATGAATTATAAACTTTTATAATTTTTTTCATCAATTTTAATTTGACCATAAAATCCTTATATTCTAATATATGTCACTTTTGATTCATTTTACTTGAGTTAGACTCATATTATATATTAATATTTCAAGTATTTATAAGATTTACACTTACCACACTTATAGATGGAAACATAATCTAATCTTTTAATAACAGCTTTTGAGGGCTATATATTTTCAAATACCTAACCAAATACCATACAAACAATCCTAAACATTTCCTAGAGGTATTGGTCTCTCCAGAATACCAATCTAATAAGGCTTAAGTTGTAAGGTATGGGAATTTTTCCAAAGAAGAGTTTTGATTCTTAACCGAGTGATTGTGTTTATTTATTCATACACGAAATTAAAATACTATATAACCATGATGAAATAATAACATAAATATATTAAATATACATAAATTTTATTATGATTTTTTACATCCCTTTTCATCAAATTTCCCTCATATGGGAAATGAAAACATCTCTCATGAGTACATGTGGACTATCACCCCCACAAAGAGATGTGTTTCATTTTTCATAAAAAGATAATATTTATTGTTAAAATGATGAAACAAAAGAATAGATATGATATTTACGAAATAATTATGATTATGAAAATATAATATATTTGTAACATCTTAGAGTCAAAGAGCCACCCGAACAGTGCTAAATGGGTCAGGTTTTTCTACCTTAGGCTCACCTCCCAGAACACCAAGGGCAGCTGACTAGAAGCAAGGGTCTGATAGATATAGTAGGGAGGCTATACCCTCTCAAAGGATAATAATGGTACTGGTCTGATCGTAATAATAAAACATGCAATGGTAATAAGGACTCATAAGACTCAAACCAGACCCGCATTGGGAAATCATATCCAATATCAATAAATAGTGGAATCAATATAAATACAAGTGAAGCAGAAAGTAAATAGAACAGCATGCTGAACACCACTTGTAAATACTAAACAAACCAAGCATGCATATATAGCAGGTCAGACATGTAAATATTAAAAGGGAACAAAGGGATAACTGATAGTAGCTACAACAATAATGTAATAATGATGATACATAAGAGTGATAAAGAAAAGTAAATTCCAGCTAGGCATGACATCAAGGTCTATACCAGTCTATATGACAAACATCACTATGGTCTATCTCTTGAGGCTACCTCTCTTATGTCATGCAAGTTCATAAAGTCTACACATGTCCCGAAGGACCCATGTCGGGGGTGAGATGAATCTCAGTAGGATACCACCCAATTGTGTATACCTAATATAAGTGTTTAAACAAGAATGAATTCATAAGTAAAGAAGTAAATAACACAATTCACAAATAACATAAACTCCACTGGTGCTCAGCAGCCACCATAGAGTGTCGCCTTCTTTGGAAAACGTTGTAATCTCTGAAGTAAATAGAGTTCTTGGCCCATGGCCCTAGTACTCCAACCATTACAAATCCTAGGTGAACCCTCTGGTTCCCCTCTATCACCATACCAAGATCCATGTTCCTTGTGACACCACATGTCTTAAGGTATTGACATCCTGAAGGAATGCCCAAACAAGAGTAACTCGGTGGAACAATGATGCCTCTCCTCAAATAAGTAATCAGAGGGACAATGATGTCTTCCCTCAAATAATGTAACCGGAGGGACAAAAATATCAACCCACAAAGGATGTGTCCCGACCTATGACCTCAATCAGAGAAATCCTTAGCCCCCAACCTGATAGCCTCATCTCTATCTCTCGAAGGCTCCTCAAATTTCACGTGGCTTCCTATGATAAGAACAGCCAAACCAATAGTACCTAAAGTGCAACTTTTGGGTGCCTCCACCCACACGAGTGGTCAAAACCACCTTATCACGAAGTCTCTCTGTTTTCACACTACTTGAATCATGGGTGAGCGATAATCACTAAAAAATTACCCAAGCCACAACATCACTGACACCTCATGCCTCTACGACCATGTCACTCAGTATATGATGGCCTTTCCATCCATGTAACCCGAACCATGCCCAACCTGACAGTCTCACTGCCTCAATCCCAATGTCAATGATTCCCAATCCCATGGTCAGAACTACGCAAAGTAATCTAGGTTAAGAACAACATGTGATGTACATCACTCAAGAATATTTGGGTCATTCCCAACACATACTAAGGGGATCCGGCACATGCAATTCCGAAATTACATATATAGTAAAAAAGAATCACTTTTAATTCTGAAAACAAACTAAACAGTTGAAATGCACTGACTAAGTGTTGAACTATACCAGTTGTGAGGTATTTAAAGCCTCTAACAATTCAGATCATGCTTTAACAAATTAAACTCAACAGTTAGATTAAAAAAATCATTTTAAACCATTTTGGAACCCCTAGCCACAATACCTCAAAATAGAAATGACCTCTTTTTAGGCCTGGCTCAAGTAATCTAGGTATAGGGCATGTCCAATTCCATTCCACAGGTCTAACAAGAAATTTAATATGAAACAGCTTTTAAAATGGTGTCTCACTCAAAATACCCAAAGATGCACTAAAGGCCATGCCACCTAGAAGACCACAAAAAAAAGTGGTATGAACCACCAACCTCATACATTTATGATGATCCTCCTTCAGTAACAACCTACTATTCGGTCTAAATCAAGGTAGATATACAAAAGAATCAAAAATACCAAAACCCATATTACTTGGTTTAGAACAGAAATCAAGTTGAACGACTCAAGAGGAATCAAGGACTTACAGAGGATCTTCTTATGCATCCGACAGCGTTCGAAATTCACTTCAGATAAAGATCTGGGAGAAAAAATAAGCTTGAGCTAGTTATCCTTACTAAAACCCATTGAGGGTTTAGGTTTCTACATAAAAACGAGGCTACTACCAATTTTAGTGAAAAAACATAAATACACAGTGTGTATATATGATTACAAGTAGTGTGTATAATTTTACTATTTCTAATATGGCTGAACTACTTTTCCGACTTCCCAACATGACTACACAGTCTGTACCTAGGGTTATGTGACATGTACTTCTTTACCTGACCGAAAACCCCAACAATCCATGTATATAACCATACACACCCCCTAGATAGTGTGTACAAATAGTACTCAGAATGTGTTTTCTAAAATATTTCTACCTAGCCAAGAGGCCTGCACAACATATATGGATTTCACACATGGCTACAGTACACAACACGTGCTGAAGGTACAAGGAATGTGATATAAAATTTTCCATAAACTACCCAAATTCTCAAATTTACTCAAATATAGCTCAAAAATTGAAAGAAAAAGATACACATACCATAGAAGAAGAACCAAGATCTTACAAAATTATCCCTTTAAATAAATTCATCCCTGAATTTCCCTTACAAGTGTGGAGAAGAAAACTTTTTATGAAAACAACAGTCCAGAACTCAATTCTTGAAAAGGTTCACTAACTTGTTTATGGACTCATGGTCCTCTCGTGATGCATCGTCACCCCTACCCTACATTAGGTTCTCCCGTGTTGCTTCCAACACCCAAAAGTATCTTCACTGCATCGATGTCCGCCTCTATGACGTCTTACATCCCATGGATTCTTAAAACAAAACCTCGTGCCTTGCACCTAAAGTAACCTGCATCCTTGGTGCCATGATCCCCATGACACCTCATGAAACCCGCATCCCATTGATGCCCCAATTCCCATGGCACCTCAAGTAACCCGCAACTAACAATGCTCCTAATGACCAACACCTCAAATATATATATATATATATATATATATATATATATCAAGTACCCAATATGCCAATCCCTCTAACCAACAACTGTTCAGTCCACATATATCATGTACACCTCGTGCACTGAAAACAGCCATGCCCCAACATGCCATGCCTCAACAAGTAAAAATAGAATAGATCATAGCCACACTCGCTACCATCGTCGGCTCCCCAGCCTCCTTAACCCTAGGAAATTCGAAGGTGTGCACTTAGCCTAACACACGACTGCCTGATGCCTATCCTCCCTACAGTATTGCACTAGTCACTGGCCACTAACCCATTATCTCGGTCACACTGTCTATTCCGTATCCTCCACGTGCTGCTGAAACTCGTCTACCCTCTCCTGGTACTAAACCTAAACCAATTCCAGATGCAAAAATCTGTCTTGGTCCCTACCTTCTGGCAGTCTATGAAGGATTCCTAGAAAAACTCTCCAGATACTCGACTTTTTCATAGGCCCGATACTCCTTTGAAGTCCTATCTTACTAAGTTCAGACATGTCCTAGCTGCCCACACTGAAGGAAAACCACTAATAAACTTCCACGAGGTGGTCTAGTTGATTCCATGGCTTGACTACCTGGATGGAACTCATCCCGACCTTGCTTCCTATTATCTTAATCAACACCTGAAGCCACTTCCTCGATCACGTGAGACCTGTTCGTCAAGTTTCCCACAGCTATGAACACCTAATTCGCCGCCTCTGAGAACAAGGCCAACCTGAAGATTTTTACTTTCACCTTTATGGTGTTCCATAAAACATCTTCAATGTGCCTCTCCCTTAAGGTGTCGTCACATACCATAACTGGGGAAATGTGATACAACTTAGTGAAAGTAGCGATATAGTCCATGATAGACATGTCACCCTACTGAAGGCTTATGAACTCTTGAGCTCTCTCCATCCTTAGTATATATGTGAAAAAGTACTCCAAAAACATATCCTTGAAGTCCTTCCAGGATAGTCCCTTGTTTTTACAAGCCTGAACATGCACATCCCACTAGTGATTTTCCGGTCCTCTCAACATGTATGTCGCCACCTTGAACCTCCACCCTGGAGGCGTTTGTAACTGCTAGAAGATCATATGTATAATCTCTCTATAGTTATCAGCTGCATGTGGACTACCCTCACTCTAAAAAAGAAGCAGGTGATGTGATTAGAACTCCCACGTCAGATATTCCATAAATGGCACTATACCATGCAGGCCTCTTCCAATCCCCTACAAGACACATCCCTGACTAGAACAGAGCTCCTCATTGAGCCATGACCCGAATACTGAAAAACCCAACTGATGCCCTGCCTACACTAGATCCTTAACCTGACCATGTCCCTAAGCTTGTACTTGCGGCTCCTGCTCTACCTATCCCTCAGGTGCCTAAAACTGATGATTCTACTGCGACACTATACCATCACCCATCTGATGCTCCATCTAACTCATCTAGGAGGACCCACTGAATACCATAATGGTCAGAAAACCCATATATATAACAATATATATAATGCAGATAAGGAAACCAGTAAAAGGCAGTGTATAACTAATACACTTACTCTCCCCCACCACAACCATGCCCATGGAATCCCAGAAACATGGCCTCCTTACCAACCCTCAACAGAGCCAATTATCTACAGTACCTCGGTCCATGAACATACCGATAACCTTCATTATCTCAAACCGATGACTAAGTCGCCTGATCCTGAATGTCAAAATTCCTCAAATCGACTTCCAGGATGCCCAATTTTAGTGATCAATCACCACCTCAGTCATAGTACATGCTTGATCTTATAAGATCCAGGCCCACATACCCTACCACATGAAATTTTACAAATATAAAATGCATGGGATAACATATAGCAATAAATAAGAAATTCTATCAAGAATTTCACCTATTCACATTTTAAAAAATATAAAGCATTGAAATTGACATTTTTCACATGGTATTATCCCTTCACAAATCATACGTGAAGATATGAAAATGAAATACCCTACAAATGTGCCTTTAAAAAACCAAGTAACCAAGCCTTTCCACACTGGGTCGAGGTCCACATATCACAATCAACAACATCACAAACCAAGGGAGCAACCAAGGTGTAAATCATAAAAATTGTAATCTGAGTAAAAGAAAAATAATAATTCCCACCCAAGGAAACTTGGTCCATACCTCAAACTTGGGGCTACATGCACCAAAGAACAAGATAGAAACCCAATTCCAATTACAACCTATCTCCAGCCTATCATATCCTAAATAGTAAACTTACAGAAATAAAAAAGTGAAGTCTCAATATCATTAGTATCCAACAAAACACTTATACTAAATCCTAGTAAAAAACTCCAATGATACAACTTTGTAACATCCCTGACCCAAAGATCCACCAGAATAGTGCTAAATGGGTCGGGTGTTACTACCTTAGACGCCCCTCCCTGAATGCCAAAGGCTACCGACTAGTAGCGAGGGTATGATAAGTATAGTGGGTAGGCCATACCCTCTTGAAGTATAATAATGGTACTGGTCTGAGCATAATAATAAAACATGTTGTGGTAATAAGGACTCAGCAGACTCGAACCAGAGCTGGATAACAAATGCATATCCAATATCAATAAACAACGAAAGCAATATAAAACCAACTAAAGTGAAAAGTAAACTGAACAGCATCCTGAACACCACTTGTTACTACTAAACAAACCAAGCATGCATCCATAGCAGGTCAGACATGTCAATATAAAAAGGTCACTAATGGATAACCAATAGTAGCTACAATTGTAAAGTAAGAATGATGATACATAATAAGAGCTAAAAAAAGTAAACCCCAACTAGGGATGACCTCAAGGTCCATACCAGTCTCCATGCCAAACATCACTATGGTCCAGCTCCTGTGTTTTCCCCTTTTCCTGCAAGAAAATTCATAAAGTCTACATACATCCTGAAGGGCCTGTGTGGGGTTTGAGACGAATCGTAGTAGGATACCACCCAATGGTGCATACGTAATATATGTGTTTTGACAGGAATTCATTCACAAGGAAATTAGTAAATAGTATGATGCACAAATAACATAAACTCCATTGGTGCTCAGTATCCACCATGGAATGTCACCTGCTTTGGCCAAAACTAGAATCTCTGAAGTAAATATAGTGTTTGGACCATGGACCAATTACCCCAGCTGTCACAAATCCTAGTTGAACCCTCTGGTTCCACTCAATCACCTAACCTGGCTCCATGTGCCTCCTGACACTTCATGTCTTAAGGTACCAACGTCCCGAAGGCACACCCAAAAAAAAGTAACCCAGAGGAACAACAATGTCTATCCTCAAATAAGTAATTAGAGGGACAATGTTGTGTGCCATCAAATAATGTAACCGGAGGGACAAAGATATCTACCCTCAAAGAAAGTGTACTTGCCCATGGACTCAATCACAACAAGACTTAGCCCCAACCTGATATCCTCGTTTCTATCATTCGAAGGTTCATATCCTTCCACGTGGCTTCCTACGGCTTGCACCCCCAAACCAATAGTTCTTAAAACACAACTATCAGGGGCATCTACCCACACGAGTGGTCAAAACCACCTCATCAAAATGTCTCTCTGTGTGAACACTACTCGAATCACAGGAGAGTGGCAATCACCAAAATAGTATCCAGGACACAACATATTTGAAACCTCGTGCCCCTATGACCATGACACTCAGTATCTAATGGCCTTTCCATCCAAGTAACCCAGGCTACGCTCAGCTTGACATTCTCACTACCTCAATCACGTTGTCTCTAACACCAAATACCATGGTTAAGACCACAAAAAGTAATCCGGGTCAAGCCCAACCTGTGATCAACATCACTCAAGAATATTCGGGCCGCACCCAACACAACCCAAGGGGTTCCAAAAAAAGAAATTCAACTATTACATGTATAATAAAAAAGAATCACTTTTAAATAGGGAAAACAAACTAAATAGTTGAAATGCATTATCCAAGTGACTTCCCATACCAGCATTGAGGTCTTTAAAGCCTTTAACAATTCATATCATGATTTAACAAATTAAACTAAATAGTTAAATAAAAAAAATACATTTTAATCCATTTTTTTCACCCCACCCAAAATTCCCTAAAGGAGAAACAACCACACGCTCATCCTCGCTCAAGAAATCTAGGTATAGGGGTTCCCCAATGGTATCCCACAAGTCTAACAAGAAATTTAATATGCAATAAAAATTAAAATTGGGTCTCGCTCAAAATACCCAAAGATGCACCAAAGGCCACGTGACCCAAATTACAGTGAAAATAAAAAAATATGTATGAACCACCTTCCTCATACATGTATGATGATCCTCCTCCAGTAACAACCTCTAATTTTGTCTAAATAGTGGTTTATCTACAAAATAATAAAAAATTCTCGACCACACATAACATGGTTTAGAACAGAAATCAAGACCTTAACGAGGTGGTTCTAACTCATCTGAAGGCATTAACAACAGAATATAGACGATGATTCAGTAGCCAAATCAAGATTTGGAAAACTCTCATTCCCCAAACCCATTGAGGGTTTGGGTTTCTACTTCAGAACAAGGCTACTGGCCATTTTAAAGCAAAAAAACATAAATACACAGTGTGTATATATGAGTGTATGCCTTGTGTTTCATTTTACAGTTCCTAAGACGACTGAACTACTTTTCTGACTTTCCAACAAGACTACACTGTGTATACCTAGGGGTACATGGAATATAATTCTCTACCTGGCTAGAAACCCCAACATGCATTGTATATCCCCATACATGAACCCTCTATATGGAATTTAAAAAAAGTACATGACATGTAATTGAAAAAACTATTCTACCCAGACAACATGCCTACATGCCATTTATGTCTTACACACATGGATACAGTGCACAACGTGTACTGAAGGTACATGGCGTTTAATCTGAGATTTTCCAGAAACTGACCAAATTCTCCAGTTTATGGAAAAACAACTCAAAAATTGGATGAAAAAAACACGTACCTCAAATGAAGAACCGGGTTCTTACAATATTACTTAAATTCTTATCATTTCCATCCATTGTAAATTTATAATGTCGCTCATGAGTACATGTGGAATACCACCTCAATAAAGCGATGTGATTTATTTTTCACTTCCATCTTTATTGATGGTCATAAAGATGAAACTAATGAATAAATATGAAAATTATAAAAAATTATAATTTTTAAAAGTAAAATATTATCTTCTTTATTTATTTTCAACTCAATAAAATATTGAAAATGTTGTCCATGCGAATGTACATACTAGCATCTCTAGGAAATCATGTGATTATTTTTCCATAACAGACTTAATTCATTGGTTTCAAAAATATATTTAATGTATAAATATGATAATTATAGAAAAATTAAATTACGGAGGTAATATAACTATAACCACTTTGACTACGGTCAAGTCATCGATGTTTTTCGAGGTTATAAACCAAAAGACCCCAAAACATCCAATGTGAAATTTACCATTATATTTACTATATGATACTTGGAAACAAATATAATAAAATATTTTATGATAAGTGAATAAACTTTAAAATTTTTATTAATAAAGTAAATAATTAATACAATTTTATTATGTTGAAATTAGAAAATATTTGTGTAATGTCTGGAAACTAGGTAAGGGCTTCCCATCTCAATTTCCTTTTATTATGTCTTAAGATATTTTCAACTGATATTTTCTTTTTTGTCATGTATAAACTAAATTAATGTATTATTTTATCTTAAATTTAATTATTTTTTTTAAAATCCATATCATTTTATCTTCTTCAACATTCTCAAAAGTTATGAAATCTATAAGGGATTTTTATTTGAAAAATGTTTTGAAGTATTCCTTTCAAATCATTTTCATCCATGTCCGTGTTATTTTAAACATTTCAATAATGTTCATATTTTATAATTCAAGGTCTATTAAATTTCAATTTCAATTAGTTTTTAATTTCATTATAAATTTGTAAAAATGAATGCTTTTAATATTTTCTATACATGTCACGTTTCACTATTTTTACTAAAGTGAAAAGGTATGTTTTTTTAATATTGACGACATGAGATGAATTTCAAACCATTATGTCATTTATATTCAATATAATGATTAGTATTCATGTTTTCATGTTTATAAAAATTAAATTATATTCATATTATGTTGGGGAATTATTTTAAAGGATTCTCAAATGAAAAAGAGATATTTATCTATATTTTTCCAGTGAAAATGGAAAGTTCTTTTCTTGTAGGATCAAATGAGTTTTACAAGTGTTATATGTTGAAAATATCCAATCTTACCAATTTTTTTGATTTTTATATGGTACTTTACAATTATAAATAATGATTGGTGAGCCTGATATAACTCATGATGACAGGTATTCCTGGTATAACTCTTATATTCTCTAGGTAATAAATAATCATCAAAGGAGAAATATGAGGGAGATGACTAGGAAGTTTTCTCTTATATGATTAGTTTGGTTTCCTCTTTTTCGACACGGGATGAACATGAGTGAACACGGGTTAAGAATATGATACTGCAATATACCTATATTATGCTTGAAAATAGTTTTTATTGAAATCTTTTTATTTCATAAGGTTAAGAATGTTTATGAACATTTAAAAAAAATTGAACAAAATTGTTCATGATTTCTCATACTCCTCATGATGAATTAAGAGTTTTATTATTATTCATAATAGGATTAAAATTTATTCTTTATAAAAATGATGATTTTATAATGTGGATATGTTTTATTTATTTTCTCAATATTTTATTGTGAAAAAGGAAAAATTTTTAATTGTCTTCATTTTTGTTTTTGGACAAACATGATTTCATTATTTTTATACAACATTATGAGATTTTTTATCATCCATTTTTTATTTTTTTATTGTGACGAAATATAATAGCCTTGAACCAACACTCCCAGATCCAATGCTTAAATTTCATCTTTATATTTCTCTATTTGATACTGATAAAGGTAACCTGATTTTAACAATAAAAAACTTACAACATCATAGAAAAACATTAGATCACATAAATACCCAAAGAACTATTAGGTTTATAGTATAACATAATTAGTTTATAACTCTTACATAATAAACTCATATAATGAAAATAGAAATTTCCTACTTTGGATCCATTTTTCAAATAATATTAACCTTTCTCCTCATCCTTAATCCTTGTGAAAAATCCTTTAAAAATGTGGGATGAGAAAAAAATAATCAATAAGGGAAACAATTTAAGAAATACATAAGTCCAATTAAAATATTAAAACCCATAAATTGTTTTCCTTTTCCATATTATTCTTTGAGTGTATAAAATAAATCATATCTATATTTAAAACACACATTTTTCTCCATAAAAACAAATAAAAGTCATAGAAAGTAATTAGAAACCCTTTTAGAAAACATATATTGTCATATTCATTACATGTTTTCTCTAATTTTAGAATTATCTAGATCCTAGTTAAATATATATGAGAAACAACAATGGTTAACTCCAATCATCTTTCCTTTAAAGACAAGGAACATTACCCAATGCATTAGAGAGATATATTGGTCTTACCCATTATATAAGAGGTATCAGGCTCACTCATCATATAATCCATATCCAGATCACCTATCTTATAATCTATATCAGTCTCAACCATAA
This sequence comes from Viscum album, assembly GCA_963277665.1. Taxonomy (NCBI): domain Eukaryota; kingdom Viridiplantae; phylum Streptophyta; class Magnoliopsida; order Santalales; family Viscaceae; genus Viscum; species Viscum album. Next base: position 1,047,275,545 of record OY728166.1, read on the forward strand.
TCATTCTATAATAATCATGTATCATATGATGAATAAAACATTTTATGTTTTCATATTTTAATTATAAAACCCTATAAAGACTCTATTGAACCCATATATAAAACACTTTCAGATATTAAAATACTCTTTCCTTTTAGTATACCATATTAAAAATGAATACAAATGGAAAGGGGAAGAAGGGTTTTTATTTAAATAAAACATTGAATATTTTAAAATAATGAAAATAAAAAATAATGGTTTCAGTGTCGGTAAAATTTGAAGATGTCTTATATGTGAAAATAAAACATTCTTTTTTCCATTTGTAGATGTTCCGTATAAAATACATAAAAATATTTCTTTTTAAAACATTGGTAACAAATTATAAATAGACATAAAATATAATTTATAAATTCTTCATGTAATTATGAGTACATGCATAAAATAATTTTAATAAATTGGACATATAAGAAAAATATTTATAAAACAAATAATTAAAACATTTAAAAAGTGGTATTGTGTTAAATTGACTCTTACCTTGAGTTTGACTCATCACGTATAGTATTTAACTTCTTTAATAATAAAACATTACTAATTTTTTTCCTAGGAATCATTTTTATGCTTATTATTAATTTAATTTTATTTATTACCATGTCATTTACAATAACTTAAAAAATTAATTTCATAGTGGGTGTTATGAAAATATTTGGCTCATATGTCCAAAATCAATTTTTTTAGTAGACTGTAGTAAAATAAGATATTATTATATAACATCTATAATAATAATCATTAATTTTTTTTAATTTTTATTGATAAATTATTATTTTAAAACCAACCATGAAATCTAGTTATGAAATAGTAACTATATTAAAATCATGGAGAGGGTAGTTGTTATGTACATATGAATAACGATTCCATTTTTCAATACTCATGGTGGAAATAAGTTAAGGATTATTTTGAATTTAAATAATTATTATTACATCAAAAATATAATATTAAAATTTTAAATATACTTAAATATAGTATCCATGTGATGTGATCAAAAAAATTGTATCACAATTCTTCATAGAGGTAGTAATCAACATTCATACACAAACAACATTATCATTTCCCAATAGATAGAATAAAAAGAAATTATATGTTATATTATTATCATAGAATAGTAATTATGTAATTAATATTATATATATATATTAAATTCATCATTATAACAGTTCATGAGAGGAGGTTAAGGAAAGATAATTACATCGATTCGCGAGGTGGTAGTCCTTTGTACACACAAATGACAATTTTGTTTACATATTGACAAAATATGTGTTGGTTATATATTTTTTCACTCACATAATAACATGTAATTATACGTAATATACAAAAATTATAATTTATTAATGATTGAATAATAATTTAAGGTGGTATAAGAAGAAATTAAATGAAAACTCTTGGTTAAGAAATACACATATTCTTTTGATAGCCTCTTTCGGTTTACACCAGAACCCATCCTTGGATGGTTTTATAATAAAAAATATTCCTCTAGAAAATATGGAGTGATTTTGGGGAGATATTTTGGGAGGAACATTATGATCTAAATTTCTCAAAAGGTGAGGGGAAGAGGGGAGTGGAGATTCCCTTTTATAAAGAAGCGAGAGGCACTCTTGAACTTTTTTAAAATATTAAATTAATATAAGTTAATTTTCATGTAAAAATGGAGAACATGTAATATATTTTGAGTATAGAAAGATTACCGGTTGAAATAATATCATCAAATAAAATTTGGATAAATTTAGCTTATATTTTCACCATTATATCATTATTATAATACCACGTTAACCCTTTGGTCAGTTACAACGGTATCAAGGTTTTTTCAATAAATGGGTTAAAAAAGTCACTATACTGGGAATAATGTCACATAAATAGACCATGGTTGATATTATCAACCATATCTGATTGACTTAGAAAATGATATGATTTTTAGGAATTTGAAATCAATTAATAAAAAAATATTACGAAATATCATTGATGAATTTTTGGAAATATTCAACTGATTTATCTTTGAAAATAACAAGAAAATAATTTAATTTTAATATAATCAATTAACATGTCCCTAATATGTTATATATATATATATCTATAAAATTCATGGGATACAATAACTCACCCTAATAAAAAATACTTTTTATGTTTCTAAAATTATTTAATTGATTTTCCTACCACTATTTATATTTCAAATAACTATTTATAACTTAAAATATGTTTTTTCTATCTCAATAATAGATTTTTTTAGATATTAAAATCAAGGGAGTGAAATTTTTGAATTTATAGTTACTTAAAATAATATATATGCCATTTTCAAATATAAAAGGAAAAATTACTATAAATTCAGATATTGGATTACTAAGGAAGATCCAAAATGATAAAATATATTAAGGGTATGTTTTAATGTTATTTTAAGTCCTTATAATAATATTTTTAACTATAAGTACCTCATTTACCCGTACAATATGACTCCTATTTACTATAGTTACTATTCATATTAACAGATAACAAAAGGGACCTATTTACCGAATTTGGATCTCCTGATTAAAATTATAGAAACCATTTTACAAATTCATCTACTATAAGTACTAAATATTATTTTAACATAAAATGAAAAATACAGCAAGAAACAATTTTTAGAAAAATTTGTTTTAGGCCTATAAATAAACTTATAATCAAATCTATTATAAATATTATTATTTTGTAATTAATTAGATTTTTTATAACTAAATATTTTTATGTTAATTAATTATCAAATTCAAATCTTAACTGTGCATTTTAATGAAATAATTTACCCTGTTACCAAAAGAAGTATCTTTTACTATTTACTAAAAAGTCAATCTTTCCTAAAAATCACAAAATATCACCCTTGGATAATTTTGATAGGATGATTTAAAAAATCATAACCTTTTTATAAAATTTTTTTTCTAAAATTATATTAAATTACTTATAATATTCAGTCACAAAAAGCCACAAAACTATTTTTAAAGAACAAAATGAATCTATGACAAATTGAGAACTTATTTCTGGATAATTATTCAATATATTTTTATTCAATGGGAGATTTATATATATATTTTTTAATCAGTAAAATCCAACTCGTACCCACTAATTCAATGGATAGATTATAACTATATTGTTTATATAATAATATATTATGGTTTGTTTAAGGTCAGTGTTGCATGTTGTATATGTTATCAAACATAATGTTCTTTTGAAATCCCATGATATAATATTCTCCTACATTTAATAAATTATATACTCAAAATTTTAACATGGGTTCGGTAATCAAGGTTTTCACATTTTAAAATAACTATGTTCTAATTCTACATTGTAATAAGGGTTAATAAAACATCATTTTGAAAAGAGGGAAAATGAAATATGATGTTCATCTTGAAAAACACATACTAGGTTTCTAAATTGGGGGAAATTAGTGGTAAGTGAAAGTATTAACATAGAAGAAAACGTATTGTCTAAATAATGATGTAGAGTGATATAGAACATTGATTATAATAAATAGAATGGTCATGAGAAAGTTAATGACCCCAAAACCACATAATAGTGAGGTGTGAAAAAACACTATTAATTCAACAAGAATGAATGCAATTGGATTTTTTTTTTCAAGACCATTTTCTCAAGAGTTGAGTAATTATTTCACAATCTAGATTAACAACATAAGGAATTATACTTAATTTACAAGTATAATTTAACTCTTAAATAAATTTCCACTACAATCTCATAATTTTTTAAAACTATTAGTATTGAAAATGAATTTTTCATGCCTAAAGCACTAAAATCCACACCTAACAGATCACATATTCTAAAAAAGGATAAAAATATATTCTTTCTATCATTATGCATTAACCAATACTGAAATTTTTATAACATGGTAATATAATTTCCAAAAAGAAGATACCTTCATACGAATAAATAATACATTAATCTATAAAATTCAATAGTAATACACCAAGATAAAACTATTTCATAACATAAATAACTATCATTAAAATTCTTAAAAATATTCATGACTAACATTGAAACACAAAAATTAAAAATTTTTGATCACATATTCTTCCAATATAAATTTTACATTTATCTCCAAATAACTTCAATAACACTTAGAGGCTCATGCCAATATATATATACCACAATCATATAATCACGAATATATGGTAATCATTTACATAAATAACAGGAATCCCTATAATCACCATAAAATCATTTATGATTATAAAAGATAATTTAACCTTCATTAATAAAATAAAATATCATTGTAACAACATATTTTTTTTTGAAATGATATTTTTGACTAAATAAATGTTTGTTACATAATATATAATACTATACACATAAAAAATAAATAGAAAATGATTTTTTTCTCTTTAACACTGATCATTATATTTGTTCTCTATGAGAACCATTAAAATTACAAGCATTGCAACTGAACAAAAAGTATAAAATAGAACAGATGAAATGGGAAAGTAAGGATCGACCCAGTCTACTAGAATCATTTCCCAACATAAAATTATATATAAATGAAACAATATATTAGTAAACCAATCAAAATCATAATAAATTAAATATAACCTTAGGGGAAACTTTTTGTGATATTTGAGTGGGGGAATGAAGTTGTATTTATAGGGTATAAATAGAAATGATAACGTTGGGATTCAACCATAATATAATTGTTATTCAATATTACCATCATAAATTATACCCTTTGTTTACAATTTTAACATTATAATTGGTGTTTATAAGTTGTAATGACAAACGATAATTGATAATTAATGAAGAATCGATGGTTTCAACTAGTAGAGTCATGCTAATTGAAGCCTATCTGTCAGAACATAGGGGGGGAGGTATCATCACTGGGGTTCTCACTAGACCAATCCTAAGCTGAGATTTAACAAGCGAACCTTGAAAAAAAATATACTGTAGTATATGTTTAAGTTATTGTATATTATCACTCATTCGATGTTAGCTGAGACACCCAATGAAACATCGACAATAACACACCTCAACCTTAGAGAATATATTGGTGTGATAAATTGTTATGTGTCTAGACCTTAGATACTTAAAGTATAAATCCATTTTCATTAATAAAATTTTTATTCCATCAATTCCTCTTAAAATAATATTTCTTAATAAAACACATGTTTAATTGAGACAAACTTGATAATTTTATTGGATGCAAATAAAACATAATTGTATTTTTCAGAAAATTATATAATGTTTTTATAAAAAAACAAGGTATTATGAATAGTTTTTTTAAATTAAATATCCTTTAAAAAAATTATTTAAATAATAAATTAAAAAATAATATTATAATGGACTAGGAAATTGTTTATAAGTGTCATAAATTTTACTATGTCGAAAAAACATCCATTTTTTAGTAAATAAAGATTTTTATATTTAAAATTTCAAATTATTATATTTATATAATTTTTTATAATAAATTAAACATCATTTTTGAAATCATCATGTAGTATTTAAGTTAGGGTGAATTTATTAGAATTTCTTTAAATACTTTATTGTTTTATGAACAAAAAATTGCAGTTTTAGGGTTTCATTATATTTTATGAAAAAATATTTATTTAATAATCATATAATATTTAATTAAACACAATCCATGACAAAAAAATATTTTATTTTATTAATATTAATTATTTTAATCACTTTTTAAAACTATAAGTGTCTTTCGAAAGTCTAAAAGGGAAAATTTCATTTAAGAAAACATTACTTTGTAAAATCTTTACATTTCTAGGATAATAAATGTATTAAATAATTGTGTTTGGTTATAGAGGGTTATATTATAATACAATTCTACCCAAATGTCCAAAAACATGAGAAAACCAATGGGTAATCTAATGGTTTTTCATTTTCAACAACTAATTTTTTCAAGACATATATTTGTATATTATTAAAAAAATCCTCCACTTATCTTATAAATACCCACCCATATCTCTATTTTTATTCAATGCCAATAGATCATCCAAAAATATATGTTTTCTTCCTCACATGGAGTCTTCTAAGGTGTCCGGAATCAGCCAAACTTACATCCTCAATATTTTGGAACAACTCTTCAAGGTAAGGGAAATATTCACTTTTTTCCATTCAAGTTACCTTTTCATGTGGTATATCTAATAAATTCCAAACTAAGTTATTTTTTCCGCATTCTATTATCCCATTACTTTTAGAATAATATTTTATGAGTGGGATACCCATTTTACCAATCACTTTACCCTTTTTTAAAACCATATTTTATACCTATTATGCTACCAAATTTACTCTATAAGTTTTCCTATTTTACATGATAAATTATCTTTTACTTTTTATTTTAATACCAAAACCACTATTCTTTTAAATTGGTACAAAAATATAATAAAAAAAATGAATTTTTTATTTGGGGATTTACATGAATGAAACTCGTATTCCATTTTCATGGTTCAAAAATGACGTAATGATCATTCTTATAAGCTCTTTTATATGCCATGATTTTTTATAAGAAACCGATTATTTATTCTGCATAGGTTATTGATGAAATGATTTACTATTATATATGTGTGTCACATGAAATTAGTACATATTAAGGTTGTTCCTTGATAACTCTCCAATGCATTGGGTAAAGAATTTAATCTCTAGAGATAACATGTTTTATGATACCCTAGTGAATAACTTTGTTAATTTTCATTTACAAAACCTTAGTGATTAACACTAGTGATAAGCATATGAACATCTCATTTAAATGTTGTATCCACATTTCCATATTATAATTCATGTTCTTATTATTATGATATTATTATTTCTCATGCATTATTGTTATGCCTCCGTTTTTTTGATATGTCTCATGATCACATTCTAGATGTCCCTCTTGCTTATTCCCTTACTAAGCTTCATACTCACCCCTTTACTTTAATGAATACCCCATGATATGAGATGAAATAAATGTAACTTTGGGTGAACCATTTAAGGAATATTCACATCTTATTATGATAATGTTTTATGTTTTCGAGTATTATGTACCTTTTTTAAAAAATTTAACATGAAAAGATTCTAGTTTATATAATGTACTAAAAAGTTATGTAATAAAAAGGTAGGATTCCATTGTTGGTATGCAAGGAAGGTTAATTTTTTTTAGAAATTAGGTCATTAAAATCTTACTAATAATCATAATGATAGGTCTAAATATATAAATCCATTTCTGGAAATGAACACGTGGATGTGGCTCTAGCACAAAAGTATCTAGGAGTAACTCTTGAAAACACTGCTTTGAGCTAGACTCAAATGAGAACATGTGCATGATAATTGGCCTTGCTACACTCCTTATTTAGTACACATAGGTTATATTATTGGTCAATCATAAGATTTTTAGGAACCATTATTAAGGATATATTGAAACTTTAATTATTATTAGAATAAATTAATACCATTTTTAAGCATGATATTTTAAGACATAAAATATATTTATAATTATAAGATTCGTAAAAGTAGAATGCTTCTCACTATGTTTTTATTATTTTATAAAAATTATGGGAAGTGGGAGAAATCGTGTAAATGATGAGTGCAATGGACGATGCGATGACGATGCTTTGATGGAAGAAGGATTAGGAAACTTCACGAGGAAGATGAATGAACTAACTCGAGTTATGAACAATAACCTAAAGCAAGTTGAGTGAACATATTCTTCTTGAAGGAAAAAACTTTCCATTGAAACCTTCATGTATAAATGACCACCTTCTTTGAGTGGATATACCGACCCATTGATTGATGAAAAATGCATAAGCTCTATAGAATAGATCTTTTATATACTTTGTTGTTCGGAGAAAGGGAAAGTAACCCTAGAACTATACCACTTATGAGGAAAGCCTGATTAGTGGAAGACACTGATTAAAAACATGAATCCAATAATGGAGATCAATTATATGGAGTGGGAAGTGTTTAGGGTAATATTTTTCAACAAATATTTTCCCCTTTCGATGCGAACAAAAATACGGAAGGAATTCCTAGAACTAAAGTAGAAGGAAAATAAATTTGTGGGAAGATATGAGATGAGGCGTACAAGACTTTCTCAATACACATATATATTTATTAAGGATCATAAAGGAAAGGTTAATAGATTATTCGGTGAAAAATGACCGCGTCTATGGAGGAATCTAGCAAATAGAGACTATGGATGCTATGAAAAGATAGTGTGGAGTTCTATGAAGGAAGAATTGGAGTTTAGAGAGACAAAATGTTCACATATTTCGAATGAGAAGAAGATATCAATGGACTGAAACTCATGGAGAAACATTGATCTTGGAAGATAAGAAAATAAAGTTAAACTTCCCACATGAAAAAATGTGGGATGATTCATACAAGGAACTACTTACTTGGGAGTGTAAAGTGATTTAAGTGTGGAAGAGATAACCATATATGTAACGCCCCGACCCTAGTTTCCTAGAGTCGGTGCATTATTACATAACATTGGCATGATCACAAGAAAGATCAAATCTCGAAAGACCGATTGGTTTAGTAGCCTTGGAAACACTAGATATATTCATAAGTTTTACATTACATCATAAAATAAAAAACTACTACAACAACATAATGTTTCCACAGTCCACACTACAATCCCCTCATAATATCCCTGCAGGTCATTCATAACTTACATCTTCACTTCCTGGGAAAAATAAAACATAGAAAAGGGGTGAGCTCAAATGCCCAGTAAGGATAACAATATAGCGGAAACTTTCATCAATAAGAATAAACATTTAAGGCAATGTATAACTAAAACAAAAGCCTTTTAAATATGAACTTTCAACATGGTATGGCATAAATAAAATGAAATAATGCCATTTACTTATTCACATGGATATTCCACTAATCGAATAATCACATGCAAAAATAAATAACCACTTTCATAATGTTGGAATGCATAATGCCAGACTATCATAACCACATAGCCAAGGCCTCGTGCCAAGACTACAAATAAGATTTTGTCAAGGCCTTGTGCCAAGACACTAGTTTGTCTCATGAGACCTACCGATGCATCGAGGAGCTATAGCGGGCTCCACCCGTCACTTATTAAGTCCAATGCATTCCCATATGAAAAGGTTTAAACATAACATAAACATTCGTATTAAAACTAGCATACGAAATGTCAATACTTTCACAATAAACTATGAATGGTATAAAAATAGCACATCCACAGTCAAACATATCACAAAACCTTCAATACAATATAGAAGTTTTGTATCATAATAAATCAACTTCTAATAATCTTAAAATCTATCAAAGGATGTTGACATAGATGAAATCAAAATTCTTTTTAAAGAAATATCTCCTTTTATTTTGAAATCATTTAAGATCCATATAAAATAAAACATTTTCTTTGAAAATATTCTTATAAGCTTGTAAGGAATGCTTTGAAGATTTTATAACGGCGTAAAATAACCGCACCCGCCGTATAAGTTAAAAAAAACATTCTTACCTCAATTCTGTCGAAAAGGTTAAAAAGGACCTTGTTTTGAAAACGACGGAAAGATTCCTTTATAAACCTCTTATAAAAAGTCAAAAAAAGGTATAAATGACTTTAACCCATATTCTTGTAAATAGTAAAAATGTTTTGAAATACATTTTTAAGAAACATGGATGTGGATGATAAAGAGATCCCAGTAGATTATTACATATAAACAACCTCGGATAATGAAGAGATTGTGAAATAACCCTTACCTTGTACTTTTCCTTGGTTGGGGTAGGTTAACCTCCTGTATAATGGTGAAATAGTTGTTATTAAATTATACAAGAATCATATATATTAATATGATATCATATATGATCTTTTAACATTGATTTGTTAATAATATCTTAGAATTATCGTCGTTTCGGGAGTTAACTTACTCATTTTCTTTTATATGTTTTGTTACATAAGCCATGGTTGTTGTATCTTATTCATATCCAGAATGATATACAGTCCTTAAACATCATTTTTAAATCATCAAATGATAATTATACTTGAATGGATACGATGGAGAATGAATCTCATCGCGTTCGTGGAGACGGTAGTCCGTACGTACGCACGAGCGACAATATCATTCTTTTGATATTAAAATAATATATAAATGGATGGTATATCATATATACAGAATCATTAACATGTTATATTTATTATTTACATGAGTTACACATCATTATTATACCCATCCAAATAATATTATATTGAATAACAATTACACCACGACGTGGAGACGGTAAGCCGTACGTACGCACGTATGGTGACATGTTATTCAAAGGGTGGATAGAATACTGAATATGATTGTACCATATTTATAATAAAATCACAGTATATGTGAGATACTGGAGTTATTATTTCAGAATGGTAAGAACAAAGGAAGAAGAAGTGGAAGAAGAAATGAACTGAGAAAAGGGTGGTGAAATCATTACCTCTTCTTCGGGTTCTTCCTTTTGATTTGATCAAAAGGGCTCCTTAGGTTGGCTTTCTGATCAAACTAAGGCCTCTAGGTTGTATTGAGGGATGTTGGGAGAGTATTTGGGCAGAGTTTGGCCGAACCAAAAGGATTTGAAGGTGTGAAGAAATGAGAAGGAGGAGTGCCCTTTTATAAGAGGGGTGAGGGGCACCTTTGGAAAAGTTAGAAATATTAATTTATAATAAATTCATATTCGGTTTACAAAGGCTCCAAAGTTGACTATTCAAAGGATGAGGTGTGGATAGGTCGAAAACAACTCATCCAATAGAATTTAGACAGGTTTGGGTACTTATATTAACCTTATCTTTAAGTATTAACTCTAAGTTAATTAGTTTCACTTTTACAATGTCTCTTTGTATTTTTGATTAATAAACTTACTATATACATCCAAGCGACCCCCAAGTGGTCCATGAATGAGGAAACTATCATAATATAAGTCTCTTGGCCGAACCTTAGATTTTTAGGAATTTAATATCAATTAATAATATAATATTTGTTTTAAGAACTCTTTTATGTCAATTTTGACACTATTCAATAGTTGATTTTTGTGAAACTCCTAACAGATTGATTACTTCGAACAAAGTCAATTAAATCAATCCTAATATATCATATTATCATAGAAAATTAGTTTAATTCATTAAAAGTTTCATATTATAATTATTTGGGTATTTATAAGATCAATTATTTTTATTTTTCACTATTTTAGTAATTACTGCATCATCATTGTGTCATAAATAAAATAAATTATATAATGTCTAAAAATTATAAATAAAATATCATTATGTAGGAAATCTTTTTAGCTTTCTAATGAATATTTATAATCGAAAATCCAACATGTATAACCCTATGTAAAAAATTGTTCTTCTAAAAGATGTAAGCTTATGCCATTTTTATTTTTATTTTAACTTTATTAATATAAAGTGTCCCTACCACATACAAGTGGCTCCAAGGGGTCCCCAAATTGACCCAAGGATGCCCATGGTCGGGTATGTGTCCACCAATAAGGTTAGGACACGTTTTAGGGTAATTTTTTATTATTATAATATTATTTTTTAACCCTTATTTACCGGATTTACCCTTTAACCATGGTAAATAAAATATTTACCACAGTAACTATTCAAAATGTCTAAAAATAAAAGTTACCTATTTACACAATTTGAACATCCTGATTCCAAATATGGAATCCATTTTCCTAAATTCAAAACACAGAAGTGGCAGAAATTAATTTAAAATTAATTCCCGCTGTCAAAACAAAAAGCGTGTTTTTAAGAGATAATAACTATCAAAAGATTGACACTTGTTTATGTTCGGTTTAATTGTAAAATTATGTCCAATGATAAACATTAAATTGAATGGTAAAAATATATTCTAAATATACTTTAAAACCACTCAAATTCATAATTTATCACTATTAATTATTTTGATTAAAAAAGTTGTTTTTAATTAAAATTTAGAAATTTTCACTATTCATCAAAATATGAAAGTTATCCGAAATGTACCAAAATTTCACCCTAGGCTAATTTTGATATTCCGAATCCAAAAATGAAGTCCATTTTGAAATATAGAATATATATGATTTCAAAAAGTAGGTATTACTATTCACAACGGCTAGTTTAATTAGTTGTGGTGTGTGTTAGAACTCGAGGTTGCGTACAACACACGCTATCGCATTATTCGAAGGGAAACGTACCATAGAAGCTTGGGGTGTTACATTCTCCCCTCCTTCAAATAATTGCGTCCTCGCAATTTCTAGGGTATTACTGCATAAAAAGACTCGGGTGGTTCTTCATCATAAGTTCCTCGGGTTCCCATGTTGCCTCTTCCATCTTATGATTCTTCCACAAAACTTTTACCAGACGCGTCGTCCGGTTTCTCAGCACTTGTTCTCTCGTATCAAGAATCCTGACGGGCTCTTCGCAATAAGACAGATCGGGTTCCAGTTCTAATTCCTCATAGGTGAGTACATGCGTTGGGTCAGGCATGTATTTCCTTAACAGAGATACGTGGAACACATCGTGAACTTTGGAGAGACTTGGCGGCATTGCCAATCGGTAAGCTACAACCCCAATTCGTTCTAGAATTTCGAAAGGTCCGATGTACCTGGGACTCAATTTACCTTTCTTACCAAAACGTATGACTCCCTTCCACGGAGATACCTTCAGGAAAACATGATCACCGACTTGAAATTCCAAATCCTTCCTTCGATTATCGGCATAGCTCTTCTGCCTACTTTGAGCTGCTTTAATGTGATTTTGGATTACCTTCACCTTTTCCACCGTTTCCTCCACCAGTTCTGGGCCTACAAGTTTTCTTTCACCAACGTCATCCCAACAGGTTGGTGTACGACATCTCTTTCCGTATAACGCTTCATATGGTGCCATCTGAATACTCGAATGGAAGCTATTGTTATAGGAAAATTCTACTAGTGGTAAATATTGATCCCACATACCCTGAAAATCAAGTGAGCAAGATCTCAACATGTCTTCTAAGGTCTGAATAGTCCGTTCTGATTGTCCGTCTGTCTGAGGGTGGTAAGCAGTGCTCAAATGAAGTTCAGTATCCAGGGATTTCTGAAGACTTTTCCAAAATCTTGAAGTAAAACGGGGATCACGATCAGAAACAATCGATAGGGGTACTCCATGAAGTCTCACAACTTCATTAATGTATAGTCTTGCTAGACGTTCCAGGGGTAGATCTTCTCTTATAGCAAGAAAATGTGCTGACTTGGTAAGACGATCAACAATAACCCATATTGCATCGTTCCTTCTAGGAGTCTTTGGTAGCCCCATGACAAAGTCCATTGTAATATTGTCCCATTTCCACTCCGGTATGGGAAGAGGTTGCATGACTCCTCCAGGCTGTTGCCTTCCAGCTTTCACTTGTTGACAAACCATACATCTTGACACAAAATCAGCAATCTCCCTCTTCATGTTGTCCCACCAAAAATGTTCCTTCAAATCTCTATACATTTTGGTGCTCCCAGGGTGTATAGAGAAATTGGAACTATGAGCATCATCCAACAATTCCCTTTTTAGATCAGGTATATTGGGAACACAAAGTCTCTTCCCGAATTTCAAAATTCCACCTTCATACGCAAAGTCTCTCAATCTCCCATCATTCACAGCTTTAATCTTCTTTTGGAATTCTTCATCATCAGTCTGAGAACTCTTAATCCTTTCTAGTAAAGATGGTTTGGCAACCATTTGAAAAAGCATTGATGTTTCACCTTCCCTGGTTATTCCCATGTCCATCTTCACTAGCTCCATGAAAATTGGATCCCTTTCAATTCTCATATTGTTTAAAACTCCATGGTCTTTTCTACTCAAAGCATCTGCCACCTTGTTTGCCTTCCCTGGGTGGTAGTGTATCGTACAATCATAATCCTTGAGTAATTCAAGCCATCTCCTTTGCCTCATGTTGAGTTCTTTTTGTGAGAAAATATACTTCAAACTCTTGTGATCAGTATAAATCTCACATTTTTCACCATAGAGGTAGTGCCTCCATATTTTCAAAGCAAAGATCACTGCTGATAACTCGAGATCATGAGTAGGATAGTTTTGTTCATGAATTTTCAACTGTCGTGATGCATAGGCAATAACTCTATCATTCTGCATAAGGACACAGCCAAGTCCTTTCTTTGATGCATCACTATAAATAACGAACCCATCATTCCCAGATGGTAGAGTCAATATAGGAGCATTGACTAATCTTCTCTTCAGTTCTTCGAAACATTCTTCACACTCTTTTGTCCAAACAAATTTAACCCCTTTACGTGTGAGCTTCGTTAATGGGTTAGCCAATCGGGCAAAATTCTGGACGAAACGTCGATAATAACCTGCCAAACCAATAAAACTACGTACCTCAGTTATACTCGTAGGTGCTGGCCATTCTTGGATTGCCTTGGTCTTAGAAGGATCAACAGAGATTCCATCTTTAGAGACAATATGGACAAGAAAAGAAATCTCCTGAAGCCAGAATTCACACTTGCTAAACTTTCCATATAATTCATGCCTCCTCAGAGTCTTCAAGATAATGCGCAAGTGATTTTCATGATCTTTGTAGGTTTTGGAGTATACCAAGATATCATCAATAAATACCACCACAAATTCATCGAGATACTCCTTGAAAACTCTATTCATCAGATCCATGAATACAGAGGGTGCATTAGTCAATCCAAACGGCATTACAGTAAACTCGTAATGCCCGTACCTGGTTCGAAATGCTGTTTTCGGAATGTCTTCCTTCTTTACACACAACTGATGGTATCCAGATCGAAGGTCAATCTTTGAAAAGTATTGAGCTCCATGCAGTTGGTCAAATAAATCATCAATACGAGGTAGGGGATACTTGTTCTTTATCGTTATAGCATTGATCTCCCTGTAATCGATACATAACCTCATAGATCCATCTTTCTTTTTAACAAAAAGAACAGGGGCTCCCCATGGAGAAACACTAGGGCGAATAAATCCCTTATTACTCAATTCCTCTAGTTGTTTCTTTAGTTCGACTAGCTCTACAGTGGCCATTCTATAAGGGGTCTTCGATATAGGCCTTGATCCAGGAATCAAATCAATAGAAAACTCAACTTCTCGTTCTGGAGGATGTCCAGGTAAATCTTCCGAAAATACATCTACAAATTCTTTCACAACAGGTACACCCTCTATTTGAACATTCCTTTCCTCACCGATAGTTACTTCATTCTCTTCCTCCCCAATAATTGAATTAAGTTGAGCTATTGGGGGTGGGTCTAAATAAGAATTAGGTGGTGACGATTCTGCTCTAAAAATAAGGTGTTCCTTATCATTATCATCAAGAATCGTAACCTCTTTCTTCTTACAATAAATCTTCGCATCATAGTCCGAAAGCCAGTCCATACCGAGGATTATATCAAACTCAATCATAGGTATGACGATGAAATCAGCAGATAAAGAAAATTTATGTGCTCTAATGGGGACTGATTCACAAAACTTTGTTGCAACGATACTTCCCTTAGGAGTTTTAACTGACAACTCCCTTATTAAATCAAATTGGAAATATCTAATTTTCTTAGCAAACTGGGAAGATATGAAACAATGCGATGATCCAGAATCAAATAATGCATTTTCTAAACTTGAGGAAACCATTAAATTACCTGCCACCACGTCTTTCGGAGTTTCTACCTCAGCAGTAGTGATAGCATAAGCCTGGCCTTGATCCCTTGGCCTTTTCTGAGGTAAGTTCTCCTGACGCTTAGGACATGCATTTGCATAATGCCCCATCTCCCTGCAATTGTAGCACTGAACGTTGGTAGCTTCCTTCTTCCCCTTGCAATCATGAGCTTGGTGGCCTTTTTCACCACACTTGTAACAGACTCCCATTCCCTTCAGGAAAGCACCGGGGTGTTTCTTCCCGCACTTACCACAAGATGGATATTCAACCTTTCCCTTCTTCCCCTTATTTCCATTCCCAGATTGATCAGTAGGTCTCTTCTTCTCTTGCTTTGCTTTAAAGTCATAAGACTTAGAGAATTCCTTTTCGGTCTTGATAGCACATGAGACAATGTCTTCGTACGATGAAAAGGATTGTGAGACTAATGATCGACGGAGAAATGGTTTTAACCCATCAAAGAAACGATCAATCTTACTTCTTGGGTTGCGAATATAATCTCCAGCATACCTCGCTAACCTTGTAAAGTTAGCCTCATACTTTGTGACATTCTCATCCTCCTTTTGTCTCAGACTCAGAAATTGCCTTTCCATATCTGCTCGATGGTCGCGAGGAAAGTATTTTTCTAAAAAGAGATCTTTGAACTCCCTCCATTCCATGTTTGATACTTCATCATCTTCCTTTATGTTTTGAATCAATGACCACCATTGATCAGCATCTCCAGTGAGGCGGTAAACTGCCATGGTAACTTTTTCCCTTTCACTACTCCCTAAAGCCTGAAATATTTTCTCTAGGGAAAATATCCATTGCTCAGCTACTAAGGGATTTGTACTTCCATTGAACGTTGGTGGTTGTTGTCTCATGAATCGATCTAACATTGATCCTCCACGCTGCGGATCAGGGTGCTCCATACGGGTAAGGTTATTATTCATAACCTGAGTAAGTTGTCCCAGTACGGTGATTAGCTGATCAGCACCAGTTGCATCACCAGCCCCACTATAATTATCTTGAGCAGGAGGGAAATCCCTACATGGAGTGCGTGCATTGATACGGTTTCCATTTCTTCCACTAGGCGCCATTTCTAAACAATGGCATAAACTAGATCAGTTTATGAATCAAAATACATAATCCCATACTTATAAAACACTTAACATAAATTGAACTATCTATGGATATAATCCATAATCATAAATATGTTTTCTTTGAGGAAGTATATACTCATAAACCCTTCATAATGATTTGTAAAGAAAGTGAGAGTTATCCTAAGCATATCCCCCGGGAGTGTCGTAACCAAGAGTGCAGCAAGGCCCGTTGTCGTGCACCAGTTCCCGTTCGAGTCTAGCTCAAAGCGGTGTTTTCGGGTTTTACCCCTAGGTACATCTGTGCCAGAGCCGCCTCTACCTGCTCGTATCCAGACAGGGATGTATTGCTCACAAAACTCACAAAGTCTCTACAATACCAAAATTCTAGGAAGTTCTTCTATACTAATCCTCAAAGTTCATCTTAGGTCTACGTGCTCTAATCAGAGTTTATCTAAATCTAGCTTCCAAGGTTTGTACTAAACTTCCTCTGATACCAACTGTAACGCCCCGACCCTAGTTTCCTAGAGTCGGTGCATTATTACATAACATTGGCATGATCACAAGAAAGATCAAATCTCGAAAGACCGATTGGTTTAGTAGCCTTGGAAACACTAGATATATTCATAAGTTTTACATTACATCATAAAATCAAAAACTACTACAACAACATAATGTTTCCACAGTCCACACTACAATCCCCTCATAATATCCCTGCAGGTCATTCATAACTTACATCTTCACTTCCTGGGAAAAATAAAACATAGAAAAGGGGTGAGCTCAAATGCCCAGTAAGGATAACAATATAGCGGAAACTTTCATCAATAAGAATAAACATTTAAGGCAATGTATAACTAAAACAAAAGCCTTTTAAATATGAACTTTCAACATGGTATGGCATAAATAAAATGAAATAATGCCATTTACTTATTCACATGGATATTCCACTAATCGAATAATCACATGCAAAAATAAATAACCACTTTCATAATGTTGGAATGCATAATGCCAGACTATCATAACCACATAGCCAAGGCCTCGTGCCAAGACTACAAATAAGATTTTGTCAAGGCCTTGTGCCAAGACACTAGTTTGTCTCATGAGACCTACCGATGCATCGAGGAGCTATAGCGGGCTCCACCCGTCACTTATTAAGTCCAATGCATTCCCATATGAAAAGGTTTCAACATAACATAAACATTCGTATTAAAACTAGCATACGAAATGTCAATACTTTCACAATAAACTATGAATGGTATAAAAATAGCACATCCACAGTCAAACATATCACAAAACCTTCAATACAATATAGAAGTTTTGTATCATAATAAATCAACTTCAAATAATCTTAAAATCCATCAAAGGATGTTGACATAGATGAAATCAAAATTCTTTTTAAAGAAATATCTCCTTTTATTTTGAAATCATTTAAGATCCATATAAAATAAAACATTTTCTTTGAAAATATTCTTATAATCTTGTAAGGAAAGCTTTGAAGATTTTATAACGGCGTAAAATAACCGCACCCGCCGTATAAGTTAAAAAAAACATTCTTACCTCAATTCTGTCGAAAAGGTTAAAAAGGACCTTGTTTTGAAAACGACGGAAAGATTCCTTTATAAACCTCTTATAAAAAGTCAAAAAAAGGTATAAATGACTTTAACCCATATTCTTGTAAATAGTAAAAATGTTTTGAAATACATTTTTAAGAAACATGGATGTGGATGATAAAGAGATCCCAGTAGATTATTACATATAAACAACCTCGGATAATGAAGAGATTGTGAAATAACCCTTACCTTGTACTTTTCCTTGGTTGGGGTAGGTTAACCTCCTGTATAATGGTGAAATAGTTGTTATTAAATTATACAAGAATCATATATATTAATATGATATCATATATGATCTTTTAACATTGATTTGTTAATAATATCTTAGAATTATCGTCGTTTCGGGAGTTAACTTACTCATTTTCTTTTATATGTTTTGTTACATAAGCCATGGTTGTTGTATCTTATTCATATCCAGAATGATATACAGTCCTTAAACATCATTTTTAAATCATCAAATGATAATTATACTTGAATGGATACGATGGAGAATGAATCTCATCGCGTTCGTGGAGACGGTAGTCCGTACGTACGCACGAGCGACAATATCATTCTTTTGATATTAAAATAATATATAAATGGATGGTATATCATATATACAGAATCATTAACATGTTATATTTATTATTTACATGAGTTACACATCATTATTATACCCATCCAAATAATATTATATTGAATAACAATTACACCACGACGTGGAGACGGTAAGCCGTACGTACGCACGTATGGTGACATGTTATTCAAAGGGTGGATAGAATACTGAATATGATTGTACCATATTTATAATAACATCACAGTATATGTGAGATACTGGAGTTATTATTTCAGAATGGTAAGAACAAAGGAAGAAGAAGTGGAAGAAGAAATGAACTGAGAAAAGGGTGGTGAAATCATTACCTCTTCTTCGGGTTCTTCTTTTTGATTTGATCAAAAGGGCTCCTTAGGTTGGATTTCTGATCAAACTAAGGCCTCTAGGTTGTATTGAGGGATGTTGGGAGAGTATTTGGGCAGATTTTGGCCGAACCAAAAGGCTTTGAAGGTGTGAAGAAATTAGAAGGAGGAGTGCCCTTTTATAAGAGGGGTGAGGGGCACCTTTGGAAAAGTTAGAAATATTAATTTATAATAAATTCATATTCGGTTTACAAAGGCTCCAAAGTTGACTATTCAAAGGATGAGGTGTGGATAGGTCGAAAACAACTCATCCAATAGAATTTAGACAGGTTTGGGTACTTATATTAACCTTATCTTTAAGTATTAACTCTAAGTTAATTAGTTTCACTTTTACAATGTCTCTTTGTATTTTTGATTAATAAACTTACTATATACATCCAAGCGACCCCCAAGTGGTCCATTAATGAGGAACCTATCATAATATAAGTCTCTTGGCCGAACCTTAGATTTTTAGGAATTTAATATCAATTAATAATATAATATTTGTTTTAAGAACTCTTTTATGTCAATTTTGACACTATTCAATAGTTGATTTTTGTGAAACTCCTAACAGATTGATTACTTCGAAAAAAGTCAATTAAATCAATCCTAATATATCATATTATCATAGAAAATTAGTTTAATTCATTAAAAGTTTCATATTATAATTATTTGGGTATTTATAAGATCAATTATTTTTATTTTTCACTATTTTAGTAATTACTGCATCATCATTGTGTCATAAATAAAATAAATTATATAATGTCTAAAAATTATAAATAAAATATCATTATGTAGGAAATCTTTTTAGCTTTCTAATGAATATTTATAATCGAAAATCCAACATGTATAACCCTATGTAAAAATTGTTCTTCTAAAAGATGTAAGCTTATGCCATTTTTATTTTTATTTTAACTTTATTAATATAAAGTGTCCCTACCACATACAAGTGGCTCCAAGGGGTCCCCAAATTGACCCAAGGATGCCCATGGTCGGGTAGGTGTCCACCAATAAGGTTAGGACACGTTTTAGGGTAATTGTTTATTATTATAATATTATTTTTTTAACCCTTATTTACCGGATTTACCCTTTAACCATGGTAAATAAAATATTTACCACAGTAACTATTCAAAATGTCTAAAAATAAAAGTTACCTATTTACACAATTTGAACATCCTGATTCCAAATATGGAATCCATTTTCCTAAATTCAAAACACAGAAGTGGCAGAAATTAATTTAAAATTAATTCCCGCTGTCAAAACAAAAAGCGTGTTTTTAAGAGATAATAACTATCAAAAGATTGACACTTGTTTATGTTCGGTTTAATTGTAAAATTATGTCCAATGATAAACATTAAATTGAATGGTAAAAATATATTCTAAATATACTTTAAAACCACTCAAATTCATAATTTATCACTATTAATTATTTTGATTAAAAAAGTTGTTTTTAATTAAAATTTAGAAATTTTCACTATTCATCAAAATATGAAAGTTATCCGAAATGTACCAAAATTTCACCCTAGGCTAATTTTGATATTCCGAATCCAAAAATGAAGTCCATTTTGAAATATAGAATATATATGATTTCAAAAATTAGGTATTACTATTCACAACGGCTAGTTTAATTAGTTGTGGTGTGTGTTAGAACTCGAGGTTGCGTACAACACACGCTATCGCATTATTCGAAGGGAAACGTACCGTAGAAGCTTGGGGTGTTACAATATAGCTTGAAACTATCATGGAGAGGCGAGTCTATAACTTATCAACACTATCAATAATGGAAATATGGTGTAGACCTAGAAAGAATTTTAATACTTCACATTTGGACATCTTGGGTACTTTATTATTCAATTTCCAAATCAGAAGATAATGGAGGGGAACCTCCATCAACCTTATCCTAGGCCAATGGAGAAAGGTCAGGAATTTTCTGTCATGATGGATGAAGTGGAGGATCTGAATGATGTGGTGGGTGTTACACTCTTAGTGCTCTCAAATATAGCTAGTACTTTGTTTGATTTAGGTTCTACATATTCTTTTATTTCATTGAAGTTTTCAAAGAATACAGAATCAATCTACGATCTAATAGTAGTAATGTTATAGATAAATACTCCTGGAGGTATTATCCTTACATAATCAGTGTATAGAGACTATAGTATTAACTTTAGAGAGTAAAATGTCACCAAAAATCTAGTGGACATTCACATGGTGGAATTCAATACTATACTTGGGATGGACTATCTCTCAATGTATAATTCTAAGATCAATTATAGATGAAATGGATTTTCAGTAGTCTTGAATGCACAACCTAGAGTCATTTTCAATGGAGAGATATCGCAACCTAAGCTTTGTCTAGTAGTACCCCCCATAACTTTGTTTATAGATATGATTGGTGAATAGGGAGAAGGAAATGAAATTATAGATATTGAGAATGTCCCCATCGTCCGTGAATAAATTGACAATTTTTTTGAAGAGTTACCTGAACCTCCCCCAAAAAGAGAGGAAGAGTTATCCATTGAACTCATACTTATCTCAAATCCAATATCAAATACCCCTTAGAGAATGTAAACATGGAGATAGAGGAATTAAAAAAACAACATCACAATCTTTTGGGGAAGGGATTTATCCAAACAAGTGTGTCTCCATGGGTAGAAAATATTTTCTCTATGAAGAATAATTATGGATAGAAGAAGTTATGTATTGATTATAGAGAACATAATGGGATCACAATGAAGAACAAGTACCCTTTCCTAGGGATTGGTGATTTATTTGACCAGCTTTGTGGGGATCAATTCTTATCCAAAATTGACATTTGATATGGTATCATAAATTAAGGGTGAAAAACTAATATATTCTAAAGACCACCTTCAGAACAAGATAGGTGAATTATGATTTTTGATTTATAAAATTTGGCTTGAATAATTATCCAACTATATTTATGGATTTGATGAATAGAGTATTTATGGAATAACTTGATAAATTAATGGTTATTTTTATTTATGATATTATGATATATTCCAAAATTTATGAGGAGCATGAAAATCATCTAAAGGTTAATTTGGGAACTCTTTGGAAGGATAATAAATTTAGAAATTTCTGAAAATGTGAATTTTGGTTACAAAAAGTTGCATTCATTGGGCACGTTGTAAGCAATGAAGGAATCTTAGTTGACCTTGAAAATATAAAGGATGTGAAGGAGTGGCCTTATCCTAGAATAGTAACTGAGATTCATAGTTTCCTTGGTTTATAAGGACACTATTAAAGGACTATGAAAAAAAATCACTACATTATAATGCACTATCTATGTTAACTTGAAAATGGCCTGTGTTAATTTTGACAAAGGATTGTAAATAATGTTTCTAGGAACTGAAGAATAGATTAGTTAGTGTACCTATATTAACTCTACCCTCTGTTGAAAAAGGATTCAATATTCATAGATATGATTCTCTAAAAGGGATTGGGTGCTGCCTCATGGAAAATGGAATGGTGATTTCTTATGCATCTCAATAGTTAAATCCCCATGAGAAATGTTATTCTATGCATGACATAGAGTTATATGCAGTTATTTTTTCTCTAAAAATATGAAGGCACTATATTTTTGGGGATAAATGTGATATATACATAGACCAAAAAAGTTTGAAGTATATTTTCACACAAAAGTAATTTAATATGACATTAAGGATATTGTTGAATCATCTTAAAGATAATGTCTATTTAATTCATTATCACCACAGAATAGAAAACAAATTCATTGATTTATTAATTAGTAAAGAACCTATTGTGATAGAAATGATGAGGATTGAAGGAGATATTTTGTTCAAGGACATAGTAAAACTGGACTTGGGAATTGTAAGGCAAGGTACAACATTAAACCTATCAGAAATGATTTCTCAACCACCATTACAAGAAAAGATCAAAAATGAAAAAAATATCCTTTTTTTACAAATGAATATTGAGGATATGAATAATTATTGGTGGGATAATTTGAAAAGGGATATTTCAGACTACAAAATAAGGTTCTTAGAATGTTTGCACATGAAAGAATAGAAAACCTTACAAAAGAGGTTTGTAACCACTACCCATACCAACATGGATGTGGAGAAATATAATAATGGAATTCATCACTAGTCTCCCAAGAAAATCCAAAGGAAACAATGTGATATAGGTTATAGTGGATCAACTCACCAAGGCTACCCTTTTAATTGAAATTTGGGATGCTTTCTCTCTTGGCCAAATTTTTATGATTTTTGTAATGGAAGTGGAGAGGTAGTTGAGGTTCCACTTTATAACATTTCTGATCATGATCCATGGTTCACATATAAAATATGGATAAATCTTTATCATGATATGAATAGTTAATTGAATATAAATATGGCCTATCATCCCCAAAATAATGACTAATCTAAAAATATTATTCAAATTGTTGATGACTTTATGAGAACATACTAAATGGAATTTAAAGGTGGATAGGATCAACAAATCCCATTTGTTGAGTTCTTATACAACAACAGCTTCCACTCAAGTATTCAAATGGAACCATATGACGCTCTATATGGAAGTAGATATAGAACTCTTAGTTTTTGGGTTGAATTTTTTGAGAGGAAATTTCTTGGGCATGATCTTTTGCAAGAGATGACAGAAAAAGGATTATGCTATCCAACATCATATAAAGGCTGCTCAAATTTAGAAGAATATCTATTCTAATAATCATTTAAAGGACATAGAGTTTGATTTTGGGGATGAATTTTTTCCTTCAAATATCACCATAAAATAGAGTCAAGCAACTTGTAAAGAAAGAGAATCTTATCCCTGGGTACATTGACCCCTATAAAATCATTGATAACATGAGAGAAATGAACTATCAAATATCAATTCCACCAAATATTTCTCATTCTCATGATTTATTCCTCATATCTCTCTTGATTAAGTGCATACATGTTCCCTCACATATACTTAATCCATAGGTGGTACAATTTTCACTTGGCCTCAAATATGAATAGTAGAGAGTATAGATCTTTCACCGTATAGACAAGGTTATATGAAACAAGACTACCCAACTCATCAAAATGATGTGGAGGAACCATAGATATAAAGAAGTTATGCGTAAACCAAAGGGTAGAATGATACAGAAGTACCCTCACCATTTCTTTATAGAGAAAATCATTTGAAATTTTAATGATGAAGTTTATTCCCATGGGAGAGAATATAACAACTATGATTTTTTTTAAATGATGTTTGTTTCCTGAATAAATATTTTCACATATTATATAATATCATACATGTAAAAAATAAATGGAACCCAAATTTTTTTTTCTCTTTAAAAATGATCATTACATTAGTCAGCTATAAAAATAATTAAAATTCAAAATATTAAAACTAAACAAAAAATATTAAATAGAATGGAAAAATGGAAAATTAAGGATCAACCTAATCTACTAGAATTATTTCCCCCACTGAAAATTATATATAAATGAAAAAAACCAATAAATATCTTAAGAAATGAAAATATAACCTTATAGAGAAATTATGTTGTTTTTTTAGTGAAGGAATGAAGTGAACTTTATTGGGTATAATGGGAAATGAGACTATTGAGATTCAAATGTTATCTGAATATTGGTCAATATTACCATCTATCAATATGACTGTTGGAAAGTATACCATTGGTTAACAATTTAACAATTATAATTAGTGTTTATAAGTAGTAATGAAAAATTATAATTAATAAAGAAAGAAAAATCAATGGCCTCAACTAGTAGAGTCATACCATTTGATTTCCATTTGTTAGAACTTTGGAGGGATACATCATCACTAGAGTATGACCTTTAACAGTCCCAATATGATCATCAACAAGTGGATTTTGAATAAAATTTCTTACAAGATAAGTTCTAGTTTGTGGAGATTACAACTCATTTGATGTTATCCACACCACCCACGGAAACTACGACCATTTTACACCTCACCATTAGGGAATATGGGGTGTAGATAGGGGTTACGTGTCTAGACCATAGTTATATAAAGTATAAATTCCCTTTTATAAATAAATTTTCTCATTACAGAAATTCCTCTTATAATAGTTTTTATTAGTAAAATATATTTTTAATTGTGATGAATTTGATAATTTTACATTTGGACTTAAATAAAACACAATTGTATTTTTCTGGAAAATATATAAATTTTTTTAAATAAACTAATGTATTAAAAAATTTAAATGTTTTAATGAAATAGTATTTTAAAATGATTTCATTTACAAAATAAATGATAAAATAATTTTATAATTTCCTAGTAAGTTTTTTATAAGTGTTAGAATTTTGACAATCTTAAAAATGTTATTTTAAAATAAATAGGAACTTTTATATTTAAAATTTAAAATTCTCATATTTAGATATTTTTATAATAAAGTAAAAATAATTTTTTAAATCAAAACATTTAATTTAGGTTAGGGTGAATTTATGAGAATTCTCTAAAATACTGTATATTTTATTGAATAGTAAAAAAAAATACAATTTTAGGGTTTTAGTATATTTTATGATATCATATTTATTTCATAATGATTTAAAAAATAATTAAAAAAATCCAGAAACCAAAATATTTTATTTTTTTAATTTTACATATTTTAATATATTTTAATCAATTTTTAAAACTATATTTTACTTCCCAAAGTCTAAAAAGGAAATTTTGATATTAAAACATTACTTTATGGAATCATTAACTCTCCATGAAAAAATATTTATTAAATAATGGTATTTAGTTCTAAAAGATTAATGTATCATAAAATTTGAACAAAATTTACCAAACCACAAGAAAAAATTATGGGTAAGCCAATTTTTTTCCATTTTCCACAACTTAGTTTTTAAGAACTGTATTTGGGAATTATTAAACTAATCCTCCACTTCTTCTATAAATACCCACCCATTTATTCATTTACATTCACTAAAAATATATCCTCCCCATAGTTTTACTATTTTTTCCTCCCATAGAGTCTTCCCAAGGTGTCCTAAAACCCCCATGGTTCCATCCTCATGTTTTTGGAACAACTTTTCAAGGTTAGGGAAATATTCACTTCTCTTTTCCATTCAAGTTCCATTTTCATGTGGTATGTCTTCTGAATACCAAAATAAGTTATTTTTTCCAATTTTTATTATCCTATTACTATAACAAGTTTATTTTATGATTAGGATAACCTTTTCCACTCTCATTTTACCCTTTTCTAAAACCATGTTTTATACCTGTCATACTGTTAAATTTACTTCTCAAATTTCCCTAATTTACAAGAAAAATTATATTTTAATTTTCATTTGAATACATAAACCTCCTTTTGTTTTTTAGGTATAAAAATAGACTTAAAAATTGATTTTTTTATTTTGGTATTTATATGCATAAACCCATATTCCTTTTCCATGGGATAACAATGACATAATTATCATTTCTTTAAGCTCTTCTACATGCAAAGATTGTTTATAAGAAATCCATTCTTTAATCTCTATAGGTTATTAATGAAATTATTAAGTATGATCTATGTGGAACACATGAAATTAATACATATTAAGGGTTCTCCCTAATAGTTTTCCAATTCATTTGGTAGATAATAAAATCTCTATATATGAAATGTTTTATGATACCTTGGTGAATGACCTTGATAATTTTCATTTACAAAACCTTGGTAATTAACCTTGGTGATATTCTTATCAATGTATCATTTAAATGTTTCAGCCACATTTATATGTTATTATTATTATTATATTACTCGTGTTAATTCATTATTTTTATTCCTCACATTTGTTTCATATATCTCAGGATCACATGTTATATATCCCACTTGATTATTCCCTTACTGGGAAATGACGGCATCTTCAAGTGTACTTAGAAGAATGTTTTAAGTTTTCATGTATTATGTACCTTTCTTCCTATAAACAAAACTTAAAAGAATCCTATGTTTGTATCATATAATGAAAATTTGTATACCAGAAAGGTGGCATTCTACACTTATATTATACAATAATATTCTATTTAACTTAATCATATAATTCTTCTAAAACAATTTAGTTATATTTTTCCAAAATAACCTTAATCCAAAAGTCAATTTTCAAAAGTATTTATTTGATCCAACATATGATTCTATATTTTGAAAACAAAACATTCAAAAAAATAAATCTTAGGTGTTCCATGATCCTCATAACATTTAAAATATACCAGAATATCATTGATGAAATAGCACTACATCACAATTATGAAACCTCATTACATAAACAAAAACTATATTATACTTCATTCATAGAACTTTATCCATGATTTTTTATCTTATTACTTTAAACGTACCTTATACAATATGAAATACGAATCATGATAAAATATTCAACAATATTAATTCAAACATGATTTCAAATTAAAATTTATGAAAAATTGTAAGAAAAAATCATTCCATTTAAGTATTGATCATTATTTCCAGTCCCAATTTCAAATTTTGAGGTCCCATTATATGTTTGGTTAGATCTTTATGTCATTATAATATTTCAAAATCATTCCAAGATCTGCAATTTTTTTTATCTATTCATGTTTGTAACATCTTGGTTGAAATGGATGTTGACAGATATCAAAGATTATAAATGATCCTGGGTTTTGAACATAAATATTTGAAATATCCTCCATAATTATTTTTTTCTTAATACCCTAGGGTATGGTTTTACATTATTATTTTTGAATATGTTTTGGAACCTATGATAGAAAAAAATTATATAATAAAATAAATATATATGTTCCCACATGATCATCCTCTTTTAAAGTAGAATAGAGCACGCACATCCCTTCTTTTGGATCATCCTTTATAAAAACTCAATAAATTTCTATACGATATTTACAAAAAATGTTAAGAGGTGACTGTTTTTTTCATAAAGTATTCAAATTTATCCCTTTTTATATCATGTTATCAAATAATATAAGTGTATTGGGACATATTATAAAAAAATTCTTAAAGTTGAATGTTAAGAAAAGTTTCCAAGTTACTTAAGATAGCTTTTCAAAGTTAACATTGTAAGTGAATCCTCTGGTAGCGAAATGATTTTTGTGTTTGATTTCTATCATTTCATCATATAGAATGTATTTTACTCTGATTAAATAAATTTATATGTAAATAAAAAATAATTTCATTACATAAATATAAATGAACAACTAAATAAATTTTAAATATCTTACTCTATGATACCCTACCCTGAAACTATAACAAGTTAGGTCTCACTTTGGTTATCTATGGTCATCATTCAGTTCTATAACATTATGTTCAAATATTCTATTATGGTTCATAGAAAACATGTGAGTTAACCCAAGCATATCCCTTATGAATGTTGGCATCGAAATATATTTATCTCAATATTTAATTACTTGATTACGAGAAAATATTGTGAGAATATACAGTGAAATTTAAAGTGAATAACTAATCGAAGGAAAATAAATTGTGACCCAAATTTTTAACATAAAAATCCCCACCAATATAGAGTATTAAAAATAAAATGGAAATACAAAAAATTGAAACATAAACTAAGGATATGAATTCCAATGGACTTAGTTGAAAAGAAAACTTGTTGGTTTTACACCAAACATCAACCTCTACTGAGAATATGATAATTTTTTTAACTCTGACAGAAAAGTCATAGCTCCCCTATAAAAGAAAAACAAATTATGAATTCTTCACCATACCATGATCTATGATTTAATTTCCTTTTTCACTATTGTCACTATATGAATAAAAAGAATTATGTGTAAGACCTATAACACCCAACCAAACCTACTTTGGATTCCAAACATTCTTTGTCATAACTAATTATCATTAATTCATGTGAGATGATCACCTATGCCAAAATATTTATGAATTCCTCTATGAAACTACATTATTCACTTTATCTCACGCCTTTACATCCATCATGTAACAAATTTCATACATTTTTTCCCATGAATATAACATTGATCCTATGAATAATTTCAATCAACCATTTCTAATCGAACTCATGAATCCATAATTGTCAGGATCACAAGAAGATAACAAATTATGGTGTATATCAGGCATATATACCACATCTCTCAAGATTAGTGTAAAAACTACATTTATGAAGATAAAAATATCACCAACCCTAATGAAAATAGAAAAATATTCTTTTCCCATATTTAATCTACCAAATATAAATTTTTTTATGAAGAAAATAAAAATCTCTTTGGTGTAATATGGTATGATGATTTTAAATCAATCACCCATTCATTGTAATGACCTGACCTCTAACAACCAATTCCAACTAAAAGTAAATGACCCTCACCTAGTATAATACTAAAGTCAGTATCCTCAAAATTTGTTTCATGCATCTTCTTTTATTACTCAATCTTTTTCAAGGAATAGAATATTCTCTCCACATGGCCCTCTATGATACAGAATAATTACTTTACTTTTATTCTTTGACTCTCATCAACCACTTTTGTTAATTTTTGTTTATATCATAGATGGAATACCAATATTACCTAAATAATCACTACAATTAGTCTTTCATCCAGTCTCATTCATCAACAATTATAAAATCACATCTCCCAACTTCATCGATTATTTATTTAATAATAATGTGGTGACTATATTTTCATATAAATCTAGTAAAGAACCCAAGAGAAGTAAATCATTGTATTCTTATTTAATTTCAACCAGTACCACGCTACCTTTATCATCGATCATGACCACCACTAAATACATCACTGTCAGAAGTTTGGTGAACACATATATATGGTTACCTAAATATATATTCTCTGGTATTCTCAAATGATACAATGATTTTTGAGATATAAATGATTTATGAGGGATTTTTATTTATAGATACATTAAAGCTTTTGCCAAATCTCATTCAGAAATACCCAATTCATCACCTCCCATGGAGTTATATTAGAAAAATATATCAGAATAGGTTTTTTGGAACACTCATATACTTCAAATAACAAATTCTAATCTTATCTGGATTGTTTAATTTTTTCTACAATGTATTCACTATCTTCTCTCAATTGAAAATATATTTTACTAATTTCTCCCATAGTTTAAAATAATTTTTTTATTAAATTTTTTGATTTGGGAACAAATACAATGGCATGAATCACCCTATCCAATCATGAAGAAGCATGGACAACTTTCCTATGATACCATTTTTTGGAGAGGAAATCAATTTTTTTCAAGACAAAAACATGATTGTGACAAATATTATGAGAATATTCAATGAAAATGGAAGAACTCAAATAAAAGTAATAAAATAAATTAAGATGTATATTTTTAACATGGAGAAATATCTAATATAAAAAATAAAAAAAAATTGGGAAAAACTAAAAAAAATCACTATAATTAGAGAGTTAAAAAAACAGAGTAAAATCCCAAAACACAAAATACATCGATAGATTGGAAAACCCATGTCATAAAACCAAACCTCAATATGAATCCACATTTTTGCTGATAATCTTTTATAACAAAAAATCACCCCTCAAAGATAAAAACCAAACAAAAAACATCATTACAGTACCATAAACAATCCATTTCACTTCATGATTTTCTACTGCTCGTTGTATCCCAGTAAACGGTGTTTCCCACTCCCATAAACCATTTCTCAGTTTTCTAATGGAATCACTTCCTAATTATTGTACGTGCCTAATTCACAACCCAATTGTTTCAGTCGTTTATGCCACTCAAATATTCTCTCCATACTATATTAAATAGTGTAGAAATCAAAGAGATATATAAAATATATCTCCAAAATACCAAACCTGTAGATATGTCTTGAGTCCATGAATACATCTCATCCAACATGTGTTCCCCAAAAGTAGGAGAAATTCACATATTTATTTTTTTAAAGTATCTTGTTTTTAAACCTGTATAAGATGAAATCCAATTGGGAGTGTCTATTAAGGTGTTTAGTCTTTGGCCCACTCATTGTTCATTAGATAACGATCAAGTAAATACCTAATCCACCCCTTCTAGGGTTATTAACCATTAGATAATATATTCCACATTTGCATCTACATTCTAGTATCTAGATAGGGATTTAATTTAACAGAAAACCACACAATATTATCTTTATCAAACATTAAGATATTATCAAATACATAGTGTGGATTTTTGGACCTGGGTTCTACTCAAAGGTGTACCGATCTCGGTTGGACGCATGGCCTCAAACACATCTCCCAAATTCCAGAGGTTGTCTACTAGTAGTGAGGGATTAGTTTGTATCAATGGGGAGACTATTCCATCATTATATAATTGCAACATACTTGATAAATATGATAACGGGTAAAATATATGAATAAATATGGAATAAATAGGTGGAACAATAAAAGAAGAAAGGAATAATAAAAAATAGGAACAACTGAAAACTGAATCATATATATATATTTTTTGATATGTATGTCATGTCTCTATAAAACTAAAAAACAAGGATACAAGAACTCAGTCATAAAATTATATAAAAAATTGTCCAAAATGAATCCATAAAATATCTAAGATTACCAATCTCCCTCTTGTTCATCTTCTACCCAACTATATCCTAATGCAAGAAAGAAATTAATTTTATGATGTAGTACACTTCTCTTTGTCAACATCTAAATAAAAGTAATCTACCTAGGTACCAATGGTGGAAAAGATAGGGTGTGAGAAAAATCTAAGTAGGATACCACCAAAAACATCTATAACATCTAGTTTGTGTAATATAAACTGAAATAGTGTTTTGAAATTCATATATAAAAATTAAGTAGAAAAGTAACATAAATACCCAAGTACCAGCTTCAGCCTCAACTGGTCTATGAACATGAAATCATTCCATCAATTATTTATGTGCTATATTTTATATTTAATTCATGTGTGGTAGAACCAGTACTAACATCCTGACATGATAATGATAGTGAATAAGGATCTAAGATATAAAAAGGTATCCATGAAGATCATAATGTAAGAGATACGGGGAAATAACCAAGGCATCCATGACCAAAAGGGTCAATTCAAATCAGTGGTAACCTATATCCAGGATAAATGGGTTAAGAGTGTAATCCAAGGGGAAACACCAAAGGCATTCCAAAATAATAATTATGATCAAGCCCAAGGAATACATACAAGGTAAAATTGGATAATAAATGTCTAAGACCAAGGGTGTATCCAAGGCGACTCATCTCCATAGGCATCATTCTTGATCCAAGGATTATACCTAAGTCATCTTTTAATGATAATGAAGGGATCATATGGTTTCATCTCAAGCATCCAATGATAAACAAGAATTGGTTTCCAAGGTGGGTATCAACCTTGGTAATAATCATCCCTAAATCCAAATGGAGTCTATGGGTGCTTAAGTCATTCCCTTCATTATCTATGTATAAATTGACTATGAAAACTTCTATAATAATTTTATGGTACATATAAAATTAGAAACCTTATAATTAATTCATTAATTAATCAAGTTCATGTAATACTCATGCCATTTAATAAGTCAAAGTGGTTCATTCCATACATTTCATTTGTGTAGAGAGGATCAAGGACATACATCATTTTAATAATTCATATATTTCATCAAAAATATATTAGGTTCACTTCAATACCTTCCATTTATCATGATAAGGGGTTATATAGACATGAAGACAATCCATCTAATTACATTCAATTAGGACAAGACATATACATATTATAATTTCCAATTTAACCATTTAAACATTGATTCATTAATTAAAACAATTTTCCTAGAAGATTCAAGTGACACTAACATATTTAAGGGATAATCAAATACAAATTCAATAGTCATTTAATTATGGAAGGTATTACCATTAGAAGGGCTAAGCCAAAGCACACCTGAACTGTGGCATAAATTCACATAACAAACCTGCAAAGGCATAATTAAGGGAAAACCCTAATAAAGTGGTCTATGTTGAGGTCATAACCTCCAATGATGAATAAAATTTATAACAAGAGTCTTACAATATAGTTCTAATGATTATAAACAAGTCACTTGATTTAATTAGGCCACACATGCTGAAATCGGTGCACACACAAGGAATCTTATAAAATGATAAATATTGAGGGATGAGTTATAGATCACCTACCTTGTACTGATATGACTCTCCTCATCCAGTATCAGCCTCTAGTTTGACCTGGATATGAAGATATCTAAATAATAGATCAACTTTCTAAAAATAAGGAATATGAATTTGTGTCTAAAGAGCATCATCAACAGAAATGATAATGAAGAACATCTAAAAAGGAATTAAGATATTACTGGCATGGATCTAATGAGATGAAAAAAGATTCAATTAGACACATGATGGATGAAAAAAATCAAATACTATGAAAGATGGCTTTGAGAGATCAAAGGAGGAGGAAAAAATCCCTTTCTTCCTGCTCGAGAAAAATTAGTGGAAGGAGGTGTGAAATAACATTTCATTATAGGAATTTCTATAATTTCACCCAAAATAGGTGTCTAATAGTTTGGTTGCATGGTTGGACAAACCATGCACCAACCACGTGCCATATGTTATACCGAGTGTCACCCACATGGTGAGGCCACATAGTTAAGGAAATAATTCACCAACCATGAAAATCACCTCTGCTAAAATGCCTTTAGTTTTTAAACGAGCATGCAGCCCTTGGAACATGGATAAGTAAAATCACGTGCCTTACTTTACCCCACTTTCTATCTATTCATGGTTAGGATAGACCATGTGGGCTGGGTCACATGGTTTCTACTAACCATGAAATCCTATTATTTTCTCCACTAGTCTAGGTTCCTAGCTCCGAAAAAACCTTGGACACCCCTGAGACATTTGTGACCATATATGGAATCCATATTAGGTCCATAGAAGGGAATTTTACAAAAATTGAAAAGTTACATTCATGATATAAAAACTATGTTCTTACAGTCTTCCCCCTTAATGAAACTCATCCTTAAGTTCACCTTCCATGGTTGGAAAACATTATCTGATAAAAAATCTATCCACTGGGCACATAAATCAGCCTCTGACTCACAAATATCATCATTTACATAGTCGTGATACCATAACACTCGTACTAGAGGGACAACCTGGCCTTATAGAGCCTTCTTCCTCTAGTTGAAAAATCATACAAGACACTCCTCAAATGAATCATCAACATCTAACTCAGTCTCCTTGGGATCTAATCTATGAGAATGTTCAACAAAGTAACAGTGAATCTATGAAATGTGGAAGATGTTGTAGATGGTACAATACATCTAAGGTAGTAGCAAATAATGGGATACTAGCCTGAAACTCTACATAATCTCAATTAGACTAACTTAATGTTTGGAAAACATCATTTTCTTTTGTATCTACCTATGAAAAAACCTATATAATACCGACGAGAAAACATGATCCTTGAACTTGAAATCCAGAGGTTATCGATAGCAATCAACATATGATTTTTTTCTAGACTGAGTAGAAAAAATAAACTTTCTGAGTAGCTGAACCTACTCTAAATTATCCTAAATGAGATGAGGACATAGTAGGGATGCCTCTGCTACCTCTACCAATTACATGGGTGAACGACACATCCTAACATACAAGGCCTGAAAAGGATCCATCTGAATTATCTCCAATAATCTATTATTGTCAGAAAAATTGATGAGTGGGATATTCTTCTCCCAAGAACCATTAAAATCTAGTATGAATGCCTGGAGCATGTTCTATAGAACATATATCATCCATTCTAACTATCCATCTGTATGAGGTGAAAAATTGTTCTCATAAGAACCTTTGTACCCAATGCTTTCTATAACACCTTCCAAAAATGTGATGTAAAACATGAATCCATATCTGAAATGATAGTACGGGGGAATCATGTAGTAAGATGATATCATGGAAATAAAATCTTCCAATATCATTGATTAATAAATTCTATAGGATAGTAATTAGGTGTGATTCTTTCTTCAGCCAGTCAATGACTACCCATACAACGTCACTACCTCTAGGAGACCTCGTTAATCCAACTACAAAGTCAATGGAAAAATCGTCCCATTTCCATTTCTGGATTGAAAGGGGTTGTAACAAGCCTATAGGTCTGTGGTGATCTTCCATCACCTACTAACCAGTGAAACACCTCTTGATAAATCCGATTATATGAGATTTCATCCCAGGACACCAATACTAGCATCACATATCTCGATAAATATTGGATATGTATGGATTAAATACCTACTGAGAAGCGTGGGAATCCCACATCAATTCCTCTATCATGTATGAAGGAACCTAGACACCCCCATGAATATGAAAAACGCCATTTCTATCCACAAAACAATATATAATTGTGTCATCATCTAAAATACTATCACAGTGAATCAGTCCTTCAGGATCTAAAATTTTTTTAATTCACCTTTCAAGAAGGAAAGAGGTAGAAATTAAGGATGATTGATAAGACAAATTTTTTTCTATCATGATACTTCATGTGAAGCTCATAGAAGAGGTCCATCAACTTCTATTAATCACTAGATTTCTGTACACCCTATTTTTGAGTTTTCTGACTGGTGCATCAACTATCGCGTCACCATTTCCAGGGTTATAGGCAAGATCAAAATCAAATTATTGAAGATACTTGACCCATATCCAATATCTTATTTTCAAATCATGATGTGTAAAGATATATATGAGGCTATTGTAGAATGTATACACCATAATGATCTCACACAATAGATAATGTCTCCAACAACATTAGGCATGGAAAACGATTGCTAGCTCAAGGTCATGTGTTAGGTAATTTATATCATGAGGCCTCAACTATCGAGATCTATACAAAATGAAAATATCCTAATATATCTACACCGCACCTAGGCCAACATTGGATGAATCATAGACCACTGTATAGCCTTTTTTAGTCTCTTGGAAAATCAGATAAGGTTTCAAGATAAGTCTTCCTTTCATCTCCTGAAAGTCTTTATCACACTTTTCTAACCATAAGAACGTATGACCCTACTTTATAAGAACATTTATAGGTGAAAAAAGGTGTTAACATTCATGTATGAAACACCTGTAACATCCCACCATCCCCAATAAACTTTTTATGTCAAACATGTTCTTGGGTTTCCCCCAGGAATCCACAACACTCACCTTATCTGGGTTAACATATACTCATAATTATGAGATAATAGGACCCAAGAAGTTAACATTATTGATCTAGAAGTGTAACTTAGAAATCTTGACATAAATTTGATGCTCTCTTAGTGTACTCAGAATGATATGAAGGTGCTTAGCATGGTTTCTATGAGTGTGAGAATACACCAAGATGTCATCTACAAAGACTATGAGAAAAGAGTCTAGAGAGGGATGGAACACCCTATTCATCACATCAATGAAAAAGGAAGTCCCATTCGTAAGACCAAATGACATAATTAGATACTCATATGGACCATACCAACTAAATAATCTTGTATGAGGTATGTCGGATGTCTTGACTCACACATGATGGTATCCCCACTCCAGAACAATCATATAAAACACCATAACTCCTCAGAGATAGTCATAGAAATAATTTATTTGAGATAGTTGATATTGGTTCTTGATTATAAATTGGATCAACCATCTGTAATCCATGCATAAATGATGTTTCCCATCTACCTTATTAGCGAAAATCATGGTTGAACCCTAATAGGAAGTGCTAGGCTACATAAATCCATTGACCTCTAAACCCCCTAAACGCTTCTTGAGCTCTTGGAGCTCAATAGGTTCCATCCTTTACAGAGTAATGGGCACCAGAGCCACTTCAAGAATGATCTCAGTCATAAACTCTACCTCTCTCTTAGAAGGTAAGTTAAAAAATTCCTCGGTAAATAAATTCCTTAAATGATCTACTACCAGTGGTAATTTATTCTAATATAAACTCTGACCCTCTATAAAGAGATTAGAAATATGGGTGGGCATTCCTCCTAGCCCATGAATCTCTAGTCTAGCTTTATTATCCTCGACATTTCACTCTCTATTATGTATATAACTACTACCCTCTAGTGAGGTAAATGAAACCCTAGGGTGATAATAGTCTAAAAAGGCATGATACAATACCAACAAATCCGTACCGAGAATGACATCAAAGCCTATCATCTCAAGAGAAAATAGTTCCCACAATAAAGGGTAACTTCCTAACTCAAGGAGAAAATACCTTCATTGTCATTCACCCTCTAACTATAGTCCCAATGGTGTATCCATGGACATTACACCATAATAATATTACATTTCCTACCCAAGACATTCCACTATAGATAAAGAGATAAAGCAGTGTGAAGTACATGTATCAAATTAATCAGACACTATATTTGAGACTACTAGAATAGTACCTCATACTGTCGATGGTCCTGCACTCTAATCCTTGAGTATCCCCTATAATTCACGCAACTAACCTGATCCAGAACCCTATTCTACATCTGTATTACCTATATCATGTTTTCATTATGAGTGATAACGAGAATCTGAATTCTAGATATTGTGACCATGTCCTCCTCCTTGGATAGTCCTTTCAATGCTTCTCTAACAACCCACCTGGAGTGACATAAAATAACATTTCCATGAAGGTGGAGCTTGTGAAAAACCTCTTCCACTTGAAGAGGATAGGAGGGTCTAACAGAATATCTAAATATTCCCCTTACAGTTTCAATCCCATCACTCTAGAGGGTCTCTATCACAATTAGTATTTAGGTTCCCCATTCTTCCAAACTAATGGCACACCATATAGTTACCAATATGGGTACTCTGGATGCCCCTTCCCTGATGGGAATCCTTGAGGAGTTTTTCCCTGCTACCAGAAGAACTATTGGCCTGCCAGGACACTAATCCTCTACACCCAATACTATCACCTTCCCTTAGGTTGAGCTCAGGGATAATATCCAGATTAACTATCTCAAAATATGTAGGTAGGTGAAATATATTCACATGAGTAAAATGGAATACTAGAGCCCATACTCGAGGTGTCTAGCATGAAAAATCTCATCACATAATAGAATCATTGAAAATAACTAAAACCCAATGAAACAAATTGAATACTTCATAACTAACATAACACCCTACTTGAGATGCATGTAATATGTATCTCGATCAGCACTCAGTGTCTAAGGAAAGAAGAAATCATAGAAGGCAGTATGAAAATAAGGCCATTCCATAACCTGATAGTGACCAGCCTAAGAAATTATATCCCACCAGAGCTTTGATGAATTACACACCATATTATTAGCATTATTGACCATCAACTTTGGATTTGTCTTTATATGATCAAAGATAGATAGAGTGGCCACTATCAAAGACCTAGTAGCCTGTGGACCACCAAACCCAAATAAGATGTGAGGATGATGCTATTAGAACTCATGGGTTAGATCAGCCATTATAAGTGCATATCAAAGGGAACCTTTCATGGACTACATCAGTCTTTGGAAACTATCAAAAAGTTGAGCTTGAATTCCCAGATCTGGTATGATAGGTGGTTCCTATAGTTTCATTCATAGTGGTAAGACTAGAATCATAGGGACCACCATTTATAGAGCACAATCATCACCACCCCTGGAATAGTACAAGGAGTTGTTGTGGTGGCATTGGACTACAAATAACAAGCACACACCTCCGAAGAATCTTTAAGAAGATATATAGAAATATCAGAAGCTAAATGAAGTGAAATGAATTACTACCCATGGTATACTACCCCAATTACCCTCTTAGAAGGCCAAGTATTGGTAAGTACTTAGGTATAAATTATAGGGGTTCTAGTAGATTAATGGTCAATAACACCCTGCCACATCATTTATTGGAAACCATTCATGTTTTATAAGACAAGATTATTTATTTTTAGATTTCATTTTCTTATTTTCATATATCTAGGTCCTTTTAAAATGGATCACCATTCCCAATAAATCAGGGTCCATACACTTAATAATTGAAATATACACCCATTCAATTTCATTATAATAGATTGAGTTGATAAATTGACCATTGAAACCCACAAGGGTCCATTCACCTCATGAATTGATTCCAGAAATCACTCAATCATTGTCCAAGAACCGTACTTGCACATATATAAATGGATAACTCAGAAATAATAGGTAAATAAAAAATGAAAGAAGTGAAATGCACCTATATGGCATAGAATATGCATGTCATGCGAATTCTATTTACCAATAATGATTCATGTAACAATTATCATTTCACTTATATCATCATGTTGAGGATGAAATGAAATCCTCAATCAAAAATAAAGATAATAACTAACACATAACATGGTGTCTCCCTATGGTGAAGGGATATCAAATGTAATAGGAAAAACAAAACAAAAATCATTATCCAAGAAACCCAGCATTTACCCTAAACACGGGACCGTTACGCCCAAGAAAAGCCTATGACCAAGTTCCAAGTGTTCGTAATCTCATTCATATTGTATCTGAATATTAAAGAATGAAAATAATTATATGATACCCCTTTGGCACGTCCCAAACCAAGGTTTCACTCAAAGGATCCCCAAGCTCGGTTGGCCACATGGTCTCAAGAGAATCTCCTGAAATAGAAGAGGTTTCAAACTATAAGTGATAACCTAGATTGTTTCCTCGGGGAGAATATTCCCTTATTTCAAAAGTGCAGCATAGAGGATAAATAAGATAATAGGAAAAATATTTGAAGAAATATGGAATAAATATGTGGAATAGTAAAAGAATACAAGAATAATAAACCGCTGGGACAACTAATAAATAAATCATATACAAAAAATGATGATATTCATATCATTCTCTATAAAACTAGAAAGAATATATATAAGTAAGAATGAGTAACATTATATTAAAATTTAGAAAAAGGGCATTAAAAAACTACCTAAGCCTCCTGAGCTCTCACTTAGGCATCTACTGCCCATCTTTATCCTAATGCAAGAAAGCAATCAAGCGTCTGAAGAAGTATGCTTAACTTTTTTTTTACACCAACATACTAGTAATATTCCTAGGATACAATGGTGACTTCGATAGAGTGTGATATAAATATCATTAGGCTACAACCAATGTTTTCTATAACATTTAGTCCATGTAATGGAAACTAAAACAGTTTTCCATCATGGATATATAAAAGTTAAGAAGAAAAGTAACGTAAAAACTCAAGTACCTACTTTTTTCTCAACTAGTTTTTGAATATGAAACCATTTGGTTAATTATTTATCTTCAAATTTATATATTTAAGTCATGTGAGATAGAAGAAACACTAACATCCTAACATGAAAATGATAGTGAATAAGGATCCTCGATATGACAAGGCATCCATGAAGATAATAATATAAGGGATCAAAGGTAATAACCAAGGAATCCATGAACTCATGGTTCGATCCAACTCAGTAGTGACCTATAGTCGGGATTAAGTGTGTATGTGTGTAATCCATGTGAAAATTCCCAAGAAATTATATAATAATAATTCTTATCGAGTCTATGGAACACATCCAAGGTAAAAGGTGATAAGTAATGACTCGGCCCAAGGGAGTATCCAAGTCACCTCATATCTGTAGACATCATGCTAGATCCATGGAATGTATAGAAGGTATCTTATAATGAGAATGTATTAATCCAAGGGTTTCATAACATATATCCATTGATAGAGAAGGATCGAGTTCCAAGGTGTGTATCAACCTTGGGAACTGGAATCCAATAATCTGAATGGAATCCACGAGTGATCAAGGTATTCCTTCAGGAATCCAATGCTAAATCGAGTCTGGACACTTGTTAGGGTTCACATACAATTTTTCACCTTATACTTGATTCGTTAATTAATTAATTCAATGTATTTCTCATTTTGTTTAAAAAGTCATAGGGTTTTATTCCATACCTTTAATTAATGTAACAATGATTAAGGACATACATCCATTTAATAATTCATATAAGTATTCAAAAATTTATTATGTTCACTATGATAACTTCATTAATCATGTAATGGGGTGATACAAATATAAAAATAATCCATCTAATTACATTCATTTAAGCCAAGTCATATACATAGTATACATTCCAATTTTACCATTTTAACATTCATTGATTAATTAAAATACTTACCTTAGAAGGGTAAAATGACACAAACATTTTAATTGGCTAGTTAAAAACCAATTAAATGGTCATTTAATTTGGTAAGGCCTTACTATTAGGAGTTTCAAGCCAAAGCACACCTAGATGGTGGTTCAAACACACATAAAAACCACAAAAAGTCATTATTAAGGGAAACACCATACTTAGGGTGGTCGACATTGAGGTTATAACCTCCAATAATGAATAACATATATAAAAAGTTACTTAAAATTGGATCTTATGACCATAAGAAAGAAACATGATTTAATTACACCACATACTATGAAATCATAATCCACATATGACAGTTTAATAGATGATGAATATTGAGGGATGAGTACTAGAACACCTACCCCATACTCATACGACTCTCCTCATCTAGTATCAGCCTCTAGTTTGGCCTATATTGGAAGAGATATGAATAATGGATCAACACCCTAAATATAAGGCTTATGAGACTACATATAAATAGAATCCTCTATTTAAATAATAATGATTAATGGCTACAATGGAAAAAAGATATTACCTGTGCTGATCTAATGAGATGAATGGAGCTTCAATCGGAATCTGGATGGACGAACGCGATCAAATACTATGGAAGATGGATTTGAGAGACTAAAGTGGGAGTAAGAGATACCATGATTCCAAATGGAGAAAAATGAGAGGAAGGATGTGTGAAATAATATCCCATTAATGTAATTTCCATAATTTCACCCGAAAATATGGGTCACACAGTTTGGCCGCATTGTTGTCTGAACCATGCGCTAGCCATGTGCCATATGTTGTGCTAAGGGAAACCCACATGGTTAGGGAAATAGTGAACCA
The DNA here is from genome assembly GCA_963277665.1 of Viscum album. Taxonomy (NCBI): domain Eukaryota; kingdom Viridiplantae; phylum Streptophyta; class Magnoliopsida; order Santalales; family Viscaceae; genus Viscum; species Viscum album. The sequence continues at coordinate 1,047,317,667 of OY728166.1, forward strand.
ATCATTAAAATTTTTTATACTAAATTTTTGTAGTTTTTTCTTGGTCTCATGTACCATGGAATAATTTTATTGAAAACCGTGTGCCTTACCTCACCCCACAATCCATCCCCACAATATTAGGAGAGACCGTGCCGGTTGGGTCACACGATTTCTACTAACCATTCAGTGTAGTTATTTTCTCCACCGATCGGGGTTAAGAGATTAAAACAAGCCCCAGAAACCCCTGAAACATTTTTAACCACATATGAAATCCATATTATGTCCATAGAAGTGAATTTTACAAAAATTGAAAGGATACACACCTAAGATAAAAATGGGGATTCACACATAGACTTACTAATCCAAAATGGTATCCAAAAATATTAAAGTATCCTCATATAAATAATACTAACTTCTAAATTTATATAAACTGTTTCTCTGATACTAACTATATTATCCCTCTGACCACACTACCAGGATCAGTACTAAAACTTCATGTTTACATTTCAATCTTTCTTTCCGATAAATGTGACCCTTTTTTTCCATCCAAAACATACAACATCAATGAAAAATATTAGATCACTTATATATCAAAGGACCTTTTTAGTTTATAGTTTTAGATAATCTAGAAATACTCTTTCATGTAAGAATTTGTTATTCTAGTGAAAAATATGAAAATTCATACATTTTTTACCTTTTCCATTCTATTCTTTAATGTATAGAATAAATCATATCCATATGGAAAACACACTTTTTTCACAAGTAAACCCTTTAAAACTCATAGAAAGAAATTGTAAAAATTTTTGGGGAACATAGGACATCATATTCATAACCTATGTTCACTCATTTCAGAAATAATTAGAGCCTAGTTAAATCTAATAGAGAAACTACCCTAGTTAACTCCCTCTTTCTTTCCTTTGAAGACAAGTATCTTTACCCAATGCATTGGAGAGCTATATCCTGCTCCCCCATCATATAAGATGTATTAGGATCACCCATTGTATTAGTTATATCAGGATCATCCATCATCACATATTATTCTTAATTACCACATCATGAATAAAATATTTAATTGTTACACCTTTTCATCACAAAACCCTTGAAATCCTATATTGAACTCATATGCAAAACCCCTTTGGATATCAAAATACTCTTTCCTATTAAAACTCCTTTTTCAAAAATAAAATTTCTAAAACAAACATAAGAAGGGGATTTATTTAAATAAAACATGTAAGCTTGTAAATGAATGAAACATAAAATAATGGTTTTAGCGGTATGAAAATACATTGACATCATAGGCATTAAAGTAGAACATTCCTTTTTTACTTTTATAAGAAAGTTCAAAATGTTCTGTATAAAATATTTAAAAATACTCCTTTTGAAATCTTTTAATTGATTAAATAGAGATAAAAAAGACATTTATAATTAAATTTGGCCCTTATGAATAAATAAATAAAATAATTTTATAAATATATATATGGATGAAAAATATTTATAAAATAAATCTTCAAAACATTTAAAATGATGTTTTAAGTTAAAGTGACCCTTACCTCGAGTTTGAGATATCACATAAATTATTTATCTTACTAAATAATAAAATTATATTAATTTTTTAATTTATTAATAACCCTTTTTCAGATATTTTATTCCTTTTATTTTATCTATTATCATATTATATACAATTACTTAATCAATTAATTTTTGATAGGTTGTTTTGAAGATATTCGGCTCATATGTCTCAAATGACTTCGTTAAGTTGACTATAGTTAATTATTTCATTATTAAATAATATCTATAATAATAATTAAATGATTATAATTTTTAGAAATCAATTATAATTGTTAAACCAACCACAAAATATATTTATGAAAGATGAGCTATGTTACAATCATGGACATGGTAGGTTGTACGCACGCTTGAGTAATGTATCCATTTTTAAATGATCATGATGGAAAGAACACTAATATTATTTGTTATTTAAAAAATGAATATTTTATCATAAATATCATATTAATTCTATAAATATACTAATATATATATTATCCATCTGATATGGTCATGAAAAAAGAATCACATCACTTCCTTGAGGTTTTAATCTACATGTACGCATGGATGACTTTATCATTTTTCAATGGATGGAAGGGAAAGAAATTTTATTATATAATATCTTAAGTTAATTATAAGTATTTCATAAATATCATATATATTCATTAAATCCATCATTATTACAACTCGTGATAGGTAATGATGGGAAACAAATTACCTTAGTTTGTGAGGTGATAGTTTGTTGTACACAAGAATGACGATTCTATTTCTCATTTGATAAAAAAGAGAGGGATATAGGTTATTTAATTAACATAATGGTATATTATGGAATATAATTATTTAATTATTTTATCATGGTTTAGAATATTATAAAGCAGTATAAAAATAAGTAGAACAAAAATTCTTGGTTAGGAACTATACCTCTTCTTCAGACAATCTCTTTAGGTTTACACAAAAATAATTCATGTGATGATTTTCTTATAAAAAAACCCTCTATGACATGGGTAGTAAATTTTGGGAGATATTTGGATAGGTTTTGGATTAAATATTATGCTAAATTTGTTTGAGGAAGAGTGGAGAAGATATTATCTTTTATATGTCCGGGGAGGGGCATTTTGACAATGTAATTAATTAATATAATTTATTTTTAAAAAATGGAGAAAAACTATTATATTCAAATTATAGGATAATTATGATATTAAATAATCTGATGAAATAATATTTTAAAAAGGTTAGGTGATGTTTTGGCCCTTATCTCTTTCTTTTAACTCATATAAACTGTTTTGTTTTTTACTGTGGTATCCAGGTTGTTCACATTAAAGGTGTCAAGAAAGCTACTATGAAAGGATAATTGGACCATAAATGGACCATGGTTGATATTATAAACCTTATACCATTCATTATTTTTAATATATTTTATGTAATAATTTCAAATCAATTAATAAAACATTATTTATTATAAAATATCATTAATGTCATTTTTGGATCTATTCAATTAATATGAATTTTAAAATAATATAAAATAAATGGAATTAGAATATAATTAATTCCCACATATTTATTATTTTATATATTAAAAAACATAATGGTACAATATAACTCACCCAAACTATATTACTTTTAGTGTTTTTAAAATTATTAAATATATTTTTATACTGGTTTCACAAGGACACTGTCAGTGTTAAGTAAGCATTTAAATAGATTATTTCACAACGAAAATTTAAAAAGAAATTAACATAATGAAAAAACTAATTCAAATTTTAAATATTTATAAATTTAACATAGTTTTTTGTCTCTATAACAAAAATTTATAGACACTAAAAGCAAGAGAGTGATACTTTGGACTTTATATTTACTTAAAATAATATATAAGTCATTTTCAAAGAAAAATGTAAAATAGTTTCAAAAAATATATTTATTGGAAAAGGATCATAAAAAAAAGTCATAAAATATATTAACAGTAAGTGTTATTTTTTATTTTTAGTCCTTATAAAATTATTCCAAACAATAATTACTTGATTTACCCTTACCGAGGTGACAAATATTTACCACATTTTCTATTCATATTTACCAAAAATAAAAGGTTAATATTTAAAAATTTTGGATCTCATGATTAAAAATATTTAATGACTTTTCAAGATTCAATTGCTATAAGTGGATGAAATTAATTTATGTTTATATTGAAAAACGCAATAAAAAACATTTTTAGATAAATGTGTTTTAAACACAAAAATAAACTTATACAAAAAATCAAGTATAAATATGACTTTTATGAAATTAATTAGATTATTTAAAACTAAAATAGGCCTATCTTAATTAAATATTAAATTAAATAAATAATGGGACTTTAAAATGAAATAAATTATAGTTTTAAAAAATTGGTATTTTTCACTATTTATGAAAAAATCCCAAAAATTCACCCTAAGATAATTTTGATATGATTATTTAAAAAATGATATAATTTTTATCACATTAAATTTATAAAAGTGGTATAAATTAATTATAGTATTCACTCAAAAAAGGCAATATAACCCACTTTTAAAGAAAGTGTATTTTTTAAGAATAAAATGACTTTACTAAAAAATGAGTAATTATTTTTAAAGAGTTGATAGATGCATTTGTATTGAGTAGGACTTTTATATATATATATATCATAATGATTATAATCTAATTCATGCCTTCCAATTATATGGCTTGGTTATAATTATAAAATTTAAATAATAATATATCCTGGTTTGTTTAATCTCAGTGTTTCATGATGTTTACAATATCAAACATAATGTTTTTTTTAAAATCTCATGAAATTAAAATAATGATGATTTTTAAATATTATGTATTATACCTCTGAATAAATAAATTTTTTCATGAAATAGTTCGTTTTTTCATGAATGAAACAAGAGTGTAAACTTATGAATCTTATTTATTTGGAAAAAATTGATACTGTGTTTTGGTTTTGCCTATAAAATGTAATGGTTTTTATTAATTCTATAAAACATTAAACCTAAAATATCATGGAAATTTAAGAAATTTAAAACTATATGAAATATTGTTACTAGTTGGGGTTGTGTAAGAGGTCTTCTCATGAGCTACTCTCTATATGGACTCATGCATACTTGTAATATATGTTGAGTAAGTATTTAATAGTTATCATGTGTTCTAGAGTATCAATGGTAGTTAGATTAGATGGTACAAGATTTTTTTATCAATAGAAGGTATGTGTGGTTTCAAATATTGATGTATTATCAACACACCCAATGGGAGATATTATAAAAAATAGCATGATGATGTTTCCATATTTTTATGTTTTTGTGTCTTTTGAAAACATTGGTTAGAAAAGTTCCCATTTTTACCTGAATAGGAGATGAATATGTTTGTGAAGTTTCCAGGTGTTTTCCATTTTTGGATTCACAAAATATGGGGAATTGTGTTTTGTGAACTAAGTACATGAAATGTAATATAATTTTTTCAGAACATGGGGTCATGTTTATGGATAGTGAGGTAAATTATGTGAACCATGTAGTTAAGTAAGTAGAACAGAAATTAAGTTCATAGATTTGTAAAGGAATTTTATGGCTGGTGGACCATGAGGTCAAGTCTGAAAACCATGAAGTAAGTATAATATGCCCTTAAGGTATTTCTAATTCATAATATGGTAATTTCTGGGAAACCATAAAGGGAGTACAATGGCTATAGCACCCCAAGAATGTGACCATCTTATTTACATGACTTAAAGAAAATATTTCATTATACACATTCCCAATACATTATAGGTTTATATATTTTTTAGAATAATTACAAATTATTAACTAAAAACCCCATTTCTTTTTCAAAAAATGGAAATTTTTACACTATATAAGATATTTTCAAACACATAACAAGTATTAAACATCTCACACAAATTATCCCAAAAAAATATACTCTTATCAACATTTCATATATGTTTTATCATAACAACCTGAAGAAATGGAAACATCATAAGGGGTAAGCTTAAATTCACAGTAATGGAAAAAAATAGTTAGAGTAATTAAATATCATAAGTGATAATAATATGATCATTTAAGTATAATCAAGATGCATAATAAAATTCATAAAAAAAAATCATGGACCATAAATCATGTAATAAGGCATGGTATGGCATAATACATGAATCCAACAAGTGTGGAAACATGAGTCAACAAATATGATCCATGAGAACATAATACAATTATAAAAATAAAAATAAAACTATGAACCCTATTCAAAATATGGAAAAAATATTTGTATATGGAAACATTAGATTTATGATCTATACAATACCTTCCAATGATAATGAGAAACTAAAATGTAATCCAGAATACTTTTATCATAGGATATAAATCCTTATCAAATTTATTGGAGAGCGATATAAGACCCCCCAATAAATAATTGATACTAATGTTTTCAAATTTAAATCAAACCTCCATTATATCATAAATAACCCATGAGAAAAATTTTATTTCCATTACCCATATCAAAAATAACCCCTGTAAATAAAATGCATTTTATTCAACATAATATATTGGAAAAATTTAAATAAAATGGGATTCATTCCAAACGACATAAAGAAACCATGGAAATAAAATGGGTTTCAAATCCTTATAAAATGAATTCACATAAGAAAATAATTTATAATTCCATCAATAGTCATCACATTATAATATTGTGGAAAATAAATGGGTATCCAAATATATTATTTTAAAATATAGGTAAATACCCTTTAGTCAAGATAATAAATCATGTCATATTTACACCTTATTGAAAAAGGGTATATGGTTAAGTAGATAATTTCCCCAAAAAATACATATATGGAATCTAGGTGAATGCCATTAAATCAAGGGAATTTAGAAAAGGGTACTCATAGAGTAAAGGTGTTGGAAGAAAAATTGTGTTTACACACTTTAGATGATTAGGCAAGAAAATAACTGGGATGGGTCATTCCTCCAAAAGGGAATGAAATTAAATAATTAATACAAAGAAGTAAGGTGGATGATATCATTTAGGTTATTTCATAAATAAATTATAATATATTTTAAATAATAATTACTTGGATGAAAAACACACTTTCTGTGGTTTTATAAAAATTACTTCGGAAATAAGAAGTATCTTTATTTTTTTATTTTATATTTAATTTAATATTTTATAAACTAGGTGGAAAATAATTTATTTTAGAAACCATAAATATATAGATGTAAATTTCTATATAAAATGAATATTGTGGTATAAGTATGTGTTTCTGTGGAAGAAAAAACATATCAAAAAGTGCCATTATAAAATATTTCTAACAGTATTGTAAAAAGATGATATTTTGGATCTATTTTAGAAGTTATTTTCAAAAACATGTATGGAAAACATAGGAAAAAATATTATTAAAAATAAAAATCAAATATATTCTTCAAAAATATATATATGTTATCAAAATAATTATTGGTCTAGAGACAAAACATTTTATTTGAAATGATGGAATTTTTTTAATGTAATGAAATATATTTGTTGAAAACTCACATAATAAAAGGAAGAACATTGGTGGGAAATGAAAATATAGACAAGGAGGGGAAATTATCATAAAAGAGGATGAGAATTACTCCCAACAATGGTATAATTTTTGGGAAAGAAAATATTATCAAAGTAAAATATATAAATTAAGCGTTCATTTAAACCCATAGAGGAAGAAAAACTAAAATAAAATATACACTTAAGGGGGAAGAAAATAATCTTTGAATAAATAAGTTCAATTGGAAGTATTAAAACTCAATTAATGGAGTTTAGTTAAAAAAAACCCCTTTCAACATGGGTATCATTTGAATTGAAATAATTTTAAAAGATAACATGATATGGATATTCAAAAAACCCATGAATGTGTTACAATAACATCATTAGGAAGTAATAATACCATATTAAATATTTCTTGGTGCATAATAAGAATTAGAACTCATGAAATTAAATTTGAGACAATAAAACCTATAAATCTATTAAAAAATTTGAGTCAAAACACCAATAAGGATATGTTTTCAAATAAGAAATTAACTACCATTAATAATGATAGAATCATTGTAATGTCCCATAACTCTCTGGTCATTTCCTTTGTGAAAATATGGTTTTTGACTATTCCAGGAAGTCATGGTGACCTTCTGTGAACAGTTCCAATGGTAGACTGTTGTGAACCGTGCAACAGTAACCTTAGGTGAACAGTTCCTATGGTATACTGTAGTGAACAGTGCAATAGTGACCTTCTGTGAACTGTTCCAATGATAGACTGTTGTGAATAGTGAAATGGTAACCTTAGGTGAAAAAATTGAATGGTATACTGTTGTAAACAGTGCAACGTAACCTTAGTTATACAATGTCAACATTAACCTTCTGTGAATAGTTCAATGAGAGCCTTAGGTTAACAGTGTCAACATTACGTTTTGTGAACAGTGCAACGGTAACCTTAGGTGAACAATTCCATTGGTAGACTGTTGTGAACATCGCAAATGTAACCATAGGTGAATAGTATCAACATTAACCTTCTGTGAAAAGTGCTACGGTAACATTAGGTGAATAGTTCCGATGGTAGACCGTTGTGAACAGTGCAACAGTAACCTTAGGTGAACAGTGTTTCCAGAACAGTGAGGTTCTAACAACAGCCTCTATTACCTTTGCCAAATTTCGAGTTCATGAACAATGTTTCTAGAATGGTGAGGTTTCAATGTTGAGGTTCCAATGGTGAGGTTCCAACAGTGAACAGTGTTTCCAGCTTCCAATAATTTCACACATTTAATGTTTCCTTTGACGTAAAATGAATTTAAAGGCTCATTTTAAGGGCTATAAGGCCGATTCAAAGGACATAACTTCTATATTAATTATCCCTAAGGCTCGGGATGTTTTACTTTGTCAAACCGTGTGGTTTAATTTGATCCTCTATTAATGGAAAATTAAGTGTATCTTAAACCGTCGATCTGTTAAATCTTCTAAAGGGATGGGATATCTTCCTCCCTAATTCTTTCTCCTTGTTCTCGGGTGTGAGATTCTCGAACATCCTATTACTTCTCATAGGAGTTTCACAATCAAACATTCCTCTGCGGATTGGTTCCGCTCTGGTTTGATGCAACCACGCTCTATCGATCAATGTTCGATATAAGGTATGTTTTATCGTCATTCTTTTAGGGTTCATCATCTCATGTTTCTCATTCCATATTATATCTTTTGATCTCTATGCTTCTAATGAAGTTTTCTTGGGTTTCAGTTGGTGTGGTCGTACCGTGGCATCCTCGGGTGGATACAGTTGTCGCGAGAGGAGGATCGTGACCCGTTGTGTAGACTGTTCTCTTATAAAGAACGTCAATAAATGTTGAGGTAGGGGATTCATTTCTTCTCTCTTCTTTTACATTCAACTGTATGGTTAGCATGTTTTATCCCCCTCGATGAAAATGGAATTGACATAATAAATATTTGAACCAGATAAATAAATTGATATCGATCGTATGTTATTGCCTCTTGTTTTTCTAGATAGCGTGATATCTATGCTTTATTTTTTTAGTTGTTCTTTCTTGATGGAAATTGGAAATGAACGTAAACAGAAATTAATTGATAATTGTATGGTTAAAGGATAAAGAGGCATGTAAATGAATCTGGTTCACCTTGTTATAATTTGATGTTAATCAAATTGGTGCAGTAAGCATGTTTAATTATTTTTGATAGCTTACCGATTAGGATTACTGAATTTTTAATCTATGAATAATAAATCGGTTAATTCAGGATGGATTAAAGAACTAATTGTTTGATAATTACTTGAATGGTTTCGAGATACCCTCTTGATTGTTAAATGGCCAAGATCCCAATTCTTAAGATGTTTGTTTTCCTGCTACTTTTGTTGTGATGTGATCCTAGATGGATGTTTTGGTATGTGGGGGAATGGAGACCTTTGGTTGTGGCAGTAGATTACACTTTGAGGGGCGAGATGCATCAGTTTATGCACATGGGTGTTGGGGAGGACACCAGGGATGATGGAACGAGATGGATGATATTTTTGGATGATTGCTCATTCTTATTGGTTGATTATCTGCTTTACATTTCCCCACTACTTAAGGCAGCTAGTCTTGCTTACCCTTCTTGTAAAAGAGGAAAAGACGCGCGGGGTATGCCACATGATTTCCGTGTTTAGATTCTCAAGGGAGAATGGGTCTATGCTCTTACTGTAGGTGGAAAAGACTCGACGGGTAGTACATATACTCAACATGTTGATCCCCCTTGTGGTTAGTGGCATATAATTTTTTTCTAGAATGCTTGGGAATATGGGAAAGTAATTCTGTAATGAATAATTGAATAAATGGTGTTAACCAATGAGGTTAGAGTTTTCTGGAACATAATGATGAGGTTGTAATTTTGAAGGAACGATGTAATTTTGGTGTGATTCAAATGAACATTAAAGTGGATTTGTTCTTGGTTAATTAATGATTAAATAATTAATTAACATAAAGTAGAACTGATAAAAAGGGAATGATGTAATCTATTAAAGCTCTTTAAATGGTTGTGTGCTTATAGGATACCTAGTCTTAGAAGTAGAATCCCAGAGTTTGAGAGACATTACCTTTAGTTGAGTCTAAGACTAGGTTATGGTCATAGTGTGGTTGTGAGGTATAATATATTCTGTACTTTTTGTGTTTCTATATGCTACTCCACCCTTTCAGCAAGGGAAACTGAAACCCTGGGGATTCTGATCCCTAGGGGGGGTCTCCGACATTTTGGTGGGAGGATGAATGGATGACTACCCCCTTTGGCACCGCTCTCTTCTCTTGGTAGATACTTGTGCTGGTAGGCACAGTGGTTAGTTTTCCCCATATATGTGTTTAGAGGACTGTAATGGCTTGTGGTTATTTAAACACATATATTCTGGATATATTATCCTATGGAATACTATAGGTGTAATGTGTATATGTTGTGATGTCTTGAGGATCATTACTCTGTGTATTGGTTGTAATGGCTTGAATATAATACCCAATGTATGATACACATTATGTGGGATTTGGTGGCTCCTAAAAAAATACCTGGTTACTTATCTTACTTAGACGTGGTGGTTTTGTTGAATGAGGTGCATGTTGTGGTGATTTTCCCAGATGTCTACAGAAAAAACCTTTTAGAGAGAGATTCTTAGGATGTGCGACGTTGGGGAAAAGCGGAAAACCAGTGGGGAAATAGTAGAAGGTTACCATTTATATTATTTATTATTTGATATTTTTTTGTATTTGTTACTTGGTGAGAGTATCCATGGTGAGGTTGAGAACTCATTATACCTGTTTAGGTGATGATTTAGTTTCACTTGTTGTTCACTATACTTTAGCATGCTTTCTTTACATTTTCACGAGATTCTTTGGGGAGGATCCTACTGAGTATACTATTATACCTACCCTATGTTTATATAAACTTTTTTTTCAGGTCACTTGGAGCCGGTTGGAGATCAGGCTGGTTACTAATAGCTTGTAGTTGCAGGAGCTGTTCGGGCATGTGGTTGCTGCTATTTTACTTTATTTTGGGTACTTGAAATGTTTCCCTTTTTAGTTGTAGTATTTTTTTCATTACATTTCCTATGTGTACTTGGGATTTCTTTTATCTTACTGGTCGAGTTGGAGTTGGTTGGTGTCTATCTTATCTCTCTCTTATGCATGTGTTATCTTAGAGTATAATACCTCCCATTTGTGTGTTTACTATACCCTCTGTGCTAGTCAACAACCCCGGGCCTACTGGAGGTGGGACTCGATGGTCATTATCTCCCTTCTCACATTTTGCCCTAAGAGTGGTAAACATTGTGTGGAGGGGGTCATGACAGAGTGGTATCAGAGGGCTGGTTGAGGGAAGGATGGAGATTGGTGTTAGGCACAAGCGAGTTTTCATGGGTTGGTAGGGCATCAGTATCATTCATGTATAGCAAGTGATGTAAATACTGGAGACTGGCTGAGACATAGGCATTCAGGCCCCCCTATGATCTGATGTACGGACCTTTAAGTTTATAATGGATACTAAACAAGGCTATACTAGTTGCAGGGTAGAGACCTAGGAAAGGATCATTCATCATTCTTCTTTGTTCCTGTGTTTGAATGGGTAGACCTTGGGATAGGTTAACCTAAAATCAATGAAAGAAAACAATTAATTAATTAATGTTGAGTATTCCATATTTCAGGTTTAGGAGCTCTAACAGTTTGTTATTTTATAGGTATGGCTCCAGGTCGATGTCCTCATCAGGTTTGCACAGAAGTTGTCCAGCAGGCTGTTCCAGCAGATCGTCGTAGGGTAGAGGTTGACGATGAAGAAACATAGAGGAAGCCACTCCAAGAGTTTTAGTGTCAGAGTCTACAGAAGCACGAGGGCTCCATTTCAAATGCAATCATGGACGACTAGTTAGATAAGGTTGAGATAGGCTTCAGTTCGATCCATGCTCGGAATGAGCATTGGGTGTCCTTGGTTGTAAGGATGCTACATGGAGAAGCGAGGTAGTGGTGGTTCTTATTCCTTGTGGATTTTCAGGAGTTAGAAATCCCATGGGAGGAGTTTCGAGACCAGTTTAGAGTTGAGTTTCTTTCTTCCAATGCGAAGGCATCCAGTCTCCATGAGTTTCTTACCCTTCAATAGGGGAGCTCCAGTGTTCGAGAGTTTGTAATCCACTTTAGGAACCTTTTACAATATGCTTCGAACCTACTGCCAGATAAGGAGGATAGGGCAAGGAATTTCGAGGAGGCTTTGCATCCAGGGATCAATCACCAGGTCACCCCATTTATGCTGGAAACATATCTTGAGGTGCTGGCGAGGGAAGAGGTTATTGAGAGGACTTTTTCCAGGACCGGATCATCACGAGAGGGGAATATTCATGATTCCTCATGAAGTAGAGCTGTGGTTCGAGGTTTCTCATTTTCATAGCATAAGAGTTTCCGTTCAGCTGGGAGAAGGTCCCATCCCTTCACATCTCATTTCTCTAGAGGAAGTAACTCTCAGGACTATTCCATGGGATCAAGAATTTGTTTTTTTGTGGTGGTCAATGACATCTGTAGTAGGATTTCCTGACCTTTCAGAGTAGTCATCGTGCACCAAGTGCTACGCTCCAGGTTCCTCCATTGAGGTAATTCCAGCCGAGGTAGCAGTAGTAGGTTGCACCAGCTTTAGATATATAGAGGGTATATGGGGAAAGTATAGGACAACCCCATGACACTCCCTCTACTTAGAGAGCAGAGTGCATCCATGGTGGTAATCATCATCAGGGTTAGAGAGGCCATGGAGGAGGTCATGGTCATCTTCATGCTCTAGCATTGCTTGCTCTAGGCGTTCTAGATGTCATTCGAGGTACCCTTTGCGTGTTTTCTACATTGGTATATGCCGTGTTTGATTTAGAAGTGACACACTCCTTCATATCACCAACCCTTTTCCATGCTTTGGGACTTGAGGTTGAGAGGCTTCCAGTTCCCTTGGCGTTGACTACACTAGTTGGAGGTTGATCTGACTTGTTTGAAGTATGTAGAGACTGTGATCTAGTGTTGGGGAAGCAATGCTCTTGGGGAGATTTCCTATGTTTATAAATACAACCATATCATGTCATCCTTGGCATGGATTGTGTAGAGAACCGAAGCTTGACGTACATGGACAATATATTACTTTTTCAGAATACTTAATACATAACAAAAACAGACACACAAGGACCGTAATACTTTAATGTCTTTGGAAACTCGGAATAAAATCTTCTAATCGTGGTGAAAGATCTTCAACAACTCCCATAACGATCTTCCCCTTTTTGTTTCCTTACCTAAAACCTTTATTTACTTCCTGGGGAAAATAAAACATAAAAATGGTGAGCTCAAATGCTCAGTAAGGGCAAACATAGATAACATAAAACAATCCATAAACATTTGGAAGCAAAAACTTGTACATGAAATTTAAACATCAAAATCTTGAGCAAAGACATAAATCGTGGAAGTACGTAAGGCATATATCATAATAGAACATCAACCATGAAAAAATGGGAATAAAACATGTAGTTGTAGAAACCATTCATCACATGTCATGATTTCCATAGTAGCCAAGGCATTGCTTCCAAGACCATCTTAGTGGACAAAGTCCCTTTCTGAATCGAGTTCAATCCTCGTTTCAGTACTGTAACACTGAACCAGATTAACTTACCATTCCAGCCATGTATATCTCATGAGATATAAATCTTTACCCAATGAATTGGAGGGAGATATAGGTCCCACATATCTCATAATGAAATCATTCTTTCGTGTGCCACAAAATCATAAATCATACATCATAGCATAACCCATGTAATAAAATATAATTCTTAAACATCATGCCATCAAAAACAAATCCATAAAAGTTTGATATAATTTCATCATAAGAAAATTGAAACCATTTAAATCATAGATACATATTACTTGAAACATACACATATGAAATAATGTCATCTTAGATGGAAAATAGTTTTGGCAAAACACTTGAAATGAATTCTTGAGGAAAATATCCTTTCTTCTTTAAAATCATTTTATTTTCACAAAATTCCACGCAATTTTAAAAGAAAAGGGTTTTGTTAAAAATAATGATGAAATCTTGTAGAGGAAGCTTCTTGAAAATGAGGCGTTATGAAACCGTAAAAATCCTTTCATGCCATATAAGTAAAAAATAACATTCTCCTCGTATTTTTGTCGGGAAAGTCAAAAAGTACCATATACGGTAACCAAAGGAAAGATTCCATTCATACAATGTGGTAAAAAGTAAATAAAGGGTAAAAATGACTTTAAACATTCATGGAAGAATAGTAAACATTTTATGAAAACATTTTTAGAAAACATGGTCATGGTTGATAAACATAACCCCAGTAAATACTTACGTATAAGCAATCTCAGATAAAAATGAGATTGAAAATTTATCCCTTACCATAGGTCCGATATGCTTCGTACGTATCTGAACCTCCTGTATAATGATTTAAATAATGTCATTGACTTATTACAGAATCATATTCATTGTTATGATATCATATATGATTCACTTATGACTTTATATTACCCATTCTTTTGTAAATTCCATGTTAAAGAGCGTTTTGGGTAAAATCGTTTCATTTTTCATCTGTGTTTTGACTTTTAATTACTCATATGATTACCTAGATCATGATTACTTAATTCCAGAATATAAAACATGATTTATATATAATATATATTCAGAATATACATATATATAATAGATCGATAAATGGAAAGAAATACATTGTTCATGGAGACAGTAGGCCGTACGTACGCATGAACGTTGTTTTCGTTTCCTCATTGAATTAAATGGAATTAATTGGATGACATACATATATATATACATAAATCCAGTATCATTATTATGTCATATATTTCATGATTACTTTTTATATATACTTTATAATCATTTATGAATGGTTAATCATTGAGAATGAATCTCATCGCGTCGTGGAGACGGTATTCTGTACGTACGCACGAGCGATGATATCGTTCCCATGATCGTGGAATTTTATTAGAGTGTATGTATACTATTACAGAATCAATATCAATTTACAATAATCATATATCGTTATTATTTACACCATTATACCCATCCAAGTAAGGTGGTGGTGGAAAATAGATTACACCACGGCGTGGAGACGGTATTCCGTACGTACGCACGCGCGGTGATTTCATTTTCCGTAGGATGGATAGATGGTGAAATAGGGTTGTTTCATACTTTTAATAACATATTAGTATATGAGTGATACTTATGTTATTACTCCATAATGAAACAACCTAAGAAGAAGAAGTGGAAGAAGAAATAAAGGTGAAAGAATCGGTAACGGACATTACCTCTTCTTTGAAGTGCCTCTCTGAGACCTCCTCTTAGGGAACTAAAATTGGTGTTTGAAGAAGACCAGGACCTATAGATGCTAAGGTGGGTATGGGTATAAATCATCTCATCCAATAGAATTTGTACAAGTTTAGTTTATTAATTTAACCTTATCATTTAGATTTAACTTTAAGTTAGATAATTTTACTTTTACCGTGTCTTTTTGTGTTCTTACACTATAAGGTTAATAAACTTACTATAAGAAGCTAAATGAACCCCAAGTTGTTTATTATTAATATATATATATCCTTATCCATTCCATTTGGCCGAACCTTATATTTTTAGGAATAAAATAACAATTAATAATATAATATTTGTTTTAAAAACTATTTTATGTCAATTTTGACACTATTTAGTAATTGATTTTTGTGAAAAACATAACATAATTATTAGTTCGAACAAAGTTAATTACATCAATAATAACATGTCATATTAACCTAGAAAATTAGTGTAATTCATAAAAAGTCTCAAAATTACATTTATTTGGGTATTTATAACATCAATTATGTCAATATTTCATTAATATGATAATTACTGCATCATCTTTGTGTCATAAAAAAATTAAATTATTTAATGTCTAAAAATTATAAATAAAATACCATTATGTAGGAAATCTTTTTATATTTCTAATGAATATTTATAGTCGAATTTATCTTATGTATAACCCTATATTAAAAATGGTTTAGTTATTAAACTTTGATGTTAACTATTTTAACTCTTCTTTAAATAAATTAATAATAAATGTCCTAATCTAAACCAAGTGGGACTAAATGGTCATATTTTATACCTAAGGTTGTTTCTGGTCTAATTACACTTATCAAATAGAATTAGGACATGTGTTAGGGTAATAATAATATCATTTTTACCCTTAATTACCCTATTTACTTTTAACCGTGGTAAAAAAGTAAAAAGTTACTATTCACCAAAAATTATTTTCATCTCATTGAACCACATTTCACTTACTGAAATAAACCGTGTCTCTCGGATTTTTGAAATTCCACTCACAAAAGCGGTAAAATTACGTTTTATGTAAATTTGCAAATTTTCCTAGGAGGTGGGTAAAAGACGGTGAAAAGTTCAATGAAATTTTCATATATCTAAAATTATTATAAAATTACTCCAATGAATTACATTGAACTTATATAGGTATTATGTATCAATTTTGACCTAAAATATTTTTAAATAAATAAATAATTATTTAAATAAAAAGTATGTTCTTAAATAGTAACCCATTGTTTTCACTATTCATCAAAAATTGAAAGTTTTCAGAAAAATACCAAAATTTCACCCTAGGCTAATTTCGATATTCCAAATCCAAAAATGAAGTCCATTTTCAAAAATAAAATTTATAAAATTTCAAAAAGTGGGTATTACTATTCATAACGGCTTGTTTTAATAATATTTTAATAGCATGTCGTTGTTTAGCGAAACTCGGTATTGCGTACAACACACACTATCGTGGAAGGTCGTGATTGCCTGTAGTGCAAGCCAAGTCAGGGATACGTGTTGTGAAATCTCATTTTAGTGTAGCGTATAACACAAGACATTAATGAAATTAAAAATAATATTTTTCATAAAATCTCGGGGTGTTACATTCTACCCCCCTTAAAATTAATTTCGCCCTTGAAATTCGTCGTGGTTATAAATGGTTTACTAGTCGAAAGTTTATTTAAAATAAACCCACATCGTAAAAAGGAATAACAAAACCAATATTTAAAAACTAAAGTAGGAAACATAATGGTTACCCAAATTAACTAATCACTGGGTTTCCACATAGGAGAACATAGGTGAAAATATGGATATGGAAGAGAAACCCAACCATCATGTTCTGATGGAGAGTGGTAGAGAACATGGCTATGAAAAATCCAACAATCACAAAGCTATAGATTTGTGATGATCTAAGGTACTATCTGATTCATCGGATATAAGGGCACTAGGACAACATTTTTGGTTTTCAAGATCATTTCCCTAAAGTTGAAGAATTTGAATTAGAATAAATACTTACTTTATTTTGGTACAATCTCACTGTTGTTCGTACTTTGAACAATTTCCACTTCATCTCTTAAATAAATGAAGTTGAATTTGTTATTCGTGAAGTGTTAACAGATCATGTGATAGAATGATGGGTCATTCCATCTGTTTCAAACAAATGGTTAGCAAAAGTTATCAAATATACATAAGTCCATCTATGGTGAGGTTAATTGTATACGATTCCAAAAATGAACTTATACTTCTTATATCATACCACATAAGAAAATAAAACTAGTTTCTAATAACCAGGGACTTCCTGTAGGTCAGTGGTAGGTGATAAAGGCCAGTCGCACTTCGGTTGTGGGTTCGATTCCCACATCCTTGTCCGACGCGATGGGTTGTCGCCCGTCCTGCAGGTTGTCCTTTTTCTAAAAATATATTACTATAACATCCAATCAATAATATTGAAAAAACTTCTATCCTAAAACAATACTAACTTATGTCCAACATAATCCATTCCAATCTTTAGGCTTATCCATAATACTGCAGTCCACTCTCATAATATAGTGAAAACGATTACCAGAGATTTAATACCATCGTTGATCCCCATATATCATAAGATATGTCTTATTGGTCACATTCCAAACATTCTAAGGCCTTAATAATGTATTCTCTTGAAAAATTAATACCCATTGAACCTTAGTAAAAACATGAATGCAGTTAAAAGTTAACACTTTCCATATACCAAAATCCTCAAAATTCTATATACTCAAAGCATGATATCACTTAGTCCTTATATCAATCATGAGCTCATGAATACAATCAAACATCTCATTATCTTCTTATTGCTTCATTATGCGCATATCATCTACTTAACAAAAATATCTGAATAACCTTCCATGGTTACTGGTACCATTCACCATATACTTTCAAATACTTTTAGGAAAAACAATAGTGTAACAATCCTTAGATGATTCTTTATTCCATAGTACCATTAACTATACAACCAAACTCCTGATAAACATACAATCATTCCACTACCTTCTAAAACAACTGACTGAGCTTCAACACTTCTTTCAGCTCATATATCATTTGTAGTCTCCTCATCATCATCCACATAAATACTACCCATATGACCATGCTTATTCTCTTCGAGAGATTTTCCATTAGGGCATTGGTTTGAATAATTCCCGTACATTCCACATTTAAAACATCTAATCATTGTTGATGTCGTAGCAATACCATTATCCTTGTCCATGGTGTTAACTGAACCTTTTCCTTTGCACTTAATGGATTTGTGTCCTTATTTTCCACACCCAAAGCATCTTCCAGTTCCTTTGAAACAATCTCCTTGATGCCTCTTCCCACATGATTTACTTGAGGGAAATTGAACTTTCTTTCCTCTATCATCATCATGAAAATCCATCTTTCTCTTATTATCTGAGTCGGGAAACTTACCAAAGTTGAGATTATTGATCCTATCATGATATTTCTGATTAGGCATAATAATGATGTTTGGACTTCCAGATCCCGTTTCATTTGGTTTCTCATGAAGAATATCATTTCATTGTCTGTCATATCCTCCATTATCGTGAATCTTCCCGTTTCCAACCATTTTCTAAAACCCAAAAAGAATAGTGTGAGAGGCAAAAATCATGCTAGGGAAAACAACATAGTAAATGGGGAGTTCCCTCAATATCTAACATCTTTGGTTAAATTCTATGATTGTTACCGTAGTTATAGGACTATATCCTATACGTATACTTATCCTAAGGGACATCCCTAGACATACCTTAGAAATATTTCTAGGGATCTCACTAACATTTTCGCATCCTAGTTTCCAAAGGTTGACTAAACCTTTCCTCTGATTCCAACTGTAGAGACCCGAAGCTTGACATACATGGACAATACATTCCTTTTGCGGAATACTTAATACATAACAAAAAAACACACAACTACCGTAATAGTTTAGTGTCTTTGGAAACTTGGAATAAAATATTCTAATCGTGGTGAAAGATCTTTAAAAACTCCCATAACGATCTTCCCCTTTTTATTTCCTTACCTAAAACCTTTCTTTACTTCCTAGGGAAAATAAAACATAAAAAGGTGAGCTCAAATGCTCAGTAAGGGCAAACATAGATAAAATAAAACAATCCATAAACATTTGGAAGCAAAAACTTGAACATGAAATTTAAACATCAAAATCATGAGGAAAGACATAAATCGTGGAAGTACGTAAGGAATATATCATAAGAGAACATCAACCATGATAAAATGGGAATAAAACATGTAATTGTGGAAACCATTCAGCACATGTCATGATTTCCATAGTAGCCAAGGCATTGCTTCCAAGACCATCTTAGTGGACAAAGTCCTTTTCTGAATCGAGTTCACTCCTCGTTTCAGTCCTGTAACACTGAACCAGATTAACTTACCATTCCAGCCATGTCTATATCATGAGATATAAATCTTTACCCAATGCATTTGAGGGAGATATAGGTCCCACCCATCTCATAATGAAATCATTTTTCGTGTGCCACAAAATCATAAATCATACATCATAGCATAACCCATGTAATAAAATGGTATTCTTAAACATCATGCCATCAAAACATAATCCATAAAAGTTTGATATCATTTCATCATAAGAAAATTGAAACCATTTAAATCATAGAGATATATTACTTGAAACATACACATATGAAATAATGTCATCTTAGATGGAAAATAGTTTTGGAAAAACACTTGAAATGAATTCTTGAGGAAAATATCCTTTCTTCTTTAAAATCATTTTCTTTTCACAAAATTCCATGAAATTTTAAAAGAAAAAGGTTTTTTTAAAAATAATCATGCAATCTTGTAGAGTAAGCTTCTTGAAAATGAGGCGTTATAAAACCGTAAAAATCCGTTCACGCCGTATAAGTTAAAAATAACATTCTCCTCGTACTTTTGTCGGAAAAGTCAAAAAGTACCTTATACGGTAACCAAAGGAAATATTCCATTCATAAAATGTGGTAAAAAGTCAATAAAGGTTAGAAATGAATTTAAACTTTCATGGAAGAATAGTAAACATTTTATGAAAACATTTTAGAAAACATGGTCATGGATGATAAACATAACCCCAGTAAATACTTACATATAAGCAATCTCAGAGAAAAATGAGATTGAAAATTTATCCCTTACCTTAGGTCCGATATGCTTCGTACGTATCCGAAAATCCAGTATAATGATTTAAATAATTTCATTGAATTATTACAGGATCATATACATTGTTATGATATCATATATTATTCACTTATGACTTTATATTACCCATTCTTTTGTAAATTCCATGTTAAAGAGCATTTTGGGTAAAATCGTTTCATTTGTCGTCCGTGTTTTGACTTGTAATTATTCATATGATTACTTAGATCATGATTAATAAATTCCAGAATATAAAACATGATTTATATATAATATATATTCAGAATATACATATATATAATAGATCGATAAATGGAAATAAATACACTGTTCATGGAGACAGTAGGCCGTACGTACGCATGAACGTTGTTTTCGTTTCCTCATTGAATTAAATGGAATTAATTGGATGACATACATATATATATACATAAATCCAGTATCATTATTATGTCATATATTTCATTATTACTTATTATATATACTTTATAATCATTTATGAATGGTTAATCATTGAGAATGAATCTCATCGCGTCGTGGAGACGGTATTCCGTACGTACGCACGAGCGATGATATCGTTCCCCTGATCGTGGAATTTTATTGGAGTGTATGTATACTATTAAAGAATAAATATCACTTTACAATAATCATATATCGTTATTATTTACACCATTATACTCATCCAAGTAAGGTGGTGGTGGAAAATTGATTACACCACGACGTGGAGACGGTATTCCGTACGTACGCACGCGCGGTGATTTCGTTTTCCGTAGGATGGATAGATGGTGAAATAGGGTTGTTTCCTACTTATAATAACATATAAGTATATGAGTGATACTTATGTTATTACTCCACAATGAAACAACCTAATAAGAAGAAGTGGAAGAAGAAATAAAGGTGAAAGAATCGGTAACAGACATTACCTCTTCTTTGAAGCGCCTCTTTGAGACCTCCTCTTAGGGAACTAAAATTGGTATTTGAAGAAGACCAGGACATCTAGGATGTTTCTAGGTAAGTGTAGATGATAATGTATCAGGGTTTGTCTGAGCTTGAAGGCTCAAAGTGGTGTGAGGAAGAGAGGGAGGAGGTTCCCTTTTATAAGGGAGGAGAGGGCACCTTTGGAATAACTAAACATATTATTTTATTATAAAGTCAAATTCGGTTTTTAATAGCTCCAAATTGATATATTTAGAATATAAGGTGGGGATGGGTCAAAATCCTCCCATCCAATAGAATTTTGACAAGTTTATATTACTATTTTAACCTTATCATTTAGATTTAACTTTAAGTTAGATAATTTTACTTTTACCGTGTCTTTTTTTGTTCTTACACTATAAGGTTAATAAACTTACTATAAGAATAAAAACGAACCCCAAGTTGTTTATTATTAATATATATATCCTTATCTAAGTCATTTGGGCGAACCTTAGATTTTTAGGAATAAAATAACAATTAATAATATAATATTTGTTTTAAAAACTATTTTATGTCAATTTTGACATTATTTAGTAATTGATATTTGTGATAAACATTACAGAATGATTAGTTAGAAAAAAGTTAATTAAAGAAATAATAACATATCATATTAACCTATAAAATTAGTGTAATTCATAAAAAGTCTCAAATTACATTTATTTGGGTATTTATAACATCAATTATGTCAATATTTCATTAATAAGATAATTACTGCATCATCTTTGTGTCATAAATAAATTACATTATTTAATGTCTAAAAATTATAAATAAAATACCATTATGTAGGAAATGGATTTAGATTTCTAATTAATATTTATAGTAGAATTTATCTTATGTATAACCCTATATTAAAAATGTTTTAGTTGTTAAACATTGATTTTAACTATTTTAACCCTTCTTTAAATAAATTAATAATAAATGTTCTAATCTAATCCAAGTGGGCCTTAATGGTCATATTTTATTCCTAAGGCTGTTTTTGGTCTAATTACACTTATCCAATAGAATTAGGACATGTGTTAGGGTAATAATAATATCATTTTTACCCTTAATTACCCAATTTACTTTCAATCGTGGTAAAAAAAGTAAAAAGTTACTATTCACCAAAAATTATTTTCATCTCATTGAACCACATTTCACTTACTGACATCAACCATGTCTCTCAGATTTTTGAAATTCCACTCACAGAAGCGGTAAAATTATGTTTTATGTAAATTTGCAAATTCTCCTAGGAGGCGGGTAAAAGACGGTGAAAAGTTCAATGAAATTTTCATATATCTAAAATTATTATAAAATTACTCCAATGAATTACATTGGACTTATATAGGTATTATGTAACAATTTTGACCTAAAATAAATTTAAATAAAATAAATAATTATTTAAATAAAAAGTTGGTTTTTAAATAGTAACCCAGTGTTTTCACTATTCATCAAAAATTGAAAGTTTTCAGAAAAATACCAAAATTTCACCCTAGGCTAATTTTGATATTTCGAATCCAAAAATGAAGTCCATTTTCAAAAATAAAATTTATAAAATTTCAAAAAGTTGGTATTTCTATTCATAACGGCTAGTTTTAATAACATTTTAATAGCATATCGTTGTTTAGCGAAACTCGGTATTGCGTACAACACACGCTATCATGGAAGGTCACGATTGCATGTAGTGCAAGCCAAGTTAGGGATGCGTGTTGTGCAAGCTCGTTTTGGTGTAGCGTACAAAAAAAATACATTAATGAAATTAAAAAGAATATTTTTCATAAAATCTCGGGGTGTTACAGATTGGTTGTATTCAGTGTAGGATATCGTGGATTGCTTCAGGAAGAAGGTCAATTTATTGGGAGAAGATGGAGAGTCGGTGGTGTTCATTGGCGAGCGAGATCCTCAGGTGGGTCATATGCGCATTTTATCCTTATCATCCATGATGGATGAGATGATGTTGAGTTCTTCAGAGCTTCAACAATTTGTATTTCCTAGGTTCGTATAAGAGTACCCTAATGTTTTTTCTAGAAGAGGTTGCAGCATTACCCCCTCAACTAGAGATCGAGTTTGGGATTGAGCTACAACCAGGAGCGTCTCTTTATCTATGTATCTATATAGGATGTCCCCTTATTAGTTACGGGAGCTACATATACAGCTTTATGTTCTATTACAGTGTGGTTCTGTTCAGCAAAGTGTGTCACCATGGGGTGCACCAGTTTTGTTCGTGAAGAAGGATGACGGTAGTTTGTAGTTGTGTGTAGATTATCATCGCTTAAAAAAAGGGGCAATAATGAATCACTATCCACTTCCATGGATTGATGATTTATTCGATCAACTGAAGGGTGAAAGTTGGTTCTCAAAGATCAACATGTTGTAAGGATGTCATCAGATGTGTGTGAAGGATGAGGATATCCCGAAGACTACTTTTCATTGTCCTCGTGGTAATTATGAGTTTATTGCAATGTTGTTTGGCGTGATGAATTCTCCAGCTATGTTCATGGGATTGATGAAATCTGTGTTCCATGAGTTCCTGGACATGTTTGTGGTGGTTTTAATTAACGACATCCTTGTGTACTCCCCATATAAGGAGCAGCATGTAGAGTATCTACACACAATTTTGAGAGTTCTTTGTCAATATTAGTTGTTTAGGAAGTTGTTGAAGTGTGATTTTTGGGCTTAGGAAGTCTGCTTCTTGGGGAATGTTGTGTCCCAACAGGGAGTAGTTGTGGATCCATCGATGATAGAATTAGTTGTGTCTTTGGCATCCCCCAAGACAATGTCAGAGGAGCGAAGATTCCTTGGTCTCGCAGGCTACAATAGGAGGTTGATAGACAATTTCTCATGAGTTGTGACTTCTATTACAACTTTTAATAGGAAGGATTAGGTATTCACATGGATTGATCACTGTTAGGCAACTTTCAATTATCTAAATGAGAAGTTAGTAAGTGCTCCAGTTCTTTGTCTTCCTGCTGAGAGAGTTAAGTTTGATGTTTTCTGCGACGCTTTGCATCTGGGGTTAGGCTGTGTTCTCATGTAGAAGAGGTCAGTTGTTTCTTTTGGGTCTCGGTAGTTACGCCCCCATGAATTAACTATCCCACTCACGATATTGAGTTTGCATTCATGGTGTTTTCTCTAAAGTTGTGTAGACATTACCTCATTGGTGATCGTTTTTTGGTTTTCACCGATCATAAGAGTTTGAGGTATGTTTTCTCCCAATGTGACTTGAGCTTACGATAATTTCAATGGATGGAGTTCTTACAGAAGTACGACATCGAAATATCATATACACCAAGAAAGGGGAATGTTGTAGTTGATGCACTGAGTCAAAAGTCACGTAGTGATGCTGTGCATGAATCTGGTGATTCATGGAGAGTAATGGAAGAACTGTCAGTATTACATCATCATATAGGAGAAGTTAGTGGCAGAGGTTGTCTTTTTCAGATGACGGTACATTACTCCCTGGTGCAGAAGGTGGAAGAGTCCCAGTTGGGGGATCTAGTGGTGGAGGTCTGGAGAGACCAAATTGTTTTTGGCAAGGCCCCTAATGGTTGGTCAGAGGATGAACAACACCGAGTGTTGTATCATATAAGGCTCTTTGTTCCTTTTATGATGCACAATATGGTTCTCAAAGAGTTTCATAGTTCACCTTTAGCGATGCATCTTGGTGTGAAAAAGATGTACCGAGCCTTGAGGATCCAGTTTTGGTCACCGAGGCTGAAGTGTGGGGTTGCGGAGTTTGTGTATCGATGTTTGATCTTCCAGAAGGTGAAGGATGGACACAATGTTCCTAGTGGTCTTCTCTGTAACACCCCAAGATTTCAAAGTACGTTATTTCTTCAAAGTAATTCAATAACTTGCACTACACGTAACACTAAGTTCAAGCGCACCACAACTTACCAAACTAGCCGTTCAAAAGCAGTTATGAATAGTATTAACTGAATTTTGAACATTATATAATCCTTATAATTTTAGAATCCATATTATTAGTTTTTTAGACATAATGTATGAAAAAATACATTTTTTTAGATAAAATAATTATTTTTCAAAAAAATGCAATTTTACCGCCTTTTAATGGTGAACTCTTTTTAAATCCAATATTTGAAACTTTTATATATTCAATTTAAAAAAGAAAACTTCTTCTTTATAATCGGGACATAATAATTTAGTTTCAATAAGTTTTTCGTGTTTTTCTGATAACTTTCATATTTAGGTGAATAGTGAAAAATACTATATTTTAACTAAAAACAACTTTTTTAATCAAAATAATATATAGTGTTGAATTATACATTTTAATGTTTTGGAAGTATAATTAGATTAAATTTTTACCCTTTAATCCAATGTTGGTCATTGGAATTAATTTGACTTTGAAATTATACATAAACAAGTGTCAATCTTTTGATAGTTACTATTTCTTAAAAACATGATATTTGTTTTGACAATGAAAATTAATTTTAAATTAATAAATGCAACTTCTATGTTTTGAATTTGGTAAAAATTAATTAATTTTTGGATTTGGAATATCGAAATTAGCCTAGGGTGAAGTTTTGGTATTTTTCTGAAAACGTTCAATTTTTGATAAATAGTGAAAAAACACTGAGTTATCGTTTTGAACTGAATTAATATTTAACTAATAATTTATTTTATTTAAATTTATTTTAGGTCAGAATAGATACATAATACCTATATAATATCATTTTAATTCGTTGGAGTAAATTTATAATGATTTTAGATATATAAAAAATTTATCGAACTTTTACCGTCTTTTACCCACCTCCTAGGAGCATTTGCAAATTTACATAAAACTTAATTTTACCGCTTCTGTGAGTTGAATTTTGAAAATATGAGACACACGGTGAATATTAAGGAGTAAAATGTGGTTCAATAAGATAATAATAATTTTTGGTGAATAGTAACTTTTTACTTTTATTTACCACGGTTAAAGGTAAATAGGGTAATTAAGGGTAAAATGATATTATTATTATCCTAACACATGTCCTAATTCTATTTGATAAGTTTAATTCAACCAAAAATAACCTTAGAAATAAAATATGACCCTTTAGGTCCACTTGGATTAGATTAAGACATTTATTATTATTTTGTTTAAAGAAGAGTTAAAAGAGTTAAAATCAAAGTTTAATGACTAAACCATTTTTAATATAGGGTTATACAAAAGATAAATTCGACTATAAATATTCATCAGAAATATAAAAATATTTCCAACATAATGGTATTTTATTTAAATTTTTTAGAGATTAAATAATTAAATTTATTAATGACACAAAGATGATGGAGTAAGTACCTTATTAATGAAAGAATCAAATAAATGGTATTATAAATATTAAAATAAATATAATTTCGAAGTTTTTATGACATACACAAATTTTATATGTCAATATGACATGTTAGGATTGATTCACTATATTTTTTTGAAGTAATAATGCTGTTATTATTTTAACAAAAAACAAATACAAAATAGTGTCAAAATTGACATAAAATAGTTTTTAAAACAAATATTCTATTATTAATTGATATAATGGTCCTAAATATCTCAGATTCAGCCAAAAAAAATATACACTAATATATATGACATTTTAGAACCAATTGGGGTTCGATTGGAAGTATATAGTAAGTTTATTGACCATATAGTGTAAGAATACCAGAAGACACGGTAAAAGTAAAATTATTTAACATAGAGTTAAATCTAAATGATAAGATTAAATTGGTAACCTAAACTTGTCTAAAACAAATTGGTTGAGTTTTTTTCGACCCATCCCCACCTCAGACTTTAAATAATACATTTTTGAGCCATTATAAAATGAATATGAATTTATTATAAAATAATATTTTATGTTTTTCCAAAGGTTCCCCTCACCCCTCTTATAAAAGGGAACTTCCCCTTCTCTCAAATTCACACCTCCAAAGCCATTTGGCTTGGAAAAACTCTGCCCAAATACTCTCTCAACTATCCTACCTTCATTCTAGGGGCCCTACTTTAGTCAGATAGCCATCTTAAGGAACCCTTTTGATCAAATCAAAAGGTAGAACCCAAAGAAGAGGTAATTATTTTACCACCCTCTTTCAAGTTCTTTTCTTCTTCTAGTTCTTATTTCGTTATTATTTCCATTCTAAAATAAAAACTCCAGTATCTTCTATATACTGTGATGTTATTATAAATATGGCACAACTTTATTAATTATTCGATCCATCTTATGAATGATAATGTCACCATGCGTGCGTACATACGACTTACCGTCTCCACGCCGTGGTGTAATTTGTTATTCAAAACTATGTTATTTGGATGGATATAATGATGAGTAATATGTATATAAATAATAAAAATAACATGATAATGTCTTTGTAAAATTAATATACACTCCAATTCCACACCTTTAAGTAAATGATATTGTCGCTCGTGCGTACGTACAGATTACCGTCTCCACGACGCGATGAGATTCATTTCCACGTTAACCATTCATCGACAATTATAAAAATATATATATTACTAATAAGTATGTAATATATGAAATAATAATGCTAATGGAGATATATATATATATATATATATATGATCTTACCTATATCTTATTCACTTAGTTCCGTTCAACATGATATGAAAACGAAAACAGTATTTATGCGTACGTACGGACAACGGTATCCATAAACGGTGTTTTTCATTTCATATATATGTCTATTATACATATTTATATTCTAAATATATATGATATATAAATCATGTTTTATATTTTGGAAGTATTTAAATCTTGGTCTATGTGATACAATCAAGAGTAACAAGTTAAAACACGTACGATAAAGAAAGCGATTATTACTCAAAATATTAATTTAACATGGAAATTATTATTAAAAGGGTAGTAAAAGTCATAAACAAGTCATGTATGATATCATAAATATTAATATGCTTCTGGTATAATTTAATAACATACTACGATCTTCATACAGAAGGTTAAATGTACCCTCGACCAAAAGAATGTGCAAGGTAAGGGTTAATTCCTCATTCTCTTTATTATCCGAGATTCTTTATGTGTAAGTATTTACTGGGACATTTTTATGATCCATTAAAATTTTTCAAAAAAATGATTTCAAAAATAATATTTTAATGATTTTTTAGAGGTACACTTTATCAAGATCATAATTTTAAATGTTTTAAATATTTATCTTTCTAAATATTTTTAATTAATGTCCATGTTTTCAAAATGATTTTAAGGATTTATTTATATGGACTTGAATGTTTTGAAATGATAATTATTTTCAAAAGTTGTAAAGAGTTATGAAACAATTTTATTCAAAAATCTCTTTTAAATTACTTCCTATATAAATGTGTGACATTTAAATGATTTTACAAAAAATGATATTTCCCTCAAAAAGTTTTACTCATCATTTTCAACTATGTCTGCATTCTTTACTGGATATTATTTTTGATTCAGGTTGATTAATTATAATACAATATTCCATATTGTATTGAATGAGTTATGATATGTTTGACTATGGATGTTCTATTTTTATACCATTCATGGTTTATGATTAATTTATTGACATTTCGTATGCTCGTTTTAATATGAATGTTTATGTTATGTTTCAAATATTCATATGAGGAATGCAGTGGACTTAGTAAGTGATGGGTGGAGCCCGCTATAGCTCCTCGATGCATCAGTAGGTCTTATGAGACAAACTAGTGTCTTGGAATGAGGCCTTGACAAAAAATTTATTTGTAGTCTTGGCACGAGGCCTTGACTATGTGGTAATGATGTCTGATATTAGTCATTCCCTCATTGTGAAATTAGTTATTACATGTGATTATTCGACTAGTATAATATCAATGTGCATGTTTATATGGTGATGTCTCATTTATTTTTACCATATTATGTTCAAGTTTATGTTTAAAAGGCATTTTTATTACACATCTTGCCTTAAAATTCTATAGTTTCCGCTAATTTATTTACCCTTACCGAGCATCTGAGCTCACCCCTTTCTTATGTTTTATTTTCCCAGAATTCCAAGAAGTGTATTATGATTGATATGCAAGGTTAAGCTATAGGAAAAAATGGAATTCTCAAATAACTATCTATGCTGTGTTTTATGTTTCAAATTGTAATGTAACATTAATGTATGTAATCTATTTTCCAAGACTGCTAAACTGATCGGTCCTTCTGGACTTGATTCCTTGTAATCGTGCCAAATTATTAAAATAATGCACCGACTCTGGGTAATTGTGTTCAGGGATTTACAGTTGGTATCAGAGGAATTTTATCAATAAACATGGAATCTAGATTTAGAAAAACTCTGATTAGATCACATAGACCTAAGATAGACTTTGGGGATTAGTATAGAAGGACTTCCATGAATTTTGGTAATGTAGAGATTTTGCGAGTTTCCCAAGAAAATACATCCGTGTCTGGATATGAGCAGGTACATGTAGCTCTGGAACAGATGTACCAAGGGGTAAAACCTGAAAACACCTCTTTGAGCTAGACCCGAATGTGAACTGGTGCACGACAACAGGCCTTGCTACACTCTTGGTTACGACACTTCCATGGGATATGCTTAGGATAATTCTCGTTTTCTTTACAAACTACTATGAAGGGTTTATGACTATATACCTTCACAAAGAAAACATTTTTGTGATTATGGATTATATCCATAAACTGTTCAATTTACGTTAGGTATTTTACATGTTGCGAATTATGAATTGCGATTCATAAACTGACGTAGTGTATGCCATTGTTTAGAAATGGTGCCTAGTAGAAGGAATGAGAAATCCAAAAATACATATGATCCAAAGAGTAAGAAGGATCATATCATTCACGGTAATAAGCCAAAATTTAGAAGGGAAATAGTCTCCCATGTATTCTCAATATATGAAGAAATTGTATCTTGTGTTAATAAGATAAGTAAATAATTCTATGAATCCTATGTCTTTGAAGGGAATCCAGAGAAGAAAAGGATGGAAGAAAGAAATATGGATAAAGGGAAAGAAGGATTTTCCAATATGTAATAAATTTGGAATGAATCACCTTCGTAAATGCTTGAAAGGAATGGGAGTTTTATATAAGTGTGGAGAAAAAGGACACCAATTACGTGATTACAAGGGTAAGAAAAAGTTTTCAAATGTAAAATGCTTCATCTGCAAGGCGTTGAGACACTACGTGAATCAATGTCTCATTCATAAGAGTATACTGCAAATGATGGTATTGGATAATAATCAAGTTATGATACTACCTCAGATGAAGAAGAATTACTAGTGTTCTTATGTTGTTATTATAGAATTATTTCATTTGAGTGTTGTATCAAAAGTATACTGGTTACATGAATTATGGAGATAAATAAGGATTGTAATTCAGTACTATTTCATTGGGAATTTGAGAATATATGGTCTTGGTACTAAGGTAGTAATTTGGGAATAAGAGATGATTGATTTTGGTAATTCAGGATGTTGTGGTGTTGTAAAATAATACATGATGAAGGCATTCACATGTTATTACCTGAAAAAAGGATCCTCATTATGTTTAACTTCCTTAAAAACATTGGATAGAGAATTTGGATATAAGTATTTTGGATAATTCTAAAGTTTGGACTGGATTAAGTTTGAAATTGGATACTATTATTAATGTTATTTTTGGATTACCATAATAAGGACAACCTGGAGGTTGGGCGGAAACCCGTCATGTCTAGCAAGGCCGTGAGACTTGAACCCGTAACCAAAGGGAGGCAAGAATGTATCACCTATCACTGACCCACGTGATATCCTAGAATGAATAAAAGAGTTTTTTAAAGGGTTTGATACGTGAATTATAAATTCATTATTTTTGGAACCCTATAAGATTAAGATAAATAGAATATATATATATTTATTTTTTTGAAATCTTTTAGAGTTAAAGATGAGTTTGTGGTAGGAATTAGTTGAAGGATGTAACTATAATTGTCATGCACACACACACACACACACATATATATATATATTCCCTGTTATTTTATGGGTAAATTAATTATTAAACCTTAGGGAATGGATCTTAAAACCAAAAACATGTTATCCTAATACCTTATGTTTTTTTGAACCGATGGTATTTTAAATCATCATAGATTTGTGTCTTTAAGACCCACAATTCTAAAATTGTTTCTGAATGATGAACTCAATCACTCCCTATAAATATTTACATTTTCCCTGCAATTATGTGTCTCTAATTTCCACCAATATTCTCCTAATTAAAATCATAATTTTGTGGTGACTTTTTCATTTCCATTTTCCTCTTATTAAGACTAAATTTTATTAACCCAATTTCCTATGTGGGTTTTCCCACAAAGGTATTTTCTATTTTGAACCTTTTATTTTCGAAGAACAATTTCAAATTGTGAGGAAATTTTTATTGAATGAGGGAATAATGTAACACCCCAAAATTTTAAAGTATGTTATTTCTTCAAAGTAATTCAATAACTTGCAATACACGCAACACCGAGTTCAAGCGCACCACAACTTACCAAACTAGCCGTTCAAAAGCAGTTATGAATAGTATTAACTGAATTTTGAATATTATATAATATTTATAATTTTGGAATCCATATTATGTGTTTCTTAGACATAATGTAATAACAAATACATTTTCCAGAAAAAATAATTAATTTTAAAAAAAATGCAATTTTGCCGCCTTTTAATGGCGAACCCTTTTTAAATCCAATATTTGAAACTTTTATATATTAAATTTGACAAAATAAACCTTATCATTATAATCATGACATAAGAATTTACTTTCAATATTTATTGGGTGTTTTTATGATAACTTTCATATTTTGGTGAATAGTGAAAATACTATTTTTTAACTGAAAACAACTTTTTTAATCAAAATAATTTATAGTGTTGAATTATAAATTTTAATGTTTTGGAAGTATAATTAGATTATATATTTTACCCTTTAATTCAATATTAGTCAATGGAATTAATTTCACTTTGAAATTATACATAAACAAGTGTCAATCTTTTGATGATTAATGTTTCTTAAAAACACGCTATTTGTTTTGACAAGCAGAATTAATTTTAAATAAATAAATTAAAATTCTATGTTTTTAATTAGGTAAAATAGACTTCATTTTTGGATTTTTAATATCGAAATTATCCTAGGGTGATGTTTTGGTATTTTTCTGAAAATGTTCAATTTTTGATGAATAGTGAAAAAACACTGAGTTATCATTTAAAACTGAATTTTTATTTAAATAATTATTCATTTTATTTCAATTTATTTTAGGTAAAATAGATAAATAATACCTATATATGTTCATTTTAATTAATTGGATTCAATTTATAATAATTTTAGATATATAAAAATTTTATCGAACTTTTACCGTCTTTTACCCACATCCTAGGAGCATTTACAAATTTACATAAAACTTAATTTTACCACTTCTGTGAGTTGAATTTTGAAAATATTATAGACACGGTTAATATCAAGGAGTAAAATTTGGTTCAATAAGATAAAAATAATTTTCGGTGAATAGTAAATTTTTACTTTTATTTACCACGGTTAAAGGTAAATAGAATAATTAAGGGTAAAAATGATATTATTATTACCCTAACACATGTAATAATTCTATTGAATAAGTTTAATTTGACCAAAAACAACTTTAGAAATAAAATATGACCCTTTAGGTCTACTTGGATTAGATTAAGACATTTATTATTATTTTGTTTAAAGAAGAGTTAAAAGAGTATAGATCAAAGTTTAATGACAAAACCATTTTTAATACAGGGTTATACATAACATAAATTCGACTATAAATATTCATTAGAAATATAAAAATATTTCCTACATAATGTTACTTTATTTAAAAATTTTAGAGATTAAATAATTAAATTTATTAATGACACAATGATGATGGAGTAAGTACCTTATTAATGATAGAATCAAATAAATGGTATTATAAATATTAAAATAAATATAATTTCGACGTTTTTATGACATCCAAAAATTTTCTAGGTGAATATTACATGTTAGGATTGATTCGATGTATTTTTTTTGAAGTAATCATGCTATTATTATTTTAACAAAAAACAAATACCAAACAGTGTCAAAATTGACATAAAATAGTTTTTAAAACAAATATTATATTATTAATTGATATAATGGTCCTAAAAATCTATGGTTCGGCCAAAAGACTTACATAATAATATATATGACATTAAATAACCAATTGGGGTTCTATTGGTAGTATATAGTAAGTTTATTAACCATACAATGTAAGAATACAAGAAGTCATGGTAAAAGTAAAATTATTTAAATTGAATTAAATTTAAATGATAAGGTTAAAATGGTAATCTAAACTTGTCTAAAACCTATTGGTTGAGTTGTTATCAACCCATCCCCACCTTAGACTTTATATAATACATTTTCAAGCCATTATAAACCGAATATGAATTTATTATAAAATAATATTTTAAGTTTTTCCAAAGGTGCTCCTCACCCCTCTTATAAAAGGGAACTTCCCCTTCTCTCAAATTCACACCTCCAAAGTCATTTGGCTCGGCCAAAATCTGCCCAAATACTCTCTAAACTATCCTAAATTAATCCTAGAGTCCTTCCTTTAGTTAGAGATCCATCTTAATGATCCCTTTTGATCAAATAAAAAGGAAGAACCCGAAGAAGAGGTAATAATTTTACCATCCTCTTTCAAGTTCTTTTCTTCTTCCACTTCTTATTTCGTTGTTATTTACATTCTAAAATAATAACTCCAGTATCTTCTATATAATGTTATGTTATTATAAATATGGCACAACTTTATTCACTATCTGATCCATCTTATGAATGATAATGTCACCATGCGTGCGTACGTACGGCTTACCGTCTCCACGCCGTGGTGTAATTTGTTATTCAACACTATGTTATTTGGATGGATATAATGATTAGTAATATGTATATAAATAATAAAAATAACATGACAATTCCTCTGTAAAATTAATATGAAATCCAATTCCACACTTTTAAGGAAATGATATTATCGCTCGTGCATACGTATGGATTATCGTCTCCACGACGCGATGAGATTCATTTCCACGTTCACCATTCATCGACAATTATAAATATATATATATTACTAATAATTATATAATATATGACATAATAATTCTACTAGAGATATATATATTTACATATATATATATATATATATGTACTTACATATATCTTATTCACTTAGTTCCGTTCAACATGATATGAAAACGGAAACAGCGTTTATGCGTACGTATGGACAACCGTCTCCATAAACAGTGTTTTTCATTTTATATATTTGTCTATTATAAAAATTTATATTCTAAATATATATGATATATAAATCATGTTTTATATTCTGGAAGTATTTAAATCATGGTCTAAGTGATACAATCAAGAGTAACAAGTTAAAAAATGTACGATAAACAAAGCAATTATTACCCGAAATGATAATTTAACATGGAAATTATTATTAAATGGGTAGTATAAAGTCATAAATGAATCATGTATGATATCATAAATATTTATATGGTTCTGGTATAATTTAATAACATACTATGATCTTCATACAGGAGTTTAAACGTACCCTCGACCAAAGGAAAGTGCAAGGTAAGGGTTAATTCCTAAATCTCTTTATTAACCAAGATTATTTATGTGTAAGTATTTACTGGGACATTGTTATCATCCATTAACATTTTTCAAAAAAATGATTTCAAAAATAATATATTAAAGATTTTTGAAATGTACTCTTTATCAAGATCATAATTTCAAAAGTTTTAATGATTTATCTTTCTAAATCTTTTTAATTAATGTCCATGTTTTCAAAATGATTTTATGTATTTATTTATATAGACATGAATGTTTGGAAATGATAATTATTATCAAAAGTTTCAAAGTGGTATGGGACACTTTGATTCAAAAATCTCTTTTAAATTACTTCCTTTATAAATGTGTGACTTTTAAATGATTTTACAAAAAAGGATATTTCCCTCAAAATGTTTTACTCCTAATTTTCAACTATGTCAGCATCTGTTACTGGATATTATTTTTTATTCAGGTTGATTTATTATAATACAATTTTCAATATTGTATTGAATGAGTTATGATATGTTTGACTGTGGATGTTCTATTTTTATACCATTCATGGTTTATGATTAATTTACTGACATTTCGTTTTCTCGTTTTAATACGAATGTTTATGTTATGTTTCAATTATTCATATGAGGAATGTAGTAGACTTAGTATATGACGGGTGGAGCCCGATATAGCTCCTTGATGCATCGGTAGGTCTCATGAGACAAACTAGTGTCTTGGCACGAGGCCTTGACAAATTTTTTTTTGTAGTCGTGGCATGAGGCCTTGACTATGTGGTAATAATGTCTGGTATTAGGCATTCCCTCATTGTGAAATTAGTTATTACATGTGATTGTTTGACTAGTAGAATATTCATGTGCATGTTTATATGGTAATGTTTCATTTTTTTACCATATTATGTTCAAATTTATGTTTAAAAGGCTTTTTTTATTACACATTTTTCCTTAAAATTTTATAGCTTCCGCTAATTTATTTACCCTTACTGATCATCTGAGCTCACCCCTTTCTTATGTTTTATTTTCCCAGGATTCCAAGAAATGTATAATGATTAATATGCAGGGTTAAGCTATAGGGAAAAATGCAATTCTCAATGAACTATCTATGCGGTGTTTTATGTTTCGAATTGTAATGTAACATTAATGTATGTAATCTATTTTTCAAGACTGCTAAACTGATCATTCCTTCAGGACATGATTCCTTGTAATCATGCCAAAGTATTAAAATAATGCACCGGCTCTGGGTAACTAGGGTCGGGGTGTTACATTCTCCATCCATTAGAGGTTCCTCAGTGGATGTTGGAGGACATCTCAATGGACTTTGTTACTATTTTACCTCAAGATCCAGGGGGACATGATGCTATTTGGGTGGTAGTGGTTCATTTAACAAAATCTACCCACTTTATAGCGATCAAGGATTCGAGCTCAGTGGAAGTTTTGTTAAGGAAGTATTTGGAGGAGGTGGTGAGTCTTCATGGAGTCCCAAGGAAGATCATTTCTAATCGAAATCCTCATTTTACCACTAGGGTGTGGAGAGGTCTCCAATATGATTTCAGTTCTCAACTATAACTTAGCACTACTTTTCATCCTCAAACAGATGGTCAGAAAGAGCAAACCATCCAGACTCTGGAAGACATGTTATGCTCTTGTGTTCTTGATTTTGGAGGTTCATGTATGAGGCACTTACCCTTGGTGAAGTTTGCTTACAATAATAGTTTTCACTCCTCAATCGGTATAGCGCCATTTGAATCCTTGTATGGATGACATTTCCTTTCTCCATTGTGCTAGACTGGGGTCAGAGAGTCATCAATTCTCAGACTGGAACTAGTGCAGAATACAATAGATATGGTTCAGGTGATTCGTGAGAGGTTGAAGACAACACAAGATTGTCAGAAATCATATGCTGATAAATGGAGGAGACCCTTAGAGTTTAATATTGGTGATCACATGTTTTTTAATGGGACTCCCCATCATGGGTAGCGAAGGTTTGGTCGTGGGAGTAAGCTTTATCCCATGTTTTCTGGAGCCCTTTGAGGTGTTAGCTCGTGTTGGAGCTATGGCATATCGAGTATCACTTCCCCCATAGATGAGTCGGATACCCGATGTTTTTCATGTATCACCTTTCCGTCGTTTTCTTCATGACGACTCCCACATCATCGATTGGGGAGAGATCGATGTTGATGATGATGCCCCCTTTGAGGATATACCTGTGGAGTTCCAAGACCGCAATGAGAATGTGTTGCACATGCGTTCTATCCCCTTAGTTCGTGTCTTCTGGAAACACAGTGGCATGGAGGAGAGTACCTGGGAAATCTAGTCACAGATACATGCTTAGTACCCAGAGTTATTTTATGTTTAACTCTTTTCATGTGACAACTTTTTCTTTGTGGTTATAAACCCTTCATGTTTATGAGATGGCATTCTTTTGTAACTTTTTGTGGCATTCTCTGTTTTGAGAGGTATCTCGGTTGGTGGTTGTTTGGACCATTTTGTTTTCCCTATAGGTGGGTTTTTAATTCTTGAGGATGATAATGTTTTGAGAGGTATCTTATGTAATGTCCCAGACCTCTATGGTCCTTTCCGTTGTGAAAATCCGATTTTTGAGTGTTTCGGGAGGTCATGGTGACCTTTTGTGAACTGTTCCAACAATAGACCATTGTGAACACTGCAATGGTAACCATATGTGAACAGTTCCAATGGTATACCATTGTGAACAGTGCAATGGTGACCTTCTGTTAATAGTTCAAATCGTAGACCATTGTGAAAACTGAAATGGTGACCTTTTGTGAATAGTTCCAATGGTAGACCATTGTGAACTGTTTAACGTTATCCTTAGGTGAACAGTTCCAACGGTAGACTGTTGTGAACAGTGCAATGGATACCTTAGGTGAACAGTTCCACTGGTAGACCATTGTGAACAGTGCAATGGTAACATTAGGTGAATATTTTCAACATTAACCTTCTGTGAACAGTGAAACGGTAACCTTAGGTGAATAGTGTTTCCAGAACAGTGAGGTTCTAACAACAACCTCTATTTCCCTTTCCAAATTTCGAGTTCATGAACAATGTTTCTAGAAAAATGAGGTTCCAATGGTGAGGTTCATGAATAGTGTTTCCAAAACGGTGAGGTTCCAATGTTGAAGAGTGTTTCCAGCTTCCTACTATTTCACCCCTTTAATGATTCATTTCACGTAAAATGAATTTAAAGCCTCATTTTAAGGACTCTAAGGCCAAGGCCAATTCAAAGGACATAAATCCTATATTAATTATCCCTAAGACTCAGGATGTTTTTACTTAGTCAAACAACATGGTTTAATACGATCCTCTTTTAATGGTAAATTAAGCATATCTTAAATCATCGGTCCGTTAAATCTTCTAAAGGGATCGAATATCTTCTTCCCTAATTATTTCTCCTTGTTCTCAGGTGTGAGATGCTTGAAAATCCCATTCCTTCTCATAGGAGTTTCACAATCTAACTTTCCTCCTCAGATTAGTTATGCTCTGGTTTGATGCAACCAAGCTGTATCGATCAATCTTCGATATAAGGTATTTTTTATCATCATTATTTTAGAGTTCATCTTCTCATGTTTCTTTGTAACACCCCAGGTAAATAAAGAATGTGACATATTTATATTTATCCATATTTGTGAATAAAATATTAATATTACTTTAAAGGGGATTCTATGCTCGATGGCGTACCCAATACGCAACAATGAGTTTCTTGGGAATCTTACGTTGCACTCTAATAATAAAATAATATTATTTTAAATGGTAGTTAACGCCTAGCCGTTGTAATGGTGGGAATGAACAGAACTAAATACAAAATGATTATATATGTTTGTCAAATATTTTTACTCTTTACAATAAATGTTAGAGGATTAAAAATGCAAATGAATCCAGTTTTTAAGCGTAAACATTCTAATATTCTTGAAAAGGTCGATTAACCGCCTTTTGATGGAGAACCCATTTTAAATCCTCTTTTTGACAATTTTATAAGCTCTATTTTTCAAAATAAACATATTATTTATGATTGGGACATTGAAATTTACCTTGGGTTAATTTTTGGTATTTTTCTGACAATGTTCATTTTTCAATGAATAGTGAAAAATACTGCATTTTACATCAAAACTTCTTTTTCATATAATTTAATTATATGGTTACATTATCTTTTTAATTTGTTTTAAAATTTAATTTGAATATATTTTTACCATTTAATTCAATTATGGTCATTGGGATTAATTTCACTTTGGAACTAGGCATAAACAAGTGCCAAACTTTTCATAAATATTGTTTCTAAAAAACCCGCTATTTGTTTTGACAACGGGAAGTTTTTTAAATTAATTATTGAAATTTATGTGTTTGGAATTTGGTAAAATGAATTAAATATTTGGAATCAGAAGGTCCAAATTATGTAATTAATACTCTTTTGTGTTTGGACATTATAAATAGTAACGGCGGTAATTATCTTTAATTTTCTTAATTAATGAGTAATCGGGTAGTTAAGGATAATAAGATAATATCATAATAATAAAAAATGACCAAAAAATGTGTCCTAAGGATACTGGTTGTCTCCTGGCCAACCATGGGATGCCTTGTGCCAAACTTGGGGGCCCCATGGAATCACTGTTGTGAGAAAGTGAATTTTTATCTTTTTATTTTTAAAGAATGTTAAATGTAACAAAGAATGTATCACCTAAGTAAAATATTTTTAATTTTGTCTACATAAATGATCTTTTAGACTATAAATATTCATTGGAAAGCTAAAGATATTTCCTACATCATAGTATTTGTTTATAATTTTTATACATTAAATAAATTAAATTATTTATGACATCATGATGATGCAGTGATGACCTCATTACTTAACGATTTAAATAAAATGGAAAGATAATGTAAAATATAAGACCTACACATGTACAAAACCTATTGGATGGGTGGATTTAGAACCCTTATCACCTTACCCTCGAAACACATCAATGTGGGACCATTAAAATCCGAAACTCATTTGAAAATAAAGTTACATTTTATACCTTTCCAACAGTGCCCATCCTCTCCTCTTATAAAAGGCCCCCACCTCTACCTCCTTGCCCACACTTCCAAAGCCTTTGGCTCGGCCAAAACCTTCCCATTTTGTCTCTAAAAATACCTCTCTAACTCCTTGAAGACTCACTTTGGGCATAATCCTTTCCAAGGAAGCCTTTGATCTCAAATCAAAGGAAGTTACCCGATTTAAAGGTAATGTCTTCACTTGTGTCCTTTTGTTTTATTTTGCTTCTCCAGCCACCTAAACTATTTTTATTCATTTATTTTGTAACAAATACAGTATCTTAAATATACTAGGATTTTTTTAAAAGAATTATTCGAGATACACTTACACACACCTACATCTAATGGTTAAATAACATACTGTTTCCGTGGATGGTGAATTTCTGCCTCCCGAAACGATGATTGTTCAACATTATTTTAACACCTTCAAAGGTGGACATTAAAATGTCACTATATTTATATATTATATATAATATGTTTATGTTTTCCTTAAGCTTCTGTATTTTTCATTTATGGCATAACTTTATGGTTTCCATTATGGGTAAACGCGATATCTTCATTTAAGGAAGTGCGGACTACCGCCCCCTCAAAGTGATTTGATTCGTTAATACCATATGTGGTACGTATAAAGGATATATTTATTGATAATATATATGATACCATACTATAATTAAAATAGTATTACATATAATTATGTTTTAATTCAATTAAATATGAAATAGAAATGGAAGTAGCGTTCATGCGTACGTACGGCTTACCGTCTCCATGAACGGTACATTTCATTTCTTATCTCAAAATGTTATGTACTATTATAAGTACATATATATAATGGATATATATGTAATATATTACATCTAAATTATGGATATAATTCTGTAATTATAACATATATATATATATCTCTCATTTTGTTTTAATTCCATTAATATGACAAAAAAATGAAAGTAGCATTCATGCGTACGTACGGCCTACCGTCTCCATGAACGGTGCTTTTAATTTTTTATCTCAAAATTAAATGTAATAGTATAAAATGAATATATACTGGATATATATTATATTTAAAACATCAATACTATTCTGGATATGATGTACCTATAACTACATGGAAAATTATTTTGCATCAAGTTCAATTTTTGCCTCATGTACCAAACATCGACAAAAACGTCTGATATGAACTCATATTATTAACCATTTATTATAAAATAAAAATATGTGATATGAAATGAATAATAATATTTATAGAAGGTCCTTACGAAATTATAAATTGACCAAAGTTTATTATTCAGGAATATAAAGAAACGAACAAGACAAGTTGGACTTGAGGTAAGGGATCCTACTCCTCTCTTTCTTTTTAAGTACACTCTTTTATGCCATTCCTTTTAAGCTCATCTTTCTTATTATTGGGATGTTATTTTATATTAATACTACTTTAATTTTTATGTTTACATGAT
Organism: Viscum album; assembly: GCA_963277665.1. Taxonomy (NCBI): domain Eukaryota; kingdom Viridiplantae; phylum Streptophyta; class Magnoliopsida; order Santalales; family Viscaceae; genus Viscum; species Viscum album. The sequence continues at coordinate 1,047,359,238 of OY728166.1, forward strand.
GAGATACCCTATTTGATCTCATAAATCCATTTTTGGAAGCTTTAAATGGCACCATTAGGCTGCCGAGTTTTCGTAAGGGATTTTTCATCTCACATTTATTCCTGTGACATTTATGCTATATTTGCCACTATTTCATTTGAGTGGTGTATTTACTGCCCATTATTATACAATTTTTTTAGTATAATTTCATTTATGGGTATTGAAATCTTCATTGTATGACCCTTCTTCCTTGGGGTGTACTTTTCGAAAGTTACCCAACTCAGTAAGGGGACCTTTCACCCTTCTTTTTTTTAAAAGGATTATTTTGTTATGTATTTTAATTAAAATACTATTATGTTGGGATATGTTCTTCTATATCCTTATTTATGTAAATTTTATGTCCACGTGATGAGATCCCCTTTATCTCTCTCATCAACCCTTTTTGTAAAATGTTATGTGACGCCGTTAGGCTATCGAATTTTACCAAGGGAACTTCTTGACCCAATTTCGATTTCTTTGGGTTCAACATGTGGTTATTGAATATTTCATCCTTTGAATATGTATGAATAAAATTTGATTGTTTTACACTTAATATCCACTTATATTGTGTGTATTTATATTTGTCACACATAATTATGAGATTTATTTATCCTTAATTTAAGGATACCTTCTTTATAATGGATTTCATCTCATTTTACATTTCTTTTGTAACTTCATTTTTGTTATGCACCAATTCACTCTTATATGGTGTGTATACTGTCCTTTGACATATTATATCATGAATCCCTTTATTCTCATGATATTATAAAGCTCGGATTAAATGTTATTCTGTGATTATTTGTATTCAAGAGTCTCTTATTTTGTTAAAAACTCTTTAACAAAAATATCGTTTCAAATGTTTTAACGATTCATTATTCTAAATCTTTATCTTTAATGTCAATGTTTTAAAAATTGTTTTCAGTGTTTATTTATATGGAAATTAATGTTTTAAAATTATAATTCCATTAAAAGCTTCAAAGTGGTTTGAGACACTTTGATTCAAAAATCTCGTTTAAATGGGTTTTGAAAGTAGATTGATTAATTCAATATCTTGGAATTACTTATTGTGATTGAAAATGAAATGTTGTTATTGAAATGTTTATATTTTCAATATTTTATGTGTAATGATGGTACTTGGACATTTTACGGGTGGTTACGTGATAAACCATATGACGGGTGGTGCCGTGAATACCAGGACGGGTGGTTACGTTATAACCTCCAATGCATTGGGTATGGAAGTCGGCCGTATGGATATTCCATTAAATATGTGTGGAAGTCGGCCTTATGGCTATTCCATTAAGTATGTGTGGAAGTCGACCGTATGGTTATTCCACTTAAGTATGTTTATGTCCCAAGTTACCTTTATATGTTATGTGATCTTTATATGGGTTTTTTGGTAATCTTTTGGTTAATGAAGGGTAAGTAATGAACTTTTATTCAGTGAAGAGTTTTTACTACTTCTAAAAGGTGATAATTATTACATTGATAAAGTATACATGGTTTAATTGTTGTTTTGAAAAACTAACAGTTTTCATTCTTTGTGTATCCCTTACTGAGATTTTTATGCTCATCCCATGTTTTTGAAATGTTTTTCACAGGAATTAACGTGGAATAGGGTCAAGGATGGGATCAAGGGAAAGTCATGCTACATAAAACATAGAACTATATATGTTTCTTTTTAAGAGTTTTTATTTTATGGAAACTTAGTAGAAGTTTTTACTTTGTAATCTTTTGAGATGTAATAGTCATGTACTAATTCTATAAAACTCTAAATTTGAAAAGATCCTCAATGTGAATTATTCATTTAATTCAATATTAAGTAAGGTTTAAGGTTGAGGCCTTATAGTTGGTATCAAAGGTCGGTTTAGATAACTTTAGAGGTTAGGGTATTCTTTAAGCATAAGTGACATTACCATAATGGTTAGGATTTCAGAAAGTGTCCTAGTTTTAGATAAAGTGAATGAATAAGTATATATTAGTGTTTATCTTCCTCATTAGTACATGATGGTTTTGTTGATATACTCACACTGACCTTTTTGGTTTTAGTAAATGGCTGGATCTAGCAGGCACCAAAGTAACAGTGGATGTGAAGGAAACTGTGATAGTTTTTTGAGAAAGCAACTAAATGATATTGGAGCTGAAATGAGAACTCTTGTGATTATCCTCAACCAACTATCTGGAGTCATGATTGACCACCTAAACCTTGGTGATTCCTCTAAGGAATCATTTATGCGAGAAACAAATCCCTATGGAACTACATGTAATAACTATAAAGGTAAGTGTGTTCAAAAACCTATTTGTCAAAAATGTGGAAAGAAACACCTAGGAAAATGTTTCAAAGGGACAGAAATATGCTATAGATGTGGAAATGAAGGTCATAAATCAAGAACCTGCCATGGAAAAAGGAAGCATCCAGTTGACTCGAGGAGAGGGAAAGAAGTTATTTTTGAGGGATCAATTGAATGTTTTAAATGTGGTGTGCATGGTCATTATGCAAACACATGTCCTATAAAGAAGTTTCGTGAATGGGATCACCAAGATTGTACAAATGTTCATTTACCAATACCTAATTCCATTCCGATTGAGGATGAAGAAACTGAAAATGACCAATCAAAGGTATGGATTATTTCATAAATATTATTTTCCTATTTTTGAATCTTAGGATATGATTCATGATTTTTTTAGTAGGAAAGAAGTATTTCAGAATAAGTTGGAAAGGAATGGTTAATGGATCATGAAGAATGTTGAATGAGTAAGATGTCAACATATAAGGGCTTCAAGAGTTATGGTGAAATTCTTAAGAGTATTAAGTCTCTTTTGATGATGGGGTTACATTATAAGACTTTTTATAGTATGTGTAACCCTGATGTTTAATATATGAAAAATTTATTCAAGGAATAGTTATCTCTTCTTTTGTGGACATAGTTATAAAGAACCATTTGGGTTTATATGATCCTTACTTTTGAGGTAATTATGGGTTACTATATGATGGTAGTGAAAGGCATGAGATAAAATCGAGGTTAAATTATGTTATGGTTATTTTTGATGATTTTATCTCTTTATGGGGAATGGTTTGAGAATTATATAGTTTTGGAAAAAGGACAACACGCAGACCGTGTGACAACCCGTCGCGTCGGACAAAGCTGCGGGAATCAAACCCACAACCAAAGTGCAACAGGTATTTATCACCTACCACTGTACTACGTGAAGTCCCTGGTTAGTTTGACTGATTCTTTTTATTTAGATGATTTTATGAATTAAGAGTAAGTTGATTTTGGGTTATCTATGGATATTTATTAACCTATCATGGAGGATATGTGATTAGGTTAATTACTTTTCAATACGAGACATTAAGAGAAACTGATGTTGTTTGGAGATAAATGTTACGATTTAACTTGGAAGACTATGTGACTAAATCCTTCAAATTTTTGGGTTTCAATATTAGTTTGGTTTACTTTGAAGAATTTTATGGACAAATTGATTATCGAATGGTCCTTGTTGAACTTTGGGTTTTGTTGGACAAATTTTGGAGATTAAGAATAGATTTTCTTTTTATAAAGGGTTATCCTTTTCTGGATTATCAGATCTTGTACTAACCTTTTTGGTTTTGGTTTTGGCTAAAGTCTAAAGACATGGGAATTATATAGTTCTCTTTTGTGGATTAGGTGATTCTCTAGAAGTTTATTATGGTACTCTTAATGTGAACAAGTCTTCCTAAATACTCGTCTTTTGGAGGAAATATGAGTTTGTGTAAGGAATCTAATAAAAGTTGAAAGTCAACATGATAAGTGATTATATTTACTTATGAATAAATTCCTCAAAAAAAGTAACTTAAAACAAAAATGTTGTCTATTAACTTTTCCTACTAGGGAATCGAATACCGTTTAACCCATCACAAGTTTGTGATTTTCTTATGGTTAACTTTCTCCTAAACATGTTTTCTACCACTCTCCATCAGAACATGAACCGTTGTTTTTTCCTCCATGTCCATATTTTCATACTTGGAATCCTAGTATGGGTTAAATCGGGTGACCTTTGTACTTGTCATTCTTTATTTTTAAAGTGATTGTTTTACCGACTCTTGTTCCGATGTGGGACTTTCAAGGATGTTTCCAAGCCCAATTTTAAAATTGCGAGGACGCAATCCCCAAAAGGGGGGAAGGATGTAACACCCTAGGTAAATAAAGAATGTGACATATTTATATTTATCCATATTTGTGAATAAAATATTAATATTACTTTAAAGGGGATGTTATGCTCGATGGCGTACCCAATACGCAACAACGAGTTTCTTGGGAATCTTACGTTGCACTCTAATAATAAAATAATATTATTTTAAATGGTAGTTAACGCCTAGCCGTTGTAATGGCGGGAATGAATAGAACTAAATACAAAATGATTATATATGTTTGTCAAATATTTTTACTCTTTATAATAAATGTTAGAGGATTAAAAATGCAAATGAATCCAGTTTTTAAGCGTAAACATTCTAATATTCTTTAAAAGGTCGATTAACCGCCTTTTGATGGTGAACCCCTTTTAAATCCACTTTTTGACAATTTTATAAGCTCTATTTTTCAAATTAAACATATTATTTATGATTAGGACATTGAAATTTACCTTGTGTTAATTTTTGGTATTTTTCTGACAATGTTTATTTTTCAATGAATAGTGAAAATACTGCATTTTACATCAAAACTTCTTTTTCATATAATTTAATTATATGGTTATATTATCTTTTTAATTTGTTTTAAAGTGTAATTTGAATATATTTTTACCATTTAATTCAATGATGGTCATTGGGATTAATTTCACTTTGTAATTAGGCATAAACAAGTGCCAAACTTTTCATAAATATTGTTTCTAAAAAACCCGCTATTTGTTTTGACAACGGGAAGTTTTTTAAATTAATTACTGAAATTTATGTGTTTGGAATTTTGTAAAATGAATTACATATTTGGAATCAGAAGGTCCAAATTATGTAATTAATACTCTTTTTGTTTTTGGTCATTATGAATAGTAACGACGATAATTATCTTTAATTATCTTAATTAATGATTAATCGGGTAGTTAAAGATAATAAGATAATATCATAATAATAAAAAATGACCACAAAATGTGTCCTAAGGATACTGGTTGTCTCCTGGCCGACCATGGGATGCCTTGTGCCAAACTTGGGGGACCCATGAAATCACTTTTGTGAGAAAGTGATTTTTTATCTTTTTATTTTTAAAGAATGTTAAATGTAACAAAGAATGTATCACCTAAGTAAAATATTTTTAATTTTGTCTACATAAATGATATTTTGGACTATAAATATTCATTGGAAAGATAAAGAGATTTCCTAAATCATAGTATTTGTTTTATAATTTTTAAACATTAAATAAATTAAATTATTTATGACATCATGATGATGCAGCGATGACCTCATTATTTAACGATTTAAATAAAATGGAAAGATAATGTAAACTCTAAGACCTACACATGTCCAAAACCTATTGGATGGGTGGATTTCGAACCCTTATAACCTTATACTCGAAACACATCAATGTGGGACCATTAAAATCCGAAACTCATTTGAAAATAAAGTTACATTTTATACCATTCCAAGAGTGCCCTTCCCCTCCTCTTATAAAAGGCCCCCACCTCTACCTCCTTACCCACACTTCCAAAGCCTTTGGATCGGCCAAACCCTGCCCATTTTGTCTCTCCAAATACCTCTCTAACTACGTGAAGACTCACTTTGGGCATAACACTTTCCAAGGAAGCCTTTGAGCTCAAATCAAAGGAAGTTACCCGATTTAAAGGTAATGTCTTCACTTGTGTCCTTTTGTTTTATTTTTCTTCTCCAACCACCTAAACTATTTTTATTCATTTATTTTGTAACAAATACAGTATATTAAATATACTAGGATGTTTTTATAAGAAGTATTTGAGCTAAACTTACACACACCTACATCTAATGGTTAAAGGACATACTGATTCCGTGGATGGCGAATTTCTGCCCCCCGAAATGATGATTGTTCAACATTCTTTTAACACCTTCAAAGGAGGCCATTAAGATTTCACTATATTTATATATGATATATAATATGTTTATATTTTCCTTAAGCTTCTGTATTTTTCATTTATGGAATACCTTTATGGTTTCCATTATGGGTAAACGCGATATCTTCATTTAAGGAAGTGCGGACTACCGCCCCCTCAAAGTGATTTGATTCGTTAATACCATATGTGGTACGTATAAAGGATATATTTAATGATATTATATATGATACCATACTAGAATTAAAATACTATTACGTATCATTATGTTTTAATTCCATTAAATATGAAATAGAAATGGAAGTAGCGTTCATGCGTACGTACGGCTTACCGTCTCCATGAACGGTACATTTCATTTCTTATCTCAAAATGTTATGTACTATTATATGTACATATATATAATGGATATATATGTAATATATTAAATATAAATGATGGATATAATTCTGGAATTAACATATATATATATCTCTCATTTTGTTTTAATTCCATTAATATGACAAAAAAATGAAAGTAGCATTCATGCGTACGTACGGCCTACCGTCTCCATGAACGGTGCTTTTAATTTTTTATCTCCAAATTCCATGTAATAGTATAAAATGAATATATACTGGATATATATGATATTTAAAACATCAATACTATTCTGGATATGATGTACCTATAACTACATGGAAAATTATTTTGCAACAAGTTCAATTTTTGCCTCATGTACCAAACATCGACAAAAACGTCTGATATGAACTCATATTATTAACCAGTTATTATAAAATTAAAATATGTGATATGAACTGAATAATAATATTTATAGAAGGTCCTTACGAAATTATAAATTGACCAAAGTTTATTATTCAGGAATATAAAGAAACGAACAAGACAAGTTGGACTTGAGGTAAGGGATCCTACTCCTCTCTTTCTTTTTAAGTACACTCTTTTATGAAATTACTTTTAAGATCATCTTTATTATTATTGGGATGTTATTTTATATTAATCCTACTTTAATTTTTATGTTTATATGATGATATACCCTAGTTGATCTCATAAATCCATTTTTGGAAGCTTTAAGTGGCGTCGTTAGGCTGCCGAGTTTTCGTAAGGGATTTTTCATCGCACATTTATTCCCGTGACATTTATGCTACATTTGCCACTATTTCATTTGATTGGTGTATGTACTTCCCATTATTATACACTTTTTTTAGTATAATTTTATTTATGGGTATTTACATCTTCATTGTATGACCCTTCTTCCTTGGGGTGTACTTTTCGAAAGTTACCCAACTCGGTAACGGGACCTTTCACCCTTCTTTTTTTTAAAGGCTTCTTTTGTTATGTCTTTTAATTCACATACTATTATGTTGGGATATGTTATTATATATCCTTATTTATGTAAATTTTATGTCCAAGTGAGTATATCCCCTTTATCTCTCTCATCAACCCTTTTTGTAAAATGTTATGTGACGCCGTTAGGCTGTCGAATTTTACCTAGGGAACTTCTTAACCCAATTTCGATTTCTTTGGGTTCAACATATGGTTATTGAATATTTCATCCTTTGAATATGTGTGAATAAACTTTTATTGTGTTACACTCAATATCCACTTATATTGGGTGTATTTATATTTGTCACACATAATTATGAGATTGATTTATCCTTAATTTAAGGATACCTTCTTTATAATGGATTTCATCTCATTTTACATTTCTTTTGAAACTTAATTGTTGTTATGCACCAATTCACTCTTATATGGTGTGTATACTGTCCTTTGACCTATTATATCATGAATCCCTTTATTCTCATGATATTATAAAGCTCGGATTAAATGTTATTCCGCGATTATTTGTATTCAAGAGTCTCTTATTTTGTTAAAAACTATTTAACAAAAATTTTGTTTTAAATGTTTTAAAGATTCATTATTCTAAATCTTTATCTTTAATGTACATGTTTTCAAAATGGTTTTCAGTGTTTATTTATATGGACATTAATGTTTTAAAATTATAATTCCATTAAAAGCTTCAAAGTGGTATGAGACACTTTGATTCAAAAATCTATTTTAAATGGTTTTTGAAAGTAGATTGATTAATTCAATATCTTGGAATTACTTATTGTGATTGAAAATGAAATGTTGTTATTGAAATGTTTATATTTTCAATATTTTATGTGTAATTATGGTACTTGGACATTTTACGGGTGGTTACGTGATAAACCATATGACGGGTGGTGCCGTGAATACCAGGACGGGTGGTTACGTTATAACCTCCAATGCATTGGGTATGGAAGTCGACCGTATGGCTATTCCATTAAGTATGTGTGGAAGTCGGCCGTATGGCTAATCCATTAAGTATGTGTGGAAGTCGACCATATGGTTATTCCACTTAAGTATTTTTTTGTCCCAAGTTACCTTTATATGTTATGTGATCTTTATATGGGTTTTATGGTAATCTTTTGGTTACTGAAGGGTAAGTAATGAACTTTTATTCAGTGAAGAGTTTTTACTACTTCGAAAAGGTGAAAAGTATTACATTGATAAAGTATACATGGTTTAATTGTAGTTTTCAAAAACTAACAGTTTTCATTCTTTGTGTATCCCTTAGTGATCATTTTATGCTCATCCCAAGTTTTTGAAATGTTTTTCACAGGACTTAACGTGGAATAGGGTCAAGGATGGGATCAAGGGAAAGTCATGCTACCTATAACATAGAACTAGACATGTTTCTTTTTAAGAGTTTTTATTTTATGGAAACTTAGTAGAAGTTTCTACTTTGTAATCTTTTGAGATGTAATAGTCATGTCCTAATTCTCTAAAACTCTAAACCTGAAAAGATCCTCAATGTGAATTATTCATTTAATTCAATATTAAGTAAGGTTTAGGGCTGATGCCTTATATTCTCCTTCCCTATTATAGCCTGTTATCTCCACGCTTCTAATAGAGTTTTCGTGGGTTTCGGTTGGTGTGGTCGTAATGTGGCATCGTCAGGTGGATGCAATTGTCGTGAGAGGAGGATCGTGACCCGTTGTGTGGACTATTCTCATATAAAGAACGTCAATAACTATTGAGGTTGGGGATTTATTGATTCTCTCTTCTTTTACATGCAACTGTATTGTTAGCATGTCTTATCCCACTGGATTAAAATGGAGTTGACATAATAAATATTTTAACCAGATAAATAAATTGATATCGATCATATGTTATTACATCTTTTTTTACTAGATAGTACGATATCTATACTTTCTTTGTTTAGCTGTTCGTTCTTGATGGAAATTGGTAATGGACGTAAACATCAATTAATTGATAATTATTTGGTTAAAAGATAAAGAGGCATGTAAATAGATCTTGTTCTACCTGTTGTAATTTTATGTTAATCAAATTTGAACAGTATGCATGTTTAATTATTTTTGATATCTTACTGATTAGGTTTCTCGAAATTGGAACCTATGAATATTAAATCTGTTAATTCAAGATGGATTAAAGAATTAATTGTTTGATAATTCCATGAAGGGTTCTGAGTTACCCTCTTGATTGTTAAATGGTCGAGAGCCCAATTTTTAAGATGTTTGTTTTCCAGCTTCTTGTGTTGTGATGTGAGCCTAGATGGATGTTGTGGTATGTGGGGGCATGGAGACCTTTGGTTGTGGCAGAAGATGAGACCTAGAGTGGCGAGATGCATCAGTTTATGCATATGGGTGTCAGGGAGGACACCAGGGATGCTGGAACCAGATGGATGTGATTGTTGGATGCTTGCTCATTCTTATTGGTTGATTATCTGCTTTAATTTTCCCCACTGCTCAATGGAGCTGTTGTTGCTTACCCTTATTCTGAAATAGGTGAAGACATACGTGGTATGCCACTTGCTTTCTGTGTTTATCTTCTCTAGGGAGGATGGATATACGCTCTTAATATAGGCAGCAAAGACTCGACGGGTAGTACATCAACTCACCGTGTTGATCCCCCTTGTGCATAGTAGCATAGAATGTATTTATAGAATACCTAGGAATATGGGAAAGTAATTATGTAATGAATAATTGAATAAATGGTGTTAACCCATGGGGTTGGAATTTGTTGGAACATAATGATGAGGTTGAAATTTTGAAGGAACATTGTACTTTGGGTGTAATGCAAACAAACATTAATTTCGATTTTTTCTTGGTTAATTAATGTTAAAGAATTAATTAACATAAAGTGGAACTGATAAAAAGGTAATTAAGTAATTTATTAAAGATCTTTAAATGGTTATGTGTTTATAGGATACCTAGTCTTAGAAGTAGCAACCCAGAGTCCGAGAGACATTAGCTGCAGTTGAGTCTAAGACAAGGTTATTCCCATAGTGTGGTTGTTAGATATAATATATTCTATAATTTTTGTGTTTCTATACGCTACTCCACCCTTTCAGTAAGGGAAACTGACACCTTGGGGATTCTGAGCCCTAGGGGGTGTTTTCCCCAACATTCCAGTGGGAGGATGAATTGTTGACTACCCCCTTTAGCCCCGCTCTCTTCTCTTGGTAGATACTTGTGCTGGTAGGCACAATGGTTAGTTTTCCCCATATATGTGTATAGAGGGATATAATGTCTTGTGGTTATTCACACACATATATTCTGGATATAGTAACCTATGGACTACTATAGGTGTAACTTGTATAGGTTGTGATGGATTGAGGATCCTTACTCAGTGTATGGGTTGTAATGGCTTGAGGTATAATGCCCAACGTATGGTACATGTTATGCAGGTTATGGTGGATCCTATAAACTACATGGTTACTTCTCTTAAGTGGATGTTGTGGTTTTGTTACACGAGGTTGATGTTGTGGTTCTTCTCCCAGGTGTATGTGGGCAAGCGTTTTTGGAGAGAGATGCTTTGGACGTGCGACATTGGGGCAAAGCGGAAAACCAGTGGGGAAGTAGTAGCGGGTTAACCATGATATTATTTATTATATGATATATTCTTGTATTCATTACTTGGTGAGAGTAGCTATGGTGAGGTTGGGAACTTACTATACCTGTTTAGGCGACGAGTTAGTTTCACTTGTTGTTCACTGTGCTTTAGCAAGTTTTCTTTAAATTTGCACGAGTGGCTTTGGAGAGGATCCTTCTGAGTATACTGTTATACTCTCCCTATGTATATATAAATGTTTTTTTCATGTCCCTTGGAGCAGGTTGGAGGTCTGTCCAGTTACTACTATCTTGTGGTTGCAGGAGTTGTTTGGGCTTATGGTTGCTGTTGTTTTACTTTATTTTGGGTACTTGCAGTTTTTTACCTTTCAATTGTAGTAGTTTTGCATGACCTTTCATATGTGTACATGAGATTTCATTTATCTTACTTGTTGAGTTAGAGTTTTTGGGTGTCTATATTATCTCTCTCTTTTGAATGTGTTCTCTTAGAGGGTAATATCTCCCATTGGTGTGTTTACTATACCCTCAGTGCTAGTTGCCAGCCCGGGGCCTACTGGAGGCGGAACTCGGGGGTCATTATCTCCCTTATCACATTGTCGGCCCAGGAAGGGTACACTTTGTGGGGAGGGGGTTATGAAATTCATGATAAAAAAAGATTAAAGGTTAAGTAGATACACCACTCTAAAGAAAAAATATTGTATATGAGTTAATCTTTCTCAAGGGGTGAAATTTTTAGACATGAAAGCCTTACCTTAATTCCTGACTTCCACTAAAGCACACGAACCTCTAGTATAAAAAAATAAATATATTAATAAAATATTTAATAAAAATATCCATATATAAAACCTTATATAAAATTCATTTATAATTTTTATATACATGTACATTATTTAGTTATAATCTATTTTCAATATCAGGTTTGAGTAATTTTAATTGTTTTGAACTAGTTTTGAAACAATGATGTTGTTATTCCTTCTTCGCAAAACATTCATCACTCCGAAATCATAAAAGATATTTTAGTTTATTTTATTATTATTATTTATAAGCTTATAATTTCATTGTAATATTTTTTAATAGTTCATATAGATGAAATTAGTGAGAAGTATGTTTTGATAATTTTTAACTATCGAATAGTAGTATCTTAATAAATGAGTTTAATATTAATTTTACAATTCCATAAAAAAATGAAAACATTATTTTATTATTTAAACCATATATTATCAATAAATATTTTATCATAATCATACATTATATTATTTTATATCATTTTTTAAATAGGGGTTAAACTGACCAAAACATGAACAAACCATAGTTAACGGATTATTAAGATTATTAAAGTAGTTTCGTTTGAAATAATATCATTATTAATGAAAAAGAATAATTTCATTTATATTATTTTAAGGATTTTAATCATATTTTAATTTTTATTAATAAATAATAATGAAACTTGGGGAAAATGAGATACATTGCTTCATGGAGGCGGTAGTCCGCACAACACACGACTAATATGCTCATTTCTCAATGAATGAGAGTTAAAGAAGTTGGATTAAATTTTTTTTACTTTATAATCAAAAATATATTATATAAGTCATTGTTTAATTTTATTTCAACCATATATCCAACAATCAGAGATGTTGGTATAAAAAAAGTCATCGCTTTGGGAGGCGGTAATCCGGACAATGGGCGAATGACAGTTTCATTTTTACTAATAGAAAAGTGGAAAAGTTTTTAATAATTAATAAATTGGTATAATAAAATTCAGTATAAAGAAATTCTTATTTCTTTATAAACTATTAAGAAAGTTAGATTTTTTAGACTAAGAAAGAAATGTGTAGAAGTTAGGGGGAAAAGTACTCACTTTGAGGACTTGGGATTCCCCTTGGAATACTCTAAGGAAATTGAGGTCAAAAGACAATATATTTTGACCATAGGATCAAGAAAAATAAATATGGTTATTAGGGAAGGATAAATGAGATATTTTAAAGAGTATTATGAATTTTTATGATAGTTATTAAGGTTTGATAATAGATACATTTTATAAGTGATGACAATTATATTTTTTTTAATATTTCAACTTAATATAAAGAGAGAAAATGTTTAAGATTTAAATAAGACTAAGAAATGGAAAACAAATGAGTGTGGGATGATATAAGGTCGATAATACCATAAAATTCACTTTTGATGCATATTTTGATCATGTTTTTAAGCCTTTCATGTTTAGAATTTTAACTTTTACAATTTTTGGTTTTACCGCACTAACTAATTTTTACCTAGGTAATTTAATTTTAATTACTAAAATTAAAATGAACCTTATTAAAAAATTTATAAAAAATGATTCCCAATATGAACTCAATTTTATTAGATAAAATGACTATGTCTAAGAAAGCTCAAATTTAACTTTAACAGATGTAACACATAGAAACCCATTTTTAGAAAAAGTATATTTTTAAGAATAAAATTTTTATGTAGGGTAAAATTATCAATGTATTTGATTTTCAGGAAAAAATTGGTTTAATATAAAAAATATAAAATTTATATGTATTTTAAAGTAATTTGAAACAAAATATTATCAGAATAATATTTAATTAAAATAATATTCCCAAAATAGTTTTTAGTGGAAAATATTACTTCCAGAAAATGTTATCTCTAGGTTTTCCAAATTAAATAAAGTATTATTTAATTATTTTTTTCTTATTAAGAACATATTTCATCACACTAAAATTTTTATAAGCTTCTAGGGATTCCATATAAAATTATAAAGTTGAAGATTTTTTAAAAATTGTATTTTCACCATTCACTTAGATATCGATTATTTCATAGAAATCCAAAAAAATGAATCCTAAGGTAATATTGCTAATATATGTATAAAAATGAGGTTCACTTTTTAAAATTGAATTTATAAAATTCAAAAATTTGTCTTTAAAAAAAAATACAAATAAAACCATTTTTAATAGAAAAATTATGTTTTTAAACATTAAGTGTTCTTAATATTATTTCACAACAATCTCCAATAATATTAATATATTAGTTCATATATAATAAATTTTTAAATTTATAAACTTAAATTATTGGAATAAAATATACAACACTCAATAAATGGGTTCTTTAAACAGAATATTAACTTTATAATAAATACACATTAACGAAATACCATTAAAATTAATTATTTATATTTTAATTTTAATTTTACTAGTCCATTGATATTAAAATATTTATTTAAATTTTATTTATATGTCATATTCTATTTTAATAATAATATTATTAATATTGATTTTAATTTGTAACACAAACACACACACACACACACTGATATATATTATTTTAATATTATATTTTTGTTTCATTTTGAGTTATCTTATTCTTAATTTTATACTAACAAAAAATCTGTATACCTATTGAATACATGTATATATAATGACCATATTCTCAATGACCATATTTATAAAGACCATATTTCTAAATACTGTATTTATGACAGACAAATTTCCTTCCTATATATACTATCTCTAAAATATTTTATTTTATTCGTACTTCTTAACTCACTCTTCTCATTACCAAACTTTTCATGTAATATCTCACAATATCCTTTCTAATTTCATGATATTATTCCTCATTATATGTTTTTATTGGCTATTTGTGGTCCTCAATGATTAAGATGATCTAGGAGATCTCCTAGTGTTGAAGAATTTATTATTCTCTATTTATTGTTTAATTTTAATTTATGAACATGTAAATGATGTAACAATCCATTGTGAGTGATACATAGTTTCATATGATTTTGTTGAAATCATTTTACAAAGAATTAAAAAAGTGATGTTAGATTAATTCTTATATTGTATGTCTTATTACCAAATCTATTTAAATTAATTTTAAGAAATATATTAGATAGTCTCAAATTATAAAAATATATGTTATGGAAGAAATATACTTCCTCAAAACCCGAGGTGTTACACTGGTTGAAAATATGATCCCTTCACCATGAAGGGAGTTTTTGGAATATTTAATAGGTATGGAGAGTGAGGAGTTCGTAAATGTGTCTTATAGTTAAAAATGGAATAATAATTCCTAGACTACAAAAATTTCAGAGGGATCTACATATTTAAGGGACTCCTGACCAATTCAGTGGTGTCTGAAGTGAATTGCATTAGTGAAGATCATTGTTGGAGAATTTGGGCTAAGTCTAAAATCAATTCATGAAGTTGAAGACATAAAGGGTTTTTACGGAGGATAGTACATGGAAGTTAGTCCATGAAGTGAAAACCATGGAGGGGTTTTACGACAGAGAGTACGTAGAAGTTATCATGTGGAGTGAAAATCATGAAGGGTGTATATAAAAGATAGTATAAAGTGAAGGGTACTCTATAAAGAGGATTTTGTGTTGAACAACAGTCCGCAATGGAAAGTTCACGGTGAATAGAAGTCCCTATAGGGGCATTAGCATTGAATAGTAAAGGAAGCATGCAGTGACCAGTTTTCTTTGAATTTAAGTATACGCTGAATTGTGTTCTGAAAAGTCAGGTACATGGTGAATAATGTTCCAGGATGTCAGGTATGCAGAAGAGGAGTTCAAAAAGATGAGCAGTCAGTAAAGGAATTATTCATGATGAAAAAGTATGTGTTGATGTAGAATACATGTCTCAAATGAAAAATGGGCTTTATGTCACACCCATCTCATTGTTAATCAAATAAGAGGAGAATCAGTGTCTTTACATTATTAGGTAGGGTACTGACCTTTTAAAGTGTAAATATTTCTAAAATAGGAAGAATAGTGATTCCACTCTGATCATTATAACATCAGTGCACTTAGTGGATTTTTATACATTGGAACATTTCCTTTGTGTGGTCCTTAGACTTCTCAGTTTGGGTGAATCTAGTAAAATTGGTGTGTCTTGTGAATGTTTTCATACTAGTTTACATATTATTGTAATAGAAAGAGAGAACAATTTTTTGTTTAATGATAAAATAAAAATGGAAAAAGAATTGTTATAATTTGGCATACCCCGATTCATCCCATTCTTTGGATATTAAACTAAGTGGGGCTAACAAATAACCTATTTCTCATCATATTGATGGAATTATAATAAATATTTTTTTATTATTTATTAATGGCATGTATTTATTTGCTTTAGTTATTTTATAATTTCTTAATTTTTTTTATTTCATCTCTTTTTAGTTAATTTAACTTATTATGGGTTAGTTATATATGTCTTCTTGTTTATTAATTGATTTTTATAATTGCTATACTCTAAATTGTTTTATTTATTTCAATTTTCAATATAACAAATACACTAGTATTTTTAAAATTTGTTGTTAGTGATAATTATTAAGTTAATATTTTAATTAATTAATAGAAATATTTTTATAAATTAATTTTCTTTAATTTAAATCAATAAAGGATAAATAATTACAAATTTTCATAAATAAATATTAAAAAATAAAAAAGAATCTAACAAATAAAAATTCATAATAAATTACTGAAATCTTGTTTACTAATAAAAAATAAATCTAGAATAATAAATGTTAGTTACAATTATGAAAATTAATATATATATATATATATACATATATATACGTGATAACAATAAACAAGAAATGAAAAATTAGTTAGCGGGGGAGTTCTTCGGTTTGAGCCTTGCCAACTACAATTTATGTTTGTTTCTTTATAACCCCTACCCGGACTGAATGTAATTAAAATAATTTAATACAAATTAGTGGTGTAAGATACGTGAATATAATTTTTTTAATTATTATTAAAATTATTGATTGAAAATATTAATAGAAATATAAACATAAAAATCGAATTTATATCACCAAAATGATTAAAAATGATTATTTTTATTATATAAAAATAAAATTAAACTCTAAAATATATTTTAAAATAATAATTTTTTTAAAAAATATATAAATACTAAAAATATTTTTAGTAATTTATCATAATTAAAAAAAATATAATAATGTAATAAAATAAGTAAGAAAATAAAAAATAATCTATAATAAAAAATTATTATTTTTATTTGGATTATTTTATATCAAATTGGTATAAATTATTTTTATTATAAAATACCATATATTATTCAAATTTGTAAAAATTTAAAAAATTAATTGAATATTATTTTAATAAATTGTAAAAAATGAAAATTACTTATAATATTAGTGAAATTTAATGTAATGTATTAGAAATCAAATACTTAATGAATAAAAAATTTAAAAAAGAAAATATTTAGGACATAATTTTAAAAATATTTATTTTTTCATTAAAAATATATAAATATTTTATATTTAATTTAATTTGATTGAGAAAACAAAATAAACAAATAATCTAAATGAAAATTATAATTATATTTTTCAATTTAATGATAAATATAATTAAAAATTACTATGAATTAATTAAAAAAATCTAAAAACTAGGTTAATAGTTTGGAAATTATTTATCTTTGTATAAAGAAGAAAAAATTATTATAAAATTAATAAAAAATAATATATTTTGTAAATTATAGTATGTTATAAATAATAATTTTTTAATAGAAAAAATATTATTAAAATATAATAATAAATAAAATTATATAACAAAGCTATATAGAGTTCTTCAGTAAAAATATTATTCTTAATTAGGTAAATTTAGTTAAAATCAGAAAAAATTAAATATTTGATGGAATTACATATAAGATATTAAAAATAATGACTATAATAAATTAATGAATATAAGTTATGTTTATAAAATAATTAAATATAATTATAATAAACACTAAAAACCGAAGAAATTATTTATATGTTTGTACAAAAAATGAAAAAATTATAATAAATATATTTTTAATTTATAGATTACATTAATAGTAAAAAATATTAAAAATATTTTATAAAAAACTCTAAAAATAGAAACTTTGTAAAAAAATATGTTTGTAAAGAGTATAAAAATATTATAAATTAATAAACTAATATTATTATTAAAAACCGTTTTTTTACTTTTTTAGAAAAATGTGAGAGAAAAAATAGCCAATAATTTTTATAATGAGATCCTATTTAGATAAATCGATGAAAAACCCACACAATTATTGTATAAATATTTTATTCATTGAGGGTATTGAAGCCTTTCTCGAATTTTCACAATCAAATATATAATTTGTTTGAGAACGGACAATTAAGTGTCCTTATAAAAAATTTGATCTTTGGAGATTTGAAATGTTTGATATTTCTCTAATTCATCTATTTTGCTTTAGTTTTCATCCATATTATGTTTCTTAGTATCAACATTGTGGACATAATTTAGAATGAAATAAATATTTCTCGATTATAGAGACATCAAAATTTCAAAATGTAGTACACGTGGGTACTGGACCATCATTTGAAGAAACAATAATTTTGAATAATAATTCAATCTCTAAATTGGAACTGTATCAATTTCATTAACTGATGATATTCGATGCGGAGACTATATGTCATGTATGAAAAATAAGAAAAATATTATTTGATATAAAATTTATGGATATTGAATCATATTTTAGAATGTATAGTGGTTGTTTTGATTTGATATTTTATTTAGATTAATTTTTATTTCCAGATAATAACCTGACAAAACATTAATCAAAAACAAAAAAGTATGTCTATAACTATAGTATTTGTTAGCCAAATATTCATGCATGTTAAATTTACTACATAATATTATATAATTTTTGTTAGTATTTTATTAATTTTGCAACATGTGGACAATCATGGTATAAATTCACTCAATATGGAAAAATTAGACTATAAAATAGTTGAGGTATTTTTTGATTATACAATGATTGTAGAATATATTTTTTTCTCATGAACCAACATCATTAATTATATATAATTAATTCAATATTTATATAAATAGAATATTAAATCATCGTTATGATAGTGATTCATTAATGCACTTTGATAAATTGTATCCTTCTTTTTATTTAGACCCTTAAAATTTTTGGTTATACCTTTCAATAGATTATTTTTATCCTTTTGGTGCTTATGGAAGTCCATATTCTTGTTATCCTATTTCCCAAACTTCATAACACATACATACTTGGATGTTTTTTAAGTAACCATATAATTATTTTGATTTTTTAATTCTAGTAAATCTAAATAAAATTATCAATGCTTATTTGAAACTATTGATTAATACGTTAAATTTGGTTAGCCGTGTTGGTGTAACTACATATTTTGTAGCTTCACAACTGAATGGTTTTATAGGGATTCTGAATATCTTAAAACTATATTAATAATAACTCCATAACACAATCAATCCCAAAATTTATCTATATTCTTATAAGGAATACAAATGATGAATGATATGTATGGAATTCCTTACTTCAGTTGAACCGTCCTGTTAATGATTTTCAAAAGAATTTGATTTTTATCACTAAAACGAAACTAAAAGTATCCTTCCTCTGAAGGTATCCAAGTATGGTAGGAATAATTATATTCTCAGGTAGTACCTATCTCAAGCAATGTTTTTCTGGAACATTGAGTTAAATTGAAGAACATAATCAAGAGTTAAGAAAGATATTGATTTCAAAGAGTTATATAAAGTATTTCAAAACTATATATTTAAAACCCACCTATTAGGATTGAAAAAGATTATAGTTTAATTAAGGAACTCATAACTTTTGGCCTATATTGAATGATTAGTTCACAAAATTATCAAGTTTTTAAACATTTTTGTGTTAATATTGAATATTTATGATTAAATTTTGATGTTTAAACTTTCATGTTATATGATGAAATGCCTCATAATCATCATCAAATTATTTTTGTAAACACGAAGGATAACTTGGGTAGAATATGGAGGCAAAACCAAGGATTATCACACTTCATGATAATCCCCATGCATTACCAACCATGACTTGGTGTCTCACACTGTGTCAGTGTGAACATAAGTTTAAAACACAACATGGTATAATCCACCATGTTTTTGTTATGATTTTATTACACATATACAATAATATCACATCTCACTATAATCCTCAAAGACTTAGTGCACTTTCATCTTATATCACATCGTATGCAATAACCGGTGAAACCATATCAAAAAATCCTTTTGGGTATCTCCAAAAATATTTTGGGAAAGCTATCCTCACTTCACCATTTATCACATAATATATAATACCTTGTAAATATTCATTCATAAATTCATTAGGATACCATCCCAAACACTTTTGGGGTATCTCTAAAAGTTGTATTATCTTTTTCCTAATTTTCACAACAATAAAGTGATCCCCCATGGGTCCTTATTGCATTGAAAAAAATTAATAACTTTGGAATACATAAATTTGATCATGAAATAAAATAATAATTGTTACTCAGGATACAAATTATTTTGAATGATCTCTATGAAATACTAAATCAATAAACATGTTTTCACCTACTACATCATGTGATATATTTCGTTCTTCATATGATAACTTTTATAATAAATTGAGTTACAACATAGCAAGAAGGACTTCAATCATGTATGCCTACTTATATATTCTCAATTACTAGAGTATATACTAGCTTGGAAAATGAATACATCCCATTTAATTTACTCTTGTAGAAGATAACATCACATTCCCCTCACCCAATATTAAAACCCAACACATTTCATAATTTAGTATCACAATCAAGTTCCTTGATTTCATACTATTTATATAAGCGGAAAAATATCATCTCACTTAAGATCCTAATGATGACATGTTCATAAAAATATATTACCAACATTTATTAACTAAGAATCAATTCTTGTATAAAAAATCTATCAAATTATGAATGTTCTTTTGGTATATATATTTTTTAACCTAAGGTGTGGTGAAATATAAAAATAAAACATGCATCCCCAAAATAACAAATATATAGTGCATGGTACTCTATGTGGATATAATTAGGGGTCATCTAGCATAGAAAACTTGTTTTATACCTCATGGGAATATTTTATATCTCGATACAAAAATTAAACTCCTGTTAACCTTAACATTTCTTCAAAACCTATAATACACCATGATGAACATTGTGCAGGGATAACTCAATGGATTACTTTAAGAGGTTAATTGATTTGATATATACAGTCTACATAAAAAAAGAGATTTATTTTTATATTTAAATGATATATTTCATTTCATTATACTCTAGCGATAAAATTAACAAAATTTTACAAAATCATGTGTCTAATCATATCACATATAATAGACCACCATATCTACCTTATGTTTACAACACTTTTAGGTTTTTTCTAAATTCATTATTTATCTATGTAATTCATACCATATCTATATGGGACCATATGATAAAATCCATCATCTAAACTTATTTATTTAGTAACACCAATAAAGTATTACAATTTGAATAATGTTGGTACTTAGGAATTGAATTCCTAATTTTTATTCCATTGAACAGATATTCAAACTCTTTTACTTTATAACACAAAATGTTATATTTCTAATAAATTGTATTTTCTAATTATAAATATTTATAAGTTTATCATCATCATTATTCATGAAACATTTCAATCAAAATTTAACTTTAGATCATTTTGGAATCTAATATAACTCCTTACTTTAGTTATTTACAAACACATCCTATACTTCATTAGAATATATAGCGATATTATCCTTTTTATGGTAACTAAATGTAACTCTTTAAATTTATCTTTACTATAATTACCAAAAAAACATTTAAGATATTATGTTCAATTCTCCTTTCATACAAAAAAACATAATATTTTATTAGTTATTTTTAAATTCTTTATGTATACAATATTCTCCCACTAACCTCTTCTATTTTATATTTCTTTAAAATATCCTTATAAGATATACATAATTTTCTTTGTTTAATAAATAACACATATTTTATTAGAGTTAGAATATTTAATGAATTAACTATTAACCATCAAATATTATATGGTATTATATGATTTTTACTATTTTTGAGAAGGAAATATTTTATACTTTAAAATATACCACTAATAGTAGTGGAATTATGTTCCTACAAATTTAATAATAAACTTGGATAAGATATTTATGTTTCATAAAACTCCATTTATATTTATCTTTTTTTTCAAACATGTTATATAATTTATTGAATCCAAAACCAAGAATATAAAACATAAATATTATTTATCTATTAAAAAATCATTATTTTCAAGAATATATTCTTAAATAAGGGAATACAAATGAGATCCAAAATATACACCCTTTACTAAAATTTATCCAAGCTTTGAAGTGATTCCCAAATCCCATTTTTCCTGTGGAAACCCATTTATCAACTACCTAGAAGGAAACTTTGATCTTATACCATCAACTCTATCAATCATTAACTAATATATATTTACATCACTTATAAATATATAGTTGGTATAATATATAATTTTTAAAATCAATGAATTAATTTATATAATAGAATACCCATCTTAAACTCCCCACTAACTTTTTACAACCCTTCAGGTACTCTATAAAACTCCAACCTATGGAATTATTAATTATTCTTACTAAAAATTCTATGTTTAGATGACCTAGACTATATACTTGAAGATAAATTATTATACTCTCTAATTATATTTTATTCTTCGCGATAGAACGTTTTCCCACTTGTAATATCAAAAATGTACGAAAGCCTTGAAATCTTATTCCCAATTTCTCTATCCTCAATAATTTGATAAAACGAGGTAAATATTTATTATATTTATACAAATTTTCAGAATATTTTGACGTAAATGAAAACATTGGAGGATATGTTCATTCAAATCCAGTCAGTGGCATAATTAATCACACAGATTATATAAGCAGCGAATAATGTTCCTTAGGTTATTTAGAATATAATTCCTTTGAAACAATAAGTGAATCATTTTATGCTTCTCATAAAAATTTATATTTAAATGTTAAAGAATTTATTTATTTGGTTACTTAGTAAAGGGTTACTTTAAAACATATAATTTTCTCTTACTTAAGAACATTCCATAAGTAGTCAATCTAATAATTTTCTTAAATTAAGATTATACTTTCTCTTGGGGTTTTTTATAATTTATATTTGATGATGATGAAGATAACATTTATCTACAACATAAGTCTTTTTCAGATGAGTATCATTTTTTATAGTTTTTCAATAAATAATTTTGTTAAATGTACTCCCACTAAAATGATGACCCATTTTTGTGATTCATTGTATCCATTAGTGAGACAACATATATATTTCGTCATGATATTCATAAATTATGAAAATTAATAATCCATTATTATATTTGGTACAAAATCATGTCAATCATATCATATGTGACTCTTTAATAATTGTGTGGACAACACTTTACCTAAACCATCATATAGATTATCTTAACTCAATTCCTCTAGTATATTAATGGTTAGGGATTCAATAATAAATGGATCCCTATGAATGTTCTATGAATAAGAAACCTAATGTTTTGGGTTACCTTATTACTTTATTTCCATACACAATATAATTCATGGGCACCTAACGGTTAAGCTCACATACACTGAACGGTCGAGGTCTTGAAAAATTTCCACATTGGAAGTAATCAAACACTTAGTATTTATAAAGGTAATTTAATCTCATAATCATAACTCATATAATTCCAATTATAGTATTAATGATTCAAATTATTTAGTATTTCATCTTATTCCTTCTACCCAATCAATTCAGTAAAAGTATATTAATGTGTAACCCTTTACAAAACTCACATATTGTGTTACTAAAACAAATAAAAATTTAACAATATTCATAAATATGAAGACAAATCATACGGATAAGGTTTCAAACCCACTAATTTAGTTTCTTATAATCATACAAAAAAAATCCCTATAAGATTAATCCTTTAGAGATAGATAGCCAGCCTTTATTTTTTTAGAAAATGTATATTCCTTTGAACCTATTAGTGGTTTGAACAAAATTTTATCTACCTTGGGATACTTTACTCAAGAGATATTTTAAACACCTCATAATTAAATATTTAATTCAATATTATAACCTAAAACAAGAAAAAGTCAAGGTGTAAGAAAACTAAATCAAATATCATACCTTACATGTACCTCCTTAGATTCATGTGGAATTGTTTTGAAGAAAATTAACTATTTAAACTAAAGAATCAATTTCAATTCATATTATGAAGCATTATATCCCAGAATAAATTGGTGAATAAATAAATAAATAAATTGTATATATATTAATGTATGAGATACAAAATTATGAAAAATTCAAAAATTAATATAAACTCTTTATAATTTATTCACTAATAAAATAGAAAAATTCAATTTTATATTATATAAACATTTCACATTATCATTAATATTATTTTAATATGAACTCCTTCTTATTTTAAAATATAAGATAATTAATGTAATTTTTTGTTATTTTATAATAATCATTTAATATTTGTGTAAATAATTTACATAAATTAAATATCAATTATTTTATGTTATTTATACAAATGATTTTATCAACATAAAAGATTTATTTTTGAATATAATAAATAAATATTTTGAATAATGACTTAATATGAAAATTTTTTGTTATCATTTATATAATATTTATAAATTAATATAAACACGTTTTCATTTTACATTATTTAAATTTTAACCATTTTATAGATTATAAAACCTTTTAATTTAACTTAAACCTATATTGTATCTAAAAAATGTTTTTGGTATTGGTTAAAGCCTCTATTTAGATTCGACCTTGGCCAGTAGGGTTTACTCTAGCCAAGGATTTGAAATTTTCAAAAAAACTATTTTTTTAAGAAAATATTTTAAAAATAGCTTAGATCATGACCATTTTAATTTAATTTTATTCATTTGAAACACCACGCTCTATGATCATTTTAGTGTCTATTTAAAGGCATTGTTTTGTTTTATGTCATGGTCATACCACAAAAGCGATCATTTTGGAAAGTTATTTCAAATTCTGTATAATATTAATATCTATACTATGTAAGATTAAATTTATATATGACTAAATATATACTAAATAATATTAAATAGTAGAAGGACTTTATAATTACAAAATCTGTTGGACTTAGTCACAATATGTCCTTATGGTGGAGCTTAACACTGGTATAGAAACCCCTCCCCCCAGAATATAACATACAACATCATCCAATGATGTTCTATTTTAAGATATTTCCATCAATGATCATAATGTATGTTTTCCTTGTATTATTTTGTGTTATATTAAAACTAATACCTTAAATTTTTACATTTCATAGTCTTGAATTTTTAAGAATGGAAATGGGAATTTTCACATTAATTAATCCAGGGCATAGGGAGAACTTTTTTTCTAATTCCTTCATCGATTTAAAATTCAATACAAATGAACAAAACTTTATTTAATACCACTAAAGAGTGTCTAGGGGATGTTTAACATCTTAATCATAGTGAAATAACAACTGAAAATACCATAAATCCCAAAATATATCTATATGTTTGGAAATAATTCAAATAAATAATGATAAGTACATAGTACCTTACCGTAGTCGATCTGGTATGTAAAATATTTTCACAGGTGTTTGATTAATATCACTAAGAAGCATCTGAAAAAATGATTCCTCTAGAGGTATTCATCAATCTTGGGAATCATATGACACTTGGGCAAGACCAATCTCAAGCCAGGTTTATTTGTAATCTGGTGTTTAATGGAAGGAGATAATCAATGTTAAAGAATGATCTTATATTCGAGGATTTATGAATAGTATATAAATACTATATAATCAAACTCCACTTATAAGAATTGAATAAATTTATATAGGAATCATGGATCATAAACCATTTAGTCTATCAGTGTTTCACAAAAATGATCAAATTTCTCAACATTTTTATCATTCATCTTGAAACCTCATTATGAATGTTAATCATTTAAATATTAATTTTTTGAGATTAAATTAATTATAATTGTCATCATATAATGGTTTTAACTTATAATTATAGTTGTGGTAGAATATAAATGCAAAACAAAAGATTATTTTGAATAATAATAATCACCATGAATTTCAACCATGAAATAGTGTTTTACCATATCTCATGGTGCACATAAGGTTAGACCATGGTATGGTCCAAACTATCATGTTGTGGTCAACCTTTTAGGTCACATATCCATTAACAACAATATTTCACACTGAGAACATCGCTAGTGTGTAAAATAAGTGGATTTATAGAATTCGGTATATTATTAGAATAGAGTACACACATTTCTAGATCTTATTAATACAATGTGAGTTATATTTAAATGTTTTTTCTTATTAATGTTATAAAAAATTTCCTTGTAACTATAATAAAATATATCTTCCTTCTGGTTATCCTTTCTAAATGATTACAAATATTTTAATGAAAGGTATAATTGAAAGAGTTTGAACTCTAGAATTACTCTGAGGTATGCTTGTGAAAACTATTATCTCTTTATTGTCTCTTATTACTTTTGGACCAACTATAAACCATTAAAAATTGGAGGCTTTGGTAAAGATCATAATTGGATACAAAGAAGTATTTTTAGGACCATCCAAATTGGTCTTATTTTCATATTCATCACATGCTCTATGTAATTCATATTGAGAATAGCTATTTTGATTAAATAATTTATATGATGTTAGACATTATTCGTAAGACTAAATAAATTATAAATGCATGGATGGATCTTTCCAAAAAAACTAGAATCCTAAACAAGAGTTATTTTAAAATGAAAAATAAACAAATATAAAGAATCCAAAAGTACTATATGCACATTCTAAGGGATATTTTTTATTATTCTATTAGTGGATTACATATTTGAAATTACTAGATGGATTTGATTCTAATTTATCATGTTGTGTAAAAAATTATCATGTTATAATATTACAATGCCAATATTATAATTTTATAATGTAAATACTGATACCTATTCATCTTATAGGGTTATTAAATTCCTCAATTTGGTATTTTATAACCAAAATATCCTTTTTTAGATTTTTTTTCAATATCAGATATGAATACATGTAATAAGATTCATGAAGATATTATTTTATTTTTTTATAAATCTAAGAAAATATTTTTACTAACCTTCATTAATAAAATGGAATTTTTAATATCATATTTACTGTATGAAGAAACTTCTGGAGGGTTCTTACAATTTTTTTGGATGTACCTATATGAGAGATGTATATAGAAATTATAGAAGGAGGTAAGTAACAAAGAATTTATTGAAAGATTCAATCACATAAGTATACTTGTAGTAGGAAATGTCCAATGTATACTCGTAAAATTTTCTATCTGAATATTCCTCAACAAATAATCAAATGGGTTGTAATTAGGAAAATGAAGGTGATGTGATATACAATCGATTGTCAACATTTAATGGACATGGAATTATTATTCATGGTGAACATGAATGATGGTTATCATGTGATAAAAAATACCTAACCTATAAATTTGTTCCACTTAATTATGAGTAATTTTCTTGATTCCTATAATAAGAGGTACTATTATTAAAAAAGTTTTTCAAGTTACTGAATAATTGAGTTTTTATTATTTCTTATCTAGATTAAATGATGATTATATCAAAAATAATTTCACTGAAATTACTCGAGCTACTCTTGAGGAACTTTCCAAAATAGTTTTTAATTTTTTTTTCAAATAATGGAAAGTGAAATTATATTGTGTCTACAGGAATTAAATCAATTTTCTAATTAGTATGATAATAAAAAATGTAAATTTTCCTAATATCGCAACATGGAAATAAAATTGGTATTCGATTATGTGCACTGGGTAGAAAACTGTCCAAATTGATAAAATCATATAATTCTTATGAGTTTAATGTATTTGTTTTAATGAAGGATCATATGGTAAGTCCAAAAAACTATGAATAATGGTTTTGGTTAAATAAGAACACATCCTAGAGAATGTAAAATTAAATTTTATTTCATGATGGATGAAGTGATTTAGTTACATTATCTAGGAAAAATATATATATATATATATAAATGCTTAAATGTCATTAGTTTGATTCTAATTGTGGGTTATGCATTCATCCATTACACATAATCCATAACATTGACTATAAAATTCCCCTTGTATAAAATGAACCATTTATGTTGGAACATAAATCACATCAATTTTATTATGAAAATTATTATATTTCGATTAAATCTTTAAATGATTTTTAGAGTGTGGTAAATTTGAAAACATATGAAAATCAATTTATTGAAAAAAATAATGGTTTTATAGAGTTGTAAAATATTGAATTTTTATAATATAAATCACCAATAACATCTATTAATCATAGTGATATAGATATATATGATGATAATTTGAAATTAAGTATTGATGGTGTATTTTATGTAGATGGTATAACTATCAATGGTTTTAAAACAATTATTGATTATGACCTTGAAAATATTATGGAAATTGCAGATATTGTGGAAAAAGTTTAAGAAAGTGGTATTAATGAATGTTACCCTTGAATGAAACTTTTATTTCTCACGTTGAATCAGGAAGAGACTTCAGTATTGCTGAAGATTACCTCAATAGTTATATACTCAACATTATCGATCAAGGCATAATCATTCCAATTCAAACGTGGAGGTACTTAAAAACTCCCACTCACATGTTTTCGTAAAATGACCTGATTCTATTATAAGAAGTAAATCATGGTAACATTAAATATATTATAGGACTTTTAAAACACTATATAGAAGTTTCTGAATAGACTATAAACATAACCAAGTCACTTATTCTTCTTTAGCCTCAATTTCAAAATCCAAATGAAAATTATTTTTCAAAATAAACAGAGCATCGTTGAAGTAAATATCACATTTAATTATCTGGTTACACCCCATTTTCAGTAGACTTATAATCACCTTCTTGGATGTCATTTTTTTTCTGAAATCCTATATCATCTAAGTGCTTGGAGATGAAAATTTATTTCTCTTATAGTAATAAGTTATATTTTCAATGGTTTAGTCATTTCCAAATTTTTATATTATTCTATGGTTTAGAAAAGATGCATTATATTATAGAAATATCAAAATCTAATATTTGAAACATTATGTGGACTAAGAGTATGTTTGATAAAAATATCTCATAGTTTCCTTGAGAACCTATTTCAAGTCTATCAAGGATGGAGGCATTGGTATAAAAAATATGGATGTTTCAATTAAATCGTTAAAAAATCTATTTTGAATAATTTATCTGAAAAATAAAATAAAAAAATATTCCTAAAAAAAAATTATTATATGGGCTTAAATAAGGTAGATTCATTAAATGCACTCCTCATCTTGGCCATGTCAGGATTAAGTGCCAAAATCAATCTTTACTCGCATGAGATTGATTTCTAATCTAAATTCTAATATTTAATTTTGGAATGATAAATGGGTTGGTTACCCTTTATCTAGTAACATAAAATGTTATATTCTGAATCCCAATTTAATGATAAGGCATAAAATGGATACTCATCTTGATCTGCTACCAAGATCAATTAGTGAGCTTATCCCATGTTGAAACATTATGCCTAATAATGATTTAATAATTTGAAAACCAATTAGGAATGGTATATTAACTATTATGTTTATTTATAAATACCTCAAGTGTATGCTTATAGCCATATCCAAATCTACTCAACAGTTCTCCAATCCTTGGATTTTACCTTCCAAATATAGTTTTTTATAGGGATATTCTTATAACATGTTTCATGTATATAGATATAAATGGATCAATATTTTATAACAATGTAGAGTTTTTTCCAGAAATATGAGTGTTTTACTATAAACATATTCTTTTATCGATATTTCTATATTGTATTATAGTCATCTTTCTTCAATTATATTGATAACAAACACAACTAAGTACAATCTATCTCAGAACTATTTTCATTTTGATGTTACTTATCCAATTTTATCCACCTCAAAAAAACTTTTTATGGATAAATTAATAGAAAATTATCACCTATTTTCATGTAATAAGAACCTATCAAGGTTCAATAGTTGGAACATTAATCTCCAACAGGTCATGAAGAACATATTCTCATCAGCTAAAATGGATAATCACCTTCCATATGGCATAGTTTAGAATTCCATTCAAGTGATAAATATCCTTAATATATTTATCTTTTGAAGAAAATATATATTATATCTTTTTTATATTATTATTTTAAAAAAAATATTAGGGCAGGTTAGATCGATATTAACACTAATGGATCGGTTAAAGGCAACTCGAGTCTATCCGGATCTGGTGGTAGATTCTTGGATTCTAAAGGAGGGCCTATTTGTTACTTTTATAAAGTATATATACTAGTTGTGTATTATGAAAAATAAACTGAGGGTGTTATCCATTCTAGTTTGATTAAAATATTCAACTAGTACGTGTTATGGATGAAAGTGGATTTTACTCTCATTTTTCATGCTATCAAGCTGAATATCAACAGTGTTTTCTAGAGAAAAATTGTATCTTAGGAATATGTCAAGAACTACTAAAAAATATTGATTTTATGATGTCACAAACCTTCAAGGAATATAACATGGTTATTTACATTCCTTTCAACTTGGGTGTGGGTTTGTGTAATAATGTCTTGACTTATGTATTGCTTGATGAAATTGAGGAATCCATTTTCTTTGATATTTATAAAACTCATTCTTAAATTTTTTAAGAGTGTTTTGGGAAAAAGATATTTTATATAATTAGATATTTTATTAATTATTTCCATTTAATATTAATTATATTATTCATGTTTTGTGTGAGGAGTTTGATGAAATTATTTATAACTTGACTGATGATAAGATATATAGTAATGATCCTCGTGTTCCATCAGCCGAGGGTTTTTTCACTTCACAAAATACAAATATGGGTTTAGGCCTTTCATGATTGATGAATTTTTACAAATATGTGTCCATCTATTAATTTAGATCCCCATAAAAGAAATTTGGTTTATATATGAATTTTATTTTATATATTAATTATGTTACTAATTATTTTAAATTTCATGGTTTTTTAAATATATCTATTTCCCATGCTGGTTCCATTATGGGGAACTATTTTTCATCTCCATGGGTGTCATGGGATTATGTTCCTAGTGATGAAAATAATTATATTTTTAAGCACTATAAGGTATGTTATTAAAAAAATTGTTTTATTTTAAATTTATATAATTTCTAGATTACTATATTGTTAAGTATTTTTAGGGATTATGGTCACCTATTGAAGACAGAATGAGACCCACTATTTGGGAGGAATGAGAGGATTTCATGTAAGGAAAGTTTGAGTATTTTTCACCCAACCTTTATAATATACCTATAAAGAGAGAATATGACACTATCCTTAACAAATATTACGTGCATCATCGATCAAATTACATCCTCACTATGGAATGGGAAGGATTGTGAAAATAAAGGATAAAGGTAATTTCAAGAGGATATTAGATTACTATTGACAGAATCAAGGTAGAGTACTTTTAATGTGCCTCATCAATGGTTGGTAAGTAAAATTATTTAATAATTTATATATACTTTAAATACTAAATTTATATAGTTAATTTATAAATCCTTTGATTGATCCTACCATTACATGGTTCGATGTGTACAAGAGGATGTGCATTGATAGTGGCACATAACATATTTCAAGTGATAAATAGTGATAACTTCTGGTTATTATTTTATTTATTGTTTTTTAAATAAAGAAAATATATTTTTTTACCTTTTAATTTTTTTAATATTTGTAGAATAAATATGAGATAACGATTTCAGGCATACAAGAGAGACAGAATTAGTTATAGGTTTGGGATAACGAGGCATCATGTGAGTCACATTTGGATAATATTACATGGTTATGGGTGATGGATAGTGGTATTAAGAAAGTTCATGTGATCTGTATTAGCTCATGATCAACACTGGCTAGTTCCTATAGTAATAAAGTGATGTCATCATTTGTCTTAAATAGAGCTCATGTGGGATCGCCCTCCTTCACTCCTAAAAATTGTGAGGTGAGGCTATGAGCATATAGTGAAACCATATAGAGATCTAACAGAGAGTGGGAAGAGCAGTGACAATAGTAGGTGAAATAGAAAAAATTATAAATATGGGTATATTTTGTAGTATGAGAGTCTATTTTCTGCATTTTAGGGTTGTAGATCCATCCTCATGAAGGAGTTGATTGCCTCCCCCTTAGTGATGTTATAATTATGTTTTTTATGAATTTATTTTGTATAATATGTGTTTTAATTTAATTTGGGATGGTTTTTTATAAATTACAATGTTTATTGCATAATTAATTTTATTTAATATTTAATATAGAATTTATTATGGTGGCATTAGAAATATGCCGCAAATACTATTGGTGGTGGATTTAACTTTCCATTGAAAATATATTTTTTGAAGGATTTATTATTCCATCATAATAAAGTTGGAATAAATTTTTTTGTGATGAACATGATATTATGTTGCAAATAATATTTTAGACAGTTTTATAATTCCATCACAAATAATATTCACCTAGGAAATATAATGACAGGACATCACAAATAATAGTAATTGTGATGTGATTTTTACTGACACTACTTTAAATATGTTTTTTAATAGTGCTAAAATTGGCCATTGTTAGCACAAAAAATCCCCAAATACCAGAGCGTGAATAAAATCCCTGTTATTTTATCAGTTATAGAAAAGCACTGATAAAGTCACACTTTATCAGTTCTATGAAAAGAGAGAATAAAAGGTATCTTTATGAGTGCTTAGTTAAGCATAGATAAAGGACCACCTTTATCTGTTATCAGTTCTATACAAGACACTGATAAATGATCTTTTTATCAACATTGATTAACATCACCTATATAAATTCATTTAATAGAGATGATAAAGTATCCCTTTATCATCTATTTTAATAGTGTTGATAATGTTTCCCTTTATCGGTGCTTTAAATAGAATTACCAAAGGACCGATTTATCATCTATTTTAATCAAAATGATACAGGGGTGTACTCACTACTAGAAAAGTGTCCTTTAACAGTGCTATAACATGGTTTTATAATCACTAAAAAATCAATGATAATCAGAGTGCAGTTAAAAGCCCGAGGCTTTTATCAATGACAAAAAAGCACTATTAAATGGGGCATTAAAGAGTTTTTTAACACTAATAATGGACACACTATTAAAGGTTGGTAAAATTATACTTTTTCAGACATCCATGAGCCCTACCTATTTATCAGTACTTCCACAACACCTTTTGTAGTGCTCCCCCACCATTATTAGTGCTTCTAACCCCACCACCCATTTTATCAGTGCTTTGTGAATTTCTAGTCGTATGCATACCCACAAGGATTTGAACCCTGCACCTCTCCTTCAAAGATGAAACTCCTTTACGACTACCCCATGTTATTTTGTTTTTTATTTAATGATATTTTAGGTTATTAATTCATATATTTACATATATATAAATTATTCATATATTCATATAATTATTTTTAAATATATTATTACAATATATGTGTGTGTGGTATATATACTAATATTTATTTAAATATATTATGTATTATATTCATTTACATATACTAGAATGTAATATAAATATACATCTTTTTATTTAAATATATTATTTTTTCATCTCATTTTAGATCTTTAATTA
This sequence comes from Viscum album, assembly GCA_963277665.1. NCBI lineage: Eukaryota > Viridiplantae > Streptophyta > Magnoliopsida > Santalales > Viscaceae > Viscum > Viscum album. The sequence goes on from OY728166.1 coordinate 1,047,392,751, forward strand.
ATTTTTTGATTTTTTTATCTTCAAATTAATATTAAATGACTATTACCCGGTAAAAATAAGCGAATTATTAATTAAAAATATTTTTCCAGTTATTTGATATGTCATTTTCATTAAATATATAGTATATATTAAGTGTAAATGCCTATTTACATTATCTAGAACATATTTTAAGACATGTATATTTTATTTATATCAATATAAATAAATTTATATATTAATATATTATTTTTAATTAAATATAATTTTTTTGAAGTTTACAATTTTCAACCCTACTAAAAAATCACTGATAAAAAGGGGGGTCTTTATCAGTGCTTATAAAAAAGAACTGATAGCCCCTATCAATGCTTTGTTACAAGTAGTGATAAAAGACCCCATTTATCAGTGATTTTTTAAAAGCATTGATAAAGGGTGGGACTTTATCAGTGCTTGTAAGAAAGCACTGATAAAGGTTCCCCTTGAACAACACATTTTTTAGTGCTGACAGAGTGGGTATTTAACAGTGATTTTAGCTTGCACTGTTATAGCCCAAGTGCTGGAAAAAACCAATTTTGTAGTAGTGATTACTATATTGTTCTGTTAAAATTTCATTACAATGTAGCCGAAAAAATAGAAGCTAAAAAACATCATTCAAATATAGACTTTAAATGAAATAAAATTTATAACACAAATACAAGAAAGAACACTATATTATAGACATTTAAAACATTGGTTTGTATAATTACATTAGTATGTACTAATTATCCCAGACATTCAAATACATCAACATTCGTTTTTCTTTGGCCACGACACCCAGTTATTATATTTAAAAAAAAACAACCCATATTAAAAAAAATAAATCACTTATGTATGAAAAAATATTCTTATGTTAGTAATACAATAAAAAAATAAATTAAACAAAAAATTTCAATTTTAAACTAAAACATATACTTTGAGTCATACCAGGAACACATCCTGTGTTAAATGGACATGAGACTAAATACTACATGTCAAAAAGGACTTATAAATTATTTTCCCAAATTATCAAGACAATATAAGAATTGTTTCTTCTATTTTAGTGAGTGACACACATTTTGAATTAAAATGTCAATTTTAAACTGATAATAGACACTTTGAGTCATACTGGGCACACCGTGTATCAGATTGAGGTGAGTATAATTCCTAAACATCAAAAATTACTTATGAGTCGTTTTAATAAAGTATCAAAAAATCCTAAATCTTTTTCTCTATTTTGTGTATGATATTGGTTTTTTATTAAAATTGATGTCAATTTTAAATAAAAAGAAACACGTGGATTCATACCAGAAGCACCATGGAATAGATTGAGGTGAGGATGATTCCTATATATCAATAATTACTTATGGATATTTTTATTAAATTATGAAAACAATCCTAATGTTTTTTCTCAATTTTGAGTATACCACCTGTCTTTTTTATTAAAAATGTGAATGTAATCCGGACACAAACACTTTGAGTCATACCAATCATATTGTGGGTCGATGTGATGTGATAATAGTTACTACACATCAAAGATGGCATATAAATTATTTTAATAAATTATTTAGACAATACAAGCATATTTTCGTAGTTTTGAGAGATTAAGACACTTTTTTAACTAAAATGTAAATTTTAAATTGAAACATACACATTAAGTAAAAATGGGAACACCGTGTATCAGATTAGGTGATGATGATTCGTACATGTCATAGATGATATATTTATCATTTTCCTAAAGTATCAAAATAATACAAATACATTTTCTCAATTTTGAGTATGTCAGTTGTCTTTTTTATTAAAATTAATGTCACTTTTAAATAAAAAGATAAATTTGGGGTCATACCGGTCACACTATGTGTCCTATTTAGGTGAGGCTGATTACTAATCATCAAAAAGAAATTATGTATAATGTTTATAAAGTATGAAAAAAATATAACATGATTTCTCAATTTTGAGTTTTTCACTTGTGCGTTTTTACTGAAATGTCATTTTAAACTAAAAACATGCACTTTGAGTCAAACTGGTCAAATGATGTGTCATTTTGACATGTGACTAATTCCTATAAATTAAAAATGACATGTCAACCATTTTTCTAAATAATCAAGACAATATGACTATGTTATCTTCATTTTCAGTGAGTGACACATGTTTCGAAAAAATGTCAATTTTGAGATAATAATGGACACATTGAGTCATATAAAGAACACTATATATCATATTGAGACACGAATAAATCATATATGTAAAAAATTTCTTATGGAGAATTTTCCTAAATTATCAAAAAATCCAACTATTTTTTTCTCAGTTTTGAGTAATATATCAAAACAATCTAAATGTTTTTTCTTGGTTTTGATTGTGTCACTATTCTTTTTTATGAAAAATTAATTTTAAACTAGAATCACACACATTGAGTCATATTTTTCGCATTGTCTGTCAGATTGATGTGAGGATGATTATTACACTTTAAAAATAGCTCTTGAATCATTTTAATAAATTATAAAGACAATCTAAGCATGTTTTCTCATTTTTCAGTGAGTTAATTTTTTAACGAAAACAGAAATTTTAAATTGATAACATATAATTTGAGTCATACCAGACACACTGTATATCGTATTTAGGTGTGGATGATTCCTTCAAATCATAAATGACTTATGGATCATTTTCAATAAGTATCAAAATAATATGAACGTTTCTTCTTAATTTTGAGCATGTTACTTGTATTTTTTATAAACATTTATTTCTATTTTAAAATAAAAAATCACAATTGGAGTCATGCTGATCACACAACACATTATATTGAGGTTTAGATGGTTCTTACATGTCAAAAATGACTTATAGTCTACTGCTATAAAGAATTAAAATAATCTTAATGTATTTTCTTAGTTTTGAGTATGTGATGTGTGTTTTAAAATAAATAAAAATTATAAATTAAAAACATATAGTTCAATTTATACAATGAGAATTGTGTATCAGACTGAGGTGTGAATTATTGAGTGTGATGTTTTTATTTATTTTAACTATCTTAAAAAATCCAGAAAATAGAGAACATGTTCCATTTGTATGGAATATGAAACCCCATTCTGCCTGAAAATCTTTACATTTCAATAAGTATGGGATTTCCTCTTCCATTCATAAGGAAAGTGTTCTCTATTTTCTAACTTGTTTTAGATAGTTGAAAATAGAATATTACTTCCCAAAAGATCTATGAAAAAACTAAATAAGTATTATATAAAAATGACAATAAAATTATCTTAAAAATATAAGATAAATTGATGACAAAATTAACTAAATAAGTTGTAGGAATACCCATTTTCATGATGTTTGCATACATTCTCAACCCATTTCCTTATTCCCATTATCTTAGTTTCTTCCTCAAAGTCTAATATTCCATGAGAATGAAAATCTTCAAACATACCACCCCAACTGGAGAAAAAGAATCCACCTATATAAAAAAAATTATTATTTTAGTAATACTATAAATATTTAAATTAAACATAAATACGAAGAAATAAATTAAGAAGATGTAAATTTTAAATGGAAACACACAATTTGAGTCATATTGGGTACATCATGTATCAGATTGAGGTATGGTTTATTCCATCATGTCTTTTTATCCTATAATGAATTCAACATTCTGGGTTATCTAACAATATTGTTTTTTGATAAATCATATGTTGAATGCATTGGAGAATAAAAATGAAATTGAATCACCATTAGTGAGTTATCCTTGTTGACCTCTTGATCATTGTATATGAGTGAATCATCATTATGGAATGTAATGTTTTGAACAGGGTGCCACACACTAGTACCCTAATCTAGTTTGTGACATGACCTCACACATGCCTCCTTATATGCCAAAGTCTACCGACTAGTATGAAGGGTCTAATGTCGATAGTGGGGAGACTATTCCCTACATATAAAAGTAGTTCAACGACAAAAATAAATAAGATTAACCAAAAGATATAACATAACCAGGAAAATACCAGTATCACAAGATAACTAAAACTAGAAGTGCAATATCAAAACTGCATAGTATGCATGTCATGCTAATGTACGTGACAAGTATCAAAATGAAGCCCCAAAAGTAAATACATCGTGTACTCCCAAGAGATTACTAAACCACATATGGTTCCCTCATCCATGATACATCCCAAACCATCCATTTAATATAGGGTCTTTTCCATTATCATGTCCTGCAAACATGAATTCTATTCAGGTACGAATTAGGATTCCTAAGTAGAGTGTGAGTACAACTCAATAAGCCACCACCAATGATTTCTAAAACAAAATCCAATTCATAAAAGTGTATAAAGTTGTATAAATAATAAATAAAAGTAATAATGTAAACATTTTACACTTATTATTTACTCCTTATTTAACCGCATAACACCCAGGTTCCCAAGGATACCTGAACTATCAATACCTTCTTCTCCTCATGATAGAGTCTGAACTATCCTAAGGGAATATCATATATCCGAATTCCATTGTTACCATTCATCATCTCAGCTCACATCATAGAGAATTTGAACCACAGTCAAATGTAAACTCATCCGCGTAGAACATTGTGTCTAACCCCCCATGGGTATTTGGAGCCTCTTTCCCTATCCCACACCTCAATGTCACATGGTTATTTGAAGCATTAGTCCCTGTACCAAGATCACTATCTCATATGGGTATTTGGAGGTTTAGTACCCATCTAGAAAAAATTTAACACATATGGGTATTTGGAGCCTCAGTCGTGGTCCCACACACATTTTACACATATGGTTATTTGGATCCTCAGTCCTTGTCCCACATATATTTAACAAATTTGGCTATTTAGAGCCTTATTCCCTACCGCACACACATTTAACACATAGATCACAATATCATAGTATTACATGTGTCACAATATCACATTGAATAATTCATTAATTAATTAATCAAATTAAATAATTGCATAATAACATGAATCCATTAATTAATTCAATAATTAATTCATCACATGGATTCCATTAATTAATTAAACTATTAATTAATTATGATAATCCCTTCAATTAAGCAACACATTAATTGACTGCATCAATTCAATTAATTAATTCAACAGATAACAAATCACATCAATCCCTTTGATAAATTAAAATTTTAATTGATTATATCTATTACATTAATTAACTTGACAATTAATTAATCAATTCAACCAATTTTTCAATCGTAATCATATACCTTAATTCAATCAACAATTAATTAATCGATACCCACAATCCCAATATCTCTAATTTAACAATTAATTAATTAATTAATCTAGCAAATTAATTAATTCAAATTTGGGAACTCAATTTCTAATCATCCAAAATAAATTCTATAATTACATACACGTAATCAAAATCAAGACTTTGGGATTTGAATAATAGACCTACTACCTCAAAATTTTGGAAGAACACTCCCAAACTAGACACCCCCAATTGATATTAGATGATCTAATAAAAAATGGAAGAAGGGATCTAGACCAAATCCAAGGATCCATATTAAACCCAAAACCCACAACTATCAAAATTTAAACCAATTCATTAGAAGGGGAATAGAAGGGAACCAAATAAAAAAGGGCTTACCAGTTATCCAACACCAATCCGTAATGATCATAGATGAATAAATTAATCTAAAGCCTCAAAGAGTCACCATACGGTTAGTAGAGGAAGTTTTACTGAAGGAAAATAAACCAGAATTAAATGCATGGTGCCTTTAAATCTACGTCGTGGAGAATTACAAGGCATTTAATTCCATTACATTCCATGTAATTGTTTTAATGGTTTATGATAAAAAACTAGTCACCTTGGGTGATTTTATCTTAATTAAACTATCACACAACCTTTAATACAATTACAATGTGTGTAAATTTATGCTGATAGTTTTTCATCACGAAAATATTTCACATTAAATATTAGGCCACCTCTACATCCTTAAAAAAATCAAACACTTTGCAAACCTATAAAAAGGGATAAAAATAAAAAGGTACATACCAAGAAATAGAAATGGATCATGAATTGAATAATTCATTTCTCCATGGTCTCTATGAAAATAAAAAAATAAGTATCAAATAATTTTTTTTTGATAAATTAACAAACCAAATTGATAAAGAGATGAAAAAATAAACTAAATAAGTAATAAGAAGTAAAAATGTCATGATATATGTGTATAATCAGAATTAAAATTCTCTAATTTTACTATTTGATTTATGTTTTAAACTAAAATGACACTTTTGTATTGAATAAACATACTTTGAGTAATACCGACCACATCAGGTGTCAGATTGATCTGCGGTCAATTCCTACATCTGAAAAATGAGTTATTGATTGATTTCCTAAAGTTTGGAAATAATCCAATCTCATTTTAGAGATTTTTTATCTTTGATTTATGTTTTAAACTAATGTTTAATAAGAATCCATGTTTATTTTCTCAGTTTTGATCATTTGAAGTTTGTTTTGAACTAATATGTACATTTAACAAAATAATTATCACACAAAAATAAAAATGAAATTAACTAAACAAAGTTGATGAAATTATGATAAAATGAAATAAATAAGTTGTAGGAAGTCACATATTGATGATTTTTGTATAAATTATGACACAATATTTTTCCCATTCATTTCTAAACAAATTGATTTACACAACTATACATCTAATTGAAAAATAGATCAAAAATAATATATAATAATTCAGACAATAATTTTTCACACCCCAAAGCTATTTCTAAGGTCATAGACCATACTAGATCACAAAAATAGTAGTTAACCACCTAAATTTGATATTAGAAACCATTCATACAACATATATTATTCCCACTCATCTATAAGTAAATTTACTTATTATTTTGTGTATGAAGGTTTTTAGTAATCTATGTACCTGATATGGGATGAATACTGCTAAAAGTAGTTCAAGAAATATAAGTTCATGTCTAGAAGAGATGGGGGTTGAGTTTCAAGAAAAATTCAATAATAACTAGTCATGAGATGAAGCTTATGAGGATGATGGTTGTCTCCTTAAATCTAATTTTCCTAGGCTAGGAGTGGGCGAAGCGTCCGACAAGATTTCTAAGCTTATTACCTAAAATTAAAAAAAGTACTAGCTATTTTTTAATCCCAAAAGGGGATCCTTTATTAGAGTTACTATGATAAGGTTCTATTGGAAGGTCTTACACACACTCATGCTGATATATCCATTATATTATCAACATTCAATGAAATCCTTTGATTACTCCAAGAAAATTAAAAGGCCTTTGGTCTGAGGATTTAATTTCAAAATAACATAGCTTCCAGTGAAAAAATAGGCATTAATCATAGTATGTTTTCTATAAACCTGCTAGGTGGGAGTCAAACAAGTGGTATAAGTTCATGTTTATTCATTTGTTCACTTATTATGTGGTGGTTCAGGTGGTCTTTCATTCACTATCTAAGTGGATAATTAAAGGAGTGAGGAATTTTAGTCAACCATTTTATTTTTATCAATATTTAAAGCATTATACATTTTTCAAACTTCAATATAGTTATCCTTAGAATTAAATTTATTATGAATTTTAATCTATAATATTAATAATATTCATATAATTTAGAATTGACTCTTTATATACTACTCATGACTTGAATACCCATATGCCACTTTATTAATGTTCACTACTACACCAAGAGAACTCCTTAGTCTCCAACAACTGGTGGCTAGAGTTTTGGGTCTCAACTTATAGTTGGGTAATGATATACATATTTTTAAATAGATATATTTCATATTTATTCTTTAAATTAAATTCAAAATGACTCATCTATATGTCAAATATTCCATGAATAAAACATTAACCAAAAAGGACATATGAGGAAATAAAAAGATTGAAAACCATGAAAAACATATAATTAAATGAAAATATTACTAAAACATAAAAATAATAGTATTAAGGATTTGTAGAAAATAATTAAAACTAAAAACATCCTAATACTAACAAAAAACTAAGAGGAATTAGAGAAGATCCTAGAAGGATCATGGATAATCTCCAATAGCTCATACTTTGATGGAGGAGATGACCCCTCATCTATAACCAACATAAAAGAATGGATCAGGTGAAATTATGGTTATTATTATCCCTAATTACATAGAAATCAGTATAAGATAGGTTTTAGGTCCACCAAGGAGTCTATGTAGGGTTTGAGAAAAAAATGTACTAGGAAACCTCTAACAGTGTCTCAACACAAGAGAGAAAAGTGTTGTGAGAATAAAAATAGAAACTAATTTAAATGATATATATTAAAATAGTTTTAGAAGTTAAACATGGTCATTATAATGGTATTCCTTAGGATGAAATTGTAAATAATAAATTTAAATCAAATTTATAAGATTATAATATACTATCATTATAAATTTTTAGGTTTGTTTAGGTTTAATGTTACACATCTTATGGAAAGTAGAACAAATATATATAAACAATATCATGTGATGAATCATTTCTATAATATGGTTTTTAGATAAATTCCCAGAATTTAACTCTCATAAAACCATTATAGTTTTCAATTGTGATGTTTGGGTATATATATTAAATTATTTTAGTTTTTCATAGTAAAGCAACTACTCTCCCCTATTAAACTCAACTTCCAAACAACTATTCAAACACTCTTTACAATATTTCAAGTGTGGTTAATTTAATGCTATATTATTCAAGTTCATGTATGAATAATTGAATTTATTTATTGAATTTTTTTAGGTTAAAATAAGTCCACTTTGGTTATATGAAAATTAACCAAGGTGATATGCCAAGTGGAGTCCCTTATCTATATATTTTCTATAAAATACAATGACTTAAAAACATACCCAGGGGTTCCACTTATACACAATTATAAGTCTAGAGAAAGTGAGTGAAATGTTTATAGTATGGGGTTATGTGATAAGATCTAATATGGGATACTAGATTTGAATTTCAAGAAATAGTCTGAAAAATTATGATATAGGATTGTAGGGGATCACTAATATATAATTTGTAAAGTAAGGTTCACCCTAAATAAGAAAGAGAGATTGATGATTTCTATATAAAAACATTCCAACCCCAGAATAAATTTAATCCTTTATATAAAAATATAATTGGAAACCATCCATTGATATTTTGAAAATATTATTTTAGTTTTGTAAAAATATTTTGAAAGAAGAGGGAAAAATGTTATAGGAATAACATTAGAATCAAATATTTTTTTCAGACCACCTAACTATATTAATAGAGACATATTAAAATTTTAATTACATCAGACAAACCTAAAACCTTGGAATTGCAATTTCATAACAAAAGTAAAAATCAAAAAACAACTACAATTGATGATAAAAAATACCATTGATACTGAATCCCAAATAATAAACCCATAACCATATTTTAAATAAATAACTCAAAAACAAACCATGAATTAGGCAACAAATCTTTCATCATATTCATAATTCATAACCACTAAGATTGACCGAAATCAATAAATACCAATAAAATTAGGTATCCATAAATATCCCATTGAAATGAAATCTAATTCCTATATCTATTACTATAAAACAATAGTAAATGACAACAACCAAAATATATAGAAATAATAAACAATAAAACATATCCAAAAAATTGAACCTACAAACCCTACGGATCGAGAAATTAGTAAGTCAGAACTTTGAACCAACTAGGGTTTAATAGCGCCAAGTAGTGATGGAGGAGAATGAAGAACATGGATGGAGGATAAATTGAAGGATAAGAAAACCACAGAACCCATGAGAGCATCGAGCAATGAAAACACCACAATCACACACATTGAAGAACTTGAAGAAGAACGAAATGAGTGATCAGGTTAATAAAATAACATAACTTATATTCAAGGATTGTTTCGTTTGAGAGAAGGATGAGAGAGAGCGATGGAATCACTAGACTTTAATGAAAGGTTAAGAGGCACAACTAAAATCTATTAGGTTAGGGTTCTTTTAAATAAACTGGGGAGGGTTTTATCATTTCTATAAAAACCACTAATAATGTGGGGTTTTATCAGTTCAAAATTAATAAGCATTGATAAAATCTCTCTTCGCCGTCGCTAAAAAAGCACTGATAAAGATATATCATTATCTGTTCTAAAAAAGTGTTGAAAAAATCTTCATTTATCAACATTGATGTATTAACAGTCATAAAGATTGATGGTCAAAAAATATTTAAAATTATATTTTTAAGTAAATATTTTTATATAATTATAAATATATTTATGTCATTTTATATTTATATAATTATATATGTATTTAAAAAATATATAAAAGTATAAATATAAATCTATTAAATGTATTCATTATTTAAATGTAATTATTATAAATTTATAATAATATAAATGGGTAATTATTTATTTATAATTATAAAACTAATTTTAAAAAAAAATTATTTATTTATTTTTAATTGTAAATATATTATTTTATAAATATATGTGTAAATATATTTATAATTATTCATTTATAATCATAAATATATTTATATATTTATATTTATATAATATATAGATATAAACATAAATATAGTAAATAAATTCACTATTTAAATATATTGATTATAATTTTATAATTATAAATCTATTTATATCAGTATATATTTATATAATTATATACATATATATATTAAAAATCAATGTAAAAATAAATATAAATACAGTACATATATCCATCATTTAAATATATTTATAATAATTTTATAATTATTCAAATATATGAATATTTATTTATAACTACATGTATACTAATTAAAACAATTATATATATTTATCTATAAATATAACTATATAAATGAGGAGGATGAGTTTTTGGAAGGAACCCTACGCCGATTCCATTGGCAATTTTGGGTGTTAGGGCTCGATGGATTCCATTACTGATGTTGAGAATGCCACTGCTTGTAAGATCCTAAAATTTTATAGAAATGTATCAGGATCATTTACAGGTTCCATTTTTCCTTTAGTTGAGTAATTTTAGTTTGGGTTTTACTTTGAGGGGTGTTTGTGTGAAAATTTGAAAAAAAAGGATGAAAAAGGGAAGCTGATGATTGGCGCACAGTTTTCCCTAACCGTGCATCCTAGCACCGCATATTGTCCAACTTGGGAAATGGGGATTTTCAAAGCTATTGCACTGTTTTTCAAACTTTTTTCCCTCTTAGGGGAATCCATGCCCCCCTCAGAAGAGGCTCACACTTAAGGTGCACAGTTAGGGGAAACTCTGTGCCCAAAGTAGCAAACCATGCGTATAAGATTTTAATCCCAAATAAATATTAAAATAATTCTAAAACCCCCTTATTATACCCCCATGACACCCAAGATATACCCATAACATATTTCTCTCAATTACAGAGCCTCCCAAAAGTATTACAGGGTCGTTTGACCTCTGTTCTTAGTGATTTGAAGCCCGGTTGGGATATCTGTGTCTCTTCGAATACAAGGTTTTTTCCCAATTGATCTCTCATTATGTTGGCGGGTTGTTATCCTCTATTTTATTGGATATAGATCTAGATTTAATGAAAATAGATATCTTCTTGTTGATATATATCCAGAATTAAGGTATCTTGATTAGTTAAATCTTGATTTAGGTTATAGATCCAGATCTCGTTCTATGCTGTTACTCTGTTGAATTTTTGGGGGTTTCCATTAGTTGATTGTTCGTCAAAAAATTAAGGTAGGTGGTATGAGATTCAAATCCCATAGTATTAATATCAATTATGTGAATTTGATTCCATAATTTTTTATGTTTGTTTAGAAATTGGAATTTCAAAATTGAATTAATTAATGTGGTCAATTAATAAATTGAGGAATTGGGGTTTAGATTGAATAAGAATTGTGGAATTGCGATAATTAATTGATGCATTAATTATCAGAGTATTGAATTATGGGATTGGGGATAATTTATTATTGGGTTAAATATCAAAATATTGAATTTTGAATTAAGAATAATTAATTAGTGAATTAATTATTATATGTTTAGATTGTAAAATGATTAACTAATTGTTCAATTAATTAATAAACGTGATGTGATTAATTAAATAGTGACTTAATTGATGGGATAAATATGATTAATTAATTTTAAAATGAATTAAATTTAATTGATGTTACTTATTAACTGTTGAATTAATTAATGGCCCTTGATTAATTAATTTATAAATTAATTAATAGAAGATTGTGATGGTTAATTGTGATAAGAGGAATAATGTTGATTAATCTTGGTTATTGTGATAATGTCAAAACATATGATATTGATCTTTTTGGGATGATGTGATATATTATTACACATATATAATTTTTTTGATAATCATGTATAAGAAATGGTTTTCTACCTCTGATGCCTATAGTGAAAATTGTTTGTTAAACGTGTTCGGGACATGGTATGATTCTTCAGAAGCCCATAGTGAAAATTGTTTTTTAAATATGTGTGGGGAATGGTCTACTACTTTGGAATCCCATAATTAAAATTGTTTATTAAATGTGTGGGGAACATGGTCTTCTACTTTCTAAGTATATAGTGATAAATTTTTTGATAAAAATTTTTGGGACATGGTATGCTACTTACAAATCCCACTGGTTCCTAATCATAACGACCCAGACCCAAATTTTTGGCATTGGACATTGGTTATAACTTCATGTACTATAAATTGAAATGAAATAGATAATAAAAGACTATTTGTTTAATGAATTTCGAATTAATAATGTGAAATGGTTAAGACTCCAGCATGGTCTGAAGTGGGTAGTGTGGTGTGGGTATCCTAAGGAATATGGGGGTTTATGTGGTTAAATAAAGTATAATTGATAATTTCATTTTACTTATTCTATTATACAACTTCATACAATGTTATTGACTAGATATTTTTATAAAAACCATTTTTTGGGGTTACATTGAGTTATACTTAGACCCTACTTGGGCTTCTTAATCGATACCTGAATAGACTTCATTTTTTCTAGATAGGAGAAGGGAAAAGGCCCTATGTTAGATAGCTCAAATAGGATAAATCATGGTTGAGGGAACTAGATGTGGTTCTTGACCCACTTGGGAGTTATCAGTGTCTTTATTTTGGGTTTGCATTTTGACACATGGCATGTACTTTTGGTTGGGATATCTACTATTTAGTTTGATATTGTATTTCCAATTTTGGTCATCTTAAGATACTGGTATTGTTCTATTTATTGTTTTATGCTATTCATTTATTGTTTTATCAGTTTTATGATGGTGTATTACTGTGTTGAAAGAGGGTATAGTCACCCCATGACCAATATTAGATCCTTGATGCTATTTGGAAGTATCTGGTGTAGGAGGAGGTGAACCTGAGGTCATGTGGTGGCCCAAATTGGGACACCGGTTCATGGAACCCGGTCCAGGATGTTACAATGTGGTATTAGTGGATTTATCTTTTTTTTAATTTTGTCTTTATATTTTGGAAAGGTAGACAAAATATTAGGGATAGTTGGGCCTTGGACATGATCTCATGTATTAGAGTGTCAAAGCCATGTACTGGGGAAAACCCATGTACCCTATGTGGGATTTCTATTACTAATGTGTGTTGTTACAGTTGGATATTATTTCACCTCGGGTGACACACTTGTTTTGTGATGTGATATTTATTATATAAATTTGTTGAGATTTTTTGAGTTGTGACTTTTGGCCAAGTAAGGGATGCGATTTCAGTATGCGTGCAACATTCTCAGCACCCCGGATTATTTTGTGACATGCATCATTTTAGGCATGCAAGAGAAAATAGGTTTTCGGAAAGTTGTTGAGAATAAACTGTTTTACAAGATTGTGAAATCAAATTGAAAATGGTTCCATATATGAAATTTAAAATGGTGAAAGGATGAACAATTTGGATTAATGTATGTCTAATGGAATGTGAATACGTAGAATTTTTCAACCTCTGTTAACCAGGACCTAAATGGATGCTAACTAAGGGTTGTGATAACACCTGAGTTTTGACTGTGTGGCAACGTTTGGGGAAAAGGCATGTTCTGACATGATGTGACTTTCTAATTCAATAAATGTGATAAAGTTATGATATGGTCCCTAATATGTGTGTTTGTAATTGTTGAAATATGCCTCCATAATGATGATTTTTTGAGAGGATGACATGAGGATATGACTAGAGATGCTTTACTAGTAGTGGAACCTGAGGCACTGATATTGCCGATTGAGGACATATGGGAGAAGTTCCAAGATAAATTCATTCACTTCATGAAATTAGTTGAAAGAGACCAAGGGAAGGTTGTGAGAATCATGTCTGATTTGACATGTGTGTTTCAATTACATAACCCTCTGACTTTTAATGGAGAGGGTGAAACTGAGGGAGATGAGTTTTGGATTCAGTCTATCTAGACTATAATTTACCACTTGGAGACTCCTCTTGAGAAGGTAGTCAAATTGGATACTTATATGTTACGTGGTCAAGAGAAATGATGGTGGGACATCCAAACTCTGGATGGAGATATGGAAGATATTGAATGGAAGGAATTTTAGGAGAAGTTCCTAGAGAACATTTATCCAAATACACTAAGATAGGAGAGACCAGCTGAGAATATTAGGTTCACTTAGGGGAGTATGTCTGTGATAGACTATACTGGACGCTTTATAGATTTAAAACAATTTGTTCAAGCTTTGGAAGTAGATGAGGATACTGCAAAAAAAATGGTTTTAGGTAAGACATAAGTGTGAAATTAAGTCCCAGGTAATTATATTTAGGTTGAAGAAGTTTTCAGAGGTGGTGAATTAGGCTCTCATATCTGAGGGAACCTGAAAAATGTTTCCAGGGGAAGATTGGTTGATTTTTCTGCATGTTCATGAGGTATTACCTGAAAGTAGGAAACACCATTATGAGAATATCTCCTTGAGTAGTGGAAAGAAGAGAATCCAGAGGGAAGGGTCAGTTATACAATACCTTACCCATTTGATTTTCCACGAGGGTGGAAGGGTGGGACACTTCTAGAAACATTGTACCTGATCACTAGTAGAGTGAAAATTCTGTATTAATATGGGATATCTGAAAACGTTATGTAGGAAACCATGTTAGAGAGTTTGTTATAGAAGATATTGACAGAACTAGAGTGAGATAATGTTGTATTCTACACAATATCAGTCTGGTAGGTGGAGTTCTACTGGATGAGGCAGTAGAGGTAGTGTATGTGGTGCTTCTGCACAAGACCTCCCATCCCAGAAGAGTGGCACAACTTAGTGGAGTCGAAATACATTACATGGGAGAGGGTAAGGACAGTTACATGTCATTCAACCTACACCTTTGGATAGAAAGGATGAACCATCGACAAAAAGAGGTAATATTCTTATAGCTTATACATTAGCTAGTAAATTATTTGATACTCTATCCTCTCATTAAATTATATATAAAAAACATGTTAATGCTTTTTCCTTGAAAGTGGAAGTCATAAGAGGGTTTCTAATGAGAGATACACTATTCGGAGTGCGGTCTAGGGACATATTTTTGTGGAAGGGGTGTTCTCTCAAGACTGAGGAGTATCATTCTCTAATTGATCTTCACATACATAATATTTCATGCTTAGAAATAATTTTGGGTATGGAATGGTACGTCTCATATTGACCCCACATAGATTTTTTACTATAGGATAGTGACTTTTATATCTACTAAGGGTGACCATTACATTCACTATAGAGAGTGGGATATCCAAGCAGGCTGATCTGGGCCAATTACTCAGCAATTGGGAGAGTTCACAACCCAGGTTTCTAGTATTTTGTTGAATGATGGATATATAATGCATGATGTCTTACTACAAATAGTGAATCTATTTTAGGATATATTTCTAGAAGGTTTATCATGGTTTCCACCTAAGAGAGATGTGAAATTTACTATTGAGTTTATGTTGAGGGCTGAGCCAGTTTCAATTGCACCGTATAGAATGAAACGGATAGAGCTTGAAGAGCTCAAGACTTAGTTGGAAGAGTTGTAGGATATTGGTATTATTCATCTGTGTATGTCTCCTTGGGGTTCACTAGTTTTTTTCTAAGAAGGATAATATGATTTTGTGCTTATGTGTCAATTATCGGAAGTTGAACTAGATGACCATGTTGAATCAGTATTCACTTTCGCATATCAATGATATTTTTGACCAATTGTGGGTACCTCGTGTTTTATCCAAGATCAACTTGAGATCATGGGATCATCATATTAGAGTTCAAACTATTGATATATCGAGGAATAATTTTAAATTAGGTATGACATTTATAAGTTTTCTGTGACGTCGTTTGGGTTGATGAACGCAAGAGCTATATTTACGGATTTGATGAAGAAAATCTTACATCTGTACCTAGATCAATTTAGGTAGTGTTTTTTCATGGAATCTTGGTGTAATACAAGACTCATGATGGTCATTACCAATACCTTAGCATTGTCTTGAGTACACAAAGAGATAATTTGATATACCCCAAGCTATCTATGTACCAGTTTTGGATTGATTAGGTACACTTTTTCAGTCACATCATCTTGGAGGATAGTGTGTCAGTGGACCTAGAGAAATTACATGTAATGGTTTATTTAGAGGATCCCAATAACAATTTTTATATCTAAAACCTTTTGGGTTTATCTGGATATTATCATAAGTTCATCTAGGACTTTTCCTGATTGGCAGTGCTACTTACGGGCCTGACCAAAAGGGGATGAAGTTTGAACGATTAGAACCATGTGAAAATTTCTATGGGGAGATGAATAAGAGATTTAAATCGACACAAATCATGATCCTACCTGAGCTGGGTGAGTAGTATATGGTGTATTTTTACACTTCTCAAAACAAACTCAGAATAACATTGATATAGGGAGATCGAGTGGTGGCGTACATGTCTTGGTAATTGAGGAATAATGAATGGAACTATCTTAAACACAACCTCATGTTTAATACAATGGTTTATGGTCTGAATTGCTGGAGACAATATCTGTTGGGTGAAAATTTTACTATGTATATAAATCATAAGACCTTGAAGTATATATTTTCACAATGAGACTAGAATCTCTGGGAGTGGATATGGGTTGATTATATATAGTCATTTGATTTCGAACTACCATATATTCCCAAGAAAAAAAATAGTGTGGGAAAATATTTGAGTAGGAAATCGTAGACTCAGTTAGTTCAAGAGTCTAGTACTGAGTGGAAAATGATGACTCTACTTGGGGAGATTCATTTGGTGGTTCTATAGAGTCAGGAGAAGATGAATCTGAAATCATTTTCACTGGAGTCTACACTTTTGTGCTGGATTAGAGACAAAAATTATGAGGATCCAAAGCGTATTACCTTAAGGGAAATCCTTGAAGGTGGGGACTCACCTTCATATTGGGGAATAGATGAGAATGAGATTATCTTTTTCAGAAATCTGGATGTTGTACCTATTAGAATGTGAGAGGAGATGATGCGTGAGTATTATGCCTAGAATTGGGAAGTACATATAGGTGTTACAAAAAAATTATGAACTATGATAATAGTTTTGTGGCAGGGCATGAAAAGGGAGATATCATGGTTCGTGACATGATGCTACACATGCCAGCAAGTGAAGGCAGAGCATCATCAACATGGAATTTTACTACAGCCATTTACCATTCTGGAGTGGAAGATGGATGAAATTACTATGTAATTGTTGGTGGGTCTTCTGAGGATTACATATAAGAATGACTCGATTTTAGTTATTGTGGATTTACTGATGAAATTATCACCTTTTGGCCTATATACGAGACATTCTCGATAGAGAAGTTGGGAGATTTTCATGTTCATGAGATAGTCTATCTTCATGGAGTGCCACATACTATAGTTTCATACTATGATTTATGATTTAATTCAAGCCACTAATAGGGATTACAGATGGTTCTGGTCATAAAAGTCTTTTTGAGTATGGATTTTCACCCACAAACAAATGGGTAGTCGGAGCGTGTTGTACAGGTGCTTGACGATATGTTACGAGAATGTGTCTATTACTTTGGTGGGACTTGGGAGAATCACCTAGAACTAGTGGAGTTTTCCCATTAATTTTTCTATTAGGATACTATTTAGATGGAACCATACGAGGCTCTTTATGGTAGGTCAGGAAGATCTCCTCTATGATGGATGGAGGCAGGTGAGTCAGAATTGTTGTGAGTGAGTCTCGTGAAGGAGACATAAGAGCATGTTCAGCTGATTAAAAAATGTATGGATATGAATTAATGTAGATTGAAGTCATATTCTAATAGATTTCAATGACCCCTAGAGTTTATAGAGGGTGATCATGTATTCCTTCAGGTGTAACCTAGGTTGGGTCACCACAGGATATAGAGGTAGGGAAAGATGACCTCCAGGTTCATTGGACCGTTTGATGTTGTGGAGAGAATAGGGATGGTGGAATACCGATTGGCTCTTCCACATAGATATAGTTCCATACATGATGCTTCCCATGTGTGACAACTTTGTCAGTATCACCCTAACCCTTCTCATGTGATCTATGTGGATGATGTAGAGCTTGAGATAGATGTGTCATTTGAGGAGAATCTAATACATGTGTTGGATCATAGTGAGAAACTGTTGTGGGGAAAGATCATACTGACAATTCATATGTTATGAATGAATGGGCATGTGTAGGAGGAAACATGGGAATGATAAGCAGATATGCGGGCTCAGTGGCCTGATCTTTTTGACATGAAATCTTAGAGATGTTTGGGAGTGAAGCTCGAGGAAGAGATGACATAATGTGGGTATATTGTAAGGTATAAACATATTCTGGAGTTTTTTCAGGCTTGTTTATGGGAACTCTATTGTCTTGTGTTGAGTAATTTTCATTTGGGTTTTACTTTGGGGTTTGTTTAGGCAAAAAGTATAAATAATGGAATAAAGGGGGTGGTACACGGTTGGCACATGATTTTTCCTAAAAGTGTGCCTTGTCCTAGAAAATCGTGCGACCCTGGATAGTGGGAATTTTCATAGCTAGCACATAGTACATCAAACCTTGTGTCCTCTTAAGAGAAACTGTGTACCCCATCCCCCAGAATACACACATGGGTGAGGCACATGGTTAGGGGAAACCATGCAAACTATAAAGAAAACCATGCATATGGTATTTTAATCCCCTAAAATTATTAAAAAAGTTATTAAAACCCCATATTATACCCCTAAACACCCTAGCATGACCCATATTTTATTTCTCCCAATTCTAGAGCCTCTTGATAGAATTTTAAGGCTATTTGATCTCCATTCGCAGTGATTTGAATCCCAGTTGGAAGATCTAAATCTCTTTGGGTATGTGGTTTCTTCCCAATTGATCTCTCATTCTTCTCTTATTCTTTTGGAGGGTTTTTGTCCTATGTTTTTTTGTTTAGGTCTATATTTGATGAATATAGATCTATTATTTTGGATCTAGATCTAGAATTAAGGGAATTTATTTTTTTAATCTTGATTTTGGTTGTACATCAAGATCTCATTCTATGTTGTTATTCTGCTGAATATTGGGGATTTCCATAGTGTGATTGTTCCTCGAAAAATCAAGAAATGTGGTCTATTATTCAAATACTCTAGTCTTTATATAAATTATATTTATTTGACTGTATAATTTCTAAGGTTCATTTAGAAATTGGAATTTCTAAATTGAACTAATTAATGTGGTCTACTAATATATTGTGGAATTGGGTTTTTTATTGAATAATAGAATTTTAGAATTGGGATAATTAATTGATGAATTAATTATATGAGTATTTAATTGTGGGATTGGGGATAATTCAAAAAAGTGGGTAAAATTGTGAAAGATGCACACACACAAAGAATAAAATAAAAGTAAACTCGTTGGCCCAGGGACTTGGCCCTACAACCACATCCCATTCCCATCCCCACCCATACCACCCAACCCAAGTGCAGGGGAAATGGGATTGGGGATAATTAATTGTTGGGTTAATTATCATAAATTTCAATTATGAATTAAAAATAATTAATTGGTTAATTAATTATTGGATTTTTTCTTTGTGAAATGATTAATTAATTATTGAATAAACTAAAGGAAGAGACGTGAATAATTAATTATCGAGTGAATTAGTGGGATATATATGATTAATTGATTATTGAATTAATTAAATGAAATTTATGGAAATAATTATTTTTTAAATTAATTAATTGAGTCAATTTAATTAATTTAGGCATAAATTAATGGAATATTGTGATAGTTAATTGGGATAAGAGGATTAATGTTCATTAATCTTGGTTTTTTGTGATAATGTGAAAATGTGTGATATTGAGATACATGTGATGATGTGATATATTACTCTACATGTATAAATTTTTTAATAAATGTGTGTGGGACATGGTATACTGCTTTCAAAGCCTTTAGTGAAAATTGTTTCTTAAACATGTGTGGGATATTGTCTACTACTTCTGAATCCAATATAGAAAATTATTTGTTAAATGTGTGTGGGGTATGGTCTGCTAATTTCAAAGATCGTAGTGAAAATTGTTTGTTAAACATGTGTGGGGCATGGACAGTTGATTCTGAATCCTGTAGTGATAAATTGTTTGATAAACATGTGCGAGATGTGGTCTACTGCATCCAAAGACCATAAGGTCCTTGGTAGGACCACAAGACCCAAATTGATGGCATTCGACTATGGTTCCCATTAGCAGTATTATAAATAGAAATGAAATGGATAATTAAAAATCATTTTTTGACGAATTTTGTATTGATAATGTGAAATGGTTTAGACATCAATATAGATAAAAGAAGGTATGAGGTATGGGTATTCTTTAGAACCCAGAGGATTATATGGTTAAATAAAGTATAATTGATAATGTGATAACTATTTATATATGCCTTGAAATTATTTTATTATACATATGTGTACACTGTTATTGACTAGATATTATTCTATAAATTTTTGGTGGTGGAATACTGAGGTTTACTCACACCCTACTTGGGCTTCCTAATCGGTACATGGATAGAATTTGTGTTTTCATGATAGGAAAATATAAAAGGCCATGGTTTAGATGGCTGCTATCAGATGGAGCATGGATGAGGTAACTGGACTTGGTTTAGGACCCACTTGGGTGTTTTTGGTGTCTTTATTTTGGGTGTTCATTTTGACACTTAAAAAGTAATTTATCATGGATAATCTACAATTTTTTCGATATTGTATTTCTAGTTTTGTTCATCTTTTGATGATGGTATTGTTCTATTTAGTGTTTTATGTTACTTGGTTATTGTTTTCTTATTTTTCCTTGAGTTTATTAATTTAATAAAATGGGTATTTTCTCCCCATGGTCGATATTATTCCCTAGCTGCATGTTGTTAATATCTAGAATATGGGGATGCACACATGAGGACATGTGGTAGTCCGACTTGAGGCATCAGTGTGTGGAACTTGGGTCGAGATGTCACACTGGTCATCTCTTGAAGAATAATGATGTTTCTAATATCATTTTAAAGAGTCATTATTTCATTCGACCTATATTTTAAGCATAGATATTCTAAATTTGGGTCACAACATGATAATTAGGTTTTTCAATGAAGCTCAATTCTGGTCTTCTACACCTTGAAGGATAAATAAAAAGTGATCTCCAGATCTTGTTGAAAGAAATAACTCGATTATCTGTCCATGTATATACGAATTAAAGCACTCAATTATCACTCCTATGGTGGGAAAGTAGACTCCATGGAAGCTTGATACTCTACAAATATTACTTCTCTAATTTTGATTTTTTGGAGGATAGAATATCACATATCTCGATAAGAATTTTTTACATATTGTTTTTTCTTTCTTCTGATTCGAAAGTGAATGCTTGGGTATGGTGTTTGTCCTACTCAAGCATAGAATTATTTGAATCCATGAATTGGACCCTAGATACAAATAATAAATGATGGTAAATTCAACAAATCATTCTTGAGTTTGAGTTTTTGGTCTCATATGGTACTTCTGGCATCCTCATATTTTGTGGGATATTGCATTTATTAATGAGGTTGTAACTTCATTTTACAAGGAAACAGAACCTGAAAGGTTTATGATTTTTTTGAATACTTGTTGATATTGACATGAGTGTCACTCTCACTGATATAGTGATGTTGGTGGATGGTGCACAAATATTTGGTCTGCAGATTGAATTTTAGAAATTTCAAGATTCATTTAATAAATGATTTAATATTGGAAATTCTATTTATAAATTTTGTAAAGGATTAAGATATTCCTACTACAAGACGTTCATCCATGCGATTTAAATTTTCAAAATCAAACTGGTTTTGATAGATCTTGTAGGTGAGGAGGTTAACCCATCTACTAGAAGCAGAGCCCTCGGGCAGGCAGAAGGTAATGTTAGATATTGGGCTACAGGAGAACATACTGATGTTTCAACAAAGTCAAGAATTATAGAATAGTTACAAATGGATAAGTCGGATTCCACTCAAATCCTTGTAGGTAAATCATGGGTTGATATTGTGATTGAAGTTGATGATTTTAAAACGAGAGCATCTCCTAAAGATATTCTTGTGAAGGAAGTTGGTGAGAGGCCTGATGATACATCTACTAATGGTCTACTGTGTTGTAATACGGTTCATAAGAATGCTAATAGGTGGGACATTTCTGAAAGAGAAGGTCATAATGTTGATCATGTTTAGACATGTCTCCATGGGCAATATAAATTTTTCTATCCATGTTAATGCCCATAACGCTAATCTATTTGTTCATCATGTGGAGCAAGACACCCAGGGAGTGGATCCATTAACAAATGATCGCTCTCTATAAGAGAAGATATTCGAATTGGGTACACCCATATTGGGAGGTAGTATAAATAAAGTTAGAAGAAATGTTTAGGAAAACACTGGAGGGAGATGTTTGGGAGATCATCAGGTGATGGAGGCTAGATATTATGATACATTAATAGATGGTCAATCTGTTGATGAAGATGTAGTTTGAGAATCTTTTTATCAACATCTAAATCAGGAGAAACTTGATGCAGAAAAGGATTACAATTGTAAGAAAATTAATGTGGATATAGAGGGATTTCAATTGATCATCGCTTGGAAATAAAAATTATAGTATCCTCACTCCCAACCTCAGTAGGACACAAAGGATAATTCCTATGTTAGTAAATTACAAACTTCTTCCTAATAGGTTGTTCCTTCAAATGATGGGGATAATGTGTAATGGATCCCATCTAACTTTAATGAACTAATGAAAAAGTCATATGTTGCTTATAGGAAATCATCAGATGAAGATTATGATATTACTCATTCAAAGAACTCAAGAATCATACATCGAGATGACCAGGAAGGTGAAAGGCCCATGGTAGGACTTAGTAAAGAAGCAAAAAAATGATATTTATCACATCTTGAATTCATCTACTCATTGATGGGGAAAGACATATTTGGGTTCAATGACTATATAATAGTTCAGAAGTTGTTATGAATTAATATTGAAGAGGTATTCTGTGATAATCCTGAAAGAAAATTTTTATAGTTATCATGAAAATTTAGGATTTGATGCACTATAGAGGAATCTAGTGAATCGTCAATGGATGAAAAATATGAAGCTCTGCAGGAGGTCAAGACATGGCATAGAGGATGACATCCAAAATACAGAGAAATACATCATAAAAACTTGGGATCTGGAGGGACTGGTAGGGGTTGACGATTTTTCTTTTACTTCTTTTTTATGTGGACACACTATCCCTTGTTTGACATGTCCCTTACCTCATATGCTTTCTTTTTTGAAAAAATTTGCTGTCATGGATTTGGTATTCATATCCATGATTGATCCATTTTGGTATAAATATAATAAATATACATTTATAAAAACATTTATTTATAAACATTTATTTAAAAATATATATTTAACATTATTAATACATATATAATCTTAAATTCATGAATGTAAAAAACTACTGAAATTGAATAATTTAAAATTAATAGACTTTAAAAAAATTGAAAAAATAGTTAAGTTTTATTAATTATAGTAATTATTAAAAAATAAAATCTGGATATATATTTAAATAAAGTCGAATACATATTATAAATATGAAAACATAGTAAATAAATATATACACATAAATATTAGGAAATTATTAAATTCTGAAAAACAAAAAATAATTAAATAATACTATCTGTAATAATATTAAAAATAAATAAATAAAATTTTCCAATTAAAAAAATAAATTTTTAAATAAATTATATTACTAAATGAAATTCTAATGTGAATATTAAAATTTTAATAAATTTCATTAATATTAGTTGTATGTGTTTCTATATAATTTTTCATTAATTATGTAAATATTTGTGTCTTTGAAATTGTTGTGTGTCTACAAGTTTGATATATGTTAATTTGAAAATGATATTATATAATATGTGACATCTATTAATGAAATTAAAAATAGTAAGAATGAATAATTTTAATTTTTTTTATTAATTATATATATCATTTTAAAAAATAAAAAATATTATTTATATATGTTATGGAATATGTGTTAATTATATAAAATAAAACCATATTAAAAAATTAAATGTTAATGAATGAAGATGTATAAATAAATATTTAAAATGGATAAAATTACCCAAATATTGAACAATGAAAAATTAAAAAAGAATAAATTAAAAATATATATATTTAAAAAACAATTAACATTATTAATGAATAAATAATATTAGAAATGTGAAAGTTTGAAAATATATATATTTAAATGTAATAAATAGTATATATTGAATAAAACTATACAAAATGATAAAATTTACCATTTATAAATGTAATATATATTAAATATATTATATTTTTAAATATAATTCTAATATGAATATTAAAAATTGAATAAATTACAAAAACAATATTCTTGGGTGCATTGTATATAAAAATTCATTAGTTACATATATGTATGTGTAAAATCAATGTTACACATGTTTGATATATGTTACATTTAAAAATCAAACTACACTCAATTAAATGTCCATTATTTTATATAATTAGTCAATAATTTTTATTAATATTTTTTTAAATTATAAATTACTTTTCACTTAATATATGACTTATTTAATATAAGCATAAATATTTTGTATTATATAAATCATATTTTAGGGAATAATTATATATGAAAACTGTTAAAAAATGGAAGGACTTAAATATGTTTTTAATCATTAAATTTTACTCATTTTCTATATTTATATTAAATATATATTATTTATTACTATTTATAATATAAATATATATATTAAATTTATTCATTTTTATTAATAATTGTTTATTTAGATTTTTTTTAATAATTGGTAATTAATTCATTTTTTATTTTGTATAGAATTATTACTATTTAGTCATTTTATATATCTATGTTTAATATATACTATTATTAAATATTTATAATATATATATATATATTAAATTTATTCATTTTTATTAATAATTATTTAATTAGTAAATTTTTTGATATTTTCTTTAATTTACATGTTTTAAATTTTATTTATTTAATTATTTATATTTATTCATATTATATATATATTTAATATATACTATGCAATAATATTTATAGTTTTTATATATGTATATAAAAGTTATTAGTAATAATTTAACTAAAATAATAATAATTTTTTACTTTATTCATTTTTTATTTTTATTTGTTTAATTATTTTAATTTTTTAATATTTTAAATTATCTAAAAAATGGGTCATGGATCATGATAGGTTGTGTAAATGATCATATAAGTGGGATGAGTCATGTAAAACCCGATTGGGTCTATAACAGTGGGCCAAGACCTGAGGAATGCAAAGGGTGGGCCAATGCCCGCGTGGGCCTGTGAATGTGACCATATATCTCTATGGAGTGTATGTCGGATCCCATACCTGTAGCAGTCTCTTGAAGTTTCAATAGGAATACTGATATATAAAGAAGTGGCCTCCCTTTTTTTGTTTTGGTACGGGACTATCGAACGTGATCAAGACCTTTTTCATCAGTTTTTTAGTGCTCATAAAGGCTTCCTTTATCAATATTTTCTTATAGCTCTCATAAAGGTTGGATCTACATATTACACATTTTGTGGTAGTGTAATGGACTATTTGTGATAGATACCATCACAAATAACTTTTTATTATAGGAATATTAGATAGTGGACCTATTATAAAAAATATTAATTTTGTATTGGGTAAACAATTACTTATATAAATCCATCATATAGATTTTCCACACTCTATTAATATCATATCATCATCATCACAATTAATGTTTTATTAAGGTGAAGCCTAAAAAAATCTAGTTCATGATGGACTAAAAGGATAAATACATAAGGTACCCTCTTTTACAATGTTTATGTGGTTAGGAGGTTGAGTGAAAATAAAGGAATAACTTATAGAAGTGGCATATTATCTTTATTTTTTAACTCATCTATTTGATACTCTTTTCCCTCCCTCAAAATATAAAATATATTGACATTTGGGTGTAGAAGTTTCTTGTGAGATCTGGTCGAATGGTCTATAGACCATTGAATCAGAAAATGACCCTGAAGAGATTTGTGCACCAATACAAAATTTGTTACCACTTCCTCCAGCCTAATGTTATCGAGCTTATGCAGTGAGTCTCTGGTGAGAATAGATTTGGTTTCAGCTATAAAATAATTTACAAGCTTGAACAATGATCTAAAATACAAAAACATTGACCCCCCACATTTCATGAATAATTCCATAACCTTTCATGATTCCTTCCTCACAATATCCATCAATGTTATGATTTTGACCATCTTGAGGGGCTCAATATCAAACCCAGGGGCCATATCCAGGTTTTTTTCACTCTCTAACCGCTAAAATGCTTATAAACAATGGTTAAAGATTGCAAGTGATGTCTCCCAATGTATCAACTATCCTCCAACCTCATAAACGAGGTTCCACACATTGATATTTTGGTGATGAAGAGAACAATATCAGTCATTTATTCTAGCTTCATTTTAGGTCCACCATATGACCCAAAAAACTACATATAAGACCATACTATAACCTTTTATCTCCACTATTGAGACCTCACTACCATAGAACTAGTTACTAAAGAAGGATTTCATAGTATCACTATAGGCCTCAATCCCCATGAAACACCTGAGAAAAGTCTATATCATCATCACTCATTATCCTTCGAAGAATAAGTGTGAAAAGTTTTTCACAATAGAGGAAATGTAGAAACTACATTTTGAGTAAATTTGAATCAAATTTCATATCACCTCACTAATAATCAGGATTAAGTGGTTTTGAATTTTCCAAATTCATAAGCTGTAATTTGTTGGTATGATCTTTCACCATTGTCTTCCTTCCCATTTTTATTCTCCCTAATGTGCATGTAGTGTCTTTCAAAAACTTTCTACATTGAAGAGGCCCAATCCAGATGTTATGAACACACAATAGTATTCCTAATCTTATATATGAATTATATTAAATAAAATCCTTTATTCATTGTTGAAAACTATATTAATCAGTCATAGGTATTGGCAAGCTTCCCCGAAAGTGAACTATGGAACCAGACACCCTAGGAAGAATTGAGCACTCTTCTCTAAGTTGTCTTTCAATAAGATTATATCACCACACCCAATTATCCATTGAGAATAATTATGCCTGATGTGAAGGTATCCATGAATGTTTCATAAGTTATAGTATAATATAATGTTAAATTGGTCAAAGTTCAATTCCAAAACCCATATTTTCTTTACATGAATCAAAACAATATAATTCAACCTTTACTAATTTCCCAAGGGATTTTTTATTTCATGCATTATATACTCTCTTCTATTTTCTTCTAGTTAATTCCCCTCTCCCTTATGCGGTTTTCTAACTAATTTTATCGTTCCTAATGATAACTCTCCTTATACTATGAATCCATTATAAATCCATTCATGATTCCTTTTATATGTCAGATAATAAGTTTTAGAGCATACAATACTATAATACATGTACGGGGATGGAAGAAATCATATTGTTGATGAGAATTATCCTTCCTTGGAAGGAAAGGAACCTACTTTTCCATTTTATGAAGTGTTTAGGGAACTGTTTAATGAATCGCTCATAATGAAAAATATATATTCAACCTAGTGAAAATTGGGCAACCAAGTATTCAAGTAAAAATTGATTCTTTTCCATTCCCAAACTCTATTCCATTATATTTAAACTCCTTATGTTACTCGATTTAGAAATATATGTGTTGAATTTATTTGGGTTTATGTATTGGATTATCTATTTTATATATTATTTAATTATCCTATTAGATCCATGGAGAGATATTTACTTTCTATTGATGAATAAAATCATACCGTCAACAAAAAATAAATGTGTCACACTAATGAACCTAATAATACCTATATCTGCATGGACCTCTACCATATCAATCTAGATATTGATATTTTTACTGATAGAATCTTTTTCTATAATGAACAATCATGGTGATAGTCGGTAACCCTATCAAAATCCTTGTAATAACTTAAATAGTCTAACCTCTTCACCCTGAGAGAGATGGAGGACCATGAGGTAGAGTAATATCAGATGTTAAGGTAACAAACCCATTCTATGATACCCAAACATTTTATGATCTTAAATATATAAGTCCACCCTATCTTTATATAAGTTTATCAATGTAAAATTTCACCATTACATTAGAGACTATTGTTTTCCTTTGATATCATCTATCATTTCTTGATCCCTCCTGATGGACCCTTTTATACTCCTACCTTTTATAAATTCATACTTATCTTTGGAAATCATCTTGGGGAAAAAAAGTGAGATCATGTTATTGACTGACCTAAATCAGGACCTTCACTTTAGGTGAATGTGAAATTATAGAATCGTGGTCCACTCTCGAAAGATTCGTCCCTCTAATGAAGTCCAATAAAATTTTGAAAATATTTCCTTTCACAATATCCTATGTTATATTATATAGTGTTCCATATAACCCATCCGGTATGAGAGCACTATCTGAGATGATTTTATGTATAACATGTCTGATATTTTCTTCTCTTAGTATCCTTTTGATGCTTTTTTTCTTATTTCATCCGCTCACATAGGGATAGAACTGATGAAAGGTTTAACCCCTTCCTCCATAGGTAACTAGCTATTCCATCCTAACTTGTGTTTGCTAAAATGCCTTTAAAATGGAATATAGTTAGCTTCCCAACTCTTCTATATCACTAGTGTGTTATATGTCTTCAATAAGAAGGCTCAACTTCCCTATATTTTTCTTTGATTTTATGAACTTGTAGAAATATGTGCTGATTTATTCACCCTCCCTGAACCATAATGTTCTAGAGCTCTATTTAACGCCCTGACCCCAGTTACCCATATTTGGCGCATTATTTAATACATTGGCATGATTACAAGGAATCAAGTCCTAAAAAACCGTTCATTTTAGAAGTCTTGGAAAATATATTACATACATGAACGTTATATTACACATTAGAAAATAAAACACAACATCAATGATCCTTTGAGAAATTCATTAATCCCCTAGCTTAAAACTAATTATCAATCATAATACACTTCTTGGAATCCTGGGAAAATACAACATAGAAAGGGGTGACCCCATATACTTAGTAAGGATAACAATATAGTGGAAACATTTATAAATAAGAATAAACATTTAATGCAATCTATAAGACTAAAACAAAATCCCTTTAAACATAAACTTCAACCTAATATGGATATGATAAAATTGAATAATACCATTTACTTATTCACATCGATATTCTACTATTTGAATAATCACATTCATTATCAATAGCCACTTTCATAATGATGGAATGTATAATTCCAGAAATCATAACCACATAGTCAAGGCCTTGTGACAAGACTACAAAAAAGATTTTTCCAAGGCCTTGTGCCAAGACACTAGTTTGTCTCATTAGACCTACCGATGCACCGAGGAGCTATAGCGGACTCCACCTGTCACTTACTAAGTCTAATTCATTCCTCATATGAAAAGGTTTAAACATAACATTAAAATTTGTATTAAATCTAGGTTAAAAAATATCAATAAATTATCCATAAACCACGAATGGTTTAAAAATAAAACATCCACAATCAAACATTTCATAAAACCTTCAATAGAATAAGGAATATTAGTATCAACTTCAAAAAAATTAAAATCCATCAAAGGATGTTGACATAGATGAAAATGATTTATAAAACTCATTGAGAGAAATATCCCTTTTTCATGAAAACATTTAAAAGTCATGAAATTTATAAATTAAAACATTTAAAGACATCTTTTAATCAAATTTTCCCATAACACTTTGAAACTTTTTAAATAAACTAACATTTTTAAAACAATCATGTCCATATAAATAAATCCTTAAAAACATTTTAAAAATAGGGACATTAATGAGAAAGGTTTAGAAGAATAAATATTTAAAACATTTAAAATGATTTTTTAAATGAGTGAATTAAAAATAATCCCTTTGAAAACTATTTTTTGAAATTTGGACATGAATAATAAATATGTCTCAGTAGATACTCACCTAAAAACCACCTTGGATAATAATGAGATTGTGAAATTAACCCTTACCTAGTACTTTCCTTTAGTCTAGGGTATGTTTAAACTCCTGTATAAAGACCATAGTATGTTATTAAATTATACGAGAACCATATTAATATTTATTATATCATACATGATTAATTTATGACTTTATACTACCCATTTGATAATTACATCCATGTTAAATTAACATTTCAAGTAATAATCACTTTCTTTATCATACATGTTTTAACTTGTTACTCTTGATTGTATCACTTAGCTCATGATTTAAATAAATCTAGAATATAAAACATGATTTATATATCATATATATTTAGAATATAAATATGTATAATAGACATATATATGAAATGGAAAACACCGTTTATGGAAACCGTTAGTCGTACATATGCATAAATGCTGTTTCCATTTTCATATCGTATTAAATGGAACTAAGTGAATAAGATATATGTATGTACACATATATATATATATATATCCAGTAGAATTATTATGTCATATATTACATACTTATTAATTATATATATTTTTAGAATCATCGTTGAAAGGTGAACGTGGAAATGAATCTCATTGCGTCGTGGATACAGTAATCCGTACGTATGTACGAGCGACAATATCATTATATTGATGGTGAAATCGCATTTAATTGGACGTTATATCATATATAAATAATCATTAACTTGTTATATTTATTATTTACATATGTTATACTCCTTATTATACCCATCCAAATAATGAATTTTTTGAATAACTAATGACACCATGAAGTGGAGACGGTAATCCGTATGTACGCACGTATGGTGACTTTGTCATTTATAGGATGGATAGAGTAAATAAAATGGTTTAAAATTTATTATAATAACATCACAACAAATATAATATACTGTAGGTATTATATTAGAATGGGAACTACAAATAAAGATGAAGTGGAAGAACAAAATAACTTGAAAGAGGTGATGAAATATAAACATCTTCTTCGGGTTCTTCCATCTGATTTGATCAAAAGGGCTCAATAGGTTGGATTTATGACCAAAGGAAGGAATCTAGGATGAAGGGAGGAATGTTGGGAGGATATTTGGGCAGGTTTTGTCCAATCCAAAAGGATATGTAGATGTGAAATTAAGAGATGGGAAGTGACCTTTTATAAGAGTAGTGAGGGTCACTTTAGAAAAAGCATTAAATATTATTTTCTATAAATTATTTTCAGTTTATAATGGCTCCAAAATTATTTATTTAGAGTATAAGGTGGGGACGGGTCAAAAAAACACTCAACCAATAGGTTTTAGAAAAGTTTATCTCATCATATAAACCATATCCTTTAGATTTAACTCTTAGTATAATAGTTTGACATTTTCTATGTCTCTTTGTATTTTTATATTTTGTAGTTAATAATATTACTATAAAAAGACAATAGAACCCCGTGTGGTTAATTATTAATATATATAACCTTATCTAAGTCCTTTTTCTGAATATTAGATTTTTAAGAATATAATATCAATTAATAATATAATATTTTTTTTAAAAACTCAATTATGTCAATTTGGACAGTATTTAGTATTTGGTTTTTGTGAAAATCATAACGGCATGATTACTTTGAAAAAAATTATTTAATATACACTAACATGTCATAGTAACATAGAATATTATTTTAATTCATCAAAAGTCCCAAATTACATTTCTTTGGATATTTATAATATCAATTATTTTAATCTTTCATTTATAAGTTAATTACTGCATCATCATTATTTCATAAATAAATTAACTTATTTAATGTCTAAAAATTATAAATAAAATACCATTATGTAGTAAATTTTGTTATATTTATAAAGAATATTTATAGTCTAATTTATCTTATGTATAAGGCTATATTAAAAATGGATTAGTTATTAACCTTTGAATTTAACTCTTTTAACCTTTCTTTAAAAAAATAATAATAAATGTCCTAATCTTATCCAACTGGACCAAAGGTAGTCATATTTTATTCCTAAGGTTTTTTGGGTATAATTATACTTATATAATATAATTATGACATGTCTTAGTGTAATTATAATATCATATTTACCCTTAATCATCCTATTTACTTTTAATCGTGGTTAATAAAAGTCAAAAGTTACTATTCACCATAAATTATTTTCATCTTATTGAACCAAATTTTACTTACTGATTTCAACCCTGTCTCTCAGATTTTTGAAATTCAACTCACAAAAGCAGTAAAATTAAGTTTTATGCAAATTTCCTAACGTGCCAAGGTGGGTAAAAGATGTTAAAAATTTCAATATAATTTTATACATATAATTTTATTATAGAATGAATCCAATGAATTAAATTGAACTTATATAGGTATTATATAACTATTTTTCGTTAAAATAAATTGAAAAAAATAAATACTTATTTAAATAAGAAGTCAGTTTTAAATAATAACGCAGTGTTTTTCACTATTCATCAAAATTGAATGTTTTCAGAAAAATACCATAAATTCACCCTAAGATAATTTTGATATTCCAAATTCAAAAATGAAGTCTATTTTACCAAATAAAAAACATATAAGTTCCATTTATTAATTTAAAATTAATTATCATAGTCAAAACCAAAAAGCGGGTTTTTAAAAAGTAAAAACTATCAAAAGATTGACATGTGTTTATGTCAAATTTAAATGTGAATTTAATTATAATGACTTAAATTGTATTAAATGATACAAAATATAATCTAATTATACTTCCAAACCATTCAAATTCATAATTTATCACTATAAATTATTTCGATTAAAAAATTTGTTTTTAATTAAAACATAGTATTTTCCAATATTCGTCAAAATATGAAAGTTATCAAAAAAGTACAAAAATTTTAACCAAACAAAATTTTTATGTACATCTTCTAAAGAATATTTTAATTTCATTTAATTGAATATATAATAGTGACAAATATTGGTTTTAAAAAGAGGGTTCTCCATTAAAAGGCGATAAAATTTTATTTTCTGAAAAATACTTATTTTTACTGTAAAAATGAATTTGTTCTTATATTGTGTCTAAGAAACACATAATATGGATGTTAAAATTATATATAATATATATATAATTCAACATATAGTTAATATTATTCATAACCGCTTATTTTATAGCTTGTTTGGTAAGTCGTGGTGCGCTCGAACTCATTGTTGCGTGTAGCGCAAGTTATTGAATTACTTTGAAGAGATAACATACTATGAAATATTGTGGTGTCAAATTATATCCCCCTCAAATAAATTGTTTCATCTCAATTTGAAATTGTTCTTCAAAAATAAAAGGATAAAAATTGAAAAATACCTTTGTGGAAAACCCAAATAGGAAATTGGTTCAATAAAATCTATTCTTAATAAGAGGGAAAGGGAAATGAAAAAGTCACCACCAAATTATGATGTCGATTAAGAGAACATTGTTGGAAATTAGAGACACATAATATTAGGAAAAATGTAAATATTTATAGGGAGTGATGGAGGTCATCAATCACAAACAAGTGTAAAATTGAGATCCTCAAAACCATCAATCTATGATAATTTAAAATATCATCGGTTCAACAAAACATAAGGCATTAAGCTAACACATTTTTGGTTTTAAGAACACTTCCCTAATGTTTAATAATAATTTATTTGTAGAATAAGAGGAAAAAAATATATAACTGACAAGTATAGTTTCATCCTTTAACTAATTCCTACCACAAACTCATCTTTCACTCCAAAAGATAATAGAATTCAAAAATATTATATTTATCTTAATCGTATAGGGTTATAAAAATAATTAATTTATAATTCATTTGTCAGAAGATTTAAAAAAACTACATTATACAAACTAGGACATCAAGTAGGCCAGTGGTAGGTGATGCACCCTTGTCGCCCTTCGGTGGCATGTTCAATTCTTGCGGCCTTTCTAGACGCGACGGGTTGTCGCCTGACCTAGAGGTTGTCCTTTCTATAACAATACAAAAATAATCTTAAGAAATTCATTAACCTTGAGAATAGTATCCAATGTCAAACTTAATCCCTTCAAAACTTTATACTTATTCAAAATACTTCTGTCTAAACTCATAGTCCAAAATTTAAAAGGAATGTAAACACAATGAAGAACTTTTTTTGCACGTAATAACATTTGAATACAATCATCATGTATTCTTTTAAAACACAGAAACACCATGAATTACTATAAAACCTTATTGATTAAATTTATTCTCCCTTATTCCTTATAGAATACAGGATATACTCCTTATATCCAAAAATGTTGTAAACTCCAACGATGATGGAATATACAAATCATTAATCAGTTTTAAGGTAATAAAGAATATCTAATATAATTTATCCAAATCAATCATAACTTATTCCAAAATCACTACCTCAGTATCAAAACCATATTAAGGTTTATCTTTCTCTCAACCATATATTTTCCAAAAATTTAACCTTCCATTGAGTCACTTTTCTTGGTTCTACACAATCTCAAGTCCTTAATGAAATAGTATTGCAGTACAATCCTTGTATACTCTATAAGTCTTATAACATGAATATCATTAATACAATACTAAAATGACACAATACTTTAATAAAAACATAATAAATATTAATCATTCCACTTCATCTTTAGTAGTATTATAACCTAATTATAATCCAATATCATCATTTGGGGTATACTCTGATGATTTGGACATTGATTCATGCAGTGTCCCAAATACTTACAGATGAAGCATTGTAGATTTGAAACAATTTTCTTACCCTTTCTATCACGTACTTGGTATCCTTTTTCTTCATACTTATAACAAAATCTCATTCCCTTCAAGCATTTACCTTGGTTATTCTTTCCACAGTTATCAAATATACTAAAATCCTTCTTTCCCCTCTTCCCTTTAACCACCTTTCTCTCTTCCATCCTTTTCTTCTCTTGCTTCCCTTCAAATCCATATGACTCAGTGTATTCTTTACATATCTTATTAACACATGATACTACTTTGTCATATGATGAGAATAAGTGGGGGACTATTTAAATTTTAAATTTTAGCTTAATATCATGAAATATATGATCCTTCTAAATATTTCAATCATGTGTATTTATGGAATTCTCATTCCTTCTACTAGGCGCCATTTCTAAACATTGGCATACACTATGTTAGTTTATGAATCACCATGAATAATTCCAAACATGTAAAATAGCTAAAGTAAATTGACAATATTATGCATATAATCTATAATCATAAAATGATTTCTTTGAGGAAGTATTTACTCCCAAATCCTTCATAATGGCTTAAAATCAAAATGTGAATTGTCCTAAGCATATCCCCCGGGAGTATTGTAACCAAGAGTGCAACACGGTTCGTTGTCGTGTACCAGGATACCCAGGGCCAGGGTTGAAACTCCTTGTCAGAGTTTTCACTCCAAGGTACATATGTTTTAGAGCCACCTCTAACTGCTCATATCCATACATGTA
Organism: Viscum album; assembly: GCA_963277665.1. Taxonomy (NCBI): domain Eukaryota; kingdom Viridiplantae; phylum Streptophyta; class Magnoliopsida; order Santalales; family Viscaceae; genus Viscum; species Viscum album. The sequence continues at coordinate 1,047,428,649 of OY728166.1, forward strand.
TGTATTTTTTGGAAAATACAAAAAATATCTATATTACCAAAATTCTAGGATGTTATTCAATACTAATATTAAAATTCTATCTTAGGGAAATGTTCTCTAATCGGAGTTTATCTAAATCTATTTACAAGGTTATTTCTAAACTTCCTTTGATACCAACTCTAACGCTCCGATCCCAGTTACCCAGAATCGACGCATTATTTTAATACGTTGGTATGATTACAAGGATTCAAGTCCCGAAATACTGATCAGTTAACCAGTATTGGAAAATAGATTACATAAATTAATGTTACATTACACATTAGAAAATAAAACCCTACATAAATGATCCTTTGAGAAAGCCATTAATCCCCTAGCTTAACCCTTATTATCAATCATAATACACTTCTTGGAATCCTAGGAAAATAAAACATAGAAATGGGTGAGCTCAAATGCTCAGTAAGGATAGCAATATAGCGGAAACTTTCATAAGTAAGCCTATTAATTTAAGGAAATTTATAAGAATAAAACAAAATAATTTTAAACTTAAACATCAGCATAATATAGAAAAGAAAAAATCAAATAATGCCATTTACTTATTCACATGGATATTCTACTAGTCGAATAATCACGTGAAATATCAATATCCACTTTCATAATGATGGAATGCATAATGACAGACTTCATAACCACATAGTCAAGGCTTTGTTCCAAGACTAAAAATAAGATTTTGTCAATGCCTTGTTCCAAGACACTAGATTGTCTCACGAGACTTACCGATGCATCGAGGAGCTATACCAGGCTCCACCCATCACATACTTAGTCCAATTCATTCCTTATATGAAAATGTTTAAACATAACATAAACATTCGTATTAAAACTAGCATATGAAATGTCAATACTTTATCCATAAACCATGAATGGTTTCAAAATAACATATCCACAATCAAACATATCACAAAACCTTCATTTCAATAGGAATATTTGTTTCAACATCAAACAAGTTTAAAATCCATCAAAGGATGTTGACATAGATGAAAATTATTTGCAAAACTCTTAAAGAGAAATATCACTTTTTAATGAAAACATTTAAAAGTCACACAATTTAAAAAGGGAGAAATTTAAAAAAAATTGAATAAAAGTGTCCCATACCACTTTAAAACATTTAAAAGGAATTAAAAATTTAAAAACATTCATCTCCATATAAATAAATCCTTAAAAATCATTTTAAAAAAAGGGACATTAATGAGAAAGGTTTAAAAGAATAAATATTTAAAGCATTTAAAATTATGTTTTATTAAAAGAGTCTCTTAGAAATAATCCCTTTGAAAGAACTTTTATGAAACATGGACATGGATAATAAATATTTCCCAGTAGATACTTATGTAAAAACAACCTCGGATAATAATGAGATTGTGAAATTAACCCTTACCATGTACTTTCCTTTAGTCAAGGGTCTATTTAACCTCCTGTATAAAGACTTCAGTATGTTATTAAATTATACCAGAACCATATTACTATTTGTGATATCATACTTTATTCATTTATGACTTTATACTACCCATTTAATAATAATTTCCTTGTTAAATTAACATTTCGAGTAATAATCACGTTCTTTATCGTACGTGTTTTAACTTGTTACCCTTGATTGTATCACATAGATCATGATTTAAATACATCTAGAATATAAAACATGATTTATATATCATATATATTTATAATTTAAATATGTACAATAGACCCATATATGAAATGGAAAACACCGTTTTTGGAGACGGTAGACCGTACGTATGCATAAACGTTGTTTTGTTTTTCATGTCGTATTGAATGGAAATAAGTGAATAAGATATATGTATGTACACATATATATATCCAATAGAATTATTATGTCTTATGTTACATACTTATTAATTATATATATTTTTATAATCATCGTTGAATGGTGAACGTGGAAATGAATCTCATCGCGTCGTGGAGACGATAATCCTTACATACGCATGAGTGACAATACCATTTTATTGATGGTGAAATTGTATGTAATTGGATGGTATATCATATATAAATAATCATTACCATTTTATATTTATTATTTATATTAGTTATACTCATTATTATTCCCATCCAAATATTTAAGTGTTTGAATAGCTAACTACACCACGACGTGGAGACGGTAATCCGTACGTACGCACATATGGGGACTTTGTTAATTATAGGATGGATAGAGTAATGAAAATGGATGTACCATTTTTATAATAACATCATAGTATATCAAAGAAATTAGATTTATTATATTATACTTGAATCTACAAATAAAGAGGTAGTGGAAGAAGAAAAGAACCTGAAAGAGGTGGTAAAATATTTACCTCTTCATCGGGTTCTTCCTTTTTATTTGATAGAAAGTGCTCCTTGGTTAGGATTTATGTCCAAAGAAAGGCCTCTAAGATAAAGGTAGAAATTTTGGCAGTATATTTTGGTAGGGTTTGGCTGATCCGAAAGGCTTTGGAGGTGTGAAATTAAGATATGGGGAAGTGCCCTTTTATAAGAGAGGTGACAGTCACTTTTGGAAAAGCTTGAAATATTATTTTATAATAAATAATTTTCATTTTCTAGTGTCTCAAAAATGAATTATTTAGAGGCTAAGTTGGGGAAGGGTCTAAAACCTCTCAACTAATAAGTTTTAGATAGGTTTAGGTCATCGTATTAACCACATCTTTTAGATTTAACTCTTAGTTAAATTGTTTGACATTTACCATGTATCTTTGTATTTTTATATTATATGGTTAATAATATTACAATATCAAGACAAGAGAACCCCTTGTGGTTAATTATTAATATATATAACCTTTTATATGTCCTTTTGATGAACCTTATATTTTTAAGAATATTATATCAATTAATAATATAATATTTGTTTGAAAAACTCAATTATGTAAATTTTGACACTATTTAGTATTTAGTTTTTGTGAAAATTATAGAAGCATTATTACTTCGAAAAAAAATTATTTAATCAATTCTAACATGTCATATTAACCTAGAAAATTAGTTTAATTACTCAAAAGTCTCAAATTACATTGATTTGGATATTTACAATATCAATTATTTTAATATGTCATAAATAATTTAATTATTTCATCATCATTTTGTCATAAATAAATTATATTATTTAATATCTAAAAATTATAAATAAAATAAAATTATGTAGGAAATTTAATTAGATTTATAATTAATATTTATAGTCAAATTTATCTTATTTATAACCCTATATTAAAAATGATTTAGTTACTAAACTTTGAAATTAACTCTTTTAAATCTTTTTTAAATAAAATAATAATAAATGTTCTAATCTTATCCAAGTGGACCAAAGGTGGTCATATTTTATTCCTAAGGTTTTTTTGGTCTAATTATACTTATCCAAAAGACTTAGGACCTGTGTTAGGATAATTATAATATAATTTTTACCCTTAATCACCTTATTTATTTTTAACCGTGGTAAATAAAAGTCAAAAGTTACTATTCACAAAAAAAATCATCTTATTGAACCACATTTTTCTTACTGATTTCAACCATGTTCTTTGAATTTTTGAAATTCAACTCACAGAAGTGGTAAAATTAATTTTTATGAAAATTTGCTAACGTGCCTAGAAGGTGGGTAAAAGAGGATAAAAAGTTCAATAGAAATTTATACATATAATTTTATTACAAAATGACTCCAATAAATTACATTGAACTTATATAGATATTATATATATATATTTACTTAAAACAAATTTAAATAAAATTAAAAATTATTTAAATTAAAAGTTGGTTTTAAATTATAACGTAGTGTTTTTCACTATTTATCAAAAATTGAATGTTTTCAGAAAAATACCAAAAACTCACCCTAAGCTAATTTTGATATTACGAATTCAAAAATGAAGTATATTTTACCAAATTAAAAACATAGAAGTTTCATTTATTAATTTAAAATTAATTCTTTTTGTCAAAACCAAAATGTGGGTTTTTAAAATATAAAAACTATCCAAATATTGACAAGTATTTATGTCAAATTTAAATGCGAAAATACTTATAATGACATACATTGTATTAGATGATAAAAATATAATCTAATTATACTTGAAAACCATTCAAATTTATAATTTTTCAATATAAATTATTTCGATTAAAAACGTTTTTTTCAATTAAAACATAATATTTTACACTATTCATCAAAATATGAAAGTTATCTGAAAAGTACAAAAAAATTATCCAAATTAAATTTTTATGTCCCACTTCGAAATCAGAATTTAATTTCATTAAATTGAATATATAAAAGTCTCAAATATTGTTTTTAAAAAAAGGTTTCTCCATTAAAAGGCGGTAAAATTTTATTTTTTGAAAGATACTTCTTTTATCTAAAAAAATGAATTTTTTTCTTATATTATGTCTAAGAAACACATAATATGGATGTTAAAATTATATAGAACAAATATAAAATTCAAATTCTAGTTAATACTATTTATAACCACTTTTTGAACGACTAGTTTGGTAAGTCATGGTGCGCTCGAACTCATTATTGTGTGTAGTGCAAGTTATTAAATTTCTTTGAAGAGGAAACATACTATGAAATCATGGGGAGTTACACTCTCCCTCCCATTCCATTCAACCTTGATCATCTTTTCATCTAGGTGGATTTTTCACACATTATTAGATTAAAGTTAGCATCATAAAATATCTTTTGTAATTTAATATCAAGCATATTTGTCTGGTATTTTAGAACATGAATATTTTTGTGAACATTGTGGTTTTAATTATGTCATTCCATGAGGTCCTATTTAAGGAATATCGTCTTTAAATAAAGAAACACCCATGTATTACATTTCATGGGGTGACTCTATGAGTCATTTACTTTGTGAATAAATGTATCGTATTTTTTCTACATCTTAGAGAAGAATTAGAGGCCCTTGTTATTTGTTGTTTCCTTTAATTAGATGAGAGAAGGGAAGATTATGAAAGTTCCTGATCCATGTTTTTTAAACTTACCATCTGATAAGAAGTAATACCTTGTATATTGGCCAAACATCTATACAAGAAACACTAAATTCATATATTTCAGAATATTTTTGTTGCACTATGTATATTTTTCTCTTGTAAAAACAAAATATATTAGATTCTTGTATGAAGAATGATCATTGAAATATTATATTTCTTTCCTTAAGAAGATACCCCCTTCATCTCTAAGGATTCCTTAATAGTATCCTAGACCCCCACACCCCACCCAATGAACCATGTCGATCTACCGGGGTTAAATGATGAGACTTCAGGCTATAGTTACTCTATTTACAACATGTTACACTTGGAATATATGATCAAGATATATAATAAAACATTTTTTACTAACCTGAACATTTATATATTGGACTAAATTTTCCTCCTTTTCTACTATAATTATAGGTTATTAGAAGAACCATATGTGATTGTGGGTAAGGATATTGTGAATGCACTCTATAATTCTCAGTCTTTTCCTAATGTTCTGAATATGGTTGACCATCTAATTTTTTTATTGAATAGAAATAAAAAAAAGAGTGAATTTAATGGATCTCAATGGGTAATATGTTTCATTTCTCTTAGGTTACCAGGCCACCAATGTTCCATATTATAAAATAGATCATTTTAAGTTGATGTGGATGGCCTTCAGGCTAAGAAATTCATGCTTCTTAAGGGATAAAGATTAAGAGGTGGTAGTTGTACTCGATTTGGATATTATTATAAAACTATTGGAAAGTGATACATATTTTCTTATATTGATTGATATATTTATAAGAGATGGATATATTAGGATCTCTTAGTACATTTCCACTAACATATATAATGAGTTGTGGTAGAGATCCTGACCACCAAATCTATGGTCACCCTCCTATGGAAGGACAATCTGGAGAGCCTCTATAAACCTACCTCATCTAGAACCATAAACTAATTAAAAAAGAACCTCCCCAAATTATTTTACCTTATCCCCTTTCTAGATAAGATCATAACACGATTAATTCAAAATACTTATTGAAGATTTCATATTTTAATTTGCATCTATCCACCAATGAAGAATTTTCTCACTATAAAGAATAATAGGAAGTAGTATAGCTAAAAGGTTTGAGAGATAAGAAGAAACCTTATCATAATAAACAATTATAAAAATGAATAAAAAGTACAAAGTGACTCAGAAACAGGAAGCCTTACAAAGCCGTGTATACAAAGAACCTTATTGATCATTTCAAACCAAACTGTCACAATAGACAGGCATAACAAACGACCAACTAGGACTAACCTCTATGATCGCCCTTTTAGAGAGACCATCGACAACCTGATTAGCTTCCTGATACACATGAGAGACATTGAGGCATAAGCATTCAGTAAGACTAAGGTAGGGGATCCAAGTAGACATCATCCTCCAAGGAACATTCTGAGATCGATCTTTCAAAATCTGCACAACAACAGAGGAATCTGAATCCAACCAAACTCTATGCCAACCATAACGCACCGCATACGTGATAGCCTTGATAATAGCCCAAAGTTCTACCTCAATCGCATGATCATACCCAACATAATGGAAGAAACAACCCTTAATGAATCCCCGATACATTCTGAAAAATCCACCACATCCAACAGGACCTGGTGCACCAGAGGCCACCCCGTCAACATTCACTTTCAACCATTCAGAAATTGGTGGAATCCACCAAATGTAATTGACCATTCTAGTATTCCTTTCCCTACCACGAACACCAAGATCTCTCAAGAGAACAAAGTCAGATACATCATTGTTCATAGAACCGGTTTGAATCGTCGAAGCAAGTCTGATGCTTCGATGTACCACCAGAACACTATCCCGAAAGGAAGTGTTCACATTGTTAAAAGAAATATTGATCCGAGATTTCAAGATAAAAGAGAAAACCGAGACAATAGAAGAAATAAACAAAGATTTCACTTTATCACTAAAATCAACCTTAAGTAATGATCCGAGAAGTGATTCAAATGAGCATAAATCAAGGAAGCAGTGGAATGAGGATTTCACATACTTCCAAAGGCGAGTAGAAAATACACAATGTAAAAACAGATGTGAAATAGATTCATCATTGTTAATGCATAAGTGACATAACTAAGCCAGATTAAATCCCATGCACTACAACACACACTGAATAGGCAGTCTATTTTTCCAAATTCTCCAGATCAACAGATAATCACTTGGTGGAATGTAGTGTCGGCGAAAGCCTCCCTGCCATGAAGGGATTCTAGAACTTACACCACACTACAGATTATAACAATCCAGGCTGGAAAATGAACCATTGAGAGCAGGTTTCAAAATTAAATTGTCAGTATCAACATAATCATAGTTAGTAATTTCCATACAAAGATTACTAGGAATGATATCATAATAATCAACATATCCATTTAGTTCATAGATCAACATGTTCTTTATAGAAAGTGGGATATTAATAGAATCCTTCAAAGGGGAGGACAATAAAGGAGTACTCTAGCAATTGAGATGAGAACCAGGACCTACCAGCCATATCGTTTGAGACATGATATTTGAATATGCAGTCATTATTGAAGACCACACAGAGGATTTTTGATAGACACACATACTATTTTTTAGTCTATAAACAAAACTATCGGCCAGAAATTCCAGAGAGAAATTAATTTTGGAGAGAATCCTCCAAGTGAAGTTTTGAAGGAGAGAATTATTAAATAATCTAACATCTTTAATACCCATTCCTCCCATGTTAACTGGCTTGATACAGTTTTTCCAGGTAACTGTAACAAGTTTCCTCTGGTGAGTTGAGCCAGTCCCAATGAAGTTTCATATCATTCCACTCAGTTCCTTAAGAAGAGATACATGCCATCTATAAACAGAAAAGGAGTAGACAAAAATAGAAGTGATAACTGAGTTGACAAGGTAAACCCTCCCAGCATGGGACATGGTCTGCCCTTTCTAGCTTTCCAAATGATTGGTAATTTTCGAATCAATACCCTCTAAGTGTGCACATTTCACCCTTCCCCAAAAAAATGGAATCCCAAGGTAATTAAAGGGAAATGTACCTCTTTCGACAAGCCTACGAGCAACCCTGTTTTGCTTCAAGATTCTAATTCCTTCACCAAAAACAACAAAGAATTTATTCCAGCTGATTACCTGACCTGAAACTTCTTCATAATTTGAGAAGATGTTCTTAATACAAGAGACTGTTTTTCTATCATACTTACAAAATAGGAGTATGTCATCAGTATAGAATAAATGTGATGGAGAAAAATAATTCCTTTCTTCCCTCATTCTTTGATATATACCACTATTGATAAGGTCATGAAGACACACCCTCAGAGAATCCGCATCAATAGAGAACAGAATCTCAAAGAAAGGATCACATTTCCCAACTCCTCTAGTACATTGATAGAAACCCCTGGGGGATCCATTAACAAAAATGAAAAGACTAGCACTTTTCAATGTAGAAAAGAACAAACGAATGATTTTCTCTAAAAATCCACGCATCTTAAGAATTGATAAGATAAAGTCCCACCTTATTATATCGAAGGCCTTCAATATGTATACCTTCAGAGACATGTTACCATGTTGAAATTTACTTTTCATAATATTAATACCCTTTGAAGCAGTAAAAAAAATTCTGAATATTCCTCCCAGGAACAAATCCAAACAGGTTGATAAAGACAATTTTTTTAGAAACTTCACCAAGTCGAAGTGCCATGATTTTACTGATTACCTTCGGAATAGATTTACCAATAAAAATAGGCCTGATGTCTTTGATGTCCAAGGAATTATCCTTCTTTAGAATCAAAGCAATAAAATTAGAGTTCATCCCGAATGGCAAATAGAAATGATGAAAGAATTATCTAACAGCATTGATCACATCAATGTGAAAGATATCCCAGTAAAACATAGAGAACTTGTTTGTAAAACCATCCAGACCAGCATCACTATCCATATTTGAGGAGAAAAGTGAAAAATGAATTTCTTTTTGAGAAGGTGTCTCAGTGATCTTTTTGTTCTGGTTATCATCCACACTGGATTCCACACATCTAATAATTTTATTTGAGCTGTTCTCCCCCAAATAAGAATATAATTTTTCAAAATAACAAGTCACACCATTAGCAATGTAATTTTAGATATGAGCATTACATCATCAATCTTTAAACACCTGAGAGTTCTCTTAACCCTTTTCTCCATGTGCATGAAGTGAAAAAATCTTGAATTCTTATCCCCATTCTTAAGCCACTTAACATTAAACTAATTCCGGTTCAGATTCTCTTTAAGTGTCAAGAGATTGTCAAGATTTGATGAAGCTTGTATCTCTTCTTTAGATGGGGTGTCCTGATGCATATTCCCCTACTGAAGACATAAAAATTAGATTCAGACTCTTTAATATCATTCACAATATTGGAGAAGGATTTTTTACTCCACTCTTTGAGTCTAGATTTGACAATTTTCAACTTGGAGGTTAGAATGTGTAAAGAGCTACCTGATACATCTGATTTCCAAGCCTCCAATATTATTTCCATACACCCAGGCACAACCAACCATGAATTATTGAACTTAATGGGTAAAGGTGTTGACCTCAGGTTACTAAAACAAATATCAATCGGTATGGGATTATGATCCGAATGAAGTCTGGGAAGAGTCATGCCAGAAATTTCCATCATATCACTCCTATCATCCATCTTCACAAAGAACCTATCTAATTTACTTGCATTCCTACCATTTAGAGTGTATCTGATCCATGTAAAATCTCCACCTGAAATGGGAACTTCATAAAATCTACAATGATCAATGCAGAAAGAAAAGTCTTTGGCTGAAGCTCTGCAAAAATTGCTCCCAGTTTTCTCCTCAGGCCTCAAAATGGTATTAAAGTCACCAAGTAGAATCCATCTAGTAGACATGTTTTCAGAAATGGTGAGTAAGTTGTTCCATAGTAGTCTCCTTCTAATGTACTAGTTAAAAGAATACACAAAAGTCACACAGAAAGAGTTGGACTGAAAACAACAAAATAGAGTAACTGACTATTGATCATTTTGATGAGAATCAATTGTGACACTATTGAGTTTTAACACCCATAGAGATTCATTCTCATTATCCTATTGATTGGTTGCAGTAAGGGAGTAACCTAGGGTATTCCAATTGAAGTCCATCCATCATTCAAATTTCATTCTTGGCTCAGCAATACCCAATAACATTGGTTTATTGGTCATGACAATATGCTTTAGGGTTCTGACCATGGGAGAATTCCCAAGACCCTTGCAATTCCAAAACATTATCTTCATTTATTGGAAGAACCCTGCCTTGTGCATGGTCCAGCATAGCTTACAGCTAGGCATTCACTAGGGTCCGATTCAACCTTATCCATTGATTCACTAGGTACATCTACAAACATGGTAGATTCACTATCATCATCAGAGAGAGGGATAAACCTATTCTCAGAAGTGATGGGCATATTAATGGAGGTAGGAAGTATCATTTTTTCCACCTTTGATAATGGAACCTGGGAGAATTCATCTGTTGGTTCCTATCCTAGTTGATCTTCTCCCAAATGGGATTCATGAGTTATTGAATTCTGCATATGCTGGTCACCATAGCCCTCATTACTGGGAAAATCAAAGTTATCAGGTCCAACTGATGCCTCCCCAGAAGGATATGAGGCATCATAGAGACCAGCAAGCTCAACATCCTCTGTATGCGGATCCTGCTTGCCCCCAAAATATGTATTTTCAACCATCATATTTTGTGCATCCTTATTGTCTCCATACATATGAACAGTCACCAACAAAGAGGGACCCGTAAGGGATTCCCTGAGCCACTGATATTCTCAACAATGGGAGCATTATTAGCATTTGATTCTAAGGTAACACCCTGCACCTCCACATTGTCATTCCCTGCCTGCCCCGTATTAACAGCGTCTGGGTTTGAACATCCCTGATCAATTTTCTTCCTGCGACAACTACCAGCATATTACCCTCAGATATTGCAGAGAGAGAAGATCTTATTCTTGTTTCATTCAGATAATGTGTGTCCAAAAATATAGCATTTGAGACAGAACATTATTTTACTCTCATATCCTATCTCAAGATTAACACTATCATCCCTAGTGGTGAAGACAACCTCTTCCACTATGGTGTTTTACATGTCCACTTCTACTAAAATCCTCGTGTAGTGTCCAAAACTAGGATTATCAGTTTGCTTATCAAACCTGATCAGATTACCTATAGAAGATTCGATGTCCCACAAGATTTAAGGGTGCCAATAGAGCCAAATTAGGTTATGAATACGGATCCATACCTGAGAAAAGGTGTTCTTGAACTAAATTGGATCAAAGTTACGATCCCATTCATGAATTTGGAGAAAACATGGATGTAAGGGGACAGAGCCCACACTCCATGTGCACATTTTACATTCGTCAGAGGGGAAAACGACATGGTAAAACCCATGCCCCATGGCCGTCATCTTCCAATCACTGAAACCCCAGATTTCTGCCAATCTACCTGTAAACTCATGAAATTTCCATGGCCGCACACCTTTTGGAATCACAACACGAGCTATGATTGAGAACTTACACAATTTTACCCTCTCTTCAACAGTGGATTGATTCGCTGAAACATTCCCAATCCGTCTCTTCCTAACAATTCTTCCAGAACTACCCGCTTCAGATACCATGAATGAGGAGCCTCCATCCATTTTTTCCACATCCGTTAAACTCTTCCCATAAATATAGGCATCTTTAAGTTCTGATTTCTCCGATTTCTGTTTCGCGGAAAGACTAAAGAGATCCGAGTGCCCGATTTGATCTCCATTAGCAATCTCACTAGCCTCCTTACCCTTGAATTTCTCAATCTCCTTTCCTAGTTTTGGGTTTTCGCCCGATGGGGCCTCGAGAGCTGCCATCCTCATCCCCTCCAGTTTTCCAAACTATCATAGGTAGTAGTATAGAATGTAGAATACGAAAAAGTAGCAATAATCATCTTCACTTTATGTGCCTGATCTATAGACAAAAAAACTATCATGATAACCAAACAACCTAAATCCATCAACTGACACTAAAATCTATATATCTACAACTAAGAAGAATAATTTGATGTCCAAAAACATTGAATGTCTGTAAAGTCTTGACAAGGATAGAAAAACCCCTATGATACCTTATATGATCCACCCATTTGAAAATCAAAATAATCTTGATGTAGATCCACCATAGGTCATGAGACCTTGAAATAGAACCTCCCTCAATTTCAATTTACAAATAAATGACCTTGAATATGAAATTATCTAGAAAGTCCTACCTTTCCCTAAAATATTAACTTCATCGCCATGATAATGAGTCACCCACATGAATAATTATACGAGAGAGAATATTGTGTGAAATATCCAACTTAACACATATAAATACATTCATGGTGTGTTCCATGAGGATAATTCTTGTATTTATGTAATGAATGTGGATTAGTGAATCTGTGATACCTTTTAGAAATGATGGGTTGTGAAAGGGAAGGTCCATCTCATGTTTGTAATCCCGCACTGATGTGGTAAATAGGTCTCGAACCGAGTGGAAATTCAACATCCACCTAGAATGAAGATAACACTATATTCCATAGACCATAGATTCATGTTTCCATAACTTCAAAAAATCATTTAGAGATAACTGGTGGATAAAAAATTATTTCAATCTAGCATAAAGACTGATGTAGGTTATGAAAGGCCCTAAGAGGCATCAAATTTCTGGAGGAAGTATAGTAATTTCCAATCCATTCCAAATTTTAAATCCATGGTCCAATTGAGATAAGTTTTTGATAGTTTATATCCTCTATAGAGGTGAAGATGGAATGGTTACCATCAATGAACCATAAATATTGAGCTGTAATTGGGATTGTCAAAATCATCAAGAATTATGGCATAAAATATGATCAATTGGAACCAAATAGAGAATACTTTAAGGGAAAACAGGAATATCCTACACCTTGTAAATCCACAATTTTCTAGCTATCCAATCTCTATACCTTTGGAGAAACAAGCACTGTGGGAGGGGAAGGGGATGGAAGGAAAAGACCACCCAAACTAGTCCTCAAGAGGAAGAAGGATGATCAATTACCCTACCATGAGGTGGTAGAGTCTTAGACATAGGAACCTCCATATAAAATGAAGATGGGGAAATGGTTGAGAATTTTGAAACCCTCAAGGATATGTAAGGTTGTTTATCAATGTATATTTTCACAAAATTACCTTTTGTGTTATAACCTTTTATGGTTTCCCAACTATGAGTAACCCAAATATCATGCTAGATACAAGGATATAACATTATTAATGTCTCTCATTACCTGATTTCCTTAGATTAAAAAAATCCTTGGGCACCCAACATTGACATGGATAACCAATTTAGATAATTTAAGACTTAAAATTGTTCACTTTATAAAGATTATGACACTTAGTATTTTTATTCAATTTTTAAAATCTTACTAACTTATCTCATGTATTCCCTTCTTGTATAGATGCTTATAATGATCTATTTTTTATCTTTTACCTTTATCCAAATCCAATTGCCCATAATATATTATTGTATATCACTATATACAATTCACGATTTTTTTACTTTCCCAAAAATTAAATACAGTAATATTCACACATTGATAAATTTAACACATTCTTATTGTTTATAAAACCCTTTCCGGTAATGTCACAGAATCATATGAAATGATATACCCAATAAGAGAATGTATAGAAAAATATGTATTCAACCCATAATTTTATTGATAGAGCCCAAACCCTTAGTCTAGTATGTTATTTGAAAAATAGTCCCACTATATTTTAATCAATAATCAAGGGAAACCTCATTTATAATAAAATATTAACACTTAATTTGTGTAAAAAATAATTAACCTTTACATTCAAGCTCATGGACCCAAAAAACAATCTAATGGTTGAATGTTATTGAGTATTTTTTTGTACATGAAATGTAAATTGTTATATGCATGGTATGACATTTATAAGAAGTTATCTATGAATTTAAAAAAAATCATTCATTCATTAATGAAAAAAATACTTTTTATTTATTTATTATATAGCATAGCATAAACAAAATAATTTCAAATTTCATAAATATTGAAAGGAAAGAATAAATTATAAATATTTAATAAATAATATATTTTAGACCTTTTATAATTTAAACACGCCTTGTAGACATTACATAATACATAAAAATGAAAATTTCACAATGATTTAATTATAAAAACCTTCACATTTCACATATTGTATTTAATTTAGAAGATTATAAAATCTACTAAAACATATTTTGGTATGGCTTCAATAAGTTTCCAATTATTATCTTTAATATGAACATTTCATATTTTTATTTTTTAATATTTCTTAAATTAATATAAAATAATTTTAATTTAGACTTATTTTATAATTCATAGAAACCATTTCAATTAATAGACCAAGTAAATAAAGTTTTAACCTAGATCACATTCCCCAAAATGTTTTTCTTATGCTTCAAATGTCGTTGATGTTTAGTTCTGGACCTCTCAGCTAGCGATGGTGAAACTTCCTAAGAATTATATGTAAAGCTATTTTTAATTAAAATTTAAAAACTATAACAATTTTTAATAGATTCCATGGCATGGTTTTTCAAATGTAACAATTATTATCAGTGGGGAAAACATAATTTTTTATTGTGTGATGTTATTTATGGGAAATAATAAAAAAATTATAATTTTGAAACAATTATGTGGTTTTTATAAGTGACATGAAGGCTTTTTTATGAAAAAAATCATTTACACACTACCCTTGACCATTTTAGACAAAAATAATTCAAAAACTAATATTTTTACCGTACATTTTTTGAAATGTATTTACACTAATTTTTCACAATCCATGATGTGGTTTTATATAATTTACAAAAATAATTTTTGATTTTATATATTTTTGTATTGGTTTTGAGAAAAAAAGAACTATGAATGTTTTTAATAAAAAAATAAGGTTCTAATTTTTTTTATTTTTGATGATTTCTTATGTATATAAAATTTAATCTAAATTAAATAGCAGTGTATCTGACACCACTAAAGGGTTTTTGTGAAGGTTCCAGGGTCCAACAAAAGTGGTTGGGAATATGAACACCATTAGATTGTGTAATTCAAAGAGGAATTTCCCTAGTGATATCCACATGTGCTACATTAATCTCAAAACATTATCTAGGATACTCTAGGTGATATAACTCAGGTACTGATCATCTTGCGTAGTTCATTGTTGGTTACAATAAGAATTATGATAGGCATGAAGATTTATATCTATTATTATCTCAGTGATAAGAAGGAGTTAGAGGATCATATCTTGTTCTTGATATTTTTAGGGAGAGGTTCTCTCTTAAGAGAATATCATTTTTCACAAATTCTCTCCTAACTTGAGAAATGGTATGTGTTGGATTATGTACATAGATTTAGAAAATTAACAATTTTAAAGAGGCCATTTCCTAAATTCTTTATTCTAAGTAAAACCTACATATAATAATAATATTATTATTATTATTATATTTTATGACATGATCTAACTCAAAAATATTTAAATATAATTTATTAAATAAATAAATAAATAATTTATTTAAATGATATTAAATAAAATATACCATTTCATCAGTGCCATTAACATGACCTACCAATCATCCATGACAGTTATCAAACCTTGAATAATAAATATTTATATAAAAAATAAATATCATTATATTACTCATTAAATAAAAAAATAAATATTTTGTTAACTAAAGAGAGAATACAAATTTATTTTAATATTAGTTTGAGAGAATAAATATTTATTTAAAAATATTTATTTATTACCTTAAAATTATTAAACAAGAGATAAATAAATATTATATTTTCTATCATGAAAATAATATTTATTTAACATTCAACTAACATATATTTTGAACTTAATAATTGATGATTGAATTTATACGGTCTATAAAAACAGAATAATTATTAAACCCCATGATAGAAATAATATTTATTTTAACTATTAAATTCTGATGGAATATTATTAAGATTCAATATAAACTTTGTGTGTGACCCTCTAGGACCCTTTATTAATGGAATTGGGTGATATGCCCAAAATTATGAGATTATAATCTATCAAATACTCAAGGAAACCATAGAGAATGAAGTTAATGTCATAATTTCACAAACAAAATACATATGCTAACTATTTAGTATAATTTATTTGTCTCAGTATCTATTCAAGAAGGTTGCATGATTGTATTGTCAATTTATATGCATGATTATATTCCTTTGACTACCTTAAATGAACTCATTGGCTAACAACCAAGTCCATAGATTTAATTGTCAAGTTCCATTTCAATTAGTGGTATAGAGATATCAACATCCATAAATCAAAATGGACAAAAACATTATCGATTTATCTATTAATAACATATAACTTATGATGCACCCAACATATCTTAACTCACTATGAGAATACGTGATCATTGCTTATTCCAAATAAAAAAGTACACAATTCATGATATAAACTAATAATAATCTTAATTCTAACAACCAATACACACATCTATATTTAGGAATATCTATTGAAACATAACATATGGAATTCCTATTAGAGGGTATATTCTTATAACATCCTTCATTGGATATTACCAAGTGTTAACTTCATGAAAAGAAGTTTAAATATATTAAAATCCTCAAACACCTTATATTCAAATATCATCTGCATCCCACTAGATAGATATCATCTGACCATATATCACATGTTTAGGAATATTTTAAAATAATTTCAACATTCACATTATAGAAGTGGACATCCATAATTTTTCAATGTGATTAATACTCTATGTAAATTATCACATTGATGTAAGATAGAAGAAAAATCATCATGTGAAATGATATTTAATAATATTCATGTATTTTAAAATAACACTCCGACCATATTAACCTAGAGCTAGTGGTTTATTTATTAAGTCATTAGACCATTTACTCTTCGGGCCACCCAAGTTCTAATGTCTTTATGCCTCTAGGCCTTTGAGACATGTATGTAACAAAATAGGGCGAATCATTTCCCTTCATTTCTTATGGGAGGGATGAGGTGTCACAACCCAAAACACATGGGACCGCATGGCTCATGGTAAGACAAATGTGACCCCCCCCAATCCCACATCCTATAGGCCAAGGGTTGGAGACCATTGTCGAGTAGGGATATCAGACACATGGGAGGCCTTAGACTAAGGTACATGTATACATGCAAACAACTCCAAATACCCAGACAATGTTGAAAGGTAAAATAAAAACGATATGAAAAAACATGCATATATCTATATCTCACATAAAATTATGAAGGAAGTATGGTAAAACATAAATAGAAAGTTAAACTCCCACCAAAGCTATAAAAATAATCCAATATGATAGAAATGAGGGTACTACTATCAAATCAAACTCCTATAGACAAATTTTGTCTTTCTATCTCAACTATACTCTTCCTTCTCCTGGTCAACATAGGATTTTTTTAAGGAACTTTCATATATATAATACAAGACATGTGTTTTCAAAGATCATGTATGGTGGGTATATACATACTGAGCAGGGCACACTGAAATCACTAAAAATAAATCATCAATAGAGTAGCCATTTCATCATCACAAATGATTGTCAATAAGAGTATGAGACATTATAATAATAAACCATATTTAATAAAGATATACACAAGGTCTCAAAGTAAGGTCACTACCATACTGTCATCCTAGGATTCTACTAAAGGATTAAAGGTAATGCTCTTTTGGTAGAACTCACTCTATGAGCCTGGTTACACTAATGGAACACATCTAAGAGGTATTGATTTTCAGGACTCCCAATGCATAAGTACATGATAGAACTATGAAGATATCAATACAAAAATAGTGGATATCTCCCAAGGACAATGGGTTATATCTAAACCTATCTAAAATGACTCACTTGGTAGGGGATAAAATTCTCAAGTATGTTGGTAAAATGATTCATGACACTTATTATAGAAGAATAAATGATTGAAGATCACACACCAGGATACATGGCGGGATTCCCAACACTATATAAGGCTAATCCTATATAGGGACCACATCCTATAACAATACCCTCACAAGGATGGACTAAGGGAGCATGCCTTAAAAATATTCTTCTATATTTAAGAGAACGAGGGCCTCAACCTACCCTTGAAAATGTATACAATGTGTATTGGGTATACCTAACATGTCTCTACTACCCCGGGTCCAAACATGTACTCCAGCCTATGCCCTTGTACTCTGGACTTGCCTACTTACTCTGTCCATGTACAGGTTCCCTGGTCCTACCCAGGTACCGAGTCATGTCTGATTTCCAGGTTGGGCCATTGTACTCTAGTCATTCCCATGTACCCAGCTGGGTCCAGGTACTCTAGCTGTGGTTGTGTACCTAGTCATGTTTTGGTACTCTAGACATGACTGTATACCTAGGTATTTATGTGCCTATGTATCCCATGGGTACACATCAAGTCACCAATCACCGCTCGCATGGCATGTAGACATACCACATGACGTGTTATATTTATTTTCTGAAAAAACCCTACCCACCATAACAGGGATACTATATAGTGTAAATTCATCTAAACTACACACTGTGAAACTTAGGATTTTCTAAAAAATCCCATAGCCTTCACACATCTTTCCTGCATTATTGTTGCCACTTATTCCACCATGAATCAGTCTTAGGAACATAGATATGAGTTTTACCTCACATTATCCATCATCAATAGCTAGATTCTAGCCACCTGGTCTTCTATTGGTTCTATCTATTATTTCTACTCCACTAAACATAGAAACCCATAAACTAATAATACCTAATATAACTTCAATCTGTCTCTTATATCCTATTATAACACATCACACCTCATTCATTCTATCAATCCCAAATCCAAACCCATAGAAACAAACTTTTTCTCTAAATATTGAATGTAGAATGATCTATTTTTAGGATTCATTGAATAATTTTCTAAAGGGATACCAAAGATGAAATTATAATGAAAAATGGGAGATGATCATAAAACAAAAACATGAGGAATAAATTTCAGCCATTGTTTCAGTTGGACATGATCTGTTCATGTGAAAATGAAGAATGAAGAGGAATAAACAAGGATTAAAAAACATTATCAATTCATAATCCTAGGAAGACAAGCACCAATTTCAAATTCAATCATCAAAAAATGAATGAATTTTGAAAATGCATTAATTCATGTTCTATAAGTGATAATGAACATAGGAGACTAATAAAAAACAATCATCATTACTCAATATTGGATCAATCATAGATGAATAACGGTTCTATATCACTTTTTTGGTGATATCCAAGAACTATTCTATTGATTAATAACTCCTTGGAAAACTTATCATAATCTAATGATTCATTGTCGTATATTAATGTTTCCCCTCCATGACTCTTCTTGGATCCCTATGGTTATGTGGATAAACCTAGGGCTTTGTAATAAGAAGTTTTAAATAGAAGAGAAACTATTTTTTGTCCGTTTCATAAACATTAAAAAATTTATTTATTTCTTTATTTATCTTCCAATGATTTTTTAAGCTCAAAACATGATGCACACAAAGGTTAAATCACGTATGGGATAAAACAAACATTTTAGATTTAATTTAGGTCTTAGATTTTAAATCTGACACACCATTCATGATTTATTACATTTTTTCAAAAAAACTGCATGTTCATGAAATAATATATTTAAAGTTTTACTATATCATTATTGATGGTTCCCAAGCCTCATAATCCCATGCTAATTTAGGTCCTAGATTCAAACATATTATGTAAAATATTCTAAATCTCTATAAGAAAAAATTAGAGTTGTTACATTTTCCCCACCTTAGGTATTTTCATCCCAAAAAGTAAAAATATAATCAAAGAGGTGAGGGTACTAATCTCTCACATGGTAATCCATCTCATGGGTTCAATCCCAAAGAATTTCATGTTGATATTGGATATTTACTGAAGGAATCACTCTCCCATTGAGGATCTTATCATACCAATCCTTGATCTCTATCAAGTATTCCATAAGGTTTCCTTCATACTTAATATATTTATATATATATATATATCCCTAGTCAATAACATGAAATTGTTCAGGCACATAACTCCTCCACTACAACATTGGAAACACATAATGTACCTTGTCTAACGATAGTGGTAGGGCCAAGTGATATTCCACCACACCAACCCTACAAAATATCTACAATGGGATAATGAATATTAGAGAAAACCTACCACCCTAAACCAATATCAATAACCCTCTTTAAGGTGATACATTTAGGAACACATGATCTCCCTTGACCAACTCAACATACCTCTATGATTTGTAGTCATATAAATTTTTAGGACTCTATGCAGTCCTCATCTACTACTAAATGATCCTCACTTTATTTTGTGTCACTCACACCAACTCTTGGACCATGAGTGTTGACTTTTCTATATCAGTCCAACATGATGGTGACCTATCGAGTCTCCCATAAAAGTCCTCAAATAGAGCCACATAGATGGTGGGGTGATGATTATTATTATACACAAACACAACCAAGGGTATTCGATCATACCGACTATGGACGGAACCTAAATTGCAATCTTGAGGTATCTTCTCGAAGCCATGAATGGTTCGCTTAGTCAAGCCATGTATCTGGGGATGAAAAGTAATGATCAAATTTAACTCATTCCCAAAGGTATCATGCATTCCTCTCTATAATTTTAATTTGAAGCAAGCATCATTTTATGAAATAATTATAATGTGATATCCTTGAATCTGGATTATCTCTTGAATTTAAAGGTGTCACAATCTCTCTATTGAAATATTCTCTTAGATGGATAAGAAGTGGGAAACATGGTGATTCAATATATGATCACCCTGATAGCATCATTTCCTCTAGATGGTTAAGGAATCTTCATCATGAATTCTATAAATATACACTAAAAATTCTAATCTGAATTTTCAAGGGGTTTATCTAAAACCTATGGTACCACATAGTCATCTTTCACCTACTAAAAAGGTAGGTATTGGGAGACAAAATCATCTACACACTTATTTATCCTTTTCCACCATAATTGACATCAAATATCCTAGTTTATCATTTCCAACCTCAAATGTACTACTAATGAGGAAGTATAAATATCCCTTAGTACCTCCTCTTCCAATGTCACCATAACAAATTTATTCTCTCATAAAATGATGAGGTTCTCCCCACCTTCAAAAACGCTAGTAGGAGTATGTCCAGTAGATATCTAAACACAAAATGTATCATAATTAGTATCTCTCATCTGAGATTTATTAACATAATGAAGAAGTATTGGGGTTAACTACCATCGATTTGAGGTAATTTTTACCACCCTCATCCAATAAATACAATTATAATGTGTTCAAATGCTCGGACACCTCTCACAACAACAAATAACAAGATCTCCTACTGAGAGTATATTCTACCACATTCCCCTTCCCATGAGTATAGACTATATCAAATTCAAAATCCAGGATGAACTTTAGTCAAATAATTTATCTCAAATTAAGATATATCTATGAAAATACATAATTTACACTATTTTTGTTAGAATTGATGATAAATCAATAACACATAAGTTAGTGAATGCGTATATTCAAGATGAATACCACTAGTACCAGCTCAATATCATGGGTTGTATAGTTTTACTCCTGGGATATCAGATGTGAGGGTCCATTGGAAATCACTACCTACCTCGATATCAGAACAAAACCTAGCCCAGTTCCAGAGGCATTGTATAACATTATGTACTTAACACACTACTATGGAAGTCTCAAGATTGGGGTACTCATCATCCTCTTTCACAAATCCTAAAAATACTATTATAAAATCTCCTTACACAATAAACAATGCCCAATTTGGGTTAAATAATTCAAGGTATCTATAATCCTGATAAAATTGTGTATGATTCCTTAATAATTGCCATCCAAGAAAAAGAATCTTTTCACCTCAAACAAGATCATGGATGGATCCTAATATAAAACTTCTTCAAAATTTGTTGTGTCCACTGCTAAACCATCTTATGAGATGAAATTACCAAATAATTGGACCTCTCAAATCCAAAAATGAAACTTCAAAATCTTCCCATTAAGCCAGTTTCCTTGGAGTACATCCAGAACAACCCTAATTTGTCTTGCATGATCATCCTCTAATTTCAAGTATCCTAGGATTTCATTGATGAAGACCACCATAAACCAGTCCAAGAAAGGCTACAAGATTAAGTTCATGAGTCCCATGAACACTAATAGGGTGTTCATCACACTCGAAGGGAATGAACATGTACTCATAGTTACCATTGTTACATCGATGTATCATCTTCAAAATATCATCATCCTAACCTTAGTGCTACTCATAATTAGACCTAAGGTCAATGTACGAGAACCACCTTTACCCTTTCATGTAATCAAATAGTTCATCGATAATTGGGATTAGATACTTAATCATAATGGTCACCAGATTTTGGAAATGGTAATCCACATATAACTTAAAGCTCCCACCAACTTCATAGAAAACAAATCTGGTGATGCTTAGGGTGACACGTGGGGTTTGAAAAATCCCTTCCCCTATAAATCCTTAAACTACACTTTCATTTCTTGAAACTCTATTTTTTCCATTTGATATGTTGGAAGAGATTTTAGGAAATTACATGGGTGTATGTCTATGTAGAAGTCAATATTCTGATAGGGAGGTAAGCATTCCATATCCTCAGGTAAGACGTCCTCATACTCCTCTACCATTGTATAAAGTTAAAACAGCATATCATCTACTACTCTAGGGTTAATACTATACCATTGATGAGTAATAACTATTATCCTCATATATATAATTCAATCCTTCTCTATATGGGTTTCCTTTACAATAAGAAATGAAAATCGTATTCCAACAATGTGGACACACCACATCCTCCACCTAAAATATTCAATCTACGCATGAACTATGGATAACCAGTCTATACCCAGTATAATTTCATAAAGAGTCATCACCAATAAAAAATATCTAAAATGAACTCATATCCTCAAATTTTTAGATCACAGTATCAGAAGAAGTTTTTAATCATTAAATCTTGTCAAGTATGAGTCTCTGAGAATAAGGGTCAAGCTGAAGACTAAAATGGAATCTATAGATCTTGAAAAAGGTATGTTCAAATAAAATTGTGGCCCACGAATATGTATATCAATATAGTTGCTAAAGTAGATAAGTCATACACTGTAAATCTAACAATCTGTGGAATCTTTAGGTCATAGGACTCTTCTACATGAAGTTTTCTTTATCATTGACCACCACCCCCCTGAGCCTCACATGTACCACATTGGGTGGTGGTGGAAACAAATAAAATTTTCTTCCACCTATAGCTACTCTCACAAATCCTCTACCATTTCTACCACCCAATGGACCTTGTTGTTATAACTGTTTCCTTTTCCTAGGTTTCCAATAAACTATCACCTAGCCAGCTGCATGATGGGTCATATAATCTAATTTTAGAATCCCTCTTCTGTCTTAAGAGTACTGTCACCTCTCTCTCAACAAAATACAACCATCCTTGGTGCCTTGAACTACATACCCTATATCCTAAGACTATCTTTGAAAAATAACAGCATGAAAAAAACCACTAATTCTGATGTCAGCTACTGGCTACCAAAGTCTCAACTCTAGGGTGCCCACTACTCACACCAGTTATCGGCTACAACTCCTCCAAGAGTCTCTCGACCACCAAACTACGCTCAATAACTCCAACATAAGTAGGGATGTAAAAATATATCACACTAGTCAAGATATCTCCATAGAGGTTACACTCAAAGTTGTATTATATAAAGAAAAAAAATTATAAAATTTCTATATTGCCATGGTTTTCTCAAAAATGGTGGCTACAGAGAAGTCCTATAGACACAGTTTTATCAAAACTGTGGCTATAAAGTTTCCATATATCCATAGTTCCTCAAACTGTAGCTATAGGTCTCCTGTTCTTTTATGGGAAAAATATTTTCTCCCGAAAAGGTATGAGAAGATATATTTCTATAGTTTTTATTCTATAGACACAATTTTTAATAATATATGTAACAATATATATATACTAGATGTCTTTCATGGTGTAGTGGTCAGGCAGCTGAATCCCATATTGGAGGTACAAAGATCGAATTTGGCTGGGAACATAATATTTTTGTGCTATATCCATAGTTTATCAGGGCTATAGCCATGTTTGTCCACCCTGGAAATACCCTCAGTTTCCTTGGTGGACAACCATGGATATAGATCATGTTCCTTGGTGGAAAATTTTGGAAGCTATTTCCATGGTTCTCCAAACCATGGAAATAGTCTATGTTTTCAAGGTGGACAACCGTGGAAACAAACCACCAAACTATGGCTATATATTTTTATCTATACCACACCGATACAAGCCACGTTCCATCTAGACCATATATATAATCTATAGCCACGTTTTTTGAGGCTATAAATAAGGTTTTTCACAATGGATATAGGTCAATGTTGTACTTGTGAATGCACCTAGAACCATATCAATAAAGAATCACATGAGGTTAATGACCCTCAATGAATAATATTGCACAGTCAATATACCCTATTGAAGCTCTAATAGTTCTTGAATGTGCACTCCTTAAAACATGTCTGTCACGACCCGCCCTCGGGGTCTGTGCCGTGACTACCCCAAGCCCGCCTTCCATAGGCCAGGGGATGGCGACTAGCACCAAGGCGTAAATCCCGGTAAAAAGGGAAGGCATTGCCTTTGAAAAGTAAACAAACACCACAGAGAAAGCAAGCGGAAAGTAAACACTAAGCAAAAGCAGAGTACAACTGAAAGTGCGGAAAAGTAAATGGGCCAGTATACAAACCCCAACTGAAAGTAAAGTAAAACTCGAAAGGGAAAACAACAACTGAAAGGTAAAAGCCGCTACACCGAGCTGTCCACTGGAAATCCCACCGGAAGGGTGGGTACAGATAGCTCCTCTGCTCCACGGGTCCCGCCGTCCGCTCCGAGCACGTCCCGCCCAGTGGTCCACCTCCGGGTACCGTCCCGCTCTGCTAGCCTCAGCTAAGGTCAACGCTGTCCGTCGTCTGCAACCAACACAACGTAGTGCGGGCAAAGCCTGTGCAGGGGTGAGTATAAGCTACTCAGTAGGGACCCCGAGACCCCTGAAGGTCTCTCAAATCCACAAAGGATAAACCACGAAGAAAAGTACAATCATGAAGTAACAACCGACACTGCTTAGGTATATGCCCATACATATACCTAAGTCATCAATTTCAAATACGCTCCAACCTCCGAGCCCAAGTACAACTCAATCCACACAGGAAAGTAAACGTATTCCACACAGGAAAGCAAAACATAATCCACACAGGATAGCACAACACAATCCACACAGGAAAGTAACAGGATTCAGCTCACACAGGATTTTCATTATCAAAAACGTAACTACTGAAGAGCCCCATCTCTGAAGTGTACAGTGTCTTGTCACGACTCTGAGATACTGCTCACTAACCTAAGACTGCTGAGGTACTCCTCCTGTCGAGTACCGCGGGTCTGCCGCCAACTACCGGGCGCTCCGTCCGCTGAGGGTCTGCTGCCAAATACCGGGCGCTCACCCAAATAGCCTACAGAGGTACTCCTCCAGTCGAGTACCGCGGGTCTGCTGCCAACTACCAGGCGCTCCGTCCGCCGTGGGTCTGCCGCCAAGTACCGGGCGCTCCGTCCACTGGGCTAGTCGACTCACTCCAAGTCGAGTCTGTCGAGTAGTCTTCAGGTCTCAGCCGGCTACACGGTCTCCGTACTCCGTACGCTTGTCTCCAGTATCGCAGGTCTGCCGCTACAACCAAGCGCACCACCTCTATCGAGTGAAACAGAAGATTTAGCTCACACAGGTATACATCTTCGGATGACAATAAAGATGATCCCTGATTCATATAAGTCGTCGGACCCACGAAGGATCGATAGGTAACTAACCTTGCAGTGACCCACACAGGATCGGGCCCACATAGGACCGGGCCCACGCAGGACCTGTAGCACTGATCCACGTAGGATCGCTGAGTGCAGTAGTCGTCGGAGTCCACGGAGGATCTCTGCACAGTCGTCGCCGCAGTCCACTGAGGATCTCTGCACGGTCGTCGTCGGAGTCCACGGAGGATCTCTGCACAGTCGTCGTCGTAGTCCACTGAGGATCTCTGCACGGTCGTCGCTGTCGAAGTAGCAGTCGCAGCCAGCACTAGGGTTCCCGCACACAGCAAGCTCGTTCGGGAGGGTCCACTCCACGAGCCGAGAGGCTGATACATCAACTGACACAAAGTCCGAAGTTGATGTATCCAAAAGTTCCGTATCGTCAACAGGAACTCAACGCAACAGACGGCGCGTCGATCGGACGCCCGGTCTGAGAGTTATTGGCATTTTCGTCTCCGGGGCCCGGTTGGTTTTTAAGGCAAAACCAACCCGACCGTACTCCACCTGCGTCCAAACCTCGGGCGGAGTATGTCAAAAGATCCGTCTCACTAAGAGGAACACAACACAGCTGACGGCACGTCAATCGGACGTCCGTAGCTCAAGATATGAGCGTTTCCGCTCCGAGGGCCCGGTTGGTCTCGTGAACGAACCAACCCGGCCGAACTCAAAGTAATCCGAAACCTTGAGTGCGATATACCGAAACGACCGTCTCGATCCAAGGATCGCGTTACCGCAGACGGTTCGTCAATCGGAGGTCCGAGGCTCAAGATATGTCCAAAAGACCGAGACTGGTTCGAAACGGGGGGGGGGGGGGGGGGGGTCCGGGTCCGGACCGACCCGGCCCGAACCCCCCCCCCCCTGGGTCGGCCCGGCCGGCCGGCGGGCGGTGCGGCGGCGCGGCGGCGCGGTGGCGCGGGGGTCGCGGCAGCCTGGCGCCGCACGGAGGGTGTACGTGGGGGGCAATCAAGCCCCCGCTTCTTCAATTGGCGGCGCGGCTATGCCGCGCCGTTTTGTCAATCAACGGCCCCCCTCCTGGGGGCCCGCTTCATGGAAAAACCGGGGGGCCTCCTGCCCCCCCTCAAGGAAACCGCCCCCCTCATTAAGAGGGGGGTTTTGTGAGTCGGCCGGGGGATTAATTCCCCCGGTTTAATGCCATCCGGCCGGCCAGCTAGCCGGCTGGTTTTCTCCAACGGGACCGGAAATTCCGGTCCCGCCTTCGGCTTCGGACGCCGGCGGCCCGGCCGCCAGTCTTCTCTTCCGCCGCGGCCCGGAACCGGACGCGGTTTTCGTCATCCGGCGCGGTGCGATGGCATCGCGCCCCTCCGCCGCACCTTGATTTCTTCAACGCGGCGCGACGACGTCGCGTTCTTGATGTTTCTTCCATGGAGCAGCGCGACGGCGTCGCGCAATAAGGATTGGCGAATATCCGCGTGGTGCGACGGCACCACGCCACCTTGATTCATCCACCTGCAAGCAATTCAACAAGAACGATGGAGGGGGGTTCGACCGTGTTCGTGCGGTCCGGCCCCCTCACGTTAAAATAATAACTCAATTTAAAATATTCAAATTCCTCACGTTAGTCATGCAAACCATGTGCAAGAATAGAATAATTAAACAATAAATAACAACCCCTACCTTGGGTATACGTTCGAGGATTTGTCTATGTCCGCGGAAGTCGACGTCGCGGAGATCGGGCGTTGCGGTAGTCGTTCGTAAATTCCGTTGACGAAGAGATGCGTCCGATGTGATACGTCGTTGGCGAAACCTCTTATGACGACGAAGGGAATCCGAGGAGGAAGCGGCGTTCCCTCTCGTTGACACGGAAGACGAAGAAGAGAGGAGCGGCGTTCTTCGTCGGAGCTTGAGCGTTCTTCGTCAAGATGAGCGTTCTTCGTCAAGATGAAGAAGATGGAGGAGGAGCTCTCAAAATGAAATCCACAAAAGTTGGCTAACAAAATAAAATAAGGTCCCTCCTTATTTTATTTACCAAGCCTAGGAATTCAAAACATCAAATTCAAATACATAACACTTAATTAATTAACATGTCATGGGTAATTAATTAGATGTTAAGTTTACAAACATTTAAGAGGGAGAGAGGGGAGTTTAAGGGGGAAGTTGAGAGGTTTAGGTTCGTGTGGGTCCCACCACACTTAATCCTCTCAAGGGAGGTTAAGTGGGTGTGGGTCCCACCCCTAACTCCTTTTGAGAGGAGTTAACCTACAAAAGTGAAATAAAAAGAATCCACATTTTTTATTCAACTTTTTATAAATCTCCCAAAAACTAACTTTCAACCCGCAACAAACGCAACTTCCGAAAGGGTCTCCTTAAGCGAAAATCGGTGCTGCGAGTTCATCGGTGCCCTCGGATTTCAATTCCGAGTACCGGATCAAAAGTTAGGAAATCCCGCTCGTTCGTTCACTGAACGTACCCGAGCCAAACTTCGGAAAATGATTCCGGGCACTCTGGGCTTCGGAATCACGTGCCGTCTGAAACCGCGCTCTTGTAAAATTCCAAAGAAAATTAAGAAAAAATTTCCCTTGAATTTTAAGGGTCTTTACATTACTCCCACCTCAGGGATTTACGTCCCCGTAAAGATACATCAAAAACTAGGGAAACAAATGAGGGTACTGAGCACGCATCTGAGCCTCCTGCTCCCATGTGCTCTCCTGGAGATTTCTTTGCTGCCATCTGATGCGCACAAGAGGAATCGATCGCCCACGCAGGACCCGCTCCTGTCGATCCTCTATCTCCACTGGGACCTCCGTAAAAGTCGCCCCATCGTCAACGTCAAGCTCCCCATGGTCAATGATGTGCGTCGGGTCGTGCACGTATCTCCTCAGCTGAGATACGTGGAAGACGTCGTGCACCTGGTGCAACTGAGGTGGTAGAGCCAGGCGATAAGCCACCACACCAATCCTGCTGAGAACCTGGAAGGGTCCGATGAAGCGCGGAGATAACTTGCCGCCTCGGCCAAATCTCCGAATACCACGTCGAGGTGAGACCCGCAAGAAGACGTGGTCGCCATCCTCGAACTCCAGTGGCCTCCGCCTCCTGTCAGCGTATGACTTCTGCCGGCTCTGAGCTGTACTCATCCGCTCCTGGATGACCTGGACCTTCTCTGTCGTGGCCTGGACCATCTCCGGTCCCACCAGAGCTGCAAGATTTCTTCTTTGCCGATAAGAGAAATTTGGTCCCATCCCCTGGATGAACCACATTCTTTGCCTAAAACAGTCAATCCTAACATGGATGATACTAATCCATACCAAGGATGACGTCGTAAGGCCTCGACGCTACTACTAAGAGATCCAACCATTACTCTCGCCTCCAAGGGTTGAGTCACACTGTCGGCATCAGTGTGTGGTAACTGGTCTCCTCCAGTAGATGTCTCACAAGTGAGGGTCAAGTCAACAGCCAAAACTGGAACCTCTTAGTAACATCACGAAAGAGGACAGGAACGAAAATATCACAAAGGTATGCGTCTTTTATTATTGCAGCTCATAATACAAGACGCTACACAAATGCAACAAGGAACCAGAAGTACAAAGGATGTATCCACTAGTTCTGCTCCTGTCCATCGGCTCCCAGAGCTCCATGATCGAAGGCCTCGGCTGCCTGAAGTTGAGCTCTCGCATGTTCACCTACTCCCTGTGGTCGGGGTGGATCTCCTGGTGGTAATGGTGGCAGAGCCTCAAAGCGTCGCCCACCACCGGCTGCTCGTCCAGCTCCTCTGCCTCGTCCGCCTCCTCCCTGCGGACCGCCATGGTCAAACCTCTGCCTCTGCCTGGAAGGTTCTTCACTTAACTGCTGATCATCAGCATGGCGGGTCGGACAGTCACGAGCCATGTGACCAATCCCGCCACAGGAGTAACACTGCCCACTCTCTGCACGCCTGGCTCTGACTCCACCCCGGCTTCCCCGTACAACTGAGCCTGAGTCGTACAGTCGGCCACCGGTAGGTCTGGTCTGCCTGGAACCCTGAGTCATCCGTCGGCTACCAGTTGCCGAAGACTCCGCTATCTGCCGCCCTGCGGTAGGTCTCGCTGTGGACTCAGCCAGGAAACTCTCGATCAGGAGGGCTCGCTCCAGTATTCCTGTCTGAGTCGGTATTCTGAGGGAGATCAGCGATGCCCTGATCTCGTGTCTCAAACCCTGCTCGAAGGTCCGGGCCCGGAAGAAGGGCTCCCGTACCATGTCTGTCGAGTACCGAGAAAGGTCGGTGAACCTCGCCGCGTACTGAGCGACCGTCAAGCTGCCCTGCCGCAGCTGAAGAAGCTCTTGGATACGCACCGCACGAAGGGTGGCTGGGACGAACTCCGAGCGGAAGATGCTCTCAAAGTCCGTCCAAAGAAGAGATGCCTCATCGTGCACCTGGAGCATCAAGCTCCACCATCGTCCTGCTGCTGCGTGTAGTAGGCTCGCAGCGAGGATCACCATGAGGTCTGTTGGTGTCCTCACTAGCCTAAACACTCGTACCACTGAGTCCAGCCAGTCCTCTGCTGCCTGGGGATCCGTCTCCCCGCAAAACCTGGGCGGTCGTTGGCGCTGAAACTCATGCAGTGCGCTGAGGCGACGTGCATCGTCAGCGGCTGCCGCTGGAAGCATCGGGGGCTCGGCGGGTAGTGCTACCGCCGGTGCCACTGCTGACAAAGGGCCCTGCGCCGAGGCCTCGTCGCTCGGTGGGCTGTCGTCACACTCGACTCTCGGAACCCTAGCTGGCTGCCGTCGTGGGGCCATCCTGAATGGAAAACAGGTGCGCCACGGTCAAACAGTATACCTGGTGAGCTGACACAAAGAAATCACAAAGAAAACTTTGAAACACACACGCAATCAATGTTTTCGTGCATTAAGTCGGAAATCAGAAGTCAGGGTCCTGGTGTACGGATACGTCGGCTGCCGCACCAACACTGGACTCCCTGGACTGATAACCATACTCAATACGCTAAACATCATTGCTCCACATAGAAAAGATCAGAGTTCGCGGTAGAACCGAACTCCTCTGATACCAATTTGTCACGACCCGCCCTCGGGGTCTGTGCCGTGACTACCCCAAGCCCGCCTTCCATAGGCCAGGGGCTGGAGACTAGCACCAAGGCGTAAATCCCGGTAAAAAGGGAAGGAATTGCCTTTGTAAAGTAAACAAACACCACAAGGAAAGCAAGCGGAAAGTAAAAACTAAGCAAAATCAGAGTACAACTGAAAGTGCGGAAAAGTAAATGGGCCAGTATACAAACCCCAACTGAAAGTAAAGTACAACTCGAAAGGGAAAACAGCAACTGAAAGGTAAAAGCCGCTACACGGAGCTGTCCACTGGAAATCCCACCGGAAGGGTGGGTACAGATAGCTCCTCTGCTCCACGGGTCCCGCCGTCCGCTCCGAGCACGTCCCGCCCAGTGGTCCACCTCCGGGTACCGTCCCGCTCTGCTAGCCTCAGCTAAGGTCAACGTTGTCCGTCGTCTGCAACCAACACAACGTAGTGCGGGCAAATCCCATGCAGGGGTGAGTATAAGCTACTCAGTAGGGACCCCGAGACCCCTGAAGGTCTCTCAAATCCACAAAGGATAAACCACGAAGAAAAGTACAATCACGAAGTAACAACCGACACTGCTTAGGTATATGCCCATACATATACCTAAGTCATCAATTTCAAATACGCTCCAACCTCCGAGCCCAAGTACAACTCAGTCCACACAGGAAAGTAAACGTATTCCACACAGGAAAGCAAAACATAATCCACACAGGATAGCACAACACAATCCACACAGGAAAGTAACAGGATTCAGCTCACACCGGATTTTCATTATCAAAAACGTAACTACTGAAGAGCCCCATCTCTGAAGTGTACAATGTCCTGTCACGACTCTGAGATACTGCTCACTAACCTAAGACTGCTGAGGTACTCCTCCTGTCGAGTACCGCAGGTCTGCCGCCAACTACCGGGCGCTCCGTCCGCTGAGGGTCTGCTGCCAAATACCGGGCGCTCACCCAAATAGCCTACAGAGGTACTCCTCCAGTCGAGTACCGCGGGTCTGCTGCCAACTACAAGGCGCTCCGTCCACCGTGGGTCTACCGCCAAGTACCGGGGTCTCCGTCCACTGGGCTAGTCGACTCACTCCAAGTCGAGTCTGTCGAGCAGTCTTCAGGTCTCAGCTGGCTACACGGTCTCCGTACTCCGTACGCTCGTCTCCAGTATCGCAGGTCTGCCGCTACAACCAAGCGCACCACCTCTATCGAGTGAAACAGAAGATTCAGCTCACACAGGTATACATCTTCGGATGACAATAAAGATTATCCCTGATTCATATAAGTCGTCGGACCCACGAAGGATCGATAGGTAACTAACCTTGCAGTGACCCACACAGGATCGAGCCCACACAGGACCGGGCCCACGCAGGACCTGTAGCACTGATCCACGTAGGATCGCTGAGTGCAGTAGTCGTCGGAGTCCACGGAGGATCTCTGCACAGTCGTCGCCGCAGTCCACTGAGGATCTCTGCACGGTCGTCGTCAGAGTCCACGGAGGATCTCTGCACAGTCGTCGCCGCAGTCCACTGAGGATCTCTGCACGGTCGTCGCTGTCGAAGTAGCAGTCGCAGCCAGCACTAGGGTTCCCGCACACAGCAAGCTCGTTCGAGAGGGTCCGCTCCACGAGCCGAGAGGCTGATACATCAACTGACACAAAGTCCGAAGTTGATGTATCCAAAAGTTCCGTATCGTCAACAGGAACTCAACGCAACAGACGGCGCGTCGATCGGATGCCCGATCTGAGAGTTATTGGCATTTTCGTCTCCGGGGCCCGGTTGGTTTTTAAGGAAAAACCAACCCGATCATACTCCACCTGCGTCCAAACCTTGGGCGGAGTATGCCAAAAGATCCGTCTCACTAAGAGGAACACAACACAGCTGACGGCACGTCAATCGGACGTCCGTAGCTCAAGATATGAGTGTTTCCGCTCCGAGGGCCCGGTTGGTCTCGTGAACGAACCAACCCGGCCGAACTCAAAGTAATCCGAAACCTTGAGTGCGATATACCGAAACGACCGTCTCGATCCAAGGATCGCGTTACCGCAGACGGTTCGTCAATCAGAGGTCCGAGGCTCAAGATATGGCCAAAAGACCGAGACTGGTTCGAAACAAGGGGGGTTCGGGTCCGGACCGACCCGGCCCGACCACCCCCCCCTGGGTCGGCCCGGCCGGCGGCGCGGGGGCCGCGGCAGCCTGGCGCCGCACGGAGGGTGTACGCGGGGGGCAATCAAGCCCCCGCTTTTTCAATTGGCGGCGCGGCTATGCCGCACCGTTTTGTCAATCAACGGCCCCCTCCTGGGGGCCCGCTTCATGGAAAAACTGGGGGGCCTCCTTCCCCCCCTCAAGGAAACCGCCCCCCTCATTAAGAGGGGGGTTTTGTGAGCCGGCTGAGGGATTAATTCCCCCGGTTTAATGCCATCCGGCCGGCCAGCTGGCCGGCCGGTTTTCTCCAACGGGACCGGAAATTCCAGCCCCGCCTTCGGCTTCCGACGCCGGCGGCCCGGCCGCCGGTCTTCTCTTCCGCCGCGGCCCGGAACCGGCCGCGGTTTTCGTCATCCGGCGCGGTGCGACGGTATCGCGCCCCTCCGCCGCACCTTGATTTCTTCAACACGACGCGACGGCGTCGCGTTCTTGATGTTTCTTCCATGGCGCGGCGCGACGGCGTCGCGCAATAAGGATTGGCGAATATCCGCGTGGTGCGACGGCACCACGCCACCTTGATTCATCCACCCGCAAGCAATTCAACAAGAATGATGGAGGGGGGTTCGGCCGTGTTCGTGCGGTCCGGCCCCCTCACGTTAAAATAATAACTCAATTTAAAATATTCAAATTCCTCACGTTAGTCATGCGAACCATGTGCAAGAATAGAATAATTAAACAATAAATAACAACCCCTACCTTGGGTATACATTCGAGGATTTGTCTATGTCCGCGGAAGTCGACGTCGCGGAGATCGGGCGTTGTGGTAGTTGTTCGTCAATTTCGTTGACGAAGAGATGCATCCGATGTGATATGTCGTTGGCGAAACCTCTTATGTCGACGAAGGGAATCCGAGGAGGAAGCGGCGTTCCCTCTCGTTGACACGGAAGACGAAGAAGAGCGGAGCGGCGTTCTTCGTCAGAGCTTGAGCGTTCTTCGTCAAGATGAGCGTTCTTCGTCAAGATGAAGAAGATGGAGGAGGAGCTCTCAAAATGAAATCCACACAAGTTGGCTAACAAAATAAAATAAGGTCCCTCCTTATTTTATTTACCAAGCCTAGGAATTCAAAACATCAAATTCAAAAACATAACACTTAATTAATTAACATGTCATGTGTAATTAATTAGATGTTAAGTTTTCAAACATTTAAGAGGGAGAGAGGGGAGTTTAAGGGGGAAGTTGAGAGGTTTAGGTTCGTGTGGGTCCCACCACACTTAATCCTCTCAAGGGAGGTTAAGTGGGTGTGGGTCCCACCCCTAACTCCTTTTGAGATGAGTTAACCTACAAAAGTGAAATAAAAAGAATCCACATTTTTTATTCAACTGTTTATAAATCTCCCAAAAACTAACTTTCAACCCGCAACAAACGCAACTTCCGAAAGGGTCTCCTTAAGCGAAAATCGATGCTGCGAGTTCATCGGTGCCCTCGGATTTCAATTCCGAGTACCGGATCAAAAGTTAGGAAATCCCGCTCGTTCGTTCACTGAACGTACCCGAGCCAAACTTCGGAAAATGATTCCGGGCACTCTGGGCCTCGGAATCAGGTGCCGTCTGAAACCGCGCTTTTGTAAAATTCCAAAGAAAATTAAGAAAAAATTTCCCTTGAATTTTACGGGTCTTTACAATGTCTAGATGGAAATCATCTCTAAAGTGGTGCTTGACATTTTTCTAAGAAAGTGTCACCTCATCATACATTTGAGTCACCAGAGTCCACCATCTCCATGAAGATCCATGAAGAAGTAACATCAATTGGACCAAAATATGATCTTTTGGCATCCTAAAATAGAGGGAAACTCACCCAATTACCTCATGTCAGTCCTCAGCAAATTAGGGGTATGATTTACCCTAAACCTAAGGGTTCTATACATATGAAACTCATTGAGTGCGCTCAACCTTCACACATCCTTGAATCATATTTTTGGTGTAACCTACTTCTCAACAAGTGATGTTAAGGCTAGAAGAAAACCTAGAAGTACCATCTCCCGTACAAGTCCCTATACTAATGCCTCATCACTAGGAGTGTCATCCTCATGATCCTGATATGGTATCCTATCTGGATTTTATAGTGGCGAAATCATGAAATAAACATGATGTATCATAGTCAAAAACTATATATGAGGAGATAAATCAATAAGGAAATAGAAACCAAAACTCATTCCTATATGATACATGTAAAATTGATTTCATTGTAACAAGTTCCTCTATGTACCGAGTCATTAAAAATGTTTTCAAAGTCCATGTGAATGGATATGTTGCTCACTGCACCAACATTGGGTTACCTAGCATGTGTGCCGAACTTATGAAACTTTAAAACTATTTCCATTGTTCCCAAACCAAATATTATATCAAGAAAATATCCAAACTTTGGTATAAATTCAACCACCTATGATTCCATTTTGTCATGACCAAACACAAAGGGGATTGGCCAGTCAGTGGTACGGTGAATATGACACCACAATCCCACCTTCAATAGATAAAGAATTTCTAAACAGTGTTTAGTAGGAAAATTACACACATGGTAGAACTTAGCCTAAGTACATGTATGAATGCACACAACTCTAAATACCCACAATGTGTTGAAAGGTAAAATAAAACTAATAATAAAATGCATGAACACATCTATATCTCATATCAGAGTATGGAATAGGTATGGAAAAGCATAATGGTCCAAGTACAAACCCACAAAGCTGTAAAATGTGTCAAACATGCTAGGAAGGATGGTATAACTATCAAATGAAACTCTAGGAACCAACTATGTTCCTTTAACTTCAAATACTCTCAACCTTCTCCCAGTCCACCTAGGACTCCATTGAAGGCA
Organism: Viscum album; assembly: GCA_963277665.1. Lineage (NCBI taxonomy): Eukaryota > Viridiplantae > Streptophyta > Magnoliopsida > Santalales > Viscaceae > Viscum > Viscum album. The sequence goes on from OY728166.1 coordinate 1,047,464,672, forward strand.
TGTCATATATTTAAGTCATGACATGTGTGGGAAAAGGCCATATTGGCGTGAGATAAACCCCAAGTCCCAAATTAAGGTCACAAAAATACTATCAAACTATGATTCAAATTGAGGATTCAAGGTAACACTCATTCGAGAGAAATCACACTATGATTATGGTAACACTAATGGAGCTCATCCGTTAGGTCTTACCTGTTGGTCCTCACAGTGAACTATACACCAGAACTGTGAAGATATTGACTAATATATAGGGTATCTCAACAATGGTATATCCCCTATACTTGAACCTGTATATAATAAACTGAAAGTCGTGACATATAATTCTTAGGCCTGTTATTCATGTTATTTTTTAAAATATCAAGGGAAGAAGAAATTATAGAGGATCAAACCTCAGGAAACATAGAGGGATTCATAACTCTATCCGACATTAATCTGGTATAGGGAATCACATCTATGCTCAGGATGTGATTCCTCATTATACCCTCATAGTGACAGACCAAGGGAATTCACCATACAGATACTAGTCTACATTGAAATGAATGAGTGCCTCAATATTCCCAGGAAAAAGTACAATGCATGTATAGTGTATACACAACGTTTCTTCTCTACCCTACGTCTTACCATATACTCTTGAACATGCCTATATATTCTAGGAATGCATGTGTATTTTGTCCATATCTAGGTTCCCTATCCATGCCAGGGTACTATTATGTGTCTGAGTATTGAGTCATGCTTATTTACTGAAGTTGTACATGTGTACTAGTCCATGTATAGGTAGTCTTTTTATTCTTGTGTACCAAGATTTTTGTGTACCTTAGTACCCCAAGGAAACATGTAGTGTTCCCATTCATGGGTAACATGGATTATAGATAGACCACAGAGTGTTTGATATGTAATTTTCATGAAACCCTAGCCACTCTCATAAGGGTACTACACAGAGTGTGTTCATATGAACTACACACCGTGTAACTCATGATTTTCTAGAAACTTTCAGATCCTTCATGTGTCTCACCCATGAAACTGCTACTGCTAATTCAACCATAAATAATTCTAGGGAACTTGGATATTGGGTTGACCACACCTGATTCATCGATGGTGGCTAGATTTCAGCCACACTATCTGCTCGTGGTTTGATCTCATCTTGCCACTCCACTGAACACTGAATCCCATGAATGAGGAACCCCCAATATACCATTGATCCATCATTGATCTCAAGTTACATCATATGACACCTCAACCAAGCTCTCAATCCCAAAACCAGACCGATGAAAATGATCTATTGTTCCAAAGATCGAATGTGCAATGATCAATTTCCAAGTATTCATCAAAATCCCAACCAAAGGGATATCAATAATAAATGCATGGATAAAAAAGGGAGAGAAACAGAAAACCAAAACATTAGGAAAGAACCTCAGATATTTTTTAGGTTAAACTCAATCTATTGATGTGAAAATGAAAAACAAACGAGTAAATAGGGATTAACAAGATATTATAATTTGACATCGTTGTTTTAATGATCACAAAATCATGATTCTAATGATATTAATAAATTTTATGTTTTCTATAAGTATTCTACAATCTGAGATAGGTGATAAAATTGAAAAAGTCTAAGTCAGCACCAGTTACTAATATGGATGAGACACCATCGAGTTAACTCACCGCTAGATAAAGACTCACTATAAACTCGAATCACTACTAAGATAGAATTTTGACCACATTTAAGACATTTCTTCATAAGATTCATCATTTTCAATGACTAAACATCTTCATCGAAATATCTACTAAGTATGATACATTGTCGTATGACACACCACCAAAGTGAAAAATCAATAATGTATGAGATACCATCAGAATGTCATGCCTCTAAAAAATAAATTAGGAAACTTTTGAGACACCGCTAGACTGACTTACCGTCAAAAGAGACACCTCTAGTCAACATGAAATTTTGGCAAAGTATAAGACACCATTAGTTTCCTACAACCAAGATAAGACACTATCAGCCTGAGACACTACTAGAACAAGACACTTACAGACTCTTAGACACCATCAGTATTGATTCACCGTTATAGGATTCACCACCTCTAATTCTAACATACTGTTTCATTCAAATATTTTCTAATATCAATATTATTGAAACTAATACCTAATTTATTTTAATTCTTTTCTCTTAAATGATTGATAAAATCTATTGAAGAGGTTGTCAGACATGTTGTTGGATGAAACATGATATCTTGTTGCCCATGGATATTCTTACTGTTACTGATTTTGATTAAAAAAGTGAAGCATACTCCCTCATGCACAATGAGAGGAGAATGCACATTCGAATTATAAATATACCACGATGAGGGACTGTGCTTGCATATCACACATAGAATTGAAGATATGAACTGATACATCTTTTAATCACTTGAAATAGGAAGCTGACGCTCATACACACATGCTACTATAATCCAATCAAGAACAATAAGGCTTTGAAACTCTGTTCTTCTAAAGATTTTAAGATAACTTAACTTGATATTTTCTGTGAATCAAATCAATGTTCATGAGATTCACTATAATAGAGTAAAAATTTCTATCCCTGTACTTTTATGTTGATAAATTCTGTTTATATACTCTTATATGTTGAGTAGTTTGCGCATACTCTGTTTTATCACACGTACAATGTCTACTACATTAAACTAGAATATAATTGATATATTCTCAAACTTATTTTACCTTTTTTACCACATATAACTCTTTTAGAGTCACCTAAGTGACCTTTTTGTTTTCACTCCAATGGATAACAGTGGAAGAGGTCATGTGTGACCTGGATAGTTTTTAAACTATTATAAAACCCAATCCAGGTTTTTGATCAACTTGTTTATTTTATATAAAGTTCTTGGTGGTAGGTGATTGCCAAGTGTAGAGGACAAATTCTCAGCTTGAGAATGATCCTCTTGTTTCAATTTTTTTTTTGTATTTTTATTTTATTTTATTTCTTCTTTTAAAACTAAAACGGTTTTAGCCAAAAAAACTAATACTTTGATAGTTAATATTTATTTGTATTTTTTTAATATTTTAATTAAGTAAATTTATTTCAAAGAACTATGTAATGTTTTATATTAATTACTCAAGAAATAATAAATCTTTTATATATTTTTTGAAATATTAGAACTTATAACAATCTTAGATATTATTTAATTAGGTTATTATACATTAATTGGTGTATTTCAAATTAATCCTTTTTAACAAAAATTTTCATTGGATACTCAATTCACCCCTCTCTTGTGATACTCACTATGACCAACATTTGGTAATAAAGAAAATTTTCTTTGGTATTAATTTTTAAAAATTATTTCTAATTGTGATTTTAGTTAAACCTTGATGATCTTAAATTTACATTATTTTTTAATTTATTTCTTTAAATGGATTCTTGTAAATAAGGTTCTTTTACAAATGAAACTCCCTTATTTAATTGAAATAATTATTCTGAATGGAAAATTAAGATGAAAATGCATATAGAAATCATGGGTTTTGAGTTTTGGTATGAAAGTTAAGATGAATGTGTTAATTCTATTACTGTTAGGAAAAATTGGAATGATGCTACAAAGTTAGATTACAAAAATAATTGTAAGGAAATGAATACTCTTTACTGTGTGGTAATATATGAAGAGTTTATCAAAAATTATTCATGAAAAACTACTTATGAGATTTGGGATTATTTTTTTGTTTCCCACGAGGGAACTTAAAATGTTAAGGGGATGATGCTTTAAACTTGCACTATAAGATATGATACTTTTAAAATGATGCTTGTTGAACCTAATTATGACATGTACCTCAGTTTCAATGAAAGTTTCAACACAATATGCTCACTTTGAAATCATGTTTCTACCAAGGATCAGATAATTCAGCTGTTAAAATTCCAACATGAATGATGCAGAGGAACATATGTGTCCATCAAAGTGTCTTGTGATATTATCAAGCTACCAATTACCCATCTAATTGGTAATATTATGAGGTATGAAGAAAATATTAAGGTAAAACATGAATATTATAATGATCCTAAAATAAGATCAACAGCCGTCAAGACTATTTCATCTAAACATATGGAAAAAAGAAATGTAAAAGAAAAAAAGTTTAAGATTCTAGTTCAAGTGATAGTAAATCTCCACCAAATAGTGATGAAGATATAGATCTTCTTGCTAGAAGTTTTAAGAAGTTTTATAAGAAGAAAATGTTTTTCAAACAACCAAACTAAAAACGAAAATATGACACAAAAGGAACTTGTAAGAAATACTAGAAGAAATATTAAAATGAGGTTGTCTACTATGAGTGTAAAAGTAGTGGAAATATCAAATCATATTGTTTAAATATCAGATACCAAAAGAAATATGAGGAGATATATAAAATATACAATAAGGATATAAAATTCCGATGGAGTCCTTCTGAGGAGAGTTCCAGTGATTCATATTCATCACATAAGGGGAAGTTATATAGAGAAAATATGTGTTTTATGACCATAATTTTTAAGTCACCTACTGTATCTGATTTACCTATTGTACCTATTATGTCATCAATGCATGATTCTGAAAAATCTAAAAATTAATTTAGTGATGATGACATATCTAAAGAACAATTCTTTGAATATTGAAATATGTTAGATGATATGAATAATAAATTAAAGGATAATTGTAAAACTCTTTAAAGATAACTGGATTTATCTATAAACTTTAAATATGAACTGTCTATTGAAGAAGACAAAAATGATCAATTGTTAAGAGAAAATACTATACTTAAGTTTTCAAATGAAAATTTGAAAAAGACCTAATTTTTTTTAAAATGGTAGAGAGACACTCACATATATTTTGGGTATGAAATTTGAAAAAAATATGTTACTAGAACAGGACACCAACCATGATAGAGGAGAGTAACAAAAAGAATTTGTTTTCCTAAGTCCAGACCTAAAAGTTCAGTTGCTACTTCTTTTTCTAAGGGACCCAACAATGTTTTTATTTATAATATTTTACAATATATTTATAGGAAACTAATTTGGAAAATTTGGGTCCCCAAAACATTAATTACTCACATCTAAAAACCCAAACAAATCCAGGAACCAAAGTCATTTCTTGCATTAATTTTGTTTTATAGGAAAACTGTTTGAAGGAATCTTATAAGAGTCTATGGTACTTGGAAAATGTTTATTCAACACATATCATAGGATGTTATTCATGATTCAAGATCCTTATTAAAGTATGTGGTGGTCATTTCACCCTTGGTGACATTACAAAAGGGGAAATCATCAGTCACAGCTGAATCGATATCAAAAAATCAGTTTTAACTTCTAAAGTATTATCCATTGATGGTTTGAAGTATAAATTTCTTAGTATTTAAAATTTATGTGATGATAAATTATATGTAAAATTTGAAAATGATTCTTGAAATATTTTTTATTCTAAAAATGATTTGACTTTTACAACTTTAAAAAATGATAATGTTTATGTTATTGATTTAAACTCTTTAGTTTCTAAAAACGTTTAATGCTTAAGTGCCTTTTATAATGAATTTGGGCTTTGGCATAGAAGACCAGGACATTAAAATGTTAACTCACTTTGGAAGCATACTAGAAAAGGGATAGTTAAGGATCTACCTAATCTTGAGTTCCCAACTGATAAAGTTTTCTACTCCTATCAAAAAGGGGAAATAACACAAAGTTTCTTTTAAATCAAAGAAAGATGTGTCAATTTCTTAACCTCTCATGTTGGTTCACATGGATTTTTTGTACCTTGTAGTGTTTATAGCTTAAATGGAAAGAACGATGTTTATGTTAAAGTAGATGATCTATCAAGGTACACTTGGGTGTACTTTATCAATCATAAAGTGAATCTTGCCGTTACTTTACCAAGTATTCTAATTCTTTAGAAAATCTAAGTGGACTTAAAATTAAGACCTTAAAAAGTGACCATGGTTGTGAGTTTTAAAATAAGGATTTTGAATTCGTTTCTCACATAATGAATACACTCATAACTTATATGCACCAAGGTCCCCTCAATAGATTGGAGTTACATAAGGACTAAATAAAATTTAAAAGAGATATCCCAGTCTATATTTAATGTGTATGACCTACCTATTTATTTTTGTCATAAGGTCTCAATACAGCCTTCTACATTATAAATAGAGTCTTGAACAGCCCTATCTGGAAGAAGACCCCTTATGAACTTTGGAATTATAGGAAACCTAATTTAAATTACATTATAGTATTTTGTTGTAAAGTATTTATTCGTAACACTATGAGGAATTTTGAAAATATTTCCTCCAAAACTATTGAAGGAATTTTCCTTGGTTATTCAATCTCTAGAAAATCCAGTAGAATTTTAAAAAAGAGAACCAAAACATTAGAATATTCTATCAAACAGTTAGAAAAATCATTGATGATGATTTATCTTCTTTTAATCTAAATTCTAAAACTTTAGAATCTTATATCAAACAGTTAGAAAAATCATCCAGTTTTGAATAATTACCAGAACATTATAAACCTGAATCTATAGAAATGGAAGTAACTAGCCCATATTTCTCTTGAGTTGTTAGAACTCTTTTGTTCCACTCTATAGATTTTATTGTAGGAGATCTAGATATAAGTGAAAAAATGTTAGCTTCTCTATGAAATAATGTCGAAAATCAAGCATTCATATCTCAAATTGAATTTAAGAACATCAATGAATTCATTAATGATGAATTTTTTGAGTAATATCCATGTAATAGGAATTAAATATGTTTGAAAAAAAGTGTGAAAACTTGTAGATAGACCCAAGGAAACCTTTATTATTAGCACTAAATAGGGGTTTAGGAACAAGGTGGATGATTCAGGAAATTTTGTTTGAAATAAGTCTAGAATTCTTTCAAAAGGGTATAATCAAGAAGAAGGGATAGACTATGAGGAAACCATTGCACCAATATCCAAACATGATTCTATAATAATATCCTTCTTACTAATGCAGATCATCTAAATTTTAAACTTTATCAAATAGATGTCAATATTGACTTTCGGGATGGTTTTATAGTTGAGGACATTTTTTTAGTAACCCTCTGGTTATTAAAATCCTCATTTTAGAAATCATGATTTTATGTTAAGAAAATATTTACATTGTTTGAAACAGACTCATAGATCTTGGAATGATAGGATCTGTAATTTTATTATTCCAAAAGTTATAGCTCTCCCTTCAATTTTCATCAAACGAATTTCAAAAGATTTTTTAGTAGTATAAATATATGTTTATGATATTATTTTTGGATCTTCATGAAATTTTATTTGAAATTATTTTTTTAAAATGATGAAAAATGGAATTGAAATGTGTTTAATGGGTGAAATCAAATTATATCTGAGATTTTATGTTTTTTAAAACAAAAAAAGAATTATTTTGAATGAATGTAAATGTAAAAAATATCTTTAACATTTTTTAACTTGGATAGCACTAAGAGTAGTGATACTCTTATGAGTACTACATGTTAGTTGGATCTTGATGATGATGAGAAACCAGTCGATAAAACTAGTTACAAAGGTATGATTTTAAGACCTTTACTTACTACTAACTTACCTGATATAAGATTTATTGTGTGTATACGTTCTCACTTTCAAGATAATAGAAATTATTTACACTTAAATTTTGTTAAAATAATTTTCAAATTCCTCTAGTATACAACCAATTTAGGATTGTTTGCCCTAGAGCATAAGAATTTTATCTAGAGAATTATTTTTATACTAATTATGGTGGATGCAAGTTAGACAGAAAAAGAACCTCTAGAAAATATCAATTTTTTTGGAAATTATCTAGCTTCATGGTGTTGTAAGAAATAGAATTGTGTTTCAGTATCTACTGCTGAAGCTGAATAAATAGTATCTAGAAGTTACTATGAATATTTTTGTGGATGAAACACACATTACATGACTATGGATATAAATTTTGACATGTCCCTATAAACTGTGACAACAGAAGTTCAATAAATATTACTAAGAATCTTTTTTCAAATTCTTGATCAAAGCACATTGAAATAGGAAATCACCTTTTGAGAGATCATTTTCAAAAATGGGATATCACTCTTGAGTTTATTGGTATAGAACATCAGTTAGCTAATATTTTTATAGAGCCTTTAAATTATGATAGAATGAAATATATAAAACATGATCTTTGAATTAATATATTTGATTGAGTTTAAATTTTAGTATGACACGTCAGGGGTATGCCACATCATTGGTATGACACACAATTAGTATGACACACTGTTGTTATGACACATCGTTGAGTTGTCTCACCGTTATTGTTGTCTCACTATTGGATTTTCTCACCATTGTGGTCAAAAAACCATTATCTTGTCATACTGTTGGTTTCATGCCTTTTCATATTTTTCTGTTCTTTCTTATGTTTTATGAACCATCAATTTTTTATGTTTACAGTTGTAACCCGATTAATATATTTTCATGATATTGAATTCAGTTTCGATTTCAATTTTAGAATACATAAAACATCATATGGTAAAAAAATTATTTATTTTCAACACAACTCTACTCTCCCACCTTTCTCCCTTGATCCCAGTGCAACCCATCACCTTCCAAACCTTCTCCTTTCCCTCAACTAAGCTTTCTTAACTATCATGCAGTCCATGAATAAATCATGATTCTAAGTATTTGAAATCTAATTCAAGACCATATAAGAAACAAAAGAAAAAGTAAAGTGTGTTGGATTCTATATAACCTTTTAACCCCATACTTTCAAACCTATTTTTAGTAACTGAAAAGGAAGTTGAAGAAAAATGGTTCCTGTGAAATAAGTCTTTGGTTCTCAAAGTACTTCAAGATCAAGGATAGTTAGAGTCTTTCTCTTTGAATAAGGGACCATTTTAACCTAATATTATAAATAATTTTTTCAATTATGTTGAGTTTGGATTTAATGATAAGGAAGAATATTGGATCAGATCAAGAGTTAATGGTCACAGGATAATCTTTTACTAAAAACAGCGTACCAAATGATTTGGAGTTCCACATAAAGGTGTTTATGATGACTACCAAGGATCTATTAATGATGATGTTGACTTCTTTAATTGTTAAAATTATCTTGAATAAATGAAAGGTGATGGGATAGATAGAAGGCCAGTAACTTTAGAAATTAATGGAGAGTGAAGACTGTTGTTCAAATTTATTTAATATATTCTTTTCCATTAAAAAGGTGATATTGAAACACTAAAATATCCAGATGTTTACTAGCTTAGTATTGTGGAAATAGGTCCTAAGATAAATTATTGTAGGTATATTATGGTTCATTTATTTGAAATGATCAATTCCTCATCAAGATCTAACTCTATGATTTATCAGATGTTTTTTATGCAATGTTAAAAGCTAAATGTTAAGCTTCAGATGATGGGGAAATAGTTGTTGATTGTGGTGGTTTTTTCATTTCAAATGGAATCTGCTCAAGGATAAAGATTATATGGAAATCCTAGAAGATATAATGTATTGGAGATATTGATAAGTTGTATGATGATTTTAATCTGATTGAGAATGAAATAAGACTGAGGGGTCCTAAGTTTAGAGATTGATGAAATTTTTGAATGCACAGATAATGTAAAAGAGTATTTTTCAAAAGAAAATTTTGAAAAGGAACCTTATATTGATGAATATAGTGACCCATGTTTGTCACCTCAATCACCCCCAATTACTTATGGATATCTTAACCCACCTAGGAGACATTCGAATAGAGAACATTTTGTGAAAAGTGATAAAGAAGTGATATAAGTCCTGGGAGAATATCAGTTCAAGTAAAAATCTAAATCAAATTATGAGGAAGATGATGATTCTGACCCAAATGGTTTGGATGGAAGAATTATAAAGATATGTTTATATATTCCTTGAGAGTTTCTAGATTCACAAGGTGTTTCTATAGAGAAACCATATTTGACTGAAGGTGTGAACCCATAGATTAAAAGTAATGACGCACTTATTTATGGGGAGAAATCCCCATCTTTTGAATTTTTTTCAAGAGGATAAGTATTTTTAAGAAACTTAAGTGAATTTAGTTTTGAAGGACAGACTATGTGTAACTATGTATGATTAAAATGATGTTTCTGACTGCTGATGATGAGGATCATGTTGCTGAATAGAGGCAAAGGGAGCTTATTGAGGAAGAATATGGAAATGAATAGTTGGTTAATGTGGCTGCTATTAATCCCTTTATTTTTTAGAAAAAATAAGTTTAATCTATTGTTGTTGTTCAAAATTAGTATGTTCAGATGTGAGAAGTACCTACTGATGGTAAGGAGATAGAATCTGAGCCTACCAGTTTTGAACCCAAAGTAGTTGTACTGAGTCCAAAAAGGACCTAAAAGTGACGAACATACTATTCCACCTGATGTTGTACCCTTTGTTTCTAGGACTTTAGATAGTTTGGTCAATCCATTGATAGAAGTATGTGATAGGTTCAGTAGGTGTCCACCAAATGATAGTATACCTGAGGTTTAGAATGAATAATATCCTAAGGGATTTATGATGCCGCAAGTTCATTTTGATGTTCTGTTAGAAAAAAATTTCTTATTTAGACCGCATACATCTAAACATGTTTCCCTTGTTCCTACTATGCTAGTTTATGTAGTCACAAGGTGTGACTTAGATTCTTTTTGTAAAAAGGTTCTTTCTGATTTTGATAAGTGTTTGAAGAACCAAAATCTACTTATGAACAATCTTAGTGAGAATGATGTAAGATATATATTTTAATTAGTGATTCAACACATACAACCTAAGATTATACATCACATCAAAGAAGATGAGATTTAAAACAAAAGGATAAGTAAAGAGGTAGAATCTATTAAATATATAATGGAAGAGATGAAGTCTGCTTTCACTCTTTCTTTGGATTGAATTATTAAGAGTCTTGAGAACATGTCCTCAGAAACTTCTACCTCCATAGCACCTGCTACAGTTGATGTTGATCAGATCTGAAAAGTTTTCAAAGAAGAGATCAGTTATTTATCTTGTGTCCATTAAAGTGGAGAACTTTTCATTCTACTATAGATTATGAGAAAGTTTGAGCAAAGTAAAACTCATGATCACATGATGATCATATCATATTCTAATGGTATGAATGTTGATAGAGAAAAAATTACCAAATGAATCAAGTACTATCTCTCCAGGATTTACACTAAGCATACCATGGATGCAAACTTCAAATGTTTTGATGATAATCTACATATGTCACATATTAATAAATATTTTATGGGGAAAGTTAAACAATTGAAGGAGATGACACCAATGCTTTAAATATTTATGGAAGAAAAAGGTCATTTCTTTATTTACATAAAGAGAGGTGGACATATCCTCATGGAATTCATCAACCTCATGAAACCATTTCTCTCTGTGCATACTGATACTGTTATGGATCAGAAAGACATTCCTATTACTCCATAATTATCTTTCAGACCACGCATGACCAGATATCCACTAGAACCTTTTCCTACTAGATTCCAACATTTCCCTCTTCATTCTTCTAGGGATATTAGACAACTAAGGATGGTTGCTGTTTTAGAGGATTTTTCTCCTAGTGCTATTAGTGGACTTCCAACTGGCGTTCCTAGTACCTTGTCCAGAGATTATTCAGACCGTATTGCACCAACTTCTTCATTTAATGGGAAAGCTAATAAAACTGGAAAACAACCAATGGACCCATCTTCTAATCCTTAACCCATAATATTGTGGGAGTAGATTTTGTATTTGATGGGATGCTCTGTATTAAATTTTTACTAAAAAATTATTTGAATGCCTTTGATGAATATTTTTCTAAATTTGATACTCATTCTTCTTGTATGTATTTTGTTTCATACAAGTTATGTTCTAACTTTTCATAATCCCAAAAGGGGGAATACCTATAGAATTTCTTATATGGAATCTATTTATATGATGTTTCTATGATACATTTCACATTATTTTTTTACTTTTTTTGATACTTGACAATTACATTTATTTCTTATTATTTATCTTTGATACCATCTTCACATACTATGAATGCTGCGTCATAACAATCATTTTTCTGACCTTACATTTGATCTCATGTTGTATATTTTTGATACCTTTAATGCAATGTTTGTTTATCATCAAAAGGGGGAGATCTTTGACCACCTTGTTATAATGATAACAAAATCATGATTCTAATGATATTAATGGATTTCATGTTTTCTATAATTTTTCAATAATCTGATAATTGTGATGAAACTGATAAAATATTAGCCACCTCTAGTCACTACTAGAGATAAGACACCATCGAGCTGACTCACCTCTAGACAAGGACTCACTGCAAACTCAAGTCACCGCTAAGATATAATTTTGACCAATTCTAAGACACCATCGTATATTAGTCACAGTTTTCCATTAATCACCATCAGAATGGAAATATCTACTAAGGATGAGACATTTTTAGATGAGACACCGCCAAAGTGAAAAATCAATTAAGTATGAGATACCATCAGGATATCTCACCATCAATATGTCATACTTCCAGAATGTAAATTTGGCCAAGTGTGACACACCACCGGACAGACCAAACATCAAAAGAGATGCTTCCTATCAACATGAAATTTTGGCCAAGTGTTAGACACTACCTATGTCATACTGCCAAGATTAGAAACCATCATCTTGAGACACCATCAGAACGAGACACCTCTAGACTCTGAGACACTATCAATATTGATTCACTATTATTGGACTCATCGAAACTATTTATAACTTACCTTTTCATTTAAATATTTTCTAACAACTATATTATTGAAAATAATACCAAACATATTTTAATGATTGTATTTTAAATGATTGAAAATATTCATTGAAGCGGGTGTCAGACATGTTTTATGGGGAAGCAGGATATATTGATGCATATAGATATTCTTCATGTGAATGATGATGATAAAAAAGAGAGGAAGACTCCCTCTTACGCAACGAGAGGTGAATTATCCTAATAAGTAGATAGATTTAAATTTCAGATCACATTCTAACATAACACACATATAGTTTAAGATATGAACTACCACATCCCGAAACCACTCGACTAAGGAATCTGAAGCTCATACACATATGAAGATCTCCTCTAGTCAAGAATAAGACGTCTGCGACACTCTACTTTTCTGAAGATTTCCAGGGAACCTGACTTGAGCTTTACTATTAATCAAATAAGGAGTCCTGAGCTTCACTACAATAGACTGAGCATTTCTAACCCTAAACTTATAGATTGCTCACCTCAATTTATTTATTCCTATATAATGAGTAGTGTGTGTGTATACTATGTTTTATCAAATGAACATTTTATCCTGTATTAAAATGGAAGATATTTGATATCTTCCAAACGACTTTTATTTTTTTCCCATATATAATTATGGTAGAGGTCCCTTTGTGACCTGTTTGTTTGTACTCCCATGTATAATAGTTGAAGAGGTTTTGTTTGACCTTTATAGTTTGTAAACTATTTTAAAACCCAATCTAGGTTATAGAGAAACATATTTATTTTATATAAATAGCTTGGTGGTAGGTTATCACCAAGTGTAGAAGACTAAGTCTCAGCTTGAGACCAAACTTCTTGTTTCAAATTACCCCTATGTGTTTTTTCATTTATTTTTTCTTTTAAAATTGAATCTGTTTAAAAAATTATACTTTGATAGAAAATCTTTATTAATTTTTTATAATATTTTAATTCAATAAAGTGATTTCAAAGGAATGATAATTATTATTTTTTACTTACATAAGAACTAATCAATAATTAAGAAAACTTTTGAAAGATTAGAACATAAAGTGATCTTTTATATTGATTAATTAGGCCATTTGAAATTAACTGGGGGATTTTAAATTAATCATTTTAAATAGAAATTTGTATTTAGTACTCAATTCACCCCCTATTGAGATACTCACTCCGACCAATATTATGAATTCATAATACAAAAAAGATAAAATCTAATTGAATATCCAAACATTGACCTGAGAAATGATATGAAAAATGGTTTAATTCATCTTTGATTAGGGATAATAAAAAATATGGATTTATCCCAAAAAATAAATCATACCTTGATTTTAGATTGATCACTAATGAATAATGGTTCTTTATCACTATTGTTGGTGAGATCCAAAAACTCCTATTTTTTTATGAACTCCTTGGCACACTAATTATTAACCCACGATCTATTGTTATTCGTCAATGTTTCTCCTCCATGACTCCTCTACTATACCTATGGTAATATGGATAACCTAAGTAATTTTCCATATTTAAGTTAAAACAGAAGAGAAACAAGTTTTATTTCTCTATTTCATAAAAAAATTATCTTTTTATTAAATTATCTTCCCGTGATTTCTATTAAGGAAGATACTTATGGTCAAAAAGGTTATGTCACACCTAGGATAAAACCCACATTCCATATTTAATGGTTATCTCATATTTACCATTTGAGATTTCATTCAAGTATTATTCCATTATTTGAAAAACATTTCACACATGTGATATAAAATATTGAATATTTTTACAATAACAATATTGATCCTTCTCAACCTGTGAAGTCCTTTATTGAAACAATTTCTAACTTCAAAAATATTTCATAAAAATTTCCAATGTTTTATAAGGAAGAAAGAGTCATTTGAAGATGCTTGTCCCACTCTGGTTTTTTGGTGTGTGTTTGTTTTCTTGAAATACTTTCTACCTATAAAAACACAAAAATAACCGTTACATTAAATTTTCAATTGATTACACATCACATTAAATCACAAAAACATTATGATTTATCCTTGTAATTTCATATGTTAAGTGTAGTAATCATCCTGGTTTCTTGGGGAAGTAGAAAAAATATAAAGGGGTGAGTCCAGACACTCAATAACTGGTATCATAGAGAGAAATAGATTTTATATAATAATAGAATAAATAATACGTAAGGAATAAATAAATCCCATAAAAAATAATATATCCGTGGATTACATAATAGTAAATAAATTCATGGATAAGAATGAATGATCTCATGTTGATGGAATACATAATTTCAAACATCAAAAACATACCTTCAATGTATTATTCTAAGGCATCATAGATAAATGGGTAAGGATAATACTAAATACCCAACCATATTTTCTCATGAAATTGAATGATACATTGAGGGGCTATGTAATGATGGGTCTCACCCACAAAATAAGAAATCCAACACATCAATTATATGAATATAATGTATATATAATACATATTAAAATGTTTTATGAGGAACCTCATACATGATCATGGGTAAGTGACCAATAGTTTTCCATGTAATAATAAGGGGTGTATTGAATATCAATATTCCCCCACTCAATAAAGCCATATAGTTCTCTAGTTGAATATCCAACAATTAACTTAGAAATAACAGGATATTCACAATGTAATAAAAATTACCCTTATCAAAGGAAAGATAATAAGGTAGTAATAAATATTAACTTCTTGTTGTGGGGATATTAAAAGGAAATAATCCATTATTACGGTTTATAATTATCTTGGGAATCAAATAATATCCCTTAGGAGTGTCAAATAAGGTGTTTAGTTAGGCCATTAGTTGTCTACCAAGTGAATATGGAGTTAATAACCAAATAAACTTCTTCAAGCAGTTTCACAATGTTCTCGGTGATCCCATGGAATATTTATATGTTCCCCTATGTCCAGAGAGCATGGAAGGGGGCCAATTGGATGAATATAGAGGTGAAATGACTCCCATGGATGCATCCTATGAAAATTTAGTACACTTAAAATAAGGTTCAATAGGAAGAAAGGGATCCCTAGAGCCTACGTGGCTAGTAGTGGAACTAGTTCAGAAAAGGGGACAGGTTTGAGAAGGGATTCTTATATTATAAATATTTCTAACTACTTTGAGGGCTCAGATTATAGGATAGACCAGGGGCTGAAGTAGTTGGACCTGACCACCCAATTGAGGATTAGGGAGAACTTGTTTAATTTTCCATTGATGACCAATCCGATCAATTTTCTAGGGATAATAAATATGATATTCAAGGTTATGATTTACATAATCTAATAAGGGGGAAGGGTTTAAAAGAAACTCAGATGGGTCCGAAGTATTATTCATATTTTCCCCTTCCATTGGAGACAAGATCCATCAAATGAATGAAAGTAAAAGAGATAGAAGTTAATCCTAGATTGTCTAGATCCCATTTCTCGGTGGAGATTGAAATCTATGAGGTAGGTCCTTCCAAAGAAACTCTTAATGGACCCCAATGAGACAAAGTTGTGGTTTTGGAGCAGAAACTGGAACCACTTATGCATTCAGGTGAAAACTGGTGGAGTAATGTTAAATTGTTAATGTCCCAAAAAATATGCTGAAGAAATGATGGAAAGACTATTACGAGTGGACACAACTACTAAGTATGGTGATTGGATTATAAATCAAGATCATATTTTGATACGAGGATTCAATGTGAGGAATGTCAACAAAGAGGAATATATTCAATATTTGAACTACTTGACATATCTTTTTGAAGTCCTTCTAAAGGATGATCCAAGTATGTAGGAAGCCTCTTTTTCTTGGAAATTTCTTAGGGATATGGATTCCAATTAATATAAACTGTCCTTTAATAACTCTATTGTTTTTTTTAATGGTTGATTTGGTTTGGCTGTGTGGTTTTTCACTCTCCCATTAAAAGTGTTCCTGATATTAAAAAAGTTAATTTTGGAGTGGGAACCAACTCTAAATGAATCCCACTTGAACTAGTTTTAACTAATAACTTATTGGTTAGTTTTCATGTGACAAATATACTACTGCTGAGATATGGTTATAGCTATTAGGTCTTCCAAATTATAATGGTTATACTAATACACCTATGATAAAATCTCACAATAGGTGTTCTCACCAAGGGTTAACATTATTTCCTCTATTTAAACACGACATATTGGATAACACCATAGGTAGGAAAAAAGCATTGATAAACATCTTCTTAAGCTGCATCAGAAGCTCAACATCATTAGTCTTTATAGATATGAAAACCACTAACTACAAAAATATTATCATTCTTATTACCTGATACATACGTTAATTCTAGATCATATTTTTCTAAAGGAATAATATTTTTATTTCAAATGGAAACTAGTATTCCCATTTCACTAAAAATTAGAAACCCATCCATTTCAATATTTTAATGTGTTTTTCAATGGTTATATTTACAATCCTATATAGTTATTTTGGTTTTGATTGGAATTAACCATATATTATTTAAGAATAAGTAATATTAAACCATATTACATATTATGGAATGCAAGTTAGATTGAAAAATACTCTTGGGAATATGTAGTTTATTCATCAAGAGAATCTCCAGCTGTGAATTCAACAATCATCATGGAGATATTTCATATTATGTGACAAAACAAAATCATCCAAGAATCATTCCATCTTTTATTTTTCAATAAGTTATCAATGTGAGTAATATAACTTATTCTAAGAGTCCCCAAAGTTCAATTTTTGTGTATATTGTCTCCTAGAACCTGGGTTACTAATTTAAGTTATTCATACATATATTATCCTTATTCTTAATCAATTTTAATCCTGGTCATTATATTCCCTTATGTTATCAACATATCTTTCTTGTAAAACAATATTTCACACAAAACCATTTTGTAGAAATATGGGATTCATCCATTATAAAAAAATAAACTATTATTTAGATTCATTAAAGAAATATTCTATGATCATTATGATTTATTCTATCTATAAATGGATTTGGGAAATCCTCATATCATATTGGATTTATTTTGTGTCAACAAACCTTCAAGTAATATCATATAAAATTGTTCCATGGGGTCTCTATAGAGGAAATTGGTCTTGAAATATATTTACTCAATATAATTACCATATAATATTTCTATAATAAGTATAGTTCTAATGGATTTTATTATAACCACTGGTGTAAAGTCTTTTTCATAAACTATGTATAGATATCTCTAGAAATGTCTTGTAATAAATTGTTAATTAATGTTAACAAATTATATCATCCATGTTTTTTTCTATTAAATACTGACCAATTAATTTAAATAAACATGATAAAACACTAATATACGAACATGATTTTAGTACATAGAATCCATATCTAATATCATTTGAAATTTTCTGTGACAGCTAGTCACCATTTACTAATCCTCTATAGGATTATTTATTCTTATCAAATAATATATTACCTTTATTAGTGAATATTAAATAACTTCTTTATATTAAAATTTCTTACGCACTATGTGTCTCTAAAATGGCACCACTAATGGAATCTAGTGGATTTTAGTGTTCTTATGCTATGACATGCACATCTAAAATCATAACATCATAGAAGTCAATTATTCTTTGACTATATCTAAAGAGTAATGTATCTTCTTAGAAAAATATAATCAATATAAACTAATATTGGGGATGTAAATTATCCACAGTAGTTGAAGGATAAATAACTGAGATGTAAAAAGAGTTTTCCTCGATATTCATTTACAACTAAAGATTATTTTTAAAAACTATTCTCATCAATCAAATGAAGCTATTACATAATGGATTCTTGTCATATTTTAACATATATGATATAAATTAGACAATATGTTTAGAGTATTATTAGTTATTACACTAAATATTTTGAAACATGTCTTAAAAGTAATTATGGAAAACCCAGAATACTTATAATAGTCCCCATCGATCCTCCTTGTACATCGAACATGTATTTGGTATGTATAAGGTAATTTAATCTTAGGAATATCTTCACTCAACATTTAAATAATTTATGAATACTTGGATACTATATTTTCTAACAAGACTACATAGAAAGTCTTATACCACTTACCCAACATATTCATTTCTTCTATGAGTATTCATAAATTCCCCCAAAAAATTATCTTTAATTATATAATCTTACCTCTAGATTCTCCATAGAAATATTAATTTGATTTTACAAAACTAATTCTTGAATAATTATAATATACATTTATTTATAAAGGTTTTATTAACTAAAAATTAATAATAAATTACAATAAATACCAAAGAGTTTTATCTTCAAGTGGTCAAAACATCATACTGTATGTATAAATGAAAACTAATTTTAGTTTCACATAACTAAAATTTATCATTCCACAACTGGGTATGAGTATAATTTTTTTATATACATCATTTAGTGATGATTTTAGATATCTATTGATCAATTATTACTAAATAATTAAGTATAAAATAACATACAACATTAATTTCAGATATAAAGTAATGCATCATTATTTCTAATTATGAATTAGAATAAATATTTTGGTAATAGTCAATAAAAAATAATATATATATGAGAATGAATCCACTGAGCAGTCCAAATATGTTTCCTTCTCTTAGATGAATTCATAATTACTTTTTATCACCTAAATTGAGATTTCACTTTACTTCTTATAATGTATCCACAATTTTTTAGTTCCTATATTTTTAGAGAAAATATGTGAACTGTGTATTGTATTTAATACTGAATAATTGAAATAGAAATATTACGTAAAATGATAAATATACATAAATAATAAGTAATTATTTTCTTATTCTTTGATTAATCAAAGTTTTTCTTCAATGACATTTGTTTCAATATGAGAATCAAATTTCCTTAGATTTATTTCTCTCCTCACGAAGCCTTTTCCTTTTTAAATGATATTGTAAAGGCAACATTAACTTTGAAATATCCATGGTCTTTCTAGCCTTTTATTTTATTCCTTTCATTATCAATGGTATGGAACTATATTACCACCAAAATTTATATTCCTAGTGAAGCATAGTTAAAAGGTTCCTCAGAAGCTTACCATACTATTCATCTTGTAATTCATGATGAATATAGTAAAATAGTGTGGTAAGGATGAAAAAAATGAGATTAATGGATAATTTATTATCCATGTAGAAGAAAAACATCACTAAATAATCAATTCACTTCATCATTTTGAAGTAAATATCACTATCTAGGTACATGTAATCTATTTTACATTAATATATTGTAGTGAATATACTATATATCTTAAACCTCACCATATCCTATTCAAGTTCATGGAGGTGATTTTTATTGGTGTATGTATCTATATCTTTATGTTGCATCATCTGGTTTCTAGATATTACTCATATAATGATGCAGAAAATATAAGAATCAAACTCTATGTATCTATTGTAAGAATCCTTTTCACCTCTTCTTAATTGGTGGGGTTTCTAACTAGTAATAGGGGATTCCTACACATAGAATAAATTTTCTTAAAGTGTATTAGAATATAAATGAGTGCTCCACTTGGGAAATTCCTACTGATAAGGAAATGTCCAGTGTATAGAAATAATCATAGTATTCATGATATTTTTTGTTTCCATTTTCTATAAAATAAGTATATTTTATTACATTATCTCTATAATTTGTGGGATATAATTTTTTTTATTTTATTAGTATCCCACTATTTTATAAAATCCCATTAAACCATACTATTAAATTCAGAATAATCTATCACATATATATTTTAGTGTAAAAGATCTATATTTCCCTTCTCATAATCCAAAACTGGGCCTGAAAATTTATTCGATGGTATTTAGGTAGACGTTCTAGCCAAATGTACTAGCGGGGAGTTTATTGATCTATTAAGTGGGATCTCATTATATAAATTAGGTTTTAAAATGGATGTTTTGACGATTATTAAGGTATAAGGTGAAAATAATTGAGGATGAAGATGGAAATTTTTGAGGTTGAAAATGATTGGAAATCCATGTCATATATGTCAACAATCGCCAAAGATTTGATTCCTCGAAAATATGGATGGAGTATGTTTAGGTATTTAAGCCAATTATGGTTATTTTTGGAGATAATGTGATCATGAAATCAGATAGTGGAGTGATTTAAAGAGACACTTGGATATATCTATATATAAGGTAACTGAATTTGAATGATTTATATTGATGTGGAATTTGAAATCTTAATCAAATGGATATTTAATGATTTTCAGTATACTTAATCAAGTATATTTTGGATTTTTAAAGAGTTATATCTTATAAGTAATTTTCTAGAAATAAATAGAATCTATTTAATGAAGTATATATGCTTTATTAAATTCACTATATGATGGTAAATCTTATTAATCTTAACTATTCATAGAAATAGTTATAGTGAATTTTATGCAAGTGATTTTTATTCTATTTTAATATAGAATATATTATTTATGAATCATATGTAATTGAAACGCCACAGTGAATAGTGTTTTGATTGATAAATATCCCTATTATAAACAACAAGTCATGTACTCATTGTGATAAACATTGTTTTATAGGAGTTGGAACAAAAAATATTGAATAAGACTTGGTAATTTGGAAAATCATTCAATCCATTTCATTGAATATTTTTAAGACCAATATGTATGAATATTAGTTCGATATAAGAATTTGATATAAGACACACAAAATCATATGGTATTTTGTGTTTAAAATTTCCATGTACAATATGGGGAGGAAAAAAACCCTATAATAATTTGATTTGAGTTTATAGAATACTTATATAAAATGTGAAACTAAAAAGGACCATGTCATGGAGGTAGGAATGTGGTTCAAAAGTATTTATAGTGTTTTTGAAACATGGAAAAGTGAGCATGGTGGAATCTTTGTGAAATGGAATTTTTCACTGGAGGACTCAATATCATGGTGTTTTGTGTAACTTTCCATGGAAAATTGGTTATAGAGTTTGGTATGGATATTTTTAGAATGTCACGTATTGGGTACTTTTAATATCATGAAGTTACATCTAGGATTTAAGATTTAGTTCTTTGATAATTATTTTGTAGTTATGATTCCAACTTCAACGACCCACATGGAGTTTAATAATGAGGTTTTAATAGAAGATGATCCAATGGTCATATTTAAAGGTATGGATTTTGGAAGTTGAGTATGATTTTAATTTTTAATTTGAAATTCAAAAAATCCCAATTTATATTGGGCAATGAAAAATTAAGAAGAATATGTAGAGATTATATAATTGAATAGAAAATAGGTAGTGAAAATGGGGAACTCTCTATTACAAGGAGATATAGTGAAGACAGCAACAAGAGATTTGTTAATTATCTTAATTAAATAGGTCTATAATATTGTTTAATAGATTTTATTTAATATTACAGATGGGTATTATCATAGTAACATCTTGTTTTCTTATGTAAGGAATAATATCTTAATGTCAATTCATGTAATAAAATTTTTATATATTGAGGAGATTAATTATTATTGTGCTAAGATTATTTAATGATCAATGGTTTAACTCTTCTAATAAGGAATTTATCAAATCTATCCAAGGATTTGGAAGAAACAATTATAATGCATCATAGAATCTATTTGGTTATGATATGAATGCATGTAATTTATTATACTGATATTGGAGTGACATTCTTTTCATTGAACTCAGAAGAAGAATATGAGTCTATAAAATAATATTTTCCGATGTAGTGTGTAAAGGAGAAAAAATTATTGAGCACTGGGAGGTAGTGATTATATCCCAAAACCATTCAATAGGTAGTAATACATGGAAGGTAGTGATATTATCAGTAAATATTGAATAGGTAGTTCACCTTGCTGAAGAGTGAATCTCCCTAAATATTTTATCCAAAAAACATTAAATTATAATGGATTATTGGTACAAAAACACAACATTGTATGCTCATTGGATATATCCCATTGTGGGTAAGACAATTGAAATTTATGTTCTCCTATATTTTATATTATTTACATGTGCATCATGTTTTATTTGGATTCATTTATAGTAGATACAGGTTGGACAATGTTTCTTCTATCAAGGGAATAAGATCTGAACAAATGGGACATAGGAGAAGAGGTTTAATTATGGGAACACACTGATTCACCCCCCCTTAGGGTGTATTGGGTTATTTAATATGAAATTAGATCAATAGGTTTATTATTTATTCATCCTAGATTTTTTAAATTAAAATATTTATGTATATGTGCCTAATTTTTTTTTGAAGTTCAAAATTTAATATATGTTACAATTTTATCATGACTCTTATTAATAAAGTTGATAATTAACTAGATGGGTTTTTCGATCATGAAGTATAGATTTATGAGGATCTTGAAGAATTAGATATTTAAATAAAACTAAAGTTTGGAGGACTGTTGAAATAGTCATATGAGTTTATTGAAAAAATTGAGGTTGAACTAACTTGGCTTGAAAAAACTTATTAATTATCAAGATATAACTTATAAAGACTTAAAAAAAGATATTTTATTGACTAAAAAGGAATAAAAGAAGCTACAGGTGATCAATACTATGATTTATTTTGTTGAATTATGAAATTGGATAATTGTTTCACTTAAGGAAGAAGATTCTATGTTTCAAAAATAAGACTAATGAAGATCCATTAGATGGTAATTTATTTGAATGTAACCATTTTGCGAGATTTAGTAATTAAGATAAATAGCCTAGATATTATTAGAGTACTGAGGAATAAAATCTAGAAAATGTATCGATGGATGTAAGTGAAGAATTGATTTATAAAGGGATTGAATCTATGGAGAAATTGATGGGAGAATATGATGATACTATTGTAAGGCTTTCTAGGAGATCAATTAGAAATAATTTCTGGGAATTTCTTTCCTTGATCATTAAATTATTAAGAATAATAATTTTTGAGTTAAATACTCAATCAATAATCTTTATGGAAATTTTAAATTGGTGGATGGAGAATTATAATTAGGCATATCATTCAATAATTCTTAGTTCAGCGTAAAGGGAAAAAAGATCAAATAACTTGAAAATTATTTAGTATATTCACAAGAAGGAAATTAAAATCATGTGAAGACATTAAAAGTTTAATATGAAAAAAATTAAGTAATTTGTTATATTAAATAGATAAAATCAACCAGAATTTATTTAGTACGCAGGTGAATTTGAGAAATTTTGAAGTCTCAGCTGTAGAAAATAATTTAAAAAATAGATTTACTAAGACATCAATAAATTCTCTAGTTTTTTTAAAATCCCGAGGACAAAATTTTATGTGAAAATTATTTTTGAGTTATGATATAACATCATCCAAATAATTTAATAAACCAATAAAGAATTTCAAATATGGGATAATATGAGTTCACAAAAATGTATCATGGAAAGTAAGTTATATGGTGAATAATGTTAATGAATCAAACAAGTATATCTAAAGAGATAAGTATGATCATATTTATTTTTATAATGTGATTCATAGTCATATAGTATGATTTTGTGAAATTTTATTGGGTTGATTTCTTCTTGTTAATGGAAGAGAATATCAAAGTATTTTATGAAAAAATAAAGATCTATCACTTAATATTATTATGATAATTATCCTTATAATAGTTGTTTTAGTGGTTTGAGTATCAAATCCAAATCAAGAATAAAATTTATTATAAAAAAATAATTTAAGCTACACATTTAGATGAATTTTTTATTATTATGGATAGTAATATCACTTGAGGAGTTAATAAAAAATGTCATTTATGGTTTATAATCCATGGATAGGAAGAATAAGAAGAGATAGTTGTAGAAAATCATGTTATGAAGGTGGTTAAAACATTCATATTATAATATGTTTTAATATGAGAAAATAGAAGGAATGATGGGAAAGTTCTCTACTGCCATGGAACAAATAAATCAATATGGTTTTAAAATATAATGAGTTACATTGAATAAAAAATCCATGTTTTTGAAGAAATAAGGGTCAAAATACCAAAGAGATCTATGTTATACATTAAAGGATGTTATGGTACAACAACCATCTTGAATGGACAATAAGAATTTATAGAAGACAAAAAAGAAATAGGAATATATCCTTGTGTATATTAAAGAATATCAAAAAGATAAATATATATCTTCATAATGTGAAAAGGAAAGAACTTAAAGAGATGTGTAAAACTATGGGAAAATTTCTTATTACAAAAATGAAAGTATTATTTCATAAGGGTAATCCCTAATAATACTTCAACATAGGGAATGGAAATGAATTTAATGGATAAAAATTTTGATAAAGAACAAGATCACGAGGAATAATGAATTAGTGGTATTATTAAAAGAAATAACACAAAGAAATATTGCACTAAATATGGAACGATAATATTTATATACAAAATAAACAAAATTTTATTAGTGAGATTAGTCATTATTCCTAAAAGGTGGCCCAAAAAACACATTATTGGATTTGGAATCAAATAATAACAAAGAATTTTCACTAGTATTTTTATCCAAAAAAATATAATAAGTATATTATAAGTCAGGGGTTGGTTCCGAATGGCCAACCACATTCCTCAACATGAAGATATTAGAATTACCCCACTACCTATGTTTTATATGTTGTTTATTGATGTGATATTAAGGGGGAGATATGGTATATGGTTAATATTGATTGTGTGTTCATTGATAAAAGGTGTGTAAGAACTTTTTCTGCACTAAAATAAGATATTTTCACAGAGAATATATAAAACTAAAATGAACGGTTTAAGAAGTATCCACTATCAATGTCAAATAAAGAATCTATTCCAAAAAAATGTTATCAATAGGAAATATAGAGATATATATTGTAATGAAAAAAATGAAATTTTCTTCAAGTAAAAACAATATCAACATGTGATATCAAGAATTTAGTATGATGAATCAAAGTTGAATTTGGTTATGCAAGTGGGAAGGATGATGTAAAGATGAAATCAAGCCTAATTAGAAGTGAAAATGGTGTCAAAACTGCATCTAAGTATTCTAAATGATAACAAGTCATATTTTTAATTCCAGTAATGCTATCTAGCCATACCAAGTGGTGGAAGTCCATGAAATGGTTTATTTCTAGCCAGTTGGATAAGAAACTATATTCATAGAGAAATATATGTTCCACTTTTTTAGGAAATAATAATGTAATATAATCTGATTATTTTTTAAGATACTAAAATTAATATAAAAATATTTTCTTTATGACCAATAAGTCATTGGGATTAGATATTGAACATTTAAAGCATTATTAGACTCATCTAAGATAGATAATACCTATGATAAAAAGTAAGGTAATGAATATTTAGTGGTATCACTATTTTATAATAAATATATGGTCTCAATTGATTCAACTGGTGGTATGTATCACACTCTTTTACTTTACTACATATGAACTGATATTTTTATGTGAATGTGAATGTGAATGTGATTATATATAGTTTTTCATTAAATGTATTAAATTCTATGAGATAGGATTGTTTTATGAAATTTACTGAGTGGTTCGTAAATCAAGGATGTTATTTTTTCTATGGATTAGGTCCATGTGGGAATATTAATCCACAGTATTGATTGATAAGAATGTATTTATTTGTTAAAGTTTGTTGAAATTGGTTACAATGAAGGATTATTGAAAGAAGCTCAATGGTTCTGATGATATTCAAAATGTGGTTGCAAGAACCTGACATTATGAAGTAAATATAGTGGGTCTGTATAATTTCTCTTAAAATGTAATTATTTAAGGAATGACGTGATATTGAATTCTCTTATAAATTTGTGAAAAAATTTATTAACAAATATTAAGTGAATATAGTGTTGATACCCTACAAAAACAAATAAAATAATTCTTTCCATGTAATTAATAGAGGGGGATAAAATAAGTCCATAAAATTGAGAGGTTGGGAGAATCATTGATTCAAATAGAAATAGAGTGATTTTTTATACCATTTATGTTTTTTTTATTTTATGGATATCTTATTAATAAAATCTAATGGGGGATAATGTTGGAACCAGTTGGTTGTATGTTGGATTTTTGAAAAAAAAAGTTCCTAATGTTGTTTTATTATAATTTTTTCAAATTGTATTTTTCTTAATAAATTTTTCAATGTAATAAATTTAAAGGTGATATGTTGTATGATAGAGAAAGATCCACCCAGAGGAAGTGGAAGTCACGAATTCTTATATATATATGGCATTAGGAAGTGGCTATAAAATCTACCAATTTTTGGTAATATGATCTTCATATATTCATGATAAGTTGAGATCAAAGAAATGGTATTGTTTATAATATTTACAATAATTTTTGAATGATGGAGTTGTTGAACCTTGTGTTGGAAAACTTGTATAGTTTTTATTAAAGAGGCTAAAATTAGTGTTTGGAATAAGAAACCCTTATCAAATAACTAATCCTAGGGTTTCATTGAATATTGGATATTGTATAATGTGTTTAAATAATCTTAGATGATGTTTGGATAAGTCTTTATTTTATTTGAAGAGGACTTGAGGCCATTGGACCGAGTGTGGAATTTCTGGAAAACATTCAAGAAAAACAGCTAAGTCTGGAAAGTGTATGTGTCATTAAGGAACCAATGTAAGTGTATCAAAAATTATCGAATGTATTATTATCAGTACCATGTATGTTTTATTTACACAATTTATAATTTTCATCTCAAAATAAATATAAAAATAATAATTTCATGGATATTTAGTGGTGACGGATGGCCTACATATTTGTGATGTTCAACATATCTGGATATTTAGAAAAAGACCCACAGTGTATATGTGTTTCATGTTGAACATAGGTTTCATATGCCTTAATGTAGATATGAAAAAACTAAACATATGGTTTATAAAATAAAATTATATGTGTTATCTACTCATCCTACATTTAATGAAACACTTAGGAAAATTCAAGTGTTTCACTTCCTAAAACATGTAGTTTATAGATTTAAATATATAAAGAAAGAGAATTTTTTTGATAATTTTAAAGCTATGATTCAAGGATTTAAAAATCATAAACACCTAAATGAGTGTTTTATCCAAACATTGAATTATAAATAAACTAATTTTAATCCATAGAAAGAAAATATCAAAGAAATATGAGAAACATAGACGAGAAGCTAAATAACTGTAAAAGTGATCTATGTAAAGGTCACAAACCATTCACGTAAGGGTAAATCAAAATTATGAAGGCTATATAAGGTCAATGTAGACCTATTTAAAGGAAAATATCAGGATTATAACTTGAATAATGACTTGTGGAAAGTCAATCCAATATTTTATATGAGATATGTAACGGTTATCTTGACCTATGTATGTATTTCAACCCATGTCTTTTATAAACACTATTTCATTTCTTATTACATAAAGATGCACATTACACATACCAAAAGACTGGATGACATAGTATAATTAGGTAATTAGGTACATATACTATTAACACGAAATAGGGGAAAACAATATTATTTAAAAACTACATAACATTCCCTTATAATCCATTGGCCTTCAAAAACAATACAAGATAACCTAGGGATGAACACAAAAAGCGGTAAGATTTAAAGCCTAATAAGAGAATAATCCAACAATAACATAATGAAATCAGTAAATTTAAGTCCATAATAATACCCAGGTGATATAATAGGGTTATAATCATAAAGATAAACATTAAATCATAATATAAGATGATAACATCAAGGAAACATAATAATGGTTAAATAACACAAAAGTTGCCATCATAAGCACATGCCAAGGATAACAGCTAAGTCACCATAACATAGTGTGATTAGGATAACTTCCCATAAACTAGATATGTTATTTTAGGAGATAAAACATTACCCAATGCATTGGAGTGATATATAATTTTTTTCACACCTATTCCATTCATATCATGTATATTCATTTGTGTGCCACATAAATCATACACAATAAAAATTTCAATCATCACTATCAATACCATTATTAATGAGTGTGGGTAACATACATGGTGGTATATAATAAATTAAGAGTACTTACATCTAATTGAATACCCTTGAGTGGAAATAGGGATGGGTCTTCACAACATAAACGTTTTTCATGGAAAATCATGCGATAATTTCGACAGCCCAACAGGTGTACATAAATATTTGTGGGAGGGTTTAATGAGAGTGAAAATATGGTCTAACATTACTTGGAAATCATGAGAAAAATATAGGTATGTGTAAAAACATATTACATTATGAACAATTGGAAATCAAATGTCTTAATATAAATAAAGTACTTGAATAAAAGGGAAGGGTAATAGAATCCCTTACCTTGAGATGGTTCTTCTAAAAGATTGGGAGGAGATTCTCAAGAGACTAGGAACACATTAGGAAGGATATTGAGAGATATAGGGAGAGTTAATTTTTTCTCAATGGGTTTTGAGTGAAGAATAATGGGAGGATGGGTGGTTATTTATAGCAAAAATGAGGGGAATTCATTATTAATTTCTAAACATAGGTTTTTGAATCTAAGTGATAAGATAATCAAAAACACAAACATTCCCACAGTTTTTGTCCATGATTCATACAAAATATTATTTTTTCAATATTTTATTTTTATGATCACTAAACTCATTAAAATAACACCATTAGTGATGTAAAAGTGAGTCATGTTCATAGATAATTTTTTTTAAACCTTAAATTATAATATAGGTTTAGGAGGATTCTTTAAAGGTTTTTAAAATTAATAAAATAACTAAAAATTTCATTTTTAAAAAATATAAAATATATTTTTTTCATTTATTCTTTTTATAGTGGTTATTACACCACTTTTGGGATATTATGATGTCATAATACATACCGTATATTTATATTGTATTTAATTTTTACTCCAAAAATTCATTGTCTTAGAAAATTATGATAAAAACACCATTGATTATTTTTTATGTGATGATTTTAAGAATAATATTTATTTTACTAAAATAGTTTTATAAATATGATAATTTTCATTTTTATATAAAAATACTTATTTATTGGGAAATTATAGTTTTTTCGACACTAACCACTTTTTAGCCCTTATAAAAATTATATTGAAATTTAATAAATTATTTTATAATTTATATTAAAATAAATATTATTTCTTTATAATATTTTATGAAAATTAAATTTATTTCAATAATTATTGAATTTTCCAAAATATTAGTTTAATTGAAATTATAGAATTCTATTAAAATACAATTTTTTTTATTTGTATCAAAATAAAATTTTATAAAAATCATTATATAATAATATATATACCTGAAAAGGGATAAATATAAATATTATTTTATTAAAAATAAAATTTAAAAATTCAGACTACTAGGTTATATATATATTACCCCTTATTACACCAGTGCATGCTTAAAGGATAAAGTATGCAATTGTGGTACTTTAATTGGGTGGTTTAGTAAGAATGGTTTGTTTGATGATCTTGATAATATTGAACTTATCCTATAAATAGTATTACTTTTTTTTTGGTTATTTCATCTCAACTTGGTCTTGGTCAAGGAAAACCCTAGTGATTATATCTCCCTTAGAAGCTCGGATAAATGGGCTTCATAGGGCCTGGTCCTACTGGTTATGGCCATCACTTATCATGTATGTGTTAATTACGTATTTTCAATACCCTTAATATATATACTAATATTAATGGTAATAGTACAAAAAATATATTTACAATGGTGATGGTGATTAATGGTATTTTTAGTTTGATAGATAAATTATGACATTAACTTATAATAGTCGAAAATAAATAAGGAAATGTAGTGAATTTGTTTTCAATAACTACATTTCTTTATAAGAAATTTGTTCATTCAGTTTTTAATTTCATTTAAAAAAGTTTGGATCATTGCATTATTTCCCCATTCATAAATTACTCCCTTGAAATATCATTCTTTACGCTAAAAATGAGGTTAATTATATTTATTATCCTCTTTTGGTTCCTTTGTTACCTCCCTTAACTTGTGGTTCCACCATAGTACATTGACTAGGTGAGTTGTAGTTTTTCATAGAACTTTGTAACAATGATCTAGGATATTTATTTTTTTATCCTTCTTTGAAAGATCATTCTACACTAGTACCTCCTCAGAATTTAGTACATGTGAGGGTTCTGGTTTTTATTTCATTAAAAGGGATACATATAACACATCATTCACTTTAGATAGCTTAGGATGGACTTCTAGTTTAAATTCAAACACTGTGATTTGATCAAGTATCTCAAAGGGGCCAATGTATCTAGGGCTAAGATTTCCCTTCTTCCAAAACCTCATGAAATTATTCCACATTGATATATGAAGGAAGGATTTATCTCTAACCTCAATCACTTGGTCAGGATGATAGATTTATGCATAGATTTTATATAAACATTTCATGGATTTTATGTGTTTTTAAGTGGTTTTAAACATCCCTATAATCTCTTAGATATTATGAGGTCCTATCATATTATTCCCTCAAACATCATACCAACATGTGGGAGTATGATGCCACTTCCCTTATAGAGCCTCATAATGTTCCATTTGAATGTTAGAGTAAAAACTATTGTTATATAAGAACACTACTAGGGTAAGGTATTGGTGACAACATCCTTTGAAATCCATTGAAGATGATATAAGTATATCCCCTAGAGTTTGAATGGTTCTTTCAAAATGACCATGCATAAAATATTGATAAGAAATATTGAAACACAATTATTTATCCAATGCTTGCTTAAGGCTTCTCTAGGACCTCGAGTTAGACCTTGGATCTCGATCATATACAATGGATTGTGGTAGTTCCTTTAGTATTACACTTATCTTATGTTTTTCTTGGTGATTTGGTCAGGAGATAAGTATTCCTTGATAGCTATGATGTGCTAACTTTTTAAGGTGATTTATTACCACCCAAATAGAATTATTTCATTTAGATTCCTTGGGGAGTCCTACACTAAAATCCATGGTTATGTTTTCCCATATTATACTAGTATAGACTATTTTTCTATCCTACCCTTATAAATTTTTCATTCATCGATGAATTGTTTTGACACTGAGCATCAAGATACAAATTCTATAATCTCCCTTTTTATGTTACCCCACCAAAAGTGTTGATTCAAATATCTATACATCATAGTGCTTCCTAGATGAATAAAGAATAGTTTCCCATGTGTATCATCCAGAAGTTCCCTATTTAGTTTTGTATTTTATAGGATGAATATCTGGGTTCCATTCCACATAACTCCATATTTAGAAAATATTAAATCTAGTATATTCTCCACCTCCCTTTGTATCTCATCGTCTATTTGGGCCTCTTTAATCCTCTCAAGAATCAATGATTGATACATTGTCTGAACATGTTAGTAAGAAGTTCCTTTTATGATTATCATGTCCATACTTTTCATGTACAATACGATTGGATCCCTTTCATACTTTTCATGTACTCTTTGTTCACTTCACCATGATAGTAATAGATTTAAAAATCATAATCCATGATCCACTCTAACCATCCTCAACAACATACATTGATCTCCTTTTTGGGGATATATAATAATGAATTTTATGATCCCTATATGTGTCTCAATTTTCTCTATATACATAATGTCACGAAATCTTCAATCTGAAGATCACAGAATCCCATTCTAAATCACGTGTCAGGTTGTTTTTCTCATGGATTTTTAACTAGAGAGAGGCATAGGCTATCAATTTTCTCATTTTTCATAAGTACACAACCCATGAATGTTTTAAAAGAATCACTATAGATCAAAATTCTATCCCCACTAGTGGGAAATGGAGCACAAGTGTAGTGATTAGGTAGAGACCTGACCCCAGTAAGCCTAGAGCCACTGTCAACTACCATTACATTTGAATGATTATATGGGAATGCAGCCAAAAGAAACAATTAGTTTAGTAGTATTAATAAACCAGATACATACATATGTCTTTCATTACAAATGAATATACTAATTATAACATAAATTTCTTTTCTTTTGAGGATAACATTATTCCATATAGAGTATCCTTTCATATCATTCCTAATACACTTCTTGGATTCTTGGGGATGTAAAAAATTAAAGGTGAGCTAAAATGCTCAGTACGTGTAAGTAAAACGAAATAAATAATGAATTTATGTGAATAAATCAATATGTAAAGTTAAATTATTGATAACACATTATATAAAAATAATAGGATAAGTCATAATCAATAAGGAAAGGCAATTAACTGAATCACATGCCCTTTTATCAATAAGATGAGAATGAAATGAATCCATAGATAATGTTAAGGAAAAACTATCACAGATAAATAATGATAATAAATGAATTATAAATGAATGAAATTATTAATTATTGGATGTTATGTTTGAGGTATATGAAAACCTATACTGTTATGACCTTTCATAATATGATTTAAACCTATAGGTATGAAATTTTTTATTATGCAAAACTATTTTGTATCATGAGAACCTGTCGATGAATCGAGGGTATATATAAATTATAGGCCAAAACCATAATTATGAGTTCAAAGTGTTCCTCATATAGATTAATTTATTTAATTAATAAACATTATGACTTATTAAATATCTGTATTGAATGAATAATACAGGTTTATTAATATTTCCCCATATAATCAAATAATTTTAAAAGTTAACACCATATAAAAAATTGTTATATAGTTTATGAGTGAATCATGATATTAAATGAAAAAGGGGCAATATATCCACCACATTAAACTAAATTGGTTAATAAAAATGAATACGTCTTAATTAGATATAAATTGAGACTAAATCCCTTACCACTTTGTAATAATTTTTTTTAAATCCATGCAATTATATAATAAAAATTTTTATTTGAAAATAACCTTAGATCATTGTAAGGGAATCTTAAAAACAATATCAAATGAGGATGGTGTAAAATTCCATTCATGATTTATAAGTTAAAAAAATTTCTTTTTGGTTTTGTTAGAAAATTCATAAAGTACCCTGTTTTGGAAAATATCAGGAAGATTGATTTTAATGAATTTTGTAGAAAGTGAAAATGGGTTAAAAATGACTTTAGAAATCATTAGATAATAGTGAAAACAATTTTGAAAACCATTTGACAAACCAATAACATCGAAGAGAAATATTAACCAATGGAGACTTAAACAAAAACAATCCCGAATAATGATGAGATTGTGAAATAACCCCTTGCCACTTTATAATCAATAGAATCATATGCCTCATGAAAGAAATAAAATTATATGGATTTGAAAATACAAAATTATTCAGAATAATACTCATAAAAGACATTCTTGGGGTTTTATATACACGAAACAAAATAATTAACTAGGGTATAAGGCATGTCTCCCATAGAAATAAAAAATGAGACAAAATACCTTACCATATGTATGGCTCCCACCGTACTCGTTCAAAACTAATGTATAATAAATAAAAATTTATTATAAATATATAAAAGAACCTTATTAATTTCAATAATACCATATATGATTTACTTATGACTATATATTACTATTTATTAACAATTCATATTAAAGTTAAGTTTTGGGAAATAACCGCTTTTTTTCGCATGTGTTTTGATTTGTAATATTTTTTATCCTGCTAATTATATCATGATTTCATCATCCAAAAAATGATAATTATGAGATAAAAATCATATATATATACAGAATATACTTTTTTGTAATAATCTATAAAATATAGAAATAGAAAATGAAATACAGCGTTCATGGAAACGGTAGGCCGTACGTACACAGGAATGTTGTTTCCATTTTATTTTTTATTGAAATAAAGTAAGTAAATAATATAATTACAATAAAATTATTATGTAATATATATAATATACATTCACTAAACCCATACTAATAACATTTCATGTATAGTGTGAATGAATCACGTCGTTTTGAGGAGATGGTAATCTATATGTCCACAAATGAAGTTATCGTAATTATTTAAAATTGAAATCTTAAATTTATTTATTATATGATAATTAAATAAAAATAAATAAAACAAAAATTTAAAAAATATCATATAAAAACAGATAATACATCCTTATTACCAACCATGAAAGGTGGAAATAGAAGGATGAATGATATCAGTTCACAAGGTGGTAGTCTGCCGTACACAGAAATGACGATTGTATATCCCATTTGAAGGAAGTCTATGTGAGTGTAGGTAGAAACCTTAATATAAAAACATATAAGTGTATTTTTTAAAATTAGGTTATTATTTAAACATGAAAAAAATTAATGGGTTTAAGGAAACAATGAAACAAAAGTTTGTTCATTAATATTACCTTTTCTTTGGTTATCTCCTTTTGATTTGAACAAAAGGACTTCTATGGTTGGAAATCTCCCAACATTAAGTCCTATAGGATGAATTTAAGGAATTTGGAGGTTAAATGGTTAGATTTTTATTTATATAGAAGGATCAAAGTGGTGTGAGTAAGTTATGAAGGAGGAAAACTTTTATAATTGAGGTGAGAGAAACTTTCAGAAACTCTAAAAATATTAAATTAATATAAATTACTTTTCAATTCAAAATGGATCCAAAGTGAGTAATTTATAAACTAAGATGAGTTTGGGTCGAAATAATATCGATAAATAATTTTTATAAAGGTTTAGGCCACATTATTATGCTTATATTTGGGATTTAGCCCATAGTTAAACCCTTTAACTCTTACTGTCACAACTTGGATTTTTTACTCTTTACCAGTTAATATCGTTACTATAACATGACAACAAACTATAAATGAGTCATGTATGAAATTTTAAAATTTATATGAATTTTTTTTCTAATTTTATATTTTTATGAATTTTATATCATTTAATAAATTATTATTTATTTTAAAATATCATTATTGTTAATTTTTACACTATTCATTTGTTGATTTTAAAAAAATCAATACATAAGATAACGTAAAAAAACCTTTTATACCTACCTAGTATTTCTAGTTCATCTATAAAATTCTTTGACAACTTCAATTATATCACATTAGATTTATTTTCTAGTTCGAGGGTAGGTTAACCTCCTTTACAATGGTGAAATAATTGTTGTTAAATTATACAGTAATCATATACATTAATATGATATCATAAATGATATTTTAACATTGCTTTGTTAATAATATCTTTGTATTATCGTTGTTTCGGGTATTAACGGATTCATTTTTCTTTATATTCTTTGTTATGTGAGTCATATTTGTTATGGATGGGATTTATCTTATTCATATCCATAATTATATCGTGTCTTTAAACATTATTTGTAATCTTCTAATGAAAATTAATCTTGAATGGATATGATGGGCAATGAATCTTATCATGTTCGTGGAGACGGTAATCCGTACGTACGCACGAGCGACAATATCATTCTTTTGATATTAAAATAATTTATAATTGGATGGTATATCATATATAAAAAATAATTATTGTGTTATATTTATTATTTACATCAATTACACAACATTATTATACCCGTCCAAATAATAATGTATTGCATAACAATTACACCATGACGTGGAGACGGTAAGCCGTACGTACACATGTATAGTGACAAGTCATTAAAAGGATGGATAGAATAATTAATTTTGTTGTACCATATTTATAATAACATCACTGTATATATAAGGCACTGGAGTTATTATTTTATAATGGAAAAAACAAAGAAAAAGGAAGTGGAAGAAGAAAGGAACTTGGAAGAAGTGGTGAGATTTTTACCTCTTCTTCGCGTTCTTCCATTGTATTTGATCAAAAGGACTCTTTAGGTTGGATTTATGACTAAATAAATTCCTATAGGATTAAGGTAGGACATTTGAGAGGGTATTTGGATAGATTTTGGCTGAGAAAAATGGTTTTGAATGTGTGAATTAGAGAGAAGGGGGTGTACCCTTTTATAAGAGGGTTGAGAGGCACCTTAGGAAAAGCTAGAAATATTATTTTATAATAAAATCATTTTCAGTTTATAATGCCTCCAAATTGGATTATTTAAAGGCTAAGGTGGGGATGGGTCTAAAACAACTCAACCTATAGGTTTTAGATAGGTTTGGGTCACTATATTAACTTTATCTTTTTTATTTAACTCTTAGTTAAATAGTTTGATATTTGTCATGTCTCTTTGTATTTTTATTTTATATGGTTAATAAAATTACAATATACTTCCAAGTGAACCACAAGTTATTCATTAATGATACAAATATCATTATATAGGTCCTTTGGCTGAACCTCAGATTTTTAGGAATAGAATATCAATTAGTAATATAATATTTGTTTTAGAAACTCTTTATGTCAATTTTGACGCTATTTTGTATTTTGTATTATCTAAATTCATAACAGCATTATTGATTCAAAAATAATTCATCTAACCAACCCTAATATGTCATATTAATCTTGAAAATTAGTTTATTTCATAAAAAGTTTCAAATTACATTTATTTGGATATTTATAATATATATTATTTTAATATTTCATTAATATGATAATTATTACATCATCATTTTTCCATAAGTAAATTAAATTATTTAATGTCTAAAAAATATAAAAAAATATAATTATGTAGGAAACTGTTTTAGATTTATTATTATTATTTATAGTCGAATTTATCTTATGTGTAACCCTATAATAAAAATGTTTTAGTAATTAAACTTTGATTTTAATTATTTTAACTCTTCTTTGAATTAAATAATAATAAATATCCTAATCTAATACAAGTGGACCAGAGAGGTTCATATTTTATTCCTAAGGTTGTTTTTGGTCGAACTGTACTTATCCATTAGAATTAGAACATGTGTTTGGGTAATAATAATATCATTTTTACCCTTAATTACCCTATTTACTTTTAACCGTGGTAAATAAAAGTAAAAAGTTACTATTCACCAAAAATTATTTTTATCTTATTAAACGAACTTTTACTCCTTGATATTAACCGTGTCTCTTGGATTTTCAAAATTCCACTCACTGTTCCAGTAAAATTATGTTTTATGTGAATTTGAAAATTCCCTTAAAAGGTTGATAAAAGATGTTGAAAAGTACTATAAAATTTGTATATATCTAAAATTATTAGAAATTGACTCCAATGAATTACATTGAACTTATATAGGTATTATGTGTCTATTTTAAACTAAAATAAATTTAAATAAAATTAATAATTATTTAAATAAAAATTCTGTTTTTCACTATTCATCAAAAATTGAATGTTTTCAAAACAAATACCAAAAAACTCACCCTAAGCTAATTTCGATATTCTGAATCTAAAAATGGAGTCCATTTTGAAAGATAAAATTTATAAAATTTCAAAAAGTGGGTATTAATGTTCATAACGGCTATTTTGATTGGTTGTGGTGTGTTTGAACTCGATGTTGCGTACAACACACACTACTGTTATTCAAAGAGAAACGTACCATGGAATCTTGGGGTGTTACATTCTCCCCTCCTTCAAATAATTTCGTCCTCGAAATTTCTAGAACATTACTACATAAAAAGACTCAGGTGGTTCTTCATCATAAGTTCCTCGGGTTCCCACGTTACCTCTTCTATCTTATGGTTTCTCCATAGAACTTTTACCAGACGAGCCGTCCGGTTTCTCAACACTTGTTCTCTGGTATCAAGTATCCTAACGGGATCTTCGCAATAAGACAGATCAGGTTCCAGTTCTACTTTCTCATATGTGAGTACATGCATTGGGTCAGGAAAGTATTTTCTCAATAGTGATACATGGAACACATCATGAACTTTGGGGAGACTTGGGGGCATTGCCAACTGGTAAGCTATAGCCCCAATTTGTTCAAGAATTTCGAAAGATCCGATGTACCTGGGACTCAATTTTCCCTTTTTACCGAAACGTAAAACAACCTTCTATAGAGATACCTTCAAGAAAACACGATCTCTTAGTTGAAATTCCAAATCCTTCCTTCAGTTATCGACATATCTCTTCTGCCTATTTGAGCTTCTTTGTTGTGAGTTTGGATTACCTTCACCTTTTCCATCATTTCCTCCACAAGTTATCGGCCTACGAGTTTTCTTTCACCAACATCATCCCAACAGGTTGGTGTGCGACATCTCTTTCTATATAACGCTTCATATAATGCCATATGAATACTTGAATGAAAGCTATTGTTATAGGAAAATTCTACCAAAGGTAAATATTGATCCCACATACCCTGAAAGTCAAGTGAGCAGCATCTCAACATGTCTTCTAAGGCTTGAATAGTTTTTTCTAAATTTCCATATATTTGAGGGTGGTAAGAAGTGCTTAAACGAAGCTCAGTATCCAGGGATTTATGAAGACATTTCCATAATCTTGATATAAAACAGGGATCACGATCATAAAAAATCGATAGTGGTACTCCATGAATGTCTTACAACTTCATTAATATATAGTCTTGCTAATTGTTCAAGTAGTAAATCTTCTCTTATAGTAAGAAAATGTGTTGGCTTGGTAAGATGATCAACATTGACACATATTGCATCATTCTTTATAGGAGCCTTTTGAAGTCCCATGAAAAATTACTTCGTAATATTATCCGATTTCCACTCAGGTATGGGAAGAGGTTGCATGACTCCTCCAGGCTGTTGCCTTCCACCTTTCACGTGTTGAAAAACCATACATCTGGACACAAAATCAGCAATCTTTCTCTTCATGTTGTCCCCCAAAAAATGTTCCATCAAATCTCTATACATTTTGGTGCTCTCAGGGTGTATAGAGAAATTTGAACTATGAGCAACATCCAACAATTCCCTTTTTAGATCAGGTATATTAGAAACACAACGTCTCTTCCCAAATTTCAAAATTCCATCTTCAAACACAAAGTCATTCAATCTCCCGTTATTCACAGCTTTAATCTTCTTTTGAAATTCCTCATCATCATCCTGAGAACTTTTTATCTTTTCTAGTAAAGATGGTTTGGAAACCATTTGAAAAATTATTGATGTTACAACTTCCACGGTTATTTCCATGTCTATCTTCACTAGATCCATGAAAATAATATCCCTTTCAATTATCATCTTGTTCAAAACTCCATTATTATTTCTGCTATAAGAATCTTCCACCTTATTTTCCTTCCCCGGGTGGTAGTGTGTGGTGCAATCATAATCCTTGAGCAGTTCAAGTCATCTCCTTTGCCTCATGTTGAGTTCTTTATGTGATAAAATATTATTCAAACTCTTGTGATCGGTATATATGATACATTTTTCAGCATAGAGATAATGTCTCCATATCCTCAAAGAAAAGATTACAGTTGATAACTCAAGATCATGAGTATGATAGTTTTACTCATGAATTTTTAGCTGTCGTGATGCACAGGAAATAACCCTATCATTCTCCATAAGGACACAACCAAGTCCCTTCTTTGAAACATAACTATAAATAACAAAGCCATAATTCCCTGATGGTAGAGTCAAGATAGAAGAATTGACTAATATTCTCTTCAGTTATTCAAAACATTCTTCACACTCTTTTTTCCAAACATATTTAACCCCTTTACGTGTGATTTTCGTTAATGGGTTTGCCAATCAGGCAAAATTATAGACAAATCATCAATAATAACCCGTTAAACCAATAAAATTGCGTACCTCGGTTATACTCGTTGGTGCTGGTCATTCTTGGATTGACCTTGTCTTAGAAGGATTAATATAGATTCCATCTTTAGAGACAACAAGGACAAGAAAATAAATAACTTGAAGCTAGAATTCACACTTACTAAACTTCCCATATAATTCATTTATTCGAAGAGTCTTTAGGATAATGCGCAAGTGATTTTCATGAACTTCGTAGATTTTGGAGTATACCAAGATATCATCAATAAAAACACTATTAAGTCATCATGACATTCCTTGAAAACTCTGTTAATTAGATCCATGAAAACAGAGGGTGAATTAGTCATCCCAAAAGGCATTACTGTAAACTCGTAATGCCCATACCTGGATCGAAATGCTGTTTTCGGAATTTCATCCTTCTTTACACACAACTGATGATATCCAGATCGAAGTTCAATCATTGAAAAGTATTGAGATCCATGAATTTGGTTGAATAAATCATCAATGCGAGGTAGGGGTACTTGTTCTTTATTGTTATAGCATTGATCTCCCTGTAGTCAATGTACAACCTCATAGATCCATATTTATTTTTACCAAAAAGAACAGGGGCACCCCATGGAGAAACACTGGAGAAAATAAATCACTTATTACTCAATTCCTCTAGTTGTTTCTTTAGTTCCACTAATTCCATAGTGGCCATTCTATAATGGGTATTCGATATGGTCCTTTAACTAAGAATTAAGTCAATGGAAAACTCAATTTCTCGTCCTGGAGGATGTCCAGGTAAATCTTCTGGAAAAACATCAACATATTCTTGCACAATATGTACATCCTCTATTCAAACATTCATTTCCTCACCCATAGTTATTTCATTCTCTTCCTACCCAATAATTTAATTTAGTTGACCAACAGGGGGTGGATCAAGTTAAAAATTTGGGGGAGACATTTCTGCGCTAAAGATAAGGTACTCCTTATCATCATCAAAAATTGTAACCTCCTTCTTCTTACAATAAATTTTTTCATAATGGTCCGAAAGAAAATCCATAATGAGGATTATATCAAATTACATCTTGGGTATGATGATTAGATCAGCAGATAAATAACGTTTATATGCCTTAATAGAAACTGATTCACAAAATGTTGTTGTAATGATACTTCCCTTAAGATTTTTTACTGACAACTCCCGTGTTAAATAAAATTGGGAATATCTAATTTTATTAGCAAAACGGGAAGACATGAAACAATAAGATGATCCAGAATCAAATAAAGCATTGGCTAAAATTGAGGAAACCATTAAATTACCAACCAC
This sequence comes from Viscum album, assembly GCA_963277665.1. Taxonomy (NCBI): domain Eukaryota; kingdom Viridiplantae; phylum Streptophyta; class Magnoliopsida; order Santalales; family Viscaceae; genus Viscum; species Viscum album. Next base: position 1,047,506,210 of record OY728166.1, read on the forward strand.
CACGTCTTTTGGAGATTCAACCTCAGCAGTAGTGATAACATAATCTTGGCCTTGATCCCAAGGCTTTTTCTAAGGTATGTTTCCCTTATGTTTAAGAAATTCATTTGGATAATCTCCCATCTCCCGGAAATTGTAGCATTGAACATCAGTAGCTTCTTTCTTCCCCTTGTAATCACGAGCTTGGTGGCCATTTTCACCACAGTTGTAACAGACTACCATTCCCTTTAGGAAAGTACTAGGGTGTTTACTCCCACATTTACTGGAGGATGAATATTCAACTTTTCCCTTCTTCCCTTTATTTGCATTTCTCGAGTGATCAATAGATGTCTTCTTCTCTTGCTTTTCTTTAAAGTCGTAAGACATAGAGAATTCTTTTTCTGTCTTGATAGCACATGAGACAATATCTTCATACGACAAGTATGATTATGAGACTAATTATCGACGGAGAAATGGTTTTAACCCATCAAATAAATGATCAATCTTACTTCATGGGTTACATATATAATCTGAAGCATGCCACGTTAACCTTGTAAAGTTAGCCTCATACTTTACAACATTCCCATCCTCCTCTGGCCTCAGAATTAGAAATTTCCTTTCCATATCTGCTTGATGGTCATGAGGAAAGTATTTTTCTAAGAAAATATCCTTAAACTCCCTCCATTCCATATTTAATACTTTATCATCTTCCTTTGTGTTTTGAATTAATTACCACCATTGATCAGCATCTCCAATGAGGCGGTAAACTGCCATGACAACTTTTTCCCTTTCGCTACTCCCCAATGCGTGGAATATTTTATCAAAGGAAAATATCCATTTCTTAGCTACTAATGGATTTGTACTCCCATTGAATGTTTGTGGTTGTTTCCTCATGAAGAGGTCTGACATTGATCCTCCAAGTTGTGGATCAGGGTGCTCCATATGGGTAAGGTTATTATTCATAACCTGAGTGAGTTGTCCAAGTATAGTGATAAGCTGATCAACACTAGTTGTATCACCAGCTCCACTATAATTATCTTGAGCAGGAGGTCAATCCCTACATGGAGTGTCTGCATTGATACGGTTTCCATTACTTGTACTAGGCATCATTTCTAAACAATGGCATAAACTAGATCAGTTTATGAATCGAAATACACAATTCAAAACTTGTAAAAAACATAACATAAATTGAACAGTTTATGGATATAATCCATAATCATAAAAATGTTTTCTTTGAGGACGTGTATACTCATAAACCCTTCATAATGGATATTAAAGAAAAATAGAATTATCCTAAGCATATCCCCTGGGAGTTTTGTAACCAAGAGTGTAGCAAGACCCGTTGTTGTGCACCAGTTCCCATTCGATTCTAGCTTAAAGGGGGGTTTTCGGGTTTTACCCCTAGTTACATCTGTTTCAGAGCTACCTATTCTTGCTCGTATCAAGACAGGAATGTATTTCTTGAAAACTCACAAAATATCTACAATACCAAAATTCTAGGAAGTTCTTTTATACTAATCCTCAAAGTCTATCTTAGGGCTATGTGCTCTAATTAGAGTTTATCTAAATCTAGCTTCCAAGGTTTGTACTAAACTTCCTCTGATAACAACTGTAACGCCACGACCCCAGTTACCCAGATTTGGAGCATCATTACATAAAATTGGAATAATCACAAAATATCAAGTCTCGAAAGACCAATTAGTTCAATAGCTTAGGAAACACTAGATACATTCATAAGTCTTACATTACATCATAAAGTGAAAAACTACAACAACACAGTATCCATATTCCACACATATATCTCCTCAGACTATCCCTACAGGTCAGTCATAAAATACTTCTTCACATCCTATGAAAAATAAAACATATAAAGGGGTGAGCTCAGATGCTCAGTAAGGATAACAATATAGAGGAAACTTTCATAAATAAGCAACACATTTAAGGAACTGTATAACTAAAACAAAAGCCTTTTAAACTTTAACTTCATCATAATATGGAAAAAAAATGAAATAATTCCCTTTACTTATTCACATAGATATTATACTAGTCTAATAATCACATGAAATATCAAAAACCACATTCATAATGATTGAATGCATAATGTCAGACTATCATAACCACATAGTCAAGGCGTTATGGCAAGACTACAAATAAGATTTTGTCAAGGCCTTGTGCCAAGATACTAGTTTGTCTCATGATACCTACCGATGCATCGAGGAGCTATAGCGGTCTCCACCCATCACTTACTAAGTCAAATGCATTCCTCATATGAACAGGTTTAAACATAACATAAAAATTAGTATTAAAACTAGAATATGAAATGTCAATTGTTTCTCCATAAACCATGAATGGTATAAAAATAACATATCCATAGTCAAACATAACACAAAACCTTCAATATAATATAGAAGTTTTGTATCATAATAAATCAACTTCAAATAAGCTTAAAATCCATCAAAGGATGTTGACATAGATGAAATCAAAACTATTTGAGAGAAATATCACTTTTTTGAAATAATTTAAAAGTCACATAATTATAAAATAAAACATTAACTTTGAAAATATTATTATAATATTGTAAGGGAAGCTTCGATGATTTTATAATGGCGGAAAATAACCGCACCCACCGTATAAGTTAAAAAAACATTCTTACATTAATTTTGTCGAAAAGGTTAAAAATGACCTTGTTTGGAAAATGACAGAAAGATTCCTTTATAAAAATCTTATAAAAAGTCAAAAAGGGTATAAATTACATTAACCCACAATCTATAAAATAGTAAGAATGTTTTGAAATAAATTTTTAAGAAACATGGATGTGGATGATAAAGAGTTCCTAGTTGATAATTTCATATAAACAACCTTGGATAATGAAGAGATTGTGAAATTAACCCTTACCTTGTACTTTTCCTTGGTTAAGGGTAGTTTAACCTCCTGTATAATGGTGAAATAATTTTTAGTAAATTATATAAGAATCTTATACATTAATATGATATCGTATATGATCTTTTAATATTGATTTGTTAATAATATCTTTTTATTATCGTAGTTTTGGGTGCTAATAGATTCATTTTCCTTTATATTATTTGTTATTTGAGTCATATTTGTTATGGATGGGATGTATCTTATTCATATCCAGAATGATATCAAGTCTTTAAACATTATTTTTAATCGTATAATGAAAATTAGTCTTGAATGGATACGATGGGGAATGAATCATATCGCGTTTATGGAGACTGCAATCCATACGTATGCACGAGTGAAAATATCATTCTTTTGATATTAAAAAAACATATAATTGGATGGTATATCATATATACAGAATCATTATCATGTTATATTTATTATTTACATCAATTACACATCATTATTATACCCATCCAAATAATAATATATTGAATAACAATTACACCACGATGTGGAGATGGTAAGTCATACCTACGCATGTATGGTGACATGTCATTCAAAGGATGGATAGAATAATGAATTCAGTTGTACCATATTTATAAAAACATCACAATATATATAAGATATTGGATTTATTATTTTCTAATGTAAACTACAAAGAAAAAGGAATTGGAAGAAGAAAGGAACTTGAAAGAGGTGGTGAGATTTTTACCTCTTCTTTTAGATCTTCCTTTTGATTTGATCAAAATGACTACATAGATTGGATTTTTGACCAAAGGAAGGAATCTAGGATGAAGGGAATATAGTTGATAAGGTATTTGGACAGAGTTTGGCCGAGCCAAATGGATTTGAAGGTGTGAATTAGAGAGAAGGGGGAGTTCCCTTTTATAAGAGGGTTAAGGGGAACATTAGGAAAAGTTAGAAATATTATTTTAAAATAAAATAATTTTCGGTTTATAATGGCTCCAAAATGGATTATTTAAAATATAAGGTTGGAATGGTCGAAAACCACTCAACCAATAGGTTTTAGACAGGTTTGGGTCACTATATTAACTTTATATTTTAGATTTAACTCTTAGTTAAATAGTTTGACATTTACCATGTCTCTTTGTACTTTTATATTATATTGTTAATAAACATACCATATACTTCCAAAAAACCCCCAAGTGGTTAATTAATGATACACCTATCATTTGATAAGTACTTTGGCTGAACCTTAGATTTTTAGGAATAAAATATCAATTAATAATATAATATTTGTTTTAAAAACTCTTTTATGTCAATTTGGACACTATTTGGTATTTTGTTTTTTCAAAATTTATAATAGAATTATTGCTTAAAAATAATTCATATAACCAATAATAATATGTCATATTAATCTAGAAAATTAGTTTATTTCATAAAAAGTCTCAAATTACATATATTTGTATATTTATGATATCAATTATTTTAACATTTCATTAATTTGGTAATTATTGCATCATCATTGTGTCATAAATAAATTTAATTATTGAATGTATAAAAAATATAAATAAAATACCATTGTGTAGGAAATATTTTTATATTTCTAATTAATATTTATAGTTTAATTTATCTTATGTGTAATACTATATTAAAATTTTTATAGTTACTAAACATTGATTTTAACTCTTTTAAATCTTCTTTGAATAAAATAATAATAAATGTCCTAATCTAATCCAAGTGGACCAAAGAGGTGGATATTTTATTCCTAAGGTTGTTTTTGGTCGAACTATACTTATCCAATAGAAATAGGACATGTTTTAGGGTAATAATATTATTATTTTTACCCTTAATTACCTTATTTACTTTTAAACTGTGGTAAATAAAAGTAAAGAGTTACTATTCGCCAAAAATTATTTTTAACATATTAAACCACATTTTACTCGTTGATATTAACCATGCCCCTCGGATTTTCAAAATTACACTCATAGAATTGGTAAAATTATGTTTTTTTTTTGCATTTTTAAATTCTCTTAGGAGGGGGGTAGAAGACGGTGAAAAGTTCTATAAAATATTTATATATATAAAATTATTAAAAATTTACTCCAATGAATTACATTGAACTTATATAGGTATTATGTGTCTATTTTTACCTAAAATAAATTTAAATGAAAGAAATAATTATTTAAATAAAAATTCGGTTTTAAACTATAACTCAGTGTTTTTCACTATTCATCAAAAATTGAAAGTTTTCAGAAAAATGCCAAAAATTCACCCTAAGATAATTTCGATATTACGAATCCAAAAATGATCTCAATTTTTAAAGATAAAATTTATTAAATTTCAAAAAGTGGGTATTAATATTCATTACAGCTAGTTTGATTGGTTGTGGTGTGTTAAAACTCAAAGTTGTGTACAACACACGCTACTGTATTATTCAAAGAGAAGCGTATCATGGAAGCTTGAGGTTTTACACTGAAACTCATTGCCTAACTTTCAATTAATTTTACCAATGATTTTAAAATCATGGGTATAAATTTAGTAAAAAAAATTGGCCTGGAAGTCTTGAACCCGCGCCTTCAGCAAACCGTGTTTTACACTCTACGGGCCGCACCACTTCACCTATAACACTTATGTTAATTTACACATGTATTTTTCTAAATATATTAATATTCGTCTATATTATGAAAAAACAATATCGCTGGGTTTTGAACCCGCGGCTCTCACTAAAACACTAAATCCACTAACCAACCCATCTACTACACCAGAAAAATAAAATATCTATATTCATTTTTAAATATGATTTTTGCTAGCTGTTTTAGAAAAAATATATTGCACGAGTTTTGATTATGAAACCTATAGCATTAACATGCAAAGACTTACCAACTGGACTACACCATTTATTTGTTTTATTGTTTATATCTACCTAAATGTATTATTTCAAACCGTGGGTATAAGAGGGAAAACCGTGGATATAGGATTTCCCGCAAAATTTCTTTTTGTCCCGTGGATTTGTTTTTTGCTGCTATAATCCGGGAAATATATACCCATGGTTTATCCAAATTGTGGGTATAGGGCATTGAAAAAAAATCTCTAGACCCACGGTTTTTCCAAAACTGTGGGTGTAGGCCATGAAAAAGACACTTATACCCATGGTTTTGGGAAAAACTATGGGTATATGTGACTTTTTTCCCACAGTTTTGGAAAACCATGGGTATAGGTCATCAAAAAAAACTTATACCTAGGGTTTTGGGTGAAACCGTGGGTATAGGCAGCCTATACCCACGGTTTTGGAAAATCGTGGGAATAGGTTGGTATATTATACCAATACCCACGGTTTTCTGAAACCATGGGTATATGTCACCCCAATACCCACGGTTTTGCTCAAATCTGTGGTTATAGGGCTATTTTCCAGTGGGTATTACACCAAGAATACAATCGTTGGCAGTACATACACCGTAAAAAAAGAAATAGTGTCCAATACAACATTAATCTTAAGGGAATAAAATGTGAGATGAAAACTGCTTAACTTGTACTTTTCCTTAGTTTATGGTATGTTAACCTCCTTTATAATAATTAAAAAATTGTTATTAAATTATAAAATAACTATATATGTAAATATTATATCATATATGATCCTCTAATATTGCTCTGTTAATAATATTTCAATAGTATCATCGTTTCGGGTGTTAACTGATCTGTTTCCCTTTATATACTCAGTTACGTAAGCCATATTTTTTATAGACAGGATGTATTTTATTCATATATAGAATGATATTAAGTTCATAAAAATTATTTTTAATCATAAAATTAAAATAAGTCTTGAATGATTATGATGGGGAATGAATCTCACCACATTCGTGGAGATGGTAATCTATACGTACGCACGAGCGACAATGTCATTATATTGATAGAGAAATCATATGTAATTGGAAGGTATATCATATATAAAGAATCATTAACATGTTATATTTATTATTTACATCAGTTATACTCATTATTATACCCATCAAAATAATGAAGTGTTTGAATAACAAACTACACCACAGCGTGGAGACGGTAAGCCGTACGTACACACGTCTGGTGACATTGTCATTCATATGATGGATAGAATAACAAATATGGTTGTAACATATTTATAATAACATCATGGTATCTAGAAGGTACTGGATTTATTATTTTGGAATGGAAACAACAAAGAAAGAGGAAGTGGAAGATGAAAAGAACATGAAAGAGGTGATGAAATAATTAAATCTTCATCGGGTTCTTCCTTTTGATATGATAAAAATGGATCCTTAGGATGTCTTTATAAACAAAGGAAGGCATCTAGGACGAAGGGATGAAAGTTGGGATGTTATTTGGGCAGGTATTGTCCATTCCAAATGGCTTTGGAGGTGTGAAATTAAGAGAAGGAGAAGTACCCTTTTATAAAAGAGGTGAGGGTCAATTTAGGAAAAGCTTGAAATATTATTTTATAATAAAATCATTTTAAATTTCTAATGGATAAAAAAGTAATTATTTAGAGGATAAGGTGGGGGTGGGTATAAAACCTCTCAAAAAATAGGTTTTAGATAGGTTTAGGTCATCATATTAACCTTATCTTTTAGATTTAACTCTTAGTTAAATAGATTGACATTTATGATGTCTCTTTGTATTTTTACATTAGATGGTTAATAAACAAACTATAACAAGCCAAGAGAACCCCATGTGGTTAATTATTAATATATATAACCTTATCTAATTTATTTTTTTGAACCTTATATTTTTAGGAATATTATATCAATTAATAATATAGTATTTATTTTAAAAACTCAATTATGTCAATTTTGACACTATTTAGTATTTGATTTTTTTGAAAGCCATAAAAACTTTATCACTTAGAATAATATTAATTTAACCAACCCTAGCATGTCATATTAACCTGTAAAAATAGTGGAATTCATCATAAGTCTCAATTTATGTTTATTTGGATATTTATAATATCAATTATTTTAATATTTCATTAATAAGGTAATTACTGCATCATCATTATGTCATAAATAAATTAAATTATTTAATGTATAAAAATTATAAATAAAATTCCATTATGTATGAAATATTTTTATCTTTTTAATGAATATGCATAGTTGAATTTATATTGTGTGTAACCCTATATTAAAAATGGTTTAGTTATTAAACTGTGAACTTTACTCTTTTAACTCTTCTTTAAAAAAAATAAAAATAAATGTCCTAATATAATCCAAGTGGACCAAAGAGAATCATATTTTATTCCTAAGGTTCTTTTTGGTCGAATTATACTTATCCAATAGAATTAGGACATGTGTTAGTGTAGTTATAAAAATAAAAATCAAAAGTTACTATTCACGAAAAATTATTTTCATCTTATTGAAAAAAAATTACTTACTAATATTAACTATTTCTCTCGAATTTTTGAAATTCAAAACACAAAAGTGGTATAATTAAGTTTTATGAAAATTTGAAAATGCTCCTAGGATGTGGGTAAAACATGGTAAAAAGTTCAATAAAATTATTACATATCTAAACTAATTATAAAACGCCTCCAATGAATTACATTGAATTTATATAGGTATTATGTATCTATTTTGACCTAAAATAAATTTAAATAAAATAAAAAATTATTTAAATAAAAATTAGGTTTAAAACAATAACTCATTGTTTTTCACTATTCATCAAAAATTGAATGTTTTTAGAAACAATCAATAGGGGTTCTCCATGAAGTCTTACAACTTAATTAATATATAGTCTTGATAAACATTCAAGTGATAAATCTTCTCTTACAGTGAGAAAATGTGCTGACATGGTTAGATGATCAACAATGGCCCATATTGCATCATTCCTTCTAGGAGTCTTTTGTATCCCTATGAAAAATTCTATCATAATATTATCCCATTTCCTCTCAGTTATGGGAAGAGGTTTCATCACTCCCCTAGGATGTTGTCTTCCAGCTTTCACTTGTTGACAAACCATACAACTCGACACAAAATCAACAATCTCTCCCTTCATATTTTCCCACCAAAAATATTCATTCAAATATCTATACACCTTTGTGCTAGAAAGGTGTATAGGGTAATTAGAGATATGAGCATCATCCAAAAATTCCCTTTTTAGATCATGTATGCTAGGAACACAAAGTCTCTTCCCAAATTTCAAAATTCCATCTTCATATATGAAGTCACTCAATCTCCCATCTTTCACAGATTTAATCTTCTTTTGAAACTCCTCATCAACAGTCTGAGAACTCAAAATCCTTTCTAGAAAATATGTTTTGGAAACCATTTAAAAAATTATTGATGTTTCACCTTCCATGATTATTCCCATATACATATTTACTAAATCCATGATAATAGGACACCTTTCAACTCTCATCTTGTTCAAAACTCTATGATCCATTCTACTCAAAGAATCTGCCACCTTATTTTCCCTCCCTGGGTGGTAGTGTATAGTGAAATCATAATCCTTGAGTAGTTCAATCTATCGTCTTTGCCTCATGATGAGTTCGTTCTGTGAGAAAATATAATTCAAACTCTTTTGATCAGTATATATCTCACATTTTTCACCATAGAGAATTGTCTCCATATCTTCAATGCCAATATTACTACTGTTAACTCAAGATCATGAGTGGGATATTTCTGCTCATGAATTTTTAGCTGCCTTGATGCATAGTTAATAACTCTATCATTCTGTATATGGACACACCTAAGTCCTTTCGTTGAAGCATCACTACAAATAACAAACCCATCATTCCCTGATGGTAGAGTCAATATAATATCATCGAAAAATCTTATCTTCAGTCCTTTGAAACATTCTTCATACTCTTTTTTCCAAACGAATTTAACCTCTTTATGTGTGAGCTTGATTAATGGGTTTTCCAATCAGGAAAAATTCACTAAAAACACCTATAATAACCTGCTAAACCACTAAAATTGTGTACTCAATTATACTCGTCGGTGCTGCCCATTCTTGGATTTCCTTGGTCTTTGAAGAATCAATAGAGATTTCATCCTTAGAGACAATATATCCAAGAAAAGAAATATCCTGAATCCAGAATTCACACATGCTAAACTTTCCATATAATTCATTTCATCTAAGAGTCTTTAGGATAATGCGCAAGTGATTTTCATTATCTTTGTAGCTTTTTGAGTATACCAAAATATCATCAATAAATATCACTACAATTTCATCAATATATTACTTGAAAACTCTATTCATTGGTTCCATGAAGACAGAGGCTTCATTAGTCAATCCAAAATGCATTACTATAAACACGTAATGCCCGTACCTGGTTCAAAATGTTGTTTTCAGAATTTCTTCCTTCTTCACAGAAAACTGGTGATATCCCAATTTAAGGTCAATCTTTGAACAATACTGAGCTCCATGAAGTTGATCAAATAAATCATCAATGGGGGGTAGGGGATACTTTTTATTTATTATTATAGAATTTTTCTCCTTGTAGTCAATGCACTGCCTCATAGATCCATCTTTCTTCTTAACAACAATAATTGGGGATCCCCATGGAGAAACACTAGGGAAAATAAATCCCTTATTACGCAATTCCTCTAGTTGTTTCTTTAGTTCCACTAATTCCACAATGGTCATTCTATAAGGGTCTTCGATTTGGGCCTTGAACCAGGAATTAAATCAATGGAAAACTCAATTTCTTGTTCTGGAGGATGTCCAGGAAAATCCTCTGTAAACACATCAACACATTCACGCACAATAGGTACATTCTCTATTTGAACATTCCTTTCCTCCCCCATAGTTATTTCATTATCTTCCTCTCCAATAATTGAATTTAGTTAAGCTACTTGGGGTGGATCTAGATAAGAATCAGGTGGTGATGTTTCCACTCTAAAGATAAGGTACTCCTTATCATCATCAAGAATTGTGACCTCCTTCTTATTACAATAAATTTTCGCATCATGGTCTAAAAAACAATCCATACAAAATATTATATCAAATTCAATCATGGGTATAACGATGAGATCAGCATATAAAAAACATTTATATTCGCCAATGGGAACTGATTCAAAAAACGTTGTTGTAATGATACTTCCATTAACAGCTTTCACTGACAACTCCCTCCATTCCATATTTGATACTCCATCATCTTACTTTGGGTTTTGAATCAATTACCACCATTGATCTGCATCTCCCATGAGGCGATAAACTGCGATGACAACTTTTTCCAGTTTTCTACTCCCCAAAGCATGAAATATTTTCTCTATGGAACTTATCCATTGCTCAGATACAAATGGATTTGTAGTCCCATTCAATGTTGGTGGTTGCTCCATCGTGAATAGGTCTAACATTTATCCACCGCGTTATGGATCTGGGTGCTCTATACGGGTAAGGTTATTATTCCTAACCTATGTGAGTTGTCCCAGTATGGTGATAAGCTGAGTAGCACGAGTTGAATCACCAACTCCACTATAATTATCTTGAGTATGAAGAAAACCCCAACATGGATTACATGCATTGATATGGTTTCCATTCCTTCCACTAGGAGCTATTTCTAAACAATGGCATACATAAATTAGTTTATGAACCACAATACATAATTTTGAACATTTAAAACACATAACATAAATTGAACACTTTATGAATATAATCCATAATCATAAAAAAAATTTCTTTGAGGAAGTATATACTTATAAATCCTTCATAATGGGTTTCAAGGAAAATGTGAATTATTCTAAGAATATCCCCTGGGAGTGTCGTAACCAAGAGTGGATCAAGGCCCGTTGTCATGCACCAGTTCTCGTTCGAGTCTAGCTCAAAGTAGTGTTTTCAGGTCTTACCCCTAGGTACATCTGTGCCATAGATGCCTCTACCTGCTCATATGTAGACAAGGATGTATTTCTTGGAAAACTCACAAAATATCTACGGTATCAATATTCTACAAAGTTATTCTATACTAATCCTCAAATTCTATCTTAGGGTACTGTTCTCTAATCAGAGTTTTTCTAAATCTAGTTTCTATGGATTGTACTAAACTTCCCCTGATACAAACTATAACACCCTGGCCCAAGTTACCCATATTTAGTGCATTATTTCAATACATTGGAATGATTACAAGGAATCAAGTCCCGAAGGACTGATTAGTTTAGCAGTCTTGGAAAATAGATTACATACATGAACATTATATTCCATAATAAAATGAAAAATAGCAACAACGTAGTCTCCATTTTAACACACTTATATCCTTAGCCAATCCTTGCAGGTCAACCATAAAACACTACTTCACATCCTGGGAAATAAAAAACAAAGAAAGGGGTGATCTCAGACACTCATTAAGGATAACAATATAGAGGAAACTTTCATAAATAAGAATAAACATTTAAGGTAATGTTTAAGACTAAAACAAAAACCTTTTAAACTTAAACTTCAACATAATTTGTAAAAGATAAAATAAAATAATTTCATTTACTTAAACACATGGATATTCTACTAGTCAAGTAATCATATGCAATGTCAATAGGCACTTTCATAATGATAGAATGCATAATGCCAGACTTCATAACCACATTTTCATGGCCTTGTGCCAAGACTATAAATAAAGTTTTTTCAAGGCCTTGTTCCAAGACTATAAATAATATTTTTTCAAGGCCTTGTGTAAAGACACTACTTTGTCTCATGAGACCTACCGCTGCATCGAGGAACTATAGTGGGCTCCACACATCACTTACTAAGTCTAATGCATTCCTCAAAAGAAAAGTTTTAAATATAACATACACATTCATATTAAAACTAGCATAAAGAATGTCAATACTTTATCCATAAACCATTAATGGTATAAAAAATAACACATCCACAATCAGAAATATCACAAAACCTTTAATACAATATGGAAGATCTGTATCATAATAAATCAACATCAAACAAGCTTAGAATCCATAAAAATGATGTCGACATCGATGAAAGAAAATCTTTTTTAGAGAAGTATCTCTTTCTATTTTGAAATCATTAAAAATTCATATAATTATAAAAGAAAACATTTATTTTGAAAATATTCTTATAATAATTTAAGGGAAGATTTGATGATTTTATAACGGCAGAAAATAGCCACACCCACCATATAAGTTAAAAAACATTCTTACCTTAATTTTTTCAAAAAGGTCATCAAGTACACTATTTGGAAAATGACAGAAATATTCCTTCTAAAACATATAAGGTCAAATAAGGGTATAAATTAATTTAACCAATTGTCAATTAAAGATTAAAAATGTTATGAAATAAATTTTTATGAAAATAAGGATGTGGATGATAATGTGGTCTTAGTATATATTTATGTAAAAACTACATTGGATAATAGATTGTGGAATTAACCCTTACCTTTCACTTCTTCTTGGTCGAGTGTACATTAACCTCATGTATAATAGTTAAATCATTGTTATTAAATAATAAAAGAACCATATACATAAATATGATATCATATATGATCTTTTAATATTGATTTGTTAATAATATTTTAGTATTATTACACCAAGAATACAATCATGGGAAGTACATACACCGCACAAAATGAAATAGTGTCTAATATAGCATTAATCACACGGGAATAAAAAGTGAGATGAAAACCCCTTACCTAGTACTTTTCCTTAGTAGATGGTATGTTAACCTCCTGTATAATTGTTAAAACATTGTTATTAAACTATAAAATAACTATATACATAAAAATGATATCATATATGATCCTCTAATATTGCTTTGTTAATAATATTACAATAGTATCATCATTTTGGGTGTAGACTGATACATTTTCCTTTATATGCTATATTATGTAAGAAATATTTGTTATGGATAGTATGTATTTAATTCATATCCATAATAATATTAAGTTCATAAACATTATTTTTAATCATAAAATGTAAATTATTCTTGAATGATTACGATGGTATATGAATCTCATCACGTTCGTGGTGACGGTAATCCGTTCGTACGCATGAGCGACAATATCATTATATTGATGGTGAAGTCATATGTAATTGGATGGTATATTATATATACCGAATCATTAAAATGTTATATTTACTATTTACATAAGTTATACTCATTATTATACCCATCCAAATAATGAAGTGTTTAAATAACAAACTACACAATGATGTGGAGACGGTAAGCCGTACGTACGCACGTATGGTGACTTTGTCACTCATATGATGAATAAAATAATGAATATGGTTGTAACATATTTATATTAACATCACAGTATGTAAAAGGTATTGGATTTATAATTTTGGTATAGAAACAACCAAGAAATAGGAAGTGGAAGAAGAAAAGAACTTAAAAGAGGTGATGAAATATTTACCTCTTCATCGGGTTCTTTCTTTTGATTTGATTAAAAGGGCTCCATAGGTTGGCTTTATGAAAAATTTAAGGCCTCTAAGATGAAGGGGAGACAGTTGGTGGGATAATTGGGTAGGTTTTGGCTGAGACAAATGTATTTGGAGGCGTGAAATTAAGAGAAGGGGAAGTACCCTTTTGTAAGAGAGGTGAGGGTCACTTTAGGAAAAGCATGAAATGTTATTTTATAATAAAATAATTTTAGGTTTCTAATGGCTCAAAAATAAATTATTTCGAGGCTAAGGTGGGTATGGGTCTAAAAAATCTCAACCAACAGTTTTTAGATAGGTTTAAGTCAACATTTTAACCTTATCTTTTAGATTTAACTCTTAGTTAAATAGTTTGACATTTACCATGTCTCTTTTTATTTTTATATTACATGGTTAATAAACATTCTATAACAAGCCAATATAAGTCCATGTGGGAAATTATTAATATATAGCACTTTATCTAAGTCTTTTTTCTGAACCTTATATTTTTAGGAATATTATATCAATTAATAATATAGTATTTGTTTTAAAAACTCAATTATGTCAATTTTGACACTATTTTGTATTTGATTTTTTTGAAAGCCATAAAAAATATACCACTTAGAATGAAATCTTTTTAACCAACCCTAAAATTTCATATTAACCTAGAAAATAAGTGTAATTCATTAGAAGTCTCAATTTACATTTATTTGGATATTTATAATATCAATTATTTTAATATTTCATCAATAAGGTAATTACGACATCATCATTGTGTCATAAATAAATTAAATTATTTAATATCTAAAAATTATAAATAAAATACCATTATGTATGAAATCTTTTTATATTTCTAATGAATATTCATAGTCAAATTTATATTATGTGTAACCCAATATTAAAAATTGTTTAGTTATTAAACTTTATATTTTACTTTTTTAACTCTTCTTTAAATAAAATAATAATAAATGTCCAAATCTAATCCAAGTGGACCAAAAAGGATCATATCTTAGTCCTAATGTTGTTTTTGGTCTAATTATACTTATAAAATAGAATTAAGACTTGTGTTAGGGTAATTATGATATTATTGCTACCCTTTATTACCCTATTTACGTTTAATCGTGGAAAATAAAAGTCAAAAGTAACTATTCACAAAAAATAATTTTCATTTTATTGAACTAAATATTACTTACTGATATTAACTATGTCTCTCATATTTTTTAAATTCAACTCACAAAGCGGTAAAATTACATTTTATGCAAATTTTCAAATGTTCCTAGGAGTTGGGTAAAAGACGGTAAAAAGTTCAATAAAATTTTAATATATCTAACCTTATTATAAAATGACTCCAATGAATTACATTGAACTTATATAAGTATTATGTATCTATTTTGAACTAAAATAAATTTAAATAAAATAAATAATTATATAAATAAAAAGTCGTTTTTAAACAATAACTGAGTCTTTTTCACTATTCATCAAAAATTGAAAGTTTTCTGAAAAATACCAACAAATTATGAGAAGAAATTTTTAATATTCAGAATCCAATAATTAAGTCCATTTTGAAAAATAAATTTATAAAATTTGAAAAAGTGGGTATTTCTATTCATAACGGTTATTTTGATTGGTCATGGTGTGTTTGAATCTCAAAGTTGCGTACAATCTAAGCCATTGCATTATTAAAAGGGAAATGTATCATGGAAGCTTGGGGTGTTGTACTGTGAAAAAATATATTGAATATTATATATATAAATATATATATATATATATATCATTAATATAATCCAAAAAGTGTGGTTTTTTAATTTTTTTGGTATAAAACACACTTAGGATCATTTTAATAGTTTTTATTAAAACATTTCCTTTATATTAAATTGGATTTAATATTTACTTATAATTAATTGGTAACCAAAAAATTAAGTAATATATTTTTATAAGTTGGTTAATCCAATTCTTGAACTCCAATTTAACAGCTAGGAGATAATTTCATTTTTAATAATAATTGTAATAGTATATCATGCTTCGTTTAAGCTCGGTGTTGCGTCAAATGTAATCTGTCGAAGAGACTAAATGTAAAAAGATTCATACCATAAAATCTTGTGGTGTTATATATTAGTCTCTCATTTAACTCTTTAAATAACACCTCACATTCATCAATCCATACAAACATCACTCCCTTCCTATTTATCTTAGTTAGTGGACCTGACAATCATTAGAAGTTTCTCATAAATCAATGACAACGCCCAACTAATCCAAGAGAGCTCTGAATATCCATCATATATGTTGGTTTGGGACATATTTCAATTTCATATATCTTAAAAGGATTCATATATATCCCATTTATGGTAATAACATACCCTGGTAATATTACTTCCTTCATCCAAAACATGCATTTGTTGTACTCTATATACAACTTTTCCATTCGTAAGGTCTTCATTAAAAAATTTAAAGGCACCTCAGTCTCCTAATTTATTTTAGAGTAGATAATAATTTTGTATATAAATACTACCATAAATTTATAAATGTTCTTGAAAGACTCTATTCATTATCTTTAAGAAGATAGTTGATGCATTAGTGACTCAAAATGGAATCATTTTGAACTCATAGTTCTCATACCTTTTTTGAAAATTAGTTTGGGGTATATTTATATTATCCGCCTTTACATGATAATATGCAAACCAAATATCAACCTTAGATAAGTTATAGGCTCTAGTAAACTAATCAAACAATTCATCAGTCCAAGGTAGTGGATACATGTTCTTTATTGTGATCATGTTGAGCTCGGGATAGTAAATTGAGAGGCATAGGGACTTATCCTTCATATTGACAAAATGGACCGACAAAACCCATGGTGAATCACTTGGTTATATAATCCATTAATATATATTCTCTAGTTGTTACTTCTTTATCTCTTCAAGTTTAATAGTATCAATTCTATTTGGCATTCTAGATATTGGAAAATATCTTGGTATTAGTTCCATTGATAACACTACATCTCAGCTTTGAGGAAGACAAGGAAGTTCTACAAGAAACACATCATTATATTCACTTTAAATCAGCATGTCATTAAGGATGTCATTTTGATTAGTCTCAATAAATTGAGATAGATTGGATTACTCAGACAATAATAATATCCATGCTTGATATAATGATTCCAATGTAGATTCATCCTCCTCCTTGCACTGATATAGGATTAGAAGAAGATTTATGATATAGAGGATGATGTCCATATCTTGGAAATTTATGTTGTCATTATATATAGAAATAAAATTCATACCCATAATAGAATTTAATTCCATTAAAAGGGGTATCACAAGGTTCATTAGGAAATTCAACACACAAATTTGTACATGGGAGAAATTATATACTTTTGACGCAATAATTGACCTTTCTAGAGTTTGTGCCCTAGAACCGACTTTCTTAGTACTTGATTGTATGTTTTCATTATTAAGGAAGATTCTTATTATATCTTGAATATTCCTTTTCATTACTATTACATGTGATAATGTTCTAAGAATAAATTTTACACTCAAAGGTCATAATAGTTCCGGACTATACTAAGAACATAAAGGTTTTATGAAATCAACATTGAATATATATTCTATAGTCGGATGATAATATCTAAAGGGAAACAAAAAATACAAGATATTAATGGTAAGAGGCTCATAATACATTGAGATACCATCTCATATGGTTCTCCCTTAGTAATCTCTAAGATATGTGGTTTTGAGAACATACTTGTTAAAAAGAAATCCATATTTCTAAGTGTCATTGATGTACCTATGTTAGTCCATGTGTAAAGATACTTAGAAATTATGATTATCATTAATGGGTACCACGACTCACTTAATTTTTTGTATTGATGAAAATAGTGATGGTATATGATCATGTAAAGGTAATATATGTTGGGTGCATCATGAGATATTTTTCATTAATTGATAATGTGAGAAAGTATTTATCCCTCCTATCCCTTTGTGGAAGTTGATATCTCATTTCCTTTGATGGGAATGGAATTACCGGTATTAACCCATGGTCATATTATTTGATGGGAGAATTCATTTTCATAAACTCCATGAAAAGAGACATCAAGTATATAGGTTAATGGAACCAACATGAAACCTTCTTGATTTGAGATATCATGATAAATAATTACATTACACAGTGAGCATTCATAGGAGGTTGAATCTCATTGCAACAATAAATTCTTTATCTAGGGGTTTCATAGCACGTGTCATGATTCTAACCATTTATATTAGGTAGTTATTCCTAATGACACTGAGAAAGAGGCCAAGAGGTTCACACCCTAATTGTATAGGCAATCTCGGTTAAACTCAATATTAAATTTAACAAGTAAAAAAATAAATGATATTAATTTGGGTTTGGTTGATCCCTATAATGTAATCACAATTTATTCTAAGTAATAATTGAATTAGATAACAATAATATATATTAATTATCAATTTTGGAGAATATATTATTTATTATATTTATCATAGAATAATATAGTGACATTTATTTATTAAATAGTAATTATTTGAGGATCAGTAAATGTCGAAGAAGGAAAGAAGATGAAAAATTATTTTATTTTATACATTAGTGTTAATAAAATGAATTGATTCTAATTATTTTTATTGTTAATTCATTCATGTATGCCTAAGGGTTTTTCATTATTATTAGGATGTTATGTGTTATGGGAAATGAGAAAAATACATGGAAACAATCATCATAGCCCCATAAAAAATGTTTTCAAATAATAATTATGATCACGAATCAATTACAAGGAAAAAATTGAATGAACAAGGAAAAAAGAGGCTTTTAGAGCCAACAACTTACTTCACATGTTGTTTAATCAGTTCATGTCATCACCAATGCAAGTCATGAAAGTTATAAATGTTTTTAATATGAATAAATCAAACTAGAATGAAGTGGAAATGTTTCACGATGTTACACATATTTGTCACACCGTGACACATGTGAATTGTTCCCATAAATCCTACATGTCATTAGATATGTACATTTAGTTCAATTTTTACACATTGGGTAATCACTACACAATCTATAATGTTTGTAAGAGGTCCAAAAATGGAAAGATTCAACAAATTTTGAAATTTTGAACTATTTTAAGACCAAGGAGCCACCTATGAACATTTTCAACCCATATTTAATGGAAGTTTTTACTGAATGAAACCATATAGTGTCTATAAATAAACTCCTAGGATGCTGCTATGAGAGTGATCCCAGAGGCCAAATCTATGAGTGAGAATTTTTTCTATGTAGGGCCCTCAATAATTCCCTCTCTAGTTTTTCATTATGATTTTTTAATTTATTCATTCCCAATTATTATATCATCACTAGGATAATGGGGTGAAACTTCCATGTGATAGAGTTATATAGTATAAGGGTAAGGTTTCATTGAATTTATTCATTTTTCTTTATTCTTGTATTTTTATTATTGTAGTATGTGGAATCATTTTACAATCACTTTGTTTTAATTTTATCATGACCATTATTATTATAATTTTAATGAAATCTTATTAATTGTGAAATTGGTTATCTTAAATCAAGTAACAATCATTTCTTCATTTAGGGTGACCATATTTAAAAATTGTATTGAGACAAACTTGATTCTGAAAAAAATTATAATTACCTAACCAAGGGAAGTAATGTATTTTTGCATCAAGGAGTGGATACCATGATAATAAGATATATCTCATCTCAACTCAGAGACCAAACTTAGATTAATCAATTTCTTTTCTTAAATATAATTTTACCTTAACCCTAAAAAAACCTAGGCACACCTTACAAATCTGATTTCAAACAAAAAAAATGTTTCACAATGCAATCTACTTTAGTTTTCTCAAAACATCCCAAAAAATA
This sequence comes from Viscum album, assembly GCA_963277665.1. Taxonomy (NCBI): domain Eukaryota; kingdom Viridiplantae; phylum Streptophyta; class Magnoliopsida; order Santalales; family Viscaceae; genus Viscum; species Viscum album. The sequence continues at coordinate 1,047,526,261 of OY728166.1, forward strand.
ACTTTATTTACTTTGTATTTCTTCAAATTAATAAAATTGATCTATTCTTAACCCAAGTTCATAAAATAATTTTAATAAATAAAATAATTTTAAAATTTAATCAATCTAATTCACTATCTATAAAGTTTTGACCTAAAAATTTCATAATAGTACTTTTTAATTAATCTAGAAGCATAATTTGTGTTTTTATAAATTTTTTATTTTTATTATACCTTTAAGTGACTAATGAAACCGTTTGGGAATATCAAAGATACCCCCCCCCCACACACACACACACTTTAATAAATTCTTTTCTTAAAGGATAGAAGCTCAATATACTAAAATGGATGCTTACTCAACCATACATTAAATTCAATGTCAAGAAAAAAAGTGATAAAATGATAAATTAAATCATCGAGAATCACAAATAAAAAATTTAACAAATACACATTTTCCAAAGAATAAAAATAAACTATGTATTTTATGTTTCCTCCTTTGAAATAGACAAGCTTTTTAATTAATCCATTTTTATTTTTCAATTCATTATTAAGATGCACTCCCTTTTTTTATTTACCTCATATGAATTTTTTCACTCATTATAAAGGTATAAATGAATATATTGATTCGCATAACTCAAGATCATGTCACTTACCATAGGCTTGAAAAGAATCTACCATCTCCATATTGTAAAGAAAAAATCAAAAATAATCATGAGGGCTTCACCATTTAAGAAAAAATGAATCTAAGGCTTAGGGTAAGTTGGTAAATTATGTCAATAAAGTATCGCACAAAAAGTGGGTTTTTCACTAAATTAATTTTCATCATAATAAAAAATACTCATTGAATGTCTCATTTCCCCAAGATTCTCATAGAAGGCTCAAAATGAGAGGAAATTCAATAAATGAAACAAAATATTTTATTATTATATTATTATTATTCGTTTATATTTTTATTTTTTGTACATGGGAAAATTATAAAAGGCACCACACAACCAAAAATTATCTCCTCATGACACTATTTTTAATAGTTATAACAAGTTAACTGATCAAGAAATTCTGATTTCTGAATTTCCATAAACACATCCCCTTTTTTAAAAGTGGGTGTCCAAAAAATATAATTAATTTTCCTTCCCCAATTCTCATGAAATTTTCCCCCATACTTACTCATTACAAAATATGCATCCCATCCACAAGTAACAATCTCCCCATTTTTATTTTTTATAATCATGAAAAATATTTATCGCAAAGCAGGAAAGGATAAGGTGGTATTGTAACACAGATCTTCCCTAGCAAGCATTCTCATGGATTCTATTGGATTTTAAAATTGATTAATGTATGTTTTATTAGGATAAGGGATCAAAAAAATGTGCCTCACTAGTATTAAAGTGATTTCATTCAGTCATATATTTAATAAGATAGAAATAAAGTACTATAAGATATCATGCCCAATTTTCACAAGAAGTTTAATAAAGAAAGAATATAACATATTGTCTCAGAGGGTGTCTTAGGAATGATATGAATGGTTGGGAAAACTACTTATGAAATTACATAGGAATAATAAAATCAATTAATGAAATTATTAAAAATATAAAGAATGCTTAAATCTTAAAAAAATCATTTACAATGATTAACATTCTCCTTTAATCAGAATTTTGCAAATCTTAATCCATAGTTATATCCCTACTAATTATTTTCCCAATTTTTCTAATTCAATTTTTTTGATAAACAAATTTAAATTCAAGTAATGGCGATTATCCTTGGTAGTTTATTTATCCTAGTTTGGTTTATTAAAGAAATAATAAAATTTGGGGAATTAAATTGTTAATTAAAATCTATAAATAAATTAAATGTGCATAATACAGTAGAAATATTCCGAATTGAAACACTTACTAACATTTTCAGTGTTTTATTAAAGTTGCTTGTATAGGTTCTACCTACTCCAAGTCCATGATGTGTATCCATCCTAAAACCTCTTTTTTGTGCTTATTTCTTCTTTATGTTATCTTATGTCTTTATAGTCCTAAAATTTCAAAATAATAGACGAAATCATAAGACATTATCAATAAATTTTGAAATATTTGATGCGAGCTCAGGCATTCCTAATAACCAAATAAAGAAAAAATACAAAAAATTAAATTTCCTCCTATAAGTGATTTTTCTACCATCATCTAATTCACCTTGCCTCTTTTATCTTCAAATCACATGAAGGGTGATTAAAAATTTTATACCTTGTTGAGGTCCATAAATGGTCTCAGTTGTGTTATGTCTACATTGGTTGATCCCTATTATTCCTCTCTATATAGATAAATTATTCTTCATGGTAGAACATTCTTGACATCCAGTGTTCTGATCCACCATTTCTTCATCAATCCTGATGAACTAAATGGATGGTCATTAATCATCCATACCTATTTCCCCCTCTAAAATGTGGTGGATTTGGTCGATCCTCTCATGTTAGCAATATAAACCTTCATCTTATATTTCTTATTTTATGTTTTCATATGTTGAGAATCCCCTTGAACCGCATAATATATCTCATGTACCTCGTTAATCTTAGTAACATCCTTATCTTTGAGTGTTATGGCTTCTCCATACTCATTGTACTCTATCACATTGTAACTCTTCATTTCCCAGTGGATATTAAAACTTACTTGGTCACAACCAACTATCAAAAAAACTTCTCAACTTGGGAAGTCTATCATCACAAACCTAGTGGCTAAAAATGGCCTCCCCTGAATGAATTTATTTCCCTTCTCTTCCATGTACTATACTAAAAATTATATAGGAAGGATAAAATTTTCAACTTTTATTAAAATGTATTCGATCATTCCTATGGGGGATTTTATTGTTAAATCTCATAATTTAAGAAGTAATTTCATGGGCTTCAGTCCCTCTAATAAAAAACCATTGAATGTTGTGTATGATAAGATATTTACACATTCACCTAAGTCCCAAAAATAATTTCCGCATATTTTTCTCCAATAAATATCCAAATCAATAAACTATTTTGATCAGTTTTTATATTTGGTAGGAACTAAGATACCACTTTTGAAAACTACCTTGTGAGTAAAATGGTTCCAATCTCTTCCTGGTACTTATTATTGGTTAAAAATTCTTTTTGGAATTCTTCATATATCTTCATGTTCATGAGATCCTCTACAAAAGGAACATTGAAATGAAATTTTTGAAAGTGTTCAAGAAATTTACCTTTCTATGCATTGTTCTTTATTTTCACGCTTCATTATAGAAAAGGAAGTCTTAGTTTGTATTCTCGTGGTTTTTCTTAAACTTCTACCACTACTTGTTCCCTTCTATTTTTAACTTCTTCTTTACTTTATTCTGTTTGGTTTAGTCTTGTAAATTCTATAGGACTTACTTTTGTTTTCACCTAGATTATAAGAGGTATAGATTTTAAATATTTATGTGGGCATGATTTAGGGAATCCTAGAAGTAATCCTCTAGGTATCTCACTAACAAGGTCATATATTTGGAAAACTTTGTGCTACATATTCCATAGTGTGGCCTTTTGGTTCGTTGATTATTATTTTCCTTATGTACATCCTTGGTTGTGGTCATGAATATAGTCAACTTTTGTTCCAACCTATAGACTTGGCCTATAAGGACCCCAACCCCAGCAGCCCAGAGTTGGTACCTTACTTTATTTCATTGGAATGATTACAAGGAATCACATCATGAAGGAATAAATAGTTTAATAGTTTTGGAAAATTTGATGAATATTTAAACCTTCCATTATAATTGAGAATACAAAATAAATATAGATAATCCGCCACTATTCTCACAGCTTAACCATATGCATCAATAATAATATGCTTCATGGCATCCTATGGGAAAATAAAACATAAATATGGGGTGATATTAAATTCTTAATAAGTTTATGTATATATAGGATGATATCATAAATAATCATAAATAATTATGGAAAGGTAAATAACTGAAAACACATTTTGATAAGTGAATAACGTGAACATAATATGGATGGAATAGAAAATGGAAAAATAGTTTTCCATAGAATAATTTTATGAGATTGAATCATATGCATGGATACTCTAACAAATCCAAATAATCATAAGGAAACCAATAACATGTTCAATATTTATGGTATTCATAATGTTGGACATCTGAAATTTACCATTAAGGGCTCGACCAGGACATCTAAAAAAATGGGTAAGACCTCTGCCAAAACCCAATCTGATTTGTTTCATGAGACCTATCAATGAATCAATGGGATATAGTGGTATCCACCCATCACTTGATATTTCATATTTATTCTTCACATAAATAAATAATAGAACTGAAAAAATTAATAAATGATCATATTAGAAGAACTTAGTCAAACAAAATTAATGGAAATTAGATTAAGAATTCCCTTACAACTTTATAATCAATTAAATTTTATACCCTATATAAAAGTAGTAATTATAAAATGAAAATTTTAATACCCTGAAGAAAATAATATTCAGGATATGACTTAAAAAATTTCATTATATTCACCACACATAAGAAATAAGTGATAATTAAGGCATATATCTTTGATAAGTAAAAGCGAGATGAGAAAACCCTAACCACATGATTCCCTTTAGTGAAATATTATTTGACCTCCAGTATAATGGTTTATAGAATTTTATTAACTCATTAAAGATTTATTAATATTTATAATACCTTTTATGATTATTTTATAAAATCTTATTAGCTATTCATTAATAATATTTCATTATTTTCATGGTTTCAGGTGTGTTCATTTCATGATCAGTTTATTTGTATATAATTTTGGATTTTCTTGTAAAATGATAATAAAACAACAAAAGTGAAATAAAGTAGTATTAATTCACTTAAATAATTATAAATGTTCCCATATATCATTTGTATTTCCTATATTAGGATGATTCATTTGATAAAATGTTAATGATAAACGTTTACTTAATTTTGTCGTTTTTTTCTGAATATCGTGAACTAGTTTTGTTTTATTTAATATCATGAGTATATTTTATTTACCGAACATGAAATATAAAAGCAGTTCTAGGATCTGGAAACCGAAACCTTAAAAAAGATTAAAAGACTAAAAAATTTGTGGCTCAAGGGGGTTTCCAAAGGCGAGAATAGAGCATACCATGCGCGTCCAGGTTAAGAAGAAGTGAGAAAAATTTCGGTATAACAAAGGACCGTCCTGAGGATACCTCCATAACCACCATCTTAGACAGAGCATCAGCAACCTGTTTTTCTTCTCTATAAACATGACTGACTTCAAATTGAAGATGCTCAAGGAGACGCAGGCATGCAATCCACGATGGAAGAATCCTCCAAGGAACATCCATGTACCTTACCTGCATAATGTGCACCGCTGTACTTGAGTTATATTCCACCCATTTATGCCTCCAACCATGGTGGACATCATAGTATATAGATTTAATCATAGCCCATAATTTAGCATCAATCACAGAACCAATTCTTATATAATCATAGAAGCAGCCCTAAATGAAGCCCTGATGGTTGCAGAACACCCCACCACACCCAGAAAGTCCTGTTTTACTGGATTCCACACCATCGACATTCACTTTCAACCATGATGAGATGGGAGGAATCCATCTAATTTATTTTAACATCAATGGTTTCTTGACTACGCCAGATACCCAGAGCGTTTTTAGCGTTATAAGATCTTAAATATTATTATTCATTGTACTTGTTTGTATCTTGGAAGAAGCTTGCACTTACTTGTAAATAGCAGTCAGAGCTGCCTTGATAGAGGGTTTGTAGTTTCCAAAAATAACCTGATTTTGCGATCTCCAAATCCGAGCAAAGGTCACCACAACAGCAGTGAGAAGAAGTGCTAAGACCTTCTCACTTTGACCAGATGTAGTGATTGAGTTCGTGAAATAATCTACATTGTTCATTGATAAAATAGTCCCAAATACCTCATGAATATGTTCCCAAAATCTGCAAGAGAAGTTGAAGGCAAAGAAAAGATGGTTAATTGTTACTTCATCCTGGGTGAACAAATAGCAGCAAGAGGCCAAATGTATTCTTGTTCGATGCAGGAGTTGTTGTGTAAGAATCTTTCCTTTCCAAATACATCATAGCATCAGGTAATTGGAAGGGAGAATGAAAGGTTTTTTATAATTCTGCAACCACAAGGGAGAAGTCACATTCCTGCCACATAAGTGTCTATAATATTCCCATGAAGTGAACCTGCCATAGGTGCAGGGTGTCCAGATCAAGGTTTCAATGTCCATTAAGTAATATCACTTCATAGCCAGCTTAATATGATCTGGCAGACAATTCCATATAGCCCGGTCTAGGTGCATGTTAACAATTGAGATATCCTTTAGCTGCTGAGGTATCTCCATTCATTTTATGATGGGAATATCCAGCAACTTCGTTGTCCAAAAATTAAGGTTGGATGAACTGGAAACCATCCAATAGGAGCAGTGTATGATTCTAATATAAGCATGTTTAATGTCAGGCCATGTGAAGGGGGGAACATATGCTGAGTACCCATTATTCAGCTTTGATACGAATCTCTGGGAAAGAAAATCCTGGGAATCAACATTAGAATCCAACAAGTTGCAAGTGAATTTAATTATGAGAGCATCGTTAAAGCATTTCAGGTCCTTAAAACCCATGACCCCCCCCATTTCCGTGGGTTCGATGCAAACTTTCCTAGAAACAGTGATGTGTTTCTTTTCATGTATGAACCCGGTCCATATGTCGTTCCTAATTAAACTTTGATGTTCTTCGCTAAGGGCACAAGGACACTGATAAATTGAGAAAGACTAGACAAACATTGAAGCAATAACCGAGTTCACAAGACAAATTATTCTTTCTTGAGAGATCGATTTCTCTTTCCATGTAGATGACTGATTAATAATTCTAGAGTATATAAATTCAAGATAGAATCTTTTCACCCTTCCCCAAAAAAGTGGTACTCCTAGGTACATAAAAGGAAGGGCACTTCTCCTAACTCTAAGATTCTTCGAAATTCTATTCTTCTTGGAGACAATCATTCCATTCCCAAACACAATAGAAGATTTATTCTAGCGTACCACCTACCCAGAAACATCCTCATAATGAACAATGATTTTCTAAATGCAAGATATTGTACCTCTATTGGCCTGTCCAAATAGAAGAATATCATCAGCATACAAGAGTTGGGAGGGGGTGAAGAGATCCCTTCCAACCTTTATTTTCTTAAAAATACCATCCTGCACCATATCATTCAAGAAAACACTCAAATAAGCTTCAGTCATAGCGAAGAGAAGTCCAGATAAGGGGTCCCCTTGTCTGACTCCCCAAGATCATTGGAAATAACCCTCAGGCGATCCATTGATTATAATATACAGTCTCATATTATTGATAATTTTCTTGGTAAGTATTATGAAGAACTCAGAGAAGATATGTTTTTTGAGAACAGCAAAAATAAAGCTCCATTTCAAGGTTTCAATGGTCTTAGAAATGTCCAGCTTGAGGGAAAAAATTCCATTCCTCAGATTTTTCCTCATGGAATTGACACATTCAGAGGCAGTGAGAAGGCAATTCTGAATATGTCTTCCAGGGACAAATCCAAACTTATTTGTAGTAATCCTTGTTTTGATAATGTGTCCAATCCTTAAAGAAATTATCTTTCTAATAATTTTGGGGATAGTGTTTCCAATAGCCAATGTCTTGAATTCCTTGATGCCCAAGGCATTTTCTTTCTTTGGATGGAGAGCCATGAAGCAAGCATCAACACCATAAGGCATGGATGCATGGATGAAAAACTCTCATACAACATTAATGACCTCATGTCACACAATATACCAGTAAAACATGAATAATTTATTGGTAAAATCATATATTCTAGCCACACTATCAATGTTTAACAATAAAAGATCATATTTGATTTCCCTCTCTATTTGGGTATCCACAAGAATCTTGTTCCGATTTGTACTGATTGTAGGTCGAATATTGTCCATAAAGTGATAAGTTCCACCAATTACTTTCTTTGAGTAAAACTCTTCAAAGTATTTCACCACAGCATTTAAAAATTCTAGCTCTAATGTATAAAGAGACCCATTTACTTCAATCGTAGAGACACCTCTCCTGGACTACTTTTCTCTATGTAAGTAGGGAAAAAACCTTGAGTTCTTGTCTCCTTCATGCATCAATTTTACATTGTATTGACTCCTAAAAATACGTTCCTGCAGCAGGAGAAGGTCGTCAAGATGATAAATTTCCAGGATATCATCCCTTGAGGGGACATAATGATTTTGACATGTATTCTGGAAATGCGTATGTCGTTATTCAACATCTTGGATTTCAGGCTCCAGGTCGGAGAAATATGCTTTTCTATAGTCTTTGATCTTTTTTTGGTGTTTCTTAGATTTCTGGTCATTATTATAAGAGGGATGCAAATTGCATTAGTCTCCCAAGCCTTAAGGATGACCTCCCTACATCCAGACACAACAAGCCATGCATTTTTGAAACTGAAAGGAAGGGGAGATGACCGCATCCTACCAACACAAATATCCACAAGGATCAGATTATGATCAGAATGACATTTTGGAGAAGTGAGACTAGAAGTAGTGATATCATCATTCCAATCATTGATTTTCACAAAGCACCTATCCAATTTACTAGTTTGGCTCCCATTCAATGTGTACCTACACCATGAGTGATCTTCTCCAATAATTGGGACTTTAGACAGATTACATTTTTCAATAAACACAGAAAAGTCATTTTCTACCAGTTTGTTGAAGTGAGAACTGGTCTTTTCATCAGGTCTAAGTATAGTGTTGGAGTCACCTAAAACCTCCTAACTCTTAGACAACTGGTCATAAATAGACACAAGATCCTTCCATAAACCCCTTCTTTTAATATAGAAGTTTGAAGTATAAACAAACGATAGAGAGAGATGATAGCTTCCTGAAATCCAATATCCACTGAAACATCCTGGTGAATCTTGGTCATCGAGTGAATGAAAATGCTGTTGTGTTTGAGAACCCAAAGTGACTCATCCCTACTATCACTTGAATTTTGAGAAACAAAGGGGTAACCTAGGGAATCCCATTTAAAGGATTTCTAGTTTTCAAACATCATTTTGGGTTCGGCAATTGCAACCATCAATGGTTTATTGGTCACAATAAAATGTCTCAGGGCCTTAACCATGGGAGAGTTCCCAAGCCCCTAACAGTTCCAAAAAAGGATCTTCATTTGATGGAAGATTTACCCCTCGTTTGAGGCCCCTCTTTCTATACTGGTTCCACTTTTCTCTTTTTACCCTTTCCGTTTCCTTTCCCCTTTGCTGATTTATCATTCTCAGATAGATTCTTAGAGATTTCACAGTCTTCATTAACATGAGACCATAGTAGTCCACTAATTGGAGTAAATTTATTAGGAGATTGATCAATGCCCATGGGATATCCCTGACCTGTTCTCCTACTGATATTTTTCACCAAAGGGACCTACTGTAATGGATCATTAATCCCATGTTGCATCACATCAACAGAACCATCCTCTGTTTAATCCATAGCCTGATTATGACAACCCTGCTTTTTTATTACAACTTAAACATGCTTTATTACATAAAACTTCACTTGATACAACAAAGAAGATCGAGAAGTTTAGTTTATTTGGGGCTTAGGATCATTACATTAAAACTTAAAACATTAAATACAACATCTTTATTGAAAACTTACTTTACATGGCCACTACATTCCTTCGTACTTAGCATTGCATGGGATAACCTGAGGACACACATAAGAAAAGGGTGAGCTGTAAAGCCCACTAAGGGAGTACACAATGAATAACATGAGGAGTACAATACATGTTAGGAAATAGTAATATCAAAAGAGCATAAGAGTAACATGAACATAAAGGCATGATAAATCATGATAATCATAACATGGAAATGTGGCAACAACACTTAACATTGAATTAGCATGAGCCAAGGCTCATTGCACATGGAGCATGAGTAAACCCTCATTGCACTTGAAGCACGAGTAAACCCTCGTTTCACTTTAATTAGTATGAGTCAACACTCATTGCACATGACGTATCATGATACTATACTTTACCCAATGCATTGGAGCGCTATAAGGGTTCACCCTTCATAAACATTTCATTTCATGCATAAGTGTGCCACATGGATCATAAAACATGGATTCATAAAACATAATCATTTATTCCATGATAAAGAAATGTGGAATTCATACATAAAACTTTATAATAAATAAGTAAATGTGCATAAATATGAATACCCTTGATGGAGAAATGGGCATGGTATTCACTACACAATGACATTGGCTTAGAAAATTGGTGCGATTTCGGCAGCGTAACGACGTGACATAAGAATTCATAAAAAAAGGTTGATGAGAGATAAAGGGGTTAATCATCATATTTACATGTAATGGACAGTAAGGAGGTCATACATATACATGTCCCAACAATTGAAAAGGAATTTAGATTCATGATACAAAAGTATTGCTTGAATGTAAAAGAAGAGAGAGAAGTTCCTTTCAGAATTTCGGCATAGTAACAGGTGTACATGGGAGGGATTTAATGAGAGAGAAATGGGTATCCCATCATTCAAACAATAATAGCGCAGTATGGGGGGTGCGAAACCATACCCCAACATTCATAATTGAAATTAAAAGGGAAATACAACTTAAAGAAAATTGACAAAAATGAGAAAGGAAAAAAAACCCTTACTTAGAAGTGTGCTTCCAAAGGCTGGAGAGAGGTTTGTGAGAGGATTCATGGGAGATTGGGGCACCTTGAGAGGATTCTATAGAGAGTAGGGAAGGGGTTGGACGAACTCCAAGGGATTTGAGTGAGGAGGAAGTGGGAGCTTGGGTGGGTTTATATAGGAAAGGTGAGAGAATTCTTTATTATTTAGGTTTGGGACCCCTTATATTAAAATAATCCAAACCACAAACCATCCCATGGTATTTGCCCATGGTTTCTGGAAAAGTAAAGAGGAAAACAATATTTTACAAGGCCAAGGTCCGAACTTATTAAAAAAATTGGGTTGCTTATGTGGAGGTGAGTCACACTCCCATGAAAATTAATTTAAAAAGGAAAAGTGTTGAATAAGTCTTTAGGGCTCCATTAATGCTTTGAAAAGTAAGTCAAACAAACCCAAAACCTCATTATTTTCATGATAAAACATATATTGTCCGAACATAAGGATTATGGTATTTTATTACATCGCCATTGGGTCATTATGATGTCATAAAACACATTATATATTTAAATGGTATTTAATTTTTACCCAAAATTTTGACTGTCTCAGAAATTTATGAAAAATTCACCATTGGAAAATTTCGACGTCCTGATTCCAAAAATAATATTTATTTTATCTAAATAATTTTCTAAATATGTGAATTTTCACTTTTAAAATAAAACCCGACATTTATAAAAAAATTCATGGGTTTTGACAGAAATAGCTTTCAAACCTTAATAAAAATTTTAATTGCATTCATAAAATTTTGAGATCATTTATATTTAATAAAAATTAATTTAATATTAATAATAATATTTTATTAAAATATTATTTAATTCATAAATACTTTAATTTAATAAAATATAGTTCTTAATTAAATACTAACTAAAAACACCATTTGTACTTTAAAATCTATTTACAAAGTATCAAAAATGACTAGAAATTATATTCATTACTATATACAAAAATAATGTACATGAACATAGTACTACTTATTTGTTACATAACCCCTTAAAATAGCTGCATAAGACCTAAGGGTAAGGTGTGCGATGGTGACAGACTCTTGGGGCGGCTCGGATAACATCGCTCGAGTGGTAATCTCTATCAACTTCCTCTTTTCCCGTAGACGGTCTCATTCAAGCTTGACACAATGAAGCTCAGCTTGGTCTTGGTCAAGGGAGAAGCCCAAAGACGCCACCTCTTTTCCGAGCTCCGACAAATGGGCTTCGTATGGGGAAATTCTACTGGATGAGGCCATCGCTTCCTTTGTCTGAGTAAAATTGGGTTCATTAAAGCCATATATTAATACTACTCATGTTATCACTGTTCAACGGCTATAAAAGTAACAGTCACAAATCTTAACATAAAACTAAAGAAGTTGACATCTTATAAAAAAAAATTCATAAAGAAACATTTAACTGGATCAAGAGGGATTTTCATAAATGAAACTTTGGGTCGTTACAATATTCCCCCTTAAGAAATTTCGCCCTCGAAATTTTCCTTTTCCCACACTAAAAAAAATGTGGGTAACTCAGCTTCATTATATCCTCCGACTCCCAAGTTGCTTCTTCAAACTTGTGGTTTCTCCACAACACCTTGATGAGGGGAATTGTCTTATTTCGTAGAACTTTTTCTCTACGATCTATGATCTTCACTGGTTTCTCCTCATAAGAAAGATAATCTTCCAATTGTACCACCTCGGAAGAGAGTACATGTGAAGGGTCTGGTGTGTACTTCTTTAAGAGGGATATATGAAAGACATCATGCACCTTGTCTATAGTAGGTGGAAGTGCTAGTCTATAGGCCACAGCCCTAACACGATCAAGAATCTCGAAGGGGCCGATGTACCTTGGACTTAACTTCCCTTTCTTTCTAAACCTTATGACCTTATTCCATGGAGATATGCGTAAAAACACCATGCCTCTGACTTTAAACTCAAGGTCTCGTCGACGATTATCTGTATAACTCTTCTGTCGACTTTGGGCTGCCTTGATATGTTGCTGAATGGTTTTCACCTTCTCCACCATTACTTCGACCATTTCTGGTCCAAGCAGCTTACGTTCACCAACCTCATCCCAACATGCCGGTGTTCTACACCTTTTCCCATACAGGGCTTCATATGGTGCCATTTGGATGCTCGAGTGGAAACTATTATTATAAGAGAATTCAACCAGAGGAAGATGTTGATCCCATCCTCCTTTAAAGTCCATTGAGCACGCTCTCAACATATCCTCAAGTGTTTGGATAGTCTGCTCGGATTGGCCATCAGTTTGAGGATGATATGCCGTACTGAAGTTCAGTTCAGTATTCAGAGCATGTTGTAGACTCTTCCAAAACATAGAGATGAATCTTGGATCTCGGTCAGACACAATAGATAGTGGTACTCCATGAAACCATACCACATCCCTGATATATATCTGTGCCAGTTGATCCAAAGATAAATCCTCTCGAATAGCAATGAAGTGTGCAGTCTTCATAATATGATCCACAATAACCCAGATTGCATTGTTGCCTTTGGATGTCCTTGGAAGTCCGGTGACAAAGTCCATGGTGATGTTCTCCCATTTCCATTCTGGTATGGGCAATGGTTGCATCATCCCCTTAGACTTCTGCCTCTCTGCCTTCACTTGCTGACACACCAGGCACTTTGATGTATATTCAGCGATCTCCTTCTTCATATTATCCCACCAAAAGTTTTCTCGTAGATCTCGATATAGCTTTATGCTCCCTGGGTGAATAGAGAAATTTGAACTATGTGCATCATCCAAAAGTTCCTTCTTCATCTCCGGACTTGATGGAACACATATTCTTTTCCCAAACCGCACAATTCCTTCTTCATTAACATTAAACTCTGAGGATTTTCCCTTTTTGATAGCTTCCACTTTTTCTTGGATTCCCGCATCATCCTTTTGAGCATCATTTAACCTTTCCAAAAGAGATGGTTGAGCAATCATTTGTGAAAGGATTGATGATGTTCCCTTCTTTATGATTCCCACATCCATCTTCATCAAGTCTAAGAAGGTTGGATCCTTCTCAATTCTCATCATTGATAGAATAACTGGATCCTTTCTACTTAGGGCATCTTCCACCTTGTTCGCTTTCCTAGGGTGGTAATTTATTGAACAATCATAATCCTTGATGAGCTCTATCCAACTTCTCTGGCGCATATTAAGCTCTTTCTATGTGAAAATATATTTAAGACTCTTGTGGTCAGTATATATCTCGCATTTCTCTCCATAGAGATAATGCCGCAAGATTTTCAAGGCAAAGATCACCACTACCAACTCCAGATCATGCGTTGGATAGTTTCGCTCATGGATTTTCAACTGCCTTGAGGCATAGGATATCACTTTATCATTCTGCATCAGCACACATCCTAATCCCTTCTTCGAAGCATCACTGAATACAACAAAAAGCTCCCCACTTGTGGGTAAATTGAGCACAGGTGCAGTGATAAGCCTCCTTTTCAACTCCTTGAAGCTTTCTTCACATTCATCACTCCAAGAAAACTTTACTCCCTTTCGAGTTATCTTGGTAAGAGGGTTAGACAATCATGATAAATTTCTCACAAATTGTCGATAATATCCAGCTAACCCCAAGAAGCTACGGATATCAGTTACCGATGTTGGCCTCGGTCATCCCTCAATTGCATCTGTTTTGGAGGGGTCCACAGATATCCCATTGCTTGTGATGATATGGCCCAAGAATGAGACTTCCTTAAACCAGAACTCACACTTGTTGTACTTGGAATAGAGCTTCTCCTTGCGCAAAGTCTCCAGTATAGTTCTTAAATGCTCCTCATGGTCCTCCTTGGTTTTGGAGTATATTAGAATATCATCTATAAAGACTACCACAAATTTGTCTAGGTAATCTCTAAAGACTCTATTCATCAAGTCCATGAATATTTCTAGAGCATTGGTGAGTCCGAAAGGCATTACTATTAATTCATAGTGCCCGTACCTTGTATGAAAAGCAGTCTTGGGGATATCTTCATTCTTCACCCTTACTTGATAATATCCCGATCGTAAGTCCACCTTGGAGAAGTATTGTGCTCCACGCAGCTAATCAAACAGGTCATCGATTCTTGGGAGAGGATACTTTTCTTTATCGTGATTTTGTTAAGTTCACGATAATCGATGCAAAGCCGCATTGACCCATCCTTCTTCTTGACGAAGAGGACTGGTGCACCCCATGGTGATGCACTTGGGCGTATAAACCCTATACCCAGATTCTCCTGTAGTTGTTTCTTCAGCTCTTCGAGCTCAACAACAGCCATTCTATATGGAGTCTTGGATATTGGTAGCACCCCAAGTATAAGTTCAATTGAGAACTCAACATCTCTTCTTGGAGGAAGACCAGGAAGTTCCTCAAGAAACACTTCAGCGAATTCCCTCACAATAGGCATTTCTTCAAGGGTGGTTTCTTCCTTGGACTCAATCATTTGAGCCAGATATGCGTGCTCATAAGGCATTAATATCCATGCTTGAGATGATGGAGCTAAAAGAGATTCATCTTCCTCCTGACACTTGTAAAGAATCGGGGGTCGATTCTTCATATGGAGTGTGATTTCCCTCTCCCGACAATTTATGTTGTCTCTATATAAGGAAAGCCAATCCATGCCAAGAATTGCAACAAATTCTACCAGAGGGAGTATGATGAGGTTCTCCGGGAAATTTAATCCACAGATTATAACAGGGGAGGACTTATACTCATGGGATGAAATAATTGCCCCATTTTCCGTACTCACCGACATCTTTACTTCCATGATTTTTGGTGGTGTTGGGATTGTTCTACTAAACTTTTGAGATATAAAAGAATGCGTAGAACCTGAATCAATAAGTACGTTCGCTATTCTTGAATGAATAACTAGAGTACCTGTCACCACTTCGTTTTCGAGGTTCACTTCAGCAGAAGTGATGGCAAAAGATCTTCCTTGCTATCTTGGAGGTTGTTGGTTGCCTCCGAAAACCCTTGGATTAGGGCACTGATATGAAAAATGACCCGGTTCTTTGCATTTGTAGCATTGAACAACGCGTTGAGGTTCGAACGGAGCGTTCATCTCCTCTGTCACAGCTGCGGGTCCTTCTTGCCAATAGTTAATAGCTATGTCCCCTTCTCTTCCACACCTGAAGCATTTTCCCATCCCCTTAAGGCAATTTCTAGGGTGCTTCTTTCCGCACTTTTGGAAAGTGGGGTGCTGGAACTTCTTAGCGTCGTTGGATTTATCCATCGGACCACCAGCATTGAAGTCCACCTTACGCTTCTTGTCCCCATGATACCCTTGTTATTCTCCGATCTCCATTTCAACCTTGAGGGCACATCATAAAATTTCCTCATAACTGTCGATGTCACGGATCGCTAATGCTTTCCGCAAACTAGGCTTCAGCCCACCAAAGAAGCGGTCAACCTTGCATTTGGGGGTAACGACAAAGCCGGAAGCGTATCGTGAAAGCCTTGTGATGTTTTCCTCGTACGCTCCCATAGATTCTTCATCTTTCTGTTTGAGGGAAAGGAAGTACCTTTCCATCTTAAGACGGAGGGTGCGCTGAAAATATTTATCGAAAAACATCTTATGAAATTCCTTCCATTCCAAAGACTCGATCTCCTCCTCAGGCTTCTTATTTTTTTGATCAATGTCCACCAATGATCAGCTTCACCCTCCATACGATAAGCCACCAGGAGAACCTTCTCTTGTTCAAAACATTGGAGGATGGAGAATATCTTTTCAATGGAGTTGATCCATTGCTCAGCGATTGTGGGATTAGATGATCCACTAAAAGTAGGAGGCCTTTGTTTCATGAAGCATTCAATAGCGACTTATTCTTTCATGGGGGGGTTGAACGTTCCTCTTGACCCGTGTTTCTATTAAAAACTTGAGTTATCTGAGAGAGAATTGTGACAAAGTTCGCGATTCCCGCTCCCATTGGATTGGGCATTTCATTAGTACAATCATCACACTGATCTTCACAACGGTTGTTAGCCCGAGTCCTCCTATTACCGACCATTGGCTGGAATAAAAGGAAAGTTAGGGGTAACACATAAAGGATAATCCAAAGACAAAAGTTGATGACTTATAAATACACTTTAATCTCTTTAACTCATGAGTCTATAGGATTGAATCGAGGCTTTTCATGATCTACCTTCTAACATATATTCTTAGGGGAATTTTTCCCTTAATAAGGGTTCATACTAAGATTGTGAATTTATCAAAACATATCCCCCGGGAGTGTCATAACCAAGAGTGCAGCAAGCCCCGTTGTCGTGCGCCAGTTCCCGTTTGAGTCTAGCTCAAAGCGGTGTTTTCGGGTTTTACCCCTAGGATACATTTGTGCCAGAGCCGCCTCTACCTGCTCGTATCCAGACAGGGATGTATTTGTTTGATAAACCAATTACTAAGTATTTACCAAAACTTAGGGATGTTTTTATTATACTTAGTATTGTATCTAAGGCTTTAATAGGGTTTCCTAACCCCAAAAATAACTAAATCTATCCTTTGATACCAACTATGACAACCCTGCTTTTTTATTACAACTTAAACATGCTTTATTATATAAAACTTCACTTGTACAACAAAGAAGATCGAGAGGTTTAGTGTATTTGGGGCTTAGGATCATTAAATAAAAACTTAAAACTTTAAATACAACATCTTTATTGAAAACCTCCTTTACATGACCACTACATTCCTTCGTACTTAGCATTTCATGGGATAACCTGAGGACATGCATAAGATAAGGGTGAGCTGTAAAGCCCAGTAAGGGAGTACACAATGAATAACATGAGGAGTACAATACATGTTAGGCAATAGGAATATCAAAAGAGCATAAGAGTAACATGAACATAAAGGCATGATAAAGCATGATAATCATAACATGGAAATGTGGCAACAACACTTAACATTGAATTAGCATGAGCCAAGGCTCATTGCACATGGAGCATGAGTAAACCCTCATTGCACATGAAGCACGAGTAAACCCTCGTTGAACTTGAATTAGCATGAGTCAACACTCATTGCACATGACATATCATGATACTATACTTTACCCAATGCATTGGAGCACTATAAGAGCGCACCCTTCTTAAACATTTCATTTCATGCATAAGTGGGCCACATGGATCATAAAACATGGATTCATAAAACATAATCATTTATTCCACGATAAAGGAATGTGGAATTCATACATGAAACTTTATAATCAATAAGTAAATGTGCATAAAGGTGAATACCCTTGATGGAGAAATGGGCATGGTATTCACTACACAATGACATTGGCTTAGAAAATCGGTGCGATTTCGGCAGCGTAACGACGTGACATAAGAATTCATAAAAAAGGTTGATGAGAGAGAAAGGGGTTACTAATCATATTTACATGTAATGGACAGTAAGGAGGTCATATAGATACATGTCCCAACAATTTAAAATGAATTTAGATTCATGATACAAAATTATTGCTTGAATGTAAAAGAAGAGAGAGAAGTTCCTTTCGGAATTTCGGCATAGTAACGGGTGTACATGGGAGGCATTTAATGAGAAAGAAAGGGGTCTCCCATCATTCAAACAATAAGAGGGCAGTATGTGGGAGGTTTGAAACCATACCCCAACATTCATAATTGAAATTAAAAGGGCAATACAACTTAAAGAAAATTGACAAAAATGAGAAAGGAAGAAAAAACTCTTACTTGGAAGTGTGCTTCCAAAGGCTAGAGATAGGTTTGTGAGAGGCTTCTAAGGAGCTTGGGGCACCTTTAGAGGACTCTAGAGAGAGTAGGGCAGAGGTTGGACGAACTCCAAGGGCTTTGAGTGAGGAGGAAGTGGGATTTTGGGTGGGTTTATATAGGAAAGGTGAGAGAATTCATTATTATTTAGGTTTGGGACCCCTTATATTAAAATAATCCAAACCACAAACCATCCCATGGTATTTGCCCATTGTTTCTGGAAAAGGAAAGAGGAAAAAAATATTTTACAAGGCCAAGGTTCGAAATTATTAAAAAAAATAGGGTTGCTTATGTGGAGGTGAGTCACACTCCCATGGAAATTAATTTAAAAAGTCAAAGTGTTGAATAAGTCTTGAGGGCTCCATTAATGCTTTGAAAAGTAATTCAAACAAACCCAAAACCTCATTATTTTAATGATAAAACTTATCTTGGTCGAACATAAGGATTATGGTATTTTATTACATCACCATTGGGTGATTATGATGTCATAAAACACATTATATATTTTAATGGTATTTAATTTTTACCCAAAACTTTGACTCTCTCATAAAATTATGAAAAATTCACCGTTGGATAATTTCGACGTCCTAATTCCAAAAATAATATTTATTTTATCTAAATAATTTTCTAAATATGTGAATTTTCACTTTTAAAATAAAAACGGACATTTATAAAAAAATTCACGGGTTTTGACAGAAATGACTTTCAAACCTTAATAAAACTTTTAATTGCATTCATAAAATTATGAGATCATTTATATTTAATAAAAATTAATTTAATATTAATAATAATATTTTATTAAAATATTATTTAATTCAAAAATACTTTAATTTAATAAAATATAATTCTTAATTAAATACTAACTAAAAACACCATTTGAACTTTAAAATCTATTTACAAAGTATCAAAAATGACTAGAAATTATATTCATTACTATATACAAAAATAACGTACATGAACATAGTACTAATTATTTGTTACATAACCCCTTGAAATAACTGCATAAGACCTAAGGTTAAGGTGTGCGATGGTGACAGACTCTTGGGGTGGCTCGGATAACATCGCTCGAGTGGTAATCTCTATCAACTACCACTTTTCCCGTAGACGGTCCCATTCAAGCTTGACATAATGAAGCTGAGCTTGGGCTTGGTCAAGGGAGAAGCCCAAATACGCCACCTCTTTTCCGAGCTCCGAAAAATGGGCTTTGTATGGGGAAATTCTACTGGATGAGGCCATTCCTTCCTTTGTCTGAGTAAAATTTGGTTCGTTAAAGCCAAATATTTATACTACTCATGTGATCACTGTTCAACGTCTATAAAAGTAACGGTCACAAATCATAACATAAAACTAAAGAAGTTGACATCTTATAAAAACATTTTTCATAAATAATCATTTAACTGGATCAAGAGGGATTTTCATTAATGAAACTTTGGGTCGTTACACTGATACCTTCCATCAGTCTGGGTGTCTCCAGACACCTGATCCTCCACCAGCACAGAGTGGCTATGCCCCTGAGATAACACCCCTGAGACATGAACTTGATCATGTGGAAGAGTTGGAGAGGCCTGATTCATGCCATCAATCAGTGTTTCTCCAGGTACCTGCTTCTCTACCTACATAGGCACAGAGTGGCAGGGCCCCTGCTCCTGTAGAAGAGTTGGAGTGGCCTGATGAGACATATGGACCCTCATACTATCAGGACCATCTTCAATAACGAACTCTTTCTCCACCTACCCCATAATATTCTTGTTGTGAGGGACTTTGGGTGAGTCTTGAGCGGAGCGCTGGACAGGTTGGTCCCATGCACTTCCTTTAGTTGAATCTTGGACATTGCACTGGCCAGATTGCACATCCATAGACATTTATTTGTTATCACCTGCATTACCTGAACCCACAGCCATGTACAGTATAGATGGAGTAGTGAAAACACCGGTATCCCTTTCTGCACACTCTATCTGGAAAAAGGCATCCATATGCGTCATCTTCAGTTGTGTATCAACTTAAGGAACATTGAAATCCATTGAAGCCTCATAAATTACAACCATGCCAAAAATTTCATATACATCTGGTTCCAGCACAAGGGCTTCATCAGAATCAATAGATGGGTCAGTAACTCCCATGGACAGAGGGACCTCCCCGATGGAGAGGCCAACAGGCACATTATTTTTTCCCCTTGCCTTCAGTATTAGCCCTCCGGCATGATTGACTGTCATGCCCTTTGATATTGCATGTTGTTCAAACTTTGGATTTATTACATTCAAGGTCCACATGACCAAAAACACTTCACTCCTTACAAAACATTAGTTTCCTTTCATATAGGATTTCCAATTTAAAACTATCATCCCTAGTGGTGAGAACAACCTCCTCCACTAATATGTTGGCCATGTAGACTTCCACCAGTACACGAGCATAATGTCCAAACCTAGGATTGTCTGTTTGGTTATCAATTCTAATGGGATTTACAATGGACGAAGTGATTTCCCAAATAATTATAGGGTGACAATACAACCAATTAAGCCTACAAATCTGGATACAAATCATCATATGAGTGTTTCTCACATTCAGCGGATCAAAATTTAGATACCACTCTTGTATCCTAAGTACTCTATGTTTTAAGTTGATGGCACTAAAGCTCCAAGAATTCCTTTTCAATTCATCAGACTGGAAAATAATATGGAAGTATTCGCTTCCCATAGCAGTCATTCGCCAGTCCCCAAAGCCCCATACTGCAACTATTCAATCCAAGAGATCATTAAACCTCAAAGTCTTCTCACCCTTTGGAGACAAGACTCTCGCAATGATGGATAATTTCCACATACTGATTATTTCATCAACCGCATCCTGGTTGGTAGAGACATGAGCGATCCAACCCTTTCTTAGGATCCTTCCCGGAGAGGGAATACCAAAGTCTATATAGTTATTCACTGCCAATTTCACAACCTCCGCAAATTTTATCTTCGGTCCAATGCATTCCACGGTAATCCCAACACTACTCACCAATCCTTTACTTAAAACATAGAGATGGAAAATTTCCTTGTTTTCCGCAATGTCAAACTAGGCAGCATCCTTCCCTTCCCTAGAGTCCTTTGAAAAATCTTCAGATCCAGGACGCACATGGACTCCTTGATCGTACGAATATCCCCCTTTCCCCACCATACATAAAATGAAATAGGTTATAATATACGTATTAAAAACTTATTTTACCATAAATATAGTTATGCCTAGTTATGAATGTGGTAATGGAAAATGAACGAATTCCTTACTCATAGAGACAGCTAATCGACATAATTCAGATAATGGTTTCATTTCATTAAATAATAATAAGTAATAAAAGTTATGGATAAAATAAATAAAATTATGAACATAACATTATAGTATGTAAATTATTTTATAATTATTATTCCTTATTTGATTAAGTAGGTAAGGAGAAGGTAGAATAATAACATAAATTAAAATAGGTTCTCTGAGAAAATTACCTCTTAAATATCACCTCCTAGAAGGATCCCTCAAAGACTATGGAATTGGTATTTGGGTGAGACTAGAAGAACCTGGAAATGAGGATATTTTTTGGAGAGAATTTGGTAGATATTTTATGAGTTTCAATTATTGTGAGTATAAATGGGGTGGTGAGGGGTGGTATTTATACTCGGGGGGGGGGGGGGGGGTAAGTGATTAAATAATGATTATTTTATAATTAAAGCCAACCACATTGAAGTGGAATTAAGTTCCATGAATTTTTATGAAAAATAAAGCTTTTAATTATGTTTAGTATTGATATATTCCTCAAAACTCCATTAAATAATGTAATTTTTAGGTATTTTTAGCCTTTAACTATGAACTTAACGTGTTTCATTATTTTACCTATAATGTAATAAATCTTTCTTATTTACCACAGTAAATTTTTATGACTAGAAATGAAAATAACCTTATGAAATAATTTTAATATTATGATTCAAAATATCAAATAAATTTTATCAAATTCAATTCATAAAATTTTAAAAATTATATTTAAAAAATAATGCCATATTCACAATGAAAAAATCTGGTTTTTAAAGTGAAAAGTTTAAAAGTTTGAAATGGTTTTATATCCAATTTGAATGTGAAATTGATTCCAATGACCTAAATTGGTTTCAATGATTTATAATTTAAATAAATATAATTTAAAACCAATTTAAAATATAACTTATTTTGATAAATTAATTAGATGAAAAATCAGTTTTTAATTTAAATTAAGTACTTTTCACTATTCATTAAAGAATGAAAACTCTAAAAAAAATCCAAAAATTCACCCTAAGATATTACTTATATCCTTGTTTAAAAAATAAAGTTTATTTTATCAAATAAAAAATAAAAAATTATTTTTAAAACATGTTTTCCATTAAATGGAGTCAAAATTACCTTTTAAAAAATTATTTCTTTTAGGCTTAAATTTGGATTTATTTCTTGTATTCAGCCAATAAAACATATTGGATGAACTATAAAACCTTTTATTTAATATATAAAACATAAATTTCATTAATATATTTCACTAATAGTGATTAATTTAACCTATTAAGATAAAATACGATTGCGGGCATAAAAATAGTTTTTATAAAACGTGTCACTTAAGTTCAATTGTTTTTTATTTTAATTTATAATTAAATTGTAACCAATTATTTAATTTTATAAAAATATGTCAAATAAATTTTCATAATTTATTTATTCTCATTCATTCCCTCCATTCCATCAACTAGGTGATAACTATTATTTTTAATTAATAATATTTAATTGTTTTCTTATGCTCGATGATTTGTGTAGTGTAAGCAATCAAACACAGTGTTCAATTAAAAATATAAGGGTGTTACATTCTCCCAACTTTCAATAAATTGAATCCTCACAACTTAGTCTTCATATTGGTAATCATTGATTTTATATGTTTAAATACCCTTGGGGAAATACCACATTGTAGAAAGTGTTAATAAAACGTCATCTTATATGGAGGGAAAGGAAAATGTGAAGGTCACTAAAAAACTAGGTTTCTATATTGGAGAACATTATTGTGAAGTTAAAATATGGAAATGGAAGAGGAATATAACTATCAAGTTATGATGCAGAGTGATAGAGAATATTAAAGATTAATTTTTCATTTTGGAAGAACTTTGAATGAATCATAAGATCCACATGTCATTTCTTTAGCCACTAAATGTTTACAAAAAACAAAATGGTTATCAGAGGTTATACAATATTAAAAATCATACATTAACCTCAAAAAAATCCCAATTTGAACTTAATCCATTATAAAATTATTTAACTTAAAGATACATCCAAAATAAATATTCCCAAATTCGAAGTCCAAAAATTTAGAAGGTTGCTAAATTTATAAAATCAACTTATCGTTGATAGATATATCAATACCTTGATAACCCTACCACCTTAATGAAAACATGAATGCTCCAAGAAATAAAATCTCAAGCATATTACTTAAATCAAAACATGTAGTAAACAAAAAAAATAACAAAACCCATCAAATCACTAACCATTCTCATGGTCACCATTATTATCCATAAATATCTTTTTATCCTTATTATATCAACATCAAGAATAAATTTAGGGTTATCTTATAAAATAATTACTTTTTCAAAATATTAACTAGTAAGATAATCACTTATTTGGGTTACTAGTATTATATCATCACATGCTTCTGAATCCTTAAAGAATAATTATTGTAGTACAATCATTATATATCTATTTGTTCATAAAACTAGAATATTATTGATAAATTTTCAAAATCATTATTGAATCCAAATAAAAATTAACTTAATCATTCCACTTCATTTTAAACTATTTATTGTGTTTCATCATCTTATTCCTCAATCCTTTTATATGTAATTTGTATTCTCATCATCATCTATAGTATAACTATTACTTATATAACCTTACTGATTTTCTTCATGAGTTTACCCCTTAAGAAATATATTATCATATTGCTCATACTTTCCAAATTTAAAACATTCAATTGTTGATCACACCTTATAGAGACTACTATTCCAAACATTTCATTTATCCTAAAACATTACTTGCTTTATATCCTTCTTTCTCATCTTTATACTATTAATCTTTTTCGTAGTTCTCTCCTTCTTATCTTGCTTCCCTCCAAATTTGTAATAGTCAGATAACTCTTTCTATCTCTTTTTATTACATGATATTATACCCTCATATGGGAGAACTTTTGGGAGACTAGTTCCCTTGGAAATATTCGATTAATCCCATCAAAAAATCAATCATTATTACTCTTTGGATCATATGAATTGACGTGGTCCCTATTTCTTCTACTAGACTACATTTTTAAATGATGTAATACAATAGATTAGATCATAAAATTATAAAACATAATATATAATCTCTAAACTATGGATACACTTAACATAAATTGAAAATATAATTATAACTAATCTCTAAACCATAAGCTTAGTTTCTTTGAGAGTATTTAAAAATTCATTAATTGGGTTTCATTTTTTAATACTTGTTTTCCTAAATCAAGTTCTTATGTTTTCTACTAAACTTTATCTAATACCAACTTTAAGAACCCCAACCCCAATAGTATGGAGTCAACACCTTACATTATTACATTGGCATGATTACAAGTAATCACATTCTAAAGGACCAAAAATTTTATTAGCTCTGGAAAATTAGATACATATTTTAACTAAAAAGTATAATTGGGAATGCAAAATACAATATAGGGAATCCTTTTAGGACACCATTATTGTCCTTTCTTAACCATGAACAACAATGGTAATAAATTTAATAGCATCATAGGAAAAAATAAAACATAATAAAGGGGTGTAAATATATGCTCAGTAATGGTATGTATATTGAGGAAGATATCATAAATAATCATAAAAAATTATGGAAAGGTAAGTAACTTAAATCTTGTTCTATTTAGTCAATAATTTGAGCATAATATGGTTGGAATAAAAGATGACCAAATAGTTCCACATGCAATAATCACATGAGATCGAATCATGTCTATGTATAATCTAAAAAATCTAAATAATTTCATGGAAACCAATAACTAGTTTTATAATTTTGGAATTCTTAATTATAGACATCTGAAACTTTCCATTGAGGCCAAAACCAAGACATCTAAAAATAAATATGCAAGGCCTCGGCCAAACCCCAATTTTGTTTGTCTCATGAGACATATCAATGCATCAACGAGATATAGAAGGAATTAACCATAAATTACTAAGTCCAATTAATTCTTAACATGAATAAATATTAAAATAAAACAAATTAACAATCATCTATATTTGGATAATGTAGTCATATAAAGTGAATCGAAATTTGGTTCAGAATTTCCCTACCACATTGTAATCAGTGGAATAATATTCCCCATAAAAGTAATAATTATAAACATGACACATTTAATACCATGAATAAAATGAGATTCATGATATTATATATAAAATTTCAGTATATTCACCACACACAATAAATAAGTGGCGATTAATTAATTTATCTCAAAGAAGTAAAAGTTAGATGAGAAAACCCTTACCTCACACTTCCCTTTAGTGTAGTGTCATTTAACCTCATTTATCATGGTATAAATAATATTATTAATTAAATAAATAAATATATTAATATTTATAATACTTTATTTGATCACACTATATGGCCAATTCATTTATAATATTTTATTATTCTCCTGGTTTACGGTGCGTTTTTTCATTATTTCATGATCAGTTCATTTTTATATAATTATGGAAATTATTGTAGAATGAGATTAAAACTTTATAAGTGGAATTAAATAGAAACCATTCAATTCCATATGTATAAATTCTCCCATATATTATTTTTCTTTCTATTATGATGATGATTCATTTGATAAAATGTAAATGGCAAATGTTTTAGTTTATTTTGGTAGTTTTTCTAAACACCACGTACTAGTTTCATTTTATTTAATATTCTGAGTATGTATTAATTAATGAACATGAAATCGGTTATAATATACCTATTAAAATCTTATTTAACAATAATTATAGTTTTACAACCAGCCATGATGGCGGTAATATAAAACAAAAAAAATCATTATTCACAGAGACTGTTAATCTCAATAACTTAAAAAGTGAAAGGAATGTATATAATAAATCCCATTAAAAATATAAAGTTATAATATATAAATGATTACTTAATTATTATAACATTATTTATTAAGGGTTTTAGGAGAAATTAGAAGATGAAAAGAAATTAATAGAGGTTATTTAAGAAAATTACCTATTGAATATCACCTCCTTGAAGGATCCCTTAAAGACCTTTAAATTTGTCATTGAGTGACACCAGAAGAACTTTTATTTTGTGAGAGTTGGGAGGAGATATTTTTTCAGGTATAAAAAAAGGTTTAGGGACTATGAGGATAAATGGGATGATTATGGGTGGTATTTATACTTTAGTAGGGGTTGTTTTAAGTGATTAAATAATGAATATTTATAATTGAAGACAACCACATTTAGGTGGCATTAATTTCCAATAATATGGATGATAATTAAAATTGTTAAGGATGTTTAGGTTCAATAAATACCACATACCCCCATTAAAGTTTGTAATTTTTAGGTATTTTAATACTTTACCTTTTAACTTTAACCTGTTTTATTGTTTTACCTGTACTGTAGTAAATCATTATTTTACACCATGGTAAATTTTTAAGCCTAATAATGAAAATGACCTTACTAACTAATTTTTAAATTCTAATTAAAAATATTTAAACCATTTCACAAAATAAAATTCATAAAATTGTAAAAATTATATTTCAAAAATAATCCCACAAACACAATGAAAAAATCCAGATTTTAAAGTAAAAAGTTCAAAAGCTTGAAATGTTTATATATCCATGTTCAATGTGAAATTAATTAAAGTGACCTAAATTCGTTTTATTTATGTATAATTTAACTAACTATAATTTTAAAATATTTTAAAATATTACTTATCCATATAAATAAATTAGAAAAAAAAGGCATTTTTAATTAAAATTAAATATTTTCACAATTCATCAAAAAATAAAACTTATCAAAAAAATTCCAAAAAATGACACTAAGGTATTTCTATACCCCACTTTCAGAAATGAATTATATTTTTTCAAATAAAATTTATAAAAGTGTCAAAATTTAGTTTTAAAATAGGCATGTCATTAAAAGGTGGCAAAATTGCATTTTAAAAAATATAGCTATTATGCTTAAATTTGGATTTATTTATTATTTTAATCCTATCGAACACATTGGATGATTTTATTAAAAAAATATTGAATATATAACATATAAATTAAATTAATATATTTCAGTAAAAGTGATTAATTTAATTTATTAATATAACATACTATTATGGGAATAAGAATTGTTTTTTTTATAAAAACACATCATTTAAGTTCAATTAGATTTTATTTTCATTTCTAATTAATTTTTAACCAATGAATTAAATTTATAAAAATATGAAAATTTATTTTCATAATTTAGTTAATCTCATTCATTCTCTTCATTCTAACAGCCAGGTGATAACTATCACAGTTATAATATAATATTTAATTATTTTCTTAAGCTCAATGGTCTGCATAATGTAAACTATCAAACATAGTGTTCATTTAAAAATATCAGGGTGTTAAATGGTTCATTAGTGTGGGACCTTTGGGTTCTTTTTATTGGTATCCTTTGTTCTTTTTTGATATCATTGTGCTTGTTTTTGTTATAGCCTCCAACCCTGAAATCGATTACCACGATTGTAATCAGCACAATTTGTGTCTTCAATACATACATCTTGGGGGGGTTTTCTACTAGTTTTTCATGATGTTCATATATTTGGTTAGTTATTTTATTGTTTCACCGTACAATCATTATTATTGATTGTATAAAAACATTTTCATTTCATTCCTCCTCACCACCACTGAAAACTATTGCTTTCCACTTCATCTAACTAGATGTTGCTCCCTTTAGGCAAATTCTTCATCAGTGATCCTCCAGCCGCATCATCTATAAGTGACCTATTTCCCTATAAAAACCCTCATAAAACATTTTCATTAGTATTCATATTTCTATACTTGGATTTGCGAATTCATGAGTCAAATCATTAAAACATTCCCATGTAGAGTATATGATTCATCCTTAAATTGATAGAAGTTTTGTATGATTACCCATATGTACATTGATTTGGAAGGTGAAAAAAATCGGGTAAGAAAGTTCCTGGAGAAATCATCCAATGTTGTGTTGGAATGTGTAAGCAGTCTTGGGATACAATCCTGAGCTAACTCATTTAATGAAAATCATAAAATATAGTGTATTGTCACATCACTTGAAACATTCTCAAATTGGATTGTGTTGCAGAGCTCAAGGAAGCTTCCAAAATGTGTATTTGGATATTAATTGGATATTAAGATGAATTTAATGTTGTTTTAGATAATTTAAATAATTTTATAATTGATCTCTATGTGTTTTTTAGAAAATAATCATTTGAGGATTCTCATTTGTAATCCTTTATTCGATGTACGTGCATAGTATATGGGCATCCCTGGTCTAGGTTCTCTTTGAAGAACCCCAATAGGTTGGTTGATTTCTGCACCTACTATGGTCATAGTTCTATTATTTCTCAATATTTTATCAGGTTTTGATTTATAGTCAAAAATTTATTTTTCTTTTGCATGTGTGTTTTGATCATTCATTGAGATTTAAAATCTTGACCAGAACATCTTGAAAAACCTAGTATAAACAATCAAATTGAAAAAAAGAAACAAAATAAAATTAAAAATTAATGAAACCTAAAAATTAACTACTGACCATCCCTAGAAATGGTAATATTTTTAATAGGTCCAAAGGAAATTTTTAATTCCCTATAGGTCTAATCAAAATACAGAATTCATAATAACTAAAACTATGCTACTTGATTAATTAAAATTTAGTATCAAGCAAGTTTGTGGTCAAACCCATAGAGAAGGTGAATTAGTGTGATTAGGTTTTCAAATGATTTGATTTATTTGATTGATTTTAAGAAAGAGGGTGAACTATATATGATTCTTGTTAATTTAAATAAATACAAATTAATGTATATTGGTTATTTTGCTTAGTTTTGAGAAAAAAAGAAGAATGAAAATAAAAACAAATTGTACGGTTTGAAATAATATTTGAAAGGTGTGCCTGGGATT
Organism: Viscum album; assembly: GCA_963277665.1. Taxonomy (NCBI): domain Eukaryota; kingdom Viridiplantae; phylum Streptophyta; class Magnoliopsida; order Santalales; family Viscaceae; genus Viscum; species Viscum album. Next base: position 1,047,555,830 of record OY728166.1, read on the forward strand.
TGTTGCTTTAGGGTTTTGGTGCAATTGGATATTAGAAAAAAATTATTAATTCATTTTTTGTGTAAAATTTGAGATAAGGGGGATAAAATTTTCATGGTATACCATCTATGATGCGACATTCCCATATTTCCCTTGGTCCAGTAATTTATAGATTGGATAAATTGAGTTTATCTCGATACAATTTTTAAACCTGGTCACCCCAGTTGTGATAATGGCCAAGAATTGATTTATGGTAAGAAATTTCACAATTTATAATGTTTCTTTGACATTAAAATACCTATATTCATTATAAAATTAAAATAAAGAGATTGTAAATTGATTCAATAAACGGATGCAATACAAATACAGTAATAAAGAAAAAAGGAATAAATCCAATGACACATTCCCCTTCTACTACATAACCCATGATCAAGGATCATTTACCACATAATACTAGTGATGATAGAATAATAGGGAAGGAAGAAAATAAAAGAAATCATAATAAAAAAATGGAAGATAAAACTGGTGAGGACCCTATATAGCATAACTTCTGGCACAAAGATTTTGTATCTGAGATCTCTCTCATAGTAACAACATGTCCCTCAATTTATAGACTCTATATGATACTTTTTAGTAATAAATGACATTAATTATGGGTCAAATGGGGGTAATAGGTGAGTACCAGGACTTAAAATAGATCAAAATTGAAAAATATATTGAATCTACGAGTTTTTTGGTCTGTCTTGAGAAATACATGTCGTGTAGTGATTACAAGATATGTATATATTATACCACATGCAGGTAATTCACAACCAATAGTATTTATGGGAACACTTCACTAGTGTCACGATGTGACACATATGTGTCACGCCATGACACATGTCAACTTCATTCCAAGTTGATTAATTCCATCTAATAACTCATATTACATTCATGGCATTCACTAGTGTAAAATGTGTATTGATTTCATGACATTTAAAGTCATTTTTTCAACTCTAAAACCCATGTTCTTTCCTTGGTCCATCATTTTCGTTTCTTTATATTTCTATATTATCATCCGTATTTGTGGAAAACTTTTTCTTAGGTGGATATAATGATTATTTCCACACCATTCTCTCATCTTTCATAACTTATATCATCCTATCAATCATGAAGAAAACATAAAGTTCTAGGGAATGAATTAATAATAAAAATCAATAAAAATAACACATTTTATTATCAAAAATGTAAATAATAAATGAACTTATCAGCAGACCAATATTAATGGTTCGATTAAAAATGGAATAAGTAATATTTATTTATATTCTTAATGTTTTTCACATATAAAGGGATTATTATTATTATTATTATTATTATTATTGTTGGAAAAGGGTTCAAATAATAATTATTTTCTTTATAATGGGGTTGTGTTTGTTTTTCTAAACCTAAACCTTCCTTAATAAATATCTAATTATTACAATTTCCATAATAACTTTTGGTGTGAACAATAGATAGAGAGATACAATCACAATCCCATGAGGGATATATAGATATCTAGAGTCTAATCCCACTTTTCCTCTCTCAATACATCAAGAGAACATAAAACTTTCTTCCTCCTTGGAGAATAAGTCACCTGCGATCAACCACGAATAATGTAAGTGATCAAGATCAATCACTCTAGCACATAGAGAATCTATGATGATTTTCTAAGATTGTAGTGCATGTTCGGATCACTAATAGAGGGATTATTCAATTTTATATTTTAGTGAAACACTAGTATGTCAAGATATAGTCAATATGATCAATAAAAGTGGAATAACAAGTTGATATAATTCTATATATTCTTATAAGTTAATTATAAATGACATGTGTAGATCCTTATCTTATGGTTATGGTGTTTTAATCTTATCAAGTAGTATATAATTTTCATTGTAAATTTTGTTTTAATATTGTTTGGAAATGATTAAATGTAAATTAAGAAAAAAGTCCAAGTTGTTCATACCACCAATGGATTCTTTCCTTATGCTCAGAACCTATAAGTAGTATCAGAGAGGTCACATTTTTAATTTACAATTATTTATTATTCATTGATTATTGTAATTAATTTGTGTTTTCTTTTACACCTATCAATTTGATTTAATATCCAGCATTGTCTTTTCTTCCCTTCTTTGTTTTGAATAACATAACCTATAAATGATTGTGATTTAAAAATTAAGAAACACTTTAATAACACCATTTAGAGCTGTCAAAGGCTCTACCTAGAAAAAACCAGATTACATTGTGTGTACTACCTATATACACACTATATATTATTATTTTTCCTTTTTGTCTCATGATAAAGTTGGACAGATCCAATGAAATGAATCTATGATCTGACCAAAGCAGATCTGTATGTAGTTCCAGATATATTGGAACATATATTAAAGTACTACATGTCATTTAACCATTGTATATGATGTATAATACTCAGTTTCTCATGGAAATGAACATGAGTTGTCTAAGAATATCATTTCTCAAATACCTGACATGGGGACTAATGAGCTAGGAAAATCTAACGCCAAATTCTATGTATTCCACTTATATGACGTGTACATAAAATTAATGCATGGTCACAAAAAACCCAATCCCAAGGCATGTACTTCTTACATGGGAAGAATATTATACACAGTGTGTATTATAGTACACATTGTGTAGTTTATTGCAAATTGTGTTTCTACTTTTTCATGGAGAAAAATTAAATATATAATAAAACCTATTCACATGTGTTTCATGTGTCATTTATTTGACAATATTCTCTATGTTATATAATTTCTAATTATATATTCCATAAATTTCCGTGTTAAATTTTTTGATAAGCACATACAGTTATCTCCAAGTACACTCATGTACTATGATAATTTTAAATCAATTTTTTAAAAAATATAGATTATGGTGAGTTGAGGATTCTTGGATGGAATTAAGATAAATTAAATTAATTAGATAAATATGTGACACATTATCTTAATTAATTAAAAAATTCAATTAATTGATAAATAGATCAAAAAATGCATGATTTTTATATATTGTGTGGATGGAAAGGAGATTAGACCATCGCTATGTATGTTATTTGTTTCTTTTAATTTATTGTGACTAAATTAAAATCATTGTACTCCATGTCATCATATCCTCCTTATTATATAAGGGCCTATGTTGCCATGGTTTATTTTATTTATCCCATATTTATCCAATCCATTAGTTCCCCTCACATGTGTGTGAGTAAATCCTTATTTAAGGATAGAGATCTCATGTGAGAGGAGAAAGTTCGAGTTAAGGATCCAAGGTGAAACCAATTTATGCAATAAATAGGAGTCAAGGTATGTTAGGTCCACTAGTCTAGATACCCTAATAGGGGGGTTTAATTAGGGTATGACAGATTAAAACAACTTCCCCTTTTGATCTTGTTTTGCTGTTAGACTAAACCCTATTCTCTCTTCTTCCAGATGCAGAGTATGAGCAAACGTTAAAGCATGCATAGGAGACAACGATTTTTACTTGGTTCACCCTCACTGGGCTACATCCAAGGAGCATACACCAGTAGGGTTCCGATGTACCAATTCCACTATAAGTGCACTGCTGTTTACAAGTTCGAAGCGAACTCACTGTCCCTCCTGGTTTACAACCACTCACAATTATAGAACTCACTGCTCTCTCAACTGAAGTGAGCTTACTGCTTCTTCAGAAGATCCACTCACAGTTTATAGACATGTAGGTCTTTTTATTTGCATTAAAGAATGCATCCTCAACTGTTTATAGATGCTCTATTGAAGTCCAAATTTCATCCACTAATTAATAACCCTTTCCCCCTGAACACTGGGCAATTCCTTTGGAAAAAACTTCGCAAAACACCCTACTTTGCAAGGATCCCAATTTCGCGAAGCTCAAAAAAGACTTCATGAAGCTCCTGACTTTTCACGAATAACTATCTCGAAGCTCAAGTCGTGGAAGAGAAACTTCCCTCATGAAGCTCACTGAGCAAACACGTAGTGCAAAACTTTCACAGAGCTACAATAGCCGCCGTGAAGCTCTTCTTTCGCGAAGCACACGGGCAACACGAACTACCTTCGCAAAACGAGAGCGAAAGATATTATTCAAAAATTCTCTCTACTTCTCTTGAGGGGGTCGACCTATATTTATAGGCGATTCCACCGTCCCTCAACCCTTCCGCACAATGTCAGTGCCATGTCATCACTAATCATGAAGGTCTAAAGTTTCCACCAGAATTCTGTCAAAATCGCGAAGCACCACAGAAATATTCGGATCGCAGAGCTCATCGTAATCACGGAGTGTTCCGTCAATTACTTTGTGCAGCCTCCACAAAGATCCCTCGCATTTCCTTTCAACACTGCCGTTCAAAAATCTCATCGTAATCGTGAGTCATCACCGACTCCATTTTTCTGGCCTTCGCGAAATCCAATCCATGCATCCCATCTTCGCAAAAGTCATGCCTTTGCCAAATAAAAATATGATCTTGAAGAATATCCTCTTTCCGCGATGCTCACTAACCTCCCAATTTTGGACCCCAAAAATTTGGCAAACACAAGGAAACGACGCCACCTTGTACTTCTCTTTTGTACCGCCTCCAGATCGTCCATTCATTTGTCATCGTTATTTGTCAACATGGATTTTCAACAACTTCTCGGGAACTCGACAATTCTCCATGGAAACCTGCTTTGTCAACAAAAAGAATCAACCCAAAAATACTGCAATGTTACCTTGAGGGATTTTTTCCCAACAATGTCCCCCTTTGGGTTTGTTGACAACTCTTCATAACACTTCTCAGAAATATTTTATGCATGTTGATACCTCACTGAGTCTTTTTCCAGCTGCTACCACCATTCGCCTCTTGCGATTTTGATAGCATTCAAGGATTCACTTAAAACGTACTCTAATCCCACATGAGTAATGCTCGGCGTGAAAACAAGAGTAGTATGAAAATTTCATCAATGAATCACTTCATGTCAAACACCAATTGTCGATTCCAACCTGATACCAATTCTTAAATTGATACCAATTGTTGAACCACACTGATACCAATTCGTGATAGATGGAAACCTTCTCACACCATTCCAACATCACTCTTCTGCTTTTATCATGATCCTCAGCTATCGTGATATATATGATTTGATCGATCACTTCTAGCATCGTCAGATTTAAAAATCTCCACCTTTCTCATTTCTCCCCCTATATGGCTGCTCCACTGGTCAGCTTCTCCCCGTATCTGTCATGATTTCTCAAATAGCTGCACTGTCTCCCCCTTGAACAATCAATATTTTCTCCCCCTTTGTCAACGAACCCAAAGGTCACTCCTTTGTAGTCTGTAACATAGTAGAGAACACATATCAACACATTAGGGAAAAACACATCATACCTCAGGGAGAGGGGGTGTTTCCACATCCACACTCTTTCAAGTGTGGGGAGTTGACTGAACTCCCAGAGCCAGTCGATGTCTCTCAAATGCTTCTGTGGGTAAGGCCTTTGTCAGAATTTCTGCAACCTGTAGCTCTGTAGGCACATACTCCAACTTCATGATTCCCTACTCAACCTTCTCCTTGATAAAATGATACTTTATCTCAATTTTCTTTGTCCTTGAGTGATGTACGGGATTTTTGCTGAGATTTATAGAATGTGAGTTATCAAACTGGATTCCGATCGAAGAATTTACTTCAACTCCCATATCTTCAAGCTGTTGTTCCATCCACAATAACTATGTGCAAGCTTGAGTGGCTGCAATATACTCAGCTTCTGCAGTGCTTAATGAAATGCAATCTTGCTTCTTGCTTATCCAAGAAATACACAATCCACCAAGATAGAATGCACCTCCTGACATTGATTTTCTGTCATCTGCTGATTCGGCCCAGTCTGCATCAGTATATCCCAATAACTCTGTCAGTTATTTGTCATTATATGTCAAGCCTAAATCCATCGTGCCCTTGATATACCGAATAATTCATTTCACTGCAAGCATGTGGCTTTCCTTGGGATTACTCTGATATCTCGCTGCTTGGCATGTGGCGAAAACAATATCATGCCTTGTTGCGGTCAAGTACAACAAACTACCAATGATTTGCATATATTCTGTGATATTAACTGCCTTGCCATCCTCATCTTTGGATAATTTCATCTGGGTATCTACCGGAGTCTTCATATCCTTGGAATTTTCCATTCCAAATCTTTTCAAAACCTCCTTGGCATATTTTGATTGTGAAATGAATTTTCCATTCCTTCCTTGTGTCACCTGTAGACTAAGGAAAAATGTTAGCTCTCCAATCATAGACATTTTGAACTCAATTTTCATGAATTCGGAAAACTGTCTACACTGAGCTTCATCTGATCCGCCAAATATTATGTCGTCGACATAAACCAAGACCATCATCTATTGATTACTGTTGTTGTTAAAATAGAGATTGTAATAAAATCCCCCACGCTAGAAACCAAGCTTCTTCAAGTACTGATCAAGCCTTGAGTACCATGCTCTTGGTGCTTGTTTCAACCCATACAACGACTTTTTCAGTCTACAAACATTGTTCTCATCCTCATGAATGAGAAAACCATCTGGCTGCTCAATATACACCTCTTCCTCTAAAACCCCATTCAAAAATGCATATTTTACATCCATCTGAAACACTTTGAACTTACTTTTCACTGCGATGGCTAGGAATAATCTGATTGTATCCAGCCTTGCAACTGGTGAAAATGTTTAATCAACATCTATTCCCTTGATCTGGGAGTACCCCTTGCACACTAGTCATTCTTTGTTTCTAATCACTGTGCCATCTCCATTCATCTTGTTGCGATAGACCCATTTTGTCCCGATGACATTCTTATCTGCTGGCCTCAAAACGACCTCCCATGTTTGATTCTTCTCAATATGATCTAGCTCTTCATTCATTGCCTGAATCCAGTTTTCATCTTCAGCAGCATCAACAAATAATTTTGGCTCAACCTGAGATAGAAAATATGTCTGCTGCAGTGATTTCATTCTCCTAGTCTGAACCGGAGTAGACTGATCTCCAACGATATTCCGCCTATCAATTTCATCTCGACTCTTTGTATTTTGTGCAGATACATACATTACTTCCTCATGCTCATCATCAGTATCCTCTTCTGAATCAACATCATCCACTTATGCTTCCCCTGCGTTGCTTTCTTCCTCATCACTCTCATCAGTAAATGGTTCACTGCATTGTTGAATTATCTCCTCATTCTCCACTACATTGACATCATTGCTCTCAACTACTTTTCTCAGCCTTTTGTTGAAGCATTTATATGCCTTTCTTTTTCCTGCGTATCCAAGGAATATCCCCTCATCTCCTCAAGACTCATATTTCTTATGTTCTTTCTTATTGAGGATAAAGCACTTACTTCCAAATATTCGGAAGTATTTCACCGTTGGCTTCTTTCAATACCACATTTCGTAAGTATTTTTTCCTTCCTTCGGACACAACAGAGCCCTGTTAGAAATGTAGACCGATGTTAAAACTGCTTCCTTCCAAAATTTCTCTGGTAGGTCCTTTTCAATGAGCATCATTCTGCCCATGTTATTGATGATTCAATTTCTCCTTTCAACCACTCCATTCTGTTGGGGAGTTAATACTGAGGAAATATGATGTCTTATCCCATGTTTCTCGAGATAATCTTCCACCTGACTGTTTTTGAATTTCGTACCATTGTCAGTATGAAACATCAGAATTTTCTGTCCAAGGATCCTTTCACACCCCCTCTGGTACTGTTTCAAGCATCTAAACACATCAGACTTATGGGAAATAACAAATACCCATGCCATTCTGCTATAGTAATTAATGAAAAGAACATAGTACCTCTTTCTGTCAATCTCTCTTAGTGTGATAGGTCCACAAACATCTGCATGCACCAATTTGAGCACTCTTGTTGACTTCTTTTCTTTTTTCATATATGTCTTCCTGATGAGCTTCCCTTGTTGGCATGCATCGAATGTGTGTGTAGGATCACGTGATATCTTGGGTAGGTCTCTTGCTACATCACACATTACTAGATCTTTCAGGGATGGTCGGCATAGATGACCTAGTCATTTATGCCACAACTTGTTTTCTTCCTCTGTGGACAGAAAGCACATATCTTCTTCTCCACTTACCAAGTAGATATTTCCCTTTTTCATTTTTCCCTATAGAACCACTGCCCCGTCTCTTCCTTTGACGATACAAACTTTCTTAGTAAACCTTATAGAATGTCCTGAGTTACATAGTTGACTAATGCTGAGAAAATTGTGACTAAGGCCTTCTACTACTAAGACATCAGCACGTCTCATGTCTTTTCCCCCAAACTTGGCCTTTCCTGATCCAATTATCTTCAGGCCTTCATCATTTCCAAACATGAAAACTCCCCCTTTTTTATATTTTATACCTGTGACAATATCCTTATTACCTGTCATGTGAGATGTGCAACCGCTGTCAAGGATCCACACACCAGAGCGATCTGATGCTTTAAGGTCAATTTCCGCCACCACTACTTTCTCGTCCTTTCTCTTCTTGGTCCATATTATTTCCTTCATACTTCAGATGGTTTGTGACTTCTCATCTTTATCAGAGTATGATGGGCCTTATTCATCCTGCAAACGTGCAAATCTATTTTGCGTTTTAAACTCACCTTTTGGTTCATTGATCTACTATCTGTGAACATTTGGTTTTTGCTTTGGCATATTCCTTTGTATGGTCGAAGTGAAATACCTAGACATGTGCCCAAATCTGCCGCATCAAAAACATTTCCCTTCAAAATATGTTCTAGAGAACCTTTCCCTATTTGTCCGCCACCTATGTTCTTATTCCCTTCGATATATCTTGGCTATGAAACACACATACTGTGAATGTCCCATTTTTTCACAACAATAACACCTGATATAAGGCGCATTCCTTCATGTTACTTCTACACTACTAGGTTACCTTTGGGATCTCTGAATATTCTGATTCTGCCTTGTGCCCAAATCTACCTTCAGTCTCGGAGTGGTTTCTTGCGATCTGACCTCAGCTTTCACAATTTTCTGTTTTCGATCAAGCCCGTCATCAGTCTTAGCATCTGAACAAAGTTGATTCTTCTTTTATGTCGAACCACTATTCTCCACTTTCAGATTATCGGTTTTCTGAGTGATCTTCTTTCCTGATGACCCAGTAGGAGTCAAGAGCTTTTCTTGATCTTTAACTTTTGTCCGCAGACTGACAACTTCTCCTTCAAGTTCTTCAATATGCTTGATTTGTTCTTTCCTTGTGTTATTCAAGCTATCGATCTCCCTTTTCTGTTCTTCAATTTTTATTTTATACTCACTAACTGATTTTGAGTCCTTCGGTGTTGATAACTTGAGTTTCTTGATTTCTTCCATCAACTCAGACTTCTCTTCTTCCTGCTACTGCATATAGAGTTTGGCATCATGAACAACATTATTGACTTTCCTTGTTTTGGCTCTCCAAACATCTATCTCTTCAAGAGAATCCTCTAACTATACTTTCATATCAACTCTTCCCTCAACTTCTTCTTCTTCTTCATTATCTTCGGTTCCATTATTATTCTGGGAACTGCCGACCACTGCCATCATAGCATTTTCTCCTCGGTCTTTAAAGTTCTCTATCTCTTCAACCTCCTCAATCTCAGACTCGTCTGAACTGTCATATTCTTTTGAAAGAAGGTTCTTTCTCTTAAAGAAATTTCTCTTGAATTTTTTCTTTCATTTCCCATAGGCTAAAGACTTCTTCTTCGGAATTTCAATTTCATCGACATCATAATCCTCTTGTAACGTTTTGGGACACCGTGCCGCAAGATGTCCAACCTTTCCACACCGAAAACATGCACGTGGAATTTTCCCTTTAAACATTCCTTTTCTTCTTTGAAGGTTTTAGGAGAGGAATGACATCACTTCATCTATCTCTTCCTCTTCCTGAGAGTCTTCAACGGTGAGCTTCTTCATGTCCTTGAATGCCACCTCTTTGGATTTCCCCTTTTCCACAGCATCGTTATCATCATTTATCATTTCATATGCAACAAGGGAGCTGTGTAGGTTTTCCAATGTCATCTCTTTCAGGTCTTTATCTTCCAAAACTGAAACTTTTGGATTTAACTGAGGTGGAAGTTTCCTTAAGATTCGCTTCACAATTGTAATGTCTTCAATAACTTCTCCAAGACCTCGCATGTCTTCCACTAAAACATTTACCCTGTCAAAGAATTGATCAACAGTCTCATTCAGGTTCATTCTTAGATCCTCATACTTGTTCCACAACACTTGAAGCTTTTCCCCTCTGACCTTTGTATCTCCTTCATATATATTCAATAACTTTTCCCACATGGCATGTGATGTTTTTCAATACATAAACTTTGTATATATAGGATTGGATAGGGCGCCCCCTAAGGAATTTATTGCTTTGGCATCAGCATCCAACTCTCTACGTTCAGCTTCTGATAATGCACTACTATTAATATCTTCTATTATTCCATACATTGCTGCAGTGAAAACATCCATTCCTAATGATCAGAAGTAGTGTTGCATCCGATTCTTCCATAGCTGAAAACTGTTCCCGTCGAAGACCAGAATCGCTTTATGATTAGTGACCTCCATTTTAGATAGAAACAGTGATATTAACCTTTCGCTTTGATACCAATTCTTAGGTCCACTAGGATAGATACCCTGAGAGGGGGGTGAATCAGTGTATGACAGATTAAAACAACTTCCCTTTTTGATCTTGTTTTTCTGTTAGACTAAACCCTCTTTTCACTCTTTCCCGATGCAGATTATGAGCAAACGTTAAAGCATGCACAAGACACAACGATTTTTACTTGGTTCACCCCCACTGGGCTATATCCAAGGAGAATACACCGGCAGTGTGCCGATGTACCAATTCCACTATAAGCACATTGATGTTTACAAGTTCGAAGTGGACTCACTGTCCCTCCTGGTTTACAACCACTCACAATTTGAGAACTCACTGCTCTCTCAACTGAAGTGAGATCACTGCTTCTTCAGAAGATCCACTCACAGTTTATAGACATGTAGGTCTTTTCATTTGCATGAAAGAATGCATCCTCAACTATTTATAGATGCTCTGTTGAAGTCCAAATTTCATCCACTGATGAATAACCCTTTTCCCCTGAACCCTGGAAATTCCTTTGGAAAAACCTTCGCAAAGCACCCTACATCGCAAGGCTCCCAATTTTGCGAAACTCAAACAAGACTTCGTGAAGCTCTTGAATTTTTGTGAAGCACTATCACAAAGCACTATCACGAAGATCAAGTCGTGGCAGAGAAACTTCCCTCGTAAAGCTCACTGAGCCAACGCGGAGCGTGCAACTTTCGCGGAGCTACAATAGCTGCCGCAAAGCTCTTCTTTCACGAAGCACACGGGCTACGCGAACTACCTTCGAGAAACGAGAGCGAAAGATATTCTTCGAAAATTCTCTCCACTTCTCTCGAGGGGGTCGACCTGTATTTATAGGTGATTCCACTGTCTCTCGACCCTTCCACACGAATTCAGTGCCATGTCATCACCAATCGAGATGCTCTAATGTTTCTTCCAGAATTCTGTCAAAATCACGAAGCACCACGACAATTTTTGGATCGCGGAGCTCATCGTAATCGCGGAGCGTTCTGTCAATTAATTCGTGCCACCTCTATGAAGCTCCCTCGCGTTTCCTTTCCACACTTCCCTTCACGAAGCTCGTTGTAATCATAAGGCATCACCGCCTCCATTTTTCTGGTCTTCGCGAAATCCAATCCATGCATCCCATCTTCGGAAAAACAGTGCCACCTTGTACTACTCTTTTCTACCACCTCCAGATCGTCCATTCCTTTGTCATCGTTCTTTGTCAACATGTATTGTCAACAACTTCTCGGGAACTCGATAATTCTCCATGGAATCCTTCTTTTTCAACAAACATAATCAACCCAAAAATACTGCAATGTTACCTTAAGGGATTTTTTCCCAACAAGGTAAAATGTTACAACATGTACCATGATATGATTCATGTTTTTTTTCCACTAGGTTTGAGGGTCTGTTTATTATCATCTAGATAAATTATTCATTAGATAATCTCATGATCATTCCAATTATATTTTATTTCTATCAGTTGCATGGTTAATTATTTATATATGCTGATGTTTCACAATTTCCAAATAAATGAATTGACAACCATAAAATATAGAATAGAATAGAACTAAATTATGCATGGATGT